>CM067339.1:63015000-65517500 GCA_034376525.1 Nicotiana benthamiana
ATATTTAATCTGCTTATGAACTGTTTAAATGTTTAAAAGAGGTGTTCCATAATGGTCTGGCTGGCCTTGTCTTAATGAGAGGCGCCATCACGACGGGAGCGGGGTTTGGGTTGTGACATTTATATTACTAAAATTAGGGATTGAGAGATAAAGAGAGACATAGAGAGAATTACCAATTATTTGCAACAACACAAAATTTAAACAAATAATGTTTTTAAAAACTCAAATTCGAATTCTTCAAAACTTTTTAGTGGTTGTCAATTGTGGAATTGTTGCTCTCTTATGCAAGATACGTAGGGGATGTGGAAAGAGAAACGTGGAGTTGACGAATATATATATATGTGTATACGGAAAAATCGAAGGAGCCAATTTCTCGCCATTAAGGCATTTTGAAGGGTCATCTCGAAGTTCGAGGCTACAAGGCCGTGGTCGAGTCTCCTTCCTCGAGGTTTGTCGACACCCGAGCTAGGGACAATGGTGACCACGACCATGATAAGAAAGGGGAAGTTCTCAAGGTACACGACTAGGACTGACAAAGCGTGCGGCCTATACTAAACCTGAATCAGGGTGTCATATCTAGTTGTCCCATCCACATATTTTTTGCAATTAATGTATTAAGTTCTATGTTAGGATTTACCTCCTATATAAAGGAGATCCATACCATTTTGTAAAGGGAAGATATTGCTTCAACTACTCTACAAGAAATATACAAGAACATTCTATTTGCTCTCTAACATACTCTCTTGATATTACTGCTTCAATTTATTATCTACACAGCTATTCTTCATTTATTGCTTATCATTGGCCTTAAAGAGCCTTCGCTGATTATTTTATAACTTCTAAGCCCTATCACTATTACCTTCGATAGCTCGTAGTCGGGCCAAGAGATCATTCTTGAGGCCCGAATTGACATGCTCGAGGCCCCGAATAACTAGCTTATCGGTTCGATTATTTCTCTCTCCTAAATTTTATTTTGTCTCTAAATCTCACACAACTAGCAATAACTGCTTAACCACTAGCACAAAAATAGATCACGTATTTTTAGAGTTCCATCAACAAATTTAATTGTTATTAACATTTTCACTGTAAATATTTTGGCACCCACCGTGGGGCTAAAAATAATAGTGATTATTTTCTTTCTGGTTTCATTATAACGCAAGTTATCTTTCACGCCTTTTCTTGTCCAAGATCTTCGATTTCAGGATAAAATTTCAGGCTCGGTAAATAGAATTGAAAACGACAATCTTGAAAACCACAGAGAGAATGGTGTGGCTGCTCCAAACGTTGGTATGCCACCATAAAACCTCGAGAATGCGCCAGGACCAATTCTAGTCGACATAGGTTCATGCCGCCCAGCAGGTCGATATACGCTCACACACTAGCAGGAGCGTGCACCAAGGAGACCCACAAGAGTCTTAGAAAATCCCAACCAGGGAAGATCAGCGATTTAGTCTTTATGTTATTTTTGAAATGTTGCAGGCACAATAGGTGGCTATTGCTCAGCTGCAAAGTCACTAGAAAACCCTAGCTCGGTAGCACCAGGGACCCCTCCCCTGGACGAACATGTGCCTGAGAGATCGAGCAATAACGGGTCGATAGTCAATCCTATCATCATGAAAATGCTTGAGGACCTCACGAGAAGGATCAAATCAGGCGAGAAAATGATAAAATCCTACGATAAGAAGGTCGAGACCTACAACTCCAGGGTCGACCAAATTGCGGGCGCACCCCCGGTGTTGAAAGGCGTGGATTTGAAGAAGTTAATATAAATTTTGTCCCCGACGAAGCATCCCGAAACCTATTCTAAATAGGTTTAGAATACCAGAACTTCCAATATATAATGGGACCACAGACTCTAATGAGCACGTTACTACTTACACTTGCTAGTAAAGGGCAACAACATAAAGGACGAAGAGGTTGGGTCTGTCTTACTAATGAAGTTTGGGGAAACGCTCTAGAAATCAGCCATGATGTGGTATCACAATCTAGTTCTAAACTCTATAAACTCATTTTCCATGCTGACGGACTCCTTCATAAAGGCATACACTAGTGCTATCAAAGTAGCAACAAGGAAATCTGACGTGTTCAAAATCAAGTAGATGGAGAACGAAATGCTTTGAGGGTTTGTATCTCGCTTTCAAGCGGAACGAATTTAACTACCACTGGTCTCTATTGACTGGGCGTACAGGCCTTCACTCAAGGTCTGAATGAACGCAGATCGGTGGCTTCAAAGCAGCTAAAATAGAATTTGGTCGAGTATCTCACTACAACCTGGTCGGACGTCCACAATCAATACTAGTCAAAGATCAGGGTCGAGGATGATCGACTAGGTGTCCCTTCAAACTCAGTATACCAAAGCAGGCTTTTGGTGAATGAGCCGAATCCAAATAAAGAAAGATATTAGCCATACACCAAGTACAAAAGTAATGGCCTGGTGCGCTACCCACATTGCAAAGATCGACTGATGAGCCAATGACAGAATCCTCGGGGACTCATCAATAGACCTGGGTTCAATAGAAATGCAGGGCCAACTGAGGCACCTCACTTATCAGAATATAACTTCAACGTTGATGTATTAGACATCGTGTTTTCCATCAGCAAAATCAAAGACACTTGATGGCCTAGGCCCATACAGTTTGATCCTTCCCAAAGGAAATATAACTTAGTATGCCAATTTCACAACACGCATGGCCACAGATCGAGGATTGTCACCAACTCCGACAGGAAGTAGCCAGGCTACTCAATAAAGGTCACCTCCGAGAATTCTTAGGTGACCTGGCTAAACACCATTTCTGAAAAAAGAGGCGGCTAAGAAGAATGAAACAAATGAGCCGTAATATGTTACACATGATCTTGGGAGGCATTTATGCTCCCCAGGAACCCGTGATGAGAAGGACAAAAATATCCATCATCATAGAAAGAAAACCTGGGGATACATACCCGAAGATGCCTCACGTTCAGCAAAGAAGACATTGAAACCCTGTCTCAGCCTCACAATGATGCATTGGTTATCTCTTTTCTCCTAAATGCATTACAAATAAAATGTGTACTCTTGGACCCAGGTAACTCGACTAACATTATCAAGTGAAGGCTAATGACATAGCTGGACTACTTGACCAAATTGTGCCTGCCACGTAAGTTCTCAATGGATTAAACATGGCGAGTGAAATAATGAAAGGAGAAATCACCCTCCCACTTATCGTGGTCAGCACAACCTAAAATGTCAAATTCCATGTCATTGAAAGAGACATGAGGTACAACGCCTTGTTCGAACGATCGTGGATACACTGCATGAGAGTAGTACCATCCACCCTCCACCAAATGATGAAATTTTTGACAAAGTATAGGATTAAAGCCATCTACGGGGAACACAATGCGGCAAAGGAAATGTCCACGGTACACAATATGGCACCAGCACTTATACCTCCACTCAAAAAAGGGATAAAGTGTAGTCAAACTACATCTCTAGTTTAGCAAAATTAAACAAAGCAACGGACTGTACCACGTCCTTATCACAAGCTACTAGGAAAAATCCGTCCTCAGTACATTGCTGGCAAATCCCACACCAACGTATAAATGTCTCCCATTCCATTTTGTATTTCATACTAACCCTCATGTAGTTACCTGATCGAAACAACCGAAGCTCTTCCTAACATGAAGGCCTTAGGTTTCAAAAGCATGTGTTGTACTCTTTTCTTTGGCAGGGTTTCATCTCGAGAAGGGTTTTATCGGCAAGGTTTTTAACTAGAAAACCGCTATATACTACCTAAGGAAGATCCGACAAGTGTTCAAGGCTTCTTTGGAAATCAACCTCAAACACTGGGGGGGATCCCCTCGGAAGGCCATCCATTCGAAACAACCAAGAAACGCCAAATAAGTTCCCAATAGGAAAATGATATACCAGTTCCAACGGTTGAATGAGTCGTATCCGTATATCCAGGCCCCTGATTGTGAGAAATATGTACTTGTATCAAGTAACCAAATAATACCTTTATTAAAACATATCAAGCGCCAAGAGAAACTCAGCATTTTCCGCAATGACGACTCCTCCATCAGAAAATGACCCAAACACTCGGGGACGACATCAACAATTCAACATTTGAACGATCTCCTTTTCAGGATTCTAGACTCATAAGCCCTTGATAAAGTAACATGAAAGTCATGAAGTATCTCCAAGGCTGAAAGTGCGCCGAATACTCAGGGATTGGCATCACAATCTCAAAAATGGGATGACCTCAAGATTGGGATCTCCAAAGTTGTAAGCCCTCAATGAGGTAATTGTAACACCCCGTAAATTCAGCTTAAGTATGAATGAGTTAAAGGAGTCGTAAGGTTATATTTTGAACATGTGAAGTCCCCCCTGAGATGATTATGGGTGAAAATAGATGTTTCAAAACCAAGAAATGGGAAGTAAGGTGCATAAGATTTGACAAAATTGACAAAGTTTGCAGAAGGTCTGTCTTCCAACGGAGTTTAGCGAAAATGTATACTGAATTTGGGAGAATCATGCAAATTGTAGGCCATTAAAATAGCTTTCCAGCGATATATTGTGGATCTCATACGGAGCTTTGTACTAAAAGTTATGCCATTTTACAGAAGGATGTTTGACCACCACGGTCCAGCCGCGTTTTAACCACGACCGCGGTGGAGAGGAGGTGTCCCAATGATTTACCGTGGTCAGGACCATGGTCGCGCCAACTAGGACATGGTGGCCTACTTGGAAAGTCGGTTTTATCCTTATTTCATCCCCCACAGCCCCAACTCTTCGAAACCTAACTCCTTAAGGGTCCCTCCACCACCCCAATACATAAAAACATCTTATTAACGTGGGTAATCTCTCTATATCATTAGATATTTGATATTCAAAGGGATTTGGACCTCGAAACGTTAATGTCTTCACCCTCTAACAGATTCTAGCATTGGTTTAATGATTATAAATCCTACTTCACGAGATATGAGTTGTTGGGTTTGATAGAATGAACGCTTACAGGGTTGGGGTGTTGATTGTTAATTATTGGTTAAGAGTGTTGTTTACCTTATGGTTGATAAAGAATAATATTCATTATAATTGTTTGTTACTTTAATATTTAACTAGAAACAAGAGAATGAGTTGTGGGTTGTAGAGACACCATTAATCGGGACTATGAAGTTTTATTCTCACCAAGTGTTTGATAGGATGCTTAAGTGACCAAAACAAGAGCATCATAGCTAATATGGAATCCCTTTGACTTGTATTGATATAGATTTAAGAGGGTTGGAGAATGTAGTATTCTGCTCAAGAGCAGGAAGTTATGGTATGTGAGGCTAACTCTCTATGATTGGGAATTCTAATGATTCTGCTTGCACTACGTTTCTTTTACGACATATCAATTGTCTCAGAAATATAGTTAAGCCTAGTTCCTGAAATAGTTGTAGAACTTCTATTCTCTAGCTTCATAACATGTTCATGACTTTCATTTTGAACGTTGTGAGCTCAGTTGGTATTCAATATAGACTTGGGCTTGATGTCCCTAAGTCTCAATATAGCTTACCCAACATGTCATAAACAGTTGAAGTTTCACTGTTCATAACTAGTTCAATAATACATGTCTCATTCTGGTCTTATTCAGTATTCCAGCATTATATAACTCAGTATGATTCAGTATTCAAGTATAATGTAACTCAGTATGATCCAGTATTCCAGTATCTTGTAACTCAGCGTGATTCAGTATTTCAATATTATGTATTGCAGTATGATTCTCAATTCCTAATTTTATAACCCTGAATGTCAAATACATGTATTTGTACCTAAGGCCGCAGTTAATGCTTTATGCATCTTTGGGCCTGAGGCCGCAAATTTATGCTTTATGCATATTTAGGCTTGAGGCCACATTATATATATATATATATATATATATATATATATATATATATATATATATATATATATATATATATATATATATATATATATATATTTATATATATATATATATTGCGTCTGAGGCCGTAGTTTAATATTCAGATAAACAGGTTGTTCATAATTCATAAGAGGGAGTATTCATATCCTTACTTCCTTTGTTCAGTTCAGTTATCAGTTATCAGTTATCACTTCAGTTATTATTACAGTTCAATATTGATAGTTATCCTTTCAGTTATCAATTAACAACTCTCAGTTATCAGCTCAGTCTTAGTTTCGGCATTTGTAATTCTTTCCTTCAATTGCTTTACATACTAACACAATTCAAATATACTGATTTTTCTTTTGCCCATGATTTAGAGCGCTAGGATTCTCGTACCAGCTACTTGGTGATCCCTAGATCTTCCAGGGCATTATCATTACCTTACAGTCTTTAATATTTTCAGACAGTCAGATTTTTTAGAGACTTCATAGACTAGACTAACATATAGTTAGAGTCACAGACTTTTCATATAAAGCTATGGTGTCTACAAATATGTTTTAAAATTGTATTAGTATTTCCGCACTTTGATTTATGTCATCCAGACTTTTAGTATATTAGCATTTGTTAGTTTATCTTCTGCATTAAGTATGTTATGATACCATATATTGATTCAACCAAACAATTGGTTCACCCAGTCCCATGTAGTCAAGCACCAAGTGTCGTGTTACATCCAGGACAAGGTTCGAGGCGTAACAACCAAGAAGGCCATCAATTTGAAACAACCAAGAAACGCCAAATAATGTCCCAATAGGAAAATGATATACCAGTTCCAACGGTTGAATGAGTCGTATCCGTATATCAAGGACCCTGATTGTGAGAAATATGTACTTGTATCAAGTAACCAAATATTACCTTTATTAAAACATATCAAGCGCCAAGAGAAACTCCATTATCCGCAATGACGACTCCTCCATCAGAAAATGACCTGAACACCCGGGGAGTGCATCAACAATTCAACATTTGAACGATCTCCGGGTCAGGATTCTAGACTCATATGCCCTTGATAAAGTAACATGAAAATCATGAAATGTCTCCAAGGCTGAAAGTGCCCCGAATACTCAGGGATTGGCATCAAAATCTCAAAAAACGGATGACCTCAAGGTTGGGATCTCCAAAGTTGTAAGCCCTCAATGAGGTAATTGTAACACCCCGTAAATTCAGCTTAAGAATGAATGAGTTAAAGGAGTCGCAAGGTTATATTTTGAACATGTGAAGTCCCCCCTGAGATGATTATGGGTTAAAATAGATGTTTCAAAACCAAGAAATGGGAAGTAAGGTGCATAAGATTTGACAAAATCGACAAAGTTTGCAGAAGGTCTGTCTTCCAACGGAGTTTAGTGAAAATGTATAAAGAATTTGGGAGAATCATGCAAATTGTAGGCCATTAAAATAGCTTTCCAACGATATATTAAGGATCCCAAATGGATCTTTTTTCGAAAATTTATGCCACTTTACAGAAGGATGTGTGACCACGGTCCAGCCGCATTTTTACCACGACAGCGGTAGAGAGGAGGTGTCCCAGTGATTTACCGTGGTCGGGACCATGGTCGCGCCAACTGGGACATGGTGGCCAACTTGGAAAGTCGGTTTTATCCCTATTTCATCCCCCACAGCCCCAATATCTCAGAAACCTAACTCCTTAAGGGTCCCTCCACCACCCCAATACATAAAAACATCTTATTAACATGGGTAAACTCTCTATATCATTAGATATTCGATATTCAAAGGGTTTTGGACCTCAAAATGTTAATGCCTTCACCCTCTAACTGATTCTAGCATCGGTTTAATGATTATAAATCCTACTTCACGAGATATGAGTTGTTGGGTTTGATAGAAAATCATGAACGCTTATAGGGTTGGGGTGTTGATTGTTGATTATTGGTTAAAAGTGTTGTTTACCTTATGGTTGATAAAGAATAATATTCATTATAATTGTTTGTTACTTTAATATTTAACTAGAAACAAGACAATTAGTTGTGGGTTGTAGAGACACCATTAATAGGGACTATGAACTTTTATTCTCACCAAGTGTTTGATAGGATGCATAAGTGACCAAAACAAGAGCATCATAGCTAATAAGGAATCCCTTTGACTTGTATTGATATAGATTGGAGTTGAAAGGGTTGGAGAATGTTGTATTCTTCTCAAGAGCAGGAAGTTAAGGTATGTGAGGCTAACTCTCTATGATTGGGAATTCTAATGATTCTCCCTGCACTACATTTCTTATACGACATATCAATTTCCTCAGAAATATAGTTAAGCCTAGTTCCTGAAATAGTTGTAGAACTTCTATTCTCTAGCTTCATAACCCGTTCATGACTTTCAATTTGAAGGTTGTGAGCTCAGTTGGTATTCAATATAGACTTGGGCTTGATGTCCCTAAGTCTCAATATAGCTTACTCAACATGTCATAAACAGTTGAAGTTTCACTGTACATAACTAGTTCAATAATACATGTCTCATTCTGGTCCTATTCAGTATTCCAGCATTATATACCTCAGTATGATTCAGTATTCAAGCATAATGTAACTCAGTATGATCCAGTATTCCAGTATCTTGTAACTCGGCGTGATTCAGTATATCAATATTATGTTTTCATGTATGATTCTCAATTCCTAATTTTATATCCTTGAATGTCAAATACATGTATTTGGGCCTGAGGCCGCAGTTAATGCATTATGCATCTTTGGGCCTGAGGCCGTAATTTTATGCTATTTGCATCCTTAGGCTTGAGGCCGTAGTTTATGCTTTATGCATATTTGAGCCTGAGGTTATAGTTTATTATTTTTGTATTTTTGACGTGAGTTCACAGTAATGTATATGTATACTTGGGCTCGAGGCCACATTATATATATATATATATATATATATATATATATATATATATATATATATATATATATATATATATATATATATTGCGTCTGAGGCAGTAGTTTAATATTCAGATAAACAGGTTGTTCATCATTAATAAGAGGTAGTATTCATATCCTTATTTCCTTTGTTCAGTTCAGTTATCAGTTATCAGTTATCACTTTAGTTATTATTACAGTTCAATTTTGATAGTTATCCTTTCAGTTTTCAATTAACAACTCTCAGTTATCAGCTCAGTCTTAGTTTCGGCATTTATAATTCTTTCTTTCAATTGCTTTACATACTAACACAATTCAAATATACTGATTTTTCTTTTGCCCGGGGCCTGCATCTCACGATGCAGGTAATGATTTATAGGTTGATGATTTAGAGCGCTAGGATTCTCGTACCAGCTACTTGGTGATCCCTAGTTCTTCCAGGGCATTATCATTACCTTACAGTCTTCAGTATTTTCAGACATTCAGATTTTTTAGAGACTTCATAGACTAGTGTAACATATAGTTAGAGTCACAGACTTTTCATATTAAGCTATGTTGGCTACAAATATGTTTTAAAATTGTATTAGTATTTCCGCACTTTGGTTTATGTCGTCCAGACTTTTAATATATTAGCATTTGTTAGTTTATCTTCTACATTTAGTATGTTATGATACCATATATTGATTCAACCAGACAGTTTGTTCACTCGGTCCCATGTAGTCAAGCACCAAGTGTCGTGTTACTTCCAGGACCAGGTTCGAGGCGTAACAACAATACAAAGTCTACAAGTAACAGCTTCCGAGCCAAGGATCCCTTGATGATTCAGGGACTGTCGCTAATCGCCATTCATAAAAAAACACGAGGCCGAAAGAACCCAAGCAGGGAGACTCGATCTCGTAGGACCTACATAAGACAACAGCAATATCTGTAAGACCTCAAGTAAGGTATGAACAATACATGTACCAAGGCTCCAAAAATGTGAGACCTCAAAGGCATGAAAAATCTGTAAGACCTCAAGCAAGGCATGAACAATACATATACAAAGTACCCAAAACAGTAAGACCTCAAAGGCATGAAAAATTTCTAAGACCTTACAATAGGCATAAAATCGATCCCGAAGTCCAGTCAATATATCGAATTTGTAAGACCTGTACAAAGGCATAACCTTGATATAAACACTTGAACTACTTCACTCAGGACCAAAATGGCTTCAACCAAGCATAAATGACTACAGTCATACGGATGTACCAAAAAAAATAACACCACTTGGGAATGATCAATAGTCGTTATAAAATCACAAGCCTTCAATTACTTCAAATCTACTTCAAAAATAACCGGTTAAATAGGCTACCGTCAATACAGGCAAAAAGGTTCGGCGATGTCAGCTCCTAAAACTCAGCCTCCAAGGCATGAGGTACTCAATCATCTCCATATAACGACTAATAATCGAGGCTTTCAAGCCATCGAAGAGCCGGGCAAGCACTATCTCAAAAATCCTTATTGACAGAAAAATAAAGCCCATATAAAAGATCGCTTTGACCCAAGGCGTAAGAGCCATCGTCTCCAGCCCATGCAAATGAAAAAACTTGAGGGTCAAATGAGCTTGAGTCGTAACCTGATTTGGAGAAAGAACCCAAGATAGTTCACTAAATACGCTTAAGAGTGAAGCGTAAGAGTCATTGTTACCAGCCCATGCAAATGCAAGAACTTGAGGATCAAATGAGCGCAAGTCGTAACCCAATTCGAAGTCAGAACCTAAAATAGTTCATTACATAAACCTAAGAGCGAAGCGTAAGAGTCATTGTCGCCAGCCCACATAAAAGGCAGCATCGGCCCAAAGCATAAGAGCCATTATTGCTAGCTTATGCAAACATAAAATCTTGAGAGTCAAATGATCTCGAGTCAAAACCCGGCTTAGAGACTAAACCCAAAATAGTTGAACAAAAGCATAAGAGCTCAAACACCAGCTTATACTAAAGGTCTCAGCGACCGAGTATGTATGAGCCCACGGGCCAGCCTAATAAACCACATGGCCATATCACAAATCTAAGGATTCTCATCAACTCTCAGACCAGTTCACCTGGCCAAATTCGAGGCAGAAAGGGGAACAGAAGAAGTAGACCCACAGGATTTTCTATTATACACCTTCACTTACAAATACAGTCTCCATTTACAAACATGCTCTAAAAATGCTACATATAAAATGGAAAATCCTACACCCTTCCTCGGGGAGCTACGGCCTGTCGGCCTCATCTTTAATTTCCTTGGTGTCAAACATGATTAATCGAGCATCACGCTTGACCGCCCTTGCTTGTGCCAACTCCGAGAGAACAAAACCCCTAGTAGGGATCTCCTTGAGAATCTTTCTTCGAGACTCGCAACGAGCATATTCTTTAATCCTCTCTTAGCGATCGAGCATCCTTCTCAACTCATCTTGGGAACTAGTGGTGTCCTTTAAATAAATCGCCATCAATGCCTTAGTTCGGCTCAGCATCTCTCCGGACTGAGCATCAACGATCTTAGCCCTAACCTTCGAAAGCCCAGATTCGGGCTTCATGATCATGTTCGCTTGAACTAAAGCATTGTCACAAGCTAAGTGGAGTTGAACCTTAAAGGGAGGAACTTTAGCCAAGGCACCCTTCCCTTCTGAAGCGTGAACCTCTGTCTGAGCTCTTAGCTCGTCACAATCGCTCTTAACTCGGTCATCTTTATCGCGAAGACATTCTAGGGCTTCTGTTATTTTTTGCAACTAGGATAGACGAAGTATTAGCCTCGAAAGATAAAAGGCAAAACACATACTCACCGGGACAGGAAAACTAATTGATCCATCAAGTCTCATAATTCAAGCTTCGGCTCGCCTCATATTGCAAGTGTGCCACCTCGACTTTCTTTTCCTCGCATAGGAGCCTAAGAGATCTATCCTCATCCAGATATTTTTGAAGCCTGGCTTCATAACAAAGCAACCCATATCTAAGCCCATCAAAGGCTTGAAAAAGGAAACCCGATGAGGAAAGGAATACGGGAGGTTCAAAAGGCCCATGCCGAAATACACCACGAAGTGAAGCCACCAGACTTCCTCGAAGGCCGACCACACATCTATGAATCTAGGTCCCTCAGCTCTTGAAGAATAACCTATGTTCAAGGCATGGTCGCTCAGAGAAACCACCTTTCAAGAATCAGGAGCCACGGGCGCGGCAGGCTCAAACGATGTTCCCGTCTCGAAGCCCCGGCCCCGTTTTTCCTTACTCCGAGCACCATCGCTCTGGAAAGGCATATCCCGCTTATTGCTGTCGTTCTTTGGATCAGGAGCTGGCAACCCCTACCCCTCTCCAGAGGAGCACGGATTCACCTTAGAAGGTTCTCTGATACCTATGGCAACAAGATTAATATGCAGAAAGGGAAAACGTCTCTCCAAACGAATAAAGGGAAAGGCAAAAGTTGTACAAGCACATACCATGATGTTTTGCTTCCATCTGCCCCCAGAAGAAGCTTTCCACTTGCATTCCTCATAGGTCGAGTGGGTTGCCAACTTTTGATCCAAACCAGGAAGATCAAGAACATCGTTCGATGCCCATGAAACCACTATAGAAAAGGAAATATGCGGTTACAAAAACTAGCCTTTGCCATAAACATATTTTAAGAGGCACGAGATGTACCACTTATCTATATAGTTCCATTCCTTAGTGAATGGCATAAGTTCCACAAGGTCAATGTCAGCAGTCCGAAGTTGAAAGAATCGACTCATCTATTCCCGATCTTTATCTTCCTCATCGTCAACAATGAAGGGTGTAGTTGAACGACATCACAAGGTTAGCAGAACTCGGCAGTGAAAGGGCTGATATAGCCTAATGAGATGACTGAGCATGAATTTAAGCCCCTCCTTCTCCGAATTAAATGCCATTATCAACACTATCCGCCAAAATGATGGGTGGATTTGTGCCAAAGTAACCCGATACTTTAAACAGAAGTCGAGAACAACCCTAGCAAAGAGGCCAATGTGTAAGGATAAGTATACACATTTAGGAATCAATCAACATGATCCGAGATACCCTCATCCGGGAAAAGTGTCTGCAACACTACTCTCTCCCTCCATCTGCAGTCTCTTCTCACTAACTCAAGGTACTCCTTTCCTATCGAAAAAGTAATCTTCGAGGAAAGATCTCGTGGATCCTGAGCATCTCGAGTGGAACTCTCCCGTCTATGCAAAACTGACCCCGATGTTGCAGTCATGGCTATGGAAAGACTAGAAATCTGAAGCAGTGACTTGTATACATACTTTAGTACTAAGTTAATGAAGGGCTTAACGCTGTAACAAAAAGATAACAATCTAAAAAAGTAGGATATCCAAAGGAGCAGAAGCGACCTTATACATTGAAAGAAACAGCATCGTTGCCAATGTCGAGGTGGTACCTGATCTCAAGGATCTCCATCAGAGAAAACGGTTAGGCTCCAAAAAGCCAACGATATTGTCGCCAATCCTGAAGTGGAACCCGACCTCGAGGATCTCTATGAAAGAAGAATTTAGGCTCCAAAAAGCCAACGACATCGGCGTCAATCCCAAGGTGGTACTCGACCTCGAGGATCTCCATCAAGGAAAAAAGTTAGGCTCCTAAAAGCCAACTACATCATTACCCCTAGGTGATACCCGACCTCGAGGATCTTCATCAAAGAAAGAAGTTAGGCTCTAAGAATCCAATTACATCATCAACAGTCCCGAGGTGGTACCCGACCTCAAGAATATCCATCAGAGAATTGAGTTAGGCCCCAAGGAAATAGGCACTTAGGCTCTACCCATATGGGCTTGGCCCTAGGATACCGTCTAAGCTTGAACAAACTCTCCTCAAAGATTTTTCTACAGTGCCTTAAGGCTATCCACTCTAAGTTCAAAGAAAGTTTCTAGGTGGTCCGGATTTGTACGAACCTCCAACCAAGGACTACCCTTGAAATTACAAAGGGAGTCTCTATTCGCGGGCCTCCGAGAAAATTTCTCCTCCAAGGTGACCACATAACCTAAGTGGTAATTCACGATTTTAAGGCTCGAAGCGATGCATTCATTTGGCTCGAAGCAAGGGGTCTGAAAGCCTAGGCTTATCGACCCCATCCAAGTTTGATATTAGCACCAACCGGTAGAGACACACATTTTGAGTCTTCCTAAACTTAGATAAAGGGGAAAACAGCAAGCGGCAAAGATAAAATTAGGGAAACATCTTCATATTCATAAACATTCAATTATAAAATCCTACGAGGGGTCCTTACATATAATTACAAAAGCCCAGGAGGGGTCCCTACATAGAAACAAAGAAACGAAAGGGTACACATATACTAAAAGCCTAGAACCTAGTTTGCTCTCAAAGGTTTATCTTCGGTAACAGCATCTCCGAGTGACACCTCCTCGAACATGCATCCTCGGCGGTGATACCTTCAACCCCCACCTCCTCTAGGTTCCCATCGCAATGCCATAAAATAATATCTCCAAGGGATAACATAAAGAAGAGGAAAGGGGGAAGACAAAGAAGGAGAAAGTGATGCAAAAGAGGCAGAAAAGATAGACATAGCCCCCTGAAGCCAAAGGTTGAAGATTCGGCATGCATCAACCCTACTTGCACGGCTACTCCGAGTCTGTATTTTGGGATATCATGTCATGCAAGATCAGAGGCTTGTTGTGCCAATTTATCCCTCAGCAGAAAACCTGAGGAATAAAGTGCCACACCAGGCTAGTGTAGGAGAGTGAGAAGCAGTGTATGGACTGAACACTCTCCCGAGTAGTGATGTAGAGTCTAAATGACTTTCTAAGTCAAAAAAAGTAGGCCCCTATGTATCATCACCTCGAACCAATAACAACAAAAGTAGCAGTGTAACAACAACAACAACGACAAGACAGTATAATCTCGTTCAATAAGAGGAATCTCATGATGAAGGCCATCGCGCAGCTGGAGAAAAATTCTGCCACACAACCTTAAGGCCATGAAACGCGAACATGGTGATTAACAATGAAAGGAAATAGTGAGGAAGGGAGAATGGGTAGATATTGAAAAACACTTGAGTGAGAAGATGACACCGGAAAGCCCCATTTGTACGGGAGATGGTATGGCCAGTGACACCATCAATGCCTTTGAAATACAGATCTACAGGCCCAATCAACGCATCATTGAAAACTGAATCAATGGCGATATTATAACCTTGAAGAATGTGAATTGACAGCGCATTGAGTGATGCTGAAAAGAAAAGTCCATGGAGATGACTCGTTATTATAAAGGTTAATGTCATAACTATGATGTCGTCAATAGGATGTCATTACGGGAAGTACGAAGAATGTGATGTAAAGTTTGTTTCTTATCGATCCTCTCTAAGAAACGCGGGGACTATATGTATACGGCAAAATCAGAGGGGCCAATTTCTCGCCATTAAGGCATTTCGGATGGTCATCTAGAAGTCCTGAGGCTATAGGGCCGTGGCTGAGTCTCCTCCCTCGGTATTCATCGGTACCCGACCTAGGGACAGTAGTGACTACGAACATGATAAGAAAGGGGAAGTTCAAGGTGCACGGCTAGGACAGACAAAGCCTGTCGGCCTACTCTAAACCCAAATTAAGGTGTCATATCTAGCTGTCCTATCCCCATATCTTTGCAATTAATGTATTTTGTACTATGTTAGGATTCCGCTCCTATATAAAGGGGATCCTTACCATTTTGTAAAGGGTGGTTGTTGCTCCAGCTACTCCACAAGAAATAATACAACAACATTCTCTTTTCTCTCTAACATACTCTTTTGATATTATTGCTTCCTTTTATTATCTTCACATCTGTTCTTCATTTATTGCTTATCATTGGCCATAAAGAGCCTTCGCTGATTATTTTATAACTTTTAAGCCCTATCAGGATTACCTTCAATAGCTTGTAGCCGAGCCAAGAGATCGACCTCAAGGCCCAAATTGAAATGCTTGAGGCCTTGAATAACTACCTTGTCGATTTGATTATTACTCTCTTCATAACTTTATTTTGTCTCTAAATCTTGCACATCTAGCATCAACTGCTTAACAACTAGCACTATCAATGATGTATTTTTTGAGTCCCATCAACAAATTTAATTGTTATTATCATTTTTACGGTAAAAAATATGCATAAATATATAAAATTAACTAATAATTTATATAAATCATGTATGAAAAATAAACAATAAACTCAATCAGTTAGTGTGTAAGCACCCAAACTGATAATTGTAGACAATAAATTTGCTTCGGTAAAATAAAATCACAACCAAAAAATATCGTAACAATCGTAGAATTTGATTTCAAATTGTCACGACCCCAAAACCGGCCGAATCGTGATGGAGCCTATTATGGAATTAGGCCAGTCGACACAATCCCAAATCAAGTCAATATTTCATAAATAGAACAATTTAAGCTATTAATCAGATATAATCCCACGACATGAGTCTAAATAGCAAGTGTAGAAAGAAAATATAAGCCCAACATCGGAGTGTCACAAGTCACAAGCATCTACTAAGGTCTGAATACAACGAAGACTATCACAGTCTAAAAAATACTAAAACGTATAAGAAAGAAAAGAGAGAGAAGAGCAAGGTTGCGAATGCCATGTAGCTACCTTGCCAACTCCAAAAGAACCGTTGGGTGAGAGATTAGCTCCCTTTCACTACCCGCAACTCCTGAATTTGCACACAAGGTGCAGGGACTAAACGCCAACTCAGTAAGTAATAAAAGTAATTAAAGACTAAGCGGTATAAACACATAATCCACGTCATAACACCAAAGTAAGTACATTATGTTTCCAAAATATTATATAATTCAACTTATCACGTAAAAATCAAATTTTAGTAAAACATCCTTTAAAAATGTCTTTCTAACCGTTTCAACAAAGATTTAATGAAGTTTAGACTAAAATGATGTAAATCATAAATAGACCCTCGGGCAAGAAATGTATCATAAATCACCCCCACAAGCATAATATCCATCAGAACCGTCCCCTCGTGCAACCTCACAATCTCTCGTAATAAATCCCTCGAGCACAACATAAATCAAGATCAGCCCTTCAGGCAACATCATATCACTCACTCTGAGTACCCGCGCTCACAGGGGTGTTCAAACTCTGGAGGGGCTCCTACAGACCAAGCACTATAACAAGTCATCTCGTGGCATAACAAATCAAGACCTCAGCCTCTCATATATCTCAAATCATTGCACCATGATGCGGCGTGCCACATGATCCCATGATATCCTCACATCATAGGCCCTCGGCCTCATTCAATCAGAAACCTCTCAAGCCACTCAGGCTAACTGTAAAATAGGGTAATCATCCCAAAAATATCATTTTTATCAAAATGGAATAAATAAGGTTGAATTATGAAATCAGTAAAAACAAATCATGAATAAGTGTAGATATTAAATCAAATAGTGAGGAATAGTAATAAAAAGCCCCTAAGGGTCTAAACAACTTGGCGCGAGGACCAAATATGACATTCAGCCCAAAACATAGTAATACCTTCCAAAGAACATTGGTATCAAATTGTTTTCAGTCAAATATGCGACTTAATAGTCGTACGGGATGGACCAAGTCACGGTCCCCGATGGTGCATGCCCCCAAGCTCGTCATCTAGTGTGGGCATCACCTCAAAGTAGTGAAACAATGTGGAATCGAGGGTTTCAAACCCTTAGGACAAGATTTACACTCATTACTTACCTCAAACCGATCAAAACTCTAATCCGTGATGCCCTTGCCTCTCGACTTGGCCTCCAAATCTAACCAAAATCAGTATATTATCATCAATATACCCTAAAGGAATGAATTCCATATGAAAATTATAAAAATTAGACCAAAAATCCCGAATTTGGCTAAAACCCGACCCACGGACCCATATCTCGAAATCTGATAAAAATTGCAAAAAAAAAGAAAGCTCATTCACTCACAAGTCTACCCATATCAAATTCACTAAAATACGACACCACATAGCCATCCAAATCTCCAAAATCATCCCTCCAAGTTTTCTTCCATTTTCCCCAATTTTCACCCCAAATTCCCAAATCAAATGATAAAGATCAAGATACAATCATGGAATTAATCAAATTTAAGTGAAGAACACTTACCCTAATCACTCCTACGAAAATACCCTCCAAAATAACCCTCTCCCAAGATCTCCATTAAATTTTGAAATTATGAACTGAAGCCCTCATTTTTGAACTTAAGCATTCTTCCCGGACATTTCCTTCATCGAGATCACGGAAATTGCCTTGCTATCACGAAGCACAAAATAGACTGGCCCTCATATTAACCATATGCGATCATGCAAACCTCCAAGTGTTTGTGAACCTCATCCACCCAAACCTACGCGATCGCAACCTGCTTCACGCGGTCGCATAGAGCAACCACCTCCACTTATCACTAGCTCACTTCCTTCTAGCGAACGCGACCCTAGCCAAGCATTCAAAGCACAACATAATACACATATGTGATCACGACCTCATCTCTACAATTGCATAGAACAACTCCACCTATGTCCAATTAAGCCTACACAATCTCGAACTCCTTTTTGCAATCGCGAAGAGCAAATATTCTGCAACAAAAAACCAACAAAATCTTCTAACTCTTCAAGTCCAAAATGTCCCGTTGGGCATCCAAATCAAACCTGAGGCCATGGAGACCTCAACCATACATGGACTTCCTATTGCATTATTCAAACTTCTTCGAGCCTTCTAATCGTTCAAAAACACACCAAAACACCAAACCAATCCCGGATTCAAATCTAAGAGCTTATAAACTTTCAAATTCACAAACGACGCCGAAACATATCAAATCACCTTTGAACGATCTAAAATTTTTCACACACATGAAAAATGACACTACGGACCTACTTTAATTTCTAGAATTCCATTCCGACCCCGTTATCAAAATTTCCACTACCGTCCGGAAAATGCCAAATATCCAATTTTTGCCATTCAAGCCTAAATCTACCACGGACCTCCAAATTACATTTTGAACACGCTCCTGATTCCAAATTACCTAACAAAGCTATTAGAACCATCAGAATTCACATACAAGATCTTCTACACGTAAGTCAACATCCGGTTGACTTTTCCAACTTAGGCTTCCAAATAAGAGACTAAGTGTCTCATCCCACTCTAAGACCACTCCGAACATAACAAACAAACATGATATGATGAAATACAACTTAAAAATTTCACAAGGAAGCAGAAATGGGGGAGAAGGGGTTGTAACACATGAAAGACCGGCAGGGTCGTTACATCCTCCCCCTCTTAATCAAATATTTGTCCTCGAACGAGTCAAGAAATGTGCATGAAACCTCTAACAAGTGTGGATATCTTCTCCACATCTCCCGCTCGATCTCCCAAGTGGCCTCCTCCAATGACTGACCTCTGCACTTCACTTTCACTGAAGCTATATCCTTTGATCTCAACTTTCGTATCTACTGCTCCAAAATAGCCATTGGCTCCACATCATAAGTCAAATCATCATATAATGAACCGTGCTAAAATTCAAAACATGAGACGGATCGACAATATACTTTCGGAGCATGGAAACATGAAATACCGGATGCACACTCAATAAACTAGGTAGGAAAGCAAGCTCATAAGCCACACCCCCTATCCGATGAAGCACATCACAAGACCCAATTAACCGAGGACTTAATTTACCCTATCAGACCTTCTTTTTACACGGCTACCCCGAAGGATGACACGTATAATGGAATTTTTCCAATTAAAGTAAAATTATTCAGAATGGAATTAGTTATTTATTTTTAGAGTCGCAACCTGGGATGATTTATTTTTCTGGTGTCCCAAGTCACCGGTTTATTTTTAAATCCCAAATCGAGGAAGATTTCGACTATCCATTTGAAGTCTGCGAACCACAAATTCTTGAGTAAGGAATTCTATTAATCCGAGGGAAGTTATTAGGCACTATCGGATTCCGTGGTTCTAGCACAGTCGCTTAAACTATTATAAATGGTCAATTATCTGATTTTAATACATGTTCATCCTATGGTGTAATTTTAAGTATTTACCTATTTTATTAAATTTTAAGGAATATTGCAACGTTTAATAAAACATCTCTCGAACCACGTCACATAAATGCACCCGTGGTTTTTGGCATATTTTAACATCGTTGAGATTTGGATCTGGGTCACATAAATTCGCACCCGAATTTAGGAAGATGAATTATTAAAATAACGCGCCTAAAGCACCTACGTGTTTTTAACTTCGTGGGAAAACCGTGAAATTCGCTAATTGGCATCTCCCGGGTTTCTAAGTATTTTACTACAATTAGAGGGTCACACAGCATATGATTTTGTTTAGGGTGGCACACTCATTTTATTTTTTAGAAAGGCAACCTAAAAAAGCTATAATTTTCTATTATATGTGTCTCTAAAATAAAAGAGAAATCCTAATTAATTCATATGTTAATGATCTACCACAAAATGCAGCCTGCATATCTTCATCATTTTTATGACTGATTTCTGCAATTTGGCTCATTATTAGAAGTGGTCAGCCCATGAGTATATGTTTTCATGTGCTTCTCAACTTCAACGGTTTGGGATTTCAATTTGAGCCCAGAAACTTGGAAACTACAAATTAGTTACAAAGCACGGATTGCACTCCCCAAATCACTATGTTACATCTGTTGAAATTACTTATGCTTTGATCATTCTTAATATTTCACAAACGTCTGATGTGGTAAACTCTATGTAGTAATCCTTTTTTATACTTGTAAATCAATATACTAAAACTCAAGTTTAAATTCAACACATATAAACTGATAGACCTATCAATATGGATTAGAATATATGTACACATTGTGACTCTAATATTGAACAATTCAGGAGGATCAAACAAATTATTAACTACCATATTTCATCCTACTGAAATTTTGAAATAATTCAAAACTAGACCGTTAAAATGACTTGCAACATTCCAGCACAGCCCAAATGTTTACTTATTACAACACAAATCTATTGAAATGATTGTTTAAGTATTACTAAACTAATGGTGTTTACAACTATGAAATTATCATAAAAGAAATAAGTTTCCATTATCAACATGTGACCATTTTTACATGTAGCTGTGCATTTTTAGATCTCTTGAGTGAGAATAAATACCTGGCATTACAGCAAAGAAGAAAGCACAAATGAGTAATGTAAGCAAGAAGCAACAATCAACAGCAGATCGACCTATTAAAACCCAGAAATAATATCAGGAAGTCCAGGAAGGTTTTAGAAGACCAACAACTCCAACAAATTCCAATCTTATAGCTCAAAAATATCAGCCTGATATCAATGCCTAAAATAGGTTCTGAATATTCGAACACCCTAAATACATACGCTTCAAGTTATCTTCATCTTATGATGGATAAAATTATGATTATCCAGAAGTTATTAGGAGATTTCTGTTTGCCAGAATAAGAGAGCTTTGGGATTTTTTTTCCAGGGAATTTTCAGATGGTGTCCTTCACCCACTCTAAAAGCAATAAGATGCCTTTTATAGCCAAAACCTTAGGGCAACTCTTTTCTTTTGGTTTTCTCATTAGTCCCTTCCCCATTTCTTAGAATCTCCCCTATTTTTTGGCTTGTGGTTGAAGTTTTTATTAGAGATTTTCCAGAAATTGGTCTTTGAACCTCCCACTAGAAGGTTCCAAGGGTTTGTTACAAGATTCCCATACCCAAATACCCCTATTACACTTGTCTTATCTTTTCAAGTACTTAGCCTGAATATTTTTACCCCTGGTTTCTATCAATTTGGTCAGAAGTTGACCATAGTTAACTACTTAGGGCCACAAACGATAAACAAACCCATAGTCTCATTATAAATTGGGTCAAACCTTAATAAGCTAAGCATGGCTAACCATACAATTTAAACAATACTAAACTATACTGCTAAAACAAACAAAAATTATCAAAATTGATCAGCAACAAGTCAACGAAACACATATATACAGGCAGATTTAGACTAGTACCATGAATGCGAGACTGAATTAATCGAAGGAAAAACAAGGCTAACCAACACAAATTCAAAAGAAACCACAAGGTTTACCATAAACAAATATTGATTAACTCAAACAAGGAGAAAAGGTCAAACTATGGAAATGATGAACTACTTGAACTATCCTACAATACATAATAATTCAATTTAAACAAGGAACATCTAGAAATCCAATTGATAAAGGAGTCATTCAAAACGGATTATCAAAGACATTACACAGAGGCACATGATTCTAAATGAAAACAAGATACCTAATCAGAAGATTATTATAGATGAGCAAGTAGAACAAACAAGTAATCACACAAAACAAAAACAAAGAACATGAAAAGAAAACCAAAGAGACGGGGAACTTAGCTTAAGAAAAACAACATAACCCTAATACCCTTTGACCTTCGCATCTCAGGGTTTCCGTCAATCTCTGATTTCAAATTTGAGAGGGTCTTTGGCCTATTGGGAAAGGCTGAGCAGTTATTTGAGAGGAGGAGGGTACTAGGTGTAAGATTGGTTGGTTTAGGATGGGTTTGTGTTTAACATCATTTTTTATTTGATTTTTGGAAAGGAACAGTTGTATTCGAGAGCCGCTGGTTATGGACTTATGGAGAGGGAGGTGAGGAGGTTACATCGTGTCAGTTTCAAAGGATTTCGGGGAAGTTGAGGATTTGGTCGGAGTTTCTGACAAATATTCGAAGCAATTGACAGAGGTTTGAAAGAAATTGAAACCAGATCTGTCGTGGGGATGGGGCAAGGGACCTAGGGTGTTATTTTTGGAAAGTTTAGGCAGTGGCTCCACCGTGGGCGGCGAAGGCGGCATCCAAAGGTTTCTATATTCGAGGAGTTTGGCTCATAGTTGAAGCTTGGTTCTTAGGTCATCAGAAGTAGGAGCGAATGGTAGTTCAGGGGTGTATATTTGGGAGGCATCACAGCTTTTCCGCCGGCTGAGACGATTTCCCGCTGGTGGCTGTGAGGCGGCGTATCAGTGGAGACGGAGGCTACGAGGAAGAAGCTTTTGGTCTCTAGGGTTCGACACAATTCAAACATTTTTATGTAATATTCTCATCGAACCCAAGCCATTGGATTATGCTAATGAACGGTTGAGATTGCTCGCCCCAAAACGAAGTTGTTTTGGGGCGTCTCTAATGACAAGTCGGGTAAGGCACAGATTGGGCCGATTTTTTGGGCACTTTGGAAGGGTAGGGTTGTTTGGGCCACCCAGGTTTGGCCCAATTGTGGCCAGCCTGATCTCAGCTCTTCTTTTCTAATTCTTTTCTTGTTTTTTCATTTTCATTTTAAATTTTCCTAATTTATTTAAAATCTCTATTTTCAAAATTAAACTAAATTCAATATATAAACTAAATTAGACTAACAAGAAACTAATGAAAATACCAAAAATGAAAATTAGCAATCTCGAATCTACAAATTAAACAACGCCAACAATAAACTATTTATTTTCTTTGTGATTTTTATATTTTGCAATACAAAAACCTAATTACCAATTAATTCTAACAATCATGTAAAATCAAATCTTAATTGCCTATGCAAATTTTTTGTATTTTTTTGACTTATCATGCATGCACCAATGAATATACACACAAACATGCGCAATTAAATCCTAAATATTAAAAAAAGAAGGAGAAATCCTAACTCTGGGAATTCTGTAGGAGTGATTTTAATGAGGCAAAATCACGTGCTCACAGCTGCCCCTCTTTGCCCAAAAACACGAAGGGTTTTCGGTCAAAGATAAATGAGCGCCAAGTGGGATTTTGCCTACTCAAAACTCCAGGAGAAGTGTTTTGAAAAAAATGTCTGACCAAACCTTGCTTCAACGGTTGCATACATATCCTTGGCGATAAAGGAATCATGTCAGTATAGTTCTGGAGTGTTTGGTAGCTGGGACTACTATGAGCTGTGATTTTACTGCTGATGTTGTTGCTACTACTTACTGACTCCTTATTACACCAAAGGAAAATCAAAAACTAAGCTAGCCAGGCCTATCAACTACGGGTTACAAGATTCCTATATATATATATATATATATATATATATATATATATATATATATACATCTCTTGAAGCTTGATCTCGAGTCTTAGCTAATTTCATCGTAGATCTCGATCCGAATCTTGACACTCGCACGTTGTAGGTGTTGGTTTTGTATCAGCATTGGACAGGAGCAGGACATACAAGACATGTGACTTCAATCAAACTTTGAGTTGTTCGCATCCTTTCCTTCTTTGAACATTCTGATTTTGCACCTTTTGCTCTCTTATTTTCTTTGATTGAGACTTTACGCTCTTGATCTCCTCGAATCATGTGCCTTGAGGTGAAACCTGTTCTCACATCAAAACAAACGAACAAAATTTTTGCCCCAAATTCCACTGGGAAAATTTCGTGAGTTATTTGCATCGCAAAGCTCAGCTATTTCTTTATTGAAAACAATAAAAGTCGGGATTGTGCATCTTTTGGAATGATCGCTATGTTATGCTAGGAAGGATAAAAGGTCCCTACTGGCGATGAGAGGAGGATCCACAAGTTATGCCGGGATGAGAATGAAGGGTCCCGGCTGGAGATAAAAGGAGAATCCACGAGTTATGCCGGGGTTCGAAAAAAGAGAAGGCTCCTGGGTTATGCTAGAGGATCTGTGGGTTATGCCGGGATTTGAAAGAGAAATTCCTGGGTTATGCCACGGGAATTCGCGGATTATGCCGATATTTAAAGAAAAACCCCTAGGGTATGATAGGGAGATCCGCGGTTTATGTCGGGAATGAAAGAAAAACTCCTAGGTTATGCTAGGGAGATCTGCGGGTTATGCCGGGATTCAATAGAAAATTCCTGGGTTATGCCAGGGGAAACCGCGGGTTATGCCAGGATTGAAAGAAAAACTCCTAGGTTATGCTAGGAAGATCCACGTGCTATTCCAGGATTAAATGGGAAACTCCTGGGTTATGCCAGGGAAATCCACGGGTTATGCCGGGATTGAATGGAAAATTCCTAGGTTATGCCAGGTGAATCCGCGGGTTATGCCGGGATTGAAAGAAAAAATCCTAGGTTATGCTAGGGAGATCCGCGGGTTATGCCGAGATTGAATGGAAAATTCCTGGGTTATGCCAGAGGAATCCACCGGTTATGCCGGGATTGAAAGAAAAACTCCTAGGTTATGCTAGGGAGATCTGCGGGTTATGCCGGGATTGAATGAGAAATTCTTGGGTTATGCCAGGGAGATCCGCGGGTTATACCGGGATTGAACGGAAAATTCCTAGATTATGCCGGATTGAATGAAAAATTCCTGTTGAAGAGGGAAAGAGAAGGGTCCTCAGGTTATGCTGGTGAATGGTAAGGAGTGAAAGGCCGCACATATCCTGCTGACTATGCTGGGGATAGAGAAGGAACGGAAAGACCCTTAGATTATGCTAGGGACAGAAGGGATTTAGCCCTCAAATTATACTGGGGAATAAAGGCGAAAGAGGGCCCCTCAGGTTAACGGAGAGAAGAAATGTTTCCCCAGGTTATGTTGGGGTCATAGAGAGAAACCTCCTGGGTTATACCGGGGAGCGAAAGAAAGAAATTTCTCAGTCTATGCTGGGGAGGGTGGAGTGCGATCCTTGGGTTGTGCCGAGGAGGTCCACAAGTTGTGCCCTGGAAGACTGGGTATGTGGCCCTAAATCTTGGGAAGGGGTCAGGGATCGGAGTCCTTGGTTACCACGTTTTATGATTCTCCCTTCTTTCTTTTCCGTCTCTCTCCTTTTATTTATGAAACTGCAATAAAAGATGTAAAGAAAACTTCCCCTTTTGTTGGTTATTGATGCAACACTATTTTTAGCCCTCGTGACATTCCTTTGATTGCATTTTCCATGTATCCCTATTGTTTTTTGATTACACCTGTTTCAAATTTTAATTAAAAAGAGCAATTTGGTAGTTCGAACAGTGATTAGTTTGTGTCCTTGTTTTGCTTGATTTCAGCCTCCTTCCTGTTAGAAGAAACCCTTGACTTCCAGACATCGCCTTGTAGGTTTGTCGGGGGTCCTGTCTTTCAGATTGGTTTCTCTTTTACAGGTCTTTAGTTATGATTTTTGTCTCCATTTCCTCTTCGGGACTTGCCTTTTGGGAACTTTGTGGGAACAATTAGCCCGATTGGGCTTAACCTTTCCAATCTTCATTCTCCTTTATGGGCTCTCCGCTTTGAATTTCTTTTCTTTCTACTTTCCTTCTTTTTAAAATGTCAGCCGTCATGATCAGTCGGGATTGACTAAATGCGCTTGTTGATACCGGATATTCCTTTTGGTTCTTGCTAGGAGAAAACCCATTAGACATGTATTACCACTTTCTCTTGTGGAATAGTCAGAAAAGCAAAACCGAAAAGGAGTGGAAGAACAACAAGTTAAAACATATGGATTTAGAGAGGAACGTCCCTTTTGGAGAAAAGGGGAGGACTTATCTGGGGGTGCGTGCCGACTTTAAATGGAAACGACATGCTTCTTGGACTAGATGCCCAGACTAGATCCACTTCTGCTTTTTGTGATTTCAATCTTTCAAAACCATGGCAACTTGTTTATGCTTGGATGGTAATAGTTTCTCTTTTCGGCCGATGATGCCCTTTGCGGGTTTTCGCCAATCGACCTCTCTCATTTCTCTTCTCATGTAGCCCGATAGTGCTCTTTGCGAGTTTTCACTAAACGGGCTCTCTCATTTTTATTTTCTCTACTCACCGTCGCCTTATGGTGCCCAAAGGTTTTCACCGATAAGACTCTATCATTTTATTTCTTTGAAATATAATAGTGTCGAATCCCAACAATGGTGTTTGTCACGTCCCTATTTTGGCCATTGATCGGAAGGGCTTGGACCAGGCTCTTAAGCGAAGGAAATTGGATGGAATTTACAACTTTGGAATCATTCTAGAAGCTGAATCATTACATTTCTGCCCCTGTTTTATTTCTTGGGGAACTGGGTTTCATTATGATATGACCGAACCTCAGGGAGAGGCTGCCTAGGTATCCTTTTGAGATCAAGTCTGACGTAGTTCAAGAAGTGCTTCCTAAACTAAATTGTTTGTTGTCTCTTTCGTTTCCTTTTTGTTTGTTTGTTTGTTTGTTTTTTACTTTCTTATTCTTCTTTCTTTTTCCTTTTTTTTTTACTAGCAATTTTGGGTTCCAAAGAGGGTAAACAAAGAAATGCAATCGGCTCGAGGGGTTTGCAAAGGATTGGTAGTAGGGTAGCGGGAAAGAAAGCCTTCATCATTTCAACCGGCTGGAATCATTGCGGCCGAGAGTTCAAACATTATACCTTTTTACTACATCTGCGTCACCCAGGTACAATGCCCCTTTGGGTAGTATCTTTTTGATAATATACGGACCCTTCCAATTTGGAGCAAACTTTCCTTTAGCTTCCTGATAGTGAGGGAGAATACGCCTCAACGCTAGCTGTCCGACTTCGAAATTCCTGGGGCGCATTTTCTTGTAATAAGTGCGGGCCATTCTTTGTTGGTATAACTGCTCGTGACAAATTGTAGCCATTCGTTTTTCATCGATTAATGACAGCTGCTCCAAACGAGTCTTAACCCACTCGCTATCCTCAATTTCTGCTTCAACAAGTACCCCGAGTGAAGGAATTTTTACTTCTCCGGGTATGACGGTTTCAGTTCTATAGACTAGTAAATATGGAGTTGCCCCTATCGATGTGTGCACTGTGGTGCGACATCCCAGCAATGTAAAAGGCAGCTTTTCATGCCATTGTCTTGAGCTTTGAATCATTTTTCTCAAAATCTGTTTGATGTTCTTGTTAGCTGTTCGACAACACCATTGGCTTTGCGCCGGTAAGTGGTGGAGTTTCTATGTGTTCTCTTAAATTGTTCACATATTTCTCCCATCAGACGACTATTTAGATCGGTTGTGTTGTCTAATATGATGGTTGCAGGAATACTGAAACGACAAATGATGTTGGAATGCACAAAATCTACCACATCTTTCTTGGTGACGGACTTAAGTGTTATTGCTTCAACCCATTTTGTGATGTATTCAATAGAAACCAATATGAATCTATGTCCATTTGAGGCTTTTCGCTCAATCGGCCCAATGACGTCCAAGCCCCAGGCAGCGAACGGCCAGGGTGCTGACATAGGATGCAATTCGGTTGGTGGTGCATGAATCAAATAATCGTGCACCTGAAATTGATGACATTTTTGAACAAAGCTGAAGCAATCTTTCTCCATGGTAATCCAGTAATACCCTGCCCGAAGTATATTCTTTGCCAGTACATACCCATTCATATGAGGTCCAAACATTCCTATGTGTACCTCATGCATAATTCTCTCGGCTTCCTCGGTGTTAACATATCTCAGCAAGTTGAGATTTGGGGTCCTCTTATATATGGTATTACCACTCAAAAAGAAACTACTTGCGTGCCATCAGATGGTTTTCTTTTGCTCCCTCGTAGCCTGCTCGGCATACTCTTGTGTCTTCAGAAATTTCTTGATGTCATAATACCATGGCCGGGTGCTGGACTCTGCCTCAGTCACATTACAATACCCATACCTTTCCTTGATTTTGATTTCCAAAGGATAGACGTAGGGGTTTCCAGGGTAAGGAAACATGGAAGCCAGAGTTGCGAGTGCATCTGCTAACTCATTGTGACAATGAGGAATGTACCTTAATTGTACCTACTTGAACCGTTTGCTGAGATCCTCCACATGCTATCGATAAAGAATGAGTTTGACGTCTCTTGTTTCCCACTCTCCTTGGGCCTGCCGAATGATCAAATGTGAATCCCTCGTGATTACAATTCCTCAACGTCTTGGTCAATGGCCATATTCATGCCCATGATGGAAGCCTCGAATTCAGCTGTATTATCGGTGCAAAAAAACCAGAGCCTTACTATAACCGGGTTATGTTGACTAGTGGGTGATATTAAAATTGCACCAATTCTTACGCCTTTCGCATTTACTGCTCCATCGAAAAACATTTTCCAAGCAGAAATGTCTTCAGATGTTATTTCCACCGAATTCACTTCTTCATTTGGGAAATAGGTATTCAGAGGTTGATATTCATCGTCAACTGGCTTCTCGGCCAGATGATTTGCTAATGCTTGAGCCTTCATTGTGGTATGAGTGAGATAAACTATGTCGTACTCGGTGAGCGGGATTTTCCATTTTGCCAATCGTCCTGTGGGCATCGGTTTTTGGAATATATACCTCAAGGGTTCCACACTTGTAATGAGGTAGGTGGTGTGGGCTTGCAAGTAATTCCTCAACTTCTAGGCCACCCATGTCAAGGCACAACAGGTTCTTTCCAGCAATGTGTATTTGGCCTCGTGGCTGGTAATCTTCTTGCTCAAATAATAGATGGCTTGCTCCTTCTTTCTCGTGGCGTCATGCTGCCCGAGGATGCAACCAAAAGAGTTCTCAAGGACTTTTAAATAAAGAAACAATGGCCTTCCCAGTTCTGGTGGGACCAAGACTGGTCGGTTGAATAGGTAATGTTTGATTCTGTCAAAAGACTCTTGACACTTCCCGGTCCATTTAATTGTTGTGTCCTTTTTCAATAGCTTGAATATGGTCTTGCATGTAAAAGTCAACTGGGCGATGAATCGAATGATGTAATTCAGTCTTCCCAGCATGCTCATTACATCCTTCTTTGTTTTTGGAGGAGGTAGCTCTCGAATTGATTTTATCTTGGTCGGATCCATCTCAATACCTCTTCTACTGACAATGAATCCCAGAAGTTTGCCTGACAGGACCCCGAATGCAAACTTGGCTGGATTCAATTTCAAATCATGCTTGCGAAGCCTTTCGAAAAACTTCCTTAAGTCCCTTACATGATCACCCTTAGTCTTGGACTTCATATCACATCGTCCACATATACTTCTATTTACTGATGCATCATGTCATGGAAAATGGTAGTCATAGCCCTCATATATATTGCCCCGGCGTTCTTTATATCGAACGACATCACTCTATAGCAGTTAGTCCCCCAAGGTGTGGTAAAGGCTGTTGTCTCGGCGTCTTCCTCATACATCAATACTTGGTGGTATCCTGCGTAACAATCTACAAAGGACTGTACCTCGTGTTTGGCACAGTTGTCAACAAGAATGTAGATGTTAGGCAAAGGGAAGTTGTCTTTGGGACTCGCCTTGTTTAAATCTCCATAATCTACACATACTCGTGTTTTCCTATCTTTCTTTCGTACCGAGACAATATAGGCCAACCATGTGGTGTATCGAACCACTCGGAATACCCCCGCCTCTAACTGTTTTATGATCTCCTCTTTGATCTTATCGATGATATCAAGTTTAAACTTTCTTTATTTTTGTTAGACTGGAGGGCATTTGGGGTACGTGGGCAAATTATGAACCACCAAATTAACACTCAACCCAAGCATATCATCGTAAGACCAAGCAAACACGTCTTTGAATTCAAAAAGAAGTTGAACCAGGGAGTACCGGATTTCTTTATTCACATGGATGCTAATATTAGTTTCCCTGCTTTCGCCGGGACCACCCAAGTAAACTGGTTTGGTATCATTTAATATCGGCTTAGGATTATTTTCAAATTGTTCCATCTCTCGATTGATTTCCCTAAAAGCCTCTTCTTTATCGTACTCTAGTTCTTGGTTTATTATTTCATAAATAGGCAGCATGTTCGGGTCGAGGCATGAAGTCTGTGAGCATGTCATATTATTTAATGCTGCATTATTGGAATTGAAAGAAAAATACAATAGAAGAAAAACAAAATCAATAAAATAGAGGAGTGCAGATGATGAAATATTGATTTCATTTCTTTGGAACTTTAAGATAACGGGGTTTACATTTGAAATTTAAAGGACAAAATACTAAAGAAAAACACCCGAGCTACACCTTGAAATAACTCGTGATTCAAGAAAAGGTGGCAAGGCAGGACTACCGGGCCTCCTGCCTGACTGGGAAAGGCGTGGCCTTCCAGTTTTTCAACTTGGCATCCAGTCCCATGTAGAGCACCTCAGCAGTGCTTGAGCCTTCTCCTAGCTGGACCATGTTGGCTTCGTACAGTAATTTCCACATGGTCCCACATATCTCTTCATTTTCCTCTGCTGTAAAGGTCTCGTCTTCTTCTTCCTCACTGTACTTTTGCTTCACAAATTTTTTGTACAAGTGGGGTAGGGGTTGTGGTAAAGCCCATCCATGACTTTTTCTATGGTTGGCCAAGGTGATATGCTTCGGCGTTGGGTGGAAGACCAGCCCAAAAAACATATCTCCGGGAGGCAAAGCGATTTGCTCAGTTATACCTTATAGAGAACTTCTCAGTCCATTGCCTGGTTTAAACCATTGAGGCATCATCTCTCTTGCCACCATGATTGAGGCATTGGAGAGGAAAGGCTGGGGAAATGGTTTGCCTTCTTTGTGTTGATCAGCTACCACAATTTCAAATGCCTGGTAAACTACATTCTCACTTCCTTCTTTAGCTTCGAGGCAGGGAATGGAGGGATCACGGTAAATTACTGTTCATCTTCTCCGTAGACCATAATTTCCTGGTTCTCATGTTCAAATTTCAACATTTGGTGCAGAGTAGAAGGCACAGCTCCTGCCGCGTGAATCCATGGTCTTCCTAGGAGATAGTTTTAGGATGTGTCCATGTCTAATACATGAAATGTCACTTCAAAATCGATCAGACCGATGGTCAATACTAAGCCAATTTCCCCTATGGTATCACTTTAATTCCGTCAAAATCTCGGACACACAAATTGTTGGGGTGGATCCTCTCTGTTCCAATTTCCATTCTTTGCAATGTTGACAGTGGGCATATGTCCACCCCGGAACCTCCATCTATCATTACTCTTTTGACGTAATAGCCTTCACATTTGACGGTGAGATGCAAGGCTTTGTTGTGGAAACTCCCTCTGGAGTCAAATTCTCTCTGGAGTCAAATCATTCTTTTTGAATGTAAACTAATTAATAGCGAAGAAATTTCCGCAATTTTCTCCAGTTATTCCATGGAGGTTTGAGCTGGCATGTAAGCTTCATTCAAGGTTTTGGCCAACACTTTCGGGTGCTCTGTAGAATTCATCAGCAATGATAATAAAGAGACTTTCTTGGGAGATTTCTGGAGCTAGTCCACTACCTCATAATCTGGTATTTTCATCTTTCGAAAGAAGGCCTCCGCCTCTTCAGCATTTACGAGCTTTTTGGATGGGAAACGCCTTTTGGTGGCATTGTTCACTTCTTCCAGGTCTGAATATTTCTTTGCAGGGTGGCCCTTTTGAGTTTCTCTAGTAATCTCTTTACCTTTGTGTGTTACTATTGTTTCTTGGTAGTTCCATGGGACTGCAGAAGGATCTGTCATTGGCTTCAGGCGCGCGACCGATTACTTCGGGCTCATTCAGCCTTGGCGGTTTAATCCAGTCCCGTACCACATAAGCTCCCTTGGGTATGTACATCGTTCTATTCAACTCAAATCTTCTTGGGGGACTCAGAGTTGGCTGTTTTTCTTGACGACCCCGTGGGATATAAAGGATGGTTTTCTTAGCAGGTGCCGTCTCAATTTTATTTCAACCTTCTTCTCTGTTTTTGGGTGCATGGCTTCACTCATTTCCTTTTCTTCAACCTTCTTGGTGGTAACATTTGGTTTTCTATCTACATAAGTAATGGCTATTATGGCTTTCAAAGTAGGGTCAAATTCTTTGTTCTCACAAATCATCCCAATGACTGGCCAATTATTGTGAGCCGGTAACGGGTTATCAGTTATATTGGGGACATCTTCATCTCTAAACACTATTTTCCTTTGTTCTATTAGATCCTCCACTACTCGCTTCAGGGTCCAATAGTTTTCGATGTCGTGTCCTTCGCCTCCTTAATGATAAGCACAACGTACACTCTGTTGATAGGAAGGTGATTTAGGGTTCTGCCTGTTCAGGGGCACAGGATGCAAGAGACCCATCTGGACCAGTTTTGGGAATAAGCTGGAATAAGGCTCCCCTATCGGTGTGAATTCTTGTCTTCTGGGTGGCTCTCTGGGACGGAAATTATGTTGGGGAGGGCAGGGGTTATAGTGGTTTTGGGGAGGCTGATTTATTCGGGCTTTGTTTCTGTTCCTGTTTTTGTGGTCGATCGAATGAATGGGCGTTCATAACTGCATAAGGTTGGGGAACATAATGCATGTCTTGATGGGAATAGTAGTGTTGAGAGGTCCTTTCTGAGAACATAGGCCTGGGGGAATGTTGTCTTCTCATGTCAGAGGCTGCCATTGAAGCTTCTTCTTTCTTTTTGTTTCTTGCGACTCCTCCTGCCCCACTTTGTATGGCCTGGGAGGTTGCCCTTATTGCTGACTGGTTTAGAATTCTTCCTGTTTTCAAGACATTTTCAACCATCTCTCCGATCTTGATTGCTTCCGCGAAAGGCTTGCCCATTGCTGACATCATATTTTAAAAATAATCTGCCTCCTATGCCAGGAGAAAAATAGTGACCATCTCTGTCTCATCCATGGGCGGTATTAATCTTGACGCTCGATGTCAATGTTCTACTGGAATTGCCTCACGAAATCTCGAGCAAGATCATCCTACATATGCCAGTGTGTTATATCTTGGTCCATGTACCATTCAGAAGCGATGCCCACCAAACGCTCTTCGAAGAATGCCATAAATAGTTCTTCTTTTCCACCTGCCCCATGCAACTGGTTGCAGTACTTTTTCAAATGAGCGATGGGGTCGCCATGACCATCGTACTTTTCAAACTTCGCCGTTTTAAATCCCAGGGGAAGATGTACGTGCGGGAACATGCACAGGTCTGTGTAAGACACGCTCTTTTTCCCACTCAAGCCTTGCATGTTCTCCAAGCTCTGCTCAAGGATTTTCATCCTTCTTCCTATCTCATCTTGTTCAAGCGTTTTAGGAGTTTTATCCTGCACTGGTGTGAGCTCATACGCTGGTTGAGGATATGTGGGGTATGGGGAAGGCTCAGTTTGGTAGTTGGGAGTTTGAAATGTGAAAGTCGTAGGATCAAACATGGGTCTTGGCACTTTGGGCTGTGTGGTGGCTGCACATGGGGGAGACGTAAAATTATTAGGAACCGGGCCAGATGTGAACACCTGAGGATGGACTTAAGAAGGTGCTCCGATAAAGTTTGTTTGTATGGTAGGCTATCCCAAGAGGATGTTGGGTGGCTAGTGGGAATAGTGGAGGTTCACCCCGACCTTGGGAAGAGCTCAGGAAATCCGGGGATGGCACTCGGAGGCTCTCTTCCGTATGTCCAAGTGTCCCACATCTCCATGACTCTAAATCGAAGGATCATATTTTCTTCAGCTGCCACAGATTCTGAGGTCGGGATCCCTGCAATTGGCTATCCTCTCAGATGGGAACTGCTGGTAAAGTCATTTCGAATGACATTTCTGTGCTTCCTTTTGATATGGTGAAATATCGATGCGATGCCAGTTTACCACAAACCAAACACTGTTCTAAAAGCATGTGACTGGAAACTGGAATTACAGAAACGGCTAGCTTGGGATAGATAACAAACTGGAAATCGCATGTTGGGTATAATGCACCTATATAATTAACGGGTGTCTATATGTTTGCAACGGTCACATGTGTCAACCCGGCATTTATTCCAAACTTCCTTTCAATTTCTACTCTTTGTTTCCTTGCTTTGGTTTTCCTCTTTTAAGAATACGTCGAATTCTTTGAAAATTGCCTACGTATCATGCTCCGCATGAATCAGACAGAGCGTAGTTCATAAAAAGTGCGATGTAAAAAACAGGATATTTTGGAATTCTTATAAAGACAAAACTTTGGTTACAAAGTTAAAGACCACTAACAGACTTGGACATAATAAAACTTACAGACTCAAATAATGCGTAAAGGAAAATACAGACTGACAGACTTTTTTAAGAAAAATACAATTTTCGAAAATCACGAATGCATTAAGACTTCAACTGCTTTTGGAGCTTGCGGGGCATCACTCAGCTTTGCCACAGGCTTCCGTGCTAAACTCCCTTGGAGATGGTGGAGGTCTTCCATCACTTGTCGAACAAAAGTCATGGCGGTGGGAAAGAATATGGATTTCGTCATATCTTCGCAATGGTTGCACTTTATGGCGATGTAATCTGTGATTGCCCGTATCATTTACCTAATAGTACCCTTTTCTTGCAACAAACGCCCAATTTGCTCGGCCCTCTCCTCTAGAGTTTGCTCCGCTACCTGATTCAGCTCCTGGAATTGCCACAAATCCATCTCCAACCTTGCTATCACATCATAACAATGTTCTCTTTCGGCTTTGAAATCCCCGACTTGCTTGGACATTCTGTTCTCAGCCATGATGACCCTCCGCTTTAAACCAGCAATCTCATCGTTATGCCCTTCTTTTAGTTGCTCAAGGATGTGGGCTCGTTCCTCCGTACTTTTAGCCAATCGCTTTCGAACCCTGGACAGTTCACCTTCTGCCTTATTCAAGTCAAACCCATACTCGGTTACTTTCTGCCACAAATTTTCTATGAGTTTTTCATCTTTTGTACTTCTGGAGGGATTTTCGGCGGATGCTCTCATTTTCCTGATTTGGGCTCGAAATGCTTCATTTTCTTTGGTTAATATCTTATTTTCTCCCTCATTGGCTGTGGCTTGCAAACCACTTTCAAATTGCAGCTCTTTGATTTGCTCTTCCAATCTTCCAATAGTGACCCTGTATTCATTTTCCTTGGTTAGCCAATCCCATTGCTCTTGTGATGTTTCAAAAAATTCTTGGAGATGTGGTCTATTGGCCGGCCTTCCAGGCTCTATTTCTTTTTTGTACCAAGGAGTGTATCCCGGTGCAACCTCGCCTTTAGATATGTCACGTACTCGGGTACCTGCTGTCAGGTATTCGCATTCGCTCCACATTTGACATAAGATGGCTTCAGGGAATTGACCATTTGAGCTTATCTCAACCTCATGACGACTAATATCCTCATCCCTGGGAATCATTTGGCATCTACCTAATTATATTTGTACTCTGTATGGCACATAGGGATGGATACATCGGACACCCATCAGCTGGAAATGAGGCCCGGTGGCTGGCATATACTCAACTTCATCCACAGGGAGCCACTCGAACGTCCATTCTATCTGATTTGCAGTGAAGACCCGGAGATGCGACGCCCATTCTGTGATACCCTCAGGTACTCTAAACCCACAAACGTTGTTGCAGAATTCTTCTATGCAGCTCTTTGTTAGTGACCCATAATTCATAAACCGAGTCCGGTGGCATAGATGCTCGATCTTCCATATTTGCAACAACAGGATACATCCTTCAAAGAAGTCTCCTCCCGATTTACAGGTGGTGAGAGCGCGGAAGATTTTGGATAAGATCATCGGAGCAAGGGTTTTTTTTGCCTGAGTCATGAAAGTGCTGACAACCCCTGTTATCTGTATGTCAAAGTTCTAGTCCCTTCGCGGAAAATACTAGAAGACCCAAGAAAAATACCATGAACGCAAAACATCGATGCTCCTCCCATTTGAGCAGACTTCCATTGTTACAAATATGGTTTTTGGGGTTATTGATCCCCTGATATGTCTGTACCTCTGATATATAAACTGCGGGGTGCAGAAGCCAGCTCACAGATCTGGATTATGAACCTTCCTACGTATTTTCAAGGAGTCCAAGAGCTTGTGCACGGCAAGGGCTCTTGGTGCAATCAGGTATTGGTGTCTCAAAGGAATCGTATGGATCTGAATATATCCAGTTATTTCCTCTAATTTCAGCGTGAGTTCAAAATTCGAGAAATGGAAGACATTACGAGCCGGGTCTAAAAATGTGATCAACGCTTTTTACGATATCTCCTCTTGGGTTAATTTTTAGCAAACTAGGAAGGCCTCCCAGATGCATGTTGACCCTATTTTGCCCTGCTTCCCCCATGTCATTCCACCACATTCGCAGCTCCAAGGAAATTTGTTCATGAACATTATAGTGCTCATTCTTCACATTTATAAAGGTGAGTTAGTATCTTAAAATTTGACTATTTGACTCCATAAAAATATTAAAGACATTATTTTATGAAATTTGTTTCTTCAAATCAGGGCCGAGCTTTGTGAATACGGCCTTCAGCGCTTCCGAATGAAGGTTTTAAGGATGTTCTTGCTTGCCGGTCAAAAAATAAATTTACAGGTGGCCATTTGTGAAAACTCAGCCTTCCGACGTCCCTTGCGGTAACATTCGATTGTTTTTGGCAATAACAGCATCACCTAGTTTATTTAAGAAAATAATTAAAATTGGTCAATTGTTTTCCTTGCTTTGGTTTTTTGCAAATGGGAAGTTGCACCCGATGGAGGTTGCCTACGTATCTCGCTCCTGATGAGCATCAAACTGGCATAGTTCGGTCAAAGACAATTAATCAAAGAAAAAACAATATTGAAAAACTTCCCATTTTGAAAGATCTGGCGGCATTTCGGCGCTATTTAAGCATTGCTTTTACAAATGATTAATCTCAATCACTCTCAAGTTTCCTCTTTATTCACAAGCCGGTCAACATGCGAATCCAAAGCAAATAAATGCGCAAGTAGCACGTAACATGCATCAGTATGGTCTTTTATTTCAGGTCACCTGTCCTAGACGGACCCAACCCCTGTGTTAAGCCCTCTAAGTCAAATGCATGATGCAAATAGGCGTTTCTACTAGGGATCCGGCATGAAGTCAAGTTATTTTAAGTTAATAACCTTGGCATAGGATCTAGACTGTGCACTCGAGCGGACAATTTGAGTCGAGGAGGGGGCTACGTGCAGGGAATCAAAAGGCCATCCGGTTTAGTAACTTATTCGTCCTCTTTCTTATTTCAGGTATGACACTAACAGAATAGGGACTCTCAACCAGTAAGCACATCCCCGGGGGTGAGAACTGAAGGGCTTCGTAGCAATTTATATGTATAGTTGAGATAATATCAGAGAGGTAAAGCATTTAGCATAGAACATGTAAGCATATCAGAAGAAGCCAAACATAACAGTTATTCTAAGCTCGAATGCTTGAACCCTGAACGAGAGATTCTGGGTTCGCCTCCCCAGCAGAGTCGCCAGAGCTGTCACACCTCTTTTTTACATGGCTACCCCGAATGATGACACGTGTAATGGAGTTTTTTCAATTAAAGTGACATTATTCGAAATGGGATTATATATTTCTTATTAGAGTCTCCAATTGGGATGATTTATTTTTCTGGTGTCCCAAATCACCGGTTTATTTTTAAATCCCAAATCGAGGAAGAATTCGACTTTCCTTTTGAAGTCTGCGAACCAGAAATCTTGAGTAAGGAATTCTGTTAACCCGAGGGAAGTGGTTAGGCACCCTCGGATTCCGTGGTTCTAGCACGGTCGCTATTATAAATGGACAATTATCTGATTTTAATACATGTTCATCCTATGGTGTAATTTTAATTATTTACCGTTTTTAATTAATTTTATGAAATATTGTAACATTGTTAAAACATGGTTCGAGCCACGTCACATAAATGCACCCGTGGTTTTTGGCATATTTTAACATCGTTGAGATTTGGATTTGGGTCTCATGTGCACCCAAATTTAGGAAGATGAATCATTAAAATAACGCGCCTAATGTAACTACGTGTTTTTAACTTCGTGGGAAAATCGTGAAATTCGCTAAACGACATCTCCCGAGTTTCTAAGCATTTTACTACAATAATAGGGCCACACAGCATATGATTTTGTTTAGAGTGGCACACTCGTTTTATTTTTTAGAAAGGCAACCTAATGAAACTATAATTTTCTATTATACGTGTCTCTAATATATAAGAGAAGTCCTAATTAATTCATATGTTAATGAACTACCACAAAAGGCAGCCTGCATATCTTCAGCATTTTTATGACTGATTTCTGCAATTGAGCTCATTATTAGAAGTGGTCAGCCCTGGAGTGTATGTTTTCAAGTGCTTCTCAACTTCAACAGTTTGGGCTTTCAGTTTGGGCCCACAAACTTGGAAACTACAAATTAATTACAAAGCAAGGATAGCACTCCCTAAATCACTATGTTACATCTGTTGAAATTACTTATGTTTTGGTCATTCTTAATACTTCACAAACGTCTAATGTGGTAAACTCTAGGTAGTGATCCTTTTTTTTATACATGTAAATCAATATACTAAAACTCAAGTTTAAATTCAACACATATAAACTGATGGACCTATCAATATGGATCAGAATATATGTACGCATTATGACACTATTATTGAACAATTGAGGATCAAACAAATTATTAACTAATATATTTCATCCTACTGAAATTTTGAAATAATTTACAATTAAACAGTTAAAATGACTTGCAACAGTCCTGCACAGTCCAAATATTTATTTATTACAACACAAATCTATTGAAACGATTGTTTAAGTATTACTAGACTAACAGTGTTTACAACTATGAAATTATCATTAAAGGAATAAGTTTCCAATATCAACATGTGACCATTTGTACATGTAGCAATGCATTTCGAGATCTCCTAAGTGAAAATAAAAACCTGGAATTACAGCAAAGAAAAAATCACCTATGAGTAATGTAAGCAAGAAGCAACAATCAACAGCAGATCGACCAATTAAAACCCAGAAATAATATCAAGAAGTCCAGGAAGGTTTTAGAAGACCAACAACAGAAACAAATTCCAATCCTATAGCTCAAACAAATTAGTCTGAGATCAATTCCCAAAATAGGTTCTGAAGATTCAACACCCTAAATACATATGCTTCAAGTTATCTTCATCTTATGATGGATAAAATTATGATTATCCGGTAGTTTTTAGGATATTTTTGTTTACCAGAATAAGAGAGCTTTGGGATTTTTTTTTCAGGGAATTTTCAGATGGTGTCTTTCACAAAGCAATAAGATGCCTTTTATAGCCAAAACCTTAGGGCAACTCTTTTCTTTTTGTTTTTTCATTAGTCCCTTCCCCATTTCTTAGAATTTCTTGATTAGTCCCCTATTTTCTGGCTTGTGGTTCAAGTATTTATTAGAGAATTTCCAAAAATTGGTCTTTAAACCTCCCACTAGAAGGTTCCAGGGGTTTTTTACGAGATTCATATACTCCAATACCCCTATTACCCCTGTCTTTTATTTTCAATTACTTAGCCTGAATATTTTTACCCCTGGTTCCTATCAATTGGACAGAAGTTGACCATAGTTAACTACTTAGGGACACAAACCATAAACCATAGTCTCATTATTAATTGGGTCAAACCTTAATAAGCTAAGCATGGCTAACCATACAATTTAAACAATACAAAACTATACTGCTAAAACAAACAAAAATTATCAAAATTGATCAGCAACAAGTCAACGAAACACATATATACAGGTAGATTTAGACTAGTACTAAGAATGCGAGATTGAATTAATCGAAGGAAAAATAAGTCTAACCAACACAAATTCAAAAGCAACCACAAGGTTTATCATATACAAATATGTATTAACTGAAATGAGGAGAAAAGGTCAAACCAGGGAAAGGATGAACAAATTGAACTATCCTAGAATACAGAATAATTCAAATTCAACAAGGAACATCTAGAAATCCAATTGATAAAGGAATCATTCAAAATGGATTATAAAAGATTTTAAACAGAGGCACATGATTCTGAATGAAAACAAGATACCTAATCAGAAGATTATTATAGATGAGCAAGTAGAACAAACATGTAATCACACAAAATAAAAACAAAGAAGATGAAAAGAAAACCAAAGAGACGGAGAACTCAGCTTAAGGAAAACAGCACAACCCTAAAACCTTTTGACCTTCGCTTCTCAGGGTTTTCGGCCATCTCTGATTTCAAATTTGAGAGGGTCTTTGGCCTTTTGGGAAAGGCTGAGCAGGCATTTGAGAGGAGGAGGGTACCAGGTGTAAGATTGGTTGGTTTGGGATGGGTATGGGTTTCAAATCATATTTTATTTGATTTTTGGCAAGGAACAGTTGTATTTGAGAGCCGCTGGTTATGGATTTTTGGAGAGGGAGGTTAGGAGGTTACATGCCGTCAGTTTCAAAGGATTCCAGGGAAGTTGAGGATTTGGTCGGAGTTTCGGAAAAATATTCAAAGCAATTGGCGGAGGTTTGAAAGAAATTGAAACCAGATCCCTCGTGGGGATGGGGTAAGGGATCTAGGGTGTTATTTTTTGTAAGTTCCGGCGGTGGCGCCGCCGTGGGCGGCGGAGGAGGCGTCCAAAGATTTCTATATTCGAGGAGTTTGGCTCATAGTTGATGCTTGGTTCTTAGGGCATCGGAGAGGAGGGAATGGTGGTTCAGGGGTGTATTTTTGGGGGGCATCGGAGCTTTGCCCTCGGCGGAGAGGTCTTTCGGCCGGCAACTGTGAGGCATCATATTATTGGAGACGGTGGGTACGAGGAAGAATCTTTTGGTCTCTAGGGTTAGATACAATTCAGACATTTTTCTGTAATATTCTCATCAAACCCAAGCCATTAGATTATGGCAAATGAACGGTTGAGATTGATGGCCCCAAAACGACGTCGTTTTGGGGTGTCTCTAATGGAAGATCGGGTCAGGGACAGATTGGGACGGTTTTTGGGCACTTTGGACGCGTAGGGGTGTTTGGGCCACCCAGGTTTGGCCCAATTGTGGCCAGCTTGATCTTAGATCTTCTTTTCTAATTCTTTTCTTTTTTTCATTTTCATTTTTAATTTTCCTAATTTATTTTAAATCTCTTATTTCAAAATTAAACTAAATGTTATATTTAAATTAAATTAGACTAACAATAAACTAATCAAAATACCAAAAAGGAAAATTAATAATCTCGAAACTACAAATTAAACAATGCCAAAAATAAACTATTTATTTTCTTTGTGATTTTTATATTTTGCAAAACAAAAACCTAATTACCAATTAATTATAACAATCATGTAAAATCAAATCTTAAATGCTTATGAAATCTTTTTGTATTTTTTGTGACTTCTCGTGCATGCACCAATGAAAATACACACAAACATGTGCAATTAAATCCTAAAAGTTAAATAACAAAAAGGAGAAATCCTAACTCTGGGAATTCTGTAGGAGTGATTTAAATAAGGCAAAAGTCAGGTGCTCACATACCCTTCTTCACAGATCTCGTAACACCCTTCATGGGTGAAACCTTCAGTAGAACCTTCTCCCAACCATGTAAGACACATCACAAATCTTCCTGTTAGTATAGCTATTTTTTCTTTACTGCGGTGTACGAAGCCGCTCCTGAATCACTTTCACTTTGTCCAAAACGTCCAGCACCAAGTCTGTACCCAAAATCCTAGCCTCACTCGGCTCAAACCAACCTACTGGAGATCTACAACATCTCCCATATAAAGCCTCACATGGAGTCATCTGAATACTCGATTGATAACTGTTGTTATATGCAAACTCCACGAGCAGTAGAAACTGGCCCCATGAACCCCCAAATCAATAGCATAAGCGAACAACATGTCCTCCAAAGTCTGAGTAGTGCGCTTGGACTGCCCATTCGTCTGAGGGTAAAAAGGTGTGCTCAACTCAACCTGATTACCCTACTCTTGATGCACGGCTCTCAAAAATTGCAATGTAAACTTAGTGCCTCTACCTAAAATGATGGAAATTGAGACACCATGCAGGCAAACAATTTACGGATATAAATCTCAGCTAACTACTCCAAAGAATAGGTTTGTTACACAGTGTGAGATGTGGCTCTCCGAGTTGGCTTATCATGCGGTCAGGTTTGTTCCCACAGACCTAGACAGGATTAGGAAGTTTATAATGGCCTCCTTTTTTAGCTTCGGTTGCTTATAAATGGAGAGAGGGTGTTTGGTGCCACTTTTAATTAGGTTGTTAACATAGATCAACAGATTGAGATAGTTCATGGTTAGAAGAGGGTTAAGACGGAGGACAAGAAGCCTCATGTTTAGGGTGGATTCAGTGGAACTCCTTGTGGGGGTCAGTTTTAGCATGGTAGTGGCCGTCCATTTTAGCATGCTCACTCGGCTTGCCCAGTTCATCGTGGGGCATCATCAAGCTATGGTTCTCACAGTTCTAATCAGGGTCATTCATCACTTAGTTACTTTCCAGCCCAGAGTTTGTCCTATGCTCCATTAGTTCAGGGCTTTTCTATGCCAGGTGCTTCTACTAGTCATCCCAGTGCTAGGGGTTCCCTTCAGTCCCTGTCTCCAGCACCATGGAGTTTGCATAAATGTGGAGAGTTGGGGCATACATGGAGACAGTGTCCTCATTGTCATAGGGGTCAGTATCAACTGAGGAGTCACCCATTGACTTCAGCACCAATTACTTCACCATCTATCCAATTAGCTAGAGGTAGAGGATAGTCAGCAAGGGGTTGCCCTAGAGGGCGAGGTCGATTAGGTGGTGGTCAGGCTTATTTCTATACACTCCCAACTAGGTCATATGCTATTACTTCAGATAGTGTGATTACATGTATTGTCTCAGTTTTCGATAGAGATGCCTCGGTGTTATTTGATCATGGTTCCACCTTTTCATATGTGTCATAATATTTTTATTGTTATTTGGATATTCCCCATGAGTCTTGTTACATTTCTTTGTGTATCTACTCTGGTGAGTGATACTATTGTTATGGACTGCATATATTGGTCGTATGTGGTGACTATTGGTGGTTTGAAGACCCGAGTGGACCTTCTGTTGCTTTGTATGGTTGATTTTGATGTGATATTGGGCATGGATTGGTTGTCTCCATGTCGTGCTATTTTGGACTATCATGTTAAGACTGTGACGCCGGCTATGCAGGGGGTGCCACAAATCGAGTGGTGAGGTTTGTCGGATTATATTTCCAGTTGGGTGATTTCATTTTTGAAGGCCTAGAAGATGGTTAGGAAGGGTTGTCTTTCTTATTTGTCCTTCACGAGAGATGTTAGTGCCGAGACTCCTACAATTGATTCGGTTTCGATAGTGAGGAATTTCGGATGTATTTCCTGCAGACCTGTTGTGCATGCCATCAGACAGGGACATTGAATTTGGTATTGATTTGGTTTCAGTCACTCACCCTATTTCTATTCCTATGTATCGTATGGCACCAGCAGAGTTGAAAGAGTAGCTTCAGGAACTCCTTGATAAGGGATTTATTCGGCCTAGTGAGTCACCTTGGGGTGTGCTTATTTTATTCGTGAAGAAGAAGGATGGAACTATGAGGATATGCATTAATTACATGTAGTTGAACAAATTTACAATCAAGAACAAGTATCCTTTACCTCGTATGGATGATTTATTTGGCCAGCTTCATAGAGCAAAGGTGTTATCCAAGATTGATATTCGGTCAGGTTATTACTAGTTGAAGATCAGGGGCTCAAATATCATTGAGATTGATTTCAGGACCCGATATGGTCATATGAGTTCCTTGTGATGTCTTTTGGGCTGATCAATATTCGAGCAGCGTTCATGAATTTGATGAACATCATTTTTCGGCCCTATCTCAACTCGTTCGACATTGTATTCATTGATGATATTCTTGTGTACTCGCATAGTCAGGAAGAGCATGTTGAGCATTTGAGAGTCATATTGCAGCCGTTAAGGGAGGAGAACTTTATGAAAAGTTCTCCAAGTGTGGGTTTTGGTCAGTTCAATGGCTTTCTTGGGGAACGTAGTGTCTAGTGAGGGTATTCAAGTTGATCCGAAGAAGATAGAGGTAGTTCAGATTTGTCCCAGACCGTTCTTAGCCACAAAGATTCGTAGTTTTCTTGGTTTGGAAGTTTATTACCGTCACTTCATCCAGGGATTTTCATTTATTACATCGCTCTTGACCAAATTAACTTAAAAGGTTGCTCCACTCAGGTTGTCGGATGAGTGTGAGGCGAGCTTTCAGAAACTCAAGACTTCCTTGAGCACAACTCTAGTGTTAGTTTTTCCATCAGCTTCAGGTTCATATGTGGTATATTGTGATGCTTCCAGAGTTCGTATTGGGTGTGTGTTGATGCAGGAGCGTAAAGTGATTGCGTATTCCTCTTATCAGTTGAATCCCCATGAGAATAACTACCCTGTTCATTATTTTGAGTTGGTTGCCATTGTTCACGTGTTGAAGATTTGGAGTCATTATCTCTATGTTTTGTCTTGTGAGGTGTTTACTGATCATCATATCCTCCAACTCTTGTTCAAGCAGAAGGATCTATATTTGAAACATTGGAGATGGTTAGAGCTGCTAAAGGATTATGATATCACTATCTTGTACAATTCGGGGAAAGCCAATGTAGCAGGCGATGCCTGTCGCGCCACCTTTTTCCTCGCGGAGTCTGGGTTTCAACATTTTGCGGAATAAGGTGCATTAGGTCACCTAGAACAAATAGCTCGTGTACTAGTTTAAATTACCAGAGATTGGGTAAGGGCTTGAAATTATCTTAAGGGAAAGGTTTTAGGAACCCCTCAAGGTCTACAACGGTGGGTCCCGGCCAAACTCAATTTAAGTGAATTAGTCTAATAAGTAGATAAACAAACAGATAATACTTTTAAAACAAGGAGTAAAAATGGTCCTAGGTTTTTATCCCAATAGGATCACTACTGTGCAATACTTGGTAATCCTCCCCAAGCTGGGGTTCTACACATAGCATTAGAGAACATGTCATCATTTCTTTTTACTACCCAATTACCCTCCCCTTAATTATTACGAAAGCATTCTTAAAGCATCGAGTACGTATCCTATGTGTGCACTACTTCTCCCTAACCTATGGCCCTGGAGGTATTTAGGACCTCTATTTAAGGTAGTTCTCGACTCACTCACCTATGGTGCTTAAAAGGAGAAAACTAAGCGATAGAAAAAACAAGTAGGACTGTCACATAAAAGATCACTTAAGGGGGCTCATATTTACCACCATAAATAGACAAACAAGTGCACGCTATTCAAACAAGTGATTTTAAAACGATTAGGGTCCTATAGGTAGGATCTAAATGAGCATAGAACATGCAGTAGTTTTATTAAGGTGAGGTAGTGAATACTTATCAGCTTGCCTACTGAGTTTTATCATTTAGTGAATCTGAGCACGTTTCAAGCACCAAGAAAATCACAATTTTAAACCCAAGATTAATTGTCATGCAGGCTTGCCTAAGTGATAACTGGCAGAATCCTATAGACATTACATCTAAACGTTAATTAGACAATAATTTTATAAACCCGTAATTGATTCTTAACAAGAATATTTTATCTTTTAGACCCTACAGGCATGCTTTCTAAGTGCTGAAACTTATCACAAGCATTATTTCGTGACATAGAAAACTGATTTTATACATTTTTCTTTGTAGAAGAGGGACTTCTAGTGATGCAAAGTATGAAAATTCAGGATTTTAAAGAAAAGAGATAAATCTTATAGGAATGGTTTATAATGCATATACGTAAACAATCATCATAGCAACCTATAAGCATGATTTCTAATGAATATAAATCATCACAACAATCACATAGGCATGATTTCTACCCAATCCCAACAAAGTTATATAAAAAGCCATCCCAGCTTTACTAATAAACCCACTAACTGTTTTTACAAAGATTATTATTACATACCAATATGAATAAATTACTTAATGAAAGAACCTTATACTATAGAGATCCTTCATAGGCACAATATCAACCTGGGAACCAAGCCTTCAAACATAGCATCTCTAAGCATAGTGGTAGCACATCCATAACACATAAAACTAATTCCTGGTGTGTCAAAGTTTCCAAGGGCCTTAGGGACCCCGTGCAATGCTCACACTAGAATCAGATGTTCAACAAAATTCAAAGGATTGGAGAACCAACCCCAATGTGTAAGATTTCAGAGGAGTCTCATGGACCCTAAGCAGTGCTCAAACTGGGGGTCGCAGGATCCTAAGAGTAAGAGCTGAAAATAGTATATAAAAGTAAGAGGTAGTTTTAGAAGAAAATAGTTTGGATTTTTAGAAGTGAGAGGAAACAGGTCACAAGATTACAAGAACTACAAGTAGAACCACATTTAGCAGATGGATTTCAGAAATGAACTTCAGTTGTCAAACAACAGACAGAACAGAGACACAATCAATTCAAACAAGGTTTCACGTTGACTAGGATTCACTTAGTTCATTAGCTATTACTAGGTGGGCATATAGGCATATATTAATCAGAGAATAACATGTTGAGATCAAGTTACTAATCAGACAGTCATAAAGAAAAGGAAGCAAAAGTGGAGAGCATAGAAATCATAAATTAATTAGGAACATGTTAAGGTAAACACACAAAATAGAACTGGAATTAAAACATGTTAGTTGAGAAACAGGGGAATAAGTTTCCTAGATCAAGCAGGAATATGCTAAAGTGCATTGACCATACTAACATATTGGAAAGACAAATTCACAGGAGTTAAAGCTTGCTATTTATCATAAACATAAGGGCAAACAGAGGCATATGGATATCTACAGTAGATTGACTATATAGCATACTAAATAGGACATGATAACAGATACAGACATGTTTAAAAGCAGTAAACAGGAAGAACATAGTTCTAATTACATAGCATATAAAATGATAACAGGAGTGGAGACATACTAGTTTGCAATAGAAAAGTGAAGCAAATAGGATCAAAGAGTCAGGCCTTGGCTTTCAGCAGGCTAGACAGTGCAATAAACACAAGTAATAGGAAGAATTGCAATGGAGAGTGTGTATGAATAAGAGTTTGTGTGTGTTTCTGTATCTTTCTATATATGTTTTTGTGTTCGAAAGAAGTCTAAGTGGGGAACTATATAGCACTTAGAAGGGTAAAACAAACAAGGTAAAGAATAATCCAGAGTTCACAAATAAGATATACAAATAAAATCAATCAGTTAATTGGGGCTAAACTAAATCAAATAACTCAATTGAATCCGGGAAAGACACTTTAAAATAGGGAAAATGATTAATAGCCTAGATTGGGGTTTAAACAAGGCAATATAATCAATCAAACTCTATCTTGGAGTCAGTTAAAGAAATCAAATCCCATAAATCTGGTTAATAAACTAATTAAGGCAGGTAGTACCAATTAGAGGTCACAAATAAGGAAAATAGGTAAAAATCACAAAGAAGTACCAATCTCGGCAGAAAAATATAACTTGAACCCCAATAAAATTAGCAATCTCTTTTAATTGACAGAGGTAAAAAAACAAGCAAATAACAGAACAACTAATGAAATAACAAGAAATCCAATGGTTTGGAACATAGACAATCAAGCAAAGAAGAGTAACAAAATCAAACACTCAAACTTCTTTAGAAATGTTTTGCAAAAACGCAAAGGAATGAAACGTTAATTTTAGAGAAACATTAAAATCAATTACTAGTAAGAAAAATAGAAGATTTTCAAAGAGAAATATCAGATAACATCAAAGCATCTCAAATCTACAAAGATCTGAATAGACTCAAGTAGAAAGAGATTAGGGTTTTGAAGAATAGAACGAGGTGAGAAAAATCCAGTTAAGAACCGGAGTTTCAAGCCATAAACATAAAGATAATAATACTCACAAACATAGCAATGAACACAAGGCAAGTTCATCAAGAAAATGAAAAGTTTGAAGCCGAGTCTGAGTTGAATCTTTTCGAGATTCCTTCAGATAATAGCAAAATCAAACAACCACTGAAGGTAAGAGGCCGGCTAGGGCCTAAATTCAAAGGAAAACCCCATGGAACAGAGGGTTTTTCGGTGATGGCGGTTAGGGTTAGGGGAGTGTTTAAGAGAGAAGGAAGGAGGGAAGAAATTTGGGGACAGCCGAATTAGATAAGTGACTAGGGTTTGGGGGGTTTTGGGTAGTTAAAAATGGTAACAACATCTTGGACCATTAATCTTTGAGATCAACGGCCAGGATTTGATCTAGTTTTTGGGCGGGTCAGATAGGAAATTGGCCAGGGCTGGGGGTAAAATTTGGGTCAGGTCTGAAATTAAAACAAAATTAAAAAAGGCTATTTGTTAAATACCCAATTAATTTGATAAATAATTTATAAAATAGCTAATAAATGATAAAAATGCTATTTATGAGTAAAATGATTTAAAATCATTATTTAATATTATAAAAAACAAAATGTTATTTTCTTGTAAAGCAAAGTAATTATGCACACATGGGCTATTATTGCAAAATTATTGCAATTATAATTCTAACATGTACATATGGCTATTCATGGAATAATCAAAGCTCAGTATAAATAGAAATGATAAAATTAAACAATAAAATTATCATAAAACCATTTGTGATGTAATTAGTAATTATTTAAATAAAATAATACTAGAATAAATAATTATATCCCTTTTAAAATTATAGGAAAATTATGGAAAAATACTAGTTGATTCTCATGCACTATAATGAAAGTATATATATATTGAAATATATGAGGGAAAATTGGTTATCAACAACTGCCCCTCTTCACCCGGGAAGGACGAATGAGTTTTCGGGTAATTAAATAATAACTGATTTGGACAAAATGGGGGTGTTTCAAGAATATAAGTCGCACCCTGATCTTTCAGCTGCCTGTATCCCTGGTTTTACACGAATTAGGTCATATATAGTTCTGGACCCAACGATGAATGAGGACGATGGAATTGTCATAGGAATGGTAGCAAGTTTCAAAAATGTTCTTTTGTGAAGTCTAGTATCGAATGGTTTTGTATGGAGTTATGAAGACGAATTTAAATCGTAATGGGTGTGTCACAGGGTGGGTATCTACACAGTCATAGAGTACAGACAGATAATTGATGAGAGTTGGTTTCGTTTGAAATAATGGTAAGGTACAAATGGTACGGGCGGAAACCGTAGCAAAGGTTTCTCTTGTTTGAAGAAAGGTTACTTCCTGAATTTCCAGCAAAACTAGAACACAATGCACGTAAGTATATAGATTGTTGTGAGAATTTAAACATGATTCAATTCCCTTTGGACCATGAAAGGTTGTCTTTGGATAGTGAAGATGACACACCAAGCCATGAATCATGAAATGAGAGATTCAAGCCATGAAATAATATTTTTGGCCATAAAAATGGTTCCTCGGAACCATGACGAATTTGACTACGGACGTACAATATTGAGTGATTCTCAGGCCATGACATGGTGTCTTCAGGCTATGAGGATGACGCCTTCAGAATATGATGCCTTTGGAAAAATTGGCTATATGTTAGCCTATGAAATGCAGAGACATGATACCAAAGGTAATGACAAGGAAGTTCTTAGACTTGGACAAAGCTTTGGGGGCAAATCTTAGCCCCCAGAGGAGAAGATAATGCAAAGTTTAGAATAGAGCAATACTTAGCCTTATGCAAGATTTGAGACAGAGCTTAGTCTCTTATGAGGATAAGGGAGTGCTTAGCCTTATGCAAGTGTGGAGGCATGGATTAGCCTCATGCAAGATTTGAGACAAGGCTTAGTCTCATGTAGAGAGAAAGCAATGCTTAACCTTATGCAAGTATGGAGGCAGGTCTTAGCCTCATGCAAGATTTAAGTCAGATCTTAGTCTCATGCACAGAGAAGGCAATGCTCTGCCTTATGCAAATATGGAGGCAGGACTTAGCCTCATGTAGAATTTGAGACAGGGCTTAGTCTCATGCAAGATTTGAGACAGAGCTTACTCTCATGCACAGAGAAGGCAATGTTTAGCCTTATGCAAATATGGAGGCTGGTCTTAGCCTCATGCAGGATTTGAGACATGGCTTAGTCTCATGCAGAGAGAAGCCAATTCTTAGCCTTATGCAAATGTAGAGGCACGACTTAGTCCCATGCAAGAGTTGAGATAGGGCTTAGTCACATGCAAAGAGAAGGCAATGCTTAGCCTTATGCAATTGAACAAGTAGCATATAGGAGTGGAATATTTCTTATCTAGAGATATATTTGCGTCTGACAGCCTGATTGTTATGAGGATAGTGACTTTGATATATTTGTGACTACTCTTGTTATGTTTATTGTGCCTATATTCAAATAAAAATCGTGAGTTTTGTAGGAGAGAAGGGTTGTTTGTGCTTTTTTTGCTTGCTTTGCTTTGCTTTTTCTTTGGAGACCCTGTTCAAGTTACCCTAGGTAACACCTGGATACCATAGAAATAAAGTTCAAAAATAAACACTATTGATGAAATAGAGTTATTTTAGAAAACATAGTGGTATATTATATCAAGTAAATTAGATGAACTAATGATTGTAACGCTTTTAGAGACATTGTGGCTTCTTGCACTAGAATTCTGAGGGTCCTCCTCAAAATTTTACCCCAGTTTCATCCTTCATCTGTTTTGCGTGCAATGAAGTTTGTTGGATCTGCTCCGTAATTTTGAGAATCCTTCTCAAATTCTACCCCAGTTACTTAACTATCTTGCATATGATGGCATCAGCTAGACTTGCTTCAGACTTTTAAGGGTCCTCCTCAAATTTCTGCCCCAAATTTTGGTTCTGGAGGAAATGAAAATTTTATTAAAATATGACCGAACCCATAGGTCTACCTACATATGCTCTCATAAATGGGGATCAGTTCAAGTGCATTCAGTTACATCAGATGAATGAATGCAAAAAATTTAAGAATAGTATCTTTTTACTACATCTGAATTGATAGATTTTGGCTAAACTTCTTCGTCCATTTCTACGAGTATGAGTGCCCCTCCTATTAGAACCCGATGAACCATGTAAACACCTTGCCAATTAGGTGAAAATTTCTCTTTGGCTTCATCTTGATGCGGGAAGATCCGCTTCAGCACCAGCTGCCCCGGTGTGAATTGTCTTGGTCTGACCCTTTTGTTAAAAGCTTTGGACATTCTATTTTAATAAAGCTTACTGTGACATACTGCGTTCATTCTTTTCCTGTCTATGAGGCTAGCTGCTCATAGTGTCTCATTATCCATTCTACATCACTGAGTTGTATGATCCTTAAAGAAATAATTTCTACCTCAATTGGAATGACAGCTTCGGTACTATATACCAGTAAATAGGGAGTTTCCACTTTTGATATGTGGACCATAGTATAATACCCCAATAGAGCAAATGGTAACTTCTGTGCTATTGTTTGTATTTTTCTACCATCTCCCTCAATATCTTCTTGATGTTCTTGTTGGCCGCTTCCACAACTCCATTCATTTGAGGTCTGTATGCATTAAGTTTTTGTGCTTGATTTTGAAGGTTTCACATATGGATTTCATCAGCTCACAGTTGAAGTTGGCGGCATTATCAGTGATAATGGACTCAAAAACCCCGAATCGCTAAACAATACGATCCTTGACTAAATTTGCAAGGACTTTCTTGGTTACAATTTGTATGATATAGCCTCTACCAATTTTGTGAAGTAATTGATGGCTATTAAAATGAACCAGTGTATGTTGAAAGCGGTGGACTCAATTGAACCGATAAAATCCATTCCCGAGGCAACCAAAGGCCAAAGTGCACTTATTACATTGAGCTTGTTTGGTGGTACCTTTATCATGTCTGCATATATTTGGCATTGGTGGCATTTCTGGACGTACCTGATGCAATATGTTTCCATGGTCATCCAAAAATATCCAGCTCTGAGTATCTTCTTGCAAAGAACAAAACCGCTCATATGTGTCTGCAAGTTCCGGCATGTATCTCCTCAATAAATATGGAAACCTCCTATGCTTCAACATACCCTATAAACACCATACCAGGAGTTCTTTTATATATGGTGCCTATGCTTTGGAAGACATTATTGGACAGCCTCCGTAGACTGCATTTTCGAGTATGGTTTGACTGTTCTAGATATTCTCCTTTCGCCAAAAGTTCTTTGATGTCGTGGAACCAAGGTTTTCCATCCTTTTCTTCCTCAACATGAGCACAGCAATCTGGTTGGTTATGGATCCTCACCGGGATGGGATCGATGAAATTCTTATCTGGATGTTGTATCATTGATGATAATATGGCCAGTGCATCTGCGAACTCATTTTGAATTCTAGGAACATGTTTGAATTCTATCTTTGTGAATCTCTTTATGAATTCCTACACATGATATAGGTATGGTATTATCTTGGTGTTCTGTATAGTCCACTCTCCTTGAACCTCAAGCAGAAGAAGATATGAATCACCATTACCAGTAACTCATGTATATTCATATCGATATCCAGAATGAGCCCATGATGCAAGCCTCATATTCTGCCATATTGTTAATGCACGGAAACCTAAGCTTTGCAGATACCGAGTAATGTTGACTTGTTTCTAATAACAAAATTGCTCCAATGTTCACTTCTTTGAAGTTTTCAGCCCCATTGAAGAACATTCTCCAACCGTCGTAGGTTTCAGCAATGTCCCCTCCTACAAATGACACTTTCTCTTCAAGAAAATACGTTTTTAGTGGTTCATATTCTCCTCCCACGGGATTTTCAGCAATATGGTCTACCAATGCTTGTCCTTTGACTGCCTTCTGAGTTACATAGATGTTGTCGAACACACTTAACAGTATCTACCATTTAGCTAACTTCCTGGTTGGCATGGCTTTTAAAATATGTACTTCAGAGGGTCCATCCCAGATATGAGGTGCATGGTATAGGCACAGAAGTAATGCCTCAATTTTTGGGTTATCCAGGTCAAAGCGCATCAAGTGCATTCCAATGGAGAGTATCGTGCTTTGTAAGGTGTGAACTTCTTACTCAAGTAGTATATGGCTTGCTCTTTTCTTCAATCTCATCATGTTGGGTGCCGCTTCCTTATCCTATATGATCTTATTATCAATCAATGTATGGATCTTATCTTTCAATGTTCGGCAGTTGTCAATGGTGTGCCCCTTCATACAAATAATATGCACAGGTTTTGTTTGGGTTGACCCATTGAGATGAGTTCTCCATTTCCATATCAGGAATATGGGTGCCATAACCAACAACCTTCAATCTTTCGTACAGCTGGTCAATGGGTTCAACAATGGCAGTGTACTATCAGGGTGGTTTGCGATCAAAATTAGGTCAGGTTTTTTGGTAATTTGGACGAGTTGGAGGTGAATGATAGTAGGTTGGTTGATTGTTATAAGTGTGATAGGCAGTGGCGGGTTGAGAGTATCTAGGAGGTGAGGGTTGGTAGGTAGGTGGAGGTGTTTGGTATGTGAGGGAGATTTTGGACCTTGGGCCACCATTAATGCCCCTACTTATTTCCTTTTTGATATGCCATCTGATTGCAATGCTTTGTTCGTGGCCTGTAATGCCTCAAAATTTGTCACCATCCCGCTTTTACTTCCCTCTTTAATTCTTTCTCCGACTTTGATGATATCGGAGAACTTATGATTCTCAATAACCATTAGCCTTTCATAATATTGTGGGTCATGTGCCCGGACAAAGAACTTATTCATCTATTTTTGGTCTAATGTTGGTCTGACCTTGGCTGCTTCCAACCTCTATTGAGTAGCATACTCGCAGAATGTCTAAGTTGGCTTCTTCTTTAGGTTCTGGATATAGAAGAAATCTGGTGCCTTTTTTGTATTGAACCTGAACTGATCCATAAATTCTGATACGATGCTCACCATATTGGCCCACTTCTTATGGTTCTGGCTTATGTACCAGAATAGGGCATCTCCAGTAAGACTTCTCATGAAGAGCTTCATCTTAATCCTTTCATCTTTTTCGACCCCCACGAGCTTGTCACAATAAGTTCTCAGACGAACTTTGGGATCACCCATTCCATCAAATAGGACATGTTAGCATATATAAACATGCTGTTTAAAAGCACTGAACAGGAAGAATATAGGTTTAATTACATAGCATATTAAATGATAGCAGAAGTGGAGACATATTAGTTAGCAATAGGAAAGTGAAGCAAATAGGATCCAAGAGTCTAGCCTTGGCTTTCAGCCGGCTAGACAGTGAACAAACACAAGTAATAGGAAAACTTGCAATGGAGAGCGTGTATGAATAAGAGTTTGTGTGTTTCTGTGTCTTTCTATGTATGTTCATGTGCTTGAAAGAAGTCAGAATGGGTGAATTATATCGCACTTAGCAGGGTGAAACAAATAAGGTAAAGAATAATGCAGAGTTCACAAATAAGGTATACAAATAAAGTCAATCAATTAATTGGGGCTAAACTAAATCAAATAACTCAATAGAATCGGGGAAAGCAATCAAATTCCATAAATATGGTTAGTAAACTTATTAAGGAAAGTAGTACCAACTAGGAGTCACAAATAAGGAAAATAGGTAAAAATCACAAAGAAGTACCAATCTCGGCAGAAAATATAATTTGAACCCTAAGAAAATCAGTCAATCTCTTTTAATTGACAAAGGTAAAAAGAAGGGGTAAATACTAGAACAGCCAATGAAATAATCAAAAACCCTAGGGTTTGGAACATATATAGTCAAGCAACTAAAGAGTAACGGAATCAAACACTAAAACATATTTAGAAAAGTTTTGCAAAAACGCAAAGGAATGAAACCCTAGTTTTAGAGAAACATTAAAATTAGTTAATAGTAAGAAAAATAAAAGATTTTTGAAGAGAAATATCATATACCTCAAAATTATCTCAGATCTACAAAGATCTAAGAAGGCTCAAGTAGAAAGAAATTAGGGTTTTGAAGAATAGAATGAGGTCAGGAAAATCTAGTTAAGAATAGGAGTTTTAAACCATAAACATAAAGATAACAACTCTCAAACATAGCGATGAACACAAGACAGGTTCATCAAGAAAATGAAGAGCTTTAAGCTGAGTCTGAATTGAATCTCTTTGCGATTCCCTCGGATAACAGCAAAATCGAACAACGAGTGAAGGTAAGAGGCCGGCTAGGGCCTAAAATCAAAAGGAAACCCCATGGAACGAAGGGTTTTCCAGTGACGGCGGTTAGGGTTAAAGAAGCGTCTGAGAGAGAAAAGATGAGGGAAGGAATTTGGGGATAGTGGAATTAGAGAAGTGAGTAGGGTTTGGGGGTTTTGGGTAGTTAAAAATGGTAACAACATCCGGGACCGTTGATCTCTGAGAACAACGGTCAGGATTTGATTTGGTTTTTGGTGGGTCAGATAGGAAATTGGGCTAGGGCATTTGGGTTATGATTTTAATTGGGCTGGGGTAAAATTTTGGCTATGTTCGAAATTAAAACAAAACTAAAAGAAGTTACTTTTCTAAATACTCGATTCATTTGATAAATAATTTATTAAATAACTAATAAATGACAAAAATTCTATTTATGATAAAAATAATTTAAAATAATTATTCATGTTATAAAAATACAAAACGTTATGTTCTTATGAAATAACATAATTATTCACACATGGACTATTATTGCAAAATTATTATAATTATAACCTTAACATGTACATATGGCTATTTATGAAATAACCAAAGCTTAGTATAAATAGAAATGATAAAATTAAGTAGTAAATTTAGCATAAAACCATTTGTCATGCAACTTATCTAATAAATACTAGAATAAATTATGTAAAATCCTTTTAAAATTGCAGAAAAATTATAAAAAAAATATTGGTTGATGCTCATGCACTATTTTAAAAGTATATACGCATTTTGAAATATATGGATGTAAAGCTTGTTCGCCAATAGTCCGAAACTGCTTGGGTAATCTTAAGAGTTTGATTTCATGATAATTTTATAATCAAAAGTGGCAAATTGACTCTCATTCGGAGGTACACATGTACTCTTCTCTTGTAAAATTATTTATCTACTATCAATTCATATATGGGTAGAATTTTGAGATTGAATTTTAAAAAAAAGGATATTTAATGGTTGGGTTTTATATAATAATATTATTATAATACAGTAAGAGCTTTGGATGTAATTACTATGAATTTATTATTGGAATCATGATTACCCATTGTTGGACAGTGATCGGATTTGGAAGAAGAAGAAATAGAAAAAAACGAATTCATAACTATAGCTTGTTTTAATGAGTTTAGGGATTAAACGTTACAAATCAACTTATTGAGTTATTACAGACTAATTAGCATTTTAGAACCTTAGTGGGATTTTCCTTGAACAAGAGAACTTGTATAGATTTGTATTATTTGGACATGTATTAATTTAAGTTTAACCCAATTGGGATGTAGTTTGAGAAATTGATGACTCGGGATTGCTTGAAAGATACGTGGAAGCAAAGTTGATCTTGTAATTTCAAGGTGAGTTGAGGCTCACTCTCCTAGTAGGGAATTCCATCGAAACCCCCGTACTCCATGTATTTGATAAATCTAAGCAATATCTTCTTATGTTCCATTACTCAGTTTACTTCATCTGGTTCAGTACCACTTTATATGTGACAGAATTACCTGATTACTTGTATTACCACGTGTTATATACCTTTATTTGTGATATTTATATTTAGTTCAGTATTCAGTTTCAACATTTATTCATGCATTAATATGATCACATTCAAAAGGGAGAGCTAGCCAACTTCCCCTTGTGTGAGTGCCATCAGGGCCAGGGTTAGCCACCCCACCCTCGTAGGGGCCATTGTTTGTTGGGGAGATAGGCCGAAAATTCCCCTTGCGTGTTGCTACATCTCACGTACGTAGCGCCATTAACTATAACTATTACTTTAAAATTTCAGCTTCTATTATCTGTTTATATGTTCAGGTTACAATTTTAGTCTTCAGCCTATTACTAGTTTCTTTGACCTTAAACTGCTTACATGCTTTATGTGGATATCTTTTCTTCTTATTATGTTTATTCCAAAAGATTTCTCTCTGCCTTCTTATAGGGTAGACTATGAGACTCACTGGGTATCCCATCGTGATACTTAGTCTGTAAGGGCCTGCTTTCATTTTTCATGGATGCAGATATTGTTGATCACGTTCCCAACACTACAGGATAGGAATAGCTTTCAACCTAGCATGTTCCACTTCTCTCCTTGGTGGAAACTAATGTTTAATATTTATTTGCATTGTTTTAGCAAATGGGGTATGCCCCGAAGCCGTACATGTTCAGTATTCTTAGAGGCTTATGATTTGGTCTAGTGGATATAAGTTAGCTATCTGTTTGAATTTTGATTTCAATTAACAAACATGCCACCACATTATTTTGAGATTTATCGGTCATCATGATTCTAAGTACCATTTTAGTTAAGGGTTCACTCGATGTGTTGCCTAGATCGGGTGCCAATCATGTCCTATCCCAACTTTAGGGGCATGTTAAGTTGGTATCAGAGCCCTCGGTTAAGAAGTCCTAGGGACTCATGAGTCGTGTCTAGTAGAGTCTCATTTATGGGTATATTGTGCACCATACTTATATAAGGAAAGCTGCAGGACATGTTAGGAATATTTCTTTTCTTTGATTCTTACATAGTGCATTAGAGCTAAATGTTTCAAAATTCTAACAATCAGGTTCTCTTATTTCAGAAAAGATGGTCAGAACAAGATCAACTACCTCATCTACTGCTAAAAATGCTGAGATACCAGCCGGTAATTATCAAGAAACACCACCAGAGGTGCAGACTGCCCCAATGGCACCAGCTGCAGTTAGAGGACGTGACAGAGGTAGAGGTCGAGGTCAGAATGCTAGAGATAGAGGGGGAAATGTTAGAGGTAATCAGGCTTGTGGTAGGGCCATTAGACAGGCATAGGCTCCACCTCAGTAGGTTGATAATGATCAGGTGGAAGTCACGCCTCCTCTTAACCCACTCAGGGCGAATCAACCACAACAGCAAGATGATTGAATTAACAGAATTTTGGTCTTTTTGGAGTCCCTAGCCGCTCCGGCGGGTGGTCGGGCTGCACCTGTTCATGCTCCTTATCAAGACCCTCATGATTCAGATGAGGAATAATAGAATATGATTTCCACACCCCCACCTGGGGTAGCACCACCAGTTGTCCCAGCAAATATTACCCATCCAGTGCAATCACTAATATGAATAATTGATCCACATGCATTTCTTAGATTAAAACCTCCTACTTGTAATGGTACATACAAGCCGAATGAGAGTGTTATTTTTGGAAGAGATAGAGGAAATTTTTATTTCTTTGGATTGCCTTGAAACACAAGCCAGGGAGTTAATTAGTTTTCGATTAAAGAGTAAAGCAGGGAAATGGTAGAGATGTTACAAGAAGGCCAGAGATTCTGCATTACCGCCACTTACTTGGCCACAATTTAAAGAAGCTTTCAGGGCCAAGTTTTTGCCTAGCAGTCAGGTGGACGAGGTTCGTGTTAGTTCGAACATCTTAAAAAGGGCACCATGTCAGTGAATAAATACGGGATGGAATTCACAAACGTGGCAGAATATGCACCTAATTTGATACCGACAGAGAGAGAAAAGGTCAAAAGGTTCATCGAAGGTTTGAATCCACATATGGCAAAGGATATAACTTCGCATCAGAATGACAAGACTTACCTTCAGATAGTTAATATTTCTACGCGTAAGGAGATTTTGATAAAATTGCCAGGGAAGCTACAGAGAATATCAAGAAGGCTAGAACCACGGGTAGTTATAGTGCATTTTCAGTTGGGGGAAGAATAGAAATCATTCAGCTTAAATTTAATCAGTAGCTCACTCGTCTCAATATCCAGCTCCATTCAGGCAGGCCAAGAGAGTAAGAGTTAGGCCCATCAGGGGCACAATTCAACTAGTCAAGGTCATACCCAGTTTGCCTATCCTATCTGTCCCACGTGTAACAAAAGACATCTCGGTCAATACATTTTAGGTTAGAGAGTATGTTATCACTTCCATGATCTAGGTCACCTTATAAAAGATTGTCCACGACTTGGGAAAGCTCCAGGGAAGGCTTCAGCTACACAAGAAACATCCACAAGCAATTCTTAAGTTGCACCTCCTCCAGTTTGGGCACCTAATAATCAGACTGCGCATGGTGCAAATAGAGGTGGAGCTCAAGGAGGAGGTCGACCAGCCAGACTTTATGCAGTTCTAGACAGAAAGAATGTTGAGGTGTCTAAAAGTTATTAGAGGTATTCTCTCAGTTTATGGTCGCCTTGCTTATGTATTAGTTGATCCTGGGTCAAATTTCTCCTATGTGTCTCCTTATTTATCTATCGAGTTTATAAAAGCACCAGAACAGTTAAAGTATCCATTTGAGGTTTCCATGTCTATTGGGGAATCTGTTAAATTTGAAAGTATATTCAGAAGTTGTGTTATCAGAGTTCTGGATAGAGAAACTTTAGCTGATTTGAACTTATTAGATATGGTTGACTTTGACATCATAGCTGACATGGACTGCTTATCCTCTTGTTATGCTACAATTGATTGCTATGAAAAGATAGTCAAATTCTCCTTCATTGAGGAAGATCCGGTTGTAATTAGAGGTGAAGTGGGTACACCTATAGGTAAATCTATTTCTTACCTTAAGGCTATAAAGCTAGTGAGCAGTGGGTGGTTGGCGAATCTAGCACATGTACAGGATATAAAAGCTAACTCCCTACTGCTTGAGTTAGTACCAATTGTGAATGATTTTCCACAAGTGTTCCCCAAAGATTTTCCGGGGATACCAACACATAGGGAGTTTGAGTTTGGCATAGCCACATTGTCAGGAACTCAGCCAATCTCAATTTCTCCATACAAAATGGCTCCAGCAGAGCTAAATGAACTCAAGAAGTAGTTACAAGACCTTTTAGGTAAGGGTTTTATTCGACCAAGCATTTCACCATAGGGTTCTGTAGTGTTGTTCGTGAATAAAAAATATGGTTCCTTACATATGTGCGTAGTTTACTGCCAGACGAATATGTTACTATCAAAACAAATATCTACTACCTAGGATAGATGATTTATTTGATCAATTAAAGGGTGCTAGGTATTTTTTAAAAATAGATCTGAGATCTGGATACCATCAATTAAAAATTAGAGAAGTAGATATCCCGAAAACAGCTTTCAAGACTTGATATGGTCACTATAAATTTTTGGTGATGTTTTTTGGGTTGATCAATGCACCAATGCCTTTTATGAACTTAATGAACAAAGTCTTCAAGCCTTTCGTAGATACCTTTGTCATAGTATTTATAGACGATATTCTTGTGTATTCCCGTAGCCAGGAAGAGCATGAGAATCATTTGAGAACAGTCCTTCAGATACTCAAGGAGCATCAGCTTTATGCCAAATTTTCTAAATGTGAATTTTGGTTATATTTTTGGGCACGTGATTTCAAGAGAAGAAATTATAGTAGACCCGCAGAAAATTTAAGCTGTTAAAAGTTGGCCTAGGCCGATGACCCCTATAGAGATTCGTAATTTTATGGGATTCGCGGGTTATTATCGTCGTTTTTAGAAGGGTTTCCTTCACTAACTACCCCATTAACAAAGTTAACTCAGAAAAATGTGAAGTTTCAATGGTCTAAAGCTTGTGAGAAAATTTTCAGGAACTCAAGAACAGGTTGACTACAGCACCAATTCTGACTCTGCCTAACCCTACAAGTAGATTTGTGATCTATTGTGATGCTTCCAGAGTGGGGTTAGGATGTGTTCTTATGCAAAATGACAACGTTATTCCTTATGCTTCTAGAAAGTTAAAGAATTATGAAAGGAATTATCCTACCCACGATTTAGAGCTAGCAACAGTTATTTTTTCTCTAAAAATATGGCATCACTACCTTTATGGATAACAATGTGATGTTTATACAGATCATATAAATTTGCAGTATATATTCAAACAGAAAGAGTTGAACTTGAGACAACGTAGGTGGTTGGAATTGGTTAAGTATTATAATTGTAACATTCTTTATCATCCGGGCAAAGCGAATGTAGTTATTAATATTAAGCAGAAAATCCATGGGGAGTTGGCTAGGTTATCTATGATCGAACGCCTAATAGTAACGGAATCCCAAAAAATAGTTATACAAGGGGTTCCTCTTGATAAGAGGTGTGATGGGAGGTTGATAACAAGTATGGGTGCTAAGTCTACTTTAGTGGAGCAAGTTAAAGCCAAACAATTTGATGACACTATCTTGCTTAAGCTCAAAAAAGGGTCATTAGTAGCAAGAATAAGAATTTTTCACGAGAATGGTGTGATAAGACTTAGTTGTCTCTTATGCATGCCTAATGTAGATGATCTTCGAAGAGAAATTATGGTAGAAGCTCATAGCTCTAGATATTCAATACTTCCAGGTTCTACTAAATTATATCATGATTTGAAGGATATTTATTGTTGGAATAATATAAAGCGAGATATTGTAGATTTGTATCGCGGTGCCTGATATGCCAGCAAGTAAAAGATAAACATCAAAGACCATGTTGCTTAGCTCAAGTCATTAAAATACCATAATGGAAATGGAAACGAATAAATATTGATTTTGTGGTTGGATTTCCACGAACTATTAAGAAACGTGACTCTATTTGGGTCATAGTAGACCAAATCACTAAGTCAGCTCACTTTATACCAATCAAAACAACATACACAGCACCCTAGTATGCATCATTATACATAAAAATTGTCCGATTGCATGGTTCTCATGTGTCCGTTATTTCTAACAGGGGCGCTCAGTTTACTGCCTGCTCCTTGAAGAGTTTAAGGAAGGTCTCGGTACTCGAATTAATCTAAGTACGGCCTTTCACCCTCAAATAAACGGGCAAGCCAAGAGGACAATTCAAAACCTAGAAGATACGTTACGAGCATGTGTTCTTGATTTTAAAGAAAATTGGGATGATCATCTGCCTTTGATTGAGTTTGCATATAATAATAGTTACCAAGCAATTATTCGGATGGCCCCCTTTGAAGCCCTGTAGGGAGGAGGTATTATTCGTCCATATGATGGTTTAAGATAGGTAAAATGAAACTTATTGGGCCAAATATAGTACAAGATGCCTTGAAAAAAGTGAAACTGATTCAGGAACGACTTAAAATATCTCAAAGTCGACAAAAGTCATGTGCAGATGTAAGACATCGCTATCTTTAGCTCAAAGTGGGTTACTATGTATTTTTAAAAGTGTCCCAATGAAGGGCATTATGAGGTTTTGTAGAAAAAGAAAGCTTAGCCCAAGATATATAGGGTTTCATTCAAATCTTGAAAGTATTGGGCTTGTGGCGTATCGTCTAGCTTTATCTCTAGAGTTATCATCAGTGCATCCCTTTTTTCACATGTCCATGCTGAAAAAGTATTTTAACGATCCGAGTCATGTAAATGGTAGACAAGACATAAAGTTAGATGATACTCTGCCATATGAGGAGGTCCCTGTTAGACAGGCAGATTCGTAATTATCGAACCAAAGATGTTGTTTCGGTAAAAGTAATGTGTAGCAACCATTCAATTGAGGAAGCTACATGGGAATCAAAGGAAGCCATAAAGGAAAAGTATCTCTATTTGTTAAAGATTTCAGGTACATAGTTAATTTAATGCTTTAAAAAGTATATTTTAAGTAGTATGTTATGTGATATTTGTGCTTATAGTGATGTAAGGTGGCTTTAGTAGGTATATTAATGTGCCTTGATATTATATTGTATTGGATTGAGTAGTTGAAGGTATAAAATCTTATTGTTGGATTGTTGGACAGATTGAAAATTTGTGATAGCTCCAATTACTCAGGAAATTTTGTCGAAATTTTTGAAAGTTTTAGGAGTCAGATAAATTTTGGGTTAAGATCTTTCTTTTAGACTAAAGAACAACTACGATACAACATTCGAGGACAAAAGTTCCTAAGCGAGGGACAATGTAAAGCCCCATAAATTTCTAGCTTAAAATTCTAATAATCTTGGAGTTCATAACATAATTAAAGTGCTCAAACGGTATAAGAACTTACACGGTTTAAATAAATTATTTAGGATAATATGTGTATAGGATATGAACTAATAAGATAGGACGGATACTTAAGAATAATTTAAGTTGCCTGACTTTTAGTTGGAATGCAAAGTTGCTGAACTTTACTAGTATCCGAGTGTATTGAATAATTTTTATTAGCTAGTATGATAAAGGATAAGTAGTCTATACATTAGTTTAAAATAATGATAGGAATCACAAGTAAATAACTGGAAAAAAAAAAAGAAAAAAAACTTAATAAGCCTATTATTAACAAATGATATTTTTACATATATATGCCATATAGCAAACCTTATTACCTCCCATGTTTAAGGTATGTGTTTATTACATTTAAGCATACCAAATTTCAATTTATGTACCATAATTCAAATTAAGGGTATAATTATTACTTCATTTATTCTAGGCATGATTTTAGGAGCATATATTCATTTTTCCTTTTTTCCTCTTCTCTTACATTAGTTTTTGTTTTCCAGTTCCTCTTAAATTTAAAAACTAAGAAAAATAAAAAAGACTCATTTTATAACTTAAAAGACTAAAATTGTTCAATTTCTCAACTTGCCTATTTTCCATTTTCTTGAAGATTTTAGCATTAAAAGTTTTTTGTAATTAACCAGCGTAGAATCCTTCTTCTCCTATTTAATTATCATATCAGCTCACCAAATTGACGCACAGCTAAAAACTCCATTTTCTTAGCCAAATACATCCATGGCAGAAAACAAAATCAAAACCAATGAATCCCCAAAAGGAGTTAAGGTTCCAATTTTCGAATTATTTGGTATGCTTAAATTTTTTTGACACAAGATTGTAGTTTAATTGTAGTATAAATGTAACAATACAATTTAACTACAATTTATAAATTATCTACATTTTATCTACAATTCTACAATTTAACTACATTTTAACTACAAATTCTGGAAAAATATGTCTTCTTCTTCTTCGATGAGTTTCAATCTGAAATTCAGTCAAAACCAAGTCTAATCTTCACCAAAACCCCTAAATTTCCAGAGATATAAACTCCTAAACATATTTCGAATTATTTAGAACAACAGCCAATCCAAGGGATTTTTAATTGTATCATAATTGGCATTTTCGACATAATTGTAGAAGACTTGAAGAAGTTTTACTCTACCCAATCTACAATTTATCTACAATTTATCTATATTTTATCTACAATTCTACAATTTAACTACAATTTCTGGAAAAATATGTCTTCTTCTTCTTCGACGAGTTTCAATCTGAAAATCAGTCAAAACCAAGTCTAATCTTCACCAAAACCCCTCAAAATTGAGATATAAACTCCTAAATATATTTCGAATTATTTACAACAACACCCAATCCAAACAAATAATGATTTTTGAAAATCCAAATTTGAATTCAAAGCTTTCAAGCTTTTTAATGGCTATCAATGGTGGAAAATAGATGGAGAAGGAGAGAATTACGGTGCAATAGATTTTCTTCCGTTTTAAATTTCGAAATTAATGGTGATAGAATCACCATTAAATGTGATTCCTACAAATTTGGAGTCTTTTTAGGATAGAATGTATCTATTTTTGGTTTGGTACAACTTTTGTAAACAAAACATGGTATATGCGGGTAAATACCAAACCATACACAATTTTGATAATAAGATTTGTTATATGATATATATAGGTAAAAATCTCTTAAAATTTTTTAGAAAATAAGTCCACCAAAACAGTGGCATTCAAAATGGGCTAAAAGGTCATATTACCCATGGTATGCATCTTTCGCTTGCCACTTTCAAGAAGGAAAGAAACAAAGTTTCTGTTTTCTCAAGCTTTCTTTACCGCAAGTCCAAAACTGCTTGAGTAATCTTAAGAGTTTGATTTCATGAGAATTTTATAATCAAAAGTGGCAGATTGACTCTCTTTCGGAGGTACACATGTACTATTCTCTTGTAAAATTATTTATCTACTATTAATTGATATATGGATAGGATTTTGAGATTGGATTTAAAAAAAGGATTTTTAATGCTTGGGTTTTATACAATAATATTATTGCAATACAGTAAGAGCCTCGGATGTAATAACTATGAATTTATAATTAGAATCATGATTGCCCATTGATGGGCAGTGATCAGATTTACAAGAAGAAGAAATAGAAAAAAGAAACTTCATAGGTATAGCCTGTTTTAATGAGTTTTAGGATTAAATAGTACAAATAAACTTATTGAGTTATTACAGACTAATAACCATTTTAGAACCTCAGTGGGATTTTCCTTGAACAAGAGAACTTGTATAGAGTTGTATTATTTGGACAGGTACTAATTTAAGTTGAACCCAATTGTAATGTAGTTCGAGAAATTGGTGAATCGGGATTGCTTGAAAGAAACATGGAGGCAAAGTCGAAATTGTAATTTAAGGTGAGTTGAGGCTCACTCTCCTAGCAGGGAATTCCATCAAAATCCATGTACTGCATGTATTCGATAAATCTAAGCCATATCTTCTTGTACTCCTTTACTTAGTTTACTTCATTCTTATCCAGTACCACTTTATATGTGATATGTGATAGAATTACCAGCTTATTTGTATTACCATGTGCTACATGCCTTTTTGTGGTTATTTCCCTTTCGGATAGGGGCAAGGCCCGTCTACATATTACCCTCCCCAGATCCCACTTTATGGGACTATACTGGGTAGTTGTTGTTGTTGTTGTTGTATATTCAGTTCAGTATTCAGTTTCAACAATTATTCATGCATTAATAGGATCACGTTCAGAAGGGATAGCTAGACGATCTCCCCTTGCGTGAGTGCCATCAGGGTGAGGGTTAGCCATACCACGCTCATAGGGGCCATTGTTTGTTGGGGAGATAGGCCGACAATTCCCCGTGCGTGTTGCTAGATCTCACGTAAGTAGGGCCATTATGTGTAACTTAAATTCTATTTCAGTTTAACTATTACTTTAAAGTTTCAGCTTCAGTTATCTGTTTATACGTTCAGGTTACAGCTTTTTTCTTCCGCCTATTACTAGTTTCTTTGACTTTAAACTGCTTACATGCTTTATATGGATATCTTTTCTTCATGTTATGTTTATCCCAAAAGGTTTCTCTCTGCTTTATTAGGGGGTAGACTATGAGACTCACTGGGTATCTGGTCATGATACTTAGCCCGTGAGGACCTGCTTTCATTTTTCATGGATGCAAATATTGTTGATCACGTTCCCGGCGCTACAGGATAGAACTAGCTTTCAATCCACCATTTTCCACTTCTCTCCTCGATGGAAACCCAAGTTTAATGTTTATTTGCATAGTTTTAGCGTCTGGGATATTCCCCGAAGCCGTACATGTTCAGTATTCTTAGAGGCTCATGACTTGGTCTAGTGGGTTTTATACATTTTTTAGTCCCATTTCGGTATTTTGTCAAGATTCATAAGTTAGCTATCAATTTGAATTTAGCTTTCAGTTAACAAACATGCCACCACATTGTTTTGGGATTTATCAATCATCATGATTCTAAGTACCATTTTAGTTAAGGGTTTACTCAACGTGTTGCTTAGATCGGGTGCCAACCGTGTCCTATCCCAGCTTTAGGGGCATGTTATTGAGGGAAAAATTGGGTATCAATAATGCCTTGAGTAGGAAGGCGATGAGTATGGGCAGTTTGGTATATATTCACGTCGTGGAGAGACCTCTTGCAGTTGATGTTTAGGCCTTAGCCAATTGGTTTGTGAGGCTGGATATTTTGGAGCCTAGTCGGATCTTAGCTTGTGTGGTTTCTTGGTCTTCTTTGTTCGATCACATCGGAGAGCGTTAATATGATGATCCTCATTTACTTGTCCTCAAGGACAGAGTTCAGCACAACGATGCCAGAGAAATGACTATTGGTGATGATGAGGTATTGAGGATGAAGGGACGAATATGTATGCCCAATGTTGATAGGCTTCGGGAGTTGATTTTGGAAGAGGCCTGCAGCTCGCGGTATTCCATCTATGCGGGTGCCGCGAAGATGTAACAGGATTTGAGATAACACTACTAGTGGAAGAGAATGAAGAAAGATATAGTGGGATTTGTAGCTCAGCCTCTTAATTGTCAGCAGGTGAAATATAAGCATCAGAGACCGGGTGGCTTGCTCAACAGATAGATATTCCAAAGTGGAAGTCAGAGCGGATCACCGTAGATTTGGACTCTCACGGACTTTGAGGAAGTTCGATGTTATTTGGGTGATTGATGTAACGACCTATCACCCTGATGAAGTTGCTCGAACTGCCTGCACAGCTCCTCTCGGCGAGACTCATGTACAAACTTCTCTAGAACGAGAATGGACAACTGCTGCCGATAAAGGGGCGATGTGCCAACCGGCCTACGCCTCTCGTAAGCCTCCCACCAACTAAGTGCAGCCCCAAAGAACTGGAAAGTAGTGAATGAGACCTTATTGGTCTCCAGAATACCTGCAGTGGGAAGCATCCTTCGACACTTATCCAAGGAACCCTGTGCATTATCACCCTCAGCACCACTAAATGATGGAGGCTGGAGTCTCCCAAATCTCTCCAATCTACGTTACTCGTCATCTATCATAAGAGGAGATACATAGTCCTGAGCAATTGCAACCGGCTGGGCTGGAAGTGCCCCCGGTGTCTGAAGTCCCTGAACGACCTGCTCAAGTGTGCGAGCGGCAGGAGTCTAAGTCCTCCCCCGGCCTGAGAAGTAGTTGCAGTCGTAGTAAGTGAGATTGCTTGAGCTACCACACTGATAGAATATGGGCTAGGGCCTTTTGAAGTCCTAGAATAACAATATGGACAGCTGGTGCTTGAGTTGGTCGTGCTGGAGCGTTCGCAATTGGAACCTTATCATGAACTAGGGCGACTGGCGGATCTGTAGGTGCTGCCCTAGCTGCTGCGTGGGCTACCCCTGCCCTTACCACGGGCTCGACCGCGACCTCATCCTCTAGTGGCCCTAACTGCTAGTACTGGTGGTCATCTGCCCTGTCCAGTAGAAGTTACCAAAATCAACAGATTCGCACAATAGGAATTCAAGAATGTGAAGTTTTTCCTAAAGGTTTCGCAGCCTCTCGAAGATAAGTAGAGACGTCTTTGTACCGATCCGCAAGACTCTACTAAAGCCACTTATGACTCGTGAAACCTATGTAACCTATGCTTTGATACAAATTATCACGACCCCAAACCCAACCTGATCATGATGGTGTTTATCATGGAATTAGGCCAGCCGAAACAATCCCAAATCAAGCCAATATTTCATAAAAAGAACATTTTAATCTATTAATCAAATAAAATCCCATAACATGAGTCTAAATAGCAAGTGTGGAAAGAAAACATAAGCCCGACATCGAGGTATTACAAGTCACGAGCATCTACTAAGATCTGAATACAACGAAGACTATCACAGTCTGGAAAATAGTAAAACAATCTGAGGAATATAAGAGGGGAATAGATAGTCTGTGAATGCCATGCAGTTACCTTGCCGACTCCAAATGAACTGTTGGATGAGAGATCAGCGCTCGCTATCACGACGCGCAACTTCTGGATCTGCACACAAGGCATGGGGTGTGATGTAAGTATGCCAACTCAGAAAGTAATAAAAGTAAATAAAGATTGAATGGTAAGAAACTACAAAATCCACGTCATAATACCACAACAAGTACAATATATTTCCTATACATAATATAATTCAAATCATCTCGTAAAAATCAAATTTTAGTAAAAATCCTTTAAAAATGTCTTTCTAACTGTTCCAACAGAGATTTAATGAAGTTTAGAGTAAAATGATATAAATCATAAATAGCCCATCGGGCAAGACATGTATCATAAACCTCCCATCGGGCATAATATCAACTAGAACCAGCCCCTTAGGAAACCTCACAATCACTCGTAATCAGCCCATCTGACACAACATAAATCAAGATTAGCCCCTCAGGCAACATCATATCACTCACTCTGGGTACTCACGCTCACTGGGGTGTTCAGACTCCGGATGGGCTCCTACAGCCCAAGCGCTATAACAAGCCATCAAGTGGCATAACAAATCAGGCCCTCGACCTCTCATATATCTCAAACTAGTACAACATGCTATGCCGCGTAGCCCGATCCCGTGATATCCTCACAACACAGGCCCTCGACTTCACTTAGTCAGAAATCTCTCTAGCCACTCGGGTTAACAGTAAAACAAGGTGCTCAGCCCAAAAATATCATTTATAATATCAAAACGGAGTAAATGAGACTGAATAATGAAATCAGTAAAAACACAGCATGGTTGAGTACATATTGCCATGCCCCAACATTAGAAGGCGTGGCTGACACCTGGTGCCGTACTAGCCCGAGCAAACCACTCTGAAACTCATTTATTCTTTTTGTAAATATCATGGGCCAACATGGCGACTACTTGTAATGCACAATTGTAAGTAGACAACATTATATCACTGAACTATTTTTCTTAAAACTTGAATACATATGGGCCTTCAATGCCTCAAATATACCGTACAAAATGAACCTTTGTCTATAAAGCCTCTATGATTAACTAACATCAAATGGGACAGGGTACCGGCCTACCCTTAAATCTGTAGTAAAACTCTGACATGATGACTCGTTGACTTGGCTTCACTCCGAATGAGGTGGAGTCTTACCGAGTGTATCCGGAATTTAATTTGGAGGTCCATGGTACAATTAGGCTTGAATTGGCAGAAGTTAGAAATTTAGCAATTTTGGTCAGCAATGAAAAATTAGGTATTGGGATCGCAATAGAATTTCAGGAGATCGTGTGCCAAAAAGTATTAACCTAGTAGAATAATATTTGTTATTATAAATATATAATAGAGTACTAGTTAATTTGCCAATGGGCCAACTCAAATTATTTAGGGATTTTTACCTAAATATACCATATAGCAAACTTTATTACCATTATTGTGCCTTGTTTGGTTATTACCCGCATATTCCATGTTTTCGTTACCAAAAATGTACCAACCCATATCTGGCTGATTTTATAGCCTAAAATAGCGCCAGAATTTAGGTCTCCCAATTAATATTTAATTCTGTCCCAATTAAATGGTCAATCAAAAATGGTAAAAAATCTAAGCCAGCGTGAATCTCTCCAGATTTCAGTTTCGAAAATCACTCATTCTTCTACATCAAATACCGAAAATCAGAATTTATAGCGTGATAGTCAATCAAATTGTAGTTCTCTCCAGATTTCAGTTTCGAAAATCTCTCATTCGTCTACATCAAATACCGAAAATCAGAATTAATAGCGTAATAGTCAATAAAATTGTAGTTCTTCCAGATTTCAGTTTCGAAAATCACTCATTCTTCTACATCAAATACCGAAAATCAGAATTGACAGCGTGATAGTCAATAAGTGCGGAGGTTCTACAATGTCAAAAATCCCGATAATGCTGAAATCTAATGGTTATTGGGATAACTATGGCAGATTCCGAGATTTTGAAGTTGATGCCATTTTGGTTGATGATAATGCAAGCTACGGAATTCTCCAGTCTACAATTGCAGAACAATTATCGATTGATACATCGGATAAAATTGTAGAAATAAAATACATTATGAATGATAATTGTCCTCCATTACAGATTAGGAATGATATGGGTGTTCGTGTATATGTGGAAACGAAAAAAGAGAATAAAAACTTAGGTTCGTATCCCTTATGTATTAACGTAAGAGATTTCAATATGGAATTGGCAATTACCATGAATGCATCAGTAGAGATATGTTTGATTCGAAAAATGCTGAGATTTTTGTGTTCTCTAATCAACTACAATTTGATGACATTTATCTACAATGAACTACAATGATGATATATTACTGGAAATGACACAGCGACGTTGCTTTCAAATTTACCTACATAGTTACTACATTTGTGAATGTATTGTCTGCAGGTTCTTCAGGATCACTAAGGTTAATAGAAAGTCCATCCTCACCAGCTATTGAGGAATATCAAAGTGAAATAATAATTGAATCTACGCAAACATGTATTGAAGAAGGACAAGTGTACCAGGACAAGAAGACGATAGTTGTTGCAATGAAGAATTATGCAGTTATGCCCAAGTTCCAGTTCAGAGTTAAAAGATCAAGTAAGAGAAGGTATGTAGTTAGTTATTGAATTGAAAAATTACTCTATTATTGAAGCTAGGTAGTCAGTTATAGTTAATTGTAGTCAGTTGTAGTTACTTGTAGTCAGGCTGTAGTTAATTGTAGTCAGTTTGTAGTTGCTTTTAGTCAGTTTGTAGTTAATTGTAGTCAGTTTGTAGTTACTTGTAGTCAGTTTGTAGGTGATTGTAGTCAGTTTGTAGTTAATTGTAGTCAGTTTGTAGTTAATTATAGTCAGTTTGTAGTTAATTATAGTCAGTTTGTAGTTAATTGTAGTCAGTTTGTAGTTAATTGTAGTGTTTAATAAATATGTCTGAAAATTGGATTTTTCTGTAGCAACTAGCTTGTATGTGTAGCTGAGAACTGCAAATGGCATTTCAAGGCAACGTCTATTTATGATTCTTTATTGTTCAAGATAAGAAGTTTTAGCCGACAACACATATGCTGCCGAATGGACGAAACATTCATAAAGCGCAAATATACTGCAACAGAAGTTGGTAGCATTGTCGTTCCAAAGTATTGTGATCCTAAGACTCTTTACACGCCAAAGGTCATACAAACTGACATATTATCCGAACATGGAGTGAACCTAAGCTACATGCAAGCATGGAAAGCAAAGGAAAAAGCATTACAGTTTTTGAGAGGGAATCCGTGTGACTCGTACAATAGATTACCAAAATATTTTTATATTCTTGAGAAGAATTATCCCGGTTCTGTTGTAAAATTGAAGAAGGCAGCAGATGATTGCTTCTTGTATGCATTTGTTGCTCTTTGTACATCAACAAATGGTTGGCAACATTGTAGGCCGGTAGTAGTGGTTGATGGGACATTCTTAAAATCAGCATATAGGGGTATTATGCTGACAGCAAGCACCATGGATGCAGCAGGTACTAGATGTAATAATTTTGTAGTTATTTTGTAGACAGTTTAAATAATGTAGGGAAATTGTAGTTATATTGTAGTTAGTTTGTATTTAGATAAATCAATGTAGTTAAATTGCCTAAATTCTCCATATATATTTGTATTTAATAGTTAATCTTATTTTATGACTACAAATTGTAGGTTCTATTTTGCCCTTGGCATATGCTGTTGTTGATTCTGAAAACGACGCGTCTTGGAGGTGGTTATTTGAACAATTCAAGGAGGCATATGGTGAAGGACCTTCTATGTGTGTTGTCTCAGATAGGCATGAGAGTATATCGAAGGCAACATCAATTGTCTATCCGGGCATGGCACACTACTATTGCATGTGGCATATATGGACAAATATAAGGTCAAAATTCAAGAAGGCACATCTACAATTACATGAATTGTACTTTGCTACAGCACAGTCATATACTCTGGATGAATTCAATGAAAGGATGATGAAGATTGAAGAGGTAGACCCACATGTATCGTCTTACCTATATGATATTGGCTATCATAGACGGTCAAGAGTACATGCAACGGTGAATAGAACTTTTACTATGACGTCAAACATTGCAGAGTCGTTGAACGCTGTAACAAAAGATGCAAGAGAGCTGCCAATATTCGACCTATTTGAGTATATGAGGACTATTCTAGAACGTTGGACAAAAGATAAGTTATTGAAGGCAAAGGGTTCTTTCACATTACTTGGGCACAAATTCAACAAAGAATTGGAAGATAACAATACATTATCCCAGAAACTAAAGGTAATATATTCTTGTTTGGTGCAGGACAAAAAAACAAAAATAGTAGTAGCTGCTACAGTGTGTCCAGTTTGTAGTTAAATTGTAGTCAAATGTGGGTAAATGTAGTTAACGTTTATATAAAGTTTGTTTGTAGCTTATTTGTAGATAAATGATTGTTGCTAACATACTTAACTGATTGATTTATTATTATTTTCTTTTTGGTCTTGAATTGTAGGTTAGGGCTTCAACAGATCATATACATACTGTGTTAGATGGTGTGAAGCGGTACATTGTATGTTTAGAAAACAAGAAATGTAGCTGTGGACAATTCCAACTTGATGAACTTCCATGTGCACATGCTTTGGCAGCATTAAGGCATAGGAATGAAAGGCCAGAAAACTATTGCTCTCCGTATTACACAACGAAGAGCCTTCTTCTTACATATGAATTGCCAGTTAATCCTCTTCCTGATGAAGCCAAATGGGATGTTCCACAACATATTTTGGATAATGTAGTAAAGCCACCGGCTGGTGATAAAAGGCAGCCAGGTAGACCTCACAAGGAAAGATATAAAACATTTGATGAAATAAACTCAAAGAAGTACAAGGTGTCATGTGGCAATTGTGGAGGTGAAGGGCATAATAAAAGAACTTGCAAGAATGCGCCGAAAAGGAAATGAATATAATGTAGCTAGAATAGTTATTCAAAATACATGTTAGTGATCCCAAATTATCGGAATTTTATTGTGTAACTGTTCTACGTTTTGACTATAATAAAGAAGTTTACTCATATATTTGAGTAATGTAAACTGTTGGCAGATTGTAGTTATAATGTATTGTAAGTGTGTTCTAAATGTGTTACCTTGAATCAACTAATGTGAATTTGTAGTTAAACTGTATTTCAATTTAGTTATATGCAAATGTAGTTATATTGAATTTTACTTAGCAGTAGTTCAATTTTTGTAGGTATATGAACTTTGTAGTTAATTGTAGTCAGTTGTAGTTAAGTGTAGTATTTAATAAATATGTCTGAATAATATATTTTTTTGTATCTACTGGCTTGTATGTGTAGCTGAAAACTGCAAATGGCATTTCTAGGGAACGTCAATTCATGATTCTTCATTGTTCAAGATAAGAAGTTTTAGCCGAAAACACAACAGCTGTCGAATGGACGAAACATTCATACAGCGCAAATGTACTATTACAGTAGTTTGTAGTTTTGTAGTTATATGCAATTTGTACTGCAACATAATTCTGATATGTAGTGCAGATTTGTAGTTTTATGCAATTATAGTTAATTGTAGTCATTGTAAATAAATAATTTATTCCCACAATTATATAAGAACTGACAGTTATATAAAATGGCAACTGAAGGTATTATATAAAAGTAACTCCAACATTAATGTATAAGATAATTAAAATTGTATATGCTATTAGATATTAGATAGCTAGAATACTCGAGTAGAAGACAAAGCTGTTACGGCAAATATGCTATTAGATAGCTCGAATACTCGTGTATAATGTATTCATGAAAAATTGTTCATTACAACCAAAATGACCTAATGATTACATTGTTTTCCAATCCAACTACCAAATATGAACAGTATAGTCTACTTCTTCTTTCGTTGAACTTTAGTCCTCTCATTCTTTAGCGGTGCACCCTTCCCCCTTGCAAGCCTGCCAGTAACCTCACTCTTACTGATTGAACCATCTGTTAGCTTCTTTGTGGCGTAGTCCCACAACAGAGCTCCATAGCGTCTAAGGTATTTGTCAATATCAGTAAGATCTTTTTTTGGTATAGATAAATCACCATTGCTAATATACTCCGTAAAGGCAGCCACAAATACACCACAATCCATGCAGAATATGAGAATTTTTCATTATATACCAAACCATAAAAAAAATTAATTAAACATATAGAAGGGAGATTAGTTTTTTACAGTGAGCCTTCCTTTTGTTGGGGAATCTCAACAACCATCCATTGTATGTCGAGAGGGTCCGTAACTGGTTTCTCTATGTATGACTTTGTAGTCTTGAAGTCAATGTCTTTGTGTTTACCGTAGAAACCAGTGCATGACAAATAAAGAAGAATAATGACTGAAAATTTGTCAACCAAGGTTTGAACAGTTTGGTTACGCTTTGCCCTCACCAATGAATCATAAACATAAAGTTGCCAGTCCTTTATGTCAAACACTAACAACAACCAATGAAAGTTCTCTACAAGGTTAACAGGCAATAGCACATAGTCCATAAGATCCCATGCTACATTAGCAAGAATTCTATAGCCCATAATATATTCTCCAATATCATCCTCGGCTTTGACAACAGAATTCCGTTGATCCATTGGAGCAGATGTGAACTTCTCGTAGATTCTTTCAATTTTTTTCTTGAACAAGCAATCGGTTGTTGTAAATCTACTTTTGATGTTGGGGCCATATTTCCCCTTTTTTCTCAAATAGTACATTATAACATCAATGTGCTGAAAAAAGTAAAAGTACAATTTATGGTAAGTTGTAGTATAGACAAATAACAACTACAAAATAACTACATATTAACTACATTTGTAGTTAAACTGTATTTCAATTTACTTATATCCAAATGTAGTTAAATGGAATTTTAGTTATATGTAGTTCAAGTTTGTAGTTATATGCAATTTGTAGTTTAAATTTAGTCACTTGTAGTTAAATGTAGTGTTTAATAAATGCAGTCTGAATAATGTATTTTTTTCAAAAATTACATATTAACTACAATTAGACAAATCAGCTTGCTTGACAATAAGAGTGAGCCAGCTACCAGAGATAATAAGTTGTAGTGTAGACAAATAACATCTACAAATTACCTAAAATTCTATATAACTACATTTGGAGATCAAAGTCAAATGTAGTGTTTAAATGATACCATAAGGAGAGTTATCTTTTGTTGAAATCACTGGTATTGAGAACTGCAAGTTTGTAGTTATATGCAATTTGTAGTTTAAATGTAGTCACTTGTAGTTAAATGTAGTGTTTAATAAATATATCTGAATAATGTGTTTTTTTGAATAACTACATATTAACTACAATTAGACAAATCAGCTTGCTTGTTTGTAGTTATATGCAAGTTGTATTTTAAATACAGTCAGTTGTAGTTAAATGTAGTGTATATTAAATATGTCTGAATAATGTATTTTTTTGCTAGACAATAACAGTGAGCCAGCTACCAGAGATATATGGAGGAAAATTGATTGCAGTTCCTATTCATGAAGCCTAAGCAATTAATTACATTTAAACATAATAGATAAAGACAAAACTGCAATTATAAACCATATACTTACTGTACTATTGATCACTTGTCCGGTGTGAGCAAGAGCGTAGAACCAGTCCTTCTTATCAATTTTTTCGCAACCCAAATCCAACCAAGGATTGAGATGGTTATCCTTCTTTGAATAGAAGTCTTTCCTCCTGTAATAATAATAGAATTAAACAAATAAAAACTAAAATCGGAAGCATTTACAACTTTAAAGTCTAAAAATTCAAAGATATAGAAAACAAGTACATACAGACATAATACATTTAAGCACCATACCTCCTAGATGCTTTGTCAGTATGGTGGTATAACCAGGTTGTAAACCTATCTATTAGTTCAGGATCAACATCTTCACCAATGAGACTTGTGAATGGGTGCTTTAGGTAAAAAAATTTTGGCCCAACAGACGTGCTGCCTTCAGTACTGTAGAGTGGAGTGAATGGTGATCGTGCATGTTTTCCGGGTAACCTTGTTCTTCCTTGATGAACAGGGGTTGTATCAACTTGTATGGGCTCACCATACATGACCATCTGTGATAGGTTTTCCGAAAGTTCAAAATCATCCAATGTCACACCTTTCTTTTCAATTCCTCCACGCATAACTCCAATCTCTTCTTCTTTTTGAAGGCATTCTTCGACAACTTCAGTCACAGTTACACCATGAATTGGTGACTGTGGAACATTGTCTTCAACATCTGCAACAAAAATAATGCAATACTTAAAAGCATTATAACAGTGTATAATCAACTATTTTATATTAAAAACTACATTATTAAACAATACCTTATTTTGCTGCCTCAGCTGCTTGTTGGAAGTCATCATACAATCAACGTGTTGTTCAACATGTTGAGGAGAAGTGGGAGCTGAAAAGGAAAGTTAATTATTTATTAGCAATTCTATAAAGTTTGTATATATATATGTAGGAATTATGTAGTTACCTGTTTTACTGGTGCTTGCACGGAGTTGAGCACCAACATTGAACTAAAAATCTTTGTTTTTGTCTGCTTCATTTTGTTCTTTATATTTTGTTGAACTAGCAGCAAACTACATTTGAGGAATGTTTGAGAATGCTTTATTATCATAACTATTATATAGTGTTAGAATAAATTATATGTAAATTCTTACCTTTGACTCATCCAATTCATTCCTCCTGTTGACAGCTTCATTAAACTTTTCAAAGATTCATCTATGAACTCTCGAAGTTTTGAGAATTCATCAAAAACATACTTCATTAACTGATCTACCTTTCCATCAACCTAAAAATTAATTATGTCTATTAGTTGGTAAGAATATTCTATTAGTTACACTTAAATAAAAAGAAACTACAAAGTAGCAGGAATGAAGGCAAGTGGTACTAAATAATGACTACACAACTGTATTTTCTCACAGTACCTGCTCAAGCTTCTGTTCCAACTTCCTGATCTGGCTACTGACAGATTCCATGTCATTTGGAGAATTAGCCTCTTCAGATTCAACTGTCGGAGAAGCAGCAGTTGGGACTTTTGATGGTTGACTAACCTCTTCATCTTCAAAATTAATCTTTTCTGGGAGATTAAGCGCTCCAATCTCTTCCCCAGATGTAACCATGTTTGAGAACTGAAAGATGGAAACGACAGTTGAGTAAATTGAAAAGAAAATTGTAGATGTCATGTAGTTACTATAATAGTAATTGAAGAATTATACAAAGGTTGAAAAGAATACCTTGAGCCACTCAGCCTTGATGATTTTTTCTTCAAGAGCAGTTAACCAAATCTGTCCCTTTGTAGACGACCATCTTAAAATACGAGGAATGGAGTCAGAGCACCGTGTAGCAAGCTCGGTGCTGACAGAAGAACAACACTCGTATAGCCACACTTGTAAGGCTAACGAGCATCCCCATATAAGATATGAATGGACGTTGGGACTGAGATGATGTCTGACAGATTCAACAACATGTTTGAAAGATTTTGTACCCCACGGGTACGACTCAAAATTACCACTCTCTATAAGAAAAAACGTAAACTTGTCTATCAAACTAACATTGTCCTTATTAGAAGGACAAACAAATATATACATATATACATATACATATATGTATGCCTATATAACGCCATAATATCATCGCGCCTCTGAAGGCATCCCATCATATCATCTCGGCCATTATGGGCAAATCATCAAGTCATGGGTAAATGCACATGTAAATGAATATAATGCTGAGAAGTACATTAATAAGACTTCTCAAAACGACCTAAGATCATTATACCTTCCAGTAATATCATTTTACAGGATAACTTAGACATCCTTAAATGCAATGAATAAAAATACTTATGAAATAACATTATATTTATATATTGTTATTGGAATCATGCCAAAATGAAGAAGGACTTGACCTTAGCATACCTGTAACATCTTAGAAAAATCGCAACTTTAACTCGTCTCTTGATTACCTTGACTTCAAAACCCAGTAAATTGAAATTTGGCATTCTTCAAAAACTCCAGTGTTTATGAGGTAACGCTAAAGAATTGTATGACATGAAGCAGCTCCAAGAACCAGATGCTAATGAGATAAAGACTGAAGCTTATGATATTATGAACACACAATAAATAGTGTAGCACACATAATTATTATCTATTGGCAAAAAAAAAAATATTAACAAAATTGGCAGTCACCAGAGAAACGAAGAAGCTTGAAAGTAAAGTCACACGACACAGAGCATATAAAGAAGAGAATGAAGAGGAATGGACCAGGCAGATTCTGAAGAAAAAGGAAAAGAAAAACCTAGAACACCAGGCAGTAACTTTGCAGGTGGCAGCTTAAAAGAAAGTATTGAAGATTTCAATATGTAACCATCTATTAACAAATGGTTTATGTAATATATTTTATAAAGGATTTAGTTCACAACTCAATATTCAACTAACAGGGATCATTGACGTGTTAATAAAGCATAAAGAATAAGTTAGTAATGTAGGAACTGGGGACTACAATAGGAAAATAGTAACCATGTCAACTCTAAGGATATTTCATAAATGAGAATGGGAACCAATTGCCCAAAATCCGATTAACTCAAAAGGTTATAATCATAGCCTATAGATAAGCATCATCTATGATGCTCAGAATTATTCTGATTTATGAAAAGGAAAAAAAACTAATGACCAAGAAACCAGAAGTAAAGAGGACACAACATACTGTGCATATGATGATCTGATAAGTCCCCTCATATTTGAGACTCCAAATCAAGTCAACAACTTGCAAATTTCTACTAACATTCATGCAAATTGCTGCTAACGTGTAAGCAAGATAACCCACCGCCTCAATTTTTCAAGCAGGTGGGTAAGTTGTTTGCTTGGCAGCTTGAGCAGTGTCATTTCGAATATTTGTATTTCTCTATTCTAATATCGTATTGTTAAATGACTTATAGAGCTTTAATTCTATATAAATATATCCATATAACTCCCAGTATATTAGGAGAAAACTACGTCGCAACTTGACCTATAAATCTGCCAGTTTCTCCGAAGTGCGGAAACGTGACTTAGCGACTCTACTATAAAAATTTATATTTCTCTGCTCCGATGTTGCATGGATAAATGGTTTGGACCATTGGAAACTAGGTTCCAAAACCTTCATTTCCGTATATAATATGTCCCAAAAAATGTCATATAACCCATAAAATATATTTCACAAAATGCTTCATTGCAAGGCAAATCCTTAGTCCGTTTTTTTTTTTTTTTTTGCAACTTAAATCTGATTTTTCTCAAACTTTATATTTCAGATACATACATCATATATAGCCATATCATGACTTTAAACGCATTTAAATCATGATTAAAAAATCTCATTCATCCTAACTTACCTAATACTTCGATAAACTTTCCTTAGCCTTGTAGAAGGATTTCATCCTTTTTGAGCTTACATTACTTTACTTATGGTATACTTTCACGTATAGAAACATGGGGTATAACACATATATTAAATCAAACAGTAAGGAATAGTAGTAAAAAGCCCCTAAGGGTCCAAATAGCTTCGCATGAGGCCTAAATATGGCATTCAGCCCAAAACATAGTAATACTTTCCAAAGCACAATAGTATCAAATAGTTTTCAGTCGAATATGCGACTTAATAATCGTACGAGATGGACCAAGTCACAATTTCCAACGGTGCATGCCCCCACACTCGTCATCTAGCGTGTGCATCACCTCAAAGTAGTGAAACGATGTGGAATCTGGGGTTTCATACCTTTAGGACAAGATTTACAGTCATTATTTACCTCAAATCTCTAATCCACGATGCCCTTGCCTCTCGACTCGGCCTCCAAATACTCTAAATCTAACCAAAATCGGTATATTATCATCAATATACGCTAAAGTAATGAATTTCATAAAAAAATTATCAAAACAGACCAAAAAATCCAGAGCTCAAACCCCGCTCCTGGGCTCACGTCTCGGAATTTGATAAGAATTGCAAAACTAGAAAGCCCATTCACTCACGAGTCTACCTATATCAAATTCACCAAAATCCGACATCAATGGCCATCCAAATCCCAAAATCAATTCTCCAAATGTTCTTCTATTTTTCTCAATTTCACCCTGATTATCAAATTAAATGACAAAAATCAAGAGACAATTATGAAATTTAACCAAATTTGAGTGAAGAACACTTACCCCAATCACTCCTCTGAAAATCCCCTCCAAAATTGCCTTACCTCGAGCTCTCTATTAAATTTTGGAATCATGAACTCAAGCCCTTATTTTTTAACTTAAACATTCTGCCCAGACATTTCCTTCATCGCGATCACGAAAATTGCCTCGCGATCGCGAAGCACAAAAATGGACTGCCCCTCATATTAACCTTACGTGATCATGTAAACCTCCACGTGTTTGCAAACCTCAGCCACCCAGACCTATGCGATCGCGACCTGTTTCACGTGGTCGCATAGAGCAACCACCTCCACTTATCACTAGCTCACTTCATTCTACACAACGCGACCCTGGCCACATGTTTGCGAAGTACAACATCTTACACATACACGATCGCGACCTCATCTCTACGATCGCGTAGAACAACTCCACCTCTGCCCCAATTAAGCCTATGCAATCGCGTAGAGAACGAAGCGGAAGTCTTCTGCAACAGAAAACCAGCAAAATCTGCTAACTCTTCAAGTCCAAAAATGTCTCGTTGGGCATCGGAAACAAACCCGAGGCCTCGGGACCTTAACCAAACATGCCAACATATCCTATAATATAATTCAAACTTAGTCGAGCCTTTGAATCACTCAAAACAATACCAAATCACCAACCTACGAACTTATAAACTTTCAAATTTCACAAACTTGGCCGAGCCTTCTGTTTGACTTGGTGTGCCGCGTCATTTCACGTGTGGCACCAAACTAGGCCTCTTCTAAGATGATATCTTGGGCCTAATGAAATGGGCTCATCATTTGTAGCCCGATTAAGTGAGCTAGCCCGGTCAATATTTATTGGCCTTAAATAATGAATTCAATTATATTAGCCCATAATATTTTGTTTGGACTACTATATTTAAAACGATCCAAATAATTTATTGAACTTATATTCAATAAAATTTGCATGGCTATAAATGTTCCTTAATTCAAGACTCGGCGGATTTAGATGTATCCAAACTCCAAAAGGTGAATCTTCCACAAAATCATCATCATCGACCCTCAAGCTTTTCCCATTTCGCTTGCATTGTTTGTCGGCTTCTGTTTCTACACCGGTAGCATCAACATCGTGATAGTGCTTGGTTCGCATTTCAGCTCTAATTTGTCTTGGCGATGAAGGAACCATATCTTTTCCACTTGCATGGACAGATTGTTATTTTTTTACTGGTGATTTAGGTGTTAAAACACCCAAATCAAAAGATGGAATATCGTCTACTTTTTGTCTTTTGGGAGTACTAGATTTTTTCACCATTTTTTTACTGTGGATACGATTTTAGTGAATGAAACTGTGGTGGATTGAGAAAACTTTGCAGAGGGTTCGGAAATGGCGGATGAACTTGAAGCAGACAGAGAGAGAAAATGGTTTTGTAGAGGGTTTCGGTCTTTGATACAACCGTAGGACTGAAAATATGGCGGATGAATTTCTCGATCTGAAACAGTGGAACCTTCGACAATGGCGGATGAAATTAAAGCAGAGAGAGAGAGAATTCTGTTTTGGTAAACAAGCGTGGGGGTAGGGTAATTAAAAAATGGGAGAAAATCATGGGTTTTGTTTGTAAGAGAAAGAAAAACATGTAGAATAAAATCTGAAAAGATTTTCAATTCCACAAATCAAACCTATAATTAATAAGTTGATAATTAAACCTTAAATATAATTTTGGTACATAAATTGAAAGGTGGTATACTTAAATGTAATAAATACAAACCTTAAACATGGGTGGTAATAAGATTTGCTATATAATATGTATATGTAAAAATTTCAATTATTTATGATAGTTACACAACCATGGGCTAGCTAATAAAAGAAAGGAACGGGGCCCAACCACCCCAATTGTTGCTCACGTTTTAGGGTATTAGGATTTTTTTTTAAAAAAGTTACCTTCTTGGTTCACAAAGGCATAAACTAAATTAGCTTTAAAGCCTTGGGTGGTTGATGCGCAGCAGAGAGCTGCCCCTTGTGAAGATTCTTAAAAATTTTATAAATTTCAGGTATGGATTTATTTATTATATTTATTATGCACTTTGAATTAAACTTTTGGCAAGTAGCTGTGGAAAGATATAATGTAGGAATTAATTATGACGGCATGATAAGAAATAATTATTAATAATGATTATGTTGTATTAATTATAATTATTTTGAAAAAAATTAAGTATATCTTTTATGGTTCAAATTTTGAGGAAAAAACAATTACTGACTTATGCTTCGACATAGTTTCGATTTTTGCAATAGAAATTTCAATGATTAACTAGTGATTGGCCAATAATTATGTAATGATTGATCTTTACATAAAATATAAGAGTGAATTTTAACGTTAGATGCTAAGCAATCTGCTGGAAAAGTTACAACATGTTTTTTTTAAAATTTATTATTTTTTATAAATACACTTCTATTTAAGGTGAATGTCTTTAATTAGAGAGATTCGAGAGTCCTATTATTGGTAGCTAGATCATCCCACTCCCTATAAATAGAGGTGCCCTCTACCATTGTAAATCACTCCTAACATTCTCTAAGTATCAATAAGAAGAACTCTCTCTATTCTTCTCTCTATTGCTCTTGTTCTTGCATTATTGTTCTTGTCTTTTATATTATTTCATAACACGTTATCAGCACGAGTCTCTAACCAATTGAAATTTTTCGATTGTCTTAACTTTTGTTTGTCTAAGGTTTTGCTTCAAAGAAAGAATGAAGAAAGAAGGAAAAGAAAAAAGAAAAAAAAAAGGGGGGAAACGGAAAAGAAGAAAGAAACGAAAAAACAAAAGAAAACAAAGGAACGAAAAGAGAAAAGAACGAAGAAGCAAAAAGGAAAAGAAAACGTTGAAGAGGAATTGAAAACAAAGGAGAAGAAAGAAACGGAAAACAGAAATAGAATCTTCTTGAGAAAATTAAGGTAAGTATTTTACTTTCCTCTTTCAAATTCTTGGAATTCTATAATTTGATTTTATATACAAACATAGACAACAAAGTTTGATTACAACTCTAATGGAGTGTGTAAGAAATTATAACCACATGAAGTGGTTAAATCTCTATGTCCTGCCATGATTAAATTCATGTATGATTGTGGGCAAAGAATTGAAAATCCGTCCCATTGAATTTGCTCCATTCCCTTTAGAGAATGTGGTAGCAGTATGTGATAAGTCTGAAAGAAGACTAATTACCGTAAAGGTATCAATGGATGTGGACATGGCAATATACGAAGTTATAATCGTCATTATTGTGGTAATGAGAACAATAAGGATTCTCAAAATAATCTTTCACTTTATGAAAGTAATATTTGACATGAGATTGTGTAAAGCACATGATTATGATCCATTCCCTGAAGTGAATGTGATAATTGTAATAGAGCCCGTAAGTATGAACACGCTCTTGATGTAAATTTGTTTTATGTCTGACATTATGAAAAGAAAGTTCGTTGCCCTTGAAATTTCGAGCAAGAACTATATGACATGGGTGTTGGATGCTGAAATCCACTTAGATGCTATGGGTCTCGGAGACACCATTAAAGATAGAGAAAAAGCATCCACCCAAGACTGTGCGAAGGCCTTGATTTACTTGCGCCATCACCTTGATGAAGGTTTGAAAATTGAATATATCACAGTCAAAGATCCACCTATCTTGTGAGATGGCTTAAAGAAGAGATATGACAACCTGAAGTTGGTCACTCTGCCACAAGCACGATACGATAAGAACCCAAAAGCAAATAGTTTATAAACTATATATTATCGTTTCGGTGAAAACGGCCACTGGTCAAAGGCTTGCCGTATACCATGACTTTTTGGTTGACCTTTATCAAGCATCTCGAAAGAGTAAACGCCCTGAAACGAATTTTGTCTCTGACGACAACTTTGACATCACCCACTTGGATGTGGCAGACTTCTTTGAGCAACCCGAGGGGAAGATAGACCACCTAATCGGTGATGGATCCATGATGAAAGAAGATGGAGCTATTTGATTTTATTTTACTTGTTTGTATTAGTGAATGAATAAACTAATAGCCATTAGTATTAGCTCGTATTAGTTAGTTCATGATATAATGTTAGTATTAGTTCGTTAGAATGTATCAATATGCTCAAATATCAATAATATTTTTACTTTCTTGTAGAGGTAATCGACTAACCTGAAAAACTAGTCGGTTATCTCATATTTCGCATAAAAACTGCAAAACAATCGATTGTCAATGATCAACAATCGATTGTCTTTAAAACAGTGTGATCTAGAATTTTACCAAAACAGTCAACAATCGATTGTCGATGATTAACAATCGATTGTCTTTAAAACAGTGTAATCTGGAATTTTTCAAAAATCATCCACAATCGATTGTCTATGCATAACAATCAATTGTCTTAAGACAGTGTGCTCTGGAATTTTTCAAAATAGCCAACAATCGATTGTCTATGCATAACAATCGATTGTCTTAAGACAGTGTGCTCTGGAATTTTTCAAAATAAGCCAACAATCAATTGTCTATATTTAACAATCGATTGTCTTAAGACAGTGTGATCTGAAGTTTTTCAAAATAGCAAATAATCGAGTGTGTGTGTTTAACAATCGATTGTCAATGTTCAACAATCGATTGTTTGTGTTTAACAATCGATTGTTTGAAGAAAATGTTTAAACTGAAATTTTCAAACTGCAAAGTAATCAATTATGGATAACATATCTGATTTTGTTAGTCAACTGTTAGCAGCAGATTTTGAAAATATTATTTGACACAAACGAATTGAACTTATTTATTCTTATGTTCGTGTATTTCTTTTGTATATCAAACCATGGGAATTAAATTGATTGAAGGCTCCGGAAGAGCAACTGTAACTCTGCCCAAAGGCACGACGTTTATCTTAGAGAATGCAATATTCTCCTCCAAGTCTAAGAAGAACTTGTTGAGTTTTAATGATATCAATCGCAATGTTCTCCTCCAAGTCTAAAAGGAACTTATTGAGTTTTAAAGATATCATTCAAAATGGATATCATATTGAGACAATAGATGAGAATAATCTTGAATTCTTCATGAAAACGAGGCTGCCCATTTCGGTTTGGGTTCACGCCATTTTGCATGCAGCAATGCTAGTTCGTCGGCTGCCCACTTTGGTTTGGGTTCATGCCATTTTGCATGCAGCATTTTAGTTTGTCGGCTGCCCACTTCGGTTTGGGGACACGCCATTTTACATACAGCAATGCTAGTTCGTCTCTGACTGACGAATTGACACAAATATTTCCCTTTGCAATTGGTTTTGGGTCATGGACCCAATATATCCCATTCAAGAATTTTTGGATGCGCAGTATATGTGCCTTTAGCACCGCCATCCCGCACCAAAATGGGTCTGCAAAGAAGGTTAGGAATATATGTTGAGGTTGAATCGCCCTCCATTATTCGCTACCTCGAAACATTGACAGGAGATTTGTTCACTGCACGATTTGCAGACTGTCAATTTGATGAGACACTTTTCCCAAAATTAGGGGGAGAAGTTGGTGAAACCAAACGGGAAATTTTGTGGAAAAATGCATCATTATCTCATCTTGATCCACACACCTCTATTTGTGAGAAAGAGGCACAAAAGATTATCCATTTGCAAAGAATAGCAAATCAAATGCCTGACGCATTTATAGATTTGAAAAGGATAACAAAATCACATATCCTCGAAGTGAATGTGACAACATTTGATTCACGAATACATATTCGTTATTGGAAGAATATGAACATGAAATTGGTATTAAATATACCACACTCACCCCTAGAAGGAGGTTTGAGATGATACCACACTCACCCCTAGAAGGAGGTTTGAGATGATATATGGCATGAATGATCGTTGGTCACGTACCTATTGTACGCCAAAGTATTTTGGAAATATGACTATTAAAGGACAACGATATGAAAGAAACATATCTTGCATATAAGTTTGACATGACCATAATGGTATAACTTTCTCTTTAAGAAAGATATTCACCACATGGATGTTGATGAATCTGTGGTAGTACAAAATTAATTGAGAGCTCTAGAAGAGCCAATTATTACTATGTTGGAGAAACACAATTGAGTATTGTGCTGTAGTAAGTCTCAAAGAAACTTATTCAGTTTCCAAAGTACACGCGAAAGCGATTGATTATATTGAGACTATAAAGGAAGGCTTTGATATCTCCTACTACTACAACTTGTAGCGGGGTAATTTGTATATGAAAAGCTACCCGCTTTGTTCTCCAGTTTGTACTACACAAACGAAATAATGTCACAATAAAGTGGATATCTATTGGTATAAAAACCCATGTCATAATAAACCCAAAGTTTATTGATAAGTGCACATGTCATGGTGTAAATTTGAAGTTTACCAATATTGATAATTTATTCAATTGACATTCGTGTTAGCCATCTCATTTTATGTATGATGTGCAAATTCACATAGGTGAATAATAAAGAACTAGAAAGTTCTTTATGAATTCTCTTGTATCACTTGTTCTCATTAATGAGCTGACCAACTAAAGAGTTCGGGTTGAAGCCCATAAATTCTGGAAATATCAAAGGTGAATATGGGCCCATTCACCTGCCATGTATACCACATATGATGCATCTATGATATGGTTACATGCGCAATTGTTATTAACCCGCAGCCTGGCCGGTGCTTGCGAGGTAAATTGCTCAGTAATCTAACTTCGAGCATAATTTCCAGATTTCCTACTCAAGATAGTTCATCTTGATAAGTTGGTTTATATCAAAGTTGGTTTAGCAAGATAATTATTGAGTGCTTCCACTTAATAGCTAAACCGTTTCTTATGAGAACAAAGTTATATATATCAGTTTGATATACGTTGTATACGAGAGTATATTCTCCCCTCACAAGTGGTTCAGGGTCAGGAACCAAATAATTTCATCTTATTATTAATTTGCTGTGTACATTGACATGATAATGCACAAAGATGATTTCCCAAAGTTGAGGAAACAAGTTAGCTTTTCTAACATGAGGGGGAGACATGATAAATACTTGAGAAAATGTTACATGGGATGAATTATCATTTGTATATGTATATCCCCGAATATCATGATATGAACCTGAAGTTCATAAAAGGGATAATTCAATTGCAACATATTGCAAAGCATGCTATACGCATTTGCTGACCCAAAGAAAGTAACTAAATGGAAGAGATACAATTCAAGAAGAATTGATTCCATATGAAAGACATGTAGTTTTGAACCTATAGTTCAAATGCTTGAAAGTATAAAGTCAAAGGTATGTATAGTCAGTTTTCGATATCTTATTTGTCTAGCATGACATGGAAAACTTGATATGCATCTAAAGTCTATTATATGGCTTATATGACTTAACTTGAAAGATTTAAGTTGCTTGAAGCATATGCAATTCTTGGTCCTGAAGTACCACATCCTTAGTACAATTTGTGTACATATGTATCTTGCTATAACTATAAGCATGATGGCATCGAGAATACATATATGAAGATATTGAAGAGTCATTCCACGACATTATATGAAGATGTTCATATCTATCAAGAATGATGATTTCAAGGTGCGGAATATTTATTTAAGTCAATATGGTTGATTTATTTATCAAGCATCTACCAAAGATCGTTTTGAAGATGATGCACAAGATTGGAATGCAAATATTCAAGGATATAAATTGATGTTCTTATTAGGGGGAGTTAATGCGCGTTGCACTCTTTTTCCCTTACAAGGTTTTGTCCCACCGGGTTTTCCTTGCGAGGTTTTTAACGAGGCAACCAATAGGCGCATATTCAAACATGTGTACTCTTTTTTCTTTCTTTAATTTTTCCCATTGGGTTTTGGTTTTAAGGGTTTAACGAGGCACATTGTTGAATAGACATTCAAGGGGGAGTGTTATAAATACACTTCTATTTAAGGTGAATGTCTTTAATTAGAGAGATTCTAGAGTCCTATTATTGGTAGCTAGATCATCCCACTCCCTATAAATAGAGGTGCCCTCTACCATTGTAAATCACTCCTAACATTCTCTAAGTATCAATAAGAAGAACTCTCTCTATTCTTCTCTCTATTGCTCTTGTTCTTGCATTATTGTTCTTGTCTTTTATATTATTTCATAACATTATTATTATTTTCCTTTTTTGAAATTACTGTTACAAAACTTAATTTTTTCTATATATTGAATACTTTTTAACTTTTACTTTCTAGTAATCATCATAAAGTTTTGGGTATTACTCTATGGAAATCGTAATTGATCATTGGGTTTAGATTGAAATACCGAAATATGTCTTTACCTTTAAATTTTGACATTTGATAGGTGGAATATAAAAATATAACTCTAAGCTTGAAGGTTAAAGGGTATTGAGAGTTGACTTGATTAGTCAAATTGATACTATTAATTAATATTTTTTGCATAGATTGAGGTTATTGGAGGTCGTTTGGTTGTTGTTGTAACATTGTAAGGTTGGAGAACTTTCCATTAGCGAGGTAAGTAACAGTTTTAACTCTGGCTTTGACGGTATAAACCAGGAGAATTTGATATCATGTGATTGTTTGGAGGTGATACCCATGCTACGTGACGGGCGTGTGGGTGAATACCTCGGGGGATTGAGACTTGGCCCGTCCCGTGAGGCCTCATGGCCATCATCTATGTTTTCGTAGTTACTTATTGAATTTGTTTGCCTTCTTCGCTGAATGTCAATCTCATCTATTATGAGGACTCGTCAAACTGATTATCTATACCTGCAGCCATGAATGCAGCGTCCCCAACAAAAGGACGTTAGTACAAATAATGTACTAAGTATATAAGGTACATAAATAAGTACATAAAGACATGGAAGAATATAGAGTAAATGACTCTAACATGTAAATCTAGATAACTTTGTAAATCATGGAATACTTATAGTATCATGCATATGCATATGAATGTCATGTCGTGCATAGGTACATGTGTTCATAACATCATCAAGCCTCTGAGGACATCTCATCATATCATCTCGGCCACTGTGGGCAAATCATCAACGTATACCAACTGATCGGGTGGTGGTGCGTATATAACGTCATAACCTTCCCCATATCTCATATATATATATATATATATATATATATATATATATATATATATATATATATATATATATATATATATATATATGTGTGTGTGTGTGTGTGTGTGTGTGTGTGTGTGTGTGTGTGTGTGTGTGTGTGTGTGTGTGTATGTGTCTATGTGTGTGTGTCTGTGTGTGTGTGTGTCTGTGATCGCGCCTTTAAAGGCATCCCATCATTTCATGTCGGCCACTATGGGAAAATCATCAAGTCATGGGTAAATGCACATGTAAATGAATATAATGCATGAGAAGTACATTAAGAAAACTTCTCAAAACGACGTAAGATCATTATACCTTCCAGTAATATCATTTTACAAGAATGAATAACTTAGACATCCTTAAATGCTAGGAATAAAAATACTTATGGAATAACATTATATTTATATAATGTTATTTGAATCATGTCAAAATGAAGAAGGACTTGACCTTAGCATACCTGTAACATTTTAGCAAAATCGCAACTTTAACTCGTCTCTTGATTACCTTGACTTTAAAACCCAGTAAATTGAAATTTAGCATTCTTCAAAAACTCCAGTGTTTATGAGGTGACGCTAAAGAAATTGTATGACATGAAGCAGCTCCAAGAACCAGATGCTAATGAGATAAAGGCTGAAGCTTATGATATTATGAACACACATAATTATTATCTATTGGCAAAAAAAATATTAACAAAATTGGCAGTCACCAGAGAGACGAAGAAGCTTGAAAGTGAAGTCACACGACACAGAGCATATAAAGAAGAGAATGAAGAAGAATGGACCAGGCAGATTCTGAAGAAAAAGGAAAAGAAAAACCTAGAACACCAGGCAGTAACTTTGCAGGTGGCAGCTTAAAAGAAAGTATTGAAGATTTTAATATGTAACCATCTATTAACAAATGGTTTATGTAAAATATTTTATAAAGGATTTAGTTCACATCTCAATATTCAACTTACAGGGATCATTGACGTGTTAATAAAGCATAAAGAATAAGTTAGTAATGTAGGAATTGGGGACTACAATAGGAAAATAGTAACCATGTGAACTAAACTAATATGACAGTAGCAAATAAAAAAAATGACCGCAACAGTGTAGGTTTACGTGCTAGCTGTAGGAAATCTTCAACTCTAAGGATATTTCATAAATGAGAATGGGATCCAATTGCCCAATATCCGATTAACTCAAAAGGTTAATACATCATAGCCTAAAGATAAGCATCATCTATGATGCTCAGAATTATTCTGATTTATGAAAAGGAAAAAAAACTAATGACCAAGAAACCAGAAGTAAAGAGGACGCAACATACTGTGCATATGATGATCTGATAAGTCCCCTCATATTTGAGAATACAAATCAAGACAACAACTTGCAAATTTCTACTAACATGCATGCAAATTGCTGCTAACGTGTAAGCAAGATAACCCACCGCCTCAATTTTCCAAACACGAAGGTCGGCGTTATTGAGAGCTTAGAGGTATGGCGACAGACTCTCGAGTCTAAGGGTTTCAAAATAAGAATATCTAAGACAGAATATCTGGAGTGCAAGCTTAGCACCGAGCCGAGCGAAGTTCGCAGGGACGTGATGATTGGATCTCAGGTCATCGCCAATAGGGACAGTGTCAGATATCTTGGGTCGGTGATTCAGGTGGACGGAGAGATTGACGGGGACGTCACTCATTGTATAGGAGCGGGGTGGTCAAAGTGGAGGCTTGCATCAGGAGTCCTGTGTGATAAGAAAGTTCTACAGAAACTCAAGGGGAAATTTTATAGAGCTGTGGTTAGACCTGCAATGTTGTATGGGGAGGAGTGCTGGCCAGTGAAGAACTCTCATGTTCAGAGAATGAAGGTTGCGGAGATGAGGATGCTCAGGTGGATGTGCGGGCTCACCGGGTCAGATAAGATTAAGAATGAAGTTATTCGAGAGAAGGTGGGGGTAGCCCCGGTGGATGAGAAGATGCGAGAAGCGAGGCTGAGGTGGTTCGGGCATGTGCGGAGGAGAAGTCTTAATGCCCCGGAGAGGAGTTGTGAGCGGCTAGCGATTGTCGGTGTTTGGCGAGGCAAAGGGAGGCCAAAAAGGTATTGGGGAGAGGTGATTAGGCATGACATGGCTAGAATGCGGGTTTTCGAGGACATGACCCTTGATAGGAAAGTCTGGAGATCTAGTATCAGGGTTGTAAGATATTGTTAGATAATACGCTTAACGCTAGAGGGGGGGTGAATAGCGTTATAATAAAAATAGCATAAACTTGCGGAATTTAAAAATTGCAGGAAATAAATAAGTGCGATAAGTAAATAAATTAGAACAAACGCACCGATATATCCTGGTTCACCACAACCCGTGGCTAGTCCAGTCCCCGAGAGACTCTCTCGAGATTTCCACTAACTTGTTAAGCTTACGGATGCTCAACAAATCGTTACAACTTGAGGACACAAGCCTCAACAACCTTTGCTCGGAGATACAACACTCCAAAACTTCAACCAAGGAAACACAAGTTCCTTCTTACAACACAAGGGACTAACACTTCCCTTCAAGTGTACAAAAACACTTAGTACTCAAACAAGACACTCCTTTAAGAGTAGATATGAGTAAAAAGAATACGCTCAAGATCGCAACAACTTTTGACAAGAATTTGGCTCTCAAAAGCTTATGTAATGAATATAAAATGATAAGCAATAAAGAATGCAAGCTTTAGCAATTGTATGATCAGTTGTTGTATGTTGTTGTACTCAAAAGACTGAATTGAAGCTGTATTTATAGTTGAAAAACTCTGTATTACCGTTGCCTAATTGCCAATTAAGAGTTGCTGATTTTACTCAATGACAATCGATTGTCAAATTACCACAATCGATTGTTTGCCAGTTCTTCCAAAAATCAATCACAGATTTTACGCTTAACAATCGATTATCTAAGATCAATAATCGATTACTGGCAACGTTCAAAAAATCATTTTCAGATTTTACGTAAAACAATCGATTGTCAGAAATCTACAATCGATTACTTGGCAACGTTCAAAAAAACATTTCCGGATTTTACTTACTACAATCGATTATAGGAAATCAATAATCGATTACTCAGCAACGTTCAAAAAATTCGTTCCAGATTTTAATTAAAACAATCGATTATGAGAAATCAATAATCGATTACCTGACGGTATTTGAAAACATTTTGGCAACGGTCAGTTATACAATCGATTATACTAAGTTAACAATCGATTATATATCAGTCTTGAAAAATCAATTTAGACACTCCTCTTGACAATCGATTGTTATAGGTTCACAATCGATTATTTAATAACTTTGAAAAAGTCTGGAAGACACTGTCTCAACACAATCGATTGTCATATGTTCACAATCGATTATTTTGTGACTTCGAAAAATCTGATGGACACTGTCTCTTCACAATCGATTGTCATTAGCTTCACAATCGATTATTTTAAGCGTTGAAAACTTTGATGGACACTGCCTCATCACAATCGATTGTCATAAGGTTCACAATCGATTGTCATGCAGATTTGAAAAATCTGATGCACACTGCCTTAATCACAATCGATTGTCATAAGTTCACAATCGATTGTCAAGCAGCTGACTTAAACATAATCGATTATCATAAGTACATAATCGATTATCTTAGTCCAGATTTTAGAGACATGTTTAAAAATCATTTTGACTAAAGTAAATATGCATTATTTAAAATCATTTTGCTCTAAATTAAATATGCATGATTTGTTAAAAATATTTTTACGAGAGAAGCCAAGTCTTGAGTTTAGGTTGTTGGATCAAGATCACAATTAAATACCGACTCATATAAAACTTAATCTCGATCTTTGTCTTGTGCTTGAATCTCGTTATATATCAATTTTGCGCTTGTGCTTGGACCTCGTCATATGTCAATTTGCGCATAGTTTGTCATTCATCAAAACCTACAAATATGAACACACGTTTAGTATAATGCCTTGAGAACGTGTTTCCAACAATTTTCCCCTTTTTGATAATGGCAAACTTTAAGAGGGATATGCATATTAGGCAATTCATAATGACGATTCAAGACAAGTTAAAATATGCAACAAGTATATAGATATGCAATTTGTTCCCCCTCAATATATGAATTCCCCCTCAATTTATGCCGATAAGTATTGAGAGTGCATACCCGTTATCTTCCCCCTTTTGCCATTAGCAAAAAAATATAGAATAATTAAAAAAAACTTGTTTATTTATTAAAAAAACGCAATTTCAGACATAATAACCCAAATAATGTCAAGACAATAGATTATTGATACTGGATAATCGATTATATAAAAGAGAAATCGATTGTTCTGTGCGTCAAGCTTTATAATTCCCCCTGCCTTTAGGGCGATACCTGCAAAAATACGTTGGACGTCTCCGACGCTCAAGTTAGAAAACATGTGAAAGGAAAAATGCAATGCATGACTTAGATCAACGTGGAGTCAAGGATCCTGAGTTCACTACGAATTCGGAAGAAGGACTCTTTCTCTAAGGGCTTTGTAAAGATGTCGGCCAATTGATCTTTGGTTTCAACAAATTCAATTTTGATATCGCCCTTGAGAACGTGATCACTTATAAAATGATGTCTAATTTCAATGTGTTTTGTTCGCGAATGAAGAACGTGGTTCTTTGTCAAGCATATGGCACTAGTATTATCACATCTAAGAGAGATATGATCAAGACTTAGGCCATAGTCCAAGAGTTGTTGTTTCATCCAAAGGATTTAAGCGCAACAACTCCCCGCGGCTACATATTCAGCCTCGGTTGTGGACAACGCAACACTTACTTGTTTCTTGCTAAACCAAGAAACGAGAGAGCTACCGAGCAAATGGCAAGTGCCACTCGTGCTCTTGCGGTCCAATTTGCATCCAGCAAAATCGGAATCGGAATAGCCAACAAGTTGGCATGAAGAACCTTTGGGTACCATAGACCCACATTTACAGTACCAACAAGATACTTCAATATCCGTTTCACCGCAGTTAGGTGAGACTCCTTCGGACACGATTGATAACGAGCGCATAAGCACACGCTAAACATGATGTCCGAACGACTAGCAGAAAGATAAAGGAGAGAGCCAATCATACCTCGATACTTTTTGATGTCGACTTCCTTACCTTTTTCATCTTTGTCTAGATGATCGGATGTGCTCATGGGGGTTGCCATTGCTTTTGCATTGGTCATTTCTTCAGCAATTCTTTGCAATATTTCGCTTGGCAAATGAACGTACCTTCTTTCATTTGCTTTACTTGTAATCCCCAAAAGAATGTTAACTCACCCATCATAGACATCTCAAATTCGCTTGTCATTAAATCGGAAAATTCCTTGCACAAAACATTGTTAGTAGCACCAAATATAATATCATCCACATAGATTTGAACTAATAAAATATCATTGTTTTTATGCTTAACAAAGAGAGTAGTGTCAACTTTCCCCCTAATGAAATCATTTTCCAATAGAAATTTACTCAATCTTTCATGCCAAGCTCGGGGAGCTTGTTTTTAACCATAAAGAGCCTTTTTGAGTTTGAAAACATGATCGGGAGATTTAAAATCTTCAAAACCGGGGGGTTGTTCAACATAAACTTCTTCTTGAATAACACCATTTAGAAAAGCACTTTTCACATCCATTTGATATAAATTGAAATTCATAGAAGAGGCAAAAGCAAGCAATAAACGAATAGCTTCTAATCTAGCTACGGGAGCATATGTTTCTTCATAGTCAATACCCTCTTCTTGATTATAACCTTTTGCTACAAGTCTAGCTTTGTTTCTAGTGATTACACCATTTTCATCTAGTTTGTTTCGAAAAACCCATTTCGTACCAATTATGGTATGATTTTCAGGTCTTGGCACCAAATCCCAAACGTTATTCCGTTTGAATTGGTTAAGCTCCTATTGCATTGCCAAGGTCCAAAATTCATCCCCAACTGCTTCGGAGATGGTTGTTGGTTCAATTTGAGAAACAAAAGCAGTATGTCCTAAGGTGTTCTTAAGGGAGTTTAGGATACTTACCTTTTCTCCGACGTCGCCAGTTACCTGTTCGAGAGGATGATCTTTGATTGTCCTCCACTCGTTAGGTATTTTCGTTTCTTTCTCCAATTGTGGCGTTTCCTCCGTTGATTGTTCCAAGATTTCATCTTGAATTTCCTTAGGGGTTTCCTCTTGTACTTTGTCTTTTAAACTATTTAAAATACCTGCAAGATCAGAACAAGAATCCTTTCTCGCCAAGCGAGCATTATTTTCGGAAAACACAATATGAGGGGATTCCTCCACAGTTTGGGTTCTATTATTGAATACCCTATATGCTTTGCTACGTGAAGAATACCCAATAAAAATTCCTTCATCGGATTTGGCATCAAATTTTCCCAATTGATCTTTTCCATTGTTATGAATAAAAACTTTACAACCGAATACTCTAAAATGGGAGATATTTGGTTTTCTTCCCTTGTAGAGTTCATAAGGGGTTTTCATGAGTATTGGCCTTATGACTACTCTATTTAAAATGTAGCATGCGGTACTCACGACATCCGCCCAAAAATGTTTGGGAATCTTAGCCTCTTCGAGCATGGTTCTAGCCATCTCTTCGAGACACCTATTTTTCCTTTCCACCACCCCATTTTGTTGTGGTGTTCGTGGAGCGGAAAAGGTATGCTCGATACCGAGTTCGTCACAAAAGTCCGCAAAGAGATTGTGATCAAACTCTCCCCCATGATCACTTCTAATTGAAGTGACGGTTGTTTCCTTTTCGTTTTGAACACGTTTAAGAAAATATTAAAATTCTGAAAAGCATCACTTTTATGGGCAAGAAATAAAGTCCAAGTAAATCTGGAATAATCATCAACAATAACAAAAGCATAACGATTTCTACTAAGTTTTTCAATGCGAGATGGTCCAAACAAATCCATGTGAAGCAATTGCAATGGTCTAGTAGTTGAAACAATATTTTTCGATTTAAAAGATGCTTTTGTTTGCTTCTCTTTTTGACAAGAATCACAAATAGAGTCATTTTCAAATAGCAAATTTGGAAGACCAACAACTAAATTTTGTGAAACCAAATTGTTCAAAAGATGCATGTTGATGTGAGCTACTCTATGATGCCATAACCAAGAATCATCCTCTTTGTTCATTAAACAATTCACATATTCGGGTGAAGAATTTGCAAGATCAACCACATAAATGTTATCCATTCTAAAACCACGAAGGATAATTTTAAAATCGCTACGTCTAAAACCTAAGCATTCATCCGAATCAAATAAAACAAGATTTCCCTTGTCACATAATTGACTTATGCTCAAGAGATTATGTTTTAAACCTTTCACAAGTAATATATGCTTAATGGAAGAAATTTCATCCTTACAGACCGATCCGATGCCGATAATCTTTCCTTTGTTGTTATCACCAAAAATAACACTTCCCCCTTCCTTGTGTTCTAGTTGAAGGAATTTGGATTCGTCTCCCGTCATGTGCTTGGAGCATCCACTATCAAGGTACCATAGTACACTTGATCCCTTCAAACATACCTACAAAACAGATTAATGAGTTTTAGGTACCCATGCCATTTTGGGTCCTTGGGGGTTAGGCAAATCATAGTGATGTGATTGAGTGTTATGTCTATGTCGTGTAAAACACGTAGGAGCAATATGTCCAATTCGTCTACAATAATGACAAGTCACGTTAGGATTATTCATCCTTCTAGGTTGATAGTAATTGGACGGACGAAATTCATTTGCTCTATTCTTGACAATATAACTATTGCGCAAATCATGAAAATTATTTCTCCTACCATTTGTTCTAGGATATGCATCATTTCTAGAATAGTTGTTTCTAGGTTGGAAGTCATTTCTAGGTGTTCTAAAAGGTTCAAAATTCTTTCTAATGTTTGGCCTAGAATGTGCATTATTTCTAGCATGATTATTTCTAGGTTGCGATTGATGAAAACCATTTCTAGGTTTGTTGTATCTAGGATGAACATTTGTTTTATTTATCCTAGGTTGAGCCTTAGGTGGTTGGGGGTTGGCTTCAACTTTCTCTTTAGGCTCGTTTCTAAAACCTATGCCATGCTTGGTCGACTTCAAATTAACAAGCACTTCATTCAAATTTTTATGAGAAGAGTTAAACTTATCTAAGGTGCCCTTAAGCCTTTCTACTTCATTTTTGAGATGCATGCAAGAAGTACAATTTCTAGAACTCTCGGGCTTGTCGGCGCTTCTCTTGCCAAAAAATTTGTTTTCCTCTTTCAACTTCTCATTTTCTAAAATCAGTTTTTCCAATTCCTTTTCTTTGAAAGAGAGTTGTTTTTTGAAAATCTTTTTCTTTTAAAGAAGCATTTTCTTTTATACTCTTAACAGTTTTTGAAGCTTTAATAAATTCGCTATACAACTCATCAAAAGCATTTTGCATTTCTTCAAGGGAAAAGAAATTTTTGGAAGAGATTTGACATACCTCTTCTTTGTTGTCGTCTTGTGCCATAAGACAAAGATTTGCGGCTTCGTCTTCTTCTTCCTCACTTGACTCGTCACCGGAGTCGCCTCCCTTCATGTGAAACAATTCATATGCATGGGTTAGGAAATCAATTTTGGCTTCCCTTACCTGGTCCGTACCTTCGTACGTAATTTCCAGCTTGTCCCACATTTGCTTCGCCGTTGTGCAACAAGATATCTTCCTGTAATCATCAGCATTAACAGCACAATATAATAAATTAATAGCTTTAGCATTATTTTGCACCTTTCGGATATCATCCGCATCGTATTCATCTTCGGACTTTAGGACCCATTCATTTTCAACCTTCTTGGTTGGAATTTGTTCTCCATTCATTATGACCTTCCAAAGATGAAAACTATTTGATTGTACAAATATTCTCATCCTCTCCTTCCAGTATGTATAATTTGTACCATCGAATAGCGGTGGTCGGGTGGAGCATTGTCCTTCACCTATTCCTGCAAAAGAATCACGAGTAGAAGCCATGGATGTTTCTCTCAAACGGTTAAGTCTTCAGAGAGTTGGGCTCTGATACCAATTGTTAGATAATACGCTTAACGCTAGAGGGGGGGTGAATAGCGTTATAATAAAAATAGCGTAAACTTGCGCAATTTAAAAATTGCAGGAAATAAATAAGTGCGATAAGTAAATAAATTAGAACAAACGCACCGATATATCCTGGTTCACCACAACCCGTGGCTAGTCCAGTCCCCGAGAGACTCTCTCGAGATTTCCACTAACTTGTTAAGCTTACGGGTGCTCAACAAACCGTTACAACTTGAGGACGCAAGCCTCAACAACCTTTGCTCGGAGATACAACACTCCAAGACTTCAACCAAGGAAACACAAGTTCCTTCTTACAACACAAGGGACTAACACTTCCCTTCAAGTGTACAAAAACACTTAGTACTCAAACAAGACACTCCTTTAAGAGTAGATATGAGTAAAAAGAATACGCTCAAGATCGCAACAACTTTTGACAAGAATTTGGCTCTCAAAAGCTTATGTAATGAATATAAAATGATAAGCAATAAAGAATGCAAGCTTTAGCAATTGTATGATCAGTTGTTGTATGTTGTTGTACTCAAAAGACTGAATTGAAGCTGTATTTATAGTTGAAAAACTCTGTATTACTGTTGCCTAATTGCCAATTAAGAGTTGCTGATTTTACTCAGTGACAATCGATTGTCAAATTACCACAATCGATTGTTTGCCAGTTCTTCCAAAAATCAATCACAGATTTTACGCTTAACAATCGATTATCTAAGATCAATAATCGATTACTGGCAACGTTCAAAAAATCATTTCCAGATTTTACGTAAAACAATCGATTGTCAGAAATCTACAATCGATTACTTGGCAACGTTTAAAAAATCATTTTCGGATTTTACTTGCAACAATCGATTATAGGAAATCAATAATCGATTACTCAGCAACGTTCAAAAAATCCTTTCCAGATTTTAATTAAAACAATCGATTATGAGAAATCAATAATCGATTACCTGACGGTATTTGAAAACATTTTGGCAACGGTCAGTTATACAATCGATTATACTAAGTTAACAATCGATTATATATCAGTCTTGAAAAATCAATTTAGACATTGCCTCTTGACAATCGATTGTTATAGGTTCACAATCGATTATTTAATAACTTTGAAAAAGTCTGGAAGACACTGCCTCAACACAATCGATTGTCATATGTTCACAATCGATTATTTTGTGACTTTGAAAAATCTGATGAACACTGTCTCTTCACAATCGATTGTCATTAGCTTTACAATTGATTATTTTAAACGTTGAAAAACTTTGATGGACACTGCCTTATCACAATCGATTGTCATAAGGTTCACAATCGGTTGTCATGCAGATTTGAAAAATCTGATGCTCACTGCCTTAATCACAATCGATTGTCATAAGTTCACAATCGATTGTCAAGCAGCTGACTTAATCATAATCGATTATCATAAGTACATAATCGATTATCTTAGTCCAGATTTTAGAGGCATGTTTAAAAATCATTTTGACTAAAGTAAATATGCATTATTTAAAATTATTTTGCTCTAAATTAAATATGCATGATTTGTTAAAAATATTTTTATGAGAGAAGCCAAGTCTTGAGTTTAAGTTGTTGGATCAAGATCACAATTAAATACCGACTTATATAAAACTTAATTTCGATCTTTGTCTTGTGCTTGAATCTCGTTATATATCAATTTTGCGCTTGTGCTTGGACCTCGTCATATGTCAATTTGCGCATAGTTTGTCATTCATCAAAACCTACAAATATGAATACACGTTTAGTATAATGCCTTGAGAACGTGTTTCCAACAGATATGGGCACCTAGAGTTTTTCGTACTCCTCACCCGGGGTTGGGTGAGGCTTGGCAGGGATATCCATAGATGACTTGTGTTTTGAATTGTGTCTCCCTTATAGTAGTTATTTATGGTAGTACTTTATGATATTATTGCATGCTATTTTATTTATGGTTTTTATGTTTAGATAATTATATATGCAATTTATACCGGAGTTACTAATGCTCATTTATTTTTGTTTTTATTTTTCTTTCCTTCACTGAGCCGAGGGTCGATCGGAAACAGCCCCTCTGCCCTTTCGGGTAGGGTAAGGCTCGTCTACATATTACCCTCCCCATACCCCACTTTGTGGGACTATACTGGATAGTTGTTGTTGTTTTGTTGTTGGATAAGCTATCTGCTTGACAACTTGAGCAGTGTCATTTTGGATATTTGTATCTCTCTATTCTGATATCGTATTGTTAAATGACTTATAGTGTTGTAAACCAGACATATAGAGCTTTAATTCTATAAAAATATATCCATATAACTCCCAATATATTAGGGAAAAAATGCATCGCAACTTGACCTATAAATCTGCCAGTTTCTCCGAAGTGCAGAAACGTGACTTAGCGACTCTACTTTAAAAATTCATATTTCTCTGCTCCGATATTGTATGGATGAATGGTTTGGACCATTGGTCCGTTTTTTTTTTTCCTTAGTCCGTTTTTTTTTTCAACTTAAATCTGATTTTTCCGAAACTTTATATTTCATATACATACATCATATATAGCCATATCATGCCTTTAAGCGCATTTAAATCATGATTAAAAAATCTCTTTCATCCTAACTTACCTAATACTTCGATAAACTTTCCTTAGCCTTGTAGAAGGATTTCATCCTTTTTGAGCTTACATTACTTTACTTATGGTTACTTTCACGTATAGAAACATGGGGTATAACACATATATTAAATAAAACAGTAAGGAATAGTAGTAAAAAGCCCCTAAGGATCCAAATAGCTTGGCACGAGGCCCAAATATGACATTCGGCCCAAAACATAGTAATACTTTCCAAAGCACAAAAGTATCAAATAGTTTTCAGTCGAATATGCGACTTAACAATCGTACAAGATGGACCAAGTCACAATTTCCAACAATGCATGCCCCCAAACTCGTCATTTAGCGTGTGCGTCATCTGAAAGTAGTGAAATGATGTGGAATCTGGGGTTTCATGCCTTTAGGACGAGATTTACAGTCATTATTTACCTCAAACCTTTAATCCGCAATGCCTCTCGACTCGGCCTCCAAATACTCTAAATCTAACCAAAATGAGTATATTATCATCAATATACGCTAAAGGAATGAAATCGATAAAAAAATTATCAAAACAGACCAAGAAATCCCGAATTTGGCTCTAACCCCGCTCCTGGGCTCACGTCTCAGAATTTGATAAGAATTGCAAAACTAGAAATTACATTCACTCACGAATCTAGCCATATCAAATTCACCAAAATCCGACATCAATGGCCATCCAAATCCCCAAAATCAATTCTCCAAATGTTCTTCTATTTTTCTCAATTTTCACCCCAGATCTCAAATTAAATGATAAAAATCAAGATACAATTATGAAATTTAACCAAAATTGAGTGAAGAACACTTACCCCAATCACTCCTCTGAAAATCCCCTCCAAAATTGCCTTACCTCGAGCTCTCTATTAAATTTTAGAATCATGAACTCAAGCCCTTGTTTTTGAACTTAAACATTCTGCCCAGACATTCATCGCGATCACGAAAATTGCCTTGTGATCGCGAAGCACAAAAATGGATTGCCCATCATATTAACCTTACGTGATCATGTAAACCTCCACGTGTTCGCAAACCTCAGCCACCCAGACCTATGCGATCGCGACCTGTTTCACATGGTCGCATAGAGCAACCACCTCCACTTATCACTAGCTCACTTCCTTCTACGCAATGCGACCCTGGCCACGTGTTTGCAAAGTAAAACATCTTACACATACGCAATTGCGACCTCATCTCTACGATCGCGTAGAACAACTCCACCTCTGCCCCAATTAAGCCTATGCAATCATGGAGAGAACGAAGAGGAAATCTTCTGCAACAGAAAACCAGCAAAATCTACTAACTCTTCAAGTCCAAAAATGTCTCGTTGGGCATCTGAATCAAACCCGATGCCTCGGGACCTTAACCAAACATGCCAACATATCCTATAATATAATTTAAACTTAGTCGAGCCATTGAATCACTCAAAACAATACCAAAACACCAAATCAACATCAGATTCAAGCCTAAGAACTTATACACTTTCAAATTTCACAAACTTAGTCGAGCCTTCCGCTTGACTTGGTGTGTCACGCCATTTCACGTGTGGCACCAAACTAGGCCTCTTCTAAGATGATATCTTGGGACTAATGAAATGGGCTCATCATTTGTAGCCCGATTAAGTGAGCTAGCCCGGTCAATATTTATTGAACTTAAATAATTAATTCAATTATATTAGCCCACGTGTGGCACCAAACTAGGCCTCTTCTAAGATGATATCTTGGGACTAATGAAATGGGCTTATCATTTGTAGCCCGATTAAGTGAGCTAGCCCGGTCAATATTTATTGGATAAATAATTAATTCAATTATATTAGCCCATAATATTTGTTTGGACTAATATATTTAAAACGGTCCAAATAATTTTATTGAACTTATATTCGATAAAATTAGCATGCCTATAAATATCCCTTAATTCAAGACTCGACGGATTTAGATGTATCCAAACTCCAAAAGGTGAGGCTTGAAGTATTAGCATAGTATTTATTTTGTTATGAATATTCCCTAAAACTTATTAAAGTGATATATTTGGATTTCACAATATCTATAAAATGACAAATATAAGCATGTAGGTTAAGATCTTTTACATTATTTGAAACTTTACTTAACATTAACACCATATATTAAACATCCTAATTCATGTTCACAAACTTGCACGAAAACCCACGTATAAGACATTATCATACCACATATTCCCATATGACTAGGAAATCCTGAACTCTATAACTTGAATCTTGCAAAACTTATGGTTCCTACTTATAACCAAACGAACAACTAAGTAATTTGCGATAGATTTGTCTCGTACTGGAACTTGAATTTGCGTCGACAAGTTCAATTACTACTTGAACTTGAAGAAGAGCCAAGTAGTAGTAAAATTGGAGTTAACCAAGTAGATCCCGTACAGTTGTAGTGGCGCCTTACCAATCCCAGTTCTTTTCAATAACTGATTTCAGCTATTCCCACATCGAAATCTCACTTCCCAATTAGCTTCATAGGATATCCATATAAACCCCATGCTCATATTTTTATTAAGCATTGAATTGTAGCATCTACAAGCTATCTTGGCTTTGTATTTTCACAAGGAGGCAATCCGAAGGTCGGTAGTTTTTTTTTCTTCTATGTATTTACCGTCGTCCTTTCCTTTCTCTTTTATTAGACAAACGAGGAGGAAGAACATAACAAGATGATCCATGTATGAAGAATACAATCATAGGGTGTGAGGGATGAGCATTTATGGCCCGACTATCAGAGAGACTACTTCAATGTGGCCCACTACCGGAGAGATTACTCTCAAAATAATCCGACTATCGGAGAGATTACTCTAAATGCGGTTCGACTATCGAAGAAATTACTCTCAATATAGCCCGACTGCCGGAGAGATTTCTCTCAATGTGGATCGACTACTGGAGAGATTACTCTCAAAATGATCCAACTATCGGAGAGATTATTCTCAATGTGACCCGACTACCGGAGAGATTACTCTCAATGTGGCTCGACTACCGGAGAGATTCTCTTAAATGACCCGGCTATCGGAGAGGTCAATTTAAGGTGCAAAGGGACTCATATGTCCACCTTAAGATTAGAAAATTATAGTTCCTTTTAAAGACAAAACCACGAAGAGGCCAGCTTAAGGTGTAAAAGGACTTACATGTCTATCTTAAGATTGGAAAGTTATAGCTTCCTTTTAAGGACAAACCCACGAAGAGACCAACTTAAGATGCAAAAGGACTTATATGTCCACCTTATGATTAGAAAGTTATAAAGATTCAACTCGAAGACTTCATGGACTTGATGACGTTGACTTGAACACTTGTAAAACTTTGAAAATTTGACGGACTTTTTCCATTTCAACTTAAAGACCGACAAACTTGAAGATTCGGCAGACTTTGACGTTTTAACCTGAAAAATTTTAGAGCTCAAATACTTCCACTTAAAGACCGACGAGTTTGAGGACCTCAACTTGAAGACTTGGAGGTTTAAATATTTCAACTTTAAGACCGATGAATTTGAATATTGAAACTTGAATACCGACAGACTTGGAGACTTCAACTGAAAGACTTGGAAGGCTTAAATATTTCAACTTAAAGAGTGGAAAACATGAAGACTTCAACTTGAAGACCGGTGGACATGAAGATTTCAACTTGGAGACTTCGAGGACTTAAATATTTCAGCTTCTCTTTTGCATTACATTGTCCGAATTTTATCTTAGTCGCATAATTTTCAGCTTTACGCGCTTGTAACAAAAGATTCATATTTTGTCATGGGAGAGTCCAAATAATGAACCGTTTAATTTTTGAAAACTTAGACTTCAATATCTAAAATACATTCAAAATTTAGAATCAAACACCATAATAGACCTAGATAATATTTTGAAACCAACTTTAGATTCCACCACATAGAAAATTTCAGGTTTGCGGAGTCTCGTCAAAAAAAATCATATCTTGGTATAGAAAAGTCAAAATCACGAACCGTTTGATTTTTGAAAATATCACTTGCAAATCTATAACATATCCAAAATACATATATAACATATCCATAATGCAAGAATTAATTCCTTAATGATACATTCAGATAATATTTTGAAGTTAATATTAAATTCTGACACACCGACAATTCATATTTGCGTGACTTTGCCAAACATTTTGTATCTTGAAGTAGGAACGTCGAAATCACAAATCACTTGATTTCTTGGAAAGTAAACTTCATAATCTGAAACATATCCAATATGTAAAATTTAATGCCACAAGGATAGTTTCAGATGATAGTTCAAATTCGACTTTGGTTTCTGATATGCCGGCAATTCCACATTAGCGCGCGACTTCGCCAAAAATTTTATTTCTTGGTATGGAAGCCTTGATATTGTAAGACCTTTTTAATTATCAGAAATTTAAATTCGAGAGATTCATTCTTGTTAAATATCTTGGGTTCAAGTCTCATTGAATTTAAAACGTCGTGAAGGTATACAAAAAACTTGAAGGTTTGACGAACATGAAGGCGTAACGAATCCCCGGACTTCAATGAAAATTCTTGGCAGCCTCCTAAAAGAAATTAATAATTTTATTTAAGACACCAATTTACCCTAGCGGCTTGTGCTCTTTAAATCAAATGGTATCCAAAGTTTAACAAAAGAATTGTATCTCAACTTGATTTTCAAGTGCTAATTGAATGGATTACATTCCATCATACTTCATTCGAACAACGATGGGGGATTATGTATCTTTTGAACTTATGCAACTAAACTCATAAGGAAACTCTAAGCTGCCTACATACCTCGGGTAAAGAGGATCAAGTCATATCGTTGTTCAGAATGGGTATATACATATATGTGTGTGTATATATATGTGTGTGTGTGTGTATATATATTATGTCCTAACTTTTTCCTAAGCCCCCTCTTTTGAGGTTTTCAACCTAGCGAACTTCTGTTTTTTCCTTCCTTGGTGGATCGTACACAGTTTAGACTCATACGGGCTAAAAGTGTAGGAACATGCAGTTTAGATCCGTGCATCAAGGAGCATCATGCCTTGTAGTTAAGGCTGGTACATCGAGGAGTATTATAACTTCAAGGATAATACTTCTTTAAAAACTTACCATTGATAGGGTTGATTCTCATGCCATCTACACCAACCAGCTTGTAAGCCCCGCGTGGATAAGCTTCTTGCACAACATATGGCCCATCCTATTTTTAAGTAAACTTCCCTACAGGTTTATGGAATGTAATAATGGGTCTTCCTATGGCAAGGACTTGATCTCCTACCTGAAAGGATCTTGGGCGAACTCTTTTATTGAAGGCACGAGACAATCGAGCTTGATAATATTCAAGACTTTGTTGAGCATCTAACCTTTTCTCATCAAGAGCCTCCAACTCTATTAATCAAAGTCTAGCATTTTCTTCATCAGTTATGCCTTCTCGACTAGCTAATTGTAATAAATGGTATTTGACTCTCGAGTGGCAAGATGGCTTCAACTCCATAGATGAGTGCATATGGGGTCGCTTGTGTTGGTGTGCAGTGAGTTATCCTATATGCCCACAAAGCTTCCTCTATACGATCATGCCAATCTCGTTTGGATTTTCAGATGACTTTCTTTAAAAAGTTGCATAGAGTCTTATTGAATGCCGCGGCTAGACCATTGGTAGCAACATTGTACATAGAAGAGTTATGTTGCTTGAATCCAAAGATTTCATAGACCTTGTTCATCAACCTATTGTCAAACGGCTTGAAATTATCCGTTATTATGTAAAGATGAATGCTAAAGCGATAAATAATGTTTACTCAGATGAAACTTGCAACATTTTCTTTATTTACATCCTTAAGAGCAACGCTTCAACCCATTTTTAGAAGCAGTCAATTGCAGCCAAGATGCATAGGTGCCCACCAAAGGGCTTTGGCAGTGGTCCAACAACATCTAATCCCCAAGCGTCAAATGGCTACGATGCAACAGTCAAGTTCAGCACTTCAGAAGGTTGATGAATACAATTCGCATGGAATTGACAAACCCTGCATCTTCGAGTGTAGTACAAGAAATTGTTTACCATTGTTGTTCAATAATATCCCATCCTTTTTGTATGGAAGTGGAGCTTTTGTCCCGACTGGTGTGACCCACAGACCCCGAAATGCGCTTCTTGCAAAGCTTGGAGTGCTTCATCTTAAGAGTCCTCACTCGAATGATCTTTTGTATAAGGTATCTTTATAGTAAAGGAAGTGGGGTGTACGATGACGGATTTCAGTCCTTCTCATTTTCTAGAAGTATCTGATAGCATAAGTAGTCAATAATGGGTTGTCGCCATTCTTCTTTCTCAACTTCAAAAACAGTGACAAGATGGTTGAGTTTATTTTCTTTACCTTCAGCCTCATTTGGCAGCGGTACTACCCATTTTTTGCAGACAGTAACTTGTGTTTGATCATGCATGGGTTAATGATGAAGCTAGGGCAGCTAAAGCATCAGCCTTCTTATTTTCATTCCTTGGCACATGCTGAATAGTCACATTACGGAGCCACCCTATTAACATTTTAGCATAATCATGGTATGGGCGTAATTTAGGATTTTTAACCTCGTAACTACCTAATAGTTGATTGACCACTAACTAAGAGTCATCAAAGAAAGGCAATTCCAATCGCTTCATTTTGACAGCCATTTCAAGCCCAAGTATTAGTCCTTGATACTCAACAATGTTGTTAGAGCAAAGTTATGTCATAGTAAAATAGTAGGGCAGAACTTCACCTTGAGAAGTGACAAATACTACTTCTGCACCAGCTCCTCCACGATGTGCAGCACTATCAAAGTCCATCTTCCATGGAGGCTGAACTTCAGTGACCATTGTGTCCTCATCATGTAGTTCGTCAGTTAGCTCCCAATCATCAGGTATGGGTGATGTGCCAAGAAGTCCACTAGTGTCTGTCCTTTAATGGCCTTTTGAGGGATGTACACGATTTCAAATTGTTGATACTAGAGGTACCACCTTGCTAGTCTATCACTAAGGACAGGTTTTGACATCACGAACTAGATGGGATTTGCTCTAGAACAACTCAAACACCATTCTCAAGTATTTCAAGTGGTCTCCCTTCTTTCTTGATTTTACCACCAAGTCGTCTACATAGTATTAGACATTCTTGTGGAGAAAGTCATTAAAGATATTCTGCATAGCTCTTTGGTAAGTAGCACCAGCGTTCTTCAAGCCAAAAGGCATTACCTTATACTAATAAATACCTTTGGGGGTACGGAGTACAGTAAGCTCTTCATCTTTTTGCGCCATGTGGATTTGGTTATAGCCTGATGAACCGTCCATAAATGACATTATCTCCTACCCAGTAGTAGCATCGATCATCACCTCTAGAATAGGAAGCGAGAATTCTTCTTTTGGACACGCATTGTTAAGATCCCTAAAATCAAGCACACCCGAATCTGGCCATTCTTCTTCCTTATAAATACAATACTTGAAACCCATGTTGGGTATTTAACTTCACAAGTAAATCCAACTTCGATGAGTTTGTTAACTTCGATTTCAATCAAGGGAACCAAGTTCACCCTAAAGTGCCTTTGAGCTTGTTTAACAGGGCGAATGCCATTTTTGACTGCAAGGTGATGGACTGCTACTTTCGGGTCCAAGCCAGGTATCTCTTTGTAACTCCACGCAAGGACATCCCTGCACTCCTTGAGTAACTCAATATAAGTGCTTTGTTCATCAACTTCTAGTAAAGCACTTAGGTAGGTGGGTGTTGGTTCTTTATCGGTGCTAAAGTTAACTTCTTTTAAGGCATCAACTGTCGTCTCCAACTCTTCTTCAAGTTTTGGGGGAGAATCTTTCGCGTCTTCATCTTCTTGAGGGTCCCCATCATTGAAGGATATGTGATAATACAGTGAAACATTGTCCAATTTCTTACCATCCTCCATTAGACATAAAACACCATGCTCATTTTGTGCAGTAGATACGAAGAACCCATAATGTCTTCATCTTCATCACGTTCTTTAGGATAGACCCCAGTGTATGGCTTCACCTTCAGCACTTCATCACACGAAACCATGACTTTTGTATGTTGCTTCATTCTAGAAGGAGCCAAACTTTGGAAATCTTTAGAGATTTTCTGAATTTTGGGTGAAGCAGATGTTATTGTATTTTAATAATTTCTCTGGAATTTATTCCCCTTATTTAATGGACCCAATCTCTCAAATACGAAAGTTCTCACAGTTAATTTTCCAAGTCGATCAAAGATAGAAGGCTTGTTAGAAGTGGCAGATTCATCTTCTACACTGATGTAATATCTACTCGCCCTTCTAATGGAGATGCGCGCTGGTGACGGTTGCTTGTATCCCAAACCTTCACGTGGTTGCCTCATTGAAGCTTCTGATAGGAGCTTCCCTAAATTTGACATATCATTAGGATTGTATGCAACTTTTGCAAATAGCTTGTAAGGGTTAGGATCAAAACCTTCATCTGTCTTTGTAGGAAGTGCCACATTATACAAATGATTTTGGGCTACAAACCATGCAAGCGGCTTCGAGGACAACTTCTGCCTCAATATGTTTTGTTGGAAGAGGTAGCTCCTTTAGCCTATTGGTTTGGAGATTAGATGATTCATCCTCTTCTTTCTTCCTTTTAAGGACATATTGGAGCTTAAGACTTACTTTCTTGCCATAAGGTGCAATACCCCCTCTATGAGATTTATTCGTGTTGGCTTGTTTCTCCTTAGTAACATCTTTAGCTTTACCATTCACCTCAGCTCTTTTAGTTATGGGCTAATCATTCTTGCTTTTTATGCCATCATCAACTTTTAGCTCCTTCATAATGCGGTTCTTTAAGAAAAACTTTGCATCGCCGAAGTGTGATTCTGATTCAACGAATAGCTCATCATTAGCAACTATCTTCTTCTCAACTTCGCCCTTGTAGTATTTCAAACATTGATGGTAGGTAGATAGAACCAATTTATTCTCATGTATCCAAGGCCTTCCAAGAAGGACGTTGTATGAAGTCTTTATATCGATCACATGCAGCCATTCACTTGATTGCATATCTTCAATGTTGATTCCCAACCTGATCGCGCCTATGGCTCTTCTCCCCCCTGGTTGAATCCTAGGATCATCACATGACTTTCAAAGAGTTCATTCATGGGTATTCCAAGTTCTTTGACTGTGCGAATTGGCAAACTGTTCACTGAGGATCCTTCATCAACCAAAATCTCATTTACCCTTTCATCACGCATACAGCCAACCATGTACAATGGGCGGTTATGAAGAGTGTCACCTAGCATAAGACCGTTATTTGTGAATGTGACTTTTTCCTCACAAGCATTAATTTCTTGAGGAGTGGACTCGATAAGCTTTTCCGGAGGTGGTGCTAACAGTAGGTCATCACTCTTTTCTTTTCCTTCGTCAGTATGGCAACAAAAGATATCAATACCCCCATGGGAAATCTCTGTGTGGAACCAACTTGGTAAAAACTCCTCCAAGGTCACTGGATGTCGTGGCTTTTGAGGGAGATGCACCTCCACTTTTGCTTTATTTTCATGTTTAACTGGATTCCATCTCCTAGTCCTTTTCACCATTATTTTCCTTGTTGGTTGTTGCAGTGATCCTTTTTATAGGCTCCTTTTGTGGCGCCTATGGCGAGTCACCAATGTCCAACCTTGATCATCATCATAGTGCTCTACTTTGACTTTGTTATTCTCCAATAATTCTTCATCTTTTATTTCTTTTAAACTGCACAGCTCACCTAGATTAAATGAGCCAAAGGTGATAGAGACTCGGTTCGCACTTTCCTTTTCATCTTCAAGCACGATCTTCTTTTCACGAGCCAAGTTTATAACTTTGTCCTTGAAGACAAAGTACTTCTCCAGAGGGTAGCTTACAAGTCAGTGATATTTGCAGCAATTTGGGTAATTTGTTTTCCTAGTTTCACTTGGTCGCTTCATCCTCAATAAGAATTTAACTGAAGGAGTTCTTAAAAAATGGCTGGCACATCAAAATCCAGAAATGGGTACTCGTTCTCTTGCGTTTCTGTTAGAGTCAACTTTCCACTTGGATTATCTTGAAGAGAAGTGGATTTTGTATTTTGCTTCTTGCTCACCTTCGTTATGAGCTTCACAGATTATGTGTTGACATTCATAGCTTCTTTGTTTTCGGATCTTGTTACAAACTTGCTCTATTTCCTGACTTCTTTCTTGTCGTTCCCTTTGCGAGGCTTATAGATAGTGTCACACCTCTTTTTACACAGCTACCCCCAAGGATAAATGTATAAGGTAGTTTTTCCATTTAAAGTGATATTATTCGAAATGGGATTATTTATATATTTAGAGTCGCCACTTGGGATAGGCTTGGGTTTTGGTGTCCCAAGTCACTGATTTGTTTTGAATCCCAAATCGAGGAAATTTTCGACTTCCCAAATGGATTCTGCAAACTAGAAATTCCAAGTAAGGAATTTTGTTAACCCGAGGAAAGGTGTTAGGCACTCTCGGATCCCATGTTTCTAGACACTCGCTAAAGGTGTCAACCGGGCCGGGTTGACCCGGGACCGGCACGGACCGGCCCGGTCAAAACCGGCCCGGACCGGACCGGTTTAGCGCGGGGGGGCCGGGCTGGGTTAGGGGGGGAAGGGGGTTGGGACGTAAGGCCTTACCGGGAAATTAACACGGACCGGACCGGCCCGGGAAGAGAAATACCGGGCGAACCGGCCAACCCGGACCGGTTATAACGGTAAAAATTTCTTTTTTTTAAAAAAAAAATTTTTTTAACTGCTGGGGCCCACTTGCCCGTTGGAAACGGTCCAGAACCGTTGGCCAACGGGTCTTTTTGCATTTTTGGCCCTTTTTTGTTTTTTTTTGTTTTTTTTTTTGTTTTTATTAAATTACATTAATAACCCTTCTAAAAATCTATAAATACCCTCCCCTCTTCTTCATTTCCTCACTCAAAATTATCTATCTCTCTCTCAATTCTCAAATTAGCAAATATCAATCACTCTCTTCTCTTCAATTTTCAAGAATTCATATTCTACTTTCATAATTTTATTGTCTTTATTTTCCCGAATTTAATTTATCGTAATTTCTTATTTGGAAATCGGCATTCGAAGCTTGATTCTTGAAGTTCAAGTGTTCAACATTCTTGAAGTTCAACTGTTCAAGTGCTCAATTTATTGTCGAATTCGGTGCACTCTCTCCAACTCTTTCTCTTATTTAATATTTTAATTGCATATTTGATTTTAGCTTATATATTAAATTTTTCAATATGTTGAATGCTGCTAAAAGAGCGTGTAGAAAAGTTACTGGTAGGAGTGGAAGTGGTAGTGGAAGTAGTAAAAAAAGTCCTATAGCTTCTGGTAGTAATAGTAATAATGAACCAATAACACATGTTTCTGAATCATCGCCTAATTTGCAAGATGTAAATATTGATTATGAACAATTACACCAAGATTTTGGAATAGAAGATAACGAAATTGGAATAGAAGATGAGATACCACCTACACCTACTAGTGCAAATGTTGGTAGTATTGGAGTTGGAGTTGCTAGTGCAACAAGGGGTAGAAGACCACCAGTCGCTCCAACTTCTAAATCTAATCGTAGAAAAAGAAGTCCTGTTTGGAAATTTTTTGATGAGATAGAAGATAGTGATAGAGTTAAGTGCAGACTTTGTAACGGAACGTTTAAACATTTGACCGGAGGTAATTTAGGGGGGATTGGCACACTAATTAGACATATGCAAAATTATCATCCTATAGAATGGGGGGTTAATGGGGATGGAAGTCAAACAACCCGTAACCCTACTACTGCAGGTCTCCTAAAATATGATAAAATGAGGGATCGAGAGAAATTAGCGAAAATGATCGCTTTGGGTTGTCTACCTTTTTCTTTTGCTTCTTCCTCTTATCTTGTTACGTATATTCAAAGGATATACAACCCTATGTTTAAAGGTATCCCTAGAAGTACCTGTAGATCTGACATCTTTAGACTTCACGGCCAATATCAAACATACATACGTTATTTGTTTAGTCACCTTCCTTCTAGAGTATGTCTAACTTCTGATATTGGCCATGCTGTAAATGGAAATGATTATTTAACAATTACATGTCATTGGATAGATGACAATACTTGTATGCAAAAACGTATTATTGCTTTTAAATATGATGAAGATCAGAGTCATACTGCAACATTTATTAGTAGTACAATTGTTGAAGTTGTCGAATTTTATAATCTAAACCAAAAAGTTTTGTGTATTTCTTTTGATAATGCTTCAAACAACAATGCTGCAGTTTCAATTTTAAAATTGAATTTACATCCACCTCTTGATGATATTTTTCATGTTAGATGTGCATGTCATGTTTACAATTTAATTGTTAAAAGTGGGCTCGATTTATTTTCAACTGAGATTACTCTAGTTAGAAGAGCTGTTGGAGTAATTCAGGGAAATAATAGACAATCTAGAATAAGAGAATTTAAGAACAAGTGTATGCAATATAACCTTACACCTAGATTCATGCCCGACGAAGTAGTTACTAGATGGAATTATACGTATATATTTTTAAAATGTTGCTACAAATATAGATTTCCAATAACAGAAGTTGCTAATGCACATTGTACTGATCCTAGGCGTATGTTAACCGGTGATACCTGGGAGGTCATTAGTGATGTGATTAAATTTTTACATAAATTTTATACTGCTACTGTTGTGTTTTCTGGGGCATATTACCCAACTATTACTTTGGCTTTAGTACATATAGCTGAAATTTCTTTGCTACTATTTGAATTTAAGAAGAAAGATAGATATACGGATGCTGTTGCAAGTATGCAAGCAAAATTTAAAAAATATTTCTTTCCAATTCCTCCTGTTTACTTAATTGGTGCAGTTTTAAATCCTTCAATTAAAATGTCTGATTGTCAACAATTAATGAATGCTTTATACAATTATATGGAGATTGGGCCCACTGAAAGCCCAAATTTGTATGAATCTATGAACCAACTAAATGAACATTTACAATATCTATATACTTATTATGCAACTCAATGTGATAATGCTCGTGCTTCAACTGCTGCAAATCCCACTATGCAATGTAGCACTTCTAATGTAGTCGGAGATGATGATGAAGGCTTTGATAGTTTTAATATTTTTTCAACTTTTTCTAACACTCAAAGTAGTAGTAGAAATATAGATGAACTGCAATTTTACTTGCAGAAGCAAAAGGAGCCTCGCACCAAGGAATTTTCACCGTTAGGCTGGTGGCAGGAAAATTCAAAGCAATTTCCCGTTCTTTACGCTATGGCGCGGGATGTCCTGAATGTCCCAATTTCCACTGTTGCATCCGAGAGTGCATTTAGCCAAGCAAGACAACAACTTGGAGACACGCGGCACTCATTAGGAAGCAATGCTTTGGAAGTCTTAGTGTGTCTAAGAGATTGGATAAGATCTGAACGAAGAAATCAAGGAAAGGAAGATCTTGATAGCCCGGAAGACGAAGAACTTGGAGATATATTAACGCACGGAAACCCATCCGAATTTAACACTCCAGAAGAAGGTCCAGAGGTTCATATTAATATGGAAGAACTTGCTATTGCAATGCTAGCCATTTGATGTAAATTGTAAACTAATTATGATACATTTTAGTTTTTCAGTTTGAAATTTTGAATTTAAGAAATAAAGTAGCACTTGCAATAAGTGCAATTTTTTCCCCACCTTTTGTTGTGTTCATTCAATTATTACAAAGTATTAATATAACTTAATATTTATACTATACGTAATTCAAAAAAAAAAAAAAAAAAGATAAACCCGGCCCGGCCCGGACCGGACCGGATCAACCCAGCCCAATTGCAACCCGCCCCCAATTGAACCCGGACCGGACCGGCCCGGACCCGGACGGGTCATAAAATTTGGACCCGGCCCGGCCCACCCGTTGGTCACCAATAACACTCGCTTAAACTATTATAATCGGCTAAAAATTTGATTTTAATACATGTTCATCCTATAGTGCAATTTTAAAATATTTACCGCTTTTAATTGAATTTTTAGGAATGTGAACATCGTTTGAAACACGTCTTTGAATCGTGTCACATGAAATGAACCCGGATCCGGAACACATGTTATCCAACATTTTGGGATTTGCATTTGGGTCACATGAAATGCACACCTGTATTTAGGAAGGTAAAATTATTAAAAGACGCGACTAACGTATTATTATCTTTGCGGGAAGCCGTGAAGTTTGCTAAACGACATGTCCCAAATTTCTAAGTATCTTAACATAAGCATTTAAAGAGGGTCACACAATTTATGGGGTTTTATTTGGCGCGCCGCACCTTATTTTTATTTTCTAAAAAGCCAACCTAGAGCAAACTATTTTTTTCTATTAAATTTATCTCTTAATTCCCTAATTAATTATAAAATTCGGGAATCGAGTTCAAGTCCGGATTCAAACAAAAGGGAATAACCTCTTAATTTGAACCTTCTACTTAACTTAAAGCCCAATTTTATGTTACACAAATACATCCATAATCTTAATACAAATTCCAACCGTTAATGGACAAATGCCTGCCTTGGGCCCTTGGCATGCACACTTCCAAGCTCAAATCTGTTTAAATATAGAGCTGCCAGGTTTTGGCTTATAGGAACCCAAACAATCAACCCATAACTTTCAAAAGGATTTTCAACTATTGCTTTTAGTCCAAGTTAATTGAATGAAAGACTGATTTAGTTTCATATATTAATCCTTATCAGATAATCTTGAATCTAATCATCACAAGACCATATAACTTGTACATTTCACCAAAGTAAATATCAATTACACTCCATAGACTTGGGGAGTACATATCTATCAATGAGCATAATTTCACACATAAGCAAGATTAATATTTTTATTCATGTAAATTTCATGAACTAATAGATCTCACAGGCACACTGTCATTAAGCTAAACGATTTATTAAATCAGGAGCGAGATCTTATTGTTCATGATTTTAAATTAAACTGCTACAACTAAATTTATGACTTCACATGTAAATTGAATCAGATCTAACATTACTAAGCACCATACTCAATATTAACTTCAAGGATTCATGAGCTTTTAGCTAATTTAGAATATTAAAGCTTGCATAAAGGAAATGGGCTAAAAGAGTCTAAAAGTATCGATTCATTATAGTCCAGATGGTCCAGTAACAGTCCATATCATTTACAGAAATTACTACCAGAAAAAAAAAACCTAAATTTATAACAAAATAAAGCATCACTGTTATTCATCTTCCATTTGTGACATATAGCAAAAGAGCTTAGGATAGGTACGTGGAATTACAGCAAATAAATACCGATGACTATGTATGCATGAAGCAATAACAGCAACAAATCTAGCTCAACAAATGCAGCCTCGAAACCCAGAATCGAAACAGAAAAATTTATCCAAGAGACCAGGATCCACACAGCCTTAAAATAGATTCAAATGAGCCCAACTTAAATCATTTTTGCACTTTTGAAATCCAGAATTGAGCTGGACAGGTTTCAAAGAGTATTATGCTAATAGAACAGTACTTTCTCCCTATTTTTTGTGTTTTCAATTTTTCAGAAGTTTTCTCTAAAATCTGTCTTCTATTTTGTATTTTTGCTCTTGCACTTGTGACTAATTCAAAATGATTTTTTTGAAGGATTTTCGTCCCTTTTTCGCCAAGAAACCTATGCCTTTATAGGCAAGTAAACCAGGGCAAAGTTTCAGCTCTTATTTTACACTTAGTCCTTTCAATTTTTTATTTTAACCAATCAGTCCCTCAATTCTTAAATTGTTATCCAAGGTATGGTACCAAGAATTAGAAATTACTTATTCAAGCCTTGACCTAGAAGCTTTTGGATCAGTTGTACTGATGATTCCTTAAGCTAGAGTTACTAAACTACCCTCAAGACTTCTGAAAATCATTTTGATGAACCAACCCCCTTGAATTTAAACCACATGGACCAAACGGGTCTGACCCGAAGTTGAAATAACTCAAAAACAAACCAAATTGATTTTGGACTTAACACATGAAAACCCCAAACCCAAATTGAAACTATGGATCAATAAATGAACAGAGAAAACCAATTAAACCCAAAAGGAACATGCTACAATTAATATTCTCAAATATAAAACTAGGTGCAACTGATTAAGCAAAAAAAAGGGAAATTAATTCAATACTAGCCGCAATTCAACAACAAGACTCCTCAATTTGACCAAATCATGAAACTCAAGCAAGGCTGGCAAATTTAATCAACTTATAAACCTTCGACCCATCAGAATTTAACATGAAAGCCTAATTAACAAAAACGACTACTACACTTAATTAACACAAAAATAAAAACTAACCTAAAATCCAGAATCAAACACCAATGACCAAATATACAGAAATGATATGAAGGAGAGAAAAATAAAAATTAAAGAGAAAACAGGATACTTAGCTTATGAGTTCCATTTTGAACCTTGAATTTCAAACAGTGGTCCTTCATGCATTGTGTTGAAACTTTTGGAAACCCTAGATCGAGATTTGGGGGGTTGCATGGTATTTCAAGGATTTTGGATGAGGATTTGGAGTGAGGGAAGATCAGAGGGCCACCTGTGTTGGTTTGAAGTGATTCAGAGGCGGTGGGATTTTGACCGTCTCTTTTGAATCGATATTCAAAATGTTTGGGTATCATTTGAAGGGAGATGATGGTGGATTCATGGTAAGTATGGCTAGGGCAACATATGGTGTTAATTTGGGTGTTGTTTGGATGGTGGCGCCGCCGTGGGCGGCAAAGGCGGCATCCACAAATTTGATTATTCGACGAACTAGGCTAACATTCGAGGGACAATGTTTGGGGAATTGGAAAGAGGAGAGGGGGGGATTCAAGGGTGTAAGTTTGGGCAGGTGTGGAGACCAGCCGCCGGCGGAGACGATTTCCGGCCGGTACGGAGGGCGGGGAACGGTAGCGTTACGTTTCTGATAATGGGAGTTAGAGATCGACGGCTTGGGGGGGTAGGGCTAGGTTTGGACATATATATATCACATCCACCCCAGTTGACAACCATTCGATCAAAGAACCTAGACGGCTCTTATCGAATTAGACGAAACGGCGTCGTCTGGCTGGGGCAGGGGGCAGACCGGGTTTGGGAAACACGTTTTGGCTGAAATATAGATGGGTTCAGGGGTTGGACTGGTAATTATATTCAAAACTGGCCCAGATCAGGAATGTCTCTTCTTTCCTTTATTTCTTTTTCTTTTTATTTGTTTTATTCTTTTTTATATTTTTTATTTAATTAATTCTCTTTTTGTTTTGTTTGTTTTTCTTTTTTTATTTTCCAGATATTATCAAGTACAAATATTAAAATAGACAAGACCAGATTAAACTCTACAGTTAAAACAATTAATTTCTAAAATAGCCTAAATCGTATTAATTGACCAATAAAGTAAACTATAAAATCAAATTCTAAATGTAAGCAATACGCTATTTTGTATTTTTATGAATGATGCCAACTAAAAATGCACACAAAAATGCGAACAAATAAAAATCATGCAATTAATTTCCAAAAATTCAAATAATAAAGAGAAATTTTAATTTTAAGAGTTTTATAGGAATAGTTCAAGCGAGACAATAATTACGTGCTCACAGATATGCAACCTTCCATTTCTAGCTGAGGCCATGCTCAACTCCATATCATGGGCACGAGTTGCAAGTTCTTCAAATGTGCCAGTCTTGACACCTTGCAAGAAGTAGTGTATCCTCCAATGCATGCCTTGGATGCACATCTCTATGCTCGAAGCTTCAGTAAGCTTATATTTGTAGTTGAGGCTTGCATTCCTCCAATGATTGATAAAGTCGATAACTGGTTCACCCTTTCGCTGACGATTATTTGTAAGTTCTATCATACTCACTGTACATCTTGTGCTATAAAAGAGATTGAGGAATTCTTACTTTAGTTGATCCTAGCTATCAACAGATCTAGCCTCGAGGTATGTGTACCAATCAAAAGCATTTTATTTTAATGAGCGGACAAAATGCTTGATGATGTAATCTCCATAAGTCTCAGCATTGTTTCATGTTATGTTGCTTTGGATTGCCTTTGCCATCAAACTATTGAAATTTTGAAGGTTGATAGCCAATATGCATCTTCAACATATCAATCCTTGAATTGTACAGTTTTGCGTAGGTCAAAGAGGACTTAGAAGCGACTCCATATTTATTTTTTATAGTTAATGAACTGCTTTAGTTGATTGATTGGAATTATCCCTTTCGAAGAGATTGGAAGGATCAATCTCTTGAACTTTCGGGAGTTTGTCAGGTGCATGGGTGGATTCTTCTTCCATCAAGATTCCCACCCCTGTTTGTTAGCTTGTCAATTCTAGCATCTTGATTTTACATGCATTTGGTCAAGCTAGCGATTGCTTCCATTAAGTTTGTCAACTGCTCCCCTGTAGATTAAGTGTTTGTCACCATAGCTTGCATGATTGTTGTGGACGATGAAGAGTAGCATAGATTGTCACACAGATTGATCCTTGATTGGATCATGCTATGTGGTGTAAGTGGGAAGGATCCATCACTTGAAGCATCATCATCTTCTTTCACAGTAGAGTACTTGGATCCGGAGAGGTCAAGCAGAACAAGAGTTTTCTTGATCTTTCAGCAATATCACTTCCTCCTTAGGGTGTGTTTATGGAAGATCTTTCTCCTTTTGAGGATGAAGATTCAAAATAGGGGCAGATGCAGACGGCACTCGGGGTGCTTGTTGTCCTAACGAGCTTGCTTTTCTTCTCGTAACTGGTCCAAAGCTTCTAAAGGTAACTTCGAGTATGTTTTCCACATCAGCATAGAACCTAAAATTAGTAGTCTTGATGGAAGTTGAACTGGAGTTGATTTTCTTTGAAGCCATTTCGATGTTCTTAAACTTTAGCAATTTGAAAATCTGAGATGAGAGGTAGCAATTGTCCCACTGGGCGTACCAGAATTTGTAGACAATAAATTGACGTAGAGAAAATAAAATCACGACCGAAAAATATTGCAACAATCGTAGTATTTGATTTTAAATATTTGAGTGTTACTATCTCTATGATTCCTCTGATTCTACTTTTCAATATAAATTCAAGAGCCTTTGAGCTTAATCTTGAATTTTAATTTAATTTGTCCATCACGAAAACTTTGATTGTTGCCATGAATTTTATCACTAATAAGTACCCTTGATCTTGAACGCCTAGTATTTGATTTGACTTCGTTCTTAATCTTGAATACTTGAATTATTCTTCGTTCTTGAGCTTGAACATGATTTGTTCTTCGTTTTGAACTTGATTTATTGAACTTGAACGTGGTTTCTTGAAGCCGGAAACTTATAGAGAAATTTGCAATTTGTGATCCACGAGCTCTCTCTTGCTTTTTATTATAACTTTTGGTGTCTTTTATAGGTTATGAAGACTACTATTTATAGTTTTGGAAGAGAGGAGTTGTGATAAGAACAAACTCTTTCCGACCAATCAAATTGAAGTGTGACATGGCTGCGTTTGATTGGCTAGAACATGTCACTTGCACACGTGGCATTGTTCATTGGCCTTTTAATATGACTTGGCATGCCTTGTTATTTTGATATGTGGCATGATCTTATTGGCTCTTCCGTTTGACTTGGCGTTCCACGTCATTTCACGTTTGGCACCAAACTGTGCCTCTTTGAAGATGATATCTTGGGCCTAATGAAAATGGGCTCGTCATTTGTAGCCCGATTAAGTGGGCTAGCCCAGTCAATATTTATGGATTTAAATAATTAATTTAATTATATCAACCCATAATATTTATTTGGACCAATATATATATATATAATGGTCCATCTAATTTTGTTGAATTTATATTCAATAAAATTTGCATGCTTACGATACTGTGGCATATACTTTCACAAATAGCCGTATTTAGGACCTTTATTTAAACAATAATTGATGTTTATAAAAGTTTATAACCGTCCCAAATTTAGCTTCATATTGCGAGACTAAACTCTAGACATATGGGTCATGTTAGTATCTTATATTTGATATGGCAAAAGGTCAAATGTACTCTATTTTCAAAAAGTATTTATCCGTACATCTATCGTCATACTTGAGAACAAAAATATTTCTATTTTGAGTAGAATATCCCGTGACAATATCAGACTAAAAATCCATTTTTTTTACCCAACCCGTCTTACAAAAATCCCACAACCCGAACCATATTTTTTATTTTTCAATTTTTAAAGAATTTTCTTTTTGTAAACTTAAAAAAATTGCAAAATATCTTTATTTTCTTAAACTAAGTAGATACTGAAAATATTTTTGCAAAACAAATTGTAAAAACTTAAAAAATCATTTTGTTAACAATTATTTTTGTAAAAGCTAAAAATATTTGTAAAACTAAATTTTTTTCCTGTTTTTAACAAAATATTTTCATTTTCTTAAAATTGAAAAAAAATTATTTAAAACAAAATATTTTCATTTTTGAATTTTTTTTTTAGTTTTTTAAAAGATTTTCTTTTTGTAAAAACTGAAAAAACAAATTTGTATGAACTGAATTTCTTTTTCGTAAAAACAGAAAAAAAAAACATTTTCGTCTTTTAACAAAATATTTTCGTTTTTTAAAAACCAAAAAAATTATTTTCAACAAATATTTTTTCTTTTTTTCAGATTTTAAAAGAATTTCTTTTGTAAACATAAGAAATAAATTTTTAAAAATAGAAAAAAACTTTTTTGTTATTTAAAAAAATATTTTTGTGTTTTTAAAAACTAAAATTTTAAAAACAAAACTGGAAAAAAATGAAAATAGGGTCAGGTTGTGGATTTTTTTAAAAATGGTCGGGTAAAAAAAAGGAAATGAGTCATTTTAATCTAGTGTTGCCACGTGGCACTTCATTCAAAATAGGGGTATGTTTGTTTCAAAATATGACAGTAGGGGTATAGATAACCTAATAGTATGATGGTAGGGGTATAAATAGCTCAATAATATAACATGAGGTACAAGTAAATAATATTTGAAAGTAAAGGGGTATATTTAGCCCTTTTTCGTATTTGATATGTACATTTGAAATCGTGTTGTTGTGGTATGTAAAATTTAATTGTGGTGATAAAATAAAAATTGGTGGCAACTTTTTGAGGACGTTATATATTACGAAGAAATTTAAAAATAGCCAGATTTGCAATTGGTCATTCAAAAATAGCCACAGTTTCAAAAGTCATCGAAATTAGCTATTTTTTATGCAAAGATAAATTTGAACGAAAATACTGTTTAAAATTTAAAATACTCTAGCATAATATAGTAAAATTCTAGTATAAATATACTGAAATATCAGTATATTATGCTGGAATTCCAGTATACTTTGCTGGAATTCCAATATATTATACTGGAGCCAGCAAAGTATATCAGTCTAGCATAATATACTGGAAGTTCATGCACATGTGCACTGAACTCCAGTATGTTATGTTGGACTGATCTCTGTTGCAGCAAAATAGTGACTATTTTTTAATAATTTGATAAATACTGATTATTTTTAAATGACCAATCCGAAAACTGACTAGACCGTACTATTTTAATTATATGTTAGGCCTATATAGTAAAAAAAAAACTTGAAACCAAACGTGCGAGATCTAGGGGTGAAGTGCATAATAGTAACTTTTAAACTTGCTTTTTAACATATATCGACAATTACAATGTATTTAAAGATTAATCAATTCATTCAAATTTCAAGATTAAGTATTCTAACATTTTGTATTTTATAACTTGAGCTGCTAATTTGGAATTCAGGACTTAGTGTTCTAAATTTTAAATTTACAGCTTGTTTTAGATGGTTGTTATATGTTGTTTCATAATGTATCGTATTGTATTGTATTGTATTGTTTAATAAATATAGCGTTTGGATAGATTGTCTCATTTGTCATTGTTTGATGATGTTGCGCACTAACGATATGAAGAATAACTTTACAACATTACTAAGAAAAATCGAATACATAGTAGAATTATTATGTAAAAAAGTAGGATAAAAAATAATTATTTAATAATAAGGAAGGGCAAAATGAGAAGAAAAAACAAATTAAGGACGCCACCACACCAAATTCATAGTTATATAAAATGACACCTTTTGTCGTTATATAACGACATATTTAACGATAGAATACAATAAAATTAAAGTAACAATAAAATCAAATATTACATTTAAAATAACAATATAATATAATAAAATTATCTTAACAAGCTGTTAGGACTAAGTGTTCTTAATTTTTGAATTGCTAATTTAAAATTCAAGACATGAATTTAAATTTTTTAATATAATTTTTGAATTTTAGGACACGATATTATGAAATTTAAATTTTAAGGTTTAAACTTAAAAATTAGCTAATTTAATATATTTTAAATATGTTTAGAATTGCTACCTGATGTAATTTTCTCAGATCCAAACATCACAAACAAAAACCTGTCATCACACGGCAAACTTTGCCTTCCTCCACCCGCTATGTCAATTGGGTTAAAGAAAAAAGTAACAGACTTATTTTTTTCCCTTTTTTTTCTTATAACTTTTTATTCAGCGAATCTACGGTTGAAATAACTGAAAAGATTATTCTTTGATCAGAATATCTATTCAGAAGAAGAAATACGCGATAAAGAAAAGTTCTTTGTTTGATCTGAATATCTATTCAGCTTCATCAATTCTTGCAGCCTTTTGATTTGAAGGGGTTTTCACAAAAGAAAAAAATGGAGAAAGTAATGAACATATTGAAGCCAAAACCGAACCCTCAACAGCTTTTAAGGGATTGGCAACGTAGGCTCCGACAAGAATGTCGGAATATTGAACGTCAAATCCGAGGTAAAAGCTTAATATTTTCCTCTCATTCAGCTTAATTTTTCATAGTCACGAAGGAAAAGGTTTTTTTTTCTGTGGTTTTTTGGGTGATTGTAAAGTTCGAATTTTTATCTTGGGTTTGTGGATTTGTTGGGCTTTTGATAAGATATACAAAGAGAGGAGAAGAATGTGCAGAAAGCAATTAAAGAAGCTGCAAAGAGAAATGATATGGGTTCTGCCAAGGTGATTTACTGCTCTCACTTGAACTCTAAAATTAAAAAAAAGAAGTTAAAAATCACATAATTATTTTCGGGTTATGACTACTATTTTTCTAAGCTGATGCTTATATAAGTCACTATAGAAGGATAGACTGAGAAAGAGTTGAAATCAATCTCTTTAAATGTTGTCACTTTGAACCTTACTTTGTCCACACACAAAAACAGTTGATACTTTGGAAAACATGTTGGAAATTGTTAACTTTGAAATTTTTTTATTCTCTTAGTTGCTTGTTCATATTTTTAGTTTTTAGGTTTCAATTTTAGGTGTTTGCTAAAGGACTCGTGAGATCCATCAAAAGTGTATAATTGCTTGTTTCCCCCTGTCGTGCTCATAATCTAGGTCCCTATAAACATTGGTAAACCGAGAAGTAGTAAATAGACTTAACTAGATGTTTGAAAATTTGTTATTTCAGATCAGGAGATGAAAGAGTAATTCTTCTTATCCAATACTTTTAAATGTTGGCGAAATGAGAAAGAGAATAAGGAGAGTGAGCTGCTTTTTGAAGATGTTCTTCATTTGTCAATGTACTTGATCATTGAGTTGTTTTGCATAAAAAGCTTGGCTTAGAAGTGCATAATTGTAATTCTGTTTTGGTCGTTCCAGGTTGTTGAGAAGTGCTTTGTCCTATATCATTTAGGAGCTTTCTTATGCCGCTTATGTGGAGAAACCACTATGCCTTTTTCCAGACTTTTAGGAACACCTATTTAAGTAGTTAGTTTAGTGCTTATCCAATATTTCTTTTTTCTTTTACGGTAAGAGCATATGTTGAATTCAGACTGATATTTTATATGGTTATGAAGCATATTTTGTTGTTTTTGTATCCTATTGCTTATTCATATCGGACTGCTAATGTATTTACCGCAGTCACTTGCAAAAGAGATTGTGAGATCTAAAAGAACGGTGAACCGATTGTACGAGAATAAGGCGCAGTTGAATTCAATATCCATGCACCTTGGAGAAAGTGTCGGTATGATCATAGTCTTGCTTCACTTTTTGTATGTATGTCTATCCTCCTTTTGTATTCAGGAGTGTGCATTTGGTCCTCTAAGTTCATCTTGACGAGCAAGCTGCCAGGAGAACAGTATGCATACATTGAGAACATAGCTGATAAAGATTGCTAAAGTAAATATAGAAATAACAAAAAAATACATGCATTATGCCTCTTATTATATGTTGAAAAAGAGACAGAGCATCCATTGAGAACATAGCATAATATATGGAATGTGAAGATGCGTAATATGTATTTTGTTATTTATATAGCTGTTGAAAATGCAGAAGCAGGATTGTATAGTTTTTTTTTTATGACCGAGAAATCCATATGGGGCTGATCCTTTGGACCAACCGCAGCCTTCGAAACTCGGTGGATAATGGGCCAGCCCCTCTATCCTTCTCCACTTAAATACCGGGCTTTGATTTGCATGGTGTGGGGGCTTGAATTTGTGACCTAAGACACAAATCCACCACCCTTTGCCACTTGAGCTAGGTCCTGGAGGCAGGATTGTATAGTTTTTTATACCTTTGATTTTCCAAATAAAATGTGAATATTTTCATTTTACACTGAACAACTGGAAACAATTTTGGCAAAACGGAATATGGAATTCTGCCTTTCCAATAGATTATATATAATAGAGGGAGCAACTAAGAAAGACACGGACCAGATAAAATAAATGGAAAAGGGTCATATTTGCCTCTCTAATATAAAAAATAAGTTATCTCTACCTTTTGTTTAAGTTTCTTAGTATAACTATCCCTACCGTCATACTTTTGGATCATATTTTCCCCTTACATGTTAAATGGCTTGGTCCCATATTAAAAAAGACACGTGGCTGGCCCTGATTGAATAAAAAAACCTGCCGCATTTCTAATTAAAATCCACCAGACCCATGCAAACTATCCACCCATTCCAAAGAAAGAAAAAAGGAAATTGAACCCATTCCACCCATTTCCTTCCCGTTCTCATTCCCCTCTTTCATCCTCTGTCTAGCCAAGTGCTCCAACTTCTAATTTGTTACGCTGGTGCTCTTCTGTTCTAGCAGTTTACTGTTGAAAGTGCTTTTTGGAGGATTGCATGTCAAACTTGGCTTTCAACTTATAAGTTTGTCTCTTTTCATTTTCCCTGCTTTAGCCTTTTTGAGGATTGCATATTAAGCTCTGTTTTCTTGTTGATATACTCTAAAAGAGAATATGAAATAAGAATCTTATAAGTTCAAGTCTTTGTTCCTTTACCCTGCTATATATTATCAGTTGCATTTACTTTGTTACTTACATCTACATAGAAAATTATATGAAGTTCTCATATCTATTTGACTCATTTGGTGCTACCAGTATCGATCTGTCCTTGCGAATACAATCGTAGGTGCACTATAAGATTATCTTTTAAGGAGTTTGGACTTATTAGGCGTAGAAGTTGGATTTGGCTGATTAGAAGATGTTTAGGCCAATTTTTTAGTTCATACTTAATCTAAGATAAAGCTATCGTGGCATACTCATATCCTCATGTCCTAGAGACCTAATTTTCACAAAGAAATTATCAGAAGATTTATCTAGCTAGATTGATTAACATGGTAATAGCATAAAACTATTCATACGTCACTGATTATTTAGTTTCTTCTATACTAAGTTCAAAGACTCACAAAGCCTGTTCAAAAGGGATTAATTTTTGGTTGATAAGAATTCATAGCAAAATTTGGATTCAACAGTAGGGTCTAGTTACTGAAACTGGGAATGCTAAGTTCCAGTTTATGCTATACTTTTTGTAAACGGGTGTTTATACTTAGAGGGAAAGAGGGGAATGGGAACGGAAAGGAGATGGAGTGCGGTGGGGTATTATAGTATGGATCGGGTGGGTTTTAATAGAGATGGAGTGGGTCTTTTTTATCCAATCAGGGCCAGCCACGTGTCTTTTCTAAGATGGGACCTAACCATTTAAAAGTGGAGGGCAAATACGATCTAGCTTATTTTCAATAATAGAGGGCCAAATATGACCTTTTTACATAAAATAAAATAACGGGATGCTATTTTGGCAAAACCGATAATTGTATTCTACATCCAGGTTGTTAGCAGCAGCTAGGAAAGTCGCACCTATTAGAATGACTGTAGCTAGAAAACCATATACTGTTGCTAGTTGGACAACAAATTGAAGCCAACCCTCTTGACTTATACTTAGTGTTAGTTTATGCGTTGGCTTCTTCCAGTGTCCCATTGACTTGTAATTGGTTTTGCAGCCATTGCTCGAACAGTGGGACATTTGTCTAAGAGTGCTGAAGTGATGAAGCTCGTCAATAATCTTATGAAGGCTCCAGAAGTGGCTATGACAATGCAGGAATTTAGTAAAGAAATGACCAAGGTATATATCTATTTTGCTCTGTCATTTTGAGCTTCAATGATATTCTTGATCTTTTCTCCTGGTTGGAAATCCTTTAAACCAGTTTGATTCCAGTTCTTAAATATTGCTGTCTGCTAGATAACATAACAAAATCATTGTTTCTCTGTTTGCTATTGGCTGTATTTTTTAGTGTTCATACTATATGTAATCCGTGCTTTTATTTTCATCAGTTCTCAAGGAAGTTTTCTAGTGAGTCTATTTCTAGGTGCCAGCTTTTTTACTCTCGTCAAGTATATCCCTTCGATTATTTTCTGCTTCTTTACGTGCAAATATGCCAATACTAGTTTTTGAAATCTTGTGCAACTTGATCACAAATTTATGTTTTAGCTTGGAATTATCTTTCTTAAATGGGGAATATGTATTTAGATATCACATGTCAAGTTATTTCCTTGTTCCTCATGCAAATTAACAGCATATGACCTATGTTACATGGACTAGGGTGTGGCTGTAAAATAAAGATGCAAATCTAGGACTCAGATTTGTCCTCACATAGATCTTAGAATTCAGGGATATAGTAGGATTAAAGGTACGGGTGCTAAGATGCGACTAATAAAATCTTTTGTAGTATAGAATAGGCAAAATGCATTGACAACCTCTTGAGTTGTCAATACTTTTCACTTAGATACTCCATCTTAAGTTTGTTCCATTTGAACACTTTAACCAAGTGTACTGTGTCATCTAGAAACAAAATTCGTAGAAGCCAGACACAATTGGTGCGTGTAATTCAGACTCCAGAATGACGAATAAGACGCGTACACGTGGATTCACCCGTTTTCCTTTTCCTTAACGACCCTCCTCGCCGAAAAAATCAATTTCCGTTCATTTCTTTTCTAACTTAATTCTGGGCCAAATTGCGAATTCCAAACCATGAATATTGTTCTCCACCTCAAGATCTATCTTTTCACAAATTTTCCGACCATTCCACCGTTGGAAACGTCAGCCCCGACATTTGCAAAACTCCAACGAGCTTCAGTTGGCCAAAAATGGAGTTTCGGGGGTCCAAATCGAACAGAACCAACAAAAAATCTTTCTGCTGTTATGGAGAATGTGTCTAAACTTTTTCCCACTGACTTCATCCAGCCAAACTCCACAACAATGCAAAAATAGATTTCAGTTGTTCTGAGCACAATGAATTCCCACTAGTTGATAGCCCAGGAAGTGACATATTATCATCACTGCCTCTTTTGTAAAACTATTCCAAAGGAGGAAAAAGTAGGCACATGCAAGGACACAAACACAGAGGTTCATGGCTTAATTTGTAGACTGAAGAAGCATATATTGTTTCTCAGCATTTCATGAACAATGGCTGTTGGATTAGTAGCTGCAGAAAATTTTTGGCACAACAAATCGAGGGGTAACCACCCTTAACAGAAAATCCCTCCCCTATGTTAGCATCATTTCTCTTTTTGGTCAGACTTTTTTTTGAGGAAATTCTTGGCTCTCGCTGGAAAAGTTCAGAATTTTCTTCTTAGAGTCATACTAAACCAAATACTGATCTAGGCCAAAAACTTTAAGATCTGTAAGTTACTAAGCTGAAAATTCAAGGAAGAAGAAAAAAATTTCAGATCGGAGCACTACTTTTCAGGGCAGAAGTGCAATGGCCAATCGGATCTTAAAAATGAGAAGAAAAATGAGAAGTTTATGGTGATGAACGGATTTAAAGGTGGTGGTGTGCCCAGATCTGAAGGAGATTTTGGTAGTAATCCTGTGAACAAATCTGAAAAATTAAAAGAGAAGTTCACAGAAAAATTTTCCGGCAAAAGCTATTCATTTGACGGTAACAAGTATGTGGAATTTGTTTTTGGATGATTTCACGCGCTTGAAAAATGTGAGAAACACTTGCCTTGCCATGTCAACATATTGTGTCTAAATGACACAGTAAAAGCCTGGTTAAATTGTTCAAATAAAACAAGCTTAAGCTGGAGTGTCTAAGTGAAAAATGAGTGCAACTTTAAGGGGTTGTTGATGTATTTGCCTATAGAATATTTATCAGATACTTTCTCTGCTTCATTTTATATGATGTCATTGCTATTTGGAGAGTCAAACAATTACAATTATTTCAAACATATCTTAAATGTTTTTAATTAAATAAAGAATTATGACTTATACTACTTGTTGATGTAGTTATTAGATATGAAAAAATTAATTTTTTTGTTAACTACGAAATTCCGGAGGACTAGAGGTGCACGGTTGAAAACTCGGTTGATCATGGGCTTGCCCCTATACCCTTCTAAGTATGAAAACATTACTTTAAAAATGTAAGAAATAGCTCGATTGAGGTTGTAAATGAGAAGGCTTGAGACCTTCGATTTTAGCCTCTTCGTTCTGTTTGAAATGGATGGAGTATATATGTATCTTTTGTGTATATATTTCAGTAATTAACTAAAAGTCTTTCAACCAAAACAAGTATAATTAAGTTCCTTTTAAATACCCAATATTAATTCCATAAATATATCTCATACAATAGCAAAGTTTCCGAACACTTTATGTGAATATATATGTAGATATAATAGTGAAAACTGAGAATCAAAAAACCAAAAAACACAGCGTAAGTATGAAGTCGTTGAATTCTGTATGTATCCCTCCCCCCCTAGATCGTGTAGATCAATGCGGATGCAGCTGGCTTTTGATCCATTTAACATAGTATATGACTATGAATTCCTTCTTCATAGTTCACAGAGCATGTGCGCTTATTCTTTCCGAGTTTCATCGAGATGCTAGGTGTTTCTTGTGTGACTAGATTGGCTTCTTCTACAAACCTACCCCACCCTCCAAATCACAGCTGGAGGCGGGGAAAGGAACAGAGAGAAAGCAAAACAGTGAAGTTTTTCATGGATTGGGATATTGTATGTAATTAATGTTAGCATGGATGAGAATACTCTCTGAACAATTAGACAAACTTGTTGATATTATTATTATTTTTTGGTAATTAAGGATTTTATTAATCACCAAAGATATTTCAATACAAAACCATAGTTCAGCCAATGCACAGCTGACTATCATATCTAGACTGTATACCAACTATCTCTATAACTATCTAACCTATTTACAAGAGATATTGCTAAAGCTGTTGTCTAATTTTGGGGGTTCCTCTAACATTACAAGTATAAGCTAGGTCCCTAAGTAGAGTATCACTACTGCGGAAAACATTCTCAAAAATCCTCGAATTTCTCTCCAGCCACAAAGCATAGAATAATTCAGTTGCCACCATTTTGAATATGTTAGCTCTACTAGATTTTCCTTTAGCTTTACTAACTATCCACTGAATAAACTGGTCCCAGTTCTGCATACTGGGTTGATCTTCTCTGAGCCAGGACATTGTTTGGTCCCTTAAGTCTGTAACATATAGGCAAGTATGGAACATATGGTCTCTGGTTTCTGTAGCATGCTGGCACAGAACACATTTGTTGTCCACAGTCATTCCCCAATGTATTAGCCTATCCTTGGTTGGTAGCCTGTCATGGAGTACCAACCATAAGTTGAAAACAGCCTTGGGCCTGGCATAATTCTGAGCAGTTAGGTTCTTCCATGGGACTCTCGGGAGTTGACCAATCTGAAAAAGATAGAGTTGTCTAATGGAGCGTACTGGCATGTGAAGCCCTTGGTGTTGTTGTAGCAGACATCTTGCTGCAATTATCTTTCGTACCATCCAACTAGCTTGCTTGGGGATAGGAGTGTTCTCCAGTTACTGCTGCTTTATATAAACAGTGTGAATCCATTTGACCCACAATGTGTCTTTCTTGTGAGCCAGATCCCAGCAAAGTTTAGCAATGGCTGCCTTGTTCCACAAATAAAGGTTTGTGAGGTTTAGCCCACCAGCTGACTTAGGAAAACACATTTTGTCCCAGGATATGTAGGCCTTCTTAGTGATGACATTTGATCCAGACCAGATGAAACTTCTGCAGACTGCTTCAATTAGCTTTAGGATCTTTGTAGGGATAAGGAAAAGTTGTGCCCAGTATGCCTGTACTCCAAAGACCACTGACTGTACCCGTTGCATCCTCCCAGCATATGACATCTTCTTAGCAATCCATGAGGTGATCCTAGCAGTGATCTTTTCCACCAGAGGTTGCCACTGAATCAATGCCATCTTCTTGGTGGATAGAGGAATGCCCAAATATTTGAAAGGTAATTCTCCATAAACATAACCTAGGTGACCAGTAATCTCCTGCTGTACTTCAGAAGTAACCCCTCCAAAGTATACTGAACTTTTGCCCAGGTTGGCTTTCAGTCCAGATGCTTCAGTGAATTGGGAGAAATTCTTGAACATGGTAATGACAGAATTAATTTCTCCTTTAACAAACAGAAGTAGATCATCAGCAAAACTTATGTGAGTGATGCCCAGCCTTTTACAGCCTGGATGGTATAGGAATTCTTGGTCTTTCCTCAGTTCAGCCAGTGATCTGCTAAGATACTCCATGATTATTGCAAATAGGAATGGGGAGACTGGATCACCTTGTCTAAGACCTTTAGCAGCTTGAAAAGGTTCAGTTGTTTCACCATTAGTCATCACTATATAGCTAACTGTTTGTACGCACTCCATGATTCGTTTGTGAATCTGGCTGGAAATCCTAATCCTTCCATAACCTGTTGCAAGAAAATCCATTCAACAGATCATAGGCCTTCTGCAGATCAATTTTGATCATGCATCGAGAGTCACATGGGCTCTGGAATAGTTTTTGATCAACTCATGAGCCAGGATGACATTGTCTGCAATCTTCCTGCCTGGGATGAAACCTGCTTGGGCTTCACAAATGATGCTAGGCATGATTTTCTGCATTCTGTTGGCTAAGATCTTGGAAATCATTTTGTATAAAACTGAGCAGCATGCAATTGGTCTGTATTCTTTTACTGTGGTTGGGTTAGGGACTTTGGGGATTAAAGTGAGAGTGGCACAATTTACTGGTTTATACATCTTGGTAGTGTGGAAGAAGTCCTTGATTGCACCTATGATCTGCTTGCCAATGATGTTCCAGGTCTTCTTGGAAAAAACTACATTGTATCCATCAATTCCTGGGGCTTCGTCATCCCCAATTGCCTTTAAACTCTCCAAGATCTCAAGTTCTGTAATATCTGCACTTAACTCCTTCTTCTGTTGATGTGTTAAGGTAGGACCATTAGTCATATACACTCGATTTATGGCTGGCAGAGAAGCAGCTGATGTGCCCATTAATGACTTATAAAAGTCAGTGATCTTCTTTTTAATATCATCTGGATTAGTAACCTTAAGACCACCAGCTGTAATAAGCTCTGTGATATGCTTGTATTGATTTCTTTCTTTCAGGACAGCAAAGAAATACTTGTTGTTAGAGTCACCCAGTTGAATCCATTTTGCCCTGGCCTTCTGTTGTAGAATACTTTCTTCAATCAAGGACCACTTTTCTAGCTTCATTGCTATTTCTTTCTCTTTAAGCTGCAGCTCATCATTGTATGCCAGTGCCATCTGATTCTGGATGTCCTTTAGTTCTTGTCTACTATGATCAATTCTCTGACTAATGTTCTTAAAATCTTTAGTGTTTAAAGATTTTAGAGGGCCTTTCAATGACTTGAGATTGGACCACACTGATTTCATAGAAAACTGATTATTGTTGTGCCAGTTATCTTTGACCAGCTGATAAAAGTCTTCATGATTGGCCATGTATTGAAGAATCTGAAAGGAATCTTCTCTTTCCTAGTAGCTTCTGCCAGTGTAATCACCGTAGGGTTATGATCAGAGATTAGGGGATGATCATATACAGTTTGGACATGACTCCAGTTAATCATCCACTCATAATTGCCAAAAACTCTGTCCAGTCTACTACATACTCTATCACTGCCTGTCTGCCTATTTATCCAGGTGAAATACTCCCATTTCCAGGGAAGCTCTGAAAGTCCAGCCTGTTGTATGCATTGAGTAAACTCTTGGATCTCTGATTGCTTAACTTGATTATTTGACTGTCTATCAGTGGCATACAGAACAGCATTGAAATCTCCAGCAACTAACCAAGGCTCGGTAATAGCAACAGAGTAATCCTGCAGATTTTTCCATAGTGATCTTCTCTGGTCCATCCCATTATAGCCATACACCACAGTAAGATAGCAGATGGCATCTCCAGAAATGTTTCTTGACTCTACATTGAATCAGTTGAGCCTCCTCCTGGATACCAGTGACTCGGATCAACTTTGTATCCCATATAATCCATACTATTCCATTTATGGAACCCTGATAATTTGTTAGTAAACCCCAGCCAAGAACCAACAGCTTAGCAATTCTGCCTGCATTCTTTTCTTTAACCTTGGTTTCTACCAGACCAACAAGGTTAATGTTATATTTCCTGATGTACTCCCTAACTTCTTTTTGTTTATACCTTTTATTTACACCCCTAATATTCCAGACTAGCCACTTCATTGACAGTTGCTAGGTCCTCCCTCATCATTTGGAGGAATCTCAACTCTACTAATAGACATTGCTTCAAAACGATTACTAACCACAATAGGGGATAAAGGTGGGAAGTTGGTGAGGTTGAATTCAAGGGGTTTGAACTTGCTTCCCTTTCTCTTCCTGCTTATTCTTCCCTGTTACCAATGATGGGGGGTCATTAGGCTCTTTCTGAGATTCCCTGCTTAGCCTTGTCTCATGTTGCTTAGTTTGCTGTAGAGGAACCTCCTGCTGATTATGAGCAGATTGAATTGGAACCTTGGTTCTCCATTCCTGAATCACTTTAGGCTTCTTCACTTGAGGAGGTTGGAGTGGTTTTGGATTCATCAAACAGTTATGCCCAACCGTAACACATTTCTCACAGTAAGATGGTTTCCAGTCATAAACTACTTCTTGTAGAAATTTCTTCCCGTTAGCATCTATTAACCATATATCCCTAGGCAGCTCTTTGGTAACATTCATCTCTATGAGCATTCGAGCATAGGAAACTCTAGATTGTTTGGTTGTACATTCATCCACGAAAATAGGTTTCCCTAACACACTGGCTATTCTACTTAAGGATCTCATTCCCCAACAAGACATAGGAAGTTTAGGGAATTTGACCCATAGTGGAATCTCAACAGGAAAATCCTCAGTGAAATCAAAATCTGACGTCTATTGCTTCAGAATCATGGGTCTGTTTGCTATAGAATAAGGGCCAGCACATAGGACTTCTTTGGCATCATCAATTGTTCTGAACTTAATAATGTAGTATCCCTCCTCATGATAAAATAGATCTGGTTCTGGTACATGTGCCCAGTGGAGGTTGATGAATATCTTTATTGCATTATACCCAGGCCCATCCCCTAAGATATACACAATTAGGGCACACTCCCACTTATTCTCTTCCTCCTCCATCTCTGCTTTGTCCAGCTGGCCTACTGGTTGACCTTCAATCATTACCGGGGGTATATATTCTAGAGCCATACCATTAGATGCAAATCGATTCTTCTGAAAGAGATTAGCCCAGTTCCCCTTTGGTACTTCTGTTTTATTTGAAATCTCCTCCACTTGCTCCGTTATACCCTTCACTGGTTGAGTATGGACTGGTATAAGCTTCTGCATGTATCCACTTTCACCGGCTATCTGCTTCATCGGAGCTAACGCTGCTTCAATCAAAGCAGGATAGCTTCGTTCCATCTCCATTACAGCATTAGGTTGTTGTGAAATCAAACGGTTCTCTCCTTCGCATGACAGATCGCTTGGATGGTCAGCTGCAACGGTGGTGGTCAGATTCTCCGTAGATGACTGATTAATGGTTGTGATGATTCTCTCAATTGTTGAAATCGGAATTTTTCTGGGTCGTCCCCTACCTCGACCCCTCCCTCTCGCCATAGCAACGAGCTCGGCGTACGTTAACTAACGTGCGCCGATCAAACTATGTTGATAGGCAATAACTTGTTGATATTATTAGTAGGCCTTTCCGGCCATTTGGATTATTAAGATCTCAGATGCAAGAGTATCCAATAGTTTGCTCCATAAATATGTTGAATATAGTCTAGAATTTTGTCCTACACATGCAAATACTATCCTCCCCAGACCTCACTAGTAGGGTTGTACTGGGTTGTTGTTGTATGCAAATACTGATTTTATACTAAAATCTTCTTAGTGTTGAATAAAACATTAGAGGAGCAAATAGAAGAATCATAGAAGGTGACAAAGCATAACTCTTATTTTACTTCCTGTGATTGGTTGGATGACAAATTGAGTGCAACTCACGCTCACACGTTGCAGAGTTGTCTGTGAAAGAAATACGAAAGCTGATCTCAATATGATAAGACTGACGTATAGCCTGCCTCCCCCACAAGAAGCTTCTCTCTCACACACACACACACAAGCACATACATACATTTTTTTTTATCTGGAAATTACAAGATCTCTTGATATTGCAGGCTGGTGTGATGGAGGAAATGGTAAATGATGCAGTGGACAGTGCCCTGGATTCAGAAGACATAGAAGACGAGATCGAAGAAGAAGTTGACAAGGTTTTGACTGCGATTGCTGGTGAGACTACTGCACAACTTCCTGAAGCAGTCCGAAAGCAGAAGTTAAAGCAAACCGCGCAGGCAGTCGAGGATGCAGAGGTACGTCCTCTCATCTTGGGACGATTACATATCATAGATCTTCTCTATGATCAACCAAACTAAATTGATCGACCATTGATTTGTTACTTCTTGCAGGGCGCTGATGAAGAGGAAGATTTAGAAGAACTAAGGGCACGGCTCGCTAAAGTTAGATCCTAAATGATTTTTAAATTGACTTCCACTGCCTAAGGCTTCGATGTAAAATAAGTTTGTATGTGAAGCACTGACCTCTTCTATGGTCTGCCGAGCTCCAGTTTCTATCTGGAAGAGAGAATAGTAGAGTATCTTACTGTATCTTAGAATCAGTTTACTCATGATTTCTTGTATTAATTATCTGATGTGAGTTATATCTTCTGACTGTTATTTCTTGTCGTTTTATTTTCATTATTGTTTTGCTTATGCGATCCTGAGTTGAGGGTCTATTGGAACAACTTCTCTATCTTCCCAAGGTAAGAGGGATAAGGTCTGCGTACCCACTATTCTCCATAGACCTCATAACATGGGATTACATAGGGTATGTTGTTGAGTTCTTTAACTTTTTCTCTTGTATGGAAAATGAAATACTATGTTAACAACATTTCCTGCTATTTAGTGGAATTGGTAGTCCAATATGTATTTACGTCGGATGCTCTCTTCTCTTAAATTGTAATCTTAATGCACTTCTATTTTTAGTGAAAATAGTTACTCCATTAAAATAGCAAATTTTCTGATGTTTCAAAATTTTGCATAACTATTGCATAAAACTAAAATAACATTTATAATGGACCATAAAATTAAATTCACCGAATATTTTATAAATTATAGAGAAATTTTCATAAAGCATTATCTTTTAGTATAGGTGACCAACGGGTGGGCCGGGCCGGGTCCGGGTCCAATTTTTCTGACCCGTCCGGGTCCGGGCCGGTCCGGTCCGGGTTCAATTAGAGGTGGGTTGTTAACGGGCTGGGTTGATCCGGGTCGGGCCGGGCCGGGCCGGGTTTTTTTTTTTTTTTGGAATTACGTATAGTATAAATATTAAGTTATATTAATACTTTGTAATAATTGAATGAACACAACAAAAGATGGGGAAAAAATTGCACTTATTGCAAGTGCTACTTTATTTCTTAAATTCAAAATTTCAAAACTAAAATGTATCATAATTAGTTTACAATTTACATCAAATGGTTTGCATTGCAATAGAAAGTTCTTCAAAATTAATATGAACCGAATGACCTTCTTCTGGAGAGTTAAATTCGGATGGGTTTCCGTGCGTTAATATTTCTCCAATTTCTTCGTCTTCCGGGCTATCAAGATCTTCCTTTCCTTGATTTCTTCGTTCAGATCTTATCCAATCTCTTAGACACACTAAGACTTCCAAAGCATTGCTTCCCAATGAGTGCCGTGTGTCTCCAAGTTGTTGTCTTGCTTGGCTAAATGCACTCTCGGATGCAACAGTGGAAATTGGGACATTCAGGACATCCCGCTCCATAGCGAAAAGAACGGGAAATTGCTTTGAATTTTCATGCCACCAGCCTAACGGTGAAAATTCCTTGGTGCGAGGCTCCTTTTGCTTCTGCAAGTAAAATTGAAGTTCATCTATATTCCTGCTACTACTTTGAGTGTTAGAAAAAGTTGAAAAAATATTAAAACTATCAATGCCTTCATCATCATCTTCGACTACATTAGAAGTGCTACATTGCATAGTGGGATTTGCAGCAGTTGAAGCACGAGCATTATCACATTGAGTTGCATAATAAGTATATAGATATTGTAAATGTTCATTTAGTTGGTTCATAGATTCATACAAATTTGGGCTTTCAGTGGGCCCAATCTCCATATAAGTGTATAAAGCATTCATTAATTGTTGACAATCAGACATTTTAATTGAAGGATTTAAAACTGCACCAATTAAGTAAACAGGAGGAATTGGAAAGAAATATTTTTTGAATTTTGCTTGCATACTTGCAACAGCATCCATATATCTATCTTTCTTCTTAAATTCATATAGTAGCAAAGAAATTTCAGCTATATGTACTAAAGCCAAAGTAATAGTTGGGTAATATGCCCCAGAAAACACAACAGTAGCAGTATAAAATTTATGTAAAAATTTAATCACATCACTAATGACCTCCCAGGTATCAGTTGTTAACATACGCCTAGGATCAGTACAATGTGCATTAGCAACTTCTGTTATTGGAAATCTATATTTGTAGCAACATTTTAAAAATATATACGTATAATTCCATCTAGTAACTACTTCGTCGGGCATGAATCTAGGTGTAAGGTTATATTGCATACACTTGTTCTTAAATTCTCTTATTCTAGATTGTCTATTATTTCCCTGAATTACTCCAACTGCTCTTCTAACTAGAGTAATCTCATGTAAAAATAAATCGAGCCCACTTTTAACAATTAAATAATTGTAAACATGACATGCACATCTAACATGAAAAATATCATCAAGAGGTGGATGTAAATTCAATTTTAAAATTGAAACTGCAGCATTGTTGTTTGAAGCATTATCAAAAGACATACACAAAACTTTTTGGTTTAGATTATAAAATTCGACAACTTCAACAATTGTACTACTAATAAATGCAGCAGTATGACTCTGATCTTCATCATATTTAAAAGCAATAATACGTTTTTGCATACAAGTATTGTCATCTATCCAATGACATGTAATTGTTAAATAATCATTTCCATTTACAGCATGGCCAATATCAGAAGTTAGACATACTCTAGAAGGAAGGTGACTAAACAAATAACGTATGTATGTTTGATATTGGCTGTGAAGTCTAAAGATGTCTGATCTACAGGTACTTCTAGGGATACCTTTAAACATAGGATTGTATATCCTTTGAATATACGTAACAAGATAAGAGGAAGAAGTAAATGAAAAAGGTAGACAACCCAAAGCAATCATTTTCGCTAATTCCTCTCGATCCCTCATTTTATCATATTTTAGGAGACCTGCAGTAGTAGGGTTAAGTGTTGTTGCACTTCCATCCCCATTATTTCCCCATTCTATAGGATGATACTTTTGCATATGTCTAATAAGTGTGCCAGTCCCCCCTAAATTACCTCCGGTCAAATGTTTAAACGTTTCATTACAAAGTCTACACTTAACTCTATCACTATCTTCTATCTCATCAAAAAATTGCCAAACAGGACTTCTTTTTCTACGATTAGATTTAGAAGTTGGAGCGACTGGTGGTCTTCTACCCCTTATTGCACTAGCAACTCCAACTCCAATACTACCAACATTTCCACTAGTAGGTGTAGGTGGTATCTCATCTTCTATTCCAATTTCGTTATCTTCTATTCCGAAATCTTGGTGTAATTGTTCATAATCAATATTTACATCTTGCAAATTAGGCGATGATTCAGAAACATGTGTTATTGGTTCATTATTACTATTACTACCAGAAGCTATAGGACTTTTTTTACTACTTCCACTTCCACTTCCACTCCTACCAGTAACTTTTCTACACGCTCTTTTAGCAGCATTCAACATATTGGAAAAATTAATATATAAGCTAAAATCAAATATGCAATTAAAATATTAAATAAGAGAAAGAGTTGGAGAGAGTGCACCGAATTCGACAATAAATTGAGCACTTGATTACGCAAATCCGGTGTTACCACGAACAAACGTCAAGCAAGTATTTCAATGTTGAACACTTGAACTTCAAGAATCAAGCTTCGAATGCCGATTTCCAAATAAAAATTACGATAAATTAAATTCGGGAAAATAAAGACAATAAAATTATGAAAGTAGAATATGAATTCTTGAAAATTGAAGAGAAGAGAGTGATTGATATTTGCTAATTTGAGAATTGAGAGAGAGATAGATAATTTTGAGTGAGGAAATGAAGAAGAGGGGAGGGTATTTATAGATTTTAAGAAGGGTTAATAATGTAATTTAAAAAAAACAAAAAAAAACTCAAAATTGGCCAAAAATGCAAAAAGTCCCGTTGGGCAACGGTGCTGGACCGTTGCCAACGGTCAAGTGGGCCCCATGTTTTCAGAAAATTTTTTTTAAAAAAAAAATAAAATTTACCGTTGGGGACCGGTCCGGGTTGACCGGTTCGCCCGGAATTTTCCTTCCCGGGCCGGTCCGGTCCGGGTCAATTGGACGGAATCGCCTAACGTCCTAACCCCTTTCCTCCCCCTAACCCAGCCCGCCCCCCCCCTCCCCCCCCGCTATAAACCGGTCCGGTCTGGGCCGGGTTTGACCGGGCCGGTCCGTGCCGGTCCCGGGTCAACCCGGCCCGGTTGACACCTCTATCTTTTAGTGGTAATTAGCTATCTATAGATATCATTTGCTATATTACGGATTGTAAATACGTTCTCTGTTGTCATAAGATGTATTAGGTGTATTTAAGCTACTGTATTCAGGAATACAATAGCAAAAGTAGGCATGAATGAGGGAGGTCTAGCTAATCAGTTATTGTATTAGAGTGTATTTGACTGTATTCATGGCGTGAAACATGAGATTACAACTGGATAGATTATTGTATTCGACTGTATTCGATTGTATTCACATCGTGAAATAGGGGATTACACTGTTTTTAAACGGAAAGTGAATCAATTAACATAATAGACTCCTCATATAACTCAACAAACTCAATTATAACACACAAATTTTGTATTTTCAGTTATAAAAAAGATTTTCAACCGAAAAATATTCCAAAAACATAGCAATCTTCAGAGAAATTATATAATACATCTAAATACATAAATTATATTAATTAAAAAAAGGTAAAATAGCCTAAATGACACTTATACTTGTGCCACTTTGTTATCCTGGTCCCCAAACTTAACGAAGTTTCATCTAGACACCTTTACTCGTTCAAAAGTAATATTTTAAACCCTTTTGACCATTGACCAAGCCTATGTAGCATTTGCTTTGCTGAGATGGATAAAATGTGTCACTACACGCTTTAAGAAACGAGCAAAAGCTTATGATTCTAATTAAAAATACCAAAAATAAAAAGAAAAAAGATAAAGGGGGGTTAACGCCGAGAAGCATTCAAGCGTCTTTCAATATTCAATTTTCTTTTCCTTCTATCCCTTTCTCCTCTCATCTTTTTCTTTTTTTTTTTGACGTCGTGCTCAAAGGTGGTATGGGAATTGTATCTTTTTTTTTTTGCTTGATATTACAGTTTTGGTAGCGGGTGTGCTTGAGATTTTAGAATGTCTTAATTTTGGGGAGGTGTTGTTAGATCTAGTGATGTTTGTGGGGTTCATATGAATTGTTATTTTTATTGGGTTGTTGGTGGGATAGGCATGGAAGCTCAATGGGCTAATCTTGGCCCTGATTTGTTTGATTCACCAAATGTTTTTGCCTTTTCTTCTTCCGGTATGCTCCTCCAGAGCTTGTAAAATGGGTTTGATTCCGTCAATCCTCTCAAATTGCAACTTGCCACTTGCATTTCTTGAATCAAGGAGACTCACTCCCTACTAATGGCTGATTTACAGAGAGAGAAAGGCATGAATGTGTTTGTTACAGAACTTTAGGATTCACATTTTTTTTCTTTTCCAAAAATAGTTTTTGTTAATAAAAATAATAATATAAAATATTTTTATCTGACGTGGATAATATAGTGAGACGATTGAGGAACACACGCGGTCAGAGGGTTTAAAATATTACTTTTGAACAAGTAGAAGTATCTATATGAAACTTCATTAAGTTTGGGGTATGGGATGACAAAGTGGGACAAGTATAAGTGTCATTTAGGCTATTCATGGCATATAGCAAGACAGTGAATACAATAAAATATATAGAATACAGTGGGATACATTAAAATATAATTAAAGAAAAAGACAGTGAATACAATGAAATACATGGAATACATTGAGATGCATTGAGTTACAATGAAAAAAGATAACGAATACAATGAAAGCCAGTTATACGCTGCAACATCACATAGGGACTGAGGAGAACGATGAGAACTAGAAGAGATGCGGTGGAAGGAATATTCTAAGGCGGCAATCCGACAGAGAAGAGATGTAACAATGCGTTGATTTTATTGTTCTGGTATTTTGTTGGCTTGATGATTTGCTACTTGAAAATATTGACGATTTTGATTATCAGAAAATATCATTGTGTTTCAGAAAGATGATTTGCTCGAAAAATATTGATGATTTTGGTTAAGGGGTTGGCATTGGCATTGAGTAGGAGGGTTCTAAGGCAGTAGGGGTGGGGTTAAATTGGAATCACGGAGAGGAATTTTGAGATTGAGCATCGTGTTTTCAGGAAAGGGGAACGAAAATGGCATGTATCAAAGTAGAGAGAAAATAATTAGTGTAACTGAATATCGTATTTAGTTGCTTAGGGTAGGAGGTAACAAAAATTAAATATTTTACTATAAAGATTAAAAGGTATCTATAAAATATATATATTTTTTAAATAGTATTTATTTAAACTAAATAAGGTGTTATCCTTTACTATAGGAGGTAAAAATTCCTAACTTATACACTACAACAAATAAAATCATGTGATGTTGTAAAAGCTCTTTATAAACGTAAATCCTTTTCTTATATGCACTACTTTTCTTTTAGTCAAAACTTTGATTTATTAGTCAAATATTATTAATATTAGTCAATTAGCTATTTGTAAAAAAAAATATATTGAGATTTTTGGTTTCTTTTGGGTGGGTGTATTAGAATAGATTAGGTACATCTTAAGGAGCTTGAATCTTAGTTTTGGGATGATTTGGTGGAATTTTGAGGTAGTTTGAATTGAAAATTCGAAGTAAAAGATGAACACAAAAAAATAATATGTGTAACACTGTGTATCTTTATATATCACATACGTATCAAATGTGTATCACATGTATATTCATGTATATATGTTGTTGTTGTTGTAGTTGTTGTTGTTGTTTATCGCATGTATAACTGTTGTGAGCACGTGATTTTTGCCCTGTATGAATCACTCCCACAAATTCAAAACAAAAATATTTTTTTTCCATTATTTGCAATTTCATAGATATTTGTAGCATTTGTTGGTTAATTGTTTGCATTTGTCTGCGTATGTTAATTTTTTAATTAATAAAAAATACAAAAATATATTGCATTTACATTTAAGATTTAATTATTTTTTTTAGGATTAGTTATCAAATTAGTTGTTTTATAAAAAAGGGAAAAATAAAAAAATAACTTATATTTGCACTTTTAAATTTTACTTTTGATGTTTGGTAGTTGTTCCTTTAATTTGGTTTTTAATTATTTATGATTATTATTATTTAGAATTAATTAATATTTTTGATAGACTAATTTGATTTTATAATTTAATTTAGGACTTTATTTTTAATTTTGAAAAAAAAAAGAAAAAGAGAATTAAAAAGAGGAAGAAAAAAGAAAAGAATGAAAAGAGGTCTGATTTTGGGCTTTTGCAATTAAATTTCCCAGGCCCAGTCCATTTTCCCCAAAACCCGCTCCAGTCCAAGCCCAAACCCGCCTTAACCGGTCCAGCCTCATCCATAACCCAAACGACCCCGTTTGAAAACTCTGCGATCTGGGTCGTTGATCTTCTTTAATCGGACAGTTGGGAACTGGGGATCTTTTAGTATAAAAAAGTCGGAGCCTTAGAACCTCCTCCCCCCATCGTCTCTCTCAACTCACCCCTCTCTTTAGACTCTTTAGAGACTCTCCCAACCAAACCCTAAGCGCCACCCTAATTTTTCACCGCCTTAGCCAGCGGTGCCACCCCCAAATGATCCCAAATCAACACCATAGAACCACCATGACCTCCTCAGTCCAAATCTCTGATTGGTTTCCCTCGAATCTTCACCAGACCCGTCGAATCTGGGTTTGAAGATGAATCCTAAAAATCCAAGAAAAACAAAAATTGAGTTTATGTTAAAATTTCTAGTCTAATTTGATTTTATTCGTGTGTTCTTGATAAGAACACACGATTAACATCAAACTTGGCCGGAACTTGGAAGATTTGAAGACTCATTCTGATTCTTTGCTATCCGGGATATTTTCATGTATTTTTTCTTCTTCTTCATTCTGTCTTCTGTTTATTTCTCCTCCTCTCGATTCCTTTTTAGTTTTTTTAGTTGTCTCTAGAATCGTTTGTTTATGCATGTTAGTTTTAAACTTATTTCTTTAATTAGTGCATTTAGTCTGTTAATTAGGTTAGTTTCAATTTGTTAATTTAGTTCATTCTAGTTCATTAGTTGGTCAGTCATTTAATTAGATTTTGAAATTATCCGAATTTCTTCTGTTTTTGCTTTTTCCTCAAATAATTTGGTTCTGATTATGTTTGGGCCTTGGGTTCATGCCTTTAGGTTCAAGACTTAATTTAGGCTAATAGATTCTGGTTTGAGTCTTGGTTTTGATTCAACACAGTTTGGTTTCTGAAAGAAATTTTCAGGGGTTTGAGGGGTAGTTTGGGAAAATTGGATAAAGGAATCTCTGAATAACAAAATAAGAAGCTGGGATGGGGGCTTATATGAAATTGTGATATTTAAACTAGGGATTTCTAAGCAAAGACAAAAATTTCAAAAGGCTCTAAGTGCAAAATTAATTTCTTTTTAGGCTGCCCTAGAACCTTACCTATAAAGGCATCATAACCTGACATTCAAGTAAAAAAAAAGAGATAAAAATCATTTAAAAATTGAAACAACTTCTTCCTTGAAGAAATTCATAAATAACTTAGAATTCCCTGTATTTTTCTGGTTGAAAACTACTCAGGATTTGCTGGTGTTTGGTTTCCTGATCCTCATTGCTTAGTTTAAGTTGCTGAAAATGACTACGTCTTGCATTTGGGTCGAATTGGTTTGAGTTTTGGAATTTTTCCTTAAGTTAGGGTTGTATTTGGCTGTGGTTGTACTGTTCGACTGAAATAGTTGCATCATTTTGGGTTTAAAATTGTTTCTGGTTGTTATTTCCTATTGCTGGGTTCTGCTTTGCTATTGATTGGTTGCTGATTTCACACTTCTTTTTCCTTTCAATTTCCAAGTATTTCTTTAGCATTATGGACATCACCTAAGTGTAATATGGAGTTTGGGATTTGAAAATGTGACAAACTGATGTTATTGTTAATTGAATTTCATTTCTTCTTCCTTCCATCTCGTCTATGATTGTAATATGTCGCTCTAGAGATATTTGATTAGTATACTACTCGTGAATGGGGTTGTGATATTAAACTGGAGCTTTAAGTGGTTTTGATTCTTCTGCTTGGTTGTTAGATTGGCTTAAGCCTGGCTGAGCTTAAAGGAATGCTTGATTACATTTTACATTACTTTTAGGCCTAGGTTGAATGGTTTATTGACATTTGAATGATATGGTATCAGACTCGTTGTCTTAAAATCACTTTGGTTAATGTCGACTCTCATGTCCTGCTAATCTGAGTCTTAGTTGTTGTTCAGGCCTTCATGTTGTTGCTTGAGTTGGTTTGTTCTTACTTAAAAATTAAAATCACATGTTGTGTAATTTCTAAAGAACTGGTTATTCCTTTTTATTGCCATAAAATCATGTCATTATTACCATCTTCTGTAATTGTCAATTGAGCATTCAAAGAATGATTTAAGTCTTGTTGCATATACCATAGTGCCCTTGTTGGCAGGGTTCACGTGGATACCCCCCTGAAATTTTGGATCCCGTGGAATTTTGTTTCAGATCCTAAAGTTTTGGAGCTTAGGATCTTCAGAGACTTGATCGCTAGGCAATATGTGTTAATGTCCTTTCTCTTGTTAAACTCGGGCTCGATCTGGGCCCCGAACCTCAAAAGTATTGGGAAAATAGGAAATGGCAAGCCTTGTCACATGAGTATTGTCTCGCTGATGGCCGTTGTTGGCCCAATTTCTTCTAATAACTGGCCCAATTTCCCTATTGTTACAAATTGGTCAAGTCTCATTTTATAAAATGGATTTGAGAATTTCTTTTGCCCTTTAATCAATTAGCCAAATCCTTTTAATAATTGAGGTGAGTCATATTATATAATATAAATAGTTTATGGCCCTCATGAGTTAGTTTAGAAACCTTTTTGTTAGAATAAATCGAGATGTGCCATGCCAAACAAAATCCCAATTGCATGGCTCGTTTAATTAAAATGTTTATCCTTAGAAATCGAGGTGTGCCATTTGGTGAATTTTTCATGGCCCTCGCAAAGTTGCAAATGCATAGTTGTTTTAGGCGTGTTATTTTAATAATTTACCTTTCTAAACTCGGGTGCGCATTTATGTGACTCAAATTCAAATATTAATAATGCTATATAAAATGTGTTGCATATTGTGGGCGCATTTATCTGACATGGTTCAAGACATATTTTAAATGATGTTGCAATCTTTCTTAAAAAATAATTAAACAAAAACGGTTATAAAGTTAAAATTGCATCATAGGCTAAAACATGTATTAAAATCAAGTAAATGGACCAAATATAAGAGTTGAGTAACCGTGCTAGAACTACGGAATTCGAGAATGCCTATTACCTTCTTCGTGTTAATAGAATTTCTTATCCGGATTTCTGTGTTCGTAGACTGCAAAACAAATTCAATCTTTTCCTCGATTCAGGATTTGAACCTGTAACTTGTGACACCATAAAAATATCTCAAGTGGCGACACTGAATCTTCAAATAAAAAAATCTCGTTTTGATTGTCACTTTAAGCTGGAAAAAACTCCCTTATACCCTTACGGCGGGATGTAGGTAGAAATGAGGTGTGACACTTGTGTGTAAGATACATTTGCGATAAATTTGTCGCAGAAAAAATTTTTGAACTCGATTTTAACAATAAATTTTGATACCAAATTACCTTCAATCTTACTCAAATTTTGTATATTGACTCATTTATATGTTTTTTTTTTGTTTTTTGGTAACTAACTTCTTTTTATTAATCACAAAATAGTAATTACATAACAAAGAAAAGCTAACACAACTTGCTAATATTTTATTTATGTTATAAATAGAATCCTATTTAAGGTGAATGTCTATATTTAGAGAGATTCTAGAGTTTTATTTTGAGGCTAAGTCTTTTCTATGCCTATAAATAGAGGGGTCTTATCCCATTGTAAATCATCCCTAAGTATCAATAAGAATACTCCTCTCTCTACTTATCTCTCTATTGTTCTTGTTCTTGTATTATTGTTCTTGTTCTTATATTATTTCATAACACGTTATCAGCACGAGACTCTACCGTCTCAAGAACCATTCTCGAAAAATCTAAGGTATTTCCCTCTTCCTAATTTAATTTTCGATTATGTCTGACATTACGAAAAGAAAGTTCGTTGCCCTTGAAATTTCGGGCAAGAACTATATGACATGGGTGCTGGATGCTGAAATCCACTTAGATGCTATGGGTCTCGGAGACACCATTAAAGATAGAGAAAAAGCATCCACCCAAGACTGTGCGAAGGCCTTGATTTTCTTGCGCCATCACCTTGATGAAGGTTTGAAGATTGAATATCTCACCGTCAAGGATCCACTCATCTTGTGGAACGGCTTAAAGGAGAGATATGACAACCTGAAGTTGGTCAATCTGCCACAAGCACGATATGATTGGGCTCATCTGAGGCTCCAGGACTTTAAGTCCGTTTCTGAATATAATTATGCAATGTTCAGAATTACTTCTAAATTGAAGCTATGCGGAGATAAAATCTCCGATTATGATATGCTTGAGAAAACGTTTACAACGTTTCATGCCTCCAATATGATACTGCAACAACAGTATAGAGAGAAAGGCTTTACAAAGTACTCTGAACTGATTTCTCTTCTACTAGTGGCTGAGCGAAATAATGACCTGCTCATAAGAAATCACGAAAATCGACCCACTGGGTCTACACCACTGCCTGAAGCAGATAAGGTGCACTCTCATTATGCCAAACATGAAAAGGGCCATGGTCATGGTCGTAAACGGGGTCATAGCCAGGGACGTAGACAAGGAAGAAATTCCAATAAAGTCCGTCAATCCCCAAGGAGAGATAACCGCCGAAAGCAGAAACGGAAATCATGAAGATCCTAAGGCAAATGGTTCAGAAACTATATGTTATCGTTGTGCTGGGAAAGGGCACTGGTCAAAGACTTGCCGTATACCAAGACACTTGGTTGACCTTTATATAGCATCTCGAAAGAGTAAAGGCCCTGAAACAAATTTTGTCTATGACGACAACTTGGACATCACCCACCTGGATGTGGCAGACTTCTTTGAGCAACCCGAGGGGAAAATAGACCACCTAATCGGTGATGGGTCCGTGATGAAAGAAGATGGAGTTATTTGATTTTGTTCTACTTATTTGTATTAGTTAGTGAATAAACTAATAGTCATTAGTATTAGCTCGTATTAGTTAGTTCATGATGCAATGTTAGCAGTAGTTCTTTAGAATATCTTCAATATGCTCAAATATCAATAATATTTTTATTTTCCAGTAGGGGTAATCGACTAGCCTGAAAAACTAGTCGATTATCTAATATTTTCGCATTAAAGCTGAAAAACAATTGATCGACAATCGATTGTCTATGTCTAAAAATCGATTGTCGTTAGACAGTGTAATCTGGAATTTTTCAAAAATAGTCAACAATCGATTGTTTATGTTTAACAATCGATTGTCTTAAAACAGTGTGATCTGAAATTTTTCAAAATAGCCAACAATCGATTGTCTATATTTAACAATCGATTGTCTTAAGACTGTGCTCTAGAATTTATTCAAAATAGCCAACAATCGATTGTCTATATTTAACAATCGATTGTCTTAAGACAGTGTGCTCTGGAATTTTTCAAAATAGTCAACAATCGATTGTCTATATTTAACAATCGATTGTCTTAAGACAGTGTGCTCTGAAATTTTTCAAAATAGTCAACAATCGATTGTCTATATTTAACAATCGATTGTCTTAAGACAGTGTGATCTGAAGTTTTTCAAAATAGCAAATAATCGATTGTGTGTGTTTAACAATCAATTGTCAATGTTCAACAATCGATTGTGTGTGTTTAACAATCGATTGTTTTAAGAAAATGCTTAAACTGAAATTTTCAAACTGCATAGTAATCGATTATGGAAAACATATAATCGACTATCTGATTTAGTTAGTCAACTGACCTCAGCAGATTTTGAAAATATTGTTTAAATGTGAAACAAAAAGTTGTTTATTCTCATGTTCGTATATTTTCTTTTGTATGCCAAACCATGGGAAGTAAATTGATTGAAGGCTCCGGAAGAGCAACTGTAACTCTGCCCAAAGGCACGACGTTTATCTTAGAGAATGCAATATTCTCCTCCAAGTCTAAGAAGAACTTGTTGAGTTTTAATGATATCAATCAAAATGTTCTCCTCCAAGTCTTAAAGGAACTTGTTGAGTTTTAAAGATATCATTTAAAATGGATATCAGATTGAGACAATACATGAGTATAATCTTGAATACCTCATTTACTCATGAAAACGAGGCTGCCCACTTCGGTTTGGGGTCACGCCATTTTGCATGCAGCAATGCTAGTTCGTCGGCTGCCCACTTCGGTTTGGGGTCACGCCATTTTGCATACAGCAATGCTAGTTCGTCTCTGACTGACGAATTGACACAAATATTCCCCGTTGCAATTGGTTTTGGGTCATGAACCCAATATATCCCATTTAAGAATCTTTGGATGCGCAGTATATGTGCCTATAGCACCGCCATCCCGCACCAAAATGGGTCCGCAAAGAAGGTTAGGAATATATGTTGGGTTTGAATCGCCCTCCATTATTCGCTACCTCGAAACATTGACAGGAGATTTGTTTACTGCACGTTTTGCAGACTGTCGATTTGATGAGACACTTTTCCCAAAATTGGGGGAGAAGTTGGTGAAACCAAACGGGAAATTTTGTGGAAAAATGCATCATTATCTCATCTTGATCCACATACCTCTATTTGTGAAAGAGAGGTACAAAAGATTATCCATTTGCAAAGAATAGCAAATCAAATGCCTGACGCATTTACGGACTTGAAGAGGATAACGAAATCCCACATTCCCGCGGAAAATGTTCCAATCCGTATTGATGTCCCTGTTGGACAATCATCTAGTGTCATATCCAATGAGTTAAATGCACGCCTGAAGCGTGGCAGACCATTAGGTTCCAAAGATCGAATCCTAGAAAGAGGAAAAAGAATGATCAAAATGACACCACGAAAGAATCTCATGAGGAAATTCATGATTTAACAAATTCTGAGATTCATGAAGAATCCATTGAGCCCGAGACTCTGGAAAATACGGAGCTATCCCTAAATCCAATTAACATTGAGGCAAATATTAATCGAGTGGATATTGTGGTGGATAATGCCTTTGCTTATAATGTCGCATCTAGCATTATGCAAGAATGTGAGGATCTCGAACCTCAATCTGTTGAAGAATGTCGAAAAAGACAGGATTGGCCAAAGTGGCAAGAAGCAATTCAATCAGAATTGAATTCGCTGGCAAAACGTGAAATTTTTGGCCCTATAGTTGAAACACCTAATGGTGTTAAGCCTGTCGGCTATAAATGGTTCTTTGTACGCAAAAGAAATGAGAAAAACGAGGTACAAAGATATAAGGCACGCCTTGTTGCACAAGGTTTTTCTCAAAGGCCTGGTGTCAATTATGAAGAGACATATTCGCCTGTAATGGATGCGATAACCTTTCGTTATCTCATAAGTTTTGCTGTCCATGAAAAGCTTGACATGCACTTAATGGATGTGGTTACTGCCTATCTTTATGGCTCACTTGATAATGAGATATACATGAAAATTCCCGATGGACTCAAGATGCCAAACGCGCATAATTCAAAATCTCGGGAAATGTTCTCAATTAAATTGCAAAGATCCTTGTATGGTCTAAAGCAATCTGGACGAATGTGGTATAATCGTCTTAGTGAGTACTTGTTAAAAGAAGGCTATATAAATGACGCCATTTGCCCGTGTGTTTTTATAAAGAAAACAACATCGGAATTTGTTGTACTTGCCGTATATGTCGATGACATAAACCTTATTGGAACCCCTATAGAACTCCAAAAGGCAATTGATTATCTAAAGGATGAATTCGAGATGAAAGATCTCGGAAAGACTAAACTATGTCTTGGTTTGCAAATTGAATATTTGGCAAACGGAATTTTTGTTCATAAATCTACCTATACAGAAAAGGTACTGAAACGGTTTTACATGGATGAAGCACATCCTTTAAGTACACCGATGGTTGTTCGATCACTTGATGTGAACAAAGATCCATTCCGACCACAAGAAAGGAATGAAGAGCTAATTGGTCCTGAAGTACCATATCTTAGCGCAATTGGCGCACTAATGTATCTTGCAAATACTACAAGGCCTGACATATCCTTTTCAGTTAATGTCTTAGCAAGGTTTAGCTCGGCTCCTACGAGGAGACATTGGAATGGATCAAACACATATTGCGGTACCTAAAGGGAACTACCGATATGGGCTTATTTTATGGCAAGAATTGCAGCCCGGATCTTGTTGGTTATGCTGATGCTGGATATTTGTCCGACCCACACAAGGCTCGATCTCAAACGGGTTATATGTTTACCTGTGGAGAAACCGCCATATCTTGGCGATCGACTAAGCAATCAATTGTGGCTACTTCATCTAATCATGCCGAGATAATTGCTATTCATGAAGCAAGTCGAGAGTGTGTGTGGTTGAGGTCTGTAATACATCATATCCAAGACAAATGTGGTTTGAAGTGTGATAAACTACCCACAACTTTGTATGAAGACAATACAGCATGTATAGCTCAATTGAAGGGAGGATTCATAAAAGGAGATAGAACGAAGCATATTTCACCAAAGTTATTCTTCACACATGATCTTCAAAAGAATGGTGATATCAATGTTCAACAGATTCGTTCAAGCGATAATATGGCTGATTTGTTCACAAAATCTCTACCAACGTCAACCTTCAAGAAGCTAGTTCACAAGATCGGAATGCGAAGACTTAAGGATATGAATTGATGTTCTTTTCAGGGGGAGTTAATGCGCGTTGCACTCTTTTTCCCTTACAAGGTTTTGTCCCACTGGGTTTTCCTTGCAAGGTTTTTAACGAGGCAACCAATAGGCGCATATTCAAACATGTGTACTCTTTTTCCTTTTCTTTAAATTTTTTCCCATTGGGTTTTGTTTTAGTTAAGGTTTTAACGAGGCACATTATTGAATAGACATTCAAGGGGGAGTGTTATAAATAGAATCCTATTTAAGGTGAATGTCTATATTTAGAGAGATTCTAGTGTTTTACTTTGAGGCTAAGTCTTTTCTATGCCTATAAATAGAGGGGTCTTACCCCATTGTAAATCATCCCTAAGTATCAATAAGAATACTCCTCTCTCTACTTTTCTCTCTATTGTTCTTGTTCTTGTTCTTATATTATTTCATAACAATTTACTCCTTATACTAATCTTCCTAAAAACATAAACTATACACATAATGTTTGTTCTTAGGAGTGACTCTAGCGCTAACTATATATGTTATATCTTTTGAAATTTGCTCCACATTTTTGCTCTTCTTCTCAAATACTCTTATGTTTCTTTCAAGCCATATATGATAAACAACTTCTGCATACATTATTCTGAATATTCGCATAAGCATACTTCCCTTTTGCTTCATTTATGGACCATTGAAGAAACTACCACCAGTTGCCATTTCCCAACTTCTGTTTTCCAAGACATCTGCACATTCTGTTCCACACTTGGATTGCATAATCACAATGCTAGAATAGGTGATCTCTTGTTTCCTTTTCTTTTTTACACATCACACAATATGGTTCTACATTGACCTTCCAACTAATTAACCTGTCACAGGTCATTAGCCTTTCCTAGATCATCAACCACATAATGAATTTTGCTTTTGGTCTTGCTGCATTTTGAAACACCAATATCTTCCATTCCATTCTTCTATAGTCTCCCAGTAGGTGTAGGTATATTTATCTGATCATGCTCTTCTTCCGACTTTGTGAGAACTGCACCTTTTCAAGTATATTGTATGACTCAATCACTTTCCTTATCATCCAGCGTGCTTGTTAAGGAGCTTTCATTGTCTTCACTTTCTGATTTTTGACATAATAAGCATGTATCCATCTGATCCATAGCTTGTCCTTCTTGTGAGCTAAATTCCAGCATGTCTTTGCAATAGCTGCCCTGTTCCACAACTTCAAATTGACTATGTTGAGTCTACCACCTGCCCTTGGTAAACATACTTTGTCCCATGCTATCAAAGCCTTTTTTGTAATCTTACTTGTCCCAGACCAAACATATGATCTACATATCCCATCTACCATACCACCTTAATCACCTTAGCTGGTAGGATAAATAGTTGTGCCTCGAATGCTTGTACCCCAATAGAACACTCTGAACTAGCTGCCCTCTACTTGCATATGAAAGAGTTTTAGCGGTCCAAGAAGTAATTATTTTAGTCATTTTTTCAATCAGTTGTTTTCATTGCATTAAACTCGGCGTCTTTTGTAGATAAAGGACCTCCTAGATATTTGAATAGGAGTTCTCCATTTGTAAGGCCTAAGCACTACAATATTTGGTGTCTGTTTGTCTCTTGAACACCTCCAAAATTATGATTCACTCTTGCTTAGATTAGCTTGTAATCTAGATGTTTTAGTGAATTTTTTGAACTTCTGTTGCATTGCTTATACCGATTTCAAATCACCTCTAGCAAAAAGTAAAAGATCATCTACAAAACTTAAGTGAGTGATCCCAAGCTTTGCACACGTAGGATGAAATCTGAATTCTTTCTTCTCTTTCAAACTAGCTAGGTTCCTGCTTAGATATTCCATAGCAATAGCAAAAAGAAAAGGTGACATGGGATCACCTTACCTTAGCCTTTTTGCAGCATTGAAAGGTCTTGTAGGTTCACTATTAACTACTATAGAGCAGTTAACTGTCTGCACACATTCCATAATTCATCCTATGAATAATTGTGAAAATCCTAGCTCCTCCATTACTTGTTTCATAAAGCTCCACTGCATAGAATCATAGGCTTTTTGAAGGTCTATCTTGATCATAATTCTAGGAGGCAGATTTTTCCTAGTATATGCCTTCACTAGTTCATGAGCCAATATGATGTTGTCTGCCTTCCTGGTATGAATCATGCTTATGCTTCATTCATTACTATACCAATCACTTTCTGAATCCTAGCTGCCAATATCTTTGAAATCAGCTTATAAAGAACAATGCAACATGCAATTGGTCTGAATTCGCTTACAGTTTTAGGCTTAGATACCTTGGGCACTAGCGTTATAGTTGTACAGTTTATTTCTCTATACAACTTCCCACACTTAAAAAACTCCATTGTAGCTTCCATGACTTCATCTTTAACAATATGCCAAGCTTTATTGAAGAAGAAGTTATTGTAACCATCTACTCCAAGTGCTTTTTCATCACTAACAACCCTTCATATCAGATCATGCACCTGTAAGTTTGTCTTTCAATGAAGCTCCGAGAAGCAGGAGAGTACCATTTAAATTCTTTAATGTGTGGGCTGGACATAAGAGGTTTTTACAGGAAGTTCAACAGATATGAAACCTCAAATTACATAATCAACAAATGAAGAATGTGTGGATGAAGCCAAAGGCATTGAGAGTAATATTTGAAAAACTTAATGTAGAGGAATTCAAATTTATTATAAGGAAGATAAAATTGAGCAAAATTGAGCTTGAGAAAGTTCAGTGATATATAAATTCTAACATCAGTGCAAAAATGTTATTGAAAGAGAAAGAACTGATGATGAGTCTGGAGAAATAGAGTATGATAGAAAAAGGGGCTTTAAAACAGAAATTCAGGGCAAAGTGAATACAAGTGGAAGACTCCAACACCAGATATTTCCATGTTGTGATGACAGAAAGGTGCCAGAGGAAATAAATCACTGAATTACAAGCTATAAATACGAGCAGATTAACTGATGCAGAGAGTATCCAAAAGGAGATTATAGATGTTTACAATCTTTGATAGGAAGTGCAACTCATATGCTATCCGATATAGATAAGGAGATTATAAACAAAGGAGCCAAATTCAGCAAGTAACAAAGAATAGAACTGTGTAGTGATGTGACTACTGAAGAGATTCCATGTTTCCTATTTTGCAACTATAATACTATGTTTCCTATTTTGCAACTATAATACAACATTGAAATCACCTCCAATTATCTAGGATGTATTTACCATCTGATTTATCTCCTTCAAATTCTCCCATAACTATTTTCTCTTCTCACATGTATTAAAGCTATAAACTATAGATACTGCATATATTCCATCATTGCTAACTTTTGAGACAGTACAATGAATCACCTGAGCTTCTGCTTTTATCAACTTCACATCATAGCAGTTAGGATCACATATAATTCATATCCTACCATTTACTATTGCATTATAGTTATTAATCACCTCCCATCCAGGTGCTATGTGTTGACTATTAGTTTTGTATTTTTTTTTCTTTACTCTAGTTTCAATGAACCCTGCCAGTTTGATATTTTTTATTTTCAGATAATTTCTCAACTCCTTCTCTTGTACCATTTATTAATTCCCCTCATATTCCATATCTTTCATTTATTAGTTTCTGCATTCCCCACCTCTATCATGAGGTAAGTTATTGGCTCCATTAGTATTCGGTGTCCCTCTTTTTGAACTAATTCTACTAAATTGTGGTATCAGCATGGGAAAATTCTCAAAGCTAAATCTAGTGTATTCTTTCCTCTATCCACCATCTCTTTGCTATTGCTTCCCTTACCACTAGCAGTCTGATGCAGTATAGCTTGCACTTCTCCTTGTTGCATTTAGTTTTTCCATCTGCAGCTTTGTATGGTACTTCAAGTGTCTTTTTTGTTTCACCCATATTTCCTTTATTTCTCATATCCTTTGCTATATGTTCTTTTGTTCTCTATTCATATGTAACCTTCTTTGCTTCCCTTCTTCTTTATGGATATATTACCCTTTACTTCTTATTTCCTAGATGATTCTGACAAATATGCGCAACAGCTTGACATTTATTATAATACACTGGTTTTCACTCATAACCTATTGCCTTTTGGAATACTTTCCTCTAGGACCTATTACCATGATCTCAGTAGCCAGGGTTTTTAGTTACATTTACCTCAATCAGCATCCTTGCATATGATATCCTTGTTTGCTTAGTTGTACACTTATCAGCAAACAAAGTCTTTCCAACCTCACTTGCAATCTTACTCAATGCTTCATTTCCATGGTAGCTCATTGGTAACTTGGGAAAAATCACGCACAGTGGTATATCAGTTAGAAATTCCTTATTGATATAAAAATCTGGAGTCCAAGGTTTGAGAATGATTGGTTTGTTTCTAATAGTATGAGGTCCATCATAAAAAATTTTGTGCATATCATCCATATTTTTAAATTTTATCACATAATAATCATCCTCGTGAAGGAACAAATCTATTCATCAATGTCCAGTCAGTGTTGTACAATATATTTTCGCATAACATTATATCCTGGGTTTTTACCCACAATATAAGCAATTGGTGTTGCACTCCACTTCTCCTCTTCTTTCTTCACATCCTGCACCTCAAGTTGGCCATCTATAATCTGTGGAGGTACATACTTCAAAGCCATTCTATGAGTAGTCACTTTATTTTGTTAGAATAGATTTGACCACTTTTTCTCCTCCCTGCCTTCGATCTATGGGATTTGCGTCTGTATTTAATCATACCCATTGGAAAAGACTTATTTTCTGCTTAGATTTTATATATATAAATATATATATATTAAGACTTATTTGAAATATTTATGTAAGATTCCCACTGGAACATAGGTTACTTACCTTCTTTTTCATGTTTATCGCTGTGTACGCTGTGAACAGTAACATGCTGGCTTTTAGGTAAAATAATTGTGTAAAAAATGTCGGTCGATAATTAATACTTGATATAAGACAGGATCACATATTTTTTCTAAGAGAAAAATGTGTATATGAATTTTCTTTTCGTCTTCGTAACCACTTAACAAACAAAAGGATCATATCGTCTTCTAAATGTGCAGATCGTCCTCCTAAATTATGGCTTTCTAAAACAAACAGTTGAAATTACATCATGCTTCGGTTGTGGCCTGTTTCTTCTTTTATTGCATTGTTTTAATTTTTTTTTAAAAATAACTTCCAACACGATCCCCATTCCCCTGACGTAAAATCAAGCAAATATTCCATTTTTATTGACGGACTTGAATAACAACACCCTTTCTATTATAATATTTTATGGTCAATAATAAATAAAAATGGAGAACTGAATTGATATATTAATTGAATCAATCGAGATTAACGGGGCTCGAATCCACAACTTCTGTCTTGACATGGCAATATTTTGACTGATTGAATTACAATTCCAAGAAATTAAGTGTATAGCCGAAAATAAATTTAGATTCAGATCACAGATATGAATCTCAAGTTATTATTATTATTATGTTAGCTCTAAGCTCTGGCTGAGACTTCGACTCAAAAAACCATCATTCAATGTTCTAATATTTGAGGAAATATCATTTTTAGCGCGCGTTCAAAATTATTCATATCCAGTAGCTGCAAAATTATAGAATTTTGTATATAGCATACATATTGTACACATACACAAAAAATATATTCAAAAAATTGACATAAGGCCATCTCGGGCATGGGAAAGAAAGGCGGCGGACAACCGACTTAACTGGAGAGCCTAAACGGCATTGTGGATGAGTTCAACGGTCGACAAACGGCTTCTATTTACAGGTGATTTCATTATAGATCGGTCGACTTGTCACGAATGATTGCTCACACACAATTAGGTTAGACAGGCTTGAGGAGGTGATCTGAATCGCTATCTATACGATGCGGGGCTGATTTGCTGACTGTAACGAACTTGACTCTGCCCCTGAAAAAAAAGAAATTATTTTGAGAACGGCTATATAATGTCATTCCCATATTTTAATATATAGCAACGACTCTTCTCTTATGTGATCTTATTCTTCATCTTTTCTCTCTTCTCATTTCTGTAGTACTAATTATTATTACATTCATCTTTCCGCTTTTCTTTTACCATAATCAAATAAGAAATAACCATGAAAATCATTACTTAAGGTGAAGTTTATCAAGCAGTTTAAGCAAGAGTGGATGATCTGCCATGTTTAACACTATAAAATAATAGATAAGTCAAGATGTTATCAAATTTTCAGGGATACGTGTGAAATTAATCACAGATATAGCAAATATAATTAATCCAATTAGTTGACTATGTGGGCATCAATTTACTTAGTGGAATTATGAACAAAAACGCGATGGTTAAGTCAAAAAACATCACTAATTATATTATTTATTGCCACCCCATTTTCATGCATGAAAGAAGACTACATATAGATGCAGTGTTTTCCTAAATCCTGTCAATTATATTTCACTAAAAATACTATTTTAATTATTCGTTTAATTTCTTCACCTTCATTGTTTATTATGAACCGAAAAGTAGATGTTTACCTGATTTTATTCAACAAATCTTTTGCAGAAGTAGCATAATATGGTGAACTTTCAAATAAATAATTGAAGCGTGATATGTTCTGCAGGCATATTTGTTTCATAATCAATTATCATTTGAAAAAAATTAAGGGTGCACTGCCTCCGAAGAACTTTGTAAGCCTTTAACTTACAATTAGGGTCGTTTGGTAGAGGGTACAATAATAATGTTGAATATGGTATATTAGTAACGCTGGTATTAGTAATGTTTGCATTAGTTATGCTGAGATATTTTTATCCATTGTTTGGTTTGATGTATTAAAATATTGCACAGTTTCTAAAAGAATTATTTGTTTAAAAAAAGACCCTCATAACTAGTCCACTACTTTATCTTTTTTTTAAAAATATATGTTGAGAAATGTTTTTATATAAAAAATGTTTCAATAATTTATTTAATTTGTCTACATATATTATAGTGTAGAACTTAATATTTATTTATAAAAAAAATTATGCTAAGTATTTATTTATTTACCATGGATATAATTTTAGTTATCACTTTCTTGGATTATTTCAAGCATAAATTTGTTTATTTACTAGGGATATAATGACATTGAAAATGTTGGTTTATGTTTAGTCAACAATGGCATGCCAATTAGAAAAGTTGATGTGAATGTTAGGAGGAAGCTTCCTCTTTTGATGTCACCCATAACATAAAAAGGAGGTAGTTTTGATGTCATTGGGGAGGTCTTTACCTCTATAAATAGATGCATTCCTTCATTTGTGGAAATCATTCCAAAACTAATACAATACATTATAGTGAGTAGAGAGTTAATAAGAGAGAAATTCTCTTAAGTGTAATTGGAAAATCTCCCCTTTCTTTGCTAATAATAAAAGGCAACTGTTCTCTGGTGGACGTATGATTATCTTGATCCGAACTACGTTAAATCTTGTGTTCTTTCTTTTTTCGTTTCCTCTAACAATTGGTATCAGAGTGACATGATTCTTCAACAACCCAAGGAGGAAGAACAAGCAAAGATGAGTTACATGAAGTTTGAAATTGATAGATTCAGTGGATGCAACAACTTCAATATCTGGAAGATCCAAATGATGGTGTTACTGCGGAGGGAAGGTTCAATCCATGCTATTGACGGAAAGTATCCTAAGGATATATCAGCTCCCGACAAGGAGAAGATTGAAGGGGATGCATTGAGTGCAATCCAACTATCCTTTGCACGTAACGTACTTTATAAAGTGAGTACGGGTACCGAAGAGACGACCAAACAGTTATGGGAAAAGCTAAAAGGGCTATACCAAGACCAATCAGTGACAACAAGGATGTTGTTACAACGGCCTCTTCACAGATTTAAGATGGGGTCAGGTACTTTGTTACAAGATCATTTAGATTCGTTCAATAAACTTGTCATGAACCTCCTCTTGATGTCATTGGTGACATCAAACTACCTCCTCTTGACGTCATGAGTGACATCAAAAGAGGAAGCTTCCTCCTAGAATCCACACCAACTTTTCCAACTTGCATGCCATTGTTGATTAAACATAAACCAACATTTTCAGTACAAATAGTGCCGCCAAATCTTCAAGGCATGAACAATAGCTGCCAACTCTATACTACTTCACCTTCTTCGGATCCACATTAATCCCCCCACTCGACACTACGTGACCCAAAAATGCCTTAGAATGTAACCAGAACTCACATTTCGAGAACTTTGCATATAATTTCTTTTCTCTCAAGGTTTGAAGCACAGTCCTCAAGTGTTGCTCATGATCCTCCCGACTCCGGGAGTACACCAAATGTTGTTAATAAACACAATGGCGAAAGCATCAAGATAGGGCCGAAATAAACTATGCATCAAATGCATAAATGTTAATGTGGCATTGGTCAGCGTAAATGACATCACAAGGAACTCATAATGACCATATCGAGTCCTAAAAGCATCATTCGGGATATTTGGCTCTCGAATCTTTAACTGATAATAACCTGAACGCAAGTCAATCTTGGAAAACACTCTGGCACCGTGTAACTGATGAAATAGGTCATCAATACGAGGCAAAAGATACATATTCTTCACTGTAACTTGTTTTAACTGGCAATACTCAATTCACATATGCATAGAACCATCCTTTTTCTTTACAAACAAGACCATAGCACCCTAAGGTGACGCACTAGGCCGAATGAAGCCCTTATCAAGCAATTCATGTAACTGTTCCTTCAACTCAGGAGGAGCCATATGATATGAAAGAATAGAGATGGGCACCAAAGTCGAATCTCTGTTGGGCAGCATGCCTGAAAGATTAGCTGGAAATACATCGAGGATATCCCTCACTATATGGATTGACTCAATTGTAGGGATCAATACTAAGATATTGTATATCAGTTAGATACGTGTCAAACCCCTTCTACTATGTTAGCCAACCAGTCTGGGTACTTAAATTCCCAGATATAATCTATTTTAAGGAGTTTTGATACCTCATCTTTGATGAATGCATGCTTGACTTCGGAATGAGGCCTCATCTTCAGTTTAACTGGGTGGAACTTTGGATCTAAGTTTAGATTATGAGTGGTTATCTCTGGCGGAATCCCTGCTATGTCTAACTGGGACCAAGAAAAACAGTCTATGATAGTTATAAGGAAATTAATGAGTCTTTTTCTGAGCTCGAGTGTTAACTCCGTGCCCAGGTATACCTTCAGATCGGGAAAGTGTTCGATCAATATGACTTGCTCCAGCTCCCCGACCATTTATTTGGTGGCATCGAAATCATCAGGGTGATGAACGACCCAGGAACTCCAAAATCATTATCATCACCCACTTATTGCTTCTTTGGTTTGGTCGGAGCAGAGTTGGTGATTGCTATTTAGTTTCTTCCTTCCTAACCAGCTCCGGGTTCTTTGACATCCAGAGTGTATAAATCGAGATCACCTCACCGACCGTAAACATTTCTTTTGCGGTTGGCTTTTCTCCGTAAATTGTCTTGATCTCTCCCGGTATGGGGAACTTTAATGCCTAGTGTATCAAGGGTACTACCCCATATTGTGTATCCATGGCCTTCCAAATAGAGTGTTATACCTCATATCACCTTATAATTATATCACATAGAACTTTGTTTTCTAAATGGTCTCGATAGTGTTCAGCGCTAGAGTTATCTCTCCTTTAGTAGTTTCGCATGCCGTGGTGAATCAATTTAAAACTTGGACTGCAAGCACTATTTGGTCTTGTAGACCCAGCTATTCCACAGCCCTCGATCTGATGATATTGGCCGAGCTACCTGGATTAATTAACACACACTTAACTCGATATTTATTTATGAGTACAAATATTAGCAGTGCATCATTATGTGGTTGCACGTTGCCTTCAGCGTCCTCGTCGTTGAAAGATACAGTCCCCTCTGGTATATAATCTTGAGTTCATTTTTCCCTTGTAACAGACACATTAGTGCATTTTAGCGTTGGCCCCTATGGGACATTGACTCCACCAATGATCATGTTAATAACATGTTGAGGTTCCTCTTGCTCGGTCTACTTGTTGGAGTCCCTATTCCTGAAGTGATTTTTGGCTCGACCACTCAGAAATTCCTGAAGGTGTCTGTTATTGAAAGTCGGGCCACTTCTTCCTTTAATTGTCGGCAGTCTTTGGTCATGTGGCCGTGAGTGCCATGATATTTACATATCAGGCTGGGATCCCTTTGGGCAGGATCAGATTGTAATGGTCGAGGCCACTTGGTATCTTTAATGTGTCCGATGGTAGATACGATGTTGGTGGCATCGATACTGAAATTGTATTCTGATAATCTCGGTGCATCCTTGGTCCCAAGTGGCCTGTCAAAACCATGTTTATTCATGAGTCCTCGACAATTTTGGCCTTGATCGCTCCTTTTTACGCTCCTCGCAAGGTTACGTATGGACTCATTACCCTTTTGATCTCCGCCATATAGTTGATACCAATCTATGTTCGGTCTTGGTTCATGATCGATGACACTTTTAGATTTATCACTAGCTCTAATGGGATACACGGATCCAGAGGGGTCCCCGAGCTAATCATCTTCGACTTTGATTTTTAATTGATACCTAATATGGATGTCGGCCCAAGTTATTGCCCGGTATTCTATCAAATTCTATTTCAACTATTGCTAAGCCAGTAAGCTTTGGGGTTTAAGTCCTTGGGTGAATCCTGATGGCCCAATCGTCTGCGATCAGAGACAGATCTATTTGTTCCATTTGAAACCTCGACACGAATTCGCTAAGCATCTCGTTATCTCTTTGCTTTACTTTGAAAAGGTCCGACTTCCTGGTCTTAACCTTGATGGCCATGGCATGTACCTTTACGAAGGCATATGCAAGGATAGCAAACAAATCAATAGAATTAGGGAGTAAGTAGTGATACCATATTATAGCTCCTTTTGACAAGGTTTCTCTGAATTTTTTCAGCAGAACGGACTCGATTTCATCATAATCTAAGTCGTTCCCCTTGATGTATTACATGCAGGAGATCACATGTTCATTTGGATTCGTTGTTCCATTATACTTTGGAATTTCATGCGTATGGAACGTTTTTGGGATTAGCTTCGGTGTCGCATCAGAGGGAAAGGTTTTTGGACAATTTTTTAAAATCCAGGCCTTCAATATCAGGGGTGCTCCTGGGATCTGATCAATCCTGGAGTTATATGTCTCAACTTTCTTAGCGTTGGCTTCAATTTTCTTTTCTCCCGATTCCATTAGTTTTATCAGTTCCTCAAGCATCTTTATTATTTCGGGATTTGTCCTGATTTAACTTCAACCCACCCTTATGGGGTTCGTTCATTTCTTCAAGTAGTTTCCTGGGATGGCTCGGGCTCAACTCTGCTGCGAGCGCGACTTTGGTTTTGTAATTGGGCTATCGCAACCTGTTGAGTTTGCAACATTTCGTATATCAACCGCAAAATTGATCCCATCACCTTCACCATCGCGTACCCCGGGCTACTGATGTGGCTCATCCATGAACGATGTTCTCTGGGTCAGTAGGCAAGTTAGCATCAATGGCCACGTGGGAGTCGGCATCGATTGGGTCTGCGACTGGGACCCCGTTGGGGTTAGCAGGGGAAACCTCGTTGTTGGGAACTATATTGTTGTTCTTGCCATGGTGGTCAGACTCAGCATCAACGTTCAAGTGAGTAGATTGAGAGTTTGACATTCTTATATTTTACCTGAAATAAAAATTTCAAAGAACAAGCATAAAGTAGAGTGCGTTATAGGAATTTGTATCAAATTGCCACTATTATCCTTAGCCCCACGATGGCGTCAAACTGTTTACTCTAAAAAATAGATAATAATTGAACTTATATATAGTTTTTAGGATATGCAGATTAATTCGATAAATAATTAATGTTGTTAGATTAAAAAAATGAAAGACATAACAAATAGCCAAACTAGTGGCAAGAGTGATCCCGAGCTCGGTTAATGGCTCAATGAAGAACTTGCCTTCGATCTTGAGCTCGCGCTAATGAAGAACTGATGAATAATAATAACTTTGAATAACAGGGAGAATAGAGATAAATTACCTTAGTATGCGTGTTACAATGTGTTCTATGAATAATATTCTCCTTTATATAGTTGGGGGAGGGGGTTTACCGTAAGTACAATTCTAAGAAAGGTAAAAATCTTCCATTTTGCTAATTACGTATTTTCTACCGATATGGGCCAAGATTCACATTGCGATATCCGATCACGGATATCACGGCTCTTCGTTAGTCGTGTGCAGCTAATGTTCTCCGAAATCTTGAGGCTTGAACCGTACACCGAGGACGTGATTTTGATGCCTCTGAGGGTAGGTATTTTTCTCGAACCCCGATACGGGAGGCTCCTCGCTTATATTTCATTTTTTACAATCATGTTCCTGCTCCATTTGTCTTATGAAAAATTGAGATATTCAACGGGATTGATTTTACCTATACACAACTTCTTTATTCAATTCTATCCTTAGTACATTAAATGACCTGAAAAGTCTAAGGAGAGACAAAGAATAATTTGAGGAGATATAAGGAGTAATTTAGTAATTTGTGAAACTATAAATGGTACTTATTTTGAACATGATGAAGTTTTTCGTTTAGCTTTATTCTTTGGTTCTACCTCCAAAGAATATATACATGGAGGTAAATGTATAATATATATGATCTTCTTTGGCCATTTTTTTTTTGTTAGGGGTGGGGTGGTGGGGGTGGGGAGTACTTGTTACAAGTCATTAACCTTTTGGTAATAATATTACCTAATATTGTAGTTGGCTTGGTACTACTATTGTGACGGCCAAATGGGGTCATCATTTATTTTCTTACCTATTCTGTACTTCTGAGGCCTTGAGAACCTCATCTGAGGTTTTCTCGATTTGCGTGCACAGTCTGGGCGCGTAGCCGGAAAGCTTAGATATGAATTGTGTGAGAAAAATGCTAAATTTTGATATTAAGTTGAATAAATTTGACTCTGGTCAACTTTTTGGGTAAAGGGACCCGTGACCGCATGGCCCGTAGAAAAATATGGGACTTGGGCGTGTGCCCAGAATCGAATTCCAATGTCCCGAGCCCGAGAAATGAATTTTTGTGTTAAATTATTTTCTGAAAATAATTAAGGAAATTGAAATTGAATTTTAATTAGAAGATTATGATATCGGGCCCATATTTTGGTTCCGGTGCCCGGTACAAGTCTTATATAAGGTTTAAGCGCTTTCTGTAAAGTTTGGTTTAAAGCGGACGTCGTTTGACGTGTTTCAGACTTAAAATGGAAATTTAATGTTTTGTGAAAATTTGGAGGAAATCATGAGTTTTGAGGATCAATTCGATATATATGATGGTATTTTAGTGATTTGATCACACATATAAGTCCGCATGATGTTTTTGAGGTTGTGTGCATATTTGGTTTGGAGCCCCGAGAGCTCGGGTGATTTTGGATAGGTGCCAGATAGCATTTTTGAACGTGTAAAGATTTGGTATGTTTCTTCTGTGATCTTCACATTTGCTAAGATGAGCCTCGCAATTTGCGATCTCGCAAATGCGAAGCCTTGGGCCAGGGCATATGATCGCAAATGCAACCTCAGCCCTCGCAAATGCGAATATTGGGTGGTCGCAAATGCGACTTACCCTTCGCTAATGTGAACACTGGCAAAATAATATGGGTTCGCAAATGCAAACCCAGCTTCTCAATTACCATATTTGGTCAGGGTTCGCAATTGTGATAACTAAGACCCAGCAATTTCATACTTTGTCGAATTTTAGGCCATTTTTCACCCCACCTTCACGATGCAACTCTTTGGGCGATTTTCCAAGAACAAAACTTCTTCCAAATCATTTGTAAGTTGGTTTTTACTCATTTATTTCAATCTTTAACATCATTTAACATGTTTCCAACTTAAAATCAATGATTTTCATGGGTACAAGTGGAGGTTTTGGATAGAACCTAGGTTTTTCAAAAATTAGGGATTTGGACCTCAATTTGAGGTCCATTTTCAAAACAAATCATATATTTGGGTTCGTGGGGGAATAGGCAACCAGGTTTTGGTTCGAACCCCGAGTTTTGACCACGTTGGCCTGAGGCGTGTTTTGGTTATTTTGCCTAAATTTGCGTCTTAGCTTTGAATTAAATAGTAGAATCAGTTGCTTGAGATGTTATTACAATGTGTGAATGAATTGGATAGATTTGGGCCATTTGGAGTCGAGTACTCGTGGCAAGAACGTCGTTGCTAGTTGATTTTAGCCGGTTCGAGGTAAGTATCTTGCCTAACCTTGTGTGGGGAACTTCCTCTTAGGATTTGGGTCTTCTTTGTTACTTGTATTCCTTGTACATGAGGTAACGAGTGCGTGCTCGAATTTATTTGTGAATAATTTTGTCCCTTTAGAGCTCTTAGATCCTTGCAATCACCGAGTATGAAGTTGTCCTAATACGATCGAGTTCCCTGTTATTAGTTTCACCTCTACATGTCTTACTGGAATTTACTTGCCCTTTTTAGTGTGTTCTTGTTGCCTAATCGACTTTTACTAGATCAACTGTGGACACTTACCCTTCTATAGTCACATTATCATTCCTAATTGCTTGTCTTTATTTGGAAAGCATTGTTTCTGTCTCTCGTTAATTAATCGGCCTTAACTGGAAAGAAGTTAGATATCCCATGTTGAATTGTTATTTCCTTAATTATAATAATTTGATTCGTGTAACTTTATTGTTGTTGGACTAAGTATTATAAAATCGTTGTTTCTTATCATTTATTCATTGTTGAGTTGTCCTTGTTGCGCTTAATATTTCTCTGTTACAGTTATTCCTTGTGAGTTAGTTGTACTGCCTTTTGGTGAACGAAAATACCGAGTATTTTCTTGCTTTGTTCCTGTATATATTGTATTTGTTGCTGTTATACTGTTGATATTGTGGTGCACGAGATTTCTACCGTGCTACTATTGATATTGTGGTGCACGAGGTTTCTACCGTATGGTTGTTAATATTGTGATGCACGAGGTTTCTACCGTGCTACTGTTGATATTGTGGTACACGAGGTTTCTGCCGTACGATTGTTGATATTGTGATGCATGAGGTTTCTTCTATGCGATTTTTATTGAGGGTTTGCACGAGGTCTTTGCCGTGCCACTGTTGCTGTTGATATATTGCACATGCGGCATAGTAAGGCGGGATATGTTCATATGCTTATATGTAAGTTGTGCATGTGGAAAAATAAGGTGGAAAATACTATGATGCCCGTGTGGCAAAATAAGACGGTACTTATTATGTTATTAATTGCACACGTGGCGAAATAAGGTGGGCTATATAAGTGATTGATTGTAAGGATTGTGACGGCCTGTGGAGGCATTCCTATCTTCGTTTAATATTTTTATTGTTTTCTTTCCTGTATGAGATTTATCTTGTGGATGTGGTAAGGGAACATTGTGTGTGTTGCCGCTCTTCTTCTTATCTTTATTAGCTGGTAGAAATCTTGTTAAAGTAGTCTCACAAGCATACGCGTAGTTGAAACACTTTTATTGGAGATGAAGTTCCCTTGGTTTTGCTGAACATGGAGGTATGTCCTCGTTTAATCATTTTATACATAAGAGTGGCCCTAGTTGGCTTGTTAGTTGTCAGCATGACTGTGAGACTGATGAGGCACAGGATGCCAAGTGTTAGATTTCATATGCTGGAATTTTGTGAGTTGTGGTTTGTCCAAGATTTAGTAAATTTGTGAAAATAGTCGAATAAGACCTTAGGTGAACATCATCGTAGAACATGAGATATTGTCTTGTTTTTTCTCTTACTCTGTTGTGATCTTAGGAGTTGGATTGTGTTGCTGTCATTATGTATCATCACTTTTTATATTCTCGTTGTTACTTCCTTTTCTTTTTTTCCCCTCATGGTGATTGTAGCATTATTAGTCACTCCGTGCACTCTTTACATAAATATATGTATATCATTTCAGATGTTCCTGTAATAATACTGTTTAATTGACCGGTAGATACCTTGACTGTTCCTCGTCACTACTCCATCGGGGTTAGTCTTGATATTTACTGGGCACCGCCGTGGTGTGCTCATGCTACTCTTCTGCACATTTTTTGTGTGCAGATACAGGTAACCCCATTCAGTTCCATCAGCCTTGAAAGGAGGCGTATCAGTAGAGACATTGAGGTATATATGCTACGTCCGCAGACCGAGGAGTCCCTTTCCAGCTTTCTATAATAAGTATAGCTCTTCCAGTATTTTTTTTCCTTTGTATAGATATTCTTGAGTTGGAGTCTCTTATGTATCCCTTAGTTGTTCAGTTTTAATTAATTATTCCGTAAGTTGTGCTGTTTTCCTTATTTTAGGTATACCTAGTTATAGAAATTACATTCCATCATAACATGTTCGCGGAGAGCGAATTGGGATCGTAACAACTATTACCTTACCATTTCCCTCGTATGAAATTACGATCCGATGTACACTTATTTAATTTTATGTAAAACTATAGTTTCAGCATGATAAATATTGTGAATTTAATAGTGTACTGTTGGTGGGAGGTATACATGATCCATAAAATTATTCGAGATATGCATAAATTAACACGAATACCATAGTTATAAATTGAATCTGTAAACATCAGCTTTCTTGCTACAGAACTTTGGATAAGGTTTTTCTCAAACACCGTTTTCTTTTATTTAGTTATTGCTTCATTTGTTAGTTTTCCTACTTACCTTTCTTTACTTTTTTTCACAAAGGAACTAATTCTTCAATTTACAAAACCAAGAGTGTAAGTCTTGCCTTCTAGGTGAGGAATGGTTAAGCCGTTCATAAATCCTGTCGCAGAAATATTCTTTATACAAAATCAGTATATCTACATTATCAAAAATCTAATTATGCAAGTCAAATAAGGGTAATTTGTTAACCATCAAATTGTATCCAAGTGATTTTTATCCCAAGAAACAAAGCTTCAGTACAATCCAATCAACCCAAACTCAAACAACTCATTTAGCTTCTAACATGTTCCAATCAACTCGAGACAATTTCGCACGTTCAATCATAGTCCTAAACCAATAATTTTATGAGATGATAAAACATAATTTTTATAAATAGTATTTCCTCCGTTTCATATTATGTGAACCTTTTAATTTTATTTGGACGTAAACTAAAAATTTTAAAAAATAAAATTTTTTGAAATTTGTAATCGCAAAATCCTTAATATTTGTGGTTATAAAACCATGACACACAAAAAAAATTAAAATTAAATTTCTTTCAATATAAAAAGAAGTCTTTTTTTCTGAAGCATACTAAAAGAAAAATATCACATAATATGAAACGAAAAAATTGTATTAGTTACTGATCAATGATAAAACAATATTCTATGTTCTTTTCCCTTTTTGCCTCTATGGAGTCAATGTAAGCTTTTTTTTTTGTAAACAAGATAATATATTAACTAGCTAAGAGAAGGAGTTACACTGCCTTGAAAGTTACTAGGGTACTTTAAGGCCCCCATAGATGCAAAGTTTTACATAATTGTATGTATATTACTGTTAGAAACACGTTCTCAATGCAATATACTAAACGTGTACTCTTTTGTAGGTTTTGATGAATGACAAACGAAGCAAAAATTGATATATGACGGAATTCAAGTACAAGCGCACAATGGTTGCGAATAAGATTGAAGTTCAAGATATAGCTTTTAATTGTTATTGAGTTGTTCTAAATTGTAATCTCGATCCTATAACTTGACTCATAGTATGGCCTCTCTCATAAAACTATTTTCCAAAATCATGCATATTTAATTCTGTGTCAAAAAGATTTTAAATCATGCGTATTTACATTAGATAAAATGTTTTCTAAACATGCCTCAAAAATCTGGGCTAAAATAATCGATTATGTACTTATGATAATCGATTGTTTCTGAGCCAAGACTGCATGACAATCGATTATGAATTAATGGTAATCAATTGTGAGTAAGACAGTGAACATCAGGTTTTTCCAAATCTGCATGATAATCGATTGTGAACAAATGACAATCGATTGTTGTTGAGGTAAAGTTTTTCAAATACTCAAAATAATCGATTATGAACTAATGGTGATCGATTGTGTTGAGTTGATGTCTTCCAGTGATTTTAAATTTAATTAAGTAATCGATTATGTCTTTAGATAATCGATTATCACTGAGACAGTAAGTTTTATGATTTTCAGAAAATAACAAGTAATCGATTGTTGCAAAGGACAATCGATTGTTGAAGCTGGCCGTTGTCAAATGATTTTCAAATACCATAAGGTAATCGATTATTGATTCTAGATAATCGATGTTCTGCCTAAAATCCGGAAATGATTTTTAGAACGTTGCTGAAGTAATCGATTATTGATTTTATATAATCGATGTTTTGCTTAAAATCTGGAAATGATTTTTAGAACGTTGCTAAAGTAATCGATTATGAACTTAGTGTAATCGATTATCTGATTTTGAATATTGCCAGTAATCGATTATAGATTATGTATAATCGATTGTGAAGCGTTAAATCCGGGATTGATTTTTAAACTGACTGGCAGATAATCGATTGTTTGGTCTTAATAATCGATTATCACTGAGTAATTTCAGCAACTCTTAATTGGCAATTAGACAACGGTTGAACCAACTTTTTCAACTATAAATACAGCTTCATTTCAGTGTTTTAAAAACAACAACATACACAAACTGATCATTACATTGCTATAAGCTTTCATTCAATTGTTCTTCATTTTCTACTCATTTCATAAAGCTTTTGAGAGCCATATTATTGCTTAAAGTTGTTGTGATCTTGAACATATTCTTTTACTCATATCTACTCAATAAGGAGTACTTTAGTTAAGTGAGTGTCCAAGTATTTGATATACTTGTAAGAGAATTGCGATTCTCTTGTTTCAAGGAACTTGCGTTTCCTTGGGTGAAGTCTTTGAGATTGCGATCTCCGAGCAACTGTTTGAGGCTTGTGTCCTCAAGTGTGTAACGGTTTGTTGAGCACCCTTAAGCTTAACAAGATAGTGAAAAATCTCGAGAGAGTCTCTCGGGGACTGGACTAACCACGTTGGTGGCCAACCAGTATACATCTTTGTGTAAGTTTATTTTTCTGCATTTATTTTACTTCCTGCAAAGTTTAAATTCCGCAAGAAAACGCTAAATTCTATTAATACGCTATTCACCCCCCCTCTAGCGTAAAGCGTAGTTTCTAACAATTGGTATCAGAGCCCAACTCTCTGAAAACTTAACCGTTTGAGAGAACCATCCATGGCTTCTACTCTTGACTCTTTTGCAGGAATTGAAGAAGGACAATGCTCTACACGACCTCCTCTATTCAACGGCACAAACTACTCATACTGGAAGGAGAGGATGCAAATCTTTGTGCAATCAAATAGCTTTCATTTGTGGAAAGTATTCACCAATGGAAACCAAATCCCAACCAAGAAGGTGGAAGACGAATGGGTTCCAAAGACCGAAGAGGAATATACCGCGGAGGATATTCGTAAGGTTCAAAATAATGCCAAAGCTATAAATTTATTATATTGTGCTGTTAATGCTAACGACTACAGGAAGATATCATGTTGCAAAACAGCAAAAGAAATGTGGGATAAGCTTGAAGTGACATACGAAGGAACCGACCAGGTACGAGAAGCTAAAATTGATTTCTTAACTCACTCTTATGAACTATTCCACATGAAGGAAGGAGAGAAAGTAGACGAAATGTTTGAGCGATTCTCAATGATCGTGAATGATCTACACACCCTCAAAAAGACGTTTACGGATAGAGAACTTGTCCGGAAGATCCTCAGAAGTCTCACTCCGGCATGGCGATCAAAGGCCGATGCAATCCAAGAATCCATTGGCATCACAAATGTCACAATTGACGCATTAAGAGGTAATCTCAAAACCTATGAATCAACTATACTTAACCCGTTTGTTGATGATCAAAGAAGGCAAAGGATTGCTCTAAAGGCTAGCCAACCACAAATTGATGAGGAAGGTGACAACGAGTTTGGACTCGTTATCAAAAGGTTTCAAAAATTCATGCGCAAAGAGTATGAACGCAAGAACAAAAAGCAAGGCGATCAACTAAAATGCTATGAATGCGGAGAAACCGGGCACATAAAATCAAATTGCCCTAACATCAAAAAGGAGAAGAAACCCTTCAAAAAGCAACGTGCATACATCTCTTGGGGAGGAGATTCCGGAGATGAAGCAAGCGAAGAAGAAGACGATGAAGCAGCAAATTTATGTCTCATGGCTCAAGAAGACGGCAAATACGAGGTAAGTCAAATCTCTTCTCAAAATTTCTTTACTCTTGATGAAATGAGAAATGCTTTTGATGAACTATATGCTGAATTTATCAAAGCTTCAAAAACTGTCAAAAGTGTTAAAGAAAGCGCTTCTCTAAAAGAAAAAGATTTTCAAACACAGCTTTCATTAAAAGAAAAAGAATTAGAAAAACTGGTTTTCGAAAATGAGAAGCTAAAAGAGGAAAACAAGTTTTATGGAAAAAGAAGTGCTGATAAACCTGAAGGTTCTACTAGAAACTGTTCTTCTTGTGTGCTTCTTAAGAATGAAGTAGCTAGACTTAAAGGCACATTAGATAAGTTTAATTCTTCGCATAAAAACTTGAATGATGTGCTTGTTAATCTAAAATCAACTAAACATGGAATAGGATTCAAGAATGAAGAAAAGGTTGGTACTAAACCACAACAACCTAGAGCTCAACCTAGGACTAATAACCAAAATGCTTATCCTAGAAGTAGAAATCCTAGAAATAACTTGCATGTTAGACCAAATAGTGAAAATGCTAGAAGACCTAGAAATGATGCATATTTTAGGCCAAACCTTGAACAATTTAGAAGACCAAGAAATGACCCTCCACCTAGAAATAGATATTCTAGAAATGATGCATATTTTAGACAAACTTGTGAACCTCCTAGAGCTCATAATAGGAGAAACAATGGTGTTCAAAGTAGAGTAAGCAACCTTCATTCATCTAGTTACTATGTACCTAGAAAAATGCATAATCCCAACGTGACTTGTCATTATTGTAGACGTATTGGTCATATTGCTCCCGCTTGCTTTACTCGTCATAGACATATAAATCAATTGCATCATTATAACATGCCTAACCCTCAAGGACCCAAGATGGCATGGGTACCTAAAGAACATTAATTTGTTTTGTAGGTGTGCTTGAAGGGATCAAGTGTACTATGGTACCTTGATAGTGGATGCTCCAAACACATGACGGGAGATGAATCCAAATTCCTTCAACTAGAGCACAAAGAAGGAGGAAGTGTCACATTTGGTGATAACAATAAAGGAAAAATCATCGGCATTGGTTCGGTCGGTAAGGACGAAAACTCCTCTATTAAACATATACTACCTGTGAAAGGTTTGAAGCATAATCTCTTGAGCATAAGCCAATTATGTGACAAGGGAAATCTTGCTCTATTTAATTCGGATGAATGTCTTGTATTTAGACGTAGTGATTTCAATATCATACTTTGTGGTTTTAGAATTGATAATATCTATATGGTTGATCTTGCAAACTCCTCACCCGAACATGTTGATTGTTTAGTAAGCAAAGAGAATAACTCTTGGCTATGGCATCGTAGAGTAGCACACATGAACATGCATCTTTTGAACAAGCTTCTTTCTCAAAACTTAGTAGTTGGTCTTCCCACTTTAAAGTTTGAAAATGATTCTATTTGCGATTCTTGTCAAAAAGGGAAGCAAACCAAAGCATCTTTTAAATCCAAGAATGTTGTTTCAACGTCTAGACCTTTGCAATTACTTCACATGGATTTATTTGGTCCCTCTCGTATTGAAAGTCTTGGTAAAAATAAATATGTTTTTGTAATTGTTGATGACTTTTCTAGATTTACTTGGACTCTATTTCTTGCAAATAAAAGTGATGCTTTTCAAAATTTCAAGTATTTCCTTAAGCGTGTTCAAAACGAAAAGGAATCGACCGTCACTTCGATTATAAGTGATCATGGGGGACAGTTTGATCACAATCTCTTTGCGGATTTTTGTGACGAAATCGGAATCGAACACACCTTTTCCGCTCCACGGACACCACAACAAAATGGGGTGGTGGAAAGGAAAAATAGGTGTCTCGAAGAGATGGCTAGAACCATGCTCGACGAAGCTAAGATTCCCAAATACTTTTGTGCGGACGCCGTGAGTGCCGCTTGCTATGTTTTAAATAGAGTAGCAATTCGGCCGATACTCATGAAAACCCCATATGAACTTTATAAGGATAGAAAACCCAACATTTCTCATTTACGTGTTTTTGGTTGTAAATGTTTTGTTCATAATAATGGGAAGGACCAATTGGGTAAGTTTGATGCTAAATCGGATGAAGGTATTTTCATTGGTTATTCCTCACGTAGCAAAGCATATAGGATCTTTAACAAAAGAACCCAAATTGTGGGGGAATCCCCTCATGTTGTGTTTTCCGAAGATAATACTCGCTTGGCGAGAAAGGAATCCGGTTTTGATCTTGCAGGTATCTTGGATAGCTTGAAAGATAAAATCCAAGAAGAACCTTCAAAGGAAAACAAAAATGAAATTGGGGAACAACCAACTGAAGAAGCGCCACAATTAGAAAAAGGAATAAATACGCCTAACGAGTGGAGAACGATCAAGGATCATCCTCTCGAACAGGTAATCGGCGATGTTGGAGAAAAGGTAAGTACCCGAAACTCCCTCAAAAACACTTTAGAACTTACTGCTTTTGTTTCTCAAATTGAACCTAAAACCATCTCCGAAGCAATTAGGGATGAATTCTGGACCTTGGCAATGCAAGAGGAGCTTAACCAATTCGAACGCAATAACGTTTGGGATTTGGTGCCAAGACCCGAAGGTCATTCTATAATTGGTACGAAATGGGTTTTTCGCAATAAACTAGATGAAAATGGTATAATCACTAGAAACAAAGCTAGGCTTGTGGCAAAAGGCTATAGTCAAGAAGAAGGTATTGATTATGAGGAAACCTGTGCTCCCGTAGCTAGATTAGAAGCTATTCGTCTATTACTTGCTTTCGCCTCTTCAATGAATTTTATTCTATATCAAATGGATGTGAAAAGTGCTTTTCTAAATGGTTTTATTGAAGAAGAAGTTTATGTCGAACAACCCCCCGGCTTTGAAGATTTTAAATATCCCGATCATGTTTTCAAACTCAAAAAGGCTCTTTATGGTTTAAAACAAGCTCCTCGAGCTTGGTATGAAAGGTTGAGTAAATTTCTTTAGGAAAATGATTTCATTAGGGGAAAAGTTGACACAAACCTCTTTGTCAAGCATAAAAACAATGATATTTTATTAGTTCAAATATATGTAGACGATATTATATTTGGTGCTACTAACAATGTTTTATGCAAGGAATTTTCCGATCTAATGACTAGCGAATTTGAAATGTCTATGATGGGCGAGTTAACATTCTTTTTGGGGTTACAAGTGAAACAAATGAAAGAAGGTACATTCATATGCCAAGCCAAATATTGCAAAGAACTACTAAAACGCTTTGAGATGAACAATGCAAAAGAAATGGCTACTCCCATGAGCACATCCGATCATCTAGACAAAGATGAAAAAGGTAAGGAAGTCGACACTAAAAAGTATCGAGGTATGATTGGCTCTCTTCTTTATCTTACCGCTAGTCGTCCGGACATCATGTTTAGCGTGTGTTTATGTGCTCGCTATCAGTCATGTCCGAAGGAGTCTCACCTTACTGCGGTGAAACGGATATTAAGGTATCTCATTGGTACTACAAATGTGGGTCTATGGTACCCCAAAGGCTCTTCATGCCAACTTATTGGATATTCCGATTCCGATTTTGCTGGATACAAATTGGACCGCAAGAGCACAAGTGGCACTTGCCATTTGCTCGGTAGCTCTCTTGTCTCTTGGTTTAGTAAGAAACAAGTAAGTGTTGCGTTGTCTACCACCGAGGCTGAATATGTAGCCGCGGGGAGTTGCTGTGCTCAAATCCTATGGATGAAACAACAACTCTTGGACTATGGCCTAAGTCTTGATCACATTCCTCTTAGATGTGATAACACTAGCACCATATGCTTGACGAAGAACCCCGTTCTTCATTCGTGAACAAAACACATCGAAATTAGACATCATTTTATTAGAGATCATGTACTCAAAGGCGATGTCGAAATTGAATTTGTTGAAACCAAAAGCCAATTGGCAGACATCTTTACCAAGCCTTTAGAGAAAGAGTCCTTCTTCCGAATTCGCAGTGAACTCGGGATCCTTGACTCCACTTTGATCTAAGTCATGCATTGCATTTTCTTTCCTACATGATTTCTAACTTGAGCGTCGGAGGCGTCTAACTTCTTTTTGCAGGTATCACCCTAGAGCTAAGAGCAATTCTTAAGCAAACCGCGAATCTGCAGCAATGTCCCTATAAAAATCGATTATCCCGTATCAATAATCGACTACCCTCTAATTTTTTTTCCAATAAATAAACCTTGTTTATTTCATCTTTTGCATCTTTCCTTACTATTTTTTTGCTAATGGCAAAAGGGGGAAGAAAACGGGATATCGGGTATGCACCACCTCTTAATTCATTGATTGCTTATAAGCTAAAATTGAGGGGGAACTCTTAAATTGAGGGGGAACAAGAACAAAATTGCATAATTGTTACTTGTCTTGAATTGTCAATATCTTTTGCCTAAATTGCATATCCCGCTTAATGTTTGCCATTATCAAAAAGGGGGAAATTGTTAGAAACACGTTCTCAATGCAATATACTAAACGTGTACTCTTTTGTAGGTTTTGATGAATGACAAACGAAGCAAAAATTGATATATGACGGAATTCAAGTACAAGCGCACAATGGTTGCGAATAAGATTGAAGTTCAAGATATAGCTTTTAATTGTTATTGAGTTGTTCTAAATTGTAATCTCGATCCTATAACTTGACTCATAGTATGGCCTCTCTCATAAAACTATTTTCCAAAATCATGCATATTTAATTCTGTGTCAAAAAGATTTTAAATCATGCATATTTACATTAGACAAAATGTTTTCTAAACATGCCTCAAAAATCTGGGCTAAAATAATCGATTATGTACTGATGATAATCGATTGTTTCTGAGCCAAGACTGCATGACAATCGATTATGAATTAATGGTAATCGATTGTGAGTAAGACAGTGAACATCAGGTTTTTCCAAATCTGCATGATAATCGATTGTGAACAAATGACAATCGATTGTTGTTGAGGTAAAGTTTTTCAAATACTCAAAATAATCGATTATGAACTAATGGTGATCGATTGTGTTGAGTTGATGTCTTCCAGTGATTTTAAATTTAATTAAGTAATCGATTATGTCTTTAGATAATCGATTATCACTGAGACAGTAAGTTTTATGATTTTCAGAAAATAACAAGTAATCGATTGTTGCAAAGGACAATCGATTGTTGAAGCTGGCCGTTGTCAAATGATTTTCAAATACCATAAGGTAATCGATTATTGATTCTAGATAATCGATGTTCTGCCTAAAATCCGTAAATGATTTTTAGAACGTTGCTGAAGTAATCGATTATTGATTTTATATAATCGATGTTTTGCTTAAAATCTGGAAATGATTTTTAGAACGTTGCTAAAGTAATCGATTATGAACTTAGTGTAATCGATTATCTGATTTTGAATATTGCCAGTAATCGATTATAGATTATGTATAATCGATTGTGAAGCGTTAAATCCGGGATTGATTTTTAAACTGACTGGCAGATAATCGATTGTTTGGTCTTAATAATCGATTATCACTGAGTAATTTCAGCAACTCTTAATTGGCAATTAGACAACGGTTGAACCAACTTTTTCAACTATAAATACAGCTTCATTTCAGTGTTTTAAAAACAACAACATACACAAACTGATCATTACATTGCTATAAGCTTTCATTCAATTGTTCTTCATTTTCTACTCATTTCATAAAGCTTTTGAGAGCCATATTATTGCTTAAAGTTGTTGTGATCTTGAACATATTCTTTTACTCATATCTACTCAATAAGGAGTACTTTAGTTAAGTGAGTGTCCAAGTATTTGATATACTTGTAAGAGAATTGCGATTCTCTTGTTTCAAGGAACTTGCGTTTCCTTGGGTGAAGTCTTTGAGATTGCGATCTCCGAGCAACTGTTTGAGGCTTGTGTCCTCAAGTGTGTAACGGTTTGTTGAGCACCCTTAAGCTTAACAAGATAGTGAAAAATCTCGAGAGAGTCTCTCGGGGACTGGACTAACCACGTTGGTGGCCAACCAGTATACATCTTTGTGTAAGTTTATTTTTCTGCATTTATTTTACTTCCTGCAAAGTTTAAATTCCGCAAGAAAACGCTAAATTCTATTAATACGCTATTCACCCCCCCCTCTAGCGTAAAGCGTAGTTTCTAACAATTACAACCCAAAAAAATTCTAGGTAATTCAGTTCCTAGAGTGTTTGCCCAAAATACATCATTGGCAAACACCGGAGGACTTGCTAGTAGTATTGTTTTGTTCAAAAAGTTTTCCTTGGCTGCTTCCTTCGCCACTGCTCAGCTACTCTATTTTGCACCCTGGAAAAGTGCCTCACTACCACGTTGCCCATCTTTTGAATCAACAATCTGCATTCACAAATTAAAGGGTCAAATATTAGGTTTCCATTTAACAACATATTGATTACTTCTGCTGAATCAGTGTCTGCTTGAAACGGAACTAAGCTGTTTTGTTTTGCTAATTGTAGGCCTCTTATGAGGGCTCTAAGTTTAGCCCATGTGTTAATTGTTTGTGGTAAGTTTTCCATGAAGTCTAACATCCAGCTTCCACTATGATTTCTGAAAATAAACCAGCTCCGCCAAATCGTGGGTTGCCCTTTGCTGCACCATCAGTGTTCAATTTGAAAGAGCCTCTTGGCGGTGGTGTCCGTTTGAGCAAGATTGATGGGCGCATTGTTGGTTATTGTTTTGGAGGGCTTGATATTCGGTAGCTTTAGCAATGGTTTTATTTTTATTGATTGATTTTTTTTTGTTTATTGAACACATTGTTAGTCCTTGTTCAGATGTGCCAAAGGCAGTAAGGGATGAGTATTGCCCGGTTAAGGTAGTCATTGAACTTCACCCCTTTAAGGATTGGCAATACTGTTTGCCAAAGGTGGGTGCAGTTGAGAGGGTTGGAAGGTGGTGGAGTTGATGATTTTGACCAGATAGTATTCCAAAAGTGGGCAGCATTGGGGCGTAGAAGAAGATGTGATCAGTATCTTCCTGCCTAGAACCACAGTAATGGAATAGGGTGGGGTAGTTTATTCTAATTGAGTTCAAAAATATCCTGGCGGGAAGTCTTTTGTGGCTTAGGAGCCAGATGAAGTATTTTATCTTGTTTGGAGTTTGTAGTTTCCAGATCCACTTAAAGTGGTCCACTTTCCTATGAGAGCAATCTTGAGCACTTTTGTTTATGATAGAGTATGCAGAACTGTTGGAAAACTACTCATTGGGTGTGATACCCCATATTAGTGTATCCTCCTTAGTGGTTATTCTTGGAATAAACACATCCTTCAGGATGTTTTGGATATGGGGAGGGACGTCAAATAACAGGGCTGATGTGTCCTAAGTTCCCATATTGTGCACTATCTCCACCTTAATTTGAAGGTCATTTTGGGTTAAGGGTCCCTCTATCACCTACTTGAGTGCAGGCTGATTAGGAATCCATGTGTCATTGAAGAAGTTGACCCCGTTTCCTTTGTTGACAATCCATCTACTAGCTTTGATGCAGGTTTTCCAGCCCTTTAGCAAGCTCTTCCAGGTAGGGGATTTGTTGTTCCCATGGTGTCTCCCAACTTGGGCAGGTCTGGACATATTACGATTTTTGTGGATAAGGACTCTAACCCAAAGGCTGTTGGTGTTCTTGTAAGCTCTCCATGGCAGGTTTGCTAAAGCAGTTTTATTTTTAAAGCTTGCTTTTTGCAGCCCTAGCCCTCCCTCAGCTTTAGTTATAGTGACTACCTCCCACTTAATCAAATGAAGTTTTCTCTTTTCAAGAGTAGTTCCCCAGAGGAAGTTCCTCTGATTTCTATCAATTTGATTGGTTATTTTGGTTGGCAGAGTTATATATTCATTTACATGGCTTGGGATGTTACTCAGAGTATATTTTGCTAAGACAGTTCTCCCAACCATGTTGAGGACTTTGGTTTTCCAACCAACCAATTTGTTTTGCATGTTGTCAATGATAAATTGGAAATCAGAGCCTGAATGCTTTTTATGAAAGATTGAAAAACCAAGATATTTTCCAAAGGATGTGGTGTGCTTGATGGATAGGATGTTAGAGAGTTGCTGGGATGTATCTTGTGTAGTGTTTGAGGAGAATAGGACTCTTGATTTGGCCAGATTGGTTTTTTGTCCCAGCTGGCAATTGAAGTTATGTAATATGGAAAGGATTGTATTACAGTTCCTGATATTACCTTTGGAAAAGAGAGTGAGGTCATCGGTAAAGAAGAGGTGGGAGATTTTTGGTCTAGACCTACTTATGTTGATGGGGTGCCATTGATTTTTGATGACTGTCTTGTCGATGGCTCTGGATAGCCTTTCCATATATAGAATGAATAGGTATGGTGACATAGGGTCCCATTGTCTGATGCCTCTTGAAGGGTTGAAAGGCTCAGTTTTCCCTCCATTTACAAGGATTGAGATAGAAGAAGTACTTATGCAGTACATGATGAGCTTGGTCAGTCCCTCAGGAAAGTTGAAGGCATTTAGGGTGTCTCTGATGAAGGACCATTCTAACCTGCCAAAGGCTTTTTCAAGTTCTATTTTTAGGATCATATTAGCACTCCTACCCTTTATTTTCCTAAAATGGTTCATGTATTCTTGGATAATAATGGCATTGTCACATGTTCTGCTGTTTGTTAAGAAACTAGCCTAACTTGGTCCTATGATGAGGTACATTATAGGCTTGATCCTATTCACTATGATTTTTGTGACAGTTTTGTAGATGGTATTTCAAAGGCCAATGGGTCTAAAACATTTTAGCATTGAAGCTTGTGGACATTTGGGGATTAGGAACAATAGTTTTTGGTTCATGGTTTCATCCATATAGCATGTGCTGAAGCATTTTAGGCAGAATTCTATGACGAAGTCCCTAATAATGTTCCAGTATTTCTGGGAGAAGAAAGGGTCTGGGCCTAGGGATTTAAATGGTTTGCTGGAGAAGACAACTCTTTTTATTTCAATCATGTGGAGGGGCCTGTCCAAGAAAGCCTTATGACTTTGCTGCAAGATGGGTTCCATTGTGGACCGGGGTGTGGTTGCCCAAGGGACTTCAGAGTGAGAAGTTGTGTAAAGCTCATTGAAGAATGTGACAATAGTTGACTGGATCTCTGTTTTATCATTGATCCAATTGCCATTCTCATCTTTGAGGGAGAGGATTCTATTTATCCTTCTTCTATTAAGGGTAGAAGTGCGGAAAAATCCGGTGCTGGCATCACCCTCATTGAGCTAGTTGATTCTTGACTTCAGCTTCCTGAAGTATTCCTCATTTTTAGTATGTTAAGCTCCTCATTGAGGTTAGATTCAATCTTTTGGAGAAAGCTACTGAATTGGTAGTTAGGAGACTTTTGGATGCCATAGATTCTGGCAAGGAGTCTGTTTTTTCTGTGAAAAATATTTCCAAAGACTTGTTGATTCCAAGTTTTTGCCAGATCTTTGAATTTGGCCGTGGATTGGAGTAGAGGAGTTTGGTTAGAGAAGGCTTGATTAATGATGTTGGGGAATGAAGGGTTTCTAGCCCATATTGTTTCAAATCTGAAGGGTCTAGATGATTTATATCTAGGGGGTCCTTCCATTTGAATCTTTAAAGGATAGTGGTCTGAGTGGGTCCTAGGCAGGGGTTGAACACTTGCCTTAGGGTATTGTTCAATCCAACCCACATTGGAAAAACACCTATCAATTCTTTCTAGGATTAGGGAAGTCCTATTAGAATACCTTTTATTAGTCGAGGTAAATTTACTTCCTTTATACCCTAGGTCAATTAAGTGACACATATTTATGCAGTTCCAAAAAAGGTTACTACGGCTCGGGTTAATAGTGTTGCCCCTAAATTTATCCCTAGACTTTAAGACTTATTGAAGTCTCCCCCTATGAACTAGTTATCACTTAATGAATTGGAGATGGTGATAAGCCGATCCAAGAGGTTTTTTCTTTCTGCCAACAAGTTACTAGCATAGATTGCTGAAAAAAGCCAAGGTGGTTGATTAGGTCTTACCTCACTATTGTGTGAATACCTTGGGGGTGGTAGCCACTTCTTCTACAGCAACCATATCCTCCTTCCACATGAACACTATCCCACCATAAGTCCCACCGTAGGGGATTGGATAATCATATCAAATTCAAGTGTCTGCACCAGAGTCTAATGGTCCGCCATTTTTGTTTCAAGAAGGACCAACATTGTTGGCTTGTGCATGTTTACAATCTTCATGCAGTGCCTTTTGAATTAAGTACTATTACCACCCCTAACATCTTATATGATGTAGCTCATCATTGGGAACGTGGGTGACTAGTGAGCTCCTTCTTGGGGGCTCGACTGCTTCGGTAGACTTGGCACTTGTGGTAGAGGGGATTTCCTTTTCAGGCTCAGAATTGGTGTTAGGTTTATCAGTGGTTTCACTTGTCCCTATGCTTGGGATGAGACAAGGCTCATTCTATACTTGGACATGGATTTGGGGCATAACACTACCACTATTTCGCTCACTTCCAAGCTGAATTCGATCGATCTTACCGAATCTAGCAGAATCGACTCCATTCTTGGTGTTTGGTAGGTATACTCTAGTTCTTCTATGGAACCCTTGTTCTTCAGTAGATCTAGTGCGTTGGAGACTCCTTGTCGAAGATTGTGGAATGGAGGAGGTTTGTTCGTTCTCTTTGATGTGGATGATGAGAAAGTCATTGATGGGTCGATCTAAGTGAACTCTGGCTCCGCCGCTGGGTCTTCCTTCATTAGGTTTGGGAAGAATGTGAGAGATTGGAAGCTTTGGAGAATGTGGTTGTTGAGGGCTTGTGGGTCCATAATCGGCGATGGGCTGTCGGAGCTGGCCATCGATTGCCATAGGACAGGGCCAAATTTCACCAGTGCCTTATTTAGGGATTCTAATGTCCCTCTGTCTAGGTGAGCCAAATTTTGGACTATCACCATCACCTTCATGTCGTCCAGAGTGAAGTCGTAGGAGATCACCTGCCCTTGCAAGGCTGCCTCTAACCAGGAGGCCAGTTGGTGGTCCGGTGGAAGTGGGTTGGTGGAGATAGTGGTCAGAAGGTGTTTTTTGTCATTTTTTTCCCTATTTTGGGTAAAGATGGGAGTGGTGTTTAAGGACCGATTTTCCATCACAAATCCTTCTGGTGTCACATCTTGGACAATAGAAGGGTTACTAGGTATTGGGATTAGGGATGTATCTTGCTCATTAATTGGGGATGTAATGGAGGTGATGGTTATGGTCTTTTCGACTGAGGATGGGGGGGTGCAGATAGGGTAATCGATTACCGTTTCTGTCACTTAGGTTTTCACCATTATCATGTGTGTTGCAGTAGCTTTGGTATAGGGGGCATAGGTTTTGGGGATTCGGTGTGGGAAATGGTTCTCAAAGGTACCCATGGATGAGTATCCGTTTGGGTTTAAGGAAGAGGCCCTATTGGTTGATTTACCAAATGTGATGATTGTGCCATTGGGGTTTAGCCCAGCCTCCATTTGGGAAATGAGCAGATTATTTGAGTTGGTGGAGTCTTCTGCTTCTGGCCCCTCTTTTCATTTGGCCCCCATAATGGGCTGTTCCAGTGGGTTTGGTTTGTGCACATGATTGGGCTTCTGATGTCCCCCGGTTGGTGCTCTTATTGGGCCTACCGGCCTTTTTTTATTTCTCTGGGTACTGTGGGCTGGGTCTTTAATTAAATTATAATTAAAAGCTTTTGTTTGAAGGAATTTACCTGTAATAGCATCGAATATGTTTACCTGTACCTCATTTGTATGTTGAGTGTGTTGTAATATCAGTATACTATCTTCCATGGGAGTAGGTGCCTTTGGTTGTCCCAGTTTGCGTCTCCTTGGAAAGGTGACTGTCTTCCATTCACTGTCCTCTAGTGTTAGCTCTGTGTGGTTTGCTTCTTCTCGCGTTCCATTGTCTAATGAGGGGTGTGTTTTGAAGTTTCACCTTATAGCAGTGTGTCCTATCCTACCGCATCTGGTACATAGTGTTCTTTCGCCTTCATAGATCACTGGTTGTTTGTGGTCTCTAATAATTATTGATGTTTCCACTAGTGTTTCTAGGGACACTTGAATACAAATGCGAGCATATCTCCCCCTTAGGGTAGAGGATGTGCATTGGTAAATCTTTAGGAGCTTGCCTAGTTTCCTTTCAACTTTTTCCAAGATGACTTTATTATAGAACTCAGTTGGAAGTTGGGGTAGCCTTATCCAAATTGCAGTAGAGGTGAGAATGGCTTCCTGAGGGACAAACTTTGGTTCCTATTTTCGGATAGATAAGAAATGTCCCGAAATAAACCATGTCCCTAGATGTAGTGTCTTAACCATCCGTTCCCGTAAGCTAAATTTTGCTATGAAGAAATCTCATCCTAGGTCAATCAAGATTAACATTTCAAATGGTTTCCCTAGGTCAATTAGTTTAGGTCGGCATGTGGTAAGACATTTTTTTTAAATATTTTGATGATTACCGAGTATCTCCAGGGGGCAAATAGGCATTTCTTTTCTTCAGTTGAGAGTGGGATGGAGCCTTCAATATGATTCCCTTTAGCCTGTTCTGGATGGTTTTCATTTCGTGTTAATTGGTTTGATTACCCGCTTGTTTATCTAGAAGTATTTTCTTGTATGAGTATTGTGATGTTTCCACCTCTATTTCTACTTCTTTATCTGGGGACTCTAGGGGAAGAGGAGGTTTGATCAGAGAGGAGTCCATGTTGATGACTTCTGAAGGGAAGGAAAGAGATGAAGAATAATGTCAATAGGGTTTCTTGTAGTGGAGCCAATGTAAGCTTAATCCAACTAAAAACATACATGCTTCAAGTTGCAACTTCTTTCCTCGTCCCTGAATTAATTGACACAGTCCAAGGTCGTGACGCGTAGTGCATTTCAATACAATAGACCTCACATATTTGTTATGTCTAGTAAGTGAATTGTGTTATATTTAATAAAGTTCTTTTTCTTATTCCGTCCTGGAATTTGCCTATGCTCACTTATTTTTCAGAAGTTTGCCGATCTAGAAACATGTCGTTTCTTTTCTTTGAGCGTCCTTGTTGGTTTACCCTCCGTCAAGGGCGTCGCCATCAATTTTCTTTTTGTTAAGAATAGAATTCTATTTAGAGTGAATGTCTATTTGTAGAGAGTTTTACTTTGAGGCTAAGTTGTTTTTCTTCCTATAAATAGAGGGGTCTTACCCCATTGTAAATTATCCCAAAATTCAATAAGTATTTTCTCTCTCTCTTTCTTTGCAATATTGTTCTTCTTATTTTATTATTTCATAACACGTTATTAGTACGAGTCTCTAATTATCTATTGAAATTTAGCCTATATTAATACTCGTCTTTGAGAGCTTGATGGTACCACCCGTGGCTGAAATCAAGATGAACTAATTCTGGTTTCTTGGATATTATATTGGAAAGTTGAAGCATTGGCTTTGACAATGCAACGATATAAATAGAGGCTTAATCATGGAAGATGGCCACCGTCTTCCTTTAAAATTCCAAATGAGATATATCTCATCGATGAGCCTCCACAATGAGGTATATTAAAGGCAATAGAGAATTACGTTTTCCACTTGCAAAATTGAAAAGAGAAGGGATTTTCAAGCTTTAGGAATAAATTCTTAATTTAAGGTAAATATTTTATCTTATTTTTCTCATTTAAGTTCTTGAAATTTTATAACTTGATTTTAAATACAAGCAAAGACGATAAATTTTAATTGTAACTCTAACAGAGTTTGAAAGAAATTATAATCATCCAAAGTGGTAAATTTTCTATGTCTTGCCATGTCAAATTTATGTATAATTGTGGGCAAAGAATTGAAATCGTCCCATTGAAGTTGCTCCATTCTCATTCCCTATAGAGAATGTGATAGCAATATGTGATAAATCTGAAAGAAGACAAAATTATTACCGTGAAGGTATCAATGAATGTGGACGTGGCAATAGACGAAATTATAATCGTCGTCATTGTTATAATGAGAATAATAAGGATTCTCAAAATAATCCTCCACTCTGTGAAAGTATATTTGTCATCAGTTAGACAATATGAAATTTTATAAAGCACATATAGATGATTATGGTCCATTCATGATGTGAGTGTGGCAACATCTAATTTATGAATACATATTCATTCTTGGAAGAATATGAACGTGCTAGTGGTAGTGAATATACCACACTCGCCTCTAGAAGGAGGTTTGATATGATATAAGAAAATAATGTCATTATTATGGCATGAATGGTCATTGATTACGTACCTATTGTACGCCAAAATATTTTGGTAATGTGATTATATAATGCAAGAAACATATCTTGCATATAATTTTGACCATGACCATAATGGTACAACTTTCTCTTTAAAAGAAATATTCACTATATGGATATTGATTAATATGTGATAGTACCAAATTAATTGAGAACTCTGCAAGAGCCAATTATACTATTTTGGAGAAACACAATTGATTACCAATAAGGTATTGTGTTGTAGTAATTCTCAAAGAAACTTATTCAGTTTCCAAAGTATATGCGAAAGCGGTTGATTGTACTGAGACTATAAATAAAGGAAAGATTTGATATCTTCTATTACTACAACTTGTAGCGGAATAATATGTATGCGAAAAGGTACCCGCTTTATTCTCCAGTTTGTACAACATATATAAAAGAATGTCACAATAAAGTAGAACTTTATTGACATAAAACCCATATCATAATAAACTTGGAGTTTATTGATATCCAGTTGGCATAGCTGTTTTAGTCATATTAATTAAAGTATGATGTGCAAAAATAAACGAGAATCTATATGGGTAAATATTAAAGAACTACAAAGATCTTTACGAATTCACTTAGGTTGCTTGTTCTCGTTAATTGATAGACCAATTAAAATTGGGATTGAATCCCATAGATGCTGGAAATATCAAAGGTATGGGCCCATTCACCTGCCATGTACACCACATAAGATGCATCTATGAGATGGTTACATGTGCGATTATTATTAACATGCAACATGGCCGGTGCTTGCGTGGTAACTTGCTCAATAATTTAATTTCGAGCATAATTTCCAATTTTTCTATTCAAGAAAGCATCTTGATAAGTTGGTTTACATCATAGTTGATTTAGCAAAATAATTTATTGAGTGTCTCCACTTAATAGCTAAATTGTTTCTTATGAGAACAAAGTTATATATATATATATATATATATATATATATATATATATATATATATATATATATATATATATATATATATATATATATATATCAGTTTGATATACGTTATATACGATAGTATATTATATTCTCCCCTCACAAATGGTCGGGGTCAGGAACCAAATAATTTCGTCTTATTATTATTGATGTTTGGTGTATATTTTCACTAACACTATAATGCACAAAGATGAATTTCCAAAATTGAGGAAGCAAGTTAGTTTTTCTAATATGAGGGGGAGACAAGATATAACAGTTGATAAAAAAGTTACACGGAATGAATTATTATTTATACATATAGATCCTCGAATAGGATACTATGAACTTGAAGTTCATAAAAGGATAATTTATTTGCAATATATTGCAAAGCATGCCATACGCATTTGTTGACCCAAAGAAAGTAACTATATTCTCATTGCAAATGCTCACATTAAGTCCTAGAAGGACAAAATCTATGGTACGCTTAAAGTGTATAGACAAATCAGTTTCAAATAGAACTTCTTGATAAAGAAGATGAGCAAATGATCAAAGTGATCATAATAAATGAGGCAAGTGATCTAGAAGGTCACGTGACATAACACTTCATAAAATCTCATGAGAGATTCAGGTACATGAATATATGAATGAAAAGATCTATATGGCATGTCTTTATGAAAATTTATTGGAACTGATATAACATGTTTGTCGACGACATCTATCATAGTGCTAAGTTTAGATGAGGATCTTAAGTCTATCAAGTATAGACAGAAAAGTATTGGCCAAATGGAAGAGATACAATTCAAGTAGAATTGATTCCATATGAAAGACATGTAGTTTTGGACATGTAGTTCAAATACTTAAAAGTATAAAGTCAATGGTATGCAATCAGTTTTCGATATCTTATTTGTCTAGCATGACATGAAAACTTGATATGCATCTAAAGTCTATAATATGACCTATATGAATTAACTTATATGACAATCCATGAAGGATTTAAGTTGCTTGAAGCATCTACAATTCTTGATCTTCAGGTACCACTTCCTCAGTGCAATTTATGCACAAATGTATCTTGCTATAACTATAAGCATGATAATGTCATAGCGAGGATACCTTTATGGAGATATTGAAGAGTCATTCCACGATATTTGTGAAGACATTATATATTTATCACGAGTTATGATTTCAAGGTGCAAATATTCATTATAGTTAATATGACTGATTTATTTATCAAATCTCTACCAATGATCTCTTGAAGATGGTGCACAAGATTGGAATGCGAAGGCTCAAGGATGTGAATTGATGCTCTTATCAGGGGGAGTTAATGCACGTTGCACTCTTTTTCCTTTATAAGGTTTTGTCCCACTGGGTTTTCCTTGCAAGGTTTTTAACGAGACGAACAATAGGCGCACTTATAAAGATGTGTACTTTTTTTCCTTTTCTAGAATTTTTTCCCATTGGGTTTCGTTTTAGTTAAGGTTTTAACGAGGCACATTACTTATTGAGTAGACATTCAAGGGGGAGTGTTAAGAATAGAATTCTATTTAGAGTGACTGTCTACTTGTAGAGAGTTTTACTTTGAGGCTAAGTTATTTTTCTTCCTATAAATAGAGGGGTCTTACCCCATTATAAATTATCCCAAAATTCAATAAAAAATTTCTCTCTGTTATGAAATAATATAAGAACAAGAACAATAATACAAGAACAAGAACAATAGAGAGAAAAGTAGAGAGAGGAGTATTCTTATTGATACTTGGGATTGTTAGTGATGATTTACAATGGTAGAAGACCCCTTTATTTATAGGGAGGTAGTGACTTAGCTACCAAGAATAAAACTCTAGAATCTCTCTAATTATAGACATTCACCTTAAATAGAAGTCTATTTATAACACTCCCCCTTGAATGTCTATTCAACAATGTGTCTCGTTAAAACCTTAAAACCAAAACCCAATGGAAAAAATTAAAGAGAAGGAAAAAGAGTACATATGTTTGAATATGCGCCTATTGGTTGCCTCGTTAAAAACCTCCCAAGGAAAACCCAGTTGGGACAAAACCTTGTAAGGGAAAAAGAGTGCAACGCGCATTAACTCCCCCTGATAAGAACATCAATTTATATCCTTGAGCATTTGCATTCCAATCTTGTGCATCATCTTCAAAATGATCTTTGGTAGATATTTGATAAATAAATCGACCATATTGACTTGAATGAATATTCCGCACCTTAAAATTATCATTCTTGATAGATATGAACATCTTCATATAATGTCGTGGAATGACTCTTCAATATCTCCATAGATGTATTCTTGATGCCATCATGCTTATAGTTATAACAAGATACATATGTACACAAATTGTACTTAGGATGTGGTACTTCAGGACCAAGAATTGCATATGCTTCAAGCAACTTAAATCTTTCAAGTTAAGTCATGTAAGTCACATAATAAACTTTAGATGCATATCAAGTTTTCACGTCATGCTAAACAAATAAGATATCGAAAACTGATTATACATACCTTTGACTTTTATACTCTCAAGTATTTGAACTACATGTCCAAATCTACATGTCTTTCACATGGAATCAAGTATTTGTCTATACGCTTTAAGCGTATCAAAGACTTTGTCCTTCTGGGACTTAATATGAGCATTTGTAGTGAGAATATAGACACTTTCTTTGGGTCAGCAAATGCGTATAGCATGCTTTGCAATATGTTGCAATTGAATTATCCATTTTATGAACTTCAGGTTCATATCATGATATTCGGGGATCTACATATACAAATGATAATTATTCCCATGTAACCTTTTCTCAATTGCTTATCATGTCTCCCCCTCATGTTAGAAAAGCTAACTTGTTTCCTCAACCTTGGGAAATCATCTTTGTGCATTATCATGTCAATATACACAGCACATTAATAATAAGATGAAATTATTTGGTTCCTGACCCTGAACCACTTGTGAGGGGAGAATATAATATACTCTCGTATACAACGTATATCAAACTGATATATATAACTTTGTTCTCATAAGAAACAGTTTAGCTATTAAGTGGAAGCACTCAATAATTATCTTGCTAAACCAACTTTGATATAAACCAACTTATCAAGATGAACTATCTTGAGTAGAGAATCTGGAAATTATGCTCGAAGTTAGATTACTGAGCAATTTACCTCGCAAGCACCGGCCTGGCTGCGGGTTAATAACAATTGCGCATGTAACCATTTCATAGATGCATCATATGTGGTATACATGGCAGGTGAATGGGCCCATATTCACCTTTGATATTTCCAGAATTTATGGGCTTCAACCCGAACTCTTTAGTTGGTCAGTTCATTAATGAGAACAAGTGATACAAGAGAATTCGTAAAGAACTTTCTAGTTCTTTAATATTCACCTATGTGAATTTGCACATCATACTTAAAATGAGATGGCTAATACGAATGCCAACTGAATAAATTATCAATATTGGTAAACTTCAAATTTACACCATGACATGTGCACTTATCAATAAACTTCAGGTTTATTATGACATGGGTTTTATACCAATAGATATCCACTTTATTGTGGCATTCTTTCGTTTGTGTAGTACAAACTGGAGAACAAAGCGGGTGGCTTTTCATATACAAATTACCCCGCTACAAGTTGTAGTAATAGGAGATATCAAATCCTTCCTTTATTTATAGTCTCAATATAATCAATCGCTTTCGCGTGTACTTTGGAAACTGAACAAGTTTCTTTGAGACTTACTACAGCACAATACTCAATTGTGTTTCTCCAACATAGTAATAATTGGCTCTTCTAGAGCTCTCAATTAATTTTGTACTACCACAGATTCGTCAACATTCATGTGGTGAATATCTTTCTTAAAGACAAAGTTATACCATTATGGTCATGTCAAACTTATATGCAAGATATGTTTCTTGCATTATCGTTGTCCTTTAATAGTCATGTTTCCAAAATACTTTGGCGTACAATAGGTACGTGACCAACGATCATTCATGCCATATATATAGCCACCAGGCTTGACACCATTAGGTGTTTCAACTATAGGGCCAAAAACTTCATGTTTTGCCAGCGAATTCAATTCTGATTGAATTACTTCTTGCCACTTTGGCCAATCGTGTCTTTTTCGACATTCTTCAACAGATTGAGGTTCGAGATCCTCACATTCTTGCATAATGCTAGATGCGACATTATAAGCAAAGACATTATCCACCACTATATCCACTCGATTAATATTTGCCTCAATATTGATTGGATTTATGGATAGTTCCGTATTTTCTAGAGCCTCGGACTTAATGGATTCCTCATGAATCTCAGAATTTGTTAAATCATGAATTTCCTCATGAGATTCTTTCGTAGTGTCATTTTGATCATTTGCTTTCCTCTTTCTAGGATTTCGATCTTTGGAACCTAATGGTCTGCCACGCTTCAGGCGTGCATTTGACTCATTGAATATGACACTAGATGATTGTCCAACAGGGACATCAATACGGATTGGGACATTTTCCGCGGGGATGTGGGATTTCGTTATCCTTTTCAAGTCCGTAAATGCGTCAGGCATTTGATTTGGTATTCTTTGCAAATGGATAATCTTTTGTACCTCTCTTTCACAAATAGAGGTATGTGGATCAAGATGAGATAGTGATGCATTTTTCCACAAAATTTCCCGTTTGGTTTCACCAACTTCTCCCCCTAATTTTGGGAAAAGTGTCTCATCAAATTGACAGTCTGCAAATCGTGCAAATCTCCTGTCAATGTTTCGAGGTAGCGAATTAATGGAGGGCGATTCAAACTCAACATATATTCCTAACCTTCTTTGCGGACCCATTTTGGTGCGGGATGGCGGTGCTATAGGCACATATACTGCATATCCAAAGATTCTTAAATGGGATATATTAGGTTCATGACCCAAAACCAATTGCAACGGGGAATATTTGTGTCAATTCGTCAGAGACGAACTAGCATTGCTGCATTCAAATTGGCGTGACCCCAAACCGAAGTGGGCAGCCGACGAACTAGCATTGTTGCATGCAAAATGGCGTGACCCCAAACCGAAGTGGGCAGCCTCGTTTTCATGAGTAAATGAGGTATTCAAGATTATACTCATGTATTGTCTCAATCTGATATCCATTTTGAATGATATCTTTAAAGCTCAACAAGTTCCTTTTAGACTTGGAGGAGAACATTTTGATTGATATCATTAAAACTCAACAAGTTCCTCTTAGACTTGGAGGAGAACATTGCATTCTCTAAAATATTGTTCCTTTAGGCAGAGTTATAGTTGCTCTTCAGGAGCCTTCAATCAATTTAATTCCCATGGTTTGACATACAAAAGAAAATATATAAACATGAGAATATACAAATCTGTTTGCTTCATATTTAAACAATATTTTCAAAATCTGCTGAGGTCCGTTGACTAACTAAATCAGATAGTCGATTATATGTTTTCCATAATCGTTTACTTTGCAGTTTGAAAATTTCAGTTTAAGCATTTTCTTAAAACAATCGATTGTTAAACACACACAATCGATTGTTGAACATTGACAATCGATTGTTAAACATAGACAATCGATTATTTGCTATTTTGAAAAACTTCAGATCACACCGTCTTAAGACAATCGATTGTTAAATATAGACAATCGATTGTTGACTATTTTGAAAAATTCCATTCTTAAGACAATCGATTGTTAAATATAGACAATCGATTGTTGGCTATTTTGAAAAATTCCAGAGCACACTGTCTTAAGACAATCGATTGTTAAATATAGACAATCGATTGTTGGCTATTTTGAAAAATTCCAGAGCACACTGTCTTAAGACAATCGATTGTTAAATATAGACAATCGATTGTTGGCTATTTTGAAAAATTCCAGATCACACTGTCTTAAGACAATCGATTGTTAAACATAGACAATCGATTGTTGAACATTGACAATCGATTGTTGAACATTGACAATCGATTGTTTTGCAGTTTTAATGCGAAATATTAGATAATCGACTGACTGTTAGGTTAGTCAATTACCGCTATTGGAAAATAAAGATATTATTGAAATCTGAGCATATTGAAACATTCTAAAGAGCTAATACTAACATTATATCATAAACTAACTAATACGAGCTGATACTAATGACTATTAGTTTATTCACTAACTATTACAAATAAGTGAAATAAAATCAAACAACTCCATCTTCTTTCATCACAGATCCATCACTGATTAGGTGGTCTATTTTCCCATCGGGTTGCTCAAAGAAGTCTGTCACATCCAGGTGGGTGATGTCAAAATTGTCGTCAGAGACAAAATTTGTTTCAGGGCCTTTATTCTTTAGAGAAGCTTGATAAAGATCAACCAAATGTCTTGGTACACGGCAAGCTTTTGACCAGTGCCCTTTTCCACCGCAACGATAACATATAGTTTCTGAACTTTTTGTCTTAGGATCCTCATAATCCCGTTTCTGCTTTTGGCGGTTATCTCTCCTCGGGGGGTGACGGACATCATGGATATTTCTTCCTTGTCTACGTCCACGGCTATGACCCCGATTACGACCACGACCATGGTTAGATCCATGGCTCTTTTCATGATTGGTATAATGAGAATACACCTTATCTGCTACAGGCAGTGGTGTAGACCCAGTGGGTCGACTTTCGTGATTTCTCATGAGCAGGTCATTATTTCGTTCAGCCACAAGTAGAAGAGAAATCAGTTCAGAGTACTTTGTGAAGCCTTTCTCTCTGTACTGTTGTTGCAGTACCATATTGGAGGCATGAAACGTTGTAAACGTTTTCTCAAGCATATCATAATCGGAGATTTTATCTCCACATAGCTTCAATTTAGAAGTAATTCTGAACATTGCAGAATTATATTCAGAAACAGACTTAAAGTCTTGGAGCCTCAGATGAGCCCAATCATATCGTGCTTGTGGCAGAGTGACCAACTTCAAGTTGTCATATCTCTCCTTTAAGCCTTTCCACAAAATGAGTGGATCCTTGACGGTGAGATATTCAATCTTCAAACCTTCATCAAGGTGATGGCGCAAGAAAATCAAGGCCTTAGCACAGTCTTGGGTGGATGCTTTATCTCTATCTTTAATGGCGTCTCCAAGACCCATAGCATCTAAGTGGATTTCAGCATCCAACACCCATGTCATATAGTTCTTGCCCGAAATTTCAAGGGCAACGAACTTTCTTTTCGTAATGTCAGACATAATCGAAAATCAAATTAGGAAGAGAGAAATACCTTAGTTTTTCTTGAGAACGATTCTTGAGACAGTAGAGTCTCGTTCTGATAACGTGTTATGAAATAATATAAGAACAAGAACAATAATACAAGAACAAGAACAATAGAGAGAAAAGTAGAGAGAGGAGTATTCTTATTGATACTTGGGATTGTTAGGGATGATTTACAATGGTAGAAGACCCCTTTATTTATAGGGAGGTAGTGACTTAGCTACCAAGAATAAAACTCTAGAATCTCTCTAATTATAGACATTCACCTTAAATAGGAGATTTATTTATAACACTCTCTCTCTTTCTTTGCAATATTGTTCTTCTTCTTTTATTATTTCGTAACACTTTTCCCTTTTTTCTGGGTGGACCACATTGACATTCCACAGTGAAAATGCCATATATATATATATATATATATATATATATATATATATATATATATATATACTTGCATACGTTAACATTATTTAACAATAATTTCACCCACATACTTCTTCAGATATTATTATGTAGCTGTTTCTATCTGATCTCGTATTGCTAGTGCTTTACACAAAGATCAACGGCACAAAAAAGAGAATCTTTGACGTCATCATAAGAATTCAAAACCAGTCTCTAACACAAACACCATATATATAATCATTAAGTATAGGTTGTAATAGTGAAATATTGTCTCATTATTATTTAAAAAAAGAGATTATTGTAGCTTTGAAAAGTATATGGGTTTTCTACCTGCTCTTGCATTAGGGAAAATCCGATTAAGAAGTAATCATCTAAAAACTAACAAGTTGAAATTAGGATTAGAAAGTTGATAAATGGCATATTAGGAAGAAAAAAAAGAGAGGATATTTTTAAATTTTTAAATTTTTTGGCATACACCATCGCAATAACAAAAAGATTTAATTTTTAGGCCCAACTTATTTTTGTTCTCTTTTATTCACTAACAAGGGGTGGTGGTAAGAGTGGTCGGGCAGTTTAATTTTTTTTAACCATCTAGTATTTAAATTACCGGACTATCTAATTCAAGTTTATGTCGTATAAGACATTTAAACAAGAAGGGTTGCTTTAATGATAAGCAGTTTTCACTTTCAATTAAAATATTGTGAGTTTGAGTCTCTTTAAAAATGAGGTGAAAAGACTTTAAAAATAAAATATTAAAGATCTATTTGAAAATAATCTCACACCTCGCATTTTCGTAATACCACCACAGCCTCTGGTAGTGGTGGAGGCAATAGTGTGTTGATCCTAAAGGTGTCAACCGGGCCGGGTTCAACCGTGACCGGCCCGGCCCGGTTACTACCGGTCCGGGTGGGCTAGGTTCGAGGGGGGTAGTGGGTTTGTCCGGTTTATTGTTTTGGGTTGGAATCCGGCCCGGCCCGGTTTGTGTGTCCAGTACCCTAAACCGGTAGGCCCGGTCCGGCCCGGTTCAACGTTAAAATTGCCAAAATATACCATGAATATACCATACATATACTATAAATATACCTTAAATATACTATAAATATACCGTAAATATACCAATTAATGGTATGCTTATAGCATTAACGAGTAATGCTTGCACTTGATCGACAAATTTATGTTATGTCTTGAGACATGGCATGGTCTGAAGGTCCTCGCTTTCTGTCCCTTAGATGTTTTTTAAGATTTTAAGACAATTATGTTATTGTTTGTGGTTACACCTGAATTGCGTAATCAAGTGCTCATTTTTCCATCTTATTTGTATTCATTCAATTATTACAAAGTATTAATATAACTTAATAGTTATACTATACATAATTCCAAAAAAACTGAAAATATACAAAATCCGACTTGGCCCGACCCGCTTCAACCCGTAACCCGTACGGTTCAATTTTAACCCGAACTAACCCAGCCCGTTACCAACCCGATACTGTTCGAACCGGACCTCCCGGCCCGAAACCCGGACGGGTCAATTTTTTTTGACCCGGCCCGACCCGGTTGGCCCGTTAAACACGTTTAGTTGATCCTACAAGTGACAGAGACGTAGTATTTGACACAATAATCGATCAATTAATTATTGACTTGTTTAGAGTACTACAATCATAATTCATTTGACCCTATACATTAGAAATCGTTTTATTTTTTAGTTAATCTATTTAGAAACTTATAGTCCGTTTGGTCAAGTTTATAAAATCAATTTATTTTGATAAGTATTTTTTTTTAAAGTATTTTTGGTGAGCACTTTTGAGCAGTAATTAGGGTTTGACTAATCTTTTGAAAATTGTTTCTAAATGTATTTTTCTCAAAAGTAAAAATAATTTTGGAGAAAAATTACGTTTTCCTGCTTCTTCAAAACTATTTTTGCTTTTCTTCAAAAGTATTTTGTTTCCTTTTAAAAATTTTATCAAACACCTCAAATTTTAGCGAAAAGTATTTTTGACCAAAATAAGCACTTTTGGCCCAAAAAAAATTAAGCCTAATAGGCTGGTCTACATTTCTTAAAGTCAAGTCAATTCTCCAGTTGGTATCAATTATCATTAGAAAAAATAAAATAAAATAAAAGATAGGTAATTGACTTGAAAGCACAAGAAAAAAATGAAAACAAAAAATACAGTACTCAACAGTGTGATCTAGTGTAAATGAATTGAAATGAACCTGAGAAACCAAAGTCTAAATTCCAATAGAAGCAAACAGATTAGCTAATTTCTTTCACTTTAATGGATAGAATTATTCGATACCTCTGTCGATAGAAATTATGGCAAATATTCTTTAAAAAGTAATCAAAATGCATAAGCATTTTAGAGAATAAATTAGTATATCAATATATGAAAATATATTACGTAAAACTTTAACTGGCATAATAATTTAAGTTTCCAAATTAAATGAAGTTTTGATTTCTTTGATCAAGAATAGGCTTAATTTCTCATTGCTTTAAGGGACATTACTCCTTGCGTATACGTTTTTTAAGGGCCACGATCCTCTTAAGAGAAATAAGAATGTTTCAAATGTTGGATCCCAAAGTCTAGGAAATTAATAGTCCTTTACATCCACATACTTGAGCGTCAAAGTTTCAGAATTTTAAGTTTATGAGTTCTTATAATGATTTTACATTAATATATAAGAGCCGTTTTCGTATATATACCATATATGAAACTATATTATTAAATATATTCATAATTTGTTTATTACACTTCATAATAATAGTATTTCTACCTAGTATATACAATCAATTAAATAAAGAATTACTGTAGTTTTATGCTTTAATATGGCTAAGCTCTTGAATCCAACTATAGACATTCATTCGAAAGACATTAGCTAGGTGAATTAGCTTCAGACATGTAAACTTAGGGAAGTAGACACAAAACCCTACTAAAGATAAAGCAGAAACATCTATCTTCAATACTGCTTCAATATTGTTGTATTGGATTACACTGCAAGATTTGAACTACATTTAGTAATACAAAGCATAAATTTCTCAATCGCAAATTTGAGTAATACAAACCAAATGAAAAGAGAGTAGCAATTCCACCATTGACAATCATTAAAAAGCTAAAAGCTTTGAATTCAAATTTGGATTTTCAAAAATTGTTAATTGTTTGGATTGGGTGTTGCTACAATAACCGGAATATGGTTTGGAGTTTATATCTCAATTTTGAGGGGTTTTGGTGAAGATTAGACTTGGTTTTGACTGAATTTCATATTGAAACTCGAAGAAAAAGAAGAAGAAGAAGAAGAAGAAGAAGAAGAAGAAGAAGAAGAAGAAGAAGAAGAAGAAGAAGAAGAAGAAGAAGAAGAAGAAGAAGAAGAAGAAGAAGAAGAAGAAGACATATTGCAGAAATTGTAGATAAATTGTAGATATTTTGTAGATAAATTGTAGATTATTTGTATTCTGATTGTAGATGCTTTATTTTCTGTTTTCACAAATAAAAAATGGCTAAAACTTCAACAAATCTTCTGAAAAATGCAATTATATCAAAAATCTCAATTATGCTACAATTGAATTGAAATTAGGATATTAAAATTCAATGTACCCAGTTTGTAGATATGTTGTAGATAAATTGTATATTATTTATATTCTAATTGTAGATGCTTTGTATTTTGTTTTCACAAATCAAAAACGACTAAAACTTCTAGAAATCTTTTGCAAAAAATGTAATTATGTCAAAAATCTCAATTAAACTACAATCGAATGGGAATTGAAATATAAAAATTCAATGTACCCAGTTTGTAAATATTTTGTAGATAAATTGTAGATTATTTGTATTCTAATTATAGATACTTTATTTTCTGTTTTTACAAATTAAAAACGACTAAAACTTCTATAAAATCTTCTGCAAAAAATGCAATTATGTTAAAAGTACCGATTAAGCTATAACTGAATGAGAATTGGAATATTAAAATTTAATGTACCTAATTTATAAATATTTTGTATATAAATTATAAATTATTTATATTCTGATGCTAAAGCAATGGATGCAACACCAGCCGACGTGAAGGAATACCCAAATTCCTATGTTTTAGTTGCGGACATGCCAGATTTGAAATCTTGAGATATTAAGGTGCAAGTAGAAGACGACAGTGTGCTGCTGAATTGGTTCCAAATTTTACCAATTAATTGATTTGATTGCTTTTGTTGGTTTTACTATTGAATCTTTAAAGATTGGAAGATAAGAGTATTTGTTTAAATTGTAATATGTTTTGTCAGAGAATTCCAAAATTACCTATTGCATATTTGGTGTAAGTTAGTTTTGTTTCATTTTTTATTTATTTCTATTTGGCAGATGATTTTTCTAAAAACAAAGCCTTATCATGTTTCTTTGTATTTTAATTGATGTTCTGTTTTTTCGTCAATTTTTTGGTAATGTAGAAAATCTGATTGGTCAATTTTTTGTGTAGCCTGTTCGATCCATCTTCTATTACCATATAAGTGATTTCCCAATGAACTTTAATACACCGAAGATCCTCAAGTACAATCAGGAAAAAGCCTCTTAATTGTATCTTTAAAATTTATTATGGTATAGAATTGATAATTTGATATACTAAATGTAATTATATCAAACCTTAAATATTGAGGGTAATTTCCTATATGGTATAGGAATGTAAAAACTCCAATATATAATGATAGGGTTGTCAGTTCGGCCGATTATTTTATAAAATCTATGTCATACCAATTTTTCGGTTATTTTATTTTGTATAACCAAAATTAGACTTTTGAAAACTATCCTAATCTCTCAGTTATTTTTCAACATTAGTATAATTTGTTTAATTTTTGATATTTTAAAAAAATTATGTAAAAGTCGCTAGTCAAAGTCAAAATGAGATAAATACATAATTGCATATAATTTTGGCAAAACTTTCTAGATAACTTTTACTATTTTAAAAGTGATGAATCAAAGTAACATGGAAGATATTCACAACAGAAATTAATACCATTATTATATGATAGGTAAAATAAATTAAACAAAGATAAAAGATATATAAATCATATGAGTGGAAAGATACTAATCAAATTGGGACTCATAAATAAAGTTTATAAAAAATTAATATCTAACAAGAGAAATCTACATCATACGAGAGGAATGATATCTAATACATGTGACTTGCTATTTAAGATCCCTAAAATGCCTATTGGCTTGCTATTCTAGATATTGAAACTAATTTAGTTCCAATATGGACAGTAAAATAGGGTTGAAAGTTGGAACTTTGGGTATAATTACTTTGTCACTTGTTGCCATTTTTATGATCCCAAGGCTTAAAAACCACTTAATGCTTTGTTAGTTTCACATTTATTATATAAAATATATTTTATATATATAAATTTATTCGGTACAATTCGATGGTTTTTAAATTTATTTTTACAAAATTAAAAACTTATCTTATGATTTAGTATGAGTATAAATTTATATAAAAATCTACAATTTGGTTAAAAGAACCCAAAAAATATCTTTTCACCTTAGATATGTCGAAAGAGTAAATTTTCTTAATACTCTATTAGTTAAGAGAGTTTGGTCACGAGAATTGTGTCAATATTCCTTTTTTTTTGTCAAACAATCAAATTTTCATTCAACTAAGTATATTATTTACAATTCACTAGTTCTTTTGGACCCTTGTACTAGTCTCTTCTACAGAAGAAAAAAATATTTGAAAATCACTGATTTCTAACTTTGTTTAACTCTTTCTATATATTTTTTACTTCTCTAACTATGACAATAGTTCAATTTGTCCATCTCCTTTTGCCATTTGATTTCCTTTTTCCCTCTTGTATGAAGTTCTAAGATAATAGTCTTCATCTTCTGTTGGCTTGTTATCTTCTTGTCTTGAAATCTCCTTTGATTCCTCTTTGCCAAATATGGCATATAACAGCTGCATATAGGAACCTTACTAGTTGTGATTTAACTCTGATCGAACTTCTCTGTTCTAGCCATTCTGTTTCAGCATCCCAGCTCTCTATGGTGTGTGTTTCCCCCATCCATTTTAACATGGTTGCCCATAGTTGTTTGGAGTAGTCGCATTCAAAGTATAAGTGCTCTATTATTTCTTCAACAGCTTTTTCACATAGCACAAAATCAGTAGCTATTGATATGCCTCATTTTCTTAATTCGTCGACTATTGTGAACTTCTTGTGCGTAGCCAATCACTGTATGAATTGATGTCTTGGCAGTGCCTTTGAACCAATTGTTATCTTCTTCCAACTGCATTTAGGATATTGGGGCATTGTTACAACACATAGTTTCTTTATACTCAACTTCCTTTTGCTACAATACTTGTTCAAGTCAACTCTTGGATCCTACTTAACCAACCATTCTCTGGTATCAAATATTTTCCTAATTAACCAACAGGCTTGTTTAGATGTTTGAATTGATATAGTCTCCTTTCCTTTTATACAATAGCTATGTATTCATTGTATCCATAGATTGTCTTTCTTTTCAGTAATTGCCACAGGAGCTTACAAAGTGCATCTATATTCCAGTTCTCTATGTCAATTACATTCAATCCTCATGTTGAATAAGGCATACAAACTTTGTCCCATGCAACCAGAGCTCTTTTCGAGATATCAGTGTTTCCAGTCCATAGAAATGTTCTGCAAGCAGTTACTATCAACTTAGATATCTCAAGTAGGTTTGCATTTCAAAGAGCACACTTTTAATTAATTGAACTCGACTAGTGTAAGAGAGAAATTTTATTATCCAGCATTTGAGCCGAGCTGTAATCTTTTCTACTAATATCATACATTGTTATATAGATAACTTCTTTGCTGATAATGGGACTCCAAGGTATGTGATGGCACCTTCCCTACTGCAAACTTCATCTCTGTCATGATCTCTTCTTTAAATTCTTTTGAAACTAATGCTATGTATAAGGCACTCTTCTCCATATTTGCCTTCAGTACTGATACTTTTAAGAAATGCTGGAATCTGCTCATGAGTAATCTGATTGATATCTTATCTGCTCTGCAACATAATATAAGATCATCTGCAAAGCAAATATGAGTTATTTTCTGTTTGGTACATCTCGGATGGTAATTGAAGTTTGATATTTCTTCCAATGTCTTCAATGATCAATTGAGATATTCCATTACTAATACAAACAAATAAGGAGACATAGCGTCTCCTTGTCTAAGCCTTTTTTTTACTTGGAATCTTGTAGTTAATCCTCCATTTATCAATAGGGAATAACTCACTGTTGTTACACATTCCATTACGAGTTGCACAAACCTCATTGGCATACCAAACTCAATCAGAATCATTCTTAGGAATGGCCATTCGACTGAATCATACGCCTTTCTTATATCTATTTTAATCAAACACCTTGGTTATACCCATTTCTTTGTATATCTTTTAACTAACTCATGGGCTATGATCACATTATCCAGTATGTTTCTCCCCTCTATAAATGCAGACTGAGTTGGCCTCGCGATACAATCATCCATTGTCTTCAACTTTACTGGCAGGATTTTACAATTATCTTGTAGACTGTGGAGCAACAAGCTATTGGTCTAAACTCCTTTACATATATATGGATATTCATCTTAGGCGGTAGAGTTACTATTGTGCAATTTATACTTTTGAACAGTTTTCCATTCTCAAATAATTCCTTAATGGCTTGTTTGACTTTACTTCCAACAAGTTCTTGGTATGTTTTGTAGAATTTTGCAAGGAATCCATCCACTCCTAGTGATTTGTTATTAGGTAACTATTTTACTACCAACTCTATATCTTGCTTTGTTATTAGTTTGATCAATTCCTGTTGTTCATTAGTTATACAAGGGCCCTTCCTAGCTGTTTCCATTGGCTCTGTAATTCTGACCCCTTGTTCATTGTATATTGAACTAATTCTATTTCTTGCTTGTCTTGCCTTCATTTGTGCATGAAAGAACTTGGGATTTTGATCTCCTTCTTTTATTCAAATTGCTCTAGATTTCTGTCTCAACACTTTCTCATTCACTTCTTCCCACTTTATTTTTTGGCTTATCATATTCCTTTCTTCTATAATTAACTCCTCATTGACTGGATTTTTGTCAAGATTCTCCTGAGTTATCTTCAGTTGTTGGCTTATGCTATCCAACTTCTTTTCCTTTGATGACATCTCCTTATTCAGCTTCATCACTCTATCCTTTAATCTCCTCAATTTCATTCATACAGAATACATTTTGTGTCCTTCTATATGTTGTCCTAATATTTCTTCAACAGCTTGATCAAACTCCTTATTATGCAATAACACATTGTATACTCAAGATGGTTTAGGCATATAGTACTTGACTACCATTGTGTTTGTGACAATAGGAGTATGTTCTGAGACACCTGGGTTTTCAAATATAGCTTCTACACTACTATACTTTATCAGCCAAGCAGCATTACCAAAGGCTCAGTCTATATTACAATAAATCCTTTCATTTGCATACCTCTTACTATACCAAAACCATTCACTTCCTTTCTTATTTAGTTGCCCCACCCTAATGTCAATAACACATATATGAAAGTCTACTAATTATGCTTGTTGTATTAGTTGTCCATTCATTCTATCATCAACAAACAACATACTATTAAAATCTCCTATTAGCGACCATGCCTCTTAAATATTACTCTGAATACTCCTCAATTGATCTCAAAAGTCCCTTCTTTTTGCAACAGTGTTCTTCCCATACACAAAAGTAACTTTAAAAGTATTTTGTGTACTTTTATCCCTTACTTTGCAATGGACTAATGTATCACTTGCTATTACTATATTGACTTGTACCAGCTGATCTTTTCATATGATCCAGATCCTTCCCCTTTTATTTATTGCTTCATCAGAATAAATATTTCATTCTTTATTGAACTTTGCCTTCACTTTAGTCACACTCCTAGGCTTTATCTTTGTCTCAAGGCAGCCTAGTAACACTATCTTTTTCTCAAACAGAAATGCCTTGAGTTCTTTCAACTTGAAGGGCTTATTCAGCCCTCTAATATTCCATGAACTAACTATCATGGTGGATTCTCTTTATAAAGGACAACCCCTTCAGTCACTTTAGCAGTACTGCACATCTATTAAATTCTCAGAGGACCAAATCGGTTCTTGTTTAATAGATCTTCTAAATTTTTATCTGACGATGCCGCATGTTGTTTAGGCTTTCCTTGTTCCTTTGTGATTTGTTTTTCTCTTTTCTTTTGCTGGAGGAATTCTGCTTTTATAATCTCCCATTGCTTTGGCTCCAAGATGTCTTCCTTTTCTTTTTGATCTTTCTCTACCACCATTTTTATTGTCCTGCTATTTTCTTTGCCATTTGATGTTGCTTTGGCTTCATAAACTATTGATCCATCTGCTTTTGTGCTGGTTGGGCTTTTGTACACCTTTCTTTATGTTGCTCTAGTTGAAGGCATTCCTCACAGAATACTGGTTTCAGTTCATATTTTAATATTTGCTCCTTGTATTTTTCATCAGCCACTTCAATCATCAGAGAATCAGGCAGCTTTTGAGTTACATCCATCTCAACTAGGATACGAGCGTATGAAATTCTATCATAGTTAGCTGTTAATTTGTCTGAACAAATAGGTTTTCCTAGATAACTGGCAATCCTACCAAATTTTCCTTGCTCCAGTATTGAATTGGTAGACTAGGGAAAATGACCCATATAGACACATTCCTTGTCAATTCCTTACTAAACTGAAAATCAGGATCCCATTGTTTTAGGATCATATGTCTGTTCTAAACTATGTATGGACCTTGTTGAATGACTTTGTTCTTATCATTTTCAGTATTAAATTTGAATGTAAAATAGCCCTCATTGTGTAGGTACACTTATGGAACATTGACAAAATTCTACACTCCATACACAAATTTGAGCATCTCCATAAATGATGGGGATCCACCAAGAACATACCCGATTAAAGCTGCCTTCCATTTCTGGGTTTGTTCGTTCACCTCATTCAAATTTAATCGCACAATCCTTATTCCTTCCTTAATAATCGGCGGACAATATTTCAATTGAAGCCCTTGTTGTTGAGATCGATTTCCTTTGATTATCTCAACCATCGTTGGGATTGTTTGACTAGGGTTTCCTTTCTACATAAAGAATGTCAATTCCCTTGCTGCTAAGTTAGCTTCTGCTTCCGTTCGCTTTTGGATCTCCATTTCAACACATTTTGAGTTCTGCATCACAGTGGGAGCACTTCCCATTCCCGTCATCTATTGACCTAATTGAATTTGTTCTAATATTTGAGGTTTTCCCTACTTTGGTGTTACTACTCTACTTCCTTCTTCCTGCTTTTCCGTCGTTGTTGTCAGCATCTCGCCTTTGTTTTTGCGTAGAATCATGGCTTGAAAGCATACGTTAGCTAGTCCTGCTTAACGTGCGCCTGCAAAGTTATTGCCCTCAATAATAATGTTATCGCCGTTATGTTAGTTGTGTCAATATTTGTAAGTATATTGAACTGTCCTGCACATTTTGTTGAAAATGAGAGTGAAAAAAGAAAAATAATGTTTAAAAAAATGATGGAAAATGTCGGATAGTAACTGTAGGCATAAGAATTTGAAGTAGTTATTTAATTATTTTGGAATCATTCAAAATCAATTTAAAAAACTAGAATTGCAAGAGTTATGTACTTTTTGGCAAAATACATAAGTTACCTCTCGAACTATGATTCAAATCCCTATTATATATTTTCTAAGAACGAATATTATTTTGCACACTCAATCTTTTCAAAGAGTATCTAATATATATTATTTTTCCTACGTGGATAGTGCGTGTTTTTCCCAATAAATGAGTCGCGTGAACAGAAGAATTTTGTGTCAGATGTCTTTTTAAAAATTTTAAATTGAGTCATCTTCTTCCTTTTTTAAAATTCTGCCACATCTACTCCTTGAGCTCCACCACCCGATCTCCTTCTTCTCAAATAGACGTATTACGATTTCTCATATCTCTTCTCATTGCAGAGAAGCTTAACTTGAGCTTTATTCATGGCGGAGTCAAATTCTTAGGAAGTGAGAATTTTTCAAATTTCTTCCAACCATTAAAGCTTAGCTCAACCTTGTGCACATTCTTTAATTTTATAATGTATGATTTTTTAAATAGTTGACTTGTGGCGATGACAGTTAATGACGGTTGAACTTTTACAAAAGTGAAATGGAAAATGAATTGGATCTGGGCTCAAAAATCTTGATTCAATTTCAGCATAAACGATGGAGTTTTGGGTGTGTTTTCTGGTGCTTTTGTTAGTTAATGGTAGCTTTATTATTAAGTAAAAGATGGAGGAAAAAGCTATGGTATTTGATGGTGACAGAGGGGAAGACGACCATGATAGTTGAGAGGAGGAAGATGAGGGGCATGATTGTAATTTTAATTATTTATGTTTTAAATGTCACGTATCACTGTTTGATTGGTGTGTTATGTTAAACATATTTTGTAAAACTGGTTAAGAAAAAAATGGTATGACTTGAATCCACTTCGGAAAGATTGGATGTGTAAAATAATATTCGTTTTCAGAAAATGTGTAACAAAAATTTGAGTTATAGATCGAGTGACAACTTATGTATTTTACCTGTACTTTTTCATTTATAATGTTAAAAGAACATAGAAAATTGATCGACGGCTACTCTTAACAGATTCGATTAATTAAATGCATTCAATTGACGATATAATTGCGTAAGGATACTGGATTCACTAAAGCCACATACTTACTTGTTAATTTTAGTATCAATTTTCCCCAATTATAATAATTTTCACAATTAGTGGGATTTGACAGCTTTCACTTAAGAAATTGTGAACACGCCGCCCTTCAGTATTAAAAGTTTCTAATTGTTATGAAATAATATAAAAGACAAGAACAATAACTCAAGAACAAGAGCAAATATAGAGAGAGAATAGGGAGAGACAGAAGTATTCTTATTAATACTTGGGGTGATTTACAATGGTAGAGAGCACCTCTATTTATAGGGAGGAGAATGACTTAGCTTCAAGCTAAAACTCTTAGACATTCACTCTAAATAGACTTCTATTTTATAACACTCCCCCTTGAATGTCTATTCAATAATGTGACTCATAAAACCTTAAAACCAAAACCCAATGGGAAAAATTAAAGTAAAGGAAAAAGAGTACACATGTTTGAATATGCGCTTATTGGTTGCCTCGTTAAAAACCTTGCAAGGAAAACCCAGTGGGAAAAAACCTTGTAAGGGAAAAAGAGTGCAACGCGCATTGACTCCCCCTAATGAGTACATCAATTTATATCCTTGAGCATTTGCATTCCAATCTTGTGCATCATCTTCAAAACGATCTTTGGTAGAGATTTGACAAATCAACCATATTGACTTGAATAAATATTCCGTACCTTGAAATCATCATTCTTGATAGATATGAAAATCTTCATATAATGTCGTGGAATAACTCTTCAATATCTCCATAAATGCATTCTCAATGCCATCATGCTTATAGTTATAGCAAGATACATATGTACACAAATTGTACTAAGGATGTGGTACTTCAGGACCAAGAATTGCATATGCTTCAAGCAACTTAAATCTTTCAAGTTAAGTCATATAAGCCATATAATAGGCTTTAGATGCATATCAAGTTTTCCATGTCATGCTAGACAAATAAGATATCGAAAACTGATTATACATACCTTTGACTTTATACTTTCAAGCATTTGAACTATAGGTTCAAAACTACATGTCTTTCATATGGAATCAATATTCTTGAATTGTATCTCTTCCATTTAGTTATTTTCTTTATGTAAGCAAATGTGTATAGCATGCTTTGCAATATGTTGCAATTGAATTATCCCTTTTATGAACTTCAGGTTCATATTATGATATTCGGGGATATACATATACAAATGATAATTCATCCCATGTAACCTTTTCTCAAGTGTTTATCATGTCTCCCCCTCATGTTAGTAAACCTAACTTGTTTCCTCAACTTTGGGAAATCATCTTTGTGCATTATCATGTCAATATACACGGCACATTAATAATAAGATGAAATTATTTGGTTCCTGACCTTGAACCACTTGTGAGGGGAGAATATAATATACTCTCGTATACAACGTATATCAAACTGATATATATATATAACTTTGTTCTCATAAGAAACAGTTTAGCTATTAAGTGGAAGCACTCAATAATTATCTTGCTAAACTTACTTTGATATAAACCAACTTATCAAGATGAACTATCTTGAGTAGGAAATCTGGAAATTATGCTCGAAGTTAGATTACTGAGCAATTTACCTCGCAAGCACCGGCCAGGCTGCGGGTTAATAACAATTGTGCATGTAACCATTTCATAGATGCATCATATGTGGTATACATGGCAGGTGAATGGGCCCATATTCACCTTTGATATTTCCAGAATTTATGGGCTTCAACCCGAACTCTTTAGTTGGTCAGTTCATTAATGAGAACAAGTGATACAAGAGAATTCGTAAAGAACTTTCTAGTTCTTTGATATTCACCTATGTGAATTTGCACATCATACTTAAAATGAGATGGCTAACACAAATGTCAACTGAATAAATTATCAATATTGGTAACCATGACATGTGCACTTATCAATAAAATTCAGGTTTATTATGACATGGGTTTTTATACCAATAGATATCCACTTTATTGTGGCATTATTTCGTTTGTGTAGTACAAACTGGAGAACAAAGCGGGTAGCTTTTCATATGCAAATTACCCCGCTACAAGTTGTAGTAATAGGAGATATCAAAGCCTTCCTTTATTTATAGTCTCAATATAATCAATCGCTTTCGCGTGTACTTTGGAAACTGAATAAGTTTCTTTGAGACTTACTACAGCACAATACTCAATTGTGTTTCTCCAACATAGTAATAATTGGCTCTTCTAGAGCTCTTAATTAATTTTGTACTACCACAGATTCATCAACATCCATGTGGTGAATATCTTTCTTAAAGAGAAAGTTATACCATTATGGTCATGTCAAACTTATATGCAAGATATGTTTCTTTCATTATCGTTGTCCTTTAATAGTCATATTTCCAAAATACTTTGGCGTACAATAGGTACGTGACCAACGATCATTCATGCCATCTATCATCTCAAACCTCCTTCTAGGGGTGAGTGTGGTATCATCTCAAACCTCCTTCTAGGGGTGAGCGTGGTATATTTAATACCAATTTCATGTTCATATTCTTCCAATAATGAATATGTATTCGTGAATCAGATGTTGTCACATTCACTTCGAGGATATGTGATTTTGTTATCCTTTTCAAATCTATAAATGCGTCAGGCATTTGATTTGCTATTCTTTGCAAATGGATAATCTTTTGTGCCTCTTTCTCGCAAATAGAGGTATGTGGATCAAGATGAGATAATGATGCATTTTTCCACAAAATTTCCCGTTTGGTTTCACCAACTTCTCCCCCTAATTTTGGGAAAAGTGACTCATCAAATCGACAGTCTGCAAATCGTGCAGTAAACAAGTCGCCTGTCAATGTTTCGAGGTAGCGAATGATGGAGGGCGATTCAAACCCAACATATATTCCTAACCTTCTTTGCAGACCCATTTTGGTGCGGGATGGCGGTGCTGAAGGCACATATACTGCGCATCCAAAAATTCTTTAAATGGGATATATTGGGTCCATGACCCAAAACCAATTGCAACGGGGAATATTTGTGTCAATTCGTCAGTCAGAGACGAAGTAGCATTGCTGTATGCAAAATGGCGTGAACCCAAACCGAAGTGGGCAGCCTACGAACTAGCATTGCTGCATGCAAAATGGCGTGAACCCAAACCAAAGTGGGCAGCCGACGAACTAACATTGCTGCATGCAAAATGGCGTGAACCCAAACCGAAATGGGCAGCCTCGTTTTCATGAAGAATTCAAGATTATTCTCATCTATTGTCTCAATATGATATCCATTTTGAATGATATCTTTAAAACTCAACAAGTTCTTCTTAGACTTGGAGGAGAATATTGCATTCTCTAAGATAAACGTCGTGCCTTTGGGCAGAGTTACAGTTGCTATTCCTGAGCCTTCAATCAATTTACTTCCCATGTTTTGACATATAAAAGAAAATATACGAACATGAGAATAAACAACTTCAATTCGCTTGTGTCACATAATATTTTCAAAATCTGCTGATGTCAGTTGACTAAAATAAATCAGATAGTCGATTATATGTTTTCCATAATCGATTACGATGCAGTTTGAAAATTTTAGTTTAAGCATTTTCATAAAACAATCGATTGTTAAACACACACAATCGATTGTTGAGCATTGACAATCGATTGTTAAACATAGACAATCGATTGTTGACAATTTTTGAAAAACTTCAGATCATACTGTCTTAAGACAATCGATTGTTAAACATCGACAATCGATTGTTGACTATTTTTGAAAAATTCCAGATCACACTGCCTAACGACAATCGATTGTTAAACATTGACAATCGATTGTTGACTGTTTTTGAAAAATTCCAGAACACACTGTTTTAAAGACAATCGATTGTTAATCATAGACAATCGATTGTTTTGCAGTTTTTATGCGAAATATGAGATAACCGACTAGTTTTTCAGGTTAGTCGATTACCTCTACTGGAAAGTAAAAATCTTATTGATATTTGAGCATATTGATACATTCTAAAGAACTAATACTAACATTATATCATGAACTAACTAATACGAGCTAATACTAATGGCTATTAGTTTATTCATTCACTAATACAAACAAGTAAAATAAAATCAAATAGCTCCATCTTCTTTCATCACGGATCCATCACCGATTAGGTGGTCTATATTCCCCTCGGGTTGCTCAAAGAAGTCTGCCACATCCAAGTGGGTGATGTCGAAGTTGTCGTCAGAGACAAAATTCGTTTCAGGGCGTTTTTACTCTTTCGAGATGCTTGATAAAGGTCAACCAAAATGTCATGGTATACGGCAAGCCTTTGACCAGTGCCCGTTTCCACCGCAACGATAATATATAGTTTACAAACTATTTGCTTTTGGATTCTTATCGTATCGTGCTTGTGGCGGAGTGACCACCTTCAGGTTGTCATATCTCTTCTTTAAGCCATTCCACAAGATAGGTGGATCCTTGACGGTGAGATATTCAATCTTCAAACCTTCATCAAGGTGATGGCGCAAGAAAATCAAGGCCTTAGCATAGTTTCAAACCTTCATCAAGGTGATGGCGCAAGAAAATCAAGGCCTTAGCATGGTTTTTGGGTGGATGCATTATTTCTGTCTTTAATGGCGTCTCCAAGACCCATAGCATCTAAGTGGATTTCAGCATCCAACACCCATGTCATATAGTTCTTGCCCGGAATTTCAAGGGAAACGAACTTTCTTTTCATAATGTCAGACATAAAACAAAATTACATCAAGAGCGTGTTCATACTTACGGGCTCTATTACAATTATCACATTCACTTCAGGGAATGGATCATAATCATGTGCTTTACACAATCTCATGTCAAATATTACTTTCATAAAGTGAAAGATTGTTTTGAGAATCTTTATTATTCTCATTATCATAATAATGACTATTATAACTTCGTCTATTGCCATGTCCACATCCATTGATACCTTTACGGTAATTAGTCTTCTTTCAGACTTATCACATACTGCTACCACATTCTCTAAAGGGAATGGAGCAAATTCAATTGGACGGAATTCTTTGCCACGTCCACATTCATTGATACCTTCATGGTAATATTTTAGTCTTCTTTCAGACTTATCATATACTGTTTCCACATTCTCTAAAGGGAATGGAGCAAATTCAATGGGACGGATTTTCAATTATTTGCCCACAATCATACATGAATTTAATCATGGCAGGACATAGAGATTTTACCACTTCATGTGGTTATAATTTCTTACAAACTCCATTAGAGTTATAATCAAACTTTGTTTGTATATTAAATCAAATCGTAGAATTTCAAGAATTTGAAAGGGAAAAATAAATTACTTACCTTTAAGGTATACCAATTATATTTTCAATATTTTCTTCCTTTTCTCTTTGTTTTTCGTTTCTTTTCCTCCCTTTTTTTTTCGTTTCTTTTCCTTCTTTCTTCATTCTTTCTTTGAAGCAAAACCTTGCACAAACAAAAGTTAAGACAATCGAAAATTAAATTAGGAAGAGGGAAATACCTCAGATTTCTCAAGAATGGTTCTTGAGACGGTAGAGTCTCGTGCTGATAACGTGTTATGAAATAATATAAAAGACAAGAACAATAACTCAAGAACAAGAGCAAATATAGAGAGAGAATAGGGAGAGAGAGAAGTATTCTTATTAATACTTGGGGTGATTTACAATGGTAGAGAGCACCTCTATTTATAGGGAGGAGAATGACTTAGCTTCAAGCTAAAACTCTTAGACATTCACTCTAAATAGACTTCTATTTTATAACACTAATCCTATATATATCCATTTATATAGTGTCATTTAACATCCTTATGAATTATCGCTAAATCCATTTGTAATATTCATGTAAACTTCTTTAATGATTGAGATAATATACAAGTAACACCTTAAAGGGGAAAAACAAACATAAAAACCTAAAATTTCAGAACTAATAAAAAGTAAAATCTAATTAAAAAAATTGGGACGAAGAAGTTCATATAATAAGAGTCTGTTTGAAAAGCCACCAAGTAATTGGAATTGATGTAATTACTATGGTAATAATTACACAGTATAGTAATTACACAGTTGTATAATTACATGATCTGTTTGTTTTTCATACTGTAACTACATTGTAATTACAAGTTTAGTGTTTAGTTGTACAAGTGTAATTTCATAATTAGATTAAATTTTAAATGAAGTAATTATCAAAACTTAAAAGTTAATATAATAAATATATGCCTATAAATTTTTATAGGTGTAAATGATATTATATTTGGTATTTAAGATGTATATTTTTTTTTTTGTGAATATACATTAATGAGTAATCGTATATTTATAATTAATAATTAAAAATAATAATTTATACATATATATATACATATATATATATATATATATATATATATATATATATATATATATATATATATATATATATATATATATATATATATAAAATATTTATTTTAGATACTTACTAAACTAAAAATATATGTTTTGTATATCATGGGATTCATGTTAGATAAAATAAATTAATATATAAATATAATGTCATAATATTATTTAAATATTTGACAAAACTAGTTTATCAATTTTAACTAAAAAAATGAACAATATTCAATGTGAGCCAGTACTACTAAAACAAGTAAATTGGAACCATGAATATAGCATAATTTTAAAATGCACACAAAAAAATAGTTTAACATATGTCAAATTCTAACATAATAATAGTAAAATCCACTACAACTTAAAATTAGAAAATATAATAATTTTATAATCATAATTAACAATAAAATTTTATTTTAATTGCATCACTCGTATATGCTAAGTTTGTTAATGACTCATTATTTCTAATATTAGGAGGTGTAGTTTTAAAAAATAGAATAATAAATAAAATATAAGCAATTACACAATATCACAAGAAGTAGTAGAGAAATAAACGATAAATAATGTACATAGAAAAATAAAATTTAAAATTTCAAAAAAAAAAGTAAAAATAAAATTTATAAAATAGAATTAAAAGTTATAAATAAATTAAATTAAATTAAATAAAAAGGAAAGAAACTACAAAGCAACCTTGTAATTACATAATGTAATTACCACCAATTCTCACCTCCCTCTTGGGAATTGAAGAGTGTAATTACATCCATCCAATTATATCCAATTCCATACTGATCAAGTAATTACTTGTCAAAACAAATATATAAACTATGTAATTATACCCAATTATCCTCAAATCTAATTCCAAGGTGACTTTTCAAGCAGACTCTAAAGGAAAGTATGGAAACATAATTTCATTTCTTATAAGATTGTATTAAATTGTTTCTGTTATTCTTGAAAAGAAACTTGTAATTTCAAAAAAAAAAACTACCTCCATATATTTAATGCTAATTAAGAAACTCCCTCAAATTAAGGATAATTTTTTCTTCACAAACATAATCTCTCTCCTAAGATATTTAATGCAATGATAATTTTGATTTATTTTTAAAGCTTTAAGAACGCTCTTTATTAGAACTCATTTTGCTCATTGACTTTTAGGTTAAGTGGACTACTTCATTAAACAAGTCAACATTTTAGGTACTTAACTTGAGTTCTCCAAATTAGCAGAATTGTAAAGAAAAAGAAATGCTGCCAAAATATTTACTTTTAAAAAATGCTATTAAAAAATAAGCAGCTCGGCTGATGCATAAATTATATTGTATTCATACAGGGTCCGTAAAGTGTCTTACATTTAGAAATTTGATACAGACACCATAAATTAATACTAGCATTAGCGATTACTTTATGGCTCGAATTCTTAAATTAATGCTAATTGTACGGTATAAATTCGTATTTTCTTTCAGAAATGATAAACCAAAATGTGAAAGTAATTTATTAAAAAAAAAAAGGCTGTGTAATATAATAACGAGAAAATAGATAAAACCAAAAAAAGAAGTAAAAAGATGTGAATGGAGAATATATATCATTTCCTACTTCATGCACCTATTCCCCCCAAAAACTAATAATTGTCCAAATTAGTAAGCATTGTAAACAAACCGTTAAAGCCCAAGTTTCTTCCCCCACTTTCCTCCTTCTTTCACTTTCACACACACACACACACAGTATAATAATTCATTTCACATTCATATTCCCTCCTTATAAATAAACTTCAACACTCTTTCTACAACTCAAATATTCAAAATCTTTAGGGGGAAAATGGCTTCTTCTTTCTCTCTAATTCCCTTTCTTGCTTTATTTCTTGTTTCTTTCTCTCATATTGCTCTTTCATTATCATCAAAGTCTTTCTTGCCTTTTCATAAGCCTATAATAAGCCAGAAAAAAATCCCACTAACACTGGCTGAAAAATTCATTAGACAACTTAACTTGTTTCCTAAACATGATGTTAATATTATTTCTTCAAAGGATAATATTGCACAAGCCAATGAAGAGAGATTATTTGAAAAGAAATTGAATTTACCTTATCTTGGTGATTCTGGTGCAACTGTCCAAGATTTAGGTCATCATGCTGGTTATTTTCCTCTTCTACATACTAAAGCTGCAAGGTATTGATTTTATATTATGATTATATTTCAATGTCATTGTTGAGTTTTTTCTAAGGAAAACCTAAAATAATGGTAAAATTACTTTTGTATGACCTATAAGTCATGGGTTCGAGAATTGAAAGTAGTCATTACAATAATGATTGCATTAAGGTTGGCTATTTATATTATATTCCTAAGGTTTCGGCCTTTTTCCGGACCGTGGGAATGCTTTGTCACCGGGCTTGTCTTTTATTGTTGAGTTTCTTTTTGTTTTATTAATGCAAATTAAATGTTTTGTTTTGTTGTAGGATGTTCTATTTTTTCTTTGAATCAAGGAGCAACAAGAATGATCCAGTAGTGATATGGTTAACAGGAGGGCCAGGATGTAGCAGTGAATTGGCTTTGTTTTATGAAAATGGACCTTTTAAATTATCTGACAACATGTCTCTTGTCTGGAATGATTTCGGCTGGGACAAGGTTCTTGTTTTTTTCCTTTTTTTGTTCTTTTAATATTTTGTATATTTCGTTACTTAAAATAAACCAATTCATTTCAAGAAAAGTTGGGTTACATATTTTGCATACCATAAAGAGAAAATGGTATTAATAAAGTTGTTATATTCTTTTTTGAATCATGCAAAGTCTCTTTTTACCAACTAACTAATCTTCTTTGACGTTTTGCTGCTCATTAGTTGTGACTTTTAGTAGAATTTTTTTTTTGAATTCAAAAGTAGTTTAACGCTTATTGACTTGTAAGTTAAAAATAATAATCACATTAATTAATGTGAATCAATAGGTCTCAAACCTTATATACGTTGATCAACCAACAGGAACTGGTTTTAGTTATAGTACTGATGATAGTGATATTCGTCACAACGAGACGGGTGTGAGCAATGACCTTTATGACTTCTTACAGGTTTGCTCCAAATTTCTATTTTTTTTGGCTGTCGAATCCATATTTTGATAAATACTAATTTGAAATATACGATGTATTTGAGAATAGGAATTCTTCAAGGCGCATCCTGGTTATGTAAATAATGATTTCTACATTACTGGAGAATCATATGCTGGACATTATATTCCTGCATTTGCTTCTCGTGTTAACCAACAACAACAACAACAACAACTACCCAGTATACTCCCACCAGGTGGGGTCTGGGGAGGGTAATATGTAGGCAGTCTTACCCCTACCCAAAAGGGCAGAGAGGCTGCTTCCATGCGACCCTCGGCGCATAGGACAGAATGAAAAGCTGCATTGGAAAACAAAGACAAAATTAGTAACCAAGGCAAGACCAAACAAAATAACAAAACAAAGCATAAGTAATCCTGCAGAAATAACGTAAATGGTTATGTAAACATAAAGAACATAAATACCGTCGCAACCAAGAGGGGACCTAGGCTAAAACACTAGGCATCGGTGGGTAACCCTACTATCCCACACCCAACCCCGGGTGAGGCGAACGAAGGACTCTAAGAGCCCCTATCCTGCAACCCTGATTCTAGACCTCCAGACTCCCCTATCGAGGGTCATGTCCTCGGTAACCTGCATTTTAGTCATGTCCTGCCTAATCACCTCTCCCCAATGCTTCTTAGGCCTCCCTCTACCCCGCCGACCACCAACAATCTCCAGCCGCTCGCAGCTCCTCACCGGGGCATCGGGACCCCTCCTCCGTACATGCCCGAACCACCTCAGCCTCGCTTCTCGCATCTTCTCGTCCACCGGGGCCACCTCTACCTTCTGTCGAATAACTTCATTCCTAATCTTATCCAGCCTGGTGTGCCCACACATCCACCTAAGCATCCTCATCTCAGCAACCTTCATTCTCTGGACATGGGAGTTCTTCACGGGCCAGCACTCTGCCCCGTACAACATCGCAGGTCTAACCACGGCTCTGTAGAATTTCCCTTTGAGTTTGTGTGGGATTTTCTTGTCACACAGGACCCCAGAAGCAAGCCTCCACTTCGACCACCCTGCTCCTATCCGATGGGTGACGTCCCCGCCAATCTCTCCGTCCCCCTGAATCACAGACCCAAGATATCGGACACTGTCCCTCTTGGCGATGGCCTGAGAACCAAGCATCACATCCCTGCCCATCCCACTCGGCTCGTCACTGAACTTGCACTCCAGATATTCAGTCTTAGATCTGCTTATCTTGAAACCTTTAGACTCGAGGGTCTGTCTCCATACCTCTAACTTCTCACTAACACCGGCCCTCGTCTCGTCTATCAATATAATATCATCAGCAAAGAGCATACACCAGGGCACATCCCCCTGGATATGACGGGTTAGAGCATCTATCACTAAGGCGAACAACATGGGACTGTTAACCAAGGAAACAAAAATAAAGAAGGAATTAACATAAACCTCAAGGTACCTTTTTTCTTTAATAGTCCTATCATTTTAAAGTATTTTCAACTTGCTTTGGTTGGACTTAATTATATGCCTATTTTGATCAGGGATTTGCCATTGGTAATGGACTAACAAACCCAGAAATCCAGTAGAAAGCCTACACTGACTATGCTTTGGACATGAAATTGATCAATCAAACTGATTACGACGCCATAAATCAATTATATCCACAATGTCAACAAGAAATTAGGCTTTGCGGTAACTCCTTATCCCACTTAGTACATCCACCAGTTTTCAGTAAAAGAAAGATACTGCCGTTCAATGTCATAGAAAATATTTGGTGAATATATTGGTAGGAAATGGTAATGATGATGCTTGCTTGGACGCATTTGGTCGTTGCACAAACATCTTCAGTAGTATAATGGACGTTGTGGGCAATAAAAATGTAAGAATGCAGAACTTCTTTTACTCAGTTTTCTGTTTTCAATGAGACAATGGTCAACGGTGTCATATAACTACAACCACATTTCATCTCTAACCATGAAATGGATATCTGATCTTTTACCTGCAGTACTATGATATCCGCAAGAAATGTGAAGGGAACCTCTGCTATGACTTCTCGGGAATGGAAAATTACCTCAACGATGGCCAAGTTAAGCAAGCCCTTGGTGTTCCCAACAGCATTGACTTTGTTTCATGTAGTTCTACAGTTTATCAGGCGATGGAGACGGACTGGATGAAGAATCTTGAAGTAGGTATTCCTTCACTTCTTGAGGATGGTATCAATCTACTCATTTATGCTGGAAAGTATGACCTTATCTGCAACTGGCTTGGTAAGCTTCATTCACCTGTGACACAAATAGAATTCATAAAACAATCTAAATGGTACGAGTTAACGACTAAACTATTGCTTCTTGACATGGACAGGGAACTCAAATTGGGTGCACGCAGTGGAATGGTCTGGGCAGAATGACTTTGTGGCTGCGCCATCTGCTTCTTTCACAGTAGATGGTGTGGAGAAAGGAATTCAAAAGAGCTATGGACCTCTGACTTTCCTCAAGGTCCATGATGCAGGTCATATGGTGCCAATGGATCAACCTAAGGCAGCACTGGAAATGCTCCAGAGGTGGACTACTCAAGGCAAATTATCCTAAGAGGATCATCTTGCTCACATGTGAAGCATCAATTTAAGAACCACACTAAACTGAAACAGATTTAACATTTTTCCAGCTTTATAATTCCATCAAAACATAGAAAATCATGTAGATACATTTCACCTTTTCAGGTACCCTGAAATCTGTCAATGAAATGTTTTTATCTTTGGGGTGAATATATTCTTCTAAGATTGGATTAAGCATTATAGCATATAGTGAAGCACACTGTTTGCTTTTGAGATTTGTTATCCCCCCTACCTTGGATTATGCATCGCGCAGTGTCAAAATAACTAAATCATGTAAAACCTTTTGCATCTAAGATCTGCCAAGCATTTGGATATAGTTTTTAGCCTTTTTCATAAAAGGCTAATCGGGGGCACGGTACTCAAACAAAGTGGAGTAATAAAAGGGCATACACAGACAAATTCAACAAGAACTGGGAAAACATCTCAGCAATTCTGATTCATTATCAATCTTCACTATTCTTTTGCAATTTCCTCGTGTGGAAGGAGGTTAAACAGAATACAAACAACAACAATAACCCAGTATAATCCTGTGGGGAGTATAGTATGTATGCATACCTTACCTTTACTGTGCGGGGTAGAAGTTGTTTCCGATAGATAGGTTAAACAGAATACCTAGAGCAATATAAATAATCTATTGTCTGGCTTAACCAAGATCAAAAACTGATTGTTTCAGTATTTCCTTTGCCCTAACAATTACATGATTTTTAACCAACGTTTTCAGAGAAACCAATAAATGGATATTTACCCCCCAAACCTCAGCATGTAAGAACACTTCAAACCCTGAAATATTGCTCAACACTTGCAAAAGTTTCATCCTTTTTTCCCCTCTTGTTTGTGAAGCACAAGCAGTACGAGCACAACACGTTAATTGTCACAGCTAGATCTATAACTTTATACAGTTTCTCTTGATAACCTATATTAACACATAGCTGATCGCAAAAACGAATACACAGCTGATCCAATGCCCTAACCCCTTTTTCTCTGGTACAAGCTGTATTTGACATAACAACTTAAACGGAAATTCTACAATCAGATATTTGGACTAGTTTTAGAGAGAGAAAAAATGTGCTTGTTCCCTACACCTGCTGTGTTTTAAATTAAATTACGACATTATCGACATTATAACCAACTTAAAGAAAATTCCCTAGCTTGAAAGACAATACACTTATCGCTTGCATTTCCTATCGGTTAAACCAGTTTAGCTACATCAAGATTGTTATTTTTCAATCCAGATATCCTTTCTTTGAATAATTGAATAGCACATATAGCAAGGGGCAGTTAGATGGCTCGCTAAACAAATTTTGGGCTGCTCTCAAGATTGATTTCACATTCATTTAAAGCGTATATTTTCTGAAGAGACGTGGCCCATGATCTGCCAAGCTCAATATGTGGTTAAACAAGAAAGCTAATGCTTAACAAAAGATGCATTCATCTGAACACAAACATTAAGACTGCTCCAAAAAAAATTCATACACAAACACCTAAATACAACAGCTACGAACCACCTTGTACTCGATATAATTCCCTCAAGGTCTCAATCACAGGCTGAAAACCTGTGCGCAATGGAAAAACTGATACCACTCTTAGATGCCGTGCATTCCCATTCTTTGGTTGGGACAAGGTGACTTTCAACATTTCTCCTTCCAAAGCTCTACCTGCAGCTGCAGCTGCAAAAAAACATCCTCAAATCAGTCAGAAGAATTAATTCCTCTTCATAATGGCACAGGAAAACATCCGAAGAATAATTGGAATATAAGATTCTTGGACAGCCTTTTTCAGCCTAAAAAAATATTCTCTCCGTCCCAGTTTTGACTGAACACAAAATTTAAGATATTAGTTTGATTTATGTACTAAATTTAGCAATAATGGAAGAAAATACTAAAGTAATGGTTAAAGTTTAGTTTGGAGGAGAAAAATCTCAACAAAATAATGAAATTTGAATAGATTAACGAATTTGAAATAAAATCGTGGCAACCCGATTTAGGACATCTCAAAATGAAAAACTGCCGTATAAATTGGGATTGAGAGAATAAGTTTCATCAGAATTTTCAATTTCTACAAAAAGATTCTCACTGTTTCGTTTTTCTTTATTTAAGAAAAAAGAAAATCAATACTTAGAGTGCAAGTTTGGTGATGTGACTCATGAAGCTGAAGTAGAAGTGAGGTTTGATACACAAGTCATCCCTAAAAGGGGAAGTTTCAAGTATCTTGGGTCAATAATCCAAGGTAATGGGGAGATTGACGAGAATGTCCCACAACGCATTAGAGCGGGGTGGATGAATTGGAGGCTCGCATCAGGTGTCTTGTGCGATAAGAATGTGCTACCATGACTTAAAGGTAAGTTCTATAGAGCGGTTGTTAAGTCGGCCATGTTGTATGGGGCAAACGCCGGTCAAGAACTCGCATGTCCAGAAGTTAAAAGTAGCGGAAATGAGAATGTTGAGATAGATGTGTGGGCGTACTTGGATATAAAGATTAGAAGTGAGGATATTCGAGATAAAATGAAGTGGCTCCCGTGGTGGACAAGATACGAGAAGCGAGACTGAGATGGTTCGGGCATGTGAGGAGGAGGTTCCCAGATATCTCAGTGAGAAGGTGTGAGAGATTGTCAATGGTGGGTTTAAAAAGAGGTAGAGGTAGGCCAAAGAAGCATTGAAGAGACCGATAAGGCAGGACATGTCACATCTGTAGCTTATTAAGGACATTAATCTTTATAGGAGAGTAAAGAGGTCGAGTATTAGAGTAGAAGGTCAGCAGATAGTCAAGCTTTTCCTTTTTCATACCTATATTATCATTATTTGCGGATTTTCATACACTTAGATCTCTATTACTACCGTTTGTCTCTTTTGCTTCGGTTATCTTATTACCATGTTGTTATTACTGCTTCTTGTTACTGCTTCTTTTTTCATGGCTTCCCCGTTACTGAACTTCCTTTCAACTATATTATGACTAAACTTTTCCTGAGCCTATTGAAAACAATCCTTTTACCAACACAAGGTAGGGATAAAGCTTGCGTACACACTACCTTTCCAAGAATCCATTGTGGGGTTACACTGGATTTGTCATTGTTATTGGTAAATCAATATAATTACTAAAGCAAAAGGAAAGCAAAATAGAACTCTTAACATGATGATAGAAGTCAACGAAAATATCTTTTTCATTTACTACTGCCTCCGTCCCTATTTATGAGGCACACTTCCTTCTTAGGGTTGTCCCAAAAAAAATGACATTTTTTTACATTAAAAATAATTAACTTTAAACTTCTAATTTTCCCTTATTCAGATAATTTATAGCAATAGAAATGTCCCTTACTTGTTTTAGACCACAAGTATCATAAGTGTTTCTTTATTTCTCAAAATTCGTCCCCCATCAAAGAAGCATAAATGAAAATGTCATTTTAAACTGCAAGATGTAATGCAAGTGTAAATGGGATAGGAAATCAATTCAAGTTACCAGCAAAAGGATGAGACTTGGCAAAATCAAAGAATTCACCAGCAGAACAACCAAACAAAACCCTAGCCACTCTATCAAACATTACCACCACAACCACCTTTTTGTCTGTAGCAATAGACATCTGCAAAAACAAACTCAAAATTCAACCAAAATAACCCACCCACCCCCCCCCCCCTAAAATTCATTCCACATGCTTCAGTCATATTCAGAAGCGTTTAGGTTGTATGCAATAACATTGTTAAACAATCAGGTCACTTATAAGGTGATAAAACATTAACCGATTACCTAGTACAATTGACAAGTAACCTGTTAACAACATTATACACTGGTAACAGCACATATACTCAATCAGGTTAAAGGTAAAAAAATCAGAGATAAACAATTTTTTTAGAAAAAAGAAGAAGGATGAAACTGCACAGAAGGACAAAAAAACAAGAAGGAAAGAAATCACATACAAGTACACGAAAGAGGCGTTTGGAACCGGAAGTAGCAGGGTTGAAGAAGCCATTATTGTTAAAGTTGCAGTATTTGCAAAAGGGAACTAAAGAATTGGGAAAATGGGTATTGGGAGAAGGGTCAGGAAGAGTTTTTTCACAAACTGAGCAGACTGTGTAGTAAAGGTTGTTGTGATCAATGGCTACAAACATGCAATTTATTGTTGCTATTTCTGCGACATGGTCTTTTTGTGGGATTTGTTTGATTATTGGAGGTTTCAGGATTCATTACAGTTGAGGAGTTTTCTTGTTAAGAATTGTGTTTGATCGAATCGGTAGTGGGAAGGTGAAAGATAGCTGCTGTGATAAAATAGTTGAGTCCACGATGGTGTGTGAGGGAATTTTCGGGATTAAATTGCGATTTATGAGTTGTTTGGCCACTTTTGAATGCGATGTAAGACGACGACAACAACTCACTATAATCCTAATTAGTAGCGTGTGGGGAGGCTAGTATGTATGCAGACCTTACCCCTACTTTTGGATAGAGAGACTATTTCCAAATAGAAACCCGGCATCCTTCCCTCCAAGAACTTAACACCTTGCTTACCATCAGAGCAATCCCTCTTGGGGAGACTCGAACTCACAACCTCTCGGTTGGAATACGATGTAAGACATTGCAACTCGATTTATTACTTGTAAATCTATAAGCGCACTTCTAACTTTATCAATATTTTTAAAAATGTGATTTTTGCATAATTTTGAAGTTATAACCAAAATTGTGATTTTTGCATAGTTTTGAAGTTATGACCAAACACATTAATAAAATTTTAAAGGCAAAAATTTCATATTTTGGAAGAAAAAAAAAACTCATGTGTTGTGTAAGGATGAGAAGAAATTATGTACTCATGTGTTGTGTAAGGATGAGAAGAAATTATGTATTTCGCAAAAGAATTCATTATTGATCACGTTATAATTTGGTATCTACTCGTTTATATAATTTTTCTTTTATCTTCTGTACATATATATTCTACTCTTGTAATTTGTGCGAAAATTAACTATCTCTACAATACAAAGGACTTTATAAAAATAGATGGGAAAAATATAAAACTAAATATTACTCCTAATAGTTAATGTTAAAACTTGAAACCTTAAAGACTAAATAGAACCGCTAAAATAATTATAATATTTAAATTAAAAAAAGTATTTCATAAATTTATTTTTCGCTTTATAATTCTATGCACTATTTTACTGATAAATATTTACCCACCTTGGGTGTTTGCACCAAACTATATTAATCACCAAACTATATTAACTCACTATGGTTAATTAATTTAATTAAATGAGAATGCATGTAATTTACCATGATTAAATTATTGAAGTTCATATGTAAGACACAAGTCATATTTTATTAGTTTGGTGTTGTTAGAATAATAACGTTAATAGGAGTGAATAACCCTAATCCAATATATATTAGAAGTAGGATATATTATGTGTGTATATATATGGCTCATTGTTGCATTGTAAATAATTAATAAATAATATATTTTTTTCCGTGCATTCTCACATGGTATCAGAGCAAGCGTGAGAAATTCATCGTTGTGCGTCATTCCAGCGATATCCGGGAAGAAAGAACTAAGTCACCGTGCAATTTTCTTGTGACCTAAGTGACTAATTGCGTCAAAGTCACTAATTATCAGTGTTGTGTAAAATCCGACACGACCACAAGGTTCCCAAGAGAGATCCGACCAAACCCCAGAAAAAATCACCGAAAAATAGCCACGCCTGTCGGAGATCTGCCGTCGCCGGCGCGTCTCTCCCACACGCCGGCGCGTGAGACCCCTTCCGGTCAAAATTTGAAAATTTTCTTTCAGGGCAGTTGGATCGCCCTCAAATTCCGAACCTAACCATAATTTTATTTTTCAATTCCGACAACTTTGAATTTTTTCTGGAAGCTACAGTAATTTTCCGGAAAAAACAATGTTTCCTTCATCTGTTTCAGCGAGTTATCAGTTGATTCTTTCTGTTATTTGGTGATAATCCAATGATGTCTTTGGGAGTCGATACTTCGAGTCTAGAAACCCGGGTTCTGGCAGTTCTGGTATTATGATTACCTCAGAATCTTTAATGGGAGGTTCAAACTACTTAGCTTGGACTTCGTCTGTCGAGTTGTGGTGTAAAGGTCAAGGAGTTCACGATCATTTAACAAAAAAGGCTATCAAAGGTGATGAAAAGGCCAAAACAATGTGGGAGAAGGTCGATTCTTAGTTATGTAGTATCCTGTGGCGATCTATTGATTCCAAGTTGATGCCCTTGTTCCGTCCATTCCAGATATGTTATTTACTTTGGGAAAAGACTCGTAGTTTATACACTAATGATATATCTCGTTTCTATGATGTAATATCCTGAATGACAAGCTTGAAGAAACAGGAATTGGATATATCTACTTACTTGGGACAAGTATAGGAAGTCATGAAAGAATTTAAGACATTGATGCCAGTTTCTGCTAGTATTGAAAAGCAACAAGAGCAATGCCAGAAGATGTTTCTAGTTCTTACACTAGCTGGACTCCCTAATGACCTTGATTCAATAGGTGACCAGATTTTGGCTAGTCTGGCTGTCCCCACCGTTGATGAACTATTCTCTCGATTACTTCGCCTTGTTGCCGCACCAAGTCACCTAGTGAGCTCATCACAATCATTGACTCATCTGTCCTCGTATACCAGTCAGTGGACAATCGGGCATCTCATACTATGGAGAGTAGACGATGAGGAAGTCGTTTTGGAAGAACTAGACCCAAGTGCTCTTATTGTCATAAACTTGGACACACTTGTGATGTGTGTTATTCTTTACATGGCTTCCCACCCAAAAATGCTTGTGTTGCTCAGATTGAGACTACAGGTAACCAAGGATTTTCTTTATCTGAAGGGGAGTATAATGAGTTCCTTCAGTATCGATAAAGTAAGCAGACATCTCCACAAGTAGCTTCCGTTGCTCAGACTGATACTTCTGTTGCTGGTAATTCTTTTGCTTGTGTTTCCCAGTCTAGTACTCTTGGACAATGGGTTGTGGATCAGTCGCTTCTGATCATACGTCTGGTAATGAATCACTTTTGTCAAATATTTTGTATTCACAGTCTCTTCTTACTGTTACTTTAGCCAATGGGTCTCAAGCCAAAGCAAAAGGAGTTGGACAAGCGACTCCCCTACCCTCTGTCACTCTAGATTCTGTTCTCTATGTCCCTGGTTGTCCTTTTAATCTTGCATCTGTTAGTCGTTTGACTCGTGCTCTCTATTGTGGTATATATTTTATTTATGATTCCTTTATTATGCAAGATTGCAGTACGGGGCAGGCGATTGGAACAGGACTTGAATCAGAAGGCCTTTACTACATTAACTCGCTAAAATCCTCCAAGGCATGTCTAGTTATAGATCCTCCGGACCTAATTTACAGACGTTTAGGATATCCAAGCTTATCCAAGCTTCAGAAGATGGTACCTAGTTTTTCTAGTTTATCCACATTAGAGTGTGAGTCATGTCAGCTCGGGAAACATACCCGAGCCTCTTTTACTTGTAGTATTGAGAGTCATGCAGAGTCTATTTTTTCTTTAGTTCATTCTGATATATGGGGTCCTAGTAGAGTCAGTTCAACCTTGGGGTTTCGTTATTTTGTTAGTTTCATTGATGATCATTCAAGATGTACTTGGATTTTCTTAATGAAAGATCGTTCTGAGTTGTTTTCTATTTTTCAGAATTTTTGTGCTGAAATTAAAAATCAATTTGGTGTTTCTATTCGTACTTTTTGCAGTGAAAATGCCTTAGAATATTTATCCTCTCCATTTTAGCAGTTTATGACTTCTCAAAGAATTATTCATCAAACCTTTTGTCCTTATACCCCTCAGCAAAATGGGGTTGCAGAGAGAAAGAATAGGCACATCATTGAGACTGCTCGCACACTTCTCATTGAGTCTCATGTTCCGCTGCATTTTTGGGGCGATGCAGTTCTCACAACTTGTTATTTAGTTAATCGGATGCCTTCTTCTCCCATATAGAATCAAATACCGTATGCAATATTGTTTCCTCAATCACCCTTATACTCTGTTCCCCCTCGTGTTTTTGGGAGCACTTGTTTCATTCATAACTTAGCCCCTGGGAATGATAAGTTAGCTCCTCGTGCTCTCAAGTGTTTCTTCCTTGGTTATTCTCGTGTTCAGAAGGGATATCGTTGTTACTCACCTGATCTTCATAGGTACTTTATGTCCTCTAACGTCACATTTTTGAGTCTAAACTTTTCTTTACCTCTTCTGACCACCTTGATATATCTGTGATCTTACCTATGCCGACCTTTACAGAGTCTACTATAGATCCTCCTTCACCTTCCGCCACAGAAGTCTTACCCGAGTTTACTATAGCTCCTCCTTTACCTTTCGCCGCTAACGTCGTACCTATTCCAACAGTTGATGAGTCTAGTTTGGCTCCTCCTAGACTCCCTGTCACAAGGACACCGCTTTTGACATATCATCGTCATCCGCACCCAGCATCAGGCCCAAGTGATTCACGTCCTGCACCTGACCCTGCTCCTACTACGGACTTGTCTCTTCCTAGTACACCGATTGCACTTCGGAAAGGTATGCGGACCACCCTTAATCCTAATCCCCATTATGTTGGTCTGAGTTATCATCATTTGGCATCACTTTATTATGTGTTTCTATCTTTTTTGTCCTCTGTTTCCATCCCTAAGTCCAGAGGTGAAGCATTGCCTCATCCAGGATGGCGACAGACTATGATTGACGAGATGTCTGCTTTACATACGAGTGGTACTTGGGAGCTTGTCCCTCTTCCTTCAGGTAAATCTACTGTTGGTTGTCGTTGGGTGTATGCAGTCAAGGTTGGCCGGATGGTAAGGTTGATCGTCTTGTTGCCAAGGGATATACTCAGATATTTGGGCTCGATTACAGTGATACCTTCTCTCCCGTGGCTAAGATATCTTCAGTCTGCCTTTTTCTCTCTATGGCTATTGTTCTCCATTGGCCCCTCTATCAGCTGGACATAAAGAATGCCTTTTTACATGGTGACATATGGAGCAACCACTTCGGTTTGTTGCTCAGGGGGAGTCTCGTGGTCTTGTATGTCGCTTGCACTGGTTACTTTATGGTCTAATGCAGTCTCCTCGATCCTGGTTTGGTAAGTTCAGCACAATTATCCAGGAATTTGACATGATTCGGAGTGAAGCTGATCACTCTGTATTCTATCAGCATTCTGCTTTGAGTCTCTGTATTTATCTGGTGGTCTATGTCGACGACATTGTTATTACTGGCAATGACCAGGATGGTATTGCTAAACTGAAGCAACATCTCTTTCAACATTTTCAGACTAAGGATCTAGGCAAACTAAAGTATTTTCTGGGTATTGAGGTCGCTCAGTCTAGCTCAGGTATTGTGGTCTCACAATGAAAGTATGCCTTAGATATTCTTGAGGAGACAGGATTGACAGGTTGTAGACCTGTTGACACTTTGATGGATCCGAATTCCAAACTTCTGCCAGGATGGGAGGAGTCGCTTAGCGATCCTGCAAGATATAGACGGTTGGTTGGTAAATTAAATTATCTTATAGTGACAAGACCTGACATTTCCTTTTCTGTGAGTGTTGTGAGTCAGTTTATGGGTTCTCCATGTGATAGTCATTGGAATGCAGTTGTTCACATTCTTCAGTACATAAAATCAGCTCCAGGGCAAGGTTTATTGTTTGAGGATCGCGGCCATGGGCAGATCATTGGATACTCAGATGCTGATTGGGCAGGATCACCTTCTGATAGACGTTTTACGTCTGGATATTGTGTCTTAGTAGGAGGAAATTTGGTGTCCTGGAAGATCAAGAAACAAAATGTGGTTGTTCGGCCTAGTACAGAAGCTGAATATCGAGCGATGGCTATGGTAATATGTGAGCTAATTTGGATCAAACAGTTGCTCAAGGAGTTAAAATTTGGTGAGATTAGTCAGATGGGACTTGTGTGTGATAATCAAGCTGCTCTTCATATTGCATCAAATCCAGTGTTCCATGAGAGAACTAAACACATTGAGATTGACTGTCACTTTGTTAGAGAAAAGATACTCTCGGGAGATATTGCTACAAAGTTTATGAAGTCGAATGATCAGCTTGCAGATATTTTCACCAAGTCCCTCATTGGTCCTCGTATTAACTACATATGTAACAAGCTAAGTACATATGATGTGTATGCACCAACTTGAGGGAGGAGTATTAGAATAATAGTGTAAATAGGAGTGAATGACCCTAATCCAATATGTATTAGGAGTATGATATGTTATGTGTGTGTATATAAGGCTCGTTGTAGCATTGTAAATAATTAATCAATAATATATTTTTTCATGTGCATTCTTACAAGTGTAAACACCTGGTACGGATAAGGTCTTACCCTATTTTGATCACGAGGTTTTGTTAAAATTGTATAAAATTACTTGTATAACAAGGGATATACTTTAGAATTTGAACTACAGAAGAAAGTATCCTTGAATCTCGCGGTCTCACCTAGGGATGTTCAAACCGAACCGGAAAATCGCATCAAATCGTAAAGTCAGACCAACCTGATTAAAAAACCCGACTAAGTTTGATTTGATTTGGTTTGATATTGTGTAAAAAAAATGAACCCAACCGCCAATAAATAAATATTTTTTTTTTATATTTTTAAGACTATATTGAATTTTCTTCAAGAAATATGTAGAGATATTTGAGACCATCTCATGGAATGTAATATTTAATAGAACTGTGAAGTGCATTCCTGTTTATTTGGAATTTTTACCTCCTATAGCAACGGTTAATAACTTATTTATTTTAAATAAATACCATTTAAAAAAATTATGTTCCATAGATACCTTTTAATGTTTATAGCAACATATCTAATCTTGGTTACCTCATACCCCTAAGCCACTAAAGCTATTCAGTTACACTATTTTTCTTTCTCTCTCTATTTTCACGGGCGAAGCTACATGTTGTAAAGGGTGGTCACGCTTCATCGGAAAATTACACTACATATATATAGGTAAATATTAGATTTTAGAGATATATAATATAAATTAAACACTCTTTTTCAGGTTTTTTTTCACTTTGAACACCTTTGAGTAAATTTCTGACTTTGCCACTGTCTACTTTGATACATGTCATTCTCTTCTCCCATCGATGACATACTTCTCCGGCGAATGTTCTCTGTCCTTTTCCTCATAACAACAAAAACTCTCTTATTTCTCTTTGATTCACCAAATTAGAGGAGGATTTGAAAGACGAAGAACAAAACTTGCCATCTCTGTCTTTTTCTCTTAATAACAAAAATCTCTCAGATTCACAAAATTAGAGGAGGATTAATGAGCTCAAGATCATGTCCCTCTTAGATTCACAAAACCTCTCCCATTTCTCTCAAATACACAAAATCAGAGGAGGATTTGAACAAGGACGAAGAGCGAAACTCGCCTTCTCTGTACTTTTCCTCATAATAACAAAACCTCTCAGATTCACAAAATCGGAGGAGGATTAGGACGAGGACAAAGAGCAAAACTCGCAAATTCTATGTCGAAATTCGCTGAAACGCATGATTCGTAAAATCAACAATGGGTGATCCATATTTCATCGACAAGGCGCTTAAGAAAAACTCAAATCCACTTTTTGGTTAAATTTATGTATATATTTTAATAATTTGTAGAGAAATTAGAGTGTACGGATCTCAAAATATGGCTAGTTTCATCAGTAAAATATCGAATTTGGATGCGTACTCGAAGATTAATGCGGATTTTTAAATATATTTCAATATATCTTTAACATATTCTGCTGTATTTTCAAGTATTTCATTGTGTTCATTGTCTTTTTTCATTATAATTCAATATATCTTGCCGTATTTCATTGTATTCACTATCTTTTTTTTAATTGTATTTCAATGTATCGCACTGTATTCTATGTTTTTCATTGTATTCACTGTCTTGCTATATGCCATGAATGTATTCATACGTTTATACAATTTACGTATTCAGATTTATTATATAATTTCTCTGAAGATTGTTATGATTTGGGTATTTTCGGTTGAGAATCTTTTCTATAACTGGAAATACAAATTTTGTGTGTTATAATTGAGTTTGTTGAGTTATACAGGAGTCTATTCTATTAATTGATTCACTTTCCGTTTAAGTGTATTCCCCTCTTTTATGCCGTGAACTACAGTCGAATACAATAATCTGTCTAGCTGTAATCACACGTTTCATGCAATGAATACAATCGAATACACTCGAATACAACAACTAATTAAATGGACTTCCCTGATTCATGCTTATTTTGCTACTGTATTCATGAATACATTAGCTTAAATACATCTAATACATCTTATAACAACAGAAAACGTATCTACAATCTGTAATTTAGAAAATGATATCTATAGATTGCTATTACCACTAAAAGATAGTGTTTTATGAAAGTTTTTCTTTTTATTTACTATAAATAATGGATTGTATCACTTTCTTATCAAGTGAAACTGAAATGCGTCACTCATCTCTTTATTCTTCCATATCCATAAGATTTATCATATCTTTTTCGAATTTGAAATAGTATATCGATAATTTAAAATTAAATAGAATATATAATTACTTAGGTATCATCTTGATTTTTATGTTTAATTATTATTTTCAGTTAACCTTGATCGCCTACATTAACAAATTTATTGTTAGACAACTAAAAAAATAACTATCACGTGTTACTAAAATAATTCTCCCATAAAAATGATTTAATAAATCATATGTTCGTCAATTTTTTAAATTTTTACTAAATATATATTTATTTATCAACACTTTAACAAAGTAAGAGCGAAAGATACTCATGTACCAAAAAGATTCGAAAAACCCCCAACAAAATCGGACCAATCCAAATCATATAATTGATTTGGTTTGACTCGGTCCATATACATCCCTAATCAAAACTACAAAAGTCTCTACAATTTTTTTTCTTATTTTTCCATCTTAAAAATTACTTGCTCCATTGAAAATTTAACAGGAAAAAGGAAGTACAAGGTACAACCACAACAAACGCAAAATACAACTGAGATAGTAAAGGAGAAGCAGGCATTAAAACTTAGAAAAGGAACTCCATATTTAGGACACCTCCAGGCGCCGAATTGGGAGAGAAATCGCATAATCTGATCAGGTATGCCACATCTAATTTGAGCTGGTTTCTTGTTCAGTATTAAAAAATTCATTTTTTTTTAACTTTCAATTTTATTTTCACTTGCTAATGCTGGATTTTGCAATATATCAGCTAGTATAAATAAAATAAAATAATCAGGTGAATGCGAGAACCTAAATTTATTTGTCCATATACTTATTTTGCTTTCCGGATGGTTGGTAATAGTGTTTTTTTTTTACTTTGTTAGAGTGTTTTTGGTTGCTTTTATCCTATAATATATCCACATTTATCATTCTTGTTTTCTGAATTTTAAGAAAATGAAATGAAAACTCACCCCCAAAAAAAACAGAATAAAAGTTTGGCTGCTATTCCTGTGAGATTATTATCAGTTATAGAGTAATTTCTTGTTTATTCCACTCCATAATGCAAGACTTTAAAATGCTATGTTATAACCCCTAAACTTATAATCATCCTAAATAGCTTAAGATCAATTATGCAGTCCAAACAGAAGCCGTAAACTTGTTTATTAATTTTAGATATTTTTGTTGAAGTTTATTTTTTTTACTTTTTGAGATGTAATTTCATTTTGATGATGTAACCAACCCCTTTAATCTTTGTTGAAACATTACTAATTTTTGATAAAATTTTATTAAGTTTTATTTATATTTTTTTTCTTTTCACATGGCTGTCTACATAATTCACTATATAGCATTGCCTCCCAAAGTAACAATTATGTAGGAATTAGATTTGATTGTCTTTCACTTTTATTCGAATTTTCTCACCAACTCCCATAAAAGACGACATAAAATATAAGTCGTGTTATTAACTATTGGTGACAAGGTAGCAAAAGATGGTTTAAAAAATTACTTATTGCTATTTAATAATAAATATTTAAATTACATATAAAAAGAGTAGCTTTTTGGGGCCTTTACTTTTGTGAGGCCTAAAGCGGCCGCTTTAGTGGCCTAGGGGTTAAGCCGCCTCTAAGTCCAAAATTAGTGATTGAAAAAGATGTTATTTTTGAAAGAATAAAATTATTTATTGTTATTGTTTTCCCCCCTTTGGACAGAAAGATAGATTTCGCTGCGGTGTTGTTCAACTCAGTGCATTGTTCACAATGGATCAAGATAGGTTTGTGCCTCTTCTAACTACTACTTCCTTCATTGTTTTGATTATTTGATTTTATTTGGACGGTTAAAATTGCTTAATTACATTCATAACATTCACTAACACCCCCTTATTGATGAACTTTAATACATCCCGAGTTGTTTGGATATCTGAAATTTAACTTCTTAAACCACATTAGTTATCATTATAAACTATTTAATTGTCCTTATAAAACAAAAATCATCGAGAAGTATTTCTTGTGCATTGGACGCCGCAGAGAAACCACGTAAATAGCATGCTCAAAGTCATTCTTCACATTGAGGCTCATTTTTTCTGTTCACATTTTTCCTTGATTTTACATGCATACAGATATTGTTATTGATTTAATTCATAGTCTTCCTTTCATCTCTTATATTGCCATTTTTTTTGCTTATGATTTTTTTGTATTTATGTCATTTGCTAGTCTAAAGTCTAAACTCATTGCAGGTTAAATTCTCCACACACTTCTGCAATTTTCCTTGAAGTTCTTGGTTATCAGCTTCAGTTTTGCCAGGTAATTAGGCTTTTGAAGATACTCTGATCATTCTTTTGGCTATGATACTGACCCCTTGAGCCATAGCCGTTTGTCTCTTGTCAAAATATTTTTCTTTACTTCCTTGTCAGCTCTTTTTTGATTCTGGTCTCCTCAAATTTCCACTAGTGTATCTTGAGTTGTTGGCCTTTCTTTGTCGTGTTAATTATGGCAGAATCCTAATTCGAAGCATTTAGGCACTACAGTTTGGGATGCGTCAATGGTTTTAGTAAAATTTCTGGTAAGGATTAAAGTCCCCTCTGATACACTTGAGCTTCAGTTTCTTCAATGGAGCTAGTTTTGATCTGCTATTCGTAAAAAATAATATGGGTTTCGATCTGCTGTAACTTTTCTTTTTCTTTTCCTTTCTGAGTGATGACTATAATAGAGAGGAATATTGACTTTAAAAATTGAGTCTGTCTGTTCAGTTATTCATGCTTATATACACTTACTAGTATTTACAGCTTTGGGCATTCATTTAATCCTTCAGTTTTTAGATTATCAGCTGGGAACTTATTGATTTGACATTATAGGAAAAAAACTGTCGAAAGGGGAGGTTTTGTCCATCTAAACTGAGAGGAAAGCGTGTAATTGAACTTGGAGCAGGTTGCGGTGTTGCCGGATTTGGTAGGCTGCCTCATTTAGTTCTTTTAGATTCCATTTACGGTGAGTTAGTTATTATCTGAGATCGACCAAATCTCTCCACAGGCATGGCACTGCTTGGATGTGATGTTGTTTCAACTGACCAAACCGAGGTTTTGCCATTGCTGATGAGAAACGTAGAGCGTAATACTTCCAGGATAACACAGACAGGCTCAGGTTCAGATTTCAGCTTAATGTGCCATTTGGATCGTTTTAACTTTTTGTACTGTACAGTCTTTATCATTTGTTTGTTACTTTTTTTTTTTCAACGCATATTAAACTCTGTTCTGTTGATATCTTCTAAGAACCTAACTTTCCTGTTAACCTAATGGTGTTTCGTTGTATCAAACAGAAAGCTGCAAACTGGAATTGAATTTGAGGGATGTTGCTGCATTTACTATGACTGACTGAAAGCTCTATATTCCTTGTAGACTCATTTGGTTCCATAGAGGCTGCAGAGTTGGACTGGGGTAATGAGAATCATATAAAGGCTGTTGAACCTCCATTCGACTATATCATTGGGACTGATGTTGTAAGTTTTATCATCGATAGGGTAGTGGAATTCTATTTGCTCCTTCGTTGGCCTTTGCCTTGCACTGAGAATAAATTTCTTTTATCCTGCTAAGAGATAGAAGACATACAGTTTACCTGAACCAATACGAATATACATTTACTGCTAGTGCTATAAAATTTAAGAAACCTGTATCCATGATGATTTTCTTTAGGTCATAGTGCATATTTTCTCATTTAGTTTCAGTGGTATATTGTATTTTATGCCACGGTTTCTAATTCTGTCAATGATTTTTCAGCGTGTAGGGCTTTTCATAGATGAGAAATGTCAAAATAACCTTTGGTTTCTCCTGCACACTGAATATTGCAGGATCATCTTAGGCCTTTGCTTCTCTAAGTTATCTAGTGCTCTGGAACACGTGTATTCCTAAAGATTTCTATTGCTTCTCTCCTTGTCCAAGATTGTTTCTTTAAGCAATATTCCACTCCCCACCATTTGATTGAAACACAGGAAACAAAGAATAGTTGAGCATCTCTCTATGATCTAAGTTTCACATCAGCATTTCCCTTTGGGCTGTCAACTAAGCGATAGAAAGTAACTAGGAAATAACTATTTCTCTATTGTAGTTGATCTGCACTAATTATTACCGGCCTTTACTAGGTGTATGCAGAGCATCTGTTGGAACCACTTTTGCAGACAATAATTGCACTGTCTGGACCGAAGACAACAATTTTGGTGTTGTATCCTTCAAATTTTTATAGAACTTACAAAATTTGTTCTCTTTATCCAGACTCCTTTTGATATTTTATGAACTTTTCATTTATAGTTGGGTCATGAAATCCGATCGACAAGTGTCCATGAAAAGATGCTTGAGATATGGAAGAGTAATTTTGAGGTCAAAACTGTTCCAAAAGCAAAGGTAACTTCCAGTCCATCCTGGTAACATCTCATGCTAGCCATCAACAAGACCATACATTCTCCTTTCACCATCAGTTGTGTGTATATTCTGGAACTTAATGAAAATCTTTCCTTGAGATGGCCCAGACCCCACTTTGTGGGACTATACTGGTAGTTGTTGTTTCCTTGAGATGGTATCAGTAAACTTTGCATTTGGAAATGGTTATGTTGATTTTGTGTAGAAAGGGCTTCCAATAAATGATCAGATTGGCCATGTATGTTTCGTCACGTTTTAAGTTCTTGGTCCCATATTCTCTAACCGTGGAGCTGATATTTTGCATCTTCAATCTGTCCTATGTCCAGAGTTATGGTTATAGATCAATAAAGATTTTTGAGCATTCCTCGTCTTTTAATTGATGTCGGCCTACTTTTATGCAGATGCATAGTACTTATCAACACCCAAGCATCCAGTTATACATAATGGGCTTTAAGCCACAAGGAAATACCTTGGAAATTGTTACAGAGATGGCTCAGCAGCAGACCGAAGAGGTTGGGGAAAGAGAAACTATGCATGGATCAGAGGAAGATGACAGCAATTATGGGTTTAATAAAGATGATGCGACTGACAATGAGGGAAAGGTAGACAAAAACCTGGTTTTGGATATAGAGAGCAGAAAGCTTAGTGATTGGGAAGCTAGAAGATGTGGTGCAATGGCTGCTAGGCTTCTTAGTGATGTCAAGATAACATAAACTATAGAGGTCAGCAGATATTTTTGAGTTTGCACTGTACTATACTTTTCTTACATGTGTACATATCCTGCAGAATCAGTACTTCTCGGAATCAGCACGTGCTTTTAACTCCAAAACCAAATGAATGAATGACAACTTTTTTTTCAAAAAAAAAGGAAAGAGAAGAAATATTATGATCTTTGTCTATGCATCCATAAACTCGTCCAATTCTTTTTTCTCTGTAGATTTTGTTGCAAGGAGAAATGAAGATATTTTCCATAACACGATTTCGACATGCTATCAGATTCAGGAAAATGATTGACGAATATTTTCTAAGATTTGGTTTTCCATGGGAAACTTTTTTCAGGTATCTATTGTGTCTTTTGTCTTACTAAAAGTCAAAGCTATTTGTTGGCAGCTCCTAAAATGACATTACATTTCCAACACTGTTGCACTACGAGTCAAGGACACTGAGGCAAGATTGTCTTTTCGCCAGAAGTTCTAGTCTTTGAAATGCCCTCTTATGGTCCAGGTTCAAGTTCAAAATGCATCAAAGAAGCAAGTACTATGCTTCCACAAAGTTGGACATCTAAGCTTTTTGGCAGCATACCTGTTGCAGCAAGGTGTAAGTGCACTAGATGCAACTTATGAGTAGCATGTAGACTCAGTTTTCGAACTTGTTTGGGTTTTTGGAGATGTGTCGACAAAGATGATTGCTCAGCTGATATTCAGTTTAGATTGATTTTTTTACTAATTTAACAAGCCCGATGACTATCTACTCCATGCATGTGTCAAGAAATCCCAAAATTTTCTGTTTTCTTTCCCTCTGAAAAAGGGAAGACTTCTTTCCTGTAATCTGGAAAGAAGCGAACGACTAAATCGGAGAATGCCGCTGAATGAGGTCTTATTACAGAATCCAAATTTTTTTAAAAGTAGCCTTAGACAGATCATTGCTAAGAGGAGAGCGTAGAAACTTGTGTTTCTATAGTCATTACACTATCATCTAAAAGAAATGGTGCTCAATTAAGGGACCAAACAAGTTTTGCAAAAATCGAAGAAAAAAATTAGTAATAGTTTTCTTAAATTTATGTCACAAAAAAATGTAGCTCATTAAAGGTCTAAAGGAGTAATAGCTCCAACAAAGGGGATCAAAGGGGAGGGAATCAAGTGAATACTTCATTTCCAGTAAAACCTTAGTCAATTTCCAGAAGACTGTTTCCGCCTCTTGTTTAAGGTTAGCACATACAATAAAACACAAGCATGGTATCAACACTCTCGTGTTCCCTCAAGAAAATTTTCTATAGAACAGCCACTCAAAATATTGATGTCATCAGTGAGAAGTGCGTATTGAACAAATGTTTGCACCTAAGTTTTAAATAATAAGCTTATCCAAACTCGCCCGCTGAAGATACATATTGTCCAACTAAATCTGGAAGCATGCATTTTCCTAAAGCTTACATGATGAAAACAAACCGAAACATTTGCTCCTCAGAAACTACTCAGCGCAGTGCACTTTAGCATGGTTCCAATAGCAATCTATCGTTTGGCTCGTTTACGGCCCACACCTACCATCTCAAATTCTCAAACCATAATAAACAGCTTAAACATGACTAACATTGTTTTTACATTCCCTCCCTCCTCCTTGGGGCACAAGTGATGATTTCGTCAACCCTTAGGATCATTTCAGCAGCCTCAGTGGCAGAGAGCAACACTGCCTGTTTGACTTTGAACGACTCAGATATTCCAAGCTCTGCCATATCTCCAACCTGTCAAACAAGTTGGATAAGTAAATTTAGACAAGTACTACTGTCAGTACACAAGCAAGAGAGTGGATCATCTGCACATGATTATGAATTTTTATTAGTGTTATGAAACAAGGAAAACAACAGAAAGAACAAAAACAAAACAAAAGAGATGGAAGAAAGTCCCTTCCTGAGTCCGAAGAGAACAAGACATTTTCTCTTGGTCTCCCTTTCCATTTAAGCCAGCCACACAAGGAGATGCTATTTTCCTTCCACCTTCTTCTATTGCTTTTGATGTCAACTAGCTCACTTATCTTATTTCTACAGCTAACAACCCAAGGCATGGAAAAATGAGATCAGAGTTGGTCCCAATAGCTGATGTTTTACTGTTAGGGATCATTTGGTAGGATGCATTAGATAAAAGGAAAAATGTCCAAAATTGTCCCTCTACTAGGGTATATAGTTTAAGTTTGTCTCCCGTTATACTTTTCTTTTGGATCTACCCCTACCATTAACAAACTTTCTCGAATTGTCCTTAACCCTAACGTCCCTCCACCGTGGCACCCAATCCCTCTATTAATTCGTCCATGTCAGCTGTCATATCAGCAGGTCCCACGTTAAAATTAACCTCATCATCACACCAGACTCCATGACCTTCATCTTCCTCCTTCAATCCAGAACAAATTCACCATTAAAGTAACATCCATTTTCAACCATTTCTCGATTTCCAGAATATAAAGATCACCCTCATTCACCCATGAACTTTAATCCATTACCCATTTCCCCCACTTTGGGATATTGAAAAAAAAAATTATCTTAAAATTTCAGGAATCTTCTCCACCCCATATTTTTTCTTTCTCCTCAAACCCACTCCACATCACTACACCTCGCCGGAAAACTCCCATGAGCAGAAAGATTTTAATGGTAATAAAGTAAATATGAACCAGCCAACAAAAGAAAATCTCCTATGCCCATTTACCCCTCCACCTTTATCACCCCTAACAAAGATTTGGGCAGTATTAATCAGATTTATATTGAGAGGTTGTTGCAACTCTAAATGGAATACGAGTGTTCATGTTCTTAATTTTTGAGTTCATCTGTCCAGTAGCACCACCGTCCCTTGATCCTATTAATTTTTATCTCACTCCAAAACTACCATTAAAGCACCATTTAAGCTTATAGCCATCCTCCACAACCTAAAATCGAGCCGCTGCCGAACTCCACCACCAGAACATTCTAGTAGCGACATCCCCAAACAAATCGTCATAGCCAATAGCCCCGTTTTCGACCAACGAAAAGCATATGTAGTACAATTTTCGGTAAAATTCTAGGGATGAAGAAAATAAAAAGAAAAAGAACAAAAATAGAAGAACTGAGGTTTGAAAATTTAGTTTGGGTTTGAAATCTTTTTGAATTGAGGTTGCCTTCCTCGAAATCAGATTTGGGTTTTGAGAAAGTAGGGAAATAAATGCCTTTCCTTTGAGAATTTTGGTACATGAAAACGTGAAGAAATAGAAAACGAGGGGAAACAAGTGAAAGAAAGACAAAAAAATTTCTGTGATTTTTAGTATGTGGGACCTGCTGATATGGCAACTGATATGGACAAAATAATAAAAGGGTATGGTGCCACGGTGGAGGGCCGTTAGGGTTAAGGGCAATTCTAGAAAATTTGCTAACGGTAGGAGTGGATCTGAACGAAAAGTATAACGGGGGACAAACTTAAACAACATACCATAGTAGAGGGGTAATTTTGGACTTTTTCCCTTAGATAAAATAATGCACACATTAGCTTTGTGTTTTAATAATACCTTGTTTGGCAAACTTTTTGAACATATGCATTAGTTATACACCCTATTTGGCAGTATCCTATGCATAACTAATGCATATAAAATCATGGTATTAACAATGCAATAGATTTTAATGCATGCATTAGCTTAGTTAAAAATTGCCCTTTCAAATTTATGCTTGATTAAAATATACTATTATTTTAATGCAAGTTTGATATTAAAATTGCTTCCGCTATCTATATCTATACTCCCCCAAATTCTTCATTTTAAATTTATAAATTTGTACTCTAATACTACGTACTAGAATGCACTTGTAATCAACTAAGTTTCCTTTTATATTCAAACTTTCTCTGCCTAATAAATCCAAGAAAGCGAGAAATAAAATTATCTTCCAAGAAGATAAATAGACATTCAGCATATTTCTTTTTTTTATATCAATATATATTCAGTTATATACTACAATATATGTAGATAAATGAAATAAATTTTTTAAAACCTTGTTCATATAAAAACATTCCTCAACATATGTTTCTTTCAAAAAGATAAAGAGATGGACTGGTTATGAGGGTATTTTTGTACGCAAATAATATATTTAGAAATTGTGCAATACTTTAATACATCAAACCAAACAATGGATAAAAATATGCAAGCATAACCAATACTAGCATTACTAATACACCCTATTTAGCATTATTCTTATGCATCCTACCAAACGACCCCTTAAAGTAACAAAGAACACTTGTGCAACAGATACGAAAACAATGACTTTATTCCCACGCGCGGGGGGAGGGGGTTGCCTTTATCAAACATTGAGTTGCAAACAAATTAAGCAATAATGCCTCAAAGTTAGTGGTTACGGTGAAAACAAATCTGACTTGAGATATAATTTTTGCTTTTGAGAAACAGAAAACTGACCATACTGTGAAATATGTGCTTAGTACAGATGTACCACATCTTATTTGAAAGTATTGACACAATCACACATGCACTTTAAGATATTAAACCAATTTTAGCTTTATTGTTCCATTATTGCCTTCATTAATTAAAGGCAAATTCAAGCAAAAATAAAGCAGAGACAATAAACTTCATATCAGAATTCTTAAATCAGTTACTCACAGATCCAGAGATAACATCAATTCCTGCATTGCTTTCCTCCTTGTGGTGTTCCGCACGAAGCTGAGCAATCAGCTCGGCACTATCTAATCCGGCATTGTCGGCAATAGTGGTTGGAATTGCCAAAAGTGCACGGGTAAAAGCCTCAATTGCATGAGATCTTTTACCTGGAGTCTTCTTAGCTAGTTCATCAACCGCCTTAGCCATCACCATCTCAGGCCATCCACCTCCAAGTAAAACCCTACTGTCATTTACTGTCTGAGACAGTACGCACAATGCATCGTGCAGAGATCTTTCAGCTTCATCCAGTACATGAGGGCTGAAAATAAGGGATAAAGGGAGATGTTAACAAGGAAACACATCACAAGTATCATCACAGTTAAAATCCCCAAAAAGAAAACAAAACAACTCCAGAAGCAAAGCAAGTTGACCAATTATGAACATATCATGAATTCCATTTTCAGAGAACACGAACATTGAAGAGTCAAACAGGCCCTCTAGTAAAAGCATAATCAAACAGTCCAACAATGTTGCAGTAAAACTACTTCCACTGTACAAAGTTAGGGGTCTTGGTTGAAAGTCGAAGCTTGTCAATTAACATCATATCTTTACTTTTCCAGTCTTTCTAACTAGTTCTGTTGTCATTGCAGAGCATCAATCAATCAAAAGTTTATCTTTGTTTTGTTAAAATCCTTTACTTCCTTGTTCATTGTCTTTAGTTCGCGTTGTGCTGGAAGAGTTTGAGTGAAGTAAAGTGTATTAGAGTTTCAGACAGTTAGACACTGGGCTTCTAACTGGAACACCGTTGTATTGGGACCCTTTTTAGATCTTTCCAATAGCTGTGCTGTCTTCTTGGACTTGGTCCAGATGGTCCTTGTTCATCAGTTTTTCTTCTTTTTCTTCTACATATAAAATTTATAATCCCTAGACTTCTAAAGCAAATTTAAATGCTCAAACTGTCTTGGGGGGGGGGGGGGGGGGGGTTCTTAGGCGTCTACAATGTTAGTTATGCATAACAAGCTTGAACAAGCAAGTGAAAAATAAAAATCTTTCTAGTGAAGTCACAAGGAATGGTGGAAGATTGTTCCAGCTTGCATATGATGGATACTTTGGAAGGAGAGGAATGCAAGATGTTTTGAAGGAAAGAACAGTTCAACACAGAAAATCAAGAGTTCTTGTATTTCTCTTTTTCATTTTTGGTGTAAAGAACAGTTGATAGGTGATGTAGAATCACTACTAGACCTTTTTGATCTCTGTAAGATTTTCAGGGGCTGTACTTGTAAATATTAGATACTAACCCCCTTTTTTGGGTGCTGAATCAAAAAAAGATCTTTTTACTGAAACATGACCAGTTGATACAGCACCAAAGATAAGTGGTCATTTACAATCTCAACAAAATTATACCACCATGTAGACAACAACAATGCCCCTGCTCCCCAGCCGTCCATGCCAGTGAAGGAAGCAGAGGAGAAATTACAATAAAAGACAAACAACATAACACCAACGTACCTTGCACCTCTCAAAACAATTGTACATGCCTGACCCATTTCAACCCCAGAGAAGTGGATTAGCTTATCTTCACCAATCATAATCTCCTCGATAAGTTTGCAGTGGCCAAGCTTGACAGACTCTGGATTATCAAAGGTTGATGCAATTTCTCCACCAGTAACTAAACCCAACCGCTCAATACCATCAAAATCAGCATGCTCTATTGCAAGTATCCCTGCATCAGCAAATAGTTCCTCTGGGAAATTGTAGATAAGCTGTCGGTTAACAAAGCAATTTACTCCATGACTGATGATCTTTTGCACCTTCTCTCTCATTTTTTCCTTTTCAGCTGCTTCTAGATCAGCAACCTTGGCCATTGAGTCAACACGAACACGTGCTCCATATATCTTCACTTTATCTGTATCCATAGCAGTATTTGCCACCAAAATCTTAGCATTTTCAATGCGTTTAGGTTGGCCAACCCCAATCTTTTTGTCCAAAATAAACCTGCATAAAAGAAACTTTACCACGTAAAAAGAGAACACGTACTCCAATGCTTGTCCTAGATATGTAGCTTTGTCTTTCAAAGAGGAAAAGGAACTGAGAAACTTATGTTCCATTGATGTGGACTGGGGTAATAGAACTTATTATCAGTATAAAATATGAGAAATTTTGTTCCAAATCAAGCCTGACTTATATGGTTTGGACTCATTAGTGCGGATTGAGCGCTTTCAGCTACTCTAATCTAGAGAATACTGGAATGAACAAACACCAATAGAGCTGTACTGGAACAGAGTTCTGCGGCTAATTCTCAGACTAAGGTCGACCAAGCATTGAGAAAGATTCCATACATCCATCCTAGATGGACAATAACCTTGCTTCATGCTGGTTCAAGGGAAACTCTTCTGAAATTAGTCGAGGCCCAAGGAAACCATATATACGAACACCAGGTTCATCAACTGATGGATATAGTAATGAATGCAGTGGAATTACATTGGATAAACAGGCTGCTTTCACTAAGGTAAACAAAGAACACAAATGCAAACATCAATAAAGCTAGTCATATGTCTTTAATCGGAAATTACCATGTTTGAGAATGACGAACAATTAATTAAATCCAAAGAAGAGCTAGACATGCGACGTAAATACATTTAATAGTAAATAGTTCGAACCAGAGGACACCCACCCTTCATCTAAAAATGAATCCTTCAATGAACCTCCAGGTTTCTTAATTATCTGGATTGCCTCAAGATTGGTACTGCCCTGTCATTACAATTGACATAGAAAAAGATTTAAAACACGATAAATGGATAAAACTAACAAACAGGAGGGAATGTGAAAGAGTTAACGAGGAGAAAACACAATACGTCTTCATGTTAATTTTTCACATTAGATAATACTAGGCAGAAGGTGATGAATCCACAATATGAAAGAAAGCGAAACAGTCCTAATTTTGGAGAAATCTAATTTCAACCTTTGAAGAAAAATATTTATTTTCTGATCTAGGGAAGAGGGAAAACTATGCTTTTCTTAGATAAGAAGAGGAAACTAAGTTTCAATCACATTAAAAAAAAAATTACTCTCAGATGTTTCTCATTTTTTGATCTAGTCACATATAGTTCCTCCCTATACGCATGCAACATATGATTTTGTTGTATTGGTGTCGACCAGAATCTCAGTAGCTCCCTTCCCACAATGTTGTGTCTCACAAGCATAAAAAACGCAATGATTTAAGTTACATACACTACAGCTTAGAGATTTTTTACACTATCCATGAATTTTATCTTGTGATAGTAGATGAGTTGCAATTTCTCATTAATGTTTATCATAGAGACTTACCTGTAATTGCTATTTTATAAGAGACCTCATTGTGTAAATATTTTTTCAACCGTCCGTACATAAATTTAAACTCAAAAAGCAATACAACGGTTCAGGGATGTGATGCCACACAAAAATTACTTCAGATTAAATCTCTTCATCTTCTTACCCAACAATCCACATTGAGTGATGCAGGGACATTAACCAGTAACCAACTCCCTAATTAGTCTATATGCAATTGTAACTGTAAATAATATTTACTACCTCCTGCTCATTGAATGACACATAGTTTGAGTGCATGTAATCTTGATAAGGTAATGCATTATATAAGCGAAGCAAGAGTAGAACAAAAGAACTATTAACGTAATACTCCCCTATCGAAATGCTTCCTTTTGCTCACTAAGCCAAACAAAGTGATTTTAAGTGTATTAAAACAACAACAAAAACAACAACAGCAGCAGCACCAACAACAACAGCAACAACAACAAAAACAAAAATCCAGTTTGATCCCATAAATTTAAGTGTATTACTTCGTCAATTTAATTGGAATACCTATATGTATCTAAGGTCAAACATTAAACAACAGTGTTCAATTAGATTCTCAAGAGTCATGGCAACAACTTAGCTAAGTCAAAGTGCTTTGTCTGCAGTTATACCTCATTGCAAAGTTGTCAAGCTACACAACTGATGCAGATAAACATCTATAGGATAATGCAAAAGAAAAAAGGGAATGGAATAATAATTGCAGATAGACCTGAGTCAAAAGAGTAAAAAGAAAAATATGCACTTTGTAAGTTGCTAAAGCAGATGAAATATTCACCTTTAACCTCATAACCGCATCAACAGCCAGATTCGCAAAATGCTCCTTGTCCTGAGACAAGATTTTAGAGCTCAAAGTAGTCCTTGCAATATTCATCAAGTCGGATCTAAACTTCTCTGCAACATCACAAGATTAAAAAAGAACTATGATCATATCATTCTGAGAAAATCAAGATAAATAAATCTCTTGGCTATCAGCTACTAGCATCCATGAAAAGCTATCTTGGAATAGTGCAAAGAGCAAGTGGTACACCAATCTAAGGAAAATCAATATATGCCACTGAATGTAGGTTCTCTGCTATGATATTACACTCAACTAAACAACTCAAGCAATGATACCTGCATCCTGCTTGTTATCCACGACCTTCTGCTCCAGAACATTGCGTGCACACTCAGATGCCATCCGGAAACCTGATATAAAGAAGTAAATAAAAAATTGAAAGGTATACTAGCATGAAACCAGATTAGGTGCCTCAAAGAACATTAATTTTATTACTAAGAAATAGGAACTTGCTATGTTTTGGCTTGATAAACAGAATAGAAATATTTTTTGGAAGTTTTGGATTGAAATGTCCAGGTGTGAAAGGAATTCATGCTGTCTCTTGGCAATCTCTCCTTTATAATAGTAGATTATTTCAGACAGAGGTGTCTGGGCCAGCTTGCTGCACCTCAACTATTCCTCCGGGTACCTTCTACCTCCTTACTGGGTAACTCTCAGCCCCCCAACACTTGGGCAAATGAGACGAATCACCTAGCAATTTTGTCTTGCTGGAAATAGTAGTTGAGTTCTTCTTTTCGGTTATTGTATTATGTAGAAACTATAGATTCAAACTGAAACAGACTCCATTATAAAACAAGCATTGGGACAGGTTTGGATGATATTTGCTAATGTAGCACTCAGATATCATCCAAGGGTCAATCCTTTTCTAGATTAACAAACGTCAAGCATCAAAAAGCAAGTTGATGCTTCAATAGATAAAAGAAAAGATGCCCAATTTAAGACAAAGTAGCAAGCATGCATTGCACTAATGGTACACAAGCAAATTTGATAAAGCAGCCCAGAAGCAGTTTGTACTCTACTGTTCTGCACATAGGAAACCTTAATAATATATATACACGTGCGTATAAGAGTTATTTTTATGAAGTAAATTGATATCACTAAAGAGCATCAGGAAGAAGCTAATAGCAAAAGATTTACAAAAGATAGTTAGCTCCTATACATGAATGACTAGACTAAGAACATGGAGCTAACGAAGTCCAGAAAGCTGTCAATACTATTTACAGGGGGCAGAAAGTTCCAACTGAACAATAACTAAGCATATAGCTTTCAGGGAATGAGTTGGAGTTGAGATCCCATCAAAACATCAGCAATTCCTTTCGTTCCAGACACACCGAAAAATAACTGCTTGAATCATTCTCCAGATCTTCTAACGTGTGTATAAGAGATATGTTAAGACATTAGATCATTAGAACAAACCTGAAATAATTGTCATCGGGTGAATTTTTGAATTTACCAGCTTTTCTGCCTCCCTCAAAAGTTCTCCAGCCAAAACAACTACTGAAGTTGTCCCATCGCCAACTTCATCATCCTGTACCTTGGAGATATCTTTAAAAGGGTCAAGGTATAACATTCATAAAATCACATCATTTTGTTTCCCAAGATCTCTTTCCTGTGATAAAGTCTCAGCCCCTCTATCTCCTTCAACTATCTTTTTTTATTTTTGAAAAATATCTCCTTCAACTATCTGGTAAAAGGTCTTAAATACATATCTGGCATTTTTCATTAATGATAACTTAAACCAGAAAACAAAGAGGAAGAAGGTTGTGGTGTAATCTTACACTAAAATCCTTATTACCTGTAGCCTATTTGTAGCCTATTAAACGCTATTTAAATGGATTCATTTTGGGATACGATCCAACTTTAGCTTCAGCACTAGTGCCAAGGAGTTCACCAACCAACTACGGATACTATTTATTTCAAGAAAAATGATCCCTTACTTCAGGGAAATTAACAAGAAACGCAGAAATATCAAGGATACCCACGAGGACCTTGGCAGCAGGATTGTCAATATGTAGGGACTTCAAAATTGTTGCACCATCATTGGTAACTGTAACACTGTGTCCTCTGCCTGTCGATTGCAAAATTTTATCCTGCAAATATTGAAAATGTAGCATCTGTCAAACCACAATCTTAACTCTTCTCAATACCTGAAAAATACATAATCAAAGACTGAGCTTACCATCCCCTTAGGTCCTAAGGTTGTCTTTACCAAGTCAGCAATTGCCATTGCTCCAATAAACGACGCCTAGAGTTTCAAACACTCATTATTTCAGAAAACTGAAGAATAATAAGCATAAGTTGCTATAAAAAAAAGATTGTAGCAGATTCTCAACAAAACGCATATATTAACATGGCAATGCAACATATAAACCTGTATTTTCTTTCAATATAGATGGAAAATTATCATAACTGTAACCTGTATATATGTACAACCTATATAAAGAGTATAGTATACTTTTTCAGTGACGGGCGTTCAGCTGACACCCTTGAGCCTATGTGGCTCCGCCACTGTTCAGTAACCTATTAAAATAGCTTCTACGAAAACTCAGTCGGTATTTGCTGAGAAAAGAGACTTACCATCCTAGCGCGCTCGCCCTTTTCTTCAGTGGCTTCATCTTTGAAGATTTTGTCAATCTGAGAGCATAATAGAACATTACATATAGAATCCACAAGCTAAACATTATTAAAACAAACCAAAAAAGTGGAAAAACAAACATAACGTACCGCCATTTGAAAGAAAATGGAGATGTGAAGCTGAAACCCAAAAGCTGAACCTTAACAACTATCTAGAACAACAAAACAGGTGCAATATCACAACGTCACAGAGTCAGGTCAAGAACAAATGTAATTATTCAAAACCCCAAAAATATAAAATCCATTCCCCTTTTACAATCAACCAAATAAAAGATCAAATATTTTTCTTGATAATGATCTTTAAATACCCATTAGTTAAAATATCTCAAAGAGAAGATACATAGTGAAGAAATCAGCCACAACAGAACTCTATAGGAAGTTATGAAAATTCAAGACTAGGGCAAAAGAAGTGTAAAAGGATAAATTATGAGAGCATAGTTCGTCTAATGCTACAAGAGATCAGCGAAAAGACAAAAATGGACCTGAAATGATAATGTCGTCGACTGTGGCGGCGCCGGAGAAAGCTACTGGCACTAGTGAAGGTTGGAAAGGGAGAAGGGTTCGGGAGGAAGTGGGAAAATGGAGGTTTAAATGGTCTGATTGGTATTTTATTACTTTAGTGAGGGTATAATGGTCCTTAGAATTTAATGGGCTTAATCGTTTTGCCTGATCCAAAAAGATCGGGGCAAGTGCACAGATAACCCATTCTGAGACTCGCATTTAAATCATAACCTAAATTCTTAAATTTTTGCAAGTCTAGCCACTTCAGAATCAAGTGTTCAAGTATTGCTTCGAAGATGATCGTGTACAAAAGAGAATGTTGAGTTTTACGAGGAATTTTATTGTTACATGAGTGAAAGTATGGTTAATTTAAAGTTAATAAGTTGGATGGATATATGCAGAGGTGAGGGCGGAGATAGAATATGAAATATGGATTCGGACAAATTCAATAATTTTTGCTTAGATATTATATTTATATAAAATTTTATTAGATGTGTAATATTTAATTGTGAATTCACTAACAAAGACAAGCTATCAATTTAGTGGTAAATTTAAAATTTATAAATTTTATATTTTAGCTCCACCTAAGGGATGAGTTGAGGACACTAGTTAGAAAGATAATATATTTTGTCGGGGATAACTGTATGTTTGCTGCTTTTTTTTATTGTGGGTGTTAAGGTTTTTATTTTTTGGCTTCAAACATTTTGTGCCACGTCATTAAATTATCGAAAATATATTTTCGACAAAGAGTATTTTCTGGTGTGATAGCAATAATAAAGGGGCTATTTTATTGCAAAATAAAGAAAAGTAACGTTACACCATTTTTACCGATTGAGTGATCATATAAGCAATCAACTCACATTTCCTATAATATTTAGTTAAAGTTAAATTACTTTTTGGTTACAAATTATTGTGGAATAACTTTATGTGATACTCAAAGTTAAGTAATTATTTATTACAGAAAACAGTTTAGCGATTTTAGTGCAATAAAGTGAAAGCTGAATGAGCATATGTCTACAATAAAATTATCCATATATACAAATGTAACTAACTCTCTAGCATGACACTGCATTCACCAAAAGTATGTCAAAACCTGCAGAGTTCACACGCTAACAATAAATGAATCTCGAAATGTCTTGAGTTTGGATTTGAGATTTATGAACTTTGTATTGCAACACTTGAAATGAGGTTAAAATTACCAAGACAAGCATTACATAAATCAAGGTTCATGTCCAGTACACTGAAAGCTGCTCAACAAAGATTATACTGGAGCAGTCTTATAATAGTTGCTCCATACTAATGTGAGTTGTGTTTTGTCACAACACCTGAAATCGGAGAAAAACACACACACAGAAGCATCAGAAAAGGTGAGAAGGGCCCTTACTCCGTCCCACACAGTGTATTACTATCGGCCCTACCAGGTAACAACATCTACCTACACAAGCTCGATCAGGAGATAGGGAGGATCCGACAGAAGTACGAAATTCCGATTGTTCAGAGAATAAGATCGGTTCTATTAATAACAGGTCATACTGATGACCAAGAAAAGATCAAGGTTCATTGTACACTTGAGATGCTCAACAAAGATTAGATGGAAGCAGATTGAGACCGGTTGTAAGTAGTTTTCCTGAAAACCAGGCTGTTAATGAACTTTGATTTAGTCTGTGTATCAGAGACATGCCTTGAAACATAATAGGAATCCGTGAAAATTCCCAAGTGGGAAATTAGAGGGCACACCCTTGACTTGTCAATAACCAACCTTAACATGTGAGATTTCACGGTAGGGAACAGTAACAGCCTCCGATATCCTACTGTCGTTCCACTTACCACGTGTTGCCATTTTCCATTTTCATCTAATATATCAAGATGAAACTCGATAATCCGTTGTCCCATTTGAATTGGTTCTTGAAGTTCCAAGACATTGAAAGTCATAACTTGTTGAAATTCTAAATGTAGTTTCCAGTCTGATTGGCCCTGATCTGGAGCCCAATAGGTATATAACCCTTCCTCAATAATATTCTGGGGGCCGAACTGAGAATTTTTCGGACCTCCTCTTGTACTGCTGGCAGAAAGAAGAGCAGACTTTGCAATATTATGAGAGAATGTAGAATCACGAAGCTCAGAGAATTCTTTGAGGACTTGTATATCTTCATCTGATATGAGACCTGATGAATTTGGGGGTACATTTAGCAATAAGAGACAGTTCCTACCGACTGATTTGTAATACAAATCCAGAAGAGTCACTGCACTTTTTGGCTTTTCTGATGCATGCCAAAACCAACCAGGTCGGATAGACACATCACACTCAGCGGGAACCCAGTCATGGCCAAAGGGGTCCCCTTCCCTTGAGTATCTGTTGAACACATGAAAAAAGAATCAAGACAAAAGGAAGCTCAGTGTGCATAGAGAAAGTAATTGAATAATACAGGAAATAGCACTGTGATGCATCACGTGAAGGCCCTTTATCCATATAGATTTCTTGTTTCAGTTGATGGATATGAAAGGTTAATACCAGCTAAAATGACTGGTACATCTAATGATGCTTATATTATTTGGTCTAGTTCATACCAAAAAAAAAAACAGACTTCAAAAAAAGAAAAGGAAAAACATGCTTTCAATGTTCATCCAATCACTTGGTCAAGTAATGAAATACCACCTTACATCATAACAACACTTACCTTTTTCCTCATTTACACAGATGAAATTCCTACTGTTAACACATGCCAAGAATCTCCGATTTAGTAACCTTAAATCAAGGTTATCCCTAACTGCTACAACCATTTTGACTCTCACAATATGCTAAAGCAAAAATCTTTCCAACTCAAGCAGCAGGATTCTTTACTTCTTAACAAGGTTCCACTGCAGGAAACAGAGAAGGTCTATTTACTCCATGCAAAATGTCAAATTCGACTAATATGACAGATCTATATGGCCACTGTATTGAGAACAATAAATTTTTAAAAAATTTTTTACTAGTAAAGAACTTTTCTAAAGAAAACATATGGATCACAATGATAAATAGGAGGATTTTTCTTCAAACTTTAATAAACATATTAGAGTAAAAATTTTGGTTACTAGTGAATGATATGAACCTTTATTTTTTTGATAACCCATATATCCTTGTAGTTAGCTGATCTGACCATAGTTGGTCCACAGGTTCAAAACTCGGGAGAATATGGACCCGCCCCTCTACCCTAATCCCACTTAAGCGCCAGGTTTTGTGTCGGTAGAAGGGTTCGAACTCATGACATGCGTCCAATCCACATATCTCGGGCGTCCAGACAATTGAACCAAACCACTGAGAGCTTGAAGGATATGGCCGTTATAATGGTAAACAATGAGGGAAGAGGTATTGCTGAAAGCAAATAAGAATATGAAGATGAGATTAGTAAAACAAGACTAACCTGAAATCATTATCACCGCCAATCTTGACAGCACTGCAGTTGAAAAGGGACCAGCAAGTGGTTCCAGCAACACCAGCCTCGTCCCCAACCCACCTCGTATCAGGACCAGCATCAGAGAAGATCGCAGCTCCAGGTTGGAGTTGATGAATAAGGCTAAACCAATCATCAAAGAAATACTCCATATTCCTTTCACCATCACCTTTTGCACCGTCTAAAAATATACATTAAATCTCTCCATATCTGCCCAATCAGGGTAGGGATTGCTGTTAGAAGTTTCTCTACTCATTGAAAATCAGCAGGAAGCAAAAAGCAGTTAATTCCATAAGATCTGCCTATATATGCTGTGTAATCAAGTTTCAGATATTTCTTTGTCTAAATACGCATGTATTTTTTGACGTGCAACCCCTTTTATGTTAAGTGAGTGAATAATTGTTCATAGCACTCGAACCAGTTAATTTCCACCACCTAAAAAAGAGCTAAGTTACTCAGAACCTCCAAAACGCCGCCACACCCGTATCAGATCCTCCAGAAAGGAACGACCTTAGGAGGATCCAACACACATTCGGCAACATTTTTGAAAGATCCGAGCAATATAGAAAATGATTAGAAGTGATCCTAAGAAATGGTAAAAGATACTAATTAGTGCGATTTGCAATACTTGATGAGCATCAAGTCAAATGGTCAAGGTGCGGAAATCCTTTTCTGTTACTGCTCGTTTCTACTTACCTTCCAAGGAGTCAGGAGTCGGGACTAATTAGGGGTGCTTATCGGGCGGATAATTACGGTTAACGGTTCGATTTATCAGTTATCGGATTATAATGTACTAATCCACTAGCCATCCAATAAGGCAACGGGCGGATTGGTATCGGATTAACGATTATCAGGCAGTTTATCAACGAAACCAAATAGAATTTTTTGGGTATAAAATTGAAATGAATTCTCTTTTATTGGTGGTTTTGTTGACTGACTTCCTGTATGCAACCTAACAGACCTGATGAGCTGAATATAATTGAAAATTCGGGTGGGAAAGTTATAAATTGGAGTGGATATCGGGTATTAGGAGTTCTTGCTACTCCAAGATCCATAAGTACGTGGAATGCTCAGCTTACTGCCATATCAGCATACAAATAATTGTATAGCGTATTCAAGTTGCTCAAATGACGACGCCTAAAAAAAAGACCAATCTGTCTTTACTAGTCAAATGCACGAGGTCATTGCTCTTGCAATTTCCTCTATTCTGATTTCTCTCATAGCTTCCAGGGAAAACCAACTACTTATGCAACAATGTAGTAACAAGTTGCTATTACTTTCCTGTGCTATAATATGTGTTGTCTTAAGAATTTAGCCATTTAGGGTTTCAATAGTACTTTATATGTATAGGGGTAATATAATATAAAAAATTCTTAACGGGTTAAAGGTTTATCCAATAAGAAAATTGAGTAATCCGCCCCAAACCATTAAGCCGTTAATTATAAAATCTCAATTTGTTCACCATCCATTGCCCCGATAATCCGATACCAATAAGCCATCGGTTCGGTTCGGTTTTGAACGGCCCTAGGACTAATGGAACCCCTAAAAATTTGAAAGACAAGTTAATCTTAAGAGTTTGAGTAACCATTCATAATGTTAAAGATCTCTCTTTTTTCTTTCTTCAGCAAGATGATTGAAATTCTTTTGATCTAGCCAAATTTTAACTTAGAAACTAATGAAACAACTATTACTAATTAATTTTAGGTTACAATGACAAGAAATAGTGAAATAAACAACCAAAATACATACACACTTATGCACAGCAGGAGTCAGATCCTCTCATAGTTTAGTCAGAGGACCTAAATTACAACTATTCGAGTAAGGTTGTGACTCCACATTTTTCGTGTCTGTAGATACATTTGCCCGTCCTAGGGAAAAAATTATGAATCTTCAAGTTTTTTAAAATATTGAAGAACTGTCCTATAAATGTGCGTCTGGCACAAACAATTAAACTGTTATATTTGTGTGGCTTCAAAGGCATTAGTACGAAGCAAGACCAAATGAAGCGAAATGGATAATGTGGGCCACCCCCGACAAGCTTGGAATTAAGCGTAGTAGTTGTTGTTGCTGTTCGTTGAAGTCATTAGTAAATCTAAAGACTCGCATATCCTTGTCATCATAGAACTCATACTTAAAAGAATCATTCTAAATTAGCACCATTAAAACTCACAAAACCAGAACTAGCATATTCTTAATTGATGCTAAGGCATGTCATATTAGTCAATATAAGTAACTGTAGTAGGTAACACATACCCAATTACAGCGTGAGTAACTTCATTAAGACAGAACTAGCATTGATCTAAGGCCACATGCTTCATAATTTCCCCTATAAAACTGCTTACTCACTCATTTAGAAGCTTAAATTGTTAGAAAGGTTGTATTTATTTATTTCAGGTCCGCAACAATAACACCACAGGAGAGTAGTAAAATCCAACAAACCAAGAAATGCTCTTACATTCCCTAAACAATCTCAAGTCAATTCAAAACAAAAGCACAGAGCAAAAAGCTAAAAACTTTACCTAGTAAGCAACTCAGTCATCTGGCCCATATAATATTCATTATACTCCAGAGTCTCACCATAACAAGATTCATGCCTATCCCAAGGAGAAAGGTACAACCCCAACTCCAAACCAGCATTTCTTGCAGCTTTAGCCAATTCAGCTACAACATCACCAGACCCATTTTTCCAAGGACTTGATTTAACAGAATAATCAGTGTATTGTGAAGGCCACAGGCAAAAACCATCATGGTGTTTAGCAGTTAAGATAACTCTCTTAAAGCCTGAATCTTTAGCTACTTTAACCCATTGTGTACCATTTAATGAACTTGGGTTGAAAATTGAGGGGTCAACATGGCCTGTTCTCCACTCTGTGTTTGTAAAAGTGTTGGTACCGAAGTGCAAGAAAAGTGCCATTTCTGCAATTTGCCATGAGATTTGGCGGGATTTTGGTATTGCTAGAATTGGAATTGGGGGTGGCTTTGGATATAAAGATTGTGAAGTTCTTGAAATGAAAAGGAGGATTATGATGATATTAAGGTTTAGTTTATTGTGTTTGTTCAATATCATCTTGTGAAAATCGGGGAGTGTTTTATTTTTGGCAGCCAGAAACTCTAGTGTCGCCGGAGAGTGGCGAGTTTACCGGCGACTTTTATGTCTCCGGCGACTCCAAGTGTTGACTTAAGAAAGAGGACTGGACTTGGGAAATACTTAAAAATCAAACAACATGGACGATGTTATGAAATCTCCGGCGAATGTAGATTGTAGAGTTCTATTGTTGTAGCTAAATTATCCCCTCCCTATATTTTACCATTGTAATACATCCCTAACAATTTCTAAGTATCAATAAGAATACTTCTCTCTCTATTCTCTCTATTGCTCTTGTTCTTATATTATTGTTCTTGTCTTTATATTATTTCATAAAATGTTATCAGCACGAGTCTCTAACCAATTGAAATTTTCGACTGTCTTAACTTTTGTTTGTCTAAGGTTTTGCTTCAAAGAAAGAATGAAGAAAGAAGGAAAAGAAAAAGAAAAAAAAAACGGAAGAAAGAAAAGGAAGAAAACAGAAATAGAAAACGTGAAAGAAAGATTGGAAACAGAAATTCGAGATTTCGACCTCGGTTCCGTGTTCGTGATTCTAAAAGGCACGAGACTCTACCGTCTCAAGAATCTTCTTGAGAAAATTAAGGTAAGTATTTTACTTTTCTCTTTCAAATTCTTGGAATTCTATAATTTGATTTTATATACAAACATAGACAACAAAGTTTGATTATAACTCTAATGGAGTGTGTAAGAAATTATAACCACATGAAGTGGTTAAATCTCTATGTCCTGCCATGATTAAATTCATGTATGATTGTGGGCAAAAGATTGAAAATTCGTCCCATTGAATTTGCTCCATTCCCTTTAGAGAATGTGGAAGCAGAATATGATAAGTCTGAAAGAAGACAAAATTATTACCATGAAGGTATCAATGAATGTGGACGTGGCAAAGAATTCCGTCCAATTGAATTTGCTCCATTCCCTTTAGAGAATGTGGTAGCAGTATATGATAAGTCTGAAAGAAGACAAAATTATTACCATGAAGGTATCAATGAATGTGGACGTGGCAAAGAATTCCGTCCAATTGAATTTGCTCCATTCCCTTTAGAGAATGTGGTAGCAGTATGTGATAAGTCTGAAAGAAGACAAAATTATTACCGTAAAGGTATCAATGGATGTGGACGTGGCAATAGACGAAATTATAATCGTCATTATTGTGATAATGAGAATAATAAAGATTCTCAAAATAATCTTTCACTTTATGAAAGTAATATTTGACATGAGATTGTGTAAAGCACATGATTATGATCCATTCCCTGAAGTGAATGTGATAATTGTAATAGAGCCCGTAAGTATGAACACGCTCTTGATGTAATTTTGTTTTATGTCTGACATTATGAAAAGAAAGTTTGTTGCCCTTGAAATTTCGGGCAAGAACTATATGACATGGGTGTTGGATGCTGAAATCCACTTAGATGCTATGGGTCTCGGATACACCATTAAAGATAGAGAAAAAGCATCCACCCAAGACTGTGCGAAGGCCTTGATTACTTGCGCCATCACCTTGATGAAGGTTTGAAAATTGAATATATCACAGTCAAAGATCCACCTATCTTGTGAGATGGCTTAAAGAAGAGATATGACAACCTGAAGTTGGTCACTCTGCCACAAGCACGATACGATAAGAATCCAAAAGCAAATAGTTTATAAACTATACATTATCGTTGCGGTGGAAACGGGCACTGGTCAAAGGCTTGCCGTATACCATGACATTTGGTTGACCTTTATCAAGCATCTCGAAAGAGTAAACGCCCTGAAACGAATTTTGTCTCTGACGACAACTTTGACATCACCCACTTGGATGTGGCAGACTTCTTTGAGCAACCCGAGTGGAAGATAGACCACCTAATCGGTGATGGATCCGTGATGAAAGAAGATGGAGTTATTTAATTTTGTTTTACTTATTTGTATTAGTTAGTGAATAAACTAATAGTCATTAGTATTAGCTCGTATTATTTAGTTCATGATGCAATGTTAGCAGTAGTTCTTTAGAATGTCTTCAATATGCTCAAATATCAATAATATTTTTATTTTCCAGTAGGGGTAATCGACTAGCCTGAAAAACTAGTCGATTATTTAAGGGGGTAATGGTTCTTAAAAGGCCAAGTTGAGGGAGGTAATTAAGACGATGAATATTTTAAGGCTGTAACTAATATTCTACTTATTTAGAAGCGGGAATAAGCAGGACTCCGTTGTCCTGTTGTTGCTCAAAAGGTCAGTTTTACCCCTAGATTTTGTTTGCATAATTTCATAGTTGAACGTAAATTGTGCCACTTTAGAGTTCTTTTAGGTAAAGAATCACTTTTTCGATTCCTCTGTCTTCTTTCGGTGTCTTTAGATTCTTAGATTTTTCTTTGCTTTCTTTGCAAAAACCAGCGGCGATGGAACAATTACGGACATACAGCGAAACTTCACGGTGACGATCACCCATGTGGAAGATAAATATTTGTATCTATAAAAGACTAAAACTTATAAGAAGCCGTCAAGTTTGACTGAGAGGGCTATTAAACTATTCTGGTCGATTTTGACGGTAATTTATTTTTTTTTCTCAAGGAATAAATTTTGTATAGTTTTGGGTATCTTCTTAGCTTTTAGCCTTTTTTGGTTTTAGAGTTTCAAAAAAGTATGATATAGAGTATAGACTAAGGTAAGGTAAGGTGCATTGAGTGTATTATCTATTGTTTGTATTTTTTTTTTCAGGTTCTTTATGATCGTATTTATGTCTGTTGCTTATACTTTTTCCCCAGGTGACTCATAGTATCTCTCCAGCACTTATGACTCATAGTTACTCATAGTATTTAAAGAGAGTTTTTTTTTTGCAGCAGTCTGGCCTACTGTGATGATTTTCCTCAGCAACCTATTTTCCAATTTATTGTTCTCCAAATAATGTTCCTTCCTTAAGGAGATTGGCTTTGATTTTAGCTGTTATTTAAGAACAATTGTGATTGTGCTTAGGGGTGTACATAGACCGGGTTGGTTCGGATTTTGCAATTACCAAACCAAACCAATTGTGTCGGGTTATTAAATCTAAAGACCAAACCAAGCCAATAAATTCGTATTTTTCAATATCGGTTTTTCTCGGGTTTTTTTCGGGTTTCTCGGGTTTTTTCGAATTTTTTTCCGGTAAAATCTTCGTAGAACAGTATGCTCAAAATATTTTTTTAATCCTAGTAAGATACAACTATATAAAGTATGTTTCAAGAAAATAATACAAAATATAAGATATGTCATGACTCATGACATTATCCTAAAATATTCAACAATAAAAAATAATAAAATTATGTACTATAAATATTGCTAATTAAAAAGTCGTAATAAAAATAAACATAATCTAAAAGCACTAATTCATGCTAAACTAGATAGACTAATGAGGGAATATTAATTATATGCTTAAAAGCTAAAGAAAAATAAAAATAGGTTATGTATTTTTATCTAAATTATTGCAAAATAAAAAAATAGACATTTAATACATTCCCGTTTGTAATATTGAATTGAATGTCTTTTGTTAGCATTAGTATTGATTGCTAGGATTATTTAATTTACTAATATTAATGGCTATAAAACTTATTGGAGCATTCAAAAGTTCTAAATCAAACCTTGAAATAATACCTTAAAAGATAAAATTATAAAAAATTTTAAGAAATATTTATAAATTACATTACAATAAGTATAATTATATATTAAATATATCTAAAATTGCTATATATGTAATGTCGGGTTGGTTTGGTTTCGGTTTGACTTTCTTTAGTTAAAACCGAACCAAACCAATTATGGTCGAGTTTTTTTTTCCAACACCAAACCAAATCATAGTCGGGTTTCTTTTTCGGTTTGACTCGGATTATCGGATTGGTGCGGTTTATCGGTTTTCTTTGTACACCCCTAATTGTGCTTATTGCATTTGCAATTTCTTTTGTTTCCATTGGCCAAAAACAGATTGTTTTTATTTTTTTAAATATGATAAATTTTTTGAGGACTCTGAAAGCAGAGGTGGAGAGGTGCCTCATTTGTTTATGTTTCTTCACAGTCATCAAACATGTGGCTAACATCATTAATCATTGTAAACAACTAACTGACGAAGCATTTCAAATTAGAAATATTGCTAAGATGACCAATAAAACAGAAGTATTCTCCTTGAGGCCTTATATTTACTTGGTGCTTGCGATCATTCTCAAATACATGAGTTCCTCCTTACATTTGGAGAATCCATGATACTGTAAGTATACGTTATTTACTCTTTGTTATGTCATATTAGGTAATACTTTATTAGCATTTGTTGAGATATAGTAGTGATACTAAGAGTTTTGGAGACTTCAACCAAGGAGTAATAATAAAAGAGCTCCTTGTATGAATCAGACAACAAGAGTTAAAGATCACGCTACTGGTTGTGAAAATTGGAAGGAATATGGATATCTATAGAGTATGAATATTTTAAAGTTTCCCATATTATAAAATTTCAAGTTATCTTAAAACTGATACTTGTAAAATATCAGCAACTACATGTTTTCTTCTGTGCTTACAGAATCAAACCTGATTTTGATTTTCTTCACATAATATTTTCCTATATTTCTAGAAGTATAAAAAGAATTTTGGCAAAAGAGTGTACATAGGGACCTGCACGGTAGACTTATCAACAAAAGAACAACCTGTCAAGTAGCTGCTTTAAGAGGAACTTGAGATATCAAAAGAACTAAACTATCAACACTCCACCTACTACACTATCTGAATATATTCACAAACGGGATCCAACATTCATCCGTAGGATGTGCATTGTGATTCTGCCTGGCTTTAGAATAAGTAAGAAACTTTTGAATATATGTAATCTTTTTAATATGCTATAGGCTTGTTCAATAGCTAACGAATGCAACTGAACATCAAGAACTCAGTCAAGTATCCTTGCCATTAATTACGTGGGTGCAACTATTGCCATCTCATGTTGGAAGTAGGATACAAGTAGCTTATCAAAGGCAGTAATTTCTAATAAAATATTCAACTGGATTTTGTTGGTCAAGGATCTTATGAGTGTATATCAGTGGGAATCTCATTCATATTATGAGTTCACTTTTTTTTATTCTAGAATTACCCTGAGTCAGTGTTGTCTGATATATATATTTGAGTCATCATCTGCTTTCTAAGATGTTAAACCAAACAGTCATTCAACTAGATCAAAAGTTGTAGGTAGTTAAATAGAAATAAATAAAACAAATTGTTTAATACGTTACTCTTGCTAGTAAATCTCCATTTTTTGTTTTTATTCGGTATTCAGTACACACATTGAAAATCCAACTATTCCGAATTCGCATCACATAGGGCCCACTTGGGAAAGAGCTCCTTATCAAGTATATCTCTAATATAGAGAATACTACTAATTCTATTCCATTTTACTGTTAAATGTGCAATTGCTCCTATTTTGCTCCCTATGCTTTTTGGTAGCCAATATACCATGTGCAACATATGGTGTAATAGGGGTGTGGTGATTAGTTCCTATTGGTCGATCATTTTGATGGATTTTTTTTTTACGATTAGATTTCAATAGCTTTTTTTCAGGAGCGACACTCTGGTTCTTGAAATTAATTTTTCATTTAATGTGACACTAATTAAAAGCTTTTTGCTGTTGCATATCAGGTACTTTTGGGTCATGCTCATGCTTGTACTGATGATGTCCTTGCTCATTACAAAAAGGAAAAAGAAATGTGATTAAATCTTGAAGATAGCTACTAAATTATCTATTTTGCATAGGTAGTAACTTTTCTATTCAGACTAGCCTGCCATTGAATCCACATAGCCATGAAATATGTAATATTGCAAATGCCAAGGGTTAAGTTTGAAGGGAGCAAAGAAAAATGATATTCATGGGATGACGTTTGCCAGGAACTTAACATAATATGATATTCAGTGTCTTTTATCTCATAAGTGTTGCAACTTTTAGATGAGGATTTTTATTTCTTCTATTGGGCATATGAAAAAATTGATCGCAACAAACAAACTTAAGCTGAATTTGAAAACTTGCCTTCTACCACAGTCTACACGTGCATTCTAAGTTGTTTCCTTTAATCATCTCCTCAGCCTACCTTTTCAATAAAGAAAAAGAGGTTTGGCTCAATATTGACTTAACTGGTGATTGGATTGTTAAGCACTCAAATCAAAGAGCTAAAGATGGCATATTTTTTTCTTCAATCAGTTTGTAAGTTAAATTTGCAAGGCGATTTGTATTTTCTACCGGTTTCTACTATATTGGTTATGGTCAATTTTAAGTTGAACATGTGTACTAACTCAGCTCATTGTTCTACGTAGTTAGAAAAAGCAGAAGACGCTTGGAATAAGAACTCAACAAGAATGCACCTTCTAACATAAAAAAAGATAAGCTTTTCATGTTACACAACATTCAAGGTCATATAAATCTATAGATATGCAAAATTGCATTCTAAAATTGTTTGAGACGCGGTTTTGAAGAAACACAAAATTATTGTAGGGAGAGGATGTCACGATCCCAACCCCGGTCATGATGACGCCCGACACACTACTAGGCAAGCCCGACCAATTTAATAACCTCAAATATTTTTATACAGCTCATGAATTAATTAACATAGATAAATTACTAAGTCATCATGCTGAAATTCTGAAATAGAGTTAAAACATGGGGAATTCCCAAATACTAATACAAGCACACAGCCTGAAGAATCCGGTGTCACAAGTCTGAGCCTCTAATACATGAGCATCAACCTACTACCTATCGTTCTAAAGAAATTCGGAAACGAATCAATAAGATAGAAGGGAAAATTAGGAATGCGGACGTCATGCAACTACCTTGATACTCTCGGATAAGCTGCTCGGCAGAGAAGTCCACACTCAGCCTCAAATGCACCTGGATCTACACACAAGGTGCAGGAAGTAATGTGAGTACTATAAGAATAAGAAATTCTGAATAGGAACAAAGTAATTCTATAAATGCAACAAATGTAAACCAAGTAGTATAAAGTTCATAAACCAATAAAAAAATTAAGAAAATGTTGCAACAGATAAGTAAGTAATTGACAGTCAAATATGAGATGCAACACATAGTTCAGTACTCTCTATTACCCGCTGCAGCGTGCAGCCCGCTCCCTTTATTTAACATCGACGACGCTCACTGGGGTGCACAGACTTCGAGGGGGGCCTCTTACGGTCCAAGCGCAATATAATCCATCTCATGGCACCAACTAGGCCCTCAGCCTCATATCAATATCAATATAATACCGCTGTAGTGCACAACCCGACCCCATACTCACTCCAAAATCACATAAGCCCATCGGACACAATAATGTATAAATATTCAACCCAAAATTCATTTGAAATATTATTTAAGTTTCAAGTTTGAGAAAAAGTGGTTGAGTTTGAAAATAGTATTAAATACCGGGACTGAGTTTTATAATACGTAAAAATGGTAAGAAACCAGTAATAGCAATCCCTAAAGGATTCAATCAATTGGCACGAAGCCTAAATATGACAATCAGCTCAAATCATAATGACAACAGGTGATATTCAGTCAAATAAATAGTAAATTCATCTATCGGGACGGACCGAGTCACAATCCCCAATGGTGCTCTACCCTACGCTCGCTATCCGGCGTGCAAGTCACCTCAATATAGCACTACAATGTGCAATTCCGGGGTTCCAAACCCTCAAGACATTATTTACATCTATTATTCACCTCAAGCCAGCCAAAACTCTAGCTTGCTATGCCCTTGCCTCTCAAATCGGCCTCTCCACACGTCGAATCTGACCAAAACCACAACGAATACGTCACAATATGCCAAAGAAATAATACCCAATCGAAAATAATAAAAAATATTAAAAAACCCGAAATTGGCAAAACCTTAACCCCAGACCCACTTTTTGAAACTGAGAAATTCTTACATCAACAGGTTCTTTATCTCGCCACGAGTCTATACATATAAAGAACGCCAAAATCGGAGTCCAAATGACCCCTTAACTCCCAATTTTTGTTCTCTTAAGTTCAAGCCCTAAACCACCATTTTTGACCATTAATTTCTTAAGTTTTCAGCCCTAATCCATGTTTTTGCACCATAAAATCGTGATTTAAGTCCAAAAATTCTTACCTTATCGAAGCTCCTTGAAAACCCTATTCAAAATTACCCAGAAAACTCCAAGTCCGAAGTTAGAAATGAGAAACCCTTCAAAATTCGCGAAGATGAACTTAAATATATCTGACCAGGCGAAATGCAACTGCGGTCCAAAATCCGCTTCTGCAGTACCACCTCTGCGGTCACAACCTCCGCATCTGCGGAAAATCTCATAGCCTCAAATACAGCATTTGCGGTCAAGCAATCGCATATGCGACTCCGTAGATGCGATCCCACTCCGCGTATGTGGTCCCTAATGAGCCCACAAATAACCTCACCTGCGCCCTATCCTCCGCATCTGCGAGACCGCTTGTGCGGTCTAAATTTCGCAGATGCGGAAATAGCAGAAGCAGTAGTGAATTTGAATTTCACAACTCCAAAACTTCCCGTTATCCATCTGAAATCACCCAGAGGCCTCCGAGACCTCAACCAAAAGCACCAACACCTCTTATCACATTGTTCAGACTTGTTCCAACCATTAAAACACCTCAAACAACACTATAACCATCAAATTACACCGAATTCAAGCCTAAGTCCTAAAACTTTCGAAACACACATTCTATCAAAAACCCCAACCAAAACACCTCCGAATGACCTGAAATTTTATACATGCATCCCACATCGCTTACCGAAGCTATATCAACTCTATAAGTTCCATGTCGACCCTCGGATAAAAAATTTCACCTTTCAACCAGAATTCGCCAAAATACTAACTTCGTCAATTCAAGCCTAATTCTACACCAGACCTCCAAAATCACTTCCGATCACACTCCTAAGTCACAAAACACCCCACAAAGCTAACCGAATCATCGGAATCCATATCCGAGCCTCCTAACACATAAGTCAACGTCCGGTTGACCTTTCCAAAACAAGCCTTCCTTAAATAGTAAGCGTCTCATTTCCTTCAAAAATCAATACCAATCAATTCGTTCACACAAGACACTCATAATGAAGCATAAAAAAGCAGAAAATGGGGGAAACAGGGCGGTAACTCACGTGACGACGGGTCGGGTCGTCACATCCTCCCCAACTTAAGAAAACGCTCGTCCTCGAGCGAGTCAAGAAACATACCTGAAGCTTCAAATAGGTGAGGGTATCTGCTCCGTATCTCCTGCTCGGTCTCTTAGGTATCCTCTTTCACGGGCCGAACTCTCCACTGCACCTTCACTGAAGCAACATCCTTTGACCTCAACTTCCGAACCTGACGATCCAGAATGGTTGCTGGCTCTACCTCATAAGTCAAATCACCCTCCAATTGAACTTTACTGAAATCCAAAAACGGGACAGGTCTCTAACACACTTCCGGAGGATAGAAACATGAAAAACTGGATGTACACTCGACAAGCTAGGTGGCAAGACAAGCTCATAAGCCACCTCCCCAATGCTCCTAAGTACCTTAAAAGTCCCAATGAACCGCAAACTTAATTTTCCTTTCTTTCTGAATCTCTTAACACCCTTTTATGGGTGAAACCTTCAACAAGACCTTTTTACCAATCATATAGGATACATCTCGGACCTTCCTATCAGCATAACTCTTCTGCCTCAACTGCACTGTATGTAGTCTCTCCTGAATCATCTTTACCTTCTCCAATGCATCATGAACCAAATCTGTCCCCAACAATCTAGCCTCACAGGGCTCGAACCGACCAACTGGAGATCTACACTATCTCTCATACAAGGCCTCATATGTTGCCATCTGAATGCTAGACTGATAGCTGTTGTTGTAGGCAAACTCTACAAGCGGTAGAAACCGATCCCATGACCCTCCAAAATCAATAACACAGGCGCATAACATATCTTCTAATATCTGAATGGTGCGCTTGGACTGTCCATCCGTCTGAGGGTGAAAGGTTGTACTCAACTGTACCTGAGTACCCAACTCTCGCTGAACCGTCTGCCAAAACTGAGATGTAAACGGAGTGCCCTGATCTGATATGATAGAAACCGGGGCACCATGCAACCGAACAATCTCCCAAATATAAATCTTTGCCAGCCGCTCTGAAGAATAAGTAGTACAATCTGGAATAAAGTGCGCGGACTTAGTCAGCCTATCTACAATCACCCAAATGGCATCAAATTTCTTCAAAGTCTGAGAGAGTCTGGTAACAAAATCAATAGTGATCCTCTCCTACTTCCACTCAGGAATAACCATCTGCTGATGCAAGCCACACGGTCTCTGATGCTCATATGTCACCTGCTGACAATTAAGACATCGAGCTACATACTCCACAATATCTCTCTTCATCCTCCGCCACCAATAGTGTTGTCTAAGATCCTGATACATCTTCGCGGCACCCAGATGGATGGAATAATGCGAGCTATGGGCCTCCTCCAATATCAACTTCTGAAGCCCATCCACGTTGGGCACGCAAACCCGGCCCTGCATCCTCAACACACCATCATCTCCAATGGTCACATCCCTGGTATCATCATGCTGAACCCTGTCCTTAAGGACAAGCAAATACGGATCCTCATACGGACACTCTCTGATGCGGTCATACAAGGAAGACCGAGAAACCACACAAGCCAATACCCGACTGGGCTATGAAATATCTAGCCTCACAAATTGATTGGCCAAGGCCTGAACATCAACTGCAAATGGCCTCTCCTTAATTGGAATGTACGCCAAGCACCCCATACTCACCACCTTTCGGCTCAAAGCATCAGCCACTATATTGGCCTTTCCCGTGTGATACAGAATGGTGATATCATAATCCTTATGTAACTCTAGCCACCTCCACTGCCTCAAATTAAGATCCTTTTGCTTGAACAAATGCTGGACCTCGATGATCAGCGAATATCTCACAGGAACGCCATACAAGTAATGCCTCCAAATCTTCAATACATGAACTATAACAGCTAGCTCCAAATCATGAACGGGGTAGTTCTGTTCATGGTGCTTTAACTGACGGGAAGCATAAGCGATAACTCTACCCTCCTACATCAATACACAACCAATCCCAACACGCAAAGCATCGCAATATACCGTATAAGAACTTGTAGCTGACGGCAAAACTAATACTGGAGCTATGGTCAAAGATGTCTTGAGCTTCTGGAAGCTCTCCTCACACTCATCCGACTATACAAATGAAGTACCCTTCTGAGTCAACTTGGTCAAGGGCGATGCAATAAAGGAAAAACCTTGAACAAATCGGCGATAATAGCCTGCCAACCCGAGGAAACTACGAATCTCTATGGCTGAGGATGGTCTAGGCCAACTCTGCACTACCTCTATCTTCTTCGGGTCAACCTGAATACCCTCGATGGACACCACGTGCCCCAGGAAAGCCATTGAACTAAGCCAAAACTCATACTTGGAGAACTTTGCATAAAGCCTCTCCTCCCTAAATCTCTGCAATATAACCCGCAAATGCTGCACGTGCTCCTCTTGACTACGCGAGTATACCAGGATATCATCAATAAACATGATGACAAATGAATCCAGATAAGGCCGAACATATTGTTCATTAGATGCACGAACACTAAGACATGACAAGAAACTCATTGTGACCATATCTAGTCTTGAAAGCAGTCTTATGAATATCTGAATCCCTGATCTTCAGCTGGTGATAAAACGAATGGAGATCAATCTTGGTGAACACCCTCGCTCGCTGAAGCTGGTAAAATAAATAATCAATGCGAGGCAGAGGATACTTGTTCTTCACTGTTACTTTGTTCAATTGCTTATAATCGATGCACATTCTCATTGTGCCATCCTTCTTCTTCACAAACAGAACTGGCGCACCCCAAGGTAACACACTAGGCCGAATGAACCCCTTATCTAGGAGCTCCTGAAGCTGCTCCTTCAATTTTTTCAACTCCTCTGGTGCCATACGATATGGCGAAATAGAGATGAGCTGAGTGCCCAGCACCAGGTCAATACCAAAATCATATCCTTGTCCGGTGGCATGCCCGGCACGTTTGCAGGAAATATATCAAGAAAATCCCTCACAACTGGAATAGAATCAATGCTAGGAGTCTCAGCTCCAACATCCCTTACGAATGCCAAATAGGAAAGGCAACCTTTCCCAACCATACGTTGGGCCTTCAAGAAGGAAATAACTCTACTAGGATCATAATCAGTCACACCACGCTACTCGATCCGCGGTACACTCGGAATAGCCAAAGTGACTGTCTTAGCATGACATTCTAGAATAGCATGACACAGAGACAACCAATCCATGCCTAAAATAACGTCAAAGTCCACCATGATCAATAGCAATAGATCAACTCGGGACTCCAGTCCCCCAATAATCACAACACATGATCGATACACACGGTCCACAACAACAGTATCGCACACTGGGGTAGACACATGAACAGGTAAAAAAAGGGATTCTTGGGGTATAGCCAAATAACAAGTAAAATATGAAGACACATAAGAATAGGTGGAACCAGAATCAAATAATACCGAGACATCTATGTGGCAAACTGAAACAATACCTGTAATGATAGCATCTGAAGCAATAGCATATGTCCTGCCCATCATAGCATAAAAACAAGCCTGGCCACCGGTAGATCGACCTCCACCTCTAGTAAGACCCTTGGCTGGCTGATCTCCACCCCTAGCTAGCTGGGCGGGTGATGAAGTAACTAGAGCAAAAGTCGAGGGCTGACCCTTCTATTTATGCTGACTACCATGAAGTCGAGGGAATTGCCTCCTCAAGTGACCAAACTCTCTACACTCATAACAGTTGCCCGTTCCTGGATATGGGGACTGAAGGAATATGGATATCTATAGAGTATGAATATTTTAAAGTTTCCCATATTATAAAATTTCAAGTTATCTTAAAACTGATACTTGTAAAATATCAGCAACTACATGTTTTCTTCTGTGCTTACAGAATCAAACCTGATTTTGATTTTCTTCACATAATATTTTCCTATATTTCTAGAAGTATAAAAAGAATTTTGGCAAAAGAGTGTACATAGGGACCTGCACGGTAGACTTATCAACAAAAGAACAACCTGTCAAGTAGCTGCTTTAAGAGGAACTTGAGATATCAAAAGAACTAAACTATCAACACTCCACCTACTACACTATCTGAATATATTCACAAACGGGATCCAACATTCATCCGTAGGATGTGCATTGTGATTCTGCCTGGCTTTAGAATAAGTAAGAAACTTTTGAATATATGTAATCTTTTTAATATGCTATAGGCTTGTTCAATAGCTAACGAATGCAACTGAACATCAAGAACTCAGTCAAGTATCCTTGCCATTAATTACGTGGGTGCAACTATTGCCATCTCATGTTGGAAGTAGGATACAAGTAGCTTATCAAAGGCAGTAATTTCTAATAAAATATTCAACTGGATTTTGTTGGTCAAGGATCTTATGAGTGTATATCAGTGGGAATCTCATTCATATTATGAGTTCACTTTTTTTTATTCTAGAATTACCCTGAGTCAGTGTTGTCTGATATATATATTTGAGTCATCATCTGCTTTCTAAGATGTTAAACCAAACAGTCATTCAACTAGATCAAAAGTTGTAGGTAGTTAAATAGAAATAAATAAAACAAATTGTTTAATACGTTACTCTTGCTAGTAAATCTCCATTTTTTGTTTTTATTCGGTATTCAGTACACACATTGAAAATCCAACTATTCCGAATTCGCATCACATAGGGCCCACTTGGGAAAGAGCTCCTTATCAAGTATATCTCTAATATAGAGAATACTACTAATTCTATTCCATTTTACTGTTAAATGTGCAATTGCTCCTATTTTGCTCCCTATGCTTTTTGGTAGCCAATATACCATGTGCAACATATGGTGTAATAGGGGTGTGGTGATTAGTTCCTATTGGTCGATCATTTTGATGGATTTTTTTTTTACGATTAGATTTCAATAGCTTTTTTTCAGGAGCGACACTCTGGTTCTTGAAATTAATTTTTCATTTAATGTGACACTAATTAAAAGCTTTTTGCTGTTGCATATCAGGTACTTTTGGGTCATGCTCATGCTTGTACTGATGATGTCCTTGCTCATTACAAAAAGGAAAAAGAAATGTGATTAAATCTTGAAGATAGCTACTAAATTATCTATTTTGCATAGGTAGTAACTTTTCTATTCAGACTAGCCTGCCATTGAATCCACATAGCCATGAAATATGTAATATTGCAAATGCCAAGGGTTAAGTTTGAAGGGAGCAAAGAAAAATGATATTCATGGGATGACGTTTGCCAGGAACTTAACATAATATGATATTCAGTGTCTTTTATCTCATAAGTGTTGCAACTTTTAGATGAGGATTTTTATTTCTTCTATTGGGCATATGAAAAAATTGATCGCAACAAACAAACTTAAGCTGAATTTGAAAACTTGCCTTCTACCACAGTCTACACGTGCATTCTAAGTTGTTTCCTTTAATCATCTCCTCAGCCTACCTTTTCAATAAAGAAAAAGAGGTTTGGCTCAATATTGACTTAACTGGTGATTGGATTGTTAAGCACTCAAATCAAAGAGCTAAAGATGGCATATTTTTTTCTTCAATCAGTTTGTAAGTTAAATTTGCAAGGCGATTTGTATTTTCTACCGGTTTCTACTATATTGGTTATGGTCAATTTTAAGTTGAACATGTGTACTAACTCAGCTCATTGTTCTACGTAGTTAGAAAAAGCAGAAGACGCTTGGAATAAGAACTCAACAAGAATGCACCTTCTAACATAAAAAAAGATAAGCTTTTCATGTTACACAACATTCAAGGTCATATAAATCTATAGATATGCAAAATTGCATTCTAAAATTGTTTGAGACGCGGTTTTGAAGAAACACAAAATTATTGTAGGGAGAGGATGTCACGATCCCAACCCCGGTCATGATGACGCCCGACACACTACTAGGCAAGCCCGACCAATTTAATAACCTCAAATATTTTTATACAGCTCATGAATTAATTAACATAGATAAATTACTAAGTCATCATGCTGAAATTCTGAAATAGAGTTAAAACATGGGGAATTCCCAAATACTAATACAAGCACACAGCCTGAAGAATCCGGTGTCACAAGTCTGAGCCTCTAATACATGAGCATCAACCTACTACCTATCGTTCTAAAGAAATTCGGAAACGAATCAATAAGATAGAAGGGAAAATTAGGAATGCGGACGTCATGCAACTACCTTGATACTCTCGGATAAGCTGCTCGGCAGAGAAGTCCACACTCAGCCTCAAATGCACCTGGATCTACACACAAGGTGCAGGAAGTAATGTGAGTACTATAAGAATAAGAAATTCTGAATAGGAACAAAGTAATTCTATAAATGCAACAAATGTAAACCAAGTAGTATAAAGTTCATAAACCAATAAAAAAATTAAGAAAATGTTGCAACAGATAAGTAAGTAATTGACAGTCAAATATGAGATGCAACACATAGTTCAGTACTCTCTATTACCCGCTGCAGCGTGCAGCCCGCTCCCTTTATTTAACATCGACGACGCTCACTGGGGTGCACAGACTTCGAGGGGGGCCTCTTACGGTCCAAGCGCAATATAATCCATCTCATGGCACCAACTAGGCCCTCAGCCTCATATCAATATCAATATAATACCGCTGTAGTGCACAACCCGACCCCATACTCACTCCAAAATCACATAAGCCCATCGGACACAATAATGTATAAATATTCAACCCAAAATTCATTTGAAATATTATTTAAGTTTCAAGTTTGAGAAAAAGTGGTTGAGTTTGAAAATAGTATTAAATACCGGGACTGAGTTTTATAATACGTAAAAATGGTAAGAAACCAGTAATAGCAATCCCTAAAGGATTCAATCAATTGGCACGAAGCCTAAATATGACAATCAGCTCAAATCATAATGACAACAGGTGATATTCAGTCAAATAAATAGTAAATTCATCTATCGGGACGGACCGAGTCACAATCCCCAATGGTGCTCTACCCTACGCTCGCTATCCGGCGTGCAAGTCACCTCAATATAGCACTACAATGTGCAATTCCGGGGTTCCAAACCCTCAAGACATTATTTACATCTATTATTCACCTCAAGCCAGCCAAAACTCTAGCTTGCTATGCCCTTGCCTCTCAAATCGGCCTCTCCACACGTCGAATCTGACCAAAACCACAACGAATACGTCACAATATGCCAAAGAAATAATACCCAATCGAAAATAATAAAAAATATTAAAAAACCCGAAATTGGCAAAACCTTAACCCCAGACCCACTTTTTGAAACTGAGAAATTCTTACATCAACAGGTTCTTTATCTCGCCACGAGTCTATACATATAAAGAACGCCAAAATCGGAGTCCAAATGACCCCTTAACTCCCAATTTTTGTTCTCTTAAGTTCAAGCCCTAAACCACCATTTTTGACCATTAATTTCTTAAGTTTTCAGCCCTAATCCATGTTTTTGCACCATAAAATCGTGATTTAAGTCCAAAAATTCTTACCTTATCGAAGCTCCTTGAAAACCCTATTCAAAATTACCCAGAAAACTCCAAGTCCGAAGTTAGAAATGAGAAACCCTTCAAAATTCGCGAAGATGAACTTAAATATATCTGACCAGGCGAAATGCAACTGCGGTCCAAAATCCGCTTCTGCAGTACCACCTCTGCGGTCACAACCTCCGCATCTGCGGAAAATCTCTTAGCCTCAAATACAGCATTTGCGGTCAAGCAATCGCATATGCGACTCCGTAGATGCGATCCCACTCCGCGTATGTGGTCCCTAATGAGCCCACAAATAACCTCACCTGCGCCCTATCCTCCGCATCTGCGAGACCGCTTGTGCGGTCTAAATTTCGCAGATGCGGAAATACCAGAAGCAGTAGTGAATTTGAATTTCACAACTCCAAAACTTCCCGTTAGCCATCTGAAATCACCCAGAGGCCTCCGAGACCTCAACCAAAAGCACCAACACCTCTTATCACATTGTTCAGACTTGTTCCAACCATTAAAACACCTCAAACAACACTATAACCATCAAATTACACCGAATTCAAGCCTAAGTCCTAAAACTTTCGAAACACACATTCTATCAAAAACCCCAACCAAAACACCTCCGAATGACCTGAAATTTTATACATGCATCCCACATCGCTTACCGAAGCTATATCAACTCTATAAGTTCCATGTCGACCCTCGGATAAAAAATTTCACCTTTCAACCAGAATTCGCCAAAATACTAACTTCGTCAATTCAAGCCTAATTCTACACCAGACCTCCAAAATCACTTCCGATCACACTCCTAAGTCACAAAACACCCCACAAAGCTAACCGAATCATCGGAATCCATATCCGAGCCTCCTAACACATAAGTCAACGTCCGGTTGACCTTTCCAAAACAAGCCTTCCTTAAATAGTAAGCGTCTCATTTCCTTCAAAAATCAATACCAATCAATTCGTTCACACAAGACACTCATAATGAAGCATAAAAAAGCAGAAAATGGGGGAAACAGGGCGGTAACTCACGTGACGACGGGTCGGGTCGTCACATCCTCCCCAACTTAAGAAAACGCTCGTCCTCGAGCGAGTCAAGAAACATACCTGAAGCTTCAAATAGGTGAGGGTATCTGCTCCGTATCTCCTGCTCGGTCTCTTAGGTATCCTCTTTCACGGGCCGAACTCTCCACTGCACCTTCACTGAAGCAACATCCTTTGACCTCAACTTCCGAACCTGACGATCCAGAATGGTTGCTGGCTCTACCTCATAAGTCAAATCACCCTCCAATTGAACTTTACTGAAATCCAAAAACGGGACAGGTCTCTAACACACTTCCGGAGGATAGAAACATGAAAAACTGGATGTACACTCGACAAGCTAGGTGGCAAGACAAGCTCATAAGCCACCTCCCCAATGCTCCTAAGTACCTTAAAAGTCCCAATGAACCGCAAACTTAATTTTCCTTTCTTTCTGAATCTCTTAACACCCTTTTATGGGTGAAACCTTCAACAAGACCTTTTTACCAATCATATAGGATACATCTCGGACCTTCCTATCAGCATAACTCTTCTGCCTCAACTGCACTGTATGTAGTCTCTCCTGAATCATCTTTACCTTCTCCAATGCATCATGAACCAAATCTGTCCCCAACAATCTAGCCTCACAGGGCTCGAACCGACCAACTGGAGATCTACACTATCTCTCATACAAGGCCTCATATGTTGCCATCTGAATGCTAGACTGATAGCTGTTGTTGTAGGCAAACTCTACAAGCGGTAGAAACCGATCCCATGACCCTCCAAAATCAATAACACAGGCGCATAACATATCTTCTAATATCTGAATGGTGCGCTTGGACTGTCCATCCGTCTGAGGGTGAAAGGTTGTACTCAACTGTACCTGAGTACCCAACTCTCGCTGAACCGTCTGCCAAAACTGAGATGTAAACGGAGTGCCCTGATCTGATATGATAGAAACCGGGGCACCATGCAACCGAACAATCTCCCAAATATAAATCTTTGCCAGCCGCTCTGAAGAATAAGTAGTACAATCTGGAATAAAGTGCGCGGACTTAGTCAGCCTATCTACAATCACCCAAATGGCATCAAATTTCTTCAAAGTCTGAGAGAGTCTGGTAACAAAATCAATAGTGATCCTCTCCTACTTCCACTCAGGAATAACCATCTGCTGATGCAAGCCACACGGTCTCTGATGCTCATATGTCACCTGCTGACAATTAAGACATCGAGCTACATACTCCACAATATCTCTCTTCATCCTCCGCCACCAATAGTGTTGTCTAAGATCCTGATACATCTTCGCGGCACCCAGATGGATGGAATAATGCGAGCTATGGGCCTCCTCCAATATCAACTTCTGAAGCCCATCCACGTTGGGCACGCAAACCCGGCCCTGCATCCTCAACACACCATCATCTCCAATGGTCACATCCCTGGTATCATCATGCTGAACCCTGTCCTTAAGGACAAGCAAATACGGATCCTCATACGGACACTCTCTGATGCGGTCATACAAGGAAGACCGAGAAACCACACAAGCCAATACCCGACTGGGCTATGAAATATCTAGCCTCACAAATTGATTGGCCAAGGCCTGAACATCAACTGCAAATGGCCTCTCCTTAATTGGAATGTACGCCAAGCACCCCATACTCACCACCTTTCGGCTCAAAGCATCAGCCACTATATTGGCCTTTCCCGTGTGATACAGAATGGTGATATCATAATCCTTATGTAACTCTAGCCACCTCCACTGCCTCAAATTAAGATCCTTTTGCTTGAACAAATGCTGGACCTCGATGATCAGCGAATATCTCACAGGAACGCCATACAAGTAATGCCTCCAAATCTTCAATACATGAACTATAACAGCTAGCTCCAAATCATGAACGGGGTAGTTCTGTTCATGGTGCTTTAACTGACGGGAAGCATAAGCGATAACTCTACCCTCCTACATCAATACACAACCAATCCCAACACGCAAAGCATCGCAATATACCGTATAAGAACTTGTAGCTGACGGCAAAACTAATACTGGAGCTATGGTCAAAGATGTCTTGAGCTTCTGGAAGCTCTCCTCACACTCATCCGACTATACAAATGAAGTACCCTTCTGAGTCAACTTGGTCAAGGGCGATGCAATAAAGGAAAAACCTTGAACAAATCGGCGATAATAGCCTGCCAACCCGAGGAAACTACGAATCTCTATGGCTGAGGATGGTCTAGGCCAACTCTGCACTACCTCTATCTTCTTCGGGTCAACCTGAATACCCTCGATGGACACCACGTGCCCCAGGAAAGCCATTGAACTAAGCCAAAACTCATACTTGGAGAACTTTGCATAAAGCCTCTCCTCCCTAAATCTCTGCAATATAACCCGCAAATGCTGCACGTGCTCCTCTTGACTACGCGAGTATACCAGGATATCATCAATAAACATGATGACAAATGAATCCAGATAAGGCCGAACATATTGTTCATTAGATGCACGAACACTAAGACATGACAAGAAACTCATTGTGACCATATCTAGTCTTGAAAGCAGTCTTATGAATATCTGAATCCCTGATCTTCAGCTGGTGATAAAACGAATGGAGATCAATCTTGGTGAACACCCTCGCTCGCTGAAGCTGGTAAAATAAATAATCAATGCGAGGCAGAGGATACTTGTTCTTCACTGTTACTTTGTTCAATTGCTTATAATCGATGCACATTCTCATTGTGCCATCCTTCTTCTTCACAAACAGAACTGGCGCACCCCAAGGTAACACACTAGGCCGAATGAACCCCTTATCTAGGAGCTCCTGAAGCTGCTCCTTCAATTTTTTCAACTCCTCTGGTGCCATACGATATGGCGAAATAGAGATGAGCTGAGTGCCCAGCACCAGGTCAATACCAAAATCATATCCTTGTCCGGTGGCATGCCCGGCACGTTTGCAGGAAATATATCAAGAAAATCCCTCACAACTGGAATAGAATCAATGCTAGGAGTCTCAGCTCCAACATCCCTTACGAATGCCAAATAGGAAAGGCAACCTTTCCCAACCATACGTTGGGCCTTCAAGAAGGAAATAACTCTACTAGGATCATAATCAGTCACACCACGCTACTCGATCCGCGGTACACTCGGAATAGCCAAAGTGACTGTCTTAGCATGACATTCTAGAATAGCATGACACAGAGACAACCAATCCATGCCTAAAATAACGTCAAAGTCCACCATGATCAATAGCAATAGATCAACTCGGGACTCCAGTCCCCCAATAATCACAACACATGATCGATACACACGGTCCACAACAACAGTATCGCACACTGGGGTAGACACATGAACAGGTAAAAAAAGGGATTCTTGGGGTATAGCCAAATAACAAGTAAAATATGAAGACACATAAGAATAGGTGGAACCAGAATCAAATAATACCGAGACATCTATGTGGCAAACTGAAACAATACCTGTAATGATAGCATCTGAAGCAATAGCATATGTCCTGCCCATCATAGCATAAAAACAAGCCTGGCCACCGGTAGATCGACCTCCACCTCTAGTAAGACCCTTGGCTGGCTGATCTCCACCCCTAGCTAGCTGGGCGGGTGATGAAGTAACTAGAGCAAAAGTCGAGGGCTGACCCTTCTATTTATGCTGACTACCATGAAGTCGAGGGAATTGCCTCCTCAAGTGACCAAACTCTCTACACTCATAACAGTTGCCCGTTCCTGGATATGGGGACTGAAGGAATATGGATATCTATAGAGTATGAATATTTTAAAGTTTCCCATATTATAAAATTTCAAGTTATCTTAAAACTGATACTTGTAAAATATCAGCAACTACATGTTTTCTTCTGTGCTTACAGAATCAAACCTGATTTTGATTTTCTTCACATAATATTTTCCTATATTTCTAGAAGTATAAAAAGAATTTTGGCAAAAGAGTGTACATAGGGACCTGCACGGTAGACTTATCAACAAAAGAACAACCTGTCAAGTAGCTGCTTTAAGAGGAACTTGAGATATCAAAAGAACTAAACTATCAACACTCCACCTACTACACTATCTGAATATATTCACAAACGGGATCCAACATTCATCCGTAGGATGTGCATTGTGATTCTGCCTGGCTTTAGAATAAGTAAGAAACTTTTGAATATATGTAATCTTTTTAATATGCTATAGGCTTGTTCAATAGCTAACGAATGCAACTGAACATCAAGAACTCAGTCAAGTATCCTTGCCATTAATTACGTGGGTGCAACTATTGCCATCTCATGTTGGAAGTAGGATACAAGTAGCTTATCAAAGGCAGTAATTTCTAATAAAATATTCAACTGGATTTTGTTGGTCAAGGATCTTATGAGTGTATATCAGTGGGAATCTCATTCATATTATGAGTTCACTTTTTTTTATTCTAGAATTACCCTGAGTCAGTGTTGTCTGATATATATATTTGAGTCATCATCTGCTTTCTAAGATGTTAAACCAAACAGTCATTCAACTAGATCAAAAGTTGTAGGTAGTTAAATAGAAATAAATAAAACAAATTGTTTAATACGTTACTCTTGCTAGTAAATCTCCATTTTTTGTTTTTATTCGGTATTCAGTACACACATTGAAAATCCAACTATTCCGAATTCGCATCACATAGGGCCCACTTGGGAAAGAGCTCCTTATCAAGTATATCTCTAATATAGAGAATACTACTAATTCTATTCCATTTTACTGTTAAATGTGCAATTGCTCCTATTTTGCTCCCTATGCTTTTTGGTAGCCAATATACCATGTGCAACATATGGTGTAATAGGGGTGTGGTGATTAGTTCCTATTGGTCGATCATTTTGATGGATTTTTTTTTTACGATTAGATTTCAATAGCTTTTTTTCAGGAGCGACACTCTGGTTCTTGAAATTAATTTTTCATTTAATGTGACACTAATTAAAAGCTTTTTGCTGTTGCATATCAGGTACTTTTGGGTCATGCTCATGCTTGTACTGATGATGTCCTTGCTCATTACAAAAAGGAAAAAGAAATGTGATTAAATCTTGAAGATAGCTACTAAATTATCTATTTTGCATAGGTAGTAACTTTTCTATTCAGACTAGCCTGCCATTGAATCCACATAGCCATGAAATATGTAATATTGCAAATGCCAAGGGTTAAGTTTGAAGGGAGCAAAGAAAAATGATATTCATGGGATGACGTTTGCCAGGAACTTAACATAATATGATATTCAGTGTCTTTTATCTCATAAGTGTTGCAACTTTTAGATGAGGATTTTTATTTCTTCTATTGGGCATATGAAAAAATTGATCGCAACAAACAAACTTAAGCTGAATTTGAAAACTTGCCTTCTACCACAGTCTACACGTGCATTCTAAGTTGTTTCCTTTAATCATCTCCTCAGCCTACCTTTTCAATAAAGAAAAAGAGGTTTGGCTCAATATTGACTTAACTGGTGATTGGATTGTTAAGCACTCAAATCAAAGAGCTAAAGATGGCATATTTTTTTCTTCAATCAGTTTGTAAGTTAAATTTGCAAGGCGATTTGTATTTTCTACCGGTTTCTACTATATTGGTTATGGTCAATTTTAAGTTGAACATGTGTACTAACTCAGCTCATTGTTCTACGTAGTTAGAAAAAGCAGAAGACGCTTGGAATAAGAACTCAACAAGAATGCACCTTCTAACATAAAAAAAGATAAGCTTTTCATGTTACACAACATTCAAGGTCATATAAATCTATAGATATGCAAAATTGCATTCTAAAATTGTTTGAGACGCGGTTTTGAAGAAACACAAAATTATTGTAGGGAGAGGATGTCACGATCCCAACCCCGGTCATGATGACGCCCGACACACTACTAGGCAAGCCCGACCAATTTAATAACCTCAAATATTTTTATACAGCTCATGAATTAATTAACATAGATAAATTACTAAGTCATCATGCTGAAATTCTGAAATAGAGTTAAAACATGGGGAATTCCCAAATACTAATACAAGCACACAGCCTGAAGAATCCGGTGTCACAAGTCTGAGCCTCTAATACATGAGCATCAACCTACTACCTATCGTTCTAAAGAAATTCGGAAACGAATCAATAAGATAGAAGGGAAAATTAGGAATGCGGACGTCATGCAACTACCTTGATACTCTCGGATAAGCTGCTCGGCAGAGAAGTCCACACTCAGCCTCAAATGCACCTGGATCTACACACAAGGTGCAGGAAGTAATGTGAGTACTATAAGAATAAGAAATTCTGAATAGGAACAAAGTAATTCTATAAATGCAACAAATGTAAACCAAGTAGTATAAAGTTCATAAACCAATAAAAAAATTAAGAAAATGTTGCAACAGATAAGTAAGTAATTGACAGTCAAATATGAGATGCAACACATAGTTCAGTACTCTCTATTACCCGCTGCAGCGTGCAGCCCGCTCCCTTTATTTAACATCGACGACGCTCACTGGGGTGCACAGACTTCGAGGGGGGCCTCTTACGGTCCAAGCGCAATATAATCCATCTCATGGCACCAACTAGGCCCTCAGCCTCATATCAATATCAATATAATACCGCTGTAGTGCACAACCCGACCCCATACTCACTCCAAAATCACATAAGCCCATCGGACACAATAATGTATAAATATTCAACCCAAAATTCATTTGAAATATTATTTAAGTTTCAAGTTTGAGAAAAAGTGGTTGAGTTTGAAAATAGTATTAAATACCGGGACTGAGTTTTATAATACGTAAAAATGGTAAGAAACCAGTAATAGCAATCCCTAAAGGATTCAATCAATTGGCACGAAGCCTAAATATGACAATCAGCTCAAATCATAATGACAACAGGTGATATTCAGTCAAATAAATAGTAAATTCATCTATCGGGACGGACCGAGTCACAATCCCCAATGGTGCTCTACCCTACGCTCGCTATCCGGCGTGCAAGTCACCTCAATATAGCACTACAATGTGCAATTCCGGGGTTCCAAACCCTCAAGACATTATTTACATCTATTATTCACCTCAAGCCAGCCAAAACTCTAGCTTGCTATGCCCTTGCCTCTCAAATCGGCCTCTCCACACGTCGAATCTGACCAAAACCACAACGAATACGTCACAATATGCCAAAGAAATAATACCCAATCGAAAATAATAAAAAATATTAAAAAACCCGAAATTGGCAAAACCTTAACCCCAGACCCACTTTTTGAAACTGAGAAATTCTTACATCAACAGGTTCTTTATCTCGCCACGAGTCTATACATATAAAGAACGCCAAAATCGGAGTCCAAATGACCCCTTAACTCCCAATTTTTGTTCTCTTAAGTTCAAGCCCTAAACCACCATTTTTGACCATTAATTTCTTAAGTTTTCAGCCCTAATCCATGTTTTTGCACCATAAAATCGTGATTTAAGTCCAAAAATTCTTACCTTATCGAAGCTCCTTGAAAACCCTATTCAAAATTACCCAGAAAACTCCAAGTCCGAAGTTAGAAATGAGAAACCCTTCAAAATTCGCGAAGATGAACTTAAATATATCTGACCAGGCGAAATGCAACTGCGGTCCAAAATCCGCTTCTGCAGTACCACCTCTGCGGTCACAACCTCCGCATCTGCGGAAAATCTCTTAGCCTCAAATACAGCATTTGCGGTCAAGCAATCGCATATGCGACTCCGTAGATGCGATCCCACTCCGCGTATGTGGTCCCTAATGAGCCCACAAATAACCTCACCTGCGCCCTATCCTCCGCATCTGCGAGACCGCTTGTGCGGTCTAAATTTCGCAGATGCGGAAATACCAGAAGCAGTAGTGAATTTGAATTTCACAACTCCAAAACTTCCCGTTAGCCATCTGAAATCACCCAGAGGCCTCCGAGACCTCAACCAAAAGCACCAACACCTCTTATCACATTGTTCAGACTTGTTCCAACCATTAAAACACCTCAAACAACACTATAACCATCAAATTACACCGAATTCAAGCCTAAGTCCTAAAACTTTCGAAACACACATTCTATCAAAAACCCCAACCAAAACACCTCCGAATGACCTGAAATTTTATACATGCATCCCACATCGCTTACCGAAGCTATATCAACTCTATAAGTTCCATGTCGACCCTCGGATAAAAAATTTCACCTTTCAACCAGAATTCGCCAAAATACTAACTTCGTCAATTCAAGCCTAATTCTACACCAGACCTCCAAAATCACTTCCGATCACACTCCTAAGTCACAAAACACCCCACAAAGCTAACCGAATCATCGGAATCCATATCCGAGCCTCCTAACACATAAGTCAACGTCCGGTTGACCTTTCCAAAACAAGCCTTCCTTAAATAGTAAGCGTCTCATTTCCTTCAAAAATCAATACCAATCAATTCGTTCACACAAGACACTCATAATGAAGCATAAAAAAGCAGAAAATGGGGGAAACAGGGCGGTAACTCACGTGACGACGGGTCGGGTCGTCACATCCTCCCCAACTTAAGAAAACGCTCGTCCTCGAGCGAGTCAAGAAACATACCTGAAGCTTCAAATAGGTGAGGGTATCTGCTCCGTATCTCCTGCTCGGTCTCTTAGGTATCCTCTTTCACGGGCCGAACTCTCCACTGCACCTTCACTGAAGCAACATCCTTTGACCTCAACTTCCGAACCTGACGATCCAGAATGGTTGCTGGCTCTACCTCATAAGTCAAATCACCCTCCAATTGAACTTTACTGAAATCCAAAAACGGGACAGGTCTCTAACACACTTCCGGAGGATAGAAACATGAAAAACTGGATGTACACTCGACAAGCTAGGTGGCAAGACAAGCTCATAAGCCACCTCCCCAATGCTCCTAAGTACCTTAAAAGTCCCAATGAACCGCAAACTTAATTTTCCTTTCTTTCTGAATCTCTTAACACCCTTTTATGGGTGAAACCTTCAACAAGACCTTTTTACCAATCATATAGGATACATCTCGGACCTTCCTATCAGCATAACTCTTCTGCCTCAACTGCACTGTATGTAGTCTCTCCTGAATCATCTTTACCTTCTCCAATGCATCATGAACCAAATCTGTCCCCAACAATCTAGCCTCACAGGGCTCGAACCGACCAACTGGAGATCTACACTATCTCTCATACAAGGCCTCATATGTTGCCATCTGAATGCTAGACTGATAGCTGTTGTTGTAGGCAAACTCTACAAGCGGTAGAAACCGATCCCATGACCCTCCAAAATCAATAACACAGGCGCATAACATATCTTCTAATATCTGAATGGTGCGCTTGGACTGTCCATCCGTCTGAGGGTGAAAGGTTGTACTCAACTGTACCTGAGTACCCAACTCTCGCTGAACCGTCTGCCAAAACTGAGATGTAAACGGAGTGCCCTGATCTGATATGATAGAAACCGGGGCACCATGCAACCGAACAATCTCCCAAATATAAATCTTTGCCAGCCGCTCTGAAGAATAAGTAGTACAATCTGGAATAAAGTGCGCGGACTTAGTCAGCCTATCTACAATCACCCAAATGGCATCAAATTTCTTCAAAGTCTGAGAGAGTCTGGTAACAAAATCAATAGTGATCCTCTCCTACTTCCACTCAGGAATAACCATCTGCTGATGCAAGCCACACGGTCTCTGATGCTCATATGTCACCTGCTGACAATTAAGACATCGAGCTACATACTCCACAATATCTCTCTTCATCCTCCGCCACCAATAGTGTTGTCTAAGATCCTGATACATCTTCGCGGCACCCAGATGGATGGAATAATGCGAGCTATGGGCCTCCTCCAATATCAACTTCTGAAGCCCATCCACGTTGGGCACGCAAACCCGGCCCTGCATCCTCAACACACCATCATCTCCAATGGTCACATCCCTGGTATCATCATGCTGAACCCTGTCCTTAAGGACAAGCAAATACGGATCCTCATACGGACACTCTCTGATGCGGTCATACAAGGAAGACCGAGAAACCACACAAGCCAATACCCGACTGGGCTATGAAATATCTAGCCTCACAAATTGATTGGCCAAGGCCTGAACATCAACTGCAAATGGCCTCTCCTTAATTGGAATGTACGCCAAGCACCCCATACTCACCACCTTTCGGCTCAAAGCATCAGCCACTATATTGGCCTTTCCCGTGTGATACAGAATGGTGATATCATAATCCTTATGTAACTCTAGCCACCTCCACTGCCTCAAATTAAGATCCTTTTGCTTGAACAAATGCTGGACCTCGATGATCAGCGAATATCTCACAGGAACGCCATACAAGTAATGCCTCCAAATCTTCAATACATGAACTATAACAGCTAGCTCCAAATCATGAACGGGGTAGTTCTGTTCATGGTGCTTTAACTGACGGGAAGCATAAGCGATAACTCTACCCTCCTACATCAATACACAACCAATCCCAACACGCAAAGCATCGCAATATACCGTATAAGAACTTGTAGCTGACGGCAAAACTAATACTGGAGCTATGGTCAAAGATGTCTTGAGCTTCTGGAAGCTCTCCTCACACTCATCCGACTATACAAATGAAGTACCCTTCTGAGTCAACTTGGTCAAGGGCGATGCAATAAAGGAAAAACCTTGAACAAATCGGCGATAATAGCCTGCCAACCCGAGGAAACTACGAATCTCCATGGCTGAGGATGGTCTAGGCCAACTCTGCACTACCTCTATCTTCTTCGGGTCAACCTGAATACCCTCGATGGACACCACGTGCCCCAGGAAAGCCATTGAACTAAGCCAAAACTCATACTTGGAGAACTTTGCATAAAGCCTCTCCTCCCTAAATCTCTGCAATATAACCCGCAAATGCTGCACGTGCTCCTCTTGACTACGCGAGTATACCAGGATATCATCAATAAACATGATGACAAATGAATCCAGATAAGGCCGAACATATTGTTCATTAGATGCACGAACACTAAGACATGACAAGAAACTCATTGTGACCATATCTAGTCTTGAAAGCAGTCTTATGAATATCTGAATCCCTGATCTTCAGCTGGTGATAAAACGAATGGAGATCAATCTTGGTGAACACCCTCGCTCGCTGAAGCTGGTAAAATAAATAATCAATGCGAGGCAGAGGATACTTGTTCTTCACTGTTACTTTGTTCAATTGCTTATAATCGATGCACATTCTCATTGTGCCATCCTTCTTCTTCACAAACAGAACTGGCGCACCCCAAGGTAACACACTAGGCCGAATGAACCCCTTATCTAGGAGCTCCTGAAGCTGCTCCTTCAATTTTTTCAACTCCTCTGGTGCCATACGATATGGCGAAATAGAGATGAGCTGAGTGCCCAGCACCAGGTCAATACCAAAATCATATCCTTGTCCGGTGGCATGCCCGGCACGTTTGCAGGAAATATATCAAGAAAATCCCTCACAACTGGAATAGAATCAATGCTAGGAGTCTCAGCTCCAACATCCCTCACGAATGCCAAATAGGAAATGCAACCTTTCCCAACCATACGTTGGGCCTTCAAGAAGGAAATAACTCTACTAGGAACATAATCAGTCACACCACGCTACTCGATCCGCGGTACACTCGGAATAGCCAAAGTGACTGTCTTAGCATGACATTCTAGAATAGCATGACACAGAGACAACCAATCCATGCCTAAAATAACGTCAAAGTCCACCATGATCAATAGCAATAGATCAACTCGGGACTCCAGTCCCCCAATAATCACAACACATGATCGATACACACGGTCCACAACAACAGTATCGCACACTGGGGTAGACACATGAACAGGTAAAAAAAGGGATTCTTGGGGTATAGCCAAATAACAAGTAAAATATGAAGACACATAAGAATAGGTGGAACCAGAATCAAATAATACCGAGACATCTATGTGGCAAACTGAAACAATACCTGTAATGATAGCATCTGAAGCAATAGCATATGTCCTGCCCATCATAGCATAAAAACAAGCCTGGCCACCGCTAGATCGACCTCCACCTCTAGTAAGACCCTTGGCTGGCTGATCTCCACCCCTAGCTAGCTGGGCGGGTGATGAAGTAACTAGAGCAAAAGTCGAGGGCTGACCCTTCTATTTATGCTGACTACCATGAAGTCGAGGGAATTGCCTCCTCAAGTGACCAAACTCTCTACACTCATAACAGTTGCCCGTTCCTGGATATGGGGACTGAAGGGAACCCCTCGCACCGGAGTGACTGGCAAATGCACTCAGCGCAGAGAAACCCTGAGCTGATGGGGTATGAGATGAATTCTGAGCTGGGAGGGTGCTGAGTGAAGACTGGACCTGCTGAGATCCATGATGACCACGACCTGAAGATCCCCTACGATACTCTGGATGAGCCGACTGAGCAGGCCTAAAAGAACGACCTCTACCATGCTGGAACTGGCCCCTCGAAGGAGCACCACTGTAACTGCCCGATCCACGAGGCCTCTTAGCCTTCCATTCCTCTTGCTCTCTACGGAGAATTGACTCGATCTCACGAGTGATATCCACCACTTCCTCAAACGTAGCACCCAATACTCTCTCTAGTAATCAAAATACGAAAATGGCAGTTAAGGTCATCCACAAATCTCCTGATCCTCTCACGATCTGAAGGATCCATCCATATAGCATGACGGGCCAATTGTGAAGACCTCATCTCGTACTGAGTCACGGTCATATCCCCCTACGTCAACCACTCAAACTGCCTAGGCAGCTCCTCTTTGCGGGACTGAGGAACATACTTCTCCAGGAAAAGAGCGGAGAACTGCTGCCAAGAAAAGGGTGCTGCATCGAAGGCCTACGCCTCTCAAAGTCCTCCCACCAAGTAAGAGCAGCCCCGGCAAACTGAAAGGTGGTAAATGCCACATCACTCGACTTATGGATCCCCGCCATATAGAGCATACATTGACACCTTTCAAGAAAACCCTAGGCATGCTCGCCCTCAGTACCACTAAATGTCGGATGCTGGAGTCTACTGAACCTCTCGAGATGACGCTGCTCATCGTCTGGCATAGCTGGAACCACGAAGCCCTGAGATGGTGTGACTTGTTGATCTGGAGGTGCCTCTAGTGTCTGTAGTCCCTGCACCACCTGCCCAGGTGTGCGAGCAGCAGGGGTCTGATTGCCTCCCCCAGCCTGCGAAGTAGGTGCTGCTGCTGCTGTGGTGGCTGAAACGGCCTGAGTCAGGCCTGTGCAAACTGATAATATCTGTGGCAAGGCCTTCTGATGACCCGAAATCACGATAGGCCCAGCTGGTGCCGAACGAGTGCTGGTGGTGTGTCTACAATTGGAGCCTGATCCTGAGCTGAGGCAACTGGTGGATCAGCAGGCGATGTCCCCGCTGCTCTGCCACGACCACGACCACGGCCTCTGGTGGCCTCAATAGGTGGTACTGGTGGTTGTCTGCTACGTACGGTAGTTCGTGTCCTCACCATCTGTGAGATTATATAATAATAGAAGTTTAGTTCTCAGTATAACAAAGCCACACAACAAGAATTTCAAGAATGTGAAGTTTTCCTAAAGGTTCTGCAGCCTCCCAAGGATAAGTAGAGACGTCTATGTACTGATCCACGAGACTCTACTAAACCGGCTCATGACTCGCGAAACCAAGTAACCTAGGCTCTGATACCAACTTGTCACGATACTAATCTCGGTCATGGCGCCCAACACACTGCTAGGCAAGCCCGACCAATTTAATAACCTCAATCATTTTTATACAATTCATGAATTAATTAACAAAGATAAATTACTGAGTCATCATGCTAATATTCTGAAATAGAGTTAAAACATGTGGAAATCCTAAATACCAATACTACTACACAGCCCGAAGAATCCGGTGTCATAAGTCTGATCCTCTAATACACGAGCATCAACCTACTACCTATCATTCTAAAGAAATGTGGAAATGAATCAATAAGATAGGAGGGAAAATCAAGACTGCGGCCGTCATGCAGCTACCTTAATACTCCCGGATAAGCTGCTCGGCAGAGAAGTCCTCACTTAGCCTCACATGCACCTAGATCTGCACACAAGGTGCAGGAAGTAATGTGAGTACTCCGACCCAGTGAGTGATAAACATAAATAAAGGCTAAGAAAAAGAAATCTTTAATAGGAACAAAGTCATTCTATAAATGGAGCAATGTAAACAAAGTAGTATAAAGTCCATAGACCAATGAAAACAAATAAGGAAATGCTGGAATAGATTGACGGTCAAATATGATATGCAACACATAGTCCGGTACTCTCTATTACACGCTGCGGCGTGCAGCCCGCTCTATTTATTTAACATCGACGGCACTTATTGGGGGTGTGCAGACTCCGAGAGGGGCCCCTTATGGTCCAAGCGCAATATAAGCCATCTCGTGGCACCAACTAGGCCCTCAACCTCATATCAATATCAATATAATACCGCTGCGGCGCGCAGCCTGACCCCATACTCAGTCCAAAATCACATAAGCCCATCAGTCACAATAATGCAGAAATATTCACCCCAAACTTCATTAGAAATATTATTTATGTTTCAAGTTTGAGAAAAAGTGGCTGAGTTTGAAAAATAGTATTAAATACCGGGACTGAGTTCAATAATACGTAAAAATGGTAAGAAACCAGTAATAGCTATCCTTGCACGAAGCCTAAATATGACAATCAACTCAAATCATAATGACAACAGGTGATATTCAGTCAAATACATAGTAAATTCATCTATCGGGACAGACCGAGTCACAATCCCCAAATTTGCTCTACCCTACGCTCGCTATCCGGCGTGCGAGTCACCTCAATATAGCACTACAATGTGCAATTTCGGGGTTTCAAACCCTTAGGACATTATTTACATATATTACTCGCCTCAAGCCGGCCAAAACTCTAGCTCGATATGCCCTTGCCTCTCAAATCGGCCTCCTCGCACGTCGAATCTGACCAAAACCACAACGAATACGTCACAATATGCCAAAGGAACAATACCCAATGAAAAAAACCGAAAAATATTAAAAATTTCAAAATTGGTAAAACCTGAACCCTGAGCCCACTTTTTAATCCTCTGAAACTCTTACATCAACAGTTTCCTTATTTCCCCACGAGTCTACACATATAAAGAACGCCAAAATTGGAGTCCAAACGACCCCTCAACTCCCATTTTTTGTTCTCTTAAGTTCAAGCCCTAAACCACCATTTTTGACCATTAATTTCTTAAGTTTTCAGCCCTAATCCATGTATTTGCACCATAAAATTGTGAATTAAGTAAAAAAATCCTTACCTTATCGAAGCTCCTTGAAAACCCTCTTCAAAATTGCCCACAATACTCCAAGTCCGAAGTTAGAAATGAGAAATCCTTCAAAATTCGTGAAGATGAACTTAAATATATCTGACCAGGCAAAACCGCATCTGCAGTCCAAAGTCCGCTTCTACGGTACCGCTTCTGTGGTCAGAACATCCGCATCTGCGGAAAATCTCTTGGCCTCAAATACAGCATATGCGGTCAAACAGTCGCATCTATGATTCCGCAGATGCGGTCCCCACTCCGCGTATGCAATCCTTGACGAGCCCATAATGAACCGCACCTGTGCCCTATCCTCCGCATCTGTGAGACCGCTTCTGCGGTCCAAATTCCGCATATGCAGAAATACCAAAAGCCGTAGTGAATTTGAATTTGACAACTCCAAAACTTTCCGTTAGCCATTCGAAATCACCTCGAGACCCCCGAGACCTCAACCAAAAGCACCAACACCTCTTATAACATCGTTCTAACTTGTTCCAACCATTAAAGCACCTCAAACAATACCACAACCATCAAATTATACCAAATTCAAGCCTAAGACCTTCTAAAACTTTCAAAACACACATTTGATAAAAACCCCAACTAAAATACCTCCGAATGACCTAGAATCTTACACACACATCCCACATCGCTTAACGAAGCTACAAAAACTCTCGAAATTTCATTTTGACCCTCGGATCAAAATCTCACCTATCAACCGGAATTCACCAAAATACTAACTTTGCCAATTCAAGCCTAGTTCTACACCGGACCTCCAAAATCACTTCCGATCACACTCCTAAGTCATAAATCACTCCCCTCCTCGAAGCTAACCGAATCATTGGAATTCATATCCGAGCCTCCTAACACATAAGTCAATGTCCGGTTGACTTTTCCAAAACAAGTCTTCCCTAAAGAGACTAAGCGTCTCATTTGTTTCAAAAATTAATCCAAATCAACTCGTTCACACAAGGCACTAATAATGCAGCATAAATAAGCAGAAAATAGGGGAAACAGGGCGGTAACTCACGTGACGACGGGTCGAGCCGTCATAAAGGATATTGTCTTGGTGCAGTAATTTGAATAACGTAAACTCTAGATATTCTTAACTACTTTTTTAGTCATTCTACCAAATTTTGTGTATGGATTTTTCATTCAAGTGCTAACTCATATCTTTTGATACCAATTCAGGATCTCAACAAATTGTAACCTTAGATCAACTGCTCCTCCCTTGGTCATTACAACTATATATAAAGTTAAAAAAGAGAGGGGAGGGGATGGGGAGAGAGACCACCAAAAAGCAATATGAGAATTCCTCTTCAGCTCGCTAAATGTTGGAGTTTAAAAAGAACCTTGCTTCTACTCGCTTCACGCAAGACATTATATTCCTGATTTTGTTTTGGAACTAGATTAAAGATAATTTATATTTAGGGTAAAAACAACCAAGACATGCATTGCATGAAGCAACATAATTATTAGTTTATTTGATGAGTCATATGAAGGAAAAGAAACTTGAGAATATTTGATGATAGAGAGGAGAACATAGTAAGCCACAGGCATAAATGATCTTTGCACCCTTTTAGGTAACATAAGCTAGAATCAATGTTAATGACATAGACGCCATGATAGATTTTATCAGTAATTTTCATAGTTTGTTATTGAGTTGTTCATACCAACTAGCACTTTATTCTGGTATTTCTAATATAATACTACTTTACCATTATTTATAAAAAAAATAATAGTATAAATGAATTTATATTTCCTATGTAATGATCTTGTCTGAATTACTGAGTTTCTTACTTTAATATTTATCGTTTAGTATTTGAAACGTGGGCTCTGATACTGGAAAAGCAAGATTACAATGCCTTTCATGCTTTAGCCAGTGTATGCTCTTCTTAAGTGAAATGAGCAACAAAATTGTCCTTTCGCAGTATTTTCAAAATGGAATAGGTTTGGGTACTGTCAGTGATGTTCTCTCCCTGTATCTTCTTTAGCTGAAACTTTAGCAAGTTTGGTATGGAATTAGTTTATGTAGCCAAACAAGTGCAACATTTTTTTCTAATGACGTTTGTAGTGTACTTTAGTAAATTTTGTCATTTTATCTTTACAGTGAGCTCGAGATAAGAATATTGTGAAATAGTTGAGGATCGATTGTCTCTATATAGCTACAGCGGAACTCTCTTCCTTCCAATTTGTACCATGCAAATTCTAATTATTCATCTTCTTTTTGCTCCATTATTTATTCATCAAAACACGTTGATTTTATATAAGAGTATAGAGTAAATGGTGATGTTGAATCCAACGATCATGTTTTGGAGTGAGTACATAGAGCGGCTGTAGAACCTTTGCACAATGTCTCTCAAATAATTGCCAATATGATAATCTGTCCAGTTGGATCTCAAAGTTATGCATATACCTAATTTATAATTGTAAATGTTGCTGTCGCCACTCATGTTTCTTTACTAGCCGCAAAATTGCATGTAATAACTTAAACGTCCTTAGTTTTAATTAGACGAAAATATTATCCCTTTAACTTAAATTAACTGAACTTCTTTATATTTCATTAAGTGCGGGTCAAAAACTACATTAAAAAAGAGTATATAATTAAAAAAACTTAGCAGGTACAATTACAGTGTAATTATCAATGAATCTACGAGAAGTTGAAAGCTTTTACATTTTTGAGCTCGAGCCCAGGCTCAACACGTGCCACCCCTCTAACTAGTATATACTATTAATAAGAGGGAATGTGAGGATCTTCCGGTCAAAATGATTTGACAAAAAGCCCAACCCATTTCAGTTTATTTCCTGAAATACTCTTTCAGCCCAAATTTTTGCCTCGCATATACAGGGTTATTTTGTCTTTTCATCCATTCGGCCGCAATTTTGTCCAAATATGGGCCGATTATACTTCCATTCGAGACGTTTAATATAGTTCTCAAGAGTATAATAGAACGTTGGTCCCCCCTAAACTTTTCATCAATTGCAGTTGTACGTGAATTTAGTTTTGTTTGGGTTGGATCATAGGGCGTGCAAGTTTAGCTCTAGAAATTCTATATAATACAAAAAGTAAATAAATAATAACATACTACAGCTAACATGTCAAATTGTAGAGATTATAATAATTAAAAAATAGATAATTAGTTGATTAGCTTTACATAATAATTTACCAAAAAAATGTTAAATTGAGTTAATGAATCTAATTTGAAACAAAAAGGTAACATACTGCAGTTACACAAAATGTTAAAGTGAGTTAATGAATCTAAAATAAAATATAAAGGTAAGACACTGCCGTTAAACCAACTTTAAGTAATAATATAAAGAAGCAAAACTTTTAAAATGAGAACAAAATGTTTTTGATGTAGAATATATATACCAGATCAAACCATTTAAATATACTATATAGTAATATTTGAAATCGACTGATTAGGTCCGAAATAGAATTAATTCTTATTAAATAAAAAGATATGTGAAATTTTAACCTTAAAATCTGTATATTATATAAACATAAATGCTCAAAAGTATTTTTATAATTACATGTTGGGCTCATGCCTGATATATAAAAATAAAAACAAATATAATATTAAATACTATAAGCAAACATAATACAAATTATTTAATTCAGCTATTCTCATTTAGAGAAAAACTTTATTTTTGAATAAACAGATTTGCTTTCATTTCGTAAAAAAAACTGTACAATTACATGCCATAGATGCTGACCATCTATTTCTCTATTCTAAACACTCGTCTGCAGTTTCATCTTGTACTAGAGTATAGGGCATTTCTCCTCTATCACTATTGACATTGCATAGAACCATAAAAGACTGTACATCCTAAGGGTAGCAGTTTAACCTGAGCAACACTTCCTTTCAGTTGTGAATTGAATTTCCCTTCAAGTGCATGTGGATGGCTATTTCTTTGCAGATATTGTTGCTGAGCATTCTCCCTCCTTGAAATCTTTGTTGATTTCTTTCTCTCCATATCATATTCACCAGCATCCCAAATATACATGTAGTGATTTCTTCTAGTCCACTCCTCTTCTTTGCTATCTTACTTACCCACTCAATCTCTTGCTTCCAGTCAAATATGGGTATGTGATATCCCAGCCAACTTAGAAGACGACTCCATATTTCCTTTGTCTGCGAGCATTCAAAGAACAGATGGTCAAAGGTCTCGATATCTTGCCGCAGAATGTGCATTCCTGTGGAACTTATATGTCAAACTTCTGAAGTCTATTTACGGTTGCCAATCTACTATGTAACGCAAGCCACAATATGAATTTGTATCTTCGATGCATATGAGCCTGCAACATGATGTTCTTCCACTGCACTTTTCGGTATTGAGGGTATTGAACCCTATACAGTTTTTTTATACTGAAAAGCTCACCCCTCTGCATCTGAATCAGTCTACCTCCAGATTCCCTTGAATGCTTGGAATTGCATTGATCAACTTTCTTGCCTCAAAGATCTTTCTTACTACACAAGCAGCAGTTTTAGGAACATGCATATCATCATTTCTGTGATTCTTTATGTAATAGACGTGCATCCACTTAATCCATAAGTTGTCTTTCTTCTTGGCCATTGCCCATAAGTGCTTTGCAATAGCAACCTTGTTCCATTTAAATAAGCTTAGTACATTTAGCCCACCTGCACTATATGGCAAACATATTGTTTCCCAAGCAACCAAGGCCTTCCTCGACACAGTAGCTGAGCCTGTCTACAAGTAAGATCTGCAAATTGATTCTATCATCCTCATCACTTTCTTTGGCAATAGGAAAATTTGAGACCAATAGGCTTGCACTCCAAATAATACTGACTTTATCAATTGAATTCGCCCTGTATATGATAGTAATCTTGACGTCCATCTATTTATTTTCTGCGTTACTTTCTCAAATAATGGCCAACATTGAGCAATGGTTAATTTTTTAGAATCCAAAGGCACCCCTAGGTATTTGAAAGGAAGTCTACCTTCAGGAAAACCCAGCTCTTGCAGAATCTCCTTCCTATGCCAATTTGAAACTCCAGCTATGTACACAACACTCTTTTCAGCACTTGCTTGGAGCCCAGATGCTTTTGAGAATTTCTGGAAGGCCTGATTTAGTAGTTTAACAGACTGAATATCTGCTTTACACAACATAAGTAGATCATCTGCAAAACATACATGTACCACTCCCAATTTCTTACACCTAGGATGGAATTTGAACTCTTTCCTCTTCATAAATTGCATGAATTCTCTTTACAAATACTCCATTGCCATGACAAAAATGTAGGGAGACATATGATCTCCTTGCCTTATGCCTCTTTTGCCTTTAAAAGGAACTGTGAGCCCACAATTTATGTTGAGGGAATAAGTAACTGATGATATGCATTCCATTATCCACCCTATGAATTTATAAGGAAATCCCATATCCTTCAGCAGTCTTTCTAAGAAGCACCATTCAACTGTGTCATAAGCTTTCTTCAAATCTACTTTAAGGACACATCTTGGAGAAATGCCCTTCCTGGTATAACCTTTGAATAGTTCATGCGTAAACAAGATGTTATATGTGATGCTGCGACCCTCAATGAATGCTGACTGAGATCTCCCAATCAGACCTCCAATGACTGCTTTCAATCTAGCTGTAAGGATTTTAGTGATTATTTTATATAGAGTTGTACAACATGCGATGGGCATGTAATCCTTCACTTGGCTTGGATTTTGCACTTTAGGAATTAGAGATATAGCAGTACTACTAACTCCTTTATGCAGCCTTCCAGTCATAAAGAATTCCATCACATCCTCATAAATATCATCACCAACAACTCGCCAGTGCCTTGTGAAAAACTCTATTGGAAATCCATCCACACCTGGCGCCTTATCATAAGGCATATCCTTTATTTCCATAAGTACTTCTTCCCTTGTAGCTAGCTTAACTAGTTCTTCTTTTTGGTGCAAATTAAGACAAGGCCCCTGATGGAAAATTTTAGTGTTTGGACATTGACAAGTAATATTGCTTTCCCCCAATATCTTCTTGAAATATTTTGTAAACTCTTCTTCCAATTGGATAGGGTCACACAGCTTGTTTTCCACTTCATTATATATAGAGTTTATAGTATTGATATTTGTCCTCGTATTCAATTGAGCATGTAAATACTTGGTGTTTGAGTCTCCACAAGCAATCCATTGTGCTCTAGACTTCTGGTGTAAACTCTGCTCCTCTATGTTGCTCAATTTCTCAACTTCCATCAACACCCTTTTTTCTTGGTCAATCAAGTCTTGATCCATGCAGTTGATCTTTAACTGAGTCTGAATGACTTCCAGCTTCTGCCTAGCCTTGCTGAGGTGAATCCTATACAATGACATATAGGTGTTCAATTTCTTTAACTCCATTTTCAAGGCTTTTAGTTTACTCCATACCCTGTGCATATTTCCTCCAGTTGGCCTTTGGTTCCATACCCTTTCCACTATGCTTGCAAAATCAGCATGTTCTATCACAGAGTTATACAGTTTAAATGGCTTAGGGTGCAGGTTTCTTCTTTGATCCACAACATTGCATTGTATTAGGATAGGGGAATGGTCTGATACTCCAGGATTCAACACATCTGCTTCTATATGGCTGTATTCCTGTATCCACTCCACATTGCCAAATACCCAGTCAATCCTGCTATAGACTCTTTTCTCTGGTTTTTATTTGTTACACTATGTGTAAAAACATCCCAAACTCTTCATCTGAGTGAACTGCAGTGTAATCAGTGTATCCTGGAAGCCTTGTATCTCCTGTTGCATAACTGGTACCCCTATCCTGTCATCTGTGTGGAGAACATTATTGAAATCTCCACTAAGCAGCCATCTCTCCTGTATAGTTGTTCCTAAGTTCACTAGTTTTTCCCATAGTTGCTGTCTCTTATTCACCTCATTCTTTGCATACACTAGTGTTATCAATGACTTGAAAGTAGTGCTTCTTTCTTTGACCTCACAATGTATAAATTGTTCATCAATCTTCAAGATCTTCACCTCAACATTTGGATTCCACATTAGCCAAATTCTCCCATTTGGGTGCTCAGTATAGTTCCAACTGTATCTCCAGTCACTCCATACTTTAGTCATAATCCTTTTTGCCTTCACTTCTTTAACTCTTGTTTCTACACAGCCAATAAAATCAACTTTATGTTTCCTCAGAAAGATCTTCAACTCCTTCTGCTTATGGGCCTTATTAAGGCCCCTTATATTCCATGTGCAAAATATCATTTAGAGGTGAAGCTGGATGGGCCAGTGTCCCCTGGATCTTCACCTAGCTGCAGTAGACAGAATCTGTTAGTCGTGTTCACCAAAGCTCCTGCACTTTGTTGTACATTTTTCCTTTTGTTTTCCCCTTATCCACAATCCTGCCTTCTGCATTCTAAGTTGTTTGTTTATTTTCCCCAGCTTGCCTACCTTGTTGGTCTACCTCATCTTCCTTCTTATCTTTTGGAACCCATTTCAAAGTCCCTCTCTGTAGTAGTTTCTTTTCCCCTAATTCCTTTGGTTGAGGCTTTGCTATCTCTTCTTTTTCCTGCAGCTCCTTATACCAGCACTTTTCTGAATTATTTCCAAATCTTACACATTCACAACAATACTTTGGCTTCCATTCATATTCAATCTGTTGAGTTATAACTTCCCTCTTTGTTTGTAATTCAAAACTATGAGGAAGGGGTTGGGATATATTTGTTTCCACCAGTCTCTTGCGTATGATACCTTTTTCAATTCAGCAGTAATTCTATCAATATACATAGGCTTCTCAATCACGCTAGCTAGCTTGCTAAGAGCTTCAGTTGACTAAAAACCCAATGAAAGTTCTGGGAAAGTAATCCACATGGGAATTACACTCACACTTCCTAGATCAAATCTGAAATCCATTCTCTACTGTTGCAGCACAAATGGTTTGTTATGAAAAGTGTAAGGACCTGCCTTAAGGATAGATCCCTATCTTCACTATTATCAAACCTGAAGATATAGTACCCTTCCTCATGATACAGCATTTGAGGTTTTTCAACAAAATTCCACACGTTTGTAATATAGTTATCCATTGTTCGCTCATATGGGTCTTCTCCAAGCACAAAACCCACCAGTGCATGCTCCAGTATGCTTCTTGTTCCTTTGTATCCTCCTTTTCAATTTGTACGACAAATGTACCATCCCGCATAGCAGGTGGTACATAGCATAGTGGTTTCCCCCTTTGAGAGCTTCGATTCTTTTGCATGGCTTCTCTTTTGCCTTCAACTTCCTTTGAACCTCCCAAATCCTGCCAGATCTGACCTGGATTAGCTTGTGCTGAGAATTGGAGTCGTCAGTGGACTTGTTGTGCTTCTGCGTTGTCTATCACCAGATTTTGCTCCTCACCTTCATCAATTCCCTCACTAATTGGTTGGAATTTTTGTGGTAAAAAGCTTCCAAAAGTTACCGGGTGCAATCTCTGTTGAATTCCTATCTCCGGTGTTATTACCGTTCCATTGTTTCCATCATCCCTAGCTGGTTTATGGAAAATTGCGATCCCATACCTGTTAACCAACGAGTAAGTTGATTGAGTGCAGGTGTTACTATTCTACTATCGTCATCCTTTACTATTGTCACTTGCGTCTTCTTCATGTATCTAGCCATGGCTGAACGCGCAGATTAGCTAGCCTTGCTAACCTGCGCCCCAGAAAGTCCAATGCCGAAAAGTTACTAACTAATGTAACTTTCTTGGAGAAAAACTTTGCCCCGACTTAATCTAAAATATTAATAGTACATTTATATCTTTTTGGCATATATAACAAGAAAAGAGTATAAGAAATGACACAAACTCTAATTAGAACCGATGATATTACTCTTTAAACTATAATAACTTTACAACTTTAATTTTCATGATTATATTGAATGTCAAGTAAATACTCAAACAATTGTCTTTAATTCAATCACTTAATAAGGTCTATTAAAAAGAGAGAGTAGAGAACCGGTATTTCCTTTAGAAATATTTTTTAATATATTTTCAGGTCCACTTCTAATGCAACATATATTTTTCCTAGGGTAAGAAGACATTTCATCTTATTTAATACTATTATCAAATGAACTATCAACGAAGAAAAACATAATTATTTTTGTTATTATCAAGTTAACAATGTTTAAGTAAATTAGGGAACTTTTTTCTTAAATACGCGAGCTAAAAAACTATCAAAATATGTTGCCTATAAATTTTGAGGCAATATGATACAAGAAATGACATAATCATAATTGTTACACTTCTGGCCTTGAGGTATTGCTGCTAGAAGAAACCAAAATAAGTAAATGAAGTTAGTTTGAGAAAATTGGGAATACTAGAGAGGCTGAATCATTAGTTTCTCATCTTTTAAATTAACGCAATCCATATAGTATGGCTTTAATTCTTTTCTATCACAATATTCTTTTATCATCATTATAAGTCAAGATGAATTATTACCTCATATAGGGCTATTTCCAAATAAACATGTATCTATAAATAAAGCTTTTTATAATTTTTATCACGAGTTATAAGTAAGAAGGGATTGAATATTGTAATGATGATGATAGATAAATAACAAATGAAGTTAGAAAATTACTAAATAAAGAATTTTTTAGATTCATTATTTATAATTTATTCGTTTTGAATCATCTTATATTTTCATATTATTTGTAGCACAACTTATATAATTACAATATTTGAGTATCATTCAAAAGTTATTTGATAATTGTATGAGTTGTTTATATAATTACAATTAAATATTATTATTGGATAGATAAGACGGTAATTATAATTTAGTTGAAATAACGTGCTCAAATAAATCAAACCAGTAACTAAAAGATTTGAGTTTCTTATACATTCAGAAAAGGCATAACTAAATTATATTCCGTACTAACGCACATACGACATAACATAAAATTTAAATTTTTTAAAATTTTAATACAGTGACTTGTATGATTCAACAAACAATATTAAGCAATCCAACGAAAAACAACTTCACTTAGAAGATAGTTTTTTAAAAGCAGCTCATTGAAGATCTATCTTAATTCATTCCGGATGCTCCAACCAGGGATAAGAACAAGAGCGCTTCAAATTTTTGGTATCTAGTTATAAATGTTAGTACCAAACCATACCCGATAACCCTAACCACAATTATAACCACGACCCAATGCATCTTATAAAAAACAAATATGTTTCAAACAATTTGATTGTGCTCTCTTAGAATAAAGAAACAAATAATAATTGATTAACTCATCCTTCTTACAAAGATAGCAGCAGTTTATCACAAAATACAATCTTGTGATACAAATATTAATATAGTTTATTAAGTTTTAATACATCATATATACCTACTTACTATTAAATATAAATCCTTGAATTCTAATAATCAAGTTCTTTAGTGTATACTTTGCAGAATTCGGATTTGACCAGATCTAAAATTTTATCGTCAGAAATATCTGTCCATATATATAAGTAAAATAAGTATCATTTTAAAGGACAAATTAAAAATGTGTATGTACTTACCTCTCGGTCCTTCTCTTCATCTATGCCTTGAATAGTATTGAAGTCAAGATCCTAACAAATATAAAAAAAAATTTCAAGTTCGAAAAAGACTTAAAATTATAGATTTAACAAAAACCCGCAACTTAACTTATAGTTCCTATTTTTTTAGGATTATCCTAAAGTACCAAGTGGCATCTTGTGATGATGCCACTTGGTGTAATGATAATGCCTTTTCTTCTCCTTTTAAATATAGATAAAAGTTTTTTTTTAGGATTATCTTAAAGTACCAAGTGATATATTGTGATGAAGCCACTTCGCGTAATGATAATGCCTTTTTTCCCCTCTTAATTATTGGTAAATTTCTCTTTTTAAAGTGAAAGAGCACGTATATTCTCAAATTAGTTAATGTATTATAATTGAAAAAATATGAAATTTGAAGTAAATAAAGATGAAATTTTGGGATCGATACCCAAGTGGATTCTGAGAATTCTAACACCCTAAATGCATATGCTTCAAGTCATCTTCACCTTACAATGGATATAATTCTGATTATTTTTTTGGAAAATTTAGGAGGTTTTTGCCAGAAAAGCTTGGGATTTTCAGGAAATTTTTCAGATGGTGTTCTCGACTTCTTCCTCTTTTTGAAAGCAATAAGATGCTTTTTATAATCAAAGCCTTAGGGCAACTCTTTTCTTCTTATTTTCTTATTAGTCACTTTCCCATTTTCTAGAATTGCTTAATTGGTCCCTTATTTTTTAACTTGTGCCTCAAGTGTTAAGAGAAAAGTTACCAGAAATTGTATTTCGAACCTCCAACTAGAAGGTTTTAGGGATTTGTTACCAGATTTTTATGCCTAAATACCCTTGTTACCCCTGTCTTTCCTTCTTAATTACTTAGCCTAAATGTCTCTACCCTGGTGCCTATCCATTTGGTCAGAAATTGACCCTAATTAACTACTCAAGGCCATGAACTATGGTCTCATTATCAGTTGCGGTCGAGTTTTAAGAAAGCCGGGCATGACTAACTATTAAATTGAAGACTACACTATGTTATTAAAAGGCAAACAAAAAATGGTCAAAATTGATAAGTAACAGGTCATTGAAACACATATACACAGGCGGATTTTAGACAGGTACCAAAATATGGGACTGAATTACTGAGAGGCAAAAATAAAGCTAACCAGAAAACTTTAGAAACAAACATAATGTTTATCACAAATGAACATTGATCAAATTGGAACGAAAAGGAAAAGTTAAACCAGGGAAGAGATGAACAATTCGAGTTAACAAAATAATTCAATTTTATCAAAGAACATCTATAAATCCAATTGATACGGGGATCATTCAGAACGAATTATCAAAGACTTAAAATGAAAGACACATGATTCTGGATGAAAACAAACTACCTAATTAGAAGATTATCACAGATAAGCAAGTACAAACAGTCATGTACTTACATAAAACAAAACAAAAACAAAGAAAATTAAAAGAAAACAAAAAGGAAAACAAGGAACTTAGCTTAATCATCTCAACCCTAAAAACCTTGGACCTTCGCGTCTCATGGTTTCCGACCATTTCTGGTTCCAAATCTAGGAATGTCTTTGGCATTTTAGGAAGGCGGAGCAATCATTTGAGAGGGGCGGGGGTATCAGGTGTAAGGTCGGTATGTTTGGGATGGTTTTGGGTTTTAAACCATTTTTATTTGATTTTTGGCCAGGTTCAATTGTATTCGAAGGCCGTTGGTTGTGGATTTGTGGAGGGGAAGGTGAGGAGGTCACCTAGTATCAGTTTCAATGGATTCTGGGGAGGTTAGAGATTTGGTCAGTGCTTTGAACTAATATTCGAAGCAATGGGCGGAGGTTTGAAGGAAATCGAACATGGATCCGTTATGGGGATGGGGTGAGGGACTTAGGGTGTTATTTTTGGAAAGTTCTGCTGGTGGCGCCGCTGTGGGCGGGGGAAGCGATTCCCAAAGATTTTAATATTCGAGGCAATTGGCTCACAGTTGAGGCTTTGTTCTTAGGGCATCAGAAAGAGGAAGGCACGGTGAGTCATGGGTGTATTTTTGGGAAGCATCGGATTTCTGCCGCTGGCGGAGATGATTTTTGTCTGGCGGCAATAGGGCGGTGTATTAGTGGAGACGAAGGGTATGAGGAACATGCTGTTTGTCTCTAGAGTTTGATCAAATTCAGACAGTTTTATGCAACATCTTCATCGAACCCAGGCCGTTGGATTATGGTTGATGAACGACTGAGATTGATGTCCCCAAAACGACGTCGTTTTGGGGGCATCTCTCATAGCAGCTTGGGTCAGAGACGGGTTGGGCCGGTTTTTTGGGTATTTTGGACGGGTAGGGGGATTTGGGCCACCCAGGTTTGGCCCAATTGTGGCCAGCCTGATCTAATTATTTTAATTCCTTCTTCTTTTTTCATTTTCATTTTTAAAACTTCCTAATTTATTTAAAAATTTCTTATTAAACTAAATACTAATTTCAACTAGATTAGACTAAAATCACTTAAACTAACCAAATATGAAAATTAACAAATTTGAAACTACAAATTAAATAACGCTAAAATAAACTACTTATTTTTGTGATTTTTATATTTCGCAAAACAAAATCATAATTACCAATTAATTCTAACAAAAATATGTGACTTGTCATGCATGTACCAATGAAAATACACACAAATATGCGCAATTAAATCTTAAAATTGAATATAAAAAGGAGAAATCCTAAGTCTGAGAATTCTGTAGGAGTAATTTTAATGAGGCAGAAATTACATGCTCACAATAAATATCACTTATTCAGAATACTACAATGTGTAAAACACAATATCTTCCCCCATTTGGCATTATCGAAATATTGCATTCTTAATGTGAATCCCAGATTTTAATAAGTACTCACGGCCACTGGGACAATTTCAAGTGAAATCATGGTGCAATTGTCAATAATCAACAATTATATTTAAACTATCAATGATCAGAATCATCATAGAACAAGAGAAAATAACAGTTGTCATTGATAGAGATATTCTTCCACAAACAGATCACAAAAAGAAAGAAAAACTTTCAAAACATGAGCAAAAAATAGAAAATCCCTAATCTGGGTCACTAGGGGCCACTGAGAATACTAGACTGGTTTAGAAGACAAGTGCTAGAGGACCTAGGGCTTGGAGGAACTAGAGGGTTGAGTCTGGAGCAGGTTCAACATATTCTAAAGGATTCCATCACTCTTCTCCTTTTCTTTTTCTAGCTCAGTTCTAAGGCCATCCCTCTTAATTTCCAATTCAGTCGTAGGAGCCTTGAGTCTAGCAATTTTAGCATCCTTAGTTCCACATTCCTGAACTAATGTCCTAACCTTGCTGTTCATAGTTGTCTTCATAGATGAACCAGTTTAAACTGGGATGACATTGACAGGATAGTCACAAGCCAGTAGAGTCTTAACACCAAAATATTACTTGCTTGATGCCATTTCCTATTTCTTCACTGACTCATTTAGCCTGTCCAGAACTGTGGTCAGTTTGATGCCATATGGAGTAGCATAAGGCTTAGAGCCATTGATTACCCTGTCTAGCAATTTGACAATGAGGGCAGGCCATTTGATTTGCTTTCCTCTCTCAAGGCACTCCATAAGAACCAAGTCCATGTAATTTGCAGTATGTCCTCTCTCTTGTCTAGTCAGTATGCACTTGTTGACAAACTCAAACACAACCTTGTGCTCAGGCCTCATCTCACTTTTCTGCACAACCATGGTTTCATTCATATCCTTTGAATCACAGAATCTCTTGGTGATCTCAAGAGCAGTAGGTAGGCAGTCCAGGCATGGCAACCTTTGCCTAGTGTAATAATCAAACACTTCAGAGGGTATATCCATAATTTCTCCTAGTTTCTCAGCATCAAATTGCACTGAGACTCCCTTCACCAAGCTACTTACAACCCCATCCTTAACAAAAGCATTAGCCATGAACTCATTTAGTTCATTTCTAGCCAGTCTCCCATCCATATGAAGGACCATGTCCTTCCAACCTTAAGTAGCTAAAGAGTCAACCAACCTCATCATCCTAGGTCCTTTAACAATCTTCCTTTCAAAAATTTTCTCCTGCCAAACATGGCAAACTTATTCTTTTCTGTCTCAGATTCCTCTTCATTATCTGAAACTTTTGCTTGTTTTGCTTTCACTGTAGACCTTGTCCTCTTGGCTAGTGAGGGTTCGACAGACACAACCACAGAAGAAGACTTCTTGGAGGAAGTCTTGGACTTTTTAGGTTTTGGTGTAGGAACCTCCACTGTTGTACCCCTTTCTTGATCGACCAGTTCCGTCTCCTCTTCCTCAATAACCTCAGAGGATTTCACAACCTTTCTCTTTCCCTTCTCCATATTCCTTTTCTTGCTTTCTTCTAGAGCTTTTTGTAAGTCAGCTTCACATTGTTTTACCCTGCTTCTTGTGGCTCTTCCCTTGGGCACTGAAGGGGCAGTAGGTTTTAGGGATGAAGTTTTGCTTTTCTTAGATGGCGTCAAAATATTTGGGGCTTTTTATGAAGTGGATTTGTGGTTTCATTGGTTCATAACTTACCCCAACCTTTTTCAGAAGGTTAGCCAAGGTTTCATCAGTAGATGAAACAGGTTAATCTCTTTGTTTGCTTAGATGAGTAATGACCCGACCGGTCATTTGAGCTTTTGCACTTTGATCGCCAGTTCTCAAGCATGACTTGACCTGTGTGGTATATTATAATTTATGTAAATTGTTGGTTTTGGTTTTCAGAGTAATCGGAAGGAATTTGGAGGAAAATAGTCTTAGTTGAAGGCTTTGAATTTGAAGGGGTTGACTAAGAGTTGACTTATCTGTATATAAGCTCGGATCGGAAATTTTATGATTTAGTTAGCTTCTTTGGGTGATTTATGATTAGGAGCGTGATCGAAATGTATTTTGGAAGTTCGTGGAAGGATTTGGCTTGAATTGGAAAAGTTAGTATTTTGGCTAATTCCGGTTTATAGGTGAGATTTTGATCCGAGGGTCGGAATAGAATTCCGAGAGTTGATATAGATTTGTTATGTCATTTGTGATGTGTGTGCGAAATTTAATGTCAATCAGACGTGGTTTTGTTGGGTTTTGATCAAAAATGTGTTTCAAAAGTTTTGGGAAAACTTAGGCTTAAGTTCGATGTTAATTGATGGTTTTGATGTTGTTTAAGTGTTTTGATGATTGGAACAAGTTTGAACGAGGTTTTAGGGTGTGTTTGTGCTTTGGTTGAGGTCCGGTGGGGGCCTTGGGTGAGTTTAAGATGGTCAATCGGGTCATATTTTATATTGAAGAGTTGCAGAAAAGTTGTCTCAGCATTTGCAACAATTTATCTCTTCGCGTTCGCATTAGTGTCCTTGTGTTAGCGAAGAGTAGGCAGAGGTGGGTGTAAAATTTTCCTTTGCATTTGTGAGTTAGGAATCGTGTTTGCGAAGGGGTGTGATCTTAGTGCATCGCGTTCGCAAGTGCTTATCCGCGTTTGCGTCGAAGGATTTGAGTTAGTGGATTTGAAGTGGAATTGTGCTACGCATTCGCAAGTGTATTGTCGCATTCGCAAAGGGTCGCTCAGGAAAAGCATCGATTTCGCGAGTCCTATATCGCGATCACGTAGAAGGGAAATCTGGTCAAGGTAAGATGTGCATCGTGAACGCAAGAGCCGGACCACGTCCACGAAGAAGGAATTCCAGAACTGGACAGAAGGTTATAATTTCATTTCATCCGTGATTTTGGATAAGTTTTCCTCCATGGTTGATCATTTTGAGAGTTTCTTGGTGTATTTTAAAGAGGGATTCGAGGGGAATTTTTTGGAGGTAAGAGTTTTGAACTTAACACTCATTCTTATTGTGAAATCCACCTTAGAAATTTATGGAAACCAAGCAAAAATTGAAGAACTAGGGCTTGGGATTTTGAGATTTTAAATTAGGATTTGATGGACCATCTGAGGTCGGATTATAGAACTTTTGGTATGTATGAACTCGTGGTGAGATAAGGAACCCGTTGATGTAAAAATTTCTGAGTTTCGAGAAGTGGGCCTGGGGCTAGGGTTTTGGTAATTTCGAGATTTGTGTCCGTTATTATTATTTTTGCTTGGTCTTTGTTCCTTTAGCACATTGTGATGTATTCGCTCTAATTTTGGATAGATTCAACGTGCGTGGAGGCAACCTTGAGGGTCAAAGGCATCGCGAGCTAGAGATTTTGCCGGTTCGAGATAAGTAATGATTGTAAATATTTTCCTAAGGGTTTGAAATCCCTTACACATCGTTGTGTTACTTTGAGGTGACTTACACGCTAGATGACGAGCGTGGGTAGAGAACCGCTAGAGATTGTGATCTAGTCCATCCCGAATGATTATTTTCCTGCGTATTTGATAGTTAATTGTTTGATGTTACTATATATTGGGCTGTATGCCATGTTTGGGGCCTTGTGCTGACTTGTTGAGACCCTTAGGGGCATTTTTACTGTCTTTCCTCACGTTGTTTGTTTGAGAACATGTCCCCAATCATGTTTTATCTGTTATTTCTTAAATTTGGCTTTATCACAATATTTGTAAACGTGTCAAAACTGTGTTGGGTTGAGTTCCCTTTTTTACCGAGATAGACTGAGCGTCTGATGGTGAGGTTAATGACTGAGAGAGACCGGGGGCCTAGTTGTGAGGATTACACATCTATGGATCGGGCTGCACGCTACAACAATATATATATATATATATATATATATATATATATATATATATATATATATATATATATATATATATATATATATATATATATATGTATATATATATATATGTATGTATACGGATCGGGCTGCACACTGCAACGATACTTATATGGATCGGGCTGCACACAATGACGATATGTTCGGGCTGTAGGCCGCAACAATATTGCACTTGGGCTGTAAGAGCCCCCTCCCGGAGTCTGCACACCCCTAGTGAGCGCTGTCGATGAAGTATATGTATTGGGCTGCACGCCGCAACGATATATGGATCAGGCTGTATGCCGCAGCGGTTACTATATGGTACTTATTGAGCATGAATGCTGAGTGCGAGTATTGATTGGTAAGAGTTGAGTCATTCATGGCAGAGAGGCTAGACTAATGGGTGATAGATATATACATGTACATGAGTGATGTTTTCCTGAGAGGCATGTTTATGAATTTATTGATTTCACTCCTCTTTAAAGTGAGTTTCTATTGTATATGCTGAATTAGTGACAATTTTAATCTTTTTTATATTGAGCCTCTGTTGGAATGTCGAGCAAATATTTTAAAATAACTTTTATATAAACTGGGATTTATCAGATGTTCAGAAATTAATCACCGATTTAACATTTGGCTATTTCCATCGAGACTTCCGAGTTATGAAGTGCTTATGATTACTGTTTTGCCCGAGGGTCTGTTTTATGAACTATGCTTTGCCCGCGGGGTTGATTGTGGCTTTAATCTCTGTCATTATTTTTAATGGTATTGAACCATGTTGAAACTGCTGGAAAGTACTTGAAAATGATTTTTACTAAAAGTTGGATTTTAAAAGAGAAGGTTGACTCGTATTATGATTTGAAAGCCTGGTTTGTTTATTGAGCCTAACGTGAAAGTGGATTCATTGTTTCCTACTGCTCAGTCTTTTTTTACTCTTATTACTTACTGGGTTGGAGTACTCACATTACTCCCTGCACCTCATGTGCAGATGTAGGTATATCGGGACTCGATAACGGGTGTTGTTTTGCTCAAACGCAGAGTCATCAGAGTTAGCAGGTGGTTGCATGACATTCGCAGCACCACTCCCTTCCTCACATTGCTATTACTGTATTTAGTACATTTTTAGACTTTTGTTGTATTCAGACCTTGATAGATACTCATGACTAGTGACACCCCGATGTTGGGTTTGTGTAAAAATTTTGCACTGTTTCCTTCAGATTTATGTTATGAAATATTGCTCTAATTAAAGGTTTAATACTTAATGATTAAAGGGTTAATGTGAGTGTTGTATCGGCTGGCCTTGTCTTCACGAGAGGCGCCACCACGATCGGGCCAGCTTGGGGTCGTGACAAGTTGGTATCAGAGTCTAAGTTACTAGGTCTCACGAGTCATGAGCACGTTTGGTAGAGTCTCGCAAATCGGTATAAAGATGTGTATATTTATCATCGAGAGGCAGCGGAACCTTTAGGAAAACTTGACATTCTTGAAAATTCTTATCGTGCGCCCTTGATTCAGCTTGAAAAATAGCTCTTTGAAATCCTTCCATGCATTCGTATGTGCGCATGAGCGCTCAGTATCAGATGTGGCTTAATGGCTTGTGATTTCCCCGATCGAGGGGCGAGATGTGATCTCTGTGAGCTAAATATTGGGACAGTCTGGAGGACTTGAGGCCGAATCTTTGCCTATGGCTTGAGCACCGAGGTGCTAATTGTGTGAGCAAGTGTTTTGAACTTATATGTTCGGTATTGTCCCTATTAGTGGAAGGGATGGTTGGATAGCTATATGATGAGTATGTTAGTACTGCGAGATGTATCTATGTGACTTGGAAGTGAAGAGGAAGGTCTGCTGGATGATATAAGAACTATTAGGTGTTTGAATTCCATCATGATTCGAGGTATAGCCCCGAGTTATGGGCGTGTGAAGGATCCTTCCATGGTTTTCCGTTGAGAGTGAAGTAAATTTTATGTTGCGGTATGAGTTCAGACTCATGAAGACTAAGTGACTATGTACAGTTTATGGTAGTGGAAGGTATACAGAAAAGTTAACCGAAAGCAAGTCATGTGGGTTATCTCATGCGAAGAGTTCTGGGTTGTGTGACCCTTGTGTGATTGTTAGAAGATCTCATGTGCAAGTAAAATGTAAGTGTTGGATTGTGAAATTTTGGGCCGCTTAAGAGAGTGGGCTTAACTGTTGCGAGATTTGCAAAAGATTTAAACTACTAGACGATTTGTGTTTACACAAACTTACAAAGGATATGAGTTTAATCTCACTATGGTATTGTGACATCAATAGGGTATAAGTATTATGAGTTATTGGGTATATTCTGATCTATGGCTTCGAGCCAAGTGGGGGTGTTTGCTATTGAATAGCTGATTTCTCGATTATGCGCTATGTTGGTTCCAATTTGAGGCATTCGGTGAATCAGTTCTAGTTGCGGAGATTGAGCCTGAGGATGGATCGAGTAAAGGAAATTTTTAACTAAGGAAAGGTTATGTGCTGTAGTGTCAGAAGTGCCGATGAGACGCTGGTTCTTCAGTTTTGTTGATCGTGTTAAGTGCAGTATGAGTAGAGTGAATTACTCCTAAAAATGGTTCTAACGTGTTCAAGATGCTTCATGTAGAAATCAGGTATCTCAAAGTCGTATGTGTGGTAAGAAACCGAGTTTTCTGGAAGGGTTTAAGACATGTGGTATTTATACGTTAATTGTGGGATTCTATGTATCAGTAACATGAAGGTAAATGTAATTGATTTAGATTCGTAGGAAATTCGTCAGAGAAAAGTATTGAGGAATTATGGTGCTGGAAGAAGAAGGAATATCAAGTTGAAGATGAATCAGAAGGAAATTAGATATATTGGGTAACTTGATAGTATACCGGACCGGTAAGGGAAGGATATGATTAGTTCCTTGCGTGTATTCGAGGTAATAAGTTTCTACAGGTGTTTTGCGGTAATGCTTTTAGGCTTTGATGGCTTGCTAAGCTTGATCGAGTTGGAATGTATTCAGTCCTGAGATGTACAATTTGCACAAAAGAAAATTAGAAAGAGTTCTTGATGGGTTTTACTGTGGTTTGGAGACGTATATATTCTATGGGCATGCAGAGCATGGGATGTGTAGTGATCTTTTCTACTATATGGGACCAATGTAAAGTTCTTGACTAGTTGAGTGCGTAGATGTCTGTGACTTGGAAGGGAGATAAAGTTTTCATGTTATCCTCGGATGCTACAGTTTATGCGGTATATTGTGTAAGATTGGGATTTGCATGTGTAAGGTCACGGTTCGGATTTGAATAAGAGGTCATAGATTCTTAGACGGTACGGGCTGTTTCAGATACATGATAAGCGAGCTTCAAATTAATTGGTAAATGATCTTCCGATGATTAAGAAAATGGTAACGCTAATTGAGGTAATTTGACAAGGGTATATATTTCTGAAAGAGACAATGTGATTAAGCTGATGGTACTTCTGTAGTATTGCGAAACTTCTTGTCAGACTAGCTGCTGATATTCGAGTTTGTTTGGCAGCACAAAAAAATCTTAGTATCTCTCATGGGATGATTGAGTACTAGAGGCGAGTTATATATGCGAGTGGCGGAATGGTAATCAGATATGGTAATTCGTGTGTTTTATGGACTTGGAGACTGGAAGTTCTCATATGCAGGTTAGCTTGTGGTTGTGGATGGAAAAATGTGGGTAAGTTAGTCGGATATTAGAATGTACTATGATTCGGTCATTGTGGACCTTCGAAGGATCATTTATCTATTATGTGTAGCTGTAGTTGATGTGTGGTCCATTGGTAGACCTATATGGATATGTGTCTGGCATCGAGATGGTTTTGTTGACTTCGAGTTGCTGTTGGTGAAAGATGTGTAGACTTGGTTGCTTTGATCTATGAGCAAATAAGGGGATCTACGAGTTACCTTTTTGTGTTGTGAGACGTTATGATCTGTTGGTTATAGGCTCCTATGGTGCGGTTCTATTGGAATTTCATAATGGAAGTCTAGCGGGAAGAGTAATCAGGAGTTGCTTGGTGAATGGTCATGTTTGCATGGTGTATGTCATTTGTTTCACCGTGAGTGTAACGATCTACTTTGATTCCAGGTATCAATTGAGCGTGGTTTTCGATTTCGAACATAGTGACTTGAGGCATTCTATGTGGATCAACGTTTGGATAGGATCGCGCGTGGTAGCGAAGCTATGGGGAAATATGACCTAGCGAGTTTGATTAGTGTGTTCTATTTATATGATGTGAGACGGGTTCTCAGCCATGTGTTGTGATGGTACTGGTGAGCTTGAGGTACATCTCTTTCATTTGAGTCAGTTTCATGATGTGAGTATGTTCAGATTGCTGCTTATTGGTGCGAGGACTGTGCAAGTTGTGATTTTAGCCTGTTTTGAAGTGTCATGTCACCAGAGTGATAGTATTGGATTAGATTAGATTATTAAGGGTCTGTAATGAATATAAACAAATTCAATTCCAGCATGTTTGATGGATAAATATTGAGGTTCGGTTCAGAAATTTGCTATGGTCCTTTCCAAAGGAGAAGTAGCCTTATGGATGGCTGAACTGAGAAATGGTTATGATTTACTGCGTGTTTCATTTATCATTGGCAGTATATGAAAGTGTTGGAATGAGGCTTTAGTATTTAAGGGATCTTCTATCGGTATTCGGTTGATATGTGCAACTGCTGTGAATGGAAGTTATCACTTCGTGTGTTTGAGTAACATGGTATATCATATAATTGCATCTGAGGTTGCAGGCATGGGTTATTACAGCTAGCTCGGGCCTATTCAGAGAATAGGTGTGGGGTTTTGGTCGTATTGATAGTTTCAAAAGTGAAAATGTGGTTCTATGATTTATGGGCTAGATTGGATTGTGAAATTTCAGTTATAATATGTTATCAGACCTATATGAGATAGGGTGATGTGGGATCACCCTCGGGTATATGCATGGTAAAGTTATTCGGCTATTGGTTGGCTTCTAGAATAACTCTAGGTACGTTCGAGGACGAACGCGTGTTTGAGTGGGGGAGGATGTAACGACTCGACCGACCGTTTTGAGCTTTTGCACTTCGATCGCCAGAGGCATTCCTTAACCCGTGTGGTGTATTATGACTAACGTAAATTGTTGGTTTTGGTTTTCAAAGTAATCAGAAGGAATTTGGAGGAAAATAGTCTCAGTTGAAGGCTTTGAATTTGAAAGGGTTTACTAAGAGTTGAATTATTTGTATATGAGCTTAAATCGGAAATTTTATGAATTGGTTAGCTTCGTTGGGTGATTTATGACTTAGGAGCACGATCAGAATGCATTTTAGAAGTCCGCGGAAGGATTTGACTTGAATTGGCAAAGTTAGTATTTTGGCGAATTCCGGTTGATAGGTGAGATTTTGATCAGAGGATCGGAATGGAATTCTGGGAGTTGATGTAGCTTCGTTATGTCATTTGTGAAGTATGTGCAAAATTTTAGGTCAATCGGACGTGGTTTGGTTGGTTTTTTGATAAAAAAATGTGTTTCGGAAGTTTTTAGAAACGTTAGGCTTGAATTTGATGTGAATTGACGGTTTTAGTGTTGTTTGACGTATTTTGATGATTGGAACAAGTTTGAACGAGGTTTTATGGTGTGTTGGTGCTTTTGGTTGAGGTCCCGGGGGGCCTCGGTTGAGTTTCAGATGGTCAATGTAGTCATATTCTATGTTGAAGAGTTGCAGAAAATTTGTCTCAGCAGTTGCAACAATTTACCTCTTCGCGTTCACATTAGTGTCATCGCGTTCGCAAAGAGTAGGCGGAGGTGGGTGTGAAATTTGCCTTCGTGTTTGCAAGTTAGGCATCACGTTCGCAGGTGCTTATTTGCGTTCGAGTATAAGGATTTGAGATAGTGGAGTTGAAGTGGAATTGTGCTACTTGTTCGCAGGTGTATTGTCGCGTTCGCGAAGGGTCGCTCAGGCAAATCATCGCATTCGCGAGTCCTGTATCGCAATCGCGTAGAAGGGAAATCTGGTCAAGGTAAGATGTGCATCACGAACGCGAGAGTTGGGCCGCGTTCACGAAGAAGGAATTCCATAACTGGGCAGAAGGTTAAAATTTCATTTCATCCGCGATTTTAGGTCATTTTTCCTCCATGGTTGATCATTTTGAGAGCTTCTTGGTGGAGATTAAAGAGGGATTCAAGGGAAATCATTTGGAGGTAAGATTTTTGAACTTAAAACTCATTTTTATTATGAAATACACCTACAAATTTATAGAAACTAAGCCAAAAATTGAAGAACAAAGGCTTGGGATTTTGAGATTTTAAATTGGGATTTGACGGACCATTTGAGGCCAGATTTTAGAACTTTTTGTATGAATGAGATCGTGGCAAGATAAGGAACCCGTTAATGTAAAAATTTCTGAGTTTCAAGAAGTGGGCCCGGGCTTGGGTTTTTGTAATTTCGGGATTTGTGCCTCTTATTGATTGTTTTCGTTTGGGCTTTATTCCCTTAGCATATTGTGATGTATTCGCTCTGATTTTAGATAGATTCGACGTTCGTGGAGGCCGACTTGAGGGGAAAAGGCATCGCGAGCTAGAGATTTTGGTTGTTCGAGATAAGTAATGATTGTAAATACTATACTGAGGGTTTGAAACCCCTTACACATCGTTGTGTTACTTTGAGGTGACTTACACGCTAGATGACAAGCGTGGGGTAGAGCATAGCTGGGGATTGTGACCTAGTCTATCTCGAATGATTATTTTCATGCGTATTTGATAGTTAATTGTTTGATGTTACTATATCTTGGGCTGTATGCGATGTTTGGGGCCTTGTGTCGACTTGTTGAGACCCTTAGGGGCATTTTTACTATCTTTCCTCACTCTATTTGTTTGAAAGCAAATCCTCAGTCATGTTTTACCTGTTATTACTCAAATTTGGCTTTATCACAATATTCTTAAAAGTGTGGAAACTGTTTTTGGTCTGAATTCCCTATCTTACTGAGATAGACTGAGAGTCTGATGGTGAGGTTAATGAGTGAGAGAGGTCGAGGGACTAGTAGTGAGGATTATACATCTATGGATCAGGCTACACACTGTAGCTATATATATATATATATATATATATATATACAGATCGGGCTACACGCCGCAATGATACTTATATGAATTGGGCTTCACGTCACAGTAATATATTGGATCGGGTGCACGCCACAACAATATTGCATTTGGGCCATAAGGGGCCCCTCCTAGAGTCTGCACACCCCAGTCAGCGTCATCGACAAAGTATATGGATCGGGCTTCATGCCGCAACAATATATGTATCTAGCTGCACACCACAACGGTAACTATATTGTACCTATTGAGCGTGAATGTTGAGTGCGAGTACTGATTGGTAAGAGTTAAGTCAGGAGTGGCAGAGAAGCTAGATCGAGGGGCGATAGATATATACATGTACATGAGTGATGTTTGCCTGAGAGGCATTTTATGAATTTATTGGTATCACTCCTCTTTAAAGCGAGTTTCTATTGTATATGCTAAATTAGTGACTGTTTTCACTCATTTTTATATAGAGCCTCTGTCGGAATGTCAAGCAAATGTTTTAAAACAACTTTTATTTAAATTGGGGTTTATGAGATGTTCATAAATTAATCATTAATTTAACATTTGGCTATTTCCATCGAGGTTTACGAGTTACAAAGTGCTTATGATTATTGTTATGCCCGAGGGGCTATTTTACGAACTATGATTTGCCCGCGGGGTCGATTATGGCTTTAATCTCTGTTATTATTTTAAATGGTATTGAACCTTACTGAAACTGCTGGAAAGTACTTCAAAATGATTTTTACTAAAAGCTAGATTTTAAAAGGGAAGGTTGACTCGTATTATGATTTGAAAGCATGTTGTGTTTATTGAGACTAACGTGAATGTGGATTCATTGTTTTCTACTACTCAGTCTTAATTTACTCTTATTACATACTGGGTTGGAGTACTCACATTACTCCCTACACCTTATGTGCAGATGCAGGTATATCTGGACCCGATAGCGGGTGTTGTTTTGCTCAGACGCAAAGTCATTAGAGTTAGCAGGTGGCTACATGATGTTCGCAGCAGCGCTCCCTTACTCACATTGCTATTACTGTATTTAGAACATTTTTAGACTTTTGTTACATTCAAAGCTTGATAGATGTTCATGACTAGTAACACCTCGATGTCGGGCTTGTGTAGAAATTCTGCACTGTTTCCTTCAGATTTATATTATGAAATATTGCTCTAATTAAAGGTTTAAAAATGACTCTTAATGATTAAAGGGTTAATGTGAGTGTTGTGTCATCTGGACTTGTCTTCACGAGAGGCGCAATTACGATCGGGCCAGTTTAGGGTCGTGATAGATGAACTAGTTCCTCAGCCGCCTTCCCAGAACCACTTCCCCCTGACTTTAAGCCACTTTCTTCTGCAACCCCACATATAGCAAGAACTGCTCCTTTCCATTTTTCCCTGTCTTCACCACATGCACCCTCTCTCTCTTTTCCTTTTTTTACCTCCACTCATACTCGATTCAACCAATTTTACATCTCTAATAGGTCTAACTAGAATAAACTTTTTTATAAGTTTTCAATCACAGAAGAACTTACCTCAGCAGGGGTTTCTTGAATTTTCTCAATGTCAGAAGACCTATGTCTTTCACCTTCACTAGCAGATTTAAAGGATTCAGACTCAGAATTGGAGTCAGACTTTTGAGCTGGGCTTTCTTTCATCTGGCTAGCTTTTAATTTCTCATCTAAAAATTTCCTTAGAGCTCCAGATGCTACAGTTTTTCTAGACAACATTTTCTGCTTTCGGAACCTAGGTTTTGGGGATTCACTAGGAGGAGTAAATGAGGATGAATATGAAAGTGATGGAGGTGGAGGAGTGCCCCGAAGATCTTGTGGGTTAGACATGGTTGATCATTTCTTGAAAAAATTTGGGAATTTTTTGAGATGAAGGTTATTATAACAGGAGAAATATTTTTGACGGTTTTAGAATAATGAAGAAGATAAGAGATGTGGTGTGTATTTAATGCGGATTAGACATTAATGCAGTAACAACAATTTTTAAGGAGTCAATTAGAAGTCTAATCAAACTATAGTTCCAGACTTTTAGTGATTATTTGGCTTCCCTATATATTTTGCAAAAATCACGGTTTTAGAGTTCTAATTGGATGAAACTGGTTCAATGCCTCAACGGATAGAATTTTCTAGGAATTTGGCAAGTATAGGACTTCTACTCATGATTGAATTGTTAATCTTTCTAATTATGCAAAGTGTTGAAAGAATACCTGAGCTTTCATATGAGCTCATATTGATGAACCAGGTTCTTCATACAGAACTCTCTTGAACATGCCTCAAATGTCATTATAGAAAAAACTCTGTAAGAGATTAGTGAGTCATATATACACATGTCAGTGGAGTATACTAATCAATGTATGAATCTGGGTAAGAATTAATCTAGATATTTACACAAAAAATAAAACTCCTAGCCAAAAGTTTTCTTTCATATATACATATATACATACATACAATACAATACACACACACACACACACACATATATATATATATATACACACACAACACACACACACACACATTCTGAGCTAGTCCTATTAGGTGATCTTAATCATCCCTAATTCCAACCTGTTCCTCTCAAAGTTTTCTCTACTCAGTGCTTTAGTGGAGATGTCAGCAATTTGCTTATCAGTAGCACAGAATTCTATGGAAATCAGACCATTCTCATAGTTATCTCTCAAGAAATGATGCCTAATATCTATATGCTTAGTCTTTTTATGATGAACATGGTTCTTTGTCATACTTATAGCACTAGTGTTATAAAAAAATATTGAAATGCAACCAACTTCAATACCAATGTCTACTAGCTAATGTTTGATCCGTAACAATTGAGCACAACAAGAGGCAGGAATAACATACTCAGCTTTAGCAGTAGATAAGGCCACTGAGTTTTGCTTTTTGGTAACCCACGACACAAGACATGAACCAAGGAAGTGTGCCATACTTGGGGTGTTCTTCCTATCAACTAGAAAACCTGCATAATTAGCATCAATATCTCCTACTAGATTGAAATTGCTATCTTTGGGATACCAAAGACACAGATCGATGGTGCCTTTCAAGTATCTTAGTATCCTTTTGACAGCAGTCAAGTGAGACTCTTTAAGATTTGCCTGAATGCGAGCACAAAGCCCTACACAGAAAATAATGTCAGGTCTGTTAGCAGTAAGATACAGAAGTGAACCAATCATACCCCTATACAACTTTTGATCAACTGATAAACCAGGTTCAGCAACATCTAATTTAGTAGTAGTTGCAATGGGTGTGTATATTTCTTTTGATTCTTCCATTTTAAACTTTTTGATTTGCTCCTTTGCATACTTCTGCTGATGGATCATGGTTCTATTTGGACTTTGTTTGATTTGTAAGCCTAAGAAGAAGTTAAGCTCACCCATCATGATCATTTCAAACTCACTCCCCGTTAGTTTTTCAAAGTCCTTACTTAGGTTTTCAGTAGTGGCCTCAAAGATTATGTCATCGATATATATTTGTACAACAAGGAGATCCTTACCCTTTTCCCTTAAGAATAAGGTACTATCAATTTTACCTCTTTTGTAACCATGCTCTAGCAGGAATTTGGACAGTCGTTCATACCATGCTTTTGGCCTGCTTGAGTCTATAGAAAGTTGTCTAAGTTGTACACATGCTCAGGACATTCCTTGTTCTCAAACCCTAGAAGTTGTTTCACAAACACTTTTTCTTTCAGGTAGCCATTCAGAAGGCACTTTTGTAATCCATTTGATGAAGAGTGAATTCCATGTGTGTTGTAAATGCTATGAGGAGTTCGATTGCCTCTAGGTTTTCAACTGGAGCAAAAGTCTCATCATAGTCTATGCCCTCCTCTTGGCTACAACCTTGGACCACCAATCTTGCCTTATTTCTTGTAACGATTCCATCTTCATCAAGTTTGTTTCTGAAGACCCACTTTGTACTAATTATTGATCTGTTCTTAGGTCTTAGAACTAGATGCCAAACTTAACTTCTTTTAAATTGATTGTTCATCTTGCATATCAATAACCCAATCTGCATCTTGCAAATCCTCAACAACATTTTGAGGTTCAGTAAGAGATAAAAAGGCATCAAAAGCACATAGATTCTTTAATTGTGATGTAGTTTAACTCCATATGTTGGATCAATGATAATGCTCTCAAGGGGATGAGAACTTTGATATTTGTGAGGTCTCACAACCAAATGGTTTCTACTAGATGTTTCTCCCATGTTCTGTTGTTGAGGAACAGGATCATGAACAGGTTTCTTTAAGGGATTTATTTCAATTCCTCTTTGATTAGTTCCCCCTGTCAGGTTGCCTTGGGTGAAAGAACCTGTTCCATTACATGTTCCTTTTGTTGGTTCCACTTTGACTTGCGTCGAGGCTTCAGTCAAGTCCTTTACCGACAATGGCTTCATCTTCATGTTTCTGTCTCTCAAAGAGAATGTTAGTTTCATAAAATACTACATGTACACTTTCTTCTACACACAAAGTTCTTTTATTGAACACCTTATATGTTTTGCTATGTGAAGAATATCTCAAGAATACTCCCTTATCACTTCCGGGATCAAACTTACCTAGGGAGTCATTTCCCTTATTGTGAACAAAGCACTTACATCCAAATGTCCTAAGATGGAATATATTTGGTTTTCTCCCTTTAAGTAACTCATAGGGACTCTTCTCTAAAACAGGTCTGGTCATGCATCTATTGATAATGTAACATGCAATGTTTATAGCCTCTGGCTAGAAGCTATGGGGAAGCTTACTAGAAAGAATCATAGTCCTAGCCATGTTTTCAAGAGTCATATTGTTTCTTTCAATTACTCCATTTTGTTGAAGGGTCCTAGGGGCATAGAAATTATGATTTATACCATTTTCATCACAGAATTCAGCAAACTTTTCATTTTCAAATTCAGTTCCATAATCAGATCTAATGGATGCAAGTTGATTTCCTAATTGTTACTAGTTTTCATAATAAATGCAGTGAACATGTCAATTGCTTCATCTTTAGAATCTAGAAATAGAACCCAGGTAAATCTTGAATAATTATCAACAACCACTATTATATATTTCTTCCCACCTCTGTTCATGATTCTCATTGGACCACAGAGATCCATATAGACCAGTTCCAATGACTTGGTTGTGCTTACCATTTTCTTGCTTTTGAAGGATGATCTTGTCACACCATTTTTTTCCAACACAACCCTATTATGTGGTTGTGTTAGAAGAATTTTTCTAATTAAAGTGACATTTTAAAAAAGGATATTTATTATTTAGAGTCGCCACTTGAAATTAAGTTATGGTGTTCCACGTCACCTTTTATTGAAAGTCTTATCAAAAGGAAGATTTGATTCCTAATTCATGGTTACGAAAACAGAAGACTGAGTAAGGAATTCTGTTGACTGAGGGGAAGGTGTAAGGCACCCCTCGAGTCTCGCGGTTCTAGCTCGGGTGCTTTATTAACTTATGTAAGGCTTAAATCAATTTTTTGGCTATTCTTGTATATTATTGATTATGACTTACTAATTACCGCTTAATTAATTATTATATTTTATTTATTATTTTGACCTAGATGCGGTATACATACAAGGTATTTCCTTAAATTTAAATGTTAAACCAAGGTACAGAATATACACATGGTCAAAACATAATATTGTAAATTTAAAAGGTATCAAAAGGCGGAATGCACACATGATCTTTTTTTTAAAAAACATATCAATCCAAGGTTCGTTTATGAACACATGGTCTAATAGCTTATTTTAGAATATTTCAATTATTTTATCTCTTTTAGGTTCGTGATACATAATTATATATTTTTTATTTTTTTATTTTTATTTTACTATTTTGAACGAGTTTTGAATTAGTTCATGGCTCATTTCGCTCCCTCATAATTATTTTTTTCTTACCACTATAATTATTTTATTTCTTTCAACGAGCTTACTAAACAAGCTATAATATTTGAACAATTAAATATCCTCAACCATTATTCTATCATAAAGAAAAACGGATAACCAATATGAAGTAACTAAATATGAAATGAAATCATTCTGTTACAAAGGCACATGATCAATATAAGCAACTACCAAATTTACATATCAATATTATAAAAATATAGAACTTAAGTCTAACAAAGAAATAGTTGTTTATCTAAAATAAAATCCTAAATATAATTTGTGACTAAAACAAATAAACTTGCACTAAAGAATACAATCAGTCATCAAAAATCAGATATAAAATCCTTTGACTCAATATCTTAATTCGTCAAATCTATTGACAATAAGTTATCAATACATACTAGTTCCAAAAAATCAATACCTTAACATAGACCAAGGTTGAATTTCATATCCAGAAAATATAAAATAAATAAATAAATGTACTAAATAAAATGACCAAAAACTTTACCAACAGAATTATTAAAAATTGCCAGCCTATTAGACTTGCGTGATAAAAGTCATTTGCCCAATTCACTGCCTTAATAATTTGACCAATCTATTAAAATTGATTAATATCACCACCCTAAATTGGATTTACTATTTCAAAATAAGACAGAGCTTTACAAACTATATAGACTTAACTAATTAAGAATAGCATGTTAACTTTCTTTATATCTTGCTTCCAAATTCATGAATTAGTATACAAGCGTTTTTAACATATTAAATACTATATGCACAAAGGAATAATAAACTTTGGCCAATTTTCTCTATCTTACCACAGAAAAAGAAAAGATAGAAAAAAAATAATTCTTACAAAATATTTATCAACAAATTAAATAAAATTTACAGTCTTTAAGAAGATATAAATCTCGTATATCAAATTTAAACTATACAGAGAAGATTGAATGTTACCTTTTGTAATATTTTACAACAAAGAAATTATTTACAATTTTTTGAGTTGAACCCGCGAACTTAAAATCACAAAGGATACTTTAATTTTTAAACCCGAACCTCAAGAAGTCCACCTAATAGTTTATCTCAAAGTAATTTTCATACTAGGAGAACAATGCTAGTTTTTTTTAGTTGTTGATCTTTCTATCCAATTTCTCTCTTCTTTCTCGTTGTTCTCCTCCCTTTTTTAATTTTTTTGGTTCCTTCCCCCTTGTTGCTAAATATTCTCTTTTTATAGACGAATATTGGTGGTTTTTTAAATTTACTTTAGCCCCCTCCAATTTGTAGTAGGAAACGGTGCATTTTGAAATGAAGTTGAGGAATTCAATTTGCCTGCTAAAATGAAAGACGTGAAGAGTGGAGAGGTGGAGGGTCGTGTGTGTATGTGTGATGGAAATGGGATGTCAGGTTGGGACTTGAGAGACGCGGGGAAGGAAATGACAGAGGAGTCATGGATGAGTTGCAAAACTTTTAAAGTTAAGTTTGTTTTAAATTCTTTTAGAACATTACGTGAGTGGTTGTTGCTTATTCTTCTTCCACCCCTTTTTTTCAATAGAAACCAAATAAATATTAAGACTATATATATATATATATATATATTTACACATATACTTTAAATTATACTAAGAAAAATACCATAACTTACTAATAAAATTCTAATTAAAAGAAACCGTATATGTATATATACATATATGGTTTTTTTATATTTTTTTAGAATTAAATTTTATACTCTACAAATGTTAATTTTTTTAAATATAACTATTAATATTAAGATTAAAATTTAAAATATTAAGATTAGACCTAAAAGAAATATTTACATTAAAATAATATAGAATTTGGGTGTGGTCAAAAATTAGGTGTTCATAGATCTTACTTGCTTCCTCCTTGCACAGGTCTCACAAACTTTGTTTTCCTTGAACTTGATGTTAGGTAACCCTATCACCAGATCCTTGGAGACTAATTTGTTCAGCTGATCCAGACTGCCATGACCAAGTCTTTTGTGCCATAGGAGGGGATCATTATCCAGCACACTTAGACAAGTTAATTCATTTTTGAGAGTGAACAAATCTACAATGTAAATATTATTAACTCTCTTTCCCAGCAAAACAATCTTGTCAGTGGTAAGGTTAATCACAATGCATTTTGTAGAGGTGAATGCTACAAGGTTACCTCTGTCACATATTGTAACACTGATCAGGCTATATTTCAAGCCATCTATCAAGTAGAAGTTCTCAATAGAGTGAGAGTCTGGCTTACCTACCTTTCCAACCCCAATAATCTCATATTTCTTCCCATTTCCGAAGGAGATATTGCCTCTGTTTTAGTCCTCAAGTGAAAGGAACTGGTTCTTACTTCCAGGCATATATTTTGAGCAGCTACTATCCATGTACCATATTTGGCTACTTCGTTTCGCTTGGACCTATAAAAAGAAATCAAGGGTTAAACTTAGGAATCCAAACTAGTTTGGGTCCCTTTTTATGGGCAATGGGATAAATCAGATTTCTTCTAGCCCATCCAAGTGCCCTTTTTTTCTTGAACAACAGTTTTGTTCTTTTGACTGGCCTTTTTTTGCATTACATTTATTTTTGTAATGACCAGTCTTGCCTATTTATCTCCAGCTTCATCCTCTGAGTTTTCATCTGATGTTTCTCCCCAGACAACAACCATATCCTTTGTTGATCCTTTATTCCTTTTTGGTTGAACCTGTTTCTTCTTCCCGCTCCTTCGTTTAGCCCTTTCTTTCTTCCACTCAAATTCCTATTAAGGGCAGTTCTTGATCATGTGATCAGTCTTACCACATTTGTAGCAACCCTCATTGGTCTGTTTCTCAAGAGGCCTTGGTTTGTTGAAGGTTGTACCTCTTGAAGAACCTTTTTCTCTCATCAAGTACTTTTTGAAATCTCTAATGATCATAGCCGTTTCGTCATCCTCTAGATCTGAACTTCATCAATTCTGAGAGCTAGACTTCTTTCCTTCTTGGGTGCATCCATCATTATGGTTTGCTTTCTCAGATCATAGGCAGTAAGGTTTCCAATTAGTTAATCTAGTTTGAGGGTAGCAATATTCTTTGATTCCTAAATGGCAGTGATTTTTCTTTCCCAAGGGACTAGCAGAACCCTTGTCAAAATCTTCTCAACTTTATCTTCTTCTAGAATAATCCTTCTAAGAGATTTAAGTTTATTTGTCAGTATGGTGAACCTTGTATACATATCTTGAATGGTTTCTCTTTCCTTCATGGTGAAGTTCTCATACCGAGAATACAACAGTGTTCCTCTGGACCTCTTCACTTTAGGTGTTCCTTCATATGCCACTTGCAAAGTATCCCAAATTTCCTTAGCAGGTGGTACAACTTTGAATTCTACTGTACTCATCTGGACCTAGTCCACACAAGCCATTTCTTGGCCTTAGCATTCTTCTCCCACTTCTTCAAGTCTTCAGCAGTGTAGTCAGCTCTAGTCTTTGGCACATCCACTCCTTTAGCATTCTTTTTTGTAGTTGCTGGAGGGCCATCCGTGACTATGTCGGAGATCATAGTCTTCTACTATGATGTAATCCCTCATCTTGTTTTTCATCAAGAATAGTACTGACCGTTAAAAAGTGGAGGCCTAGTAGTGGATTGCCCTTTCCAGTTCCCAGGTAGTGCACTCATGTTGATCTTTTCCTAAGGTGTTAGCCTCTTCAAGGATAACCTGCTCTGATACAACTAATGTTCTTAACGTCAATACCATACAGGGAGGGGGGGGGGGGGAGGGAGTGTGATTTGTGTGGTACCCAATTTTTATTCTAAAAGAACCAGGTTCTTCTAGGTATTCTAACTACTTCTGTTTGGGGAATTAAAAGTACATAAAATAAAGAACACAAGTAATTTTTACGTGGAAAATACCTGGCTAATAAGATGAAATAACCACGACCTACTACTCAGTAGGATTTTCCCAAACTTCCACTAGAATCACTAAGCCAAAATAGCATTTACAGAACTCTTTGTAAACCTAAGAATTAACTCTAATCCCTTTGTAGCACACGGCCTCAACTGTTGCGATAACTTCAAGTTAGCCTATAACTTGAACACTCAAAGTACCTAGTACAAAATCTTCCACGAAAATAGAACGGTACAATTTTAAATCACCTACTACAATTGAACTTGAATAAGAAAAAACACAATGAACTGGTTCTTCTATCTCGTTTAAGTAGCTTCAGGAATGCACACTCGAATCTCACATAAATTACTTGCAAAATCACCTTGCTCTTTTGCTCTCAATTTAGTTTAACTTCTGCATATGTGTAATGCCTGTAAAAGAGAATAATCACTATTATTTAATGTGTTAGTAATAATAGTTTGATTGAGACTCAAGCACTTTCTATCATTCATCGAAATTGAGTCCTTGAACAATACAAACTCCAATAATATTCTTTATCCGGATTTTATTCTCTTCACATAAGGAACTTTCTCCCCTATCCAATATGCAACTTTTTCGATAAAATCAGGAGATATTGCTTCTTGATAAATGAAACTTGTCTCCCTCACGTTCATATCACATGTGTAGGTTGATCATTACTGTGCTTCACATGATAGACCTGATCCATAACTTAGTTCTTTGTCATTCTTCAAAACATCACCTGTTCTTGGGATAACAATTTTCTAGTTCCTATTTTTTTTAGGATTGTGCTAAAGTGCCAAGTGGCATGTTGTGATGATGCCACTTGGCATAATGATAATGCCTTCTCTTCTCCTCTTAATTATATATAGATTTTTTTTGAAGATTATCCTAAAGTGTCAAGTTGCCTATTGTGATAATGCCACTTGACAGAATAATAAACCTTTTTCTTCTCCTCTTAATTATAGATAGATTTTTTTGAGGATTGTCCTAAAGTACCAAGTTGCATATTATGATGATGCCACTTGGCATAATAATAATGCTTTTTCTTCTCCTCTTAATATTGATAGATTTCTCTTTTTAAAGTGAAAGAGTACGTATATTTTAAAATTAATTAATGTGCTATAATTAAAGAAATATGAAATTTGAAGTAAATAAAGCTGAAATTTTGAATTAAATAAAGATTTTAAAAAAAGTTCGCTCTTCATGATTCAAAATTAAAGAGTAAAAGTATTTTTAAATTGTCCAACTTTTAATTTTTAATTTTTTTAATAATAGTGTAAATCAGATTTATTTTTGAAAGTTAAAGATTAGAAAATATATATTTGAAATCAATTAATTTTTTTAAAAATAAAAAAATATTTAATTTTAAAAAAACAAAAAAAACTTGAAATTTGTGAAGGAGTTTTTAATTTTTTCAAAATATTTTATAATTCCTATTTTTTTGAGGATTGTCCTAAAGTGCCAAGTGGCATATTATGATAATGTCATTTGGCGTAATTATAATGCCATTTCTTTTCCTCTTATATAATAGATAGATTTTTTTTGAGGATTGTCCTAAAGTGCCAAGTGGCATATTGTGATAATGCCACTTGGCATACTATAATGCCTTTTCTTTTCTCCTCTTCATTATAAATAGATTTTTTTGAGGATTGTCCTAAAGTGTCAAGTGACATATTGTGATGGCGCCACTTGTTATAATAATAATGTTTTTTCTTCTTCTCTTAATTATAGATAGATACACAACTAATTTTTTATTTATGCTGCTAATACTTTGTTCTCGTAATCGTTTAATGTTTTTAGCATCCACAGTTTGGCGCTCACCGTCCCTAGCAGCTATGTATTTTCCATTGAATTCGTTTGCTCTCTTTTTCTCAAGTGGAAGAATCAAGTAATCATTTAGGACAGATGATACTGAGGTGAGAGGAGTATGTCACAATGTGTCGCGAAAACTAAGCCACATTAAAATTAGTCGAACATGATTTATCCACTGGTTACTTTCAAAAGGTAGTTATGTGGCTAAAACTTTTCCTATATAATTTAGGAAAATAGGGACTTTTGTAACAGAAAGTAAATTTTCTTAGGAACTAGGAATACATTGTAATTATTTCCTTAAAGGGACTCGAAATCAGTAAAGTTTATATGTGATGGGTTAAATTTGCATGACACGATAATTAGGTCCAATAATTGGCATAAAAAAGTCAACATTTTAGAATTTGGCATATGATAGCCTAAACTTATTTTCTCTCTTCTAATGATTCAACCACCATCTTAAAAATAAGCCTCATCAAAATTATTTTCCTTAAAATATCAAAAAATATTTAAAACCCTCTCTCTCCTCTCGTAGCACCCATCATTCTAGAAATTAGGTTCCATTCCCTTTAGTAGTATTAGAAAAAATTCCCAAATGTTTTTTAATTAATTTTTTGAGTGTTTTTTTATCTGTATATCCAAATATACATAACATAATAATAACCATATTATTTGTATATCATAATGTATAACATAATAATTTTTTCATTAATATGGTACTTAAACTATCCTGAGCAGATGGCCTATCTCTATCCTCACAAGGTAGGTACACACTACTTTCTTTATACCCCACGGTGTGAGATAATTGTCACGATCCAAATCGATGGGCCGCGACGGATACCCGATAACTTACTCAACCTAGTACCAATGCAATGTATCATATCATCTATCATAGGTAAATAAACTGAAGTAAAGCACGAGGGAATACAAGTTTATACATATGACATAATGGCCTATATGACCAAAACTCATTCGTTCATATAGGCCGACAAGGCCATACAATTTCACGTACATGACATATGTCTACAAGCCTCTAAAAGTAAATAAATATCATAAAGGTCGGGACAGAGTCCCGCCTTACTAATCAATACATGTCCTATTCATACTGACTACATAAGAAACTCCGGAGAAAATGGGGCGTACCAACATTTTCTACTGAGCTGATAGCCTACTTGTAGGAGTCTTGGCTTGTCTACCAGGACCTGCCAGCATGAAACACAACGTCCCCAGGCAAAAGGAATGTTGTACAAATAATGTACCGAGTATGTTGGAATAAAAATTAATAAACAATAGACATGAGAGAAACATGGAGTAAAAGACTCGACATATAAGTCTGAATAAAGAATCACTTAATACTTATAATGCCATTCATATGCATATAAATGTCATAACATGCATGGGTATATGCGTTCATAATATCACCAAGCCTCTGAGGGCATCCCATCGTATCATCTCGGCCACTGTGTGTAACATCATCAACGTATACTAGCTGATCAGGTGGTGGTGCGTATATAACGCCATAACCTTTTCTCATATCCTATATATATATATATATATATATATATATATATATATATATATATATATATATATAACGCCATGTGGTCATGGTCAATGTATATGTATAAATGAATACAATGCATGAGAAGTACGTCAATAAAATCTCTCTTTTGTCATAAGACTATTATGCCTTTGATTAATATCATGAAGTAAACTTTATCAACTTACGTATTTTTTGTGACACGTGAACAAATGATAGAATAATAGGACACATGGGGAATCAAGAACATAGGAATATTTAGTATTTTTATTAATTGAGTTATTTATAAAAGTTGTGCATTTGCTCGTTTCGTTTGTATCACGTGGATCGTGCCAAAAGAAAGAAGGGATAACTTTAATATACCTGAGTCGATTCTCTTGACAATTCCTCTAATATACGTCAATTGCTATAATATGTAATTGGCAAGATCGAATTTTTTATAATATTCTAGAAAAATATTATACCGTATTCTCTTAGAATTACAAAATTCCGTTGCCATAACATTATGTAGTCTCGTATGATTTCTATAGAAAACACTCACGTTACCATCATACAATATAATCAGAATTCGCTGAAGCCTTCTTCATTACTTTGTAGAGATTACAATGTGAATTTAGAGAAGTCTTTAATGTTTGGTGTGGGCCCCACATATGTGATACCTGAGCCACAATTCTTACTAATTTTGCCACCATGCAATAAGATTCATGAGTCATCTTATTGGTTTTTTATTGGCTGCCACGTTAGGAGCTTTATCATTATCCAAAGGTTATTAATTAATCTTCCACTAAAATTTGTTAATTACCTAATTATTATACACAATTAAGAATTATTTCAAATTACTTAAAATATTACTCACTTTTAACACACCTTATATATTTTATTATCATGGTCATATGGTACCTTGTAAGACACTAGTCTATAAATACGGGGTATTATAGCTTGGACCAAATTTTATCCCCAAATTGTCAAATTTTGACGGAACTCATTTTCTTCAATTTACTTACCCTCTCACCTTCATGAATTCACTTGTCACTTGATTGAAATAGCATAATACTTGTAATCTCAAGATAATCTCATTCTTGAGCTTATGTCGATTAACTTACAATGAAATTTTAACGTACGAAAATACGGAACGCAATATAACATTTCTGAGTAAAAATTTACTTGGCGTACTTCCACATAGGTATAATTCATATCCATAACTTGAAGCTCTACTATAATACTCGCACCTCTGGTGCATACACAATCCGGTGGGAGCTTCATACTGACTCTTATGAGATTGGTACTCTTCTAGCTGGCTTTATGGTATAGCCGTTGTAGAATATGACTGTTTTATTATCTCTTTTGTACCTCTGATATTAAGACTGATTTTGCAATGTTCTCAATCATTATTCCTATAATTTTTCGGGTCTAATAATTAGACTTCCTGATGTACTTATTTGATTAAACTCATTAGTTTCCTCTTCCTTCATCAGCCTTCATGTAGGTTTAAGCTATCTTCTGATGTGCAGTTCTTGGTATTAGTTATTACTTTAGCCTTTGATGCGTGCTATAAAATATCCATAATAAAATCTTCTAACAATTCAATTCTTTGTCTATGCCCGGGGCTCAATTCTTTATTTTAACTTATACCAGAGTCTTCTACGGCTGTATGAATTTCGACATATATGCTTCATGGATAATAATCCCAACTATTAAGTGTGTTCATGACGTAACTAACTCTGGATCATTAATCTAATAATTCTTTTCGTTCTTTCTCAACTTTCTTTAAATGCAAGCAATTGCTTTTCTTGGTCGTTTTGCCACTTGTTGCGTGCACACTTAACTTATCTTAGTGCCCATACATATTGGAATTCCATATAACTTTTATCATCTTGAATATCACTTCTAATTTTTTACTTCCCGTCTATTAGCCGTAGTAGGTTCCACTTTCTTATGGAGTGCATGCAACGTGTTGTGAGATTGTTTTTAATAAGATAACTTCCTCTTTAGGTCACTAAGCTTAGGTTGAAGCCTTCCTCCTTACTTCTTCATCTAGTCTTTCATTGTAGTACTTAGGGAGGACCCTCTGACTCTTGTAATGTTGCTAGCTCGTTATATTGTATACATGAAGAAGTTTTCTATGTTCTTTCTCGCCTATAAATATTCATAGTTACATAACTATGTGAACTTATGCTCGTGTGGTTGCTTCTGAATTGATGTTTTGACCGTCTTCCCAGTGGTATTCTCTTTTATTTCACTAATACTCATAAGATACCTTTAAATACCCCAACTCCTATCTGAATATTTCTCAAGGTTTCGGATGTCATATCTGCGAGATTATATTTCCCATGTTGGGGTTCACTATGTTTATCTTACATGATCTGCTAATTTGTCGATAAACTCTTGTCTAGCCATGACTAGACTCTTCCTGAATTAACTACTAATTACTCGTTGGCACATTCTCATATCAATATCCCGCAAAATCTTTCTTGGGTTATTTTCTCTGTCTAACTTACCTCTTGTACTGGCTCCTTAATCAATAACATTTCGGGCAAGAACCCTTACTTCCTTTCCTTGACATCGTGCTTGCATAATATTCTGAAATCATAACATATATGTAGGATTTGGATAAGTGTGATAACTAGGGATTATAGCCTATTTTATGCTCTTTTTTGCTTAAGTTTTGGATTAAATGTGTGTACAAGTATTCCCGAAAGCTAACTTATTGTGCTTGTTTGCAGTGTTTGGTCTAAAGAGACGAGAAAGTCAAAATCAACTCACAAATGAGTGAAACCTGCACAAGTCAAACTGAGTCAAAAGAGCATTGACAACGAAGAAACTGACACATACGCAGAGGGTCCACCGTTGAGGCAGTCTTGTTTACGCTCTCAACGGTTGCAAAGTTCAGAGAGTGATGTTTTGGGATTAACAAGTCACCGCTGCTCTCGATGAAATTGCATGGCAACAGTAGCTTTTGTGCAGCTGTGGTCAAGTTACTGCACTCAGCGGAAGTGAGAATCACTGAACAAAGTTTAGAGCTCAAATTGAAGATCGTGGTCCGTGCTCATATTTTGTGGCCGCGGTTGGACTAGTGTTGATGCGGTAGATTTTCCGCTGTCAGAGGTATTCTCGTAGGGCAATTTTGTCTAGAAAATTTAGCTATGCATAAATAGTTCTTTTTCAAAATTTTAGGTCATCTGTTGTGAGAGGAACACATGAACAACAACTTTTTGTTATTTTGAGTAATTTTAGAGCTTGGTTAACTATTAATCTTACGTTATTCTCTTGTAGTTACTTTTTGTGGGTTATATTTCATATAAATATTTGATTTCTTCTTTGGTTATGAGTAGCTAAACTCATTAGCTAAAGTTGTGGCTCAATCGTTGTGTGGGTATTTAATGGGTCATCAATTTTAAGGCTTAAATATTTATGGGTCAATAATATTTATCTTGATGTATGCTTTAAATATTAAATTGGTGGTTGCGAACACTGATTTATGCCTTTTTGACTTAGGCACTTCTTGAGAAAGAGAGACTAAGTCTAGGAAATTCAGTCCAGCAAGGAATTAGGGTGCATTCAAGAGATTGATAGCCCTAATTAAAAGGTCAAACCTATAGATAGTAATACCCGACTTGCGCCAATTTTGCTTGCATTGTTTGAACACCCAATTGGGCTTGAGAAAGCCAATTAGGGCAAAGTCACTCAAATTACCGAAAGGTATAGAGTGAGTAGTTATGTACAATGGCTATATCATGATCCCAATTATAAAAAATTTGCCCTAAGTGTTAGATCCCATAAGATACTCACCTAGGTATAAGTCACTTTCCTAGTGCCTTTAGAACAATTAAGAAAACTTTACAAAAATATCGTACTTAGCGTATTTTCCTGCATCATTAGTATTAAAGTAAAATATTAAATAAACAAAGAATGATTGGAAGTGCAACTAAGAACATCTCACATTGCTAGATTAGATAGGAACCTAATTCCAAACCTATCTTAGCTCTCTGTGGATTCGATCTCGAACTTTCAGGTAAAAGATGCATCGATCGCTCTTGGCACTCTATAGTGGTATAGGGTTGGAGCCGTTCACTTTTTGGTACTGTTAGTGGGGAGCTAAATGGTTTTGGCTATCTATCTAACTAACTTTGTGTCTTGTTTTTCTTTCCTTCTGTTTTACTAATTTGTGTGAGTTAACTGATTCAGTAAAACATGACAAACAAAGATCCTATTGGAAATTGTTTTGGAGGAGGAGGTAGATGATATAATGAGGATGAGGTGCCTCTTGTACCTCAAGGTCAAAGAAGAGGCCGCCATGCCAATGACAACATTCAGATCCTTCCCTAGTTGCTCCAAGAGTCGCTCCTCCAGTACTTCCAAATAAAGGATGTGCAAGTGCAATTGTCCCACCTCAAATCTAGGCGGGCAATTTCAAAATTACGAACGTGATGTTGACTTTATTGGAGCAACGAGGGTACTTAACTGATGCCCTCAATCAGAACGCATATAAACATCTTAAGGTATTTGTGGATATCTATTGAGGAAGCAAACAGACTAATGTGTCGGAGGATGCATTAAGATTTAGATTGTTCCCTTTATCACTTTGAGGGAAATCTTTGGACTGGCTCGAAAGAGTTTCAAACCATTCCATCACTACGTAGGATGAGTTAGCGGACAAGTTTATGGCTAAGGTTTTCTCATCGGGGTATATGACGACTTTGAGAGAAGAGATTTTGGCCTTAAAATAGGAACCTAATGAACCAATTCATGAAATATGGTAAAGGTATAGGACAATGGTGAAGGAATGTCTGAACGATGACATGACCGAAGTAATGATCCAACAAACATTTTACCGTGGAATTAATATGACCAATCAGTGTGTAGTGAAACATAGCAGGGGAAATTTTATGAACATACCTTATGCTGAGGCATGCGAGATATTAGATGAGATGTCAGATACCTCCTCAGCTTCGTAAAGTCATACTAATGTGCCACAGTGATCCCACAGTTATTCACCTGCACAAAGAGCTCCATAACCATCGTTAAGCAATAGTGGAGTTGACTACAACAATGAACCAGTTGAAAAAAGCTCAATTGTAGCAAGTTTAAGCGCCCAAGTAAATGCTATGGAAGGTGTAAACATGTTGGTCAACAAGAGGCGACAAATAGGTCAACAAGGTCAAGGAAGTTCGGATCAATATGAGAAAAATAGTGGTGGTTTTAACAAAGATGACGGGTATGATGAGCAAAGTGAAGAAGTACAATACGTGAAAAATTATCAAGGACAAAGGGGCAATGCTCCTAAGCAACAACAACAGTGGAGATCCCAAGGAAATAGGGAAATCAAAACCAACAAGGAAATGGCAACTAAGGGAACAACAATCAGAATTGGGGCAACAAGAACAACTAGAGTGGAAAAACAACCAAAGGGGTTGGAATAATGGCAATCAAGGGAATTGGGGGAAAGGCTTTCAAAAGCCTCCGATGTATCAACAACCAAACAACCTGTTTTCATTTCCATACCAAGGTTCTAGCTCGTCAAACAATGGTATAGGGAGGATCGAGATGATGTTTGAACAAATGATAAAAAAAGAACGCCGACTCTGATGCCTAGTTGGCATCCCACAATACCTCAATCCGAAACTTGGAGGTTCAACTTGGCCAGATTTCACAATCTTTGAGCACTCTCCTTAAGGGGGCTCTAGCTAGTGACATGTAGGAGTGGGCATCGGTCGGTTCAGTTCGGTTATAAATATTATCGATTTTTCCTATCGATTATCGGTTTATTAATATAATAAACAGATAAGATATTGGTTTTCGGTTAATAGGTTATTGATCATCATCGGTTTGGTTATCGATTTACCCGTTTGGGTAAAACTAAAATTAAGATTGTTGATATATATTACCATGGCCTTTGCCAAAGAGACAAAATGGCTTAATTGACTACGTTGAATCAATTCATCACCGCCGCCATGCACAAGCACAGCCTAGAAAGAGACGAAACTTTTATTGCATTTCAACATTTTGATAAAGATGGCAGTGGGTACATACTATGTGTATAATATACTCTGTCTATCCTACACACAAGAGAAATCAGATATAAACACTATAAACACTAAACATAAAAGCAAAGCTGTGATAGGAACATATTCAAATAATATATATAAACACTAAACACTAACTTTATTTATGTGTTTGTTCCTTATACATTCAATTTATTAAAAATTAAAAGGGGCTTAAAAAATCCATGTATCGATTCCTATTAACTTTAGGTATTTGCACTAGACAGTAGTCCTAAAAAGGGAGTCAAGAGCAATACTAGAAAAGGTACAGAAAAGAGAAGCTTTAGTTTCTTGCCACTCACATTTGATAGATGAAAAGGATAAATTGGATACCCATATAACTGCAGAAAATCATCCAAGTAAATATGTAAAATTTGATTTCTAAGGGAGGCCTATATTAGTGTTTCTAAGATACCAAACCAAGACGAATTATGAAACACTGACCTTAGTACAATGCTCTGCCCGAAAAAGATAATAGAAAACTGCATCTTAACGGGCTCAACCGTGGGGGCGTGAGCCGTGAGACGGAGAACTGGTGAAGGCTTGAGCCGTGTGGCCAGTGGTGGACTGGCAGAGAACTGGTGAAGAGTGAGGACTAAGGATTGAGGACTGAGGGTGAGAGTGATAGGAAGTGAGGCGAAGAAAGAACTGAGAAAGAGAAATTGAACCATGTATATGAAACCCTAGTATGCATATACTTAAGGATAAACTGGTAAATTGGTAAATCCTTATTGGGTTATCGGTTTACCAAATAAAAATATTTCTAAACCGATCCCGAACCGATAACCCAAAAATAAAAAATTTACCCATTACAAAATCGTTAACCCAATAATCCAATACCGATAACCCAATAAGTAATTAACGGTTCGGATTATCGATTTTACCCAATATATGCCCACCCCTATGACACGATAGTAAACTCGAAAACAGTCAAGGTGGTGATGTGAATACCTCCAAGCAAAAGGAAGTTGTGAGTGATGAGGTTGGAGTGCAAGATGAGGATGTTCCTATAGTTGATGAGTAAGTGAGTGAAGAAAATTTGAATGCGGAAGTGCGAATTGATATTCATGATAATGAGGTGGAGGCTCAAAATGATGTGAACCCGTGTAGGGAACAGGTAATAGACATGCTGGAAATGGTTTTTTCTAAAGCCAAGGCTCCTTTGCCAAGGCCTCCTCCACCTTAGCCTCAAAGACTTGTGAAGAAAAATAATAAAAACTAATTTAAGAAGTTTATTGAGATGATGAAAATCTTATCAATCAATGTTCCTTTAGTGGAAGCTCTTGAGAAAATGCTGGGTTACGCCAAGTTTATGAAATATTTTATGACTAAAAAAGAGATCTATGGATTGTGAGACCATAAAAATTACTCATCAAGTAAGTGCAATAATGCACTCGATGGCTCCTAAGCTTGAATATCCCAGCACTTTCACCACTCCATGTACCATTGGGAACGCGAATTTTGCAAAGGCATTGTGTGATTTGGGAGCAAGTACCAATTTGATGCCTTACTCCGTATTCAAAACTTTGGGTATTGATCAACCGAGAGATACTTCAATGAGATTCCAAATGGCAGATAAAACTATGAAGAGGCTGCTTGGTATTATTGATAATGTTCTTGCACGGGTGGAAAAATTTATCTTACCTACTAATTTTGTGATTCTCAACTGCGAAGTCAACTATGAGGTGCCTATAATTTGGGAAGACCTTTCCTATCAACTGAGAGGGCGTTGGTTGATGTGGAAGACGGGGAGCTCACCTTTCGAGTGGGTGATAAAAAAGTGGTATTTCATGTGTGCAAATCAATGAAGCAACTGAATACTACTGAAGTGTGCTCTTTTATGGATCTTGTCACGGAGGTGATAATTGATGATACTAGTGCCATGATCAATGTGGAGGATCCTTTAGAAGCCGTATTGTTGAACCTTGATGTGAAGGAGGATGAAGGTAGGGTGGAGTGTGTCAATGCTTTGCACGGAATAGGCTCTTATTTTTATGAGCCCCATAAGCTCTCTTTGGATATTGAGAACAGAAAGACTCCGCCAACAAAGCCCTTAATTGAGGAACCAGCCGTTTTAGAGTTGAAGCTTTTGCCCTCACCTCCAGGTATGAATTCTAGGGCCCTAGTTCAACTTTACCTGTTATTCTTTCTTCTTCTCTTACTAACATGCGGGGAGATACTACTCTGGAGGTGATTTAAATAAGGAAGAAGGCAATTGGATGGATTGTAGATGATATTGAGGAATAAGCCCCGCCTTTTGCATGAACAGGATTATACTTGAAGATGATGCCAAGCCCTACGTAGAACATCAAAGGAGGTTGAATAAGGCAATTTAGAAGGTTGTCAGAAAGGAGGTGATCAAATGGATAAATGCAGGGGTTGTGTACCCCATATCGGATAGTTTTTGGACTTCACCAGTGCAATGTGTGCCGAAAAAGCATGGTATGACTGTGGTTACCAATGAGCGAAAGGAGTTGATTCCCACCAGGAATGTCACCGTATGGAGGGTGTGCATGGACTACCAAAAGATGAATAAAGTGACCCGCAAGGAACATTTTCCATTATCCTTGATGTGCCAGAGAATTTTGGCACATTTAATACCAGTTGCATATATTTTAGCTTGTTTTGGATACAATTATCTTTTATACTTATGTAATTTTAATACTTCGCAGCATATGAGGTTTAAGGAACCATGAACACGGAAATGAAATCAAAAAGCTTCAAAAGGACAAGAAAAAGGCAAATTGCGATCGCATATGTGAGTATGCGAACTAATAATCCAGCATGCGAACCACATAGTACTCAGATGTACCGCAAAGCCCAACAGTCTATTAGAAAAATTCAAGCGCAAGAAATGTGGTCCATTATGTGGCCAAATAATAAGTTTACGAGTCGCATAATGGATCACAAACTCCATGTAGAAGTTGCGAAAGTTGGAAATGAGGTGACATTATGCGGTCACAAATCAATAATGCGGACCGCGTAACCAAGATGCGATGACTACCTGGGAACTAGGGTTTTGAAGATGCGATGGCTTTGACGAGAAGGAAAACCACATGTCTATTATGTGACAGATATGCGGTCGCATAATTAACCTAAAGCGACATTTTTGTTCGGAATTAGTCCCGAGTTTTAGCCCACTATAAATAGATTTATTGGGGGGTTTTGTGGGGGTAGCTTGTATTCCTTTTGAGCTACATTCCAACCTTTGAATATTCTTCTCTTTTGGAAGCTTTAGGAGTGAAGAAGCTTGCACTTCTGTAAGCTTTATGTCATTTAATATTCTCATCTTTTTTATTTTAGATGAGTATCTAGCTTTAAATACTAAGGTTGTGGACCCTAAATGGGTGTTATAATGTGTGTTTAACATTGAATATATATATAATGGTTGGTTGATATATATATATATATATATATATATATATATATATATATATATATATATATATATATATTTCTCATTCTTCACTTATTGTTGGTGGTTGAAAACATTAACAAGTGCCATTAAACTCTTTCTTTACTTGGAAAAGTGAGTTGAGGTTTGGTAGAAGTAAATATCAAAGACTCAAAGATTTAAACCTTGTTTAGTAGAATCGCTTAGGAATAAGTGAGTTTTATATGGCATAAATTGATTGACTTTAATTGCAACTTTTTTATCTTTAGAAAAATCATAAAGAGAAAATACTACCCAACTATTAAAAAATATTGGGTAGTCATTTAGAAATCATTTGCATATCTAAATGACCTTCCATTAGAAATATATCATATTAACACCGATAGCATCATATTTCATTGAAGGGGCACAACCTTGGTTTCCTTAATCAAATTATTTACATTCTCAACATTACAATTAGTTATTTCTGCAAATCACAATCATATCATTCTCTTGTAACAATTAACGGAATAGAATTATGACCCACGTCAAGTAGCATACTACCCGAGTAAACTTTTCATGCCTATTCCCTTTGCGATTCGACCCAAACCTTGTTGGGTTATTATATTTGACACCGACTGCCTTATGCTATTTAAATAAAGTGTAATTTGAACGTATCAAATTTTGGCACCGTTTTTGGGGAATACAGTTTTGAAATTACTAATTAGTGTATAATTTACTTTACATATTATTCTATTCCATCACACTTTGCTAGGTTTTCTTGGTGTTCATAGGAAGACATGGCTTAGTATGAGGAAAAAATGGAAGAAAATCCTTTTTGCGGACATATATGAGTACATTAAGGATACAAATGCTATTGTACTTGCAGTTGTTGGTGTTGTAGCTTTCAAGGTGGAACATGGTTTAATCCTAATCCTCATAGCGAAGGGGGTCTTCAGGAATTCCACTGATAATGACCCGACACAACATCTTAGAAACTTCTTGGATGTGTGCGATGCATAAGCAGAAAAATGTCTCAGATGATGCCCTAAGGTTGAGGGTGTTCAATTACCCACTAGCTGAGGACGCAAGGAAATGGATTCAAAATCTCCCACCAAACACCATTCATTCTTGGCCTGAGCTTGTCCAAGCATTCTTGGCTAAATGGTTCCCGTAAAGTAAGAAATCTGAGCTTTGGGATAAAATTTTCTTTTTCAAGCAAGTACCAGGAGAAAATCTACAAGAGGCATGGGATCGATTCAAGTCATATTTGGTGAGGTCTCCCAATCATGGTTTTCCGGATTCTATCTTATTGGAGAAATTCTACATGGGTTTAGATCCTATGAACCAATCTATAGCCAAGAATGCAGCTAATGGATCTTTAAGACAAGACATTTGCAAGGATTACACAAATCCTTGACAAAATGGCATAAACATAAACAAGCTTGACACTCAGAGGACACCACAGATGGAATTGCATATGGTTCTCCCTCCTTGACCAACATAATCAAGGAGAATCAAGAGAGAGATCAAGTAATCATAGGGCTTGCCACCAATGTCAATGTATTGACAAAGATGTTCACTGAAAGCTAAACGAAGAACATAAATGTGGTGGAGGATGTGCGACCCATATCAACTGAAGACTTTGAGGAAGCAAACTATGTAAATAACTCTCAAGGAGAATATCAAAGACAAAAATACCAAGGTCAAGGGCAACAAAATCAATGTAGGCCTAACCCACAAGGGAAAGGCAACCAACAGAGGCAAAATGAGCATGGTGGCTCACATCAAGGAAATTGGAATAACAACAACAACAACTTCTTAAATCGGAGTTCAAACCCTTATGTTCCTCCAAAGGGTCAATATTCAAAGCAAGGTGCCTCAAGTGCTTCCTAGTTGGAAAGCATGCTTGAGTAGGTATTGCAAAATCAAGAGAGGCTCGACACTTATATGAGGAATATGACAAAGCTTGTAGGTTCTCATACTGCATCCATTCAAAAGTTGGAGATGCAAATGAGAGATCTTTCTAGGGAACACAATCTGAAGCAAAAAGGGACACTTCCACGTGACACAATTGCGAATCCTAAGGGTAGTTGGAGTGGTCCAACTTCTCATTGCATGGCAATTACTACTCGAAGTGGGAAGGTACTTCAAGGAGAGAATGAACAAGTGGTTGAAGTACAAGAGTTTGAACAAGAGGTTGAGGCACAAGTTGAAGAGAAAATTGTTGTTGAAGCTAAAAGAGTTTCGAAAAATTTGAAAGTCAAAAAGCAAACTGGGAAGAGGTAAAGGAAAAGGTAAAAGAGACACCAAAAGCTCTACCACCTATTCCGAGACCTCCTCCTCTATTCCCTTAAAGACTTGCGAGAAAGGTTGATGATAGCAAACTCGAAAAATTCTATGACATTCTCAAGTAGTTATTTGTAAACATTCCATTCGTGGAAGCATTTCAAGAGATGCCGGGTTTTTCTAAATATTTGAAAGACTTAATCACCAAGAAGAGAACCACCAAAAACTAAGTAGTGAATATGACTCATTAGGTTAGTTCATTCATTACAACAACCACCGTTCAAAAGAGAAAAGACACCGGAGCTTTCACTATTCCATGATTATTGGTGCGTGTGATTTTGCAAGAGCCCTTCGTGATAATGGGGACAACATAAACTTAATGCCTCTTGCTATTTACAAGCAAGCAGTCTTAGGTATGCCAATGTCCACAAGTATGAGATTTAAAATGGCCGATCGTTCTAGAAAGAGACCGGTGGGAATTGTCGATGATGTGCTTGTAAAAATGGGAAAGTTTTATTTACCCGCCAGTTTCGTAATACTTGATTGTGCAGTTGACAAAGAGATCCCTATCATTTTTGGAAGACCATTCCTTGCCACATGAAGAGCACTAATGGATTCAGAACGGAATGAGATCAAATTCTGTATGAATTATGAAGAGGTTACTTTGCATGAAAGCAATGGTATGAAACTACCACATGAATGTGAAAGCATCTCGGTGATTGATGTTGCTGATGAAGTGGAAGACACAGTTGAAATGAAGATGGAAGAACAATGCCTAACTTCGATAGTGAAGACATGGAGGGGTATATGGAATCAGTCAATGCATTGGAAGAGCTTGATTCCTACACTTATGCTCCAAGGAAGCTCTCTCTAGACTTGGAGAATATAGCGACTCCTCCCGCAAAGCCTTCAATCATTGAGCCACCGCAACTAGAGCTGAAACCACTTCCACCACACTTGAGGTATATTTCTTCTTTCTTGAATGATATGCAGGTAGAACAATTGTTGGATGTCTTGAAGGAGAATATGCAAGCTATTGGGTGGACAATTGTGGACATTCGAGGAATTTGTGAACATAAGAACCAATTGGGGAATGAGAGTAAACCAAGTGTGGAGCATCAACGAGGGTTAAACCCTTCCATACAAGAAGTGGTGAAGAAAGAAATCATCAAGTGGTTGGATGACGGGGTAGTCTACCTTATTGCCGATAGTTCTTGGGTGAGCTTGGTGCGATGTATGCCAAAAAAGAGAGGCATCATAATGATTGAAAATGATAAAAATGAGCTCATACCAACAAGAACGGTGACCAGATGGAGAGTGCGTATAGATTACCGGAAGCTAAACAGTGCCATGTGCAAGGACCATTTTCCTATGCCTTTTATTGATCAAATTCTTGATCGACTAGCGGGGGGGACATTCTATTGCTTTTTGGATGAATACTATGGCAACAATCAATCAACATTGCATTGGAAGATCAGGAAAAGTTAACATTCACTTGTCCATATGGGACGTTTGCATTTAGCCGGATTCCATTTGGGCTATGCAACACTCCGGACACTTTTCAGAGGTGTATGATGTCAATATTCTCCGATATGGTAGATGATTTCCTAGAGGTATTCATGAAAGTTAGAATTGACACTTAATCTGGATCCCTCAGGATATTCGACTTGCCCAAAGGATGGAGATAATCATGAAATAGCAAAAAACATAAGTGACTTGCATGTTGAAACAAGATTCGATTTAGAGTTGTCAGGACCCTCCTTGAAAATGAGACTCAGTTTAAAACTCAAGGCATGGGTAACATGGGCAGTCATCAGAGCTGTCACACCTCCTTTTTAACATTACATCCCCTTAAGGCCGTAGAAAAGGGAGTTTTTCCAATTTAAGGACAATCAAAACGGGATTCAATTATTTAAGAGATTTCAGAGTCGCCACTTGGGATAACAAATGGTGTCCCAAGTCACCGGTTTAAATCCCGAATCGAGGAAAGTTTGACTCTGTATACAGTCTGCGAGCCAGAAATTCGGGTAAGGAATTCTGTTAACCCGGGAGAAGGTGTTAGGCATTCCAGATTTCCGTTGTTCTAGTGAGCAGGGACATGATGATTGGTTCTCAGGCCATCGCCAGGAGGGACAGTGTCCGTTATCTTGGGTCTGTGATTTAGGGGGACGGAGAGATTAACGGGGACGTCACTCATCGTATAGGAGCGGGTGGTCAAAGTGGAGGCTTGCATCAGGAGTCCTGTGTGACAAGAAAATTCCACACAAACTCAAGGGGAAATTCTATAGAGCCGTGGTTAGACCTGCGATATTGTATGGGGCGGAGTGCTGGCCCGTGAAGAACTCTCATGTTCAGAGAATGAAGGTTGCGGAGATGAGGATGCTTAGGTGGATATGCGGTCACACCAGGCTAGATAAGATTAAGAATGAAGTTATTCGAGAGAAGGTGGGGGTGGCCCCGGTGGATGAGAAGATGCGAGAAGCGAGGCTGTGGTGGTTCGGGCATGTGCGGAGGAGAAGTCCCGATGCCCCAGTGAGGAGCTGCGAGCGGCTGGAGATTGTTGGCGGTCGGCGAGGCAGAGGGAGGCCTAAGAAGTATTGGGGAGAGGTGATTAGGCAGGACATGACTAGAATGTAGGTTTTCGAGGACATGACTCGCGATAGAAAAGTCTGGAGGTCTAGAATCAGGGTTGTAGGATAGGGGCTCCTAGAGTTTTTCGTACGCCTCACCCGGGGTTGGGTTTGGGTCAGAAGGGTTACTTATATATGATTTGTGTTTTAGCTTATGTCTCCCCTATGGCTGTTAGTTATGGTAGTTACTGTATGATATTATTGCATGCGATTGTATTTATGTTTCGTATGTTTAGATAATTATTTACGCTATTTACGCTATTTCTGCTAGAGTTACTAATGCTCTATTGTTTTTGTCTTTTATTTTGTTCTACTGCTGTTTTTCCTTTATCCTATGAGCCGGGGGTCGATTGGAAACAGCCTCTCTGCCCTTTCGGGTAGTGGTAAGGCTTGTCTACATATTACCCTCCCCAGACCCCACCTGGTGGAAGTATACTGGGTAGTTGTTGTTGTTGATTATACTTTTTAATCTATGTGCAATTTTAACTTATTTTAACTTTAACCGCTTTTATTTAATTATAAGAAGATTGCAACATTATCAAATCACGTCTCGAACCACGTCACATAAATGCACCCGCTACTTTTGACATATTTTAACATCGTTGGGATTTGGATTTGGGTCACATAGATGTGCACCTGAGTTTAGGAAAGTAATTTTTAAATAGCACGCCTAAAGTAACTATGCACTTTCAACTTTGCAAGGGCCATGGAAAATTCGGCTAATGACACACCTCGGACTATATGAACCAAAATTAATTAGTAGCCTGTGAAAATGATTTTATTATTAAGAAGAATATGATCAAAGTTGCACGAATGCATACTCCGAATTGATTTTTTGAATCGTAATTATGTTACGCGAACGTGTACACAATCACGACGACATAATTAGTCACGCTTAACGTCTTTTCTACGAATAATCATCTTGAACCCAAGCTATTTAGAAAAATACAAAAGGAATCTACAACCATGACCAAAGTTAAACTACTAGAATGAAAACGGCACAACAGATCCCATATCAACTCTCATTTTTTAACATAGAAAACCAAAAGAAACTTTCAGCAATTTTAAAACCAATTCCGTGCATTCCATGAATTAATGAAGCACGTATTTGAAAGCTTAAGGAACAGAGGTTATAAACATCACCTCAGCAAATCGTTGAAGCATGTGAAACCCCGAAAAATGCAACAGTAGCGCTAAAAACTACGTTCCTCTTTAACATGTAAATTAGACAGTGAATTACAAACGAACAATAAATAGAACCTTAAAGTAACTAACATCAAGTTAATATGAGCAACAGATTAAAACACACGGCTGGAGGATGTGATTAATTCAATTCCATATTAAAACACAAATCAACCATAACAAAAAAAAACGAATCAACCTTAGTGGACATTTGGTTTAAACTCAATAGATATAACACATCAAGCACACATAGCAGCTAATCATGCATAATAAACAGCAAACTCATATGACCTATACTTTAAGAATCAATAAGCATATAAAGTTCATAAAATAAAATAAAAACAATGTCAAGAGATGGACCTTATAGTAGGGCTCCCGTTAAATAGCTTGGCAACATATACAATGACAAAATTGGACATCAAAGCCATTTGACTGGAAAACTGGACAGAAAACCAAACAGATAACTCAGACGGCGTATCAACGAACGAATCGACGAACCGGACATCAGCGACCTCGAGCGGAAGCAGGACCCAGGGAACAACTAATGACTGAAAAATGCCGACTTAAGTAATTCTGGTTCTGTCGCTGCCCTCTGTGTGTGTATCTTTAGATGCTGGGATTTTTTTGGGGTTAAAGGTAGCTGCTAATGGGGTTATTTTTGTTGCTTAAGAGTCAGCCATGAAAATGGCTCTTGAAGAAGAAAGAGAAAAGAGGGAAAGTCTGAAAATTATTGTGCTATCCGGTGTGTGACTGTGTGTGTATGGTCATTTGGAGAAGTGCAGGAGGGTGGTCGTCGCTGTAGCTAGTATTGGTTGTTACTGGGTTGCTGCTGGTTTGAAGAAGAAAGGAGAGGTCGCTCGGAGAAGACGACACAGGGGGTAGGGTCTGTATGTGTTCAGTGGTAGATGCGAAAGTCTTAAGCTCCTAGGGGTCTCTCATGGTTGAAGGTTCTCAAGGTCAAATGGCTATTGACGCTTGGAGAGAAAGACTGACGGATGGGGCTTCTAATGTCCAAGTTGTGCTGATTCTCTCCTAGGCATTATGATTGAGCTTCATGAAGAAGAAGCAACGGCCATGCTGGGCTGCTGGGTGTCTGAGGGAGAAGATGATAAAAGGGGGGGGGGGGGGGGTTGTGTCAAAAGCTGCGCAGCTTTTCTTCTCCGTCCGTTCTTCAGCGTTTTTTATTGTATATATCTAGGTTTTATTTTTAAGGGATTGTTACATATACATCCCATATAACAAACCTTATAACTACTCATGTTTAAGGTTAGTATTTATTACATTTAAGTATACCATATTTCAATTTATGTACCAAAATTTACTTTTAAGATTTAATTATCAATAATTTATTAAGGACTTGATTTGTGGAATAAAATATTTCCATATCTTCTTTCCCCAATTATATTATTAATTATAAATGATTATCTCTTAATTATAGATAGTTAAATAGGTAATAATTGATACCTATTTAAGGCTCAAATCTCGAAAATAGTAACTAAGCAATCAAAGTCACAAATATATTAAGAGTTCAATTTATAGGCAGTAGGCACAATCAACGCAAACGTACATATTAAGAGTTCAAATCTTGTCTTCGTACCTAAACTTCATATCTATTCGATTTGTCTTTAGATATGAATTTTAGATATGAAGGCTCAAATCTTGTCTTCTTCAAAGGAATTCAACAATGGATTTCAATTGTTTAGGTATGAAGTTTTAATTTAACAATTTTTCTTCATGTCGAAAAGTTACTGTTTGAATTAAAATTGCTAATTCATAAAATTTGCATGAGGGTGTTTGATTCTACATCACTGAAAACTATTATAAAGTTTCGAAACTTTGAATTCGATTTTGAGTTTTGAAAAATATTATTTACGAAAAAGGACCAATTTGACTAGTTTGCTATCGAACTAGTGATAATATATACTTTGAGCATCTACTCTCTTCTGCTCTCGTCTCATATGAATTCTTATGATTGCGCAGGGTCCTCTATCATCATCATTTCCCATTGAAAACAAGAATATTCCAGTGAGCATGAGAGCATTAAAAGATCATTTCAATCGAACCAAGAGTCTCTCTTTTGTGAAGCGAATCTCAGATTTCCATTTTGCTGCTGCTGGCCAAATTTTTGGACATCAATGCAGATGTTCCAGCGTTTAATTACAATGCAGATGTTCCAGCGTTTAATTACAAAAAAAGTAGTAGCTGTTGAACTTGTTTGCAGTGAGTTTTTAAAATGTAGTCAAATGTAGTCAATTGTAGTTAAATGTAGTTAAGGTTATATGAAGTGTTTCCAGTAAATTTTTAAAATGTAGTCAAATGTAGGTAAATGTAGTTAAGATTATATGCAGTGTTTCCAGTGAGTTTTTATAATGTAGTCAAATGTAATTAAATGTAGTTAAGGTTATATGAAGTGTTTCCAGTGAATTTTTTCCTTTCGTATTTATTTGTTATTGTAATAAATTTCTCCAGAGGCAGTTGGAATTTTAATGTAAGGGAAGAATCTCAAAAATGGTGACTTCTCTACTTTAATGACATCATGTAGTGCAGGCACAACCATTCCTGCTAAATTTCTTTTTTCACTTCCTTCACAATGTCATCTTAGCTATTGTGAATTCTGTTTAAACCACCAAAAAGGAATTAATAGTCATTAACTCCCTCATATCCAATAGAAAATTCAGAAGAAATGTGATTGGTGGATGCCCACCAGTAGTGTATCCTTCTGAATCTACAAACTACTACAGGTCCAAATATGTCCTCTGTTACACTTCTTTGAAATTTTCTCTTAAAGAATCCACAACAACAATATTCCATGAACATACATAACAACATTAACTTGAGACTCAATTTAATCACGAAAGTAAAAAATTCACTGGAAACACTTCATATAACCTTAACTACATTTAACTACATTTGACTACATTATAAAAACTCACTGGAAACACTGCATATAACCTTAACTACATTTACCTACATTTGACTACATTTTAAAAATTCACTGGAAACACTTCATATAACCTTAACTACATTTAACTACAATTGACTACATTTGACTACATTTTAAAAACTCACTGCAAACAAGTTCAACAGCTACTACTTTTTTTGTAATTAAACGCTGGAACATCTGCATTGTAATTAAACGTTGGAACATCTGCATTGATGTCCAAAAATTTGGCCAGCAGCAGCAGTAAATGGAAATCTGAGATTCGCTTCACAAAAGAGAGACTCTTTGTTCGATTGAAATGATCTTTTAATGCTCTCATGCTCACTGGAATATTCCTATTTTCAATGGGAAATGATGATGATAGAGGACCCTGCGCAATCATAAGAATTCACATGAGACGAGAGCAGAAGAGAGTAGATGCTCAAAGTATATATTATCACTAGTTCGATAGCAAACTAGTCAAATTGGTCCTTTTTCGTAAATAATATTTTTCAAAACTCAAAATCGAATTCAAAGTTTCGAAACTTTATAATAGTTTTCAGTGATGGAGAATCAAACACCCTCATGCAAATTTTATGAATTAGCAATTTTAATTCAAACAGTAACTTTTCGACATGAAAAAAATTATTAAATTAAAACTTCATACCTAAACAATTGAAATCCATTGTTGAATTCCTTTGAAGAAGACAAGATTTGAGCCTTCATATCTAAAGACAAATCGAATGGATATGAAGTTTAGGTATGAAGACAAGATTTGAACTCTTAATCTGTACGTTTGCGTTGATTGTGCCTACTGCCTATAAATTGAACTCTTAATATATTTGTGACTTTGATTGCTTAGTTACTATTTTCGAGATTTGAGCCTTAAATAGGTATCAATTATTACCTATTTAACTGTCTATAATTAAGGGATAATCATTTATAATTAATAAGTATATAATTGGTAACATAGATTTGAGCCTTAATAAAGGCGTTATTTTAGGAGGCAACATCTGGAAAGATTCCGTTTGGTACATATTGTGTAACAAAAACATGGGATATGAGGGTAATAAACAAATAATGCAGAATAATGGTAGTAAAGTTTGTTATATGGGATGTATAGGTAAAAATCCCTATTTTTAATTAGGATAAGGATAAGGGAATGGGCTTGGATTATGTGGGTTTGGGTAGGAAAATTATGTTTTGAGCTAATTTTGATTTTGAAAATGGCCTAATTGTTTAAATTAAAATCCCATTGCAATTAAATCCTTATTCTCTTTTCTTTTTTTAATTAAAAATCATAGAAATTAAAAATTCTAAATTAATCTATTTTTTGTAGAAATAAAGTTTAAAATAACTAATTAACTTAAAACTAAAGAAAAATGCTAATTTTAAAGACTAAAAGACAAATATGTAAAAATGACAATTTTTAAGATTTTTCTATGACGTAAAAATGTTAAAAATGCATGAAGTGAAAATAAACCAAGAAAATTTCCTAAAAGTAATAAAAATCATTTCTGGTCTATTTTTTAGGAGTTGTTCTCATGTATGGCAAAAATCACGTGCTCACAGGTGATTCTTTTGAGAATTGTCTCGACAAACTTATGTGAAGAAATGAACGTTATGCTAAATTGGGATTAATGCCACTTCATAGAGGATGAAGGCATTGTCTTGGGGCATAAAATTTTAAAACATGGCATAGAGGTTGACCGAGAAAAGATCGAGATCATTTCCAAGCTTCCTCCACCTTTTTTAATTAAAGGTGTCCGAAGTTTTTTGGGGCATGCCGGTTTTTATAGGAGTTTCATGATGGACTTTTCTAAAATTTCAAATCCCATGTGCAAACTCCTTGAGAAAGATGCAAAATTTGTGTTTGATAAGAAGTGCCTCAAAGCCTTTGAGGAATTGAAACAAAAGCTCACCACGACACTTATTATTTTCACACCCGATTGGTCCCTTACATTCAAACTCATGTGTGATGCCAATGGTGTAGCTATTAGGGCAGTGCTTGGCCAACGCCACAATAAGGTTCTTCACCTGGTCTATTATGCAAGCAAGACACTCAATGGTACACAAATGAATTATGTGGTGACTGAGCAAGAACTTCTTGCCATTGTCTATGCCTTTGAGACATTTCAGGCTTATTTGTTGGGATCCAAGGTGATAGTGTACACACACCATGCTGCTCTTCACTATCTTATGGAAAAGAAGGATGCAAAACCTAGGTTGATTCGGTGGGTCCTGTTGTTGCAAGAATTTGACTTCGAAGTTAAAGATCGAAAAAGGACAGAAAATCAAGTGGCGGATCATTTATTTAGGCTTGAAGAGGCAGGGAGACCAAATGAAGATATTAAAATCAACGATGCTTTTCTGTATGAACACGTATTGGCATTATCTAACATTTTTTTCTCCTTGGTACGCCGATATCTATTTGGTTAGCGATCTTATCCCGGACGGATTGGAAGCTTATCAGAAGAAGAAGTTTTTGAGAGATTGTCAGCAATAATATTGGGAAGAACCATTCTTGTTCCGTGTTTGTGCTGATAACATCATCAGAAGGTGTGTTCCAGAAGAGGAGATTATGCCAATTCTAAAGACATGCCACGACTCACCGGCCGGGGGTCACCATGGGCAATCGAACGATAGAAAATGTGCTTGAATGTGGTTATTATTGGTCGTTGAATTATCATGATGCCAATCAAACGGTCAAGGCTTGCAACTAATGTAAAAGGCAAGGATTAATATCCAAGGGGCATGAAATTCCAATGCACTTTGTGATGGAGATAGAGTTCTTTGATGTGTGAGGAATTGATTTTATGAGCCCCTTTGTAAGATCTTGCGGTATTAAATATATGTTGGTGGCTGTGGACTATGTGTCTAAATGGGTTGAAGCAATTGCCTTACCAAACAATGAGGCAATGAGTGTGACCACATTCTTAGAAATGTTGTTCAACACTCCTAGAGCCATTCTTAGTGATGGTGAGTCTCACTTCTGTAACAAGGCTTTCACGGGGCTACTTGAGAAATATGGCGTCAAGCATAAGGTAGAAACACCTTATCTTCCCTAATCAAGTGGACAAATTGAAGTTTCCAACTAGGAGATAAAGAATATTCTAGTAAAGATTGTTAACGCAGGACCGACTGGTCAAGGAAGCTAGATGATGTGTTGTGGGCATACAGCACGGCGTACAAAACCCAATAGGCACTTCTCCTTATCGGTTAGTCTTTGGAAAGGCTTGTCATCTACCCATAGAACTAGAGAACAAAGTCACGTGGGCTTTAAAATGATTGAACTTGGACTGGGCTGAAGCTGCAAATTTGAGGTTGACACAACATAATGAAATGGAGGAATTCTGTTTCCATGCATATGAAAGTGCAAATGTTTACAAAGAAAGGATGAAGTTCGTCCATGACAAAAATATCTTAAAAAGGGAGTTCAAGTCGAGTGACTTGGTTTTACTTTTCAACTCAAGGCTCAAATTGTTTCTGGGCAAGCTCAAATCGAAGTGGTCCATTCCGTTCAAGGTGCTAGATGTATCCCCTTTGGAGCTGTAGAATTAGAATCCGAGGATGGGCTCTGAACCTTGGTGGCTTTCAAAGATTGTCCATGCCCGACCAATGAGTGAACCCAAAGAAAGGCCAACTTCATCGTGCCGTGATGCTAAATCAAGTGCTCAATAGGAGGTAACCCATGTGTGGTAACATCCTTCTTGCCCGTTAAATTTTAAATTTTATTAGATAGATTTTATTGAGAAATTTAAAGTGTGTGTTTGAGTGCAGTTGATTCAAAAGATCATAACACAGGGTAAAATAGCGAGTGAAAGAGAGAAAAGTCACCATGGGAAATCTGCTACACATATGAGGTTGCATTCTGACTATGTAGACCGCATAGTGATCACAGACCTGGGTAGTTGGTTCAACAAATATTGATAGTAGAAATGCGGTGAGGACATGCACTTTACGGACCACATATCAGCTGTGTGATCACACAAGTGCACCGCATGGTGTCAATGAACAACTCGAGTTGAAACCACCGCATAACACCTATGTGGTTGCATAAGGTGTTATGCGTGACTTATCCACCATAAATTTCACAGGTAAGTATCCCTACCCCTTCGCACACCAAAACCCACCAGCATTCAGTCACACTCATTTCCCTCTTAAACAGAACAAAAACATAAACAAAAAAGAGAAAGGAAAACAACTAGTTGAAATTGAAAGAGTAAACAAAAGGAAAACGGCTAGTTAAAATTGAAAGAGTAAACATATCCATATTGTTGAATTATCTCCAAAGTGCTTCTCGAATCATACATTCCTGGTATGTTTTCCCTTTCCTAATTTTAACTTTTTATTTTGTGCTGGGTAGTGAAATTAGGGCATTATAGAAGGGAGTTGAAAACGTTGAGGATGAAGACTTTTGCGAACCACATTGTCGATTTGCAGTCCGCATTGTTGCCGCATAGGAAACCCTAGGTGACTTGGGAAGATGACAAATTACGGAGGCCTTGAGATCGCATAAGTGATGTGTGGATTGCAAAGCCGCCGCATACTTCAACAATATATGCCTTTTTGTAATAGTTGTTTGCGGCCAATTTGCGATGGATTTGGCGATTGTATAGTGTGATAAACTTTCCAAGACAACTGTTTTGCGATGGTTATGTGAACCGCTTAATGGATATGCGATCGCAAAACCATCATATAACTATCTCCTCTCAATAGACATAAGTTTTCGATAGATTTGCGTTCCACATAGTGGTTATGCGATTGCATAACCTATCACATACTTGACTTTCTTTGTATCTTTTTCTTTTGATGTCTGCTATGTTGCTCACAGTTCATTTCTTTGGAGATATGAGTGATGACCCAAAAGGTCATCACTTATTTTTAAATTAAATTATTACTGAGGCCTTGAAACCTTATTTAAAGTCACCTTGATTTGTGTGTGCACTTCGGGCGCGTAGCCGGAAAGCATAAATATGAAAATATATGGAAAATGGTAAAATTATTCTATAAAATGAGTTAATTTGACTTTGATCAATATTTTGTGTAAATTGACCCGGACTCATGATTTGACGGCCTCGGAGCGTCTATAGGAAAATATGGGACTTAGGCATATGCCCAAAATCGAATTCCGAGGTCGCAAATCCGAGAAATGAATTTTTAAATGAGATTGTTTTTGAAATTGTTTAAGGAAATTTAAAAAATTTGATTAGAACAAGTTAATATCCGGCCTGTTTACTTCCGACGCCCAGTACATGTCATATATATGATTTAAAATGTTTCGGTGAAATTTAGAGAAAAAAAGGATATCATTTGACGTGATTCGAACCTTAATTGATAAAGATGTATTTGATGAAGTTTGAGAAAAGTTAATTTTATTTTGAGGATTAGTTCATTGTTATTGAGGTTATTTTAGCGATTTGATCACACAAAATAAGTTCATATGATGATTTTGAGTTAGTAAGTATGTTTGGTTAGGAGCCTCGAGGGCTCGGGTGTTTTTCCGGTATGTTTCGAGAAGTTTTGGACTTAAAATATGTTGTAGATTTTGCTGTTCAGAGCACAAGGAATTTGTTCTTCACGTTCACATGGTCCCACTCACAAACACGTGAGGAAAAATTTGCAAGTTCCAGTTTTCTTTTTTAGGAACGCGAAGGTTGAGACGTGACCACGAAGCTGAGGGGGGAGACCCTTCACAAACGCGTCCCTCCACTTGGGAATGCGTAAGGTTCTGGAGCGGGGCCACCGAATTCGTTCATCACAAACGCGATCCTTTGTACACGAACGCAAGGGCTTGAGGAGATTCTTCTCTTTGAATGCGAGATCATTTACGCGAACGCGAAGGTTTGTAGGACTGACTTATCGTGAACACGATGAGTCTGTCGCAAATGCAAAGAAGGTTTTTGCCCAGTTATTTTACAAGATTCAAAACAATAGCATTACGGGATTTTATAAAAATTTTAGAAACTTCTTCTTCTTCATAGATCTTAGGCAATTTTTGAAGTATTTCTTCACCATAATATCTTAGGTATGTAATCTTTAACTTACTTTCTTCCATTTTTATCAATACCCACTAGAAATAGAGGATATTCTGGAATGACCCCATATGGCTAAAGACTGGATCCTCCATATTGCCGAAAAACTTGGAGCTCATAATAAGGTCTTGTTTCCATAATAATTGATGGATCAAACGGATCCATGAGGTTGAAAAACTTTGATGGATGATCTGTTTGCTCTGACGAACTTGTTCCTGGCATACTTGAGAGCATGAAGATGTGGCTGATTATTTGTTCCTTTGACTTCAATTTTGCTGGGGAAAATCTCTTCGAGAATTCTTCCGGTTGAGATAGAATATCCGCGAGGATATTATCTTTTCCTTTTAGGTTCCTGACTTGAAACTTATATGGAGAGAACCATTGAGCCCACATAAGAATCTTAGGATTGTGGATAATTTTTGCACTTAGCTGAATCATCTTCGGGATGGCCTTCATATCCATTTTTATCAGACATTCTGTGTGAATCAGGAAGAAATTAAATTTCTTGATTGCATTCTTTACGGCAAGAATTTCCTTGAATGTCGAGTGATAATGTTGCTCGACATCTTTGAACTTTCCACTGGCGTATCCGCATATTTTTGTTTGGCCATGTTTTTCTTTAAATAGAATAGCACTCCAGTATTCATTGCTGGCATCAGTTTGCAATATCTTCTTACCCCCTGAAGGGATATAGAGAGACTTGACATTTTTGGAAATCTCCTTTATTTCCTTGACTGCATCATCTTTCTTCTTTCCCCATGATGGAGCATTTTTCTTGAGTATCTCTGTGAGTGGAGAAATGTATGTAGAGATATTCGGGATAAAATCTCTCACATAATTTACTACACCCAAGAATTGTTGGATATGCTTTGTTGTGAGGTTGGTATCTTGAAATTTGAGTAATTCTTGACATATATGTGGTCCTGGACTGTATTCACCTTTGACAAAATGCATTCCAAGAAAACCAATCTCTTTTTGAGCAAGAACCATCTTTTTTGTTGAGAGCATGATTCCGTACTATGTTACCAATACCTCAAATTGACCAAGCAAGTTGATATGTTCCTCTAATTATAACTAAATAACAAGATGTCATCAATGTAAACTAAAGAGGTATGGAGGATTGGTTGGAATCTTTTTATCATGGCTTTTGGAACAAGGAAGGTGCAGTTTTCAACCCGAAGGGCATGACTTTCCACTGGAAATGATGATCGGGGATGCAAAATCTTGTTTTGGGCGTTTCTCAAGACACTTCTTCCACTGGAAATGACTTTCCACTTTTTATTAAGTTTTGGCTCAATTTGGGCCCAGACCTTGGAGGTACCTGAGAATAGGAAGATGGCATGCCTTTGTTGTACGTGTGCTTGTTCTCTAATTAGAATAAGTGTCTCCTATTAATTGCCATTGTTGGCCTAATTTAGTATCAACTAATTGACCAAGTTCCCCTTTACTATAAATCTTCTAAGCGTTGTTTCAGATGCAGACCCTCTTTGTAAAAATGATTCTAAAACTCCTTAAGCTTCTTATCAACTAGCCAATTACCTTAATTAGTTGGGGGGCCGCCATATTCAGTTAATTTATTATGGCCCTTTCTTGAATATATAAACATTTAGAAATCGAGGCGTGACATTTAGTCGGAATTCCATGACCCTCGCAAACTTAAAAGTGCGTAGTTGCTTTAGGTGCGCTATTATAAAAATTACTTTCCTAACTTTGGGTGCACATTTATGTGAACCAAATTCAAATCTCAACAATATTAGATAAAACGTGTTGTGAACTATGGGTGCATTTATGTGACGTGGTTCAAGATGCATTTTATTTAACGTTGAATCTTGCTAAAAAATATTTAAATAAAAGCGGTTATAAAGTTAAAATTAACCATTGGCTAAAACATATACTAAAATCAGAAAATAGGCCAATAATAACAGTTGAATGACCGTGTTAAAACCACGAAACTCAGGAATGCCTAACACCTTCTCCCGGGTTAAAAGAATTTCTTACCCGAATTTCTTTGTTCGTAGACATAAACAGAGTCAACCTTTTCCTCGATTCGGGATTTAAAACCGGTGACTTAGTACACCCTAAAATATCCCAAGAGGTGACTCTATTTTTTTATTAAAATAAATCCCATTTCAATTTTCACTTTAAGTTAGAAAAAACTCCCATATGCTCCCTTTCCGGGGGTGTAGGTAAAAAGGAGGTGTGACAGCTCTGGTGACACTACTGGGGACAAGAACCCAGAATCTCTAGTTCCGGGTTAAAGAAGTCGAGCTTAGAATAATTGTTATATTTGGATTTATTTATTATCTGGTTTTAATTACTTGTTTGAGCCTACCGAGCTAAATGTTTTTTACCACTTTGATGTTATCTGAACTGTATATAAATTACTACGAAACCCTTCTCTTCTCATCTTCAGGGATGTGCACTGGCGTGACTCCTTATTCTGCTGGTGTCATACTTTGAAATAAGAAAGAGGCTTGGACAAGTTACTAAGCCGGATGGCCTTTTGGTTCCCAGTACGTAGCCCCCTCCTCGACTCGAGTTGTCCGCTCCGGTGCACAAGTCTAGAACAGTATACTCAGGTTTAATACTTAGAATAAATCAGCCTCGTGCCGGATCCCTAGTAGGAACATTTCTTTGCATCATGTGCATTTGACTTTGGAGACTCAACTCAAGGGTTGGGTCTGTCTAAGACTCGTGTACCCGAAATGAAAAGACCATCCTGATGCATCATACTTCCTACTTGTGCATTCATTTGCTTTGGATTTGCTTATTGACCGGCTTGTAGGGGGAAAAATTGAGAAAAGGAAAGTCAATGTGAGTACTGAGAGAGACAATTGTCTATTTTTTAAAAACCAATGTCTGAAATATACTGAAACTCTGCCGAAAAAAGGAAGATTCAACTTAGCCGTTTTTAATTAATTTTAGGAAGATTCAACATTATCTAAAATACGTTTTGAACCATGTCACATGAAATTCATCCGCGTTCCACGATATATTTTATCTAACATTTTGGAGATTTGGAGTGGGGTCACATGAAATGCACACCCGAGTTTAGGAAATTAATTTAAATAGCGCGCCTAAAGCTACTACGCATTCGCATTTTTGCGAGAGCCATAAAAATTCGCTAGATGGTACACCTTGATTTCTAAGAATAAACATACTAATTAAAGGAGGACCATGCAGTTGAGATTTTGTTTGGCACGACACGCCTCAATTTATTCTAAGGAAGAACTTCCCGAGTTGACTTAATGAATTGATTAATTACTTACGAAGGCGAACGGGGATTTCTATGTTTTATTCTAAAGCAAGAAATTTAAACTTAAAGGGGAATTCGGGTGTGGGCTTATAAAGGGATTAAACAACTCCAAAAGCAAATTGGGCCAGCACAACCTTTAATTGAAAGCTGGCTCGAACAGAAAAATGCAGGCCTATGCATGATGAACGTATGCCAAGTCCAAATAGCGGAAGGACTTTGGATTTGGGCCTGGGATGAGCCTAAGTCTATCATGAGAACAGACTTGACATCAAATCTGGACGGAGCCCAACCAAATTCGAGTAGAGCAAATAGGCTCCGAATGGCCATAACAAAGTCACGAAAAGATACTGAGTTTCAGCATCATGGATAAATAAGCAATTAATGAAAACACCAATCAATTGAATTTTCTAAGATATTATTACAATTCCAGGACACCAGCAGTTTACCCGATAATCTACACATTAATATAATTTTCAAGTTCAACATATATGCATTAAGATATATTTATCTCAATTTCATTTCCCTTTTAAATCCTTATTCTAAATGACTTCAAATCAGCAATTGACTTCAAAATAGAACATTCAACTACTCCTCATGGCATCTTGCCTCTAATGTAACTCAAACTTGAACAATTTCCATGCACTAACATGAAATTATGGCTACAACATTATACTCACTAACATAACATAATTTTAGCTAACATATTCAAACATAAAATCTAGTTGATGATCCAATTTAATCAAATTCACATTCTTAACAGTTCAGATTTAAACACCATAACAAGAACTCTAAATTCATCACTTAGCTATGAATGTTTTGCTAAAAATAACCTCATATCAAGTACAAACTCAACTCAATTCTCACAATGAACATACAGTACACAAAATAGGTTTAGAATCCTGTAATATAAAAAAATGAAACTAAGCCAAAGACTCAAAACATTGAAGCCATGCTTAGCATTTCGAGTTTTATTTATACTTTAAATCACAACTTCACATGATGTGTGATTCAGGAAAGTGTACCTGGAAAGCCAAACAAAATACAAAAAAGGATCACGATGAACAGTAGCAGCCAGCCCAGATTCGACCAGTCAAAAAAATGAAATCAACTTAAGAAATTCAATGGAACAGTAAACACACACCCAAACTTGAACCAAAACTTTTTAAAACATAACTTTAAACCATTTCAACCGCAGGATGAGAAACTACTATTTTCAAAAGTTTTTTTTTCACCAAAGGAAATCAGAAGACTCAACAATGAGAAAATTTTGAGAAAATCACTAAACAAATAATGTGAGAAATTCAGATTCTCAAGAAATCCTAGCCATTTTAGTTTTATCTGGATTTGTTACCTCTTCCAATCTGCCTTAAATGCCAAGTTATGATGCCTTTATAGGCAAGACATTAGGGCGGGTATAATAAAACCATATTTGCCTTTCATTCCTTTTCTAAATTTAGTTTTTGCTTAGGAAACCTTAGAGTAAACTTCAAAAAATCAAGTTAGTCCTAGATTCCCTTTCCTGGAAGCTTCCTAAGGTTGTTACAAATGATTCCTTCACCTAAATTTCCTAAACTACTCTTAATCCCCTCTCAATTACTTTTATGAACCAGGTATGAGTCAACTTGACCCAAAGGCTTAGGCTTAAACCATGGGCTTGCCACTCTAATTAGATCCCTTTTCTTGGGCCTCTGATTCACAGAGCCTTAATTCAATCAACAATCAAAGTTCACAAAATTAATGAGCTAAATGGAATTGCCAAAAAATTGGAGTTCCTTTTTTTTGAAAAATAAATAAAAAAAATAACACAGAAATTAAAACAAACATGAACTATTAACTTTAATTGAAAGTATACAAGTGGAAATGATTATGATAATGGAAAAAATCAAATAACCCAGAAGAGATGAAGAGAGACGATGAAGACCTATGCCTTAAATGAAACAAAAGAAAAAGAAAAATGACGAAAAGAGAAAGAAAAATGAGCATACCTAAGAGACAATTTGAACACATCTTGAAAATAAAACTCGAGCCTTTGATTTTGACTAAAAGAGGCTTTAATCACGTGTCCTCAAATTAAAACACCTGAATAAAGCCCGTTTCAAACTCAAATCTTTAACACTCGTCGATTGGATTTTTTGGAATCTTAGGGTTCATATCTTCAAATTGATATTCGAGGGGTTCAGGGATATTGGGATGGATTGGCCCAATGTTGATCTCCTTTTTAATTAGTTTTCTTTTTCTTCTCTCTTTTTTTATTAAAAAAATCCTAAATTAACTCTTAAAACTAAATTAACCTAACAAATACTAATCAATTTTAAATGATAATTATCACAAATAATTAACAATCTAATTTAAAGAAAACCTACCAAAATTAAAAAATTAAAATTTAAAAGTACAAAAATAAATTATTTTTGTGATTTTCTTCCATTTTTGTAATATTAATTTACTAATTAATCTAAAAATATAAAATAGGATCCTAAATGCAAGTGCAAAATATTTTTGTATTGTTAAGGGATTAAATAGAATTAAATGTGCACACAAAGATGCAAACAAACAAGAAAATTATGCAATAATTCCTAAATACCACATAATTAAAAGAAGAATCTCATTTTGGAAATTCTATAGGAGCAATTCTTGTGATGCAAAAATTACGTGTTCACAACTGCCACTCTTTGCTCGGAGACAAGAAGGATTTTCGGGCAAAGACAAAATAAGCAATTATGAGGGATTTTGCCAATATGTCATTCCATGAGAAGTATTTTTGAAAAGTGTCTGATCGAACCTTGCTTCAAAGATTGCCTACATATCCATGACTATAAATGAATCAGGTTAGTGTAGTTCTGGAAGTTTTGGTTGCGAGGATTACCAGGAAGCTGTGATATCACTATTGTTGCTGCTACTACTACTTGCCGAATTCCTTACTACACAACAAAGGAAAATAAAATGCTAAGCTAGCTAAGCCTATCACCTACGAGTTACAAAATTTTCTGCCCCAGTTTTTGCTAGGAAATTTTATTGAGTTATTTGTAATAAAGTTTGAATTTTTTCTCTTCTTTTCCTCTTTTTTTCGAAAGCAATAAAATAAGAATTTGTGTCTGTTTAGGAGAAAGAGATTAGGGAATGGAGCCCTATATCTAAAATCACAACTCAGAGATTAGAGCCCTAATGTTGGTAAAAGGCAACTAGGGAATGGAGGCCTTATGTCTAAAGACTGCACTCAGGGATTGGATCCCTAATATTGGTAAAAGGCGACTAGAAGCCCTATATCTAATAACACAACTCAGGGATTGGAGTCCTAAAGTTGGTAAAAGGCGACTAGACAATGGAAGCCATATGTCTAAAAACTCAACTCAGGGATTAGAGCACTAATATTGGTAAAAGATGACTAGGGAATGGAGGCCCTATGTATACAATCTCAACTCAGGGATTGGAGCCCAAATGTTTGTAAAAAGGCGACTAGGGAATGGCGCCCTGTGTCAAAAACTCAACTCAGGGATTGGAGCCCTAATGTTGGTAAAAGGCGACTAGGGAATGGAGGCCCTAAGTCTAAAAACTCCACTCAGGGATTAGATCTCCTATTTTGGTAAAAGGCGACTAGGGAATGGAAGCCCTATGTCTAAAAACTCAACTCAGGGATTGGAGCCGTAATGTTGGTAAAAGGCGACTAGGTAATAGGGCCCTATGTCTAAAAACACAACGCAGGGATTGGAGCCCTAATGTTGGTAAAAGGCGACTAGGGAATGGAGGCCCTAAGTCTAAAAACTCAATCAGGGATTAGATCCCTAATGTTTGTAAAAGGGGACTGGGGAATGGAAGCCCTATGATTAAAAACTCAACTAAGGGATTGGAGCCGCAATGTTGGTAAAAGGCGACTATGGAATGGATACCCTATGTTTGAAATCTCAACTCAGGGATGGAAGCCATAAAGTTGGTAAAAAGGAAAATACAGAATGGAGGCCTTATTTCTAAAACCTCAACTCATGGATTGGAGCCCTAATGCTGGTAAAATGCGACTAGGGAATGGAAGCCCTATGTCTAAATACTCAACTTAAGGATTAGAGCCCTAATGTTGGTAAAAGGTGACTAGGGAATGGATTCCCTATGCCTATAATCTTAACTCAGTTATTGGAACCCTAAGGTTGGTAAAAAGGCGACTAAGTAATGGAGGCCCTATGTCTAAAATCTCAATTCAGGGATTGGAGCCCTAATGTTTGTAAAAAGTTGACTAGGCAATGGAGGCCCTATGTCTAATATCTCAACTTAGGGATTGGAGCCCTAATGTTGCTAAAAGGAGACTACGGAATGGAGGCCCTATGTCTAAAATCTCAACTCAGGTATTGCATCCCTAATGTTGATAAAAAGGTGAGTAAGGAATGAAGGCCTATGTCTAAAAACTCAAATCAGGGGTTGGAGCCCTAATAATGGTAAAAAGGAAACTAGTTAATGGAGGCCCTATGTCTAAAATCTCAACCAAGCGATTGGAGCCCTAATGTTGGTAAAAAGGCGACTAGGGAATGGAGGCCCTATGTCTAAAAACTCGACTCAGGGATTGGAGTCCTAATGTTGGCAAAGGGTAAGAATTGATATTGGGGATTCGACACTATCATTTTTGTTTGGATTTTATTTTTATTTTTTCTCTTCTCTTTTTTTTTATTTTCCTTTTTATTTCATTTCCTATTTCAATAAAATGCAGAAAAGAACTTTGGAGGAAAACTTCCCTTTTAGGTTGATTATCAGAGCTGTTTCTAGATTTTGCACATCTTTTTGTTTTGATTGCACCTGCTTTTGCACGGTTGCTTTAGTCTGCACCTATTTTAATTTTTCTAGCAAAGAACAATTGTTAATTTGAAACGGTGGTTAGCTTTGTGGTCTTGATTGTTTCGATCACTTGATCTCGACCCAACTCTTTGGTGAGAACCTCTATTGCTTACTGGCTTATGAAGATTTATCCCTCTCCTAAAACCTACGAACTTAACTTTTCAAAATTTATCATGACGGCTTAATCGTAAGAGACTTTGGCCTTTTCACTTTATTCTGCCTTTACGGGTTTTTCACTTTGGATTTCTTTTTCATTTTCCATAACTTTCATTTCAGAGCATAGGCCGTCATGGTTAGTCGAGATCGACTTGATGCACCCGCTGAGGCTAGGTACTTCTCTTTGGGCTTGGCTTTTGTTAAGTAGAACCCCATAAAACCAATCTTGCCACCTTTTTTGTATTAGTTTCGAACAGGGGGCAAGAAAATAAACTTAAAGAAAAGTGTCCCTTTTGGGGAGGAACGAAGGACTTATCTTGGGTGCATGCAGACTTCAATAGACTTGACATGCTTCTTGGACTAGATGCCTGATCCGTATAACTATCCAAACTTCTCATAAACTCATTGTGACCCACATTTCCAAACCGAGAAACCTTGCCAGGACTCTAATGGTGGTGAAGGGTGTCTTCTTTTCGATCAACGGAAACCCTTTGCAGGTTTTCGCCAATCGGCCTCTCTCATTTCTCTTCTCACCATCGCCTTATAGTGATCTTTACGAGTTTTCATTAATCGGGTTCTCTCATTTTCAAGTTCTCTGCTTACCATCGCCTTATAATGCCCGTAGGTTTTCACCAATAAGACTCTCTCATTTTATGTCTCTTGTCTTGATTGTATCAAATCCAAACACCCGTGTTCTCTAATTTGAAAACCTTTTGTCGATTGATTGGAAGGACTTGAACGAGGTTTGGGTAAAAGAATCTGATCGAATTACAACTTTGGAACCATTCGGGCGGGATCATCGCTGAACTATTATATCATCTGCCCCAGTTTCACTTTTTGGGGAAAACTGGATTTTGATTTTGTTGTGAATGAACCCCAGAGAGAGGTTTCCTACGTATCTTTTCGGAATCAAATCAAATGTAGTTCAGGGAAACATTTTGTTTTTCTTTTTCTTTTGCTTTTATGTTTTGCTTTGTTTTCTATTTTTTTCTTTTTTTTATGCTCTTTTTTTCAAGTTTTTAACAAAATTCTTGTGTTCCAAAGAGGGTAATCTAAAAAGAGTAACCAGCCCAAAGGGTTTGCAAAAAGGTTAATAGTGTTTGGGAAGCGAGAATAAAAGCCTTTGTCATCCCAGTTGGATAATGTTGTCGTTGCAGAAATCCTAAACAAAGTACCTTTTCACTGCATCTACATTCACAACTGCTTCGGGATCATTTCCTTCGACATTTATCATGTATAGTACCCCTCTTAGCAGTATCTTCTTGATAATATACGAGCCTTTCCAATTAAGAGCGAATTTTCCTTTCACTTCCTGATGATGGGAAAGAATGCATCTTAACACGAGTTGCCCCACTTCAAAATTTCTGGGCCGTACTTTCTTGTAGTAGGCACGGGCCATTATTTGTTTGTATAACTGCCCGTGACAGACTATGACCATTCGCTTTTCATCAATCAGGGTTAACTGTTCCAAACAGGTCTTGACCCACTCAGTATCTTTAATTTCAGTTTCAACAAAGATCTCGAGATAAGTGATTTCAACTTCTGCGGATATTACGGCTTCAGTGCCACAAACCAAGAGGTATGGGGTTGCTCCAACCGATGTGCGCATCATAGTGCGATATCCCAACAATTCAAAAGGCAACTTTTTATGCCACTTCCTGGAGCTTTGAATCATCTTTCTAAAAATCTTTTTGATGTTCTTGTTTATTTCTTCGACGACACCATTGGCTTTTGGTTGATAAGGAGTAGAGTTTCAATGTGTTATTCTCAATTGTTTGCATATCTCCTCCATCAAATGATTATGCAAGTTTGCAGCATTATTTGGGATGATAGTTGCAAGAATACCAAAAGGGCAGATAAGATTGCAATGCATGAAATCTACCATGGATTTCTTGGTGATGGATTTTAGAGTGATAGCTTCAACCCATTTCGTGAAGTATTCGATGGCGACCAGTTTGAATCTGTGCCCATTTGAGGCTTTTGGATCGATTGGCCCAATGACGTCCATGCCCTAATCAAAAAATTACCAAGGTGCTTACACGAGTGGAGTTCTGTGGGCGGTGCATGAATTAAATCACCGTGTACCTGGCACTGATGACACCTCCGAACAAAGCTAAATAGTCTCTTTCCATGTTTATCCACTAATATCTCGCTCGAAGGAGTTTCTTTGCCAAAACATAACCGCTCATGCAGGGTTCCTATACTCCCTCGTGCACTTCATACATGATTCTTCCAGCCTCCTTTACGTCAACACATCTTAGCAAGTTAAGGTCTGAAGTTCTTTTGTACAAGACATCACGACTCAAAAAGAAACCATTTGGGTCTCGTCTGATGGTCCTCTTCTGGTCTTCACTGGCTTGCTCGGGGTATTCTTTAATTTTTAGAAATCATTTGATGTCATGATACCACAGCTGAATATTTGGTTCTGCCTTAACTATATCACAGTAACCATGCCTTTCCATGATTTGGATTTCTAAAGGATCTATGTGACCATTGCCCGGTTATGGAAGCATTGAGGCCAAAATAGCAAGTGTACCAGCAAGTTCATTGTGATCACGAGGGATGTACTTGAACTCTATGGACTTGAATCGGCTGCCAAGTTTTTCCACATGCTGCGTGTAAGGGATAAGCTTGATAACTCGGGTCTCCCATTCTCCTTGAGCTTGCCTGATAATCACATTCGAGTCCCACATGATTAACAATTCTTCGAGGTCCTAGTCGATTACCATATTTATACCCATAATGTAGGCTTCATACTCAGCAGTGTTATTTGTAAAGAAAAACTGAAGCCGGGCTGTGGCTAGATAATGCTGACTAGTTGGTGAGATCAAAGCTGCCCCAATTCCAAAACCTTTTGCATTTACCTCTCCATCGAAGAACATTTTCCAAGCCTTAGGATCTTCGGATATTGCCTCGACTGAGTTTACCCCTTCATCCGGGAAGTAAGTTTTCAAAGATTGATATTCATCATCAACCGGGTTTTCAACAAATGATCCACTAACACCTGGGCTTTCATGCCGTGCGAGTGATGTAGACTATGTCAAATTCAGTGAGCAGGATCTGCCATTTTTCTAACCTTTTTGTGGGCATTGGTTTCTGGAATATGTATTTCAAAGGATCCAACTTGGTTATGTGGTAAGTGGTATAGGCTTGCAGATAATGTCTCAACTTCTGAGCGATCCAAGTTAAAGCACATCAAGTTCTTTCCAACAAAGTATTCTTAGCTTTATTACTGGTAAACCTTTTACTCAGATAGTAGATTGCTTGCTCTTCCTTTCCAGTCACATTATGTTGCTCGAGGACACAGCCAAAAGAATTCTACCAGACTGTTAGATACAATAACAAAGGCCTCCCTAGCTCAGGTGGGACCAGGACTGGTGGGTTAGAAAGATATTCTTTGATTTTATCAAAAGCTTCTTGACATTCATCCATGCATTTGATTGCCACATCTTTCTTCAGCAATTTGAGTATGGGTTAACACGTGGATGTCAACTGAGCAATGAACCGGTTGGTATAGTTCAATCTGCCTAATAAGCTCATCACATCTTTCTTGGTTCTCGGAGGAGGCAAATCCTCAATAGACTTTATCTTTATTGGATCTAATTCAATACCCCTCCTACTGACTATAAAGCCCAAAATTTTGCAAGAGGGAAACCCGAATGTGCATTTGGCTGGGAGTAGCTTCAAATCATATTTACGCAGCCGTCCAAAGAATTTCCTCAAGTGCCGAACGTGGTCGTCCTTGGTTTTGGATTTGATGATCGCGTTGTCCACATACACCTCTATATCTTGGTGCATCATATCATGAAAATTGACAGTCATGACCCTCATATAGGTTACCCCGTAATTCTTCAGACCAAATGGCATGACCCTGTAATAGTATGTGACCTAGCGTATGGTAAGATATGTCTTTCTGCATTTTCTTCATCCATTAACACCTGGTGATATCTTGCGTAACAATCCACGAAAGACCGTATCTTATGTTTGACGCAGTTATCAATAAGTATGTGGATGTATGGCAAAGGGAAATATATCTTTGGGACTCACCTTATTTAGATCTCTGTAATCCACACATACTTGGGTGTTCCCATCTTTCTTTGACACTAAAACAACATTTGCCAGTCATGTGGTGTACCGGACCACTCGGATCACCCCTGCTTTCAACAGTTTCGTGACTTCTTCTTTGATCTTGTCACTATCATTAGTTTTAAACTTTCTTTGGTTTTGTTGGATAAGGGGGTAATCTAGGTAAGTTGGGAATTTATGAACCACCAAATCAACACTTAGTCCTGGTGTGCCATCATATAACAAAGAAAAAACATTTTTGAACTCAAACAAGAGTTGGATTAATGCATCCCTTGTTTTCTCATCTGTATGAACGCTTATCTTGGCTTCCATGATTTCTTCAAAATTGCACATATTAACCGATTTAGTGTCATCTAAGTTCGGCTAAGGATTATTCTCAAATTATTCCAGTTCACGATTTATTTCCTTATAAGCCTCTTCTTCACCATATTTGAGTTCTTGGTTCATTACTTCACAGTTAGACATCGTGTTTAAATTCAGACATGAAGTCCACAAGCATGTCATGTTATTTAAAGCCGCATTAAAATTGAAAGAAGATATAAAAATAACAAAAATTAGAAGAAATAAAGAAATATGAACGGTGAAATATTGATTTCATTTTATTTATTTTGAAGATAACAGGGTTTACATCGGAAATTAAAAGACGTGAAACTAAAAAAACATCAGAGTTACACCCTAGAATAACTCGTGATGTGGAAAAGTGGTAGGATAGGTCTACCGAGACATCTACCTGATTGGGAATGGCATAGTTTCCAATTTTGCAGTTTGGCATTAGGTCCCACATATAGTACCTCAGCGGTGCTTGTGCCTCCCCCTGCCTGGACCATTTGGGTTTCGTACAGTATTTTCCTTATTCCCCCTTTTTTCAATTTCTTCGGATGTAATGGCTTTGTCTTCCTCTTCCTCATTGTATTTGGGCTTGACAAATGTTATATACAAACGCGGCACTGGCTGAGGCAAGACTCAATCACCATTCTTTTTACCATCTGCTCATTTTATATCAGCTGGCTTGGGTCGGAATCCTACCCCAAAGAACTTTTCACTGGCAGTGAGGGTGACAGGTTCAACTAATTACTTGCAGTGATTTCCTAAGCCCCTTCTGAGATTTGTAGCCATGCCTGACCATTTCTTTGGAAACTATGATTGATGCATTTGAAAGGAAAGGCTAAGGGCAAAGGTTTCCTTCTTTGCACTGGTCTGCGACCACGATCTCAAAAGTCTGATAAACTATGGGTTCACTTCCCTCTCCTTTTTCAAGACACGGGAGTAATGGGTCCTAATAAATCGATTGCTTATCTTCCCTGTGAACCACAATCTCTTGATCCTCGCTCAAAGTTCACCATCTAATGTCGAGCGGAAGGCACAGCCCCCGCTGCATAAATCCATGGCCTCCCCAAAAGAACGTTGTAGGAAGTGTGCCTGTCTAAAACTTGGAAGGTTACTTTGAAGTCTACTGGGCTGATAGTCAGAAGCAGATCAATCTCTCCTATTGTATCCCTTTTTATGCCATTAAAGGCACGTACACATACGTTATTGGGTCTGATTATCTCGGTACTGATTTCGATATATTGCAGTGTTGAGCGTGGGCAAATATATACCCCAGAACCACCATCCAACATTACTCTTTTCACATAGTAACCTTCGCATTTGACTGTCAGGTAAAGGGATTTGTTACGTGCGGCCCCTTCTGGGGGAAAATCATTCCTACTGAAGGAGATTTGGTTGACTGCAAAAAACCTTTCTGCCATCCTCTTCACTTGTTCTACTATGGTTTCAACGGGTACGTATGCTTCATTGAGAGTTTTGATCAATACCTTTTGATGTTCAGTGGAGTTTATCAACAGAGACTGGCTTCTTAGGTGGGAAACGCTTTCTGGTGGCATTTTTCACCTCTTCCAAATTGAAGTTCTTCTCACCCGGGTTATTTTTTTGAACTTCTCCCGAGATTTCTTTGCCTTTGTAAGTCACTGCTGATTATATATAGTTCCATGGTACATCAGTAGGATTTGTCATGGGCTTTAATGGTGCGCGACCAATAACCACGGGCTCACGCAGCCTTGGTGGAATTATTGGCCCCCGCATCACGTATGCCCCCTTAGGCACATATATTTGAGTTGTCTTGTTTAGGTCAAACCTCCTAGGAGGACTCGATGACATCTATTTTTTTTTTGCGGCCTCAAGGGACATAGAGAACGACATCCATTTTCTTCTCCCACTTCAGAGGGGTGGTTTTCTTCTTTTCCTCCCCCTTGTCTTGTTTCGCTGTGGCTTTTGGTTTCTTTTCTACGTCAGTTATGGCAATGATGGCCTTTAAAGCTGGGTCAAACTCCTTATCTTCATAAATCATTCTGATAATCGGCCCATTGTTGTGATCCGGTAGTGGATTGGTGGTCACATTGGGAATATCTTTGTCCCTTTGCATTATTTTCCTTTGTTCTATCAGGTTCTCCACGGTTCTCTTTGTTAGAAACTACGCTTTACGCTAGAGGGGGGGTGAATAGCGTATTAATAGAATTTAGCGTTTTCTTGCGGAATTTAAACTTTGTAGGAAGTAAAATAAATGTAGAAAAATAAACTTACACAAAGATGTATACTGGTTGGCCACCAACGTGGTTAGTCCAGTCCCCGAGAGACTCTCTCGAGATTTTTCACTATCTTGTTAAGCTTAAGGGTGCTCAACAAACCGTTACACACTTGAGGACACAAGCCTCAAACAGTTGCTCGGAGATCGCAATCTCAAAGACTTCACCCAAGGAAACGCAAGTTCCTTGAAACAAGAGAATCGCAATTCTCTTACAAGTATATCAAATACTTGGACACTCACTTAACTAAAGTACTCCTTATTGAGTAGATATGAGTAAAAGAATATGTTCAAGATCACAACAACTTTAAGCAATAATATGGCTCTCAAAAGCTTTATGAAATGAGTAGAAAATGAAGAACAATTGAATGAAAGCTTATAGCAATGTAATGATCAGTTTGTGTATGTTGTTGTTTTTAAAACACTGAAATGAAGCTGTATTTATAGTTGAAAAAGTTGGTTCAACTGTTGTCTAATTGCCAATTAAGAGTTGCTGAAATTACTCAGTGATAATCGATTATTAAGACCAAACAATCGATTATCTGCCAGTCAGTTTAAAAATCAATCCTAGATTTAACGCTTCACAATTGATTATACATAATCTATAATCGATTACTGGCAATATTCAAAATCAGATAATCGATTACACTAAGTTCATAATCGATTACTTTAGCAACGTTCTAAAAATCATTTGCAGATTTTAAGCAAAACATCGATTATATAAAATCAATAATCGATTACTTCAGCAACGTTCTAAAAATCATTTCCAGATTTTAAGCAGAACATCGATTATCTAGAATCAATAATCGATTACCTTATGGTATTTGAAAATCATTTGACAACGGCCAGCTTCAACAATCGATTGTCCTTAGCAACAATCGATTACTTGTTATTTTCTGAAAATCATAAAACTTACTGTCTCAGTGATAATCGATTATCTAAAGACATAATCGATTACTTAATTAAATTTAAAATCACTGGAAGACATCAACTCAACACAATCGATCACCATTAGTTCATAATCGATTATTTTGAGTATTGAAAAACTTTACCTCAACAACAATCGATTGTCATTTGTTCACAATCGATTATCATGCAGATTTGGAAAAACCTAATGTTCACTGTCTTACTCACAATCGATTACCATTAATTCATAATCGATTGTCATGCAGTCTTGGCTCAGAAACAATCGATTATCATAAGTACATAATCGATTATTTTAGCCCAGATTTTTGAGGCATGTTTAGAAAACATTTTGTCTAATGTAAATATGCATGATTTAAAATCTTTTTGACACAGAATTAAATATGCATGATTTTGGAAAATAGTTTTATGAGAGAGGCCATACTATGAGTCAAGTTATAGGATCGAGATTACAATTTAGAACAACTCAATAACAATTAAAAGCTATATCTTGAACTTCAATCTTATTCGCAACCATTGTGCGCTTGTACTTGAATTCCGTCATATATCAATTTTTGCTTCGTTTGTCATTCATCAAAACCTACAAAAGAGTACACGTTTAGTATATTGCATTGAGAACGTGTTTCTAACAATTTCCCCCTTTTTGATAATGGCAAACATTAAGCGGGATATGCAATTTAGGCAAAAGATATTGACAATTCAAGACAAGTAACAATTATGCAATTTTGTTCTTGTTCCCCCTCAATTTTAGCTTATAAGCAATCAATGAATTAAGAGGTGGTGCATACCCGATATCCCGTTTTCTTCCCCCTTTTGCCATTAGCAAAAAAATAGTAAGGAAAGATGCAAAAAGATGAAATAAACAAGGTTTATTTATTGAAAAAAAAAATTAGAGGGTAGTCGATTATTGATACGGGATAATCGATTTTTATAGGGACATTGCTGCAGATTCGCGGTTTGCTTAAGAATTGCTCTTAGCTCTAGGGTGATACCTTTTTCATCTTTGTCTAGATGATCCGATGTGCTCATGGGAGTAGCCATTTCTTTTGCATTGTTCATCTCAAAGCGTTTTAGTAGTTCTTTGCAATATTTGGCTTGGCATATGAATGTACCTTCTTTCATTTGTTTCACTTGTAACCCCAAATAGAATGTTAACTCGCCCATCATAGACATTTCAAATTCGCTAGTCATTAGATCGGAAAATTCCTTGCATAAAACATTGTTAGTAGCACCAAATATAATATCGTCTACATATATTTGAACTAATAAAATATCATTGTTTTTATGCTTGACAAAGAGGGTTGTGTCAACTTTTCCCCTAATGAAATCATTTTCCAAAAGAAATTTACTCAACCTTTCATACTAAGCTCGAGGAGCTTGTTTTAAACCATAAAGAGCCTTTTTGAGTTTGAAAACATGATCGGGATATTTAAAATCTTCAAAGCCGGGGGGTTGTTTGACATAAACTTCTTCTTCAATAAAACCATTTAGAAAAGCACTTTTCACATCCATTTGATATAGAATAAAATTCATTGAAGAGGCGAAAGCAAGTAATAGACGAATAGCTTCTAATCTAGCTACGGGAGCATAGGTTTCCTCATAATCAATATCTTCTTCTTGACTATAGCCTTTTGCCACAAGCCTAGCTTTGTTTCTAGTGATTATACCATTTTCATCTAGTTTATTTCGAAAAACCCATTTCGTACCAATTATAGAATGACCTTCGGGTCTTGGCACCAAATCCTATTGCGTTGGAATTGGTTAAGCTCCTCTTGCATTGCCAAGGTCCAAAATTCATCCCCAATTGCTTCGGAGATGGTTTTAGGTTCAATTTGAGAAACAAAAGCAGTAAGTTCTAAAGTGTTTTTGAGGGAGTTTCGGGTACTTACCTTTTCTCCAACATCGCCGATTACCTGTTCGAGAGGATGATCCTTGATCGTTCTCCACTCGTTAGGCGTATTTATTCCTTTTTCTAATTGTGGCGCTTCTTCCGTTGGTTGTTCCCCAATTTCATTTTTGTTTTCCTTTGAAGGTTCTTCTTGGATTTTATCTTTCAAGCTATCCAAGATACCTGCAAGATCAAAACCGGATTCCTTTCTCGCCAAGCGAGTATTATCTTCGGAAAACACAACATGAGGGGATTCCTCCACAATTTGGGTTCTTTTGTTAAAGATCCTATATGCTTTACTACGTGAGGAATAACCAATGAAAATACCTTCATCCGATTTAGCATCAAACTTACCCAATTGGTCCTTGCCATTATTATGAACAAAACATTTACAACCAAAAACACGTAGATGAGAAATGTTGGGTTTTCTACCCTTATAAAGTTCATATGGGGTTTTCATGAGTATCGGCCGAATTGCTGCTCTATTTAAAACATAGCAAGCGGTACTCACGGCGTCCGCCCAAAAATATTTGGGAATCTTAGCTTCGTCGAGCATGGTTCTTGCCATCTCTTCGAGACACCTATTTTTCCTTTCCACCACCCCATTTTGTTGTGGTGTCCGTGGAGCAGAAAAGGTGTGTTCGATTCCGAGTTCGTCACAAAAATCCGCAAAGAGATTGTGATCAAACTCTCCCCCATGATCACTTCTAATCGAAGTGACGGTCGATTCCTTTTCGTTTTGAACACGCTTAAGGAAATACTTGAAATTTTGAAAAGCATCACTTTTATTTGCAAGAAATAGAGTCCAAGTAAATCTAGAAAAGTCATCAACAATTACAAAAACATATTTATTTTTACCAAGACTTTCAATACGAGAGGGACCAAATAAATCCATGTGAAGTAATTGCAAAGGTCTAGCCGTTGAAACAATATTCTTGGATTTAAAAGATGCTTTGGTTTGCTTCCTTTTTTGACAAGAATCGCAAATAGAATCATTTTCAAACTTTAAACTGGGAAGACCAACTACTAAGTTTTGAGAAAGAAGCTTGTTCAAAAGATGCATGTTCATGTGTGCTACTCTACGATGCCATAGCCAAGAGTTATCCTCTTTGCTTACTAAACAATCAACATATTCGGGTGAGGAGTTTGCAAGATCAACCATATAGATATTATCAATTCTAAAACCACGAAGTATGATCTTGAAATCACTACGTCTAAATACAAGACATTCATCCGAATTAATAGAGCAAGATTTCCCTTGTCACATAATTGGCTTATGCTCAAGAGATTATGCTTCAAACCTTTCACAAGTAGTATATGTTTGATAGAGGAGTTTTCGTCCTTACCGACCGAACCAATGTCGATGATTTTTCCTTTATTGTTATCACTAAATGTGACACTTCCTCCTTCTTTGTGCTCTAGTTGAAGGAATTTGGATTCATCTCCCGTCATGTGTTTGGAGCATCCACTATCAAGGTACCATAGTACACTTGATCCCTTCAAGCACACCTACAAAACAAATTAATGTTCTTTAGGTACCCATGCCATCTTGGGTCCTTGAGGGTTAGGCATGTTATAATGATGCAATTGATTTATATGTCTATGACGAGTAAAGCAAGCGGGAGCAATATGACCAATACGTCTACAATAATGACAAGTCACGTTGGGATTATGCATTTTTCTAGGTACATAGTAACTAGATGAATGAAGGTTGCTTACTCTACTTTGAACACCATTGTTTCTCCTATTATGAGCTCTAGGAGGTTCACAAGTTTGTCTAAAATATGCATCATTTCTAGAATATCTATTTCTAGGTGGAGGGTCATTTCTTGGTCTTTTAAATTGTTCAAGGTTTGGCCTAAAATATGCATCATTTCTAGGTCTTCTAGCATTTTCACTATTTGGTCTAACATGCAAGTTATTTCTAGGATTTCTACTTCTAGGATAAGCATTTTGGTTATTAGTCGTAGGTTGAGCTCTAGGTTGTTGTGGTTTAGCACCAACCTTTTCTTCATTCTTGAATCCTATTCCATGTTTAGTTGATTTTAGATTAACAAGCACATCATTCAAGTTTTTATGCGAAGAATTAAACTTATCTAATGTGCCTTTAAGTCTAGCTACTTCATTCTTAAGAAGCACACAAGAAGAACAGTTTCTAGTAGAACCTTCAGGTTTATCAGCACTTCTTTTTCCATAAAACTTGTTTTCCTCTTTTAGCTTCTCATTTTCGAAAACCAGTTTTTCTAATTCTTTTTCTTATAATGAAAGCTGTGTTTGAAAATCTTTTTCTTTTAGAGAAGCGCTTTCTTTAACACTTTTGACAGTTTTTGAAGCTTTGATAAATTCAGCATATAGTTCATCAAAAGCATTTCTCATTTCATCAAGAGTAAAGAAATTTTGAGAAGAGATTTGACTTACCTCGTCTTTGCCGTCTTCTTGAGCCATGAGACATAAATTTGCTGCTTCATCGTCTTCTTCTTTGCTTGCTTCATCTCCGGAATCTCCTCCCCAAGAGATGTATGCACGTTGCTTTTTGAAGGGTTTCTTCTCCTTTTTGATGTTAGGGCAATTTGATTTTATGTGCCCCGTTTCTCCGCATTCATAGCATTTTAGTTGATCGCCTTGCTTTTTGTTCTTGCGTTCATACTCTTTGCGCATGAATTTTTGAAACCTTTTGATAACGAGTCCAAACTCGTTGTCACCTTCCTCATCAATTTGTGGTTGGCTAGCCTTTAGAGCAATCCTTTGCCTTCTTTGATCATCAACAAATGGGTTAAGTATAGTTGATTCATAGGTTTTGAGATTACCTCTTAATGCGTCAATTGTGATATTTCTGATGTCAATGGATTCTTGGATTGCATCGGCCTTTGATCGCCATGCCGGAGTGAGACTTCTGAGGATCTTCCGGACAAGTTCTCTATCCGTAAACGTCTTTTTGAGGGCGTGTAGATCATTCACGATCATTGAGAATCGCTCAAACATTTCGTCTACTTTCTCTCCTTCCTTCATGTGGAATAGTTCATAAGAGTGAGTTAAGAAATCAATTTTAGCTTCTCGTACCTGGTCGGTTCCTTCATATGTCACTTCAAGCTTATCCCACATTTCTTTTGCTGTTTTGCAACATGATATCTTCATGTAGTCGTTAGCATTAACAGCACAATATAATAAATTTATAGCTTTGGCATTATTTTGAACCTTACGAATATCCTCCGCGGTATATTCCTCTTCGGTCTTTGGAACCCATTCGTCTTCCACCTTCTTGGTTGGGATTTGGTTTCCATTGGTGAATACTTTCCACAAATGAAAGCTATTTGATTGCACAAAGATTTGCATCCTCTCCTTCCAGTATGAGTAGTTTGTGCCGTTGAATAGAGGAGGTCGTGTAGAGCATTGTCCTTCTTCAATTCCTGCAAAAGAGTCAAGAGTAGAAGCCATGGATGGTTCTCTCAAACGGTTAAGTTTTCAGAGAGTTGGGCTCTGATACCAATTGTTAGAAACTACGCTTTACGCTAGAGGGGGGGTGAATAGCGTATTAATAGAATTTAGCGTTTTCTTGCGGAATTTAAACTTTGCAGTAAGTAAAATAAATGCAGAAAAATAAACTTACACAAAGATGTATACTGGTTGGCCACCAACGTGGTTAGTCCAGTCCCCGAGAGACTCTCTCGAGATTTTTCACTATCTTGTTAAGCTTAAGGGTGCTCAACAAACCGTTACACACTTGAGGACACAAGCCTCAAACAGTTGCTCGGAGATCGCAATCTCAAAGACTTCACCCAAGGAAACGCAAGTTCCTTGAAACAAGAGAATCGCAATTCTCTTACAAGTATATCAAATACTTGGACACTCACTTAACTAAAGTACTCCTTATTGAGTAGATATGAGTAAAAGAATATGTTCAAGATCACAACAACTTTAAGCAATAGTATGGCTCTCAAAAGCTTTATGAAATAAGTAGAAAATGAAGAACAATTGAATGAAAGCTTATAGCAATGTAATGATCAGTTTGTGTATGTTGTTGTTTTTAAAACACTGAAATGAAGCTGTATTTATAGTTGAAAAAGTTGGTTCAACCGTTGTCTAATTGCCAATTAAGAGTTGCTGAAATTACTCAGTGATAATCGATTATTAAGACCAAACAATCGATTATCTGCCAGTCAGTTTAAAAATCAATCCCAGATTTAACATTTCACAATTGATTATACATAATCTATAATCGATTACTGGCAATATTCAAAATCAGATAATCGATTACACTAATCGATTACTTTAGCAACATTCTAAAAATTATTTCCAGATTTTAAGCAAAACATCGATTATATAAAATCAATAATCGATTACTTCAGCAACGTTCTAAAAATCATTTCCAGATTTTAAGCAGAACATCGATTATCTAGAATCAATAATCGATTACCTTATGGTATTTGAAAATCATTTGACAACGGCCAGCTTCAACAATCGATTGTCCTTTGCAACAATCGATTACTTGTTATTTTCTGAAAATCATAAAACTTACTGTCTCAGTGATAATCGATTATCTAAAGACATAATCGATTACTTAATTAAATTTAAAATCACTGGAAGACATCAACTCAACACAATCGATCACCATTAGTTCATAATCGATTATTTTGAGTATTGAAAAACTTTACCTCAACAACAATCGATTGTCATTTGTTCACATCGATTATCATGCAGATTTGGAAAAACCTAATGTTCACTGTCTTACTCACAATCGATTACCATTAATTCATAATCGATTGTCATGCAGTCTTGGCTCAGAAACAATCGATTATCATAAGTACATAATCGATTATTTTAGCCCAGATTTTTGAGGCATGTTTAGAAAACATTTTGTCTAATGTAAATATGCATGATTTAAAATCTTTTTGACACAGAATTAAATATGCATGATTTTGGAAAATAGTTTTATGAGAGAGGCCATACTATGAGTCAAGTTATAGGATCGAGATTACAATTTAGAACAACTCAATAACAATTAAAAGCTATATCTTGAACTTCAATCTTATTCGCAACCATTGTGCGCTTGTACTTGAATTCCGTCATATATCAATTTTTGCTTCGTTTGTCATTCATCAAAACCTACAAAAGAGTACACGTTTAGTATATTGCATTGAGAACGTGTGTCTAACACTCTTCAGGGTCCAACAATATCCGTGTCATGCCCTTCTGCTCCTGAGTGGTAGGCGCATTAGGCACCAGCTCGGTAAGCGGGCAATGCTGGGTTCTTCCTGGTTTGGGGAACAGGCTGTAACAAATCAATTTGAACAAGTTTGGGTACCAGGCTAGAGTAATATTCACCGATGGGCATGATATTTGGCCTCTTAGGTGGTTCACGGGCATGGAAATTATTTTTTGGTGGCCGGGGGTTGTAGTGAGCTTGGTGAGGAGGTTAGTTTCTGGGAAATGGAGCATGGTTTCGATTGAATTGTTGTTGTAGCCTCACATAGGGTTGAGCATTCATTACCGTGTATGGCTGAGGAGCACAAGCCACATCTTGGTAGGGATAATAGTGTTGTGGGGTTCTTTCGGAGAAAAGAGATCTAAGTGTACGGGATTTTCTGTACTTGAAGCTGCCATTGGTGTTTCTTCCTTTTTCTATCAATTTTATACTTCTCCAGACCTACCTTGGATGGCTTGGGAGGTAGCCCTTATAGTAGATTGGCTCAAAATTCGACCTGTTTTCAACCCATTTTCAACCATTTCGCCAAATTTGATGGCTTCAGCGAATGAATTACCCATTGCGGACATCATGTTTTGGAAGTCATCATCCTCTTGGGCTTGGAGGAAGACTGTGACCATCTCAATCTCATTCATTGGAGGCTTTACCCTGGAAGCATGCTCACACCATTTAACAGCGTACTCTCGAAAACTTTTCGAGGACTTCTTCTTTAGGTTGTCAATGAGTTCCTATCAGGGGTAATATCAATGTTGTAAAAAAACTTCCTGATGAAATCTCGAGAAAGGTCATCCCAGATGTACCAGTGGGATATAACTGGGTCCATATACCATTCAGACGCAATGCCAACCAAACTTTCTCCAAAGTAGCCATGAGGAGTTCTTCCTTTCCACCTACTCCTCGCTACTGGTTGGAATATATTTTGAGGTGGGCAATAGGATCCTTGTGCCCGTCAATATTTCTCAAACTTTGGGGTTTTAAATCCCAATGGTGGATTCACATGAGGAAACAGACATAAGTCGGCATAGCATACACTTTTCTGTCCATTTAGGCCTTGTATGCTTTTGAGACTCTACTCCATACTCCTCATCTTTCTTGCAATCTCTTCTTGCTCGGGAGTTTTGATGGACCTTTCTTGCCCTATGGTGAACTCATACCGGCATGGTTGAGAGTAAATATAGGTAGGAAACTGTGTAGGTTCCACTAGGAAGGATGGTGTTTCGAAAGTGAAAGATGATGGGTTAAAGCTAGGCCTAGGCAGTGTAGCCTGTGCCGTAGCCAGGCAAGGTGGAGCAGTGAAGATATTTTATGTTGCACCAGACATTAACACCTGGGGACGAGCCTCAAAAGGTGTTCGCACAAAATAAGCTGAGATAGTAGGGTATCCTAGCGGTGTATTTGAGTGACCGATTGGGACGTTGGAGGTACCGCTTGCCCTAGGAAAGTGTTCAGGAAATCACGGGATTGCATGTGGTGGTTCTCTTCCATTCGCTCAGGCAACCCACATTTCCATTACACGGAGACGCAAAATTCTATTTTCATTGGCAACTGCCGATTCTGAGGTTGGGATGCCCGAGATCAGACTATTCTCTATGATGGGAATTGTTGGCAAAATCATCTCCGAAGACATTTCAATGCTTCCTTTCAACCTCGTGAAGTATGGATGTAAAGCCAGATTACCACAAAACCAATAACCTTACTATAAAAACTTGGACTAGTAACAGCAAAAAAATGGTGAGTTAAAGCAAATAACACATAGGCAATCGCACGTTGGGGGTGTGATGCACCTATACAGCTAAATATGTTCCTACATGATTCGTCACGGTTGCATGTTTCATCCCGGCTTTACTTATTTTTCCCAATTTTATTTCCTTTCCACCTTCAAACTTCCACTCTTTCCCTTTCATCTCTTTTCTTGCATTCCTTTTCTCATAAAATAATGACCAGATCCGATGAGCATTGCCTACGTATCACAATACTGTGTGAATCAGATCATTATGTAGTTCAAGAAAAATAAGTACGAAAAATCAAGAAACAACTTTTGGGAATTTTTTATTTTGATTAATAAAAACGTCCTAAACTTCTATTACAAAATATTTCAAACTACTCATTTTCTTAGAATGTAAAACTATGAATAGACTCAAAATAAACAAAAATACAGAGTTGATAAATGAAAAATTACGAATACATTAAGGCTTCAACTCCTGGGGCCCGTGGGACATCATTCGGTCTCGTCACGGGCCTATGTGCGAGATCCCCTTGAAGCTGCTCCAAATCAGTTATATCTGGCGGACAAATGTCCTCACTGCAGCAAAGAAAGTGGTTCGAGTCATGTCCATACATGCTTGGAATTTTGTGACGATATAGTTGGCAATGGCTCTAACCCTCTCTCGGATACTACCCTGTTTCTGAAGTAAACGCCCGATTTGCTAATTCCTAGATTCTAATACCTTAGTGTCGTGATGGTTTTGATTTTGCAGCCGTTGTATTTCTTCCTCCATCTGATCCATCAAAGCATAGCAATGTTCCCTATAAGCTTTAATGTCTTTGGCTTGCTTTGTCGCCTTGTTCTCAAGGGAAGTTAACTTTCTTCTCAAATTGGTGATTGCCCCTTCATATTTTCTTTTCAATTGTTGCACAAATTATGCCCTCCCTTCTGTATTCTTTGCCAATGTATCCCGGACTTTTGCTAAACTGGCTTCAGACTTTTCTAAATCATCTTGACTCTAAAGCACTTTTTTTCTCAGACTGCTTATAAATCTCTCATCTACTCGGCTTCTTTTTGTGTTTCAGGCTACTATTCTCATTTTCTAGATTTGAGCTTTAGGGTCTGTGTTTTCCAAAGTTTCCCTTTTATCTGCGGCATCTTGGATACACTTGGAAAATTCGAGGTCCCTGATTTATCCTTCTAATTTACTTATTTTGGCTCTGTAGATTTCTTCTTTGGCCAACCAGCCCCACTGCCCTTGCGAGTCATTAGTGATTTGTTGAACGAGGGCTCTCTTAGCAGGTCTCTCGGGAATTTGTAACCTTTTGCCGAACAAAATAATGTACTTAGGGTCTACCTCTCCTTTAACCAGGTCCCGCACTATTGTCTAAGGTTTAAGAAATATGCATTCATTCCACACCTGGTGAATTCTTCCTTTCAAAAATTTGGCTTTCGGGACCAACTCAACGACATATCTACTCAAATCTTTATTATGGGGAATGGTTTGAAATCGGCCACGTTGGCGCAAAACCCTGTGAAAAACATACAGTTGGATGCTCTGGATGCCCATTAGGAGAACATAACACACTTCGGCTGACATGTATACAGCTTCAGTGAGGAAGCCATCTGAACGCCCACTCAATTTTATCGGCAGTCAAAGAGCTCAAGTGTTCAAACCAAGCATTAGTACCCTTGGGGATTTCAGCACCCACTACTCGAACCGGTCCTACTGTAATTCATATATCCAACCCGTTGGCAGAGGTGCTCCTGTATCCACAATTGTAGTAGCAGATTGTAGACTTGGAAGAAATTTCCCCCTTCTAGACAGATAGTTAAGGCTCGGTAAATTTCAGATAAGATTAGGGGAACCAAAGTGCCATTAGCTTTCTTGATTGAACATCAACCATTCCTACGAGACCCATTTCTATGTTGTCGTCTTGTCGCCGACAGATTACAACACCCAATAATGCTACAATAAAATCCAATCCCCGCCTTGTCTCCCATTTGTCTTTATTTCCGGCATGGGTTAGACTAGTATTCGGTGCTTCAAAACCTCAGGGGTTACCATAGTGTTGATACAAGAACTGAAAAGTGCAATACCCTTCAGATAAATTTCAATCCTGAATATCCTGACTAATACTCAGCAGATCCAGAAATTTGTGGGGAGATACTGGTCTTGGTGACACTGGATACCGACTTATAAAGATTGCGTTAAGGCCAACATAACCCGCAATCTCCTCTAGTATGGGTATGAGCTCAAAGTTAGAAAAATGGAACACATTTCGAGTTGGATCTCAAAAAGGTATCAAGGCTTCGATCGCGTCCAACCTTGGCTTGATGTTCAAAAGTCCGGTGAGACCACCCAGAACCTTTACCACAGTTTCTCTACTGGCTTTTTCAAAATCATTCCACCACATATGGAGCTATAAGGGATCTTTTTAAAAGCTGCAAAGGATTCTTTTTCATTTGTGTTCATCCTGCACATTTATTAAGGTGATTTAATAGCTTATTTTGATCAAAAAGCAAAAAGGCGACACTATTTTTCAAAATTTAATTTCACAATAAAATCCATCTTTGCAAATACGCCCTCTTAGTACTTCGGGGAAGAAAATTTAAAGGTTTTGCTTGCAAACCAGCCAATTTTTTTAAAAGGTGGTTGTTCTTGCAAAACGGGTTTCCGGCGCTCTTTTGGGACATTCGACATATTTTAAACAAGAATGGCATCACCCTACTTAATTGTGATAAAAATAAAATTTTGTTCTTCTTGGGCTATTTTTGCAAAAGGGAAGTTAGACCCGATGGTGGTTGCCTACGTGTCCCACATCCGGTGAGAATCAAACTGGTGTAGTTCGGGAAGATTTAACAAAAACAATTATTTTTTGAAAATAAGATTTTCTTCCCTTTTCTCTTTTTTTTTCTTTTTTATTTCAAAAATTCGGCAGAGTTTCAGTACAGTTGGACATTGGTTTTCAAAACGGGTGATTATCTCTCTTAACTCTCCCATTGCTATTTTCTTTTCTCAACTTTCTTCTATTATTCACGAGCCGATCAATATGCAAATCCGAATCAAATAAATATACAAGTAGAAAGTAGGACGCATCAGGATGTTCTTTTCATTTCAGGTACACCTGTCCTAGACAGACCCAACCCCTGTGTTGAGTCTCCAAAGTCAAATGCATGTGATGCAAACAAACGTTCCTACTAGATGCATCAGGATGTTCTTTTCATTTCAGGTACACCTGTCCTAGAAAGATCCAACCCATGTGTGAGTCTCCAAAGTCAAATGCACGTGATGCAAACAAACGTTCCTACTAGGGATCCAACATGAGGTTTTGTATACAAGGTTTAAATTCTGGGTTTATTGTTCTAGACCTGGCTTACCCGAGAGGATAGCTCGAGCTAGGGGGGCGGGGGGAAGCGTACTAGGAATACGGAAGCTTCACCGATCTTTGCAACTTGTCCGAACCTCGTTCTAAAATTTTGGATAAGACTCTAACAGAAAAGAATTTACACAAAGTTCACACTTCCCAGATGATATAGAAAACTCATAGGGAGAAGGGTTTCGTAGCAATTTATATACATTTCACAAAATAGCAAAGCGGTAAAAGCATTTAGCACATTAGGCTCAATCATGTAGAAAAACCAGATAATAAATAAAGCCAGTCATAATAGCTATTCTAAACTCGAATTCTTAAACCCTGAACCGAAATTCTGGGTTATGGTCCCCAGCAGAGTCACCAGAGCTGTCACACCTCCTTTTTTACTACACCACCCCCGAAAGGTAGTATATAACGGAGTTTTTCCAATTTAAGTGACATTATTCGAAATGGGATTATTTATTCTTTTTTATTCAGAGTCTCCACTTGGGATGGTTTCTTTTCTGGTGTCCAAAGTCATTGGTTAATTTTAAATCCCAAATCGAGAAAATTTCGACTTTACTTTTGAAGTCTGCGAAAAAAAATTATGAATATGAAATTCTGTTAACCCGAGGGAAGGTATTAGGCACCCCTGAATTTCGTGGTTCTAGCACGGTTGCTTAAACCATCATAATTGGCCTATTATCTTATTTTATAAAATGTTTTAGACTATGGTATATTTTAACTTATTAGCCGCTTTTAATTAATTTTGCGAAGATTCAACGTTATCTAAAATAAAACTAGAACCTCGTCACATGAAATGCACCCACGTTTCATGACACATTTTATCTAACGTGTGGAGATTTGGATTTGGGTCACATGAAAAGCACACTAGAGTTTAGGAAATTAATTTAAATAGTGCGCCTAAAGAAACTACGCGTTTGCAATTTTTCGAGGGCCATAGAAATTCTCTAGGTGGCACGCCTCGATTTCTAAAGATAAACATACTAATTAAACGAGGGCCATGCAGTTGAGATTTTGTTTGGCACAACACGCCTCAATTTATTCTAAGAAAGAACTTCCCGAGTCGACTTGATGAATTGATTAATTACTTACAAAGGCCAACGGGGATTTCTATGTTTTATTCTAAAGCGATACATTTAAACTTAAAGGGGAATTCGGGTGTGGACTTATAAAGGTATTAAACAACTCCAAAACCGAATTGGGCCAGCACAACTATTAATTGAAAGCTGGCTCGAACAGAAAAATGCAGGTCTGGGCATGAGGAACGTATACCAAGGCCCACTCGCGAAAGGACTTCGGATTTGGGCCTGCGATGAGCCCAAGTCTATCATGAGAACAGACTTGACTTCAAATTTAGACGGAGCCAACCCAAATTCAAGCAGAGCAAATAGGCTCCAAATGGCTATAACAAAGTCACAAAAAGATACTGAGTTTCAGCATCATGGATAAATAATCCATTAATGAAAACACCAATCAATTGAACTTTCTAAGATATTGTTGCAATTCCATGACACCAGAAGTTTACCCGATAATCTACACATTAATATGATTTCTATGTTCTCCACACACGCATTAACATATGTTTATCTCTATTCCATTTCCCTTTTAAATCCTTATTCTAAATGACTTCAAATCAGTGGTTGACTTCAAAATAGAACATTCAGCTACTCCTCATGACATCTTGCCTATAATGTAAGTCAAACTTGAATACACTAACATGAAATTATGGCACAAAATTATACTCACTAACACAACATAATTCTAGCTCAAACATAGAATCTAGTTGATGATCCAATTTCATCAAGTTACCATTCTTAATAGTTCAGATTTAAACACCAAAACAAGAACTCTAAATTCAACACCTAGCTATGAATGCTTTGCTAAAAATAACCGCATATCAAGTACAAACCCAACTCAGTTCTTATAATGAACATACAATGCACAAAATAAGCTTAGAATCCTATAATCGAAGAAAAATAAAACTAAACCAAAGACTGAAAACATTGAAGCCATGCTTAGCATTTCAAGTTTTATTTCATACTTTGAATCAAAACTTCACATGATGTGGGATTCAGGAAAGTGTACCTGGAAAGCCAAACAAAATAGAAAATGAAGGATCAGCCATGAACAATAGTAGCCAGCCCATATTCGACTAGTTAAAACTGAAATCGGACTCAAGAAATTTAATGGAACAGCAAAGGCACACCCAAACTTGAACCAGAACTTTTCAAACCACAACTTCAATCCATTTCAACCCCGGGATGAGAAACTATGATTTTCAGAAGTTTTTGTTCACAAAATGAAATAAGAAGACTCAACAATGAGCAGAGTTTGAGCAGTTTACTAAACAAAAAATGTGAGAAATTCAGAATTCTCAAGAAATCCACGCCGTTTTAGTTTTCTCTGTATTTTTTACCTCTTCCAATCTGCCTTGAATGTCAATTTATAATGCTTTTATAGGCAAGACATTACGGCAACTATAAGAGAATCAGATTGCCTTTCATTCCTTTTCAAATTTTGGTTTTTCCTTAGGAAACCTTAGGATAAAATTCAGAAACTCAAGTTAGTCTTAAACCCCCTTTCCAGAAAGCTTCCTAAGGTTATTACAAATAATTCTTTCACCTAAATTCTAAACTACCCTTCAAACCCCTATCAATTACTTTTATGAACCAGGTATGTGTCAAGTTGATCCAAAGGCTCAGCCTTAAACCATGGGCTTGCCACTCGAATTAAATCTCTTTCCTTGGGCCTCTGATTCACAGAGACTTAATTCAATCAACAATCAAAGTTCACAAAATTAATGGGCTAAATGAAATTGCCCAAAAACCAGAGCTCCTTTTTTTGAAAAATAAATAAACAAAAGAACACAGAATTTAAAACAAACGTGAAATATTAACTTTAATTGAAAGTATGCAAACAGAAATGATTATAATAATGGAAAAAACAAATAACTCAAGATATGAAGCGAGATGATGAAGACTGGTGCCTTAAATGAAACAAAAGAAAAAATATGATGGAAAAAGAAAGAAAAATGAGCATACCTAAGAGACAATCCAAACACATCTTGAAAATAAACTTGAGCTTTTGATTTTCACAAAAAGAGGCTTTAATAGTGTGTTCTCAAACGAAAACACCTGAATAAAGCATGTTTCAAACTCAAATCTTCAACACTCGTCGATTGGATTTTTTGGGGTTTTAGGATTCATATATTCAAATTGATATTTGAGGGGTTCTAGGTGATTTGAGGAAAGGTAATTGGAGATTTGGTATGAGGAGGTGAAGGAGGTCCTGTGGTGTAAATATGGGGGCGATTGGAGGTGGCCCCGCCGAAAAAAATTGTTAGGACGGCGCTAGAGTTTTTTTTTTTTGATCTGAAATTCAAGAGACTTCATGTGGATTGAGGTGAACAGAGTGGGAATTTGACATGATGGGGTGGAGAGGAGTTCAGGTAATTGTTTCGGTGGCCATTGGTGGTCGGCCAGCACCGTGGGCGATTTCTGGCAGGCGGCGGATGATGGTGATTAGAGAGGTGAATAGGAGGTATTTGAGGGTGCAAGGTGATACAAAATGGGGGGAGGGGAGGGGAGGGGTAGGCATTTGGATACTTTTATATCTAATACGACTCCAGTTCCGGACCGTTAGATCAAAAGAGATCAACAGTCCTGTTTGAGGGCTATTAAAACGGGGCCAGTTAGTCATTGGGGGACTGGACCAGGTTTTGGGCTGGGTTCGAGTGGGTTTGGACGGGTATTGGGGTGGATTGGCCCAAAATTGATCTCCTTTTTAATTCCATTTCTTTTTCTTCTCTTTTTTTTTATTAAAAAAATCCTTTTCTTTTTCAAATAAAAATAAATAAATAAAATTATAAATTAACTCTTAAAACTAATTTAACCTAACAAATACTAATCAATGTTAAATAATAATTATCACAAATAATTAAAAATCAAATTTAAATGAAAACTATCACAATTCAGATATAAAAAAGTGCAAAAATAAACTATTTTTGTGATTTTCTTTTATTTTTTTAATATTTATTTACTAATTAATATAAAAATATAAAATTGGAACCTAAATGCAAGTGCAACATATTTTTGAATTTTTTAGGGATTAAATAGAATTAAACGTGCACACAAAAATGCAAACAAACAAGAAAATTATGCAATAATTCCTAAATACCACATAATTAACGAAACAATATAATCTTGGAAATTATGTAGGAGCAATTCATGTGAGGAAAAATTCACGTGCTCATAGTACCGGTTGGTTTTTGGAAAAGCTTGTTATCTCCAGGTTGAATTAGAGCACAAGGCTATATGGACTTTGAAAAAGTTAAATCTTGAAAGGGATGTTTCAGCAAATCTCTGGGTGGAGCAACTCAATGAGCTCGATGAGTTCCGTTTTCATGCCTATTCCAGCTGGTCCTTGTACAAGGACAAGATGAAATACTTACATGAAAAGTATGAACGTTGAAAGGAATTCAAGGAAAGTGACCTGGTTCTCTTATTCAACTCCCCGTTATGACTATATTCGGGAAAGCTCAAGTCAAAATAGAGTGGATTTTTTAAGGTGGTGCTTGTGTCTCCGTTTGGTGCTCTTGATTTGAAAAACAAAAATGGTAAAATCTTAAGAATTAATGCGTATAGAGTGAAGGACAATATTGGCAAGTTTGGTTACAGCCACGTGGTGGCAATGATCCATCTCAAAGGATTGATGGTATCCTGCGTCGTGTTGTGGCATTAAATCAGGCACTTCTTAGGAGGCAATCCATGTGTCTTTCTTCTTTTTTTTTTTCTTAGTATAGAACTTGTTTTAAACTAACTGGGTATGGGATATCTGTAGGAATAATTAATGCAGTGCAGGAGTAAGCTAGAAAACTTTTGTAACTGTCTGAAGTTGGACCGTTGACAATGCTCGATTTTCTGCCGTCAGCGGTGTCCTTATCAGAGAGACGGAAATTGGTAGCGAACGCGGGATTGAAGTCCAAAATGAGACTTCTCTAAAGTTTCAACCTCATCCGCAGTGCGTTCTTCGTGGTAAGCATTGCCCAATTATAACCATGTACCATTTACCACGCTCGGCGGTAGTTTAATTCAAGCAGGTATTCTGTTCTTCATAAGAACATACCGCAATGATTTACCGCAGCCGCGCCAATCAAGTATTGTGGGTCCGAGGGTGTTTTCTATAAATATAAGATCATGAAGCATTTTACCCTTTCCGGCCTTTTCACTCTTATGCTAAAATTGCACTGTTCATTTGAGCCATAGTCTTTACAAAACATAAAATTAGAGTCCATTTTTATTATTCATTACACATCTTGTAATTTCACTCTTTCATTACTCTTTGATTTTGCAGTTGTTTTTCTTTTACTAGTTAGTTTTAATCTCTTCTCCGTTTTTTTCTTTTAATTTAACTTAGGGTTCCTTAGAATTAACTAAATTGGGCTTAAATAGTTAGGGTTGATTAATTAATTGCTAGTTAGGGTTAACAGTGTAGATTATATTGCTAAATGTATGTAAAATTTAAAATCCTACGTTGACTTGGTGTAATGTAGAAAATAAATTTGCCTCCCGAGATAAATTAGTAGCCAAAAGTAGAATAATTTACTTTCTCCCTTTAAGATCATATGGATTATTATGACTTATCCTAATATTAAAGGTATGGGAAGTAACATTATATTTGCAAACAATGATTAAATCTAGAGGTGGCAGTGAGAAAAAAAAGGGAAAGCAGAGTCCTCCTAGTGTAGGGGATGAGGACAAATTAAGTTAACCCAAGCAATACAGAAATCAATTGGTCAAATGAAGAAAAATATGAAAGTTGCAGTCAGAGTTGCATTACACTCAGAGGGGAGAGACTATGTCCCCTCGCGGAAGGCCTCAGAGGGTTACTCGGTGCCCACACATGTACCAACTTTCTGGGAGGTTTCATTTGACCAACGAGTCTTCACCCCCAGCCTCTCCTTCTTCTCCAGCTTCTTCTGAGTCGTTTGATGGATCAGCGGAGAGTAGTGAGTCCTCAGCTTCAGCCTCATCTACAACTTTGTCACATGGACAGGATCCTACAGATGTAGATGCCAAGGTACTGGATAAAGGGAGACAGGAGATGCCCCAAATCGTAGGTGTGGAAAGGACAAGAAAACTAGAGGTATGGCAGCAGAAGTTTATCAGTGAGCTAGCATACCACAAATTCAGGGAGTGGTGGCCTCAAAAGTCACTCATACATGAGCTTTAGTTCATAGAGCGGGATCTTCTGCCTCACAACCCTAATGTGAAGCAGCAATTTAATGAAGGAGTGGGTGGGAATACTGTTGGAAACACATTCCCAAAGCATTATACTAAAACGTGTGCTCATATGTGTAGGTTTTGATGAATGACAAACGATGCGCAAATTGATATATGATGAAGTTCAAGTACAAGCGCACAATTGATATATAACGAGATTCAAGCACAAGACCAAGTTTTATAGTTTTACATGAGTCGTTCTTAATTGTGATCTTGATCCGACAACTTGACTCATGACATGGCTTCTCTCGTAAAATTACTTTTACAAAATCATGCATATTTAATTTAATGCTAAATGATTTTAAATCATGCATATTTACTTTAGTCAAAATGATTTTTAAACATGCCTCTAAAATCTGGACTAAGATAATCGATTATGTACTTATGATAATCGATTATGTTAAGCCAAGACTGCATGACAATCGATTGTGAACTAATGACAATCGATTGTGTTAAGGCAGTGAGCATCAGATTTTTCAAATCTGCATGACAATCGATTGTGAACCTTATGACAATCGATTGTGATGAGGCAGTGTCCATCAAAGTTTTTAACGCTCAAAATAATCGATTGTGAAGTTAATGACAATCGATTGTGATGAGGCAGTGTCCATCAAAGTTTTTCAACGCTCAAAATAATCGATTGTGAAGTTAATGACAATCGATTGTGAAGAGACAGTGCCCATCAGATTTTTCAAAGTCATAAAATAATCGATTGTGAACATGTGACAATCGATTGTGTTGAGACAGTGTCTTCTAGACTTTTTCAAAGTTATTAAATAATCGATTGTGAGTATATAACAATCGATTGTTACGAGGCAGTGTCTAAATTGATTTTTCAAGACTGATATATAATCGATTGTTAGCTTAGTATAATCGATTGTATAACTAACCGTTGCCAAAATATTTTCAAATACCGTCAGGTAATCGATTGTTGATTTTGTACAATCGATTGTTGAAATTAAAATCTGGAAAAGATTTTTTGAATGTTGCTGAATAATCGATTATTGATTTTGTATAATCGATTGTTTTACGTAAAATCTGGAAATGATTTTGTGAACGTTGCCAATAATCGATTGTTGATCTTGAATAATCGATTGTTAAGCGTAAAATCTGGGATTGATTTTTGGAACGATTGGCAAACAATCGATTGTGGATTCTTGACAATCGATTGTCACACAGTAAAATCAGCAACTCTTAATTGGCAATTAGGCAACGGTAATGCCAAGTTTTTCAACTATAAATACAGCTTAAATTCAGTCTTTTGAGTACACAATAACACACAACAACTGATCATTCAATTGCTAAAGCTTGCATACTCTATTGCTTATTATTTTATATTCATTACATAAGTTTTTGAGAGCCAAAATATTGTTCAAAGTTGTTGTGATCTTGAGCGTATTCTTTTACTCATCTCTACTCATTAAGGAGTGTCTTGTTTGAGTGCTTAGTGTATTGTACACTTGAAGAGAATTGTTATTCTCTTGTTGTAAGAAGGAACTTGTGTTTTCTTGGTTGAAGTCTTGGAGTGTTGTATCTCCGAGCAAAGGTGTTGAGGCTTGTGTCCTCAAGTTGTAAAGGTTTGTTAAGCACCCGGAAGCTTGACAAGTTAGTGGAAATCTCGAGAGAGTCTCTCGGGGACTGGACTAGCCACGGGTTGTGGTGAACCAGAATACTTCGGTGTGTTCTTTCTTTTTTATCGCACTTATTTATTTCCTGCAAATTTTATATTCCGCAAGTTTACGCTAATTTTTATTATAACGCTATTCATCCACCCCCTCTAACGTTAAGCGTATTATCTAACAAATACTTCACTAACAAGGTGCCAGATGCTAATGAGCACATAATCAAGGAATTCTACACCAATGCCTCCTAAATAAAAAAAGGCACATTTCTGACTAAGATGCAGAATCTGAAGGTCAAATTTGATGGAAAGACTTTGAATGATTACCTTCATTTCAACGATAAAGATGAGTCGTTATACTTATAGAAGGTGGCAATGGATGAGGCGGCCCACCCGTGCTTAGCATCACTACTTGCTCTCCCAGATACTACTCTAGCATGGTCGACAGCGGGGGTTCCTATCTTGAGAAACACCCTGAACTTTGAGGAAAATGGTTAGGAGACCTTTATGTGCAGCAGACTAGACCCCACTACTCACGAGAGTGACATGCCGCTTTCCTAGGCGATTATAGTGACAGATATCATGGCGAGATTCTCGATCAATGTCTGGAATATCATGTATAGTGTGATCACTAGAGTGGTCAATGAAGATGATAGATCTTACCCCATCCTGAACTTCCTCGCCATCTACTTGGAAGATCAGGAGGTGGAGAAAACAGATTTTGATATCAAGGTGAAGCTCAAGAAGCCCTTCTCATGGTATATATTTTAGGGTCCCGATAACCCCAAATATAAGGGATCCAAGGGCAAATCTACTACTTTTACTGGACAGTCTGAAGAACCATCAATGGCAGTCACTACTCTATAGCCTCCCTCGAGACCATCTACTTCCACACCTACCTTATTGCCCTCCTTGTCAACATATCATGTAACTTCCCGTAGATTGAACCATATCCTCTCTAGCATCAATAATTGTATGCAGGCAGCAACTTCTAAGTTGTTTGTATTATGCAGTTCAGTGGCAGCGCAGTCAGCTACCGCATAGCCCCAGGTGCCAGTTTTACTAGAGGAGTCCCTTAAGGAGCTTCTGGAAAACCAGAAGAAGCTCCTGGACAACCAAAATCTTATCATGGATTCTCTTTCCATTCAAGAAAAATAAATTAAGGAGCTGAGAAAGCAGACAAAGAAGCTGAAAAAGACTCGAGCCTCAATGAAGTCGGTGAAGCAATTGAGGGGAGATGTGGAGAAGATGAAGTCAGCTGACGACTTACCATTGGATCTTTTATTGGAGGATCCAGTGGTAGAAGCTCACACAGAGCAGGTTCAGGAGTACGAGACTGAGGGAGACCCCAGGAGAAGGAGAGTGCTTCCCCAGGTTGATGACGTAGAGATTTAGCTGGATGATCTTGAGGGAGGTGCCTCAGACCTGCCACAAGACCCCGAGCCAAGTGATCCAGGCACCCAGCCACTAGACCCCATACAGACAGAGGACCCATAGGGAGTTTTCTTTACTCTCTAACCTCTTCTTAATCTTATTTTTTGTTATTTAGCATTGAGGACAATGCTAGCTTTCATTTGAGGGGGTTGTCCTATTTTCACTTGTGATACTGGGATGTAAATATGAAACTTATTTTTCCTTTATTGTTATTTTTCACTTTTGGTTTGATATATAACTTTACCATTTATTTCACTATTCATTGTTTTTCAATCTCATTCTGTATATAAAGTTACTTTCTCATGTATATATTCATTCACTATTATGTATATTCGTCTCAATCCCCTATTGTACATATTCAGTTTAATTTCTGTATTCTACTTCATAACTTCTTTTGCAACTTTCTGTAATAGCATAGCTTCTTATTTCATTTAGTGTCTTCTTTTTCGGTTTATATCTTCTTATTTGACAAGTTGTTGTGATCAATAAGCCTTTTATTTTCTTAATGTCACGGTTCTTTCGAAAGGTGGAATTTGTGTGAACTGTGTGGCTCTTCCCGCTGATGGATGGCATGCCAACTTTCTTAAGGGTTTGAGTCTGTTTTCTTTTTGTTTTTGTGCAAATAGTAGCTAGTAAATAATGGTGCCTTAGGCAAAGCTTCACTTGGGCCCAACACATTTACCTTTGACCTTAAGGTTAAAAATTAATTGGTGTGTATAGGATGGTGATAGTTGTGACGAGACTCTTGTGTTGACTAAAAATTCATTAAGTGGTTTTTCAGAACCATTTGCAATGCTCAAATATTAGCTAAGGTTGTTGTGTGCCCCCAATTCTGTCTCTTTAGAAATCTTATAGATTGTGTGGTGGGGTTTGGATTTGTAAGTCCAAGTCCCATGCCAATAGGTCTAGAACTTGCCCTGAGTGTTTGTCTTGGCGAAATCCTAAGTGTAGCTCAACTTGAGAAGAGATTATTATCTCTCCTTAATCCAAATTGAAGCTTTAAAACATCCATAACCTACCAAGAATGATATCCCTTGTAAATCTTGTTGAGCAATAATCCTTATTCTTTCAATAACCATGATACAAGACTTTATCCATTCTAAAATGAGCCTCTCTTGGCACCCGATATTTCCTTCACATAAGGCAAAATCATAAGTTTTGGGGGAGAGACAAGGAATACAAAAAGTGATAAAAGGTACAAAAGGAAGAAAAAGAAAGGCAGAAAGAAAAAGAAAGAAAATCTATAAAGTCAAAAAGAAAGTGAACAATGTGGAAGAAATGAAGGGATTCAATAAAAGCAAAGATGAAAGGCCTGGAAAAGCTAGAAAGGAGAAAAAGGATTGATATGAACAAGAAAGACTGACAGTGTGTCTCTCTAGCACCTTTTAAATAAGTAAATGACTCAAAGAGTCTAGAAAGTTTTAGTTAAAATGAAGTGCTTATGGAAAGATTAAACCTTCATAGACCAATATATCCTAACCTGAACCAAAAGCGTTCATTACTTTCCCACAAAAGCCCTATATGATCTTGAGTTGAATGAGCTTACATTAGTGCTGATTCATATAAGGGGCAAGCTTATGGTACTCAGAGCCACACTTGTGATATTCCATTGAGAGAGATGAGTGTGTTTCCCAAAATCCTCGTTCTGAGTGTGACAATGAAGAAATGAGGTTTGCTTATGAAGAGTTGAGGAGTATGAGTTTGGGTTTCACAATGACCAATGTAATAGAAAGAGTTTTCTTGATGAGTTGAGTCAACTCTTGACGCTTTTGTGTCACACTAAAGCCATTGTGCAAAAAAGGTTAAATGATGTTAATGATGCATTTGAGTTGAGGGTAACTTTTAGGCTCAGTTGATGTTAGATGAGGTCACTTTAGGACAACTGAAATTTTTCTTTCTTTTATCTTGAGGAGGTGGGAGTTACTTTGTTTCTTAAGGACAAGCAAAAGCTAAGTTTAGGGAGTTGATAACTAGGGATTCTAGCCTATTTTATGCTCCGTTTTGCTTAAGTTTTGGATTAAAAGTGTGTACAAGTATTCCTGAAAGGTAACTTATTGTGCTTGTTTGCCGTGTTTGGTTAAAAAGAGACAAGAAAGTTAAAAACATCTCATAAAGGAGTGAAAACTGCACAAGTCAAAGCTGAGTCAAAAGAGCGCTGACAACGAAGAAACTGGCGCGGACGTTGAGGGTCCAACGCTGAGGCAGTCTTGTTTACGCTCTCAGCGGTGGCAAAGTTCAGAGAGTAATGTTATGGGCTTAACAAGTCACCGCTGCCCGCGGTGAAATTGCACGGAAGTGGTAGCTTTTGCAAGTCCTCGGTCAAGTTACTACCCTCAGCGGAAGTGAGAATTAGCGAAGAAAGTTTGGAGCTCAAAAGAAGATCGTGGCATATAATCATATTTCGCAGCTATAGTTGGACTAGTGCTGAGGTGGTATATTTTTCATTCTCAGTGGACACAAAGTTTAAAAAAGGAGAACCATAGTCCGCGCTCGCTTTTGCATGACTGTTGCAGTCCAAACGCTGAGGCAGTCCATTTTCCATTGTTCGTGATATCCGATAGGGGCAATTTTGTTCAAAAAATTTAGTTGTGTATAAATAGCTATTTTCTGCTTTTAGGTCATCTGCTGTGAGAGGAACACATGAACAACATCTTTTTGTTATTTTGAGTAATTTTAGTTCTTGGTTAACCATTAATCTTATATTCTTCTCTTGTAATTACTTTTTATGTGTTATATTTCATCTAAATCTTTGATTATGAGTAGTTACATCCATTAGCTAGGGTTCTGGCTCAACCCTAGAGTGGTATTTAATGGTTCTTCAATTTTAGGGCTTAAATGTTTATGGGTGAATGATATTTGGATTTATTTATGTATTAAATACTGAATTGGTGGTTGCAAATGCTGATTTGTGCCTTTTTGACTTAGGCTCGTCATGAGAAAGAGAGACTAAGTCTAGGAAATTCAAACAAACAAGGAACTAGGTTACATTGAAGAGATTGATAGCCCCAATTAAAGGGTCAAACCTAGAGATAGTAATACCCGGCTTGAGCCAATTTTGCTTGCATTGTTTGAGCACCCAGTTGGGCTTGAGAAATCCAATTAGGGTAAAGTCACTCAAACTACCGAGAGGTATAGACTGAGCAGTTGATACAACCTATATCCACACGCGTTAGTTCATGCCATATGTTAGTTAACATAAATCCAAGAAGGAATTATCCTTGAGATGATAAGAAGTTAATCCTATTGATCTTAAGTGATACAAGGGTGTATAAGGGTGATTAACAAGTATTAGAATTTAAGCGAATCAAGGATGTTGTAACTCATATTTTTAGGTAAATCTAGAGGTTCTTAATACACTTAAAAGGTCATGTATAAAGGTATTTGAATCATATAATATCCATATTATAAGTATTGAAGTCAAACGAGTTCTGAAACAAAAGTCGACAAAGGTTGTCGCAACTTAGGTTCATAATTTTACTTAAACATTAAGTCAAATGTTGATAAGATTTTCTCCCAATTTAGAATATATTACGGGGTGATCTACCCACCAAATTAAATATCTATGAGTCTAATTTCCAATGCATTAAACCGTTTGTCAATATGAACTTGGAGTATAGAAATATTCATATTTTTCCACACTTGCGCAGATTGGTAGATGACAAGTAGGTGCATCACCTACTTGCCAAAATAATAGGACGAAATTAAAAGACCTAAGTCGGCCAAGAGAGGACTTTTAAGGATTTATGAACTCAGTTATTTCACCCATATTTCAGACCCTCAAAACCGAAGTTAACCCCTGCAACTCCTTCCCAAAAATCTCACGCAAACTCTAATCGATTTTCCCTCTCTTTCAAGTTCTATTTGAAGGTAAAACCTAGAGTTTGAAGAACCAAGGGAAGGGATAAGTTATCCAACAAGTAAGTTAAGTTACTTCCATCTTTCATACATTTTTCTCTGCTGTGAGTTCATGGTAATTTGTTCTATACAATGTAAGAACTACCGGGATGGTGATCAGAAGCCGTGAGTTCGAGCTATTCACTTGTAGCAAACTGTTTTGTGGACTGTTTTGTGTTGCTGTTGGTCTGTGTGTTTTACTACCATTTTGTGGAGTTTTGGAGGTGGAATAGTGTGGATAAATACCATATATATGTAGGGTTCTGGGCTAATAGTTATTCGTAACATTTCCGGGTCGTTTGACACGACTGCGGTGGTCGTCATATGTATGAAGTAATTAGCTTCTGCATGGACTGTTTTGGGAGGCTCTATATGTTTATAATTGATGTTGTTTGGGCTGTTTGGTGATTGTTTTGAATGGTTTGAAGTCATATATATAGGAGAGGTTCTGTTCGTTTCATCGTAAAATAGGTTGGGGTCGGTACATAATAGTTATGACGCTTAAATGATAACGATAGTATCATATCTCTTCTTGTAGACTAAGGAGTTGTGACAATTGTACAGCTTGATTGGGGCAGTATATACAAGGTATGTGAGGCTATCTCTTTCCTTCTTTTGCACGACTCCAATTAATGTAATGAACGAGCTTCCAAGGATACTCTACTCTTAGAAGCTAGTGGTACTTACATTGTTTCCCCTCTTGTGGAATGAATGTTGCTTCTCTTATTCTTAATGTTATCAATGTTGTTGGTACTTCCTGATTCTTATAAGGTTCATAGTGAAGAGTTTGTCCTAATAATTTGTACAAAGGATACCGACCTTACGTCACTCCGAAAGGTCTAGAACGTGTTTCCATGAGTTGAGCATGTATTATATATATTTATCTATTTTACTCTACTGAGGTGCGGCACCTATTGTGCAACCACTGATTAGTTGGGTTTTTCCGAGCTCCACATGACCGAGTAGGATTCTACCGACCTTATGATGGCTGGGTACGTTATTACCGAGCCTATTACGGCCGGGTACAATATGAGGATGATGATGCCCACAGAGGCGTATGTTTTATAAGTTTATGTATTTATGCACATGTAGCATGCATTTCATGTCAGTAGCGGTCAAATGTACTTAGATGTTACATGTTGTATATTCTCTATTACTGCTTACATTACTATTTGTATTTATTGTTCCCTACCTTACATACTGAGTACTTTATTCATACTAATGTCCTTTTATTTGTGGACGCTATATGTCGTGTTGCAGGTCCTGATAAACAGGCAGGTGCAGCTCTCCCATCACATTAGGCTATCCAGTTCAGCGGTGATTGGCGAGATCCCTTCTCCGGACTTGTCGTGGTCTTGGTATGCATTTTTGTTATGGAAATTATGGGTATGTCGGGGCCCTGTTCCGGCTATGTTGCAGTATTTATGTTCCTTTAGAGGCTCATAGACAGGTTTTGACACATGTATAGTTGGTATGCCTTATCGTGTATAGTCTTTCAACGTAGCGTGGTAGCACGTACCTTATACATAGTTGTTTTTACTGTCTGGTCATCCCATGTTAGGTACGGTCATGCCGTCATATTTTATAGTTGGTTGTCCATGATCCATGTCTACCATTTATATTGATTTCGTCAGCCCTAGAAGATAATAAAGAAGGTTAGATAAAATGTACGTTGGTGCTTGGCAAGTATGATCGGGTGCTAGTCACGGCCATCCAGTTTGGTTCGTGACAGTATTTATGTGAAATTGCTATATCATGATCCTAATAATAACAAATTTTTCCTAAGTTTTATATCTTGTTAGATACTCACCTAAAAATAATTCACTTCCCTAGTTCCTTCAGAGCAATTAAGAAAACCTTACAAAAATATCATACTAAGCTTGTTTCCTGTATCAATAATATTAAAGTAGAATAGTAAACAAACAAATAATGAATGGAAGTGTAATTAAGAACATTGCACATTGCAAGATTAGATAGGAACCCAATTCCAAACCTATATTATCTCTCTGTGGATTCAATCCCGACCTTTCGGGTAAAAGCTGCATCGACCACTCTTGCCACTCTATAGAGGTATAGGGTTGGAGATGATCAAAGTGCAATCTCATTCCTTTTTATTTTTATCACGTTCTTCCTTGACCATTCCATGATTACTAGAACCACAAGTTCTGACTTAATGCCATATCACTCCATATTCCCCCCTTTAGGGAAGTACTAAGATTTAGTATTACGACGAGCTACCTATAGATGTTTTACCTCTTTCCCTTAGGCGTCTTTTCACATCATCGATGACTCTTACTCGTCTTGCAGTGATCCTTCTGTACCAAGGATAACAAACTCCCTTACTCATGAGGGAGACACTTAGTGTAACTACCATATATAGTCCCTTAAACTTTTGCTCACGTCTTCCTGAATGACCATTTTCCAAATTTCTCATGAGTCTTCTTCAATTGTCCATTCTATTATTGCCAAAATGCAATCCAAAATTATCATGATGTCGACCATTGTCAAACCACTCAGTTCCTAATTCATGTTTAGTTTATCTTATTCACCAATCCATACTGATTTCTATTGTTCTAGGGTCTAACTTTTCCTTTTGGTAATGACATTAGAGTTACAAACTTATTTCTCGAAATGATGATATGACTTTATGGCCTGTACTTTTTTTTTATCTCAAGGACTGTCACCTCTCGATTTTTCCTTCACTTGACTATAGACTCTATAGTACTGTGATCTTTTTGATCTACCATTGTCATCACGTATCACATCTTACTTATAATGCATCATTAACTCTCCTTTTTTTTCCACTAACACCTTTGTCTATCACTTTATTTTGAAAACTACAACAAGACATTCTTTTGCTTTTAGCTCCTCTTGCCCCATACCTTGGCTCTCCGAGTTGTTGACATTATCGTTCTACTAGGGATGGAAGCCATACTGAGTAATATTTGTCTCTTCTAGGCTTCCAGTGCCTATCTTTGTGGTACTTATATCTAGCTGTTCTATATTAGAGTGCACTGTCTGGATGTCTCACAAGGAGATTTATTTGCACATTTGCAATATCCTTCATAACTTTCAACTAACGCAAAAAGTCTATCCATCATTTTGGGTTACTCTAACCCCAGCAGGATCCTAGTATCCCACCTTCTCTTAAACTATATATGTTAGCTCCGATAGGGCACAATTGAGATGGGTGCGACCAATAGTACATACATTTATTACTGTTGAAGGTAACTCAAATGCTTAAATTTTGCTTGAATTATAAATATTGATAATATTAATTAACTGGGCGCCTTGTACCCTTCTTCACCTTGCTTATTTTAATTGTTGAAACTTGTATCTACCATATGAATCTCTCATTGCTTTTCACCATACAGGTTGATAGATATTCCTGCATTAAGGCTCCTTATCAAGAATCTTACACATCTTAGTACACACATGATCTGGTGAAAACCTTAAACTTACTCATCATAAGCATCATGCAAAATCGAGTTCCTCTAAATCAACTCTTTCACAACCACATGAAATCTCTTACCAGCTGTCTTTTTGAATGTAGGTATTGTCTTATTACGAGTAAAATAGAGTTTAAGAGTTTGAATTCTTATAAATGAGCTCTACCACATGATCTAGAGTAAGAAGAAAGGGTGACAATCCTAAATGTCTTGTAGCCTCCTGCTTATAAGTGTGGTGCACAACATACGCATAAACAAGACTCTACGAGACACATCTTGTAGAGTCCCTAGGACAGAACTGCTCTGATCCCAGAATTGTCACGATACAAATTGATGGGCCGCAATGGACATCCGGTACCTTACTCAACTGAGTACCAACGTAATGTATCTTTCGTGTCATTCTATCATAGGTAAATGAACCAAAGTAAAGCATTGTTGATGCCTATTTTTTTAGGCAAAATCAGGTTAATGACATTTTTGGAGGACAACTCGTTCCCTTTTGGAAATTAGGTTTTGAATTTGAAGAGTCGCCACCTAATTATTAAGTGCATTAGGAAACTAAGAAGGGTTTTGAGTTGAAGAACCAGAATTTGGGTAAGGGCTAGAAATTATCTGGGGGGGAAGGTGTTAGGCATCCCCTAAGATCCACTAGTGTGGTTCCCGACTATGTTATAATTGTGACTTCACGTACGAGTAAGCAAATAAGGGCTCAAGTAGAGGGAGTTTTCACATAATATTGCAAGTAAAAAAAAGGAAAGAGGGCAGAAATTTTGATGAAAAGATTTAAAAAGTTATGAAAAATAAAAAACAAGTAAACAGAAGAGGGTCCTAGGTTTATGGTTAAAATGGATCACATCAATGCAAGACCAAGTAATCACTCCTCAAAAGAGATGGGCTACAAGAGGTATTACCGCACCGGTCATCATATCCATATCTACCTCTCCCACCCCATTACGGTATTAAAGCGCGGAATAGTATCGTTACCTATTGCATGTTATTACCCGTCCCAATCCTATCAGTCCCGGAGGCGTTAGGACTACTAATTCTAAAGGGGAGGGAGTTGGGGCTTTTTAGAGTTTAAAAGGATAAAATTTTAGGGTGACAAACAAGAACACCTAAGCAGTTTGGGAGGAGGGAAGAAAGAAAATAGTAGTTAAGGCTCAAATAGGCCTACTCACTTAAGGATCAAATAATATAGCATGACTTCAAATACTAGTTATGATCTGAGTTATCTTTAAAGCGTTAGGACAGACTGATTTATCATATATTTCTCATATGAGAAGTCCGAATTAGGCTTGGTTTGACTGTAATTTATTAAGAACTGACCATGTTGATTAATCACCTATGGCTTGCCTAGGTGAGACCTATAGGCATGATATCTAATAGTGCAGAAGGTGTACTGGTTTTAATAGAAAGGATTACTGGTTTTATAAACAAAAGGTTTTGCAGATTTTAAACGATCTTATTTGCCGATTTTAGACTCATATAGACGAAGCTGATTCAACTTATTACTCATATAGGTATGATTTCTAAGCGTTATTGATTATAAACAATTTATAGTTGAAACAAGAGTGTAGAAGTCATATATGCATGGTATCTAGAAGGTTGTTTATTATTTAAACCTATGAACAGGTTTGCCTAGTGATGGATGTAGGGGCAAGAATTTAGGAAGTCCTATAGGCATAATATCTAGCATGTTGTTTACTATTTAAACCTATGAACAAGTTTTCCTAGTGATTGATATATGCATATTATTATTAAAGCTAGGATCGTTTGCCTAATGACATATATATGCCGAAGTGCAGAAAAACCTATGATCATGGTTTCTATATGCATAAATGCAAAAACTTAGAGACAGAATTTCAATATGCAGGAATGCAAAACTTATAGGCAGGATTTCTAAGATGAGAATGTAGAACATATAGGCAGGATTTCTAAGATGAGAATGCAGAAGTTCAAAAATTCCTATGAACAAGTTAACTAGATGAAAGCAATAACCTATAGGCATATTGTCTATGTGAATGCAGGAATCAGAAAAATCCTATAGGCAAGTTATTTACCCTTTGTATACATTCATTTCTATCCCTTTCCACTAGATATCTCCATAGTTATTACAAATTATTACATATCAAAATGAACTAGAAAAAGTTTAAAAAAAAAAAGAATTAAGTCAGAAATTCAAGCTACACCCAAACAGCCTAATTCAGATTCAAGGTCTAACAATATGCAATAAACAAACTTTCAGGATCAGATTTCCAAATGCCTTTCTCTTATTTAGGATGTGTCAAAGTTCCCAGGAGTCTCAAAGGGCTCCGGGCAACTCTTAAACCCAAATACAGTACAGAATTAGATCATAGTGCAGTGTGGAAGGGTCAGCCCTCAAAAGTCCAAGTTCAGAGGGAACTCAAATTCCAAAAGCAAGGCTCATAAGAGGGAGGCAGAGCTTAGAGTATAAGAGTAAGTGCAAGTACATAAAGAGGGAATTAAGGAAAGCCATGGCAGGCTAGTGGTCATGCCCAGCAATTGGTAGTGTTGGCATACCCCTAACCAGTCTGTTAGCCCAATCTTAGGAGTTAGGATCCATTCTGGATCAGGTTCAGACCTGGGCAGCAACATGGATACTTCTAATCCATGAGCGTTAACTAACACACATAGAAAGGGTGAGGGTACAGGGAATTCATGACAAACAGCAGATGCAAAGAGAAAGTAGAACATGAATAGTAAAGTAGACAGAAGTATAGCAACTGTAAAGTAAACACATAGGGAAGAAGCTGAAATCAAAATTTAGACATACTAGTTTCAAGGAAACAAATAAGTGAAAGAAGGAGTCTTGTAAGACAAATTGCAAGCAAACAGTACAAAAGACCCTAAAAGAGAGTAGAGTATTGAAAGAATATCGTAATTGAGAGTGTGAGAATATTGAATTTGAAGTGTTCACTAATTGATGTTGTGCATAGAAGGGTCGTGCCCCTTTAACAGTGCAGTAAGCAAGTAAGAAAGGCAAGGAAAATATTCACTGAAATCAATCTCCCTTTAGTTAAGATATTTCAATTTCAAAGGGTAAAAACCAATTAAGGAAATGGGTTTTTGATTGAAACCTTTTCAAATTAGCATAAAAGGGATAATACATAGAAGTCATTTAAGGAAACATTCAATAGTACACGGTTTGTGACAAATATGGAAAGGAAATCAATCAACAGCCAGTAAATCACAAGGTCTGAGATTTGGTATGAATGAACCAAGTGGTGAATATGGGAAATATTTTTATCATAAGGAAAAAAACCAACAAACCATCAATTAGACCTATTAAAAAGGAATTCTGAATCAATCACAAGTTTGAAAAACTTTTTGAAGAAAGATTCATCACATATAAAAGCATGCAGACGCGTTAAACATGAAAGAAACTTGTCATGCCTTTGTAAAAAAATCAGTAGCAAGAAAAGAGTTTAGCAAAAAGTTCAACATTGTATGAAAACAAAGATATCCAAATTCAGTAAGAGGTTTATAACCAGTCTGAAAGAGTTAAGGGGACTTGAAATAAAAACCTAGTTCAAACAAACTAGAAAACATAAAGGAGAGGTCAAGCAAATTGAGTCGAGACATGTGTAGAGGTTTCAGAAGAGAGCTGAAGCTTCTAACATGCTTCTTTTAGAAATAATGAGAAAACATGGTAGCAAAGTAACATGCGAAAAATAGCAGGATTCAGAGAATAGAATGATAAATACTGATAAGAATAGCAGAGGAAACATGATTAAGAAGCTCATTTAGAAGAACTCAAACAAAGTTCAGTAGAAAAAAATAGTGATAACACTTAGTAATGCGGTAGAAAAATACAATAAAGAGATTTACAAAACATAATGGAAATACTGGTAGGAACAGTAGAAGAAACATGCTTAAGGATGTTTTTTAAAAGAAACTTAAACGGGGCTCAGTAGAAGACAAATAAAGAACTTTTAGTACTTAGTAGGAAAATACAGTAGAAGAACACAAGAACATCAGAAAAATTATAGCAAAAAAGCACATATAGAAAAACACAGTAAGATAGACATACAAGAGCATGGTAAAAAAGAAGAATACAAGAACACAGTAGGAGCAAGTACACGTAAAGAAAAATGAAAGTGAGAAATCATTTAAACATTTTAGAAACCCCTAGATCAAAAAAGAAAGATCTTGAAAAAGTAATTTTTGTAAAAAAAATTGGGGAAATCGTTTGAAAACTCAAGTGGAGCATAGATACGTGAAAGATCTAAGAAAAAAAATCAGAAAGAATCTCGAATAGCCATATATTGCAGAAAAAACCCTAGAAATGAGAAAGGTCGTGAAGAAAGTCTGATCCTGAGTCGAAAAGACTCATATTGCTCGAACATGCCGGAGTAATGGCCGGATAAGCCATAGACCTACAGATCAAAAGTGATCTAAAAGGTAACCATCGAGGTCAAGGCCCTGGTTCTTCAAATATCAAGCACACAGGAGTAATAGAGGGTTAGTAGGAGGTTATCATGACCGGAATAGCTATGATTTCCAGTGAGCTTGAGGTAGGAGACAATGAGATAAGTTAGCCTTTCGAGAGGGTTAGAGAGAATTTGGAGAGGAGAGGGATTTTATAGGTGACAGATGAGTGAAAATGAGGGAATTAGGGTTGTCGTTTGGAGTTAAAAAGGTTTTGGCTATTGATCTTGAGTGATTAACGGTCCAGGTTTAAGTGGGTAAGTGGGGAACAGATTGGGTCTTTTAGAATTGGGTCGTGGGTTGGCCTATATACATTTAAATTGGGTTAATTTGGGGGTTATTTTGGCTAAAATGGAAATGGAGTAGGTTTGTTATTGCAATGAAATGGGGTTAATCGTTAAATAATCATTTTTTCCATTTATTTTATGAAAAATAATAATATAATTTTATAAACAAATTGAAAGTACTGGACAAGTTAATATCATATAATTATTAATTTAAGAATACAAGAACTAATATTAAAATTGTAAAATGTTGTTAATCTTAAAATAGGATAAAATTACAATTACATGCAATTTAGCTTTAAAAAGCTAAATAAATTTGTAAAAATATACAAAAATTACTTTAATTATGTTTTAGCGTAAATATGAAAATAAAATAGGTTATTCTCTAAAATGATAATCTTTGGGAATAATATTGGGTTTTGTGCTGTTAAAATAGACAATAAATTAATATTTGAAAAACTTTAAAAAATATTAAAACTCTTGGGGATGCTCACATATACATGTACGTGCTATTTTGGAAGTATATTATATATAAAAATACGTAGGGAAACTTGGGTATCAACAAGCATGTGGGGATACAAACTTATACATATGACATACTGGCCTATAAGACCAAAACAATAACTCGTACACTGAACATAGGTCGACAAGGCCGTACAATTTCACGTACACGACATATGTCTACAAGTCTTTAAGAGTACATAAATTTCATAAAGATTGGCATAGGGCCCCGCCTTACTAATCAATACATATCCTAATCATACTGCCCACATAAGCAACTTTTGAGAAAATAGAGCCCACCAGCATCTTCCGTTGAGCCAATAGCCTACTTGGAGGAGTCTCGACCTGTCTATCGAGAGCTGGGGGCATGAAACACAACCTCCCTAGGCAAAAGGGATGTCAATACAAATAATATACCGAGTATGTAAGGAATGAAATCAGTAAAGAATGGACATGAAATAAACATGGAGTAAAAGACTCGACAAGTAAGTGTGAATAGCTCTTTGAATCATCTAATACTTATAATGTCATTCATATACACATAAATGTCATACCAAGCATGGGTATATGCGTTGATAACATCCTCAAGCATCTGAGGGCATCCCATCATATCATCTCAGCCATTGTGGGCAACATCATCAGTATACCAACTAATCAGGTGGTGGTGCGTATATAACATCGTAACCTTTTCCCATATATATATATATATATATATACACACATATACGTGTATGCAACGCTATGTGTTCATGGGTTAATGTAGATGTATAAATGAATACAATGCATGAGAAGTATGTCAATAAAATCTCTCTTTTTTATAAGATTATTATGCCTTTGATTAATATCATGAAGTAAACTTTATCAACTTACGTATTTTTTGGAACCCATGAATAGATGCTAGATAATAGGATACATGGGAAATCAAGAACATAGGTATCTCTACCATTTCTATTAGTAGAGTCATTTATGAAAGTTGTACATTTTCTAGTTTCATTTGTATTATATGGATCATTCCAAAATAAAGTAGGGATAGCCTTAACATGCCTGAGCCGGTTATTTTATCAATTCCTCTAATATATGTCAAATACGACAAAATGTAATCAGCAAGATCGAATTAGAAAAAAATTCATATAATATTCTTGAGAAAGATTGCACTGTACCCCTTAGAATCACAAAATCCTGTTAATATAGCATTACATAGTCTCGTATGATTTTTGTAGATGAAATTCATGTTACCATCATACAATATAATCTCTTGCGAACTCATTGAATCCTTCTTCATTACTTTGTAGAGATTTACAAAGTGAATTTGGAGAAGTCTTTAACCTTTAGGTGTGGCTCCAATTATATGATAACTAAGCCACAATTCGTACCAATTTTTCCCACCTTGCCATATGATTCATGAGTCATCTTTTTGGTTTTTTATTGGCTTCCACGTTAGGGTTTTTATCATTTTCCAAAGTTATAAATTAATCTCCCACTAAAATTCATTAATTACTCAATTATCACACACAATTAAGAATTACCTCAAATTACCTAAAATACTACTCACTTTTAAACCACCTTATACCTCTTACTATTATGGTAATATGGTACCTTGTATGGACCAAATTTTATCCCCAAATTGTCAAATTTTGATGGAACTCATTTTCTTCGATTCGCTTGCCCTCTCAGTTTCACGAATTCATGTATCACTTGATTGAAATAGCATAATACTTATAATCTCAAGATAATTTCATCCCCAAGCTTAGGTCAATTAACTTACGATGAAAATCTAACATACGAAAATGCATAATACAATATCTCATTTTTTCGAGATTACATCAATTTACTTATGGTGTACATCAAAGTACGAAAATGTCATAGCCCAAAACCGAGGAGCACAACCGGCGCTCAACCGAGTAAACCTGACTGAGCAAGCCAATTAGATTTTATTCTACCTAAGCTTGTTCACAAATAAAGAGTATATGAACTCCATTAATGAAATTCTGAATGTATTTCATTATGACTTATATTTCATTCCCATTAACAGTTTATTCATATTAACAAGATATTACAAGTTCATAGATTTAATGAAAAACATGTTTTGGTCAAAACAAACATTTTTAGTTCAATTCATGATATCAAACACCACCCACAACCTGTCTACGGAGCCTCTAAATACAACAGAAGAGTAATAAGGAAATGTTGGCAACAAGGCTCTGGCTATACCTCAAAACATGATAAGAAAATGAACAAATAACAAAACCCCAGGATGGAATGGGGCTTACCAAGACTGTTGGGAAGGGAATACCGCTATCACTAGATTATGTCGCCCGCTGTGAAACCACCTATATCATCTAAAGATACAACGCCCCCGGCAAAAGGGACGTTAGTACCATCAAATAGCACTAGTATGAATAGCTAAATGTCCTCTTCCAAAATAGAATGTCCATATAAGCAAAGAAAAAAATAGGGCCATCAAGTCACAATCAACATTATCCAAATAACCAATTTAAACATAACGATTTTCAAAGTACGAAAATAGTGTGTGTGTGTGTGTGTATATATATATATATATATATATATATATATATATATATATATATTGGGAGATTACTAGCACCGATATTCTACTGTCATTGTTAGCAGGGGTCCAATCACGCCCGATCGGGTAGGCCATATCCCCACGGACAATTTGGTTTGACATTATGATGCGAAAGAAAGTTGTTACAAGAGTAGTACCACCATGTGTGCAACATGGAGTCTGATCTCCATCTGATCAACTAGGCCGCCTTCCCATATATGTCGTGTAGGTTGGATTTCTCTTTTCCAATTCACAAGTATTAGTTTCATCCCACTTTGGGGGAATAATCATATTTTTACCAATATTTCAAGTTCATTCCAAATCACAACCCACCCCTACACTGGCACGTGTAGTTTCAGGTATGAGCCTTATGACCCACCATTCCTCGGTCTTGCTAATGATACTCCCAAAAATATTTTTATTCTAATTTGCGCACAAATATAACACATATATAGAAATGTATTCATCTCAGAATCTTTCACAGTACAAATCTTTATTAGTATATATAACCATCTACATTAATAATATTCCCTTGGCTCTTTGGGTCTTTCATAAGACTTATTATTCATGGAACGTTTGATACATCATATACCTCAAGTTCATTAGAAATGAAAACTTTAAACTTTCTTCCCAAAGTTTTGGGCATATCAACCAGCAATAGATACACATATCAAAGTCATAAACAAGTGCAAATACACCAATTATTCTTGAATTACTCTTTTCGAATCACGACAATGTACAGTTTCAACACCAGAGTAGGTAAGAAATTAAATCATAGTGAATATATATAAAACAAAGCATTAGTTAAAACAACAACTTATGGGCATGAATTGAGTACCAAAAGCTTTTAGGCAATTATGTTTTTGAAGTCGTTTTAAAACAGTTGAGTCGAGGCTCATTTCACAATCTATTTCATATTCTCATTTCACAGGAATCACTAGGCACAAATATAAATTAAGTTCTTGGGACATTATTCCCCAATTTGTTTAATTCATTTTCATCGTTATAGATTATCAACAACTAGACACATTCAATCAAGGCATTTGGTACACATAAGAGCAATTAAGAGTATTAAGCACATAGAGTTTCCCTCACCTAATTGGTATACTAGTTGTCATTTAATATACAACTCAAGTCATACCATTTTAATAAGCAAACCATACTTTAAATATCTATCTTTCGATATAAGGTTGTTTCAGATAATCAAGTTTATGAGTTTATAGGGGATAACCCGGAATATTGAGATTTGGAATTTCGGGCCGACCATACTTAAACTTACGAAAATATTATGGAATTCAATTTTGAGAGAAAAAGTTTATCCACCATATCTTTTTTAGCTTTTTTAAGCTACTATAATGCCCCAACACCTCTAGCGATAATAATCTATAGGAAGATAGTAAAAATTGATTAATAATTCGAAAAACCCCCATGGTGCAACTATCTTTGGGATTTCATCAAGTAACTAACATGTGAAATAGACTACAAGGTTCTATGATGGAAACCCCTTCTTTCCTCAGGTAATTTCAACAAGAAACTACCCAAAATTGTTCATCAATCCTACATACCACAACCTAGTGTACATGCATGGCTTATTTCTAACCCTACCTTATATTTGAACTTTTAACCTCTTGCATGAAAGTTGTAGAAGTAGAACTTACCCGGATAGATTATAATATAGTAGCTAGCTTCCTTAACTCTTAAATATTTGAACAAGATTGGGTGATTTGGAGTGCTAGGTTCCCTCTTTCTCTATATATTTCTCTTACCTATCTCTAAAATTATCAGAATATCGTCCCAAATGAAGCCCCTAACATTATTTATCAAAATAGGGTCGGGTTATGTAACAAAGAAAATTAACCTTTGAAAATCGGATCTGTGGTCACCTAATGGACCGCACAATTGGTATGCGGGTCGCATAATGCACCCCAAAATTGATGCCCGGAAATAGGCTTCACTGGACCGGTCTGCGACCATTTTGCAGTAATAGAATTTGCCATAGAATGGGTTTTTACCAACTTTTTCTAATTTGGTCATAACTTTGTGTAGGAGTGTCCAAATGACGAACGGTTGAAGTGCTAGAAACTAGACTAAAATATCTTTCATCACATAAAACCTTAGATATATATAGATATGTTCATCCAAATTTTGGTCTTATGCGTACTCATTTCAAATTTTAGTCTATCATGTAATTTTTCAACTTGAATTAGACTTAGGTGTGACTATCCAATGGGGTCATACTTATTTATTTTCTGTTCTGTACTTCCGAAGCCTTGAAACCTCTTCTTGGTTTGCCTTCATTTGCGTGTGCAATCCAGGCGCGTAACCGGAAAAAATTAAATATGAATTCTGTGTGGAAAATGCTAATTTTTTATACTGAGTTGAATAAATTTGACTTTGGTCAATTTTTTGGTAAACAGACCTGGACCTGTGATTCGATAGTTCCGGAGGGTCCGTGGGAAATATGAGACTTGAGCGTATACCTGGAATCGAATTTTGAGGTCCCAAGTCCGAGAAATTAATTTTTATGTGAAATTGTTTTTTGGAAATAATTAAGAAAAATGGAAATGAAATTTGATTAGAAGACTAGGGTATCAGGCCCGTATTTTGGTTCTGGTTCCCGGTACAAGTCTTATATATGATTGAAGCACTTTCTGTAAAGTTTGGTTGAGAACATACGTCGTTTGACGTGTTTCAGACCCAAGGAATTTTATGTCTTATGAAAAATTTGGAAGAAATTATGAGTTGTTTTTAGGCTCGATCCGATGTATATGATGTTATTTTGGCGATTTGATCACATGGAAAAGTCTGTAATATGTTTTTGAGTTTGTGTGCGTTATATGGTTTGGAGACCCGAGGGCTCGGGTGAGTTTCGAGTAGGTTCTGGGAGCTCTTAGACTTAAAAACACCAGATATTGCAGGTCAGGGAAAAGCTGTAGGTTCCAGCGTGCTCGCGGTCGCCATAGAACGATCCGCGGTGTGCGTTGCACGGACGCCGAGGCCTTAGCGCAGTCTCAGTGTGAGCCATGCGGCCGTGATCATCCTCACGCGGTCCGCGCTGAAAGCTTTAGAGAACCAGCAGCCTTCAATTCCACCAGCGTGGCCGTCGTCCTTTTTGCACCGTCCGCGCTGGGCACGTCAGATAGTGTAAATACACGGGATTTTCAGTTATTTCTCACTTTCTAAAATTCCAAAACATAAGAGGCAATTTTCTAAGCAATTCTTCTTCTTCAACATGATTGGTAAATAATTTCTAACTCATTTTCTTCACTCTTTAACACCTTTTAACATAATTTCAACACCAAATCAAAGATTTTAATGGGAAAATTTGGGTATATTGGGTAGGACCTAGGGTTTTGCTAAAAATGGGGGTTGGACCTCAATCTGAGGTCCGATTTTAAAACTAATCATATAATTGGATTTGTGGTGGAATAGGTAACCGAATTTAGTTCGACCACATTGGCCCGAGGGGCATTTTGGTTATTATCTAAATTTGCGTCTTAGCTTTAAATCTAATATTAGAATCGATTGCTTGAGATGTTATTTACGAGATGTAGTTGCAATGAATAGAATTGGACCATTTGGAGTCGGATACTCGTGGCAAAGGCGTGGTTTCAAGTTAAGTTGACGCCGGTTTGAGGTAAGTAGCTTGTCTAACTTTTTGTGGGGGGCCTTCCCTTTAGGATATGATATTTGGTAATTTAATGCCTCGTACGTGAAGTGATGAGCGCGTACTTGAGCAAAATGTTGGAAAATCCATTTTTACTTGTAGTATTTAAATTGAGTTTTCTTGCTTACCTATTCATTTTAAATTGTAAATTTATTCTATGCTAGTTTAGAGAAGCGTGTTCATTTGACTTGTTTGCCTAAGTGTTTAAACTATCTTATTTGTACTCCGTGTGGTATGTTGGCTAGTATTTTCTATTTCTTATCCTCAGTTAGTATCATTCCTAATGTTTGGGGTGCTACTGTTTGTTTTTAATATGGGACTACGAGTTGGCCTCCCGGGAGATCCCCCTGCACTTCATATGTTCTGGACTGAGGGAGTGGGATACCAAGAGATCCCTGGCACGTGAAATTATAAGATATGAGGATACTAAGAGATCCTCGCGATACCAAGAGATCCCTGGCACATGAAATTATAAGATTTGAGGATACCAAGAGATCATCGAAATACCAAGATATCCCTGGCACATGAAATTATAAGATTTGAGAATACCAAGTGATCCTTGGGATACCAAGAGATCCCTGGCACATGAAATTGTAAGATTTGAGGATACCAAGAGATCCTCGAGATACCAAGAGATCCCTGGCACATGAAATTGTAAGATTTGAGGATACCAAGAGATCCTCGGGATAACAAGAGATCCCTAGCACATGAAATTTTAAGATTTGGGGATACCAAGAGATCCTCAGGATACAAAGAGATACCTGGCAAATGAAATTGTAAGAATTGAGGATACCAAGAGATCCTCCGGATAATAAGAGATCCTCGGTTGTGGTTCCTGTTGTGAGTAGTATTTACTAGTATTATCCTGTTTTTCTGCTTTCTACTACAGTTTCCATACTTATCTTGTTCTGATTCTCATTATACACTTTATCTATACTGTTATTTCCTCATTTTATTATTTACTATGTTGCATCTCAGTTGGGCTTAGACCTTTCCTCGTCACTACCCAACCGAGGTTAGGCTTGGCACTTACTGAGCACTGCTATAGTGTACTCATGCCTCTTATGCGCATGTTTTTCATGTGCATTTCCAAGTACTTCTTCTCAGATGCATTATCCTTGAGGCCAGGAGAGTTACGGAGACTTTGAGGTACTTCTGCAGCGTCCGCAGACCGAAGAGTTTTCCGCAGACCGAAGATTCTTCTTCTGTATTCTATCTGTAGTGTTTACATTGTATCATACTTTGATGTAGACATTCTGGAGATTAGAGCATTTATAATATTTCTTTTAGCCTGTGTTTCCCGTGGGTTTCGGGATTTTGGGATTGAGTTGTAGACTTCTGCATTTATTTTTGAGTTGTATATGCCAAGTAGCCCTAATGTACCGTTTTCTTCTAGTTCTGCTTAATTTAATTAAATATTTTTGCTAGTTATATTAATTTTCGCATTGTTAGGCTTACCTAGTTATAGGAACTAGGTGCCATCACGACATATGTCGTGGAGGGTGAACTGGGGTCATGACATTAGGTCTCTCCTTAGACCCCAAATTACTTATAATATGACTTATACACTTATTACCATATTCAATTGATATCTATCATATTAATAATCCTCGTTCGCACACAAAATAAAATAATTAGCCTACCTTGGCACCACAAATTCATACATTACTTAGTGAAATTGTTTTTCGGGGCCTTACATTCTCCCCCGCTTTGGATCATTCCTCCACGAATCAGAAGTAGATTCCGCCCCAAATACTTAACATAATATATCTGTTTGCTCACATACCTCAAGTCTCCAAATTTTGACTAACTCTAAATTTTTCAGAAATTTCGGCAGAGTCTCCTTTGTCATTGGGCATATCCACCTGCCAGAGATCACCAAATCTATGCTAAAAACACATCGACAAATCAACAAAGTACCATAATATATATATATATATATATATATATATATATATATATATATATATATATATATATATATATATCAATAATATTAATCTCAGCATTACAAGCATTACATTATCATTATAATACCTGGACATTTGACATGAACTACACATTTTTAAATCGTAACGCCTAGAAGGTACCTTTTAAATCAATACCAATTGCTATGCAATCAAGAAAAAATATTTTCTTCCCACAACACTCTCGGTCTCAAGTTGGCCTATTGAACTTATAGACTTCGCCAGAATACATTCCCCGAAACATTCTCACTCCTAGACTTATCTAATAAGGATGACAAATAGATTCCCCTCATAAGCTAATTATCCATTAACTTCACCTACAGTAGTTTCCTGGGGATTATAAATAAGGTATCTCCAACTACCTTCTTAGACATAGGCACATGAAAACACATGGTATATGGAGGACAATAATATGGATACATCATACTTATAGTTTGGCGTACTTCTTTCATGATCCCACAAATCCCAAAGTGCATTTCAACTATATTACCTTTATTAGCAATTGACATAGTATCTTCATGGAGAAACTATTGAGAACAACTTACTCACTTTCTTTAACTCTATATATCTCTATGTACACTAACCATTTCACTATGAAGGAGTAAAATGAATATGACTATAGAGTTCCTACCCAATATGATTTATCATGGAATGATGCTTCCTTTTTTATATGCTTGAGTATACACCCTTAATATATTACTTTAAGAAGGACTAATGAGGTGTGATATTAGATCGGAATTATTTAAGAATACACCAATGTGCTGAGCAAAGTATTTCATGAGGTTATGTATCCTAAAAGACACAAATCTTACTACTGATAACGCTAGCAAAATTAATCATTGTGATGGCATCATTGATTTGACCAATGAGGCATAAACTTAACTAGTACTATGGCAATAGAAATTATTAAGGATGAATATTCAGGTACGTGACCCCAATCGTCTCTTGGGGTGTTGGGAAAATCAGTTTATCAAAAATGAGAATACTCTGGGACCTTGAATGCGATATGGGTTTTAAAATATATGAAGTTTAATTACACTCCAAACAATACTGACACAAGGAATCTATGCCACAAGCCTATGGGGATGAAAAATAAGTTGAAAATTTATGAGATTACTAATTCAAACAACTTAAATCTTCCCAATAATTGATCCTATATGAGAGAACTAAAGATATGACAACTTGTCTTCCAAATCAATATGCTCATGATATGTGCCAAAATCTGAAAGCATCTAATTTCAACCTTTCACGAGTGAAACCACATAGCTAGGACATCTTAATATTGGGATGAAATCATGTATTGGTTAGAGAGAATGAAAATTTTTGCTATGTGCTAGACATGTTTCTACCATAATAACTCTAAAGGTGTAATACCATGACACTTCAAGGGAAACTACAGTGCTAGGAACAAAGTGAGTTGCTTACTGTGGAATGATCTAAGTGGGCACTAGAGTCATACTACAATGGGAAAACAAAATATCTTCCTATGATGGACTTGTGAAAACCTCAAATTTCTCATAAACTTATACGTCCAAGTGACCACTTCAACTGATATGCACACGTGATAGGAGCTGAGATAGACTCTCATGTTACTAGACATGGGAAAAGGTTTCATGGTAATATACACAAAGGAAAACAGTGATTGTTCAAACCATATGAGCCATATATTACGGAAAGAGAAAGAGAGGTTTAAGAAGGATCTCAACACTAGGCTGCTTTACATTAAATTTAATAGTTTTGCTTAGGTAAACTTTATGATGGTTCATGCATAAGCACAAGTGAGACGATGTAATCTATTTGAATAAAAAGGCTTTGTAAGCAATTCCTTGGGTGTATTTCCTTGTTGTCAGTTTAGCAAAGCAAGTGGAAAATATTACCCTAGGATTATGACTCAATTTAAGAAATCATTATACGACTCAATTTCTCAAGAGTTCATAAGTAGGATAATTGTGATAAAGAGGCTCCATAAATTGTACGCCTCGATCGAAGAGTAGATACAAAGAATGGCTTATAGGATTGTCCTAACTCTATCCCAAGTCCCATAGCAATATAATGATTAACATATGATAAAGGGGAACTAGAATCAATAAGAGAATATACACCACAAGATTGAAAAGTCGTTATACCTGTAACCAAACTCGGAAAAGCCTCCGGTATTTGATGCCTCCTTATAGCATAGAATCTGTTGGGACCTCTGGAGCTTCGAATACCACCTACAGCTGCTCTATACCCTGCAGGCGCAATAGTGACCCGAGCTGGGAGAGGCACTATGAATGAAGTAGCCACAGAACTGACTGTCTGTGCAACAACCCTGCTACTGCCTTGGATAGATAAATAACAATATCTTTGAAGTTGACCATCCATAGCACACTTGTAGTATATATTGGTACCATAGTGACATACTCCCGGATGACATCTCCTACACTTCACACAATGGGGATGAGGTCCACTAAACTGATTCACCCCAATGAGTCGATATTCACCCATTTTGCATACATCATAACCCCTCCCCCCCCCCCTTAATTTATCCTTCCTCCAAGCTTCCAATGCGGTAGGAACCATTCCAATAACAAATTGTTATGTGGGCATTTGGAATTTCCTAGAACCACCACCCTAAATGTGTTGTTAACCATACTCACAACACGACATCAAATAGTTATTTTCACATGCCGGGCAGACTGGGATAGGTATACCCAACCTAGGACATTATTTTTCTTGTGCCCCCTCTTTCCACAATCATAACATATCTAAAGAGTCATCCAACATCTCCATTAGTCACACTTGTGGCAAACTGAACAATCCGGCTCATTAGCACCGACCTCTTTTGTTTCTTATATGATCCCACCATACGATCCACCATTGTGGTGACATTGGTAGGAACAACGGCACTTCCCTTAGAAATAAGTTCTTCCAGTCCCTCCACGATTTGACGCATTCTCCCTACCAACTCTTTGCAATCTCCCCCAGATTCAATGGTGGGGTTATTCCTTCTATCCAAACTAGTTCACAAATAGATGGGAGATAAACTCCATTAACATAATTCAGAATGTATTTCATTATGACTTCCATTTCATTCCCATTAACAACTTCATTCATAGTAACAAGATATTACAAGTTCATATATTTAATAAAAAACATGTTTTAGCCAAAACCAACATTTCTAGTTCAATTTCTAATATCAAACACCACCCACAACCTATCGATAGAGCCTCAAAATACAACAGAAGAGTAATAGAGAAATGTTGGCAACAAGGCTCTGGCTATACCTCAAAACATGATAAGAAGATGAACAAAAGATATATGACATGACCCTGGGATAGAATGGGGCTTACCAAGTCTGCTGGGAAGAGAAAACCTCTATCATTAAACGATGCCACCCGCTGTGGAACTACCTGTATCATTTAAAGATACAACGCCCCCGGAAAAAGGGACGTTAGTGCCATCGAATAGCACTAGTATGAATAGCTAAAAGTCCTATTTCAAAATAGAATGCCCATATAAGCAAAGAAAAAACATAGAGCCATCAAGTCACAATCAACAATATCCAAATAACAAATTTAAACATAATGATTTTCGATGTACAAAAATAATATATAAAAAAAAAATTTGTTGGTTGTGATGACCCGGCCGGTCGTCTTAAGAATTAACATCTCGATCCCATATTAACTGCTTCCCCTGAGTTTTTTGGATATTTTTATTTACCGGGATGTTCAATATTAAGATTCGAAGAGCTTTGGGACACTTAATCCCTAAATGAGAGCCTAAATGCTGGAAAGTTGGCTCTAGTCAGAACAGTGTAAAGATGGCATTGGAATATAAATTGAATGGTTTCGTTACCTCCGTTACGCGATGTTGGGATTAGGGGCATGTTTAGATTGTGTTTTGGAGGGCCATGGTTAATTTAGGCATGAAATGCTGAAAGGTCGAATTTTAAAATTTCCGATTTAATAGTGAGATTTTGATCCGAGGGTCAGATGGAATCCTAGAAGTTGGAGTAGCTCCATAGTGTTGAATGTGACGTGTGTGCAAAATTTCAAGTCATTCGGATGAGGTTTGATAGCCTTTTTGATTGAAAGCGTATTTTTGAGAATTCTAGAGTTCTTGGGCTTAAATCTGTGGTTAATTTGAGGTTTCGATGGTGTTTTTGGTATTTTAAGAATTGATACAAGTTTAGGGAGTAATATAAGACTTGTTGATTCCTTTGGTTGAGGTCTTGAGGGTCTCGGATGGAAAGTTTGAGGGGTGTGAGCAGCAACTAAACTTTGTTGCTTTCGGTATTTCCGCACCTGTGGTTTGGGAACCACAGGTGCAAGGATGCACGTGCGGAGGAGAAGCTGCAAAAGCAGAAAATGGAGAACATCATTAGGAACCGCAAATGTGGTATATTGCCTACAGAAGCGATACTGCACATGCAGGTGAGGGGCCGCAGATGCAGAATATGGGCATTTAAGTGATTGGTCGCGGGTGAGACCTTCGGTCTACAATTACGGGATCACAAAAGTGGTCCACAGGCCACAGATGCGAAAATTACTAGGCAGTTGATTTAAAAGGGGTTCCGTAACTTTAAGGTTTATTTCACCATTTTTTTCTTGGCATGGGAACTTTTGGGGCGATATGAAAGAGATATTTCAAGGTAACTTCATTGAGGTAAGGAATTTAGACATAAAACTCATTTATATGTCATTATTTCCTGGATTAGAGCTAGAAATAATAGAAAGTTAAGGGTGAAAATTTGGGGAAACTAGGACTTAGTACTGGAGACCTTTGAGTGATGATTTAAGGGACTATTTGAGGTCCAATTCTGGAAAATTTGGTATGTATTAACTCATGAGAGAGGTATGATTATGAAAATATAAAATTTTACCCGATTCTGAAATGTGGGCCTGAGGGGCATTTTGGTAATTTTACATAATTTCTATATTAGCTTAGATTTTAATTATAGAATGGGTTACTTGAAGTGTTATTTACATTATGCAATTGAATCAAATAGATTTGAGCCATTTGGAATCGAGTACTCATGGCAAAGGCGTGGTTTCTGATTGATTATTGAGCCAATTCGAGGTAAGTAACTTGTCTAACCTTGTGTGGGGGACCTTCCCCTTAGGATATGATATATTTGATAATTAAAATGCCTTGTATGTGAGGTGACGAGTGCGTACTTGAGCTAATTATTGGTAATCCAGTTTTTTCTTTAAGTATTTCAATTGAGTTCCCATTTCCTGTTTTATTCTACTTGTGAATTTAGCCTGTTGTTAGTTAAGAAAAGCATGCTTAGTTGACTTAATAGCCTATTTTCATAAACTGCCTTAATTGTATTTTGTGAATCATGTTAGGCTAGAACTAACTATTTACTTGGTATGATATTGAGCATAATTGAGTATTTATGTGTTTGTTGTTGTGTGCTTTACTTTGGGACTACGGGACGGCATCCTGGGAGATCCCCCGTGCGTGTTTATGGATTAACTGAGGTGCAGGACACCAATAGATCCCCGAGCACGTATATTAAGCATACTAAGAGATCCTCGGAATACCAAGATATCCCTAACATATATTGAGGATACCAAAGGATCCTCGAGATACCAAGCGATCCCTGGCACGTATATTCAGGATACTAAGAGATCATTGGGATACCAAGAGATCCCTAGCATATATTGAGGATACCAAGAGATCTTCGGCATACCAAGAGATCCCTAGTATGGATTAAGGGTACTAAGAGATCCTCGGGATACTGAGACATCCCCGGTTATTACCTTGTGTTTGTTTTAGACTCTGTTCGATCATTGTGTTCCTTAGTTTCTCGTATTAAATTCTTATTGTTAGCTTTCAAATGCATTTCTTATCTTATACCGTCATATCTTATATTATTTTTTTATCTTAGTAGGGCCCTGACCTTCCTCGTCACTACTTGACCGAAGATAGGCTTGGCACTTACTGAGTACTATTGTGGTGTACTCATGCCCTTTCTGTGCATATTTTTCATGTTCATATCCAGGTACCACCACTCAAGCCTACCATCCTTGAGGGAGGCATCTGCACTAGAGACTTCAAGGTACATCTACCACGTCTGCAAACCAAGGAGTTCCTTTTTTATTTTTGTTTTTAGTACTTAGCCCTTCTGTATTTTCTATTCTTGATAGATTCCGGAGTTAGAGCTATGTAGTATTATTAGCTTATGATTCCTGGGTTTTCGGGTCATGGATTTATGTATTGGTTTGAGAATTAAATACTATGTATGCCGAGCGGCACTCTAAAAGCTTTTTATTCATTTTCTTCTATTTTTAAATTGTTTTACTTCTGCAAGTTTGGTTTTCTTCTGCAATTTAGGCTTACCTAGTCGTAGAGACTAGGTGTCATCACGATGGTTCACGGAGGGCGAACCGGGGTTGTGAAAATTTGGTATTACAGCACTAGAGTCATAGGAGTCATGAATCACAAGCCGGTTTATTAGATCCTCGCTGATCGGTGCAGAGACGTTTGTACTTATCTACGAGAGGCTATGTAACCGTTAGGAAAAATTCCATTTCATTTGATTTCCCTGTCATGCGAGATTTTGATATCACAATTATAAACCTTTGTCATATATTCTCTCATAGATGGTGAGGACACGTGCTACCCGATATGATCAAGCACATGTGCCCCCTACCGCAGCCGTCATAGGTTGGGGCCGGGGTAGAGGTCAAGGATGCGCACGTAGTGTAGCCAGAGCACCTGCACGAGCTGCCATTGAGGTACCACCAGCAAGTCTAGCCAGAGCAACACCTGATGTGCCTACTACTACTACCACGCCAGCACCTCAGAAGACTCTGGCACAGTTTATGAGCAAGTACACTACTTTGGCTCAGGCAGGGTTGCTTCCCCTTACTGCAGCCACGTCCCAGGCCTGGGGAGGAGCACAGACTCCTGTAGCTCGTACACTTGAGCAGCGAGTGCATATGAAGTAGGTTCCAGAGATTATTCTAGTACAACGCATAGTTTTAGATAAGCTTGGGGATAGGGCAGCGGCTTCCGAGGATGAGTAGTAGAGGCTTGAGGAGGTTCTACTTTTAGTGGTTTAGCATTAGATATTTCTCTAGGATTTCGGGATGAGTGCTACCATATTCTTCACACCATGGGTATCTCAGGATCGAGTGGGGTTTCTTTCACAACCTTCTATCTTTGAGGAGCCGCCTATGAATAGTGGCATACTTATGAGTTAGACAGCCCGGATGAGAGAACTTCATTGACTTGGACTCAACTTTCAGATCTGTTCTTGAGGGAGTGTGTTTCTCAGAGCCTCAAGGACGCATATGCGCATAGTTTGAGCATTTACACTAGGGTGCTATGATTGTTTCAAAGTATGTTATCCGTTACACCAGTTTGGCTAGGTATGCACCATCCTTGGTTTCTACTGTTCGCGAGAGGGTTTGCTAGTTTATTGGAGGGCTTATTTCCAACATAAGGTCTAGCATGTCTTGTGAGTTGAAGATGGACATTTCTTATCAATAGATGGTGAGAACTGCTCGGGCGATTAAGGGTATGCATGCTATGGAGAGAGTGGAGAGGGAGGCCAAGATGTCTCGAGAGTCGGGCCATTATTCTGGTGCATGTGCCCCAGCTGCAGGTTTTCATGGTAGGGGTTATATAAGTCAACCTGTTCATTTAGCTCTTCTAGTAGCGAGTGGTGCTCCAGTTCCTCATAGGCCTCAAGAGCCGTATTATGCACATCCAGTATCTAGCATGCCTCCTATGCGTGGTGCTTTCAGAGGTCAGTCCAGCAGACCTGGCTCGAGCCAGTCAAAGCCGCCACATCTTCCTAGATCTTGTTTTAAGTGTGGTGACATACTCCACATAGCGAGGGAATGCCCTAGACTTAAGAGGAGTGCACCTCTATATACTTCACAGCCACAGCGTGCCCCACAGAGTTCTCAAGCTATGGTTGCAGCTCCAGTTGCTACACAACTTGCTTAACCAACTAGAGGTGGAGGTCGGGGAGGTTGAGGTTGCCCAAGAGGGGGAGGTTAGGCCAGATACTATACCTTTAATTCTGTCATCACAGAAGTTGTCATGGTTTGTCATAGAGATGCATCGGTTCTATTTGATCCAGGCTCTACTTACTCTTTTGAGTCTTCTTATTTTGCTCCTCATTTAGGTGTACCTCGGGATTCTTTGAGTTCCCTTGTTTATGTTTATACTCATGTGGGAGATTCTCTTATTGTGGATCACTTTTATTGGTCGTGTTTGGTTACTGTTCGTTGTTTTGATACTAGAGTCGATTTACTATTACTCAGCATGGTAGATTTTAATATTATCTCAGGCATGGACTGGTTGTCACCCAATTATGCTACTCTTGATTGTCACGCCAAAATCGTGAGACTGGCTATGTCACACTTCTAGTAGAGTTATATCTTTTCTTAAAGCTTAGTGTATGGTTGAGAAGGGGTATGATGCATATTTAGCTTATGTGAGAGATGCCAGTATTGATACCCCTTTAGTTGATTCAGTTCTAGTAGTACGAGATGTTCCTGATGTGTTTCCACCTGACCTTCTAGGCATGACGCCTGATAAAAATATTGATGTTGATATTGATATATTGTCGAGCACTCATCCCATTTCTATCCCTCTGTATCATATGCCTCTTCATGAGTTGAAAGAGTTGAAGGATCACAAGGATTGCTTGATAAGGTTTATATTCGTCCCATCGTATCGCCTTAGGGTGCACCTATTTTATTTGTGAAGAAAAAAGATGGTTCTATGCGTATGTGCCTTGATTATCGTCGGTTGAACAAGGTTACAGTAAAGAACTGTTATCCTTTGCCTCGTATTGATGATCTGTTTGACCTGCTTCAGGGCGCATAAGTGTTTTCTAAGATCCATTCGCGCTTAGGTTATCATCTGTTGAAGATTCTTGAGCCAGATATCCCGAAGACCACTTTCAGGACTCGGTATGGTCACTACGAGTTTCTTGTTATGTCATTGGGTTGACCAATGCCCCAGTAGATTTTATGCATTTGATGCATAGTTTATTCCGGCCATATCTTGACTCTTTTATTATTGTTTTTATTGATGACATTCTGGTGTATTCCTCGGGTCGGGAAGACACGAGCATCACCTGAGAACTGTGCTGCAGACTTTGAGTTTTGGTTGGATTCAGATGCATTCTTAGGCCATGTGGTATCGTGTGAGGGTATTCAGGTGGATCTTAAAAAGATAGAGGACGTTCAGAGTTGGCCCAGACCATCCTCAGCTACCAAAATCTGCAGTTTCCTTGGTTTGGGGGGTTACTACTATCGTTTTATGGAGGGGTTTTCATCGATTGCAGCCCATATGACTAGACTAACCTAGAAGGGTGCTCCGTTCCAATGGACGGAAGAGTGTGAGGTGAGATTTTAGAAGCTCAAGACAGCTTTGACTATAGCCCCAGTATTGATATTACCTACAGGTTCGAGGTCTTATACTGTCTATTGTGATGCCTCAAGGATTGGCGTTAGAGTGGTATTGATGCAAAACGATAGAGTGATTGCCTACGTGTCCAGACAGTTGAAGGTACATGAGAAGACAAGGATCTTGAGTTAGGTGCTATTGTTCACGCCATAAAGATCTAGCGTCATTATTTATACAGTGTGCCTTTTGAGATTTATACTGATCACCAGAGCTTGCAGCACTTGTTCAAGCAAAAGGATCTAAATTTTCGCTAGAGGAGAAGGTTGGAGTTGTTGAAGGATTATGATATCACTATTTTGCATCACCCGGTCAAGGCCAACATGGTGGTCGGTGCTTTGAGTCGTCGGGCATAGAGTTCAGGGAGTTTGGATTATTTACCAGTATTAGAGAGGCCCATGGCGATCGATATTCAAGCCTTAGCCAACCAGCTTGTGAGATTGGACCTTTCATAACCCAGACGGGTTCTATCTTTCATGGTTTCTCAGTCTTCCTTATTTGATCGTATCAGGGACCGGCTGACCAAGTCCGTTCATTTTACTCCTATGTGTACTACTTATTCTTCAGAGCGACTGGCGAAGATTTATATCCTGGAGATTGTTCGTCTGCATGATATTCCAGTTTCCATCATTTCAGATAGAGGTACTCAGTTCACATCACGATTCTGGAGGGCCGTTCAGCATGAGTTAGGTATTTCGGGTACAGTTGAGTAAAACATTTCATCCTCAGACGGACGGGCAGTCCAAGTGCGCTATTCAGATTCTTGAGGATATGCTTCGTGTGTGTGTGATTGAGTTTGGAGGGTCTTGGGATCAGTTCTTTCCATTGGCGGAGTTTGCATACAACAATAGTTATCAGTCCAGCATTAATATGGCACCGTATGAGGCTTTGTATGGTAGACAGTGTAGTTCTCTGGTGGGTTGGTTTGAGCCAGGTGAGGCTAGATTATTAGGCACAGACTTAGTTCAGGATGCTTTGGAGAAAGTCAAGGTGATTCAGGATAGACTCTATATAGCCTAGTCCAGACAGAAGAGCTATGCGTACTGGAAGGTTCATGATGTTTTCTATATGGTTGGAGAGCAGGTTCTGCTTCGCGTTTTTCCTATGAAGGGCGTTATGAGATTTGGGAAGAAAGGAACGTTAAGTCTGAGGTTTATTAGCTCTATGAGATATTGAGGCATGTTAGGGAGGTTGCTTATGAGCTTGTCTTACCTTCCAGCTTGGCAGGAGTTCATACGATATTGCATGTTTCGATGCTCCGAGGGTATCACACTAATCCGTCGCACGTGTTGCATTTCTCTTCAGTTCATTTGGATAAGGATTTATCCTATGTTGAAGAGCCAATGGAAATATTGGATACGCATGTTAGAAAGCTGAGGTCAAAGAACATTACATCAATGATGGTTTTGTGGCGGGGTCAGCCGGTCGAGGAGGCGACCTGGGAGACCGAGCAGGATATGCACAGTCGTTAGCCTCATCTTTTCACCCACTTCAAGTATATCTCTATGCTCGTTGGAGGATGAACGAATGTTTAAGTGTAGGAGGATGTGACTACCTGGTCGGTCGTCTTAAGAATTAACAGCCTAATCCCCTATTAACTACTTTCCCCAAGTTTATTTCTTCTATTTTGATTTGCCGGGATGTTCGGTTTTAAGTTTCGGAGAGTTTTGGGACACTTAGTACCTAAATCAGAGCTTAAGTGATGAAAATTTGATCGTAGTAGGAACAGTGTGCAAACGGCTTCGGAATGGAAATCTAATGTTTCAGTAGCTCCGTTAAAGGATTTCGGGCTTACAGGCTTGTTCGGATTGTGTTTGAAAGGCCTGTAGCTATATAGGCTTAAAATGCCGAAAGTTTGAATTCTGAAGTTTCCGGTTCGATACTGAGATTTTGATTCGAGAGTCGAATGAAATTTCGAATGTTGGAATAGCTATGTACTGTTGAATGTGACGTGTGCAAAAATTTAGGTCATTCGGACGAGATTTGATAGCCTTTTTTGTGGAAAGCTTGTTTTTGAGAATTTTGGAGTTCTTATGGTAAAATCCATGGTTAATTCGAGGTTTCGATGTTATTTTAGGTGTTGTAAAGATTGGTACAAGTTTGGGAAGTGGTATTAGACTTGTTGGTGCCTTTGGTTGAGGTCCTAGGGGTCTCGGCATGTTTTCTGATGGTACACGGGGAGTTTGAGGGGTCTGAGTAGTTGCTGAACTTTTCTGCTTCTAGTATTTTCGCGCCTGTTGTTTGGGGACTGCAGGTGCGAGTACACACGTGCAGAAAAGGAGCCGCAGAAGCGGAAAAGAGAACATCATCAGGAATCGCACTTGCAAGTGAGGAGCCGCAGATGCGAAATCTAGGCATTTAAATGATGGGTCGCAGGTGCAACCTTTGGTTCGCTATTGTGGGAGCACAGAAGCTGTCCAAAGGCCGCAAATGCGGAAACTGTTGGGCAATTGATTTAAAAGGGGTTCTGCGACTTTGAGGTTTATTTCACCATTTTATTTCAGCTTGGGAGCTTTTAGGCCGATTTGAAAGAGCGATTTCAATATAACTTCATTGAGGTAAGGAATTTGGACTTAAAACTCGTTCCTATGTCATTGTTTCCCATATTAGAGCTAGAAATTATAGAAATTTAAGGGTAAAATTTTGGGAAAACTAGGGCTTAGTGTTGGAGACCTTTGAGTGATGATTTGAGGGACTACTTGAGGTCTGTTCTGGAAATTTTGGTATGCATGAACTCATGAGAGGGAGAGGATTCTGAAAATATAAAATTTTACCTGATTCCGAGATGTGGGCTCGGGGGAGCTTTAGTTATTTTACATAATGTTGGCGTTTAGCATAGAATTTTATTGTAGAAACCATTACTTGAAGTGTTATTTACATTATGCAATTGAATTGAATAGATTTGGAACATTTGGAGTCGAGTACTCGTGGAAAAGACGTGGTTTAAGATTGATTATTGAGCTGGTTCAAGGTAAGTGTCTTGTCTAACCTTGTGTGGGAGACCTTACCCTTAGAATATGATATATTTGATAATTGAAATGACATGTACGTGAGGTGACGAGTACGTAATTGAGATAACTGTTTGAAATACAGTTTTTCTTTAAGTATTTCAATTGAGTTATTTTTTGTTGTTTTATTCTACTTGCGAATTTCTCCTATTGTTAGTTTAGAAAACAGTGTTTAGTTGATTTAATTACCTATTTGCTTAAACTGCCTCAATTGCATTACATGAAGCATGTTAGGCTAGTATTAACTGTTTACTTGGTACGATATTGAGCATAATTGAGTATTCCTGTGTTGTTACTGTGTTCTTTACCTCGGAACTATGGGACAGCATCCCGGGAGATTCCAGTACGTGTTTATGGATTTAATTGAGGTGCGGGATACCAAGAGATCCCTGGCACGTATATTGAGGATACCAAGAGATCCTTGGGATACCAAAAGATCCCTAGCATATATTGAGGATACCAAGAGATACTCGGGATACCAAGAGATCCGTAGTATGTAAATTAAGGATACCAAGAGATCCTTGAGATACTAAGAGATCCCTAGTATGGATTAAGGGTACTAAGAGATACTCGGGATACTGAGAGATCCTCAGCTATTACCTTATGTTTGTTTTAGCCTCTGTTTGATTATTGTGTTCCTTACTTTCTCGTGCTAAGTCCTTATTGTTAGCTTTCAAGTGCATTGTTTATCTTATGTCGTTATATCTTATATTATTATCTTATCTCAGTCGGGCTTTGACCTTCCTCGTCACTACCCGACCGAGGATAGTCTTTACACTTACTGAGTACCGTTGTGGTGTACTCATGCTCTTTCTGGGCATATTTTTCATGTGCAAATCCAGGTACCACTACTCAGGCCTTCCATCTTAAGGGAGTCTGCACTAGAGACTTCGAGGTATATCTGTCGTGTCTGCAAACCGAGGAGTCTCTATTCTATTCCTGCTTAGTACTTAGCCCTTCTGTATTTTCTGTTCTTGATAGACATTTCAGAGTTAGAGCTATGTAGTATTTCTTAGCTAGTGATTCGTGGGTTTTTGGGTCTTGCATTTACCTATTGGTTTGAGAGTTAAATATTGTGTATACCGAGCGGAACTCTAAAAGCTGTTTGTTCCTCGGAATAACAAGAGATCCCTAGTATGGATTCAAGGTACTAAGAGATCCTCGGGATACTGAGAGATCCCCAGTTATTACCTTGTATTTGTTTTAGCCTCTGTTAGATTATTGCTTTCCTTACTTTCTCATATTAAATTCTTATTGTTAGCTTTTGACTGCATTGTTTCTCTTATGTCGTCATATCTTATATTATTATCGTATCTCAGTATGGTTCTCACCTTCCTCGTCACTACCCAACCGTAGATAGGCTTAGCACTTACTGAGTACTGCTATGGTATACTCATGCCCTTTCTGTGTATGTTTTTTATGTGCAGATCCAGGTATCACTACTCAGGCCTACCTATGGGTGTTCAAAACCAATCCGAAACCGAAAATCAATCCGAACCGAAGCTTAATGGCTTAATGGTAACGGCTAACGGTTAATGGACGGGGAACAGATTGAATTTTTTTTATTAATGGCTTATCGGTTTGGGGATAAATTATTCAATTTTCTTAATGGATAATCCGTTAAACAGTTAAGAATAAAAATATATATGTATATATAAATTTATTTTTATTTATATATATTAAATATAACAAAAACTAAAACCCTTAAAAATAAATAACAAAAACAAACCCATCGTTGAGCCCGAGCTTGAACAAATTGCTCAGGATATCATTGACTTCATGCACGAGAAGTTAGGTGCTGGCAGTCTTGCGAATGTGTATAGTTAGTGCTATCTTTGCAAAGGTGTATAGTTAGTGCTATCTTTGCAAATGTGTAACTGTGTCGCAAGGCATCAACCACACAGTTACCTTCTCTATAACAATGAACCAACTTTATCTGTTGTATACCTCTTCTTATCTCTAGAATACCTGACCGATGTTCCCATGAAACTGTTATTTTACAATTAAATATGTTTATCACTAATAGTAAGTCCAACTCCGACATGATTTCTTTCTGATTGTTCCAGACACTCCATCGTATTGCTTATAAAGTTGTTTGCAGCTCTGCTGACTTATTAGTACAGTCCTGAAGATCTTTAGCAAGTATCCTCACTATCTTGATCTGATTTTTGTATGTCACGAGCAGTTAATTTTTTGGGCTCCTAATTGGGACAGCTCATAAAGTACTCTTGCGATGTTGTTTATTTGCTCTGTATGTAGAAGCATTTTTCTATGCAAAAGAGTAACTTAGTGTTGCTGAATTTTATATTCTTGAGCAGAAGTTGCAGAAAAAAAGAGTGAAAGGAATTTAACGTAATCAAGTTTCATACTAACATACATATTCACTAAACTAAATAAGTAGTGTATATATGTGGCACCACTTCAGTTAGATGTGTCCTTTCCTTCACTGAAAGACATCAATGGAGTTTAGCATGGTTAATATGTTTGTCCAACATACAACTAGAGAAAAATGTTGCCGCGTTTTTTATTCTGCTTTTTGTATCATGCTTCTCATTTGTGATGATTGGTGGTGTTCTATTCTTTAAATTCAGCTGGGGACTATGATTCTGAAGACAATGTCCTCTAGCATTTTCCTTGTTGGCCTCAATCATCATTTGTCAAACTAGATTACTATCTTTCTTCGTAAAGTGATGAACCACTTACCTCTGCATTGCTTTCGATTCATGCTCTATAATCAGTTCAGCTATTTCATGTCCAACAGGGAAAACCCAATTTAGTGAATATATATATTAGGTCGATAAATTGCCCGATAAGCAAAACTGATACCAATCAGCCCGATATCTTATCGGGTGACTAACGGAGTAATACATTTAAAAGCCGATAACTGTTAAGCCAAACGGTTAAGAGTTAAAAACCACCTAATTCGCCTCATAAGCAACCCTAGGCCTACCATGGAAGATACTAGGTGCCGTCACAATGGTTTATGGAAGGCGAACCAGGGTTATGACATTGGGAGATCATTAGCACCGATATTCCACCATCTTTATTAACACGGAGTCCGATCACGAATCGGGTAGGCCATCTTCCCATGGACAATGTCGTTTGACGTTATGATACGAAAAAAGTTGTTACAAGAGTAGTACTACAATGTGCACAACATGGAGTCTGATCTCCACCCGATCAGCTAGGTTGCCTTCCCACATATGCCGTGCGGGTTGGATTTTTCTTTTCCAATTCACAGGTATTAGTTTCATCCCATTTTGGGGGAATAATCACAATTTTATCAATATTTTAATTTTATCCCAATCACAATCTACCCCTATATCGGCACGTGTAGTTGAAGGTGTGGGTCTTATGACCAACCCTTCCTCGATCTTGCTAATGATACTCCCAAAAATAATTTTAGTTTAATTTGCATATAAAGATAACATACATATAGAAATGTATTCATCCCAGAATCTTTCACATTGTATAAATCTTTATTAGTATATTCAACAATCCACATTAATAATATTCTCTTAGCTCTTTGGCCTTTCACAAAATTCATTATTTATGGAATGTTGGCCGCATATTATATTCCATACTTTCACTTCTTTTGATTTTAAGGATCATCATCAATTACCAACATACAAAGTCCAGAAATCATATACCTCAAGTTCATTAGCATTGGAAACTTTAAACACAAAAGGTTTCTTCCCAAAGATTGGGGCATACCAACTAGCAATAATACACACATCACAGTCATAAATAAGAAATACACTAATAATTCTTGAATTATTCTTTCCCAATCACGACAATGTACAGTTTCAACATCGGAGTATGTAAGAACTCGAATCATAGCGAATACATTATAAGATAAGGCATTTGTTAAAACAACAACTTATGGGCTTGAATTGAGTACTAAAAGCTTTTAGGCAATTTTGTTTTCAGAGTCGTTTTAAAACAGTTGAGTCGAGGCTCATTTCATAATCTGTTTCACATTTTCTCATTTCATAGACATCACTAGGCACAAACATAACTTAAGTTCTTGGCACGTTATCCACACTCTATTTCCCCAATTCATTTAGTTCATTTTCTTTTTCAAATATCGCTATATATTATCAATAACTAAACACATTCAATCAAGGCATTTGATACACATAAGAGCAACTAAGAGTATTAAGCATATCAAGTTTTCCTCACCCAATTGGTATACTAGTTGTCATTTACTATATAACTCAAGCCATGCCAGTTTAATAAGCAAACCATACTTAAAATACATATCTTTCGATATAAGGCTATTTCGGATAATCAAGTTTATGATTTTATAGGGGATAACCAGAATATTAAGATTAGGGATCTTGAGCCGGTCATACTTAAACTTACGGAAACATTATGGAAATTCAATTATGAGAGAGAAAGTTTATTCAACATATCTTGTTGATCTTTTCTTAAGTTACTACAATACCCCAACACCTCTAACGATAGTAATCTATAGGAAGATAGCAAAAATTAATTAATAATTCCAAAGACCCCCATGGCGTAACTCTCCTAGGGATTTCATCAAGCACCTAACATGTGAAATAGACTACATGGTTCTATGATGGAAACCACTTCTTTTCTCAACTAATTTCAATAAGAAACTACCCAAAAATAGTTTATTAATTCCACATACCACAACCTAATGCACATGCATGGCATATTTTTAATCCTACCATATATTTAAACTTTTAACCTCTTTCATGAAAGTTTTAGAAGTAGGACTTACCAGATATATGATAATCTAGTGGCTAGCTTCCTTGACTCTTAAAGATTTTACAAGATTGGGTGATTTGGAGTGCTAGGTTCCCTCTTTCTCTCTATATATTTCTCTACCTCTCTCTAAAATGATCAGAATATTGTCCCAAATGAAGCCCCTAATGCTATTTATCAAAATGGAGTCAGGTTATGAAACTAAGAAAATTAACATTCTAAACTCAAGTATGCGGTCGCATAATGGACCACATAATTGGTATGCGGGTCGCATAATGCACCAAAAAACTGATGCCCAGAAATGGGCTTCACTGGACAGTCTGAGACCATTTTGTGGTCGCAGAATTGGCCGCAAAATGTGATTTTGCCATCTTTTTGTAATTTGGTTATAACTTTGTATAGGAGTGTCCAAATGACAAACAGTTTGAAGAGTTAGAAACTAGAATCAAAGATCTTTCATTTTAGAGGTTGTTCATCACATAAAACCTTATATATATGTAAATATGCTTGTCCAAAGTTTGTTCTTGTGCGTACTCATTTGAAATTTTAGTCTATCATGTAATTTTTCAACTTGAATTTAACTTAGGTCTCTCCTTAGACCCAAAATAACTTATAGTGTGACTTATACGCTTATTCTCATATCTAATCGATGTCCATCATATTAATAATCCTTGTTCACACAAAAAATAAAATAATTAGCCTACCTTGGCATCACAAAATTTTTACATTACTTAGTGAATTTTTTTTCGAAGTCTTACAGAAAACATGGGGTGTAACAATAATATTAGGTATGTTGTTGTTGTAGTGTATAACATAATAATAATGTGTATACCAAAAATATAGTAAAATATTTTGTCCTTCTTTGTATAACATATTTCATATTGAAAACTCAAGTTGAAGATGATTCTACACGGCATCCCCTATTGTATCCATATATATCTCTATGTACATCAGTGATATCTCATGTATATTATGTGTATATTCATAAAAAATTATATTATATACAATATACAATGTGATATACGCAGACGTCCACAAATAATTATGTTTTATACACGATGTACAAAGTGATATACATAGACGTACTTAAAAACCTATGTGTGATATACATTAATGTACACGATATACGACATGATATACACACGTCGCAGTTGGACTTTTAGGTCTGGTTTTTACCTGAGATCAGTCTAATTACTTCAAATATTATTCAAAATTTGTAAATAGCTTTGTTTAGGAATTTGCAACCAATTTCAATCACACTCACTCATTCAATCCATCCAAAAAAAAATTGAAATATTTTTTTTTTTGCTTCTGCGTTTCTCTGATGTGATACCTTTTTATTCCACTAATTTTTTTTTTGCATAATTTCCAAGAATTTTTGTTAAACTATGAGAGCGAAAGAGAAGAAGAAGAAGAAGAAGAAGAAGAAGAAGAAGAAGAAGAAGAAGAAGAAGAAGAGAAGAAGAGGAGAAAAGGGAAGGGAAGCACTGAACAAGAAGAGAAGCGAGATGGAGGAGGGGGGAGGGAGGGGTAGACGATTTGGGGCCAATTTTTTGTGAGAGAGTATATAAGGGAGTAGTTTTTTAGTTTGGCGATATAATACCTATTATTTGGAACTATCTTTGTCAAACCTAATATAAGGCTAATGAATTGACATTTCCTGTTATGTATCGTCACCTCCTGCCATTTCAACGGGAGAAATTTCAAAAACAACCAGATTTACAAGTGGTAATTAAAAAATAACCATAATTTTAAAAGCAATTGAAAGTTAGCCACTTTTCATGTAGATATAAATTTTAACGAAAAATACTATTTAAAATCCAAAAAATACTCCAGTATAATATACTGAAATTCCAGCATAATATACTGAAGTACCAGTATATTATAGTGGAGTTCCAGTATATTTTACTGGAGCTCCAGCATAATATACTGGAGTTCCAGTATATTATACTGGAGCTCCATCATAATATACTGGAGTTCCAGTATAATATACTAGAGCTCCAGTATATTATTTTACTGGAGCTCCAGCATAATATACTGGAACTCCAGTATATTATGCTGGAGCTCCAGCATAATATACTGGAGTTCCAGTATAATATACTAGAGCTCCAGTATATTATACTGGAGTCTTATAATAATATACTGGAGTTCCAGCATAATATGTTGGAAGTTGATACACAGGTGCTCAACTCTCCAGTTTAATTTATTATGATGGAACTTTCCGCGTGTTGAAGTTCCAGCATAATATACTGGAAGTTCATACACATGTGCACCAATCTTCAGTATATTATGCTAGAATTTTTCGTGTTACAACAAGATAGTGATTATTTTTCAATAACTTTACAAAAGCTAAAAAAATTTTAATTACCAATCCGAAAACTTGCTAGGTCGTACTATTTTTACCATTTTTTCTTAAAGCTCAGTCGGTTTTCCCTGTGAAAATGGGCTCTTGATTTTTGAGCTGCAAGCTGTTAATATTTAGTCTAATAAGCCTTTATATGCGTATGTGGCATCATTATTAAGAATATATATATATAACATTTACTATAGGAGGTAACTAATACAATAATATATATATATATATATATATTTTAATGAATATTCTTTTAAAAAATTTATATTTCATAGCTATCTTTTGATTTTTGTATCAAAATATCTATTTATAATTACATCTTACCCTTAAGCCGTAAAATGCTCTTTATATTATTTCTCTCTTATTCTTTCAGATTTTTGCCGCTTTCTTCTCCTCTTTTTCTTCCTTGTACGCCTCAAAAAACCTATAAGCCTTCTCAATTTTCTTGCTTTCTACTTTATCAAAAATTTTCATTTTTATATTATTAGCTCAAATTTAAACGTGATAGGTAACCTTTTAGGAGCCCTTTTTACCATGAATTTTATTCAACCAAAGAAGTTGAGGAAAGATCCAAAGCAGAATTCTGAGCCAATCACAAACACCAAATTCAAAAAAATGGCCGAAGATTTAGTATTGGATATAACAATTAGAGACTGGGTATTAATCCCGCTCTCAATTGTTATAGTCCTAATTGGAATCCTTCGTCACTTTGTATTAAAGATTATGCGTTCTTCTATTCAAGTACATGACCCTAAAATCATCAAAAAAGGATTCGTTTCTAACACTGTTTTTATTAGGTTGTACTTTCTGAAAATTAAAAAAGTACCAAATTCAAAAAACATCTTTCGCAGAGGCACCACCGGAGAACGAAGCAGTAGGAGCAAAGATCTTCAAGACCAAGTGTGCTCCAAATTTTGAGAGTTTTCGAGTCAGAATTGCGGCCCTTTCGACGAGATGACATTTTGTGTTAATATATTTCAATGTACTTTCAACGTATTACGCTGTATTTTATGTATTTCATTGTATTCATTGTTTTTATTTTTATTGTAATTCAATGTATCTCGTTGTATTCTATGTATTCATTGTATATACTATCTTTTTTTATTGCATTTCAATGTATTCCGCTGTATTTTACATATTTTATTGTATTTCACTGTCTCGCTATATTCCATGAATGTATTTATATATTTTTTTAATTAATATAAATTATGTATTCATATATATTATATAATTTTCCGAAGATTGCTATTTTTTAGGTATTTTTCGGTTGAGAATCTTCTTTATACAAGGAAATACAAAATTTGTGTGTTATAATTGAGTGTGTTGAGTTATATTAGTAGTCTATTATGTTAATTGATTCACTTTCTGTTTAAAAATAGTGTAATTCCCATGTTTCACGCCGTGAATACATTCGAATACAATAATTTTTTCAGCTGTATTCCCATGTTTCACACCATGAATACACTAGAATACAATAACTCATTAACCAGATTTCCCTGATTCACGCCTAATTTTGCTATTGTATTCATGAATACAGAAGTTTAAATGTATCTAATATATCTTATAACAAAATAAAACGTATCTATAATCCATAATATAGCAAATGGTATCTATATATAGTTATTTACCATTAAACGATAGTGCTTTATAAAAATTTCTTTATATTATTTGACTGCAAACTCAAATATTATTATATATTAACTTGATGGTGTTATAGGAACCATAAATTACCATACTATTGTGGGATTAATATTATTCTCGACCACTATATATGCACTTTTTAGAGGGTCAATAAGGGGAAAAGAAACTCCAATTAGTTTGAAATGTTGGCGTTTCTTTTTTTTATGAAAAGTTGGTTTCAAAGCTTTCAATAACATTTTTATAAAGCATGTTTGTTGAAGTTCTTTCAAGCAAAAATTTCAAGAGGAAGGTTTTCGACGAAGTTTTTGAAGAAAAGAAAAACTTTTCCAAAACCCTTATTTTAATCAAGAAAGAAATTATAACTATTCAAACACATCTAATCTTCTTTTTGACAAACCTTTCTCTTTATAAATATTTTCAATTATTTTTCCAGTAGTTTCCTAAATGATTGATAGTAATTAATTTGGTCTTGTGATTGAGATTTAAATTTTGAACTTTTGGCTGTGTATAGCACTATCTTCACGTTCCAATTCATGCTTTATCTTTTCAACGGGAATAACTTAGTTAACGACGTATATTTGAGACCTTAACATATAACAATGGTCAATTTTTGATAATTGAGGGGATGCATCCTATCAAGTTAGGCATGCTGATGGGATTTGAAATTGACACTGAATAATGACATGTTTGATTTGATTCATTGTTTCTAGAATTTTTCTTTTGTTTTATTATTTATTTTGAAATTCGACTATTTAATTTGCGCCACATAAGATTCATTAAAGAAAAAAATGATGTCTCTGGAAATATTTTCCTACTTAGAACTCGACCAAGGCCTCTTGCTAGTTAAGGATAGGAAATTGCATTTTATATTTTAATCAAATTAAGAATTTCTTTTAAAAATGGCCGTGTGCTAGAATTTGAAAGTTAAAAATTCTACTAGCGTCCTTTGAAATTCTGGCAGCAGACTTCAAAACTTTGATAACATGTTGCAAATTCATGCAATTTGCTTTAAAATTCTGACAACGTACCTCAAATCATGCATTAAATTTCTGACAGCATGCATGCTTTAAAATTTAGTTCGACCTTTTTCCGGTCCAAAATAAGTGAATTTTTAGTATTTTTTTATGGTCCAAAATAAATAATTTTTTTAGATTTTAAGAATGAATTAATTATTTTTTTTCATATATTATCGTTGCAGTAAATAGTGTTGGAATATGTGTTAGAGGTGTTTATGTAAGATAGTAAAGATTAAGATAATCAATTATATTGTCAATTAATATTAAAAAGTAAACTTTTTTAATTTGTGTGAAAATATTTAAAAAAATTATTTATTTTGAACTGGAGGAGTATTGTTTTACGTCTTTTCTTAACGGGAACACTAAAATGATCCTCTATATTTGTGCAGCTTATGGGTGTTCATTGGGCGGATTTGGCGGCTTTTACTCTTAACGGTTTCGCTTAACGGTTATCGGCTTTTAAATGTATTAATCCGTTAGCCACCCGATAAGATATCGGGCAGATTGGTATCGGGTTAGCTCTTATAGGGCGGTTATTGGGCGGCTTATCGGCCTAACATACATGTTCCACGATTAAAGCATTTTCAACATTGAAAGTTTAATTTCACTTCGCATTATCACTAATTAAAGGATAAATTTTTTAATATGTGAAAAAAAATGTCAAAATGTATTGGTAACTTATGGTTGATGCATCTTTTAATTTGAAGCATAAAGTAATCAGTGAAGAAAGTAGTCTGCATTATTTCCACCTTAGTTTGCCAAACGTTGAAGAGATAAACAAGGAACACAAGTCCACATTTTAGTTGTATCTTAGTCAATGAATATGAGGACACTTGTACAACCTTTCTTTATTAATTAATATATGGTCCACAATTATTACTTGATTTATTTATTTGCAGTGTCACATATAAGAGGATATTATTGTTTTCCTTGTAAAAGATTGGAAATTGCATGAGAAAAGACAGTGATGCATGATTTAATAAACATATTTTATACATTCATTCAATACATTAGATAATGAACCTCCACCAAGCATATATACGTTCACCAACAAAGGTCAACGACTCAACAGAATGGAGCTTGGACAGTTTTAGCAAAAATAAAAACAAAATAAGAGAAGAATAAGAGTTGTCCTGAATTTTTATTTTTTCATCATATATAATATTGCTCTTACTGTTATAATCAAAAAATAAACTTATTTTTGCCTCCTTTTTTCTTTTTAACTGTTCACATAGACTCACAATAAGTGTCAGAACTAGCATGTCACCTACGAGTTCGGTTCAATCTAATAACTTTGATTCAAACGCTGTATTTATCTTAAAACTTTATTGAATATTTATAAATCAATAATTTAATATCTTGTAACTTAAAATAATTAAAATTTTGAATACATAAATTTTAAATCTTGACTTCGCCGTGGCACACAATGCCTACTCTATTCAAGAAACACACACATCTCACATTATCAATATTAATAAATTGTTTTCCTGTCCTGTTTTCAATTTTTCAGTACGGGCTTTCTAGGAGGTGTTGGATTGAGATGTTGAAATATCCCACTAAGTCTTGACGAAATGTGGAAAAACAATGACATGGTTTTTGTATTTTATTTTAAAAGTTCATCAATAAATGAGACACCTAAAGGGAAATAAAAGGTCAACATTATTATGTATATTGAAACGGATAGGTCAAACGAAAAGGGGTTTAAGCAAACAATAATTTGAATGAAAATAAATGAAAATTTTAAAGAAAAAGGCATTTTTGGTACCAACCAAGAATATTTGAGAACATGAATACCAACACAAAAGTTAGTAGCTAGTTTCCAAATCTCTGCTATACATGCACTGCATGCGGTATTCCTTTACGTCTGCACTATTAACATTTTAAAGTATGTAATCTATCTCATTTAAAAATTTAATTTATTAAAAATATTTATTAATTTATTTATTTGCGTCTTCGCAAATGACTGATCATTCCTCCCTTCGGGCTTTTACCTAGTTAAAAGGAAATCCGCACTAACAGACTTATTCTAGCTTTCGAAATTCACAATTATTTGAAGAAGAAAAAGAGTTTGATACCATTAACATTATCTTCCAAATTGGCGGGATTAATTTCTTTGTGCTTAATGGTTTTCAATCATTTGAGAGGAACATCAACGAAAGGGTACTTACAAGTTTAATCAATTAGGTTTATTACACTTAGGCCGACAAACCAAGGTTATTAGAGGTTAATGATTAGGACTCAATCTTTTAATAAGAAAAAAAATGGCAATCATGTTTGATTGCGTGTTAGCTTAACGTATGCACAATCTTCCAACTTGACCATGTTTTCTAATTAATCATAAGTTGCATTAAGATCATCCTTTGCCCTATTCTTTTCAATTACATGTGTTGTATCCATCTCTGTTGAGTTGTCCCACATCGGAGGGATTTGAGGTCCTTGGTTTCCTTATATGGTTTGGACAATCCTAACCTCATAAGCTAGCTTTTGAGGTTGAGTTAGGCCCAAGGTCTATTCTTATCATGGTATCAGAGCCAGGCCCATCCCAATTATTGTTACCGATGTTGGGCCCCCATTTATGTTTCCACGCTCCAGAAATCTGGGCGTGATGGGGGGTGTTGAGTTGTCCCACATCGGAGGGATTTGAGGTCCTTGGTTTCCTTATATGGCTTAGACAATCCTCACCTAATAAACTAGCTTTTGGTCTTGAGTTAGACCCAAGGTCCATTCTTATCAATTTCTGGATGTGATGGTCAAATCACCAAATTTTCAGCGTGAATTTGAGTATCTATTCATGTTTTTCTAAGAAAATAAATAAAATTTATTTATTTGAAAACTTTATATGAAAATATATTAGATATATTGTTGTATATTTGAATACTTTATGAAAAATATTACTCTCTCGTTTTGATTTATGTGACATAGAGAACTTGGCATGAAAAAAGATTTTTTAAAAATTTATGCTTTTACACATGTCATGAAATTTTTATCGTTTTACGAATATATCATTCAAAACAATATAATAAATTTAAATATAAATTACTTTCAAAGATAATAGAAAGATGATATATATTTTTCTAAACAGACAAATGACAAAATATTATAACATAAAACGGATCAGTAAAAATATAAATCAACATAGTTAATAATTCCCAAAAAAAAAAAAAAAGATTTTGAGAAGAAACGTAATCGAGGAAAGTTTTAATTCACTAGTATTCAATTTCATAATGATTATCAAAGAAACCAAAAACTCACTAACCGGAGCAAACTGGGCATGCAACAAAAACAAACAAGGACATGATTGGATGGTAAAGACAGAATCTGAAATTGACAATTGATAGTTGATTGATTTGATTCATTCATTTCAAGAAATTTATCTGTTTCTTTCCATCCAAACACGCACACAGATTGCCGGAGAATCAACCCAAATGGAAAACTCCAAATGTGTGTAACATAGACTTTTTTAAATTTTTTATTTTTATTTTATGATTTTCAGTCGGTGACTGATATGATAATTATATTGGAATCCGTGCTATGTAAAACTTATTAAAAGGCGAAGCGTGCTTTTAGTAAATTTTATTTACTCATAGGGTTTAAATTCGAGATTTCGTTAAGAATAAAAGAAATCCTATGGTGTTCGTTATAAGCCCTTGTGGTCTTCTTTTACTTCACTCTAAGGTAAATGCATGATTCTATATATTTTGAACTGAATGTTAGCTGAAGGCCTTCACTTGATGAGAAATACATGATCCAAGGTCGAAGCATTTTCTATCTTGTGCATTTGGAACTGAACGGTAGGCAAAATTTGCATATGCACATTAACACTAATTATTGAATATGATTGTTGGCAACATTTAATAAAAAAGTATTAAGTTTTTTTTTAGCTAATTAATGAGGAAATAAAGGATGAGCCTTAGTTAAACGTAGTAAATTCTAGATATGAAATCAGGATATATCAGTAATACGGGATCGTGTTCAAGAATGACAAATATCAAGTTTATGTTCTATAATTGTCAATGAATGTAATGGTAGAAGCATGCAATAAATGTAGGTAATATAATAAGTGAAAGTTTATCACCCAAATGTTAGGTGACGTGAATGATTCTCTTTGTTAACAACAATGTGGAGTGGTAGAAAATGAAGATAGATTAGGAATCTTTGGATCTTTTGTGAATGAACAATGTACTCAGTAAACAAGACAAACTTTTGTATTTTATTTATAGTCAACCCTTTACAATGTGCTCTTATCAAAAGCCAATATCCTCGTTTTGTTCTTTATCTATTTCTATTTACTGGGGATATTCCTAAATATCTCAAAAGAGTACAACTGAAAGAATATTCAATGGTATATTTCTTCTTTCTATTTGAGCTTATTCTACCGTTATTTTCATACATCCTTTGCTCGACCTCGGCCCTAATCTTTTTAAGGCGACTCCTCACCCTCATGCTGTGGTCGGCCTAATCCTCGACCACGTCCATTTGCAGCTACTAAGTCTAATCCAAATTTTGACCGATAAAATTAGTCTCTCCGCTTGTTGAGGTCGTGATCTTGGACGTCCTTGATGAGCGGATCCTGCCTGCAGTCGTTCAGAGGAAATTGGGTCGTGATGATTGGATCGAATCGTCCGAGGTCGAACTGGCAGCGAGACTGTGGTTGGTATGGCTATTGTAGGATGACGCCATGCCACATGCGTCATCATTACGCGTCTTCCCAATGCAATGTATGTGCTTCTATCGCTTCCGTTTTAGTGTCATTGATGGCTCTTTTCCTCGATTATGGTGTTATCCAACCATATAAGTAGAGAAGAGGGGTCCTATATTTGAAACTTTCAGCATTGCCCTCGTTGCATGTATATTGTTTTTCTTTGATCTTCTTCTAGGATCTCCACTTCCGATTTCTTATAATTTCTTTAATTTATGTCCCTGATTTCTTTTTCGGCTAATATTTTTTTTCTCTGACTTTGTTGTACAACTTTTTCTACGAAAACATGTCAAATTCCCCTTATATCCACGGCGGAGTCACCAATGCCACTCCTTTATCGGTGACCATTCTTCCTTGTGGTGAGGAACCCATGGTTGAGGAGGAAGAAAGTTTCCTCACCGTGGAGTGGGTGGTTCACAAGAATCCTTTGGTCAGAAATGACTTGCCAAATGAACCTGCTCCTGCTCAAGAGCTTTCTAAGATTGGACTGCGTCAAATAGTCGACCTTTGGTCCAAATACCGTATTCCTTCTCACATCAAGATTATTCCGGCAAGGAGATGATATAATACATGTTCACCGACCTGGATATGGTGCTTTCTATGTTTACCCGTCCTTAATTGGTTATTTGTAGTTGGTTATTCTCTTCCTCTCCCCCATTAGCAGAGGAGTTTTGCCATTTTTCTAATATCTACCTGGCGCAGCTCTCCCCTTATTTATACAAAGTTTTTCTGATGCTAGCGATGTATGAAGAGTTGGACGACTGTGAGGTCTATATTTTCCTTCTGCTACATATATTCTCCCCAAGCTTTATAGAGGTACATTGATATATCTGCGACATCATGGGATCAAAGGGTTGGTGGCCGGGATAGATGATAAGGCGAACTAGCGGTTCTGGCATAAATACTTCTTCATCAAAATCGAGCATCTATTGGCGAACCCGACCGGGTTTCTCGAGCAATGGAACTATAATCATAAGTATCTTGCCATTGTTCTTTATTTTCTTTCTTCCTCTTCTTCCGTTTCTGACTCTTATGGCTTCTTTATTTCCAGCTGAGAGGCATGCACCATTCTCCAATCTACGATATTGAAGATTGGGTGGTTCGTGTGTTACCCTACACCATGGCAATTTTGGACTGGGCGTCCTTTCACCAGCGCTTTGGACCCAAGACTCCATCCGGTAAGTGTTGTTTCTACCTTAACATATAATCGTTCACTTTTTCCTTCTGGCACGACCTTCCTTTGGTGCCAGGTCGGTGAGTTTCAAAAAAGGCAAAGGCTTCAGTGTCTGCATTTTGCCAGGTAGTCGCACCTCCTGGAATGCAATTTGTTTTAACTGAGTCTGCTCGAGGAGGTCGGACCCAAGTTGTACCAATGAGGGACTCCACCCCTCATGTTGTTGACGTGCTAGATGCGTTCTCTTCTCGGCTTATCTTTCATCTTGTGGACGAGTCATCTCATGACGAGGAGGCATCGCCAAGAGACGAAGGGTGGAGACCGGGAAGGCCATTGTCATTGATGTTGAGCCAAAAAGAATCATTGCTTTGGGAGTGAAATCGGTGCTTACATCAGATGCCAAGGTTGTTTCTGCGGCGGGTGCCGCCATGGAGAGGAGGTCCTTTGAGGTTGAAGGGGTTCGTGGTGGCGGAGAGCTTATGCGGGCTAATGAAGGTGGCTTGTCAATAGCATATGGGAGAGGTAGAGTTATCCTTTTGGGGGACGATGAATCTGGTTCAGACATCAACCCTGAGGTGATACAGACCTTTGTGGAGAGGACTACTCGTTTGGAGATAAGGACGGAGGGTCCTAATCATATATAGGCGTTCCCGTGGCCTATAGCCTCTTAGCCAACTCAGAACGGGTTATGCAAAACTTTTTCCCCTATGCGCAGCTTCTGAGAATACGATGCTACTGATGCTGAAAAATGCAGACTGTCATTGGGTATATCTAGCATGGCGCTGCGAGTAAGTTTGCTTTTCTATGCTAGGTTAAGTTGTTTCGTATATGTAATTTTCTTATACTGACCTCTTTTTTTTTTATTTGCATGTCAGACTCTTATTATGGGGATTGAGCGCGATGGTGGGGAGGAACGAAGGACGACCATTTTTAAGAAGATGACCTCCAAGTACAAAGAGTGCCGTACTAAGCACAGAACTCTGGCCGGATTTCTTAGCCATGGCCAGTTTCAGTCGCTCCGTGATGGGCTCAAACAAAAGAATGATGAGCTGACTAAGAAGGACAATGACCTGAGGGGGAGGGATAAGGAACTTATGATGACTATCAATAGGTGCAGCCTGCTTGAGGCAGCGCCAAAGGCTAATGAGGAAGAGCTCAAGGCGAGCAAGTGGGTGATGGTCGAGAATGCTGACCTTTAGGCACAGATGGCATCTTTAACGGTTGAGCTCGAGAAGAGGGAGGCAAGAGCCGTCGATCATACGCATGAGTTGAGTGCCAAAATCAAAGAGTTGGGTTGGGCCGAGAAAGTTAGAATGGCCGATATGGCTGAGGCAGCGACCCTAGATGACACTCTCCATGTTTGCATGTCCGAGTGGACTAATAAGGTAGAGACATCAGTGCTAAAAATGGCGAGGTTAGAGGAGCATATTATGGGTTTGGAGGCATAGCTGTCGGAGTTAAATGAGCAGGTCGTTGCTCTAAGGGCCGAGAAGAGACAACCACAGGCACAACCGTTTACATCTTACACTTCCGCCGATCCTGGAGTGTCACAGGAGTTTTATGAAATGTGGGTTCATGCCGAGGTTCATATTGATGTTTAGAAGTCTTTGTAGGTTGCTGGGAAGGTTTTCGAGGCAGAGCTTGAGGGCATCCATTTCAAGGCATGTGCCATTCGTAAAGCTTGTAGTTACGATCATAGTACACCCGGCAGGGATGATGATGTCGCAGATGGGCTTGCTTCTGATCCTTTGTATGATGATGAGTATGTTGATGGGGACGATGTGGCGTGAAGCTTTTATACTTAGCTTTTTTGCCTTTGGTATTTTTGTGATAGCGTTCTCGAGCCCTTTGTAAAAAGTATTTTAATCCGACAATTGAAATGGAACAATTACCTTTTTTCTATGTATTTCCAAATTTTCGTGGTTTTTTTTGCTATGCGGGAAAGTCCATACTTTTACAACCGTCTGCATGTAATGTTGATTTTGGCGTATTCGAACATAAACCAACTTGAGGCCGAGTGTTAATTAGTTCTAACGGTGTCGAAGTTTGATGAGGTCGAAAATTAACTAATTCGAGCTATTTGTATGTAAAGTAATTCGAGTGAGGTTGAATGTAAAGTAGTTCTAGTGATGTCGATGTATAGTAATTCGAGAGAGGTTGAATGTAAAGTGATTCAAGCAAGGTTGAATGTCAAGTGATTCGAGAGAGGTCAAATGTAAGTGATTCGAGCAAGGTCAAATTTAATGTAATTCGAGCCAGGTCGAATGTAAGTGATTCAAGCAAGGTCGAACGTAAGTGATTTGAGCGAGGTCAAATGTAGAATGTAAAATGACTTGGTGGAGTTTTGCAAAGATGCTGCATGCTACTTTATTTCATTTGTTGGAGAATATTACATGTTTTTTTGTTTTGTACATAGATTCTAGAAGTTCCAGTCTACCTAGTCCATTCATCGTTCGGCCTGGAGAAATAGTCAATAGGAAGGGCGATGAATTATACTTGAATTTTGAGACATCCTTTTCGTCGCCTTATTAAACCTCCTTGATAAAACCCAATTGGGACAAAAACTAGTGAGGGAAAAAGAGTACAACTTGAAGGGCGTCCATTCTCAAAAGTTGAAGTATTTTAGGTGCGATGTTTCAATTGTTTGATTTCTAGCTTTCCCCCATTGTTTCTAGTTGGAATGATCCTTTGTTTGCCGATGCAATGATTTTGTATGGCATGTCCCAATTGGTTCCTAGTTTAACTTCTCTTGGATTTTTTCTTGCTTTTGTTTTAGCCTTGAGTACATAGTCCTCGACTTTGAGTTGTTGTACTTTGGCCTTTTTGTTGTAGTACCGTTCTGCTTGCTTTTGTTGGGATATCATTCTTATGTAGGCCATGTCTCTTCACTCCTCTACTCGTCGAGGTCTTGTTTCATATTCTCGTCATTGTTTGGTCTACTCTCATTGAAGTATCTCCAACTTGATTCTCCGACCTCGACTGGTATCATGCGTCATTCACATAGACTAGTAAATATGGCATTTGTCTTGTGCTTGTTTTTGGCGTGATGTGTTATACCCATAGCACTTTTGGTAGCAGTTCTGGCCATAGTCGCTTTGCGTCTTCAAAATTTTTCTTCAAGATGTTTAGTATTATTTTGTTGTAGGGCTCATCTTAGCTGTTGCCTGCATGGTGATATGGCATGGAGAGGTACGCCATTTCTCGAAGAAGTCGGCAGCATTTTTCCCAATGAATTGGGGTCCGTTGTCATAGCTAATTTCTTTGGGGATTTCAAAACGACATATGATGTTTCTCCATATGAATATGACAACTTCATGTTCGCATACTTGGGTGAATGCACCTAATTTAACCCATTAGGAAAAGTAGTCAGTTAAAACCAAAAGGTAACGTATATTACCTCGTCCCACTGGAAGTGGTCCTACGATATCTATTTCCTATTTGATGAATGGCCATGGTGATGTGACTGAGTGGAGGTTTTCACCCGCTTGGTGTATCATAGGAGCATATTTCTGTCACTGCTCGCACTTCTTGACGAAGTTAGCATCTTCACTCTTCATGGTGGGCCAATAATAGCTTGCTCGTATGAGGCATCTGACGAGGGCTCAGTTGCCGGTGTGGGCACCGCAAAGGCCTTCGTATATTTCTTCGAAGACGCGTCATGTCTGGTTTGGCCATAGGCATTTCGCCAAGGGGCCTCCAAACGTTCTTTTGTACAAGTCTTGGTTTATGATGTTGTATTTGGCCACCTACACTCGAAGATTTTTGGATTCTTTTTGGTCTGATGAGAGTACTCATTCCTGCAAATATGTTATAATACGATTGCACCAGTTCCAAGTTAAATTTACAAAGTGTACCTCAAGTTGGTCTATTGACGAGTGGAGGAGTATAACCACGTTTTCTTTTCCACTTATGTTTTTGGTTGCTGCTGCTAATTTGGCGAGGCCATCTGCCTCGACGTTTTTTGCCTAAGGTATTTTCACCTAGTACTTTTGTAGCCTTTGCTCTTTGATTTGGATAGTCCTTATGCCTTGGTTGACAACGAGCTATGAGTTGCATCGAAGGATGACTCGTCGTGCTCCGTATTTGAGTGCTAGCTTTAGTTATGCAATTACAACCTCGTACATGGCCTCATTGTTAGTCATGTTAGGGCATCATATGGACTGGCGAATGAATTCTCCTGTTAGGACCTCGAGTACAAGTCCTAGTCCAGATCCTGACGCGTTGGAAGCGCCAACTATGTATAGAACCCATAGGTCAGCAAAATTGGGAGATGTACGAGAAGTCTCCTGCTCGGCCTCGGGCATTAGTTGAGCACTAAAATCGGTGACGAAGTCGGTGAGTACCTGCAATTTTATCGTTGTTCGTGGATTATATGTTATCATGCTCGCTTGATTCTATGACCCAATTGGCCAATCTCTCTGACAGCTCGAGTTTATATAGGATCCTCCTTAGGGGAAAGGTAGTGACCACCGATATGGGGTGACATTGAAAATAAGTTCTAAGCTTTCGTGAAGGTATGACCAATGCCAAGTACAACTTTTCGAGGTGGGGGTACCGTGTTTTGGGGTTGACTAAGGTTTTGCTAATGTAATAAATTTGAGATTGCGTACCTTTGTTTTACCAAAAAATCGAGAAACTTGCCCGAGGTTTCACCAAAAGCACACTTTTTGGGGTTCAGCTTCATGCCATATCACCTTAGTATACTCAAGGCTTCCTTCAACGATGTGGTCTTCCTTCATTTTTGATTTGACCAATATATCGTCTATGTAAACTTGAATCGTTTTGCTGAGTTGGTCATTGAACATCTTGGTGACTAGCCTTTGATAAGTCGCCCTACGTTCTTCAACCCGAATAACATGACTCTGCAACAGTATGTTCCTTGGTGGGTGATGAAGGTGGTCTTCTCCCGGTCCTCCTCCATGAGGATCTGGTTGTAGCCTGAGTAGCATCCAAGAATCTTAATAACTCGTGTCTTGCTATTATGTCGATGCACTGATTGATGTGAGGCAACAGGAAGGAATCTTTCGGACATGCGTTGTTCAAGCCTATGAAGTCCACCCACATGCACCATTTCCCATTTTTCTTTTTCACCATGGCTACATTGGCGACCGTTATGGATGTTTCGACTCCCGAATGGATCCGCTGGTGAGCAATGTTTCTACCTTTTTGTGGATGACCTCGTTGATTGTGGTGTTAAACTTTCTTCTAATTTGCCATACTGGTGGGTGGAGTGGATCAACATTTAGCTTGTGCATGGCAGTGTCTTTCGAGATACCTGGCATATCTGCACGAGAGAAAGTAAATAGATCGACGTTGTCTATTAAAAATTTATAAAATTTACGTGGTTCTAAGAGTCTATGACCGATATAGGACTTTTTACTATGGTCGATTTTGTCTATTTGAACGTGGTCGAGGTCCTCTATTGTTGACCCAATGGCTTCCACGATGTTGCGATCCTTGATGACATACTTTTGTTCGTCGGATTCGGACCATGACTTTGGTAATTGCTATGCTCCCGAGCATGTTCCCATTAGCTGTTGAGTGTGTGTATTATCTTGGGTGATGTTGTAGCATTCTTAGGCTATGTGCTCTTCGCGTTGGATATTGAATATCTCATAAGGAGTAGGGAACTTGATAACTTGGTATATGCTGGACGAGATGGCTCTCATGATGTGTATCCAGGGTCGCCCTATTATGCCATTGTAAATTGTGTCCTGGTTCATGACATGAAATGTTGTTTCTATGGTGATGGCGCCGACCAGAACGAGCATCATTATCTCTCCTATGGTTTGTTCAACTGCATTGTTAAAACCTATTAGCATTATGAATCGTGATACTATCTTGTCCTCGAGTCTCATTTGTGCGAGAACTAGAGGGTGTAATATATGTGCCGCTCCCGTCAACTACCATTATTCTTTTTACATCATTATTTGAAATACGTAAAGTAATGACAAGAGAATTGAAGTGAGGAAAGGTCAAACCATGGGTATCTCACTAATCGAAGATGATACTGTCTTCGATGTCATCATAACGTTCATAGGTGATCGACTATTTTAGTTTATGTATGGTGGTGATCTTCACGTGATTGATTGCTGCTTCATCGCCTTCGCTGATGATCATTTGGATGGTGCAGGTAAGGGAAGGTAGATTTGGAGGGACTTGGTATTTTTCTCGTCTGCGATCGATGTTGGCTCTTCCTCGGTCGCTTATCAGCTCCCTTAGGTGCCATTGGTGAAGCATGTCCACTACTTCTTGAAGTAGGGTTATGCAGTCTTCGGTCTTGTGACCCCTCTCCTAATGAAATTCACAGAGGACGTTTTTCGTACTTGGGTCAAACTTCATTTTTTGTGGAAACTTCACCTTCGGGCCGAGCTTCACTAGTGCATACGCTATTTCTCAAGGGGAAACAGAAAAACCTTAGTAGATAAGAGTGGAGGCATACCTCTTACATTTTGTTGAGTCCATGTATATGGTCTGGACGGCCCTTCCGTTTGGCGAGGAGATGGTGGGATGGCTGTTCTGATATATGGTTGGTGCTTGTCCCAGTTGAGGCGTGGACCTGAATGGTCTCTTGGACCGTCATTATGATGGTCTTTCCTCGATTTCGTAAGACCGAAGACTGCATAGCCCTACTTCAAGAAGTAGTGGACATGCTTCACCAATGGCACCAAAGGGAGCTGATATCTTATTAACCTTATTCTCGTTATCCATTCCTTCCATTTTTCTTTAGGATAGATGCAAGTGTGTCGTTACCTGCATCAATAGCGCTGTGAAAATAACCTATTTGGGGAGCAAGTTTCTCGTCGGTGGTTGCTGTGGAATCCATTTGTGCGGTGTTTCTATTCGCACTTTGAACGTGTTTGTTGAGTATATTATTTAAAGTACTTGTCGACCATTCCTCTAGTAGTTTTTTCACTGCTTTTGGCGCTTCCTCAGATGTGGACATGGAGGCTCCCCTTTCGCGTGAAGCGGTTACACTTCCATGAGGGAGAGGTGAGTCATTCCGCCTGGGTGTAGTACCTGGCGTCACATTCTCCTCGTCTTCTATGTCATCCTCGTTGATGGTGTTCAAGAGGTTGGTAGTGATGCCTACTACTGCTTTCTGTCTTTCATCTCATTTTCCTGCCATTGTTAGTTCGTGCAAACGAGAAAAAGATGGCTGTCCTTTTTTATGATCTAGAAGAAATTAAAATTTTAACTAGAACCTCTCCACAAACCAAGCCAAATTGTTTGAGCAAAAAGTGTAAAGATTTTTTTAAACTAATTAATGAGGAAATAGAGGGTGAATCCTAGTTAAACGTAATAATTCTATATCTAAAATTGGGATATATTAGAAAATGGGACCGTGTTGAAGAATGACAATGTCAAGTATATGTTCAATTATTGCCAATGAATGTAGTAATAGAAGCATGCACTAAATGTAGATAATAGCAATAAATGTAATAAATGGGAGTTTATCACCTAAATGTTAGGTGACTTGGATGATTCTCCTTACTGACAATAATATGGAGTAGTAGCAAATGAAAATGGACAAGGAGTCTTTGGACCTTGTGAATCAACAATATATATTTAACAATGTAATCAGTGAACAAGACAAGCTTTTATATTTTCTTTATAGTTAACCTTTTGCAATGTGCTCTTATCAAAAAGTCAAGATCCCTTTTTGTTCTTTATCTCTTCCTATTTATAGGGGATATTCCTGAGAAACCCTAAAAAGTACAATGGAAAGAATATTCAATGAAATATTCCTTCTTTCTATTCTAACTTATCCTACCGTTATTTTTATACACCCTTTGCACGACGTCGGCCCTAATCTTTCTTAAGGCGTGGTCGGCTTAATCTTCGACCACGTCCATTTGTAAGCATTAAGTCTAATCCAAATTTTGATCAATACTGGATCATTGTTGCAATTAAACATGTAAATCTAGAACTGAATTGAAGTACAATAATATACGTTATGTTAAATCTCGTTATTTTTATCTTTGAATACTTGGATTTATCTCTGCGACTCCTCATTTTCCTACTAGCGCTACATAGGCATAAGAAAAGATAAAGCTACACTAATATTTCTCTTTGTATAACAAAATAAATCTTGGTTATTCTAAACCTTATTTATCGGACACCAAAATCATGAGGTTAGGACTTGGAATATTTTTTTTGAAAATTCTTTTTACGAAAAAATATTACTTATATAAGATAACGATTATCCTCTTAGTGTTAGGATTATGATTCCTACTAAAGACAACAACCTTCATTTGAATAATCGGATTTACAACTACATGAGCGGAAGCTAACCTGAATCCATATGTGGAAAAGTTGAGCCTCCTTCTTGATGATTGTCCTTGAGCTTTTGAACCTCTTGATTATTTCTTCAAGAATGACTTGTGGTTTGTATGTTACCACAAGAATGAATCCTCAACAATAACAATATATGAAAGGTTTACAAAATAGTATTATGACAATGATCAAGGTTTTGGCTTATGGTTTTCCACTCTATTTGCAAGACAATGGACAAATGGTTCTTACTTCAATGGGTAGAGAAAGAACTTGTCTTGTTAAAGAATGGGAACCATAACCCCACTTTATAACTCTAGGAGTTACATAACCCAAGAGACAAGAGTTACAAGACAAAAGTTATGTCTTGAGTTATGTCTTGCAAGAGTTACAAACCCAAGAGTCACAAGCATTCATGTAACCATAGTTACATATGTAACCTTAGTTAGCCCATCATAAACTAAGGTTACACTTTTGGGTATCTACACATTAGTCCTACACTTTAGTATGACAATACATTGGCCCCCTTAACATAATGTCCATAAGACCACATAATTAGGCCAAACCTTAAGATAGCACATAACATATAATTATTCATGTATTGTTCATATGTGTATAGATATAAGTCCATATATCTAGATATAAATCCATATATCTTACAATCTCCCACTTGGACGAGATATACAAACATATGTACAATCCTTGATATTATAAGTTACAAACCTTAGTTGCGCAAAATTGCTATCACAATAAAATTGTCATGAACAATCCGGTCCATCAATCATACCAACATAGGACCTAAGGGCTCGTCGTTACTCATTCGTAACTAGAACCAATCATAGATCACGTATATCAATATAACCAACGACATGGATCAAGTGTGGGTATGTAGCATGGAAATAACATAAAGTGTGGTCAATAGTATGTCTATTTACCAACTGGTTCACTTAATTGAGATCAAACAGAAACTGTAAGAGTACAATAAACTTTAAAACTGAATATCTGCAGATATAACTGAATTACTGAATTTCTGAATATAATGAACAATTACAAAAATGTGCAATACAAAACTCCCACTAAAATACATAATCCTTATCTGATTTGACACCCATACAAGCAACATGCTCATGAAAAACTTTTGGTGTCAATCCCTTAGTTAGCGGATCCGCAAGCATGGAGTTTGTACTAATGTACTCAATGCACAATTGTCCATTTTGTACTCTTTCTTTTACAACCCGAAATTTGACGTCCATATGTTTTGCTTTCGTCAAACTACTGTTGTTATTAGCATAAATGGCAAAATTGGAGTCGGTATACCTGATGATCTCAAACTGGTCCGAACTCCGATATGTAAGCATGTAATCCTTTGTTCTATGTATGTTCCTCATGACCCTTTTGGCTGCCTACCAATGGTCCATACCCGGATTGCTTAGATATCTGCCTAACATCCCAAAGATGTATACTATATCAGGTCGTGTACATACCTAAGCATACATCAGACTACCTACCGCCGAAGCATAAGGCGTCTTCTGCATTTCCGAAATTTCATATGTATTATTTGGGCACTGTTTGAGACAAAACTTGTCTCCCTTAGTAACAGGGGTGTAGCCTGGTTTACAATCCTGCATGCCAAATCTTTTCAGAACCTTATCGATATAGCCCTTTTGTGACAGACCGAGAACGCCTTTAGAGCGATCTCGTTGTATCTGAATTCCTAATACAAAAGAAGCTTCACCAAGATCTTTCAATTCAAATTTCTTAGTTTCAAGTAATAATGCTATATCGTTACAGGCAAGCAGTATGTCATCGACATATAAAACCAGAAAAATATACTTACTCCCACTGAACTCATGGTATATACAGTCATCAGCAATATTCGATTCAAAACCAAAAGATGTAATGACTGCATGAAACTTATAATACCATTGACGAGAAGCTTGCTTGAGCCCATAGATGTATTCCTTTAATTTGCAAACCTTTTCCTCTGATTCATCTGAAACAAAGTTTTTAGGTTGCACCGTATAAATTGTTTCCTCAATGTCACCATTAAGAAAAACAGTCTTAACATCCATTTGATGAAGCTCAAGATCAAAATGTGCTACTAATGCCATTATAGTCCTGAAAGAGTCTTTCGATGAAACTGGAGAGAAAGTCTCTTTATAATCAATGCCTTCTTTCTGAGTGTAGTCTTTTGCGACAAGACGAGCTTTGTACTTAATAACATTGCCCCTTGAATCCCTTTTGGTTTTAAAAATCCATTTACAACCAATAGGTTTAATACCTTCGGGCAATGTAACAAGCTCCCAAACGTCATTATCGCTCATAGACTTCATCTCATCATTCATGGCATCAATCCACTTTTGAGAGTTAGAACACTTAATGACTTGACGGAAGTTGATTGGATCATCTTCCTCAAGTCCAATATCACTTTCTTGTTCTTGGAGAAATACATAATAATCATGCGAAATTGCATTTCTCCTCTCTCTAGTGGATCTCCTTAATGGCATTTCAGTTTCTTGAGGTTGTTGAGTTTGATTTTCATTAGTTATATCAGGGTCCTGATGGGGGAGATTTTCGAAATTGTCTTGAACCGGAGTTGTTTCAACAACTTGAGGGAAAGACACATGTTCTTCCTCAAAGACAAAATCTCTAACAACTTTATCTCCCCACCCCCCAAACTCAATATCCTCAAAGAACCTAGCATTTCCCGTCTCAAAAATAGTTCGTGATGTGGGATCATAAAACTTAAAACCCCTGAATTTTCCAGAGTATCCAACAAAATAGCTACTAACCGTCTTAGCGTCCAGTTTCTTTTCATTCGGCCTATAAGGCCTTGCCTCAGCTGGACAACCCCAAATGTGAAAATGCCGAATACCGGGTTTATGCCCAGTCCAAAGTTCATATGGGGTTTTTATTGTAGCTGCAGTTGGAACTCTATTAAGAATATAAGCTACGGTTTTTAATATGGATTGGGACTTTTCATGAATAAGATACAGGTTCCCATAACGAGAGTAATCGTCTATGAATGTGATAAAGTATTGTTGACCATTCCGACAAGGAGTAGGAAATGGCCCACAAATATCCGTATGTATCAATTCTAAGACGTCCGAATCTCTCTTAGCACCTAATCTAGTTCTTGTTTGTTTGTTTTCCCTTGATACACTCAATACAAAATTTCCGAATTTGAGGAATCAAGAGGATCAAGAATTCCTTCTGACACGAGTTTCTGAATTCTTTGAATGGATATATGACCCAAACGTTTATGCCAGAGTGAAATAGAATTCTCATTAGTTAACTTTTGGTACCATTAAACTTGTATGCAAAGTTTCTTTATTTGAAGTTATTGTATCAACCAAATATAAGCTATCAAATGTTGATAAAACACCAGTACCAATAAGATTTGAATTCCGAAAGAGACTAACTTTATTGTCCCCAAATGTACATTTATAACCGGATATGTGCAATTGGGGAACTGAAATTAAATTCCGTCTAAAAGACGGTACAACAAAAGTCTCATTCAAATCTAAATGAAAACCGGTCTTAAACAACAGCCTAATTTTGCCAATAGCTTCAACTAGCACCTTCTTGCCGTCACCCTCAGAGATGTATCTTTCACCATCTTTTGGTTTTCGGCAGTTCAGGCAACCCTGCATTGATATACTTATGTGAGTAGTAGCAGCAGAGTCTACCCACCAAGTATCCTTAGGTACCGAAATTATATTAACTTCAGAACAAACAAGAGACAGAAATGTACCTTTTTTCGCACGCCAGGCATGGTACTTGGTACAATCTCTCTTTACATGATCAGTCCCATTACAAAGAAAGCAACCTAATTTAGTAATTTCAACCTTAGGTTCCTTATGTTGCTTAATCTTGGGCTTTACAACCGCAACTTCCTTATTTTTCCTCTTCTTAGAATCCCTTAAAGAGGATGCCTTAGAAGAAGATGCCAAATGAGCACTTTCTGCCTTATCTTGCTTAATCCTTTCCTCTTCTTGCACACAATGTGAAATGAGCTCATTAAGAGTCCATTTCTCCTTCAGGCAGTTATAACTGACCTTAAACTGATTAAAGTGTGCCGGAAGAGATATCAAAACAAAGTACACAAGCAGTTCCTCAGGTAATACTAGCTTGAGTAACTTAAGTTTCGAAACAAGATGAGACATTTCCAAAATGTACTCCCTAATGTTTTCCTTGCCCTTATACCTCATAGAAACAAGTTTACTCAATAGTGCACTTGTTTCCGCCTTTTCGTTTTGAATAAAACGCTGTTCGAGGTTTTCAAGGAAAACTTTGGCATTAGGTTCATCATTCATAGTGCCCCTGAATGATTCTGGAATTGCACGCTTCATGATCATTAGACTCAAGCGATTCGAGCGTTCCCACTTCTCCATCACCCTCCTGTCATCAGGAGAGGATGTATCCTCAAGAGGAGTAGGTTGCTCGGTCCGAAGTGCTAAGTCAAGATCCATGCAACCGAGAACGATCATGACGTTCTCTTTCCATTCCTTAAAATTAGTGCCGTTAAGCACAGGGATGCTATTGATGTTGGCAGAGATCGTAGAAGCAGAAGAGTTTACTGAAAATAGAACAAAAGGATTACTAAATACATGCTTACATAAACTTGAACTTTAACTTTATAGATTCAAAATTAGGCAATTCCCATTACAAGATACCTAGCACAACATTGCTTTTAGTCTTTGGACAGAAAAACAACTTGCAAGTGGTACTCTTGGTGTAGTGATCAAACATAGACAATAAACTCCTGTCAAACATTAAACCTTCCTTTGGGCCGATTTAATATTCACATGGAAAACCAAATAATCGTCTCATATTTACCACCATAAGAATGTTCGAATTCCTGCCAAATAACACCTTCCTTTGGGCCGATGTTAAACGCATGGAAGACTAACATCCACAGTCATCTCATATTTTAAAATTAATCAATCTACACAATAGAGGTTACTTTGGCAACTTAATGCTTCAATTGAAAAACTAAAATATAAGATGCTATAAATCTTAGTTCCTTAAGCCATTTTATGAATCTTAACTTAATGTGTTACAAGATTAGATGTGTAACACTTGAATATTAATTGTTGATTGCTTGATAGGACAATTCTAGATATATAAGAATTGATGGACTATTAAACAATTAACATTCACTGAAACTTAAGAGAGTTGAAACATTTTTCTTAAACATTACTGGACCAGACAATCGATTGTCAAAACAGACAATCGATTGTCTGACATTTTCTGAAAATTTTTTAAGTCACTGGAAGTCACGAGGAAAAATTTTTCTAAGTCATTTGGGCCAGACAATCGATTGTCAAAACAGACAATCGATTGTTTGACGTTTTCTGAAAAATAGTCTTTAGACCAGACAATCGATTGTCAAACCAGACAATCGATTGTTTGGTTTTTTCTGAAAAACTTTTAAGTCTCTGTAATTGACAAGGAAAAATTTTTCTAAGTGTGGATCATCCAACAATCGATTGTCAGGCTAGACAATCGATTGTTTGAATTTTTTCTGGAAAAATTTTTCAGTCTGGAAACGTTTCAACTCACAAAAGTTAACTGCCAGAATTTTAAACGATTCAGACAATCGATTGTCTAGCCTGACAATCGATTGTCTGACTAGTTGTGACAAAAAATTTCTGAATAACACATGATTTTCAACATGGATCTTAAAAATAATAAACATGTTGTCAACCTACTAAAATCATGCTGAATCAATGATATAATAAACAAATACATCATCATCATAACAATCATAAGATCATGCTATTTCATGGTAGAATTTCTTGAACAAAGTTCTAAGTAAACTTAAACATGATTTCTTAAATAACATAAACCTTATGATCATCCAAATTATCCAAAATGAAGGGCGGCTCTGATACCAATTGTTAGGATTATGATTCCTACTAAAGACAACAACCTTCATTTGAATAATCGGATTTACAACTACATGAGCGGAAGCTAACCTGAATCCATATGTGGAAAAGTTGAGCCTCCTTCTTGATGATTGTCCTTGAGCTTTTGAACCTCTTGATTATTTCTTCAAGAATGACTTGTGGTTTGTATGTTACCACAAGAATGAATCCTCAACAATAACAATATATGAAAGGTTTACAAAATAGTATTATGACAATGATCAAGGTTTTGGCTTATGGTTTTCCACTCTATTTGCAAGACAATGGACAAATGGTTCTTACTTCAATGGGTAGAGAAAGAACTTGTCTTGTTAAAGAATGGGAACCATAACCCCACTTTATAACTCTAGGAGTTACATAACCCAAGAGACAAGAGTTACAAGACAAAAGTTATGTCTTGAGTTATGTCTTGCAAGAGTTACAAACCCAAGAGTCACAAGCATTCATGTAACCATAGTTACATATGTAACCTTAGTTAGCCCATCATAAACTAAGGTTACACTTTTGGGTATCTACACATTAGTCCTACACTTTAGTATGACAATACATTGGCCCCCTTAACATAATGTCCATAAGACCACATAATTAGGCCAAACCTTAAGATAGCACATAACATATAATTATTCATGTATTGTTCATATGTGTATAGATATAAGTCCATATATCTAGATATAAATCCATATATCTTACACTTAGATCAAAGGTGCATGATAAATGTGGACTTACAAAAGGCCTATGATTCTAGAGTGGTGTTTTATTGAACAAATATTACAAGCGTTTGGTTTTCCTAGGAATATGATCACATAGATCATGACATGTATAAACATATTCAGCTTTACATTCTCGATTAATGGAGGACTGTCTAATACAATAAAGGCCAAGAGAGGACTCAGACAAGGTGAACGGATGTCTCCATATATTTTTGTTCTACTTATGGAATATCAGAATAGGTGTTTGGGAACTTTAAAAGTGAACCTGAGTTTAGTTTTCTCCCTAGATGACAAAAATTTGGGATTTTTCATCTTTGCTTCGCAGATGATTTGCTAATGTTTGCTCGGGGCGATACTAATTATGTGCAGCTTCTAAAAGATACAGTTGACTTATTTTCTGAGGCTTCGGGATTGAAAGCTAATCTAAGCAAGAGTCAGATTTACTTTGGTGGAGTAGATGAGTGTACCAAAGAAAGCATACTGGGATATGAACTTAGGGAGCTAGCTTTTAAGTATCTTGGAGTCCCTTTGTCAACAAAGAGACTGGCAATCATCCAGTGTAAATTCTTGATAGATAAGATGACATCCAAAATTACTTCATGGATGGCCAAAGGGTTGTCATATGCTGGGAGATTGTAATTGATTAGAACTGTATTATTTGGCATCCAAGCATAATGGTGATTGTGTTCTGTCAAGTCCCAGCCTAAAACTACTCTACACTTATTCTTTGAGTGCATTTTTTAAAGAATTTTCTTGCAAAATATATAAAGATGGCTGAAATAGCAAGGAAACATTATGCCATTGGAATCAGAGTGGTGATGGGTTCAACAAAAAGCGAGGAGGAGGACCTCTCAAAAAACTTTACCTAAAGCTTGTTTTACTGCTGTAGTGTATGATATTTGGATCGAAAGTAATACTCGACTGTTTTTAAACAGAGCTATAAACATGGAAAAAATGATTCATGATCTAAAAACCTCTATGTGCATTAGAGTTAGGGGTAACAGGAAGTTGTTTGAGTTTATTTGTTTTTTGTATAGAGTTTTGCTGTTTGATAAGGTTATTTTTAGTAGATAAAGTATGTTAGTTTATTTGTTTTTGTATAGAGTTTTGCTGTTTTTAGTAGATAAGGTTGTTTTTAGTAGATAAAGTATGCTTGATTTTTATATACATTGAAATTGAATTAATCGAGTAAATAAACTTTAAATATTATATTATTGAAGGAAAAAGGAAAAGTTTTACAGCCGGCATTCTTGGACCCACATTTTATTATAATAATATAAATTATTTAAAGAAAATGACAAGGTTAAATATGAGTGATCCAGTGGGAGAAGAACCTCGAGCGTACGATAGTGACGCTTTCAACCGTCTTGATGGTGCAACGAATATCTAAGCTGATTTTCCCGGCTATCTTTATTCTGACACACACGTGTTATATGGACCCGGTTTCTCGGATTGTGGACCCCCGGTTTTTCTAATTGTGGACCACTCATTTCCGTCCAAAAATACGGAACTGGTGATGTAATCTTAGACAGCGATACTTATATGACTCTTGTCCGACGAATCCTAGTTAAGACGCCTTTGACTTTTCAATTAATGATTTTTGTCTTTTTTAATTTCCAAATCCACCCCTATACTTTTTACTATTTAATTGTTTTCCCTTTCAAACGGAAAAGCTTGCACATACATCATGCACGCCCGGGTCTATTTGGTGTTGTGTTTTAACTTTTAAAGGCGTTTTCTATCAGAAATATTTCGAGGTAATAGTATGAAACCAAAGTCTCAAGAAGCGTGTGTTTGTGCATTTGAGATGCATTTTTGTAGTGAGAATAAACCGCATAGATTTTTTAAATTAAAACAAAATTTGTTGAATAAGTCATTCATATACTATCCAAATTCTCAAAGTCAGCTTGTAATTACTTAAAAATTTTAAAAAGAAAGTGAAATGTATTAAAATTAAAAGTCAAGACCTTTTATTATTAATTGAAGCCTTGATTTATGGTCTTTTTCAATTATTTATCTTGTTTGCTAGTCTGCTAATATCTCGCTAAACAACGAATATTCAATTTTTTTGATTTTACAAATACAAAAAGAACTTCATTCTCCTTCATAGCAGCAAGTGCAAGTTCAAATTGCAGGTTACTCGTTCTTTTTGTACTTCTATATAGAAAATTTTATTCTTTTGGACTTAAGTTATTTGTGCGTGTAAGTAACATATAATAGATTATTTTCATTAATTTTTTGTGGGGATATATATATACATATATATATATATATATATATATATATACATATATATATATATATATTCATACATTTATAGATTTTTTTACATTTTTATTCAATTTTACTTGTTTATAAATATTTACTATAATTATATTATTTCATACAATATTAAAAATTAAATACTCATGGAGCTTACGTCCCGTGCTTCGGAACTTATGCCTCGCTGAGTCATATGTAAAACCCGCCGTACGCCCACGCCTTTAAAATACTGATTTGATGTGAAGAAAACAAATGATCAAGAAAATAATTATCTACTAATATTTAGTAAAAAGTTTACCGAAATATCATTAGTAAAAATAATATTTTAATGAAGTGTATGTTAGGATTATAAATCCGACTAAAACATAATAGCCTTCATATCGAATTATTTGGAATAACAACATAAGCGGAAGCGTACCTGAATCCATAAGTGGAAATCCTTAGTCCTTCTTGATGATTGTCCAAATGTTTCGCTTTGAAAGCTCCTTGATCCTTCTTGAAGATTGTCCTTCTTGAAGTATTGGCTTTCACAAGAATTTATCTAAGACCAAAAATGGAGAATGATTTTCCACTTGATATGCAAGACAACAATGGTTCACTCTCTCAATGGGTGGAAGAAGAAGAGAATGTCTTGCATTCTTATGGGAACCATAACCCCCACTTATAACATATGAGTTATGAAACTCAAAAGTCATAAGCATGTAACCACGGTTACATATATGTAACCTTAGTTAGCCCATCATTAACTAAGGCTACCCTTTTGGGTATCTACACATTAGTCCTACACTATATATGACAATATATTGGCCCCCTTAACATAATGTCCATAAGACCACTTATATAGGCCAAACCAAAAGATAGCACATAACATATAATTTATCCATATATTGTTCATATGTATGTACATATAAGTCCATATATCTAACAATCTCCCACTTGGAAGAGATATTCATACATATGTACAAACCTTAGCATTATATGTTACATTATAACCTTATAAGCTCAGAATTGCTATCATAATAAAATTGTCATGAACAATCCGGTCCATCAATCATACCAACATAGGAGCTAAGAGCTCTTAGTTACTCTTGCGTAACTAGAACCAACATAGATCACGTATATCAATATAACCAACGACATGGATCAAGTGTAGGTGTGTAGCATGGGAATAACATAAAGTGTGGTCTGAAATAGTATGTCTATTTCCAACTGGTTCTCTTTATTGAGATCAACCATAAACCTTAAGAGTACAAAAACTTTAAGACTGAATATCTGCAGATATAACCTTAAACTGAATTACTGAATGTAATGGACAATAGATAATTGTATAATACAAACTCCCACTAAAATTCATAATCCTTAACTGATTTGATACCCATACAAGCAATATGCTCATGAAATACTTTTGGTGTCAATCCCTTAGTAGGCGGATCCGCAAGCATGGAGTTTGTACTTATGTCCTCTATGCACAATTGTCCATTCTGTACTCTTTCTTTAACAACCCGAAATTTGACGTCCATATGTTTTGCTTTCGTCAAACTACTGTTGTTATTAGCATAAAGGACTGTCAGACTATCCTGACATCCAGCAAAATCGGAGTCGGTATACCCGATGATCTCAAGCTGGTCCGAACTCCGATATGTAAGCATGTAATCCTTTGTTCTCTGTAAGTACCTCATGACCCTTTTGGCTGCCTCCCAATGGTCCATTCCCGGATTGCTTAGATATCTGCCCAGCATCCCAACAATGTATGCTATATCAGGTCGTGTACATACCTGAGCATACAGCAGACTACCTACAGCCGAAGCATAAGGTGTCTTCTGCATTTCCGAAGTTTCATAATTATTATTTGGGCACTGTTTGAGACTAAACTTGTCTTCCTTAGCAGCAGGGGTGTTTCCTGGTTTACAATCCTGCATGCCAAATCTTTTAAGAACCTTATCGATATAGCCCTTTTGTGACAGACCGAGAACACCTTTGGAGCGATCTCGTTGTATCTGAATTCCTAATACAAAAGAAGCTTCACCAAGATCTTTCATTTCAAATTTCTTTGAAAGAAATTTCTTGGTTTCATGCAATAATGCTATATCGTTACAGGCAAGCAGTATGTCATCGACATATAAAACCAGAAAAATGTACTTACTCCCACTGAACTTATGGTATATACAGTCATCAGCAATATTCGGTTCAAAACCAAAAGATGTAATAACTGCATGAAACTTATAATACCATTGACAGGAAGCCTGCTTGAGCCCATAGATGGATTTCTTTAATTTGCAAACCCTTTTCTTTGATTCTTCCGAAACAAAGTTTTCAGGTTGCCCATATAAATTGTTTCCTCAATGTCACCATTGAGAAACGTTGTCTTAACATCCATCTGATGAAGTTCAAGATCAAAATGTGCTACTAGTGCCATTATATTCCTGAAAGAGTCTTTCAATAAAACATGAGAGAAAGTCTCTTTATAATCAATGCCTTCCTTTTGAGTGTAGCCTTTTGCGACAAGACGAGCTTTATACTTAATAACATTGCCCCCTGAACCCCTTTTGGTTTTAAATATCCATTTACAACCAATTGGTTTAATACCTTCGGGCAATGTAACAAGCTCCCAAACGTCATTATCGCTCATAGACTTCATCTCATCATTCATGGCATCAATCCACTTTTGAGAGTTAGAACCCTTAATGACTTGACGGAAGTTGATTGTATCATCTTCCTCAAGTCCAATATCACTTTCTTGTTCTTGGAGAAATACAACATAATCATCCGGAATTGCATTTCTCCTCTCTCTAGTGGATCTCCTTAATGGCAGTTCAGTTTCTTGAGGTTGTTGAGTTTGATTTTCATTAGTAATATCAGGAACTTGATTGGGGAGATTTTCGAGATTGTCTTGAACTGGAGTTGTGTGATCCGTGTCAGGAATGAGAACACCCTGACCAAGATCAACAACTTGAGGGAAAGACACATGTTCTTCCTCAAAGACAAAATCTCTAACAACTTTATCTCCCCACCCCCCAAACTCAATATCCTCAAAAAACCTAGCATTACCCGTCTCAAAAATAGTTCTAGAAGTAGGATAATAAAACTTAAAACCCCTGGATCTTTCAGAGTATCCAACAAAATAGCTACTAACCGTTTTAGCATCCAGTTTCTTTTCATTCGGCCTATAAGGCCTTGCCTCAGCTGGACAACCTCAAATGTGTAAGTGCTTAATACTGGGTTTATGCCCAGTCCAAAGTTCATATGGGGTTTTGATTGTAGCTTTAGTTGGAACTCTATTAAGAATATAAGCTGCGGTTTTTAATGCTTCTCCCCAGAGTGAGTCTGGTAAAGTAGTACGACAAATCATACTTCTTATCATATCCTTAAGGGTCCGATTTCGTCTCTCAACTACACCATTCATCGTAGGACTGCCTGGCAGAGTATACTGAGGGACGATCCCACACTCATCTAGGAATTTAGCAAATGGCCCTGGACGTTGTTCACCTGAACCATCATATCTACCATAGTATTCACCACCACAGTCAGATCTAACGGATTTAATCCTTTTGCTTAGTTGATTTTCAACTTCGGCCTTATATGATTTGAACACGTCTATTGATTGGGACTTTTCATGAATAAGATATAGGTACCCATAACGCTAGCAATCGTCTATGAATGTGATAAAGTATTGTTGACCATTCCTACAAGGAGTAGGGAATGGCCCACAAATATCCGTATGTATCAATTCTAAGACGTCTGAAGCTCTCTTAGCACCTAATCTCGTCTTGTTTGTTTGTTTTCCCTTGATACACTCAACACAAATATCCGAATTTGAGGAATCAAGAGAATCAAGAATTCCATCTGACACGAGTTTCTGAATTCTTTGAATGGATATGTGACCCAAACGTTTGTGCCAGAGTGATATAGAATTCTCATTAGTTAATTTTCTTTTGGTACCACTTAAACTTGTATGCAAAGTTTCATTATGTGAGGTTATTGTGTCAACCAAATATAGGCTATCAAATGTTGATAAAAGACCAGTACCGATAAGATTTGAATTTTGAAAGAGACTAACTTTATTGTCACCAAATGAACATGAATAATCGGATATGTCCAATTTGGGAACAGAAATTAAATTCCGTCTAAAAGACGATACAACAAAAGTCTCATCCAAATCTAAATAAAAACCGGTCTTAAACAACATCCTAAATTTTCCAATAGCCTCAACTGGCACCTTCTTGCCGTCACCCACATAGATGTATCTTTCATCATCATTTGGTTTTCGGCAGTTCAGGCAACCCTGCATAGATATACTTATGTGAGTAGTAGCAGCAGAATCTACCCACCAAGTATCCTTAGGTACGGAAATTAAATTAACTTCAGAACAAACAAGAGAAAGAAATGTACCTTTTTTCGCACGCCAAGCGTGGTACTTGGTACAATCTTTCTTCACATGATTAGTCCCCTTACAGAAAAAGCAACCTAGTTCAGTAATTTCAACCTTAGGTTCCTTATGTTGCTTATTCTGGGGCCTTGCAACTGCAACTTCCTTACCTTTCCTCTTCTTAGTATCCTTAGAAGAGGATGCCAAATAAGCACTTTCTGTCTTATCTTGCTTTATCCTTTTCTCCTCTTGCACACAATGTGAAATGAGCTCATTAAGAGTCCATTTCTCCTTCAGGCATTTGTAACTGACCTTAAACTGATTAAAGTGTGCAGGAAGAGATATCACAACTAAGTACACAAGCAGTTCCTCAGGTAATTCCAGCTTGAGTGACTTAAGTTTCGAAGCAAGATGAGACATTTCCAAAATGTACTCCCTTATGTTTCCCTTGCCTTTATACCTCATGGAAACAAGTTTACTCAAAAGAGTACTTGTTTTCGCCTTTTCGTTTTGTACAAAACGCTTTTCAAGGTTTTCAAGAAAAACTTTGGCATTACTTTCATCATTCATAGCGCCCTTGAATGATTCTGGAATTGCACGTTTCATGATCAATAGACTCATGCGATTTGAGCGTTCCCACTTCTCCATCTCCTTCTTTTCATCATAAGAAGATGTATCCTCAAGAGAAGCAGGTTGCTCATTCCGAAGTGCAAGGTCAAGATCCATGCAACCGAGAACGATCATAATGTTCTCTTTCCATTCCTTAAAGTTTGTGCCGTTAAGCACAAGGATGATGTTAATGTTTGCAGATATCGTAGCAGCTGAAGAATTTACTGAAAATAGATAAAGGACTAACTTAATACATGCTTACATTTACTTGAACTTTAACTTTAGTTTTCAGATTCAGAATAGGCAAATCCCATTACAAGATACCTAGCACAACATTGATTTTAGTCTTTGGACAGAAAATCAACTTGTAAGTGGTACTCTTGGTGTAGTAATCAAATATTGACAATAAACTCCTGTCAAATATCAAGCCTTCCTTTGGGCCGGCTTAATATTCACATGGAAAACCGAATAATTGTCACATATTTATTACCACAAGCATGTTCGAATTCCTGCCAAATAACAACCTTCCTTTGGGCCTGTGTTAAACGCATGGAAGACTAACATCCACAGTCATCTTATATTTCATGATCAATCAATCTACACAAAAGAGGTTACTTTGGCAACATAATGCTTCAATTGACTAATTTAAAATATTAGATGCTAAATAATTTAGTTCCTTAAGCCATATATTGAATCTTGACTGAATATGTTACATGTTTTGACATGTAACAATCTGAATATTAATTGTTTTAACCTTAACTGGACAATACCAAAATCTGAAGCCATGATGGGCCAAAACAATTAATCTTTAAAACTGAATATTAATGTATAAAACATTAATAATTTAAAAAAAACTGAATATTAATTGACATATTATTAATGTACAATTAAAATCTAAAAACTTAATACATAAAACGTTTCATTAATTATGAAAAACATTTCTTACATTATGTCCTCATTAAACAGCCAGAAAACAAAACGTTTCTGCAATTTATGGCCAGATAATCGATTATCTGAGCCTGATAATCGATTATCTGGGCCTACTGGAATATTTTGCTGAAAAACTAGGATAATCGATTATCCTTTTAGGATAATCGGATAATCGATTATCTTGGCTCTCTGAAATTTCCAATTTTGCTGAAAAAACTCCAGATAATCGATTATATTAACAATAATCGATTATCCTCAGGTTCTGTTTCAAAAATTTTGATGAAAAAAATGCAATAATCGACTATTTTAAAAAAATAATCGATTACTCTCTGTTACTGTTTTGCAAAATTTTGGTGAACTTTAAAAATTATTCCAGGACCTTTTGCAGCGACGAACGCTGCCACTAAACCCATAGAAGTCGCCGCTAAATGTATTAGTGGCGACTATGTATTGAAACTGGAAATTAGAGTTGCCGTCACTGAAGGTTATTTGTAGCAACAATTCCTTGTTTAAGTTTCTTGTTGTTCAACAACCAAAATTTTGCAAACTTCAATATTTCAATTCATATAGAGATAACAAGATATTGAAACACCAAAGTTCATCAACAACATAACATTCATGAAATCATGCTATATCATGGTACTAGAATTTCATAATCAAAATTCTATCTTAATTTAAACATGAAGTTTTATATAACATGGATTTCATGAACTTCCAAATAATCCAAATATGAAGGAGGCTCTGATACCAATTGTTAGGATTATAAATCCGACTAAAACATAATAGCCTTCATATCGAATTATTTGGAATAACAACATAAGCGGAAGCGTACCTGAATCCATAAGTGGAAATCCTTAGTCCTTCTTGATGATTGTCCAAATGTTTGGCTTTGAAAGCTCCTTGATCCTTCTTGAAGATTGTCCTTCTTGAAGTATTGGCTTTCACAAGAATTTATCTAAGACAAAAAATGGAGAATGATTTCCCACTTGATATGCAACACAACAATGGTTCTCTCTCTCAATGGGTGGAAGAAGAAGAGAATGTCTTGCATTCTTATGGGAACCATAACCCCCACTTATAACATATGAGTTATGAAACTCAAAAGTCATAAGCATGTAACCATGGTTACATATATGTAACCTTAGTTAGCCCATCATTAACTAAGGTTACCCTTTTGGGTATCTACACATTAGTCCTACACCTTATATGACAATATATTGCCCCCCTTAACATAATGTCCATAAGACTACTTCTATAGGCCAAACCAAAAGATAGCACATAACATATAATTTATCCATATATTGTTCATATGTATGTAGATATAAGTTCATATATCTAACAGTGTACAGTATAATTTAAAAGTTGTTAATTGTTTAGAGCAATCAATTCATCGATTTATCGGTTGTTGTAGTTACGTTTAGAAGTAATTGTTACTTTGAAGTGTAATTCGTAATTACTAGTTTATTCAGACCTAATTAGTCCACTTACAAGTAAAAGAAATATTCCAAGAATTAGGATGTTTAGTTTACTAAAATGACATCAAATGAAAGAAAAATATCAGAATTACATTAGGAAATCTCTCTCCCCTCCCTTCCCCCAAAAGAATTGTATTAGTTAAAAAGTCTAAGATATATTAGTGCCTTTTTTTCAAAATAATCACGGAGAAAAAGAGCATGCCTAACTTCTTTTTCCACCTTATATTATCCAACTGTTGAGAAGTACTTATAAGTAATTAATAAAAAAGAAGCACTAGTCCACATCTTGATTGTCTGGATCAAAGAAGGACACTTGTCCATAGTTTCTTCCTCTTCTTATTGTTTACGTCGTTAAGGAGAATTTATTTTCTATTTGGTTCGTTCAAAAAAGAATGGATTCATTTTTAAATTTGGTAATAATTTAGCTTTAACTTACAATTCTACTATTAATGAGAAGCTTTTATTACCATACAAATACGCTAATCCCCTTTTTAACTTGTTTAGGATTACAAATTTCAAAAATTTTTATTTTTTCTTAAACTCTATGTCCAATCAAACATATTCAAATAAATTGAAACGGAAAAAGTACTATATTTATTTTATGTGTCCCATATAAGAGGGCATTGTATGTTTTTCTGGTGAACTGTAAAAGATTCAATATTCTGCATGAGAAAAGACAGAGATGCATGATTTATGGGACCTCACTATTTTACTAATTTTATCTGTTTAATTTATTAATGTCATCATCATACAGTTACGGTACAAATCCACCATTGTTGAGTGGAAGAAGCTAGCTTAGAGAATCGAAGAAGAAGAGACAATGGACGAAGAATCAGTTTTAACTTTCTGATAAAAGCTGCAAAATACGTACATCCCTATGTACATATATATAGACTTTTACTACTTTAATTATCACTAACCTCTACAATTAACTTCTAACAAACTAATATAGTTGTACAAGTGAATTAATTACGTGTTAATTTCTGCACCCTCTTCAAGCTAGATGTGGTAAAAATATTCAGAACACCTAGCTTGGATATTAAATGATAGTGTTGAACAGTTCCTAGTCCTTTTGTGAGCAAATCTACTTCCTGTTCTTTTGTTGGCACATATGTTGGATGTATCAATTCTTGTTGCACCTTTTTCCTCACTAAATGACAATCTATCTCTATATGTTTCATTCGTTCATAAAACACTGGGTTATTAGCTATCTTCATAGCTGCTTTACTGTTTGTATAAAGTTGAATTGGAGTAGCAACCTTTATTCCCAATTCTCTGAACATTCTAACCAACCATATAAACTCAGACACAGTCAATGCTTCTACTCAGATTCTGCTGAACTCCTTGCCGTTGTGGCCTGCTTCTTAGATTTCCAAGATGTCAGTGATCCACCAAACATCACAAGGTATCCAGTGACTGATTTTCTAGAGTTAGGACAACTGGCCCAGTCTGTATCACAATTTGCACTAAGAGTCATGTCCCTTACTGCACTCATAAGAATTCCAAGCCCTAGCTCATTCTTCACATACCTGACTACCCTATATGCTACCTCAAGATGAGATTGCTTGGAAGCTTGCATAAATTGGCTTAGAGTCTGCACACTATAAACAATATCGGTATTGTCAAGATAAACTTTAAAAGCTTTCCAATCAATCTCTAATAGCTCTTCACGTCTGCTAGTGTTGGATCATTGTTCAAGTGACAATGTTCATTATACTCAACAATTGTAAGTCGTTTATTTTGTTTCATTGGTGTAATGGCAGGCTTGGCACCTGACAATCCCAATTTTGCTATAAGTTTTAGCGCATACTTCTTTTGGCATAAAAGAACTTCTTTGGCAGACCTGCAGACCTCAATGCCCAGAAAGTATTTCAAGCTTCTTAAGTCTTTAATCTTGAAGGCCTTGTATAGTGTGATCTTTTCTTCTTGAATCATTGTAGTGTCATTGCATGTGATTAGAAGGTCACCAACATATACAAGTATCACAACCTACTCTCCATTCTCATCTTTGATGAACAAGGAGTGATCATGTTTGCTTTGTATAAAACCTGCTACCAATAGAGCCTCTATGAGTTTCAGGTTCCATTGTCTTGATGCTTGCTTAAGTCCATATAGTTATTTAAGCAATCTGTAGCCCTTAGAAATCCCCCCTTGGCTACTGAAACCAGGTAGCAATTGCACGTAAACTTCTTCCTCAAGATCACCTTGAAGAAATGTATTGTAGACATCTATTTGAAATAGGCCATTGATGCATATCAATCAATGCAATGACTGATATCAGTAATGATCCGGCCAGTCATTTTTAGAATTTATACGCTGATACCCCTATTAACTACTTTCCCCAAGTTTATTTAGCTATTTTGATTTGTCGAGATGTTCGGTTTTGAGTTTCAGAGAGTTTTGGGATACTTTGTCCCTAAATGAGAATTTAAGTGTTAGATAGTTGACCATAGTTGGAATAGTGTAAAGACGGCCTTAAAATGAGAATCTGATGGTTCTATTAGCTCTGTTAGGTGATTTCGGGTTTAAGGGTGTGGATGCATTATGTTTTGGAGGTCCATAGCTAAATTAGGCTTGAAATGCCGAAATTTGAATTTTTAAAGTTCTCGGTTCGATAGTAAGATTTTGATTCGAGGGTCAGAATGGAATTCGAGAGCATCACTAGTTCCGTTGTGTCATTCTGGATGTGTATGCAAAATTTTAGGTCATTCGGATGTGGTTTTGTTGGGTTTTTGATCAAAAGTAGAATTCAAAAGATTTTTAGAAACTTAGGTTTGAATACGATGAGTTTTTGAGACTTTGATATTGTTTGAGGTATTTTGAAGATTGATACAAGTTTGAATGATATTTTAGGATTGATTGACATGTTTGGTTGAGGTCACGAGGGCCTCGGCTGTGTTTCGGATGCTCAACGGGTCATTTTTGGAACTTAAAAAATTGCAAAAAAAGTTGCACCAGTCAGTTCTGATTTCCTTCTTCGTGTTCGTGACAGGGTCCTTGCATTTGCAAAGAGGATCTGGGTTTTAGGGGAAGGTTGTGCTTGACGTTCACAAAGTGCACCCCGCGTTCGCGAAGGGTTGTGAAGTGGAGCTGAAGGTTTGAGCTACGCGTTCGCGAGAGGGGAGCCACCTTCGCGATGTACTGGGAAGCTGAGCTTCACATTCGCGAGCAAGGAGTCGCGTTCTTGAAGAAGGAAAAATGAGCAACGTCAATTTGTGCTTCGCGAATGCGAGGCTTTGACCGCGTTCGCGAAGAAGGATTTTAAATGTCTGGGCATGATGTTTTAAAAGGCTTGTTTCGCGAATTTTAGGCTAATATCCTCCATTTTTAGGCGATTTTGAAGATTTTTGAAGAGGCTTGAAAAGAGATTCAAGGGGAATAATTTGGAAGTAACATTTTTGACTTCATAACTTACTTTTATGTGATTAAATACCTAATTACTGGTGGAAAATTTTGGAGAAATGAGTAATTAGGGCTTGAGTTTAAAAGAACAGAAAAGGGGGTATTTGAAGGGTCAATTGAACTTCGAACTTAGTGTTCTTGTTATGCATAGACTCGTGAGAGTATGAGGATTTTGTAAATATAAATTTCACTCTATTTCGAGACGTGGGCATGAGGGGCATTTTACCTATTTTCGCGTATTAGCTTAGAATTTAATTATATAATCAATTACTTGAAGTGTTATTTGCATTATAAAATTTAATTCAATAGATTTGGGCCATTTGAAGTCGGATACTCGTGGAAAAGACGTGATTTTGGGTTGACTTGTACTTGTTCGAGGTAAGTGGCTTGTCTAACCTTGGGTGGGGGACCTTACCCCTTAGGATTGATATTGTGGTAATTGAAATGCCTCATACGTGAGAGGACAGGCGCGTACTTGTGCTAGCTATTGGAAATCCGTTTTTCATTGAAAATAACCTTGAATTGTGTTCTTCCTTTTCTTGTTACACATTTTTAAAAATTTAGCCTGATATTAGCCTAGAGAATCATGTCTACTTGACTAAATTGCTCTATTTGCCTTAACTGCCTTATTTTTATTACGTGAAACATGCTAGGATTACTTGCTTCACCTTGATAAGAAATTGATTGAATTGAATTTCTTGTTGCTGCAGTGTGTTTACTTTGGGACTACGGGACGGTATCCCGGGAGCTCCCCTCGTATGTTTATTTGGGGACTAGGAATTGCATTTTGAGAAATCCCCCGGCACTTTTACATTGGAACTACGGGATTGCACTCAATAGATTCTCGCGCATTTTACGAGTTGGACTACGGGATTGCACCCGGGAGATCCACAGGATATGATATTTATATTTGGGAACTACAGGACGGTATCTTGGGAGATCCTCGGTTGTTATCTTTGTGTTGAGTTGTATTCTTTTTATGTGGTTTACTTGCCTCTGTAATAGTTGTTGTTGTCTTTCATAGCACGTGTCACTTATTTACGCTACTTATTTCATATTGTTAAACCTTATATCTTATTTAACCTCAATAGGGCTGTGACCTTCCTCGTCACTACCAAACCGAGGTTAGGCTTGACACTTATTGAGTACTGATGTGGTCTATTCATGCCTTTCATGCGCATGTTTTTCATGTGCAGATCCAGGTACTTCGACTCAGTCCTACAACCTCTGAAGAGAGGCGACTTCTAAAGCGACTTCGAGGTATATCTGCCGCATTCGCAGACCGAGGAGTTTCTTTCTATTCTTGCTGCTTTGCATTAGCCCTTCTGTATTTTTTCAGCTCTTTTTAGACATTCTGAAATTAGAGCTATGTATTACTTCTTAGCTTGTGATTCATGGGTTTTCGGGTCTTGGATTTATGTGTTGGTTTTGAGAGTTAAGTGTGGTGTATGCAAAGCGGCACATTTAAACACTATTTATTTTCTTTATTTCTGTTTTTAGTTGTTACTTCCACAAATTTTGGCTTCTTTTATGAAATTAGGCTTATCTAGTCGTATAGACTAGGTGTCGTCATGATAGTTCACGAAGGACGAACCAAGATTGTGACATATACTCTTAACTATTTTGACAACTGGAGGAAACGTTTCCTAATAGTTTAGACCTTCTTGTTGGCTGTAATCTTTGGCAACAAGTCTTGCTTTAAATATCTCAACTTCTCCATTAGACATGTACTTAATTTTGTATACCCATCTGCACCCAATACTTTACCCTCCCAAGTATTATTCCAAACCAAGGCATCCACTTATGTCTTTATGGCATCAACCCATCTTGGGTCCTTCATGACTTCTGTGTATGATGTAGGTTCTGTCTCTTGTGAGGTAGCAGTCAAGTAATATTGATAAGTAGCTGACAAGGCACTCTAGTTTGCATATTTAGATATTGGATATGTGCAGGTGGATGATGATTCTCCATTGATCGGGCACACATAGTCTTGCATCAAAATAGGTGGCTTGGAACTCATCCTTCCCATGTTGAAAAGGAAAAATGTCTTCCTTGAATGTGACGTCTCTACTAATAAAGAACTTTTTTCTCCTTAAGTCATATAACGTATATCCCATCTGAGATACTGAGTATCCCATGTGAACAGCGGTGGTGGCTCTAGGAGAAAATTTGTCCACCTTCTCTGTCACTATAGCAAAATATAGACGACCAATAGTTCTTAGGTGTGTCATATTAGGTGCTCTCTTATGAAAAACCTCATATAGAGATTTCCCTTCTAGAACTGAAGAAGGCCGTCGATTAATATGATATGCTGCAACCAGTACACAATCTCCCTAGAATTGCAAAGGAATTATGCCTTGAAATCTCAAAAACATGCCTATGTCTTCTTTCCACCACTCCATTCTGCTGTAGAGTATGTGGACAACTATTTTGATGCAAAATACCATTGTCTATCAAATAATCTTGACATTAATGACTAAAGAATCCTGCTCCATTGTTAGTTCTTAACACTTTAACATTCGTGCCAAACTGTGTATATACCGTTTTAAGTAAGAATTTTTGCACAACAACTGTATCACTTTTCAATTTCATTAGAAAAATCCAAATCATCTTAGAGTGATCATCAATAAGAGTAAGAAGATATCTATTTTCATTTTATGTAAGCACTCTATATGGACCCCAAATGTCTACATGAAACAAATGAAATATGTCTTCAGCTCTGTTGCTACTTAAGGGAAATGGTTTCCTTGTCTGCCTAGCTAAAGGACATACAGTTCAATTATTGAGTTCACAATCAAAAAACTTATTGTCTTTAGAAAAATCTAACTGATTCATGACTTTGACTGGCACATTCCCAAGCCTTTTATGCCAGGCAGTGAAGTGTGCTTAAATTCCGTTTACAAGACAATTGATGATCCTTTGTGCCGTTTTATTCCTATTGGACCCCTTAGGAATTAGTAGATAGAGACCACCCTCTCCTTACCAATTCCCTTCGCTTTTTCGGTATATAGGTCCTGAAATATACAAAATATTAGAAAAAAAATTAACTGAGCATTGCAACTCCTTAGTTAATTTTGACACAGACAACAAGTTATATTTAAAGTCAGGCACACACAATACATCATGTATAACATAATGATATGTAAGTTTGTAACTTCCTTTGCAGATGATAGGCATAGTCTTACCATTTGGTAGGTTTACATTACCTTTACCTGAGTTAGGCAATCTAGTCATTATTTTCAACATATCACAATTAGATGCCATATGGTCAGTAGCTCCAGTATTTACAATCCAGTAGTCAGCTAGGTCCTCTAGAGATTGAGAATTAACATTACATGCCATATTTACTACATGTTGTTATGATTTGTCCTTGCTTATCATCTTTATGATTTGGTTTTATTGCTCATCAGTAAAGAAATTGAGCATTCCTTGACTCATCCCTACATTATCCTGATTTGTAATGGTATTTTTGCCAGAACTGATATCACTTATAGCTATGTTAGCTTGCCTATATTGCTGTAGTTTCTTCCCCTTAAAACCAAATGGATATCCAACCGATTTGTAACATTTATCTCTTGTATGTTCTTTGTTTCGGCAATACTAACAAAACAAATTACTTAACCTCTTAAACTTTGATTGACTATCTCTAGAACTCATAAGAGCAGTAGAATCATTTACTTCATTGTCACATTAATATGTCAATTAGTCACAAACACACTTATCTAAGTTTCTTCATTTATTAACATTGCATAGGCACAACTGACAGAAGGTAATGGGGATTGAAGTAAAATCTGACTCCTAATTGCATTATAGGATTCATTTAAGCCCATTAAAAACTGCAAACATTTCTACTGCTCCAAGTGCTCGATAAAATCTACAGTTCCAGCCGTAACATAAAGAGAAAGAATCATGAAAATATATTCATCCCAAAGCGACTTCAACCTAGAATGATATACTGAAATGCTGGATGTACCTTGAAATTGTAGCTATCTCCCTCTGAAGTTGTACATCCTAGATCCATTAACTTTATAAAATGACCCTACAGATTTAGCCAAACTTCAAGAGCATCACTATCATATATGATTCCATTCACCAGGTCTGGTGAAACTGTGTTCATAATTCATGTTAAAACAGTAGCATTCACTTGCTCCCACTCTTTCTCCAACTCGACTGTAAATTGAGCTTTTTTACGGCTCCTATCGATGAACCCTAGCTTGCGCTTTGCTCGTATTTCAATCACCATCGCCTTGCTTCAGACTGAATATTTCTCAGTTTCACTGAGTTGTATCGATATGATAAAATTTCTAGGATTATCAGAAGGTTGCACATACAGAGGAGGACAGGGATTGTCGATGTCCAGATTCGGCATGGCCGACTGTCAAAAGTTGGCTTCAAAAGCTCGAACTAATGATTTCAGAAGTTGTATTAACTGATTAGTTCCTAGCCTCGATCGATCTACTCGAGCTTTGATACCATGTAAAAATCCACCATTATTGAGTGGAAGAAGGTGGCTCAGAGAAACGAAGAAGAAGAGATAATGGAGGGAAAATTAATTTTAACTAACTTTCTGAAAAAAATTGTAAAATAAGTACATCCTTATACACATATATATATAGACTTCTATTACTTCAATTATCACTAACTTCTACAACTAACTTTTAACAAACTATACAACTGTACAAGTGAATTAACACGTGTCAATTTCTACAGTTACATGTTACTTCGTGTGATTCTCGAATCAATACATGGAGGAAACCAAAGAGTTATTGTAAAAGATTGTAACTTCTTCGTATCACCTAACAATATCATATAATAGACAGCAAGATATATCTCAAAACAATTTGTTACTTAATAATTAAGGGGGATTAATTTGTTCATTATTCTTGAGCTAGCTATCATATTATTCATTATCTGTTGATCCAAGAAGGTAACACATCAGGTAAAATATGATAGGACTTAAAAGTAGCTTATTATAAATACTTCTTATGATGAGGTTACCGTATAAAATCGTAAAATGCACAATTTTAAATGGATATGTTTAAATACTACAATAATCAAGTAATTATATTTGGACTTAGGGAACACAGGGAAAATTAATATGGAGAGCACTATACAAGTTAGTCTGATATGATCATGGGTTTTTGTTCATTATTTAGTACTTTTGACAACGCACGTCTACCAGCTTGTTCAGCAAAGAGATCAAGAAAATTTTAAAAAAATAAAATTAAAGAAGAGAAAACCAAGAAAGATAGTTTTGAATTTTAAGTTTTCCTTTATATATGTAGCTCTTTACCAGTATTATATTCCATTCACAATTGGGCGAGGAGAACTACAAGCAGACAAATCAAAGTTGTTAGAGGTTAAGAATGATTAGGACAGCCGGGGCGGGATAGAAGCCTAAATGCCGATTCCGTCGAACCCTCTAACTTTTGTTCAAATAATATATTTGTATTAAAAAATTTATTAAATAAAATATATATAAATATTAAATTTAGTACCCAATTAGTAATTCTTAAAATCGTCGTTCTAAAATTCAAAACTCATAAAATTGAAATCTTGACTCTGCCTCTAAGCACAACATCTTTTAAAAAGGAAAAATGTACGAGTCATTTGTATTAGCTTAATGCATAATCTCCCAACTTGGCAACATATTCTAATGATTATGAGGATATTTGGCTAAGCTTATAAGCTGGTCAAACTGGTTTATAATATTTTTTGGCTTATTTACGCGTTTGGTAAAATTAAAAATACTTATAAGCTAAGTGCTTATAAGTCAAAAATAATCGAAAAGCCAAAAGTTGGTCTCCCCACCTTATCAAATTTCAGCTTATAAGTACTTTGGGTTTGCCTAAAATATTTACTATTCTATCCCTAAACTACTTATTTTTAAAACAAAACTCTTCGTATACCAGTTCTTCAGCTGCTTATTATTAGTTTCAGCACTTTTATCCAAACATGTTACTATTTATTTTTTAATTCAGTTTCAACACCTAAAAATACTTTTCAGCACCTAATACTCAGCAGTTACTCTAAATCAGCTAAGTCAAACATCTTCTATATGTTGCCCGGTTAAGAACCTTGCTAATATTTTTTTTAATTAGTTACGTTGAATTAGAATCTTATTACAATATCACAGTAATGTACTACATCATTAACTTCGAGTTTGTTATGTACAATTGAATAGTATCAAACCAAATATTAAGTTCTCTAAATTTATGTATCAAACAATTTATGTACGACATTATTATGTTCTCTAAGTTTATTAAGTTTAGGTTCTTGACCTCAAATTAGTCAATTGTTAACCTCATTAACCAAGTTTACGTGTTATTACCATGCAATAATTAAAACGACAAATACATAGTATCAAAGTTTTTTTTTTTTTACATAGCGGAAGGTACCTCATTAGAATATACTTCTAAAAATGTTATTGACTTCTATCTAAATATCTACGAGATTCCCTTTTTATTTTGTTCATATGATATTGATAATTGAGATTACTTCTAGAGAGATCGTCGTTTATCCTAATGCGTATTTGGTAAACATCCTTTTCTAGGTTGGTACAATTAAAAGGTCATATTTGATTTAGCCCTAGTCGCCGACTCCCCACCAAAAAAAAAAAAAAAAAAAAAAAAAAGAAAAAGAAAAAAGGAAAACGAAAACAGGGCCATGCCTTTTTCTTTATAAATTCTTTTATGATCCCTTTTTTCCCTTGTAGAATCAATTTTCAAGATCTACCCAATTTTGTATAACAAAAGACCTCTTTATAAATGCTTTTATGATCTATTTTTTCCCTTGTAGAATCAATTTTCAGGAGCTACCCAATTTTGTATAACAAATGACTGGCTTAAAAATTTTCGAATCTTTTATTAGGGTATTTGGATCTATTCTCGCTTTTTAGGTCACTTTTTAATTGATATCCGTTTTGCAAAAATAATTGCAAGTGTATTCATTTTCGCAAAACTTCAGATATATGTGTATAAAGTAGCAAAATTTTTGTCTAAAATTTGAAGTTCATAATATTTTGCCTGAAATGTAGCAAAACTTTAGATATTTTTGCATGAAGTTTGGCATGACTTGCAAAGGCAAAAGACCAATGCAGTAGAGAACGACTGCATGAATCGGAGTCCATTTATTAAGACAGACGCCCGAGAAAGAAAGGCTCCGCGTTCAAACATTGGTTGATCTTAGCTTAGCATGCTAGCCTTCACGCAAACTTCAATTCAATAAAACTACAATATGTTTTGACTGAAGCTTTTGTTTGTAATGGCTGAACTTCAGCATTCTAGTAGCTGAAGCTTTATTCTGTATTTGCTAAACTTCAACATGTTTTAGCTGAAGCTTTATTCTGTATTTGCTGAATTTCAGCATGTTTTAGCTTAAGTTTTATTCTGTTTGTGATGAACTTTAACATTCTACGGCTGAAGTTTGTTTTATATTTGCTGAACTTTAGCATTCTTAGACATGAAGTTCTAAACAACAATATATTTAACAAGTCATGATTAGTAGCGATTGATGCTGTTCATTTCAAATTTTAAAGAGCGAAAAATATTTTCAACATGAAAATAAGTTACGACAGATAAATTAAAACCAAAAACCAATGTGGCTGTAAAGTTAAAATATCTAAGAGGTAAAATTATTGTGAATAAGATCAAATCGAACATAATGGGACAAGTAGATATTCATGAATCATCAGGCTAGAACGCATAACAATATCGTAAGTTTCAGCTAGGGGTGTTCACAAAAATCCGAACCAAACCAAAAACTAAAACAAATCGACAAAAAAAATGATACTTTTTGGTTTGGTTTGTTTTGGTTTTGGTTTTGAATTTTAATAACCAATCTAAATTTGGTTTGTTTTTGTTTTAATCAGAAAAAAATTAAAAAAAATGAACTAAACTCACTATAGGAGTAGCTATTTCAAATTTATTATTATACCTATATATATGTTTATTTTTATACTTTACATTCTAGTTTGATTGGTAGTTTTTTTTTTGGTTAAGCGTGAAAATCCATTTCGTGTTAAATATAATATATTTTTAATTGAGACCTTAAATTATTCATCACTACTTAATTCAATTATCATCAATATATCTTGATAAATAACAAATTTCTTAAAGGGGAATTGATTTGATAGTGTTACGTTGAAATATGGTCACCGGAATATGTGTTGGTAGTGTATATCTTATATTTAAGAAAATATTGATAAATAACTAAAAAAACTAAAAAATTAACAAAGTCCAACATAAACCTAATCGAAAAAAACCGACTTAATTGGTTTAGTTTAGTTCTAATTGTTAAAAAACTGACTTGGTTTGGTTTCTTTTTAAAAGATAAACCGATCCAAACCGAACCATGAACACCCCTAGTTTCAGCATTCTGAAAACGAAAGAGGAGAAGGATGAGGAGAAAGAGGCATGAAGTTGTTTAAATAGTGGGTACAGGTTAAAACTTTTTTAAAAAATGAGTATAGATTAAATTTGAGTGACCAAATAAGGCACCCCGTGCAATTTTTACTCTTTTATTATCGTTGTGTGAAAGAGTAGTTCGTAATTTTTTTTGTTTGTTTGTTTCCGATCCGGTACCGGCTGTCTGTATTGAAGCGCATCACATACGGAGCATAGAACCGAAGTGTTGTCTTTTCAGATTCAAACTATAAAAATAGGTAGAAAAAATAAATCGATGACCAATTTATATACAACGGATGGATTGAATGCGTTATACCTTAAGGACATGTTTGTCCGTTAAGGTATAACGCATGCAACCGATGCACTATGTTCAAATTTGACTGACCCACCAATAATTGGTGGGTATAACGCATGAATTTATCATGCTACATATATAGCGTGTATAATGAATGTGCTATACGCTCAATAATTGTACTCTGCATTTATTTGTTGCTTGTTTAAGGGGTTTCATTCTTTCATTAAAAATCCATTCAGGGTAGGTCAGTCTTCTACATCCTTTTTATTTTCTTTTACTCGTTATAAAATATTTTTTTACTTAACTTTTTCTATATTTTGTTATAATGTTCGAAGAGCTAAAAATTAGGGTTGCATTATATTGGGAGAGGGAGGAGTGAGGTTGTCCTTGAGAATAACTTAGTACACTATAGTTGTTCTCCACAGTGTATTGTTAAGTTGCTACTTACAATGAAATATGATAGATTTATTTCGTTGTTATGTAAAAAAAGAGTGTGAGAAAACGTTCGGTTAACATTAATGTAACCGAAAGATATCCATATTCTGTTACTTCACAAAGCGGTTGCTTGTTATTCTGAATTTAACATCAAAGATGATGAAACTCTGACATATTTTTTGAGGACTCCGAATGAAAGCTGGGAACTTCTTGTGAACAATGTTGGAAACGTACGTCAAGCCTAAAGATGTTCGCAATATTGAGGTTCCGAATAGAGATAACCTTCAATCATTGGGTGGTAGTTCTGGAGCAGTTTTATCTGAACAGGTTCTGTTTGAAAGAGTTACTAGATCAAAATTTTTCCTCCACGGACGAATGATGAGAGATGACAATTTTTCCCCAAGTTTACATAATCCACACATTGAGTGGTAAATTTTAATTTTCTTTTGTATTACTATGTTTTTTTTGTATCATGTTTGTATTAACACTCATATATTTCAAAGGAGGTACCAAGCCAGATATAAATTTTACAAGTTACAATAGACAGTTGGAACATGCCTATTTTGGTATTTTGGATCATGGTGGTCCATTCGAGAGTCATCAGTAACTCGGTAATGTGCATTATGGGATATCAAGTTATTATGATTTATAAGTTAAGAGATAAAGTTTATATATGATGTTGGGATGAATTTGAGAAACTCATTAGTTTATTAGTTGTGCAGTGAAAATGAGCAACTTGAAGGTCTTATCCTTACTCAAATGCCAAAGATATATTTAATCAAGAACAGGTGCACGGAGTCAGAAAAAATGATACTGATTATAACAACAATGCTGATGAGTTTGGAGATAACACACCCTTCCTTGATAAGGGTGATGAGAGTGATAATGAGAATGAGCAACCTGATTTGCCTAGGGAGCATGATGCCACCAATGAGCATGCACCATAATGCAGACTCCATCTCCCTTTAGACATAGAGTGTACGAGTCATATGTGTCCTTTCATTCAAGGAGAATTCCATACCTTGGTCAATTTCCAAGTATGCCGGATGTGAATGCCCTCACAAGGGATATTGATGACATTCATACATCAATGTGGGATGAATCTAGACCAGCGATGCTGTCAAAGAATATGCTTTTTGCTGATAAAGCGCGCCTAAGCAGCACGGTACGAATGTACAACATAAAAGAGTATTGTGAGATAAAGGTTCATGAGTAATTTTCAGAAGTATACACAGTTATTTATTATAGACGGTTTCAAGGTTGTACATGGATTCTTACATGCGAGAAAGTTGAAAAAATATGTGGATTGTGGGGAATTACATTATCATCCATACTTGTGATATGGACATATTTAGTGAGAATCATTTTAACTTGAATATTGACTTAATTTCTCTTGTCTTGATTCCACACATTGAAGCGACCATAATGTACAAGATTAAAAAGTGTATAACATCTGTCCACCAGGTATATGAATATACTATTGCAAAAAGAAAAGGCATTTCTTGGGTGTAAATGTGCGTTTGAGATTGTTTATGGTAACTGGGATAAGTTCTTTGCCGCTCTACCAAGGTACATGGCTGCATTATAACTCATTAACCCCGAGACTGTTGTTGAATGGAATCTTGAGCGGAGTCCGGGGATACAAGAATTCATATTTGGATATGTTTTTTGGGAATTTAAACCGGCCATTGATGGTTTCGTGCATTGTCAACCCACAATATGCATAGACGACACTCATGTCTGTGAAATGTATGATATTAAGTTGTTGATTTCCATTGCAGTAGATGCTAATGGAAGCATATTTTCCCTTACATTTGCTATTTGTGCCAATAAAAGCCAAGATACTCGGACATTATTTTTGAACCACTTGAAGTAGCTCATTGTCAGGCAACATTTACCTATTTGTCTAATATCTGATGGGTATGGTGGTATTTTAAATCCTATACAAAATTTGCATGCAAGGAAAGAACCGTATGCTACCACTATTACTATATAAGGCACTTAAAGGCCAACTTCCAGAAGACTCATCCAAATAAGAGCTTACATGATTTAATGCATATGGCTGCAACAGATCATCAAAAGTGTAAATTCCGGAGGAAAATAGAATGGATTAGGTAGGAAGACCCAGAAGCCTATCATTTTTATGCGACATGAGATTGATAAGTGGACTTTGCATGTGGATGGTGGTAGAAGATGAGGAATTTTGACTAAAAACGTGTTTGAGTCTTTCAGGGGTTGTTGAAGTCTTCCCATGGATTGCATGTCACTACCATGGTGCGGATGTCATTCAAGTAGATGACAGAGAGATTTATTGAAAGATCTAGAAGTGCATCGTCATTTATGGAAAAAGTGGTGCTGAATTTATGCCACAACAGATGAAACGATTTAAGAATTATAGGAAGCAAGCAAAGTGGCATACATTTTTTTAGTATTGTAGCGAGCAAACTACTTTTGAAGTTCGCACTAGTCTGCATCAAAACTGCGATAATAATACCCACACCATAAATGAACCTAGAAGATTATGTTCGTATGGAAAATACTCGACCTATCACTTGTCATGATCACATGCCATAAAGTTCTTTCAACATACATATTTTGCAGGGACGAGGTTCGTTGATAAAGATTATGATATTACTGTGTAGGTAAACACCTGTAGTATCCACCTCCAAATGCAAATTGGACAGAAAAAAACAATGGTGTGAATGAGACTCTATTGGCTGCAGGTCGTTTCGAGAGAGCAACTCACCTATGTGTCTGTGTCAACCATGCCGCTGCGCCCAACGAGGCCAGTAGACATGCATATGCCCGTGCAACAAAAATGCACAACAAGTGTAGTATGAGTACTAAAATAACGCGTTAAGTACCCTGTCTAACCTCGAAGAGATAGTGACGAGAGGGTCGACTTTGACACTTATTAGTGGACTAATAAAATCAGGTACAATAATAATGTGAATAAATATGAAAGAGATGAAATATATGAAATAAACAAGTATAAAGTATACAAATTTCCTCTTTATAATTTTACTCAAGCTCTCAGCTAGCAAGTTTTCTCCGTAACCGGAGCATACATATATGGCTATAGGGGATTTCATCAAAGAGGTTATTATGTATCAAATCAGGGAAAATCCCTCAGATACACGGGCTTCTTTCCAAATATTACGCATGATTTTATGAGGAATATATATATATATATATATATATATATATATATATATATATATATATATATATATACACACACACACACATCGAGGCATACGATCCGATCCAATATAAAAGTAAATTGTGCACTGCCGAAGGTCGAACGACACGAATCATAAATGCATCTATTAACCAGCCGAGGCAAAATGCTCACTCCCATGAGAGTGTGGTACATAAATCCTGTCGAGGCGAACGACCCGATCCCATATGAGTAGTAGAAGGAAATACAGAGCTCGTGAATCAGATGTGCGATACGGTAAAATATAAAATTAAAGAATCACCCCGCTAGAGGATCATACTTACAGCGCGACCAAATGTAAATTTAACTTTAAAATAATATCTATTTCTTGATTCTTTTAAAATAAGGAAAATTCATCTTGTAGTATTTTAAGGGAATTACCCCGCTCGGGAAACACACATGCGACACGGTTAGACATTGATTTTTTAAGCTATTATAATATTCCTTTAATTCTTTTCAAAAATTATGAAGTTCAAATGAAAACTTTTAAGATTTGAAATTCCTCAATTTCAACTCTTTTCAAGATATTTACTAAGAAAACTCAATCTCACTTCTTTTAGAGGCAAACAATAAACATAAATCAATAACAATATCAGCAGGGCTAAAACTACCTGACATAGACATAGCTAGTAGCTATATACGGATTCTCGTTATCACGTGAGTACGTAGCCTCCACAATTAGAGGCACATATTAATTTAGATCACCTATGGGGTTAATTCCCTCTTACAAGGTTAGAAAAGAGACTTACCTCGCTCCGAAGTTCCATGACCGGCATTCCACGCCTTTTTGGAGACTCAAATCAATGCACCACGCTCCAAAGTAGTCAATATTTATGCAAAGCCATTAATATATGATCAATGACTTATTATAATCCAATTTATAATAATTTTTAAACCCGATAAAAAGTCGATAAAAATCACCCTTGGGCCCACGTGTCCGAATTTCGAAATTTTTTGAAGATAAACTTTATCCATAACCTCACTAACTCATATATATAATTTACTCTTAATTTCATGCCCAATTTTATGGTCAAAATTCAAAAATACAAATTTTCTAAGTTTTACTTCAAAATCCCAAATTTCTACTAACTTGTCTAAATCCATATATGAACCTTGTATTTACTCCAAACTAGTATAAATCACTTACCTCAAGCTTGGTGATGAAAATGGCACTCCAAAGTTAAAATTGGCTCCCATGAAAGAATATAAAGTGAAAATGAACCAAGCCCTGGTTTTTTAAAAACACACTGCCTAGCCTCAACCTTCGCACCTGCAATTTCTAGACCGCTTCCGGGGTTCTGCAAGTGCAGTGCCATTGCCACTTCTACAGGAAGTCCTTAGCCGCTCCAGTCTACTTTTGCATTGCCAATACTGCATTTGCGATTATGCAAGTGCGAAAATTCCTTCGCACCTGCGGCCTCTGCCTCATTTCACCCATATACGGCCCATTGCCTCTCTTTTACGAGGCCGCTTCTGCGATAAAGCTTCTGCAGAAGCGGGTACACCAGCAATCAAACCCCCCTTCAACTCCTCCTTCAAGACAAATTCGATCCATTCGCAATCCAGAATTCATCCGAGGCCCTCGGGGCCTGAACCAACTATACCAACATGTCCCAAAATATATTACAAACTTAGTCAAGCCTTTAAATCCCATGAAACAATGCCGAGTTCATGGATTACACCTCATTCCAAGCTTAATGAACTTTAAAATTTTCACCTTCTACATTTGATGCCAGAACCTATCAAATCACGCCCGTTTGGCCTTAAAGTTTGCACACAAGTTATATTCGACATTACAAAACTACTGCAACTTCTAGATTTATAATCCGACCCCTTTATAAAAAAGTCTACTTCCGATCAAATTTCTTAAAACTTTTGAATTTCTAACTTTAGCCAAACGACTTCAAAATGACCGACGGACCTATGAAGCAACTCCCAGACGTGCTTCCAATACTAGAATCACCATAAAGAGCTATTCCCTGACTCAGAATCCCAAATGAACATCGATAACACTGAAATGCACTGCAATCCAAACGAATGAAATCATCCAAAAAGGCTAACTTCCACAATATGCACCGAAACACTCCCGGGTCATCCAAAATCCAATCCGGACATACGCCCATGTCCAAAATAATCATACGAATATGTTTGAATCTTCAAATCCTTATTTCGAGGTCGTTTCCTTAAAAATCCAGTTTTAGTCAATTCTTCCAACTTAACGTTCTCGAAATAGGAATTCTCTTTCCAAATCAACTCCGAACTTCCTGGAATTCGACTACACTAAAAGTCATAATACTTGAATGAGGTTGCTCATGGACTCAACCTATTGAACTACGCGTTAGAGCTCAAAATGACCGATCAGGTCATTACAAATATTATGTTTCCACTAGGGTTAAATCTAATTTACATTTAGAATTAAAGATACAATACAACAATTTAAAATATTCCCCCAAAAATAAATAAAAATTTTCATTCGCCATTATCATCACTCTCTGGTAGTATTTCATTGTCATTGTCTTTATCTTCTCCATCAACATCTTGTATTCATCTTTTCTAATCGAGGCCATCCTAATCTAGGCCCCAGTTGACACACATTTCTTGTATTTAATCACTATCATCAATAAGACCACTTGCTTGATTTTTACAACAATATGGAACTCTTACATCGAACGTATGCAGTAGAAACTTAGTAGTCCCTCCTACTCGACAACTGTTGGAAAAATAGGATGATAATTATATCTATGCAATTTTTATTTTCTATTAAGTCCCAATACTGATCCTCCATTCCTCACAGGTAGTTAAGATCATCAAGTGCATGATGAATGACTAGTGCATTTTCCCTCTCTAAATTCTCCTTCATCAAATCCTGAATAACTTCTGGTTCATCTTTTTGTGTGTTCGTTTGGAAGGTTGCAAAAAATGCTTGTGATAAAACTAGCCCATGCCAATGGCATAGTACTTTATAATCACATTTTTGAGTAAATCGGAATCTATTATAGTTTTTTGCCCCTAATTCGCATACCTTCAGGCTTTGTAGAATACGCTTGGCCCTTGCCTTGCAATTTTGAGATCAATGTGTATATTGATAGGTTTATTTTTCAAGGAAACTTGAACTATCTTCACCTTTTTGCCTCTTCTTAAACCAATTATTAAATATTAGAGGCATTTCTTAAATGATTGTTGTAATGGTTCTTGAAATGGGTTTTAAATACCAGAATGTTGGTTCAACTTAGGTAGAACTAAACTGCATGAACTTCTATGTTAAGCATAGCGCATCAGCAATATACATTATGTGGATTGTCATGCCAATCCGAAAATGCTGTCAACCTGAAAAACTGCACCCATTTGTACTCTAAAGAATTATTAGCACATGAAATGTAGTGCATCACCAATATGTGTTATGTGTATAGTCATGTCGCCCTGAAAAAGCTGCACCGACTGTTACTGTACAGAATCATTAGTATGCGAAATGTAGTGCATCACCAATATGCATTATGTGTGTTGTCATGTCAACCTGAAAAAGCTACACCGACTTGAACCGTAAAGAATAATTAGCACGTCAAATGTAGCGCATCACCAATATGTTTTATGTAACCTAAAATCATTCTTAGTTTCCTATAAAACTCCCGTGCAAGAAAACATTTTGCATTATTATTTTCGTTGTAACAAAATGAAGAAAATAAATTTCCATTAATTTTTAATTTTCAAGCATTACGACATGTCTAGATGCAATGATGTACGCAGGTTTTACGGTGGCAAACGTGCAATTTTGAACTCATGTTAGTCAAATTGCAATCTAGGATGCATATGTTGGATGTGTAAACAAGTATTAAGTTATTATTATTGAAAGTTATGTTGGTTAATATGTTTTTTATAAGATGTTAATTAATAGTCTTTTATTATCATCCCTATTTCTATGACGAAAATCAATGTGGATTTTGAAGAATGACATGATGAACCCACTAACCAGGAATAAAACAAATCATGTTTGATAAACCTTTTGGAATCGACCAAAAGTACGAACTCCAGATTTTGAAATTGCAAGAACAACTTGCGGCAGTGAAGGAGAAATTTAAAGTGGCAGAAGAAACAAATAATTGGTTAGAAAAAATATTTCAGTTGTTAAAGTATAGAATAATGGGCGATATTGACTAAATAAACACGTGTATTCGTTTAATGTAGTTTTTTATTTTTATGTTGTACGTGTCATGTATTATGTGTAATTTTTAATGACTTTAAAATTATGTTAATGTAACGGCCTGATTGATCGTTTTGGGAGTAGTAGCTCTAATACCCTATTTACTGCTTCCCTCGTATCTTTTCTGCTTATGTGACTAGCCGAGAGGTTTTGCTTTTGGTTTCAGAGTGATTTTGGATACTTAGTCCCTAAAACAAAAGCTTAAGTTCTTGGATTTTACCATAGTTGGAACTGTGTGAAGATGAATCCCGAATGGAGTTTCGCCGGCTTTAACATAGTAGCGTGTTCAGATTGTAAATTGAAGGTCTGTAGCTAAATTAGACTTGAAATGAAAAAGTTGAATTTTTGAAAAGTTGGACTGGAAGTGGACTTTTTGATATCGGGGCCGTATTTTGATTTCAAAAACTGGAGTAGGTCCGTATGTTATATAGGACTTGTGAGAAAAATCTGAGGTAAATTGGACGTGCTTTGATAGGTTTCGAAATTGATCATAAAAGTTTGATCGTTTGTTTGAGTTCCCGAGGGATTTAGGTGAGTTTCAGATGCATAACAAATCGAAATTAGACTTGTGCGAATTGCTGACGCTTTCAATCTTCTGGTGCAATCGCACATGCACTGGGGTGACCGCAAGTGCGGACACACATGTGCGTGAGGTCAAGTGCAGAAGTGGAATTTGAATGGGTGGCCAGGGGTCACAGGTGGGAGGTAAATGTCGCATATCCGAGCCCACAAATGCGCTAAGGGATCCACGGACGCTGAGAGTGAACTAGAAGGGGAAGTCCACAAAAGCGGACAATTGATCGCATGTGCAGTGACTTTACCACAAGAGAAAGCCCTGGTGTCTTAAGTTAGTTCTTCACCTGTGATCGAAACATCCATAGGTGCACCTTTGCAGGTGAGACGAAGGGCTCGCATGTGCAAGATCCCTAGGCAGAAAAGGCTAAGTTAGAGGGTTTTATCCCATTTTCATATTGGGACTTTGAGAGCTCAGTTTTGCATGATTATTTGAAGAATTTTCAAAGGAATCTATTGGGTAATGATTCTTTTCTCATTTATTGTTATATTACATTTATCTATGGTTGATTTTATCATTTAATTTAGGATTTGGGTTGTGAAATTTTGGGATAAAGTTGGAAAGTTCTTCAACTAAATTTTTGAGTTTTAATTGGGATTAAGTATCGTATTTGAGTAATTTTGGTACGTGTGAACTGTGAGTGAATGTGTGTTCGTATTTTGTAACTTTTATCCGATTCCGGGACGTGGGCCCAAGCTGACATTTTTGGGAGAATTTCTAATTTCTTGCTTATGCCTTGATTTCATTAATTAAATTAGTTTCTTATAGTAATATTTATGGTCTGTACTTGCTTTTGGCTAGATTTGGGCTATTCGGAGTCGAAAAATCATTGGAAAGGAATTCTTATTGATTGATTGAGCTTAATTTGAGGTAAGTTGCTTGCCTAACTTTGTATGGGGAATTCCCCTTAGGATTTGGTACTGTTGATATATTTTTGTGATTTGTGAGCGCCCGTATACGCGAGATGACGAGTTCATACACGGGCTAATTGTTGTAAAATTTGGATTTTACTTAGTGATAACCTATTTCATCATAATTGAATTATACCATCATGTGTAGTTATCCTATCAGCTTAATATCACATGTTTACTTGTCTTAAATTCTTATTTGAACTCTGTGTAGCATGCTTAGTTGATTTCCTATTTTTCCTTTATCGGTATCAGTCTTAACTGTAGAATTCGTGCTGTTAATTATTGTATTCATCGGTTTCAAGTTGTGTGTTTACCTTTGGGACTACGAGGTGGTACCTGGGAAGATCCCACTGCACATTTACTTTTGAGACTATGAGGTGGTACCTTGGGAGATCTCCCTGTGCATTTACTTTTGAGACTACGAGGCGGTACCTCGAGAGATCTCCTAGCATATTTACTTTTTGGACTATGAGGCAGTATCTCAGGAGATCCTCTGTTGTTTTATTCCCTGTGTACTGTGCTATTATTTTTCTATAGATTTCTCTTTGTCAAATTTCTAATGTCTTATCACACTACAATATTTTTATGCGTTGACCTGACCTCGTCACTACTCGATCGAGGTTAGGCATCACATTTATAGCATATCGTTGTGGTGTACTCATGCTACTCTTCTGCACATGTTTATGTACTAATCCATGTAATTCATATAAGCCTCATCATCAGTGAACAATGAGAGTTTAGAGATTTCATGGTATATCTGCTGCGTTCCCAGATCTCAGAGTCCCTCCTTTATTCCCTCCTATGTCATTTACCTTTCCGTAACTTTTCTTAAACTCTTTTGTATAGAGATACTAGTTTTCTTCTGTAGCTTGTGACTTATGATTTTCCTAGTATTGGGAGTACTATGTATACTAGAGTGTTGGTTATTGTACGTGCCGAACAACATTTTTATCAGTTGCTTGATTATCTTATTTTTGTGTTATATTGTGAAACTAAAAAATAACCCAAAAAATAAAAAAACATGCACAAATTATTTAACAATACATAATTTCACTATTATATATAATGCCATATATACATCTTAATATATATATATATCAATTAGTCCCACAACCAGTATTTTTTAAAGCATTGGCTGGTCTGAGGCACATCCTATCCCGCCCGGCTATGCTATCAGGATCATCCTCATAGCGTCGCCTTTTTATCGAAGGATGCGCAGCATCATGATTGTTCGTAAGGCTGGCAAGCTCGGTAGAAGCGGCTGTTAGGCCATCAGTAACCTACAAAATATAAGATATTTTAGTATATGAAATATAGAATACTAACATATGTGTTAGAACAAAAATTTTGATGTTCATACCATGGTCTCAACGAGCTCCTAAATGAGATCATTCGCCTATGAAAAGCGAGCATCACACAATATTCCCTCCATGACGGGTGGTGATGAAATATTTCAATAAGTGTATAAACACTTTTGTTATTTTCAACTAATCTATAAGATTAAAACAAATTGAAATAATAGTAATAGAATCCAATATGTGCTTGAGTAGCCATACAATGCTCTGTGGGAACATCAAGGTACATTGTAGTAGATGAAAGATGTGATGTCTCGCACCGATGTGATGTATCCCTATCCGTTCCTAAAAGATCCTCAACAGCCTTTAGTGATGAGCTATAACTCAGTAGTCTCTACTATGCACCTCTTATATCGGGATATTAGCAGCAACTCTCATTGGCTCTGGACAATCAGAAAAATACTGGTACCACTCATGCTGCGTAGTGGTCGTGCACACAATCAATACTAGAGCTGACGAGGTCAACTGTGAAGTCCTTAGTGAAAGCTTAATGATGGCATATAATAAGGAGCATCATGTGGCTCAGGGTAGTCACCTGGCTGATCATCTCTAATATCCTCCATTTGTGCCTCAACGCCGCGTTGATAAGGACCCATCTTCGCCGACCACCATCATCACTTAGGCCACCCCTTTCTCTCTGGCCACTCCTGCCACGTCTACCACGTTCAGGGGCCACTTGTGGACCATGATGGTACTCATCCGGTGGCACATAAGCAGCCTCGTATCCTAAGAGTGCATCATCTCGGGCATGTCTCAATGTGGCAGCAACAAGATCAGTAGCTCGACGTCCAAGCCCGTGCACACCTTCCGCCCCCTTGCTTGTATGCAATAGTGTCTCGAGTCCCAACTGATAGAATAGGTGTAACCTAATAGCCTGCATAGCATATAAGATATTTATTAAGGAAGAATGTTAAAGTAATGTAACATTATAAATAAGCATGACAAATAACGTACCAGTGCATCATGGTTCGTGATGAATGGAATGTACCGATTACCAGCACGATGAACGGGATTCCCAATGAGAAGTTAGGTAACATTGCGATACCAACCCATGTAATCATTCTCCTTGTCCAAATGGTCAAGTGGAGGGTATAGCGGAATCAGTCCATACCTCTGGTCCTAATCCTCTTTCTTGGACTCTAACTAGGTCAAGTGTGTCTTGTCGACCTTGTAGCAATCATCTCGTTGGTAGTATGTGGAATGCCAAGTGGGTAGAATAGGTACAAGCGAGCGTCAATCAAACTGTCAAAGGACTCGATCGGTGGTATAATGCTCGACTATATCGAGATATATAAGAGGGACCGAAGACATCTACATAACTCGATCGCGGGAGCAGTAATCTGGCAATCCATCTATGAGTGCGTCGTTATATGGCCTCTATATGAATTGTTTTTTAAACATAAGAATTGTGAGTAAACACAAGACATATCAAGCCAGGCCATGTAAACTTAAGTATATATGTACCTGAGCGCCTTCAAGTAAATCCAACAAATCCTTGTAATAAGGGAGATTATGTCGAGCCTCGTCCTCGCGAATGCGGCCTCGCCTATCTACCCACCTTCTAGCTAGTGGGAGAGACAGTGGAGGTGGTGAATTCGGAGCTAATAGTGGTAGATGTGGATGGAATTATAGGAGACGTTCCAATGCCCAAACCTAAGATAGATTATGGACGCAAAATTTAAGTCATTTTTTACTATCTCTATTATTATCAGGAAAATAATTTACTATGCTTCAGCTACAACAACGGTATAAAACTGACAAGGTCTCTCGCAGTGCCCATGGATGACCGACACAAATGCCTATAAAGGTAAGCTTCAACAACTCCACCCTAGCTTTAACCAGGCAAATCATCTAACCGCTCCAGATGATGTAAATTTTGCAAGCTGACTAGGTCTCCTGAAGTTTTCGGGAACATAATACTGGCAAACATCATTAGCAGTAAGAGCCTTTTCTGCAGTTCGATATCCTCTGGCTGTGAGTCATCAATAATCTCCTCGTGCATCGCCTCCTGATGCTGTCTAACGGCATCAACTACAATCAAGTAGAACCATTCCATGTAGACAACTCTGCAGGTTAGAAATCAGTGAGCCTCTACAACATATGAAGGTAGTCCTCTCCCGCATAGTACTCAAGTGCTTGCGGGTAAGCTATATCTATACTATCAATGGGACACCTTAAGAGAACCTCCAGGTTCTCTAGCGTGATGGTAGCCTCACCGATGGTTAGACGAAACGAGTGCATATCCGTCCGCTACCTTTCTATCATAGTCGTTATCAGGGCCCAGTCATACCGCAACTGGCCGATCTATATAATCCTCTAAAAACCCATCCACTAAAGGCGTCTAACTGTACGGGGATGCAGTGGGTGGTCCCTAATAAACTCCCACAGATCGTTATTATGTCTAGGGTGGAAGTGCTGGGACAAACACTGCCCATCCCAGATGTGTGAAGACCAATGGAGCAACAGTAGCTATCGAGATGCAGGTCCAAGATGCAAGGGGGAAGCTCCCTGACGATGTATGTGAATTGAAAAATAGTAATTAAAGTATTTTTCTGTTTCATCACTTAACATCATTAAATATATTGCGATATTTATTACTATTAATCAATAAACTTTCTATATTATTACTTAGGTTGATTCATTTTCATATTATTATTTTATACGCTATTTTATTACTTTTTGACTAAAATTCGGCAGGGTTTCATTTGAACTATCATCTTTTTTTTTTCTAGTTATTTTTGGGTTATAAGAGAATTAAATATTTAATTTTCATAACTAATAATGACAAATTTAATAACTATTTCTATAAAAATACTTAGGTTGACAAATTTTCTATATTATTATTATTATTATTATTATTATTTTATATGTTACTTTCTTACATTTTTTGTGTTACGATCCAAATCTCCCTCTGTATGATGTCGTGATGGCACTTAGTCTCTAAGACTATGTAAGTCTAACAGTTGCCGGAAAATAAACTGAATAACAATAGAGATAACTACTAGACCTTGGCATATACAAGTAAAACCAACAATTTGAGCATAAACAACTCCCCAATGACTCTATAGTCACAAGTCACAAGCTCTAGGAAAAACTCTAACTGTTTCTACACATCAGTGTTTAGGAAAAATAAGAAGCATAACATATAAAATAGATGGGACTCTAAGGTCTGCAGACAATGGCAGATGTACCTTGATGTCTTTGAAAGCCACAACTAATACTCTCGACTAATAACGCGGCTAGTAGGAGATACCTGGGTCTGCACAAAAAATATGAGCAGAAGAGTAGCATGAGTACGCTACAAAGGTACCCAGTAAATGCTAATCCAAACCACGATAGAGTAGTGATGAGACCAGGTCAGGTCTGGGCCTTATTGGAATATAATAATTTAAGGTAGAAAATATAGCACTGTAATAAGAGACTAGGAATCTAACAAGGAGAAATTACAGAAACATAACAACACAACACATAGGGATAAATGACTGGGGCGATCCCGAGATACTGCCTCGTAGTCCCAAAAGTAAATGATCAACATTGGATCACCTGAGGTACCACCTCGTAGTCCCATATTTAAATATGCGACGGGAATCTCTTCAGGTACTGCCTCATAGTCCCAAAAGTAAATATGGGACTAGGGATCTCCTGAGGTACCGCCTCGTAGTCCCAAAAGTAAATATGCAACAGGGGATCTCCCGAGGTACTGCCTCGTAGTCCCGAAAGTAAACACACAGCTCGAAATCGATGGAAACAACAATTAAAGAAATAAATCCTGCAGTTTAAGACTAAATACAAGTCAAAAAAAGAAAAGTAGTAAATCAACTAAGCATCCTGTACAGGTTTCAAATAAGCAATTAGGACACGTAGACATGCGATGTTAGGCTAAACAAGATAAGTACATGTGCTGGTATAACTTAATTAAGATGTCACAAGTTACTGCTTAGTAAAAATTGGATTTTACAATTATTTGCCCGTGTATGCACTTGTAACCTCGCATACACGACAATCACATATCACATAAGTATCAAAATAGTTCCAAATCCTAAAGTGAATTTCCCCCACATATGGTTAGGAAAGCCACTTACCTCGAACCAAGCTCAATAAAATAGTAAGAATGCAACGACTTTCCGACTCTTAATGGCCCAAATCTAGCCAAAAGCAATTACATACTATAGATATATAACTATTAGAAACGAATCTAATTAATGAAATAGAGACTTTAATAAGAAATTAGAAAATCACTCCAAAATGTCGACGGCGGCCCACGTTTTGGAATCAAGTAAAAGTCACAAGATACAAACACCCAATCAAGCATGAGTTTACTCGTACTAACATTACCCAAATCCGATACAAAAATCTCAATCAAAAAATCAAAAATTCCGTTTAAGAACTTTCCAACTTTCCCCCCAATTTATTTATCCCAAAATCTAAAGTAAATGATGAAATTAACAATAGATTAGTGGAATATAACCATAAAATGAGTCAAGAATCATTAGCCAACAGTTTCCTCTTAAAATCTTTCAAATTATTGCCTTAATCAGTGCTCTTAATATCCCTAAGTGAAAATGAGATCAAACCCCCATAATTTCCCCTTTTCTGCCTAGCGATTTCACTTCTGCGAGGGGTTCACCACATCTGCAGCTTAGCACCTACGGAAAAATCATCGTAGGTGCAATTATAAATTAAGTCCACAAAATTCGTTTCTTAGAACAAGGGCCGCACTTGCACGCCCACTTCTGTGCTTAATCCTCTGCCCTTGCGAGTCTGCTTCTATGAGACTTTAACCGCATCTGCGGTCCCAGCTGGGCAACCCAGATTCGTTTTTATAGCTTAATAGCCTCTTCTGTAATGCCGCATATGCGGCCCAAAATGTGTATGTGAGATAACACCAGGTGCAGCAAGCTTCAACCAATCTATTACAACTTCAAAAGATCCGTTAACCACCCAAAATCATCCCGAGGCTCCCGGAACCTCAACCAAACATCCCGACAAGTAATAAAATACCATACGAACTTTATCGAGCCCCCAAATCACAACAAATAACAACTAAAATACAAATCACCCTAATCCAAGCTTAATGAGTTTTGAAACTTCAAACTTCCACAATCGATGCGGAAACCTATCAAATTACGTCCAATTGACCAAATGTTTTGCACTCAAGTCATATTTGCATTGCGGACCTACTCAAACTTTTCGAATTGGAATCTGTTCCTGATATAAAAATTTCCACTCCGAAGAAACTTCCCAAAAAATTCAACTTTCGCCATTACAAGCTAATTCAACTACAGACTTCCAAGTCAAAATCCAAACATGCTCCTGAGCTCAATATTACCCAAAGGAGCTATGGAATTGATGAAACTCCATTTCGAAGATGTCTTCACATAGTTCTATTTACGGTCCAATTCTAAGAACTTTAAGCTTCCCTTTTAGGGACTAAGTCTCCCAATTCACTCCGAAACTACAAATAAACCCTCCCTGAAAGTCACATAAGCATAAAATGATATAGAGGAAGTAGTAAATAGGGGATCAGGGCTAATACTCTCAAAAAGACCAGGCGAGTCATTACATCCTTCCCCTCTTAAAATAATGGTTTGTCCTTGAATGAGTATAGAGATATACATGAAGTGATGAAAAGAAAAGGATAATGGTTGCACCTATCATGCTCGATCTTTCAATTCACCTCCTCTACTGACTGGCTAAAATATCCACTAGCTCCTCAAAATAAGATAAATCTTTGTCCAACTGGACTGAGATGAACTCTAACACATGAAACGGATCGTCGTGGTACTTTCGGAGCTTAGAAACATGAAATACTGGATAAACTCCTGCTAGTCTAGGAGGCAAGTAAAGATCATAAGCAACCTCCCCAACACGCCACAACACCTCGAATGGGCCAATAATCCTTGGGTTCAGCTTGCCTTTTTTCCCGAACCTCATGACACCCTTCATGGGCAAAACATGGAGAAAAACTCGCTGCCCAACCATGAATGCAAAAAATTGGAACTTCCGATCCTTATAAACTCTTTTGTTTGGACTGGGTTGTGCGAAAAAGATCCTGAATTACCTTCAAATTCTCCAAAGAAACCTAAACCAATTATGTACCTAATAATCTAGCCACGCTCGGCTGGAACCAACCCACTAGAGAGCAAAACTGTCTACCAAACAAGGCCTCATACAGTGCCATCTGAATGCTCGACTGATAATTGTTGTTGTAGGAAAACTCCACATGTGGCAAAAACTAATCTCAAGAATCCCCAAAATCCATTAGACAATTTCTAAGCATATCCTCCACTATCTGAATAGTGCGCTCGGACTTTCTAGATGCCTGAGGGTGAAATGATACGCTTGACTCAACCCGAGTACCTAACTCATGTTGTATGGCTCTCTAGAACTGTGATGTATACTGCGTACCCCGGTCAGAGATGATAGATACTGGCACGCCATGAATCTCAACAATATCATGGATATTTACTCAAGCCAAGTTCTTGGAAGAATAAGTAGTCATCACTATAATGAAATCAACCAACTTTGTCAACCTATCAAAACTTTCTACAAATGGAAACTTTCACAACAAAAGAGAAAAGAGGGCACCTTTATGGCTTCTTCATCTGTTTATTTTACCATCACATTAGTATTACTCTATGTAATATCATCACATAGCATGCCATAAACTCTGTGGTGATCATTCAATTCTTAGTTCTTGCGAGTTCTTTCTTTTTACATGCTTGCTAGTCCAGAAGGCTTTTATTTGCCTCAATTGGATAGCTAAGGTAAGGTCTATGCCGGCGGTGTTATATGGGTAAAATTACCGGTGTAATCCCCCTTATTTTATTTCTCCTATTTGTTGTAATTTTCCTTTTCCTACTATTTATGAAATCTAACCCTAGGCGTTTGCCTAGTGGACCCAAGAAAAAAAACTATCACCCAAACAACGACAAGCTTACGTGAGTTTGTGGGAGCCCATCAACTAAATCCATATTGATCTGGTCCCATTTTAACTCCAGAATCTCTCGATTTGGAAGCAATCCACCTAGTTGCTGATGCTCATACTTCACTTGCTGGCAATTTAGACACTAAGCCACCTACTATACTATGTCCTTCTTCATTCTGCTCCATCAATAATGCAGCCTCAAGTCCTGATACATCTTCAGGGCACCCTTATGAATGGAGTACCACGAACTGTGAGCCTCTTGGGGAACCAACTCACCAAATCCATCTACTTGGGCACCCATAGCTTGCCCTACATCCTCAATGCTCCATCATCTCAAATAGTGACATATTTAGCATCACTGTGCTAAACGTATCCCTAAGGACAAGCTGATGGGGGTCATCATACTGACGCTCCCTGATACGATTGTAAAGTGAAGATTGAGAAACCATAAGCCAAAACTCGACTCAGCTCGAAAATATCCAATATAACAAACTGGATGGCGAAGGCTTGAACATCCAATGCTAATGGCCTCTTTACTGTGGGTAGATGTGCTCAACTCCCCAAACTCTCCGCCGTACGAATTTAGGCATGGAACACGACATTGGCCTTCTTGGGATGTTATATAATAGTGATAACATAATCCATAAGCAGCTCTAACCATCTCTGTTAATGCAAGTTAAGATCCTTCTATTTGAACATGTGCCGCAAAATTCGGTGATTGGTTTCGATCTCACAAGTTTTGCCATACAAATTTTTCCGCCAAATCATTGTTATGAACAATAGCAGCTAACTTAGTCATGGACAAGATAGTTCTTTTTTTGCACCTTCAGCTATCTTGACACGTAAGAAATCACCTTACCATCCTGCATCAACACCGCATCGAGACAAATCCGTGGTGCATCATAATATATCGTATAAGACCCCAAAACTATAGAAAATACAAATATTGGGGCTGTAGTCAAAGCTATCTTGAGATTTGGAAAGATCTCCTAACACTCCTCTGTCCACATGAACGGAGCACTCTTCTGGGTCAGCATGGTCATAGGTGCTGCAATAGATGAGAAGCCATCTACAAATTCACGGTAATACCTCACCAAACAAAGAAAAGTATGGATCTCTTTAGCTGAGGATGGTCTAGGCCAACTCTGCACTACTTCAACCTTCTTCGGATCTACCTTGATCTCCTCACTCAACACTACGTGTCCCAAAAACACCATTGAATCTAGCCAGAACTCACACTTTTAGAATTTTGTATATAACTTCTTTATCTCAAGGTTTGAAGCATAGTCCTCAGGTGCTGCTCATAATCCTCCCGACTCTGGGAGTACACCATAATGTCATCAATAAATACAATGATGGATGAGTTGAGAGAGGGTTGGACTACACTATTCATAAAATATATGAATGTTGTTGGGGCGTTGGTCAGCCCAAATGACATCACTAGGAAGTCGTAGTGACCATACCGACTGCTGAATGCAGTCTTTGGGATATCTGGCTCCTGAATCTTAAACTGATGATACTTTAAAAGCAAGTCAATCTTGAAAAACACCCTACCACCTTATAATTGATAGAATAGGTCATTAATATAAGGCAGTGGATACCTGTTCTTCACTGTAACTTTGTTCAACTAACAATAAACAATGCATATACGCATAAAACCATCCTTTTTCTTCACAAACAAGAATGGGGAACCCCAAAATGACACACTGGTTGAATGAATCCCTTATTGAGAAATACTTGCAACTGTTCCTTCAATTTCTTCAACTTAAGAGGAGCCATACGACATAGAGGAATAGAGATGGGCTGAGTGACCCCCGACAAATCAATACCAAAGTCGATATCCCTGTCGGGCGGCATGCCCGGAAGATCAGCTAAAAATACATATGGATAATTCCTTACTACTAGAACTGTATCAACTGTAGGGATATCAATATTGATATCTCTCACATAAGCTAGATTGGCGTCACACCCCTTCTCAACAAGTCATTGAGCTTTAAGTAATTAAATAGCCATGTTGGGAGTATAATATAAGGTATCCACTCTAATCGTAGTAATACTTGAATTGCCAACGTCACAGTCTTGGCTTGACAATCAAGAATAACATAATGGGGCGACAACTAATCCCTACTCAAAATAATATCAAAATCTTCCATACAGAGCAATAATGAATTGGATCTGGTCTCAAAACTACTAAGAACAACCAAACATGATCGATACACATGATAAATAACAATAGAATCTCCTATATATGTAGACACATAAACAAGAGAACTTAAGAAATCATAGGATATGCCCATATACGGATCAAAACAAGATGACACATAGGACTAAGTGGAGCCTAGATCAAATAAGACTGACGCATCACCATGACAGACTAGAACAATACCAGTAATGACAGAATTTGATGCAACTGCCTTTGTGTAAGCTAGAAAGGCATAGTATATGGCCTGTTCTCCCCTTGTAGGGTGATCTTTACCTGCCCGACCTCCACCTCGCGCCGGGTGAGCAGATGGAGTTGTGGCTGGTGCTATAATCTTAGCTTGTGGAACTAATGGAGCATGCGGTGCTTGAGAAGTCTGTGGAGGTGCACCCCTCTTAATTTTAAGGAAATCTCTCATCATATAGCCAGTGTTGCCACACTAAAAAAAAGCTCCCGGAGGGTGTGACTACTGTAACTGGCTCGGACCAAGTCGACTAGACTGACCGCGAAAAGTATCGCATACATGAGGTACACTAGACAATAGAGTTGTATAATAAGGATCCCGGGGCTAAGAGTGGCCGAAATACCATTGGCAGCTGAAAATGTTGAATAAATAGGGCAACTCATATAGCCCATGCCATGATGAGCTACTACCGGGGCACGAATACCACTATAGGTGCCAGACTCTCGTGGCCTCTTGGCCTCTCTCTCCTCCATCTCCCAAAATAGCATACACTCCAATCTCTTAGCAAGACCCATTACCTGTTGGTATGCGATATTTATCTCCAACTCTCGGGCCATGCTAAATCTGATACTGGGGTTGAGCCCCTTGATAAATTGGCAGACCCTCTCTCAAAAAAGGTTGGTGCATGTCTATCCAACTCGCTGTAGCGAACCACATATTCTCACACAGTCGTAGAGCCCTGTCACAACTGCTCAAAATGACATCAGAATGAAATTTTGATGATTCCAACGGCTTCGTATGGTATTTTTAATTTAGGTGTGCGTTCGTATTCGGATTTGGAGGTCCCTAGGGTAAATTGAGGCGAGCATCCGTATTTGATTTAGGCGCGTGATGATCATCGCATTTATGATGAGCAACCTGGGCAGCCTTAAAAATTTTTCTACGTGATCGCGAATCTTCTCCAACGATCGCGATGCACAAAAACCTGGGTAGACAAAATATATCCCATAGTTGAGGATTTCACCATTTTCATCACATTTTGACTTTTAGAGCTCAGTTCTTGGCGATTTTTGTTGAATTTTTCAAGAAATTCGATTGGGTATGTATTCTCCAACTAGAATTAAATATATTCCATGAAACTTTCCTTATTTTTATCATTCAAATTATGTTTCAGGTCGGGGAAGGAGATGGTTTATGAAGAAAAATTCTAAAATAAAAAAAATCATGGTTTGAGGGATTAAATGGCATCGTATTTTCCTTTTCTTATTTTCCTTTTTGTTGTAGTTTTCAATTTCCTTTTATTAATGAAAACCAACCCTAGGCATTTGCCTAGTGGATTGCAAAAAAAAGGCATCGGATTTGGATAATTTTACTATGGTTGTACTCGTGTGAGTGTGAGGATTCTAAAAATATAAAATTCACCTAATTCCGAGATGTGGGCCCAAGTGGCATTTTGGTCATTCTATATAATTCCACGTATTAGCTTAGAATTTAATTGTAGAATTAGTTATTTGGTGTTATTACATTATGAAATCAAATTGAATGGATTAGAGCCATTTGGAGTCAAGTACTCGTGGTAAGAACATGGATTTTTGTTGATTTTAAGCCGATTCGAGGTAATTATCTTGCCTAACCTTGTGTGGGGCCTTCCCCTTAGGATTTGAGTCTTCTCTGATGATTGTAATCCATGTACGCAAGGTGATGATTGTGTGCTAGGACTTATTTGTGGAAGAATTAGCCTTTTGAGAGTTCTTAGGTCCTTATATTCACCGAGTATGTAGTTGTTCTTGATATGATTGAATTCCCTATTACTTGTTTCACCCCTACATGTTTTACTTGGAATTAATTGGTTGTGATTTATTTTTATTGCCTAATTGAATCTTACTTTGCTTAACTAAAGATCTTTACCTCCTCAATTGTCAAGTTATCTTTCATAACTGCTTTTCGTTATTGAAATCATTATTACTCTTATGTAATTATTTAGTCGCATTTGAGGTTACGATTATCTTCCCGCTGCTCATCCTTAATTGAAATTATTGTATATCCTTCTTAATTTTCCCAACCTTAAATGAAGTGTAGATATTCTACGTTTAGTTGATATTTTCTTATTTGAAATTATTTGACTCGTGTTACCTTTCTTGTTGTTGAACTACTTGTCATAGGGTCGTTGCATCATATTATTTTCTTCCTTGTTGAGTTGTTGTTATTACGCTTATTATTCTCTATTGTGGTTATTCCTTGTGAGCTAGTTTTACGGTCCCCTGATGAATGAAAGTTTTTGAGCTGATTCACTTGTTGTGCTCTTGTATATATTTTCATTGTTTCTGTTGTACTTGGGGTGTTGATGCATGAGATTTCTGCTGTGGGTTGCTGATATTGTGATGCACGAGGTTTCTGCAGTGTAGTTGTTTTTGTGGGGTCGCACGAGGTTTCTGCCGCACTATTGCTACTATTGATATATTGCGCATGCGGCATAACAAGGTGAGATATGTATATATGCTCATATGTGGGTTGCGCATGTAGCGAGACAAGGTGGTAACATTATGATGCACATGTGGCAAAACAAGGCGGGGTACTTATTATGTTATTATTTGCACATGCAACGGAACAAGGTGGGCTATGTCAGGGATTGGTCGTGAGTATTTTTGATGGCATGGGGGAATTTCTGTTTGACTAAATGTTGTGATTATGGTACACTTACCTTTATGAAATTTATCTCGTGGAATTTGTGAGGAAACGTTGTACGTTCTGCCCGTTCTTCTACTTACGTTTATTAGCTGGAAGAAATATTGTTAATGCACTTGGACAAGCATATACGTATTTGAAGACACCAATTGGATGTGAAGTCCTCCTGATTTTGCTAAGTATAGGCATGTGCCCTTTCTTACTTATTATATATACGAGAGTAGCCCTAGTTAGCAAGTAAGTTATCACTATGACCGTGAGGCTGATGGGGGCACAGGATGCCAAGTATTAGATTTTAGGTACTCGGACTCGTGAGTTGTAATTTGTTCGAGAGTTAGTATTTTGTGGAAATTGTTGGATAAGACCTGATGTGAAAACTATCGTACGATCGAAGTTATGGTTTTGTTTTCCTTTTACCGTATTGTTACCTTGGAATTTATGTTGTGTTTTTGGCTCGTTCTTATGTGTCATCATTCTTAGTATCTTCGTTGTTACTTGTTGTTCTCTTCCCATATTGTGATTGTACCATTGTTAGTCATTTCGTACAGTCTTTATATAAGTATATATCATGTTTCGTTGTTCCTATTATTATATTGTTGATTAGACCGATAGGTGTCTTAACTGTTCCTCATCACTACTTCACCAAGGTTAGTCTTGATACTTATTGGGCACCGCCGTGGTATTCTCATGCTACTCTTCTGCATATTTTTGTTGTGCAGATCTAGGTACTGCCACTTTGTTCTATCATCCTTGCGATGAGGTGTTTTATAGTGACTCTAAGGTATTTCTGCCATGTCCGCATACCAAGGTGTCCTTTTCTGTTTTTCTGTAATAAGTATAGTCCTTTTTGTATTTTCACTTGTTTAAACACCTCCTAGCTTCTTATGTATCTCTTAGCTTGTGATTTATGAGATTCTAGGTTTTGGGATAGCTTCGAGAGTTGTTATTGTATGTGATGAGCAACATCTTAAACACTATTTTATTTTACTATTTTAGTTTTTAATTATTTCATCTGCAATTATTGTTTATATTCTGCATTGTTAGGCTCACCTAGTCACAGAGACTAGGTATTGTCACGATGGTTAACGGAGGGTGAATTGCGGTTGTGACAAGTTAGTATCAGAGCTATGGGTTCGCAGGAGTCACGAATCACAAGCTGGTTTATTTAATTCTCGTGGATTGGTACGAAGATGCCTATACTTATCTGCGAGAGGCTATGTAACTGTTAGGAAAATCTCCACTTCATTTAATTTTCCTGTCGTGCGAGATTGTTGGCATCACAATCCTAAACTTATATCTTCTATCCTCTCATAGATGGTAAGGACACGTGCTACCCGAGGTGATCAGTCACCCGCGTCCCCTACTACAGCCGTCAGAGGTCAGGATCGAGGTAGAGATTGAGGACGCACACATGGTGCGGTGTGAGTACCTACATGAGTTACCGTCGATGCACCACCAGCAGATCTAGCCGATGTCCAGGCACCTGACACACCTATTTCTACTACTACTCGAACCCTTCAAGAGACTTTGGCACAGTTCATGAGCATGTACCCCACTTTGGCTCAGGCGGGGTTACTTCCCCTTACTGCAGCCACATCTCAGGCCGGGGGAGGAGCACAATCCCCCGCCGCCTGCACTCCTATGCAAAAAGTGCATGTTCAGAAGGCCCCTGAGATTATTCCTATGCAGCCTGTAGTCAAAGATCAGCCCGAGGGCGAGGCATCATCTAAGGCTTGGGAGGTTCAAAAAGTACAAGCCTCCTGTATTTAGTGGTCTAGCATTGGAGGATGCTCTGGGATTTCTTGATGAGTGTTCCCACATTATCTGTACACATGGATATTTCAGGATTCAGTAGGTTTTCTTTCACTACCTTCCAGCTTCGAGGGGCCGCTTATGAGCGGTGACACACCTATGAGTTAGATAGTCTAGATGAGGCTACTTTACTAACTTGGACCCAGTTCTTAAATATGTATCTGAGAGAGTTTGTTCCTCAGAGCCTTAGTGATGTATGGTGCGCAGAGTTTGAGAATTTGTGCCAGGGTACTATGACCGACTCAGAGTATACTATCCGTTACACCAGCTTAGCTAGACATGCCCCAACCTTGGTTTCTGCTGTTTGCGAGAAGGTTTGCCGGTTTATTGAAGGGCTTATTCCTAGCATCAGGTCTATCATGTCTAGTGAATTGGATATGGATATTTCTTATCAACAGGTGGTGAACATTGCTATGAGGATAGAGAGAATGCATGTTAGGAAGAGAGAGGACATGCGGGGTCATGAAAGAGAGGGTAGACGAGACCAGGAGAACGAGTTTGAGGTGGCAAGGAGCCCTCCTAGACCGATGAGATATGCTGGTCCTTATTTTTGAGGTAGGGTGCATCATGGTAGAGGTTTTTTGGGTCAGCCAATTCAGTTCGCGCTTCAGGCCTTGCATGGTAACTCGGGTGTTCATAGGTCTCAGAGTGCCCGTACCACACAGTTCTTACCGCCTCATCAGCAGAGAGGGTGCTTTGAGTGTGGAGATACTAACTATATGGTGAGAGATTGTCCCAGACTTCAGATCGATGTGTCATAACGAGGTATTCAGGCGAGTAGAGGCACCCAATAGGAGAAGGCCCAACTCATTGATGTGTTTCATATAGTAGGTTTGAGGCCGTCGCGCTAGCTGAATGTCATTCATGTATGAATTTGGTTTGTTATAGAGGAGCACCATCTGTAGTTCATTATAATTCTGCTTATGGGGGTGAGTTCCCTTAATTGTTGCTCCATTTATGGGTGCATTTCATGATTAGCACTCTGTTTATGTGATTAATCTGATTGGAGGTTCAATGAGTTATAGTCGTGTCTGTCGTCTGTTCCTAGTCATTGTCGAGAGTTATGAGACTAGTAGTAGATTCAGGTTGTCTATTTCGGTAGGTTTGATGTGATTTTCGAGTATTCTTGGTTATGAGCCATGATTTTTATGCTCCACTGGTGTGGGAGGCAATACATGTTTAAATTTTTTTTGGCGAAACTGATCTAGTGAGAGTTTTTAGATGGCTTGAGATGTACCCTACTTGTGATTCACAGTTGAGGGGGGCCCTTGTGATTTTATGTGTTTTGATGTGTTGAGAGCGGGCTGTGTACCGCGGTGGGAGTTACATCAGTATGAGATTCTTGTGATTCTTTTATATGCTTTTATTCTTTCTTGTCTAATTGTTTTGTAGATTAGTGTTAATAAAAAAATTGGTGCTTGTCTGACTTGTTTGATAGTTCCCTTATGTGTTTCCTTTCCCATATTCAGTCATTGTTGCTATATGCTTCTTGAGTTTTAGCTTGTGGGGTGTGTGCCCGTTGGTATTATCTGAGATTTGGTGATTTGGATGTTTAATTATCTGGCCTTCGTGGGTTATTATATCATCGCTAGTGTTGCGGAGGTTTGGAACGGGTTCTTAGCGAGTATGAGGCTTATGGCCAGTGCTAAATTTGATTTCGGGCGAATATTATGATAAAAAATATAATTGTGGGCCTATATGTGACGTTTCATGTTGGAAGGTTGTACTATATGGGTTTTGGTATGAATTGATGCAGCTGGTTGAGACCGATACCGGATATGGATTTAGAATCGGGCGTCTTGGAAATGGATGGAAAGTGAGAATTCTAGTTCTAAGGCTTATTGGTGATGCTATAAAGGCTAAATTTCAGTTGATATGGCATCGTCAGGTTAATATTGATTGGGTGATGTGGGATCACCCGCGGGTGTATGTTGGAAGTGTGCATTCAGTGACTTGAGGACCCGAGGTGAATCTTAGCACACTCGAGGATGAACGTTGGTTTAAAGAGGGGGGAGGTTGTAACGACCTGACCGTTCATTTTGAGAAATTAAGCTCTGTTTGGCGGCGTAAGGTTTGGAACAACTTCGGAATATAAGTATTGACTTGTGTGCATGGTGGAATTAAGTTAACGTATGGTTTAGAGCCAAATTGGGGGAAGGAATCTAGTTTTGGAAGTTTGAACGGTGAAATTTGACTGGAATTGGACTTTTGCGCAAATGAACTCAGAATGAAAGTTTGATTATTTCAATAGCTTCGTATGGTGATTTTTGATGTAGGCGCCCGTCCGGATTCAGATTTGGAGGTCCCTAGTGTAAATTGAGGCATTTCAGTGAAAGTTAGAAAAGTTAAAGTTTGGAAAATGGAGAAGTTTGACCCGTAGTTGACTTTTGAGCTATTGGGGCAGAAAGCCATTCTGAGGGCTGGAGCAGCTACGTTGTGCCATTTTGGACTTGTCTGTAAAATTTGGCATCATTCCGGATTGATTTGATAGGTTCCGGCACGAGTTTAGAAATTTGAAGAATTGAAGGTTCATATGTTTGATTTATGGTTTGATTCGTTGTTTCAGTGTTGTTTCATGTGATTTTTGAAACCTCGAGCGAGTCCGTGTTAGGTTATATGACTGGGTTGTGTGTTTAGACGGGGTACCGAGGGCTTGGGGGTGTGTTTCGGATGGGCTACAGATCATTTTCTTCTATTTTGAACTGCTTTTGCTGCTTCTGATGTCCTTCTTTGCAATCGCAAATAGCCACTCGCGATCGCGATGCATTGTTGCCGACCACCTCGAAATCCTTCTTCACATTAGCATCTTTCTCTTCGCGTTCGTGAATCCCTGCATTCTCCTTCTTCGCGTTCGCGTCTCTACCTTCACGATCGCGAAGCCTCACATTTTTTTCTTCTTCACATTCGTGAGCTCATCGCTGCATTTGCGATGAGCAACCTGGGTAGCCTTAAAGTTTCTTCTACGCGATCGTGACTCTTCTCTCGTGATCGTTACGCACAAAAACCTAGGCAGACAGAATATATCTAGAAGTCGAGGGTTTCACTATTTTCATAATATTTTTACTTTTGAAGCTCGGTTCTTGGCAATATTTGTTGGAGTTTTCACAAAATTCAATTGAGTAAGTTTTCTCAAAATAGAATTAAATAAATTCCATGAAATTTTCCTTATTTTTATCATTTAAATTGTGTTTTTTGTTGGGGAAGGAAATGATTTTTGAAGAAAAATTCTAAAATGAAAAAATCATGGTTTGAGTGATCATATGACTCGGAATTGGATAATTTTTGTGTGGATGGACTCGTGAGAGTGTGAGGACTCTAAAAATACAAGTTCCACCCGAATGCGAGACGTGGGCCTGAGGGGCATTTTGGTTATTTTATATAGTTTTGCCTATTAGCTTAGAATTTAATTGTAGAATCAGTTACTTGAAGTGTTATTTACATTATGAAATTGAATTGAATAAATTTGGGCCATTTGGAGTCGAGTACTCGTAGAAAAATGTGGTTTCTTGGTATTTTGAGCCGATTCGAGGTAACTATCATGCCTAACCTTGTGTGAGGGACTTCCCCTTAGGATTTGAGTATTCTTTGTTGATTGTAATCCCTGTACGCGAGGTGACGAGTGCGTGCTTAGACTTATTTGTGGAAGAATTTGCCTTCTGAATGTTCTTAGGTCCTTTTATTCACCGAGTATGCAGTTGTTCTTGATATGATTGAATTCCATATTACTAGTTTCACCCCTACATGTTTTACTTGGAATTAATTGCATATGGTTCATTCCTATTGTCACGTTATCTCTCATAACTGCTTGTCTTTATTGGAAATCATTATTATCTCTCATGTAATAATTTAGTCTCATTTGAGGCTATGATTATCTTCCCACTTCTCATCCTTAATTGAAATTGTTGTATATCCTTCATAACTTGCCCAACCTTAAAAGAAGTGTAGATATTCTATCTTTCGTTGATATTTCCTTATTTGAAATTATTTGACTCATGTCAACTTCATTGTTGTTGAACTACATGTTATAGGGTTGTTGCTTCATATTGTTTTCTCTCTTGTTGAGTTTTTCTTATAACATTTACTATTCTCTATTGTGGTTATTCCTTGTGAGCTAGTTTTACTGTCCCCTAGTGAACAAAAGTTCTTGAGTTGATTCACCTATCGTGCTCTTGTATATATTTTCATTATTGCTTTTGTACTTGGGTGTTGATGAACGAGGTTTCTGCCGTGCGGTTGCTGATATTGTGATGCATGAGGTTTTTGCTGTGCGGTTATTATTGTGGGATCGCACGAGGTTTCTGCCATGCTATTGCTACTATTTATATATTACACATATGGCGTAACTAGGTGGGATATGTATATATTCTTATGTATGGGTTGCGCATGTAGAGAGACAAGATGGTAACATTATGATGCACGTGTGGCGAAATGAGGCAGGGCACTATTTATGTTATCATTTGCACACGTGGCTGAACAAGGTAGGCTATGTCACAGATCGATCGTGAGTATTTGTGATGGCCTAAGGGCATTTTTATTTGTTTAAAAAATGTTGTGATTATGCTACGCATACCTATATGAACTTTATCTCGTGGAAGTTGTGAGGAAACATCGTACATGCTACCCGTTCTTCTTCTTACATTTATTAGCTGGTAAAAATCATGTTAAAGCACTTGTTCAAGAACATACATAGTTGAACACCCATATTGGATGTGAAGTCCTCTTGATTTCTCTATGTATAGACTTGTGCCCTCATTTACTTATTATATATGCGAGAGTGGCCCTAATTAGCAAGTGAGTTATTAGTATAACCGTAAGGCTGATGGGGACATAGGATTCCAAGTGTTAGATTTTAGGTACGGGGACTCATGAGTTGTAATTTATTCAAGAGTCGGTATTTCATGGAAATTGTTGGATAAGACCTGATTTGAACACTATTGTAGGATTGGAGTTATGGTTTTGTTTTCCTTATTTGTATTGTGACCTTGGAATTTTGGTTGTGTTTTTGGCTCGTTATTATGTGTCATCATTCTTAGTATCTTTGTTGTTACTTGCTATTCTCTTCCCTTATTGGTAATTGCTATAATTGTACTGTTTATAAGACTGATAAGTGTCTTGACTGTTACTCGTCACTACTCCACTAAGGTTAGTCTTGATACTTACTGGGCACCGCTGTGGTATGCTAATGCTACTGTTCTACACATTTTTGTTGTGCAGATCCAGGTATTGCCACTTAGTTCAATCGTCCTTGCGAGGAGGCGTTCTGTAGAGACTTCAAGTTATTTCTGCCATGTTCGCAGATCGAGGAGTCCCTTTCTATCTTTCTGTAATAAGTATAATCCTTTTAGTATTTCCCTTGTTTAGACACCTCCGGAGTTAGAGCTCCTTATGTATCTCTTAGCTTGTGATTTGTGATATTCTAGGTTTTGCGAATTTTTGTTAGCTTCGACAGTTGTTATTGCATGTGCCCAGCGGCACCTTTAACACTATATTATTTTACTATTTCGATTTTTAATTATTTCTTCCGCAATTATTGTTTATATTCCGCACTATTAGGCTTACCCATTCGTAGAGACTAGGTGCCGTCATGATGGTTCACGGAGGGCGAACCGGGGTCATGACACTCTAAGACTCTACGGAACATACTCCCCCAAGAACATATCCGAGAAATGAGACTATGTGTGTGAAGCTTCCTCAGCCTCAACTCATAGGCACGCCACCACTGATAGGCCGCTCTCTTAAGCTAGAACTTAGTGAAAGAAACCCCACTCGACTTTGCTACACCCATTTTACGGAAGTTACAGTGGCACTCCTTAAGGAAACCCTAGGCATACTTTAAAGACATGCCACTAAAAGCAAGAGGGTGGTACTTAATGCACCCCTCGAGCCTAAGCTGCTCCTCCTCAGAAACTGCTGCCATACCCTCGAGCTGAACTGGGGCTATCGGCTACACTGGTATGACCTATGGAACCTGGTCGACCTGAAATTGCTGCTCTGGGTTGCAAGTGGCAGGAGTTTGTACTCCTCCCTGGCTTGAGATTTGGCAGGAGCAAGTGGGATCAACCCAGCCTGAGCTAAAGTACCCAACATGCTAAGGAATTATGCAAGGGTCTCTTGAAGAGCTGGTGCACTAACGTCTATCTCAGGTGCCTGCGCGCCGACAGAGCTATTATTGGCTGCTCTGTAGAAGCTTGTACGGGTGCTCTGGCTGTACTACGTGGACGTCCTTGGCCTCTACCCTACCCCCGACCTCTCATAGTTCCAATAGGGTGAGCGAGTGCCTGGTCATTTGATATGGCTATACGTGTCCTCACCATCTGTGAGGGAATAAAAGGTAGAAGTACAAATATGTCTGTACTGATCCATAAGACTCTACTCAATGCGCTTCTGACTCATAATACCTATGAACCTAGAGCTCTGATACCCACTTGTCATGGCCCGAATCTCTCTCCGTAAAGGATTGAGGGGGACTCCAAGGTTTTCGGATAGTGGTAGATCTACCTTGAAGTCTCCGAAAGTGCAGAAAATACTCTCGACTAATAGCAGGGCTGGTAGGAGGTACCTGGGTCTGCACACAAAACATGTGCATAAGAGTAGCACGAGTACACCATAATGGTACCCAGTAAGTGTCAAGCCTAACCTCAGTCGAGTAGTGATGAGGTCAATTTTGGGACCTACTGGAATATAATAAATTAAGGTAGAAAATATTGCAATGTAATGAGAGATTGGGAACTTAACAAGGAGAAATTACTAAAAAATATCAGCTCATCACATAGGCATAAACAACAGGTGAGCTCCCAATATATCGTCTCATAGTTTCAAAAGTAAATGCTCAATATGGGATCTCCCAAGCTACATCGTAGTCCCAAAAGTAAATATGAAATAAGGGATATCCCGAGGTACCGCCTCATAGTCCCAAAAGTAAACACATGGCTCGAAATCGATGGAAACAACAATTACAACAAGAAATTCTACAGTATAAGACTAAGTACAAGTCAAGGAAAAAAGAAGGAAATAAACTAAGCATGATGTACAGGTTTCAAATAAGAAATTAGGACATGCTGACATGTGATATTAGGCTAAATAGGATAACTACACATGCTGGTATGACCCAATTAAGTTGTAACTAGTAACTGCTAAGTAACAACTTGGTTTTACAACACTTAACCTGTGTAAGAACTCGTTACCTCACGTACATGGCGCTCACATATCACAGAAGTATAAACATTGTACCAAATTCTAAGAAGATTTACTCCACACAAGGTTAGGCAAGCCATTAACCTCGTACAATGCTCAATCAAATAGTAAGAATGCCTTTTCCATGACATTCTAACTTCAAATGGGGAAAAAACTGGCCAAAAGCAATTACATATTATAAATATAACTACAAGAAACCAATCTAATTAACAAGAAATTAGAAAATTTCCCCAAAAAGTCGACTAGGGCCCATGTTTCAGAATTAAGTAATAGTCACAAAGAACACCTACTCAACCACAAGTTCACTCATACCAAAATTACTCAAATCCGACACCAAAATCTCAATCAAATCTCAAAAATTCCATTGAAGAACTTTCCAACTTTCTTCCAAAATTTCTCAACCCACCTCTATACAATGCTTTGAAATCTTATGCCCAAGAACTATGCCCTCTTCCACTATGAAGTGGAATTTCACCCAATTAAGAACAAGATTGGTTTCTTCATAATGAGCGAACACTCTACCATGATTTTTAAAACATTCTTCAAATGAATCACCCACCAAACTAACGTCCTCCATGAACACCTCCAAAATATCTTCAACCATATTGGTGAAAATGGCCATCATACACCGCTAAAATGTAGCCGGTGCATTACACAACCCAATAGGCATGCTAGAAAAGGTAAAGTTGCCATATGGACAAGTGAATATTGTCTTCTTCTGGTCTTCCGAAGCAATCACGATTTGGTTGTTACCAAAGTACCCATCCAAGAAACAAAATAAGGCACGCCCAACAAGTCAATCTAACATTTTATATAGAAAAGGCAATGGAAAGTGATCCTTGCAGGTCATTTTATTCAACTTGTGGTAGTCCATGCACACCCTCCGATCGGTGACGGTCCTGATAGGAATCAATTCATTTTTTGAATTTGCAACTACAGTCATGCCACCTTTTTTAGGTGCACATTGCACCATTGAAGTGCAAGAGCTATCAGAGATAGGGTACACAATCCCTGCATCCAACCACTTGATCACCTCTTTTTTCATAACTTCTTGCATTGCCTAATTCAACCTCCTTTGATGTTCCAAGGAGGGCTTTGCACCTTTTTCCAGAATAATCTTATGCATAAAAAATGCCAGATTTATTCCTCGAATATCAGCTAAGTTCCATCTAATTGCCTTATTTTGCTTTATAAGCACCACCAATGTGGCATCAACCAGCATGTTAGTAAGACAAGAGGAAAGAATAACTAGCAAAGTAGCACTAGGGCTTAAGAACTCATACGTCAGGTGTAGAGGCAGTAGCTTCAACTCCAATATCGAAGGTTCCTCAATTGAAGGTTCTGTTGGTGCAGTCTTCCTATTCTCAAGGTCAAAAGATAGTTTACTAGGCTCATAAGAGTAAGAGCCCATCCCATGTAAAGCATTCACACATTCCACTCGGCATTCATCATCATTGACATTAATATTCAACAATACGGCCTCTAGAGGGTCCTCCATATTGATCATTGAACTTGTATCATCAACTATCACTGTTGTGACAAGGTTAACAAAAGAGCACACCTCACAACTGTTGGGCTGCTTCATTGACTTGCACACATGAAAGACAACTTTCTTATCACCCACCTGGAAGGTGAATTCCCATGCTTCCACATCAACTAAGGCCTTCCTAGTAGAAAGGAAAGGTCTCCCCAATATAAGCGAAAATTCATAATCTACCTCACAATCCAAGATCACAAAATCAGCTAGCAAGATAAATTGGTCCACCCTGACAAGGACATCATCGATAATACCCAATGGTCTCTTCATAGTTCTATCCACCATTTGTTATCTCATGGAAGTCGACCTCGGTTGCCCAATACCCAAAGTCTTGAAAACTAAGTAGGGCGTCAAATTGATACTTGCCCCCAAATCACATACAACTTTAGCAAAGTCCGCACACCCAATGTTGCAAGGAATGGTGAAAGCACCGTGATCTTATATCTTCGGGGCCATTGAATGCACTATTGCACTAACTTGGTAGTTCATCTTTATAGTTTCATAATCCATTGATATTTTATTTGTCACCAAGTCCTTCATGAATTTAGCATAGCTTGGTTTGTTCAAGAGCCTCCATGAAAGGCACATTGATGGATAAGATCTTCATCATATCAATAATCTTTTTAAACTTATTCTAATTTTTTCTGCTTTGTGAGCCTTTAAGGATAAGATGGAGGTGGACTTGGAAAAGGAGCCTTGTCTTTAGGCACAACTTGCTTTGGTATGTCCATTACGTGTTCCCTAGATGGGGTTCACGTCATTCTATGTTTCCACCACGGCATCTTGAATATCAATTCTAACTTCTTCATTCACATTCTCACCTATCACATTTTCAACCACCAAAGGAATCTCGTCTTCTTGCAACTCAACTTCATCATTCAAAATCATATTTTGCTTGGAGCCATTCATATCACCGCCCTCTCCCAGTTCTTGTAGCTACTGCCACAACATGATTGGTCCCTCCCTTCGGGTTAACTACCATATCACTTGTAGAGCCCCTTTAGGATGAGTATTCAAGGATTGAGAGATTTGGCCTAATTGAACCTCCACAATTCTGATTGAGGTATTGTGTGAAGCCAACTAAGCATTAGAGTACGCATTCATTTTCATCATTTGTTCAAACATCATTTAAATTCTCCCCATATAATTGTTAGAAGAACTAGGACCTTGGGATGGAAATGGGGGTGGATTTGTTCGGTTATTGATTCATTGGGGGCCTTTGAAAGCGTTGCCCCCAGTTTCCTTGATTGCTATTGTTCTAACCTCCCTGATTGTTGTTACCGCCCTAGTTGTTGTTATTGCCATTCCAATTACCCTGATTGTTTTGATTATTGTTCTGATTGTCCTAAATTGAATTTTGGTTTTTGTTCCCCTAATTACCATTGTCTTGTTATTGTTGATTGCCCAAATTTCTTTGGGGTCTCCATTGTTGTTGGTCGGAAAAATTTCCCCTTTGGCCTTAATAATTCTTCACGTATTGCATTTCTTCATTCTGCCCATCATAACCATCATCTTGGAATCCATCACAATCATTGTCAAAGTGATCCAAACTCCCTTGGTTCTATTGACCTCTTTGTCTTCTTTTGTTCACAAGCATTTTAACACCCTCCGTGGAATTTACTTGGCAAGGATTTTGAACATGTTGCAACTATGTCTTTGCAAGCTGGTTCATTATAGTTGTCAGCTCTGCCATAGTATGCCCGTGATCATGTATCTCCTTGTGCAAATGAGTGATCGTGGGGCCACCCTAGGGAACATTGGCTCTACTTTGCCAAGTAGAGGAAGTATCAGCCATATCGTCAAGAATTTCACATGCCTCATCATAAGTCAGTTTCATAAAATTTTCCCTAGCAAGTTGGTTCACTATGCATTCGTTTGTTGTGTTAATTCCCTAGTAGAAAGTCTATTGGATCATCGCCTCAGTCATCTCATTGTTGGGGCATTCCTTGAACATTGTTCTATATCGCTCCGAAATATCATGTAATGGTTCGGTGGGTTCCTGCTTGAAAGCTAAGATTTCATCTCTTAATGCAGCCATGTGCCTCGGTGAGAAAAACTATGCAATGAAAGGGAATAGTCTCAACTGAAGTGATGGAATGATTGGGAAGTCGCTTGTGTTGAAACACGTTCTCAAGTCGCTAAAACTAGACGTGTGTTCATCTTTGTAGGTTTTGATAAATGACAAACCGACGCGCATGGAACATTGACATATGCCGAAGTCCAAGCACAAGAGAAACAAAGAACAAGATCAAGTAAAGCAACAAAGCTATACATGAGTCATTTTATATTGTGATCTTGATCCGACAATAGATTCAAGACTTGGATTCTCTCGTAAAATCATTTTCATCAAACCATGCATCTTTGATTTAAAACAAAATGATTTTCAAACATGAAGTTTAAACATGTCTTTCAAATCTGGACAGAAATAATCGATTATGTTTTTCTGATAATCGATTATGTTAAGACAGTATAAACCGGAATTTACAAAACAGCAAAATAATCGATTGTGTCTTTTCTGATAATCGATTATGTTAAGACAGTGTAAACTGGAATTTACAAAACAGAAAAATAATCGATTATGTCTTTTGTGATAATCGATTATGTCCAGACAGTGTATAACCGGAATTTTCAATACAGCAAAATAATCGATTATGTCTTTTAGGTAATCGATTATGTTAAGACCGTTGCCAAAGTATTTTTGAACGCTGAAAGATAATCGATTATGCACAAGGCAATAATCGATTATGCTAGCATAAAATCAGCGTCTGATTTTTAAACGTTATCAGGTAATCGATTATGCAATTTGAATAATCGATTATTCTGCTTAGAATCTGCATATAATTTTTGAACGATTTGCAGATAATCGATTATGCAAATCAGATAATCGATTATCCTAGCACAAAATCAGCAATTAGTGATTGGCAATTAAGTAACGGTCTTGGTGACTTTGAGGACTATAAATACACCTCAAAATAACTCTTTTAAGTACAACAACTGATTACATTCTTGCTTAAGCTTACATACTCTCATATCCATCATTTTATATTCATTTCATAGTTTTTGAGAGCCAAAATCTTGACGAAGTTGTTGTGTTCTTGAGCGTATTAATTTTTACTCATATCTACTATGTAAGAGAGTCTTGTCTTGAGTGCTAAGTGTTTGTATACACTTGAAGGGAAGTTATAATCCCTTGTGGTTGTAAGAAGGAAAGGTTAATTCCTTCACGTGAAGTCTTGAAGTGTGGTATCTTCGAGCAAGCATCGTTGAGACTTGTGTTCTCAGTTTGTAACGGTTTGTTAATCACCCGTAAGCTTAACGAAGTTAGTGTAAAACTCGAGAGAGTCTCTCGGGGACTGGACTAACCACACGTTGCGGTGAACCAGTATAAGTTCGGTGTGTTCTCTCCTTACTTCTTTATTTACCGCACTTATTTTACTCCTGCAATTTTAATTCCTCAAATTTATATTATTTTTTATTATAACGCTATTCAACCCCCTCTAGCGTTAAGCGTATATTCCAACAATTGGTATCAGAGCCTAACTCTCTGAAAGACTTAACAGTTTGAGAGAAACAATCCATGGCTTGTACTCGTAACGTTAATGCAGGACTAGGTGAAGGACAATGCTTCACAAGACCACCACTCTTTGATGGCACCAATTACACTTATTGGAAGGAGAGGATGAGGATTTTCATTCAATCAAACAACTTCCAATTGTGGAAAATTATAAAGAATGGTGAACAACTTCCAACTAAAAAGGTTGGAGATGAACTCGTCCCAAAGTCGGAAGACGAATACGATATGGACGATATCAGAAAGGTGGAATATAATGCAAAGGCCATCAACATGCTATTTTGTGCTGTAAATCCCGATGATTATCGGAAAATCTCATGTTGCACCATGGCTAAGCAAATGTTGGACAAATTGGAGATCACCTACGAAGATACGGACCAAGTAAGAGAAGCTAAAATAGATTTCCTAACCCACGAATATGAACTTTTTCATATGAAGGAAAGCGAGAAGATAGACGATATGTTCGAATGATTTTCAAAAATCGTTAATGATCTTCATGCTCTCAAGAAGACTTTCACGGATAGGGAGCTTGTCCGTAAAATTCTTCGAAGTCTCACTCCGGAATGGCGCTCCAAAGCCGACGCTATTCAAGAGTCAATCGGCATTACAAATGTCACAATTGACGGGCTTAGAGGTAATCTCAAAACCTATGAATCTACTATTCTTAACCCTCCTTTGGATGATCAAAGGAAACGAAGAATCGCCCTCAAAGAAAGCACGACTCAACCTCAAAATGATGAGGATTCAAGCGACGAAGATAACGAGTTCGGACTCGTTATTAAGAAATTTCACAAGTTCATGCGAAAGGAGTATGAACGAAAAGGTAAGCGACAAGGAGACCAATTAAAGTGCTATGGATGCGGAGAAATCGGGCATATCAAATCAAATTGTCCAAATACCAAAAAGGAGAAGAAAACCGTCAAGAAACAAAGAGCATACATCTCTTGGGGAGGCGACTCCGGAGATGAATCAAGTGATGGAGAAGGAAACGAGACTGCAAACTTGTGTCTTATGGCACACGAAGAAACTCAAAATGAGGTATGTACTACTTCTAAGAACTATTTCACTTTAGAAGAAATGCACGATGCATTTGATGAGTTGTATAAAGAGTCTATTAGCGCTTCTAAATCTATAAAAGATTTAAGAAAACAAATTTCTTCAAAAGAAAAGGATTTTGAAAAACTAACTCTTGAAAATGAGAAATTAAAAGAGGAAAACAAGTTTTATGGCAAAAGAAGCGCCGATAAACCCGAAAGCTCAAATAAGGATTGTACTTCTTGCAAATCTCTAAAGGAAGAAGTAGAAAGTCTTAGAAGCACTTTGCACAAATTCAATTCTTCACACAAAAATCTCAATGAAGTGCTTGTAAATTTGAAATCCACTAAGTACAGTATAGGATTTAAACACGAGCCAAAAGAAAAAGTTGAGTCCATTCCTAAACCACCTAAGACTCAACTTAGGCAATACAAAATAAATGTCAACATTCAACCTAGAAATTTTAATCCTAGAATTGCAACTCATCCTAGAACAAATGCTAGAAGAAATATTGGCATGTATAGACCACCTAGACAAGATTTTCGAAAACTACATCAAAACTATATTCCTAAAAATAGAGTGAATAAATTTAGACACCCAAATTATTATCATCCTAGAAGAATGCACAATCCGAATGTCATTTGTCATTATTGCAATAAAATTGGACATATTGCTCCCGTATGCTTCACTAGACATAGACATTTCACTGCAGGAAAATCACACCATTATTTTGCACCTAACACACAAGGAACCAAAATGGCTTGGGTACCAAAATCTCATTATTTGTTTTGTAGGTGTGTTTGAAGGGATCAAGTGTACATTGATACCTTGATAGTGGATGCTCCAAACATATGACCGGGGATGCATCAAAATTCCTTCAACTAAAACCCACGGAAGGAGGAAATGTTATTTTTGGAGACAATAACAAAGGAAAGATTATCGGCATTGGATCGGTCGGCAAGGACGAATCCTCCTCCATTAAGCATATTTTGCTAGTTAAAGGTCTTAAACATAATCTCTTGAGCATAAGTCAATTATGTGACAAGGGAAATCTTGTATTGTTTGACTCCGAAGAAAAGCTTAGTTATCCGTTGTAGTGATTTTAAAGTTATTCTTCGTGGTATTAGAATGGATAATATCTATATGGTTGATCTTGAAAATTCTTCATCAAGTTTTGTAAATTTCCTTATGAGTAAAGAAGACGACATGCGGTTATGGCATCGTAGAGTAGCTCATGTAAATATGAATCTTTTAAACAGACTAGTTTCACAAGATTTAGTAATTGGTCTTCCAAACATGAAATTTGAAAAAGATTCTATTTGTGATTCATGTCAAAAAGGGAAACAAACAAAAGCCTCTTTTAAATCCAAAAATGTTGTTTCAACCACTAGACCCTTACAACTTCTACACATGGATCTTTTTGGACCATCTCGTGTTGAAAGTCTTGGTGGAAATCTTTATGCTTTTGTAATTGTTGATGACTACTCTAGATTCACATGGACGTTATTTCTTGCTCATAAAAGTGATGCCTTTCATGCTTTTAAAAGTTTTCTTAAACGTGTTCAAAATGAAAAGAACACAACCGTCACTTCCATAAGAAGTGATCATGGGGGAGAGTTCGATCATAATCTCTTCGCGGATTTTTGTGACGAACTCGGTATTGAACATACCTTTTTGGCTCCACGTACACCACAACAAAATGGAGTGGTGGAACGTAAAAATCGATGCCTCAAAGAGATGGCTAGAACCATGCTCAATGAGGCTAAGATTTCCAAAAAGTTTTGGGCGGATGCCGTGAGTACCGCAAGCTATGTTTTAAACAGAGCTGTCATAAGACCGATACTCATGAAAACTCCCTATGAACTCGATAAGGGAAGGAAACCAAATCTTTCCCCTCTTAGAGTCTTCGGTTGTAAATGTTTTATTCACAACAATGGAAAAGATAACTTGGGAAAATTTGACGCGAAATATGATGAAGGAATTTTTCTTGGTTACTCATCGCGTAGCAAAGCCTATAGAGTTTTCAATAATCGAACCAAAACTGTTGAGGAATCTCCTCATGTAGTATTTTGTGAAAATGATGCTCGCTTGGCGAGAAAGGATTGTTGTGTTGATTTTGCAGATTCTTTAAACAAAATAAGTCTTCAAGACAAGGTACAAGAGGAAAATCCAAAGGAAGTTCAAGATGAAGCTGTGGAATAATCATCGGAAGAAGTACCACCACAAGAAGAAGAATCGATGATGCCTAAGGCTTGGAGGACGTCTAAAGACCATCCTCTTGACAAGGTAATTGGCAACATCGAGAAAGGGGTAAGTACACGAAATCTTCTTAAAGACACTGTAGGGCATATGGCTTTTGTTTCTCAAATAGAACCTAAAACCATTTCCGAAGCAATTGGGCATGAGCATTGAACCTTGGCAATGCAAGAGGAGCTTAACCAATTTAAACGTAGTGATGTTTGGGAATTGGTGCCAAGACCCGATAATCACACCATAATTGGTACGAAATGGGTTTTTCGAAATAAATTAGATGAAAATGGTATAATCACTAGAAAGAAAGCTAGGCTTGTTGCTAAGGGTTATAATCAAGAAGAAGGAATTGATTATGAAGAAACCTATGCACCCGTAGCACGGCTAGAAGCCATTCGTTTATTACTTGCTTTTTCATCATCTATGAATTTCAAATTATTTCAAATGGATGTTAAGAGTGCCTTCCTCAATGGGTTTATTCAAGAGGAAGTGTACGTTGAACAATCCCCGGGCTTTGAAGACTTTAAATCTCCCGATCATGTCTTCAAGCTTAAGAAAGCGCTATATGGACTTAAACAAGCTCCTCGGGCTTGGTACAAGCGCTTATGCAAATTTCTTTTGGACAATGAGTTCGAAAGGGGGAAAGTTGACACTACACTGTTTATCAAAAATAAAAACAATGACATTCTATTAGTTCAAATTTATGTCGATGATATTATTTTTGGTGCTAGTAACGATTTTTTATGCGAGGAATTCTCTAAGTTAATGACTAGAGAATTCGAAATGTCAATGATGGGTGAGCTAAACTTCTTCTTGGGGTTGCAAGTGAAACAAATGAAAGAAGGAACTTTCATTTGTCAATCTAAGTATTGCAAGGAGTTGCTAAATTGTTTTGAAATGAGCAACGCCAAAGCAATGGCCACTCCAATGAGCACATCCGACCATCTTGACAAGGATGAGAAAGGTAAAGAAGTAGACACCAAGAAATACCGAGGTATGATCGGATCCCTTCTTTATCTTACTGCAAGTAGACCGGACATCATGTTTAGCGTGTGTTTATGCGCTCGATATCAATCATGTCCGAAGGAGTCGCACCTAACTGCGGTAAAACGGATAATGAAGTATCTTGTTGGAACTATAAATGCGGGACTATGGTATCCCAAAGGTTCTTCATGCCAACTTGTTGGCTATTCCGATTCCGATTTTGCGGGTTGCAAATTGGACCGCAAGAGCACTAGTGGCACTTGCCATTTGCTCGGTAACTCTCTAGTTTCTTGGTTTAGCAAGAAACAAGTAAGTGTTGCATTATCCATAACCGAGGCTGAATATGTAGCCGCGGGGAGTTGTTGTGCTCAAATCCTTTGGATGAAACAACAACTCTCGGATTATGGTCTTAGTATCAATCATATCCCTCTTCGATGTGATAATACTAGCGCCATAAGCTTGACGAAGAACCCTGTTTTTCACTCAAGAACGAAACACATAGAAATTAGGCACCTCTTCATAAGAGATCACGTTCTCAAAGGTGATGTCGAAATTGAGTTTGTTGAAACCAAATATCAATTGGCCGACATCTTCACAAAGCCTTTAGAGAAAGAGTCCTTTTCCCGAATTCGTAGTGAACTCGGGATTCTTGACTCCACGTTGATCTAATACATGCATTGCATTTTTCTTTTCAATATTACTAACTTGAGCGTCGGAGGCGCGTTACTCCTTTTTTCAGGTATCGCCCCAAAGACAGGGGGAATTTTCGGGCACTGGTGATAAATAATCGATTTTTCTTAGTCAATAATCGATTATTACTCCTTTATGTTTTCCTATTATTCTACTGGAAAAATAAACTAATCGATTATACTAATACTAGAATCGATTATCTAACATCTTGATTTTGCAGGAATCTGGCAATCACATTTAATAATCGATTATTGAAAGATCAGTTTTACAAGTGTTTATAAAATAATCGATTGTTGAAAACTGAATAATCGATTTCCTATTACGTCTCGATTTTTCATCGCACTGCCTAAAAATAATCGATTATCAAAGTTCAGTAATCGATTATTCCCTGAGTCCATATAACGCACTGTGCAGCAATAATCGATTACCAAAGTTCAATAATCGATTACCAACGGTCAGCTCATCAAAATTCTTACCGTTTTTGACCGTTTGGCTTAATAAATCTGCAGTTTTTTTTTCAATAAATGCCTCACTTCTTCAATTCTATAAATAGGTGTTTTCATACTTCAAATTTCTTACTCCAACTTCACTCTTAGCTTCAAACAATCTTCAAAAGCCCTCAAATTTTTGCAACAACTCTTATTTCTTCATACTAATGGCGAGCAAGCACTCTAAACGCGCTCGTTCTGGCAAACAAATCGCCTCATCTTCCGTCGCTCGTCCACTCTCCCTCTACTATGAAGACGGATCCTTCTTACGTTTCGACACTGAACCCGAACTCCTTCGATTAGTCGAAAAATTTGAAAATCGGGAAATTCTCCCTCCTCGATTCTCCACTGGTCGATTCCTTAGCCACAGCGTCCCTCCATCCACAACAAATATCCTCATGCAAAGCCAACTCCTTGAATTCATATATCTTCAATCCCCTTACATTCACCCTGCTCTAATTCGTGCCTTCTATTCCAATCTCCAGAAGGACGAAGATGGTGAACTAGTCTCAAATATCAATGGAATTCCAATTCTTTTAAATGAGGAACACATGCAACTCCTCACAAAACTTCCACGAAATGGGGAAGATATTTCACTTTACACTAGAGAAGAAGGTGCTTTATTTGATGAACAACTCCTTTTCAACCTAATTGGTATTGGTGAATTTATTGCTAGTCCGGAGCAACGTCGCCCAACCATTACGCACATGCTCCCTGAATATCGCCTAATCTTTTATTTCATCACCCGCGTTCTAAAACCGCGAAAATTCAATCATACAACTCTCTCTCATGAGGATTCAAAACTCATGCATGCAATTATCACCGGGGCTCACATCATTTTGTGCCAGTTCGTCATGACTCACATGTATGATGCAATTAGGGACGATAAGCCACTCCCCTATGCCTTTGTCATAATGGCTCTTTTTCAAGCCTCTGGTATCGACACCTCCGTCGGTCCTCTCAAAAAGCCAACAAAACATTAGGAAATTCAAGAAACTTCATTTCCAAATATCGATGATCATCCGGCTCCTCGTCCTACTCAAAGACGTCGTCCTCAGGATCCTTCCGTTGCTTCCCTCCAAACCATTTCTGAGCAACTTGCCTCTTTGTCCACATCTATGAATCGTATTGATAGAAATGTCACCCGATTATCCCACGAGCTTCATGGATATTTTGACCACGTTCGCTATCCCTATGCCCAAGTTGTTCTTCCGGAAGAAGTGCCGGATGCCGAGGCGGATGTTAATGTTGACAATGAATAATATTTTTCTTATATCGGTTGAATAATATTTTGTCTCTTTTTCTTGCTTTATTATGTATTTTCAATATTGTTTCCTCAATAAAAGTTTATTAATTTTTGCTAACGTCAAAAGGGGGAAGAATAAGGGCTATGCACACTAATACATATTGGCATAGATTAAGGGGGAATTCATAAATTGATGGGGAACTCATTCGTATATTTATATACTTGTCTTGGATTGTCATTATCAATTATTTAATATGCATATCCCGATATTGGTTTGCCATTATCAAAAAGGGGGAAATTGTTGAAACATGTTCTCAAGTCGCTAAAACTAAACGTGTGTTCATCTTTGTAGGTTTTGATAAATGACAAACCGACGCGCATGGAACATTGACATATGCCGAAGTCCAAGCACAAGAGAAACAAAGAACAAGATCAAGTAAAGCAACAAAGTTATACATGAGTCGTTTTATGTAGTGATCTTGATCCGACAATAGATTCAAGACTTGGCTTCTCTCGTAAAATCATTTTCATCAAACCATGCATCTTTGATTTAAAACAAAATGATTATCAGACATGAATTTTAAACATGTCTTTCTAATCTGGACAGAAATAATCGATTATGTTTTTCTGATAATCGATTATGTTAAGACAGTATAAACCGGAATTTACAAAACAGCAAAATAATCGATTATGTCTTTTCTAATAATCGATTATGTTAAGACAGTGTAAACCGGAATTTACAAAACAGAAAAATAATCGATTATGTCTTTTTTGATAATCGATTATGTCCAGATAGTGTATAACCGGAATTTTCAAAACAGCAAAATAATCGATTGTGTCTTTTAGGTAATCGATTATGTTAAGACCGTTGCCAAAGTATTTTTAAACGCTGAAAGATAATCGATTATGCACAAGGCATTAATCGATTATGCTAGCATAAAATCAGCGTCTGATTTTTAAACGTTATCAGGTAATCGATTATGTAATTTGAATAATCGATTATTCTGCTTAAAATCTGCATATAATTTTTGAACGATTTGCAGATAATCGATTATGCAAATCAGATAATCGATTATCCTATTACAAAATCATCAATTAGTGATTGGCAATTAAGCAACGGTCTTGGTGACTTTGAGGAGTATAAATACACCTCAAAATCACTCTTTTAAGTACAACAACTGATTACTTTCTTGCTTATGCTTACATACTCTCATATCAATCATTTTATATTCAATTCATAGTTTTTGAGAGCCAAACTCTTGACGAAGTTGTTGTGTTCTTGAGCATATTAATTTTTACTCATATCTACTCTGTAAGAGAGTCTTGTCTTGAGTGCTAAGTGTTTGTATACACTTGAAGGGAAGTTATAATCCCTTGTGGTTGTAAGAAGGAAAGGTTAATTCCTTCACGTGAAGTCTTGAAGTGTGGTATCTTCGAGCAAGCATCGTTGAGACTTGTGTTCTCAGTTTGTAACGGTTTGTTTAGCACCCGTAAGCTTAACGGAGTTAGTGTAAAACTCGAGAGAGTCTCTCGGGGACTTGACTAACCACACGTTGTGGTGAACTAGTATAAGTTCGGTGTGTTCTCTCCTTACTTCTTTATTTACCGCACTTATTTTACTCCTGCAATTTAATTCCGCAAATTTATATTGTTTTTTATTATAATGCTATTCACCCCCCCTAGCGTTTAGCGTATATTCTAACAGCTTGAGCCAATCCAATTCTTTTCCTCTAAGTGAGAAAGGGAATAGTCTCAACCGAAGTGCATCCTCAGACACATTAGTTTGCTTGCTCCCCCAATAGGTATCCATGAAATCCTTAAGGTGTTTGTAAGCATTTTGATTGGCAGCACCCGCGAATTAGCCATGTTTCTCTAGCAATATCAGCATCGCATTGGCAATTTGAAAGTTACACGCCCGGATCCAAGGTAGGACAATTGCACTTGCATACCCTCGATTGGGGAGCACTCAAGGAGCCACTCTTGGAGGTGGCGGAGGAGGGTTTGAAATGTTATCATTGGCATTAGCCTGGCGGCCTCTCCGTTGTCCTTGAGGTATAAGAGGAACCTCATTATCTCTATTATCATCTACCTCCTCCGCCGTAATCACATTTCCAAGAGGGTCATTGTTGTTTTCTGCCATTTTGTACCTGAAGTTGTGATACACACAAATTAGTAATGTACGAGGAAAGAAGAACAAAACACAAAACTATTTAGATAGATAGCCAAAACCGTTAAATCCATAGCAAGGCACCAAAAAGTGATCGAGACCAACCCTGCACTACTACAAAGTAGCAAGAATGGCCGAAACAGCTTTTACCCAATGAGGTCGGGATTGATATTCACAGGGAGCTACAAATGGGAATTGATTTTCTATCTAAAGTAGATATGTGTATTTATTTGTAATTGCAATTCTAATCATACTTGGTTTTAATATTACTTCTAATTTATACTAATGAGATGTTAAATTAACCTAAGTTCAACTAAGAGTAAACTATTGAAGGTGGTTAAAAGGCTCTAGGGAAGTGACTTTCTCATAGGTGGACAATTGACGGGTTCTCGAGTCTAAGGCTAGGTTGTCATATTTGGGGATTATGATATAACCAATGCACATTACTACTCACTCTATACCTCTCGGTTGTTTGAGTGTTTTTTCCCAATTGACTTTCTCAATACCAATTGGGTATGATAATTTGTGAAAGCAATTGAGGTTCAAGTAGGGTATTACCATCTATAGGTTTAACCCTTAAATTGGGGCTATAAATCTCTTGAATACGCCCCAATTTCTTTGTTGGACTAATTTTCCTGGATTTAGACTCTCTTTCTCAAGAAGAGCCCAAGTCAAAAAGGAACAAATTAGTGTTTGCAACCACTAATTCAACATTAAAACCATCAATTAGTCCAAATATCAAACACCTATAGATATTCAAGCCTTAAAAAACAAGACCCATCAAAATACCTACACTAGGAATGAGCCACAACCTTAGACAATGGGTCTAGCTACTCATGATTATGGAAGAAAACAAAGAAATAGATGAAGAAAAACCTATAATATTTAATTACTAGCTAAAACTCGAAGATTCGACGATAATATTATTGTAAATTTACTTTAAATAGTAAGAGAACACTGTTCAGCAGCACAATTCTGCTTAAAATTACAATTGATGATCTAAAAATGGGAAAAAGGCTATTTATACTAGGCCAAATTTCATGGACAAAAATACCCCTGCGGAGGTAGTGCAGTATACATAAAGTCTAGTGCAGACCGCACTGAGGCTTCTTGGCTTAAACTTCTGCTCTGTGAACTTGGCCACCGCGGGCCGCAAAAAATGCTCCATAGCTGGGGCGGCTTCTATTCTGGTCTGCACAACAAGGACCGCAGACCATATTAGCTATGATCCCTAAAATTAGCAACTCTATAAACTCCAGCATTGCGGACTGGACAAAATCGAGTGTGGCTGCAATGAAGCCAATGCGATCCGCATGAAATGCTTTACGATCGCATTGCTTGAATGTCTCAAATGAGCACCTCTATGTACTTCCTCTTTGCGAACTGCACATAATGGAGTGCGGCCGCATTGGTCTTGTTACACTATGCTTGGACTTGTTCTTGGTACTTGTCCATATTTCACTTCAATGAGTGAAACATAGTATTATTCAGCAGTCCATAGTTAATTACAGAATTAAACTTGGATAATCAATGAACCAAATAAACATGAATCAACACATAAAGAAAACATGCACAACTCTTATTTTATTTATTGTTTGAGCTACATCAAGGAGGTCCAAAAAGTGTACCTGAAGTTCAAAACAAAATCCAAAACAAGGAGTAAGTGAGTAGCAAGGAGCAAAAGCAGGAATCTATGTCCAGCAAACACAAATAAGCCTAGAAATGAATAAGGAAAACCAATTTGAAACCCAAATTAGAACCAACAATACATCAATGGAAAATAACCATCAAAATCCACAACAAGTTGACCCTTAAATGCCTGAATACCAGCTAATCTTAGCTCATCGTCATTTCTGAAACACAAGGATTGTTTTAACCAAGGGAAAACTCAAAGATATCTAGGAACTTTAATGGAACAGTACTATTTTAGCATTTCTGCCGCATGGAAATTCTTAGAGGTCTTTTTAGTGCTTTTTAATGCTTGAAAACCAAAAATCCCTCTCCAAATTTTAAACCTCTCCTCATTTAGACCTTCTAAAACTTGTTAATTAAGGTAAGAAGTATGCCTTTTATAGGCAGAGCCTAGAGCAACATTCATATTTATGTTTTACCTTAAGTCCCTCTTTTATTTTCAGATTTTAACTAATTAGTCCTTTAGTTATTGGCTTGTTACCTAAGTTACACTACTAAGTTTCTGAAATTCCACTTACAGCCTAATCTAAAAGGTTCTAGGGGTTCCAAATTGGTTACTGCAAGATTCTTTACTTTAATGTACCCAAAAACACCCTTGAATTGGTCCTACAATTACTAACATTTGTCAAACTAAACCCCAACCCCTTAAAATTGGTCGGAAATGACCATGGTTAAATAAACCAACGCTGGGCATTCAGCTATATCCAAACCGATCCTAATAATTGGATTAATCAATCTAACTAGTTCTAATTAGGGTTGGAAATCAATTATAATTAATATTATATCCTAAGGCCAAAATTAAGCAATGAACTAACAACTAACAGTAGATAAATAAAAATTGAAAATAACAGTCAAGATCATGAATCATACAATCGAAACAAAGCAAAAAATTAAAAGGATATAATCATGCTTTCAGTTGTCAAGTTAACAAAAGATTCAGACTTAAAGAAAAAATTTAAAAAAAACAAAAAAAAAATGAATTTACTTAAGAAACAACAGGATCAAAGATAACCAAATAAAAAAAACCGAAATAAAATCCATTAAACCCTAGGGATCCTTAATCAGTTGGTGTGAAGAATGATGGATCAATGAGGGACTATCCCATCCAACCAAATGAAATTATCATGCAAAGAAGGAAAAATAAGCAAAAACTTAAACGAAACAAAAAAGAAAAATCGAACAAAAGGAAATACTTACTGATTTTGGTGGCAAATGCATCGACTCTTGGAATTGATCTCCAACTAATAATATATGTTCATTTTGCCAAAATGAACACATACTATTAACTGAAAAATCAATCGAACACATGAAAATCCCGGCAAGCCGGCTTCTCCTAAATCGAACCCTAGATCTAACAATCATGGGATTTCACTTGGATTTGAGGGGTTTTGGTTTTGGAATCGAGATGAATGGTTTGAGGAGGCCATGGGTACAATTTTGGAAGGTTTTGGAAGACGGTGGGTGTCACACCTCCTTTTGGCTATCCACAACCCGGCGAAGGGCGTAGATAAGGGAGTTTTTCCAATTAAAGGACAATCGAAACGGGATTCAATAAATAAAAAGAATTTCAAAGTCGCCACTTGGGAGATTTTTGGTGTCTCAAGTCACCAGTTAGAATCCCGAATTAAGGTAATAAAAAATTAAGGGTAAACAAAGTGAAATGCAAAGACTCCTAACGGTATTAAGGGTAAAGAATTCCAGACTCGCTGACTGTTGAAAGAAAAGAAAGAAGACTTACCTGAAGAGGAACAGCTGGTTTTCATGACCATACATGCACTTCAGCTTAGTCGACCCATTCCGTTTTGATGACCGACTTTCCGCTGCCATGCTTTTGTCGTTCTGACCTTTCCGAACCAATTTTTAACCAATCCCTAACTCGTCCTGCCCTGCAGTGTTCACCCATCAATAGCCCCTTTTTATGAGTTTTGCTTTATCTTACCTTCGCCTCACGGTGCCTGTGAAGGTTTTCACCGATAAGAATCCTTCATTTTATTTACTTTCAACCTCTCGACACCATATGGTGCCCGTGAGGGTTTTCACCAATAAGTCTCTCTCATTTTATTATCTCTCTTGTCTGGCTCAGCGTGAAGTCCCTATCAGGAATACCCTCTATCTGCTCGACTCGGCATTTTTGAAGGCTAATCGTAAGTTCTTTCTTTGGACCGTAGCATAGGCTTTTGGATAGGGTTAGAACTAAAGGGTATGAAAGGCTCAAAATAACTCACATGGGTTCAAAATTACAACTTTCGGAATCACATTCTTATAACAAACATAACTTATGCCACAGTTTCTTGCTTGGGGACTTTTGAATTTTTATTTTGATGAGACTTAGCCGTGAGGGTGCCTACGTATCCTTTTAAAAGGAAGCAGGTCAAACGTAGTTCATGCCAACTACTTTCTTTTTTTGTTATTTTTCTTTTCTATTTTTTCTACTCTTTTTTTTCTTTTTCTTTGTTTTGTTTTCTTTGTCTTCTTTTTCCTTTTCCCGTTGCTCTTTGCTCTTTTTTCTTTTCATTTCTTGTTTTTCTTTTCTTCTGTTTTCTTTCGTTTCTTTTTCTTTTCTTTTGTTTTCATTCTTTCCATCCTTTTTCTTTCACTGCCTTCTCATACTTGCGTTTCTTACTTTGTTATCGATTCCGAAAGAGGGGTATGAAAGAAAATATTAAAGCTCAAAGGGTTAGCAAAGGATAAAGTGTTTAGGTAGAAAAATAAAATGTCTTCATCCTTTCAATCTTCAAAATTTGCCAAGTACAACCAGATGTCGAGTATAAATAATATTCTAAAGAAAATCATGCGTAATATCTTTTGACAACATCCGCATTGATAGCCATTTTCGCACATTTCCCTTCCAAATCCCTAAGATACAATGCACCATTGGACAACACTCTTTATACGATGAATGGCCCTAGCTAGTTTGGAGCGAACTTTTCTTTTTGCCTCGGCCTGGTGAGGATGGATGCGCTTTAGTACTAGTTTTCCTACTTCGAACTTTATGGGGCACACCTTCTTATTTTATGCCTAGCCATTCTTTGTTGATACAACTGGCCGTGACAGACCACATCCAGTCTTTTCTCGTCAATTAGACTCAATTTTTCCAAACGAGCTTTGACCCATTCTTTGTCGTCGATTCCTGCTTCGGCCACAATGTGAAAATAGGGGATTTCAATCTCGGTCGGGATCACTGCCTCTGTACCATATACCAATAAGTATGGAGTATCCCCCACTGACTTGCGGACGGTGGTGCGATAACCTAACAATGCAAAAGGTAGCTTGTCATGCCACTTCCTGGATCCTTCCACCATTTTATGAAGTATCTTCTTTATGTTCTTATTGGCTGCCTCGATAGCTCCGTTTGCCTTGGGGCGGTGCGGGGTAGAGTTTCGATGTGTGATCTTGAACTGCCGACATACCTTTCTCATTAGGTGACTGTTGAGATTTTCCCCATTATCAGTGATGAGATTCTTGGGGATCCTGAACCGACAAAAATGTTTGTGTGCACAAAATCGACAACGGCCTTCTTGGTTACTGACCTGAAGGTTTTGGCTTCAACCCATTTGGTGAAATAGTCAATAGCAACCAGGATAAATCTGTGTCCATTCGAAGTTGCTGGCTCGATGGGCCCGATGACATCCATGCCCCAAGCAACGAAGGGCCATGGTGCCGACATAGTATGCAATTCAGAATGAGGAGAGTCAATTAGGTCTCCGTGTACCTAACACTGGTGCATTTGTGCACAAAGCTTATGCAATCACGCTCCATGGTAAGCCAATAACATCCCGCCTGGAGGATCTTTTTTGCCAAAATATATCCATTCATGTGTGGCCGGCAGATGCCAGCATACACCTCATTCATGATGTCTGTCGCCTGCCCAGCATCTACGCATCTTAGCAAAACAAGATCTGGCGTTCTTTTGTATAATATTCCTCCACTAAAGAAAAACCCACTTGACAAACGACATATTGTTCTCTTCTGGTCACTTATGGCTTGTATCGGCTACACACCTCTCCTGATATATTCCTCGATGTCGTGGAACCAAGGCTCGTTGTCAAGCGCTTCTTCCACCATGTTGCAGTAAGCATTTTGATCATGGACCGGGATATGTATCGGGTCAACATAAGCCTTGTCCGGGTGATGTAACATTGACGCCAAAGTAGCCATGGCTTCGAAAACCTTATTGTGAATTCTGGGAATATACCTGAACTCTACTGACCGGAACCGTTGACAAAGATCATGCAAGAATTGCCGGTGAGGTATGAGTTTTATATCTCTTGTCTCCCACTTCCCTTGAATCTGGTGTACCAGAAGGTCCGAGTCTCCCAAGACTAGGACTTCCTGGACACCTATGTCCGCAGCTAATCTCAAACCTAAAATGCACACCTCATATTCAGCCATGTTGTTGGTGCAATAGATGCGGAGTTGAGATGTGACTGGGTAATGATGCCCTTCTTCAGAAATGAGTACTGATCTGATCCCAACGCCTTTCATGTCGCCATCTCCATCGAAGAACAATTTCCATCATTACTTGTCATCCTTTTTCCATTCATTGATATGCATCACTTCCTCGTTCGGAAAATGTGTATTCAAGGGTTCACATTCTTCATCTATGGGATTCTTTGCTAGATGGTACGCCAATGTTTGTGCCTTCATAGCAGTCCTAGTCATGTATATAATGTCGAACTCAGTGAGCAAGATTTTCCACATTTCGAACCTCCTTGTGGGCATGGGCTTCTGAAAAATGTATTTCAATGGATCTAGTTGTGAGATAAGATAAGTGGTGTATGACAACAAGTAATGCTTCAACTATTGGGCTACCCACATCAAGGCGCAGCATGTCCTCTCAAGATGAGTGTACTTAACCTAATATGCCGTAAATTTCTTGCGGAGGTAGTATATGCCATGCTTTTTTCTCCCGATTACATGGTGTTGTCCTAACACGCACCCAAATGAGTTTTCCAGGAACGTCAAATAAAAGATCAAAGGTCTTCCTAATTCTGGCGGGACCAATACTGGTGGGTTTGACAAATATTCCTTTATCTTATCAAAAGCTTCCTGGCACTCTCCCGTCCATTTCACCGCAGCATCCTTCTTCAACAGCTTAAAGATGGGCTTGCAGATGGTTGTGACCTCGGTGATGAATCGACTGATGTAATTCAGTCTTCCCAGTAGACTCATTAATTCTGTTTTGTTTTTGGATGGCGGCAACTCCTGTATTGCCTTGATTTTTTGATGGGTCTAGCTCGATGCCTCGGCGGCTGACTATGAACCCCAACTACTTTCCCGAGGGGACCCCGAATCCATATTTTACCGGGTTGAGTTAAAGGTCATACCTGCCGAGCCTCTGGAATAATTTCCTCAGGTCTTTGGCATGATCAGACCGCTTCCTTGACTTGATTATTACATCATCCACACAGACCTCAATTTCCTTGTGTATAATATCATGGAAAATGGTTGTCATAGCCCTCATGTATGTTGTCCCAGCGTTTTTCATACCAAAAGGCATGACTCTATAACAGTGCATCTCCTACAGTGTGATGAACGTCGTTTTCTCTGCATCTTCTTCGTCCATTAGAATCTGGTGGTACCCGGCGTAATTGTCCATGTATGACCGGATCTCATGCTTTGCACAATTTTCAATCAATATGTGGATGTTCGGCAAGGGAAAGTTGTCCTTCTGGCTTGCTTTGTTGAGGTTGCGGTAATCAACACACACCCTGGTTTTTCCATCCTTTTTCGGCACAGGCACAACATTAGCTAACCAGGTGGGGTATCGTGTGATGCGAATGACTTTTGCCTCGAACTTCTTGGTCACTTCTTCTTTGATTTTCATACTCACATCGGATTTGAATTTCCTTAACTTTTGCTTAACAGGCGGGCAAGCCGGGTGAGTAGGTAATTTGTGGACTACCAAATCAATGCTCAATTCAGGCATGTTGTTTAAGGACCATGCGAAGACATCTTTGTACTCCAGCAATACTTCTATTATTTCTTCCCTAAGTTGTGGCTCCAGATGGACACTTATTTTTGTTTCTCTGATATTATCCGGATTTCCTAGATTTATTGCCTCTATATCATTCAGGTTTGGTTTGGGTTTCTCTTTGAATTGGGCAATCTTTTTACTAACCTCATCTCATGCCTCTTCCTCGTCATACCCTTGTTTACCCTAGTGTTCTTTTTCTTGAATTATTATTTCTGGACTAGACTTGTTTTGAAGATTGGGCCGAGAAGTCCTTTTGCATATCAGATCACTGGAACCAGCATAAAAATAATTGCACAAAAGAGAAAAGAAAGAAAAGTAAAGAGAAATGGAAACTATTTGTATTTCTGAAGGGGAAATTGCATTTCATTAGAACCAAAGATAATAGAGTTTGCACATCCAAATGGACGGAAATAATAACTGAGTTGAAAACTCGACCCTAATACAAACTAGATTGAAAGGAAAATCAAAGCCAACTACCACGATTCACTCTGAGTGGGAAGAGGAGTGGCTTCCCAGTTATTGATTTTTGCGCGTACTCCCACAAACTGCATGTCTGCCTCGCTCGATCCTTCTCCCGCATCGACCATATTCATCTCATTGAAAAGCCTTTCTAACCCGTTATCAAGATCCTCGTCTGCGTCAATCAGCGGGCCAAAAATCTTGGGTATGGGCCAATAATAGACTTGACAAATTTGGACAACCTTGGGATAGATTTCGGGAGAATCCAGGCTTTCTGTCTCAGCTTCCTGGCTCGCCTTATGTCTACGGCTGTAGGCTTGAACCCTAAGCCAAAAGTGTCTAGATTTATGGAAAGGGACACCGGTTGCACAATGCCTTGCAGAGAAGCTCCCAACCCTTTGCCGGGTAAAAAACCATTTCTCAACATTTCTGATTCTACCATGACGGAATCCAGAATCGAGGAAAGAATGAATCTGTTTAGCAGACGAGAACCAGAAATCCGGGTAAGGAATGTTGTTAACCCGGGAAAAGGTGTTCGGCATTCCCGAGTTCCATGGTTCAACAACGGTCGCTCAACTGTTATATTTGGCTTACGTTATCTAATCTTGAACATATTTTGACTTATGTGTTTTTTAACCTTCAACCGCTTTTATTATTATTTTTTAAAGGAAATGGCAACGTCGTAAAAACATGTCTTGAACCACATCACATAAATGCACCCGTGGATGTTGACATATTTCAACTTCGTTGAGATTAGATTTTGGTCACATAAATGCGTACCCGAATTTAGGATAGGAGAATTATTAAAGACGAAGCCTAAGGCGACTATCGAGTTATTATCTTTGCGAGAGGCCATAAATATTCGATAAGCGGCTCGTCTCAAATTCTAATTCAAAACTCTGCGTTTTACAGGAGATGACCCAAAGGAGAATTTGATTCTAAAACTATTTGAGTGCAAAAATTGACTATGGGGATTTATTTTCAATGGCACATTGGAATGGCCTGGGTTCACGTATTCAGCTGGGCCTCAATGGAGCCCAGCTTGACAGCCCTAATCTTGGGTCCATGGGCAGCCCTTTCCCTTAACCTTCAAATGAGATGGATCACTATTCATTACTGTACTTTGGGCCCTAAGATAAACCCAAGCTGAGGTTGGTGGGCCAAGTGGCCCAATCAGCCCAAACAGGCTTGGCTTGCACAAATAATTGTTACATGCTCGCTCATATGAAGTAATTGATGTGACCAAAGTCACTTGCGCAACCAACTATCAAGTTCGAATTTAGCTAACACTTAGGAAACTTTAGATGCAATTACATTACTAACAAATGTGATATAAGGAATTTTAACAATCTACACAGTTCTTCAAATTTGTCCATCCCTTAAGAAACCCAGAACCAAATTGCAATTAATAACAATTATATCGCTAATCAAACAGTCCAGATAGTCCTAGATTTGTTTTCATTCAGATAACTTAATCAAATCAATGAACCTACTTAATACTTAAGAATAATAGACAACAAATTTAACAAAATTATAACTGGCTTTATTTCAATTATCAAGTTGAATTCCACAATTGTATCAGGCTTAGTAAATGTACTTGGAAAGTTTGAATAGGAAAGGAAAGTGAGATCAGTATCAATAGAGGGAAGAGCAACAGATCACAGACATAGTAGAGCCACCTAAACCCAGCAGAATACCAGTAACTTATACAATCAATGAAACAAAATGCTCAAATTATGCCAGCTAATCCCTAATACTCAATCTAATAACATCTCTTAAACATATATCTCAACAGGAAGCTTTTGGAAATCAATCAATAGAACAGTAGTACTTTGATCAGATGTTGTGAGCATATGATTTTTACCCCGTTGAAACGGCTCCTACAGCACTCTCAAAAGTTTAGGATTTTCTTTAAATATTTGTTTATTTAGGATTTTAATTTCAGACTTTAATTGCATGCTGGCGTGTTTTCATCAATGCGTGTTTTAATATTATTTACGACGTAAGTTCAAGTTTTGGCAAAAAATAATTGTTAACTAGGGTCATTTTTTCAAATAGAAAACACAAAAAATATGTACAAGTAGTATTTTTGGTATTTAATTGTTTTTGGTTTAATTTCAACTTGTTGAATTTTATTTGCGATAATTAAAAAAAAATTAGGAACTAATTATAAAAAATAGACAAAATATATACATATGCACAGCCACTCAGGATGGCCAAAATTGGGCCAGACCTGAGCGGCCCTAACAATTTGTCCCCTTAAAATTGCACGGACCCAGCCCAAACACCAACCCTGGTCCGGTCCACACAAAGACCAACCCAAACGACATCGTTTAAAGACCAGGCATCCAAGTCGTTGATCATTTGATCATCCAACAGCCATGAAGCTTTCCCCCAAAAACATATACATATATACAAATGTCTCTATAGAATTAGAGACAGACCTCTTTTCTTCCTCGTACCATCTCCCCCGATGTAACACCACCCTTGACAACACGTTGACCACCCCTTGACCACCCATTTACAACCCTAACGACGCTGCCGGAAATCGCCTCACAGCGGCGGCCGGTCACCAAACCTCCCGAAATTTACACCACCAAACCATCACAACCTCCTCTTTCCCGTCCTGTGACTAGTTTCCGTCGAATAAGTCTCCTCCGTCTCGAATATTCAAAAGTAAGGTCGTCGGAACAACCATCTCCGGCGACCTTGTTCCAAACCTCCCCAGCTTCACACCATAGGACCACCTGGTCCTCCCCTTCCCCGTCCTACAGTCCACTCCCTTCAAATGACCCCCCATCGTCTAAAATCTTCACAGTAAGGTCGACACACCTCCATCTCCGGCGACCCAACTCCAAACCTATCCAAAATCACACCCCTGAAACAACTCACCCTCCTCTTTCCAACCGTGTACATTACACCCTTGGAATCCGCCTGAAACCTTTCGCATATTAATTTGAAGCTTAACCCTAAAAGTCAAACTCTGTCAGAATTTGGCCAAACTCGTCCCAAGCAATCCTTAGCCATTCCCCTCCCCAAAAATGCTAACCACGACCCCAAAATACCATAAACCACCGGAGAAATCTAGATTTGATACCTCATTGGGTCTCAGAATCACCAGTTCCATGTCCTAAATTCCTAAACCTATTATCCACCATGCCATTTGCCTAGAAGGTTCAAAAACCTCTACAGAAGAGGTCAGAAACCAATGAAGTAATCCCAAGTCGGATTTGCATGTGCATAAAAGCTAAGTCTCCTGCCTTTCAATCACTATATTTGCCTGTGTATAATTGTTGTGTTTCCATAACTATTTGCTGCTTTGCTTTGAATGATTATTTGTTTCCCATAATCTCATATGAAATAGGTTAAACAGTTAGCTATACTTTCTATATGCCTTGGTAGTTACTAGTCTGAAATGCCTTCGTCTTTTGAATGGTTTGATATCTTGTTAATATTAGCTTCTTGAGTAGTGTGATTTTAATAGGTTGTTGACATTCATCTCCTGATCCTCATTTGTTTTGTTCCATGATATTCTGATTAGTTTGGTTAGTTGTTTATGCTTCTATGTTTTTGATTTTCATAGTAATTTTGATCTTCAGTATCGGTATTAGTTTAGGTTGATTTGTTTGGACGGACGTTTAATTGCAAATGTTAGCCTTTACTTTTCTGATTTGATTCATGAACTAAGAGTTCACTTCCTGCTGTATGCTTCTCATTTTCAAGATCTCCGAGTACTTTAATTGGGTTATATCTGTAAGTTAAGTGTTGAGGGGTGGTTCCCCTCTTGTAGGCATTTTGGTTTATTGTTTCTGATATTGAATGATCATCCTGTATAATTTTTGATTGCTAAAAATCCATTAAGGCACTTGTTTTAAAACCTTATTACTTTTGGCTAATTTATGAACTTTAATAAGCCTGTTTGTCCAAGACTACATTTGACCCAAAACTTGAACATAGTTGACCTAGGTCAATTGTAACCGAACCAGATAATTGATTAAGGTTAAAACTTCATGTTGGTTATTTAGAAAAGAAATAGGGTTGTAAGAGGTATTTGAGCTTTAAGAGAATCTGGTAATAACCTCCTGAACATTCTAGTGGGCGGTTAAAACACAATTTCTACCTCAAACTTTAGGTACAATTCAAAAAAATGAAGGATTATTTAGGAAAAGTTGAAATATAACTCATGGACTAAAAGGAAAAACAAGGAAAAACTAATGCCCTAAGGCTCCACTATAAAAGAAACCATCTGAATATTATTTAAGGGAGTGTTTTTTGGATCCGGAACATTTCTTTTGAATTCTAGAGATAACAATACATATTAGCTCTTTCTATATCTGTTATATACAATCAGTTCTGCGTTTATTCCTTTGAGATTTAAAATTTTCTCAAAAATCTGCTAAAATCCTGGGTACACTTTTTGATTGGTTTCTATTTTACTTGGCTGATTAATTGCGTATTCATTGGCCTCTATTCTCTGCTGAATTACCGGTAAACTCAATGTTTATTGATATTTGAAGCTCAAGTATAATTTATTCCTAAGTGTGAAGATCCGAGTTCGTTATTTTTTTTCGGAACCCTCGCCATGTTTCCCACCTTCTCTAGTTTGAATATATGTAATGATAAGATAATCATTTTGTTGTAATTAAACGTTTGATTGGTTCATTTTATAACTCGACATTTGAGACTGATTCACAGTGTAATAATTGGACATTTGACTGAGTTTTTCTTTTACATGTATAGATAATAGTAAGTTTTAACTAATAGAATGGTTGGTTCGGATGTTGTTCCTTTTTGTACTTAGAAATACTGGATTTAGGAAATATTATCTTTGGTAACCATTTAAAGATCAAAACACTGTGTGACAATTTAATTCATTTAAGTTTCATTAAATTAGCAATTTATTCGTTTCAGATTTATTTAACATGTTGTAATTAGAATCATAATTGAATTTTGAAAGTTGGATTCATATACTTCTACTGACGAGTATATGAATTATTTAGTTCAGATCTAATACTGGAAACTGATATAAAATGATCATTATTTTCCTCTTTGTAAATGCGTAGATGATTAATCGTGTGTATAAACTTGAACCAAAGGGAGCATTATCGAAATATGTTCATATGGACTCCTCAGTTCAAATTAACTATGGGCCTAGTTGAAATGCACAGTAATGGCCAGATATGATGAATGTTTCTGGGCTGGCCAAAATTTGAGGGCCGATATCTGTGATTAGCCATGAATGAGGCTGAAATACAAGTACTAATTTTCCAAATATGTGGCTCATGTTTAAATGATTACGATACTTAGGCGGAAGCATGATAGAGAATTTAATATGCCTTAGGATGCTTTTTCAAAATGAAATATGCCGCGTTCACCTAATCAAACACCACGAGGCTCCATAAATTAAAAAAAATATTTAGAAAATAGGAAGTGTCGTCTAGCGAATTTCACGGCCTTTCATGAGTTTTGAAGACATAGTTGCTATTGTTAAGATTTATGCCCGTCACTAGAGGGGGGGTGAATAGTGCGGCACAAGAATATTGATAAATATTGCGGAATTAAAATTGCAGGAATAAAATAAATTCGGTAATTAAAATAACAAGGAAAGAATGCACCGAATTTATCCTGGTTCACCACAACTTGTGGCTAATCCGGTCCCCGAGAGACGCTCTCGAGATTCCACTAACTCCGTTAAGCTTACGGGTACCTAACAAACCGTTACACTTGCTCGTAGGTGTACACTCTACAAGACTTCAACTTGCTTGAGGATACCGCACCTCAAGACTTCAACCTTGCTCGTGGATACCGCACCACAAGACTTCACGCACTAAGACTTAGGGTACTTAGCGAACCCGACAATCAATGAGAAGATATGTTCTTCTCAAACACCTTTCTCTTCTTACAATAAGAACTCTCTCAAAAGAGTAGATAAAGAGATACAAAATAAGCTCTATGAACAACACAAAGTTGTCTCTCAAATGGCTCAACAAAAGCTCTAAAATGATGCTCAAATAATGTCAATATGTATATCAATATTGGGAGGTGTTGTGTGTTTAAAATCAGCTCAAAAGACCTCTTTTTATAGGTGAAAAATGGTGTATGTCCGTTGCTTAATTGGCAATAAATTATGCTGATTTTGTGCCCAGATAATCGATTATTCACAATCTGATAATCGATTATTCTCCAACGTTCTGATTTTGAGGCAGTGTTCAAACGCCTGGCAACGGTTATAACATAATCGATTATGCACTTTGTATAATCGATTATTCTGTGGCAGTGTTCAAACACTTTGGCCACTGTTATAACATAATCGATTATGCACTTTGTATAATCGACTATTCTGAGGCAGATTTGAAAACTTACTTCAAAAACCATTTTGGTTAAGATGAAAACTTTAACATCATATTGTTTGAAGTATTTAAAATATGTTTATGATAAATATGATTTAATAAAATATGTTTATGATAAATATGATTTAATAAAATGATTTTATTTATGATGACCTATGTTGAGCCAAAAGACGAGATAACTTAAGTGTTGCTCTTACATTTGTTCTACCTAACGACCTACACCTTGGGTCTTCGGTCTTGAACATTTGAGCTCGTCTTTGGCTTTTCCATTGCAATCCGTTCATCAATATTCTTCTCGGCATTCAAGCTTGATTGTTTGTCATATAATATCGTTGTTTGACACTTGACTTCATTGTTTGTCATTCATCAAAACCTATACCTGAAAATCATGCTAATACAACCAAAGCGCACATATCATAGATAGAATGATTTTCTACAGCTATAGCACGATGTTATTAATAAAATACCTTCCTGAAATCCGGGTGTGCATTTATGTGACCCAAATCCATATCTCAATGGTTAGGATATGTCTAGAATTACGTTCGCATTTATGTGATGTGACTCGCGACGTATTTTAATGACATTGCAAACTTCCTAAAAGAGGTTAAAAACGGTTAATAATGTAAAATTCCATTATTGGTTTAAACAAGTATAGCAAATCAGATCACTAGCCTCTTATAATGAGTTTAAGCGACCGTGCTAGAACCACGGGATCTGAGGGTGCCTAACACCTTCCCTCGGGTCAACAGCATTCCTTACTCGGAAACTTTCTGGTTCGCACACTTCAATTGGGCAGTCAAAATTTTCCTCAATTTGGGATTCTAAATAAACCGGTGACTTGGGACACCAAAAATTAAACTTATCCCAAGTGGCGACTCATAAATAAATAAATAATCCCATTTCGAATAATATATCTTTACTTGGAAAAACTCCCATATACCTGCCATCCTTCGGGGTAGCCATGTAAAAAGAGGTGTGACAGCTTTGGAAACTCTGCTTGGGAGCGAACCCAGAATCTCTTGTTCAGGGTTCAAGAATTAGAGCTTAAAATAATTGTTATATTTGGCTTCTTCTAATTTGTTTACCTGCTTTGTGCTAAATGCCGCATGTTTTACTGCTTTGACATTACCTGAATTGTATATATGAACTACGAAACCCTTCACTTCTCACCTTCGGGGGATGTACTTACTGGTTGAGACTCCCTATTATGTCAGTGTTATTCCCTGAAGTATGAAAGAGTGCGAAAAAGTTACTAAGCCGGATGGCCTTTTGGTTCTCGGTACGTAGCCCCCTCCTCGACTCGAGTTGTCAGCTCGGGTACACAGTCTAGACCCTGTACCCAGGTTCTAAACTTAGTATAATAAAACCTCATACCGGGTTCCTAGTAGGAACATTTATCTGCATCATGCATTTTTTGACTTAGGGGACTCAACACAGTGGTAGGGTCCGTCTAGGACAGGTGCATTGAAATAAAAGACCATCCTGATGCATTTTTACGTGCTACTTGCGCATTTATTTGCCTTGAATTTGCATGTTGACCGGCATGTGAACAAAGGTAATAAATTGGGAAAAATATCAATGCTAGGATAGCCACTTTTAAAACCAATGCTTAAATAGCGCCGGAATTATGTAGGATTTTTCCAAAAAAAAAACAAAAACAACAAAAACAAGAAAAGGCACAAAATTTTTGAGTGTTTCAATAATGTCTGCGGGTTTTGATAAATTATTTTGGACAGGTCCAACCCTTTTCAAAACGGTCAAAAACGCCCGAGTTTATTCACTTGTTTTGAAATAAGTCGGATGGTGCCATTATTGCGATAATAGTTGAATGTTGCTACAAGGGATGCCAGAAGGCTGATCTTGCGCAAATGGCCACCTCTGAATTTTATTCTAACTGATAAGTAAGCACAGCCCGGAAAACCTTCTCGCCGAAGTGTCGAAAGGCCGTATTGGTAAAACCGGTCCCTGTTTTAAAATAAATTTTATGTCAGTCTTAATGTTTTGAGAATACTAATTCGCCTTAATAAGTGTGTTGAATGAGCACGATAATGAACAAAATTCCCTTGGAGCTGCGGCTATGATGGAAGATCTCGGGGAAGCAGGACAGAAAAGGGTCAATGCACACCTGGGAGGTCTCATGGGTTTATTAATCATTAGCCCCAAGGGAGACATCATAAAGGCCTTAACCACTTTCTGGGACCCGGCCCACAACGTCTATCACTTCTCAGACTTTGAGCTAACCCCAACTTTGGAAGAAATAATTGGATATATCGGACCCATACAATCCCTTTTAGACATCAATACTTGATTGCACCCAGAGCCCTCGCTGTACATAAATTCTTGGGTTCTTTGAAAATCAACAGAAAAGTCAATAATCCCGACTTATCGGCTGGCTTTTGTACCCTGCCATTTATATACCAAAGATATGGTCATATTGGACGATTCTACAACCTTGAAAACCTTATCTGTAGCAAAGGTAATCGGCTCAAGTGGGAGGAGCATCGATGCTTCGCATTCATGGTGTCTTTCTTGGGTCTTTTAGTATTCTCGCGAAAGAATGGGAACATAGACATACGGATAGCAGGGGTCGTTAGTACCTTTATGACCCAGGCAAAGAGTACTCTCGCCACAATGATCCTGTCTGATATAATCCGTGCCTCTAAAATCTGTAAAGAATGAGGGGATTTCTTTGAAGGCCGTAACTTGCTATTGCAAATCTAGATGATTGCGCATTTATGTCACAGGCCTCGGTTCATGAATTACGGGCTGCCAACAAAAGGTTGCATAGAAGAATTTGACAACAGGGTGAATGGGTTAAATTACCAGAGGGTGTCACAGAGTGGGTATCGCACTTTCGGGTTATCACTGTAAATCAAATATAATGGACATTCAGTTTGCTCTCTATGGACGAAATTGTGTATATGCCCACTACGGGACCTCATTTCCTTTTGATGGGCATCCAAAGCACCAGCGATATGCACCGTATAGAGTACTCAGGCAATTGGTTAGATGCCAAATGATTCCCAAAGACAAGGATATCATCTTCCATGTAGTTGAGATAAGCCCGAATGGTCAATTCCCTGAAGCCGTGGTATGCCAAATTTGGAGCGAATGCCAATACTTGACAGCCGATACTCGAGTATGTGACGTATCTAAGGGTGAGATTTCACCAGGGTATGTTACTTGGTACAAGAGGGATATAGAGCCTGGGAGGCCGGTAAAAACAACTCATCTCTAGGAATTTACTGAGACCTCACAAGAGTAGTGGATTTGGTTAGCAAAAGAAAGTGAATACAGGGCTACTATAGGAAGGCTGGGAAGAAAAATTCAAGAATTGCAATTCAAAAACAGTCTGCAAACGGCAGCTAGTGAAGGAGAAAAGAAGGTATTGGTTAAATAAAACGAGGCCCTGCGAGCCCAAATTTAGAAAATGAAGGCAGCCGCGGAAAATCCTCCAAGGAATACAAAAGATAAAAAGCTCATAGAGAACCTGCGTCGAAAAGTAACTGAATACGAATTCGACCTGAACAAGGCAGAGGGGGAGCTGTCTAGAGCTCGAAAGCAATTAATTAAAAGTTCATAAGAAAGGGCCCGCATACTGGAGCAATTAAAAAAAGGCTGCGGCAATGAAAGCGCTGGCTTCAAACAGAGTGTTGTTATAGCTAAAAAACAAAATGGCCAAACAAACTGAAGATTTAAATACTGAAAGAGAGCATTGCTATGCGGTAATAGCAGGATTGGAAAGAGATTTACGGCAGTTTGAAAAGATAAATCAGGCAGCTGAACGGACTTTAGAAGCACGGGCCGAACAAATACTGCGTCTCTTACAAGAAAAAAGGGTTATCAGAGAAAAGGTGCGGGCAATTGCAGAATATATTACCACGAAGAGCAATCACTATGAGGACATGACAAAATCTATGTTTTGCGCCGCCGCTATGACATTTGTCTGAGCAGTGATGGAAGATCTCCACTATCTCCAAGGAAGTCTAGCGTGCATACCCACTGCAAGGCCGAATGATGCCCCGCAAGCTCCAAAAGCATTTTAAGTTTTATGTACTCATAAATTTATATTTTTCAAAAGACTCTGTCTGTATGTCCTTTCGAGTCTGTAAGGTTATTAATGTCCCAGTCTGGTTGTTGCTTTTCGTTCTATTAGCTATTGTAATCAAAGTTTATGTCTTTATCAGAATTGAAAATCCCAAAAAATATTTTGATGTATACTTAACCTTTTGTTTCCATAAACTACGCTAGGTATGATTCATGCAAAGCCATGATATATAGGCAATCTTTATAGGATTCGACCGTATTATTAAAAAGAGAAGAGGAAATAAAAAGAAAGAAACAAAAGGACATTGAAATAAATGTCGGGATGACATATGCGACCATGGTAAGCATATAGATACCCATTATCTGTAGAGGTGCATCATGCCCAATATGTGATTTCCTATTTGTTATCTACCCCGAACTAACTGCATTTTCCAGTGTACAGTACAGGTGTTTTAAGGACAGTGATTGGTTTTGCGGTGAACTGCCTTCACATGGATACTTCAGTAGGTCAAAGGGAAGTACAGGGATGTCTACTGAAATGACTAGACCAACCATCCCTATTCCGGATGACAACCCAATTACAGGAGTACTAGCCTCGGAATCAGCAGCGGCTGAAGAGAAAAGGATCATGCAGCTCCGAGTCATGGAAATGTGGACGCCTGGACCAATAGGAAGGAACCTCCCAGCGCTATCCCTGGATTTCCCGAGCTCTTTCCAAGGTCAGGGGGTACCTCCACAATCCCTATCAGTCACCCAAGTATTCTCCTGGGGCAGCCCACCATAATAACAAAATTTGTCGGGGTGCCATATGAAACCCTCCCTCCGGTGTTTACATCCGGGCCAGTTCCCAACATCTATACGACCCCTCCGTATGTGGCTACAACACAGCCTACGGTACCGAGGCCCGTGTTTGATCCCACAGCCTTTACATTCCAAACTCCTAACTACCAAAATGAGCCTTCCCCGGACCCTACATACAACTACCCTCAGCCGGCATATGAATTTACCCATGTACAAGACAAAACCTCCAAAATGCCCGAGCAAGATGATATCACAAGGAAAATGAAGAGTCTTGAGCAAAGCCTAAAGAACATGCAAGAACTAAGTGGACACAAGAGTGTATCTTACTCAGACCTATGCATGTTCCCCCATGTACATCTTCCTTTGGGGTTTAAAATCCCGAAATTCGAGAAATACGATGGCCACGGCGACCCCATCTCCCATTTGAAAAAGTATTGCAATCAACTATGTGGAGTCGGCAGGAAGGAAGAACTTCTGATGGCGTACTTTGGGGAGAGTTTAGTTGGTATTTCATCTGAATGGTACATAGATAAGGACATTACCCAATGGCACATCTGGGATGACCTCGCCGGGGACTTTTGTGAGGCAATTCTAGTACAACATCGACATCGCCCCGGACAGGAATTCCCTAGCCTATTTGAAGAAGAAACCTGCTGAAAACTTCAGAGAATATGATATTAAATGGCAAGAGCAAGCATCGAGAGCAGAGTCTATGATGGATGAAACAGAGATGGTCACCGTCTTTCTGCAAGCACAAAAGGCAGATAACTTACAAAATATAATGTCGGTCATGGGTAAACCGTTTGTAGAGGCAATTAAGCTTTGGGAGATGGTGGAGAATGGCCTCAAAGCAGGGAGGATTCTAAGTCAATCTACCATAAGAGCGACCTCCCAGGCCATACACGGAGGAGCAAGAGGAATCCCAAGGAACAAGAAAAAAGATGAAACATCCATGGCAGCCTCTGGGATGAGGAAACAACACACACACAGGCATGCGTTCTCTGAAAGAGCACCTCAAAAAAATATCCTCACAGATACATGCACTATGTCCCTCAAATTATGAATGCTCAGCCCTTTATTCGACCTCAGCAGCAGAAAAATAGAAACCAAGAAATCAACCTCCTCAAAATCATTACAATCCCTTCCCTCAGCAAAATAATTATCATCCTAGGGAGCCACCCAGGAGACAGAACTTCTCCCCGATAGGAGAATCCTATGCAAGCATGTTCCCAAAGCTGGTCCACATGGGTCTCCTCCAGCCTGTACCCCCAAACAGACAGAATCCGGAATCACCTTCTTACCAAAGGGGCGGGCGTTGTGCTTACCACTCTTGGGAAAAGGGTCATGATACCAAAAATTGTTGGACTTTAAAACGAGCAATGGAGGACTTGATAGATCAAAAGAAGATAGTACTAAGAGATGACGAGGTCATAAATATAACTAATAACTCGTTGCCGGCTCACAACAACGGTCGGTCATTGGAATGATCCGCGAGGACAAAGAATTTGATCCCACTCTAAAAGCCATCATAGCCATCGCTGAGGCAGACACAAAACCAAAAGTCACCCCAAAGAAGATGGAAGAAAAGAAAATGAATGAAGCCAAATGCCCTGAAACAGAAAAGAGGGCTGAGGTCGAAACTAAGACGACCCCTACCAAGGAAACAATACTCCACATCCCACGAGGACGCAAAGAAAAGCAGCCCACTGTAAGCCCTCCAAAAAGGTTCGAGCTGAACAATACCATGTATGTACCCAAGAAAGCCTATCTAGTACGGAGATCGATTAAAACACCGGTGCTGAATGAGCTCGTGGGTATCAGCCGCGTGCCACAGAAACCCATGACCAACCCTCCAGCCATCCCTTGGAATTATCTGGAAACCATCATTACATACAAGGGGAAATAGGTCCTCGGAGAAGCCTAAAAATGTTGTCCCGCAAAGAAATACTCAGATATGGAAGAGGTGAATGGCGCTACAAAACGGCGATTTCCCCCAAAGAGGCCAGTGAATGCTGAGGAAGCAGAAGCTTTCTTCCAGAAAAAGCAAATGCCGGAGTATGAAGTGGTGGGTCAGCTCCGAAAATCCCCGTAGCAGATTTCTTTATTGTCACTCTTGATGAAATCTCCCGAGCATCAGCAGGTGTTGGCCATAACTCTGAACGAAGCTTATGTACCGGCTGAGACCTCTGTAGAGCAACTAGAGAAAATGGGGAAGAGATTCTTTGCATTTAACCACGTATCGTTCACTAAGAATGACTTACCCCCAGAGGGACCTGCTCATAATAAGGCTTTGCACCTTATTGTCAACTGTAAGGGATATTATGTCATGAGAGTGATGGTCGACGGAGATTCCAGAGTAGACATATACCCACTGTCCCCCATGCAAAGAATGGAAATTGAGACAGGGAGGATCCGTCCTAACAACGTATGTGTCCGAGCCTTCGATGGAATAAATAGGGACACCATAGGTGAAATTGATTTGGTGCTCACTATTGGTCCAGTCAACTTCGAAGAAACATTCCATGTGTTGGACATGGAAACCTCCTAACACTACCTCCTAGGTAGGACGTGGATTCATGCAGCAGGGAAAGTGCCTTCCACCCTACACCAATTGCTGAAATTTGAGCATGAAAACCAGGAGATCGTAATTCATGGAGAGGACGAACAATCGATTTACCGGGACCCCTCTGTTCCCTATCTTGAAGCCAATGAAGGGAGTGAAACACATAATCTATCAGGGTTTTGAAGTCGTAGTGGATGATCAGCATGAAGAGGGCAAGCCGCTCCCCCAACCTTTCCTGTCAAATGCTTCAATTATAGTAGGGAAGGAAATGACGCGTTAAGGTTTCAAGCCAGGCAAGGGACTCGGAAGCTCCCTGCAAGGCATAACCGAGCTGGTCGCCTTGCCTGTCACAGAAAAGTTCTTTAGATTAGGCTTTCATCCAACCTCAGAAGACATCACTTGGGCTAATCGCAGAAAGTGCCAAGGATGGGCCTTACCACGACCCGTACCTCACTTGTACAAAACCTTTATAAAACCAAAGTACAGTGAAGAGGAGAAAGAAGAAACCTTCACGGCAGAAGAAATTAATGAGATCTGCAGAGCTATGACGGAATTTTTCTACGAAGTAAACATGGTCCAACCGGGAGACGGTTCAAGCACCCCTGAAGTGCTTTATATGGGGCCAGATGCCAAACTTCAAAATTGGAAGGCCACACCTTTTCCGGTCAGCCGGGAGACCCGGTAGTCTTGCCTTGCTACCTCTTCCTACATAATGAGCTATTTCAAGGTGTAGCTCGGTTGTTTGTTTCCCTTTTAGCACTTAAAATTTCAATTGTAAACCCTGTTATCTTACAAGTTCAAAGCAATAAAATCAATATTTTGTCACTCACATCTCTTTGCCTTTTTCTGATTTGTGTCTTTCTTTTATTTTCATCTTTCCTTTCAGTCCCAATAATGCGGCTTTAGATAAAATGACATGCTCGCGGACTTCATGCCACGATCCAAACTTGCTTCCCATCTGTGCAATAATGAACCAAGAACCGGAATGCGATAAAGAAGAGGCTTCTAGGGAAATCAACCGAGAGTTGGAACACTTTGAAAATAAATCTAAGCCTAACCTAAATGATAGTAAACCGGTTAACTTGGGCAGCTCCGATGAAATCAGTGAAACTAAAATAAGCATCCACGTGAATAAAGAAATACGGGATTCATTGGTTCAACTCCTGCTGGAGTTCAAAGATGTATTTGCGTGGTCCTACGATGACATGCCTTGTATGAGTATGGATTTGGTGGTTCATAAGTTGCCTGCATACCCCGAATGTCTTCCCGTCCAACAAAAGCAAAGAAAGTTCAAGCCTGATGTCAGTGATAAAATCAAAGAGGAGATTACAAAACAGCTTGAAGCGGGGGTGATCTGGGTAGCTCGATACACCACATGGCTGGCGAATGTAGCCCCGGTGACGAAGAAGGATGGGAAAACTAGATTGTGTATGGATTATAGAGATTTGAACAAGCCGAGTCCCAAGGATAACTTCCCTCTTACAACATCCACATCCTTGTAGATAACAGTGCCAAGAATGAGATCCAATCCTTTGTAGATTGCTATGCAGGATACCACTAAGTATTGATGGATGAGGAAGATGCTTAGAAAATCGCCTTTATCATACCTTAGGGAACGAATTGATATAGAGTTATGCCATTTGGATTGAAAAATGCTGGGGCAACATACATGAGGGCTATGAACAACATCTTCCACGACATGATGCATCGAGGGATAGAGGTGTATGTTGATTACGTAATAATCAAATCCATTACGCAGGGCGATCATGTAAAGGATCTGAGGAAATTCTTCGAAAGGCTCCGCAAATATAATTTGAAACTAAATCCAGCAAAATGCGCATTTGTAGTACCGTCTGGCAAACTTCTGGGGTTCATCATCAGCCGAAGAGGCAGTGAATTGGATCCAACCAAGATCAAATTCATTTGGGAGCTGCCCCCGCCAAGGACCAAAAAGGATGTAATGAGTCTATTGGGAAGATTTAATTACATCAGCCGATTCATCGCCAGTTTACTTCAATATGTTAGCCCACATTTAAGCTACTAAAGAAGGATGCAGCAGTTAAGTGAACAGTCGAGTGTCAAGAAGCTTTTGATAGAATCAAACAATACTTGTCTGATCCACCAGTTTTGGTTCCACCAGAACCAGGAAGGCCATTATTTCTCTATCTAATAGTCTTGGAAAATTCTTTCGACTGCATTCTCGGGCACCATGACGCCACGGGAAAGAAAGAGCATGCCATTTATTATCTGAGCAAAAGTTTACCAGTTACGAGGCCAAGTACACATTGTTAGAAAGAACATGTTGCGCCTTGACATGGGTAGCTCAGAAGCTAAGGAATTATCTGCAAGCTCATACCACGTACCTCATAACCAGGCTGGATGTACTAAGATACATATTCCAAAAACCAATGCCCACAGGGCGACTGGCTAAATGGAAGATGTTGCTCACTGAGTTCGACATTATTTATGTCACTCGTAGGGCGATGAAAGCTCAAGCATTGGCGGATCATCTGGCAGAGAACCCTGTTGATCACGAATATCAGCCTTTAAACACCCACTTCCCTGACAAAAAAGTGAACTCATTGGAAATAGTAGCCGAGGACACCCCCGTCTGGAAAATGTTCTTCGACGGAGCAGCAAACACAAAGGGCGTAGGGATTGGGGCAGTTTTAATCTCACCTACAGGCCAGTATTATCTAGCTACAGCATGACTTTGGTTCTTCTGAACCAATAATACAGCTGAATATGAGGCTTGCATTATGGGCATGAACATGGCTATTAACCAAGATGACGAAGAGTTATTAATCATGGGAGATTCCGATCTAATCATCTGACAAGCTCAAGGATAATGGGAGACAAGAGACATTAAGCTCCTCCCATACAGACATCATGTGGAAGACTTCAGCAAACGGTTCAGGTCGGTACATTTCAGGTACATTCCCCGTTTCCACAATGAGTTAGCAGATGCACTGGCAACCTTGGCCTCCATGTTACCATACCCTGGGAATGCCTATATTGATCCTTTACAAATCCAAATTAAAGAAAGGCATGGGTATTGTAATGCGACCGAAGCAGAGCACATCCCACAACCTTGGTATTATGATATCTTGAGATTCTTATAAACATAGGAGTACCCTGAGCAAGCCACCGCAGAACAAAAGAAAACCATCCGACGGCATGCGAGCATTTTCTTCTTAAGTGGTGAAACTTTGTATAAAAGGACTCCATATCTTAATTTGTTCAGATGTGTGGATGCCAAAAAAGCTGGGAGAATTATGCACGAAGTACATGCGGGCGTGTGCGGACCCCATATGAGTGGCTATGTACTAGCAAAGAAGATACTCCAAGCTGGTTATTATTCGATGACCATGGAGAAAGACTGTTTCAGCTTTGTCCGAAAATGCAATCAATGCCAGGTGTACGGCGATTTGACTCACGCGCCACCAAATGAACTTCATCCCATGTCAGCACCCTGGCCATTTGCCGCCTGGGTATGGAGCCAAAAGCCTCAAATGGGCACAGATTTATATTTGTCACCATTGATTATTTCACAAAATAGGCTAAGGCCATCACCCTCAAGTCTGTTACCAAGAAAGCGGTAGTGGATTTTGTGCATTCCAACATCATTTTTTGCTTTGGGATTCCCGCTACAATTATTACTGACAACACGACTGATCTAAACAGTCGGCTGATTGGAGAGATACATGAACAGTTCAAGATAACGCATAGAAACTCCACCCTCTATCGGCCCAAAGCTAATGGTGCGGTCGAAGCAGCCAACAAGAACATCAAGAAGATAATGAGGAAAATAATTCAAAGCTGCAGGCAATGGCATGAAAAGCTGCCTTTCGCACTAATGGGATATCGCACCACAGTACGTACATCAGTAGGAGCAACCCCCTATTTGCTGGTCTATGGAACTTAGGCAGTCATACCCACAGAGGTAGTAATCCCTTCGCTCCGAGTGATTGTCGAAGCAGAAAATGAAGATAGTGAATGGGTCAAAATCCGGTTGGAGCAGCTGGCAATAATTGAGAAAAAACGAATGGTTGCGGTATTCCACGGGCAGTTGTCCCAACAAATAATTGCTCGTGCTAACAACAAGAAAGTGTTCCCCTGGAATTTCGAAGTCGGGAAGTTGGTGTTGAGACGTATACTTTCTCATCATCAGGAAGCCAAAGGTAAATTCGCTCCAAACTTGAAAGGCCCATATATCATCAAAAAGATATTGCCTAGAGGAGTATTGTACCTGGGCGACGTTGAAGGAGATGAGCCCGAGGCAGCGGTAAACACAGACGCACTAAAGAGGTATTACACTTGAATCCCCTGCAGCATTAACCCCGGGGGATTGAAATGACGAAGGCTTTTCTTTCCCGCTACCCCTAACCTTTTGGTAACCCATAAATGTTGTTCAAAATAAAAGGGGGGGAGAAGAAAAAAAGAGAAGAAAAGAAAAACAATCAAAAAACAAGTAAAAAAAAAGAAAGCAAAAGAAAAATGACAAAATGAAAAAAAGAGAGAATCAACAAACTAAAATTAGATAGGAAACACTTCTGAACTACGTCTGACTTGATTCTGAAAGGATACATAGGCAGCCTCTCCCTGAGGTTCAGTCATGTCAAAATAAAAACCCCATTCACCCACAAAAATCAAAGCTGGGCAGAAACGTATTGGTTCGGTTGCAAATTCGTCCGAATGGTAATAAGTTTATAGATCCCCGGAGAGGAAAAATACCATTGTTCGGATTCAGCACCAATCAAATTTGTGAGAAAAATAAATGAGATAGTCTTTATTGTGAAAACCTTTGAGCACCATAAGGCGACAACGAGCAGAGAAAAATAAAAATGAGAGAGTCCGTTTAGCGAAAACTCACAAAGAGCACTATCGCACGACGGGAGAAGAGAAATGAGAGAGGCCGATTGGAGAAAACCCGAAAAGGGCGTCATCGGACGAGAAGAGGAAATTTTGTTGCCCAGCCCTAAATAAGTTTCTTTGGTTTTAGAAAACGCTAAGTCAGAAAGCATAAATAGATTTGGGTAGGGTATCCAGTCCAAGAAGCACGTCGTTGCCATTTAAAGCCGACATATATTTCCATATAAGTTCCCTCTTTTCCCTCAGAAGAACATACCTCTCTGAATTCATGCTTCACTCCTTTCCACTTTAACTTTGATGTCTTGAGCATTCCGAAAGAAAGGTAGCAGGGACGGCCTTACGGGTTTCTTCTGGTAAGAATTAAGAGAATGCCCGACATCATCAAGCGCGTTTAGACAATCTCCATTTTCCATGACGGTTAAAGCCCCAAAAGCAGGGAAATGAAAGAAAGGAAATTCAAAGTCAAAGGCCCGTGAAGGTGAAGCAAAATCGGTTGTTTTAGGTCCGACAGGATGTCCTGAAGTATGCCCAAAATCAAATTCGGGACAAAACTCACAACCCAAGGCTCAACAAACAAAGACCACTCCGAAATGAGGACCCCCTAGACAATTAAAAAAGCAAGGATTGAAAGTCAATGGTTCGCTTTTGAACACAAAGGAAGTTGAAATCAAGCGTGTGTTCAAACTAACAGTTTGTTTTGTTTCTGAACTAAAATACACGCAGGTGCAACCTTGAAAAGCAAAAGGAACATAGGGCAAAAAAAACCAAAGGATAGGCACAAGGGCTAAAGATGGTGGTACGTCAATGACAAAAGGGAAGTTTTCTTTTCATTTTCCTGAAAACTCGTAAATAAGCATGATAGCACGAGATCCCAATCCCTAGTTCCCCTTTGTGCAGCTTGTAGACTTCCTAGGCATTACCTAAGGATTGCATTCCACCCCCTATAGCATAAAGTCTCCTTCCCTCACATCCCGGCATAACCCGCGGATTCCCCTGGCATAACCCAGGATCTCCTCACATCCCAGCATAACCCGAGAAGTTTCCCTCCACGTCCCTAGCATAACCTAGGATTTTTCATTCATCCGGCAGAACCCGCGGATTTCCCTAGCATAACTTAGAATATTTTCATTCATCCCGACATAACCCGCGGATTGCCCTAGCATAACCCAGGATCTCCTTCCAATCCCGGCATAACCTGCGGATCTCCCTAGCATAACCTAGGATATTTTCATTCATCCGGACATAGCCGCGAATTCCCCTGGCATAACCCAGGATCTCCTTCAAATCTTTACATAACCTGCGGATATCCCTAGCATAACTTAGGATTTTTTATTCATCCCAGCATAACCCGTGGATTTCCCTAGCATAACCTAAGATATTTTCATTCATCCCTGCATAACCCGCAGATTCCCCTGGCATAAACCTGGATCTCCTTCCAATCTCGGCATAACCCGCAGATCTCCATAGCATAACCTAGGATATATTCATTCATCCTGGCATAACCCAGGATATCCTTCCAATCCCGACATAACCCGCGGATTCCCCTGGCAAAACCCAGGATCTCCTTCCAATCTCTGCATAACCCGCTGATATCCTGGCATAACCTAGGATATTATTATTCATCCCAACATAACCCGTGGATCCCCCTGGCATGATCTCCTTCCAATCCCGGCATAACCCGCGGAGCTCCCTAGCATAACCTAGGATTTTTCAATCATCCCGGCATAACCCGTGGATCTCCCTAGCATAACCTATGAATCTCTCATTCATTCCAGTATAACTCTTAGATCCCGTGGCATAACACAGGAATTTCTTCATAACCTATGATTCTCCTTCCATACTTAGCAGAAACTTTCCTATCCCGGCATAACACGCGGATATTTTCTTTCCATCCCTACAGAAACCCCTTTTCATTCCTGTCCCGACATAACCTGCGGATTTTCATCTTATCCCCAACGGGAACCCTTTCTCTTTTCCAGCATAACCTGGCAATTTTTCAAAGGATACAAAACTCCGATTTTTATTGTTTTCAATAAAAAATAGCATAGATGTGTCTTGCAAATAACTCACGAAATTTGCCTATGAAAATTGGGGCAGAAAATTTTTGTTTGTTGTTTGCGTTGGTGTTTGAGCAGGTTTCACCTTAAGGCACAAGTTTCGGAATGACTGAAAGCATGAGTATCAATTCAGAACAAAAGAAAATAAAAAGGACAAAAGAAGTGAACTCAAAATGATGAAGGGGACAAAAACACGGACTGCTCAAAATATAATTGAAGTCACAAGCTCCGCACGTCCTGCTCTACTTCAAAATTGAAGACTCAGCTTGTAGTTGCTGCTAACGAACATCAAGATTCATATTGGAGTCTGTCGCAAAAGATAACCAAGACTCAAGATCAAGCTTCAAGAGACTCATAGATAGGAATCTTGTAAATTGTCGTTGATAGGCTTAGCTAGCTAAGCTTTTGATTTTCTTTTGGTGTAATAAGGAGCTCAGCAAGCAAAAATAGCAGCAACAGCAGTCAATCACAGTTTCCCGGTATTCCCAGCTACCAAAACTTCCAGAACTACACTGACATGATTCCTTTATTGCCAAGGATATGTAGGCAACCTTTGAAGCAAGGTTCGAACAGAAATTTTTCAAAAATGTTTCACATGGAGTATCTAATCGGATGAAAATTGCTCATATTTGCTCACTTGTCTTTGCACGAAAACTCTTCGTGTTCCCGCGCAAAGAGGGGCAGCTGTGAGCATATGATTTTTACCCATTTGAAACGGCTCCTACAGGACTCTGAAAAGTTTAGGATTTTCTTTAAATATTTGTTTTTTTAGGATTATAATTTTAGACTTTTATTGTATGCCAGCGTGTTTTCATCAATGCGTGTTCCAAAATCATTTAGGATTTCAGTTCATGTTTTGGCCAAAAGTGATTGTTAACTAGGGTCATTTTTGCAAATAGAAAACACAAAAAATATGTACAAGTAGTATTTTTAGTGTTTTAAATTATTTTTTTTTAATTTCAACTTGTTACATTTTATTTGTGATAATTAGAAATTTTGTTTTAAATAAAATGAGGAATTAATTAAAAAAAGAAAGAAAAAGACGAAAAAATATACATATGCACAGCTATTCATGATGGCCACAATTGGGCCAGACCTGAGTGGCCAAAACAATTTGACCCCTTGAAAAACCCACAGACCAATCCCAAACACCAAACCTGGTCCGGTCCACACAAATACCAACACAAACGACACCATTTAAAGACCAGGCATCCCAGCCGTTGATCATTTGATCATCCAACGGCCATGAAGCTTTCCTCCAAAAACATATACATATGTCCAAATGTCTCTATAGAATTAGAGACAAACCTCTCTTCTTCCTCTTACCATCTCCCCCATTGTAACACAACCCTTGACCACCCATTGACCACCCTTCTACCACTCTAACGCCGCCTTCGAAAATCACCTCACGACGGCGAACGGTCACCAACCCTCCCCAGATTTAAAACATCAAACCATCACAACCTCCTCTTTCCCGTCCTATGACTAGTTTCCGTCGAATAAGTCTCCTCCGTCTCTAATATTCGAAAGTAAGGTCGTCGGAACCTCCGTCTCCGGCGCACTTGTGCCAACCCTCCCCCCCACTCCCCGTCCTGCAGTCCACTCCCTTCAAATGACCCCCCATCGTCTCAAATCTTCACAGAAAGGTCGTCGGAACCTCCATCTACGGCGATCCAACTCCAAACCTATCCAAAATCACACCCCTGAAACAACTCACCCTCCTCTTTCCAACCGTGTACATTACACCCTTGGAATCTGCCTGAAAACTTTCGAGTATTAATTTGAATCTTAACCCAATATCAAACTCTGTCAGAATTTTGCCAAACTCATCCCAAGCAATCCTTAGCCGTTCCCCTCCCCAACCATGCTAACCACGACCCCCAAATACCAATAACCATTGGGGAAATCTAGATTTGAGACCTCATTGGGTCTCAGAATCACCAGTTCCATGTCCTAAGTTCCTGAACCTATTATCCACCATGCCATTTGCCCTAGAAGGTTCATAATCCTCTACAGAAGAGGTTAGAAGCCAATGAAGTAATCCCTAGTCGGATTTGCATGTGTATATAAGCTAAGTCTCCTGCCTTTTAATCACTATCTTCGCTTGTGTATTATTGTTGTGTTTCCATAATTGTTAGTTGCTTTGTTTTGAATAATTATTTGTTTCCCATAATCTCACATGAAATAGGTTAAACAGTCAGCTATACTTGCTATATGCCTTGGTAGTTAATAGTGTGAAATCTCTTCGTCTCTTGAATGGTTTGATATCCTGTTAATATTAGCTTCTTGCGTAGCGTAATTTTAATAGTTTGTTGACCTTCATCTCCTAATCCTCATTTGTTTTGTTCCATGATATCCTGATTAGTTTGGTTAGTTGTTTATGCTACTAAGTGTTTGATTTTCATAGTAATTTTGATCTTCAGTACTGGTATTAGTTTAGGCTGATTTGTTTGGTTGGACCTTTAATTGTTAATGTTATCCTTTACTTTTCTAATTTGTTTCATAAACTAAGTTTTCACTTCATGATGTATGCTTCTCATTATCAAGATCTCTAAGTACTTTAATTGGGTTGTTTCTGCAAGTTAAGTTTTGAGGGATGGTTCCCCTCTTCTAGGCATTTTGATTAATTGTTATTGATATTGAATGATCATCGTGTAAAATGTTTGGTTGCTAAAAATCCTTTAAGGCACTTTTTTAAAAACCTGATTAGTTTTGGCTAATTTTTGAACTTTAATAAGCATGTACTCCAAGACTACATTTGACCCAAAACTTGAACATTATTGACCTGGGTCAACTGTAACCAAACCAGATAATAGACTAAGGTTAAAACTTCATGTTAGTTATTTAGAAAAGAAATAGGGGTATAAGAGGTATTTGAGCGTTAAGAGAATCTGAAAAATAACCTCCAGAACATTCTAGTGGTGGGTTAAACATAATTTCTGCCTCAAACTTGAGGTACAAGTCAAGAAATGAAGGGTCATTTAGGAAAAGCTGAAATCTAACTCATGGACTAAAAGGAAAAACAAGGAAAAACTGATGCCCTAAGGCTTCACTATAAAAGAAACCATCTGAACATTTTATAAGGGAGTTTTTTTTGGATCCGGAACTTTTTTTTTGAATTCTAGAGATAACCATACATATTAGCTCTTCCTATATCTTTGCTAAACAATAAATGTTGCTTTTATTCCTTTGAGATTTTATTTTTTCTCAATAATCTGCTGAAATCCTAGGTAAACAGTTTGATTGGTTACTGTTTTGCTTGGCTTATTAATTGTGTTTTCTCGTAGGCCTCTATCCTCTGCTGAATTACAGGTACACTCGATGTTTATTGATATATGAAGATCAAGTATAATGTATTCCTATGTGTGAAGATCCGAGTTTGTTATTTTTATTCGGAACCCTCGCCATGTTTCCCCCTTCTCTAGTTTGAATATATGTAATGATAAGATAATCATTTTGTTGTAATTAAACGTTTGATTGGTTCATTTTGTAATAACTGGACATTTAAGACTGATTCACTGTGTAATAATTGGACATTTGACTGAGTTTTTCTTTTACATGTATAATTGATAGAAAGTTTTAACTATTGGTATGGATGGTTCAGATGTTGTTCCTTTTTGTACTTAGAAATACTGTATAGGAAATATTAGCTTTGGTAACCATTTAAAGATCAAAACACTGTGTGACATTTTAATTCATTTAAGTTTCTGTACATTAGCAATGATTCGTTTCAGATTTATTTAACATGTTGTAATCATAATCAAAATTGAATTTTTAAAGCTAGATTCATATACTCCGACTGACGAGTATATGAATCATTTAGTTTAGATCTAATACTGAAAACTGATATAAAATGATCATTAGTTTCCTCTTTGTGAATGTGTAGATGATTAATCGTGTGTATAAACTCGAACCAAAGGGGGCATTATCGAAATTTGTTTATATGGACTCCTCAGTTCAAATTCACTATGGGCCTAGTTGAAAGGCAGAGTAATGGCCAGATATGATGAATGTTTCTGGGCTGGCCAAAATTTGAGGCCTGACATGTGTAATTAGCCATGAATGAGGCTGAAACACAAGTACTAATTTTCCAAATATGTGGCTCAAGTATAAATGATTAGGGTACTTAGGCGCAAGCATGATAGAGAATTTAATATGCCTTAGGATGCATATATAAAAAATGAAATGAGCCACGTTCACCTAATCAAACACCACGAGGCTCCATAAATTGATAAAAATACTTAGAAAATCGGAAGTGCCGTCTAGCGAATTTCACGGCCTTCCATGAGTTTTGAAGACATAGTTGCAATAGGCATGAAGTTATTAATAAAATACCTTCCTGAAATCCGGGTGCGCATTTTTAGGTGACCCAAATCCATATCTCAATTGAGATAGGATATGTCTAGAATTGCGTGTGCATTTATGTGACGTGATTCGCGATGTATTTTAATGACATTGCAAACTTCCTAAATGAGGTTAAAAGCGGTTAATAATGTAAAATTTCATTATAGGTTTAAACAAGTGTAGCAGATCACTAGCCACTTATAATGAGTTTAAGCGACCGTGCTAGAACCACGAGATCCGAGGGTGCCTAACACCTTCCCTCGGGTCAACAGAATTCCTTACTCAGAAATTTCTGGTTCGCAGACTCCAATTGGGCAATCGAAATTTTTCTCGATTTGGGATTCTAAATAAACCGGTGACTTGGGACACCAAAAACCAAACTTATCCCAAGTGGCGACTCTTAAATAAATAAATAATCTCATTTTGAATAATGTCACTTTAATTGAAAAAACTCCCTTATACGTGCCATCCTTCCGGGTAGACATGTAAAAAGGAGGTGTGCAGCTGTATATGTATTCTTCTAGTGATTTAACCTTGCCTTTTAAGGCAAGAATAGGTCCGTTTTATAGTTATAGTGATTAGGGTAACCCTTAGGCCTATTTTTGCAATTTGGTCCTTTTGCTTTTAACTTGTGGACCAAGTTTTACTACCCAAAAATCTAAAAACCCCGTTTCAAACCTCCCACTAGAAGATTCTGGATATTTCTATTCCGTTATTACCTAAGTTGCCCTCAATAACCTTGTTCTTAACCTAAAGACCGGCCAGGGTCAAACAAGTATGGGCTATGAATCCTAAATGGACTCCATGTTTCAGTAAACATGGGTTCAAATTCAAGCCAAGGGGATGCCTTCGGAATGAGGTGTTGATACAAATAGCAAAATGTAAACCCAAACAAAGTAAAGCATGTGAAAGGGAGGCACAAATTCAGAAAACTTAACTTACAATAAAGGATCAATAACTAAACACGAAAAAGCAGGGGACTAATTGATTATTAAATCAGAATAAACCTAACAAAACTATGAAAATAAAATACTGGCTAATGAACAATCAGGCTAAATTATCACATCAAGCTAAAGATGGTGAACACAGAATCTATCAAACGAAATAAAGTAAAGGGGAAATCTAAAACAACAGATGGAATCCAAATTATTCTTTGGTCAGAAATTTGGTTGACTTTCCATTGATTTATCAAGAGAAAAGAAGAAATAAAGAAGAAAAGAATAAGAATGGATCAAAGGAGATAAAAAGACTCACCGACTAAAGAGCTTGATACCGCGATGACCTGAACCTCTGATTTCATCCTCAAATAACATTATCTGTTTGTTCTTAAAAAGAACAAAAGAACAACGTTATCAAAGGGTTAAAATCAATCCAGAACATTGGCAGAAAAGGGACAGAAGACCCGTATGTACGGGTCCAGTAGTTGGGGCTTTTAGATCAAAGATTCAAGCGACTTGAACAGGATTCGAGAAAGGTCATTAAAGATTCAGAAAGAGGGAGTTGGGGAGAGTGCATGGTACTAGTTTTCTTGAATTTGGGCAAGATTGTATTTTGGCCGGCCAATTCAAATTGAAATTCGAAGAGTAGGGGCTTGATTCGAGCCTGGTTGATAATAGGGATGAGAAGGGGAGGCTAAGGGGGTGCAGGGGTGTAAAACTCAGGTCTTGCGTAGGTGTCACCTCCGTGGGAGGCGGAGGAGACCTCCACAATACTGAATATTCGAGACATTGTGGTAACATTCGAACGTTGTAAGTCACAGATTTGGGATGAGGGAGACGAGGGGTTTTGTGGTGTAATTTTGGAGTCGTTTGGTGCCCGGCTGCCACCGAGGCGATTTTCAGTGGCGGTTTTTGGGTGGGAGACGGTGGTATTAGGGTGGCTCTATGGTGGTGTTACTCTGGTGTGGAACTATACGAGGAGGAAACATTTGTCTTTAATGTTATAACACAAATCCGGACCATTATATTTGTAATACAATGTCTCATGTGGACCGTTGGATGATGGGCGATGGACGGCCAAGATGGAAGGCAACCAAACGACGTCGTTTGGCACCCTTGGGGTTGGACCAGGTAGGGGGACAATTAGTTTGGGCATTTAGGCCTGGCTTTTCTATCAAACTTGCCCAAAGAGTACATATGTTTAGTTTGAATTTTCACGTGTTCTTATAATCTTTTCCTTTATTATTTCAACTCCTAAAAAACGAAATCCTAATTAATCTATAAAACTTGATTAACCATACGATTATTAAATAAAACGATTAAAGGAAAAACAAAATTACCAAAAATTAATCTTAGGTGCACATTAAACAATTCTTTTAATTTCCTTTTCCAATTACTAATTAATTAAAATGCAAAATTACTTCTAAGTGCACATACCTCATGTATTTTTGTACTTTCATTATTTAAATATGCACAAAATACAAACAATTAATAGAATAATGCCACAAAAAATCAAAATTTCATATAAACAAATGGAATTATTTTGTTTTGAATTTATGGGAGTAATTCGTATAGGGCAAAAATCACATGCTCACAGCTGCCTCTCTTTGTGTAGAAACACGAAGAGCTTTCGTGCAAAGATAAGTGAGCAGACATGAGCGATTGTTTCCCATTTGAACAATCCGTGAGAAGCATTTTTAAAAAGTTTGACCGCACCATACTTGAGAGGTTGCCTACATATCCTCGGCTGAAGAGGAATCAGGTCAGTGTAGTTCAAGAGTGTTTTGTAGCTGGAACTACCGAGGCTGTGATTTTACTGTTCTTGCTGCTGTTACTTATTGCCCCCTTATTACTCCATTGTGAAAAAATAAAGAAGCTAGACTAAGCTATGAACTACGGATTACAAGGAAACCCGTCTATGTCTTCCGACTTACTCTGAATCCTTGTTGCTTTTGTTGTTTTGTATTTCTTGTTGTGGACTCCTTGTTGCTTTATTAACTAGTATTTCCTCCTGTGGAACCTCTTGTTGCCTTATTGTCTGGTATTTATTCCTGTAAATTCTTTGTTGCCTTATTGGCTTCTTATTTTTTCTTCTTCTATGTGTGATGCCGAATAGCTGGTCTTGCGATGTATTCCATTGAAAGCATTCTTACGTTCTACAGGTGGGCGCCTGATCATGAAGACGTGACTTCTAAAGGATATGCCCTTGTTTTCCAGGTGGGTGCCTTATTTTCAAAACATTAAATTTTAAAATATGTTCCCTCGTTCTACAGGTGGGTACCTGATTACCAAAACTTATAATTTTGCAAAATAATCCCTTGTTCTACAGGTGGGCGCCTGATTACGAAACTTGGAATTTTGAAAAATATTCCTTTGTTCTACAGGTGGGCGCCTGGTTGCAAAAACTCGAATTTTGTAAAATATTCCCTTGTTCTATCGGTGGGCGCCTGATTGCAAAAACTTGAATTTTGTAACATATTCCCTTGTTCTACAGGGAGGCACGTGATTACCAAACTTGGAGTTTTGAAAAATATTCCCTTGTTCTACAGGCGGGCGCCTGATTGCTATAACCTAAAATTTTGAAAAATATTCCCTTGTTCTACAGGTGGACGCCTGATTACAAAACTTCGAATTTTTAAAAATATTCCCTTGTTCTACAGATGGGCGCCTGATTGCCTAAACAAAAAATTTTCAAAAATATTCTCTTGTTCTACAAATGGGCGCCTAATTGCAAAAACTTAAAATTTTTAAAAATATTCCCTTGTTCTACAGGTGGACGCCTAATCGCAAAAACTTAAAGATTTGAAAAATATTCCCTTGTTCTATAGGTGGGCGCCTGATTGCAAAAATTTAAAATTTGAAAAATATTCCCTTGTTCTACATGTGGACGCCTGATTGCAAAAACATAAAATTTTGAAAAACATTCCTTGTTCTACAGGTGGGCGCCTGATTACTAAATCTTAAAATTTTGAAAAATATTCCCTTGTTCTACAGGTGGGCGCCTGATTACTAAAACTTGAAATTTTTAAAAAGTTCCCTTGTTCTACAGATGAGCGCCTGATTACTAAAACATAAAATTTTAAAAAATATTCCCTTGTTTCGTAGGTGGGCACCTGATTGCAAAAACATAAAATTTTGAAAAATATTCTCTTGTTTTACAGGTGGGCGCCTGATTACAAAAACTTGAAATTTTGAAAAATATTCCCTTACTCTCCAGGTGGACGCCTGATTACCAAAACATAAAATTTTGAAAAATATTCCCTTTTTCAACAGGTGGGCGCCTGATTACAAAAACTTGAAATTTTGAAAAATATTCCCCTATTCTACAGGTGGGCGCCTGATTACAAAAACTCGGAATTTTGAAAAATATTCCCTTGTTCTCCAAGTGGGCGTCTGATTGCAAAAACTTAAAAATTTTAAAAATATTCCCTTGTTCTAAAGGTGAGTGCCTGATTACCAAAACTTAAAATTTTGAACAATATTACCTTATTCTACAAGTGGGCGCCTCATTACAAAACATAAAATTTTGAAAAATATTTCCTCGTTCTTCAGGTGGGCGCCTGATAATAAAACTTGAATTTTGAAAAATATTCCCTTGTTCTACAGGTGGGCGCCTGATTGCTGAACTTGCAATTTTGAAAACTGTTCCCTTATTCTACAGGTGGGCGCTTGATTTAAACTGGTCCTGAAATTCTCTGCGGCTGACAATTTCAAGACTATGATGTGTTTCTAAAAAGGTATTATTTTGCACTACGTATCGCATGAGCTATGTCTACTGGGGATCTGCTGGTGACTAGTGATTAAAACTACCATCCCCTAGTGATTAAAACTACCATCCCATTATCCAGGCGGATCCTAACAACTCATGTTGACTCTTGCTGGAAAGTGTCTAATCTAAGTCCCATTTCCAGGAGGGTCCTGATGACTCTTGCTGACTCAGCTAGGGAAATTTGAAATTTTCCCTCCAAATCTCATTTTTCAGGAGGGTCCTGATGACTTTTCTTGACTCTTATTGACTCTAGCTGGGGAAATATTCCCATTTTTCATTAGGGTCCTGATGACTCTTATCGACTCTTGTTAACTCTTGCTGGGGATATGTTTTGCACTAAGTCCCATTTTTCAAGAGGGTCCTGATGAGTTTTATTGACTCTTATTGACTCTGGCTGGGGAAATGTTCGCTCTAAGTCCCAATTTTCGGGTGGGTCCTGATGATTCTTGTTGACTCTTGTTGGGGAAATATCTAATTAAGTCCAATTTTTCAAGAAGGTCCTGATGACTCTTATCGACTCGTGCCGACTCTGGTTAGGGAAGTATTTGGATTTGACCATGCCACCCGACTGTTTGTGTCCTACGATAAGTCCCATTTTCCAGGAGGGTCCAAACAACTCTAACTGAATCCTACTTTGACATGCAAGTCATTTATGTCATTTGTTATCCATGATTACCTTTAACCTTAAAATGAGTCCCAATTTCCAGAAGGGTCCTGAAGGTTCCAACTTAAATTCAAATTATAATTTTCGGTAGTTTCTGCGAGTCTTACTGGGGAGGTGTTGGTACTTGCCCATGTTCCCCGTACCTATTTGAGTTTTAGACTGCGTTCCATCTCAACTTCCATGCTTCTTTTAACTCTCAATTATTCCTATTTGGGTTTGCTAGTTGAAGTTTGTCCCCTTGTGCTCTTTGCTGTGGAGGGTGTTTATGATAGACTATGTCCCTTTTGAGTTTTAACTAGGCCCCACTATGAGATGGGCCCTGAGGTTTTGATCATACCTGTTGTGTGTCTGCTTTCCCCTGTGGATGGCCTCCTTTAAGCTCTTCTAGAATTTTTCTGCCCCTGTGTTAATCAAAGAAAACTTGTTTGTTTGAAAAAAGGTAGTTGGATTGTGGCATTATTGTTGAGGGTGACCTCCACACTGTCATGTTCTGCTGTGTTCCATTGCCCATATTGACAATGAGTTGCTTGAACTGCTCAGCTAACCCCTCGAGATCTCTGGGCTTTATTTTTCCCCCCATCATTGTGTTACATTTCTAATCCATGGCTGAAATTATTTGCGTCCTTCCCCATGACTGATGTGTCAATGTATCATGCTTCGGCTAAACCTCCCCTCCTCACGGTTTCGCTTTGTTCTTTATCTTTGTGTTACCTTTCTATTCCTTTTCAATAAATCCTTGCCCTCTTTCTTGAAATCAACTAGTATATCTATGGTGTTTTGTTGGCCTTCGCATTTTATGGCTTTATGCCACTCCCTACTTCGTGTTGCACCTCCAACCCTTCTCTATAATTCTTTAATAACCTGTCCCTGCGATTGATGGGTTGATATATATCGTGTTGGGTCGGTTCTCACGGCCATTTACACCTTTGTGTTGTGCATTTGCCTCTTTTGCTAGAAGCCTTATACCCCTAGCGGACATTTGTTGAGTTAGGATGTTATGCTTAACTGATCCTTTGCTTCTCGTGGCTTCATTATATTTCTCATCTTGGTGTTACATTTCCGAGCCTCCGCCAGAAACCCTTATCCCTTTACTGAGACTACCCGGTCCATTTGGGATGCTCGACTGACTCTTGACCTTTATACCCTCACTTCGCTCCCCACCCTATGTTGCACTCTCGATCCTTCAATGGAATTCTTAATGTATTTACCTGACGACTGATGTATTACGCTTGGTCAAACCTTGCGACCTTGCGTCATTTCCCGTTTTCGTGTTGTGTCAACTTTACTTTTCATCTGAGATAGCCCAATCGGTGTATGACGCTCGGCTGACCCCAGAATTTTTGTGGTTTCATTTGCATACCCTTTTCTGTGTGGTACTCATTCTCTTTGCCGATTCTTGTCTCTTCCATCAATTACAATTTTTGTGAATCCTTCCCTTTGTTGTTCCACACTTGTTATCTTTGTTATTCCTTTGGGTGTCATGCGCCTTGTTCCTTTGGGAGTTTAATAATCGGCTTTGACGTTCCTTTCGTCGGCTTAAACAAATAATTTGTAGACTTGAAAGAAAATGAAATGCAAAGACTCCGAACGATATTTAGGGTAAAGAATTCCAGACTCGCTGACTGTTGAAAGAAAAGAAAGAAGACTTAGCTAAAGAGAAGCAGTTTGTTTTCATGACCATGACATGCACAGCGGGTTAGTCGACCCAATCCATTTCAATGACCGACTTTTCACTTCCATGCTTTTGTCGTTGTGACCTTTCCGAACCAATTTTTAACCAAACCCTAACTTGTCCTGCCCTGCAATGTTCATCAATCAATAGCCCCTTTCTGAGTTTTGCTTTATCTTACCTTCGCCTCACGGTTCCTTTGAAGGTTTTCACCGATAAGACTCCCTCATTTTATTTTCTCTCAACCGCTTGACGACTTATGGTGCCCGTAAGGGTTTTCACCAATAAGACTCTCTCATTTTATTGCCTCTCTTGTCTGGTTCGGCGTGATGTCCCTATTAGGAATACCCTCTACCTGCTCGACTCGGCATTTTTGAAGGCTAATCGGAGGTCTTTCTTTGGACCGTAACGTAGGCTTTTGGATAGGGTTAGAAAGAAATTGTATCAAAAGCTCAAAATTACTCAAATGGGTTCAAAATTACAACTTTCGGAATTAGATTCTTATAACAAACACAACTTATCCCCCAGTTTCTTGCTTGGGGACTTTTGAATTTTTACTTTGATGAGACCGAACCGTGAGGCTGCCAACGTATCCTTTTAAAAAGAATAAGCTCAAATGTTGTTCAGTCGATTCCTTGCTTTTGTTGTTGTTTTACTTCTCCCTTTTTCTGTTCTTCTTTTCTTTTTTTTTTCTTTGTTTTGTTTTCTTTTTCTTTTCTTTTTCCATTTTTCTTTTCCTCTTTCTCTTTTCTCTTTTCTTTTTATTTCTTTTGTTTTCATTTTTTTCATTATTTCTGTTCTTTTCGTTCCTTTCCTTTCATTGCCTTCTAACACTTGCATTTCTGACTTTGTTATCGATTCCGAAAGAGGGGTATGAAAAAAAATAACTAAAGCTCAAAAGGGTTAGCAAAGGATAAAGTGTTTAGGTAGCAGAATAAAGTGTCTTCGTCATTTCAATCTTCAAAATTTGCCAAGTACAAATAGATGTCAAGTATAAACAATGTTCTACAGAAAATCACACATAATAACTTTTGACACATCATTTTGCACATTAAGTCAACATGTAAATTCAGCTAATAATAAATCCAAATACAACAATTATTCTAAGCTCGAATTCTTGAACCCTGAACCAGAGATTCTGGGTTCGGCCCCCAGTAGAGTCGCTAGAGCTGTCACATATCCTTTTGGCTATCCACAACCCGGTGAAGGGCGTAGATAAGGGAGTTTTTCCAATTAAAGGACAATTGAAACGGAATTCAATTATTTAAAAGAATTTCATAGTCGCCACTTGGGAGATTTATGGATTCCTAAGTCACCAGTTAGAATCCTGAATCGAGGAAAGAATGACTCTATTTAACAGCCACGAACCAGAAATCCGGGTAAAGAATTCTGTTAACCTGGGAGAAAGTGTTAGGCATTCCTAGGTTCCGTGGTTCTAGCACAGTCGCTCAACTTTTATATTTGGCTTACGTTATCTGATCTAAAACATGTTTTGACTTATGTGCTTTTTAACCTTCAACCGCTTTTATTATTATTTTTTAAAGGAAATGGTAACGTCGTTAAAATATGTCTCGAACCACATCACATAAATGCACCCGTGTATGTTGACATGTTTCAACTTCCTTGAGATTATATTTGGGTCACATAAATGCGCACCCGAATTTAGGATAGGTGAATTATTAAAGACGCGTCCTAAGGCAACTATCGAATTATTATCTTTGCGAAATGCCGTAAATATTCGCTCAACGACTCGTCTCAAATTCTAAGTATTTTAAACTCTGCGTTTTACAGGAGATGACCCAAATGAACATTTGATTCTAAAACTATTTGATTCCAAAAATTAACTACGAGGGTTTATTGTCAATGCACATTCGAATGGCTTGGGTTCACGTATTCAGCTAGGCCTCAAGGGAGCCCAGCTTGACAGCCCTAATCTTGGGTCCAAGGCAACCCTTTCACTTAACCTTCAAATGACATGGATCATGATTCATTACTGTACTTTGGGCCAAAACATAAATCCAAGCTGAATCGCAGGGACTATATATATATAAAATGCAGAGGTTGGTGGGCCAAGTGACCCAATCAGCCCAAACAGGCTTGGCTTTCACAAATAATTGTTACATGATCGCTCTTATGAAGTAATTGATGTGACCAAAGTCACTTGCACAACCAACTATCAAGTTCGAAATTAGCTAACACTTAGGAAATTTTAGAGGCAATTACATTACTAACAAGTGTCATATATGAAATTTTTAACAATCCACACAGTTCTTCAAATTTGTCCAACCCTTAAGAAACCCAGAACCAATTTGCAATTACTAACAATTATATCACTAATCTAACAGTCCAAATAGTCCCAGATTTCTTTACATTCAGAGAACTTAATCAAATCAAAGTACCTACTGAAAATATAAGAATAATTGACAATAAATTTAACAAAATAGCAGCTGACTTCATTTGAACTATCAACTGGACTTCCATATTTGTATCAGGCTTAGTAAATGTACCTGGAAAGTGCGAATAGGAAAGGAAAGCGAGATCAGTAGCAATAGAGGGAAAAGCAGCAGATCACAACCATAGTAAAACCATCTAAACCCAGCAGAATACCAATAAACGACACAATCAATGAAACAAAACCTTCCAATTATGCCAACAAACCCCAGGACTCAATCTAATAGCAACTCTTAAACTTATATCTAAACATGAAGCTTTTGGAAATCAATCAATGGAACAGTAGTAATTTGATCAACTGCATATGTCTTCTTCTAGAGGTTCATCCTTGCCTTTTAAAGCAAGAATAGGTCCCTTTATAGTTAAAGTGAGTAGGGCGACCCTTAGGCCTATTTTTGCAGTTTGGTCCTTATGCTTTTAACTTGTCGATCAAGTTTTACTACCCAAAAATCTAAAAAACCCATTTGAACCCTCCCACTAGAAGATTCTGGATATTTTTATTCCATTATTACATAAGTTGCCCTCAATAACCCTGTTCTTACCCTAACGACCATCCTGGGTCAAACGGGTATGGTCTATGAATCCCAAATGGACTCCATGTTTCAGTAACATGGTCTCAAATTCAAGCCAAGGGGATGCCTTCAAAGTGAAGTGTTGATCCAAATAGAAAAATGTAAACCCAAACAAATTAAAGCATGTGAAAGGGAGGCACAAATTCAGAAAACTTAACTTACACTAGAAGATCAATTACTATACACGAACAAGCGGGGGACTAATTGATTATTAAATCAGAATAAACCTGAACTATAAGAATGAAATACTGGCTAATGAACAATAAGACTAAATTATCACATAAAGCTAAAGATGGTGAACACAGAATCTATCAAACAAAATAAAGTAAAGGGGAAATATAAAAGAACAGACGGAGTCCAAATTTTGCTTTGGTCAGAAATTTGGTGCACTTTCCATTGATTTATCCGGAGAAAAGAAGAAAAGTATAAGAGCGGATCAATGGAGAGAAAAAGACTCACCGACTAAAGAGCTAGAAACCGCGATGACTTGAACCTCTGATTTCATCCTCAAATAGCATTATCTGTTTGTTCTTAACAAGAACAAACAAACAAATTTATCAAAGGGCTAAAATTAGTCCAGAACATTGGCAGAAAGGGGACAGAAGACTCGCATGTACGGGTCCGGTAGTTGGGCTCCTTAGATCCAAGATTCAAGCTACTTGAACGGGATTCGAGGAAATGTCATTAAAGATTTAGCATGAAGGAGTTGAGGAGAGTACATTGTACTAGTTTTGGTGACTTTGGGCAAGGTTTTATTTTGGTCGGGCAATTCAAATTGAAATTCAAAGAGTAGAGGCATGATTCGAGCCGGGTTGATTGTAGAGATGAAATGGGGAGGCTAAGGGGGTGCAGGGGTGTAAAACTGATGTCATGCGGAGGTGGCGCCGCCGTGGGCGGCGGAGGCGGAGTCCACAAAATTGATATTCGAGACGCCATGGTAAGATTCGAAGCTTGTAAGTCACAGATTTTGGATGAGGGAGACGAGGGGTTTTCGTGGTGTAATTTTGGAGTCATTTGGTGGCCGGCCGTCGCCGTGAGGCGATTTCCGGTGGCGGTTTTAGGGTGGGATACGGTGGTATTAAGGTGGCTCGATAGTGGTGTTACTCTGGTGTGGAACTGTACGAGGAGGAAACAATTGTCTCTAATGTTATAACACAAACTCAGACCATTTTATTTGAAATACAATGTCTCTTGTGGACCGTTGGATGATGGGCGATGGACGGCCATGATGGAAGGCAACCAAACGACATCGTTTGGCACCCTTGGGGTTGGACCGGGTAGGGGGACAATTTTACTGCGCATTTGGGCCTGGGTTTTCTATCAATCTGGCCCAAAGAGTATATATGTTTAGCTTGAATTTCCAGGTGTTCTTTTAATCTTTTCCTTTATTATTTCAATTCCTAAAAAATAAAATCCTAATTAATCTATAAAATTTTATTAGCCATACGATTATTAAATAAAAATTATTAAAAGGAAAAATAAAATTACAAAAAATTAATCGTAACTGAAAATTAAACCATTTTTTTAATTTCTTTTTCCAATTACTAACTAATTAAAATGTAAAATTACTCCTAAGTGCACAAACCTCATTTATTTTTGTATTTTGATCATTTAAAAATGCACAAGGTGCAAACAATTTATAGAATAATGCCACGAGAAAACAAAATTGCAAATAAACAAATGTAATTATTTTGTTTTTAATTCATGGGAGTAATTCATACAGGGAAAAAATCACATGCTCATAATGAGATTTGGCTCGAGTTTTCAAATTGAAATTCAAGGAGCTTGGCTAACATTCGAGGGCTATGGTTTAGAGATTTAGGATGAGATGAGTTAGGAGAATATAGGGTGTTAGTTTGGAGGTGGCGTCAGCCAATATTCGACGACTTCGGTTGACATTCGAGGGATACTGATAGCAGGGATGGAATAAGGAGGTCAAGGAGGTGGGGTGGTGTAATAATTTTGGGGGTCATCGGAGCATCGCCGCCGGCGGAGGCAATGTTCGGCCGGCGAGGAACGGCGGAGGGTGGTGGCATTATGATAGCGTGTATTAGGGTTTGGATGAGAGGGTACGAGGTCTCATTTGAGGTAGGGGGGTTAGAAACAGCTATATACTAATCACACCCTAGCTTTGACACCATTGGATGGAAAGAGATAGACGGTTGTGATTGATGATCGCCTAAACGACATCGTTTTGATAGGTACGAATTTCGACTGGGTTTGTATGGGTTAGGGCTGTGTTAGACGGGCCTAGGACGGGTTGGCTAGGGGAGTTGCAGATCTGGCCCAAGTATTTAGTCCTTTAAACACAGGCCTGCTTTTATTTTCTTTACTTTCCCTTTCAATTAATTCTTCTTATTTATATTTCTCTTTTTTTTATTTTGTTAAATAAAAAATAAAAAGACATCATTTAATTCTAAAACTAAACTAATTCATTTTCAAAAATTAACTAATTTCAAAAATTAACTAACTCCTAATTTAAAAGAAAACTAAGGAGAAAAATCAAAAACTAAAATTTAAATGCAAAAAGGACTATTTTTGTTATGTACTCTTGTTTTTGCAATGTTAATTAACTACTAATTCTAAGAAAAAATAGAAATTGGGTCCTAAATGCAAATATGTTATTTTTGTATTTTTCTTATGAATTATATCACTGAAAATGCATAGAAAAAGCAATAAAACACACGATTATGCAATTAAATTCTAAGAATCTAGTAATTAAATAAAGAAAAATCCTAATTTTAGGAACTTTATAGGAGTAATTGAACCTAGGCAAAAATCACATGCTCACAGCTGCCCCTCTTTACTCGGAGACACGAAGGGTTTTCGGCCAAATATAAATGAGCAATCATGAGGGATTTTTGCTTGCTTGACACTCCATAAGAAGCAATTTGAAAAGCTTGACTGCACCATGCTTCAGAGGTTTCCTACATATCCTCGACTAAAGAGGAATCAGGTCAGTGTAGTTCATGAGTGTTTGGTAGTTGGGACTACCATCGCTGTGCTCTCACTGCTGATGTTGCTACTACTACTTGCCGACATCTTTATTACACCAAAAAGGAAAATCAAAAGCTGAGCTAGCTATGCCTATCAACTATGAGTTACAAGATCCCTATCTATAAATCCCTTGAAGCTTGATCTTGAGTCTCAGCTGAATTTGACGTGGACTCGAATTGAATCTTGATGAATATAAGTTGTAGGTGCCGGTTCTTTGTATTGCATTTGAGCAAGGCGAGCCATGCAAAACTTGTGACTTTGAATCGGATCTGAGCAGTCCGCATCTTTCATCTTCAATCACTCTGAATTTGTTTTTGTTCATTTCTTATTCTGGATTGAGACTCATCCTTTCAGTTGCCTCGGAACCTGTGCTTCGAGGTCAAACCTGCTCAAATAACAAACAAACGAACGAAATTTTCTACCCCAGTTTTGCACTAGGAAAATTTCGTGAGTTATTTTTGACAAAGATATGAACTTTTTCTTTCTTTCTTTTTCATCATCAAGAATTGTATTTGTCTATGATAGGATAAATCAGGGCAAACTCCTGTCGCGAAAAACGTCAACTTTGGTTGGAGCACTAATATTGGCTAAAGGACAAACGCTCAACTCAGGGATTAGAGCCGTAATATTGGCAAAAGGAAAAATGCTCAACTCATGGATTGGAGCCCTAATGTTGGATAGGGAAAAATGCTCAACTTAGGGATTGGAGCCCTAATGTTGGTTAAGGAAAAATGCTCAACTCAGGGATTGGAGCCCTAATGCTGACTAAAGGAAAAACGCTCAACTTAGGGATTGGAGCCCTGATGTTGGCTAAGGAAAAATGCTCAACTCATGGATTGGAGCCCTAATATTGGCTAAAGGGTAAAACGTTCAACTCAGGGATTGGTTCTCTAATGTTGGCTAAGGAAAAATGCTCAACTCAAGGATTGGAGCCCTAATGTTATCCAAGGAAACACGCTCAACTCAAGGATTGGAGCACTAATGTTGGCTAAAGGGAAAAACGCTCAACTTAGGGAGTGGAGCCCTAATGTTTCCTAAGGAAAAACGCTCAACTTACGAATTGGAGCCCTAATATTGGCTAAGGAAAAATGCTCAATTCAGGGATTGGATCCCTAATGGGCGCCGGAGCAGTAATGAGTTCATATCAATATTTGATTATTTCAGTTGACATTCGAGGATATTGATAGTAGGGATGGAAAGATGAGGTCGAGGATGTGGGGTGGTGTAATTTTGGGGCTATCGGAGCATTGCCACCAGAAGAGACAATTTTGGCCGGCGGTGGACGGCGGAGGGTTGTGGTGTTACGCCGGCGTGTATTAGGGCTTGGGAAGATAGGGTACGAGGTCTCATTTGGGGTAAGGGATTTTGAAACAGTTATATACTAATCATACCCTATTTTTGACACATTTGGATCAAAAGAGATGAACAGTTGTGATTGACGATGGCCTAAACGATGTCGTTTTGAGAGGTAGGGGTTTGGACCAGGTTTCTATGGATTTGGGCTGTGTTGGACGGGGTTATGACGGGCTTGGCTTGGGCTGTTGTAGATCTATCCCAAATATTTAGGCTTTTAAAAACAAGCCTCCATTTATTTTCTTTACTTTCCCTTTCAATTAATTCTTCTTATTTATTTTTCTCTTTTTTCACATTTTTTTATTTTTTTTAAATAACAAATAAAAAGACATGATTTAATTCTAAAACTAAACTAATTCATTTTCAAAAATTAACTAACTCCTAATATAAAAGAAAACTAAGGAGAAAAATCAAAAATTAAAAGTTAAATGCAAAAAGGACTATTTTAGCTATTTAATCTCATTTTTGCAATGTCAATTAAATAATAATCCTAAGAAAAAATATAAAATTGGGTCCTAAATTTAAATGTGTTATTTTTGCCTTTTTTATGCATTATATCACTGAAAATGCATAGAAAATGCAAACAAACACACGATTATGCAATTACATTCTAACAATCTCATAAATAAAGAAAGAAAAATCTTAATTTTTAGAATTTTATGGGAGTAATTCAAGCTAGCCAAAAATCACATGCTCACAGATAGTGATGGGGCCTATATCTTGGGTTAATTTTATTTCAAATAAGTCAATTTGTGTTTAATTGGAGATTTTCACTTGTAGCTTTTTGGTTTTCTAACCCCTTTCAAAATTGATTTTACTAAACTTAATTAATTTCTAATACCATATTGTAAAATTACAATTATCAAATATACTATTAATAATTGTAGTTATTGTAAAATACTCTATCTGCTAAATTATGACACTAACTTAGAATTATTAACATAGTGACGTTTTTAATCAAAATTTAGAATGATTAATTTAATATATAAAAACCATGTGACGTATTTTATTTAAATAATCAAGAAATGATAACTATGTTTATAATTACATGATACTGATACTACGGGATTGATTTCAAAAATAATACTTAATTAATTTGTGAAAATAAGTAATTATTGATAGAAAATACTTTCAAAATATTTATTGTAATTATTAAGTATAAGTAAATTAATATTTAAAGCACTGAAAGACAAATTTACTCTCATAACCTTTTACATCAAAGCCATCAAAGTTTCTTTCTTTCTAAAAAAAACCTCTCTTATATGTCTTCACTCTCAAATTAACCAAATCTTCATAGCAATCTGAGACTTCAAATGCCTCCATTGAAATCCCTATTATGTCTTCGTCATATGAAGCACAAACATCAGGATTAGAGCTCTAACCTTTACATACTAAAACCCCTATCTCCAACCAACCACCGCCCATTGTTTCCTTCCCCTGCTCTATAAAGTTCTGGTTCCCTTCTTAGCCAAAAAACTCAAACTCCTAAGAAGTTTGTTGCTTCTATATCTCCCCTTCCTACAAAAGAAAAAATCAACGTCGAAGGACCTGTGGAAAGGGAAGAAGGTACATAGGTTTCGAGTCAACGGGTATCAGAAGAAAGTATAGACCAAGTGGCTGCCACTAGTTTTGGTGGAGATGTATTTGCATCTAGTATATCTGACACCCTATGTATTCAACACTTTGATCTAAATGTCCTATCTTCATTGGGTAATGCTCTTCTTTGTCTTACTAATTTTGCATTGTAGGAAGATATGGGTGAGAAAGAAGCCATAGAAAATATGTTGTCTATTGTTGTTGAAGGGTTTCCGATTGGGAGTTTATGTCTGGTTGTATGAGTGTTGGGGTTCAGGGGGAATAACAAGGGAATGGGGATAAAAATGGAGAACTGGTGACTTAATGTGACTTAATACTAGTCAGTCTTCAGGGGAGCCAACAGAGGGACCTTCTCCCTCTACCCAAGAGGAATTCTCTACTTCTACTTGGGATAAAACTCCATGCTCCACTAAACAGTCTATAGACTGTACTGGTCCTCCTCCTTTCCCACTCCTTGATACAACCCTGTGAGACTTTGCATATCCTAAAATGAAGTATGTATTAGAGAAAGAAGGACATGTGAGTGAGGAGGACTATTGTAATGTATCTTTAGCCAAGTTCTGCATTGATATGAGTGGTAAGAAAGCTTCTAAAGAGTTTGTTCTTAAGATGCCCATTACTAGGCAATAGAAGAAGGTTTCCTTCCTTAAAGGAGAATAAAGAGAAAAAGAAGAGAAGAAGACTGGTGAATAGTAGCTTAGTTGATGAGCGGGATCTGCGTCCAGCCAATGTTGTAGAAGTTGAGGACAAAGAGGTGAATGAGGAATCTACTTTCTTTGTTCGTAAATCTTCTATGAAGATTGTGCTTTTGAAACCCAAGAAGGTATCATATGTGAAGAGTGTTGAAACTAGTGGTGAAGAGAATATTAAGAAGAATGAGTCTGGTGAAACGGATAAGCTTGATTGGAAGGATAAAGGTGTTGGGAAGAAGAAGTCTCACAAGAGAAACCCAAGTGGTAGTGAGGAATCTGGTTCCTCAAAAAGGGCTAGAGTTGATATGTCTAAGATTGAAAGAAAATCAAAGATAAAGAAGCAAAAAGTGTTTTGGGTAAGATTTTTTGATACTACATGAGGCAATTTGTTGAAAACTACGAATTCCAAAAATGGACTCGTCTCTTTACTATTCAGAGTCCAAAGATCTATAAGGAGGAAGTTCACTATTTCTATGTTGATCTATTTACTGTGGAAGATGACAACATCTACCTGAAGGTCAATAGGGTAGATTTTGTGATTGATGCGACTGTATTGGGAAATATTCTTGACGTTCATGCTGAGAGGTTCTCAACTATCGAGGGTATATGTTTCTCAAGTTTGATTAAGCTTATTCTAAATCCCCAGGTTGTTAAGTAAGGCAAACAAGTGCAAACGAAGGCATTATTTCTAGAATACCAACTCATGTTTGAGATGGTGAATAAGAACTGGCTAACTTAAGCTGAAAAACGATCCATTGCATCGATAGCAGACCTGGTTCTTTTAGAGGTATTGGACGGATACACTTCTATCAATTCAACCTGGGATCCTGATTGAACACATGAAGAAGGTGGCAGACTTCAAGTATGAGAAGCATTGATTTCCATGTGGGTTCCTACTCACTAAAGTTTTAGAACATTTTAAAGTTCCCTTGGGAAGAAGTTGTGGGAATTCGTAACAAATGTTCTCATTAAATACCTTGGAGGAATGCGAGTGTATTGATAATAGGGGGATTTGGCAGCAGTTCTACTATTTCTCAGTTGATCGATGCTCATAGTGCTGCTAACGATGAGATAATAAGGGTGAAAGTCTAGAATTCTATAGAAAGGTAATGCTTAGTCAAGCCAGAGGGTAATCTGGTTCTAGCTGTGCTTAGGGTAAAGATGTTTTTTCATTTGACGGCTGAGAATGCAGAGCTAAGAAAATAGATTGAGAAACTGAAAAAGCAGTTGATCAACGAGCATAGGGCTGCTAATGCTTGAGTGGATGGTTTCCTCAAGGCATTTGCCCCTTCGTCCTTTCCTCCCTCTTCATGTGTGCCCTAAATTGTCCCCTTGTTAGTGTCTTTTCGATCCCTGTTCTATTCTCCAATGTCTTGTTTTGATAATGTTTCCCTGTAATTGTGGTACTTTGGTAATGCTTATTTCATGGATATTTTGTGATGATGGTACTATTACCTGTTTTTCTTCTCTTAGAATTTTGTGAGCATCTTAGTCCTTTTTAGATGTATGTTATACTCATGTGTTCTATTTTTAACTATGTACAATGCAAATAAATGGCATGAGTTAACTTTGCTGGACTTCTTTTTGCATTTACTTGTAAAATTCTTTTTATGATTCCAAAATGGTAAAGAAAATTAAAGGGAGAAATAGTTTCAAAGGGGGAATATGCCTAATCTGATAGGAAGAATAATAGGTGATCTAGTTCTCATAGGGAATATCTATTCTATGTTTGTCATTATCTAAAAAGGAGAAATTCATAAGTTATGTGTCATCTTATTTTGATTATTTAACAAACTTTATAGGAGAACCAGATAGGGAACCTAAAATACAAAGGCTCTCTATGCTCTAAACTACAAGTCAAATGTCTTGCACATGCTCCAATGGAATCCGTTATTGGAACGACAGAGGGAATAGATAAATATCAGTTTCTCCGGTCACATTACAAGTGAACTCTTTACAGCTATTAAAGTTGCTGCACAACACACACAACAGAGTAGCAGTCACTGTTAAAGCATGTTGTGTACTAGACACTTGCTTGCATCATCCTTGGAAACCTCCCTTATAAATTCCAACATTATGCAAGCTATTATACACACTAGTAAACCCTAAAATATATTTTACTTTCAAGTGTGCAGCTACCCTTATTCACTCCAAGGCATTAATAAAGCAACAACATAACAAAGCATCAGATCCCAACATTGAATACATCGTGTGTTTTGAGTATTATTGTGTCTTTGTTTATGTTATTCATGTGTAACTCCTACCTAGTTTATTTAGATGTATCTCGTAAAATTCCTTTGTAAACCATAAATCTCGTATTTGTGTTTCACTAGAGTTAGTCAAAGTGGTTAAGTTTGTAATTGAGTTATTACAAAGAGGCATGCAATATAGTTATTGTAAGTAGGTGGGGAATTAAGAGTTTAATTACTAGGTTACAACTGGTTAGCATCTAAAGTTGTTGAATTAGTGAAGTTGAAATTCCACGACTGTAGGTCATAGTTTTTAATCCCATGAGCGTGGAGTTTTCCGCGTAAACATTGTTATGTTATTTACTTATTCTTGTGTGTGTATGTTCTATAAGAACTCGTAGAGAACCAGGTTCTCTATGCAGTTTGTGAAAGTTTACATCATTAAGGAAAAAAGGTTTTTGTTGATTCAATATTGATTTAGTCATATCGCTTACATATGACGGTCAATTGGAGTTGTAATCAGCATACAAAAAAAAAGATACTTCTTTTATTGAGAAGGAAGGATCCTTCTATGATTTTGAAGAATGATTTTTCTGTCATTGATCAAAGAAAATTTTATTTTGCTCGGAAGCATTATTTTTAGAAGGAAAATGACCACTATACTTATACTTGTCAGTATTGGAGATAGCAGTAAGTGGAGTCTTGGTCCGGGAAGAACAAGGTACGCAATTTCTAATTTACTATGTTAGTATTACCGAAAGTAAGGCCGAAACTTGGTACCCTCACCTAGAAATACTGGAGCTCGCTTTGCTAAGCATGTCTAGGGAACTGAAACCATATTTCCAGTCCCATCCCATATGTGTTGAGACAATTAACAAATTGCAGAATATAATGAATAAACCCAAACTCCAGGGACGATTGGCCTGATGGGCCGTGAAAATCAGCCGGTATGATACTGAGTATCCACTCCGAACAGCCATTAAGTCTAAACTTTTGGTAGATTTTATGACCGACATTACGCCCGCTCTGATCCTGAGATCGAAAAAGAGTTGTTGGTAAACTTGAGGACATCTTTAGGAATATAGACCCTTTACGAATGGTGACTCTAACGCAAAAAGGTCTGGAGTTAGCATCGTATTTAAGCCAACCACGTGGAATATAGTTACACAATCTATTAGAACTATGAAATTAACTAACAACGAGGCCGAGTATGAGGCCATGATTACAGGTCTCAAAATAACAAGGCCAATGCCCTAGAAATCTTAGGGTTATCGGTCGAGGAAGTCGAGCTTAATTGGGTGCAGTCGTATAACTTATGAGATTAGTGGTGGAAGAGAGTCATACCGAAATAAACCCAACAAGCTTGAATTGGGATTGGAGAAACAAATATGTAGAGTATTTGAAGACTGAGAAGCTGCCCTCAGATCCAAAAGAATCGAGGACCCTGCATTCAAAGGCAGCCCGGTTTAGCATGTTCGAAGACTTATCCTTGTTTAGAAAAGCGTATGATGGCCCACTAGCAATATGTGGAGATATCGAGCAAGTTCTGAGGGAAGTTCACGAGGGCACCTGCAAAAATCATTTAGGCGTCGATTCATTGGTTCGGATGGTAATTAGAGCCAGCTACTACTAGATCAATATGGAAAAGGATGAAAAGGAGTTCGTACAAAAGAGTGACCAATGTCAAAGACATGCTTTGATGATACATCAACCCGGAAGGATGTTGCATTAGATTTTGTCACCATGGTCATTCATGAAGTAAGGAATAGACATTGCTGGCTCCCTTCTATGGGCACCCAGTAAGGATCAATTTATATTTTTATGACTGGCTATTTTTCTTAGTGGGTTGAAGCCCAAGCATACAAGAATGTCAGGGAGAAGGAATTTATGGGAGTAATTCATGCTAGGAAAAAATCACATGCTCAGAGATGGCAATCGGGCCTATGTGTTGGGTTAATTTTATTTCAAAAAAGCCAATTTGTGTTTAATTGGAGATTTGCACTTGTAGCTTTTTGGTCTTCTAAACCCTTTTAAAATTAATTTAGCTAAACTTAACTAATTTCCAATAACATATTGTAAAATTTAAATTATTAAATATACTTAAATTTTTGTAGTTATTGTAAAATATTATATCTTCTAAATTATGATACTAACCTAGAATTATTAATATATTGACATTTTTAATCAAAATTTTAGAGATGATTAATTTAATATATAAAACCCATGTGATGTATTTTATTTAAATAATCAAGAAATGATAACTATTTTTGTAATTACATGATATTTATACAAAGTGATTGATTTCAAAAATAATCATTAATTAATTTGTGAAAATAAGTAATTATTGATAGAAAATACTTTCAAAACATTTATTGTAATTATTAAGTATAAGTAAATTAATATTTAAAGGGGGATCAAAATTGGCCGTCAACAACTGGTTCCTCATTTCCCTCTAAATAGCACCGAAAGACAAGTCACTCTCATAACTTTCTACATCAAAGCCATCAAAGTTTATTTCTCTCTTAAAAACCACTCTCTTTTATGTCTTCACTCTCAAACTAACCAAATCTTCACGACTATCTGAGACTTCCAATGCCACCACTGAAATCCCTACTATGTTTTTGTCTCATGAAGCAAAAACATCAGGATTAGAGCCCTAACCTTCACATACTGAAAGCCCTATCTCCAACTAACCACCGCCCATTGTTTCCTCCCCTATTCCATCACGTTGCGGTTCCCTTCTTAGCCAAAACACTCAAACTCCTAAGAAGTTTGTCGCTTCTACATCTCCCTTTCCTACAATAGAAAAAATAGACGTTGAAGGACCTGCGGAAAGGGAAGAAGGTACAGAGGTTTCGAGTCAATGGGTATCAGAAGAAAGTATAGACCAAGTGGCTGCCACTGGTCATAGTGGAGATGTATTTACATCTAGTATATCTGACACCCCATGTATTCAACACTTTGATCTAAATATCCTATCTTCATTGGGTAATGCTCATCTTTCTCTTACTAATTTTTCATTGTAAGAAGATATGGGTGAGAAAGAAGCCATAGAAAATATGTTGTTTATTGTTGTTGAAGGGTGTCCGATTGGGAGTTTATGTCTGGTTGTATGAGTGTTGGGGTTCAGGGGGAACAACAAGGGAATGGGGATAAAAATGGAGAACTGGTGACTTAATGTGACTTGGTACTAGTCAGTCTTCAAGGGAGCCAACAGAGGGACCTTCTCCCTCTACCCAAGAGGATTTCTCTACTCCTACTTGGGATAAAACTCCATGCTCCACTAAACAGTCCATTGACAGTACTGATCCTCTTCCTTTCTCTCTCTTTGATGCAACCCATTTAGACTTTGCATATCCTAAAATGAAATATGTATCAGAGGAAGAAGGACATGGGAGTGAGGAGGACTACTGTAATGTATCATTAGCCAAGTTCTCCATTGATAGGAGTGGTAAGAAAGCTTCTAATGAGTCTGTTCCTAAGATACCCATTATTAGGCAGCAGAAGAAGGTTTCCCTTGAGATTGCCTTAAAGGAGAATAAGGAGAAAAAGAAGAGAAGAAGACTGGTGAATAGTAGCTTAGTTTATGAGGGGGATCTTCCTCCAGCCAATGTTGTGGAAGTTGAGGATGAAGAGGTGGATGAGGAATCTGCTTCTTTTGTTCGTAAATCTTCTAAGAAGATTGTGCTTGTGCAACCCAAGAAGGTATCATATGTGAAGAGTGTTGAAACTGGTGGTGAAGAGAATATTAAGAAAAATGAGTCTGGTGAGACGGATAAGTTTGATGGGAAGGATAAAGGTGTTGGGAAGAAGAAGTCTCTCAAGACAACCCAAGTGGTAGTGAGGAATCTGGTTCCTCAAAAAGGTCTAGAGCTGATATGTCTAAGATTGAAAAAGAAAATCAAAGATGAAGAAGCAAAAAGTGTTATGGGTAAGAGTTTTTGATACTACATGAGGCAATTGGTTGAAAACTACGAATTCCAAACATGGACTCATCTCTTTACTATTCAGAGTCCAAAGATCTATTAGGAGGAAGTTCACTATTTCTATGTTGATCTATTCACTGTGGAAGATGAAAACATCTACCTAAAGGTCAATAGGGTAGATTTTGTGATTGATGAGACTGTATTGGGAATTATTCTTGACGTTCCTGTAGAGAGGCTCTCAACTATCAGGTATATGTTTCTCAAGTTTTATTAAGCTTATTATAAATCCCCAGGCTGTTCAGTAAGGCAACCAAGTGCAAAAGAAGGCACTATTTCTAGAATATCAACTCGTGTTTGAGATGGTGAACAAGAACTGGCTACCTTGAGCTGAAAAAAATCCATTGCATCGATAGCAAACCTGGTTCTATTAGAGGTATTGGAAGGATACACTGCTATCAATTCAGCCTGGGATCCTGATTGAATACATGAAGAAGGTGGCAAACTTCAAGAATGGGAATCATTGATTTCCATGTGGGTTCCTACTCACTAATGTTTTTGAACATTTTTAAATCCCCTTGGGAAGCAGTCGTGGGAACTTGTAACTGAATGTTCTAAATAAATACCTTTGAGGAATGCGAGTGTATTGATAAGAGGGGGGAGTTGGAAGAAGTTCTACAATTTCTCAGTTGATCAATGCTCATAGTGCTGCTAACGATGAGATAAGGAGGGTGAAAGCCCAGAATTCCATCTTAAGGTAAAGCTTACTCAAGCCGGAGGGTAACCTAGTTCTAGCTGTGCTCAGGTTAAAGAAGTTGTCCATTTGACGGCTGACAGTCGCCCTTACTCACTCCAAGGCATTAATAAAGCAACAACATAACAAAAGATCATATCCCAACATTGAATACATCGTGTGTTCTGAATATTATTGTGTCTTTGTTTATGTTATTCATGTATAACTCCTACTGAGTTTATTTAGAATCATATCGTACAATACCTTTGTAAACCATAAATCTCGTGTTTGTGTTTCACTAGAGTTAAAGTGGTTAACTTTATAATTGAGTTATTACAAAGAGGCATGCAATATTGTTATTGTAAGTAGGTGGGACATTAAGATTTGAATTCCTAGGTTACAACAGGTTAACGTCTAAAGTTGTTAGGTTAGTGAAGTTCAAATCCCACGAGTGTAGGTCATAGTTTTTAATCTCATAAGCGTGGAGTTTTCCACATAAACATCGTTATGTTATTTACTTATTGTTATGTGTGCATGTTCTATGAGAACTAATAGAAAACCAAATTCTCTATACAGTTTTGGTGAAAGTTTACATCATCAAGGAAAAAAGCTTTTGGTTGATTCAATATTAATTTACTCATGCCGTTTACATATGACGGTCAATTGGAGTTGTAATTTGCATAAAAAGAAAAAAAAGAAGAAAGTTACTTCTTTTATTGAGAAGGAAGGATCCTTCTATGATTGAGAAGAAAGATTCTTCGGTCATTGATCGAAGAAAATGTTATTTTGCTCGGAAGCATTATTTTTCGAAGGTTCTTGTTCTTGTGAATTTAGTTGATGTATTCCTAGAGAAGTTTAATTCTTCTTCATTAAGTTTTAGTTTTAGAGATAATGCCTCTCATTTAATCATCCAAGTTTGTATTTTGATAATAGTTAATGAAAACTTGAACACCAAACTTTATCACTAGTTAGTACTTAGTAAACTCAAGATATATATATATATATATCTTCTTCTTGCAAAAATAGTTGTTTTCCAACAAGGGTCAACAAAAGGGAGCAAGGAAATTTTGAAACATAAAATATAAAAAAGAGAAAAACGAGAAAGATACTTCTTGAGTTTTTCTTTCGTCTATCTAGGCTCTTTATTTGTTACTTGCTGTACAACATATAGATTATGGTCAGATTTACCCTTATACTATGAAAAATAAGCCTTATTTATTCTTCGTTCGAATTTCTTATCAAACATATCCCTGATGTTATACTTTTGGGTCAAATTTACCCTTCAACCGTTAAATATAACTTACAAATTTATTATAGACACATGGCAGCATGTCATTGGACCTGATTAAAAATATTAAAGCATTTTTATTAAAAACTAGAAAAGAATTATAAAAATAGAAAAAATAATTTAATAAAATATTTTCATTTTTTAAAAAACTGGAAAAAATATTTTCAACAAACTATTTTCGTTTTTAAAATTTTATTTTATTTTTTCAGTTTTATAGCATTTCATTTTTTCAACTTTTTTAAAAAGAAAGTATTTTTATTTTTTTAAATAATAAAATGAAGAAAACAAAAATTTAGTTTTATTAAATTGCTGCTTTTTTAAAAAGAACTGTCAGTTTGCTTTTTCCCGTTGTTTATTTTTTATCCCGTTGTTTGTTTTTTGTTTTTTAGAAACAACTGAATTTTTTTTTAAAAAGAACTGAATTTTTTTTTCTTCATTTTATTTTTTAAAAAAAATACTTTCTTTATAAAAAATTGAAAAAAATGAAATAAAACGAAATGCTATAAAACTGAAAAAGCAAAATAAAAAATTTTAAAAACGAAAATATTTTGTTGAAAATATTTTTTTCAGTTTTTTAAAAAATGAAAATGTTTTATTAATTTTTTTTCTATTTTTATAATTCTTTTCTAGTTTTGAATAAAAATGCTTTAAGTTTTTTTAATCAGGTCCAATGACATGCTACCACGTGTCTATTCCATTGCAAATAGGCCCATGATTCTAAAACAGTGGACGGCTGAATTTGATTTCACTACTGAATTTCCTACTGAAATTCCATTGTGGGTCAAATTTCCTAAGCTTCCTTTGTCATGTTGGGGGGTGCGATCCTTGAGTAGGATAGCTCGTGTACTGGGGAAACCCATTTTTGCTGATGAGTGCACGACTAAACATACCAGAATATCATATGCCGGTATACTCATTGAGATGAATGTATCAAATGAGTTGCCAAGTGATATATGGGTAGTAGATCCAGATAGAAAAAAGTTTCTGCAGGAAGTGTATTATGATTGGAAACCATCATATTGTGAAAAGTATCTTATGGTTGGGCACAATTGTGTGGAAAATTCCAAAACTAGCCAACCCTCTCCAGTGAAGAAACCTAAAGTGGTTCAGGAGTGGAGAACTAAAGCCCCAAATCAGATTGTTCAGTAGCAGCAGGAGGCCCCCAATTAACAAGTAGAAGTCAGACAGAGTAATGAACTTCAGAGAAACCAACAGAGTCCTCCAATACCAATAGAAGTGAATAAACAGGGAGACAAAGGGAAGCAAGTACAATCTCCAGAGTTCAACCTTACAAACTTTCCTCCTCTATCTCCTATTGTGGTGAGTAGTCGATTTGAACCAATGTCTTTTAGAAGGGCTGAATGTCCCCCAGATGAGGGGGGAACTAGTGGTTCTAAATGAAGTGGTTAATATGGAACATTAGGGGTGTAAATAAGCGGTATAAGCAGAAAGAAGCTAGGGAATATATTAGAACCAATAAATTTAAACTAATAGGTCTGGTAGAGACTAAGGTTAAACAGAAAAATGCAGATAGGATTGCTAAGCTGCTGGTACCTGATTGGGGCATGCTACCAAATTATCAAGGTGCCATCAATGGTAGAATTTGGATTTTATGGGATACTCAAATACTCAGGGTCACTGGTATTCAAGAAGAGGCACAATTGATCCACTGTAGAGTCAGAAATAGTGTTGGAGATGCACTCTGCTATCTCACTGTAGTTTATGGCTTTAATAGGATGGATCAAAGAAGAGAACTATGGGCACAACTGGAAGACTATTCTGCCACCATTTCAGAACCTTGGCTAGTTGCAGGGTATTTCAATACTATTTTGTATGCAACTGATAGACAATCATGTAATCAAGTGAAGCAAGCTGAGATAACAGACTTCTCTCAATGTATACAGCAGACTGGTCTTTCTGAGCTACCATGGTAGGGGGAATATTTTACCTGGACTAATAAGCAAACAGGCAGGGACAGAGTTTGTAGCAGATTAGACAGAATTTTTGGTAATTATGAATGGATGATTAACTGGAGTCGTTTCCAAACTGTATATGGCTATCATTTAATATCTGATCATAATCCTATGGTGATCACATTTGCAGTAGATATCAGGCAAAGAAAGACTCCTTTTAGATTCTTTAATGCATGGGCCAATTATGTGGATTTTCAGCAAATGGTCAAGGAGAAATGGCACAGCAACAATCATGCTTCTCTGAAGGATGTGTGAAACAATCTCAAAGCTCTCAAACCAACCTTAAAGTCTTTAAACACTAAAGATTTTAAGAATATTACTCAAAATATTGATTGTAGCAGACAAGAGCGGAAGGACATTCAAGAACAGATGATGCTAACCTATACTGATGAATTGCAGCTTAAAGAGAAGGAAACAATATTGAAGCTGGAAAAGTGGTCATTAATTGAGGAAGGAATGCTACAACAGAAGTCCAGGGCCAAATGGATACAACTAGGGGATTCAAACAATAAATATTTCTCTGCTGTCTTGAAGGAAAGGAATCAACACAAGAGTATTATAGAACTGATGTCAGCAGGGGGGTCCAAAATTACCAATCCTGATGCTATCAAGAGGGAGATCGCTGATTTCTACAAGTCCTTAATGGGTAAGACTTAGTTACTGAGGTCACTGATGCTGAGATTCTGGATAGTCTGAAGGCAATAGGTGATGACAAAGCCCTTGGAATAGATGGGTATAATGCATTGTTCTTCAAAAACACTTGGAGTGTCATTGGTAAGCAGATCAATGATACAGTCAAGAACTTTTTCCAGACCAGCAAGATGTATAGGCCAGTTAACTGTGCCTCCCTGACTCTGATCTCTAGAGTTCCTAATCCCACAACAATCAAGGAGTTCAGACCAATAGCTTGTTGCTCTGTTTTATATAAGCTGATTTCTAAAATACTTGCTAACAGACTGCAGAAGATCATGGCTAGCATCATTTGTAATGCACAAGCAGGTTTCATCCCGGGCAGGAAAATTGCAGACAGTGTTATATTGGCTCATGAGTTAATTAAAAAATACTCAAGAGCTCATATAACTCCTAGATGCATGATCAAAATCGACCTGCAGAAGGCATATGATTCTGTGGAATGGACTTTCTTACAACAGGTGATGGAGGCAATGGGATTCCCAGGCAGATTCACAAAATGGACTCTGGAATGTGTCCAAACAGTCAGCTACACAGTGGTGATCAATGGGGAAACAACTGAGCCTTTTAAAGCAGCTAAAGGACTTAGACAAGGTGACCCCATTTCTCCATTTCTCTTTGCTATTATAATGGAATACCTAAGAAGATCCTTGGCTGAATTGAAGAAAGACCAAAGCTTTATATTCCATCCAAGATGTAAGAAATTGGGCATCACTCGAATCAGCTTTGCTGATGGTCTATTGTTGTTTGCTAAGGGCGAGAAGCAATCTATTATGACCATGTTCAAATACTTCTCTCAATTTACTAAAGCTTCTGGGTTGAAAGCTAACTTGACCAAGAGCTCAGTCTATTTTGGAGGGGTGAAAACTGAAATTCAGCAACATATCACTGACCAGCTAGGATATGTGTATGGAGAGTTACCTTTTAGATATTTAGGTATACCTCTATCTACAAAGAAGATAACTGTGATCCAATGACAACCACTGGTGGATAGAATCACTGCTAGAATATCATCCTGGACTGCCAGAAAGCTATCCTATGCTGGAAAAGTTCAATTAGTTCAACCTGTGATCTTTGGTATCAAGCATATTGGGCTCAAATTTTTCTCATACCATCAAAAATTCTAAAGCTTATTGAGGCAATGTGTAGGAGTTTTATATGGTCTGGGACAGTGGGTATTACCAAGAAAGCATACATTGCATGGGATAAAATGTGTCTGCCAAAATCAGCAGGAGGATTGAATCTCATAAACCTCTTGTTGTGGAACAAAGCAGTCATTGCTAAGTTATGCTAGGACTTGGCTCATAAGAAGGATACTTTGTGGGTAAGATGGATCCATACAGTATATATAAAACAGCAATAATTAGAAGTCATGCCTATACCCAAACAAGCTAGTTGGATGGTTCCGAAGATTATTGCAGCAAGGGAATTATTGCAGCAACATCAAAGTAGCAACAGACCACTGTGTTCCATTAGAATGTTATACTTACTTCAGATTGGTCTGCTCCCCAGAGTTGCTTGGAAGAACTTAACTGCCCAAAACTTTGCTAGGCCAAAAGCAGTATTTAACCTATGGCTGCTTCTTCAGAACAGATTGCCTACCAAAGACAGATTACTACATTGGAGTATTAATGTAAACAACACTTGTGTGTTATGCCAGCAAGCCTTGGAGACCAGAGAACACCTTTTCCTACATTGTTCCTTTGCTAGTCAGCTAAGACAGCAGACAATGGATTGGATTAAGGTTAGTCACCCTAATTTTCTACACTGGGAGCAATTTGCTCAATGGATTATCGAGCAGGCTAAAGGGAAATCGAGCCGGGCTCACATATTTAAAATGGTTATATCAGAACTCTTCTATGCCCTGTGGTTAGAAAGGAATGCGAGGATATTTGAAAATGTCTTTTGTAGTAGTGATAAACTACTTAGATCTATTGCTTATACTTGTAATATTAGAGGTAACCCTAAGATGAAAATACAGCTTCAGCAATTTCTTCTGTAGATAGAGGGATAGGCATAGTGATAGTTCATATAGAAGTTAGATAGGATAGTCAGCTGTGTAATAGCTGCGCTACGGTTTTGTACTGAAATATCTTTGGTGATTAATGCAACCTTTTAATTACCAAAAAAAATAACTTGTAAGTTACACTTAACGGTTGAAGGGTAAATTTGACCCAAAAGTATAACAGTAGGGATATTTTTTATAAGAAACTCAAACGGAGGATAAAGGCCTATTTTTCATATAAATTCTTATTTATCTCTATGACACAATCTGACGTCCATTATTCTTGGACACACACACCTCTCTCTCACGCACGCACGCACACAGTTAAGAAATTAAGAAGAGCTTGGATTTGAAGTCTATGAATTTGAGATGGTAATTACAACAATAACAACTATCCAGTATAGTCCCATAAAGTGGGGTATGAGGAGGGTAATATGTAGACGGGCCTTACCCCTACCCGAAAGGGCAGAGAGACTGTTTCCAATCGACCCTCGGCTCAGTGAAGGAAAGGAAAAACAAAAACAAAAACAAAAGAGCATTAGTAACTTCAGCAGAAACAGCGTAAATAATTATCTAAACATAAGAATCATAAATAAAATAGTATGCAATAATAACAGACAAATTATGATGTTTGAACCGAAGATACTGTCAATACACTAGCACAGCACCTGCTCACACACAAATTACACACACACTAATTAAGATGGAGAAATATCCCAAAAAGTCTTGATATAAGGTGACAAAGGATTGTGCATTATTAATGAGTATAGTTTCAATAATGAATAAGACACTAAAACTGTTTTGCATTATTAAAAGACACTAAAATTGAAACAGTATGTATATATTGCAACATTATAAGTTATACAATCATTTTGAATAAAATGTTTCTATGAACAGAAAGAGAGAAAAAGAAATATATTTCTTGTAGGTACCAACCAAACACTGGAATAAAAATAAAAGTATAAAAGTTACGGTCTACAAATGAAATCTGTCATATATGCACTGAACATGTGGATCCCTCTTGTAGTGACAAACGTATGCACTATTGAACAACTTGCCTTTGAACTGTCCATAGATTCCATATTCATTGGATGATTCTTCGTTCATCCTTCTGTCCGGTTAAAGAGGTAACTACCACTAAATAGTTGTCCATACAATATATATATAATATATAACCGTGTATAGTCAATATATAAAAGACAGTCTAGTATACAAGATATTTATATTTATGCATGAACCGAAGAAGGGCCACATCCAACGATCTGATGCAGACAATCTATTTTAATGGAAGCACCAGTGACTACTTTCACAGTTCGAATCCGTAACTTATAGATTACACGAAAATAACTTTATTGTTGACCTAAAGTTTCCCTCCTTAATTAGTATATAAACAACAACAACAACAACAACAACAACAACAACAACCATGTATAATCCCACTTAATGGGGTCTGGGGATGGTAGTGTGTACGCAGACCTGACCCCTACCCTAGAGTAGAGAGTTATTTCCAAATAGACCTCCGACATTCTTTCCTCCAAGAACTTCCCACCTTGCTCTTGGGGAGACTCGAACTCACAACCTCTTGGTTGGAAGTGGGGGTCGCTTACCATCAGAGCAACCCCTCTTGTCTCTTTACATAAATATCCTATCAGATTCGATTTTTATTTTTCTTAGTCAATATATATAATTATATACTAATTAATTCGATTTTTATTTTTCTTAGTCAATATTGTAAGATATATGGATTTATATCTAGATATATGGACTTATATCTACATACATATGAACAATATATGGATAAATTATATGTTATGTGCTATCTTTTGGTTTGGCCTAATTTTGTGGTCTTATGGACATTATGTTAAGGGGGCCAATGTGTTGTCATATAAAGTGTAGGACTAATGTGTAGATACCCAAAAGGGTAACCTTAGTTAATGATGGGCTAACTAAGGTTACATATATGTAACCATGGTTACATGCTTGTGACTCTTGAGTTATGTAACTCTTGAAGTTATAAAGTGGGGGTTATGGTTCCCACATTATTGCAAGACAAGATTCTTCTTCCTCCCATTGAATCAAGAGCAAAAATACACCATTATTGTCTTGTAAATAATTGTGGAAAACCATATACCAATTTTGATCATTGTCATATTATTATTGTGGTGATACTATTCACATATTGCTCAAGTCTTGTGAAGAATTCTTGTGGTGACATACAACTTCAAGACATTCTTGAATAAGGTTCAAAGGAGCAATCTTCATAAGGACTCAAGGACAATCATCAAAAGGAGGTTCAACAATTTCCACACATTGATTCAGGTTAGCTTCCGCTCATGTAGTTTAATTCTGAATTGTTCAATATGAAGGTTATTGTCTTTAGTAGGAATCATAATCCTAACAATTGGTATCAGAGCCACCTTCATTTTTGGATAATTTGGATGTTCATAAGATTCATGTTATGTTAGGATTCATGTTCAAGTTTTGTTAGAATTTTATTTATGAAATTCAAGTACCATGAAATAGCATGTTTCTTATGAATGTTGTGTTTTGATGCATTTGATGTTTTAATGCCATGTTATCTTTACTTGTATTAAAACATTGTATAAAGCATGATTTTAGTTGGTAAACAACATGTTTTCTTATTTAAAGATTCTTGTTGAAAATCATGTTTTATTCAGAAAAATTTTCGCAAAACAGTGTCCAAAAATAATCGATTATCTTGGAAGTTAAACGATTTTTTGTTAGACACTGCCTAAAGATAATCGATTATTTTTTTGGATAATCGATTATCTCTCAAGTTTTAGAATTCTGGCAGTTTTTGGAACACCAGAATAATCGATTATTCGTTTCAGATAATCGATTATTCTGGTCCAGTGAGATTGAAACGTTTTTCGTATACCAGATAATCGATTATCTATTTCAGATAATCGATTATCCTAGTCCAGTAACTTAAAATTTTTTCTTAAAACCAGAATAATCAATTATCTGGTTTAGATAATCGATTATTTTTGTCCAGTAGCTGAAAAAAAAATTATGCCAAAGATAATCGATTATCTCAAGCAGATAATCGATTATTTTTGTCCAGTGAGGTTAAAAACGTTTCAAATCTTTTAAGTTTCAGATTTTAATTGACATATTATTTATTGTTCAATTATAATATTTAAGTTATGAATATTAATTGTTTAAATTCCATCAATTTTGATATTTTTGGAATTGTCCTCTCAAGTATAAAACAATTAATATTCAAGTGTTACATGTCAAAACATGTAACTTATTAAGTTAAAGATTCATAATATGTCTTAAGGAACTAAAGTTTATAGCATCTAATATTTTAATTAGTCAATTGAAGCATTATATTGCCAAAGTAACCTCTATTGTGTAGATTGATTAATCTTAAAATATAAGATGACTGTGGATGTTAGTCTTCCATGCGTTTAACACCGGCCCAAAGGAAGGTTGTTATTTGGCAGGAATTCGAACATGCTTGTGGTGATAAATATGAGACAATTATTTGGTTTTCCATGTGAATATTAAATCGGCCCAAAGGAAGGTTTGATATTTGACAGGAGTTTATTGTCTATGTTTGATCACTACACCAAGAGTACCACTTACAAGTTGTTTTTCTGTCCAAAGACTAAAATCAATGTTGTGCTAGGTATCTTGTAATGGGATATGCCTATTTTGAATCTATATAGTAAGGTTAAAATTCAAGTAATTGTAAGCATGTATTCAGTAATCCTTTTGTTCTATTTTCAGTAAATTCTTCTGCTTCTACAATTTCTGCCAACATCAATAGCATCCATGTGCTTAACGGCACTAACTTTAAGGAATGGAAAGAGAATGTCATGATCGTTCTCGGTTGCATGGATCTTGACCTTGCACTTCGTACCGAGCAACCTACTCCTCTTAAGGATACATCCTCTCCTGATGAAAGGAGGGTGATGGAGAAGTGGGAACGCTCGAATCGCATGAGTCTAATGATTATGAAACATGCAATTCCAGAATCATTCAGGGGCACCATGAATGATGAAGCTAATGCCAAAGTTATCCTTGAAAACCTTGAAAAAACGTTTTATACAAAACGAAAAGGCGGAAACAAGTACACTATTGAGTAAACTTGTTTCCATGAGGTATAAGGGCAAGGGAAACATTAGGGAGTACATTATGGAAATGTCTCATCTTGCTTCGAAACTAAAGTCACTCAAGCTGGATTTACCTGAGGAACTGCTTGTGTACTTTATTTTGATATCTCTTCCTGCACACTTTAGTTTAAGGTCAGTTACAACTGCCTAAAGGAGAAATGGACTCTTAACGAGCTCATTTCACATTGTGTGCAAGAAGAGGAAAGGATAAAGCTAGATAAGACTGAAAGTGCTCATTTGGCATCCTCTTCTAAGGAAACTAAGAAGAGGAAAGGTAAGTAAGTTGCGGTTGGAAGGCCCAAGATTAAGCAACATAAGGAACCTAAGGTTGAAATTACTGAATTAGGTTGCTTTTTCTGTAAGGGGACTAATCATGTGAAGAAGGATTGTACCAAGTACCACGCTTGGCGTGCGAAAAAAGGTACATTTCTTTCTCTTGTTTGTTCTGAAGTTAATTTAATTTCGGTACCTAAGGATACTTGGTGGGTAGATTCTGCTGCTACTACCCTCATAAGTATATCAATGCAGGGTTGCCTGAACTGCCGAAAACCAAATGATGGTGAAAGATACATCTATGTGGGTGACGGAAAGAAGGTGCCAGTTGAAGCTGTTAGCAAATTTAGGCTGTTGTTTAAGACCGGTTTTCATTTAGATTTGGATGAGACTTTTGTTGTACCGTCTTTTAGACGGAATTTAATTTCTGTTCCCCAATTGGACATATCCGGTTATAAATGTACATTTGGGGACAATAAAGTTAGTCTCTTTCAGAATTCAAATCTTATTGTTACTGGTGTTTTATCTACATTTGATAGCTTATATTTGGTTGATACAATAACTTTAAATAATGAAACTTTGCATACAAGTTTAAGTGGTACCAAAAGAAAATTAACTAATGAGAATTCTATTTCACTCTGGCATAAACATTTGGGTCACATATCCATTCAAAGAATTCAGAAACTCGTGTCAGATGGAATTCTTGATTCTCTTGATTCCTCAAATTCGGAAAATTTGTATTCAGTGTATCAAGGGAAAACAAACAAACAAGACTAGATTAGGTGCTAAGAGAGCTTCGGACGTCTTAGAATTGATACATACGGATATTTGTGGGCCATTTCCTACTCCATGTAGGAATGGTCAACAATACTTTATCACATTCATAGACGATTACTCTCGTTATGGGTACCTATATCTTATTCATGAAAAGTCCCAATCCATAGACGTGTTCAAATCATTTAAGGCTGAAGTTGAAAATCAACTAAGCAAAAGAATTAAATCCGTTAGATCTGACCGTGGTGGTGAATACTATGGTCGATATGATGGTTCCGGTGAACAATGTCCAGGGCCTTTTGCTAAATTCCTAGATGAGTGTGGGATCGTCCCTCAATATACTATGCCAGGAAGTCCTACGATGAATGGTGTAGCTGAGAGACGAAATCGGACCCTTAAGGATATGGTAAGAAGTATGATTTCTCGTACTACTTTGCCAGACTCACTCTGGGGTGAAGCATTAAAAACCGCAGCTTATATTCTTAATAGAGTTCCAACTAAAGCTACAATCAAAACCCCATATGAACTTTGGACTGGGCATAAACCCAGTATTCGGCATTTACACATTTGGGGTTGTCCAGCTGAGGCCGAATGAATAGAAACTGGATGCTAAGACGGTTAGTAGCTATTTTGTTGGATACTCTGAAAAATCCAGGGGTTTTAAGTTTTATGATCCCACTTCTAGAACTATTTTTTGAGACGGGTAATGCTAGGTTTTTTGAGGATATTGAGTTTGGGGGATGGGGAGATAAAGTTGTTAGAGATTTTGTCTTTGAGGAAGAACATGTGTCTTTCCCTTAAGTTGTTGATCTTGGTTACATTCCTGACACGGATCACACAACTCCGGTTCAAGACAATCTCGAAAATCTCCCCCATCAGGACCCTGATATAACTAATGAAAATCAAACTCAACAACCTCAAGAAACTGAAATGCCATTAAGGAGATCCACTAGAGAGAGGAGAAATGCAATTTCGGATGATTATGTAGCATTTCTCCAAGAACAAGAAAGTGACATTGGACTTGAGGAAGATGATCCAATCAACTTCCGTCAAGTCATTAAGTGTTCTAACTCTCAAAAGTGGATTGATGCCATGAATGATGAGATGAAGTCTATGAGCAATAATGACGTTTGGGAGCTTGTTACATTGCCCGAAGGTATTAAACCTATTAGTTGTAAATGTATTTTTAAAACCAAAAGGGATTCAGGGGGCAATGTTATTAAGTACAAAGCTCGTCTTGTAGCAAAAGGCTACACTCAGAAAGAAGGCATTGATTATAAAGAGACTTTCTCTCCAATTTCATCGAAAGACTCTTTCAGGACTATAATGGCTTTAGTAGCACATTTTGATCTTGAGCTTCATCAAATGGATGTTAAGACAGCGTTTCTCAATGGTGACATTGAGGAAACAATTTATATGGTGCAACCTGAAAACTTTGTTTCGGATGAATCAGAGAAGAAGGTTTGAAAATTAAAGAAATCCATCTATGGGCTCAAGCAAGCTTCTCGTCAATGGTATTATAAGTTTCATGCAGTCATTACATCTTTTGGTTTTGAACCGAATATTGCTGATGGCTGTATATACCATAAGTTCAGTGGGAGTAAGTATATTTTTCTGGTTTTATATGTCGATGACATACTGCTTGCCTGTAATGACATAGCATTATTGCATGAAACTAAGAAATTTCTTTCAAAGAAATTTGAAATGAAAGATCTTGGTGAAGCTTCTTTTGTATTAGGAATTCAGATAAAACGAGATCGCTCTAAAGGTGTTCTCGGTTTGTCACAAAAGGGCTATATCGATAAGGTTCTGAAAAGATTTGGCATGCAGGATTGTAAACCAGGCAACACCCCTGTTGCTAAGGGAGACAAGTTTAGTCTCAAACAGTGCCCAAATAATAATTATGAAATTTCGGAAATGCAGAAGACGCCTTATGTTTCGGCTGTAGGTAGTCTGATGTATGCTCAGGTATGTACACGACTTAATATAGCATACATTGTTGGGATGTTAGGCAGATATCTAAGCAATCCGGGAATGGACCATTGGTAGGCAGCCAAAAGGGTCATGAGCTACTTACAGAGAATAAAGGATTACATGCTTACATATCGGAGATCGGACCAGTTTGAGATCATCGGGTATATCGACTCCGATTCCTTTATGCTAATAACAACAGTAGTTTGACAAAAGCAAAACATATGAACGTCAAATTTCGTGTTGCTAAAGAAAGAGTACAAAATGGACAGTTGTGCATTGAGCACATCAGTACAAACTCCATGCTTGCGGATCCGCTCACTAAGGGATTGACACCAAAAGTATTTCATGAGCATATTGCTTGTATGGGTGTCAAATCAGATAAGGATTATGTATTTTAGTGGGAGTTTTGTATTGTAAATTTATGTATTGTCCATTATATTCAGAAATTTAGTAATTTCAGTTATGTCTGCGCAGATATTCAGTTTTAAAGTTTTGTACTCTTACAGTTTATGATTGATCCCAATAAAGAGAACCAGTTGGAAATAGACATTATATTGACCACACTTTATGTTATTTCCATGCTACATACCTACACTTGATCCATGTCATTGGTTATATTGATATACGTGATCTATGATTGGTTCTAGTTACGAATGAGTAACTAAGAGCTCTTAGGTCCTATGTTGGTATGATTGATGGACCGGATTGTTCATGACAATTAATTGTGATAGCAATTTTGAGCTCATAAGGTTATAATGTAACATATAATGCTAAGGTTTGTGCATATGTATGTGTATCTCGTCCAAGTGGGAGATTGTAAGACATATGGATTTATATCAAGATATATGGACTTATATCTACATACATATGAACAATATATGGATAAATTATATGTTATGTGCTATCTTTTGGTTTGGCCTAATTTTGTGGTCTTATGGACATTATGTTAAGGGGCCAATGTGTTGTCATATAAAGTGTAGGACTAATGTGTAGATACCCAAAAGGGTAACCTTAGTTAATGATGGGCTAACTAAGGTTACATATATGTAACCATGGTTACATGCTTGTGACTCTTGAGTTATGTAACTCTTGAAGTTATAAAGTGGGGGTTATAGTTCCCACATTATTGCAAGACAAGACTCTTCTTCCTCCCATTGAATTAAGAGCAAAAATACACCATTGTTGTCTTGCAAATAATTGTGGAAAACCATATACCAATTTTGATCATTGTCATATTATTATTGTGGTGATACTATTCACATATTGTTCAAGTCTTGTGAAGAATTCTTGTGGTGACATACAACTTCAAGACATTCTTGAAGAAGGTTCAAAGGAGCAATCTTCATAAGGACTCAAGGACAATCATCAAAAGGAGGTTCAATAATTTCCACACATGGATTCAGGTTAGCTTCCGCTCATGTAGTTTAATTTCGAATTGTTCAATATGAAGGTTATTGTCTTTAGTAGGAATCATAATCCTAACAAATATATATAAATTATATAATTAGTATATAATTTATGTATATTGATTAAGAAAAATAAAAATCGAATCTGATAGGATATTTATGAAAAGATTCTTTCACTTAATGGACATACATTTTTCCTCAGACAAAACACAAATGGAATACATAGCCAACGAAAGCACTTTTGTATCTGTTGGATGATTTTAAAATTATCTTCACTCTCTTGTCACGGTTTAGAAGAAGGACGAAAAAGAAAAATGAAAGAATTTAACATTATTTCCAAATTGGTGGAAGTAAATTAAGTAAAATATTTCTAATTTTTCAATCATTTGGTGTATTACACTTGGGTTGTTAGAGGTTAAGATTGATTATGACACTAGCATCTCTTAATGAGAAAAAATTAAAAGTCGTGTTTTAGCTAATGCAGCGTAGCCGCTCAACTCGGCACATTTTCTAATCATAAGCTCCAGATTTTATTTCTTTGTTTAATTAGGTGTGTGTTAATTTAGGATGAATATATCTTGCGCCATTTCTACAATCAACTTGACTATGTCGTCTGCTCTGAGTTTTCATGATATAATGCAATAGCTAATATGAAATAAAAAAAAGTTCAGGTTCTTGCCTTCAAGTTTGTTAAGGGACACTTGCATCTACATTCGTTTTTGGGTTACGTTTTAACTTATGTTTGTTTAATAAAAAAGATTATACTCGCTTTTTCGCATAATCTCAGTATACGGGCTAAAGTAACAAAGTCGATCACGCAAAACTTCAGCATTCTAGCAGACAGGCCTGAAGTTTTTGTTTGTAATTGCTGAACTTAAGTATAGTACTTAGCTGAAGTTTTGTTCTCTATTTGCTTAAGTTTTTGCTTATAATTGCTGAACTTAAGCATATAGCTAAAGTTGTGTTCTCTATTTGCTGAAGTTTTTGTTTGTAATTACACTAAATAAGCTAAAGTTTTTTTGTCCTTGATTCATTAGTTTTGTCATTAAGCTTTTTAAAAAACATCAGCAGAAGATGCTAAAATTATTTAGTTCAATTATAGAAACTATCACTAAATAAGCTGAAGTTTTTTTTATCTAGGATAAGTTTTTCCAAAAACTTTAGCAGAAGCTGCTGAAGTTATTTAGTTCTTTTGTAAAAACTTCAGCACTGATGTTTTTATATCCTGGATTCATTAGTTTTGTCATAAAGCTTTTTCAAAAACTTCAGCAGAAGTTGCTGAAGTTATATAAAACTTCAGCACTATATAAGCTAAAGTTTTTGAAAAGACTCTCTAACACACTAGATAAATAATCAGATTGCCAACAGTATCTAAATCATAAATTTTGTAAACAATAAATGTGAAAAGAACAACATTATCATTGTCTACTAACTTACGTATTATCCACTAACTTACGTAATTATTTATAGTTTGTTTTTAAATAACCTGATAAACATATTAATGGCAATCATCTCATGTAGGGGCATTCATGATTCGGTTTGGATCGATTTTTCCTAAAAAGAAACCAAACCAAGTAAGTCGGTTTTTCAAATATTAGAACCAAACCAAACCAATTAAGTAGATTTTTCCTCGATTCGGATTATGATGGATTATGTGGGTTTTTCGATTTTTTCGGTTATTTTCGATTTTTTCTTAACTATAAGACATACACTATCAAACACATATTCTGGCGACCACATTTTTAACGTATCACTATCAAATCAATTTCCCTTTGAGAAATCTATTATTTACCAAGATATATTGATGATAATTTAATCAAATAGTGATAAATAATTTAACGACTCAATTAAAAATATATTATTTTTAACATGAAATGGATTCTTACTCTTAACAAAAGAAAATTACCAATCAAACTAGAATGTAAAGGTAAAGAACTATAATAAAGTGCAAACTATTAACATTTACCATAATTTTTTTGAAACTTTGTATAATACTTATATATATATATATATATATATATATATATATATATATATATATATATATATATATATATATATATATATATATAATAAATTTGAAATAACTAATCCTATAGTCGGTTTGGTTTGATTTTTTTGATTTTTTTTAAATTAAAACCAAAACCAAATCAAATTTGATCAATTTTTGAAACTCAGAACTAAAACCAAACCAAACCAAAAAGTATCGATTTTTTTGGATCGGTTTGGTTCGATTTTTTCAATTTTTATAAATACCCCTAATCCCATGAACTGAAGTTTACCAACAGCAGAAGAAGGAGGAGGAGGAGGAGGAGGAGGAGGAGGAAAAAGGAGGCTGGAGTTGTTTAAAAAGTGAGTACAAGTTTAAACGTTTTTTAAAAAAAAATAATATAGGTTAAATGGGGACAACCAAATAGGACGCCCCGTGCAATGTTTACATTATTAATCATGTCAACCGAGTTTACGTGTTATTATAGGATGCACTTGACAACAAATACTGAATTCAGGACTTATTGTTTATGGGTTTCTGTAATGATCTCGAGTAAATTTTTAATAATAAATAAATTCACATTTAAATATTTAATAAATTTGTCAAACATATTGAAACTGTTTACATAAAATATATTGAATTTACGTGAACCGATAGGTCGGGACTTGACAACCAAATCATAACATGAAATGAGGGAGTGGAAACCCGTTAAATTTTCTTCGTCTATCTTGTATATAGGATAAATATTTAATTTTCTTAATTTTTTCATATATTTACTTTTTAAATTATTTTTAACTCCTTTGAGCGAAAGTCTTACATCCGTTGCTGACTCCGCTAGAGAGGAGGGGTCTAAATGCATGTAACTCAAATTAGGGGTGTATATTCGAATCGATTTATTGATAAATTGAATTGATTATTTGTTATTAATTTATTATTTTCGTTTTTGATTTTAAATTTTTTTTATTGAGTTATCGATTTCGATTTTGATTTTGTCATCTTTGATTATCCGTTTATTGACAAATCGATAAGATATACTAATTTTTTGTTACCCTTATTCTATAATATCCTTTATATTACTTTAAATCTCTAACCCTATTATTTCATCTACTATATTTAAGGAATTATCATATTTAAAGCTCAAGGGAATGAAGTTCAAATTAATGGAAAACAGAATTAGCCGTGATGAAATATTTTTATTTTTTTTATACTGTTGGAGTGTTGGTGGCATACATTTGATCCCTTACTTTAATTTCGTTGCATGTACTTGTTGACATAATTTTTATGTTATAGACGATAATCATCTTATTTTAGCATCTATATTAATTAGGTGTATTTATAGCGCTATACTTTTAGTGAAATCTCAAGAACTTTTTTATTGATGTAATCGATAATCGTATCGATAAACCTCAAAAATCAATAAATTAAAATCAAAAAATTAAATTTTATTAAAATGATAATAATAAATATATACATACAAATTAATAATTAATAAATAATTATCGATAAATATCAAAATCGAATGCACACCCGTGACTCAAACGACGAAAGGGTCTTTGCCTAACTAAAGGTTCCTTATTCTAATATATCCTTTTAGAAAAGGTTACAGAGGTTGATTCGAATATCAAAGAAAGATACCGGTGGGTTATAACAATAATTCTCAAGATAATCAATAGACATGTCTGGTAGGTGTCTGTACTCACTTTTTTATTATATTTAATCTTTTTATCTATTAAAAAAGGAAAATATAATTATTTTAGCTGAGTTTCTTTTTTGTAGAAAAAACAAATAATTCTTTTATATTTGGCTAATCTTTTTTGTTGTATGAAAAGGTTTGGACTTCTATAAATTAAAAATATATTCTTCTCATTCAGTAGCATTCACAATGTAGCCATATGAGATTTGAGAGTCATGTTTAGGGAGAAAACTTTACAGAACAAGTGTTAGTGTGTCATTTATGTTTGCCTCTTTGTGAGGTTGTTCTCTCGATATTTTGTAATCTCTTTTATTACAGTGAATTGCCCATCTCCATCCTGAATGTAAGTCAGTTGACAAAACCACGTTAGGTATTGTATTTCTTTTGGTATATATCTCTTTATTGCCGGACTTATCGTCGTTTAAGGTTTGCTTTACTACCTTCCGCATGACCCCTTATTTAATTTTTTCGTCCTAACAATCTCTGCATTCTCGGACTTAAAAGATCCATTTAGATATATAATCATATTTTTTGCCAGACAGTAGTCAAAGGGCAGCTCGTTGCACCAACGTATGGTTCAAAAAAACTGTACTTCAACGAGTATGATGTAAACAGTATATTTTAATTATTATAAATATTAGTAATTATTTGTATAGCTCAAACCCATAACTTATGAATCACAAACAACTTTACAGTTACGTCAAGATGTTGGAATAAATCCGACTATAAAACTGTAGCCTTCATATCGAATTATCTGGAACTATAACATAAGCGGAAGCGTACCTGAATCCATAAGTGGAAGCCCCTTGATCCGGCTTGAAGATCGTCCGAGGTTAGATTTTTCACTTGATATGCAAGCCAATTTTTGCTCTCTCTATCAATGGGAAGAAGAAGAGAATGATCTTGCATCAAATGGGAACCATAACCCCCTCATTTATAAGCATGTAACCCAAGAGTCTCATGCATGTAACCTTAGTTAGCCCATCATTAACTAAGGTTACTCTTTATGGGTATCTACACAAAACTTACATAGACTCTATACTTTATATGACAATGTATTGGCCTACTTAATAATAATATCCCAAAGACCACTAATTTAGGCCAAACCAAAAGATAGCACATAACATATAATTAATCCATATATTGTTCATATGTATGTAGTATAAGTCCATATGTCTAACAATCTCCCACTTGGACGATATACTTATGCATATGTACAAACCTTAGTATTATATATTACATTATAACTTTAAGAGCTCAGTATTGCTATCAAAATAAAATTGTCATGATCAATCCGGTCCATCAATCAACATAGGATCTAAGAGATCTTAGTTACTCTTGCGTAACTAGACCCAACATTGATCACGTATATCAATATAACCAACGACATGGATCAAGTATATGTGTGTAGCATGGAAATAACATAAAGTGTTGTCTGAAATAGAATGTCCATTTCCAACTGGTTCACCTTATTGAGATCAATCATAAACCATAAGAGTACATAAAACTTTAAGACTGAATATCTGCAGATAAAACCTCAAAGACCGAATTACCGAATGTACTGGACAATACATAATTCTATAACACAAACTCCCACTAACACTCATAATCCTCAACTGATTTGACACTCATGCGAGCAATATGCTCATGAAATACTTTGGGTGGAAATCCCTTAGTAAGCGGATCCGCAATCATGGAGTTTGTACTGATGTGCTCTATGCACAATTGTCCATTTTGTACCCTTTCTTTAACAACCCGAAACTTGACGTCCATATGCTTTGCCTTCGTCAAACTACTGTTATTGTTAGCATAAAGGACTGCTGATCTATTGTCGCATAATAGCCTGAATGGCCTTTTAATATTGTCTACTATGCGCAGTCCACTAACTAAGTTTCGCAGCCATAATCCCTTATTGGATGCCTCATAACATGCCATGAATTCCGCTTCCATGGTGGAAGTCGCCGTAAGAGTTTTCTTGATGCTTCTCCAAGAGATAGCACCGCCAGCAAGCATGTAGACATAACCTGATGTAGACTTCAGACTATCTTGACATCCAGCAAAATCGGAGTTGGTGTACCCGATGATCTCAAGCTGGTCCAAACTCCGATATGTGAGCATGTAATCCTTTGTTCTCTGTAAGTATCGCATGACCCTTTTGGCTGCCTTCTAATGGTCCATTCCCGGATTGCTGAGATATCTGCCCAGCATCCCAACAATGTATGCGATATCAGGTCATCTGCATACCTGAGCATACATCAGACTACCTATAGCCGAAGCATAAGGTTTCTTCTCCATTTCCATGGTTTCAAAACTATTCTTTGGGCATTGTTTGAGACTAAACTTGTCTCCCTTAGCAACAGGGGTGTCGCCTGGTCTACAATCCTGCATGCCAAATCTTTTAAGAACCTTATTGATATAGCCCTTTTGTGACTGACCGAGAACACCTTTGGAGCGATCTCGATGTATCTGAATTCCTAATACAAAAGAGGCATTACCAAGATCTTTCATTTCAAATTTCTTTGAAAGAAATTTCTTAGTTTCGCGCAATAATCCTATATCGTTACTGGCAAGCAGTATGTCATCGACATATAAAACCAGAAAAATATGTTTGCTCTCACTGAACTTATGGTATATACAGTCATCAGCAATATTTGGTTCATAACCAAAAGATGTAATGACTTTATGAAACTTGTGATACCATTGACGGGAAGCTTGCTTGAGCCCATAGATGGATTTCTTTAATTTGCAAACCCTTTTCTTTGAGTCTCCCGAAACAAAGTTTTCAGGTTGCACCATATAAATTGATTCCTCAATGTCACCATTGAGAAATGCTATCTTAACATACATCTGATGAAGTTCAAGATCAAAATGTGCTACTAGTGCCATTATTGTCCTGAAAGAGTCTTTCGATGAAACTGGAGAGAAAGTCTCTTTATAATCAATGCCTTCCTTTTGAGTGTAGCCCTTTGCAACAAGGCGAGCTTTAAACTTAATGACATTGCCCTCTGAATCCCTCTTGGTTTTAAATATCCATTTGCAACCAATTGGTTTAACACCTTTGGGTAATGAAACAAGCTCCCAAACGCCGTTATCGCTCATAGACTTCGTCTCATCATTCATTGCATCAATCTACTTTTGAGAGTTAGAATCTTTCATGGCTTGACGGAAGTTGATTGGATCATCTTCCTTAAGTCCAATGTCACTTTCTTGTTCTTGGAGGAAGACAAGAGTATCTTCCACCATTTCCAAGTTTGCCTCATGTTCTTGGAGAAATACAACACAATCGTCCGGAATTGCACTTCTCCTCACTCTAGTGGATCTCCTTAATGGTACTTCAGGTTCTTGAGGTTGTTGAGTTTGATTTTCATTAATAATATCAGGAACTTGATTAGGGAGATTATCAAGATTGTCTTGAACTGGAGTTGTGTGATCCGTGTCAGGAATGAGAACGCCCTGATCAAGATCAACAACTGGAGGAAAAGACACATGTTCTTCTTCAAAGACAAAATCTCTAACTTTATCTCCCCACCCCCCAAACTCAATATCCTAAAAGAACCGAGCATTACCCGTCTCAAAAATAGTTCTAGAAGTGGTATCATTGAACTTATACCCCCTGGATCTTGCAGAGTATCCAACAAAATAGCTACTAACCGTTTTAGAATCCAGTTTCTTTTCATTTGGCTGTAAGGCCTTGCCTTAGCTGGACAACCCCAAATGTGTAAGTGCTTTATACTGGGTTTATTTCCAGTCCAAAGTTCATATGGGGTTTTGATTGTAGCTTTAGTTGGAACCCTATTAAGTATATATGCTGCGGTTTTCAATGCTTCTCCCCAGAGTGAGTCTGGCAAAGTAGTATGACAAATCATACTTCTCACCATATCCTTTAGTGTCCGATTTCGTCTCTCAGCTACGCCATTCATAGTAGGACTGCCTAGCATAGTGTACTGAGGAACAATCCCACACTCATCTAGGAATTTGGCAAATGGCCCTGGACGTTGTTCACCTGAACCATCATATCTACCATAGTATTCACCACCACGGTCAGATCTAACGGTTTTAATCCTTTTGCTTAGTTGATTTTCAACTTCGGCCTTATATGATTTGAACACGTCTATAGATTGGGACTTCTCATGAATGAGATATAGGCCATAACGAGAGTAATCGTCTATAAATGTGATAAAGTATTTTTGACCATTTCTACAAGGTGTAGGGAATGGCCCACAAATATCCGTATGTATCAATTCTAATACATCTGAAGCTCTCTGGGCACCTAATCTCGTCTTGTTTGTTTGTTTACCCTTGATACACTCAATGCAAATATCCGAATTTGAGGAATCAAGAGAATCAAGAATTCCATCTGACACGAGTTTCTGGATTCTTTGTTTGGATATGTGACCTAAACGCTTGTGCCAGAGTGATAAGGAATTCTCATTAGAGAATTTTCTTTTGGTACCATTAGAACTTGTATGCAAAGTTTCGTTATGTGAGGTTATTATGTCAAACAAATATAGGCTATCATATGCTGATAAAAGACCAGTACCGATAAGATCTGAACCTTGAAAAAGACTCACTTTATTGTTACCAAATGAACAAGAATAACCGGATATGTCCAATTTGGGAACAGAAATTAAATTCCGTCTAAAAGACGGTATAACAAAAGTCTCATTCAAATCCAAATAAAAACCAGTCTTAAATAATAGCCTAAAATTTCCAATAGCCTCAACTTCGACCCTTTTACCGTCACCAACATAGATGTATGTTTCACCATCACTTGGTTTACGGCAGTTCAGGCAACCCTGCATAGATATACTCATGTTAGTAGTAGCACCAGAATCTACCCACCAAGTATCTTTAGGTACCGAAATTAAATTAACTTCAGAACAAACAAGAGCAAGAGATATACCCTTTTCGCACGCCAAGCGTGGTATTTGGTACAATCTTTCTTCTTGTGATTAGTCCCCTTACAGAAAAAGCAACCTGATTCTGTAGTTTCAACCTTATTTTCCTTGTGTTGCTTCTTATGGGGCCTTGAGACTGCAACTTCCTTATTTTTCCTTTTCTTGTTGTCTCTAGAAGATGATGCCAAATGAGCACTTTCTGTCTTATCTTGCTTTATTCTCTCTTCCTCTTGCACACAGTGTGAAATGAGTTCATTAAGAGTCCATTTCTCCTTTAGGCAGTTGTAACTGACCTTAAACTGATTAAATTGTCCAGAGAGAGATCAAAACTAAGTACACAAGTAGTTCCTCAGGTAATTGCAACTTGAGTGACTTTAGTTATGAAGCAATATGAGACATTTCTAAAATGTACTCCCTTATGTTTCCTTTGCCTTTATACCTCATGGAAACAAGTTTACTCAAAAGAGTACTAGTTTTCGCCTTTTCGTTTTGTGCAAAACGCTTTTCAAGGTCCTCAAGGAAAACTTTGGCATCATTTTCTTCAGTCATATGCCCCTAAAAGATTCTGGAATTGCACATTTCATGATCATAAGACTCATGCGATTTGAGCTTTCCCACTTCTCCATCTCCTTCTTGTCATCAGAAGAAGATGTATCCTCAAGAGAAGTAGGTTTCTCAATCCGAAGTGCAAGGTCTAGATCCATGCAACCGAGAACTATCATAATGTTTTCTTTCCATTCCTTAAAATTTGTGCCATTAAGCACAGGGATGCTGTTAATGTTCGCAGATATTGTAGCAGCTGAAGAATTCACTGAAAATAGAACAAGGACAACTCGAAACATGCTTACAATTATTTGAATTTTAACTTTAGTATATAGATTCAAAATAGGGCAAATCCCATTACAAGATACCTAGCACAACATTGACTTTAGTCTTTAGACAGAAAATCAACTTGTAATTGGTACTCTTGGTGTAGTAATCAAATATTGACAATAAACTCCTGTCAAATATCAAGCCTTCCTTTGGGCCGACTTAATATTCACATGGAAAACTTAATAATTGTCACATATTTATCACCACAAGCATGCTCGAATTCCTGCCAAATAACAACCTTCCTTTGGGCCGGTGTTAAACGCATGGAATACGAACATACACAGTCATCTTATATCTTAAAATCAATCAATCTTCACAAAAGAGGTTACTTTGGTAACATAATGTTTCAATTGATTAATTTAAAATATTAGATGCAACATGAATTAGTTCTTTAAGCCATATGTTGAATCTTAACCGAAAATTATATGTTTATAAGGTAAAATCTGAATAATAATGGACAAAACATTAATGTTTAATCTTGCATTATGTCTCCATTAATGTCCCCAGAAAAAAAACGTTTCTTTAATAATGGACATGAATATTATAATATTAATCTTGCATTATGTCTCCATTAATGTCCCCAGAAAAAAAAAAAACGTTTCTGTTAATAAATTGCCAGATAATCGATTATCACGTCCTGATAATCGATTATCTTGGCCTTCTGGAATTTCCAATTCTGCTGGAAATTCCAGGATAATCGATTATCCTAAAGGGATAATCGATTATGCTGGCTTTCTGGAATTTCCAATTTTGCTGGAAATTCCAGGATAATCGATTATCACTTATTGATAATCGATTATCTTGGCCTTCTGTCCAACTTTATGGGGCTTCCAACAAAAGGCTTAAACAAGGAATCATATTCAACAATCGAATTTTATGCAAATAATTTCAACATTTCTATTCATCTGGTGATAGCAAGGTATCGAAATACTGAAGTTTATCATCAACAAATCACTCATCAAAGCATATAGATTCGATATCTTCAAAAAATTCCTTACAAAATTATATATCAACAGCAAGATTCAATCTGAATTCATAATAACATATTAGCCACAATATTGTACTAGATAAATTCAGTAGCATACGAAATTCTCGAATTGCGGTTTTGAATTACGTAGCTATAAAATTTCCAAATAACCCAATACGAAGGAGGCTCTGATACCAATTGTTGGAATAAATCCGACTATAAAACTGTAGCCTTCATATGGAATTATCTGGAACTATAACATAAGTGGAAGCGTACCTGAATCCCTAAGTGGAAGCTCCTTGATCCGGCTTGAAGATCGTCCGAGGTTAGATTTTCCACTTGATATGCAAGCCAATTTTTGCTCTCTCTATCAATGGGAAGAAGAAGAGAATGGTCTTGCATCAAATGGGAACCATAACCCCCTCATTTATAAGCATGTAATCCAAGAGTCTCATGCATGTAACCTTAGTTAGCCCATCATTAACTAAGGTTACTCTTTATGGGTATCTACACAAAAATTATATAGACTCTATACTTTATATGACAATGTATGGGCCTACTTAATAATAATATCCCAAAGACCACTAATTAAGGCCAAACCAAAAGATAGCACATAACATATAATTAATCCACATATTGTCCATATGTATGTAGTATAAGTCCATATGTCTAATACAAGACTCTATATTTCTCAATTTATGGAGCATATATTAGATGATTAACGCAAGGAAAGATTCTGCTTCTCCTCTGATACATGGATATTATCCTCGTTTAGTTCAAAAAGTAAAAAGAGTGTAGTCTTTTTAATACTGGGCAATGGATTGTGGTTTCAAACTAAAAAGGATTTTGTACATGCTAAAACCTAAATTGACCCGTAACTTAGTACTTTCTATAGGGCAAAGACACGATCTTTTACGTGATATTTTAAATCAAGAAAAGATCAAGTCAAAACATGGGCCAAAAAGAAAAACCCCATGATTTTTATGATAAAAAGCTGCTAAACTTTTAGTTTGTTTTATCCAATAAAACATCTTTAACGATCTATCTGCTTTAGTTTAATCCACTTTTTAAGATGTAACTAAGCATAAAATAGAGAAGGAAAAAAAAACGAGCCATTGGATTTTGGAAGAAGTTTGAAGAAAGTACAAGAACTAGTATAGTCATTTTGTATAAACTATGTTAAAAAGGTGAGTGACAATTCGAAAAAGAAAGCATTGATAAGTCAATCAATAAATTAAAAAGCACACCTGATAATTATTCATTCAAAGAAACAAATATCTATGAAAGATAATCATTATCATAAGTCACTGCAGAAATCCCATATACAATAGTGTACCAGGATTTTACGATAAGGTGTTAGCAGACTATCTATTCATTTTTTGACAAGTATTTTATGTTTGGTCATTTGTTTGGAAAACCAGGTCTCCCAACATTCTTACAAATTAACCCCCCCCCCCCCCCAACACACCTTACACCCACTGTGCACATCTTTTAACTAATTTCTGCAATTATTTTGGGTAAAAATAATTTTTAGCCTGCAGCCAATATTATTTATAATATTCGATAATCGTAAAAATATATAAATTTGTATATTTTATATATAACATAGAGAAATGTATTTATATAAAAAAAGTAGGCTATTACTTTAGGAGTGATTATACGTTATCATTTTTTCAGTTTTTCGTTTGATGACCATATATTAATTCCAATTAATTTTAATTCACACTGAAGCGTTTTCTATCAAAATTTTTTACATACTCAATATTCGAATCCAAAAATTATGGTAAAAGTTTTATTCATTCCATAAAAATGCGTGGCCGTACTCATAGACCTTTTTGAGATTTGGGAGAAATGTCCATCTTTATCTTGAAAAGGAAAAACAAAAGAGAAATGGGAATTAAAACCATAAGGAAATGAACAATTTTACTTTCACTCCCACCTCATTTTATTTGTCTTGAATTTTCAAAGTTTTGAATTATGTAATGAAACTTCTTCAATTTATTTTCTTGCAATCTTCAGAATTTAGTTTGGAATTCCGAAATTCGAAGGATTTAGTGTCAGATCAGTGCTTGAAATAAAATTAAAAACGAGTGCTAAATAAAATAGAGGAGAACTCGGTAAATTAGAAATCTTTTATTTTTTACTCTCTTTGGAGCCTATTCTATCTGTTGTAACTAATAATAAGTAACTGAACTACGAAAAAAGTGCCTAGACTTTGAACTTCACAAGTATAATAAATAGAAGTCAATTTTTTCATAATATTGTTTCCATCATATCAAACAGACTTTGTCTCACTGACCTTCCTTCTAACTGTATCTTTTATATGTCATTTTTAGTGAATCCATGTGATTAGAGACTCTAATATTCCACATGCATGTCTTAGTTTGGTGTATATGTATATGGTAATAATTTTTGTTAGGTAGCTGTAGTATTCTATTATTGTTATGTATTGATTCATGTAAATAAAGCCGGTTAGATAAGCCTAGAAAAATAGAGTATACCTAGAAATTATTAGCATATTGTTTGGAACACGTCAAAAAATTCAGTGACCTAGCTAGAGCTGTCAATTAGTCAAATAACTTTATTAATGTTTACTTATGAAAACACTTGGGATTTCTTGGAGTTTAAGGGAAAGACTACTGACTAAAAAACAAAGCAAAAGTCTATGCATTACTATACTATATACAGCACAGCATTTTCCAATAGTATTTGAGATGAATCTCCAATCACCTACTGTTGTTCTTTTCTTTTCTTTTTCTTTTTCTTTTTCTTTTTTGTTTAAGTTTTATGTGTTGATGGTATACAAATTATTTGCACAATCAGATTGCTTATCCGGATAATACAGGTAAACCTCTTGATAATCATATTGGTGATCTGGTAAAAAGAATACTGCTTTTATTCTAATATAATGTTATCTATTTGACTCGACACGAAATTTTAAGAAAAAATTAGACTTTTAGAATATGTGATCCTAAACAAGTCATAACATTTGTGTGGCTATAATTATTTTGAAACTTATGGTGTTAAACACGTCTGATCGTTTGCGTAGGTAAAAAAACTTCTCATTAAGCCTAGGAAAATTTAAATTAAATTATTTTTAAAATTTAAAAAAAGATCACTCCTTTTAAAGTAGACTAAAAAAGAAATTAGTTCACATAAATTAGCGAGACTAAGTAATATACTAGTTGATAAAAAAATGGTTACAACATTCGTGTATATACTTAAATCTTTTTATTTTTTGGCAAGAGATAGTTGTTCAGCAAAAGTAAGTTAGAAATAGGTTCTGTCCTTTTGACTTTGTAACTCTGAAAGGAAAATTTCAAAATCCCTTCTATTTTACTGTTATACTCACCCCCCCCCCCCCCCCCCCCCAAACCAAAACTCACTCTATAGTATTAATATAAAGCTCTACCTAGCAAAGACACCCTTGTCCATCTGTCTATATAGGTAGAAAGAGAGTAGAGGAGAAAACATATCCTCCTCTTCCATTTCTGTAGACAAAGATTCTCAGAAAGATTAAACACTAGAGAGTGGGAGAGTACTAGCAATAAGAAAGGAATATGGGGAGAGCTCCATGTTGTGATAAAGCAAATGTGAAGAGAGGGCCATGGTCTCCTGAAGAAGATGCCAAACTCAAAGATTTCATTCACAAATATGGAACTGGTGGAAATTGGATTGCTCTTCCTCAAAAAGCTGGTAACAACAGCTTCTACTCCACTAGTCCTCTATGTCTATGTATTTTCTTTTATTATTATTCATGGATAGAAGCGATAAAGGTTTAAATCTCAGTGGATCGTGGTAGCAAGGCCACTCCGCCATTTATAATATCTTTCTTGTGTATTCCACCAGTTTCATATGTGTATGATTTTTTTTTATTAGTCATAAATCAAAGCGACAAAGGGTTAAGTCTCAGTAAATTGTAATAGCAAGATCAGACTCTACCGCTTATAATGTTTCGTCGCGTATTTTACATTGTTTGTTTGTATATATATGTTTGAATATGAGGGGATGAAAGCTTATATTTATACTTTGAGTGGATTGAGTTTTTTTTCCTTTTTGCTGCATTATTTATGATTTGATGAGATTTATGTTTTGAACTGCAGGACTAAAGAGATGTGGGAAGAGTTGTAGATTGAGATGGCTAAATTATTTAAGGCCTAATATCAAACATGGTGATTTTTCTGAGGAAGAAGATAGAGTTATTTGCACCTTGTATTCCACCATTGGAAGCAGGTACAATATATACCTTTTTTGAGTCTTAATATTTTTTCCATTTTTTATCATCTTTCTGATGAATTTGAGACTGAAACAAAAACTGTTCCCACTAAAAATGGAAAAGAAAAACCTCAATAAGTAAGGAAAAGGAAAAAATAATGAGGGCTCAGAAAGAAATGCAAATAGTCTGTTGGATTTTTAATTAAAGATTCTGCCATTTATGGACATTTTTTTCTGCATGCATGCCAGGTTTAGATCTAAGATCAAGTCTTTATTTACTCAGTTACAGCTGTTAATTATTAAGACAAAGTTCCAATTTTTCTTCTTTCTTCTCTTTCTTTTTTTAGGAAATTTTTTCTCTAGTAAACCAATCAATTTTTGTTATAACATGTGCAATATATTATGTTAACAGATGGTCAATAATAGCAGCTCAATTACCGGGAAGAACTGACAATGATATCAAAAATTACTGGAATACGAAGCTCAAGAAAAAACTTATGGGATTAATGCAATCAACAAACCAAAGAAAATCACCATATTTTCCAGCTACTAATTCTCTTCAAACCCAACCCCAGATAAACTCAAGTCTTTTTAGAGACTTATATTACACCCCAAATAATAGGCCTAATATTACAGGCCTAAATCGTCAGTCCATTTCTTCTGCCCACCAGTCAAATTTTCTCTACACTAATCAATATCCTTATAATATCCAAAGTCATAATTTACTTATGTTTGGAGAAGCAAGTTGTTCTTCATCAGATGGAAGTTGTAGCCAAATGAGTTTTGGTAAAGAAATCAAGAGAGAAGAAATTATGAGTAATTGCTTACAACAAGGTCAAATTTCAAGTGTTAATGCTTTTGAAGAAAACCACCAGAATTTTACTCTTGATTATGGCAACAGTAGTAGTAATTGGTTGGATAAAAAACCGAATGTGTATTTTGGTAATAATATTACTACTCAACTACTTCAGTTTGATAATGTTGACGAAGTTAAGCAACAGCTAACAAGTTGTACCAATGGCAACAATGGCAGTACTATTGGATGTAACAACAACAACAGTTTGTTCGTGTTCAACGATGAGAATTATAACAAGTCAAATGAGATAGAGATGTTCTATTACTGAAGAAGAAATGACTGTTGAAAACTAAACAAATGTGCAAGTACCATTAGGAAAGGGCGTTTGGGTATGGGGGTTGCCAAGAAGATTCTGACTTTTTTTGGGGTTTTGTGTAGTTGTGGTAGAATTATTATTGAATGAAAAAAACCTTCTTGTACTTTAATTCGTCAGTACATTGATACTACTACAAAGTAGTAACAGCCTTATTCTTTATGTGCTTTTCTTTTTTTTTTCACTCCATGTCTGAGTAAGATCAACATTAAAGGGATAAAGTGTTTTCTAACGCATTTCTTTATAAATATGTAAATATTCGGCCATATCTATTTTTTTAAAGTCATATACATATATAGTACACGAATTAAGTATATATTAGCCAAACCCCCGTCATTACAAGACTGCTTATAAAAAAAATGATATATTACACCTACACTAACTATTTATAGTTTAAGCGATTTGGTAGAAGGCTACAGGGTTAATTCTTCTCTTCTTTTTATATATATCAAAATAATGAAGTATAAGACACTAAAAAAGTCATATAAAAATGAATTAAAGGCGACTTAGGAGAGTTCTTAAAAAACCATTTTGGAACCTTGTTTGTCTACGTATACTTTAATGCAATAGCTGCTTTTGTTTGTCTCTGCTAAAACCTATGCTCCCCAACCGTGCACCAATCAGCTTAGAAGTTAGAACTCAGAAATAAATGTAACTATACTCCACAGAAAGTTTAAAAAGTCTTACTGTTACCATTCACTCAAGGATCAGAAACTGAAAGACAAATGAATCAGTGCTTCACTTTTCTTCACTAAAAGAAATACTGTTTACATTAGTTTCAAAAGAGTTTAATCATAAAAACAAATGTACAATAAAAAAGGGAGATCATCAACTTGAAAATGAAACAGACATACGTTATATATCAAGCTTTATACGGTCGAGATCGGAATCGCCTATCACACGACAGTTCGGGATTGAAACGTAATAGTTTTGAAGATCGACCTCGGGTTCTGTCAGACCGAGGTACGAGGTCAGAATGTCCGTTTTTGAGAACATCGAGTCCAATGACCCCGGAATTAACCCGGACCCCGAATGAGCTCGAGGAAACATTGCCAGACCAAATAACAGAAAGCGATCTGTAACCGATAGGGTATTACTGCGGAAATTTCGGCACGTACCAAGGAGAAACCGGCTAATTAGCAAATCATTAAATTTTTTTACCTTTTATAGAATTGTAACTAAAGTTGGACTCCCCTACTATGTAAAGGGAGTCAGATTATTTGTAAGGGACATTCATTAAACGAATCCTAAAGCAATATAATATTATTTTCTTTTTGTAAGATATCGTTCTCCTGTATCTGATACCATTTGAATTGCGTCCAGTTCAAGTGAGACTCATTTTTTTCAAAGCTATAACTGTTCAAGTCGCACGGCTTGAATTTATTCTATCTTTCTTCGCTTTAATTGCAATTCAAGTCATCGTTTTATGTCAAATTTATCCACATATCCTTAAAGCCACTTACAAATTTAATTGTTATTCAATTTTGAGGGTAAACATTTGGCGCCCATTATGGGGCTAAGAATAATTGTGGTTGTTTGATACAGATTTTCATAACACATACTATTTTACACTTGTTCTTCGAAGTGTCTAATTTCAGGTTTAAGCTTGAAATGTCAAACTGACAATTGGCACCCCTACGTGCTAACAATGAGTCCGGTCACCACGGTAAAAAAAACAACATAGTTCCTAGTGACAAGGTACCGCCCGCTGATCCCATCGGAAATTTAGTCGCGAACCCAGTGGACGCTAACTCGCATGTGGCTATCAACACAAACGTGCCTACCTACCCCGAGAATAACATATGTGGTGGAGCCCGATCGGTAGCACATAATACTCAATACAATAGAGGAGACAGGATCAATCTACGGATAATCTTCGAAATGTTACAGGCTCAACAGGCGGCGATAGCTCAATTATAAAACCAAAGCTGTACACCGAGCATAACTGAACCCGATCTGTCCCAAAAAATCACCTGCATGGAAGAACCGGTCGCGGAGAAGTCAAATAGAGATGAGTCGGGGACTAACCCCGAGATCATAAAAATGCTCGAGGAAAGGATGATACGGATAGAATTAGGGGAAAAAATATCGAGGAATATGACAAGAATGTAGAAACTTAAAATTTATAGGTCAACCAAATCCCTAGAGCACCGCAGTGTTGAAAAAAATGGATTCCAAGAAGTTTGTGCAAAAACCTTTCCCTCTGAGTGCAGCCTCGAAATCGATCCCTAGAACATTTAGTATGCCCGATATTCCCAAGTATAACGGGACGACAGCCCCAAATGAGCATGACATTTCCTACACATGCTCCATCAAAGGGAACGACTTGGAGGATGATGAGATCGAGTCAATTCTGCTGAAGAAATTCGGAGAGACTTTGTCAAAGGGAACAATGATATTGTATCATTTACCACCTAATTTTATTGACTTATTTGCTACGCTTGCAGAATCTTTCGTGAAAGCACACGCTGGGCTATCAAGGTCGAGACCAAGAAGTCAAACCTCTTCAAAGTAAGATAGAAGGAGAATGAGATGCTCAGAGAGTTTGCCTCCCGGTTTCCAATGAAATAGATGGAGCTGCCACCGGTCACTGATGATTGTGACGTTCAAGCTTTCGCCCAAAGACTTAATGTTCTAAGATCGGAGGCTTCACGATAATTTAGGAAAAATCAGATAGAGTACCTGAGTGTTACTTAGGCTGATGTGCATAACCGATATCAATTAAAAATTAAAGTCGAATATGATCAACTTGAGGCTCCTTCCTTGTTGGTTTACCCTACCAGACCCGTCGATAGAATCAAGAGAGATATCGACCGTGAATCGAGGTCAGACATAGATCGTTACCTTCCATATAATGGATATCGGAGAAGCAATGGGTGGGTAAATTTCTATACATAATGAAACGACAAATGATTGAGGTTAGAGCATTCGAGGACTCGCGAGAAAGAACGTCTTTGACATGCCTATCTGGTCTAAAAAAGCACCAAGGTTATCGAATATAAATTTAATGTTGATACAGATGCCATTGTATCAGCTATCGGACACATCAAAGATACCAAATGGCCTTGACCTTTACAATTCGATACAACCCAAAGGGATCCTAACAAAATGTTAAAATATCATGGCACACATGTGCACAAAATAGAGGATTGTCGATAGCTAAGAGATGAAGTAGCCCGGTTGTTCAACAACGGGCACCTTCAAGAATTTTTGAGCGACGAAGATAAGAATCATTTTAGAAATAGGATTCTAACAAACAGACCCAACCAGAAGAACCTCAACATGTCATTAACATGATTATCGATGGAGTCGATGCCCATAAAAAACTGATGTTGGGGCGCACCAAAGTGTCCATTACAAGGGAAATGCGGACTCGAGATCACATATCAGAAGGAACCTTGTCTTTCAATGACAAGGACGCAGAAGGGAACGTGCAGCCTCAAAACGATGCACTGGTAATATTTGTACTCATAAATAAATCTCGAGTTAACTGTATGTTAATTGATCCAGGTAGCTTGGCCAATCAAGGGTCCTAGAATAGCTCGGCCTACAAGATCAAATCATGACTGCAGTCCGAGTTCTAAACGGATTCAACATTGCATCTAAAACCACTAAGGAAGAAACAACATTGTCGTGAATACCACCGGAACCATATAGAAAACCAAAGCTTTATGTGATCGAAGGAGACATGAGGTACAACGCCCTATTCAGGAGGCTATAGATCCACAACATGAGGGCAGTACCCTTGACTCTTCACCAAGTGTTAAAGTTCCCACACTGAGAGGGATCAAAACAATCTACAGGAAGAAACTGGCTGCAAAGGAAATGTTTGTAGCCGAAGAAGTTATCCCGGTATCGACACTGGCAACAACATAGGAATCGAGTTAGGATAAAAAAACAAGAGGCTAAATAGAAATTGTCGACATTGGCCACGACCAAATAGGATAAACAGGGGACTGATAAAGACGATGATTATGAGGTTCCCAGATCTTTTATAGTCCCTAATGATTTTGAAGCCACCAAATCAATGGTCGAGGAGCTGGAACAGGTCACGTTGATCGAGTGTCTACCCCATCGATAGGTATACTTGGGCACGTGGTTAACCCCAAGCTTAGGAAAAAACTCATTTAATCTATTATAGCTAACATAGATTGTTTCGCTTGGTCCCATCTTGATATGACAGGAATCCCACCAGAGATAATAACTCACAATTGAGCCTGGACCCAAAATTCTACCCGATTAAGCAGAAAAGGAGACCCTAGTCCCAAATCAAATATGCTTTCATCAAGGACGAGCATTTGCGGCAAACCTTCAGCATATTGAAGAAGTATAATATAAAGCTGAACACGGAGAAATGTGCATCCGGAGTCACATCAGGTAAATTGCTCAGTCTCATGGTATCCAATCAGTTAATCAAGATCAACCCCGACAAGATCAAAGCCATTGAAGATCTCGCGATCATAGACAACGTGAAGTCGAGCAAATATTAATCGGCCGCATATCCTCCCTAGGGTTAGCCATCTCGATATCCACAGATAAGAGTCACAAATTCTTTTCGTTGTTAAAGAAGAAGAAGAACTATTTGTGGACCCCAGAGTGTCAACGGGCCTTGGAGGAACTTATGCGGTATCTATTGAGCCCACAGTCTTTTTACACACCGAAAGCAGATGAACAACTATTCTTATACTTGTCAGTATCGGAGATAGCAGTAAGTGGAGTCTTCGTCCAGGAAAATCAAGGTACGCAATTTCCAATTTACTATGTTAGCAGGACCCTAGGTATGAATGAAACTAGGTACCCTCACCTAGAAATACTGGAGCTCGCTTTGCTAAGTGTGTCTAGGGAACTAAAACTATATTTCTAGTGCCATCCCATATGTGTTGTGACTATCGACCAATTGAAAAATATAATATATAAACCTGAACTCTAGGGACGATTGGACTAGTGGGCCGTGAAAATCAGCCGGTATGATACTGAGTATCAACTCCAGACATCCATTAAGTCTAAAATGTTGGTAGATTTTATGACCGACAATACGCCAGCTCTGATACCCGAGATCGAAAAAGAGTTGTTAGTAACTCGATGACATATTTAGGAATCAGGACCCTCTTTATTGACGGTGACTCGAGCGCAAAAAGGTCCAGAGTTAGCATCGTATTGAAGCCAACCACATGCAATGTAGTTATACAATCTATAAGAACTGTGAAATTGACTAACAACAAGGCCGAGTATAAGGCCATGATTGTAGGTCTCGAACTAGCCAAAAGCTTGGGGCGGAAGTGATTGAAGTTAAGTGTGACTCTCTCCTTGTGGTAAACCAAGTTAATGGGACATCTGAGGTCAGATAAGCGCAAAGGTACCTAGATAAGGCGCAGGTAACATTACACCAGTTTTGCGAATGGACTTTGCAACATGTGCCTCGGGATAAAAATAGCAAGGTCGATGCCCTAGAAATCTTAGGTCATCGGTCGAGGAAGTCGAGCTCAACTGGGTGCAGTCGTACACCTTATGAGATTGGTGGTGGAAGAGAGTCATGCCGAAATAAACTCAACAAGCTTGAATTGAGATTGCAAAAACAAATATGTAGAATATTTGAAGACTGGGAAGCCGCCCTCAGATCCAAAAGAATAGAGGACCCTGCAAACAAAGACAACTCGGTTTAGCTTGTTCGAAGACTGATCCTTGTTCAGAAGGATGTACGATGGCCCACTAGCAATATGTTGACCAGGAGATACCGAGTACGTTCTGATGTAAGTTCACAAGGGCACCTGCAAAAATCATTCAGGCGTCGAGTCATTGGTTCGAAAGGTAATAAGAGCCAGCTACTACTGGATAGATATGGAAAAGTACGAAAAGGAATTCGTACAAGAATGTGATCAATGTCAAGACATGCTTTGATGATACATCAACTCCGAGGGATGTTGCATTAGATTTTGTCACCATGGTCGTTCATGAAATGTGGAATAGACATCGTTGGCTCCCTTCCATGTCACCCGGTAAGGTTCAATTTATATTTTTATTATTAGCTATTTTTCTTAGTAGGTTGAAGCCCAAGCATACGAGAAGGTCAGGGAGAAGGAATTCATCAACTTTATTTGGGACCACATCATATGTCAGTTCACAATACCGACCAAAATCGTGTGTGACAATGGGCAACAATTTATCGGCATCAAAGTGACCAAATTTCTCGAAGACCATAAGATTAAAAGGATCCTGTCAATACCTTATCACCATAGTGGGAATGGACAAGCAGAATCAACCAACAAAACCACACTACAAAACCTCAAAAAAAGGTTAACTTACGCCAAAGGAAAATGGAAGGAAATCCTACCCGAAGTCTTATGGGCATACCGTGCAACCTCAAGCCCAGCACAATGGCCCACCAAATTCTCGCTAGTTTACGACATCGAAGCTTGAAATCGGTGAACCAAGTATCAGATTCCGACATGCAACTAAGGAATCGAATGGCGAGACCATGAGTATGAGCTTCGAGCTATAATATAAAAGGTGTGAATCCGCCCTCGTCTAGTTGGCCACCCAAAATAACGGATCAAGAGATATTACAATAGAAGAACGAACATTCGACACTTTAATATTGGGGACTTAGTACTAAAGAAGGTCACACTTAACACCTAAAACCCGAACGAAGGGAAGTTTGGTCAAAACTAGAAAAGGTTATACAAAATTCTCGATATAACCGAAAAAGAATCGTACAAACTCGAGGCAATGAATGGTGAACGGCTACCGAATAACTCGAGCATCACTCACTTAAAGCGATACTACTGCTAAGGTACGGCCCATTCATTTCCTTTTTGCTTAATTTTGAACTAATGATTGCATACCAACAAGAAGGGATACATATTTTTAGGTCTGAAAGTACGCGTTGCACTCCTTTTCCCTTGAACCGGTTTTGTCCCAAATGGTTTTTTCGACTAGGTTTTTAACGATGAAATAATGGATCGTGCTAAATTATCATACAAGGCGTCATGAATCGGTGTTAAGGATCGCATCAACAGTGTCCAAGGCTTCTCCCTATGATCAACCTCGAATACTCGAGGGCATTACCCACGGATATCGACTTTAGCAAGGGAAGAAACTTTGTGATTGAAGCGTCTCCATAGATAGGATTTACTGTAAGGGAAAAATGGTCAAATGAACTATGGCCACATAGACTACTCGAGCCCTGGCATAAAGCATGTACATATGAACAACTATTTTATACAAAAATAAAAAGAAGTTTTTTCCTTGTTGATAAATACCTTGCCCTTTTAATATATTTCCATGCATTTCTCAAGGAATTTCCTACATCGGATGCCCTAATGTTATCGAGTCCAAGGGCCACCTTAAGCCAAGTTGGAACAATCACTTTCACTCGGGGACTAGCGTCCGAAAATATGCTCTGATGGTTCGCTATTAGAGTTTAGGGGCGTAAGGCCTATCAGACAACGCCTCATACTTAAAGGCCATGGCCATCCCCACTCGGGGACTATTATCCTAGGGAAGCCCAAATAACTCAAGGTGACCAGCCCACTAGGAGACATTCGAACTAAAAAGGGCTATGACCAAATAAAAAAGGCTCAGAAACATCAGAGACCCGTAACAAAAATGACAGCCTTAAAATTTCTTAACTGATTCTAAAAACTAACCTCGACAAACTATAATCTGAGAAAGGATAAGTACTTTGGGTAAAGGTTTTCTGCCACGCTAAAGCCCCATGATACCTATAAAATAAAATAATGTTGAAGGCAAGGTTTGATCGAACACCAAGCATAAGCTAAACTATTTCATGCTAATGCGTTTTAATCTTTGCAAGTATAAATGACACAGCAAAAAACTTAGAAATTGCTGAAGGGATAAAAGTTTTTATATTCACATAAAGAAAAATTTACGATGGAAAAATGACCTCGATACAAATTCTTTATAGAGTCCAAACAGCCTCAACCAAATGGTAAAACAAAAAGTAAAAAACAAAAAAGTATTTACAAAAAGCCTAAGTGGCCTAGTTTTCATAGGGGACCACCTCTCCACCCTCGGTATCTTTGTCACCCTCGGACTCGCCCAAATCTTTGGGCTCCTCGTCATCTTCGGTATAGGCTAGTTTTTTGGCCTCGACTTTGAGCTCATTGGCACTCTCAATCTCAGCTGATAAGTCGAAACCCCGAGCATGAATTTCCTGAAGGGCCTTCATTCAATATTACCACTTAGTGTGCTTGATGATGTCTTTTTCTCAAACTTGAGCCGCATCGGCATCAACCTTATAAATGGAGACTATCTCAACGGCATCAACTTTAATTAATTTGGCCTCTGACTTGATCGCTTCAAGCATCGTGACAAAGATTATCGATAAGAGACGGTCGGATTCAATTGGGACTGGAGCTCCTCAATCTTCTTGGCCTGCACCGAAGACCTCCTTTATAGCTCGGAGCTAGACCTCAGTCAAAGACAGTTGGGCCCATGAGACCTCCTTTTCTGAGGACATACAGTCCATGTTCTTTTTCAATTCTTCGGCCTCGGCCTTTACCGCATTCATCTCTATCCGGAGCTGTCCGATCTGGTCAAGCTTCTGTTGGACCTACGGGTTTGGACCATTATCCATCGTATCTGACTCATTATCACTAACCTCAAATACTCTCCTTACCTGCTCGGCCAAGTTGGGATGCTCCTTTTAAGCTGCCTCTAACTCATCTTAGATTTTCATGACCTCCCCCTCACGTTGCTCACTAAAACATTTGTAAGCATCCCTTTTCTCAATGAGCCCTCGGGTTTCAGCTTCATGTTAGGTAAGATCTTCTCGATATCATAAAAATTCTCTTGATGGAGCACCGAGGCCTACAAATGCAAAGGAAAGAGTTACAATTTTTAATCTAAGTATAAAATAACAGTCATTAAGAGGCATTCGAAGTTACCCTGTTTAATGCATGTTGGGTTTCGTTGAATAGGCACGGTGCGTCCACCTCATTCATCTTTATTTGATCATCTTCGGTCACCAGGCAGTGAAGATAACTCGAAACCCCTACGTGGGCATAGAGGACCCGGGCATCCACCGAAATAGGCATAATAATCGACATCTTCTGATCAAAATCTGCGCTCCAAGCTGGGAACCGGTTTACTAGTTTTGGGCTTGAAAAATGCCCGCTAGTTCTTGAAGATGGACTCTTCCTCGATACCGATAAGTCACCTAATTCGGTTACGTCTTCCGAGGCAATAGAGTCTAAAACTTCAAAGATGTTCTGGAAGGGGTGTACCACCCTTTGGGGCCCCTCATTTGGCGTCTTTTTGGCCTTTGGGCATTATGGATCATGGAGTCGGTAAATGAAGGGCTCATAGAGATCTACCGCACCAAGTGCATCCTTCTGGGCATTATCCTCTGCCCGAGGAGCATCAGCTATAGCCTTTTTGTCGGCCTCCTCAACTTGGGACAAATCGACCTCGCCCTTCTCTAGTTCGGAGGCCTAAATCACTGCCTGCTTATCGGCCCCTAGTTTGAGGTAGTTCGATGTTGCCTCGCATGTGGGACATCAGATTAGAAGTTTCTTCTTCTTCTTCGTACTGATTCCTCAATCACTAGGTTGAATCTGATGGGAGCTCTTTGGAATTGGTATTTTTCTTGGATTTGCGTACCAGCCTCCATTTCTGTTTTTCCTTTTCCTAGTTTGGAGAACTCATAGCCTTTATCCTCTTCTTATACTTTCTCAAGGCAGGGGACTCAGTGAGGTTGTCCTTATTACTAGATGGAGGACTCATGCAAATATCCTTGGAAATACCTGCTAAGGAAAAATAAACAAGTAAGAATTGAACAGCAAAAAGGGGATCCAAGTGTTGCTCGCTCAAGAAAGTAATCTCATTGTGAGAATCGCTTTGAAAGTTCATGACATGCATGCTCGGTATCCATTTTCTATGAAACAATGTCCTTAACCTATTCCTTGAATCGAGGAACTACATCCAGAACATGAGCAACAACTGCATCAACACAGAACATCAATAAGAAAGGATAAAAAGAGATTAAAAATAAAATTCTAGGAAAAACGAAACTTTACTTACATTTTGTGTTCCACTCCTTGGGGAACGACATGTCCTAGGTCGGGATCAAGTCCGAGATATTCAATTGGACTAATCGGCCTAGCCAACCTCGGTCTCGATCTTTACTGATTCTTGAGAACGAGGCTTTAGAGGCCCGATGAATAATTTTAATCAGTCTCCCCAAAAGAATCCAGGACTATATAGGCGCACCAGATGGTCAACTGTAATGTGATAACCCGAAAGGTCATCTTATGTTTTTGAACCCAATTCTGCACTTTTAAGCTTTAAACACCTCATTTCATCCCTCCTTGATTTGCGTGTACAGTCTGGCCGTGTTTTCGAAAAGCTTTTATGTTAAAAGTTATAAAAATAAGAATTCTTGTCTAAAAACTTCATTTGAGTTGACTTCAATCAACATTTTTGGTAAACGAATAAGGATTTATAACTTGATGATTCTGGTGGTCTGTATCATGATTTGAGACTTGGACGGATGCCCGAAATCGATAAGAAGTCCCTAGCCCGAGATATCGGACTTTGTCGAAATTTGAAAGTTAAAGGCTTAATGAATTTGAAGTGTTTGACCTATAGCTGGCTTTGTGGATATCAGGTTCGTATTTTTATTCCGGAACCCGATTTAGGTCCAATAACTTATCTATGTAATTTGGTTAGAAACGGAGTTGGTTTGATGTGGTTCGGACGTCCGGCTGTGAAAATAGAAGTTTCAACGTTTTCTTGATAATTTCATTTAATTTAGTGTTCCGATCGTAGTTCTAGGTGTTATTTTGGATATTTGATCATGCGAGCAAGTTCGTATGATATTTTTAGACTTTTGTGCACTTTTAATTTAGATCCCCAATGGCTCGGGTGAGTTTCGAATAGACCATAGAGTGAAAATTGGATTTAGAAATGTTGTTGATATTTTCAATTCTGTTTCAGGCCTCTAATCTCACATATGTAAGATCAGGCATCGTAGTTGTGACATCTGAGGGGTTCGCATTAGTGAGCTACTCATCCCAATTGCATGTAGTTGGCTTCACAATTTTAACATTTGTAAATGATATTTCGCATTTGGGAAGTGAGTTTGGGAAAGGCAGTGATCGCATGCGATCACTAGGTCGCAATTGTGGAGATTCTTGTTTGCATTTGCGATCTAACCTTTGCATTTGTGAAAGAAGAAGGAGTGTGAAGGACTTCGCATTTGTTATGGTTCCTTCTCATTTGCGGGCTTTGCATTTGTGAAGCTCAGGTCGCAAATGCAACATCTGCAGCTGGGTAAAAATGACTTAGACGGGATTTTTGATTTATTCTTGAAATTTTCAAGCTCAAGAACTAGAGCCAATTTTCCAAAGAACTTTTCTTCCCCAAATTCTTGGCAAAATTGTAAACTAGTTTCATTCAGTCTTTAATACTTTTCCTTAGATTTCAACCTAAATTCTAGAGTTTTTCATAGTGTATTTGGGGGGTGGGGGTTGGCTAAAAATTAAGGATTTGGTAAATTGGTAATTTTGACATCAAATTCAGACCTAAATTGAAATTTTTAATAAACTTTTGTTGACTTTTGTTGACTTTTTAATAATGACCTAAATTGAATCATTTTCAATCGTGGGTAGTTCCTAAGGCTTAATTTTAATCATTTGGTAGGTAATTTGCTAGATTCTATTGGTTCGAATGCTTGTTTAAAAGACAAAGCGGTGGTTGAGCTTTGAGTTCAGTCTTTGGAGCGAGGTAGGTCTCATGGTTAACCTACACTTAAGGGAATAGGACTTATATTTCTATTTGCAACGTGTTTAGATGTTAGGTGCAATGTATAGGTGAGGTGACGAGTACCTATGCGTTGTTGTCGGATTAAAGCATCTGGGTGGGACTTGTTTTCTTGTAATTATTGCTTTCCTTGATCATGTTATCCATGTTTAGACTAGTATAATCAAGTTGATCGTTCTTATCATGTTTACGGATCTTATGGTAATAATTGAGTATTCATTTCAAAGTTGAGGTTGGTACTGTGGAACCAAATGTTGAAGTAACATTTGTTTTTGTTATTTCTATCTCCATGTTGTCTTTTTTTCATTGTTTTGTGGTAAAGGAGAGTGTTAATTCATGATGATGCCTTGCCATGTTATGAGAGAGTAAAAGCATGAAGGATTATCTCGTGCCATATTATGAGTGTTAATGCACGAAGGGTGATGTCGTGTCATCTTATGAGAGTTAATGCATGAAGGGTGATGTCGTACTGTTTCTATTGATTATATGGTGTGGTTGAGAGTAACAGCATGAAGGGGCATCTATTCATTTTCCTTTACTGTGTTTACTTGTTATTATCGGTTCAAGGTACACTATTGATCAAGCTCTCATTACTGTTGTAATTCTCTATCTTGTAATCCCCACAACATGTTCCCCCTCCCGATATTACCTTTCTATATTTTACTTATAGTTATTTTGTACATATATTGTTAAATTGCATAGGTTTATTATGTGGATATCTTTTCATAGCCTTGTCACTACTTCATTGAGGTTAGGCTCAACATTTACCAGTACATGGGGTCAGGTGTACTGATACTACACTGCACTTTGTGCAGATTTTGGTATTGGTCACAGCTGATCAGGAGGCGTATCAGATCGGCCCGGTTCATCGTAGACTCAAGGTAGATCTTTCGGTGTTAGCAGATTTTGAAGTCCCCGTCTATCTTTTTTGTTGTTACTATTTCTTTCACTAGTTGTGCTCCTTTCAGAATTTTATTTGTAGTAAATACTAGAAGTTCGTGAATTATGACTCCAGATTCTAAATATTTAAGATAATTGGGGTTTATGTTATTCCGCTAAGTAAATTCTAGTTTATGTTCAGCTTAACTATTCATATTATTGAAATTTGTTAAATTTGGTAGTAAGAATCCTCTAACGTTGGCTTTCCTAGTAAGTAAAATATTAGGTGTCATAGGTGAATGGGCATCCATTAATCTTGATCACAAAAAATCGGAGAAGAATAACTATCCTCCAGAACAAGGGGTGGATCTGACCAAGGCACACCTCGTACCTTTTACAAAATTGAATGATCACCGGGTCCAACGGGCCCAACGCAAAGGGATAAGTATAACACTTAATTATTCCTTAATGTGGATTGTGATATCTTCCTCGCGCTCGAGAACTACCACATCTTTTCCGGCCCAGTTATAGTCCTTTATGACTGTAGGGAGGATCTCTTCGGTGATCGAGCAAATCTTTTACTTTCCATAACAAAAATGAAAGAAAGTCAACATATTCCTGAAATTGTGGTCAGTCTAGCTACCCCTTTAGTTGTCGCCCTCTACTTCCTCATTCGCAATTACTACCACAAGAAAGTCTCCCATATCTCTAAAGGGGCTAATGCACTCCACGACTATACCTCGATACTTTCTCTCCCCAGTCTGGTACGGGTGAAGGTTTTTCAACTTTAAACTCGGCGGCCACCTAATACCCACCAGGAATAAATGCATCAAGAGGAGGTTCTGCTGTTGGTTCCTCGCCAACCGACCATGGTGAAGAAGCAGTTTCTTTTTGAGGAACTGTCTTAAAAATATTCACCATTTTTCTTTTTAATTAAAGGGTAAGATATGAATGAGAGGAAATTAAAAGGGGAAACTTAATGATTTGGAGTGAAGGCAAGTGAGAGTTCTTACAAAGACCTTAAGAAATTTGGATACAAGTGCTAGAAAATGCTAAGATTTTTAAGAACATGAGTAGAGGAGGTATGAAGAAATGAAGAAAGGGGTATTTATAGTTTTAGAACGATGATTCAAAATCAGGAGTGACCGACCAGCAACGAACGAGCATTTAATGCCTTTAAGATGCGACTGACGAGACATTTCATTCATTTTTTATCATTTCTGATACAGAGTATCAGGGCGAGAATAAGGAGCTCATATCATTTTTCGTCATTTAATCTCCGAAAAAATGAGGCGACTATCTGTATACGATCGAGATCGGGCTATTACATGACAGATCGGCATTGAAACGTAACAGTTTTGAAGATCGACCTTGGGTTTTATCGGACCGAGGTACGAGGTCAGATTGTTCGTTATCAAGAACATCAAGTTCATGACCTTAGAATCAACCTTGACCCCGAATAAGCTTGAGGGAACATTGCCAGACCGAATAACAGAAGGCGAAATATCCCTAACCAATCCGGTATCACGACGGAAATTTCGGCACGTATCAATGAGAACCGGCTAATTAGCAAATCATAAGTTTTTTTACCTTTTATTAAATTGTAACTAAAGTGGAACTCCCCTGCTATATAAAGGGAGTATGATTATTTGCAAGGGGCATTTATTACACGCATCCCAGAGCAATATAATATTAGTTATTTATATAATTAAACTATTGTTCTCTTGTATCTGATACGATTTGAATTGCATCCCGTTTAAGTGAGACTCATTTTTCAAGGCTATAATTGCTCAAGTCACACGATTTGAATTTATCTATCATTGTTCGCTTTAATTCATCACTTTGTATCAAATTAATTCACGAATCCTTAAAACCACTTACAACTTTAATTGTTATTCGATTTTGAGGGTATACGCAAGCTAAAAGCCTGCAAGAAGTATATTGTGAAAGCAACAAATGTTTACTTTCACATCGTGTTAATGAATAAGGTTCTATTGTTCCAACTTTTTAGTACTAGTTTTCATCTAACATTTGTTTTTCTTGATATTTCAATATGTATGCATATATTATCCTTAGTTCGTTTTCATATGCTTATATTGCTTATAGAACAATAATACCAGTTCCTGTAACAATTGCATTTGGCCGCCCTCGACCACAAACTGGAAACTTGCGAGAAGTTTTTTAAAACTAAAATTGATAAAATCTTACTTAAAATCAATCATGGCTCAGAAAATGAATGGATTAGCTATATTACCGATAAAAAAGAATTATTAAAAGGAATTTATAATAAATAATTATTTATAATTTTGCATTTCAAAAAACTTTAATAAAATAGATTTTAAATATACTAAAGTATATAGGATTTTTTTTTCTTGATAAAAGGGTTAAGGGCCTTTTATGCTAGTTTACTTGTGTCTGAGCGGCCCCTGACTGTAGTGGGAAAACTCATTAAAAATTATGTGTTAACTCCTATGAAAAAACTGGCCAAATAAATACTTCTCTTATTCGAGCTTAGGGGTCGAATGTTGTACTACTGGACATTATTCAACTAACTTTTGCTAGGTCTTCCTGTAGTTTGGTGGAAAAGTCCACTGTGCCATATATATTAGTTACTCAAGTATAGATAACAATTTCGCATTTTCTACTAATTTATTAAGTGTAACAAACTAAAGAAATTCAAGAATCTTGTATTATGAGAAAGAGTCATGCACGAAGGAAAATATATAATGATACATTGAAATACATATGTATTTGGGGATTTGCATGGCCGCTCAAGATTATTGGAAAGTGACAGGAAGATAAATCAAAATCTCAGTGTTATTTCAAAAATAAAAAGGCACAAATTATTTATATAATTGATAGCCAGTTTAATAATACTATGTGGGAGGGGACAGAAATCAACTCATGTACGTGCATGGCTAATATTAAAGTAAGGGAGAAAAAAAATATTAAGTTAATTGATGATTAAAAATAGTAAAATTTCAGACGTATATCACGGCAATGAACAATTTGATCTTTAATATCTGTATAATGGTCCCATAATATGATGGATAGGTATTGTTTATGATATGATTGATTGATCATTGACCATTGTTTCTTGAATAATTAATCAGTATGGGAAAGGGGTCCCCATTAAAGTTGACCATTTGCTTAGCAATATCATCTTAGCTAAGCTCAACATTAATTTAATCCACTCGCGAATATATTCCGTCCAGGCAAATTAATATTTATATTTTTTTAGTTTTTTATTCAGTATTCAGTATAGGTACTAATAATGATCGACTAAATTAAGATTTGCATCGAAAAGTCTCATATCACGAGGGTAAATATTCCTTAATAAAAATATTTTTAGAATTCGAGCTCGAGATCTTTGATTAAGGATAAATGAATATGTACCACTATACCACAACTGTTGTTGGTTTTTTCAAGGCAATCTTTATATTTTTTAAAACATAATTTCCTGCTTTATTTGTTTTCCGTCAAAACATTTACTTGTTTCCATCTTCTTTAAAGTTTGACTGATATTTTGTAATTTTTTATGCTAGTCATTTTTCAAAAAGTTACTGTACTTCAACTAGCGTTTACAACCCCATTTCTCTTTACAAAAATGTCCCTAATTATAACTTCAGTCAAAGAGATACCTTTTTAATTAATTCATAAACTAAATTAAAGAAGAACTTTTCAAATGAGAATAAGTTTTAAATGCATATTGTAATATATAATTGCAATATTGCATAATTTACCGTAAAATTTTCTTCCTTTTAAGGGTTTGTTAATCTGGGAAAATTGAACTTTTCTTTCTTTGAAATTGGATTCATGTCCCATGGTTTTTATGCGGTTTCAATCATCAAATTGCTATTAATTTGTTTGTTTTTTGTTCGCAAATTTAGGAGACCTTAGGTCAATGATATATGAATAATTAAGTTTTACTCTTATTTAATTTCCCCTTTATTTATAAAAGAGTAAAGTCCAAGACGATTGACAACAATGTAAAATAGAAAAAATATTTACGACTTCTTCTCTATTTATTGTCTACTTAATTTACTTATTAAACAAGTACTTACTTGTTTAACTTTTAGCAGAAACAATGTGAAAATGTTTGACGATACGCATCTATAGACTTTCTCTTTGTGTATTATTTTCTCGATGATTAATTACTTCAACTCAGAGATTTGCTAATCCGACCAATATCGTTTAACTTTTAGTAGAAAGAAATGAACATTTCAAGCTTTTAGCAAACAGTTGAATTTTGACCCTAAAATAAATAAAATGCAGTGATTAATTGGTTTACACCCCAATCTTATCTAATGCTTAAAACACAGATAATCATATTTTTCTTAACTAATTCTCATGATTATTTGCGTTCATCTAATATAAAATGCAAAAGTCATTTTCCTTGGTACTTGGCAGCTTTAAAGTCAAAATACAACTCATATCTAATGCAAAAGTAAACTCATGCACAACAATTTAAAGTCTTAATTAGGAGCATTTATTAGTTTCACTCGTTAATTAATGAAAGCTATATGAAATAATATGGATGTAGCACTTATTGCGACATTGAGAGATAATTTAAGAAAATATTAAACTACGTAAGATATGCACAATTTATATAGTGCTTCTGTAGTTCTGTATTGTGTATTAAAAATCAACAAGTTATGTTTAGTACTTCTATTATGTTTATCCTAATTTATAAGTCAATATTAAGTAAATAAAAGGAAAATAAAGACATTTCTTGAATACAAAGATAGACACATAAAATGTATACAATAATATAGTTCTATATTTCTTCCCCTTTCACCTACCTATGTCTATAGTTTAGGCCTAGAACTACTCTTACTGGTTTTGCAGAAATAGTTTCTGATCAAATCATTTATCCAAAGATCTAGTTTCAACCTTAAAGATGGAAGGTTCGAGCCACTTGATTTTGAGGTATTGACGTAATGATGTACTTTCTTAACATAAACTGAAATTAGTTATGCACTTCATCGATAGTCTGTCGTTGTGATTGGAGAAACTGCTGCAATAATAATGAACATTCTAATGGGAGAATTTGAATAATGTGGAAACCAAACATTGAGGTGAAAATATTGATGACTGATGAACAATTTATTTACTGGGAAATTCAGGAAAGAGGTACCACGTTCAAGACTCTAATTACAGTGGTATATGCAAGCTATGAGGCAAATAAGAGACAGCAATTATGGGATATGCTGGTGCATCTAGGAGTATCTATTCAGGAAAGCTGGCTGCTTAGTGGGGATTTCAATAATGGCCTTCACACAGATGACAGGAATGGATCACCAGTTACACATAGTGAGATTAAAGGTTTCCAGGAAGCAATAAACTCACTTCAACTTACTCAGTTGAAGAGCTTGGGATGGTACTATTCGTGGTGCAACAAACAACAACCTGGAAGAAGAGTGTATAGCAGGATAGACTGGGCACTTGGAAATGTGGAATGGATGCAGAATTATAGCCACATTGAAGCTGAGTTTCTAAATCCTGAGGTATAAGATCATTCCCCTATTCTAATGCAATGCAAAGTTGTGGATCTGAGAAGGAATTTGCACCCTAAACCTTTTAAACTGTACAATTCTATGATGGAGCATGCAGAATTTGCTAGTATAGTGGAAAGGGTTTGGAAACAAGAGGTCAATGGTGGTAATACGCATAGGGTATAGAATAAACTCAAAGCTTTGAAATGGGAATTGAAGGAGTTGAACACTTATATGGCATCCTATAGAATTCATCTCAATAAAGCTAGACAGAAACTTGAAGCCATTCATATTGAAATGAGGAGCAACAATATGGATCAGGAGCTAATAGATCAAGAAAAGGTGACTTTAATAGAAGTTTAGAAATGGAGCAACATAGAGGAACAGATTCTTCATCAGAAATGCAGGGCACAGTGGACCTCTTGTGGAGATTCAAATTCCAAGTATTTCCATGCACAACTGAAGATGGGGACAAACATGAATACTATCAACTTTATCTACACCGATCTAGGGGATGGATTATTTGATCATAAACTAGTGGAGGAAGAGTTTATAAAGTCTTTCAGCAAGATTCTGGGAGAAAGTAACTCTATATGTCAATGTCCAAATACTGAAATTATTCAAAAGGGACCTTGTCTTAGCATGCAGCAGAAACAATCACTAATCAGGCCAGTCAAAAGGGAGGAAGTTCATCAGGCAATCAAAGATATGCCCCATGATAAGGCACCGGCAGTAGATGGATTCCCAATTGAATTTTTCACAAGGCATTGGAAAGCAGTTGGTGATGATATATTTGTGGCTGTGAAGGAATTTTTTGAGACTGACAAACTGCATAAAGGAGTGAGTAGTACAGCTGTAACATTGATACCAAAAGTGCAAAATCCTAGCCAAGAAAAGGATTATAGGCCCATAGTTTGCTGCACAACTCTATATAAAATAATCACAAAATTCCTCACAGCAAGGATCAAAACAGTCATTGGTGATTTGATAGGAGGTTCACAGTCAGCTTTTATTGAAGGTAGGAGCATAATTGATAACATCCTATTTACCCATGACCTATTCAAAGGGTATAATAAGAAAGGAAGTTCCCCAAGATGTGTTCTAAAAGTTGACCTGAGGAAGGCATATGACACAGTAGAGTGGTCTTTTATAGAAAGACTACTGCTGGACATGGGATTTCCTTACAAATTCACAAGCTGGATAATGGAATGCATATCATCTGTTACATATTCCTTAATTTTAAATGGTGGTCTCACAACACCATTTAAAGGAAAAAGAGGCATAATGCAAGGGGATCCAATGTCCCACATACCTCTTTGTCATTGCTATGGAATATTTGCACAGGGAATTTATGCAGATGATGAAAAGGAAGGACTTCAAGTTTCATCCTAGATGCAAGAAGTTGGGGGTGGTCATATTTGCTTTGCTGATGACCTGCTATTATTCTGTAAAGCTGATGATCAGTCTGTTAGACTATTAAAACAGACTCTCCAGAAGTTTGCTGCAACATCATGTCTTCAGGCAAATGCAGATAAGTGCAGTCTACATAGTTGGGGTTCCCAATTGGCTCAAGGAGGAAATCATGCAAAAGTTGGGATTCCCTGAAGGTACCCTTCCTTTCAAGTATCTTGGTGTACCTTTGGATTCCAAAAAGCTATCTATTACACAATGCTGGCCACTAGTGCATAAGGTAACTTAGAAAATTAACTGCTGGACATCAAGACTAAAATCATATGCAGGCAGACTTTAGTTGATAAAGTCTGTATTATTTGGAGTGCAATCTTACTGGTCTCAGATTTTCTTGCTGCCTAAGAAGGTAATGAAGATGATTGAGGCAATATGCAAATCATTCTTGTGGACTGGTACAGCTACAGTGTCAAAGAGAGCATTAGTTCCTTGGGAAACAATATGTTTACATATAGTGCTGGGGGTCTTAATGTAATGAGTCTGCTATATTGGAACAAAGCTGTTGTTGCAAAGAACTTATGGGCAGTGACAATGAAGAAAGACAGCTTATGGATCAAATGGTTACACACTTATTACATAAAGAACAAGGCTATTGAAGATATGCCTACTTCTAGGAATGCTGCCTGCGTTGTGAGGAAAATTTTTGAGACAAGGAAACTAATAACATATCTTCAGGGTATCCATGGTAGTCTGGAGTGTAGATTAAAACAACTACAGCATGGAGATTTATTTAGTATCAAAAAGCTCTATAGACGGCAATTTCCCCAACTCCAGAAAGTCCATTGGAAAAGCATCATACTACAGGCACATCTGCATCCAAGATTCAAATTCATTCTATGGCTTGCATTGCATAGAAGATTGGCAACAATGGAGAGATTAATGAAGTTTGGTATACAGAATCCACAGCAGTGTGTTTTTTGTAGGCAAGCAGATGAATCATTTGAGCACCTATTTTTTGCTTGCCCGACATCTTTGGAACTATAGAATAGATTGTTAAGATGGATGGGATACCAGAGAACCATTTGTGATTGGAATAGGGAGGTTGAATGGGTTACCAAGAATGCAAAAAGGAGAAATGGTCTAGCTTCAATTGCCACATGTGTTTTTGGGATGCAAGTATATGTTATATGGAGAGAAAGGAACAAGCTTAGGTTCCAAGGAGGTAGCATAAAGGGGTCCTCAATTCATAACTGGAAGGATGCTTTGCAGAGGATAAATAGCTACCCTTAAGATATGGAGTCGATTTCAATTTTGTCCTATGAGCTTTGTATAGAATTGATGTATTGATGTATATGCATAGTCAAAGTAGAGACTCATTTAGAATACAAAATCAGAGGTCGAGTAGTTGGTCAGAAGCTACTGGTTTGTAATTGGTTTTTTTTGATGAAATGGAAAGAATCTGTTTATTCAAAAAAAAAAAGGATAGTCCGTCGCTAGCTTGTATTACTTATCGTTTAATAATGTATTGTATTGTAATGTATTGTTCGATAAATATAATGTTCGGATAGATTGTGTTGTTTGCTGTCGTTTCATGATATCACGCACCAGTAATATAAAAAATAAACTTGTAATATTATAAAGAAAAATTATGATACGGGATAAAATTATTATATAAAAATGTAAGATAAATAATAAAATAAAATTATTTAACAATAATTAAGGGTGAGATTGAGAGAAAAAGATAAGGTACAAATGCGATCACGCCAAATTGGTCGTTATATAAAGTGGCACATTTAGTCGTTACATAACAACAGATTTAACGATATGATATAATAAAATTTCATTAATAATCAAAAATAATATCATAATTAAAATAACAATACGATATAATACAACAAAAAACAACCATCCAAACAATAGCTCGTAGCTTACTAGAAATTGTCTGTAATTTATCGATCCCTAAATGAGATTAAAAGCAGATAAAATGTTTAGCTACAAAATCTGTGCATCACTACTTTCCTTTTTTCTTTTGTAGTGAGTGCAAATTAGAAAAGAAGAAAAAAACAAAAATATTAAAGTCGTAATGTGTACAACATGTGATGTCCCATGACCTGCTAGTTATAATTCTTTAAAGAATACAAATGGAAGAAGAAAGGTAAAAGCAAAGATTGACAACAAATTTTTTTTGTGGCTCGATGAAAATTGTTAGTGTCAAAAAAAAAAAGAAAGAAAGAAAGAAAGAAAGAAAGGTAAAATATGACAGAGGAAGGAATCACCTTTGGGAGATAGCCCTTTCACAAATACTAGAGTCCAAAATTACAACATGAAAAGATCTTTGGTCGGTTCTACTGTTTGCATCTCCTTGGTTTTGCTTTCTTCTTGTAAAAAATCATTGAGGCACTATTTGAATTTGTAGTCATTTTTTTTTATCTAATTGAAATATTATTATCATAGCGTATCTTCGTATAATCTATAAATCATCGGTTTAAATTGTGAAATCATCTATTGATTCTTGTATTAAGATATGTTGCCTACATCAAACCCCCTTGAATTGCAATTATTTCCCAAACTTACATAAATAAGGAATATACTTTGTGTATTGAATTATCCTTTTTTTTTAATTCTTATCAAATTGATGCCCATAGTGTGGCAGCTTAGAGTCCGAAGTGAAGTGCATAATTGAACCTAAATTGAGCACAAATATGTTACTTGCTGGAGTTGCATGTGTGACGAAAAGAAATTAAAAGTTCCACACAGAGAAGGAATATGTAACTTGCTCCTTTCTTTCTATTGTTCTTTAATAATTACGGTTTTTAGACCAACTTGCATGCATTTCGATCATTTAATCAGCACTAATATGTGTGCTGAATAACTATCTATCAAAGATTAGGTAACCTGAAAAAAATGTCCAGTATTTTTCGACTTAAATTTAAACTTAGATTTTCACAAATTACCAGTTTCTCAAGCTCATAGCACATATATAAAGGGAAGTAACTCGGACCTTGTGGTTCTAGATTTATTGGGGAAGTAATAAAAGAAAAAGAGAGAAGATAATTAACTGTCCTTTTTATTTTAGTCACAGCTATTGTCATATGAGATATGAAGCAAGAGAATGTCTTTTCTAAGTGAAGTGTAAAGGTCAAAAGTTTTGTGGAAATCATAACTGACAAACTGACACTCATTGAAATATATAAATGAATGAATACCATGAGTTTTATAAGTTCAGATTGAACAGTATATCATTTATGTTGTCAACAATCAGAAAGGACTCTCAGATATAACTCTGGAAGTTTTTGCTTAAAGATAGAAGCATAAAATTCTATCACACACTCAGCTTTCAACTCTGTCTCTCCTTCATTAAATTTACTAGATATTCTTCTGAGTTCAGATCTCTTCCTACCATTTTAATAAGAACTTAAAATTTTGTATGCTGATAGCCATGAAAACAACCATTACTATTTGTATTAGAGTAAGCGGGTTGTTTATATCGCAACTTTAAATGCTTTAAGTCCTTTCCCGAACCCTACGTGAACGTCAGGATACTTAGTGCACCGACTACCCTATCGTCTTAGTTTTAATCTGTAACACCTATCGAAAGTTTACTTGTTATTATCTATGAAGTAACATGATTATATAATTATTTTTCTTATACTATCAATGCTATAACTTAAACGTTTTTAATAAATGTATTACTAATAGACCATTCTCACTGAATCATAGAGGCCTAGGAAGTGTAAGTTTTGAAAGAAGAAAAGCCAAAGTGTCAAATCGGGTTATGAAGACTACAAATACAAATTACTAAGGCTAGTAAGGTTCTGTAAATCGAAGCACCACAAAACATGAAGGATAAGAACCGAGCATATATATATGTATAACATAGTTTTAAGCTTAGTTTCACTTGCTTGATAATTTCTTTTCGTAGAGAGATTTTTAATATATTATTAAAGAAAACTCAAAGCACGTTAAAGGAACCAACAAAATTCTTTACTTTTTTCTCTTGTCCTTTATCCATCGTTTAGTAGTATTAAGATGTTGGAGATATATGCAAGGCTATCACAAAGAGATGAGATGCCAAGGAGTTCTTTGAAAAATCTCGGAAAAAAAAATCATATAGCCAGATTTATTAGTAGTAATTAAAAAATAGTTATAATTTTAAAAAAAATCAAAATTTTAATTACTTTGTTATGTAAATATAAAATTTAAACAAAAATGCAGTTAAATTTATATAAATTACAGCATAATATGCTAGAGTTTTAATTTTTTACATATAAAATTTCAACATAATATACTGGAATTCCAACATAATATGCTGAAAGTTTATTTGCAGAAGTTTCATAAGTCAGCATATTATATGCTGGAACTTTCCATATTCAGCAAAATAGTGATCATATTTCGATGACTTTTACAAATACGAACTATTTTTTAGTTACCAGTTTGAAAATTGGCTAGCCTGTCATGACCCAAATTTAGGATTGTGACCTGCGCTTAGGAGCAAGTGCTCCCAAGTAAGCCTCGTCGGTAATTTTACAGAAAATCGGACAGAGTTTCCCCTATTTTTGGTCTATCCCAAAAGTTTCATGTCTCAATCTGCAACCAAACATCCTAATATTTTATCAAACAATGGACAACTTATCAACTTTACAAAATAGAAGTTTCCACCATTACTAATCAACCCACTAGCAATTAGAAATGGTAATTCTCTCCAACTTTAATACTACAGAACGATAGTCAGCATAAGACTAATGACAAAATAATACTCACGATACTAAAAGTATGACTATGGAGCGACTCTAAGAATTCAAAGAAAGAACATAACAATTGATAAAAATCTCCGCCTACGCGAACAAGTGCGAGGCTCACCAAGAATTTTTAACATGTGCGCTCTAATTAACGAAAAGCTCGCCGATGTCAACTGTTGTCACTGTAAAAAAAATTAGCGGGGAATGAGTCGCTAGCTCAGTGAGTAATAACACTTAACCACAACCTTTTTTAATTTGGGGACAAGTCAGAAACATGCTAGTATCTCAAAGAGAAAATAATATAAAAATACCCTTTCAGAAACAATAAATAATTTTCGGTCTCATCACGCTTTTCTTGTAGTAAAATATAATTAACAATTCAGTAATAAGCTCGGTAACCACTATGTAATATCAGTATTCACATTTTGGGAGGTTTCAATACGGATCATGTAATCGGTATAACTGTGGACTTCTTCGTAAGAAGTCAAATATAACAGTAGTCTCCACTCGAGGGAAATCAGTAGCAGTATGCTAGTTCTACCTTCCCACTAGCGAGCGCTATTACGGTAATCGGTAATTACAAGGTGCACCAGGTCTAACAAACCCGTCGTTAGCTACGGGATCCTTCAATGTCCACTCTCATTTATACTTGTCTCTGTAATCCGTATATATTTGTGAAAAATATTTTAAAACAATATAGGGCATTTCGGTTCTTATCAAATTATATAATTTCTTTTCGATAACGGTAAATTCAATTAACAGTAAAAAAAATCTAGTGATAACGAAAATATTTAAAATCATGGTATTCATCTCAAATAACTATTTCGGTATCATATCAAGTAAAATACTTGTCCCACATGCAACTCAAAATAATCGATAACATATTCATATTAAAAATCATATGTAAATCATGCATGTTATGAAATACAAATTGCGGTAAGATTACTACTCACCGTACTCGTGTTAAAATATCGAACTTGACGCTGCGAGCACTTCGTTCGACTTCTTCAACTGTCACGTAACATATGCAATCGAAGATACAACTGTTCCGAGCCAAAGAAAAGCTAAATTGGCGACACCTGATACTAATGGAAGGTTTTTTTGGTTTTTTTTTTTTTTTTGCCTTAATCATGTTTAGACTCCGTTTAGGTTTTATTCATAAACGTATGGTTCCTTTTACTCTCAAATCTTTTGATTTTTTTAATTACACTAAAACCCTATAAGACTAGGAAGTCCAATCCCCTTTTGTTTGGTTTTAGTTCGCCACTTCTCTTTTGGTGGGCTTTGACCCACCTAATTTTCATTATTTAATTATTATTATTTTGGTTATTTTCTTATAATTTATTATTATTATCATTATTATTACCAATACACTCTTATTTAAAAAAATATATAGGGTATTACATCCTTCCCACATTAGGAAATTCGATCCCCGAATTTAACTCAAGTACGTACCTATAGACTGAAACAAATGGGGGTACTTGACTCGCATCGTATCTTCTCTTTCCTAAGTAGCTTCTTCAATTGTATGATTTCTCCATAAGACTTTCACGAACATGATTTGTTTTGACCGCAGTTTTCTTATTTGCCTATTAACAATAGCCATTGGCTCCTCCTCGTAAGACAACTTCTCATCAAGTGGTATAGTCGGTGCTTCAATCACCTGAGATGAGTCTGATATACATTTTCTTAGCATTGAGACGTGAAACACTGGATGAATAAAGGACAACTCAGGAGGAAGTGCCAAACGATAAGCCACAACTCCCACTCTGTCTAGTATTTCATACGGTCCTATAAACCTGGGTCTTAACTTGCCTCTTTTCCCAAACCGCATCACACCTTTCATAGGGGAGACTCGTAGGAACACTTTGTCTCCAATTGTGAACACTAACTCCCTTTTCTCTTATCAGCATTAGACTTTTGTCTGCTTTGAGCTGCAAGCAATCTCTGTTTGATCAACTGGACCTTGTCCATAGCTTCTTATACTAGGTCGTGTCCCAATAAGTTAGTTTCACCAGCTTCAAACCATCCGATTGGAGAACGACACCTTCTACCATACAATGCTTCGTACGGTACCATTTGAATAATGGACTGGAAGCTATTGTTGTAAGAAAATTCGGCTAACGGTAGATAAGTGTCCCAACTACCTCCAAACTCAAGAATGCAAGTTCTCAACATATTCTCCAAGATTTCAATAGTACGTTCAGACTGCCCATCAGTGTGTGGATGAAATGCAGTAATAAGATTTACTCGTGTACCTAATGCTTCTTAAAAAGATTTCCAAAAGTGTGAAGTGAACTATGATCCTCTATCAGAGATGATGGATAGTGGAACTCCATGAAGTCGGACAATTTCGTTCATAAATATATGTGCATACCTGACTCCACCATATGTAGTCTTTACCGGCAAAAAGTGTGCTGATTTTGTTAGTCGATCGACAATCACCCATACCGAGTCATAACCTTTAAGGTGTTCGTGGTAGCCCGGTGACAAAATCCATAGTAATTTTTTCCTATTTCTACATTAGAATCACAATTTGTTGTAGTAGTCCTGCGGGTCGCTGATGCTCAGTCTTAACCTGCTGACAAGTCAAACAACTAGAAACAAATTAGCAACATCTTTCTTCATACCTTCCCACCAATAAAATTTCTTCAAGTCATGGTACATTTTTGTGGATCCAGGATGTATAGTGTATTTAGAGTTGTGGGCTTCTTCAAGAATAGCATGTCTCAACCCATCTACATCTGCTACACAGAGCATGTCACCCATTCGAAGAACGCCATCACTTTCAACAATCATATCCTTGCTTTTACCAGCTAAAACCTCATCTCTGTATTTACATAATCGTTCATCCTCATATTGGATAGCCTTAATGTGCTCAACTAATGAAGACTTAGCCTGAGCATAATCCAACAATGCCTCTGAATTTCCAACACTAAATCTGATACATGTATCTTCTAGCCTCTGAATATCTTTGGCCAAAGGTCTCTTTGCAACGGCTATATGTGCCAAACTCCCCATAGATTTTCTGCTCAATGCATCAGCAACCACATTGGCTTTTCCAGGATGATACAAAATAGAACAATCATAGTCTTTGAGTAGTTCCATCCAACGACGCTGCCGAAGATTCAGATCTCTCTACTGAAAGACATACTTCAAACTTTTCTGGTCAGCATAAATCTCACAAGTTTCACCGTATAGATAATGTCTCCAAATTTTTAGATCAAACATCAGTGCAGCCATTTCCAAATCATGTGTAGGATAGTTTTGCTTGTGCCTTTTCAATTGTCTCGAAGCATAAGCAATAACACGACCATTTTGCATGAGAACACACCCTGATCCCACCCTCGAGGCGTCATAGAATACTGTAAATCCTCCAGAACCTGATGGTAAGGCTAATATTGGTGCAGTTATCAAACATCTTTTGAGTTTTTGAAAGCTCTGCTCACATTCCTCTGTCCACTGAAACTTTGCATTTTTCTGTGTTAGCTTGGTCAGCGGTGCTGCTATACCCGAGAAATCCTTCACAAAACGCCTGTAATAGCCTGCTAAGCCTAAAAAGCTGCCAATCTCTGTAGGAGAAGTAGGTCTGGGCCATTTCTGCACAGCTTCAGTCTTCTTAGGATCTACCATAATTCCATCTTTGGATACAACATGTCCTAAAAATGCTACCGAGTCTAGCCAGAATTCACACTTTTAGAACTTAGCATAAAGCCGATGTTCTCGCAATGTCTGCAACACAGTCTTGAGATGATTCTCGTGTTCTCCTTGGCTACGAGAATATATTAGGATATCATCAATAAATACTATTACGAATCTATCCAAAAATGGCTTGAACACCCTATTCATTAAGTCCATCAATGCAGCTGGAGCATTTGTCAGCCCGAAAGGCATCACAAGGAACTCATAGTGCCCGTATCGAGTTCTGAAAGAACTCTTAGAAATATCTTCATCTTTGATTCTAAGTTGGTGATAACCATAACGGAGGTCAATCTTTGAAAAGTGGGCAGCTCCTTGTAACTGATCAAACATGTCATCTATACGAGGCAGAGGATATTTATTAGGTATTGTTATCTTGTTCAACTGTCTGTAGTCAATACGCATTCTCAGGATCCGTCTTTCTTCTTTACGAACAGTACTGTTGCATCCCATGGTGATACACTAGGTCTAATAAAGCCTTTATCTAACAAATCTTGTAACTGTTGCTTTAGCTCCCTCATATCTGCTGGTGTCATTCGATATGGGGGTATCGATATGGGTTGTGTGTCAGGTAGCAAATCAATACCAAAGTCTATTTCTCGTACTGGAGGCAATCCTGGTAATTCCTCGGGAAATTCATCAGAAAACTCTCTCACTATGGGTACATTTTCTATATTTATTGTTTCCTTTCTTGTGTCGTTTACAATAGCTAAGAGACCCAAGCAACCTTTCTTCAAAAGTCGTTGAGATTTCATTAAAGATACAATTTTGCAAGTCTCTGGAACCTGACTCCCTCTTAGAATAAAACTGGGTCCATTTGGTATCTCAAACCTTACTATCTTTGCAAGACAATCTACTATGACATAGCAAGACGATAACCAATACATTCCCATCAACATGCCAAAGTCAATCATATCAAGTACAATAAGGTCAGCTAGAGTATCTCTACCCTCAACCCGAATCTGACAGGCACGATACACGTATTCAGCTAATAGAGACTCTCTGATAGGGGTAGCAACTAGAAAAGGATCATTCAATAGCTCAGGCTGTCTACAAAATCTCAAAGCAAAGTATGAAGACGAATAGGAAGTAGATCCCGGATCAATCAACGCAAGTGCATCAAATGAACAGACAGAAAGAATACATGTAACCACTGCATTCGAGGCCTGAGCATCCTATCTAGTAAATGCAAAAACTCTCGCCTGACCTCTACCAGTATTCCCTTGTCCTTGATTAACAGTAGCACGGTCTACAGCACCTCGACCTCTATTTTCTGTACCTGTAGCACCTAAAGTATTACGAGTAGTCTGAGCCGGTGCAGCTGACTGAATAGAAGCCTGGTTGAAATTTCTCGGAGGTTGAGGGCAATCCCTCAAGTGATGTCCCAACTGGACACACCGAAAGAACTCTCCAGTTAAAACACGACATTGGCCCGAATGTGATCTACCGCAAGTCTGACAGACTGGAGTAGTGGCATATATCTGCCCAGAATTATGATGCCCAGAAGATGATGGTCCCTTATTACCATGTCTGTAAGGTGGTCTATATGTGGACTGTGAAGACATGTGTGTCCCTGTCTGATAACCATGTTGTTGTTGTTGTTGTTGTCTCTGGTTTCATGCTCTTCTATTCTCACTAAAACTATCATTGAAATCCCCTCCTGTCTTGGCCTTCTTACGTAATTCACTAGTTGCACGCTCTTCATGCCCCTTGTTTTCAATCTTTCTAGCAAGGTCGACTACATCAGAGCAGGATAAAGTTTTCATCTATGGGGCTACTGCAGTGTATAGACGACCAACCAATCCATCAACAAACCTCTGAATTCGAGCTTCTTCGGTAGGCACTAGGTGAGGAGCATATATAGCCAGCTTACAAAACATAGTGTTATATGTTGACAGATCCATATCTGGAGTCTGAACCAATCTCTAAAAGTCTCTAGCATGTTGTTGCATCAAATTGTCTGGAAGAAAATGATTCTTGAACAACTTAGTGAACTCATCTCATGTCAGTGGTGGTGCTCCTGCCGGCCTTGCTAACTATATAGCTTCATACCATGTGTTGGCCATATCCTCTAGTTTGTATGCTGCGAGCTCCACGGCCCTCTCACTAGAACATCCAAGAGCACGTAATGCCTTAAGTGTCCCATCAAAGAAACTTTGAGGATCTGGTGAATTATCGGGACCTGTGAATTTTGGTGATTTCAATTTCAGGAACTCGTGTAGGGATACTTCCTTATTCCCAAAAGGCTGAGCCGGTGTAGGTGCTTGTGTCTGTAAAGTAGCCTAAGGAGCCGAACTTCCTCCCTGAGTAGGCACCAATGCCTCTAACACATTCAATAACCTTGCCACTGCATCTGCAGGTAAGACAACAGTTGGTATTGGTGGTGGAGCATTCTAAACTCTCTGCTCTTGCACTTGATCTGGCATAACAGATTGGGTTTGACCCATGTTCCTAAGTAGAGGTTGAGGAGCAGTCTGTCTCTTAGTTTGATGAACCCCAACTTGACCTCCACCCCGGGTGGTACCACGTCCAGCACCACGTCTAGCAGATGAGGGTGTGCGTGTCCTAGCCATCTGCGAAAGAAATATTCCAAAGTCAATCATCAAGTTATATCAACGCACGATCAAAGAATGAAAGAAGGGAAAACATTCCTAGATGTTCAGTAGCCTCAAGATCATAAGTATGGCCGCCTACATACCCATGAACAAGATTTTACTAAACATTGCTCCATGTCTCAGGACTTAAAGCCTAAGCTTTGATACCAACTTTTTTACGACCCAAATTTAGGATTATGACCGGCGGTTAGGAGCAAGTGCTCCCAAGTAAGCCTCATCGGTAATTTTACAAAAAATCGGACAGAGTTTCCCCTGCTTTTGGACTATCCCAAAAAATTTATGCTTCAATCAGCAACCAAACATCCTAATATTTTATCAAACAATGGACAACTTATCAATTTTAACAAAACAGAAGTCTCCACCATTACTAATCAATCCACTAACAATCAGAAATGCTAATTATCTCCAACTTTAATACTACAGAACGATACTCAACATAAGACTAATAGCAAAATAATACTCACGACACTAAACGAATGACTATGGAGCGACTATAAGAATTCAAAGAAAGAGCATAATAATTGATAAAAATCTCCGCATACGCGAACAAGTGCGAGGTTCACCAAGAATTTTTAACATGTGCGCTCTAATTAACGAAATGCTCGCCGGTGTCAACTGTTGTCTCTGTAAAAAAAATTAGCGGGGAATGAGTCGCTAGCTCAATGAGTAATAACACTTAACCACAACCATTTTTAATTTGGGGATAAGTCAGAAACATGCTAGTAACTTAAAGAGAAAATAATATAAAAATACCCTTTCAGAAACAATAAAGAATTTTCGGTCTCATCACGCTTTTCTTGTAGTAAAATATAATTAACAATTCAGTAATAAGCTTGGTAACCACTGTATAATATCAGTATTCACATTTTGGGAGGTTTCAATACGGATCATGTAATCGGTATAACTGTGGACTTCTTCGCAAAAAGTCAAATATAACGGTAGTCCCTACTCGATGGAAATCGGTTAACAGTATGTTTGTTCTACCTTCCCACTAACGAGTGCTATTACGGTAATCGGTAATTATAAGGTCGCCAGGTCTAACGAACCCGCTGTTAGCTACAGGATCCTTCAATGTCCACTCCCATTTATACTTGTCTCTGTAATCCGTATATACTTGTGAAAATATTTTAAAACAATATAGGGCATTTCGGTTCTTATCAAATTATATAATTTCTTTTCGATAACGGTAAAACAGATCTAGTGATAACGAAAATATTTAAAATTAAGGTATTCATCTCAAATAACTATTTCGGTATCATATCAAGTAAAATACTTGTCCCACATGCAACAAAATAATAGATGACATATTCATATTAAAAATCATGTGTAAATCATACAAGTTATGAAACACAAATTACGGTAAGATTACTACTCACCATACTCGTATCGAAATATCGAACTTGACGCTGTGAGCACTTCGTTCGACTTCTTCAACTGTCACGTAACATATGCAATCGAAGATACAACTGTTCCGAGAGCACCTGATACTAATGGGGAAGGTTTTCTTGGTTTTTTTTTTTTTTTTGCCTTAATCATGTTTAGACTCCGTTTAGGTTTTATTCATAAACGTATGGTTCCTTTTACCCTCAAATCTTTTGAATTTTTTAATTATACTAAAACCCTATAAGACTAGGAAGTTCAATTCCCTTATGTTTGGTTTGAGTTACGCCACTTCTCTTTTGGTGGGCTTTGACCCACCTAATTTTTATTAATTATTTTTTTTGGTTATTTTCTTATAATTTATTATTATTATTATCATTTTTATTACCAATACACTTTTATTTTAAAATATAGGATACTACATAGCCCATGCATTTTCACAAAAAACTCCTCAGTTTAAAACTTCAATAAGATAGTTTTTGCAAGGAGGAGAAATGATCGAAAAAGTTGCAAAATAAACTTATGAAAACAAACCAACCGGATTTTTTTTTTGGCAAGACTAGGAATAATTCATCTACTACTAACACTCAAGACATACAAAAATATTGTTATGAGTTTTTCGAAATATTGATTTTCTATTTTCTTTTTGTATCATATAAAATTTGTATATTAGATTGTGGTTAAACTCAGACGGTGTGTTTAATATAAAGGAAAATATTTTTCGCAATATATATTTTAACTTTTTTATATTTGATTGGTTTAAAAGTTTTGAATTTTTTTTAACTTATATGTTCTGTTCATATTTTTTTAACAGTTATTATATTAATTATCAAATACTAATTAATAGTAGTTGAATCTTCCTAATTTGTTGAGTTAAAATTGAAGACCATAATATTCTAAACAAGATTTGGCGTAAATCAGATCAAATCATATTCTTCCAAATATTTCTATTTAGGCACGCTATAATTATGGAAGTAAATACTTTTTCAGATATTTTCCACCATTGATAGCCATTAAAAAGCTTGAAAGCATTCAAATTTTGGTTTTCATAAATCATTATTGTTTGGATTGGGTGTTGTTGAAAATAATAGGGAATATGGTTTGGATTTTATATCTCAATTTGAGGGATTCTGGTGAAGATTACACTTGGTTTTGACTGAAATTCAGCTTGAAACTCGAAGAAGAAGAAAAAGAAAACATATTCTAGAAATTGTAGATAAATTGTAGCTTATTTGTATTCTGATTGTAGATGCTTTATTTTTTGTTTTCACAAATAAAAAACGGGTAAAACTTTTACAAATCTTCTGAAAAAACGTAATTATGTCAATTACAATTATGTTACAATTGGATGGGAATTGGGATATAAAAATTTAATGTACCCAGTTTGTAGATATTTTATAGATAAGTTGTGGATTATTTGTATACTAATTGTAGGTGCTTTATTTTCTGTTTCACAAATAAAAAATGATTAAAACTTCTACAGATCTTCTACAAAAACCCCCAATTAAAAAATATTTCTAACTTATATGTTCTGTTCATATTTTTTTAACAGTTATTATATTAATTATCAAATACTAATTAATAGTAGTTGAATCTTCCTAATTTGTTGAGTTAAAATTGAAGACCATAATATTCTAACAAGATTTGGCGTAAATCAGATCAAATCATATTCTTCCAAATATTTCTATTTAGGCACGCTATAATTATGGAAGTAAATATTCTTTCAGATATTTTTCACCATTGATAGCCATTAAAAAGCTTGAAAGCATTCAAATTTTGGTTTTCATAAATCATTATTGTTTGGATTGGGTGTTGTTGAAAATAATAGGGAATATGGTTTGGATTTTATATCTCAATTTTGAGGGATTCTGGTGAAGATTACACTTGGTTTTGACTGAAATTCAGATTGAAACTCGAAGAAGAAGAAAAAGAAAACATATTCTAGAAATTGTAGATAAATTGTAGCTTATTTGTATTCTGATTGTAGATGCTTTATTTTTTGTTTTCATAAATAAAAAACGGGTAAAACTTTTACAAATCTTCTGAAAAAACGTAATTATGTCAATCACAATTATGTTACAATTGGATGGGAGTTGGGATATAAAAATTTAATGTACCCAGTTTGTAGATATTTTATAGATAAGTTGTGGATTATTTGTATACTAATTGTAGGTGCTTTATTTTCTGTTTCACAAATAAAAAATGATTAAAACTTCTACAGATCTTCTACAAAAAAACCCAATTATGTCGAAAATACCAATTATGCTACAATTGAAATGGGAATTGGGATATTAAAATCCAATGTATCCAATTTGTAGATGTTTCGTAGATAAACTGTAGATTATTTATATTCTGATTGCAGATGCATTGTTTTCTGTTTTTGCAAATCCAAAACGACTAAAACTTCGGCAAAATCTTCTGCAAAAAATAATCTGTAATTTATCTACAATTTCTGCAATATGTCGTTGTCTTCTTCTTCGAGTTTCAATTTGAATTTTAGTCAAAACCAAGTCTAATCTTCACCAAAACTCCTCAAAATTGAGATATAAACTCCAAAATATATTTTCAATAACACCCAATCAAAACAAATAATGATTTTGAAACCTAAATTTAAATTCAAAGCTTTTTAATGGCTGTCAACGGTGGAATTGCTGCTCTCTTGTCTCTTTGAAGGTTTGTTCTTCTTCATTGAGAAAATTTGAAGCTGAAGGTAAATGTGTGTATGAATTTTGAAGATTTGATTTCAATTTTGATGAACTTTGTTGTTCTTCATTGATGAACTTCAACTGGAGTAAAATGGGGAATCAACTTTGTTGAAGGGTTTCTTCAATATTTTGTGAATTTAGAGGGAGAATTTGGTGTCAGAAGATGAAAAATAGTAAAAAGAATGTGGGTATGGGTAAAACATGGGTGGGACTGAGGGGTTAGGAGAGAGAAACGTGCAAATTCCTTTAATTAAGGAGTAAAAATGTACAATTAATTATATCCTTAATTAATTATGTTATAGAATTCGTAATTTGGTATACTAAGTGTAATTAAGTCAAACCTTAAACATTGAGGGTAATAAGGTTTCCTATGTGGCATAGGAACTGTAATTACTTTTTATACACTAACATATCTTCCATTCCCCCATGTTTCACTCTCCACAACCCATCCCCATCCCCCACATATCTTGCACCCACCCACGATTTCACCATTTACAACCATTAAAAAGCTTTGAAGCTTTAAATTCGAATTTGGGTTTGAAAAAATATTATTTGTTTGAATTGGATGTTGTTGCAAAGAATTGAGAATTTTCTCTACGTCTCTCTCTATCTCTCAACCCTTAATCTATGTAATGTAAAGCAAAAGAAAAGAGAGCAGCAATTCCACTATTGACAGCCATTAAAAAGCTTTGAAGCTTCGATTCGAATTTGGGTTTTCAAAAATTATTATTTGTTTGGATTAGGTGTTGCAAATAAATAGAAATATAGTTTGGAGTTTATATCTCAAGTTTGAGGAGTTTTGATGAAGACTAGACTTGGTTTGACATGATATATATTATATTTACAAAATTGTAGTAAAATTGTATTCTATTATTTATATATTTTTCTTTTATTTATTTAACTATTATATAAAAGTTGAACAACATTGTATAAAAATTATATTTAAATTGTATGATGTTGTAGTTGTATATAACTAAGTAGAAATAATATATGAAAATTATAATTAAGTTGTAGAATATATAATTAGTTGTATAAAATTTATTTTTATTATGTATAAATAAGATACAAAATATGCAAGACATATTGTATAAATTTTATATAAAATTTATATGTAAGTTGTATGTTATTATAGTTATATTTAACTGGTAAGAATTGTGTGAAAGTTGTAGATAAATTATTTATTTTTACTATGTATAAAGCATATAAAAATATACAAAAAATATATTGTATAAAAGTTATATTTAAATTGTATATTATTATAATTGTATTTAACTGAATACCTTTAAAAACTTAGCACGAAACATTTTTTCCTTAGTAAAAACTTCTACTGTACAAATTGATTGAATCATCAAATCCAATGTAAATTTAACTTTACACGTGAATTGTCTGATAATAGAGAACTGTATGTTTGTAAACTCTTGATAATCGAACTATCCTCTAAAAGACGACTTCTTGATTTGCTTTGTATTAATCTGATAATAATAATTTAGTTATAATTGACTTTGGTAGTGTTTAATTGAAATTAAGTTAATCCAATTTAGCAACATTGTTGAACAATTTAATGGAGTCTAAACGTCACAAACGGTATTTTGTAACTAATTGAGCAAGTGAATAAAGGAAGAATAATAGTTAGTGTTTTAAATTTCAAGAGTACATCTCACTGTTAACATTGATGGAATGAAGAATAAAAACTTGCGGCTGAGAAAAGTTTGTAGAAAATGAGAATGAACTGAAGGCCAAAGCCGTAGATGTATTTACATACTTAAGGGTAAAATTATTGGATTATTGGTTAATTCGTTATAAAATTTGACAAACCCAAGTCCGAACCGATAACCTAATAGTACATAAATACTAAAGTATTACCGAATCATTAACCCAATAACTCGATATCGATAACACAATATGCTTTTTTGAGTCCGGGCTATCAGTTTTATTCGATATGTGCGCAGTCCTAATAAGATGGGATAAAGTGTGATACTAAATTTACACCATATTTGGTTGATGATATATATTTATCCGGGATAAAATTATACCGTCAACCAAATATGATATAAACTTAAGTCTCATACCTAATCCTGGATATCCCATCTTATCCCACTTTATCCTACATCAACCAAAAACGATATAAACATAATCTCATACTTAATTCTGAATATCCCATCTTATCCCACATTCCCTCGGCTACCTAATTTCAGAATTTCTTTTTCCAGACTGTATTAGCATGAAAACCACAGTTATGAGAATCCACAGGAAGTTTCAAAGTTGTAAGCAGGTACTTCAAAATCTAAGGAAAATCAATGATTGATGAAATCTTATTCACTGTAATTTGTTTCGCAATCACAAGACTCATTTGCTAACACATTTAACCTAGAAAGGAAAAGTTGTTTACGAGAACTCTCTTCAACAGATAGCTGAGTTGATCAAGACTCGTGATAGAAACTCAAAGAGCTCCTGCACCAAGAACAAAAGCATCTACTTAGACATCATCCTCTCCTATTCTTTGGGTCCACAATAATCTATATCCACAAGCTCTATATGGGGACAAAAACATGTTCAAGAGAAAACACGTTCCACAAACAAGCAATTGATCTTCCTACAACGGGGATGTATTTAGCCTTGACGCTCAGCCTCGACTAGAAGATGCGTACATGGACACGAAGTAACACCATTTCTCCAGAGTAGAGCTCCAAAACTATCAATTGGTAAGCAAAGACCAATTTCACAAACTTCGGGCTGTCACTCTTTGCATTAAGCTCCTGATTACCTTAAATGCTTTTACACCATCTATTTGTAAACCAATCAAATCTCATTATATAAGGGATCTCCGTTGACAAATTATAAGAAATTATGAACTCCAACAACATTTCAGCACAAGACAATTTTTTGATTGGATTAGTGCACACATACCTAATACTTATATCTTTTTTAATCAGCAATATGGTTAATCAAGTATATCACAGAAAAAGAAGCCATGCATACAACAACAACAACAACAACAACCCAGTATAATCCCACTTAGTGGTCTGGGGAGGGTAGTATGTACGCAGACCTTACCCCCTACCCTTGGGTAGAGAGGCTGTTTCCAAATAGACCCCCGGCATCCTTCCCTCCAAGAACTTCCCACCTTGCTCTTGGGAGACTCGAACTCACAACCTCTCGGTTGGAAGTGGGGGTTGCTTACCATCAGAGCAACCCCTCTTGTCATAAAAAGAAGCTATGCATGTGCAATTATAATTCATTTCCAACATTGTCCGCTTTTAACTATGGCATTCTTAATGTTAGATAAATCCCAACTGACCTCAGAAAAGAAGGGAATGAATGGTCGATGAAAGAGAGATAAACTATCTTATTACTAAACAGTTCATGGCCCTCTTCAGTAAGATTAGTAGGCTATGTCATTTCTATGCTTTCCTTCCTCCTCTTTTTTTTTTTTTTTTTTGGGGGGGGGGGGGGGGGGGGGGGGTGTATTTTGGATGCACTGGAGGACCACATAACCAATAACAATCTCTCAGAGGTCACATCAAAAAGTTGGAAATGACACAGAAGAAAGAGAGAGCCTTGACCTAGGTTGTATTACCAGAATGAAATTTAAACATTTTTTTGGGGAAGAATTAGGGCCAAAACTTCTCATTGTAATTAAATATATAGCTATAAAGATAATAAGAGAGATTTACCTGAATCAAGAAGCAGCACCAACAACTTCTTTGATAGTTTTAGCGTCAAAAATCTCGATCCAATAGCCATCAGGATCTTTAACAAATGCAATACCTTTCATTTTTCCTGCATAAAGACTTCCTTGTTTAGGAGATAAACTAAGTATTTGCTAAGATCAGCTGATTATATGATTAAAAACATAAAGGGATCAAAGCATTCAAGACTACCATCTATCAGAAATTAGACAGAATGAAATCCAATATAAAACAATAACAGACAAGGTAAAGGTTAATGAATTTAGAATGTGTTAGACAGGGAACATCCAATAACCTTTGAAGTCAAGCTACCAACAGATCATAACAAATATCAGAGACCTACAGTTTTCTTGCTTAAGCTTTCACTGTTAACTGGAATTTTCAGTTATATTGTTTTCTAGTATTTTTTATTAAATTGAGTATATGATAATCAATAAAAGATTAATCAGTAGCTTTTTGCGGTACAAGTGATTTTTCCTATACAGTAGCCAAATACTAGTTTTAGATATGAAACTGATTTAATATAAGGTTTCAGATTAAAATCAGGTAAAGACAACAAACATGTCATAGAAGCAGTTATCAAGGAAACAAGGTAATTAGTGTGTAGCTTCTCTGTTTGAGCGATCCGATGGTTTCTTATCTCGTTAGAGTTTCATTGTAGAATTAGAAGTCTTGGTGTAATATGAATGTAGTAAACGATCTAGATATAGTGCTGGAATTCTTGAACTTCCTTATCAAGTCCAGTGAAACTCTTGTACCTATAAAGACCTTCTTCTTGTAACTATATGAATAAAATTACTTACTAAGAAAGATAAATATATAATATTCAGTGCAGGTGTGCTTATAGAAGCTTTTAACAGAAGACATTGTCTTCAAACATTTCCTCAACTTCTACAGTTCTGCTAATTCTTATTTCTCAAAGCTTTTATTCCATTTTTTAATTAAAAAAGGCATTGCTATAGTATTAATCCTTTGAACACAAGTTATGACCTAGTTTTCAGCTCATTTTTTTCCTCAATGCCCACCATTTACAAAAAAAAAAAAGAACTTATAAAAGACTCCATTGACTAATAGCAGAACGTGCATGCACAGACACAGAAGAGAAGATAAGACAAAGAGAATGTATTTATGAAGGAGAAATGTCAAAATTTACTTCTAAAAATATGCAGTTCCGCAATACAAATGAGATTCATCCATCAAAGCTCATATAATCAAAGGCCATAGCATTTCTTTAGTGTTGCATTGACAAGTTCAGTTCAGTTGTTAAGCTTGCATTTTTTACACAAAAATTATCTCAAAGAGGCCTATAAAGTCTAAACTAAGGTTAAATTACCATCAAGAGGCTTCTTTACGAAATCCACACCCAGTTGTTCAAATCTCTGGCAAGCCTTGTAGACGTCATCAACAGTGACACCTATATGTCCTGAAAGAGGAGGAAACAAGTCAATCAGCATCAAAATAAGAATTTTAGCATCTATGGGGACATGCTCTAGTTCCTCACAGAATTGCCGGTGTATTGCAAGAAGTGAGCAGCGAAGTCAATGGAAATATACAGCCAAATACTTTCAAGTGCGCAACAATTGAACTTCACATATCTACATAGCTTAAGATGTTTGTCAAAAAACAGGGTTGTAAACTTGTAATATACAATATGACTTCATCTATTCTGGCAAAGGCTGTACTTTTTCCATCCCACCATACAATGCATACTCTTCATCTACCACGGACCATCTCAATTGACTTGACCAACTTCTTTACGGTGTAAACTCTTTGATTTCAAAGAAGCCAGTTTTTGAACAAACTTAACCCATATGTGAGCCTAGCTGTCATGATCATTAAATAATATAAAGTAGCTGCTAAGATGTTTAATCAAAGTCAAAGGGAGAAACAAACAATTGCCAAACTGCATTAGAATAATGCAACGACAATTAGAAATAAAATACATGATGAATAACGTGCATTTCTTACACTTTACATCAAGACATGACGAGGTTAAGGTTTCACTGTGAAAGCAATGGGGGTAAAATAAAGAGAATGAAGACAAACAAAGAAGCGCTCTAAAGTCTAGGAAAAAGAAAGTTATAATGTACTAAATAACATACCAAAACCACGTGGTTCTGAATTCCCGTTGTGGTAACCCGTGAAATTAGGGTCACTCTCAGTACCCCAGTTGCTGCAAATAAAAATTTAGAAACAGCGAGTCACCAGATAAGAGCAAAAAATGCAGAGGTACCACACACAAAAATAGAGTTCTTACTGTGTAAGCTCTAATGTAGCTTTCTGACTAAAGGTCCAAGCCGCACGTTCAGCTGGATCACTGGGTGCTAATGATGTATCCTGCACCACCCGCAAGCAAATATAAATGAAAGGAATATCGATTGGAGAGGGAAATATATCCAAAAAGGAAAGAAGATAAAACAGCATTCCAAACACAAAAGGTTTAAGAAACTTACCTCATATCCCATGAAGTATAAAGTGAACTTCATCTCAGGGAAATCCAATCTCTTGAGTAAGCTGTAATGGACAGGTATAAATCATACTAAAATTTCAACTCAACATTTAGCTTAAGCCTAAACTTTGGTCCAACTAAGACAACATATATCTATATTTCACGGATTTAAGAATTTGATCAAACTCATCGTCATAAAGTTTAGATTTTTATCCTTCTCAAAAAAAAAATGTTAAGATTTTTATTCATAAAAGTATTAGCCTATTAGGAATCCAAACTTAAGCTATTCGAACTTATCAAATACTATCCACATCAAAATTATATAGTGTAACATGACACAGGATTCCATTAAAGTGTAATTTACCAATATAAGCATTAGCAAAACACTACGCTAGACAGAAAAACAAGTACATTGTTAGAAATCAGTGTGTCTGTGGTGAAGAAACTAGATATACTTCAAGCCTTATACCTTGTTAGGATTACTTTCCAAAGAGAATTATTTGTCCCTTACAAATAATAATGAAGTTTGTCACCAAACTTATGCAGTTTTGCTTAAGGAAGAATGTTGGTACTTTAGATATATATCAGGATATCATATGTCAAGGAATGTTCCCCTATTTATAGAGGATGTCTAATTATTAAACAACAGGAAAGCAGCAGAAAACAATAACCGAATAGGTGCAACGAATCAGCCTACCTGATACTCAAGCGACACAACGTTTTCGCAAAGCAACATGCTGGATCAGAATTTTAAGCCAATAACCGTTTTCCCTTTTGCTTATTCCTGCTATTTTCTCTTGAAAATTCCAACATACATAACATTAGCTTAGCAGAAGTCAATGTTTCAGAGATATTGACATTTCTAGCAACAATAGAAAAAAACAAATATTTGAGGATAGATAGAAGAATTACGACATGCCCAGAACTTTGGAGTAGAATTCAAGACTGACTTTAGGGTCCTTAATTCTAAACATCTAAATTTAAAAACAAAAAAAGAAAACTGGTATTAACACAATCAATAAAAACAACATAACCACTATTCACAATTCCTATGATACAAAAGAGGGATTGGGGCTTACAGTTTGCTGCAAAATATAACCTTTAGTTGCATCATCAGGAGTGGCAAGAAGACCTGGGTTATTGGCGGGAGAATCTTTGGAATCTGAAGCCATTGATGATGATATAAACCTAGCAAAATTAGGAACCTGCAAAGAAAATGTGGGACAGAAAAGGGTATGAGAGAAAAGAAAACCAAGAAATTACTTCATTTTTGTGAATCAAGAAATATTATGGGTCAGGGACCTTAGGTTTGATAGTGAAGAATACTTTAGGGGTTTGAGATAAAAATGGAGATAAAGAAGGTTTGTTAAGTGTTGAACGTAGTAGAGAGACGTAAGTGAGGGCTCTAGGTAGTGAAGTGGCCATTGGGGACAAACCGACAGAGACAGAAAAAAAGGCTCACCTGCCGGATTTTAGTGTGAATGCGTTTGGATAATAAGCAAGCTTTGTGGTTTAATAGCCCAAGTTTTCCTTTTATTCTTTGTTTCTTTCAGTGTTTCATAAATTTTAATTTTTTTAATTTAATTTTTAGGATAAAACTATCCTAAATTATCCTCAAATTAAAATTTTTACTTTAAAATTTTGACTGCTACTTAGTATTGGCAATAGGTCTGAAAAAGTATCTAAAAATATCAAATTTAGATATTTGTACCCTGTCGAAGTAAGGAACCATGGCATATATGTTTGGAAGAGATTCCATTTTGAGAGAGTTGAAAAAGCACTATCTCGTTGAAAGGTTCTATACATCTGCCCTTTCTCAACGCATTTCTTTAGACAAAGACTCCATTTTTTCCTTTTTTCGGATGATAAATCTTTCTCAGAACATGGAGTGTGAATCAAACCCACAAAATAATCTAATTTCTAACTAGTATCCCTGAAAAATAGTATTTGTACATTTGCCTTTTCTTTTTTTATGTCATGTTATCTTTTTTCTATACATATTTTGCCATATATATAAATTCTTGTCAAGATATAGATATTCAATGATACAATCTTTGATCATCATAGAAATTTGCTATACATAGAATTTTATTTATGATAAATATTTATATTTAGAGAGTTTTTAAGGATTATTATTTGGTGACTAAGTTACTCTTTTCTTATAAATAGAAGATTTTATTCCATTATAATTCATCCCAAAAATCAATAAGAATTCTCTCTCTACTTTTCTCTGCAATATTCTTTTTCTTCTTTTATTATTTCATAACACGTTATCAGCACGAGACTCTAACCAATTGGATAAAAGCTTTGAGATAGAGCATAATGATTGTCAATTGTCACATGAACTTCCTTTATGATTAAATTCTGAATTTAAGGTATGTATTTTACCGTACTTTTCTCTTTTATTCTATAATTTAATTTTAAATACAAGCAAAAAAAATAAATTTTGAGTATAACTCTAATAGAACAACAACAACAACAACAACTACCCAGTATAGTCCCACAAAGTGGGGTCTGGGGAGGGTAATATGTAGACGAGCCTTACCCCTACCCGAAAGGGCAGAGAGGCTGTTTCCAATCGACCCTCGGCTCAGTGAAGGAAAGGAAAAATAAAAACAAAAACAAAAGAGCATTAGTAAGTCCAGTAGAAACATCATAAATAATCATCTAAACATAAGAACCATAAATAAAATAGCATGCAATAATATCATACAATAACTACCATCAATAACTACCATCAATAACTACCATAAGGGAGACACAATCCAAAACACAAATCATCTATGGATGGCCCTGCCAAGCCTCACCCAACCCCGGGTGAGTAGTACAAAAAACTCTAGGGGCCCTATCCTACAACCCTGATACTAGACCTCCAGACTTTCCTATATAACCACACGAAGTGGTAAAATTTTTAAGTCTTGCCTTCATCAAAGTCATGTATGATCGTGAGCACAAGAAGTGAAAACCTGTCCCATTAAATTTGCTACATTCTCATTCCCTTAAGAGAATGTGATAGTAATATGTGATAAGTTTGAAAGAAGACATAATTATTTTCGTGAAGGTATCAATAGATGTGGACGTGGCAATAGACGGAATTATAATCATCATTAGTGCGATAATGAGAATAATAAGGATTCTCAATAATCCTTCACTTTTTAAAAGTAATATTTGTTATTGATTTGACATGAGATTTTATAAAGCACATATAAATGATTATGGTCCATTCACGATGTAAATGTGACAACATCTAATTTATGAATACATATTCATTCTTGCAAGAATATGAACGTGCTAGTGGTAGTAAATATATCACACTAACCTGTAGAAAGAATTTTGGGATGAAATAAGAAAGTGATTTCTTTATTGTGGCATAAATAATCATTGGTCACGTACTTATTGTATGCCAAAATTATTTTGACAATGTGATTATTAAAAGATTATTGTAATGCAAGAAATAGATCTTGCATATAATTTTGACCATGACCATAACGGTATAACTTTCTCCTTAAAAGTTTATTCACCATATAGATATTGATGAATATGTGGTAGTACCAAAATTAATTGAGAGCTTTGAAAGAGCCAATTATTACTATTTTGGAGGAACACAATTAATTATCATATCAATTTATTGTGTAGTAGTAAGTCTCAAAGAAACTTATTCAGTTTCTAAAGTATTCGTGAAAACGATTAGTTGTATTGAGACTATAAATAAAGGAACGAATTAATATCTTTATTACTATAACTTGTAGCGGGGTAATATGTATGTAAAATGTTACCCAATTTATTCTTCAGTTTGTACTACACAAATGAAAGAGTACTACACTGAAGGGAATATTTATTGATATAAAAATTCAGATCATAATAAAATTAGAGTTTATTGAAAATTGCACACGTCATGGTGTAAACCTGAAATTTATCAATATTGACAATTTATTCAGTTGGTTTACAACATAATTGATTTAGCCATGATGTGTAATATAAAAGGAAATTCACATGGGTAAATATTAAAGAACTAGAAAGTTCTTTACGAATTCTCTTACATTGTTTATTCGTATTAATCAATAGACCAATTAAATTGGGATTGAATCCCATGAATGCTGGAAATATTAAAAGTGAATATGGGCTCATTCACTTGCCATGTATACCATATAAGATGCATGTATGAGATGGTTATATGCACAATTAGTATTAACCCGCAACCTGGTATTTGCGAGGTAACTTGCTCGATAATTTAATTTAGAGCATATTCTAAATTTTCTATTCAAGAAGTTCATCGTGATAAGTTGGTTTATATCACAACTGGTTTAGAAAAATGATTCATTGAGTGCCTCCACTTAATAACTAACCAATTGTTTATGAGAACAAAGTTTTGTATATCGGTTTGATATATGTTATATATGAAAGTATATTATTTTCTCCCCTCATAAGTGGTTCAGGGTCAGGAACCAAATAATTCTATCTTATTATTATTAATGTGCGGCATATATTTTGATTAACACCATAACACAGAATAATGGGTTCTCAAAATTGAGGAAACAAGTTAGTTTTTCTAACATGAAGGGGAGACATGATAAACAGTTGGGAAAAAGTTACGTGGAATGAATTTTATTTGTACATTTAGATCCTCGAATAAGAAAATATGAACTTGAAATTCGTAAAAAAAGGATAATTCATCTACAATATATTGCAAAGCATGCCAAACGCATTTGCTAACTTAAAGAAAGTAACTATATTCTCATTCCAAGTGCTCATATTAAGTCCTAGAAGGACATCGTCTATGGTAAACTTAAAGTGCATAGACAATTGGTTATAAATAAACTTTTTGATAAGGAAGATGAGAAAATAATCAAAATGATCATAATAAAGGAGGCAAGTGATCTAGAAGATCACATGACATAACACTTCATAAAATCTCATGAGAAATTCAGGTACTTGAATATATGAATAAAGAGATCTCTATGTTATATCTATATGAAAATAAAGAGGTTGGAACCGATATAAAATGTTTGTCGACGACATATATGTTAGTGCTGATTATATATGAGGATCTATAAGTTTGGAGAAACAATTTTGAATAAAATTGATTTCATATGAAAAACATGTAGTTTTGAACGTGTAGTTCAAACACTTGAAAATATAAAGTCAATGGTATGTGTCATCAGTTTTCGATATCTTTTATGTCTAGTATGACATGAAAACTTGATGTGCATGTAAAGTCTCTTCAGATGGATTATATGACTTAAATTATATGACAATCCATGAAGGATTTAAGTTGCTTGAAGCATATACAATTCTTAATCTTGAAGTACCACTTCCTCGGTGCAATTTCTGCACAAATGTATATGGACATGATAATATGATAGCAAGAGTTTTCTTCTATTTGAAGATATTGAATTGATGATTCCAACAAAATCATATGAAGACAATCATCTAGTAGGAATGATGATTTCAAGGTGAAACAAATTTGTTCAAGTTAATATGGCTGATTTATATCTACCAAAGATCTTTTGAAGATGGTGCACGAAATTGGAATGCAAATGCTTAAGATGTGAATTGATGTTGTAGACAATAAATCTGCATCAAGAGATAAAATTAAGACCAAAAAATATTGCAACTATCATAGTATTTGATTTTGAATGTTTGAGTGTACAATCTCTATGATTCCTCTGATTCTACTTTTCTAGTATAAATTCAAGGGCCTTTGAGCTTGATCTTGAATTTGAATTCGATTTGTCTGTCGCGAATACTTTGATCGTTGCCACAAATTTTATCACGAACAAGTAGCCTTGATCTTGAACGCCTTGTATTTGATTTGACTTCGTTCTTGATTTTGAATATTTGAATTGTTCTTCATTCTTGAGCTTGAACTTGATTTCTTGAACTTTGAACTTGAACTTGAAGCTTGAAACTTATGGAGGTATTTGCAGTGTTTGATCCACGAGTTCTCTCTTGCTTCTTGTTATAACCTTTGGTCCCTTTTCTGAATTATGAATACCCCTATTTATAGTTGTGGAAGAGAAGAGTTATAATAAGAATAAACTCTTTCTCACCAATCAAATTAAAGTGTGACATGGCTGCATTTGATTGGTCAGAACATATCACTTGCACACGTGGGGTGATTTTATTGGATTTTTAGTGTGACTTGGAGTGCCTTGTCATTTTGACACGTGTCATGATCTCATTGGCTCTTCCGTTTGACTTGGTGCGCCACATCATTTGACACGTGACACCTAATTGGGCCTCTAGGAAGATGACATCTTAGGCCTAATGAATTTGGCTTATCACTTTATCCCAATTAAATGGGCTAGCCCAATGGATTAAGACTTATTTGTTTAATCCATTTATATTAGACTTATACAGTTAATTCAATTATATTAGCCCATAATATTTATTTCGGCCAATATATATATCTTGAATTTAAAATATAATCCAAATTATTTTATGGATTTAATTTAAGCAAAAAAAACCTACAAATTTCCCCTACTTCAAAACTTATCAAAGTCTTCAAATTTTTGAAGGCTAGGCTTGAAGTATTTGTGTTTGTACATTTGATCACATGAAATGTTAAAGTCATTGAACTTTAAATTTCAAATTCATTGTTCTATGAATAATCACGCAAAATATAAAAGATATTGAATTGTAAATCTTAAAGTCATGATTTCCCAGTTTTAAAAGACTCCAAAATATGTTAGCTCTTCCAGGTACACTTCAAGCAATTCCAATTCAGCTAATATGTGACGTTGCATGGATTGCGTAATTCAAATTGCAACTATCATTTAATATGCTGCAACATCATCGGCTTTATCCAAGGGATTCAAGTCCGCCGAACCAGATATTGTTTGGGACAAATTTCTTCCATCAAACTCAAATTGAAATAGGAGACTTCTGCCTTGCCACCCTTAGCCAACCGAGTCCGCATAGAACAATTGTGACAACAATCCCATATCAAAAATATGTTTTCGATAGCCGCTTTGCCAACTCAATATAAACCCCATGTTCATATTTATTGAGCATTAGTTCGTAGTATTTGCAAGCTATATTGAGTCTAGCTTTGCGGACTCGGAAGTAATGCGAAGGTAATTTGTTCTTTTTTTTTTGTGCTTTTCTCATTTTGTTTTCTTTTTTTTTATAGGTCAAGCGACTAATATATGTTCTTGTTCAACAAGATAATCCACGCATGAAGAAGGCGATCTTAGGGTGTGAGGGGATGGGTACTCATCCTCTCCCAAATATTGGAAGGATTACTTTCATGGCCCGATTCTTGGAGAGATTACTCTTAATGTGATACAATTCTTGGAGATATTACTCTCAAAATGGCTCAATTCTTGGAGAGATTACTCTCAAAATGGCTGACCTATCGGAGAAATTACTCTCAGTGTGGTCCAATTCTTGGAGAGATTACTCTCAAAATGGCCCGACTACCGGAGAGATTACTCTCAATGTGGCCTAATTTTTGGAGAAATTACTCTCAAAATGGCCCGATTATCGGAGAGATTACTCTCAATGTGGCCCGACTACCGGAGAGCATTTCATCCATTTAGACCTTTTGTACCGATCCTAATATTATTGGTTTGGACTTTGATGGCCCCTCTTTTCTTTCTCTTTTTTTTAGCACGAAGAGATGGAAAATTTCAGGGACTATATCTCACCTTCCTCAAAACTTAGATATCTCATCATCGAGACTGAAGATGGAATAGAACAAACCAAGCTTTTGGTTTACACCTCACAAGCCGGCTAATATGCAGCTTCATGGCCTCCTCTAAGGAACTCCTTTCATGTAAAGAATTGGACCTTGGAACACAAATCAAATTCTAATCCATTATCCAAGATGTGGTCTCTCCAAGCACCAATCCATCGCCATATAAATATTGGTAGCACCATTCGAAACTTAGGAAGTCACATAATTCAAGGCGAAGTACATTGGGGAAGCACAACAACACTTGAGGGCAAGTATTGTCATATCACAAGATATCAGTAATGGACAGTGATCAAGAAACTATATTCTCTAAGCTTAGGGTGAGGTCTGACAAAAAAGATGAAACATATGTAGCGACATTCTTTTTAATTTGCCTATGTGCCTTTGTATTCCCCAAGGTAGAAAACTCTATTCGTCCCGAGACTTTTAAGATGGCAAGCATGATGGCAGGCGGGGGCAAAAGATTAGCCTTGCAGTCCCAGTTTTGGCGAGTATTTATCATGGTTTGAATGAGATTTCGCGTTCTTCTCAACTCGATCAGGTCAAAGTTTCTTTTCCCATTCATTATGTTTACAATTGGCTTTCACATTACTTCAAAACCCACTATCCACTTGCAAAGGGTCTGTTTGTCCCTTTGATGGGCTAAAGTCTACAACTCCTTTAGGAGGTGAAGATCAAGGTTGTTGGAAAGGCACTCTCAAAAGTTAAAAAAAATATCAACTCCAATCCCAAAAGTGGTTACGCAACCTTAAAAAAGGAAGCTTAAATCCTCAAAGGCAGCTTTGAAAGAAGTGGTGTGCGCTTTAACAACTATAGAGAAACACCCTCTAGTTTTTTGATTTAACATGCATGTTCCTCAAGACACAAGCAGAGTACCAATGAAGACCAAAATTGAAAAAGGAAATGGCCTAACCTAGTAGAGATTATAGAGGTTCAAAGTGTTGATAGTCCCTCAAGAATGCATACAGCTTGTAACAAAGATGTAAAATACAATCACCTCGCTCATTCCCTTCCTTTTTTAGGAGTAGCTTCACTTGTAAATTACTTACTTTCTTTGCCTTTTCTTTATGAAGTTAAACACTATTGGGAATCCGATGGTATCCCCATATGACAAGCCGCAAGTGAGTGATGAATCTATTGGAGGGCCTACGTGTAAAGTGAAGTCATCGTCAAAGGCGCCATCTCTTTATCACGATGAATCCCTGAAAAGACAAACTCCAAATGAGATAACTCGCATTTCACCAATGACAAATACGGCTGTATCTATATTTGAAGTAAAAAGCATTGTTTTCAATCGCAAGAAGGAATTCATTTTGGGACTTTGGGAGGATATTTGCAATAGGCTCTCCAAAACTCGTCAGGAATGGCTCTCATCTTATAGGGAGAAAATCATTGAGATTTTTGAGGATATGAAGAAGACGAATATTCTGGATTTTTCTCCATTAGAAGATTTATTGAATTCTCTTTTTGAACTTGCCGCATCATATGACCAAGAGCGATCCAATATAGCTGATAAGACGAGTGAAGATGAGAAGCTAGAGCAGATTTCCAAAGCTAAAGAGCGCCTTGAATCCTTCAAACTTGAAGTAAGAGAGAAAGTCAAGAAAGTTTCCTCTAGTGAAAAGAAATTAAAGAGAGTCATGAATAAGTTGCAGATATTACAATAAGAGAGGGAGAACCTCGAAGGTGTTATAGAAGCGAATCAAAAGGAGGTTGAAGAGATTCAGAAAAAAATTCAACTGCCAAGACTGAGGTCTCTTCATATGACAACGTAAATTTGTTGACTGTTGATGATTCGGCCAATTTGGAGGAGAAGACGAAAAATCTGGAGATTAGCTGTCAAGAATTGATCAACTACAAATTTTATTTAGATTAGGATGTTGGAATTATATCCCCTTTTATCTTTATATTAGGTTGACATAGTGGATATTTATTTCATCTTAGATAAGATTGCTTCTCGTTTTCTTTACATTACCTGACATTTATCGTAGTTGCATAATTTTTTACTTTATGCACTTGTAACGAAAGATTCATATCTTATCGGGGGAGAGTCCAAATAATGAACCATTTGATTTTTCGAAAACTAGACTTTGACATCTAAAATATATCCAAAATTCAGAATCAAACACCTTCAGAATCGCCCCAGATTATATTTTGGAACCAACTTTAGATTCCACTATGCTGAAAATTTCAGATTTGCGCTATCTCACCAAAAAATTCATATGTTGATGTAAAAATATCAAAATTGGAAACTGTTTAATTTCAAGAAAACTAGACTTCAAGATCTAGAGGATGTCCAAAATTCTAAATCAAAAAACTTTAGAATCATCCCAAATAATATTTTGAAACTAACTTTATATTGCACCTTGCTATTAATTCCAGATTGCGAGTTCTCACTAATAGTTCATATCTTGGTGTAGAAACGTTGAAATTACGAACCATTTGATTTTTTGGAAACTAGTCTTAAATATCTAGAACATATCCAGAATTATCAATCAAATAATTTTAGAATTGTCCCAGATAATATTTTAAAATCAAATTTAGGTTCCACCATGTTGAAAGTTTTATATTTGCGCGACTTCGCCAAAAATTTTGTATCTTGAAGTAGGAACGTCGAAATCATGAACCACTTGATCTACTGGAAACTTAACTTCTAAATATATAACATATCCAAAATTCAAGAATATTTCAAAATCAATATTAAATTTTGATACACCAACAATTTCATATTTGCGCGACTTCACCAAATATTTTGTATCTTGATATGGAAGCCTCGAGATCAGAAGACCTCTTACTTTCCATAATTGAAAATTCAAGAGTCATATTCTCACAAATATCTTGGGGTTAAATCTCACTTAATTTGAAACGTTGCGCCAAGCAATCATTTCCTTATACTTGTATTTCCTTCTGACGCCTCGCTTCTCTTCCCCCCTATTTATTAGGTAGAGGGCGGACTTGGAGATCAACAAACTTGAAGGTTTGGCGAACTTGAAGATATAGATAATCCCTGGACTTCAATACAAATACTTGACATCCTTCTAAAATCGGCCAATTAAAGATATGAATTTACCAAGGAGGGTTTTCCCTTTAAATCAAATGAGATCAAAGTTCAATAGGAGGATGACATTTTAGCTTGATCTTGTGTTCCTTCATACTTTATTCGGACAACAAATGGGGCAATATGTATCTTTAGAACTTATGCGACTGAACTTAGAATGAAACTCTAAGCTGCCTACGTACCCCGGTGAAGAGGATCAAGTCATACCGTAGTTCCGACTAGGTGATCTTTTTTTGTGTCCTAACTTTTGCCTAGGCCGCCTCTTTCGAATTTTTCAACCTAGCGGGCTCTTTTTTTTTATGTCCTATCTTTTTCCTAGGCTGGCTCTTTCGAGATTTTTAATCTAGCAGACTTTTTTTTGGGCTGTACTCAATTTATACTCTTGTTAGCAAGGAGTGTAGCAACCTGTGGTTTAGGCTTGTGCGTCAAGGAGCGTCATGACTTGCAGTATGGGCTCGTACATTGAGGAGCATCATGACTTGCAGTTTAGGCTCGTACGTCGAGGAGCATCATGACTTAAAGTTTAGGCTCGTATGTCGAGGAGCATCATGACTTGCAGTTTAGGCTCGTATATCGAGGAGCATTATGACTTGCAACTTCATGATAATACTTCTTCAAAAACTTGCCGTTGATAGGGACGATTCTCATACCATCTGTATCAACCAGCTTATAAGCCCCACTTGAATACGCTTCTTGTACGATATATGGCCCATCCCATTTTGTAGTGAACTTCCCTACAGGTTTATGGGAAGTAATTATGGGTCTGTGTACGTGTTGATACCTAATTTTTTCCTATATATATTTATACTCAAAGTACTTTCAAAATAGCATGTGTATGCATATATAATCATGGCCAAGAGTTTTGATATTTTCCTAATTTTTAAGGTTTTTAAATCGATTTAATTGTCTATTTTTAGCTGTACAAAATCCAATAATTGCTTCCAGAATTATCATTTCGGGAATAATTTATATATATTCTCATATTTACATCAAAATATAATTAAGGTGATTTTTGCATATTTTTATAAATTTATTTGGCATTTTAAAGCTAAATTGCATATAATTGCAATTATAGCCTATTTTATGATTAATAGCATTTTACAATTACAAAATCATTTCCACTATTTTTAGATTAATTATTATATATTATTAATTAGATTAGTATTTTTAATTTGTTTTTAAAATCAGTTTAATTATCTTATAAAAAATTAAAAAAGGAGAAACCGGTTATTCAATACATAGCCATTTTCAATTGCAATTGTAGCCTAGATTGACCACAATTCCACCCCAATATTAAATGATCCAATTTTGATGTTGACCCTACCCCTTATCCCTATTTCTTAAACATGTCCGGTTCTCTTTAAATCCCCTAACCCCTCTAACCCTAAATTGTTTGCACAAAGACGCCACCTCTAAACCCCTTTCATCTCCCAAAAACCTCTCTAGCGCTATGAAACCTTAACCCTATTCCATCGATCTCCGTCTCACTTCCACCGGAATCCATGGCACCCCTAGCCATGGATGGCATGTGCCCCCTCTCCCTCGCCATCAGGTTGAGTTGCTCGAAGTTTGGAGGCCAGAATACCATGGTTTCCTTTAGATATGTCTCAGATCTGCAAGATCTATGGCCTCTACGGCCATTTTCCGGCGTGTCGAAGGCAATATGAGTCTCTTCGACTCAGGATCCGGGTTTCCTCATGACCTTCTCATTCTAGGGTCTTCTCTACCACTTTTAAGCCTTCTAAGGTTCTATACTCGTTCATTTCTTTTAGATCTGTGACATGCTTGGTCCTTACTTGACGTTTTGGGGTTTTCCCCAAATTTTCTTTCTAAAAACCATTCAAATCCGGTTTTTAGGGTTTCTGGAAAAAGCTTCTTTAAATGTTTTCTGACTCTTTTGCTCTCTCTTATGTGTATTTATACTCGCTTGTTTATTTCTTATGACGCTCAAGTTTGTTTTCTTATTTTGATTTTGCAAGATCTTTTTGTTGTTCCTTGTTCACATGTTAACTAGGTTGTTTGTCCTTTACCCTTTGCTATGTGTTCGTGATCTTTGATTTTATTTCAGTTTACTGTGTTTTGTTGTTGTTCCTGCAAAGTATTGCTTTTACCTACTTTGTTTGAACTTCTAAGATCTTTTTTGAATTCCAAGATTTTCTCAAACATGCTTTTGAATCAATATGTTTGCTATCACGTATGTTTTCCTCTCTCAATGATTTCTCACCTCTGATTCTATTTGAAACCCTAAAATTTGGGGGTTTCTCTTTGGGTAGATGGCACTAGAGTTTCACTTTGGAACCCTAGGTATCCAGACTCATGGTGAGCCTTTCATCGAACTCAAATCCTACTTGCCTGTGGTTCTAAAACTTTCATTGTTAGACTCTTCTTTTGTTTAAACTGTATGCTTTATATATGAGGAAAAACTTCCCTTCCAAAAGATTTCACCAAGAATTGATTTTGAAATCCCTTTCATCATGCTAGTGATTCATCACTGATTTCTTTCGATTGAATCCCTTTTACCCTATTGGCTGTTTATTTTGATCCTTTTGTGTGAAAAATCCCATACTTGGGATGTTTTCCTTAAATACATGGTCTTGTGTATCTCTTCTGTGATTCTGTACCAACTTTTGAATTATTTCCATATCTATATGACTCTTTCCTTAATTACTTAAGGTTATCTGAGATTACAATTGGATCCAGGATCCTTTTTGATTGATTTTAAACCAATACCTTATTTTCACTTTATAAAGACACTACTATTTTATCTTCCCTTAATTACCTACTATGTACTTGACCTTATTTGTGCACTATAGTGTTTCCTTACCCTAATCAGCCTTAGTAAACTGATTTTTCTTCCTTATTCCATCTTGACTAGCCGTTTGAACTAGACCCCTCAATTAAAGGAGTCTAATTGTCTTAGTTGATACTTATTGATTGGTTTCCATGTTTGTACACCCTTTTGCCTGCATTGCTCATTTTAAAGAACTATATAAGGACCTAGTCCCCCCTCTTTATCACATCATCAAAAAGACACGAAACTACACTCGCACACTGAAACACACTATCTGGCAATACTATCTTCTAATCCTACTTAGTTTGAGATCTTTTTGAAACTAATGTTCACAACTTGGCTCTTTCAAGGGTACTTTTTCTTACTTATTTTCTCTGAAACTGGTATTTCTTTATTTGAATCTTTTGCCTCACCCCTATGTGTTTACTTTACATTTTTAGACTTCTTGTTTACTTTACTGCTTATGTTCTGTAACTTGTGCTAAATATTTCCCTTCTTTGCTTCTGTTTTTGTTATGAATTCCCTACCCCTATTCCTTTCTATGTGCTGAGTTAAGCTTTTTAGTCTGATAGTGTTCTAATTACTGCCCAGGCCATGGCTTGATCCACAATGGATCCTAACTCTTAAAGCTTGACTAGCAGGCTGGTCATGGGTGTGCCAGCATCCCAATTGTCGGGCATGACCACCAGCCAGCCATGTCCCTCTTTGATTACCTTGCCCTTGTGCACTTACACTTATTCTTAGACTCTTAAGTTCTGCCTCTCTCTTATGAGCCTTACTTTGGGACTTTGAGTTCCCTATGAACTTGGACATCTGAGGGCTGGCATTTTCACATTGTAATGTGGTCTTGATTATACAATGTGTTTGGGGTGTAAACACTGCCCTGAATCCCTTTGAGGCTCTTGGGAACTCTGACACACCCCAGATATGGGAAAGTCTTGTGGAAATCTGATCATGAAAGTTGGTTTATCTCATATTATTAGACTTTGAGTCGGAATTAGGGTGATTAGATGTAGCTGGAATGTTCGGATGTAATTTTCACTTTCACCCTCTTTCTGATTCATTCAAGTTGTAATAATTTGTAAAAAACTATGGGGTATATAGTAAATTGGGGGAGGGTTACTTGTTGTATGCACAAAGATAGATATCATGCTCATTAGGTATTACTTTTTGCAAATAATGTCAAGTTCAGCATTTTCCTATACTTTTTGTATAGAGATCCTGCCTTAGATCCTGCATTTTTCATAAAAAGACCTGTTTTAGATTTTTCATATATTTCATATAGAAAACCTACCTATAGGACCTTTACAACTCTGCATTTTTTGCACTTAGAAAATCTGCCAATAGGACCTTTTATAATTCTGCATTTTAGCATCTAGAAAGCATAATATAGGTCTTTCGGTACTTCTGCATGTATACGCCACTAGGCAAACAACTTTGGGCTTAATAATAACCAATTAATTTAGAGATCATGTCTATAGGATTATTGCAACTGTTAAAATCAATGACACTTAGAAATTATGCCTATAGGATCAAATTAACTGAATCAACCTCGTTTTGAATCTAAAACCAGTCTTAAAGTATGCAAATCCCTTTTCTAAAATCAGTAATCCTTTCCTTAAAATAAGTATACTTCTACATTGCTAGATATCCTGCCTATAAGTTTCACCTAGGCAAGCCAGTAGGTAATTGATTAACTATACCAGTTTTGATAACTACATCTTGTTAGGGCTAATTCAGACTCCTCATCTGGAAAATATGTAATAAATCAGCATGTCCTACACTTTGCTTAATTAAAGACCTAATCAGTATTTGCAAGTCATGCTAAATAGTTTGCTACTTTGAATGAGGATGCCTACTTGAACCCTAACTGCTATTTGCTTCCTTTTTAGATGATATTTGTTTTTGCTTGTCGCCTAGCTTTTTATCCTTTTGTAACTCTGAAAAGCCCTAACTCCCTCCCCTTTTGGATTAGTGGTCTCAATGCCTCCGAGGCTGATAAGATTGGGGCGGGTAATAGCATGTAATAAGTGACAATACTATTCCGTGCTTTAATACCTTAACGGGGTGGGAAGGGTAAATATAGATATGATGACCAGTGTGCTAATATCACGTGTGACCCCTCTTCTAAGGAGTAATTGCTGGATATTGCATTGATGTGATCCATATTAATCATAAACCTAGGACCTCCCTCCCTTTATTTGCTTTCATCTATCTTTGTAGATTTATGCAAATCTTTTCACAAAATTTTTGCCCTCTTTACCGTTTTCAAGTTTCAATTTACTTGCAATATTGTATGTGGACCCTTTCTATTTGAGCCCTTAATTGCCTACTTGGTTATGTGAAGTCACAATATGACATGGCCGGGAACCATACTAGTGGATCTTGAGGGGTGCCTAATACCTTCCCCTAGAGATAATTTCTAGCCCTTACCTAAACTCTAGTTCTTCAAACTCAATCCCTTTATAGTGTCCTAATGCACTTAATCATTAGGTGGCGCTTTTCAATCCAAACCCAATTCCCAAAAGGGAACGAGTTGTCCTCCCAAATATCACGACAGTATGGTGACTCTGCTGGGGAATTCTTTAGGCTTTTACCATTTTATGTCATTTGTGACTTTATTGTTTTTAACGCCATTATTTAATGTCTTCATCTTTTCTTCTATGAAACTAAATTGGCTCTTTGTTTATTTTCTTTAAAGCTTTTCTTTTATCGCTTCCTTCAATACTGTTGTAATTAAGAGCAATTGTTATAATTATTATGAACGTGCAAATATGTGACAACTTGTTTTATTCTTGTAACTTCATCTTCAACATCATATTCCACTCGTGCCAAACAAAATACCATAGCAACGCTTATAATGAGTGGTTGCACTCTTACGATATTATCACCCCTAAATTTGGGAAAGGCATATTTGCGGTAAAACCAGTCGATCAGCAGTGCAGTCGACGGTTCCGTGCCTTTTCCTCTTGAGTTTCCCGCTCAAGGGTACCATCCTAATTCCTTCATAGAAACCTTACTCTGTTTAACGGTGCATGAATTTGCCCTCACCTCATTGGGGCACATCCACCGAAGGGTATTCGTATTTATATTCTGCTTTCTGGGGATGATAGTATTTCTTATGAAGAAAGCTAGGATCCATACCAGACTAGCCATGGTAACCAAGACTTTGATGGAAGGAATTGGCGGGCAACCTTTCAACATAGTACCTATTATCGCTGCTAAGATATTTCGAGCCCTGGAAAACTGTCAACGATGGGCCAATCACTTTGTGGGTTGTAACTTATTTCTCCAACTTTGGCTCATAGAGCACCTCCAAAAGGGTGAATACCAGCAAGAGATTCTGCGCAGCGATTGGGATGATCATATCACTTTTCATCAGCCAAGGCGAATGAATTATATGCCCAACATGTTCGCCTAACCAGAAGACGTCAGAGGGTGGGTAGAGTTGTTTGAAAATCTAAAAGAAGACCAAGTGTAGTGGATGTTCAAATGGTTCCCTACTAAAGAGTTCATTGTCCAATCTCGGGATGCACCATTTCTCATACTCATCAGTCTGAGAGGAACTTATCCTTATGTCCCTCTCCGAGTCACGAGGCAGGCAGGGAGAAAGCAGATTATACCAGGAGTCGACAAAATGAGTCACTTCAAGGCAGATTTCCAAGCTGATAATAGCCCTTACAAGTGCTAAGCTCAACACATGTGGCACTGCAAAATCATCCTAGGGAAAGATTCTATTGAGCCGGATAGGTATAATGCCGGTTTTTCGCCATACTACTCAGATTGGCTGGAAGATAATCACAATGGCTTGGGTCAGCCTAGGTTTGTTCGGGGTCATAGGGTCATCGACGAAAAGGCTGAGGTACAGGATAAGTACAACCAATTGCGCAAGAGGATTCGAGAGTGCGAGAATGAGCACCAGGAAATTCAAGAAGCCCATCAAAAGCTGATTGAAGAATGGAAAGATATGGCTGTTAGCGCCAACAAGCGACTGGGGTATTTGGAGCGGGGTTTAGTAGAGCTGGAAAGGAAGTTCATCCAGAGGATAGAAAACTGCCATAACGCTGAGGGAAATAAAAGAGGACATTTAGCTAGAGCTTATTTGTTGCTGGGACTGTGTGAGCTGGTGAAGCTGTTCGATGGAGATAAAGCCGAGTCTGGGAAAGGTCCTTCTGGGACCAAGTAGTTAGGAGTCTTTTCTTTTGCTTTAATATGTAATAAGGCCAATGTTCATCAGTAACATTTTTACCTTCCGTTATTTTAGTGTCGCTTTGGTATTCGTCTTATTTTTATCAATAAAATAAGGCATTCAGCATTATAAGTTCTCCAAATCAATTTGTCGCTAGGCCTACCTCGGGCACAACGAGGCACACAAATTAGGATACAATTTATATTTTTGCATTATGTGTTTAAATTTTGTACGTTTTCTTCTCATTATCAGCACTAACTTATTACCTTGTTTTGCTTTTACTTTTATTTTATTCCCCTCCCCAAAAAGTTAGTATATACACTCTGGCATCATCATCTTACTCTATATGATCCAAGAGCCCTCCACCTCCTCCTCCTCCGAGTCCTATTAGAAAAAAGAATACGAAAAAAAATGGAAGACTTGAGCAACATCAGAAAGGAGAACTCGGTTGAAAGGGTAGAAGCTACTCAGGGTATTCAGGTTTCCAAGGAAAGTGTCGCCCAGCTTGAGCAGAAGTTCTTGAAATTTCAGGAAGAACTAGACCAGGTTCGGAACTTGGCGAACTTGTCGTTTTCCCTCACTATACCAAATGTCAAATTTGACAACACTCAAAACCCTACACCTCCACAAACATCCCAAAACCACAAAACCAACCCGCTCTCCATCACCACTGCAACACATGCCACATTTCAAACAACACCCTACTACTCATTCCTGAACCACTAAACTCCACAAATGGTCATCCCTAGAACACTCCTATCTATGTGGAAATCATACCACACTATAACCAACCTATTTCAAGCACAATGGAGTCTGATGACAAAGACTCTATTATCAAGAACCTGGCGGCAGAACTCAAGAAGCAGACTAGCCGAGTCCAGGGTGTTGAAGGAAACAAAGGTATCGAGGGACTGAATTATGAGGACCTTTGCATTCAGCCAGATGTCGAACTTCCTATAGGAAAGGACGAAAAGATTCGCATGAAGCTCTTTATGAGGAGTCTGAAAGGGGATGCTCTATGTTGGTGCAATTAGCCAAGACTCCAAGAAGTGGATGAATTGGGTGAGTATGGCGTCCGATTTCATCGACAGGTTCAAAATCAACACGGAGAATACGCCAGATGTATTCTACATCCAGAACTTAAAGAAGAAACCACAGAGACATTCCGCGAGTATGCTACTCGTTGGAAATCAGAGGCTGCTAAGGTCAGACCGGCCTTGGAAGAAGAACAAATGAACAACTTTTTTGTCCGAGATCAAGACCCACAATATTATGAGAGATTGATGTTGATTGAGGGCCAGAAATTTTTTGACATCATCAAGCAAGGTGAGAGGATCGAAGAAGGAATTAAAAGTGGTATGGTCACAAACTTCGAAGCATTGCAGGCTACTAATAAGGCTCTACAGTCTGGTAGCACGTCCAAGAAAAGAGATGTGAGTGCCGTGATGGTTGCACAAAGGACTAAATCCCCAGTCAAATATCAAACCTTACCATTACCCCCACTCACATATCAACCTATCCCAAACTACTAAGCACTATCGCCCTCTTACCAAAATTCATCGCCTATTTATCAATCACCTCCACCTCCCACATATCATCCCACTTCACCCAAATACTCTCAACCTGCACCTGTCTACCAAGCCTATAATGCTCAGCCCTCTCATTACCAGTCACCCCCCACCCGCCAAACATTTCCTAGACCTCGACCAAATTTTGACCACAGGCCTCCCAAATAATACACTGCCATCGCTGAACTGATTGACCAGCTGTATGAGAGGCTCAAAGCTGCTGGTTATGTCACTCCTATCCCTAGCATAACTCCAGAAAATCCTTCCCAATGGGTCAACCCGAATAAAACCTATGCATACCACTCCAGCATGAAAGGGCATACCATTGACGAGTGCCGCTGAAGGATAAGATCCAAGCTTTAATTGACAATAAGGTTATAGTGGCAAAGGAGCCTACTCCGAATGTCCGCAACAATCCCCTGCCTGACCACAAGGGTGGAGGCATTCCCATGATTGAGATAGAAGATGATTGGGATCCTAATGGGTTGATTGGGTTGATAGTAGAAGGTGACGAGCCAAAGAAACCAACAGCCACCCTTAACCCGATTATGGTTCAGATACAGCCTTTCGAAGGCACCGAGGTGAACACGTCCATACCGCTTGAGTTCTAAGCACCTTCTCCTGCAAAGATGCCAGGACCGATTGAGGTTGAGTTTGGAACTTCCAAAGTACATGTGCCATTTGAAGTTTATGTGTTACTTTTAAGGGTTTCATTCCAGTAGAAATGTTAGACATAACACCGTTCCACTCGAAGGTCATCCTTGGGATTACACGCCGAGGCAAGAAGGAAAGGGAAAACCAAAACTGGAGAAACAATTGCAGCACAATGTATGACTAGAACCGGCAGGGTTTATACTCTAGAACATTTAACTGAGTCCAGTAAGAAAGCCTCTGGACGACCAACCATCACTAAAACTGTGTCCCACGACCTCTGGAGGAAGATACAAGCAAAAGAGTACTTAGTCATCGATCACCTGAGCAAGACACCGGCCTAGATATCCATCTTAGCTCTGTTACAAAGCTCTGACGCACATAGAATGCCTTATTAAAGGTGCTAACCGAGGCATATGTGCCCAGCAACATAACTGGAGGAGAAATGGAAAACATGGTAGGACAAGTATTGGAGAGTCACAAGATCACTTTCCATGAAGATGAGCTACCGCCGAAAGGGTTAAGCAACAATAGAGCATTGCACATCACTATGCAACGCAAAGATTACTTCATCACAAGAATTCTAACTGGCGGAGGGTCCAGCCTCAATATTTGTCCATTGGTGTCTCTCACAACGTTAGGGAAGAGCCTACACAAGATCAATGATGGAGCCATCAATGTCAAAGCTTTTGATGGATCCAAAAGGTCCACTATTGGGGAAATCAGTTTGTGATTGCAAATGGGACCCACTTTGTTTGATGTTGATATTCAAGTAATAGACATCCCAACATCTTATTACTTGCTATTGTGACGACCCTAGATTCAAGCCGCTGAGACGTAGCATCAACCCTCCACCAGGCAGTGAAGTTCGAGTGGAAGCACCAAGAGGTGATTATTCATGGTGACGGTAGTAATACCATATGGAGTCTCCAGACTATCCTAGCGTATCAGAGGAACAAGGAATATAGGCAGGGAAACCTACCATCAAATTAAGCGAGTCAATGCCGTAGACAAGGATATATGGTGGGATAACAAGATCAAAAGTATATTGAATTGGCGTGGATACGAAAGCTTGGCAAGAATCTCCAAGGAATGGCTAAACCCATCAAATTGAAGAAGCACGATACCACTTTTGGTTTGGTATATGAGCACACCTGGAAAGAGTTTAGTGAATGGTCGCCACCATGGCACGGTCCTTACTACCCATTGGAGCATCTGATACCTCGCACGGAGCAGACTTTTCAGCTAGCTGATGTCGTGTATAGGTCGGAGGAAGAGGAAGCACTGGCGGCATTGACGAATCTGTTCTTGGAAGAGGACAATATGGACAATTGTGTCACTTTCGAGGAGGAAGGACAGGAAGGCCCTTCTATACAAGCTGTAAGCCGAGGAGCACGCCTCGATAATTGGTCTATCAGAACCACCAGATCCTAGAGAGCTTTGGGGTAGCAAGGCTAAACAAAGCACCATGAATTACCTTTTACTTGTTTACTAGTTTATTTTCTTTCCGCATCTTCGTTAATTTCGAAAAAAGAGCTCCAATGTTCAAAATAATTATGAAATTTATCAAAGCATTTCAGTTTGTTATATATATTGCTCTTATAATTTTCTATCATTTACTTTATTTACACGGCATTACTATTACTTATCTTGATGAACCGATGATTGTGACTTACAATGAGATAACACAACAAACGGATACAGATTCAAAAGAAGATGATATACCGGAAGAGATTGTTAAAGAAGTTGAGGACTTTGAGAACAGACCTAAGTCCAATTTGGACGAAACTGAGATTGTCAATTTGTGGGATATAGAGAATGTCACAGACACGCGCATTAGTGTTCATTTGTCACCGATGGAAAAGGAAGAGTACACCAAATTTCAAAGGAAATATGAGGACATATTTGCATGGTCGTATGATGATATGACTGGCCTCAATACATCTATTGTATCTCACAAACTGCCAACAGATCCAACATGTCCGCGGGTAAAACAGAAGCTCAGAAAGTTCAAACCTGACATAAGTTTGAAAATTAAGGAAGAAGTCACCAAGAAAGTAAAAGCCAAGGTTCTCAGGGTAGTAGAGTATCCAACATGGTTAGAAAATATTGTGGCTGTGCCAAAGAAGGACGGGAAGGTTAGAGTGTGTGTTGACTATCGGGATCTCAACTAGGCCAGTCCCAAAGATGACTTCCCCTTGCCAAACATACACATTCTAATTGACAACTACGCCAAACATGAGTTGCAGTCGTTTGTTAATTGTTTTGGTGGGTATCATCAAATATGGATGGATGAGGAAGACGCGAAGAAAATGGCTTTCATTACACCATGGGGGATGTATTGTTACAAGATGATGCCATTTGGGTTAAAGAATGTTGGGGCCACCTACATGAGGGCCATGACTACTATTTTCCATAACATGATACACAAAGTGATCGAGGTGTATGTAGACGATGTCATCATCAAATCTAAGAAAGCCATCGACCGCATGGAAGATCTGAGGAAATTCTTCAATAGACTAAGAAGGTATATTCTGAAACTGAATCCCGCCAAGTGTGTGTTCAGGGTCCCTGCTGGAAAGTTACTTGGGTTCATCGTAAGTCGCTGAGGAATAGAACTGAATCCATTAAAGGTTATGGCCATTCAAGAATTGCCACCACTAAAGAATAAGAAAGAGGTTATGAGTTTCTTGGGGAGACTCAATTAAATCAACCGGTTCATAGCTCAATTTAGGGGTGTTCAAAACCGATCCGAAACCGAAAACCGATCCAAACCGAAGCTTAACGACTTACTGGTAACGGCTTAACGGCTTAACGAACGGGGAACGGATTGAATTGTTTTTATTAACGGCTTATCGATTTGGGCATGGATTATTCAATTTTCTTAACGGCTAATCCGTTAACCCGTTAAGAATATAAATATATTATATATATATATATATATATATAATTTATTTTTATTTATATATATTAAATATAAAAAAACTAAAACCCTTGAAAATGATTAACAAAAGTTTATTTCTACATCTAAGCATTTTTGATCTCGGGATCTAGATGATTTGCAAGTACTCGCCCAACATAAAGGAGATGAAGGTGCTGGACAAGAAAAAAGTGAGGAGGGAAAAGCTATACTACCTCAGGGATAAAATGAATGCCCTGAAAAAATATTAACAAGCTAGCTCATATGAAGGTATACTGGAATAGGTGTTTGATCTATAATTTCCTGAAGAGATCTATCAAATTCTAGTAAACATGTATGTTAGGCCGATAAGCCGCCCAATAACCGCCCTATAAGAGCTAACCCGATACCAATCCGCCCGATATCTTATCGGGTGGCTAACGGATTAATACATTTAAAAGCCGATAACTGTTAAGCCAAACCGTTAAGAGTAAAAAGCCGCCTAATCCGCCCGATGAACACCCCTAGCTCAATCCACTATCATTTGTGAGCCAATCTTTAAGATGTTGAAGAAAGATGCCACTACTAAATGGACTGATGATTGTCAGAAAGCCTTTGACAGAATCAAGGAATACCTATCAACGCCGCCAGTTTTGGTTTCTCCTGAAAATGGTAGACCGCTATTGCTCTACCTTGCAGTATTGGATAGAGCATTTGGTTGTGTTCTAGGACAACACGATGAAACGGGGAGAAAGGAGCAAGTCATCTATTACCTCATCAAGAAGTTCACCCCGTATGAACCACGATATTCTCTATTAGAGCGCACCTGTTGTGCTCTAACTTGGGTAGCCCGGAAGTTGAGGCATTATTTCTGTGCCTATACCACTTATCTCATATCGAGAATAGGTCCGTTGAAGTATATCTTCTAGAAGCCCATACCCACGGGCAAGCTAGCCAAGTGGCAAATCCTGCTGAGTGAATTCAACATTATTTACATGACTCAGAAGGAAATTAAAGGACAAGCACTGGTAGTTCCTATTGCCAAAAATCCAGTAAACGCAGAATAAGAGCCTCTAAAGATGTATTTTCCTGACGAAGAGGTATCTTTCATAAGAGAATCGTATAATTCCTGGAGAATGTTTTTCGACGGAGCAGCAAACTTCAAAGGAGTTGGCATAGGAGTAGTTCTAGTATCAGAAACAAGTCAGCATTATCCGATGTCTGCCAAGCTCTGATTCCCATGCACCAACAACATGGCCGAATACGAAGTCTGCATCTTAGGGCTCTAATTGGCCATTGATATAAACATTCAGGATTATCTAGTTATCGGGGATCCAGACTTCCTCGTACATTAGGTCCGAGAAGAATGGGCAACCAAGAAATCACAGATACACCCATACTTACGTCACATACATGAGTTGAGGAAGAGATTCACAAAGACAGAGTTTCAACATATCCTTAGAACACAAAATGCGTTTGCCGATGCATTGGCTACCTTATCATCTATGATTCAGCACCCAGATAAGAACTTCATAGATCCTGTTCTGGTAAAGATTCATGACCAACCATCTTATTGCGCTCACATCGAAGAAGCGGATGCAGAACTATAGTTCTATGATATCAAGGAGTATCTAACAAGAGGAGGATATCCAAAACTTGAAAACGCTACTCAGAAGCGCACACTTCGGAGTTTATCTAAAAACTTCTTTCACAATAGAGGAATATTGTATAGGAGGACCCCCGATTTGGGATTACTAAGGTGTGTCGAAGCAAAGGAAGTATCCAGGTTACTAGAGAAAGTGCATGTGAGGACCTGCAGTCCACATATGAATGGTTTTGTCTTAGCCAAGAGAATACTCCGGACAAGTTATTTTTGGATGACTATAGAAACATGCTGCATCCAGTATGTCTGAAAGTACCATTGTTGTCAGATACATGCAGATACGATAAAAGTGCCTCGTGACGAGCTTACTGCAACAAGCTCACCATGGTCGTTCGTCGCATAGGGAATGGGTATTATTGGACCGATCAAACCTGTTGCATCAAACGGGCACAGGTTCATCCTAGTGACGATTGATTATTTCACGAAATGGGTTAACGCATCATCATATAAGGTAGTGACTAAGGAAGTTATGGCAGACCTTGTCTGCGACCACATCGTTTGTCGGTTCAAAATTTCGGAGTCAATCATTACTGATAATGGTTCCAATCACAATAGTGACCTGATGAAAGCAATGTGAAACATTCAAGATTAAACACATGAATTCTACAGGATACAAATGAAGCTGTAGAAGCGGCCAATAAGAATATCAAGAAGATACTAAGGAAGATGATATTGAAACATAAGAAGTGGCACGGAAAGCTATCCTTTGCTCTATTGGGATACTGTAATCGGAGCAAATCTATATATGTTGGTTTATGGTACACAGGTAGTGATTCCCATCGAGGTGGATCCTTGAGGATCATACAGGAAGCAGAACTTGAAGACATAGAATGGGTAAAAAGTCGCTACGAGCAACTAGCTCTAATAGATGGGAAGAGAATGAATGCAGTTTGCCATGGTCAATTGTATAAGAACTGAATGTCCAGAGCATACAACAAAAGAGTCAAGTCGAGAAAGTTTACACCGGGGTAGCTGGTGTTGAATAAAATATCGTCACATCAAGATGAAGCCAAAGGGAAATTCTCTCCCAACTGGCAAGGTCCGTACATGGTTCATCAGGTTCTAACTGGAGGAGCCCTCATATTTGCAGAAATGGACGGAGAAGTTTGGCTAAAGCCGATCAATGCAGATGCAGTCAAACGATACTATGTGTAACCACTTATTATTACCTTTATGATGTACTTTGAACTACGCCTGACCTGATTTTCATTTAAGAGGGGATACGTAGGCAGCCCTATGGGTTCGGTCACAATTTAATAAAAGTTTCATTTCCTCTGCCATTGGAAACTAGGGCTAAATTTAGAGGAGGACCCTCAAAAATCCAAAGTTGATTTTCAGTTATTCATTGCACGAAGCCGTCAGAAGCAGCAACCCAGTAAACTGGGGCAGAATTTTGAGGAGGACCCTCAAAATTCTGGAGAGAGAGGTTGCAATGTCTTGAACTGTGTTACAATTTTCAGTTGATCCAAAAAGAAAATTATTGTTTTCAATTATGTATTTACATTATATTTTACTAAATCATGCATGGCTACTATCAAAATAGCTTTGTTTAGCTACGGTATCCTAATGAAAACAAGGTTCGAGCAGGACAAGCGAAGTCCACAGGAAGACGAACTAACCTTCCCCCCTTTACAAAACTCACAATTTTTCTTTGGATGCAGGTACCTCAAGACATAAAGTCATCAGATACGATTACACACTCATATTTTTTCAGAATGCAACTCTCAGAATCATTACCTATTTACAATTGTTATCCATACGCGACATCTCTAGCAGCCACAATACATCAATCAACTATTAGCTATCGTATATCAGCTAAGAGATTTCATTACTATTCGCCTTTACTTTCTGCATTGCATAAAGCTACCTTCTGAGACTAAGAACTATCTCCATCTGCATTTTTCTACATTGCATAAGGCTACCTTTTGCCTTCTGAGACTAAGCATTGTCTCCATCTGCATTTCTCTGCATAAGGCTACCTTTCTGCCTTTCGAGACTAAGCACTGTCTCCATCCTGCATCTTGCTGCATTGTCCAAGGCTACCTTTCTGCCTTCCGAGACTAAGCATTGTCTCCATCTGCATTCCTCTACATAAGGCTACTATCCCACCTTCCGAGACTAAGCTCTGTCTCCATCCTGCATTTCTCTACATTGCATAAGGCTACTATTCTGCCTTCCTAGGTTAAGCTCTATCTCCATTTCCTGCATTGCATAAGGCTACTTTTCTGCCTTCCAAAACAAAGTATTGTCTCCATCTTGCATGGCTGAAACACCACCACTTTATCTCTTATGCATGGCTGAAATAGTACCACTTTATTTCTTGTATGGCTGAAATAGAGCCACTTTATTTTTGCACGGCTGAGAGATCACCACCTTTCATTTATGTCTTGCATCGGCTGAAAGACCGCCACCTTCTGCATTTCATGGGCTGAAAGACCGCCACCTTCTACATTTCATGGGTTGAAAGACCGCCACCTTCCGCATTTCATGGGCTGAAAGGTTGCCGAATTGTCCAAAGGCGTCATTGTTTGGAGGCACCAGTTGCATAGCCCGAGAACGCCATGTCATAGCCTAAGGACTCTATTTTTTTATCTTTTGTATATCATTATTCAAAGGAATCATGGTTCGGAGGCATCATTCTCATAGCCCGAGAATGTCATTTTATAGCCTGTGAATCCTTTATTATACGCTTTATGGCCCATGACGTCATGGTTTGAGGATGTCATCCTAACCATCCAAAGACAACATTCATGGTCTAACGGGAACTTGCACCACATTTAAATTTATACACAATATATGTTTGTGTTGCTCACTTGCAGGTACACCGGCTAGAAATAACCGTCTCAACAGGAGCGACCACGCTCCAATTCCCGTAGCCTATCAGACTTTAACCAAGGTTCTCAATCTGAAAAACACGTCCGTTCCTTTAAAAAAAATCCATCGACATATTCCGTCAATGGACCCTGAACTAAATATGGCCTGATTCCTGTAAGACCAGGGATATGTAGGTAGCTTAGGAACCAGAGCTTGGTCAATACTTTTCAGATCGTTTCCTTCGGTCAAAATTGGTCATCATACCTTTACCCGACAACTCTTTTATTCCTTCAAGGGTAAAACGGGGCAACTGTTGATACCCAATATTTTCCTATGTATTTTTTATACTTAAAATGCATTCAAAATAGCATGTGTATGCATATATAAGCATGCCCAAGAATTTTGATATTTTTTCCTAATTTTTAAGATTTTTAATATAGATTTATCTATTTCTAGCAGTACAAAATCCAATAATTGCTTCCAGGATTATTATTTTGGGAATAATTTATTTGTATTCTCATATTTACACCAAAATATAATTAAGGTGATGTTTGATATTTTTATAAATTTATTTGATATTTTTAAATCTAAATTGCACATAATTGCAATTGTAGCCTATTTTACAATTAATAGCATTTTACAATTACAAAATCATTCCCAGTATTTTTATATTAATGATTATATATTATTAATTAGTTCATTATTTTTAATTTATTTTTAAAATCAGTTTAATTATTTTATAAAAAATTTAAAAGGGAGAAACTAGTTATTCAATACACAGCCATTTTAATTGCAACTGTTGCCTCAATTGACCCCAATTCCACCCCAGTATTAAGCAACCCAATTTTGATTTTGACCCGACCCCTTAGCCCTATTTCTTAAACCCGTCCGTTTCTCTTTAAATCATAGTCGTTGATCATTTTGATCAATAGCCGTAACTCGTTCCTTCCCTTTTTAATCCCCTAACCCTTCTAACCCTAACTTATTTAGACAAAGATGCCGCCTCAAAACCCCCTTCATCTCCCAAAAAACTCTCTAGCCCTCCGAAACCTTAACCCTATTCCACCGATCTCCGTCTCACTTCCACCGGAATCCATGGCACCCCTGGCCATAGATGGTCTGTGCTCCCTCTCCCTCGCTATCATATTGAGTTTCTCAAAGTTTGGAGGCCTAAATTCCATGGTTTTCCTTAGATCTGTCTCAGATCTGCAAGATCTATGGCCTCTACGGCCATTTTCCGGCGTGTCCAAGGCAATATGAGTCTCTTCGACTTAAGATCCGACTTTCCTCAAGACCTTCTCATTCTAGGTTTTAATCTGCCATTTTATGCCTTCTAAGGTTCTATACTCATTCATTTCTTTTAGATTGTTGACATGCTTGGTCCTTACTTGACGTTTTAAGGGTTTTCGCCAAATTTTCTTTCTCAAAACCGTTCCAATCCGATTTATACAGTTTCTGGAAAAAGCTTCTTTAAATGTTTTCTGACTCTTTTCCTCTCTCTTATGTGTGTTTATAATAGCTTGTTTATTTCTTATTATGCTCAAGTTGGTTTTCTTATTTCAATTTTGCAAGATATTTTTGTTGTTTCTTGTTGACATGTTAACTAGGTTGATTGTCCTTTACTCTTTGCTATGTGTTCTTGCTCTTTGTTTTTGTTTAACTTTACTGTGTTTTGTTGGTGTTCCTACAAAGTATTGCTCTTACCTACTTTGTTTAAACTTGTGAGATCTGTTTTGAATTCCAAGATTTTCTCAAGCATGCCTTTGAATCAATGTGTTTGCTATCATGTATGTTTTCCTCTCTCAATGATTTCTCACCTCTGATTCTATTTGAAACCCTAAAATTTGGGGGTTTCTCTTTGGCTAGATGGCACTAGGGTTTCACTTTGGAACCCTAGGTATCCTGACTCACGGTGAGTCTTTAATCGAACTCAAATCCTACTTGCATGTGGTTCTGAAACTTTCATTGTTGGATTCTTCTTTTGTTTAAACTGTATGCTTTATATATATGAGGAATAACTTTCCTTCCAAAAGATTTCACCAAGAATTGATTTTGAAATCCCTTTAATCATGTTTGTGATTCATCACTGATTTCTTTTGATTGAATCCCTTTTAACCTACTGGCTGTTTATTTTGATCTTTTTGTGTGTAAAATTCCATACTTGAGATGTTTTCCTTAAATACATGGTCTTGTGTATCTCTTCTATGATTCTGTACCAACTTTTTAATTATTTTCATATCTATATGACTCTTTCCTTAATAACTTAAGGTTATCTGTGATTACAATTGGATCCATGATCCTTTTTGATTGATTTTTAAACCAATACCTTATTTTCACTTTATAAAGACTCTACTATTCTATCTTCCCTTAATTACCCACTATGTACTTGACCTTATTTGTGCACTATAGTGTTTCTTTACCCTAATCAGCCTTAGTTAACTGATTTTTCTTCCTTATTCCATCTTGACTAGCCGTTTGAACTAGACCCCTCAATTAAAGGAGTCTAGGTGTCTTAATTGAAACTAATTGATTGGTTCCATGTTTGTACACCCTTTTTCTGCATTTCTTATTTTCAAGAGCTATATAAAGACCTAGTCCCCCCTCTTTATCACATCATCAAAAAGACACGAAACTACACTCACACACTGAAACACACTATCTGGCAATACTATATTCTAATCCTGCTTAGTTTGAGATCTTTTTGAAACTATTGTTCACAACTTGGCTCTTTCAAGGGTACTTTTGCTTACTTATTTTCTCTGAAATACATATGTCCTTTATTTTAATCTTCAGCCTTACCCCTATGTGTTTACTTTACAGTTTTAGACTTATTATTTACTTTACTGCATATGTTCTGTAATTTTTGCTAAATATTTCCCTTCTTTGCTTCTGTTTCTGTTATGAATTCCCTACCCCTATTCCTTTCTATCTTTTTGGTCTTATTGTATTCTAGTTACTTCCTAGGCCATGGCTTGATCCATAATGGATCCTAACTCTCAATGCTTGACTAGCAGGCTGGTCAGGGTGTGCCAGCATCCCAATTGCTGGGCATGACCACCAGCCAGCCAGGTCCCTTTTTGATTACCTTCCCTTTGTGCACTTACACTTATTCTTAGACTCTTAAGTTCTGCCTTTCTCTTATGAGCATTTCTTTGGTACCTTGAGTTCCCTATGAACTTGGACATCTTAAGGCTGAACTTTCCACACTGTACTTTGTTCTTGATTATACAATGTGTTTGGGGTGTATGCTCTGCCCTGAATACCTTTGAGGCTCTTAAGAACTCTGACACACCCCAGACATAGGAAAGTCTTGTGGAAATCTGATCATGGAAGTTGGTTTATCTCATATTATTAGACTTTGAGTCAGAATTAGGCTGATTAGATGTAGCTGGAATGTTCTGATGTAATTTTTACTTTCTCCCTCTTTCTGATTCATTCAAGTTGTAATAATTTGTAAAAACTATGGGGTATACAGTAAAATTATGGGAGGGTTACTTATTTTATGCACAAAATAGTTATCATGCTCATTAGGTATTACTTTCTGCATATCATGTCAAGCTCGGCATTTTCCAATACTTTTCGTATAGAGATCCTGCCTTAGATCCTGCATTTTTGATAAAAAAAATCCTAATTTAGATTTTGCATTTATTTCATATAGAAAACCTACCTATGACCTTTACAACTCTACATTTTTTGCATTTAGAAAATCTGCCTATAGGATCTTTTATAATTCTGCATTTCAGCATCTAGAAAGCATGCATATAGGTCTTTCGGTACTTCTACATGTATGCGCCACTAGGCATACAACTTTAGGCTTAATAATAACCAATTAATTTAGAGATCATATCTATAGGATTATTGCAACTGTTAAAATCAATGACACGTAGAAATCATGCCTATAGGATCAAATTAACTAAATCAGCCTCGTTTTGAATCTAAAACTAGTCTTAATGTATGCAAATCCCTTTTCTAAAATCAGTAAACTTTTCTTTAAAATCAGTATACTTCTACTTTGCTAGTTATCCTGCCTATAAGATTCACCTAGGCAAGCCAGTAGGTAATTGATTAACTATACCAATTTTGATAACTACATCTAGTTAGGGCTAATTCGGACTCCTCATCTGGAAAATATGTGATAATCAGCATGTCCTACACTTTGCTTAATTAAATACCTAATCAGTATTTGTAAGTCATGTTAAATAATTTGATACTGAATGAGGAGGCCTACTGCAGCCCTAAGTGTTATTTGCTTCCTTTTTAGATGTTATTTGTTATTTCCTATTGCCTATCTTTTTATCCTTTTGGAAAGCTGAAAATCCCCAACTCCCTCCCCTTTTAGATTAGTGGTCTCAATGCCTCCGAGGTTGATAGGATTAGGGCAGGTAATAGCATGTAAGAAGTAACGATACTATTCCGTGCTTTAATACCTTAACGGGGTAGGAAGGTAAATATAGATATGATGACCAGTGCGTTAATATCACGTGCGACCCCTCTTCCGAGGAGTGATTGCTTGATATTGCATTGATGTGATCCATTTTAATCATAAACCTAGGACCTCCCTCCCTTTGTTTGCTTTCATCTATCTTTGTAGATTTATTCAAATCTTTTCACAAATTTTTTGCCCTCTTTACCTTTCTCAAGTTTTGATTTACTTGCAATATTGTATGTGAACTCTTTCTATTTGAACCCTTAATTGCCTACTTGATTATGTAAAGTTACAATATGACATGGCCGGGAACCATACTAGTGGATCTTGAGGGGTTCCTAACACCTTCCCCTCGATATAATTTCTAGCCCTTACCCAAACTCTGGTTTTTCAAACTCAAACCCTTTGTAGTGTCTTAATGCACTTAATCATTAGGTGGAGACTCTTCAATCCAAACCCAATTCCCTAAAGGGAACGAGTTGTCCTCCCAAATGTCACGACAACATGTCGACTTTGCTGGGGAATTCTTTAGGCTTTTACCATTTCATGTCATTTGTGACTTTATTGCTTTTTATTGCCTTTATTTAATGTCTTCATCTTTTCTTCTATGAAATTGACTTGGCTCTTTGTTTCTTTCCTTTAATTCTTTCTTTTATCGCTTTCCTTCAATACTGTTGTAATTATGAGCAATAATTGTAATTATTATGAACGTGCAAATACATGACGACTTGTTTTAAACTTGTAACTGTATCTTCAACATCATATTCCACTCGTTCCAAAAAAAATATCATAGCAATACTTATAATGAGTGGTTGCGCTCTTCCGATATTATCACCCCCTAAATTTGGCAAAGGCGTATTTGCGTTAAAAACAGGCGATCAGTGGTACGGTTGACGGTTCTATGCCTTTCCCTCTTGAGTTGTCCGCTCAAGGGCACCAGTTTAATACCCCATAGAAACCTTACTCTGTTTAACTGTGCATGCATCATGGTCAAACCTAGCAGCGTCAGTTATGGTGTCCACATAATGACTCTTTAAGATAGCCTTGTCCAAAGTCCACTGGGTTTCCTTGAAACCCAAATGGACACCACTATATTCTGTGCATTTATTTGGAGAACTAAATGCTATTTATGCTAATTATTTCTTTAGATAGTCGAGTTCGGCGGGGTAAGGGTCTAACGATTTATTTTGTAGACAATGAGGCACGAAGTCCCAAGATTCAGTATGGTAACCAACATTCATCCAAGGTTGCTAAGCTGGTAGGAAGACCTTCACTCCAGTGATCAGACTCTCGACCGTAAATATTTAGGAAATTTTCCTTCTCTTTTGGAAATCCAACATGACAAAAAAATTATAGAGGCTACAACTCTATTCTGGGATGGCGATAGATCTATGTTCCGCTTCGGGGACCTTGAAATGACACCTTTGCTCGAAGAAATAGGAGGGTTATCTGGTATTCCTTGGGAGATTCCGAGTTTTCTTATGCCAGAAAATCACAAAAGTAGGGGCTTTCTCAAAATGATGGGATTAAATAAGAACACAGACTTGACTTGCTTGAAGGATTCCTACATTTCTTTTGACTAGTTGTGCGAGAGGTATGGCCATTGCAAGTCCTACCGCACTTAGCCAGATGAATTCGCCCTCACCTCATTGGGGCACATTCCAATCTCGTTTGGATTGGGAGACAACCTTCTTTAACAAGTTGCATAGAGTCTTGTTAAATGCCTCAGCTAGACCATTAGCGGCAACATTGTACATCGAAGAGTTACGTTGCTTGAAGCCAAAGAGATCACAAATCTTGTTCATCATCCTATTGACGAATGACTTTCCATTATCTATTATTATGTAACGAGAAATGCCAAATTGATAAATAATATTTACTCGGATGAAACTTGCGACACTTTCCTTGTTTACTTCTTTAAGAGCAACAACTTCAGCCCATTTTGAGAAGTAGTCAGTTGCAACCAATATGTATGGGTGCCCACCAGAGGATTTTGGTAGTGGTCCAGCAACATCCAATCCCCAAGTGTTAAATGGCCAAGATGCAACAATCGGGTGCAATACTTCAGGAGGTTGATGAATAAAATTCATAGGGAATTGACAAGCCTTGCATCTTCAGGCATAGTCCAAGTAATCTTTTATCATCGTTGGCTAATAATATCCCATCCCTTTTATATGGAAGTGGAGCTTTTTTTCAGACTGGTGTGACCCACATACCCTAGAATGTGCCTCTTGCAAAGCTTGGAGAACTTCTTCTTCTCATAGGCATCGCAAGAGTACTCCCTCGAACGACCTTCTGTATAGAGTATCCGTGTAGTAAAGGAAGCGAGGTGCACGACGACAGATTTCAGTCCTTCTCCTCATATTTTCTGGAAGTATCCTATAACATAAGTAGTCGATAATGGGGTTGTCTCCATTCTTCTTTCTCAACTTTAGAAATAGAAACAAGATGCTTGAGTTCGTTTTCTTCACCTTCAACCTTATTTGGCGGTGGTACTACCCATTTTTGGCAGACGGTAACTTGCGTTTAGTCAGACAGGGCTAATGATGAAGCTAGAGCAGCTAAAGCATCAACCTTCTTATTTTCTTTCCTTGGCACATGCTGAATAGTCACATCACTGAGCCACCCCATCAACTTTTTAGCGTAATCATGATATGGGCGTAGTTCAGGCTTCTTGACCTCGTAACTAAACAAAAGCTAATTGACCACTAACTGGGAGCCACCAAAGAATTGCAATTGCAATTGCTTCTATCAACGGCCATTTCGAGCCCTAGTATTAATGCTTGATACTCAGCAAAATTGTTGGACAGAGTTGTGTCAAGGTGAAGGAGTAGGGAAAGACTTCATCTTGGGGAGTGACAAATACTACGCCAACCCCATCTCCCCCGTGACGCATAGCACCATCATAGTACATCTTCCATGGAGGTTGAACTTCAACGACCATTGCATCCTCATCAGGTAGTTCATCAGTTAGCTCTCAGTCATCAGGTATTGGATGATCTGCCAAGAAGTCTGCCAATGCTTGTCCTTTTATAGCCTTTTGAGGGATGTACAAAATCTCGAATTGTTGAAATTGGAGATACCATCTCGTTAGTCGATCACTAAGAACAGGTTTTGACATCACGAACTTGATGGGTTTGCTTTGGAAACAAGGCGGACAACAAGAGCTTAAAAGTAGTGCTTCAACTTTTGAATTGAGAAGACTAGCACCAAACACAACTTCTCAATTGGCAAATAATTCAACTCGTTTGTTGTCATCATCCTGCTCAGGTAGTAAAGAGACTTTTCTTTCCCCTCACTATTTTCTTGGGCCAGCAGTGCTCCAACATACCTTTCTTGTGCCGCAAGGTATAGCATCAATGGCTTTCCAGGCATAGGGGCTGTTAAGACTAGAGGCTTCATCAAGTAGGATTTAATACTCTCAAAGGCATTACTGCATGCTTGGTCCCATTTGAAAGGGAAACCTTTCTTCATATGGCGACTGAATGATTGACACCTCCCAGGTAGGTTCGAGATGAATCTCCTAAGGTACACAAACTTTCCTTGCATACTTTTCAATTCATGAATATACGAGGCTCAGGTATTTTCAAAATGGCATCCACTTTGGCATGATCAATTTTGATCCCTCGATGTCGGACAATGAAACCAAGGAACTTTTCAGAAGTAACTCCAAAAGGCACATTTCAATAGATTCATCCTAAGTTGGTACCTTCAGAGCAATTCAAATACCATCCTCAAGTCCTCCAAGTGGTCACCCTTTTCTCTTGATTTCACCACCAAGTAGTCAACATAGCATTCGACATTCTTATGGAGAAGATCGTCGAAAATATTCTGCATAGCCCTTTGGTAAGTAGTGCCAGCATTTTTCAAGCCAAAAGGCATTACCTTGTAGCAATTAGTTTCCTTTGGGGTACATAATGCAGTAAGCTCTTCATCTTCTGGTTCCATGCATATTTGTTATAGCCCGACGAGCCATCCATGAAAGACATTGCCTCTTAACCAGTAGTAGCATCGATCGTCAGCTTTGGAATTGGAAGCGGAAATTCATCTTTCAGACATGCATTGTTGAGATCTCTAAAGTGAACGCACACTTGAATCTGGCCATTCTTCTTCCTTCCAGGGACAATACTTGAAACCCATGTTGGGTATTTAACTTCGCGGATAAAGCCAGCTTCGATGAGTTTGTTAACTTATGTTTCATTCAAGGGAACCAAGTTTGGTCTAAATGCCTTTGAGCTTGTTTAATTGGCCGAGCACAATTTTTGATTGCAAGGTGATGGACAGCTACCTTCGAGTCCAAGCCAGACATCTCTTTGTAACTCCAAGCAAAGAAATCCCTGAACTCTTTGAGTAACTCAATATAAGTGCTCTCTTCATCAGCTTAAAGTAAAGCACTTAGGTAGGTGGGTCTTGGTTCTTACTTGGTGCCAAGGTTAACTTCTTTTAAGGCATCAACTATTGTCTTCACTCCTTCTTCAAGTTCAGGTGGAGCATCTTTCGCATCTTTTTCTTCTTGAGGGTCCCATCATTGAAGGATATGTGATAAGACGGTGAAACATCCTCCAATTTTGCCTTATCTTCCATCGAAGATGAAATGCCATTCTCGACTTGTACAGTAACATGATACGAAGAACCCACACTTTCTTCATCTTCATCATGTTTCTTAGTATAGACCACAGTAAATGGCTTAACCTTCAGTACTTATTTACATGAAACCACAAGTTTTGTTTGTCGCCTCATTCTAGAAGGAGCCTAACTTTGCAAATCCTTAGAGATCTCATGGATTTGGGTAAAGCGGGTGTTCTTATGCTTTGAAAATTTCTCTAGAACTTGTTCCCCTTCTTTAGTGGACCCAATCTTTCAAATACGGAGGTCCTCACGGGTGATTTTCCAAGTCGATCAAACATAAAAGGCTTATTAGAAGCAGCTGATTCATTTTCTACAGTGATATAATTGATGCTCACCCTTTTTATTGAGATACGCACTAGTGACGGTTGTTTGTATCCCAAACCTTCACGTGGTTGCCTCGTTGCAGCTTCTGATGGGAGCTTCCCTAACTTTGACGGCTTATTGGGATTGTATCCAGCTTTTGTAAATAGCTTGTAAGTGTTAGGATCGAAACCTTCATCTGTTCGCTTTGTAGGGAGTGCCACATTCTGCAAACGATTTTGGGCTACAAACCCTGCAAGCGGCTTTGAGGATAACTTTACTGCCTCAATTCGTTTTACCGAAAGAGTTAACTCCTTTAGCGTCTTGGTTTGGAGATTATGTGATTCACCATCGTCTTTCTTTTTTTTAGGGACATATTGGAGCACGAGACTTACTTTCTTTCCATAAGACGCAATATCCCATTTATGATATTTATTCATGTTGGTGGATACCTCCCAGTAACAGTTTTGGCTTTGCTAATAGTCACATACACCTTTTTAGTTATGGGTTTGTCATTCTTGCTTTTCATACCATAATCAACTTTAAGCTCCTTCACAATGCAGTTCTTCAAGTAGAACTTTGCATTGGTGAAGTGTGACTCAGCCTCGGTGAATGGCTCATCATTAGAAACTACCATCTTCTCGACTTCACCCATGTAGTACTTTAAAAATTGATAGTAGTTAGATGAAACAACTTTATTCTTATGTATCCAAGGCCTCCCAAGCAAAAAATTGTATGAAGTCTTCGTGTCGATCACATGCAGCCATGCACTTGATTGCATATCTTCAATAGTGATTCCCAGCCTGATTGCGCCTATGGCTTTTTCCCCCTTGGTTGAATCCTTGGATCATCACATAACTTTCTGAGAATTCGTTCACTGAGGATCCTCCATCAACCAAAATCTGATTTACCCTTTCATTGCGCATATAGCCAACAAGGTATAATGGGCGGTTATGAGGAGTATCACCTAGCAAAATATTGTTATTTGTGAACGTGACCTTTTCCTTACAAGCATTAACTTCCTGAGGAGTGGACTCGATGGGCTTTTCCAAAGATGGTGCCAATGGTAGGCCATCACTCTTTTCTTCACCTTTGTCAGCATGGCAACAAGAGGCATCAATGCCCTCATGGGAAATCTTCGTGCGGAACCAACTTGGTAATAACTATTCTAAGATCACTGGATAGCGTGGCTTTTAAGGGTGGTACATCTCCACTTTTGCTTTCTTCAAATGCCTAACTGGATTCTTTTTCATTGGTCTTTTTACCATCATCTTCCTTGTTGATTATTCTACTGATTTGTTTTGTAGGCTCCTTTTGTGGCGCCTACGACGAGTCACCAACGTACAATCATCATCATCAGGTTGGTCGTCTTCAACTTTGTTGTTCTCCAGTAATTATTCATTTTTGACTCCTTTAATACTGCATAATTCATTCGGACCAAATGAGCCAAAGGTGATAGAGACTTGGTTTGCACGCGAGCCAAGTTGATGACTTTGTCCTTGAAGACAAAGCACTTCTCTAGATGGTGGCTTACAAGTCGGTGATATTTGCAGTAATTTGGGTCATTTGTTTTCCCAGCTTTATTTGGTCACTTCATCTCCAGAAGTCCAATGAGATTTAACTCGAGGAGTTCTTCAAAAATGGCTGGCATATCAAAATCTAGGATTGGTACTCTTTCTCCTGCATCTCTTTTAGAGTCAACTTTCCACTTGTCTTGTTTTGAAAAGAAGTGGATTTCATACTCTGCTTCTTGCTCACCTTCATCATAAACTTCATAGGTGATGTATTAACATTCATAGCTTCTTTGCTTTCAGACTTGGGTACGAACTTGCCCCACTTCCTAACTTCTTGCTTGTCATTCGCTTTGCGAGGTTCATAGATGGGAAGCCTTTCATTTCCAGCGGAGGCCATGCTCAATTCCATGTCATGGGCACGAGTTGCAAGTTCTACAAATATGCTAGGCTTGATACCCTGTAAGATGTAGCGTAATCCCCAATGCATGCCTTGATGCACATCTCTGTGCCTGAAGCTTCACTAAGCATGTCTTTGTATTTGAGGCTCGCATTCTTCCAACGATTGATAAAGTCGTTAACTGGTTTCCCCTTTTGTTGACAAGTAGTTGTAAGTTCTATCATACTCACAGTACGTCTCGTACTATAAAAGCAATTGAAGAACTCTTGCTCTAGTTGATCCTAACTATCGATAGATCTAGCCTCGAGGTCCGTGTACCAATCAAAAGCATTTCCTTTTAGCGAACGGACAAACTGCTTGATGAGGTAATCTCCATAAGTCCCAACATTTTTGCACTTCTCCACGAAGTGCGCCACATATTGCTTTGGATTACTTTTACCATCAAACTGTTGAAGCTTTGGAGGTTGATAGCCAGAAGGCATGTTCAACATATCGACCCTTGAAGTGTACGGCTTTGCATATGTAAGGGAGGATTTGGCAGCAACGTCATATTTGTTCTTAATGGTTCCTTCAATGAAATCCTTCAGTTGATCGATTGGAATTATTCCTTCAAATGAGATAGGGGTAGCCATAGTGGGCTACTTGTCTTGAGGGAGAGTCACTCTCTAGAACTTATGGGAGCTTTCCAGGTGCATGAGTGGATTCTTCTTCGATCAAGATTCCCACTCTGTCTGTTAGCTTGTCAATTCTAGCCTCTTGATTTTGCATGCATTTGGTTAAGCCAGCGATTGCTTCCATCAAGTTTACCAACTGCTCCCCCATAGATGAAGTGTTTATCACCATGACTTGCATGATTGTTGTGGATGACTGAGAGTAGCATGGATTTTCACACATATTGATTCTTGATTGGCTCATGCTATGTGGTGTAAGTGGGGAGGATCCATTGCTTGAAGCATCATCATCTTCCTTCAGAGCAGAGTTCTTGGATCTGGAGAGGTCAAGAAGAGCAAGAGTTTTCTTGATCTTTTCAGCAACATCGCTTCCTTATTCAGATGCGTTTGTGGATGATGTATCTCCTTTTGAGGATGAAGATCCCAAAACAGGGGTTGATGCGGACGCCACTTGGGGTGCTTGTTGTCCTAAAGAATTTGCATTGCTCCTCGTAACTGGTTTAAAGCTTCCAAAGGTGACATGAAGGATGCTTTCCACATCAGCATAGAACCTGGAGTTAGCAGCCTTGGTGGATGTTGATCTGGAGTTGATTTTCTTTGAATCCATTTCAATGTTCTTGAACTTTGGTGATTGAAAAGTTGAGATGAGAGGTAGAGATTGTCTCACTGGGCGTGCCAATTTATATACAATAAATTTGAATCGAAAAAATAAAAATCAAGTCCGAAAAATATTGCAATAATCGTAGTATTTAATTTTGAATATTTGAGTGTACAATCTCTATGATTCCTCTGATTCTACTTTTATTGTATAAATTCAAGGGCCTTTGAACTTGATCTTGAATTTGAATTCGATTTATCCGTTGCGAACACTTCCATCGTTGCCATGAATTTTATCACGAACAAGTAGCCTTGATATTGAACTCCTTGTATTTGATTTGATTTCGTTCTTGATCTTGAATATTTGAATTTTTCTTCATTCTTGAGCTTGAACTTGATTTCTTGAACTTTGAACTTGAACTTGACCTTGAAGCTTGAAACTTGAGGAGGAATTTGCAGTGTTTGATCCATGAGCTCTCTCTTGCTTCTTGTTATAACTTCTGGTCCATTCTGAGTTATGAAAACCTCTATTTATAGTTGTGGAAGGAAAGAGTTATAATAATAAATTCTTTCTGACCAATCAAATTGAAGTGTGACATGGTAGCATTTGATTGGCCAGAAGATGTCACTTGCACACGTGGCACGATTTCATTAGCCTTTTAGTGTGCCTTGGCATGCCTTGTCATTTTTGACACATGGCATGATCCCATTGGCTCTTCCGTTTGACTTGGTGCACCACGTCAATTGACACGTGGAACCAAATTGAGTCTTTAGGAAGATGACATCTTAGGCCTAATGAATTGGGCTCATCACTTTTGCTCAATTAAATGGGCTAGCCCAACGAATTAAGACTTATTTATTTAATCCATTTATATTGGACTTATACAATTAATTCAATTATATTAGCCCATAATATTTATTTGGACCAATATATCTTGAATTTAAAATATAGTCCAAATTATTTTATGGATTTAACTTAAGTAAATTTTATATGCCTACAGATGCTCTCATCAGGGGGAGTTAATACGCGTTGTACTCTTTTTCCCATATAAGGTTTTGTCCCACTGGGTTTTCCTTGAAAGGTTTTTAACGAGGCAACCAAAAAGACGTATTATTAGATATGTGTACTCTTTTTCATTTTCTAGATCCTTTTTACCATTGGGTTTGATTTTAGTTATGGTTTTAATGAGGCACATATCCGTTGAATAGAAATTCAAGGGGGAGTATTATAATTATTATTCTATCTATGGTGGATGTCTATATATAAAGAGATTCTAGAGATTATTACTTGGTGGCTAAGTCACTCTTTCCCTATAAATAGAGGGTTCTATTCTATTGTAATTCATCCCAAAAATCAATATGAATTCCCTCTCTCTACTTTTCTCTGCAATATTGTTCTTCTTCTTTTATTATTTTATAATAAAAAATTTTATTTCTTCGCCAGTTGTTAAGTTTTGATAAATGTATTAATCTTCACCTTTTGTTGTATTTTTTACAAGAGAGGCGATGATTTAATTAAAAATGAGTAATTGATTTTGAGAAGTACAAATAGAGTTTTTTTCCTTCATATGGACGAATCACGACTAAATTGATTATAGATTGTTACTTAATTTCAAAGATAATGTACAAGTGCTAATTTTAAATTTTGTGCTAAGATTCACATCTGTATTTCCATTTTATATTGTATCATGCATAAAATAATACTTACATCTCACATAACTTAATACGAGAAACTAAAATCCTCGTTACTTATGCGACGATAAATTTTTATTATGCAACTTATCAGACCCAACTAGTTATATGGTAAATATTTTTCTTATATGGCCAACTAAGTATTGTCTTATTTTATGCTAAAAGTAATTATGTCAATACAATTTACCAAACAACTCACTAGCGAATAGAAACGTAAATTGAGAAAAGAAAAAAAAGAGAAGCTAAATAAAGTCATAAATATGTAGGGAAGTGCATTACTCAAAAAAATCAAAAGACAACATGCTAGGACAAACTTATATGGGAATTGACAAGAGAGAAAATAATAATAATAATAACAATATTATATATATTCGTAATTTTTCATCTTTAATTTTAAACATAATTAATCGTAAATCCCATCTTCCCTCTTTTGTCTCATTTTTTTAAAGTTGGAACTTCCCTTCACTTTTTTCAAAAAAAAAAAAAAATCAAAAACTCCATCATATAGATGGGGTTAGGCAGGACCCCAACCTATAGATAATCAAATAGAGCCGATGCACGGTGGAGGACCAAAACGTTAGCCTCCTAATTGAGATGAAGAATAATGTTACTCATTCTTGTGATGGGTGAAAATTATTTACTTTTCCTAATTTTGTGTTAAAAATCAAACTCTTCCTTCAGTTTTGAATAGTAATAATTCTCTCCCCTTTATTCTACACATTACTTTTTTTCCCTTAAATTTTCAATCTCCTTCTCAATCAATATTTTTTTATTATATGATATATTTTTTACCGTTTTAGCTATAACTTAAATTATGTAATATCTATTATAAATTATAACTAGAGTTCATTAAAATTATTTTATGGATTTAACTTAAGTAAATTTTATATGCCTACAGATGCTCTCATCAGGGGGAGTTAATACGCGTTGTACTCTTTTTCCCATATAAGGTTTTGTCCCACTGGGTTTTCCTTGAAAGGTTTTTAACGAGGCAACCAAAAAGACGTATTATTAGATATGTGTACTCTTTTTCATTTTCTAGATCCTTTTTACCATTGGGTTTGATTTTAGTTATGGTTTTAATGAGGCACATATCCGTTGAATAGAAATTCAAGGGGGAGTATTATAATTATTATTCTATCTATGGTGGATGTCTATATATAAAGAGATTCTAGAGATTATTACTTGGTGGCTAAGTCACTCTTTCCCTATAAATAGAGGGTTCTATTCTATTGTAATTCATCCCAAAAATCAATATGAATTCCCTCTCTCTACTTTTCTCTGCAATATTGTTCTTCTTCTTTTATTATTTTATAATAAAAAATTTTATTTCTTCGCCAGTTGTTAAGTTTTGATAAATGTATTAATCTTCACCTTTTGTTGTATTTTTTACAAGAGAGGCGATGATTTAATTAAAAATGAGTAATTGATTTTGAGAAGTACAAATAGAGTTTTTTTCCTTCATATGGACGAATCACGACTAAATTGATTATAGATTGTTACTTAATTTCAAAGATAATGTACAAGTGCTAATTTTAAATTTTGTGCTAAGATTCACATCTGTATTTCCATTTTATATTGTATCATGCATAAAATAATACTTACATCTCACATAACTTAATACGAGAAACTAAAATCCTCGTTACTTATGCGACGATAAATTTTTATTATGCAACTTATCAGACCCAACTAGTTATATGGTAAATATTTTTCTTATATGGCCAACTAAGTATTGTCTTATTTTATGCTAAAAGTAATTATGTCAATACAATTTACCAAACAACTCACTAGCGAATAGAAACGTAAATTGAGAAAAGAAAAAAAAGAGAAGCTAAATAAAGTCATAAATATGTAGGGAAGTGCATTACTCAAAAAAATCAAAAGACAACATGCTAGGACAAACTTATATGGGAATTGACAAGAGAGAAAATAATAATAATAATAACAATATTATATATATTCGTAATTTTTCATCTTTAATTTTAAACATAATTAATCGTAAATCCCATCTTCCCTCTTTTGTCTCATTTTTTTAAAGTTGGAACTTCCCTTCACTTTTTTCAAAAAAAAAAAAAATCAAAAACTCCATCATATAGATGGGGTTAGGCAGGACCCCAACCTATAGATAATCAAATAGAGCCGATGCACGGTGGAGGACCAAAACGTTAGCCTCCTAATTGAGATGAAGAATAATGTTACTCATTCTTGTGATGGGTGAAAATTATTTACTTTTCCTAATTTTGTGTTAAAAATCAAACTCTTCCTTCAGTTTTGAATAGTAATAATTCTCTCCCCTTTATTCTACACATTACTTTTTTTCCCTTAAATTTTCAATCTCCTTCTCAATCAATATTTTTTTATTATATGATATATTTTTTACCGTTTTAGCTATAACTTAAATTATGTAATATCTATTATAAATTATAACTAGAGTTCATTAAAATTATTTTATGGATTTAACTTAAGTAAATTTTATATGCCTACAGATGCTCTCATCAGGGGGAGTTAATACGCGTTGTACTCTTTTTCCCATATAAGGTTTTGTCCCACTGGGTTTTCCTTGAAAGGTTTTTAACGAGGCAACCAAAAAGACGTATTATTAGATATGTGTACTCTTTTTCATTTTCTAGATCCTTTTTACCATTGGGTTTGATTTTAGTTATGGTTTTAATGAGGCACATATCCGTTGAATAGAAATTCAAGGGGGAGTATTATAATTATTATTCTATCTATGGTGGATGTCTATATATAAAGAGATTCTAGAGATTATTACTTGGTGGCTAAGTCACTCTTTCCCTATAAATAGAGGGTTCTATTCTATTGTAATTCATCCCAAAAATCAATATGAATTCCCTCTCTCTACTTTTCTCTGCAATATTGTTCTTCTTCTTTTATTATTTTATAATAAAAAATTTTATTTCTTCGCCAGTTGTTAAGTTTTGATAAATGTATTAATCTTCACCTTTTGTTGTATTTTTTACAAGAGAGGCGATGATTTAATTAAAAATGAGTAATTGATTTTGAGAAGTACAAATAGAGTTTTTTTCCTTCATATGGACGAATCACGACTAAATTGATTATAGATTGTTACTTAATTTCAAAGATAATGTACAAGTGCTAATTTTAAATTTTGTGCTAAGATTCACATCTGTATTTCCATTTTATATTGTATCATGCATAAAATAATACTTACATCTCACATAACTTAATACGAGAAACTAAAATCCTCGTTACTTATGCGACGATAAATTTTTATTATGCAACTTATCAGACCCAACTAGTTATATGGTAAATATTTTTCTTATATGGCCAACTAAGTATTGTCTTATTTTATGCTAAAAGTAATTATGTCAATACAATTTACCAAACAACTCACTAGCGAATAGAAACGTAAATTGAGAAAAGAAAAAAAAGAGAAGCTAAATAAAGTCATAAATATGTAGGGAAGTGCATTACTCAAAAAAATCAAAAGACAACATGCTAGGACAAACTTATATGGGAATTGACAAGAGAGAAAATAATAATAATAATAACAATATTATATATATTCGTAATTTTTCATCTTTAATTTTAAACATAATTAATCGTAAATCCCATCTTCCCTCTTTTGTCTCATTTTTTTAAAGTTGGAACTTCCCTTCACTTTTTTCAAAAAAAAAAAAAAAATCAAAAACTCCATCATATAGATGGGGTTAGGCAGGACCCCAACCTATAGATAATCAAATAGAGCCGATGCACGGTGGAGGACCAAAACGTTAGCCTCCTAATTGAGATGAAGAATAATGTTACTCATTCTTGTGATGGGTGAAAATTATTTACTTTTCCTAATTTTGTGTTAAAAATCAAACTCTTCCTTCAGTTTTGAATAGTAATAATTCTCTCCCCTTTATTCTACACATTACTTTTTTTCCCTTAAATTTTCAATCTCCTTCTCAATCAATATTTTTTTATTATATGATATATTTTTTACCGTTTTAGCTATAACTTAAATTATGTAATATCTATTATAAATTATAACTAGAGTTCATTAAAATTATTTTATGGATTTAACTTAAGTAAATTTTATATGCCTACAGATGCTCTCATCAGGGGGAGTTAATACGCGTTGTACTCTTTTTCCCATATAAGGTTTTGTCCCACTGGGTTTTCCTTGAAAGGTTTTTAACGAGGCAACCAAAAAGACGTATTATTAGATATGTGTACTCTTTTTCATTTTCTAGATCCTTTTTACCATTGGGTTTGATTTTAGTTATGGTTTTAATGAGGCACATATCCGTTGAATAGAAATTCAAGGGGGAGTATTATAATTATTATTCTATCTATGGTGGATGTCTATATATAAAGAGATTCTAGAGATTATTACTTGGTGGCTAAGTCACTCTTTCCCTATAAATAGAGGGTTCTATTCTATTGTAATTCATCCCAAAAATCAATATGAATTCCCTCTCTCTACTTTTCTCTGCAATATTGTTCTTCTTCTTTTATTATTTTATAATAAAAAATTTTATTTCTTCGCCAGTTGTTAAGTTTTGATAAATGTATTAATCTTCACCTTTTGTTGTATTTTTTACAAGAGAGGCGATGATTTAATTAAAAATGAGTAATTGATTTTGAGAAGTACAAATAGAGTTTTTTTCCTTCATATGGACGAATCACGACTAAATTGATTATAGATTGTTACTTAATTTCAAAGATAATGTACAAGTGCTAATTTTAAATTTTGTGCTAAGATTCACATCTGTATTTCCATTTTATATTGTATCATGCATAAAATAATACTTACATCTCACATAACTTAATACGAGAAACTAAAATCCTCGTTACTTATGCGACGATAAATTTTTATTATGCAACTTATCAGACCCAACTAGTTATATGGTAAATATTTTTCTTATATGGCCAACTAAGTATTGTCTTATTTTATGCTAAAAGTAATTATGTCAATACAATTTACCAAACAACTCACTAGCGAATAGAAACGTAAATTGAGAAAAGAAAAAAAAGAGAAGCTAAATAAAGTCATAAATATGTAGGGAAGTGCATTACTCAAAAAAATCAAAAGACAACATGCTAGGACAAACTTATATGGGAATTGACAAGAGAGAAAATAATAATAATAATAACAATATTATATATATTCGTAATTTTTCATCTTTAATTTTAAACATAATTAATCGTAAATCCCATCTTCCCTCTTTTGTCTCATTTTTTTAAAGTTGGAACTTCCCTTCACTTTTTTCAAAAAAAAAAAAAAAATCAAAAACTCCATCATATAGATGGGGTTAGGCAGGACCCCAACCTATAGATAATCAAATAGAGCCGATGCACGGTGGAGGACCAAAACGTTAGCCTCCTAATTGAGATGAAGAATAATGTTACTCATTCTTGTGATGGGTGAAAATTATTTACTTTTCCTAATTTTGTGTTAAAAATCAAACTCTTCCTTCAGTTTTGAATAGTAATAATTCTCTCCCCTTTATTCTACACATTACTTTTTTTCCCTTAAATTTTCAATCTCCTTCTCAATCAATATTTTTTTATTATATGATATATTTTTTACCGTTTTAGCTATAACTTAAATTATGTAATATCTATTATAAATTATAACTAGAGTTCATTAAAATTATATTATAAGAGAATAGGTATTCAGAGTCAATTAAAATTACCTTATTTTTATGATTGTTATTTAATGTAATGCATATTAAATATATATTTAAGTTATATTTTCTTAGCGGCGGAACTAGAAATTCATATAAGAGGATTGAAAAATACCTCATTTTTTTTTATTTCGGATTGAACTTGTGAGCTAAAATAACTTGGGATGTTTTTCAATCCTCTTATATGAAAAATTCGGATTGAACTTGTGAGCTAAGAAATTAGAGTTTGTGAGCTAAGAGAATAGAGTTCATTAATTTCTTAGCTCACAAGTTTAATCCGAGTTTTTCATATAAGAGGATTGAAAAACACCCCAAGTTCTCTTAGCTCATGAGTTGAATCCGAAATAAAAAAAATGGGGTATTTTTCAAGGGATTTTTCATTCCTATACACTATTTGAAATTTTATTACCCTTAATGTTCATGTTTAGTTAGTTGCCCGTCATAAACAAGTTTTATTTATGAAATATATACAATCAATCTTAAAACGCTTCCAATCCATTATCTGAGCCTTCAATCAAGGTATTTAGTTACACCCCTTTTCTTTTTTCCTCTCATCTTTCTCATTTTATCTCCAAATTCTCTCTTTCTCCCCTATAGCTGCTCTTGCTGCTCTTAATACCACCTCGCGTCTTATTAATCAGGACTATGTCATCCGTAAATAACAAGAACCAAGGCACCTCCCCTTGGATGTGACGCATCAAGGAACCTATCGCCAGGGAAAACAAAAACGGGCTAAGTGTTGTTCCTTGATGCGACCCCACCTCAACCAAAAAGTAGTTAGAGTCTCCTCTTGCTACCCTTACCCGTGTCTTAATCCCATTATACATGTCCTGATCACTCTAATATAGGCTACAAGAATACCTCCTGCCTCCATACATCTCCATAGAACTTCTCTCTGTACTTTGCCATAGACTTTCTCTAGGCTAATGAACACAATACGCAAATCCTTCTTCACCACCCTATGCCGTTCTACCAATCTCCTCCCAATGTGTATGGCCTGCGTAGTCGATCATTCCAGCATGAAATCGATGTGAATGGGTGCAAGATATGTGGGGGAGGGGGATGAGATGTGGAGAGAGAAACATAGAGGAGTAAAAGATATATTAGAGTAATTTAGGACACTAATTATTATCATTAATTTTCTTAAATATACATAAATGGTAACTGGGTATATAAGATATAATTATAGTAAAACTTGAGTAGGGAGGGTGATACAGTTTCATATAGCATATAGGAATGTAAAAATCTCACTTTTCAATCCTCTTATATGAATTTCTAGCTCCATCACTAGAAAATATATATTTAATATGCATTATATTAAAATAACAATCATAAAGATAAGGTAATTTTAATTGACTCTAATTACTTATTCTACTTATAATTTTAATAAACTCTAATTTACAATTTATAATAGGTATTACATAATTTAAATTATTGCTAAAATCATAAAAAAAAATAATAATAAAAAAGTATTGAATTGAGGAAGAAATTAAAAAGTTAAGGGCAAAAAAGATTGTAGGATAAAGGGGGGAGAATGAATATTGTTCAAAGTTGAGAGGAGAGTTTGATTTTTAACACAAAATTGGGAAAGATAAATAATTTTCACCCCCTTTACTAGGGCTGCTTATCGGGCGGATTGGGTGGCTTTTTACTTTCAACGGTTTGGCTTAACGGTTAGCGACTTTTAAACGTATTAATCCGTTAGCCAGCTGATAAGATATCGGACGGCTTGGTATCAGTTTAGCTCTTATCAGACGGTTATCGGACGGTTTATCGGCCTAGCACACATATTCATTAAATATCTCCCTTCTACTGACTTCTTCAGCTATAATATGTATTGAAAAACTGAACTTTGTTAGAAGTCAGTTATATGGATTGTTTTTCTTTGTTCTTGCAAAACTAATTTGTTCGAAAGTTTCATTTTTTTGGGTGCTTTTGATTCCAAGTATGTCATTTCTGGTGAATTTAATTTTACTGACTTCATTAGTTGTAATGTATATTGAAAAATTGAATCTTTGTAAGAAGTCACTTAATCTGGATTGTTTTTCTCTGTTCTTGTATTCTCATGTGATTAAAAGCTTCAATGTTTAGGTATTTCTTATATCTAGTTAATTTGATTGTATTTGAGAGTCTACTGGCTTCTGCAGTTATGATATGTATTGAAGAATCGAATTGAATCTTTTTAAGTGTGTAGTCAGTATTAATAGTTGATCCTTTTAAATATTTGTATTAATGAATAAACAAGTCCACAACAATATAAAGTATTAATAGTAAACACTGTTGGATAAAACTCAGAAAACACAATAGAGACAAACTTCGTAACCAATCCAGAACAAAGTATTAATAGTAAACATGATTGTTTGTTTTTGTTATAATTATTTATTTTCAAGGGTTTTAGTTTTTTATATTTAATATATAAAATAAAAAGAATATATATATATATATATATATATATATATATATATATATATATATATATATATATATATATATATATTCTTAACGGGTTAACGGATTATCCGTTAAGGAAATTGAATAATCCGCCCCCAAACCGATAAGCCATTAATAAAAAAAATTCAATCCGTTCTCCATCCGTTAAGCTGTTAAGCCATTACCAGTAAGCCATTAAGCTTTGGTTCGGTTCAATTTTCGGTTTCAAATCGATTTTGAACAACCTTACCCTTTACAATTATATATTCTTCTATTTATAATGATATATGGGCCACAAAATCCTAAATAATACAGTGGGGAAAAGTATTCGCAAGAATATTCCCTGGGGAGCCCCCGACACAACACTAGTCGTTATTGCTTTAAAAAAAGGAACGCTCGTCCTATTGAGCCTTTTGGACCTCGCCGACGACATATTGTTTTCTCCTGATCTCGACGTTTAATTTGAAGCCAACTCATTCTAATTATTCGACGAAACGTGATAGCATTCGTAGGCTTTCTTATCATCGGCTTGGCCACCATAACAAAAGACTAAATCTGAAAAATGTAACTCTTTTTTGCACTTCTCCATTTTTCCTCTCGGCGCACGTTAGTTAACGTATGTCGAGCTTCGTTTCCATGGAAAGAGGGAGGGGCGAGGTAGGGGTCGTCCTAGAAAAATTTCAATTTCAGCCATTGACAGAATCATCTCAACTATAAATTCCACAGGAGCATCGGATCAGTCAGTTGTTTTGTCAGGCGAGGGTGAGGAGCCTTCGATTCCTCAGCAACCTAATATGGTTATGGAGAATCGAAGCTGTCTGATTGAAGCATCGATAACTCCGATGAAGCAGGTGACCGACGAAATTGACCACATGCAGAAGACAAAACCACTTCAAGCTCAACCAGTGATCGATATAAGTAAACCGGTGGAGGGGGTTTCAACCGAGGTACCAAAAGGGAACTGGGAAAATCTGTTTCAGAAGAAGCGATTTGCTTCAAACGGTATGGCATTAGAGTATATTCCACTGGTGATGATTGACGGGCAGCCAGTAGGTCAGTTGAACGAAGAAGAGGTGGAGGTGAAAGAAAACAAATGGAAATGGGCCCTAATTGTTTATATCTTAGGGGATGGACTGGGATATAACGCGATGAAAAAATTCATCAGCCTACATTGGTCGCATGTACCTGAGCCAGAACTCTTTTATCATGAGGAGGGATACTATATAGTGAAGTTCCGAACAATCGATGATGCCAGAGAAGTTCTATGTGCAGGTCCTTACTCCATAGCAAATAGGCCCATGATCCTCAAACAATGGGCGGCTGATTTTGATTTCACTACCGAATTCCCTGCTGAAATTCCACTTTGGGTCAAATTTCCTAAACTCCTTATGTCATGTTGGGGAGTGAGATCCTGGAATAGGATAGCAGTGTACTGGGGAAGCCCATTTTTGCTGATGAGTGTACGACCAAACAGTCCAGAATTTCCTATGCCCGTATGCTCATAGAGGTGTGTTTCAAAAGAGTTGCCTAGTGATATATGGGTAATGGATCCAAATGGAAATAAGTTTCTGCAAGAAGTGAACTATGATTGGAAACCATCATATTGTGATAAGTGTCTTATGGTTGGACACAACTATGTGGTGAATCCAAAACCTATCCAGCCTCCCCAAGTGAAAAAACCCAAAGTGATTCAGCAATGGAGAACTAAAGCTCCAAACCAGAATGTTCAGCGACAGCAGGAGGCCCCCTATAGGAAACTGAGGCAAGACAGAGCAGTGTAACTCAGAGAGAGCCTCATGGTCCTTCTCCAATGGTAATAGAAAGGAACAACCAGGAAGATAAAGGGAAACAGGCACAATCTCCAGAATTTAACCTTACAAACTTTCCTCCTCTATCTCCTATTGTGGTGAGTAATTGTTTTCAAGCAATGTCTATTAGTAGGGCTGAGATTCCTCTAGATGAAGGGGGACCTAGTAACTACCAATGAAGTGGTTAATCTGGAACATTAGGTGTGTAAATAAAAGGTATAAACAGAAGGAAGCTAGGGAATATATTAGGAGAAATAATTTTAGCCTTATTGGTCTGGTAGAGACAAAGGTTAAAAAGAAGAATGCAGATAGGATTGCTAAGCTGTTGGTGCCTGGTTGGGGTATGCTAAAAAATTATCAGGGCTCCATAAATGGTAGAATCTGGATTTTATGGGACACTCAAATGATTGGGGTCACTGGTATTCAGGAGGAGGCACAATTGATTCACTGTAGAGTTAGGAACATTGCTGGAGATGCAATATGCTATCTCACTGTGGTGTATGGTTTAATGGAATGGACCAAAGGAGATCATTGTGGAAAAACCTACAGGACTATTCTGTTGCTATTACAGACCCTTGGCTGGTGGCAGGTGATTTCAATGTTGTCCTGTATGCAAATGACAGACAATCTTGTAACCAAGTGAAGTAAGCTGAGATCCTAGACTTCACTCAATGTATTCAGCAGGCTGGACTTTTTGAACTTCCCTGGCAGGGGGAGTATTACACCTGGACAAACAAGCAAACAGGCAGGGACACAGTATGTAGCAGACTGGACAGAATCTTTGGCAATTATGAATGGATGATTAACTGGAGTCATGTGCAAACTGTATATGACTATCACTTAATCTCTGATCATAACCCTATGGTGACTACACTGGCTGAAGTTATTAGGCAAAGGAAGACTCCTTTAGATTTTTTAATGCATGGGCCAATCATGTAGACTTTCATCAGCTGGTCAAGGAGAACTGGCACAGTAATACTCAGTGTTCTATGAAAGCTGTGTGGATCAATCTCAAGTCACTTAAAGCACCCTTAAAATCTTTAAACACTAGAGATTTTAAGAACATTACTCAGAGAATTGATTGTAGTAGACAGGAATTGAAGGACATCCAAAACCAGATGGCACTGGCTTATACTGATGAATTGCAACTTAAAGAGAAGGAAACAGTACTAAAGTTGGAAAAGTTGTCTTTGATTGAAGAAGGTATGCTTCAACAGAAGTCCAGGGCAAAATGGATCCAGCTGGGGGATTCAAATAACAAATATCTCTCTGCTGTCTTGAATGAAAGGAATCAACACAAGAGTATTACTGAACTGGTTACAGCAGAGGGGTCCAATATTTCAAATCCAGATGCTATTAAGAAGGAGGTCAATGATTTTTATAAGTCCTTAATGGGTACAACAGTTGTCTCTCTTCCAGCTATAAATCGACTGTATATAAACAGTGGTCCTACGCTAACACATCAACAGAAGAAAAATCTAGTTGCTGATATCACTGAATCTGAGATTCTGGACAGTCTAAAGGCAATTGGTGATGACAAAGCCCCGGGAATTGATGGGTATAATGCAATGTTCTTCAAGCAGTCTTGGAGCATCACTGGTAAACAGATAATTGGTGCAGTCAAGGATTTCTTTCAGACTATCAGGATGTACAAACCAGTCAAGTGTGCCTCCCTCACACTGATTCCTAAAGTTCCTAATCCAACAACAGTCAAAGAATACTGACCAATAGCTTGCTGCTTAGTGTTATACAAACTGATTTCCAAGATATTAGCCAACAGATTGCAGAAAATCATGGCTAGCATTATCTGTGAAGCCCAAGCAGGATTTATCTCAGGCAGAAAGATTGCAGACAATGTTATACTGGCCCATGAATTAATAAAAAATTATTCCAGATCTCATGTAACTCCTAGATGCATGATCAAAATTGACCTGCAGAAGGCATATGATTCTGTCGAATGGATTTTCTTGCAACAGGTAATGGAGGCAATGGGATTTCCAGTCAGATTCACAAGCTAGATTATGGAATGTGTCCAAAAAGTCAGCTATACAGTGATGATTAATGGGGAAACAACTGAACCTTTTAAAGCTGCTAAAGGCTTTAGACAAGGTGATCCAATCTCCCCATTTCAATTTGCTATAGTAATGGAGTACTTAAGCAGATCTCTGGCTGAATTGAAGAAAGACCAAGATTTTATATTCCATACAGGCTGTAAAAAACTGGGCATCACTCATATCAGTTTTGCTGATGACCTACTACTGTTTGCTAACGGTGAAAAGCAATCTGTAATTACCATGTTCAAGTACTTCTCTCAATTCACTGATGCATCTGGGTTGAAAGCTAATCTGACCAAAAGTTCAGTTTACTTTGGAGGGGTACATACTGAAGTCCAGCAACAAATTAATGACCATCTAGGCTATATATATGGAGATTTGCCTTTCAAGTATCTGGGCATCCCTTTATCTACTAAGAAGATGGCTTTGATTCAGTGGTAGCCACTAATAGATAGGATCACTGCTAGGATCACATCATGGACTGCCAGGAAATTGTCATATGCTGGAAGACTCAATTTGGTCCAATCAGTGGTCTTTGGTATACAAGCCTACTGGGCTCAACTCTTCCTCATACCTTCAAAAATCCTACAGCTTATTGAAGCAGTTTGTAGAAGTTTTATATGGTCTGGTTCAGTAGGTATCTCTAAGAAAGCATACATTGCCTGGGACAAAATGTGCCTGCCAAAGTCAGCTGGTGTCTGAACCTCACAACCCTCCTGCTGTGGAATAAAGCAGCTATTGCTAAGCTATGCTAGGATCTGGCTCACAAGAAAGATACTCTGTGGGTCAGATGGATTCACACTGTGTATATAAAGCAGCAGCAGCTGGAGACCATGTCTATACCCAAACAAGCTAGTTGGATGGTCCGAAAGATAATTGCAGCAAGTGGACTACTGCAGCAATATCAAAGTTTGCACATACCAGTATGCTCTATTAGACTACTATATCTTCTTCAAATTGGTCAACTCCCTAGACTTACATGGAAGAACTTAACTGCTCAAAACTATGCTAGGCCAAAGGCTATTTTAATCTGTGGCTGGTACTTCAGGATAGATTACCAATCAAGGATAGGCTGCTACATTGGGGTATGAATGTGGATAGTATCTGTGTTCTGTGCCAGCAAGCTCCGGAGACCAGAGACCACCTCTTCCATAGCCGTCCCTTTGCTACTTAACTAAGGCACCAGACACTATCTTGGATTAGGGAATCTCATCCCAGTTTGCTGAATTAAGAACAGTTTGTTCAATGGACTGTTGCTAAAGCAAAAGGGAAATCGAGTCGGGCTCACATATTCAAAATGGTTGTAGCAGAATTGTTCTGTGCTCTGTGGTTAGAGAGAAATGCGAGGATCTTTGAGAATGTCTTCTGTAGTAGTGATAAGCTACTTAGGACTATGGCATATACTTGTAATATTAGAGGAACCCCCAAAATTAGGTTACAGCTTCAGCAATATCTTCTGTAAAATAGAGGGATAGGTATAGCGATAGTTGATATATAGTCTAGATATGATAGTCAGTTGTGTAGTAGCTGCACTATGGTTTTGTACTAAAAACTCTTTGGTGATTAATATAACCTTTAATAACCCAAAAAAAAAAAAGAAGAGCAAGTAGACGTCATTATGGATCGCTAAAAGCAGGTGCAATTGGTTGGACATGATAATCTGCAACCATTAATTATACTAAATTAATAATGCAATCAGTTCATATTTTACATATTCTTTTATCTCCTAATTAGTTTTAATGACCTATCTAAGGGTCCAAGTCGTACTGGTGTTTGATTTTAGTTACTGTATAATAGTCCCGATAATTGTTTTAATTTTTTAGTTAAAAAATACGAAGTTAAATAGGATGAGAGGTTTGGAAAGCTATTCTGAGGCTTAAAACTCGTGCACAGTAGATTGAATGAGTTAATTATTTAGTTTTTGAACTGATGAAAAATTGAGGTTAAAAATCTTAAAGAAAATATATTTTCAAGATTTAGCTCTATTAAGACTATAGTATTCAATTAGTAATGTGTATTATGTTTATCCTTGTAATAGTGTTGAGTCCGCACCTTTAGCTAGTAATTAGTATTGCAATAAGTTAGTTGTGTATATATTGAACAGTGCGGGACATAGTAGAAAAATTAATGATCATATTTTCAGTTTAACCGACTCTAATAGCTCTTCTTCTTCTCTCTCTTCGAGAAGCTGTTGTGTCCTCCATTGGAAGTGATTCAGAGCTTCCACATTCGTAATCTCTACATGGTATCAGAGTAGAGGTTCGATAAACAACTACGCTCCATCTCTCTCTCCCGCTTTTGATCACCGAAGTAATCTAAGGTTTCGTTTGGCTTTCTTCATCAATCACAATTTGGGGAAAACTTGAATTCGGCACATGAATTGAAGATCCATCGACGAATAGAAGAATCTCAACTATACGAAGATTGATTCAACTATTTTTGACGAATCTCTCACAAAATTTTCATGGCGGTTACAGATCAGACTGATGAATCAACCACATCGGCGACGACACAAACGGTAATCGATGGCGGTAGCCCTCTTTACATACACCCTTCCAATAGCCCGAGCTCTACTCTGGTTCCGGTTCCTTTTGATGGAATCGAGTATCATTCCTAGAGGAGAAGTGTGCTCACAGCTCTTTCTGTGAAGAACAAATTCGATTTCATTTATGGAGATAGTAGGAGACATGATATCACGCCTCCACTCTTTCGTCAATGGGAAAGGTGCGATGATATGATCACCTCGTGGATCTTATATTCCTAGTCAAAAGACATAGCCGACAATGTTGAGAATGTAAATGATTTTGTTGAACTGTGGAAGGAGCTTGAGGATCGATATGATCAGACAATCAGGGTTAAGTAATACAAATTCAGAAAGAAATAAACAATTTGAATTAGGGCGTGCTTGATATCATCGGCTACTACACGAAGATGAAGAAATTCTGGGAAGAATTGAACATTCTCAGTGTCAAAGCTCATTGCAGCTTTGTATGTACTTGTGGAGCGAAAGAGAGCATGTATAAGGCAGAAATCTAGCTGTAAACAAACTATTAAACTGGGACTGGAAACCAAGTTAACTGCTCGGCTGGGACTAGAAATCTAGCTATAAATAGTAGACCTCGACCATTTTGTGATTATTGCAAACGACAAGGTCACACGACAAGTGCTATAAGTTCCATGGATATCCTCAAGGTTTCAATCAATGACCCCAACAACAATACAGACAAGGTACACATGGGTACAATAACAACACAAGGTTCAACAAGGGAAGAAATGTCATGGCAAATGCAGTCACAAATGTAGAAGAAGGAGAAAAGCTGGAACTCCAAGGAGAAAGTTAAGGTCAGAATGTCAGTCCTAGAAAGGAGCATTATGGACAAGTTTCTAGCTTGTTTTAACACTTTCAGATAGGAAATATTGGAGAGAGTTCAACCAATGCAAACAAGATTAGTGGAACATCAATGCATTTTGCAAGTATATTTGCTTGCGCTTCTTCAATTGATTTTGATAATCCATCATGCAATTGTTTTAGTGCAAAGGCTGACTTACGAATGTTAGATTCATGGGCATCACACCATATTACTTTTAATAAAACTCATTTGCAAAACATAGTAAGCCTACCATATCCTCTATTAGTTAAACTTCTAAATGGCTACAAAGTCAAAGTAATTGAAGTTGGAAATGTATTCCTAACACCTGAAATTGTCCTATATAGAGTATTGTTTGTTCCGTCTTTCAAATTCAATCTAGTGTGCATTAGTTCCCTAGAAGTTCATCTCAAATGCCTTGCATCATTCTCTAACACTTCCTGGCAATACAATGCATCATTATCTGACATTTCATGTCTACTACAGGCTCTTTCACTAAAGAGGCATCTGGAGATTGGTAAGTTGGATGGATTGTGCTTCCTGTATTCTAAGTGACGGAAGAAAAGTAGTCTCAAACAAAACTGTGTTTCTTCTTGTTTTTTTGTTCACACTGATGATGTAAATATCGGGCACTGTCTATCTCACTCTTACAATTCATTTCCAATTGTAAATAGCTCCATCTTCAACAACAAAAATCAAGACAATGATTCTGGTTTGTTTTCTAATTCATCTTCTTCTGTTAATGTAGATATGTTGTGGCATTTAAGACTTGGTCGTGTACCCTTTAATAAAATGAGAGGGATTCCTAGTATACCTGCAACCTTTTTATTAAACAACCTTTCATATGCAATATATGTCCCATGGCCAGACAATCTAGATTCTCTTTTCCCCAAAGTCTGGGGTCCCTATCATGTGACCACACACAATAATTTCATATACTTCCTAGCTCTGGTAGATGACTATACTAGGTCCACTTGGACACATCTCCTAAGCTCTAAAAGAAACGCTTTACAAATAATAAAGGCCTTTGCAAACATAGTGAAAAATCAGTTCAAAACAACTATTAAATGTATAAGATCTGATTAGATTTCGCTAGCAATGAGACAACCTCTTTCTTTCAAACCAAAGGAATTAACCACCAAAAGACTTGTCCTTACAGACCACAACGAAATGGGATAGTGGAAAGAAAACATAAATATCTCCTAGAAGTAGCCACATTACTGCATGTTCAATCCAAATTACCGTTGAAATGTTGGGGAGAGTGTATACTTAAAGCAACATATCTAATCAACAGACTTCCAACTTTTCCCCTAAAGAACAAATACCCTTTTGAACATCTATGTAGAAGGAAACCTAATTACTCTCACTTGTGGAGTTTTGAGTGTTAATGTTATCCTACTATACCAAAACCTCTCAGAGATAAACTTGAACCAAGAACTACTTCACATGTATTTGTAGGATATCCCTTTGGCACAAAGGGGTACAAGGCGCTAATTTTGCCATTAAGACAATACACATTTTCAGAGATGTTTCTTTCTATGAGTCAGTCTTTCCATTCACTCTTAACTCTACTATATTTGACATTCCATCTGTTTTTCCTAGTTCACCCTTTATTGAGAATCACCTAACTATACCAATACTCATGTGTCTTACAACATCAGTGATAACACCAGTAAACAGGAAGACACCAACTTTTCAAGCCTTGATACACCACCTGTTGCTCCCTTACTTGTAACTTATTTACATGAACCCTAAGTTCCAGTAGAATAATTACAAGACACGGTCTCACTCCAACAATCACTAACAGAACCACTAGGTTTTAGAAGATCCAATAGGGAACATAAACTACCTTCACATCTGAATAACTATGTTTATAAGATACCAAATCTGAAATCAAACACTAACTTCTCCCTAAATGCCATGTTCTCCCATAACAATCACATTATTTATGATGACCTACATCCTAAAAGTCAGCACATTATAGAGAACCAACTTCATATAAAGAAGTTGTTGTATATCCTGCCTGGCAGTATGCCAAGACACAGGAATTTGAAGCTTTATATGCTAATAACACATGGGACTTGGTTCCTTTACCTAAAGGAAAATAGGCTATTGGGTGTAGATGGGTGTACAAAGTCAAACATAGAGTAGATGATAGTGTAGGAAGGTACAAAGCAAGGTTAGTCGTTAAGGGGTATACTCAATAGACTTGTATAGACTATACATAGACTTTCTCTCTAGTGGTCAAGATGACCGTTGTTGGGTCTCTCATTGCCATAGCAGTAAATAAGAAATGGCAAATCTCACAACTAGTGTAAATAATGCATTTCTCCACAGAGATTTGCATGAGAAGGTCTATATGTAGACTCCTCCATGCCTGGAAGTGCACTCTCTCGAGAGTTAGTGTGCAAGCTGAATAAGTCCCTTTATGGACTATAACAAGCCATTAGACAATGGCATAATAAGCTAACCGAGGTACTATATTCAAGAGGCTATACACACTTCATGCATGACTACTATTTGTTCTATAGAACAGAATTCCTCCATTGTCTTTATAGCAGTGTATGTAGATAATGTGTTGCTCACATGGATTGATTTGAAGAAATCAATCAGCTTAAAGCCTTCTTACATGACAAGTTCAAAATCAAATATTTAAGACAATGGCATTACTTCATAGCTCTAGAAATTATTTATAAACTAGATGGCATCATCATTTTACAAAGAAAGTTTGTTTTGGACTACAAATATATTCACTGTCCAACCTTGACTTCTCCCTTTTATTCCACAATTAAACTAAAAGCCAAAGAGGGAACACCATTGTCTGACCTCACTTTCTACAGAAAACTGATTGGCAAATTGAACTTTCTTACTAATACTAGGCTAGACATAGCATATGGAGTCCAACATCTCAGTCAATTTATGCAAGATCCCCATTTACAAGAATCTTATCACATGCTAAGGTACTTGAAGAAATATCCCACTCTGGGCCTATATTTCAAAGATAAGGATGATCTTTCACTAGATGCCTATTGTGATTCTGATTAGGTAGCCTGTCTTGACTCCAGAAGATCAGTATCTGGGTATCTTGTGTTTTTAAGAGGAAGTCCCATTAGTTGAAAATCTAAGAAGTAAAAAATCATTTATCTTTCTTCAGTAGAGACAGAATATAGAACTCTTAGAAAAGTTGTTGGTTAACTTGTTTGGTTGTCCAGACTGCTTGAAGAACTTACTGTGTCAGTTAATTTGCCAATACCTGTGCACTGTTATAGTCTTTCTGCTCTACACATTGCTAGAAGCCATGTGTTTCATGAAAGGACTAAAGATATTGAGGCCGATTGCCACTTTTGTGCGTACCAAACTTCAGGAGGGGCTCATTTTGCTACATTACATTGGTACATGCCAGCAACTTGCATGTGCTCACTAAGGCTCTCACTAGGATCAAACACTGCTATGTACTTGGCAAGTTGGGTGTGATTTCCTCACATCCAGCTTGGGGGGGGTGGGGTGGGCATGGGGGGTATTAAGACTATAGTATTGAATTAGTAGTGTTTATTATATTTATCCTTGTAATAGTGTTGAGTCAACACCTTTAGCTAGTTATTAGCATTGCAATAGGTTAGTTGTATATATATTGAACATATTAGAAAATTTAATGATCATATTTTCCATTTAACCGACTTTAATAGATCTTCTTCTTCTCTCTTCGAGAAGCTTCTGTGTCCTTCATTGAAGGTGATTCAAAGCTTTCCATACTCGTAATCTTGATAAGCTCAGACAAATATATTTTTTTGTTAAAGTAAAAATCTGAGTTTGTAAACTGGAAAAATCTACAACCTCCGACAAATGCCAAGTAATACACAAAATAATATTCCTGTCATCGCGTTCACATAAAATGTTAGGGATAATAAATTTCATGTTCGAAAAATTCCATAAAAGTTGCTAGAACGAACATTTGAACCAAAATAGAAAATTTGTTTGGTATACCTAATACTTGACCTTAGCTGCCTTAGATGTTTAAATTACGGGAAATATGTATTTTAGTCCATGAAATATTGACAGATTTTAACTTTTGTCTGGTTAAACATATTTAACCTTCAAAATTTATAAATTTTAGTTGATAAACACATAAACCTTCAATTAATTTATACGTACTTGTTGATCTTTCTGGTGATTCTTCACAAATTTAACAAATTACTAACTTTTAAACCATTTAATTACGGAGGTAGTATGTCAAAATTTTACTGTTACTCCATATTTTGGATAATATTATTCCAAAAATAATTTAAATGTAACACATTTCCTATGCAAAAGGTCAAAAAACCAATTTTAAAATTTAAAGTTAAATATACTCAATGAAATATCACCAGAACTAAAATTAAAATTTAGCAATAATTGAGCAATCAAAAGTGCAATTAAACCGTACAGAAAAGAAATGGTACAATATCATGTTGGTTGTGAATAGTTTGAAAGAGTGGATGTCAATATTGAACCTCATTACATTCATTTGGATTGGTTATTCTGTGAATGCTACCGTGGTAAACATAAAATCAGAAAAATTATTAGAAGAATAAACAAAAAAATTAGAAACCAATAAAGAATAAGAAATATTCCGAGTTCACAATTTGTTTGTGCATCCTTAAGGAATTTTAACCCCCTCACACTTGCTAAGGTAATGGATTAAATCCTCCGAAGATGAAACAGAATAAACCTTCTTGCAACAATGACAATACAAACTACATGATACCAACGAACTTAAAGAACGGGGCAAAAATTACACTTACGGATTTTAGAGAGAGAGACTGCGAATTAGAATGCAGTATTCAGAAGGAAGGAAGTTCTGTTATGTTTTTTGGTGTATGAAAAAACGCAGCAATGCCTTAGTATTTATAGGTAATTATTGGAAGAGGTGTGATGTTTGTTCTTGAAAAGGTGTCTGTTCAGCAGTTTACGTGTCCTGCTGCGGTCTTGCCACGGTTACGCCAGAACCGCGGCCAGACTAACTCTCTGAATAATCTGCAGCAGTGTTTTGGCGCGGTACTACCGTAATTACGCCAGGACCGCGACCAGAGTGGTCCTCTGAAGTTTCATCAGCAGTGTTCTGGCGCGGTCCTACCGTGGTTATACCTGGACAACGACTAACTAACTGACACTTAATTAGTTATTCAACAATTAATTAAAATAATTTTTTTTGAAAAAATAATCTTATCGATCATTTGACAAAGCCAAAGCTGAAATCGAAGCCGAAGCCGAACCGAGCGACCGACGACGGCACGAGGGTTCATTCTCTTCAACTCCGTTTAATAGCTTTAAGAAGTGATTATTTATATATACACACAAATGTAGTTATCCCTCACCAATGAGGGACTAAGTTCAAGACAAAAACTCACTTCATTCAAAATTTTCATTTCCCTTCATTTTATTTCCCACCATTTCTAATTCATACTCTTTGACTTTAAAGCTCAATGCTTAAAGTCTCCAAAGCCCAATGCTTATCAATGCTCCCACATGAATGAGAATGGTTGTAACAAGAATGATCATAGATGAAAGCTGTGTGATTTACAAGTAAGGATTAATTGCATCTGGATAAGTAGGTTTCCCTTTGATCTTTCCGTAGTGAACATATATCGGATATACTCGGTCATTCGGTAGATTTGATATCTTTGAAGTGTCGAACTTTAGTGTATACCTGGACAACCATATGTCACACAACCAACTCTTAACCGTTTTTTGGTTCTTATTGTTGTGTTCGTTTCAGCCATGAACACTGCGTGGTTTTATAAGTGCATAGAGAATTGGCCTTACAGAATTACCATTGAAGTGGCTTTCACTTCACACTTACATAGGTGATCCTAAACGTGTAGTCCTTTAGATTGACACTATTTGATAAATACCATATCAAACTTAGGTAATCATTAGAGAACGTGTAAATTTCTATCCTTGTTACTGAACATTGTCTTCATCACGAGAAGGGACCAAAGATTTTATGTTGAACCGGTCAATCACAATTTTGTTTGAGCTCCTTGAACCTAGATCTCGGAACATCCAAAATTTTAGGTAGAGTTACCGCCATGTTAATTTGTCCTCGGCCATAGTCCCATTCCTTTAGATGATTTCTCAACTCCGTCTCTAATTAAGCCTTTTGTAAGCAGATCCGCCACATTATCCTTTGACCTTATGTAATCAATAGTGATAATTCCACTAGAAAGTAATTGCCTAACAGTGTTATGTCTTCTTCGTATATGACGAGACTTTCAGTTATACATAACGCTCCCTGATCGTCCTATTGAATCCTCACTATCGCAATGTATGCAAATAGGAGTTAAAGGTTTTGTCCATAATGGAATGTCTTCTAAGAAATTTCAAAGCCATTCAGCTTTTTCACCGGCTTTATCCAAAGCTATAATCTCTGATTCCATTGTAGAGCGAGCGATACACGTCTGTTTGGAAGACTTCCAAGATACTGCTCCTCCACTAACATTGAAAATATATCCACTTGTGGATTTTGTTTCTGTTGATTCGGTTATCCAATTTGCATCACTATATCCTTCGATAACCGCATGATAATTATTGTAGTGCAAAGCGTAGTCTTGGGTATACTCCAAATATCACAGAACTCGTTTCATTGCCACCCAGTGATGTTTGTTGGGATTACTTGTGAATCAACTAATTTTATTTATTGCACAAGCTATATCAGGTCGTGTATAGTTTATGATGTACATTAAGCTTCCCAACACACGAGCATACTCCATTTGAGACGTACTTTAACCTTTATTCTTTATAAGATGATGGTTTAAGTCAATTGGAGTTCTTGCACTCTAAATTCCAAGTGTTTGAATTTTTCAAGTACCATTTTCACGTAATGTGATTGAGACAAAGCTAGACCCTGAGGAGTCCCTGGATTTTAATTCCAAGAATTACATCAGCAACTCCTATGTCTTTCATATCAAACTTACTGGCAAGCATACGCTTAATAGCTTAAATGTCGGCAATGTCTTTGCTCATTATTAGCATATCATCAACATATAGGCAAACAATGACCATATGATTTGGAATGCTCTTAATGTAAACACATTTATCACATTCATTAATCTTAAAGCCATTTGACAATATTGTTTGGTCAAATTTCGTATGCCATTGCTTGGGTGCTTGTTTTAGTCCACAATGGGACTTAACAAGCCGACGCACCTTCTTTTCTTTTTGCGGAACCACAAACCCTTCAGGTTGGTTCATGTAAATTTTTTCCTCTAGATCACCATTTAAGAAGGTTGTTTTACATCCATTTGATGGATTTGAAGACCATAAAAGGCGGCTAATGCTATTAGAATCCGGATGGATGTAGTTCTTGTTACCAGCGAGTATGTATCAAAATAGTTAAGACTTTCTCGCTGTCTAAATTCTTTGACAATAAGTCTTGCCTTGTATTTGTCAATAGTACCATCGTCTTTCATTTTCTTCCTGAAAACCCATTTAGAACCCAATGTTTTGTTACCTAGAGGAAGATTAACCAATTCCCAGGTATGGTTGCTCAATATGGATTCTATTTCACTATTGACAGCTTCTTTCAAAAATTGTGCTTATGAGGAAGACACACTTCCTTGAAGGTACGAGGCTCATTTTCTAATAGAAACGTCAGAAAATCTGGACCGAATGAAGTAGATGTCCTCTGACGTTTACTTCTTCTCGAATTTTCGTAATTAGGCATACCATGTGTTATTTCCTCCCGGGGTCGTTTTGACTTTTGTAGGTCACTTCACTTTCCTGTTTATACGGATAAGTAGTTTCAAAGAATTCAACATTATCTGATTCTATTATCGTATTAACGTGAATCTCAAGATTTTTCTGATTTATGAAGCAGAAAACGATATGCCTTGCTATTGGTTACATATCCATTAAATACACAATCAATTGTTTTTGGACCTATCTTAACACTTTTAGGTTTAGGAACTTGTACCTTAGCTAGATACCCCCATACTTTGAAGTATTTCAAGCTGGCTTTCCTTCCTTTCCACTTTTCATACGGAATGGACTGTGTTTTACTATGAGGTACACAGTTGATTATTCGGTTAGCTGTAAGTATAGCATCCCCCCACAAGTTCTTTGGTAAACCAGAACTTATCAGCAACGCATTCACCATCTCCTTCAATGTTTGATTCTTTCTCTCCGCAATTCCATTAGATTGTGGAGAGTAAAGGGCAGTTGTTTGGTGAATAATGCCATTTTCCAAACATATTTTTTCAAAAGTAGATTTATATTCGCCACCCCTATGACTTCTTATCATCTTAATCATTTTGTTTAGTTGTGTTTCAACTTCACTCTTGTTTTTCTTGAAAGCATCAATTGCCTCATCTTTACTATTAAGTAAATAAACATAGCAATATCTCGTGCTATGTCAATAAAAGTAATAAAATACTTTTTCCTACCGCGAGATGGTGTTGGCTTCATATCGCAAAAATCTGTGTGAATTAAGTCTAAAGGACTTGAATTCCTCTCAACGGACTTATAAATATGCTTAGCATACTTTAATTGCACACATATTTAATATTTGGAGTTAATGCAATCAAATTTTGGCAATACTTCTAAATTTATCATTTACTCGCAATGTTTTGAAGTTTACGTGACCTAAATGTTGATGCCATAAGGTGTTTGACTCAAGTAAGTAAGAAGAAGCATTAACTTTATTAATAGGAACTGCTATTACATTTAGCTTTAAAGGTCCTCATTCAGGTAACCATTTCCTACATACAGTTCATTCTTACTTAGTAAAACACAATTAGAAACAAAAATATACTTGAATCCATTCTTGACAAGAGGTGAGGTAGATACAACATTCTTGCGAATTTCTGGAACATGGAGAACTTGGTTTAGAGTCACTATTTTTCCCGACGTCATCTTCAACGCAATCTTGCCAACTCCTTCAATTTTGGCTGCAGATGAATTTCCCATGAAAATTGTCTCGTTGGGTCCTGCGAGGTCATATGTAGAAAATAAATCCTTGTTATCACAAACATGGCGGGTGGCTCTAGAATCTATCCACCATTCTTTTGGATTTCCTACCAAGTTGCATTCAGACAACATGACACACAAGTCCTCCATTTCGTCAGCATTTTCAACCATGTTAGCTTGACTCTTTTTCTTCTTATCACTCTTCAGTGCAGGACAATTCACGGCCTTATGCCCAGATTTTCCACAGTTGTGCCAATTACCCTTGAAATTTTTCTTGCTAGGGTAATTCTTTGGTCCAGAATCCTTCTTTCTCTTCTTATTTTGTGGCGCCCTCTCAACAATGTTTGCCCTTATTATTGTCAAGTTTCCACGTGAATCCTTTTCAGCATTTTTATTGTCTTCTTCTATCCTCGAACAAACAATCAAGTCTTCTAGTGTCATTTCCTTCCGCTTGTGTTTAAGATAGTTCTTAAAATCCTTCCACAATGGAGGTAATTTCTCAATGAAATCAGCAACTTGAAAGGCTCATTTATGACCATACCTTCAGCAAGGAGGTCATGCACAATGACTTGTAATTCTTGAACTTGAGTTATGACCGACCTAGTGTCAATGATCTTGAAATCCAAAAACCTTGCAGCCACGAACTTCGTAAGTCCAGCATACTCAGTCTTGTACTTCTTCTCAAGTGCATTCCATAACACTTTTGAAGTTTCCATGACATTATTTACATTGTACAAGCTATCTTCAAAACAACTCAAAATGTAGTTTTTGCATAAGAAATAAGAATGTTTCCATGCTTCAGTTACAACAAATCGTTCATCATCCGGAGTGCCTTCTGCCAGGACCGGAGGATCCTCCTTGATTAAACGCTGCAGACTAAATGTAGTTTTATAGAAGAGCATCTTCATTTTCCAACATTTGAAGTCAATACCGGAAATTTTTTTGGGTTTTTCTGCTGGTGTCATAGCCTGAGCATGAGTTAAACGGCTTGATGAGGTAGCAACACTCGTAATAGTAGCACCCGTTCCCGCAACATTTATATTAGTTTGGTTTTCATTCATCATGTTTCTGTAGAGTTGGAAATAAGACAGAACGTTGTTACATCAGTGAAGTTTTGATTTGTTCAAAATAAACACAAAACCAAACATTCAACACGTAATAAAGGTGAATTTTTTATATACTTCAAAACCGTAAGTTTATTATTCCAGCAAAGTTTTCATATACTTTAAACCGGATAGAACAATTATTGGAATAGAAAGCACGACGGGTTGAGTCTCCAAAGCAGTATACAAAATAGTTTAATTTATATTTCAACACAGAAACGTTAGTATTAACGTTCCTTAAGCTTGTGAATGCTACTGTGTTAGAACATAAAATAAGAAAAACTGTTAGAAGAATAAACAAAAAAACTGGAAAACAATAAAGAACAAGAAATATTCTGAGTCCATAATTTGTTTGTGCGTCCTTAAGGAATTTTAACCCCCTCACACGTTGACAAGGTAATGGATTAAATTCTCCCAGGATGAAACGAAATGAACCTTCCTGCAACATTAGAAATACAAACTGCAGGATACCAACAAATTTAAAGAACGGAGCAAAAATCACACTTACGGATTTTAGAGAGAGAGACTGCGAAATAGAATGCAGTATTCAGAATGAAGGAAGTTCTGTTATGTTTTTTGGTGTATGAAAAAGCGCAGCTATGCCTTAGTATTTATAGGCAATTATTGGAAGAGGTGTGATGTTTGTTCTGGAAAGGTGTCTTTTCAGCAGTTTACGCGTCCTGCCGCGGTAACACCAGGACCGCGGCTGGGCTAACTCTCTGAATAATCTGCAGTAGTGTTCTTGCACGGTCCTACTGCGGTTAAGCCAGGACTGTGGCCAGAGTAGTCCTCAGAAGTTTCTTCAGTAGTTTTCTGGCGCGGTCTTACCGTGGTTACGCCCGCACAACAGTTAACTAACTGACATTTAATTAATTATTAATTAGTTAATTAAATTTATTTTGTCCAAAAAATAATCTTATCGATCATTTGACAAATCCAATATCCAATGTCGAACCGAGCGAGCGACGATGATGGTGCGAGCATTTATTTTTTTCAACTCCTTTTAAGAGCTTTAAGAAGTGATTCTTTATATATACACACAAATATAGTTGTCCCTCACCAATGAGGGACAAAGTTCAAGACAAAAGGTCACTTCATTCAAAATATTCATTTCCCTCCATTTTATTTCCCACAATTTTCAATTTACACTCTTAGACTTTAAAGCCCAATGCTTAAAGTCTTTAAAGCCAATGCTTCCCAATGCTTTAAAGTCCAACATATTCCACCCAATAGTGTCCCTTCCACTAAATATTGGCCATTTCACTTATTATTTTACAATAGTGATTCTTTATTTTATATATATATATATATATATATATATATATATATATATATATATATATATAAAGGCCTTGTACTAAATAAGTAAAGATACACAACTGAAAAAGAAAATCTTTTCTTCTTTATCTCTATTTCTTATTCGTGTTTTACTAAATTGCTTTTATTTCATAACACGTTATTAGCACGAATTAGCTTCTACTCAAGTCTGATCCGACACACACTAGCTAATACCACTCTGCTTTCTTGTATGTTTCTTGTAAATTTGTTATAGCATTGTTATTACGTCTGAAGAATTTTCTTTTTTCCAAGGTTGATGCTAATCTGCACATATACCAGTTAGTTTAGATGATACCATTCTTAAAATATTTTCAACCAATCTATTATTGCATCTACTAATTGTGATGGCACCTAACCTAACTGCTAGGTAAGCCAATTAATATCTATCCGAATTCAATAATATTTAATAGGATAATTAATCAAAACAAATAATCTCAATCTAATACATTTCCCAATGACTGGTAGTACAAATCATGAGCTTCTAAGAATAGATTTTACAAAGCTGATATGAAATAAATACATCTTCTGTTTGAAAAGCACATATATAGAGTTTTATAAATCTAAGGCTACCATGAACAACAAGAAGCTATGGCAGGGATACATGTACACCTTCAGATCCAGTTCCCATCAAACAAAGCAGAACAACAGCCAACATTTGCATGCTATCTGTAGAAATGTAGTATTAGTACAACCAACCCTATGTACTGGTAACTAGCAAACCTAACCTTAGGTTGAAAGTAGTGACGAGTTGGAGCATAGGTCGAGTACAACACAAATAGCCAACAATATTTCATAACAACGTAAACCATTTAAATAAGGAAGTAACTTAAAGATAAAATGCTCAACTTTATCACAACTTTTTCGAAAATAATTCTGCTTTTCAAGAATATCAGTGAAAACCCAAATCCTCAACCAAAATCGCTGAAAAATATGAGATAGATTGAAAACTATAACTCTTTCCAAAAACCTTTCATCAATAAAATGTTTCGTTTTCAAATAGCGTGCAGAAAGTACATCTCTATGCACTTTATATCAAGATAGAGGTAAAAATCATGAATGTCCCAAAACCGGGCAACAAAAAGGAAATGCATCTCTATATATGTATTTCAAGTACGCATGTCAAATACAATACATCTCAGTGATGAATTCAGATACTCACACTCTCAGAGTACTCAACCTCGGTGTCTCACATTATCTCTTACCATGTACAATACTCAGCACCCTCGATCACTCAACACTGTACAATATTTGTTGTGGCGTGCAACTCGATCCATATATATCCATAAGGCTCATTGTGGCGTGCAACCCGATCCATATACATATAGCCATAAGGCTCGTTGCGGCGTGCAAACCTATCCATATATATATATATATATATACATATACAAATACACACACACATATACACACATATACACACATAATCGACTGCACTCACTAGGGGTAGGCAGACTCCGGAGGGGCTCCTAGAGCCCAAGAGCTATAATCCACACGGGTAACTCATGTGATGCATAAACAAATCGCGTACTAAAGTATCAATATCAGAATATGTACGGCCAACTCACATGGTGCACGAACAACTCACGTGCTGCACGGACAACTCACGTGCTAGAATATCAATATCAGAATCTACATAGACAACTCATGTGCATCATGGACAACTCACATGCTAAAGTATCAATATTAGAATCCGCATGGATAACTCACGTACTATAATATTAATATCCTAACAATCAGGCCCTCAGCCTCACTGAGTCATCATTCTGTTCAGTCTCTCTTGGGATCACAATGTGATGAAACTATCCCAAATATGATGATTTAACGAATCAATAAATAATAGTACAGATTCAGAAATGATAAGCATATAAATGCATATGACCGAGTATATAAAGTGATGAAAGGAGATAACTCAACAACATAAATGACCTCAGTGAGTCCCAGCAGGATGCGTATGTAGCCAAGACATGGTATCACATGGATCATAGCTCAATACCTCAAGTACATAGAGATTTCATGATTACAAGTAAGGTAAGGTAACTAGACAGTACCGTATAAATAATGAAAGCACAATTCACACGATGTACGACCACACACTCGTCACTTAGAATGTATGTCACCTCAACACCGATCACATAGCACATAATTTGGGGTATCATATCCTCAACACTAAGTTTATAAGAGGTACTTACCATGAACAAGCCAATTCCAATACCAAGCAAGCCAATCGATACTCTAAAAATGTAATCTCGCACGCTCCGACCTCTAAACGGCTTGAAACTAACTAAAAACAACTCAAATACATCAAACATTGCTATAGGAACCAATCCCAATTGAAAAAGGTCTACAATTTAATCAAAAACATAAAATTTGCCAAAAACCCAACCGGGGCCACCACTGCGGAACCCGACAAAACTCACAAATCCGACAACCTTTCAATTAAGAATCTAACCATATTAATGTAAGTCCGACTCAGAATCAATGTCAAAAACTTAAAAATTCACTTTATAAAACTTTAGGCTAAAACACCCCAATTTTACTTTGAAATCATCAATCAAATCCCAAAAACAAAGATGGATTCTTGAAACATATCCACAACCGAGTAGAGAATACTTACCCTAATCCATATGATGAAAATCGGCTCAAAAGCGCCCAAATCTAAGCTCCCCAACTTAAAATATGACCAAATGAACAAACTCTTATTTTATATAATTTTTTGCCAACTATTTTTCCTCATTTCTCGTGCCAAATAATCATGAAACTCACTTTTTACGCCTCCAATAAATATTTTGTGAAATTTTAGTCAAGTTAGGCTTTTGAATTACTCCATTTGACCTTATAATGAAGGAGACATGTTGGTTTCAACATTTGCAAATAGTGAAAATTTTTAAATATGAATTCAGTGGCAATTTCGTAATTAATCTGAAAAATTTGGCAACCTAGTTCTTTGTAAAATAATAATAAATTCCTTATATGATGTCCAAATTCGATGATTCCTTTTGCTAAGGATCCTTAATTACAATACAGATATAATGTGTCAATCAAAACAGAAATATGAGCTCATTTGCTTAATGTGGTACTATTTATGCATGAGAAAACCACATCGAAACATAAGAAAAACGAGCGCAATGCAGCCTAAACCTATCCAGAACTTACCTGAGCCCCTATGGACCCCATACGAACATACCATCAAGTCCGATGACATAACACGATTCAATTCAAGGCCTCAAATCAAGCATAACAACACTGAAACGACGAAACACACCTCAAATCAAGCTTAATGAACTTTCGAACTTTCGACTTCTAAAAAGTCGCGCCGAAACATATCAAATCAACTTGGAATGAACTCAAAGTTTGCACACAAGTCCTAATACATCATACGGAGCTACTCATTCCCAAAACAACTGAGTAAAATGAAAATTCTCAAAAACGACTGGTTGGATCGATTACATTCTCCCCACTTAAATATACGTTCGTACTTGAACGTGCCAAGAGTTGTTCCTAAACCGTCAAACCGCCGTGTAACCTTACCATGTACATACTCGGGGGTGATCACATCACCCTATTCCATGTAGGCCCGAAAATGCAACATTAATGATAATCGTTACTTCAACCTTAGTCCGTTAACCACATAATCTAATTTTCAACATATGGAATTTACTACAAAACCAGAACTTTGCATCTACAACTATATAAGCCTAAACAAGCTATATCAAGTCATAACCAGAACCCAAGATCTAATTACCCAACATACCACACGACTCGCTTACTCATAGTAAAATTTCTGATCATAATAGTTTCTCAAATAACCCAATACCGGCAATAAACCTCATGTCAAACAAAACCTTGTTCTAAAGCCTTTGTGTACTAATGATGATGAAAGAAATACATAGAAACTCATAACCTTTCTTCAGATCAACAAGCTGTGGAACTCTCTCTCCTTCTATAGGAACTATAGCAAATTTCTAATCCGATCAACAACAATATCCTTCCAAATATACTACAATAAGATCCGATAGCACCCATTCTAGGTTTGATGACCTCATCTTATCTAACATAATCACTGTATTGACATGCCACATCCATACAATCTAAATATACAGCATGTGCAATCTGTGCACCAGTAAGCAACAATCTCAATGTACTCAAATCATAGAAAATGACTTAAACGAGAGGACTGTCCCGCAACCTTAACAAGTAATGCAACAACAAAATGCTAAAAATCCATCACACATAGTAGGACCATCACACGAATCTAACACAAATGTTCATACCTCAACATAAATCTGCTGCAATGTGTGACCTATCTAAATACTAGTCCATGGAATATACCTCAAGCCACCTTACTCAAAATTAACAACCACACAAAAATTCAATATCAGGCACCAAAAGTGCAATACCATAGCCACGGAGAAGAAAATAACACAATGCCACACAAAACCCGAAAGAGCATAACCAATACGCAATCAATCATGCAATACCCAAATGCCCATCTCGCTCAAATTCCGCTATAAGGACCCAATAGAACTGCACTATGTGTGCATATAACCAATGAATAACAATTCCTCATAGCATAGAAGAGTAACTCACATATAATATAAAAACATGAAAGAGCTCAATAACAATCGAATAGCACATCCCTCAACCATAGACGTATGGAGCCAACCAATCCAACCCGGTATAGAATATAAATCCTAATTGGGCCTACTAATGGACCCTAAATCAACTGTGGTCATTCACAAATCGATAAATAACCCTCCGAAGGTCCACAATGTCCTAACCATAATGCATACCATCCTCTGACTAGATTTGGTACAGTCTACAACCACGAAATAATTTTCTCATGAGAGCTCCCAGTATCCAAATCCATAGAATACATGAGTCACCATATTTAATCCCCAACTCCACCGCCCAAATGTCAAACACATCTCTCATACATGATCATCCTGCACAGAGTACTTCTAAAATTCTTTCGTTCCACATAAAAAATTTGAATATCAACTAGGAGAGTGTCACAATACTAATAAACTATCCATAAATCAAAGCACATTGCCCTTTCTGAATGTATACTCTCATCAAGCCATACCAAACAGTAATGTCATTTACCTAGTCATCTGAAACTGTCCATGTTGCCTAAGAATTTAAGTCCTTCCCTTCAAAACCGAATCGTGGCCTTGCACATGCCAATCTCGATCCCAACAAAACACACAGTATATATCATGTCATCATATGAAAAATACGAGAACTTCATAATCCACTCAAAGTCACAAGCAACTACATACTCAATTAGCTAAGAACTTTCCATTTGGTTTCATCCGAAGAAAATCACTATACATCACATGCTCCTCAGGCCAGTAGGAAATATACTCCTCGAATCGTGGTAGAAACTATTGATATCTTTTTGAAATCCATTGGCACATGATTCAGCCATCAGAACTAAATCTCTCTAACTTGACCAAGCCACGTCGGTCACCAAAACCCCAAGAGCATTGCCATGAAACACCCGTAGAAATCTACCACATCATAAGCACCCAAAAAATCAATTATATCCATTACCATGCCGATCAAACCTACTACCAAGTTGTTCTATTTCTCCGAGTTACTTTTGAATTACCTTTAAATTGATACTTCTCCTCACCATAATACTACAATCCTCAACAAAGACTCACCAAACGAGACCTTAGCATAAAACCACACCGCACTAAGGCTCATAAGCCGTTGGATTCTCTCTTAAGCACCCCAAAATATCACAACTGAGATACTCACTCCGAAGATACCTTCAGTAAATTCAAGTTGTTCATTCAGCTTCCTAATAATGAAATGTAGAATCCATAATGATATAGAAATACTGCGAATCTTGGCACCATCTAATGTAACTCTCAGATTCTTGCCATGTACAAATCCGCAAAATTCTCAATTGCCACATTTAGATCTTGAATTCATTCGAACCATTCTCAAGAGTCATCCACTCTACTCGAATCTCAATAGCACTGCCCAAACGCACAGAACGACCTATGCACTATTTTCACCCCCAACACCCTGAGAAGTAAGTCACACCTACAAGTAATCGAGGAAATTTCTTCTCCGTGAACACGACATCATTCATGAATAACCACTCAATCATTCCATCATTTCCATATAACCATAGAGTGTAATACAACCTGTATCCAGAAATTCCCTTACTCGATTCATCCTCAATCTGAACCTTTGTAAGCTGTAAATGATTCACCGCTATACCTCAAAATGAAACCAATACAACACATAGTAGCACAATAAACCCATCGATAGCAAACTCCCCTACTTAGCTCAAAGTCAAGGAATAAAGAATTTGATAACTCATAATACCCATACTCTGTTGCTGCCCAAAATCCTGCACTGAAATTCAACTAAATACTTCATAAGCTTATGTATCATAAACCATATAATACTTCAAATCATCTGCTAAGCTCGCGTTCATCCTCATGACAGTCAAGCCAGCCCCCTCAAGCAATCCAAAGTCAAGTTCTACACATATAACCCATCGATAAGAGTAAATCTCCACATAAACAACATAGGGATCCCACAACCTCAGGACCCCACGCAGGTGAGACCCACCTACTGAGCGTCAAACTGGCATCTCTCTTCCACAATCACAACTATTATGCAATTACTTAATCTTCCTAAGTCTGAGTTCATATCACGACATAAAAATCTACTTCACTCCTCAACTAAACGACAAGAAAAGATTCTTCAACACACCCATAACTCGATATTATACGTCAAATCAAGATGGAAATCAAGCACCTAATAGATTTTTTACACCTCAAGAAAACCCTTATCGTCACATTCAAACCATATGAACACATCTCGCAGTCACATCATAATTACCACGTAGCCATCCAGCCACAAATTCCACTAATAGGGACACTACAAGATATATAAATCCAAAAGCACGTGCTCACACAATCAACACCTCTGTGCTCAAGCTACAGTCAAAACCCGAACTCAAGTCCTCCAGACTGACCCACCATCAATGCACTAAAATCATATCTCGCACCTTATCCAGGGAATAACAAACCATCGATGCACAATTGATATCAGGCGCTCATGTGCGCATACGAATATGTTGAAGGATTTCAAAGGATTACGCTTCAAGCTGAATCGATGCTGCATGATAAGGAAAGAAAGATGGGAAGAATATCCTAAATGTCCTGTAGTTTCTAAAAAATAGGTATGGACTTTATCATACAGCTCCGTAAGACTCTACTAAACACTTGCTCATGACTTGTAGAACCTATGAACCTATAGCTCTGATACCAATCTGTCACGATCCAAAATCCATTTGTCGTGATGACACCTAACCCAACCTGCTAGGTAAGCCAACTAACATCTCTTCAGTTTTAATAATATTTAATAGGACAATTAATCAAAATAAATTATCGAAATCGTATATATTTTTTAAGGACTGGTAGTACAAATCATAAGCTTCTAAGAATAGAGTTTATTAAGCTGAGATGAAGTAAATAAATCTTTTATTTGAAAAGTACATAAACAGAGTTTTAAAAATCTAAGGCTGCCATGAATAAGAGGCAACTACAAAGGGATGCAGGTACACCTTCAAATATAACTCCCATCGAACACAGCAAACCAATAGCCACGCAATATGTAGAAGTGTAGTATCAGTACAACCAACCCCATATACAGGTAAGTAACAAACCAAAACTTAGGTTGAATATGGTGACGAGCTGAAAGATAGGTTAGGTCCAACACTAATAGCAAACAATACTTCATAACAACGTAAAACATTTAAATACGGGAGTAACTCAGAGATAAAATGCTTAACTTTTTCAGAGTTTTGCTGAAAATAATTCCTCTTTTCAAGAATATCAGTAAAAAAACCAAATCCTTAGCCAAAATCATCAAAAAATATGAGATAGTTTGAAAACTGCAATTTTTTCCAAAAACCTTTCATCAGTAAAATGTTCCATTTTCAGATAGCATAAGGAAAGTACTTCGCTATGTGTACATGTCAAGATACAGGCAAAAATCATGAATGTCACTAGAATTGGGCATCAAAAAAGAAATGCATTGCATGTATCTCAGGTATGTATGTCAAATGCAATGTTTCTTTGTGATGAACTCATGTGCTCACACTCTCAAAGTACTCAACCTCACTGTCTCAGATTATCTCTTATCGTGCTTAATACTCAGCATCCTCAATCACTTAACATTGTGTAATATTTGTTGCAGCACGCAATCCCATCCACATATATAATAGCCATAAGGCTCGTTGTACTGTGCCCGATCCATATACATGTAACCATAAGGCTTGTTGCAACATGCAACCCGATCCATATCCATATAGCCATAAGGCTCGTTGCAGGGTGCAACCTGATCCATATATATATATATATATATATATATATATATATATATATATATATATATATATATATATATATATATATATATATATATACATACATAGTGGACTGCGCTCACTGGGGGTCTGGGGTGTGCGGACTCCGGAGGGGCTCCTACAACCCAAGTAATATAATCCGCACGGATAACTCACGTGCTAAAGTATCAATATCATAATCTGCACAGACAACTCATATGTTGCACGACAACTCATGTGCTAAAGTATCAATATCAGAATCCACACAGATTACTCAGTGCTATAGTATCAATATCCTCATAATCAGGCCCTCAACCTCACTTAGACATCTATCTCTTCAGTCTCTCTTGGGCTCACAATGTCATGAAACTAGCCCGAATATGATATTATGTATTAATAAATAACAGTAGAGACTGAGATATGATATGCATATGAATGTGTATGACTAAGTATAAAAAGCGATGAAAGCAGATAACGCAACAACATAAATGACCTCAGTGCGTCCCAACGGGATAAGCATATAGCCTAGACATGATGTCTAATATGGATCATAGCTCAATAACTCAAGTACGGGAGATTTTAAGATTACAAGTAAGGTCAGGTAACTAGGACATACCATAGAAATGATGGAGGCACAATTCACACGGTGCATGCCCACATGTAAGTCACCTAACATGTGCGTTACCTCAACACCAATCACATAGCATATAATTCGGGGTATCATATCCACAACACTAAGTTTAGAAGAGTTACTTACCTTGAACAATACAATTCCAATACCGAGCAAGCCAAGTGATGCTCTAAAAATGCCATCTCACGCGCTCCGACCTCCACATTGCTCGAAAGTAACCAATACATCTAAAAATGTTAAAGGAACCAATCCCAATAGAAAAAGGCTGAATCTTTAATCAAAAGTCCAAAATCGGCCAAAAAGTCCAACCCAGGCCTGCACCTCGGAATCCGACAAAACTCACAAAATCCGATAACCAATTCAATTAAGATTCCAACCTTACTAATTTCACTTAAATCCGAATCCGAATCGATGTTTACAATTAAAAGTTCATTTTATAAAATTTTAGGCAAAACCCCCAAATTTCATTTTAAAATCATCAATCAAATCCCAAAAATAATGAGATATAACCAAAACCGAGTAGAGAAATTTTGCCCAAATTCATATGATTAAAATCGCCTCCAAAATCGTCCAAACCTAAGCTCCTCAACTCAAAATATGACCAAATGAGTAAACTTTTATTTTATATATTTTCCTGTCAGCTAATTTTGTGTCGTAACTTGTGCCAAACTATCCTGAAAATTACTTTTTATGTCTTCAATAGTTTTCTTGTGAAATTTTATTCAAGCTAGACTTTTGAATAACTCCATTTGACCTTATAATGAAGGAGATATATTGGTTTCAATATTTGCAAATAGTGCAGATTTTTAAATACGAATACCGTGGCAATTTTGTAAATTTGAAAAAAATTCTAGCAACCCAATTCTTAGTAAAATCACCATAAATTTCTCATATGATGTCCAAATTCAATGATTTTTTTTCTATGGATCCATAATTATGATACAGATCTAATGCTTCAATTAAAATAGAAATCGGAGCTCATTTGCTTAATGTGGAACCACTTATGCTTGAAGAAACTATGTCGTAATATAACAAAAACGAACGCAATGTAGTCCAAACCTATTTGAAACTCACTCGAGCCCTTCAGAACCCCGTAAGAACATACCAACAAGTCCCATAACATTGCACGGACCAACTTGAGGCCTCAAATCTTGCATAACAACACTGAAACGACGAAACGAGCCTCAAATCAAACTTAATGAAATTTTGAACTTCCGACTTCCAAAAAATCGCGCCGAAACATATCAAATCAACTCGGAATTAATTCAAATTTTGCACACAAGTACTAATACATCATGCAGAGCTACTCGTGCTCTAAATTAGCGAGCAAAATAAAAATACTTAAAATGACTGGTCGAATCGTTGCTCATATAAGCTTCATTACATGGACTTAATTATTCTGGTAACCACATAAAATTGAAGTATTCATATAATTTGTGGTTTAAGACACTATGCAGTTATTTTTCTGAGTATACTGCCAACAAGTTTTAAAATAATTATAGATTGGCGTTGCATTTTTAAAAAAATAGATACACATGTCACATTTATATTGTAAGATAATTATAAAACTGATATTAAGATATTAGAAGAAAACATAAAACACATATATTAAATCATTCTGTAACAAGACTTTGCCATCATTACAGTTGAGCTTTACCTTCCTTTTTTTTTGGTTTATTTTTCGCTTAGTTCAATTAAGAAGTTGCCACATAAATTTCTGTTAATTTTATTGATTAAAAATTTTGTTGAATTCTGTTTATATAAATATAAATATCATATTCAAGATTTATTATTATTATTACTAGTAGTCGTATCCGTATAATGCGCGGTCACTATTAAAAATATTAATTAAATTAAATTATAATCAGACTTGTTTGATCCTATTAGATTGTATTGCTTTAATAAAGTTCAATTATCATCTTACTTGTTAATATGATATACCCAATAATGAAATCTCTATTAAATCAAGGTACTTATATAGCTAGTGAATAACCTTTTTTTTCTATATATTTTTTATTATATTAACCAATATTTAATATTCACTTTCTTTTTGTCATATATGAGAAGATTTATAATTTATTACTGTTGTATTATTTTTTTATTTTAATTTTATTCTATTTTTGTTAACTATATTATCTAAGTTTTAATAAACAAAATCTCTGTTAAAATAACATGCCTTATATAGGGAGCGCATTAAATAGCTTATTTGTTATGTATTTTTCTTTATTATATCATCTAATATTTAATAATTACATTGCTTAGTAAAATTTTTTATTAGCATATTACTTTATTAAATAGTTTTCTCTGAAAGTTATTTTATGTCTTTATTTTCGTTTATTTAAAATAATTCTAAAACTCCAACTTGAAACTAATCCACAATTTGAATAGGTAATTTATTATTTTTTTTTAATTTTATTTTGTATTTTAAAACTCCAACTTCAAAACTACATCTCGATGTGAATGGGTAGTTTTTCTTCTCTTTCTTTAATTTTTTATAGCTAGTTTTTTTTCTTTTTTATTTTAAAATAATTTATAAACTCCCACTTGAAACTACTTCAGCCCAAATTTGAATGGGTAGTTATTATTTTTATATATTTATTTTATTTTTTAATTATACTTTATTATAAGATATCTATATTTTTCAAACAAAGTAACCAATATATATGTATATATATATATATATATATATATATATATATATATATATATATATATTAGTTTTTATTTATTTTATTGTTTTTATTTTTTATATATATTTAAACTACTTCCCGATTAACACTCCATCTTGAAACTACTTCTCGATTTGAATGCGTAGTTCTTCTATTTTTCATTTTTTATAGCTATTTTTTTTGCCTTTTATTTTAAAATAATTTAAAAAATCCAACTTGAAACTACTCCTATCCAATTTGAATAGGTAGTTTATTTTTTATATTTAATTATAAAATATCTATATTTATTAATCCAAATAAAGTAACCAATATATATATATATATATATATATATATTTATATTTATATATATATATATATAATTTTATTTTATTTTGTTATTTTCATTTTTTGTAGATATATTTAAATTCAAATAGTTAACTTATAATTAAATAAACTAAAATAACTAATTATGCCATGTGGTATTTTCTTAGGTTGTCATGGCTTATGGAGAGGACTTTTTACTCTCCTTTTAATAATATATAAAAAGATTTTTATAGAGAATTGTTTGCCTTTTATTTTAAAATAATTTAAAAAATTCAACTTGAAACTAGTCCCATCCAATGTGAATGGATAGTTATTGTTTTATATATTTATTTATTTTTTTTTATATTTAATTATAAGATAACTATATTTATTAATACAAATAACCAATATATATATATATATATATATATATATATATATATCTATATATATATATATATATATATATATATATATATATATATATATAAATTTATATATATATATATATATTTATATATATATATATATATATATATATATATATATATGTCACACCTCCTTTTTACACGGCTACCCTGATGGATGACACGTATAAGTGAGTTTTTTTAATTAAAGTGACATTTTCGATATATGATTAATTATTTATTTCAAGAGCCTCCACTTGGGATTGGTTTGGATTTTGGTGTCCCAAATCACCGGTTAATTTAAAATCCCAAATCAAGGAAAGTTTCGACTGCCCGATTGGAGTCTGCGAACCAGAAATTTCTGAGTAAGGAGTTCTGTTGACCCGAGAGAAGGTGTTAGGCACCCTCAGATCCCGTGGTTCTAGCACGACTAGGAAAGTATTTTTATAAATAACCTCGCGCCTATAATAACTATGTCTTCAAAATTCATGGGAAGGATGTGAAATTCGCTAAACAAAACTCCCTTTTTCTATGTATTTTAACGAATCAAAGAGTCATCCCATGCTATTTGATTGGATTAACGCGGCTCACTTTGTTCTATTAGGACATTCTAGCGCATATTAAGTTCTCTGCTATTTCTGGGGTTTAACCACACTAACTATTTATATATAAGCAGTGTATTTTTGGAAAGTAACATTTTTGCAACTTAGCCTCATTCGTGGCTAATTGCACATACTGGATTCAAGTTTGGGCCAGACTAGGACTCACATCGCATCTGGCCACTGCGGGCCTTCCAGCTAAGCCCAAGAATAATTTGGACTATGGAGTCTGTTATGCACAAATTTTAATAATGTTTCTTTTGGTTTGAGTTTATTCACAAGATTAATTATCTATACATGCACAAAGAGGGTACTAATGATCATTTTATATCAGTTTTTGGCATTAGATATGAACTAACTGATTCATATACTCGTCAGTCGAAGTATATTAATTCAGTTTTCAAAATTCAATTGTGATTCTGGTTATAAAGTGTTAGGTAAATCTAAACAAGTTATTGCTAAGTGTATGGAAATTTAAACGAACTAAAACACTACACAAATGTTTCGATTTTTGAATAACTGGCAAGCTGATATTTTCTAAATCCATCATTTTAAGCAAAGTAAGAAAAACAAACACTTGAAATAGCCTTATCACAGGACGGAGGAGACTTATTCGACGGAAACTAGTCACAGGACGGGAAAGAGGAGGTTGTGATGGTTTGGTGGTGTAAATCTGGAGAGGTTTGTGACCGGCTGCCGCCGTGAGGCGATTTCCTGTGGCGGCATTAGGGTGGTAGACGGCTGGTCAATGTTGGTCAAGGGGTGGTCAAGGGCGATGTTACGTCGGAGGAGATGGTACGAGGAAGAAGAGGGGTCTGTCCCTAATTCTATAGAGACGTTTGGACATATATATCAAAAATTGGGGCAAGTTTCAAGACCGTTGGATGGTCGGTTGATCGACAGCTATGATGGCTTGTCTTTAAACTACGTTGTTTGAGTTGGTTCTTGTGTGGACTGGACCGGGGTTGGTTGTGTGGGCTGGGTTTGTGTATTTTAAAGGGGAAAAAGGATTTGGGCCACTCAGGTCTGGCCCAATTATGACCAGCCTGAGTGGATATACATATATGTGTATTTTTTTTGTCTTTTCTTTTCTTTTTTTTAATTTTAATTAATTTCTAATTTTATTTAAAAATCAATAATTCCTAATTAACACAAATAAAAATGCAACAAGTTAAAATTAAACCAAAAATAATTAAAAATGCCGGACATATATATGTATTTTATATTTTAATTTGTGAAGCAAACTTATATAACAATTAAATCTTAAACAACTTTAAACATGCATTAATAAACATGCACTGCCACACGATTAAATCCTAAAAAATAAAAATTAATATTTAAAGAAAATCCTAAACTTTTGAGAGTCTTCTAGGAGCTATTTCAACTGGGCAAAAATCATGTGCTCATAGCTGCCCCTCTTTGCGTGGGAACACGAAGAATTTTCGTACAAAGACAAGTGAGCAAATATGATAGATTTCCGTTCGATTGAATACTCCATGTGAAGTATTTTGAAAATTTTCTGACCGAACCTTGCTTCAAAGGTTGCCTACATATCCTTGGAAATAAAGGAATCAGGTCAGTGTAGTTCTAGAAGTTTTGGTAGCTGGGACTACTGGAAAACTGTGATTGGCTACTGTTGCTGCTGTTTCTGCTTGCTGAGCTCCTTATTACCCCAAAGAAAAAATCAAAAGCTAAGCTAGCTAAGCCTATCAACTACAAGTTACAAGATTCCTATCTATGAGTATCTTGAAGCTTGATCTTGAGTCTTGGCTATCTTTTGTTGAAGACTCCGATCTAAATCTTGATGCTCCTTAACTGCAATCGCTGTCTCAATCTTTAGTTTTGAAATAAAGCGGGATATGGAGAGCTTGTTACTTTGATTATATTTTGAGTAGTTCGTGTCTTTGTCCGCTTTATCACTTTGAGTTCACTTCTTTTTGTCTCTTTTTCTTTTCTTCTGCTCTAAATCGACACTCATGCTTTCAATCATTCTGAATCTTGTGCCTTAAGGTGAGGCCTGTTCAGACAGCAAAACAAACAAATGAACGAAATTTTCTGCCCCAGTTTTCACTGGAAAATTTCGTGAGTTTTTTGCAACACAAATCTATGCTACTCTTTATTGAAAACAATAAAAATCGGAATTGTGTATCCCTTGGAAAAATTGCAAGGTTATGCTGGGAAAGAGAAAGGGTTCCTGCCGGGGATAAGATGAGAATCCACGGAATATGCCGGGATAGGAATGAAAAGGGGTCTCTGTGGGGATAGAAAGAAAAGATCTGCGGGTTATGCCGCGATAGGAAAGTTCCTCCTAAGGATGGAAGGAACGTCATAGGTTATGGAGAAATTTCTGGGTTATGCCAGGAGATCCACGGGTTGTGCCTGGATGAATGAAAGATTCCTAGGTTATACTAGGGAAGTCCGCGGGTTATGCCGGGATTGGAAGGAGATCCTGGGTTTTGTCAGGGGAATCCGTGGGTTATGCGGGACGAATAAATAAATCCAAGGTTATGCTAGGGAGATCCACAGGTTATGCCGGGATGAATGAAAAATCCTAGGTATGCTAGGGAGATCCACGTTATTCCGGGATGAATGAAAAGATCCTAGGTTATGGTAGGGAAATCCACGGATTATGCTGGGATGAATGAAAAGATCCTAGGCTGTGCTAGGGAGATCTGGGGGTTATGCTGGGATAAATGAAAAGGTCCTAGGTTATGCTATGTAAATCCATGGGTTATGCCGGGATGAATGAAAAGGTCCTAAGTTATGCTAGAGAAATCCACGGGTTATGCCGGGATGAATGAAAAGATACTTAGGTTATGCTAGGGAAATCCGCGGGTTATGTCGGGATGAATGAAAAGGTCCTAGGTTATGCTAGGGAAATCCACGGGTTATGTCGGGATGAATGAAAATATCCTAGGTTATGCTAGGGAGATCCGCGAGTTATGCCGGGATGAATGTAAAGATCCTAGGTTATGCTAGGGAAATCCACGAGTTATGCCGGGATGAATGAAAAGATCCTAGGTTATGCTAGGGAGATCTGTGGGTTATGCCAGGATGAATGAGAAGATCCTAGGTTATGCTAGGGAGATCCGCGGGTTATGCCGGGATGAATGAAAAGATCCTAGTTTATGCTAGGGAGATCCGTGGGTTATGCCGGGAAGAATGAAAAATTCTAGGTTATGCTAGGGAGATCCGCGGGTTATGCCAGGATGAATGAAAAGATCCTAGGTTATGCTGGGGAAATCCACGGGTTATGCCAGGATGAATGAGAAAATCTTAGGTTATTCTAGGAGAATGAAAGGCAGTAGAGGACCACATAGATCCTTTTGACTATGCTGGGGATGGAGGAGGAAAGAACAACCCTTAGGTTATGATAAGGGTAGGGGATCGTTAGCTCCTAGACTACGCTGGGGAGTAGAAAGTGTAGGGGGGAATCCTCAGGTTATGCTGGGGATGTGGAGGGAAACTTCCTCGATTTATACTGGAAGGGGTAGAATGCAATCCTTAGGTAATGCCTAGAAACAAAACAAATTGTTAGTTTGAATAGTGATTGGTTTTGCGGCCTTGTCACGCTTGACTTTAACTTTCTTTGTGTTCAAAAGCGAACCCTTGGTTTTCAATCCTTGCTTTGCTGATCGGTCAGGGGGTTCTCATTTCATATTGGTCTTTGTTTCTTGGGCCTTGTGTTGTGAGTTTTTTCCCGACTTTTATTTTGGGCTTGTTTTTGGGACTTTTGATTAGAATCAACATCTTGTTCGGCTTAAAGCCCCTCCGATTTTGCTTCACCTTCATGCCTCTTTGACTTTGAATTTCTTTTATTTTATTCCCTTACTTTCAAGACATTAATTGTCATGATCAAACGAGATTGGCTAAGCGTGCTTGACGATGTCGGGCACTCCCTTAATTGTTGCCAGGAGAAAACCGCAAAGCCGGCCCAGCTACCGTTCTAAAGGAATGGTCAGGACATTAAAATTGAAGTCCAAGGAGTGAAGTATGAATTTAGAGAGGTATGTTTTTTTTTGAAGGAAAAGAGGGAACTTATCTGGAAATATAGGCCGGCTTTAAATGGCGACGACATGCTTCTTGGATAGGATACCCGGGCCAAATCCATTTCTGCTTTCTGACTTCAAACTTTCCGAAAACCAAAAAAACTTACTCAGTCCTGGGTAGCAATATTTCCACTTTTCGGCCGACGACGCCCTTTGCGGGTTTTCGCCAATCGGCCTCTCTTATTTCTCTTCTCATGTCGCCCGATAGCGCTCTTTGCGAGTTTTCGCTAAACGGACTCTCTCATTTTTTTGTTTTTCTCTGCTCACTGGCGCCGTATGGTGCCCGGAGGTTTTCAGCGCTAAGACTCTCTCATTTTATTTCTCTCAAAAATTTGATTGGTGCCGAATCCCAACAACAATATTTTTCTCCCCTGGGATCTATAACTTTATGACCATTCAGATGGATTTTTAATCGAAGCAATATATTTATGCCCGAGCTTTGATTCTCTTGGGTAAATGGGGTTTTTATTTTGATATGACTGAAACTCAGGGAGAGGCTGCCTAGGAATCCTTTCGGAATCAAGTCAGACGTAGTTCAGGAAGTGTTGCATACACTAATTTTGCTTTGTTGTTTTTCCTTTGCTTTATCTTTTTTTTTGAACATCATTTCTAGGTTACAAAGAGGGTGGAGGTAGCGGGAAAGCAAAGTCTTTGTCATTTCAATCCACCGGGGTTATTGTTGCAGGGGATTCAAACATAATACCTCTTTACTACGTCTTCATTTATCGCTGCCTCGGGCTCATCTCCTTCAATGTTGCCCAGGTACAATGCTCCTATAGGCAGTATCTTTCTGATGATGTATGGGCCTTTCCAATTTGGGGCGAATTTTCCTTTCGCTTCCTGATGATGGGGCAGTATTCGTCTCAAAACCAGCTGCCCGACTTCGAAATTCTTGGGGCGCACTTTTTTATTGTAGGCACGAGCCATTCTTTGTTGGTACAACTGCCCGTGGCATATCGCGGCGATTCGTTTTTCATCAATTAATGCCAGCTGCTCCAACTTGGTTTTGACCCATTCACTATCTTCAATTTCTGCTTCGACAATCACTCGGAGCGATGAGATTTCCACCTCGCAAGGTATAACAGCCTCAGTTCCATAGACCAGCAAATAGAGAGTTGCTCCTATCAATGTATGCACTGCGCTACAATATCCCATTAGTGCAAAAGGCAGTTTTTCGTGCCATTGCCTCGAGCATTGAATCATTTTCCTCAAAATCTTCTTGATGTTCTTGTTGGCTTCTTCGACCGCACCATTAGCTTTGGGCCGGTAGGGAGTGGCGTTTCTATGTGTTATCTTGAATTGTTCACATATCTCTCCCATCGGCCGACTGTTTAGATTAGGTGCATTGTCTGTAATGATAGTAGCATGAATCCTGAAGTGACGAATGATATTAGAATGCACAAAATCCACTACCGCTTTCTTGGTAACAGACTTGAGGGTGATGGCCTCAACCCATTTTTTGAAGTAATCAATGGCGACCAATATAAATTTGTGCCAATTTGAGGCTTTTGGCTCGATCGGCCCAATGACGTCCATAACTCATGCGGCAAATGGCCAGGGTGCTGACATGGGATGCAGCTCCTTTGGTGGTGCGTGAATCGGATCACCATCCACCTAACATTAATGACATTTTTGGACAAAGCCGAAGCAGTCTTTCTCCGTAATCATCCAATAATAGCCAGCTTGGAGTATCTTCGTTGCCAGTACATAGCCATTCATATGGGGCCCACACACGCCCGTATGTACTTCGTGCATAATTCTCCCGTCTTTTTCGGCAGCCACACATCTCAACAAATTAAGATCTGGAGTCCTTTTAAACAAAGTGCACCACTTAAGAAGAAATTGCTCGCATGCCGTCGAATGGTTTTCTTTTGTTCTCCGGTGGCTTGCTCAAGGTACTCCTGTGTTTTTAGGAACCTCAAAATGTCGTAATACCAAGGCTATAGGCTAGGCTCTGCTTCGGCTGCATTTCAATACCCATGTCTTTCTTTGATTTGGATTTGTAAAGGATCAACATAGGCATTCCTAGGGTATGGCAGCATGGAAGCCAAGGTTGCGAGTGCATCTGCTTACTCATTATGGAAACTAGGAATGTACCTGAACTATACCGATCTGAACCGTTTGCTAAGGTCTTCGACATGCTGTCTATACGGGAGGAGCTTAATGTCCCTTGTCTCCCATTCTCCTTGAGCTTGTCGGATGATTATGTCAGAATCTCCCATGATTAGCAGCTCTTCGACATCTTGGTTAATAGCCATGTTCATTCCCATAATGCAAGCCTCATATTCAGCTATATTATTGGTGCAGAAGAACCGAAGTCTAGCTGTAGCTGGATAATGTTGTCCTACAGGTGAGATTAAAATTGCCCCAATTCCTATGCCCTTTGCGTTTGTCGCTTCGTCGAAGAACATTTTCCAGATGGGGGTGTCCTCAGCTGCTATTTCTAATGAGTTCACTTTTTCGTCAGGGAAGTAAGTGTTTAGAGGCTAATATTTGTCATCAAATGGGTTCTCTCCCAGATGATCTGCCAATGCTTGAGCTTTAATCATCGTACGAGTGACATAAACAATGTCGAACTCGGTGAGCAAGATCTGCCATTTGGCCAGTCGTCCTGTGGGCATTGGTTTTTGGAATATATACCTTAGTGGATCCAGCCTGGTTATGAGGTACATGGTATGAGCTTGCAGATAAAGCCTTAGCTTCTGAGCTACCCACGTCAAGGCACAACACGTTCTTTCTAACAATGTGTACTTGGCCTAAAAACTGGTAAACTTTTTACTCAGATAATAAATGGCCTGCTCTTTCTTTCCCCTGGCATCATGCTGCCCGAGAATACAACCTAAGAAGCCTACCAAGACCTTCAAATAGAGAAATAACGGCTTCCTGGTTTTGGAGGAACCAAAACTGGTGGATTGGACAAGTATTTCTTGATTTTATCAAAAGCTTCCGGACACTCGACCATCCACTTAGCCGCTGCATCCTTCTTTAGTAGCTTATATATGAGCTCACATGTTGAAGTTAACTGGGCGATGAACCGGCTGATGTAATTTAATCTTCCCAATAGACTCATCACATCCTTTTTGGTCTTTGGCGGGGGCAGCTCCCGAATGGATTTGATCTTGGTTGGATCCAATTTAATGCCTCTTCGACTGACGATGAATCTCAGAAGTTTTCCCGACGGGACTCCAAATGCGCATTTTGCCGGATTTAATTTCAAATTGTATTTGCGAAGCCTATCGAAGAATTTCCTCAGATCCTTTTAAATGATCGCCCTGCGTATTGGATTTGATAATCACGTCATCGACATATACCTCTATCTCTTGATGTATCATGTCGTGGAAGATGGTGGTCATAGCCCTCATGTATGTTTCCCCAGCGTTTTTCAATCCAAAAGGCATGACTCTATAATAATACGTTCCCCACGGTGTGATAAAGGCGGTTTTCTCATCATCTTCCTCATCCATTAACACTTGGTGGTATCCTGCATAGCAATGTACGAAGGATTGGATCTCATGCTTGGCACAGTTATCGACAAGGATTTGGATGTTGGGCAGAGGGAAATTATCCTTGGGACTCGCCTTTTTCAAATATCTATAATCCACATACACCCGAGTTTTCCCGTCCTTCTTCGGCACCGGGACCACATTGGCCAGCCTTGTGGTGTACCGAACTACCCGGATCACCTTTGCTTCTATCTATTTTGTAATCTCCTCTTTGATTTTGTCGCTGACATCAGGCTTGAACTTTCTTTGCTTTTGTTGGACTGGGGGACATCCGGGGTATGTAGGCAACTTATGAACCACAAAATCCATACTCAAACTAGGCATGTCGTTGTAGGACCACACAAATACGTCTTTGAATTCCAGCAGGAGTTGAACCAATGAATTATGTATTTCTTTATTTACATGGATGCTTATTTTAGTTTCTTTGATTTCATCGAGATTGCCCAGGTTAACCGGTTCAATATCATTTAAGGTAGGCTTAGGTTTGTTCTCAAAGTGTTCCAACTCTCGAGTGATTTCCCTAAAAGCATTTTCTTCATTGTATTCCGGTTCCTATTTCATTATTTCAGAGACAAGCAGCGAGTTTCGGTCGTGGCATGAAGTCCGCGAGCATGTCGTTTTATTTAAAGCCGCATTATTGGGACTGAAAGAAAAGATGAAAAGAGACAAAAATCAGAGAAAGTCAAAGAAGTGTAAATGACAAAATATTGATTTTATTTCTTTGAACTTGAAAGATAATCAGGGTTTACAATTGAGATTTAAAGTGCTAAAAGGAAAACAAACGACGGAGCTACACCTTGAAATAGCTCGTGATGTGGAAAGAGGTATCAAGGCGAGACTACCGGGTCTCCCGCCTGACCGGAAAAGGTGTGGCCTTCCAATTTTGAAGTTTGGCACCTAGTCTCATATACAGCACTTCAGCGGCGCTTGAACCTTCTCCCGGTTGTATTACTTCATAGAGCAACTCTCTCATAGCCCCGCAGGTCTCATCAATTTCTTCTGCCGTGAAGGTTTCTTCTTCCTCCTCTTCACTTTATTTTGGTTTTATAAAAGTTTTGTGCAAGTGGGGTAGGGGTCGTGGTAAGGCCCATCCTTGGCGCTTTCTGCGATTAGCCCAGATGATATTTTCTGAGGTTGGATGAAATCCCAATCCAAAGAACTTTTGGTGGCAACAAGGCGACCGGCTCGGTTATGCCTTGTAGGGAGCTTCCGAGTCCCTTGCCTGGATTGAAGCCTTGGCACGTCATTTCCTTCGCTACCATAATTAAAGCATTTGACAGAAAAGGCTGGGGGAACGGCTTGCCCTCTTCATGCTGATCAACTACTACGACTTGAAAAGCTTGATAGACTATGTGTTCACTCCCTTCCTTGGCTTTTACACAGGGAACAGAGGGGTCCCGGTAAATTGATTGTTCTTCCTTTTCATGAACTACAATCTCCTGGTTTTCATACTCAAATTTCAGCATTTGGTGCAGGGTAGAGGGTACTGCCCCTGCCGCATGAATCCACGGCCTTCCCAGGAGGTAGTTGTAAGAGGTATCCATGTCTAACACCTGGAATGTTACTTCGAAGTCGACTGGACCAATAGTAAGCACCAAATCAATTTCACCTATGGTGTCCCTTTTTATTCCATCGAAGGCTCGGACACATACATTGTTAGGGCGAATCCTCCTTGTCCCGTCTCGATTCTCTGCAAGGTAGACAGCGGTCATATGTCAACTTCGGAACCTCCGTCAACCATCACTCTCTTAACATAATATCCCTCACACCTAACAGTGAGGGGCAAAGCCTTGTTGTGAGCAGCTCCCTCCGGGGGTAAGTCATTCTTACTGAATGATATCTGGTTAACAGCGAAGAATTTCTACGCCATTTTCTCTAGTTTCTCTACAGAGGTCTCAGCCGAAACATATGCTTCGTTCAGAGTTTGGCCAACACCTGCTGATGCTCGAGAGATTTCATCAAGAGTGACAATAAAGAAATCTGCTCAGGGGATTTTCGGAGCTGATCCACTACTTCGTACTACGGCATTTTCATTTTCTGGTAAAAAGCTTCCTCTCCTCAGCATTCGCTGGCCTCTTTGGCGGAAATCGCTATTTGGTAGCGGCGTTCACCTCTTCCATGTCTAAGTATTCCTTTGTGGGGCACCCCTTTTGGGCTTCATCTAAGACTTATTTGCCCTTGTATGTAACAATGGTTTCTTGATAATTCCAAGGGACGGGTGATGGGTCGGTCATGGGCTTCTGTGGTGCACGGCCGATAACCTCGGGCTCATTCAGCACTGGTGATTTAATCGATCCCCATACCACATAGGCTTTCTTGGGCATATACATTGTTTTTTTCAGCTAGAACCTTTTTGGAGGGCATAAAATGGGCTACTTTGCTTTGCGTCCTCGTGGGATGTAGAGTATTGTTTCCTTGGTTGGGGTCGTCTCAGCTTCGACCTCATCCCTCTTTTCTGCTTCAGGACATTTGGCTTCATTCATTTTTTTTCTTCCATCTTCTTCTTTGGGTGACTTTTGGTTTTCTATCTGCCTCAGTGATGGCTATGATGGCTTTCAGAGAGTGATCAAATTCTTTGTCCTCGCAAATCATTCTGATGACCGGCCCGTTGTTGTGAGTCGGTAACGGGTTATTTGTTACATTTGGGACCTCTTCATCTCTTAGAAATATCTTTTTTGATCAATCAAGTCCTCCACTACTCGTTTTAATGTCCAGCAATTTTCAGTATCATGTCCCTGTGCCCTAAAGTGGTAAGCACAATGCACGCCCCTTTGGTAAGAAGGTGATTCACGATTCTGTCTATTTGAAAGGCTGGAGGAGGCCCATGTGGACCAGCTTTGGGAATAGGCTGGCGTAGGATTCTCCTATTGGAGTGAAGTTCTGTTTCCTGGGTCCCTGGGACGATAATTATTTTGCTGAGGGCGAGGATTGTAATGATTCTGAGGAAGTTGATTTCTTGGAGCTTGATTTCTATTGTTCTGCTGTTGAGGTCAGGCAAAGGGCTGAGCGCTCATAACTGCGTAGGGTTGAGGGACATAGTGCATGTCTCGATGAGGATAGTAATGTTGAGGTGCTCTTTCAGAGAATGCATACCTGTGAGTATGTTGTTTCCTCATCCCGGAGGCTGCCATGGATGCTTCCTCTTTTTTCTTGTTTCTTGGGATTCCACCTTCCCCTCGTTGTATGGCCCGGGAAGTGGCTCTTATGGAAGGTTGACTTATAATCCTCCCCGTTTTGAGTCCATTATCTACCATCTCCCCAATCGTTATTGGCTCTGCGAATGGATTTCCCATTGCGGACATCATGTTCTGAAAATAGTCTGCCTCTTGTGCTTGCAGAAAGACAGTGACCATTTCCATTTCGTCCATAGGGGGCTTCACTCTTGATGCTTGCTCTCGCCATTTAATAGAATATTCTCTGAAGCTTTCAGTAGGTTTCTTCTTCAAGTTGGCTAGGGAATTCCTATCCGGGGGGGAGGTGTCGATGTTGTATTGGAATATTCTTACAAAGTCCCGGGCAAGGTCATCCTATATGTGCCATCGGGTAATGTCTTGATCTATGTACCATTCGGATGCAATACCGACTAAGCTCTCCCCAAAGTATGCCATTAGGAGTTCTTCCTTCCCGCCGGCTCCATGTAGTTGATTGCAATACTTTTTCAAATGGGCAATGGGGTTGCCGTAGCCATCGTATATTTTGAATTTTGGCATTTTAAACCCCAAAGGAAGATGTACATGGGGGAACGTGCACATGTCTAAATAAGCTACAGTTTTCTGTCCACTTAGTCCTTGCATGTTCTTCAGGCTTTGCTCAAGACTCTTCATTCTCTTTGTGATTTCATCATGCTCGGGCGTTTTGGAAGTTTTGTCTTGCACAAGGGTAAGTTCATATGCTGGCTGAGGGTAGTTCTATGTAGGGTACGGGGGAGGCTCATTTTGGTAGTTAGGATTTTCGAATGGAAAGGCTGTGGGGTCAAACACGGGCCTCGGTACTACATGTTGTGTAGTAGCTGCACATGGAGGGGCCGTAAAGACGTTGGGAATGGGCCCGGATGCAAACATTGGAGGGTGGGTTTCAGAAGGCGCCCCAAAAAAATTGGTTGATACGGTGGGCTGCCCCTAAACTGATTGGGATAGTAGAGGTACCCCCTGACCTTGGAAATAGCTCGGGAAACCCCAGGATAGCGCTGGGAGGTTCTTTCCCATTGGTCCAGGCATCCCACATTTCCATGACTTGGAGCCGCAGGATTCTGTTCTCTTCAGCCTCTGCAGATTCAAAGGATGGTATTCCTGTGATTGGGTTGTCCTCTGGAATAGGGACGGCCGGTAGAGTCATTTCAGTCGACATATCTGTATTTCCCTTTGACCTAGTGAAGTATCCGTGTGAAGCCAGTTTACCGCAAACCAACCACTGTTCTTAGACACCTATACTGTAACACTAGAAAATATAGTTAGTTTAGGGTAGATAGCAAAAAGAAGGTCACACGTTGGGCATGATGCACCTATGCAGATAATGGGTTTCTATATGCTTGCCATAGTCGCATGTGTCATCCCGGAATTTATTTCAATTTCCTTTCGTTTATTTCCTCTTATTCTCCTTTTTATTTCATTAGACTTTTTAAAGAATGTTGTCGAATCCTATAGAGATTGCCAACCAATCCCACTGCTCCTGTGATGTTTCAGTAAATTCCTGGAGATGGGGTCTTTTTGCCGGCCTCCCGGGCTCTATATCCCTCTTGTACCAAGTAACATACCCCGGTGCAACCTCACCCTTAGATACGTCTTAGCTGTCAAATATTGGCATTCGCTCCAAACTTGGCGTACCACAGCTTCGTGGAATTGACCATTCGGGCTTATCTCAACTATATGACGGCTGATATCCTCGTCTCCGGGAATCATTTGGCATCTACCCGATTTCCTGAGTACTCTATACGGCGCATATGGTTGGATGATTCGGATGCCTATCAAAAGGAAATGAGGTCCGGTGGCGGTCATATACACAATCGCGTCCATACAGAGCCAACTGAATGTCCATTCTATTTAATTTGAAAAAATAACCCGAAGATGCGACACCCTCTGGTAATATAAACCCATTCACCCCGTTGTCAAATTCCTCTACGCAACTTTTTGTTGGCAGCCCAAAATTTGTGAACCGAGGCCTGTGACATAAATGCTCAATCAGCCAGATTTGTAGTAGTAGGTTACAACCTTCAAAGAAATCCCCTCCTGCTTTACAGATGGTAAGGGCTCGGCAGATATCAGACATGATCATTGGAGCAATAGTACTCTTTGCCTGGGTCATCAAATTACTAACGACCCCTGATATCCGTATGTCGATTATCCCATCCTTTCGCGGGAATACAAAAAGACCCAAGAAAGACACCATGAACGCGATGCATCGATTCTCCTCCCACTTGAGCCGATTACCCTTTCTACAAATGAGGTTTTCCGGGTTTTAGAATCCTCTGATGTGGCCGTATCTTTGGTATATAAACTGGGGGGTGCAAAATCCAGCCGATAAGTCAGGATTGTGAATTTTTTTGCTGATTTTCAGGGTATCCAGGAATTTATGCACAGCGAGGGCTCTGGGTACAATCAAGTATTGATGTCTCAACAGGATTCTATGGGTCCCGATATACCCTGTCATTTCTTCTAACGTCGGGGTTAGCTCAAAATTCGAGAAGTGGAAGACGTTGTGGGCCGGGTCCCAGAAGGTGATTAAAGCCTTTAAGATGTCTCCCCTGGGGTTGATTTTCAATAAATTGAAGCCTCCCAGATGTGCGTTGACCCTTTTCTGTCATGCTTCCCCGAGATCATTCCACCACAGCCGCAGCTCTAAGGGGATTTTGTTCATTATCGTGCTCATTCTGCACATTTATTAGGGGAAATTAGTATTCTCAAAACATTAAAAGTGACATTTTATGAAATTTATTTTAAAACAGGGCCGGTTTTGCGAATACGGCCTTTCGATACCTCGGCGAGAAGGTTTTTCAGGCTGTGCTTGTTTACCAGTCCAAATAAAATTCAGAGGTGGCCATTTGCGCAAGATCAGCCTTCCGGCGTCCGTTGTAGCAACATTCAGCTATCATCGCAATAATGGCACCATCTAACTCATTTCAAAGTAAGAAAATAAACTCGGGCAGTTTTGACAGTTTTGAAAAAGGAGTTGACCCTGGCCGAAATGATTTATCAAAACCCGCGGACATTATTGAAAAATCCAAAATTTGGCGCCTTTTCTTTTTTTTGTTCTTTTTTTTTTCTGAAAAATGCGGCAGTATTTTGGCGCTATTTGAGCATTGGTTTAAAAAGTGATGACCCTAGCACTGCTATTTTGCTCAAATTATTCCCTTTGTTTACAGGCCGGTCAACATGCGAATCCGAGGCAAAGAAATGCGGAAGTAGCACATAAAAATGCATCAGGATGGTATTTTTTTCCAGGGCACCTGTCCTAGACGGACCCAACCCCTGTGTTGAGTCCCCTAAGTCAAAATGCATGATGCAAATAAACTTTCCTACTAGGGATCCGGCATGAAGTTTTGTTACACTAAGTTTAGAACCTCGGTACAGGGTCTAGACAATGTACCCGAGCGGACAACTCGAGTCGATGAGGGGGCTACGTACCGGGAACCATAAGGCTGTCCAGATTAGTAACTTGTCCGGCCTCTTTCTTATTTTAAGGTAAGACACTAACAGAATAGGGAGTCTCAACCAATAAGCACATCCCCGGAGGTGAGAAGTGAAGGGTTTCGTAGTAGTTCATATATACAATTTAGGTAATATCAAAACAGTAAAACATGTGGTATTTAGCACAGAACAAGTAAACAAATCAGAAGAAGCCAAATATAACAGTTATTTTAAGCTCGAATTCTTGAACCCTAAACTAAAGATTCTGGGTTCTATCCCCATCAGAGTTGCTAGAGCTGTCACACCTCCTTTTTACACGACAACCCCGAAGGATGACTCGTATAAGGGAGTTTTTTTAATTAAAGTGACTTTATTCCATATGGGATTAATTATTTATTTCAAGGATTTCCACTTGAGATAGGTTTGGGTTTTGGTGTCCCAAGTCACCGGTTTATTTAAAATCCCAAATCGAGAAAAGTTTCGACTGTCCGATTGGAGTCTGCGAACCAGAAATTTCTGAGTAAGGAATTCTGTTGACCCGAGGGAAGGTGTTAGGCACCCTCGAATCCCGTGGTTCTAGCACGATCACTTAAACTGATTTATAAGTGGCCGGAGATCTGATTTGCTATATCTTTTTAAACCTATAATGCAATTTTAAATCATTAACAGCTTTTAACATCTTTTAGAAAGTTTGCAATGTCATTAAAATAAGTCACAAATCACGTCACATAAATGCGCACACAATTTTAGACATATCCTAATTCCATTGAGAATTGGATTTGGGTCACATAAATGCGCACCCAAATTTCGGAAAGTATTTTTATTAATAACCTTACACCTATGGCAACTACGTCTTCAAAATTCATGGGAAGCCCATGAAATTTGCTAAACGTCACTCCCTATTTTTCTATGTATTTTAACGAATCAAAGAGCCATCGCATGGTATTTGATTGGATTAACATGGCCCACTTTTCTCTATAAGGACATTCTAGCGCATATTAAGTTCTCTACTATTGCTGGGGTTTAAACACACTATTTATTTATATATAGGCAGTGTATTTTTTGAAAGTAACATTTTTGCAACTTAGCCTCATTCGTGGCTAATTGCACACACTGGATTCAAGTTTGGGCCAGCCCAAGACTCACATCGTATCTAGCCACTGCTGGGCCTTCCAACTAAGTCCAAGAATTATTTGGACTATGGAGTCCATTATGCACAAATTTTAATAATGTTTCTTTTGGTTTGAGTTTATTCACAAGATTAATTATCTATACATTCACAAAGAGGATACTAATGATCATTATATATCAGTTTTCAGCATTAGATATGAACTAACTGATTCATATACTCGTCAAACGGAGTATATGAATCCAGCTTTCAAAATTTAATTATGATTCTGGTTATAAAGTGTTAGGTAAATCTGAACAAGTTATTGCTAAGTGTATGGAAATTTAAACGAACTAAAACACTACACAAATGTTTCGATTTTTGAATAACTGCCAAGCTGATATTTTATAAATCCAACATTTTAAGCAAAGTAAGAAAAACAAACACTTGAAATAGCCTTATCACGAGTTAATCTTACTACTAATTACACATGCCTAAACTAGCAGTCTACATATCCAGATATTACGAAGTAAATCAATCCCAAATGTTTGATTATTACAAAAAATGAATCAGTTCAAGCGTCTAAGTACAACAAATAGTTATCTTATCATTACATATATTCGAACTAAAGGAGGGAAACGGGGTGAGGGTTTACAATAAGATAATGAACTCAGATCTTCACACTTAGGAATACTTTATACTTGAGCTTCAAAACATCAATGAACATTGAAATGTACCTGTAATTCAGCAAAAAGAAGGAGCCTATGAGTAAATGCAATGAATCAGCTAAGCAAAGTAGCAAACCAATCGAACAGTATACCCAGGGTTTCAACAGATTTTGAGGGATTTAAAAATCTCAAAGGAATAAGAATTAGAACTGATTGTTTATCACATATATAAGAAGAATATGTATTTTTCTCTATAGAATTCAAAATAAAGATTCTGGATCCCCTAGAAAATGCTCAGGGGGTTTCTTTTATAGTGGAGCCTTAGGGCATCCATTTTTTCCTTTGTTTTTCCTTTTGACCCTGAGTTAGTTTTCAGCTTTTCTTAAATGATCCCTCATTTCCTGACTTGTGCCTCAAGTTTGAGGCAGAAATTGTATTTTAATCCCTCACTAGAATGTTCTAGGGGATTACTATCAGATTCCTTTAATCTCAAATACCTCTTATACCCCTATTTCTTTTCTAAATAACCAACCTGAAGTTTTAACCTCGGTCTATCATCTGGTTTGGTTACAATTGACCCAGATCAATTATGTTCAAGTTTGGGTCACATTTTAATCTTGGACTAACAGGCTTACCAAAGCTCAAAATTAGCCAAAACTAATCAGGTTTTAAAACAAGTGCCTTAATGTGGACTTTCATCAAACAAACCTTATTCCATGACCATTCAATAATAAATTAAAGGATCAAAATAACCAGAAGAATGAACATATCCATTAACACTCAACTTTTCAGAAATAGCTCAATCAGAGTACTCAGAAAAACATGAAAATGAGAAGCACATAGTACGGAGTGAACACTTAGTTCATGAATTGAACCAGAAAAGTAAAGGCTACATAAGCAATTAAAGTTTAACCAAACAAATCAGCCTAACTATGCCAGTACTGAAGATCACAAATAATTATGAAAATCGAACACTTAGTAGCATAAACGCATAACCAAACTAATCAGAATATGAGATGAAGGCCATAGGAATCACACTACCGAAGAATCCACACTAGGCTTTCAGAATCGAGGAGTTAATATTAATAGGATGTCAAGTCATTCAAGAGACAAAGTGATTTCAAACTAATAACAACCAAAGATATATTATTACTGAACCTATTTCATATGAAATTGTAGAAAAGCAAAAAAGAAATCAAAGCATCTAACTATTAACAAAGATGAAGAAAATATATACAAGCAAGGACATAGTACTTAGCTTTTATTACACATGCAAATTCGTCTTGAGACCATTCCGTTGGTTCCTGATTCCTTTTACATGGGCTTTTACCAACTTATTTTGGGTTGATGGGTTTTAGAGGTTTAGGGCTGGGGTTCTGGTAATTCTGATACCCTATGAGGTCTCAAATTTGATTTTTCTCAATGATTGGTGGTATTTGGGGGTTGTGTGGGGTATGGTTCGGGAGGGGAAAGGCGAAAGGTTGCCTGGGAGGAGTTTGAACAAGTTCCGACGGGGTTTGGGTTTTAGGGTTACATTTTAAATTGATATTCGAAGCGTTCTGAATGGATTCGAAGGGTGTAACGCATTTGGTTGGAAAGAGAGTGTTGAGTTGTTTTAGGGGTGCAAGTTTGGAGGGGCTTGGAGTCGAGTCGTCAGAGATGGGGGTTACCGACGACCTTTCTGTGAAGATTTGAGACGATGGGGGGTTATTTGAAGGGAGTGGAATGCATGACGGGGAAGGGGAAGTTCTAATGGTCCTACGGTGTACAACTGGGGAAATTAAGAATAAGGTCATCGGAGACGGTGGTTCCGACGACCTTATTTTCGAATATTCGAGATGGACGGGATTTATTCGACGGAAACTAGTCACAGGACGGGATAAAGGAGGTTGTGATGGTGGCGTTAGGGTGGTAGACGGGTGGTCAATGGTGGTCAAGGGGTGGTCAAGGGCGGTGTTACGTCGGAAGAGATGGTATGAGGAAGTAGAGGGGTATGTCTATAATACTATAGAAAGTTTTGACATATATATCCAAAACTGGGGCATGTCATAAGACCGTTGGATGGTCGATTGATCGACGGATGTGATGGCCGGTCATTAAACTACATCGTTTGAGTTGGTTCTTCTGTGGACTGGACCGTGGTTGGTTGTGTGGGCTGGGTTTGTGTATTTTTAAGGGGGAAAAGGGATTGGGCCACTCAGGTCTTGCCCAATTGTGACCAGCCTGAGTGGCTATACATATATGTGTATTTTTTTGTCTTTTATTTTATTTTCTTTTTACTTTAATTAATTTCTAATTTTATTTAAAAACCAAGAATTCCTAATTAACACAAATAAAAATGCAACAAGTTGAAATTAAATAAAAAACAATTAAAAATGTCGGGCATATATATACTTTTTTGTATTTTATTTTGTAAAACAAACTTTTTAACAATTAAATCCTAAATAATTTTAACCATGCATTAATAAACATGCACTGGCACACGATTAAATTCTAAAAAATAAAAATTAATATTTAAAGAAAATCCTAAACTTTTGAGTATCCTGTAGGAGCTATTTTAAACGAGTAATAATCATGAGCTCACAATATATATATATATATATATATATATATATATATATATATATATATATATATATATATATATATATATATATATATATATAGTATTTTTTATTTTATTTTATTATTTTTATTTATATATATATTTAAATTCAAAAATAATAACTAATAACTAATTATAAACTAAATAACTAATTTTGCCATATGACATCTTTTTAGGTTGCTATTTGGCTTTAGGAGAGAGCTTTTTCCTCTCCTTCAATAACATATAGATTATTTTTAATAGAAATATTTATTAGCATATTACTTTATTTAAGATTTTTCTCTGAAAGTTTTTCAATTTATTTATTTTCATTTTTTAATTTAAAATAAACCAATTTGAAACTACTTCTAAATTTGCATTAGTAATTCATAATTTTTTAAATTTCATTTTCTATTTTAAAAATATTTTAAAACTCCAACTTGAAACTACTTCACGGTTTGAATGCGTAATTCTTCTCTTTTTTAATTTTTATAGCTACTTTTTGCCTTTTATTATAAAATAATTTTAAAAAATCAACTTGAAAGTACTCTCACCCAATTTGAATAGGCAATAAAGTAACCAAATAATATATATATATATATATATATATATATATATATATATATATATATATATATATATTATTTTTTATGTATATTTAAATTTAAAAATAAAAAGTAATAACAAATTATAAACTAAATAACTAATTATGCCATGTGGTAATTTTTTTAGGCTGCCACTTGGCTTAAGAAGAAGGTTTTTTCCTCTTCTTTTAATAATAATAATAATATTATTATTATTATTTCTTCTTATTATATAATTGCCGAAAATGCTTCTAATTTATCTATTTTTTTAATGATAGTTTTCATTATGCCGAATTTATCAAAGCTTGAATTTTTGGCATGACATCTCTGGAAAGAACTATTTATCACGGGTCCTTGATGCTGAAATCCATCTTGCCGCAAAAGCTCTTGAAAATACTATTACACAAGGAAATGAAACATCAAGCAAGGATAAAGAAAATGCTATGATTTTCCTTCATCATCATCTTGATGAGGGGTTAAAGATTGAATACTTAACCCTAAAAGTTCCATTTGAATTATGGAGCCATTTGAAGGAACGATATGACCATCTTAAGGCAACGATATTGCTAAGAGATCGATATGAATGGATTCACTTATGATTACAAGATTTTAAAATAGTAAGTGAATATAATTCTGTTGTATTGAAGATACTTGCCAACTTAAATTACATGAGAGAATTGTGAATAATGAGGATTTACTGGAAAAGACACTTTCTACTTCTCGTGCCTCAAATATGGTGTTGCAACAACAATACCGTGAAAAGAGTTTAAAGAAATATTTTGAATTAATCTCATGCCTCCTGGTGGCCGAGCAACCTAATACCCTTTTATTAAAAAATTGCGAAGCATGTCCCACTAGATTTGTACCATTTTTCGAAGTGAATATGGTAGCAGCTGCTTAAATGTCTAAAAGAAGACAAAATAATTATCGTGGTTGTAGTCGTAGCCATAGTCGTGGACATGGACATGGAAGGGGACGAAATAATTATTATCATAATGGTGAAAATAAATAAGAGAACAATAAGGATCCTCAAAATAATCCGTTAAAATTCAGAATAAATATTTGCTATATATGTGATATGAAAGGTCATTCGGCACGTATTAGTCGTATACCAGACCATTTTGTCAAACTTTATCAAGCATCAATTAAAATAAAAAATAACAATGTGAAGGCAAACTTGACTTTTTAAAGTAATGATGATAAAGTAGGTCCCTCAAACAAATATGATGATGCTGAGATAAATCTTGCATATTGATCGAAGAAGTGATTCTTACTGGGGAATAAAACTTTAAAAAAAATTGTTATTTTCATATTATGTCTTTATGTAGTTTGTTCTTTTTAGTGCACTTTCCAAAAATATCATATATGTTAGTTTTTACATTTTTAGCGTAATTTCCAATATTTCTTTTATTTATAGTCTTTCGTATTTTTTATAGTGTACTTTTTGTTTATTTATAAAGAATACGAAAATTCACTAGTCTTCAGTTAGATCCAAGATCAATAAAGATGATATATGTCTTTTGGATAGTGCTACAATGCATACTATTTTAAGAGATACGAGATATTTATCTTATTTGGTGATGAAAGAAGCCAATGCTAATACAATATCTGGTAGTACAAGATTAATTGAAGGCTCAGAAAGATCAAATTTATTACTACCCAGAGAAATAAATTTGGCTATAAATGAAGCATTATATTGTAGTAAGTCACAAAGTAACTTACTAAGTTTCAAAGATATTCTTCAAAATGGATATCACATTGAGACTACAAATAATGAAAAGATTAAATATCTTTATATTACTCTCACGATCCAATTTTTCCTTTATTGGGTGTCGTGATGACACCTAGTCATAGAGACTAGGTAAGTCTAACATTTACTTAATAACAACAATAATAAAGAAAATCTAACAGTCTCGATATAGAAATCTTTACAAAATTTACAATATCCCAAAATCGGTAGAACAAGTCATAAGCTCTACAGAGTTTATAACAACTTTTAAATATAATTGTTTAGAAATAAGTACAATAAGGGTGAAGATAAAATAGGAAGGTGATCCGAAGCCTACGAATGAAGCAACAGGTTTACCATGAATCTCCTCAGCAAGAATCCGCATAGCTACAAATGATCAAATACCTAGATCTATAAAAAAAAGTACGGAAGTATAGTATGAGCACACCACAGCAATGCCTAGTAAGTATCAAGACTAACCTTTATGGAATAGTGACGAGGAACAGTCAAGACACATACTGATATAATAAACTGAACAAGTATAAGTGTAGAAACAACAATGTATGATTTTTACATAAAGACTATAAAATATGATTAACAATGCATACTTGCAATAATAAAAGGAAGGATAAGTATCAGCGAAATACCACAATAATGACATAGAAGAGTGAATGGAAACACAACTTAAATCTAAAATCACATATGCAACAAGAACAAGTAGCAACTCAACAACTACGATCGCTTTTACATCAGATTTTAGTCAACAAGCTCTGCGAGGTACCGAAACCCGGACAAATCACAACTCACGGGTCTCAATGCCTGAACTCTAACACTTGGCATCCTATGCCCTCTTCACACCTCATAACCGCACTGGCGAGTCACGTGTCAAATAGAGTCATTCTCACATAGAAGTAAGTAAACAATGGTGTGCATGTATACTCAACTATTTCAAGAAAATCTTTTATCCGATAAGGGTGCTTGACTACGTCTATTCTTGTACAAGTGTCCTAACATAGTTCACACCAGCTGGTAAGCATAATGAGAGAACGAACAATATGTATAATGTTTTCAGAACAAGGAGATCTACCATAATACCGTTCCGTAGTCCCAAAGTAAATATGCAGAACATGGGGGATCTATCGGAATATCGTTCTGTAGTCCCAAAGTAAATACGTAGAGCATGGTTTTCTGCTGGAATATCATTCCGTATTCCCAAAGTAAATATGCAGAATAGGGGGATCTACCAGAATACCATTCTATAGTCCCAAAGTAAATATGCAGAACAGGAGGATCTACTTCCATTCCGTAGTCCCAAAGTAAATATGCAGAACATGGGTATGTATCGGACTACTGTTCCGTAGTCCCAAAGTAAATATGCAGAACATGAGGATCTACTAGAATACCGTTCCGTAGTCCTAAAGTAAATATCAGCTCAACCAAAAGAAATAGGCAAAACATTGGGATCTACTAGAATATCATTTCGTAGTCCTAAAGTAAATATCAGCTCAACCAACAGAGATAACAATTTAGAGCACAGTAAAAACCTTGTGCAACACCACAACAAGTATAATATAAACAATGACAATAATACAAGGTACGACAAGTAAATCAAGTCAAGAACTTTAAACCAAAAAGAAACGATAGAAATCGATCACAAGGATTAACCATAGTAAATAATGCTAGGCGTAAAGAGAACAACTCAACAAGGGAAAACTAATATGTAGTATTGATCCCACAATATAAAATTCAACATTAAGGAAGCTAACATGATTCAAAAATTCAAAATAATACTAAGTCATCTTATATATAGTATATCTAGCTTCTGCTAAGGTTGAGCAATTACGAAGGTTATTCAACAATTCAATTAAGGATAAGCGGTGGAAAGATAACCGCAACCTCAATGAAGACTAAAGAATTATAGGATGAGATAATAATAATTTTAAATAAGGATAAGCAGTTATGAAGCTTAGCATGATAAGAGAGGAGGTAAAGTCTTCAGTTAAGTCTAACAAGGGTCAAATAGGCAACAAGAGTGAATCCTAAAGCAATTAATTCTAACTAAAGCAAGTAGGGGTGAAACTAGTAAATAGGAACTAAATCGTAGTAGGGACAACTTCATACTCCGTGAATATAGGGACCTAAGAATCCTAAAAGTCCAACTTTCCGAAAATAAGTCCGAGCATGCATTCGTCACCTCACATAAACGGACAACAATAAACATAGAAAACTCGAATACTAAGGGAAAATCCCCCACAAAAGGTTAGGCAAAATACTTACATTAAACCAAGCTCAATCAATCGGTAACAATGTCTCTTCCACAACTTTCCGACTCCGGATGGCCCAAATCTAGCCACAAATAATTTGATACAATCAACACGAGCTAAAAGAATCAACTCCATAATAAAATGTTAAGCTTTAAGTCAAAATTCAAAGAGTCAACACAAAATCCGGGCCCCGGGCTCACATATTAAAATCGGGTAAAATTCACGAAATCAAAATACCCATTCAACCACGAGTGCAACCATACGAAAATTAGCCAATTTCTATCACAATTCGTCCTTCAAATCCCCAATTTATTGTTTATGAGGTTTCTACAATTTTTTCCTAAATTTCCATCCCAAAGTACTAATTAAATGATGAAATTAGTGATATATTCATGTATATTATATCAAATTCGAGTAAGAATCACTTACCCAGATAAATTTCTTGATAAACCCATAAAAAGTCATCTCAAACCAAGCTCTCAAGTTCCAAAAATAAAATAATAACCTAAGTCTCGGTTATATAGTACATTCTCTAAACTCATTATGTGTGGTCCGCACAATTCCAAGTGCGGCTGCACATTCCAGCTCATGTGGTCGCACAAAATTTGTGCGGTTACACTCTCTTGGTAACTTCACTGCCACACTTTAGTATTTTGGACATAACCTTTCCTACAGATGTTCAATTGATGACTTCCTCACCTTTCTGGAAATTAGACACGAACGGCTACAACTTTTGCTTTTGAATCATGTCAAAATTCCTTGCATATCAAAAGCTATAAGCTTCCGAAGTAGGACCAGCGAATTTGAGAGTTCCTGAGTGCGGTCACACACAAAATTGTGCGGCCCGCACACTCCTCTATGGCCTGAAGTGCGGCCATAAACAAAATTGTACGGTCCGCACAATTCCCCTGAGGTTCGCACTTCTTGTTTGCCTCAGCACTCCCTAAATGTGCAGTACTCACTTCCAAAGACACCCAAAACAACTTAGAGTGCCGAAAAGCCCGTAGTCGCTCAAAATTCACCACGAAACTCACTTGAGGCCCCGAGGACCTCAATAAAAGATACCATCAAGTCCTAAAATACCATTCTAACTTGTTTGAGCCTTCAAATCACATAAAAAATAAGAGAAACATGAATCACACACCAATTCGAGCTTAATAAACTTAAAACTTCAAATTTTTACATACGATACAAAAACCAATCAAATATGATTGACCCCAAATTTTGCACATAAGTCATATACAACATCACTGACCTATTCCAACTTCATGAATTAGAATCCAACTCCAATATAACCAAATTCAGCTCTTGGTAAAACCTATCAACCTTCCAAAACTTCAATTTTTCCAAATTTCGCCGAAATGCTTCAAATTACTCTACGGACCTCCAAATCCCAATTCGGACACACGCCTAGGTCCCATATCACCATACGAAGCTGTTGAAATCACCCAAAACACATTCTGGGGCTATTTACACAAAGTCAATATCTTAGTCAACTCCTTAAGCTTCCAAAACTAGAATCCTCCTTCCAATTTGACTCAAAATCATCGGGTAACCAAACTCGACCACGCACGCAAGTCATAACACATAATACCAAGCTGCTCAAGACCTTATGCTACTGAACGGAGCTTAAATCTTTCCCCTCTTCAACAGACGTTCATCCTCGAATGTGCCAAGATTCGCCTCAAGTCCTCAAATCACTAAATACACACTTCCAACTCACACAAGTTGGTGACCCTACGTCACCCTAATCCACATAAACCTAAAAACACCATCTCAACTATAATTTATCCCTTCCTCCAATATTGATAAACCTTAGAGTCAATATTACCACTATCCGCTCGTCTCCAAAAGACCTGATTCTAAGTCCACACCTGGTATTTGTCTCAACTAGTTGCAACTAATTATTTCTACACCCATAGAGTACAACCACACAACACGATACATCACACATATGCCTATAATAACATTTCTGATCACAATAGCTTCTTGAAATCAAATCCAACACCGGTAACTAGCCTCATATTCAGTAGAACTTTATTTTGAAACTCCACAACACTGACAACAATGCAAGAAACACAGAATATGTAATAATTATACACCCAAAACAACAAGTCACAACTAACACCATAAGGAGCACACCTTGTAAGCTAAAACTCTAGAAGCACAGAACGAAAATGATTGAATATGTAAAGAGAAACACATAAGAGAACTACCTAACAAGCCTGACATGCTCAACTTTCTAACAGTACTATTCTAAGAATCAATATAAGGAAAAACCAAAATATATGAACAAATCACAAAGATCTTATCCTGATATAACTTCTACCGCGGTACATATCCCGGTTCAAACATATCAAATCACATGAAATCGCGAGGGTCCCACCCTCAAATCTGAATCACAAGTAGAATATACATCAAACCAGATGAAATCACCCACTAGATCAATTCCATCACAAATTATAACAAGTACTGGCTCCCACACTGGTAGAGAATAAAAATCACATCTTGTAACCAACGTACTTAGGAATCACATCAAACCTACCTTAATGGACAACATGAATTCACTACTAGTCTCGTAACTCTCAATAATGAATAGAAACAAACGATATATGTGGCTACCACTCATAGGATCTCCCAACTGGGAAAACACACAAACAAGGTGCTAGTCATGAATCTCAACCATAAGTGAAACAACGAATAACGAAACTCATCTCGATGAGAAAAATGGAAACACACATGAATAGTACCCCTCTGTACAAATGGAAAGCATTTATGTATGGAATCATTTGGCGCAACGGCCTCAAGCCTGCCATATGAAACACACCAATAGGTGGGGCCTCCCTCTTAGGCACCCTCTACTCACCTGAGTACCTCACTATGACACTTCTGTCCGAATTCTGGGATAATCTCTCACCATGTGGATAGTATTCCCACACTCAAAACAACCTTGTTGCTAATACGGCTGTGGGAACTAGGCGATACAGGTACTCTAAAACCCATGAGCACCTGAAACATCATGCAAAGCGCGAAACACAAATTGAACTAGCTGACCTACAAAACCTCGACCATGCCATATCATTCCTCCAAAATAAGGACCAATGGATCTCTTCAATCTACGAGGCCTCCTCACCTCCCTGTCATCTCTCACTTAACCTCGCATGCCCTCTCTCTCCTGGCCACATCTGCCCTCTCTCTCCTGGACCCACCTTCCTCTACCTTCTGGCCCTGCATGCCCTCTCTCTCCTGATCGTACAGGCCATCTATCAGGCGAGCAACCCCGAAACCTGATGAAATAAAACATCCAACTCTAAATCCCAAGCCATGTTGAACCGAATATCAGGCCTGAGCCCCTCAATGGACCTATGGACTTGCTCCCTAGCTGTAGCAACCATGGCAGATGCATGTCTGTCCAAATCACTGAATCTGATGGAATATTCCAATACTGAACTAGTGCCCTGGTGTAGCTGCTCAAACTCCGGGCACCATGCATTTCGAAGTGACTGAAGTACAAACTCTCTCAAAAAAATCTCTGATAACTGAACCCATGTACTGGGCTACCCAACTCATATGCCTGCCACCAATTATAAGCTGCTTCCTTAAGCTGGAATGTAGTAAAAGCAACCCCACTCGTCTCAACAATACCAATATTATGAATAATATGATAGCATTCCTCCAGTAAACCTTATGCATTCCCTAAAGAAAAACCACTAGACGTAGGATGGTCATATTTCTTGAACCTTGCAAGTCTAAGCTGCTCTTCCTCCGATGATGTTGCCCTAACAACAGATTGAGCTAGAACTACATGCTGTGTCGCCATGACACCTAGAAGATGACCGACATGATTTCGCTACTCTAGAGTGTGGGAGGCGGGAGTCTGAGTCCCTCCCCAGTGTGTGAAGCAGCCAGTGCAACCAATATCAACCTCGCTTGAGCTAATGTACCAAACATGCTCAAGAATTATGCTAAGGTCTCCTGAAGTCAGTGGCTACTCAACATTTGCTCTGGTAGGTAGATAGTTGCGGCACGTACTCCTCGTCGACCTCTACTATTGCCTCTAGCGACACCTGCTCCGGGAGCAACATCATCGATAGATGCAGCTCGTGTCCTTATCATTTATGAGAGAATGGGATGATATAAGTTCAAACTCCGAGATCAATAAGCTCATGAGATTATAATGAAGGAAGTGAGATTTTCCAAATAGTTCTGTAGCCTCTCAAAGATAAGTACAAATATCTCCGTATTGATCCGCAAGACTCTACCAAACTTTCTTATGACTCGTAGCACCTATGAACCTAGAGCTCTGATATAAACTTGTCACGACCCAATTTCCTCTCCGTTGGGTATCGTGATCGCACCTAGTTTTAGAGACTAGGTAAGGCTAACATATACAAAGTAACAACAATAATAAAGAAAATCTAACAGTCTTGATATAAAAATCTTTACAAAATATATAATTTCCCAAAACTAATTGTAAATGTCATAAGCTCTACAGAGTTTACTACAACTTCTAAATACAACTATTGGAAATAAGAAAAAATAGTATGTGTATAAAATAGGAAGGTGATTCCGAAGCCTGCGAATGAACATCAGGTTTACCATGAATCTCTTCAGCAAGAATTCGCACAACTACTAACGATCAAATACCTGGATCTATAAAAAAAATGTACAAAAGTGTAGTATGAGCACATCATAGTGGTGCCCAGTTAGTATCAACACTAACCTCAAAGGAGTAGTTTCGAGGAATAGTCAAGACACATACCGCTCTAATAAATTGAATAAGTATAAGTATAGGAACAACACTATATTATATCTACATAAATACTACACAATATGATTAACAATACTGTAATTGCAATAAGAAAGGGAACGATAAGTATAAGCGAAATACCAAAATATTGACGTAGAAGAGCGAATAGAATCACAACTTAAATCTGAAATAATAGGTGCAACAAGAACAAGAAGAAACTCAGCAACTACGATCACTTCCACATCAGATTTCAGTCAACAAGCTCCGCCAGGTACCGAACCCCAGTCAAATCATAACTTACAAGTCTTAATGCCTGAACCCAAAAACTTCGCATCCTATGCTCTCATCATACCTCATAACTACATTGATGTCTGACCTGCCAAATAGAGCCATTCTCAAAGAAAAGGCAAGTAAACAAGGGTGTGCATCTATACTCAACAATGTAAAGAAAATCACTTATCCGATAAGGGTGCTTGGATACGTTTATGATTTTACAAGTGTCCTAACATAGTTATACTAGCTAGTAAGTATAAGGAAAAGAATGGAACGCACAAAGTGTTTGCAAAACACGAAGATCTACCGGAATACTGTTTCGTAGTCCCAAAATAAATATGCAGAACATGGGGATCTATCGAAATATCATTATGTAGTCTCAAAGTAAATATGTAAAATAAGGGGATCTACCGAAATACTATTGCGTAGTCCCAAATTAAATATGCAAAATAGGCGGATCTACGAGAATACCATTCCGTAGTCCCAAAGTAAATATGAAGTAGGAGGATCTTCCGTCATTCGTAGTCCCAAAGTAAATATGCAAAATAGGGGATCTATCAAAATACCATTTCGTAGTCCCAAGGTAAATATGTAGAACAGTACGATCTGCCGAAATACAAGGTACGACAAGTAAATCAACTGAATAAATTTAAATCACTAAGAAACGGTAGAACCTGTTCACAAATAACCACAACAAAGAATGCTAGGCATAAAGAGAATAGCTTAAAAAGGGAAAACTAATATGTAGCAACGATTCCACAATATACAATTCAACATCAAGGATCCTAACACAAGTCAAATAAATCCAAATAATACTAAGTCTACTGAAATACAAGATATCTAGCTTCTTTTAAGGTTGATCAATCACGAAGGTTATTCAACAATTCAGCTAAGGATAAGCAGCGGAAAGATAGTCGCAACCTCGACTTTCAAATCACCATTTAATAGTTTATGAAGTTTCTACAATTTTTTCCCAAACTTCCATCTCAAAGTACTAACTTAATGATGAAATCAGTGATATATTCGTGTATATTAACCAAATCTGAGTTAGAATCACTTACCTTGATGAATTTCTTGATAAACCCATGAAAAGTTATCTCAAATTGAGCTCCCAAGGTCCAAAAATAATATAATAACCTAGGCCTCATTACATAGTACATTCTCTTAACTCAGCATGTGCGGTCGCAAAATTCCAAGTGCAACCGCATATCCCAGCTCCTACGGTCGCATGAAAATTGTGCGACCACACTCTCTAGGTGGCTGCACTACTAGTATTTAGTATTTTGGCTGTAGATTTCCCTAATGATATCCAAATGATGACTTCCCATTCCTTCAGGAAACTAGAGACGAAGGGTTACAATTTTTTCTTTTGAATCATCTCAAAATTCCTAGTAGATCAAAAGGTATAAGCTTCCAAAATCGAACTAGCAAATATGAGATTTCTTGAGTGCGGTCGCACACAAAATTGTGCTCCCTGCACAATTACCTGGAGGTACGCACTTCCCTTTTGCCTCAGCACTCCCAAAATGTGTGGTCCGCACTTCCAAAGACCCCTAGAACAACATTAGAGTGCCGAAAAGCCCGTGCTCGCTCAAAACTCACTCCGAAACTCTCCCAAGGAGAAAGGGAGATAAAAGATACTATCAAGTCCTAAAACACCATATGAACTTGTTTGATCCACAAATCACATCAAACAACAACAAAAACATGAATCACACACAAATTCAATCTTAATGAACTTGAAACTTCAAACCTTTAGAACCGATGCTAAAACCAATCAAATCGCGTTCGATTGGCCCCAAATTTTACACATAAGTCATATACAACATCATGACCTATTCAAACTTTCGGAATTAGAGTCCGACCCTTATATCACAAAAGTAAGCTCTCGGCAAAACCTATCAACCTTCCAAAACTTTAATCTTTCAACTTTTTTCGAAATGCTTCAAATTACTCTATGGACCTCCAAATCCAAATCCAGAAGCATGCCTAAGTCCCAAATCACCATGTGAAGATGTTCAAATGATCCAAAACACACTTCGTAGTCTCACACAAACTCAAAATCCGGTCAATTCTCACCGCTTAAGCTTCCAAAATTAGATCCTCCTTCTAATTTGATTCATAATCGTATGGTAATTGAACTTGACCAAACGCATAATATGAAGATACTCAAGACCTTATGCTGCTGAACGAAGCTTAAATTCGTAAAACAACCAGTTGGATCCTTGCAATTACTACAATAAAAATATGTCCTTGAAATGTTACCTGCTCTTTCCTCCGGATTATATACACAAGTATTAGCATGATTGAAATACATGCCTTAGTAAACGAGAACGTTACTAATAAATATAATTTTATTATTTGGCATGACCAGTTGGGTCATCTTGGTTCTACTATGATGTGTAAAATAATTGAGAATTCACGTGGATATTAAATGAAGAATCAAACAATTCTTCAATTTAAGGAATTCTCTTGTGTGTCATGTTCTCAAGAAAAATTAATTATTTTTGGAACGTATACAGAGTAATATATGTGGGCTCATTCACACTCTTTGTGGACCATTCAGATATTATATGGTTTTGGTAGAATAATCTACATGATGGTCACATGTGTGCTAATTATCAGCTCGTAATATGTCATTTGTGAGATTGTTGGCTCAATTAATAAAGCTGAAAAAATAATTTTCACATTATATAATTAACACAATTCATCTTGATAATGCTGGTGAATCTACATCTCATACCTTTATTGATTATTTTATATCAACTGGGATAACAAAGTAAGCATCAAGTTGCTCATGTTCTTATAAAAAATGGTCTAGTGAAATCATTAATCAGACGTCTCCAATTAATTGATAAACCAATGCGTATGAGAAAAAAATTCCCTATTTAAGTATGGGGTCATGCTACTTTGCATGCATCAATACGTGTGCGGATAAGGTCCACAAGTTATCATAAAGTCTCGCCATTACAATTGACTTTTGGCCAGGAACCAAATATTTCCCATCTTAGAATCTTTGGTTGTGTGATATATCATCTAATTTCTCTGCAACAACGCACAAAGATGGTTCCCCAAATAAGGTTGGGGATATATGTTTGGTAGGAATCTCCTTCGATTATAAAATATCTAGAGCCTATGACTGGAGATTTATTTATGGCAAGATTTTCTGATTGTCATTTTGATGAATTAATATACCTACCATTAGGGGAGAAAATAAGCAACTGAGAAAGGAGATAGATTGTAATATATCATCACTATCTCATTCAATCTTCAAAAAAATAAATTTGAACAAGAGGTTCAAAAGATTATTCATTTGCAAAATATTGCAAATCAACTGCCAGATGCATTCACTGACCTACCAAGGGGAACTCAGTCACATATTCCAACTGCTTATACTCCAATTCGAGTTGATATCCCGGTAGGAAAATCAACTAAAGCAAATGAGTTTAAACATGCTTGAAACATGGTAGACCAATCGGTTCTAAGGATAAAAATACTCTAAAAAGAAAAGAAGTAAATGATCAAAGTGATCATAATACGGAAGTAGTGGCTCATGAAGAGCATAGAGACCTAACAAATGATAAGACCTCAAGGGAGGTATAGGTACTTGAAAATGGTGACATTGGAGATATCTCAATTAATTATGTCTTATGGGGAAAAAAATGGAACCGAAATAATATTATTATCGATAACGTTTTTGTTTATAATGTCGATGTTAAAAATAATATAACAAGATGAGGATCTTGAACCAAAATATGTAAATGATGTAGACATATAAAAGATTGGCCAAAATGAAAAGACACTCTCCGGGCAAAATTAATTTCACATGAAAAATGTAAAGTCTTCGGACCTATAGTTCGAACACCTGAAGAAATTAAGCCAGTAGGATAGAAATGGGTTTTTGTCCGAAAAACAAAATATTAAAAATGAAGTCGTAGCGTGATTTTGTACAAGGATTTTTATAAAGACCTGGCGTTGATTATATGGAGACATATTCTCCTGTGACAGATGCTTCACATTCATCTATCTGTAAATGCATGAACACCTTGATATGCATAAAATGGATGTTGTCACAGCTTATTTGTATGGCTCATTAGACAACAAAATTTTTATTAAAATTCCAGAAGTATTTAAAGTGTCTGAAGAATATAAAGGTTTTCCAGAAACTTGTTCATTAAAGCTTCAAAAATCTTTATACGGATTGAAATAATCAGGACGCATGTGGTATATTCGCCGTGTATGTTGATTATTTAAATATCATTGGAACTACCGGAGCTTCCTAAAATAGTAAACTTTTTAAATAAAGAACTTGAAATGAAAGATTTTGGAAAAATAAAATTTTATCTTTGTTTACAAATTGAGTATATGAAAGATTGAATTTTGTCAATCAATCAGCATAAAGCGATTCTATATGGATAAAGCACATCCTCTGAGTACCCAATAGTTGTGAGATGATCACTCGATACAAATAAAGATCTATTCTAATCTCAAGAAAATAATGAAGAGCTTTTTGGTGCCGAAGTACCATATTTTAGTGCAATTGGGGCATTAATGTATCTTGCTAATAATTTTCGACCAGATATAGCTTTCTCAGTAAACTTGTTAGCAAGATTTAGTTATTCCCTAACACAAAGACACTAGAATAGTATTAAGCATATATTCAGATACCTCTGAGGGACCATTGATATGGGTTTATTTTATTCATATAAATCCAAGTCATCATTGATTGGTTATGCAGATGCATGATATTTGTGTGACGACCCAGCCGGTCGTCTTAGGAATTTATGCCCTGTTTCCTTATTTTCTGCTTCCCCTAAGTTCATTTCCGCTATTTTGTCTTGTCGAGATGTTCTGTAATAGAATTCGGAGTGTTTTGGGACACTTAGTCTCTAAATGAAAGCATAAGAGTTGGAAAAGGGTCCGTAATCAGAACAATATCAAGACGACCTCAGAATGAAAAAATGATGGTTCCGTTAGCTCCGTTAGGTGATTTCAGGGTTAGGAGCGTGTTCGGAATGTATTTTGGATGTCCGTAGCTCATCTAGGCTATAAATGCCGAAAGTTAGAATTTTGAAGTTTCCGGTCCGACAGTGAAATTTTAATTCAAGAGCCGGAATGGAATTAAGAAAGTTTCTATGGAACCATCATGTAATTTGGGACGTGCGTGCAAAATTTCAGGTCAAACGGACATGTTTTGGTTAGGTTTTGAATCGAAAGCATATTTGGTTAAGTTTTGAAGTTTTTAAGTCCAAGTCATTGATTAATTCTAGTTTACGGTGTTGTTTTAGGTGGTTTAAGGATTGGCACAAGTTTGATTGATGTTATGGGATATGTTCGTGGGTTTGGTTGAGGTCCATGGGGCCTCGAGTGTGTTTCGAATGCTCAACGGAGCAATTCTAGACTCAAAAAGATTGCAGAAGTTCAGATGTTGGGTTGCATACCATTTCTTCTATGTGATCGCATGGATTTGTCCGCAATCGCGTAGTGCTGTCTGTGGAGGTCCTTTATTCCTTCTACGCGATTGCATCTTCTTGTTCGCGATCGCATAAGTTGGCTTCTTTCCCTTCTGCGATCGAAATTAGTTCAATGCGTTCGCACTGAGTAAACGTAGTCCAAGGTCTCAGGGTTCCCTTCCTTCTATGCAATCGCAGGAAGCCTTATGCGATCGCATAGCTCTGTATTGTTCTTCTCCGTGATCGTATGCAACAGGCTGCGTTCACATAGCATTTCTCCATCTTTCCAGATTCCTTCTACGCGATCGCATTCTCATTCACGCGATCACATAGAGTAAATCACCGGGGCAGTTATAAATATTTCAAAACGAACCATTCTTCCATTTTTACGAAAACTCAAGCTAGGGAGATCGGTTTGGGAGATTTTTCGAAGAGTTTTTAAAGGCAACGATTGGGTAACAATTTCTTACTCTCTTATGATTAGTACCCACTAATCTAAACTCGAATTCAAGCTTTAATTTCGGATTTACTATGAAAATTGGGGTTAAGTTCTTAGACCTAACTTTGATGATTTGAAGTGGAATTTGACCTCCGATTAGGGAGATTTTTATATGGTTAAACTCGTGAGAGTACGAGGGTTCTGAAATTATAAAAATTATTTGATTCTGAGGCGTTGCTAAGGGGCATTTTGGTCATTTCACCAATTTTCGCGCCGTAACTTTAATTTTAACAGTGTAATTAGTTAATTTCCATGTTATTTACGTTATGTAATTGGTTTGAATAGATTTGGGCCACTCGGAGTCGGATACTCGTGGCAAGGGCATTGTTTCTTAGCTGTTTTCTACCAATTCGAGGTAAGTGGCTTGTCTAACCTTGTGTGGGGGATCTCTCCCTTTAGGATATATTAATTATTGATTAAAGGCTTTGTGCGCGAGGTTACTGGCGTGTACTTGTGCTAGTTGTCGAAAATTCACCTTACTTGACTTATTTAGACTGTGTTTCTTCTTGTATTTAACTGCTAAAAAGGTAATTTCACTTGTTTGTCTTAGGAATAGTATGTTAGTAATTTGTTTGATCTATCTGATTAAATTGCAATTACCTGCCCTCTTTGTGAGCATTCTAGGCATAGACCTTGACGTTGTTGCTATATTTGGTTCCTTCTGTTAATAATTGACTTGTTGTGAAGTGTTTACGTTTGGGACTACGGGTTCAATTCCCGGGAGATCCCCCTGTTATTGGTATGATGAACTACGGGTTCAACTCCCGGAGATCCTCGGATATTGATAAGGTGGACTACGGGTTCAATTTCGGGAGATCCTCGGATATTGATAAGGTGGATTGCGGGTTCAAGTCCCGGAGATCCTCGGATATTGATAAGCAGGACTACGGGTTCGATTCCCGGAGCTCCATGTAGAGATCCTGTTTGTAAAGTGATTTGTATTGTGCTTGTAGTTGGCAATTGTAGCCGCTCTGTTTTTAATCACTGTCTTGTTATATATTCAGATTTTTTTCCTTCCCACTGTTTATTTATTTATTTTGTACTTCTCAGTAGGGCCTCGACATTCCTCGTTACTACTCCATCGAATGTTAGGTTGGCACTTACTGAGTACCGGTGTACCCATGCTACTCTTCTGCATACTTTTGTTGTGCAGATCCAGGTACATCTGGTCAGGCGCGTTTTTAGGGATTTGGAGTTCATTTGGAGGCTTGAGGTATGCATCTACCGCGTCCGTAGAGCCGACGAGCCTTCCTCTATTCTACCTGTAGTTTATAGTTCTCTTTCGCATTCTCATTTGATTTAGATACTTCAGGATGTTAGAGCACTGTAGTATGTTTACTCTTAGCCTGTGTTGCCCGTGAGTTTCTGGTTCTTGGAGGTTTTTATGTTATATTGTGTTGTCATGTATGTGCCAGGCGGCACTCTATACATTATCTTACGACATTTATGCTTTCAATTATTGCTTCCGCAAAGACTGTCGAATTTCCGCAATGTGCGAGGCATACCTAGTCGCGAAGACTGTGCGCCTTCATGATAGGTTCACGATTAGTGAACTAGGGTCGTGACAAGTTGGTATCAGAGCTCTAGGTTCATAGGAGTCACGTGACACATGCTGGTTATTTAGAGTCTCGCTGATCGGTACGGAGATGTTTGTACTTATCTACGGGAGGCTATGTAACTGTTTAGGAAAAATCTTCACTTCCTTTGAATTCTTGGTTTGCTATGTTTTTGAACTTGATTCTAAACTACTATTTTCCTATTCTCTCACAGATGGTGAGGACACGCATGACACGAGACGACCAGACCCCCGAACCCCCTTCTACAGCAGCTAGGGGCCGGGCAGTGGTCGTGGATGTGCATGGGGTGCAGCCAGAGCACCTGTGGGAGCAGCCGCTGAGGTGCCACCAGCAGACTCAGTCAGGACTTAGGCACCGGAAACGCCTACAACCATTACTACTCCAGTTGTTCAGGAGGCATTGGTGCAGTTTATGAGTATGTACACCACCCTATCGCAGGCCAGGCTACTTCCACTTCCTGCAGCTATGTCCCATGCGGGGGGAGGAGCCCCGACTCCCGCAGCCCGCACCCTAGAGCAGAGGGTGCATATGGGGCCGATTCCAGATGTTATTCCTGCCCAACCTGCAGTACCAGTTCTGCCCGAGGATGGGGCACCTTCTTCGGATAATGAGCAGTGCATATTGGAGCGGTTCAAAAAGTATGATCTCCTATTTTTAACGGGCTGGCTAGCGATGACGCCTTGGGATTTCTGGAGTATTGTCATCGCATTTTTTGCACTATGGGTATCACTGCTTTTATGGGGTCTCTTTTGCAACTTTCCAGCTTCGGGGAGCTGCCTATGACTGGTGGTGCACCTTTGAGTTAGACAGTCCGGATGAGGCTGCCTCCCTAACTTGGACTCAGTTCTCAGATATGTTTCGGAGGGAGTTTGTTCCCCAGAGCCTCCGAGATGCATGGCGCGCGGAGTTTGAGCACTTGCGCCAGGGCCTTATGACTGTCTCTGAGTATGCCATTCGTTATACGAGATTGGCCAGGCATGCGCCTGCTTTGGTGGCTACAGTTCGTTAGAGGGTTCGCATGTTTATTGAAGGTCTTATTCCTTCCATCAGGTCGGGCATGGCGCGAGAGTTAGAGATGGATATACCCTATCAGCAGGTGGTGAGTATCGCCAGAAGGATAGAGGGTATGCATGCGAGGGAGCGTGAGGAGAGAGAGAGGCCAAGAGGTCTCGAGAGTGTGGACATTTTTCTGGTACCCGTACTTCAGGAGCAGGACGCCATGGTAGGGGCTATATGGGTCGCCCAGTTCACTTATCTCTTCCTTCACCCAGCAGTAGTCCAGCTCCTCCCAGATCTCAGGAGCCTTATTATGCACCCCCGGTTTCTAGTGTGCCTCCTGCGGAGGGCACCTCCAGAGGTCAGTCCAGCAGGGGTGGATCCAGTCAGTCACAGTCTTCGCGCCATCCTAGAGTTTGTTTTGAGTGCGGGGATACCCGCCACTTGGTTAGAGAGTGCCCCAGACGTGGTAGGGTTGTGCCATCTCAAACTCCACATCCCCAGCATGCTCCACAGGGTCAGCAAGCCATTGTTCCAGCTCCAGCAGCCACCCCACCTTCCCAGCATGTCAAAGGCGGGTATCGGGGAGACAGAGGTCGCCCTCGAGGTAGGGGCCGAGCCAGATTTTATGCCATTATTGATCGTGTCGAGGCTGTCGCCTCTGATTCTGTTTTACAGGTATTATTTTGGTTAGTAGCAGAGAGGTATCAATTCTATTCGATCCAAGATCTACTTATTCTTATGTGTCATCTTATTTTGCTCCGCATTTGGGTATATCCCGAGAAGCCTTGAGCTATCTTGTTTATGTTTCCACTCCCATGCAAGATTCTCTTGTTGTGGACTGTGTGTATCGGACGTGTTTGGTTACTATTCGTTGTTTTGAGACCAGGGCAGATCTTTTATATCTTGATATGGTCGATTTTGATATTATCTTGGGCATGGACTGGTTGTCGCCCTATTATGCTTTTCCTGATTGTCAGGCTAAGACCGTGACGCTGGCTATGCCAGGTATTCCTTGTATTGAGTGGAGTGGTACTTTTGATCACACTACCAGTAGAGTTATATCTTTTCTTAAGGCTCAGCGTATGGTTGAGAAGGGGTGTGATACGTATTTAGCCTACGTGAGAGATGTCAGTGCTGATACCCCTTCTGTTGACTCTGCCCCAGTAGTACGTGATTTTCCCGATGTCTTCCCAGCTGATCTTCCGGGTATGCCGCCCGATCGGAACATTGATTTTGGTATTGATTTGTTGCCGGGCACTCAGCCCATATCTGTTCCTTCTTATCGCATGGCTCTTCCTGAATTGAAGGAGTTGAAGGATCGGTTACAGGAATTGCTTGATAAGGGTTTCATTCGACCCAGTGTTTCACCATGGGGTGCTCCTGTATTGTTCATGAAGAAATATGATGGTTCTATGCGCATGTGTATCGATTATCCTCAGTTGAACAAAGTTACAGTGAAGAAGCTATATCATTTGCCTCGTATTGATGATCTATTTGACCAGCTTCAGGGCGCACATATGTTTTCTAAGATTGATTTGCGCTCAGGCTATCACCAGCTAAAGATTCGGGAGCCGGATATCCCGAAGACTGCTTTCAGGACTCGGTATGGTCATTATGAGTTCCTTGTCATGTCATTTGGGCTGACCAACGCCCTAGCAGTTTTTATGCATTTGATGCACAGTGTATTCAGGCCCTATCTCGACTGATTTGTCATTGTTTTCATAGATGATATTCTTGTAACTCCCGAAGCCGGGAAGATCATGAGCAGCACCTGAGGGTAGTGCTTCAGCCCCTATTCTAATTTTGCCTACTGGTTCGGGGTCCTATAAGGTTTATTGTGATGCCTCGCGAGTTGGACTTGGAGCGGTGTTGATGCAGGACGGTAGTGTGATAGCCTACACGTCTAGGCAGTTGAAGGTGCATGAAAAGAATTATCCCGTCCATGATCTTGAGTTAGCTTCCATTGTTCACGCCTTGAAGATCTGGCGTCACTATTTGTATGGTGTGCCTTGTGAGACTTATACTGATCATCGAAGTTTGCAGCACTTGTTCAAGAGGAAGGATCTAAACTTGCGCCAAAGGAGATTGTTCGAGCTACTGAAGGATTATGATATTACTATTCTTTATCACCCGGGCAAGGCCAATGTGGTAGCCGATGCCTTAAGTCGCCGGCCGGAGAGTTTGGGGAGTTTTGCATATCTACCAGCTTCAGAGAGACCTATGGCGATGGATGTTCAGGCCATAGCCAGACAGCTCGTGAGGTTGGACCTTTCAGAGCCCAGTCGGGTCCTAGCATGTGTGGTTTCTCAGTCTTCATTGTTTGATCGTATCAGGGAGCGACAGTATGATTATCCTCATTTGCTTGTCCTCAGTGACATGATTCAGCATGGCGATGCTAGGGATGTGACTTTTGGAGATTACGGGGTATTGAGGATGCAGGGTTGTATTTGTGTGCCCGATGTTGATGGTATTCGAGAGTTTATATTGACCGAGGCCCATAGCTCGCGGTATTCTATCCATCCGGATGTCGCGAAGATGTATCATGATCTAAGGAAGCATTACTGGTGGAGGCGGATGAAGAAGGACATTGTAGAGTTTGTGGCTAGATGCCTCAATTGTGAGCAGGTAAAGACTGAACATCAGAGTCCGGGAGGGTTACTCGAGCAGATGGAGATTCCGGTGTGGAAATGGGAGAATATCACCACGGATTTTGTGACTGGCCTCCCTATGACGGCGAGGAAGTTTGATTCTATTTGGGTTTTTGTGTATCGGATGACCAAGTCCGTTCATTTCATTACACTGTGCTCTTCTTACTCCGCGGAGCAGTTAGCGGGGATTTTATATCAGGGAGATTGTCCGCATGCATGGCATTCTAGTATCTACCATCTCAGACAGGGGTTCAGTGTTTGCATAACGGTTCTGGAGAGCCGTCCAACATGAGTTGGGTACTCGGGTGACCATGAGCACAACCTTTCACCCTCATACGGATGGACAGTCTGAGCGCACAATTTAGAATCTTGAAGATATGCTCCGTGCGTGCGCAATTGAGTTTAGAGGGTCTTGGGATCAGTTCTTGCCATTGGCGGAGTTTGCATACAACAACAGTTATTAGTCCAGTATTCAGATGGCGCCTTATGAGGCCTTATACGGTAGGAGATGCATATCCCCGATGAGTTGGTTCGAGCCGGGCGAGGCCAGGTTATTGGGCACTGATTTGGTTCAGGATGCGGTGGAGAAGGTTAAGGTGATTCAGGATAGACTTTGCGCGGCTCAGTCCATACAGAAGAGATATGCAGACCGAACGGTTCGTGACGTTTCATTTATGGTTGGTGAGCGGGTTTTACTTCAGGTCTCGCCTATAAAAGGTGTCATGTGGTTTGGAAAGAAAGTAAAGTTAAGCCTGAGGTACATTGGTCCATTTGAGATTTTGAAGCAGGTTGGGAATGTTTCTTATGAGCTTGCTTTACCTCCCAGCTTAGCCGGGTTTCATCTAGTATTTAATGTTTCGATGCTTCAGAGGTATCATGATGACCCGTCTCACGAGTTGGAGTTCACTTTAGTCTAGTTGGACAATGACTTGTCCTATCTTGAAGAGGTAGTGGCAATATTGGATAGACAGGTTCGAAAGCTCAGGTCAAAGGATATAGCTTCAGTAAAGCTAAAGTGGCGGGGTCAGCCGGCCAGGAGGCGACTTGGGAGACCGAGCAGGATATGCGCAGCCGATACCCTCATCTTTTTGCTACTTCAGGTATGTTCTCTATGCTCGTTCGAGGATGAATGAATGTTTAAGTGTAAGAGGATGTGACGGCCCGGCCGGTCATCTTTGGAATTTATTCCCCATTTCCCGATTTTCTGCTTCCCCTAAGTTCATTTATGTTATTTTGTCGTGCCGGGATGTTCGGTAATAGAATTCGGAGTGCTTTGGGACACGTAGTCCCTAAATAAGAGCATAAGAGTTGGAAAAGGGTCCGTAATCAGAATAGTGTCAAGACGACCTTGGAATGGAAAACTGATAGTTCTGTTAGCTCCTTTAGGTGATTTCGGGGTTGGGAGCGTGTTCGGAATGTATTTTGGATGTCCGTAGCTCATTTAGGCTATAAATGCCGAAAGTTAGAATTTTGAAGTTTTCGGTCCGATAGTGAAATTTTAATTCGAGGGTCGGAATGGAATTCCTAAAGTTTTTGTAGCACCGTCATTTCACTTGGGACGTGCGTGAAAAATTTCAGGTCAAACGGACGTGTTGGTTAGGTTTTGAATCGAAAGCGAATTTGGTTAATGTTTTGAAGTTTTTAAGTCCAAATCAATGATTAATTCGAGTTTCCGGCATTGTTTTAGGTGGTTTAAGGATTGGTACAATTTTGAATGATGTTATGGGATATGTTCGTGGGTTTTGTTGAGGTCCATGGTGCCTCGGGTGTGTTTCGAATGCTCAACGGAGCAATTCCGGACTCAAAAAAATTGCAGAAGTTCAGCTGATGGGTTGCAGACCATTTGATCGCATGGATTTGTCTGCGATCGCGTAGTGCTGTCCGTGGAGGTCCTCTATTCCTTCTACGCGATCGCATATTCTTGTTCGCGATCGCATAAGTTGGCTTCTTTGCCTTCTGTGATCGCAATTAGTTCAATGCGTTCGCACTGAGTAAACATAGTCCAGAGTCTTAGGTCCTTCTATCCGATCGCAGGAAGCCTTATGCGATCGCATAGCTCTGTGTTGTTCTTCTCCGCGATCGCATGGAACGGGCTGTGTTCACATAACATTTCTCCATCTTTCCAGATTCCTTCTACGCGATCGCATTCTCATTCATGCGATCGCATAGAGTAATTCACTGGGGCAGTTATAAATATTTCAAAACGAACCATTCTTCCATTTTTACAAAAACTCAAGCTAGGGAGCTCGGTTTTGGGAGATGTTTCGAAGGGTTTTTAAAGGCATCGATTGGGTAGAGATTCCTTACTCTCTTATGATTATTACCCACTAATCTAAACTCAAATTCAAGCTTTAATTTCGGATTTACCATGAAAATTGGGGTTAAGTTCTTAGACCTAACTTTGATGATTTGAAGGGGCATTTGACCTCCGATTTGGGAGATTTTCATATGGTTAGACTCGTGAAAGTACGAGGGTTCTGAAATTATAAAAATAATTTATTTCGAGGCGTTCGCCTTAGGGAAATTTTGGTCATTTCATCTGTTTTCGTGTCGTAGCTTTAATTTTAACAGTGTAATTAGTTACTTTCGATGTTATTTATGTTATGTGATTGGTTTGAATAGATTTGGATCACTCGGAGTTGGATTCTCGTGGCAGGGGCATTGTTTCTTAGCTGTTTTGTACCAATTCGAGGTAAGTGGCTTGTCTAACCTTGTGTGGGGGATCTCTCCCTTTAGGATATATTAATTGTTGATTAAAAGCTTTGTGCGTGAGGTGACGGGCGTGTACTTGTGCTAGTTGTCGAAAATTCACCTTACTTTACTTATATAGACTGTGTTTCTTCGTGTATTTAACTGCTAAAAATGTAATTTCACTTGTTTGGCTTAGGAAAAGTATGTTAGTAATTTGTTTGAACTATCAGATTAAATTGAAAATACCTGCCCTCTTTGTGAGCATTCTAGGCATTGACCTTGACGTTGTTGCTATATTTGGTTCCTTCTGTTAATTATTGACTTGTTGTGAAGTGTTTACGTTTGGGACTACGGGTTCAATTCCCGGGAGATCCCCCTGCTATTGGTATGATGGACTACAGGTTCAATTCCCGGAGATCCTCGGATATTGATAAGGTGGACTGCGGGTTCAATTCCCGGAGATCCTCAGATATTGATAAGGTGGATTGCGGGTTCAATTCCCAGAGATCCTCAGATATTGATAAGTTAGACTGCGGGTTCGATTCCCGGAGCACCATGTAGAGATCCTGTTTGTAAAGTGATTTGTGTTGTGCTTGTAATTGGTAATTGTAGCCGCTCTGTTTTTAATCAATGTCTTGTTATATATTCAGATTTATTTCCTTCCTACTGTTTATTTATTTATTTTTTCATTATTTCTTATGTACTTCTCAGTAGGGCCTCGACATTCCTCGTCACTACTCCATCGAGGTCAGGTTTGGCACTTACTGAGTACCGCTATGGAGTACTCATGCTACTCTTCTGCACACTTTTGTTGTGCAGATCTAGGTACATCTGGTCAGGCGCGTTATTAGGGATTTGGAGTTGATTTGGAGGCTTGAGGTATGCATCTACCGCGTCCGCATAGCCGACGAGCCTTCCTCTATTCTACCTGTAGTTTATAGTTTTCTTTCGCATTCTCATTTGATTTAGATACTTCGGGATGTTAGAGCACTGTAGTATGTTTACTCTTAGCATGTGTTTTCCGTGGGTTTCCGGGTCTTGGAGGTTTTTATGTTATATTGAGTTGACATGTATGTGCCAGGCGGCACTCTATACATTATCTTACGACATTTATGTTTTAAATTATTGCTTCCGCAAAGACTGTCAAACTTTCGCAATGTGCCAGGCTTACCTAGTCGCGAAGACACATGTTCACGATTGGTGAACTAGGGTCGTGACAATTTGTTTGATCCATGCAAAGTTCGATCTTAGATTATTTACAAGTGGATGTACAGCCATATCATGGCATTCAACGAAACACACTATAGTTACTACTTCATCAAATCATGTTGAGATAATAGCCATTCATGAAGCAAGTCGAGAATGTATTTGGTTGAGATCGATAACTCAACATATTTAGGAAACATGTTGTATTTTTCCAAAGAGAATATTCCAACGATATTGTACGAAGATATTGTTGCATGCATAACTCAACTAAAAGGAAGATACATAAAAAGAGATAGAACAAAACACATTTCACCAAAATTCTTTTTCACTCATGATCTTCAAATGAATGGTGAAATAGATGTTGATAATTAGGTTGATTTGTTTGCTAAGCCATTACCAACCTCAACATTTAAAAATCTCATATAAAAGATTGTAATCCGTCGTCTTCGAAACATTAAGTGATGTTTTCTTTAGGGGGAGTAACTACGCGTTGTACTATTTTTTCCTTATCTACGATTTTGTTCTACTGGAGTTTCCTGGTAAGGCTTTTAATGAGGTAGCAAGTAATGAGTATTACATATAACTACGTACTTTTTCTAGTAAATTATATAGACATTCAAGGAGGAGTGTTGTGAATAGTTTGAGAGTGTGAATGTTAATGTTGAACCTCGTTACATTTATTGTGTAGTGGCTGTTCCACTCAAAAGTGAATATTCCATTCACTATTGTAAAATAGTGATTCTTCACTTTTCATGTCTATATAATAATCTTGTAATAAATAGGTAAAGGCACAGAATTAAAAAAAAAAAACTTTTCATTCTATCTATCTCTATTTCTTATTCATATTTTACTAAATTATTTCTACTTCATAATAAATGTTTCTAGTACTACTATTTTCAGTGTATCCTACTTTAGATGCGGAGGAATTCGAGAGGTTTATAAGACTGCTTTGAGTTTAATAGTGAGGAAAGTGTTAAAAAAGAACTAAAAAACGATGAAGATGAACTAAGAGGTTACATTAGGTTATTTACTTGTTTACAAGTCGTAAACGATTGATTTTCTGAAGTTCAGGATCGTGTTCATTAAAAAGTAAAAACGGAAAAGGGTCATATATATATATACATATATATATATATGTCCTTCTACTAATTAAAATAAGTTATATTTGTTCTCCGTTATACTATTTCGCCATATATGTCCCTACCGCTTACATCTCTGGTCATATATGTCCCTTTGACGTTAACTTTTTTAAAAAAATTAAAAAGACACGTGTCAGGGTCTTATTGAATAAACTAAACTCACTCCCCTTTTTCTTTATATTAAAATGAAAATATTTGTAAACAATATAAAAAAAACTTGTAAAAAATGGGGAAAAAATTTGTAAAAACTGGAATCTTTTTGTAAAAATTACTATTTTTTAAAATACGATATTAAAAACAAAATATTATATTAAATAATTTTTTAATGAAAAAGAAATAAAAATTGTTTAAACTAATTTTTTTTTTTAAAAAATATTTTAAAAATATGTCTAGATGAATCGGAATGATAAGGAATACATTCTTCTTCTTTTTTGTTACACGAAACAATTTTGTTAAAGAATTTTGTCAAAAATAAAAATAATTTGTTAAACAATTTTTATTTCTGTTTTTACAAAAAGAAAATTAGTTTATTTTCAAATTTGAAAATATTTCCAAAATGTGTTTTTTGTTTTTAAAAAATATTTTTTTGCATTTTTAAAAGAATTTTGTTTTGTAAAAAGTGAAAACACAAATTTGTAAAAACAAAAAAATTTAATATAATATTTTCGTTTTTTAAATTCTTAAATAATAAAAAAAAATCTCAGTTTTTACAAATTTTTTCCCCATTTTTTACAAGTTGTTTATAAATATTTTCGTTTTAATATAAAGAAAAAAGGAAGTGGGTTTAGTTTAACCAATAGGATTCTAACACATGACTTTTTATTATTTTTAAAAAAAAGTTAACGTTAGAGAGACAAATATAACCAGAAATATGAACGGTAGGTACATATATAGCCAATAGTATAACGGAGGACAAATATAACTTATTTTAATTAGTAGAGGGACATATGACCTTTTTTCGAAATAAAATATTATGTTTCTTGCTTTCCTTTTCTCGGTTACTTTTTGGAGTGGAAATTACTTTTGGAATAGTAGTTAACAGAAAGGAAAAAAGAAAACTAGATAAAGAGGTTCATTAGATTATTTATTTGCCTACTAGTCTATTCCTACAACGCATGGTCAACATATTTGCCAGGCATAGGAATATTTCTGAAATATCGTAAGTTATATGCTTTCAAGTCATTATACTTGTTAGCTTTATTGCTTGTATGATAAGTTTTGTGGAATTATAGGGTACACCTCAGCTTTTCATGCTACGTGTCACTACAACACTCTGAAGATCAAGTGGGGCCCTCTTTGATTGTTTCAAACATTATTATGGGAATTGTGGAGGTCGAACATTAAGATTGTAGGTTAAGGAAAAATTAGAAATATTTCTCAGCGCGTTAGAGCGAGACTAGATAGTTAGGAGTTAGGCTTAGGATGCTACTGATCTGCTACTGATGTAGGGTTTTATATTCTAGATATTAGTATACTTTCCTCTTTCTGGTATTCCCTGTATTCCTTATATTATTGTTATTTTATTTTATGTTGTGTATTTAATGAAATTTATTATGAGTTTATTGCTAGTACTAATATATTGTCACTTGTTTCTGTCACTTGTTCCCTTCCTGAGCCAAGGGTCTCCTGGAAACAACCTCTCTGTCTCTCCGGGTAGGAGTAAGGTCTGCGTACATATTATCCTCCCCGGACTCCAACTGTGGGAATATACTGAGTTTTGTTGTTACTTTAATAGAATTATTTTTAGTACAATTTATTTTAAAATCATACCACTTTTTAATTCCTAAAATCTCTACTTGATATTCTCTCTATGGGAAATATCTCTTTCTGATTCTCACGTATCTATCCCCCAATTTCTTAAATAAAAGATACTCCCTGATTTCATAAATTATATCTCCTTTCTGTGTGATTGCTCTATGATTCTCAGGTATATCCCCTTTTTGGAAACCCTGGGGTAAGTCCATGTAAACTTCTTCATATAGGTCTCCTAGCAAAAATTCATTGTTCACGTCCATTTGAAATAAAGTCCAACCTCTTGATGCTGCAATGCTGATCATTGTCCTCAAATGACCATCTTTGCCACCAGATAGAAAGTTTTATAATAATGCAAACTTTCTTTTTCAGTATAACCCTTAGCCACTAATCTAGCTTTGTATCTTTCTATTTCTCCATTTGCTTTGTATTTAATCTTGAACACTCATTTAGATCCTATTGCTCTCTTACCAACACGCAAGTCAACTATCCCCCAAGTAGCATTGTCCTCAAGAGTCTTAATTTCTTGTGACATTGCTTCTATCCAGGACTTGTTCTTGCATACTTCCTTGAAGGATTTGGGTTCAACTTCTGCTGCAAACACTCCCAAATAAGCTTGGTAGTTTTTAACAAATGACTGTAGGATATAGAGTTGGAGATACAATGTGGCTTGGTCTGTGATTTTCTTGTGGTAATGTAATCTCTCAGCCAAATGGAGGGTCTTGAAGCTCTGTTGGATTTTCTGGTATGCAAGTCATCTACATGTGGTTGGCTTGTGTCTACTTGTTCCTCAACTAATAGTGCATTCTGTTGAATTGTGTCTACATCATCAGTCTCTGCTAATGGATTCACAGGTTGCTTAGAATCAGTTACTACTGGAACGGTTTCTGAATTTGTTGTTGTCCTTCCCTTATTTGGAAGCAGTGTTTCGATGATGAACATATTTTTTAGGCATGAGTTCAGTTGGAACAACTGATGATGTATCACTTGGATAGAGATCTTTCTTCTCCAATTTGCATCCCTACTTTGAAAGGGAAGATATGCTCTCTGAATGTTACATCTCTGCTAACAAATGCTCTTCCGCTTTCTGGATTATACAACCTTTAGCCCTTTTGTGTTTATAAATATCCAATGAGAATGGATCTCCTTACCCTTGGTGCAAACTTATCTCCTCCAGATTGCTTGCAAAACAAAGATATCCAAATACTCTTAGCTGATCTATTTTTGCTAGTTTTCTATGTAACATTTCATATGGACACTTCCCTTGTAATACTCCTATGGGAAATTTGTTTATCTCATAGGCAGTTGTTCTTACACAGTCCCCCCCCAAAACCTTATTGGCAATGAGCTTTGAAATTTTAATGCTCTTGCCAATTCCAATATATACCTATGCTTTCTTGCAACTGTACCATTCTGTTGAGAGGTATATGGGCAATTACTCTGATGGATTATTCCGAAAGAAGCGAACAAGACAAATTGATTTTTAACCATTGCAACAAAGTTCTTTATTACAACTAGTACTACGATTTTTGACTGGATTAAACACACCCAATTATAGTCATCAACAATAGTAACAAAATAGTGTTTTTCCTTAAACATCTAAGTGAATGAGTAAAAAAATTCCAGTAGAACTAATACTATTAATAGGAAAATTTAGCCTACATTGTTTAGCTAATGGACATACTTGAAGATTCTCTTCTACCTGCTCATCAAATTTATCCTATGACCTTGGAATATGCCGCATTGCCTTTATTGAAGCATGTCCTAACCTTAAATGCCAAAGTTAAATTTCTTCTCTTTTTCTTTACAAAAAAAAAAACTCTTGCAGTTGCTACTATTTTGTTATCCTTAAGAAAGTACAAACTATTGTTCTCTGTACCAATTCCCATCACCCTACCATTATAGAGATTCTGATAATACTGAAATTGAGGAAGAATGTGGCTGAAAAACAAAAATACTTTGTGGGCTTAGATACTGACAACAAGTTACATTTAAAATTTGATACATACAAGAAATTTGTTACTCCCTTATTTCCTAATATGAAGGCTTCTTTTGAGTGAGTTATTTGTGATTTACTTCCAGTAGGATGTTGTACTCCATGTTTCCCTTGATCATCTGCCCTTTATTGTTTAGAATATTTTTATAAGATGTAACTTGATGAGTTACCCCTATCGATTACCCGATCACACATACCTGCATCGGATAACACAAAGACTTTATACCTGTAATTATTAGAACTTATTGCAGTTGTTGTTTTTGACAGCAACTTAACCAGCTGTTGATATTGTTCTTCTGTGAAGAACTTTCCTGCTCCTTGTAGTTGTAATTCATTGGATTCTCTTCCTTACTATGTGCATTCATATTCACATTATTAGCTTAGACCTTTCCCCCTGCAGGTTGATTCTTAAAGTCAGCTAGATATCCAGTTATTTTGAAGCAATTCTCCTTAAGATGCTCTTTATATCCACAATATTCACAAATCACTAGGCATTTTTGCACTAAAGTCCTGGCCTCTCCCTGCTAACATGGTGAGTGGTTCTCTATGTGTATTAACAACACCTATAGACCTCTGACTTTCTTCCTGTGTGACTATAGTGATGTTTTATACTTCAATAACCAAATAAGACGGGGGAGTGAGTTGTGTGGTACCCAATTTTACTTAACTAAATTATAGAAGGACCTAATTCTTCTATGGGTTCCAACTTATAATATTTGAGGAATAAGAAGTAAGAAAATAAAGAACACAAAGATTTTTACGTGAAAAACACCTAGCTCAAAAGATAAAAAAAATCACGACCTACTACTTAGTAGGATTTTCCCAAACTTCCACTAAAATCACTGAGCCAAAAAAACATTTACAAAACTCTTTTTAAACCTAAGGATTAACTCTAATCTTGTCGTAGCAACCAGCCTCAAATTGTTGTGACAATTTCAAGTTAACTCTAACTTGAATACTCAAATTACCTATTACAATTGCTTCTAGATAAAGCTGAAAAGTTCAATATGAAACCGCCTACTACAATTGAACTAGAAATCAAGAAAGACACATAAAACTCTTTATAGATCTGGTTCTTCAAACTGATTCATATAGCTTCAGGTTTGCACACTTGAATCACACACGGACTTCTTACAAAAAGCCTTGCTATTTCGCTCTCAATTCACATTTAGCTTCTGCATTTTTGTGCAACACCTGTAATATGGGAACATCATACAATTTCTAGAGTTAGTAGATAAAGAAATAACTAGAGTTCTAATGCAACTCTTCTTTGGTGGAAGATTTCTAGTTGATTTTAACTTCTAACTCAATCCCTATCTTGGATAGTGTTCTCTTTGATTAAGGACTCCTTCTCCTTATCAATTATGCAACATTTTCGACCATGAGATATTAAATACACCAAGTTTAGCTTATCTTCATCACGTGCATCCCACATGCTCGAATCTACCCGTTTTTATGAACCTAAGGGATGGACCACTGGGATTGACCTGGTTCATGCCTGAGTTCCTTTATCAGTCTTTAATACTAACCTTTACTTGGGCCAACGAATTTCCTTTTTTGATGATGACAAACTTTTTTCTTTTCATACACTTAGGCCTACTAGAGCTCAGCTCATCATCAATGCAAAGTTATAAAATTTTCACTTATCATCAAGGACCATGTACATTAGGATATAAACATCACTATTCAAAGTATAAACATCACTTGTTTAAAGACAACCTTTTTCCTCCTTTTGAAATCATCGAAAAGTTGCATAACAAATGTGAGATAACCAGATTTTAAAGCTTACTCATGGCCATTGTGGCTACTTCAAATGCAATCATAAATTAATCATCATAGATCAAGCTAAGAATTTTTAACCATCAAAGAAATATAAACTAACATTTAGAGAAAAAGACAGTAAATTTCATTGATGGTTGATAAGATTCTACCACAAAGCGTAAGAAGAAATAAAATTACAGGAAAATGAGCAAAAGAAACAAAAAATCCCGAACTGGGTCACTACTTGATCTACACTAGGCTAGGAGGCTTAAGGCTGGAAGAATTAGGTGCTTGGTTTTTGAGTTGGAGGAGTTTCAGCATACTTGAAGAATGCCATCATTCTTCTCTTTTTCTCTTGCCAGCGAAGTTCTGAGAGCATCTCTCTTATTATTACCTCAACCAACCTCTTCTTCAGCCTTTCAATCTCGTCATCATTCGACCCACTTTCTTGCACCAAGGCTCTGACCTTGCTATTCACTAGTACCTTTTTGGATGAACTTGGTTCTTTAGGAGTGACATTGACTTCATAATTGCAAGAAAGCAGAGTATTAACCCAAAAATAACCTATGCTTGTACTAACCTCCCACATTTTCATAGGTACATTGAAATATTCAAGTACAGCTGCGAGAATGAAGTCATAGGGAATGGTATGAGTTTTGGTTCCATTAATAACTCTGTCAAGAAGCTGGATTATAGCTTTCAGTCACTTTCTTCTGCAACTTTGCGAGGTTTTTCTCTACAGGTGAACCATGTTTATCTCCCCAAACAACTATTGTATATGCGTCTTTGGTTAAACTCACAGGATTGGGTGAAGAATAAGCCAGTCTTGTCCCCTTTCCCCTCACAGTACTCTAACACCCTTGCTCTCCTATCTTATTTTTCATTTTTAACACCAACTTCTCCAGATTCTGTAGTCTCAACACCTGCTATAGATCCTAAAAATCTATTTTCCAAATTTGCAGCAACTTTAGAAATTGTCTCAAGAGAAACTTTAGAATCAGAAGGGACCTGTTCAATTTCGGAAGAACCACTTTCTTTCCCCTAAGTAGCAGGCTTAAAAGAATCTAGGTAGTTTAATACGGTCAAGAGTCTTGAAAGTAACTGGTTCACTTATAATGGATAAGTTCATAAGAACTTTTGGTATTTGGTAGGACTCTACTCATGATCTAAATATAATTATTTCAAATTATGCAGAGTGTAGAAAACATACCGTGTTATCTTAATGAACCAGGTTCTTCATTGATAATTCTATTGTGTAAATCTAATTTCCCAAAATAGAAAAAATATTATTAGAGATTAATGAGTCATTTTAACACATGGCGCAAGATTATACTATGGAAAGTATGAGACTGAGAAATATTTAATCTAATTATACACAATTTAAAACTTTCTAACCAATTGTTTTTCAATTTTTTTCGTTTAACCTTGAACTGGTCCTTTGAGGTGATCTTAATCATCTCTAATTCCAACATGTTCCTCTCAAAGTGATCTCTACTTAAGGATTTTGTGAAGATGTTAGCAATTTGCTTGTCAGTAGTACAAAACTCCATAGAGATCAAGCATTTCTCATAGTTATCCCTAAAAAAAAGGTGTCTAACATCTATGTGCGTAGTTATCTTATGATGACCTAGATTCTTAGTCATACTAATAGCACTGGTATTATAGCAGAAAATAGGGGTGCAACCAACTTCAATACCAAAATTCATTAACTGCTACTTGATCCACAACAATTGAGCATAATCATGAAGCAACAACATACTCATCTTCAAAAGTAGATAAGGCTATTAAATTTTGCTTTTTAGTAGCCCATGACACAAGACATGAACCAAGGAAGTCTGCCATACCCGAGGTGCTCTTCCTATCCACGATGAAACCTACATAATCAGCGTCAGCATATCCCACTAGGTTAAAATTACTACCTTTAGGATACCAAAGGCAAAGGTCAGTGGTGCCTTTCAAGTATCTCAATATTCTGTTTACATTAGTCAAGTGAGAATCCTTTGGATTTTCTTGAAATCAAGCATACAGACCTACATTGCACACAATGCCAGGTTTGCTAATAGTGAGATATAAAGGAGAACCACTCATTCCCCTATACAACTTCTGATCAACAGATGAACTAGGTTCATCTATATCCAATTTCGTGGATATTGCAATAGGAGTGCCAATTTCTTTGGATGTTCCTTCCTACTTTTGTTAATGAGGAATAGGTTCATGGACATGTTCCCTCGAGGTTTGAGGATCAGCTCCTCTCAAGTCAGTTCCCCTTGTAATGTTGCCCTAGGAAGAAGAACCTGTTCCATCACATGTTCCTTCTTCTAGTGCAGCTTCAGTATGGGATGTGATTTCATTTAAATTTCTTACCATCCCAATTGCGTCATCTTCATGTTCTTGTCTCTTAGAAATAATGTTAGTTTAATCAAAAATCACATGTACACTTTCTCCTACACACATATTTCCTTTGTTCTAGATCATATAAGCTTTACTAAGTAAAGAATATCCCAAGAATACACCCTCATCACATCTGGGATCATACTTACCTACAAAAGTTCTTTCATTATTTCGAACAAAGTACTTGTATCTAATTGCCCTAAGGTGGGATATATTTAGCTTTCTCCCTTTAAGTGACTCATAGGGAATCTTCTTAACAAGAGGTCTAGTCATGTAACTATTTATGATTTAGCATGCAAACATTCAGTAAACTTAACATTTTCATATTTAGTTCCATGATCAGACCTAATTGATGCAAGTTGATTACCTAGTTATTTATGAGTTTTTCTAACAAAAGAAGTAACCATGTCAAATAATTCATCTTTAGATGTTAAAACAATGTCCAAGTAAACCTAGAGTAATCATCAACAAGCACCATCACATATCTTTTACCACCTTTGCTTAATCTTCTCATTGGACTATAGAGATTCATTTGGACCAATTCCACCGTTCTGGTGGTGCTTACCACTTTCTTGCTTTTAAAAGAGGATATTACTTGCTTCCCCCTTGAACAAGCCTCACAAACTTTGTCTTCCTTGTTTATGTTAGGCAGCCTTATCACCACGTCCTTGAAGACTAATTTGTTGACTTGACTTAGACTTGCATGTCCAAGTCTCTTGTGCCAAAAGAGGGGATCATTGTCCAAGATACTTAAGCAAGTAATTTCATTTTCTGAAAATGTGAACAAATCTACGATGTATGTATTGTTTACTCTTTTTCTCTACAAAATAATCTTGTTAGTGGTAAGATTAATCACAAAATATTTGGTAGAGGTGAATGCTATCAAGTTACCTTTATCATAGAATTCTGATACAATAATTTGACTATATTTTAGGCCATCTATCAAGTAGACATTATCAATAGAGTGAGAATCAGTCTTACCTACTTTTCCAACCCTAATGATCTCACCTTTATTCCAATTTCCAAAGGAGACATTACCTCCTTATAAGTCCTCAAGTGAAAGGAACTGGTTCTTGGTTCGTGTCATACGCTTTGAGCAACCACTATCCATGTACCATATTAGGATGCTCCCCTTCACTTGGACCTGTAAATGAAAATTTGGAGTTAGTCTTAGGAACCTAAACTAATTTGGGTCCCTTTCTAAAGGTAAAAGGGTAAATCAGATTCTTTTTAGCTCAACTTAGCAGCCTATTTTTTCCTTGAACAAATTCTTTATTCTTTTGACTAGCATCTTCTTTTGCAATATATCACTATTATAGTGACCAATTTTACCACAAAAAATTTTATTCTCAGAAAGTGTGAGGCACTTGCTTTTAGGATCCCACTTAGGTGCAGGGGTCCTGTAGCCAAGTCCTCTCTTGTTGTGACTACGGTGTTCGTGTATCTATGAAAGTGCATCGGAGGACCTATTCCATTTACAGGTTTTATCTAGCCAATGATTAACCTTATTTAGATCCTCTTTAAGGACTCTTATCTGTTCATCTCATTTGTACAACTCATCTTTTATTTTTCCTATATTTTCTTCTACAGTGAGTTGTGTGGGATCAACTTTCTTTTACTAGTACCTAACTTTAATTTCAAATTTTCAGATCGAAGCTCTAGGACAGTGGTGTCAAGTTCATAAACCTGGTTCTTTAACTCAACATTTCTACTTTCACTTTCACTAGCCCTAAGTTTCAGATTATTGCACTTAGCTTTCAAAATCACACACTCCTTAGCCAACTATTTCTTTTCATTATTTAAATTTCAGGAGTAACTCAGATAGACTTTCTTTAAACAAAAAATTAATTTTGTCTTTGAGATGAATTATACTTACCTCAGATTCCTCATCGGATTCTCCAGTTGCCATAAGTGCTTGTTCATCTCCATCTTCACCATCTGAATCCTCATCACAGCTTTATCCCCAAGCAGCAACCATAACCTTGGTTGTTCCTTTGTTCTTCTTAGGTTGAACCTGCTTCTTCTTCCTGTTTCTTCATTCAGCTCTTTCCTTCTTCTATTCAATTTCCCATTGAGGCTAGTTTTTTATGTGGTGATCACTCTTCTTACACTTGTAACAACCCTCATTGGTTTGTTTTTCAGGAACCTTGGTTTGCTGTAGCTTCCACTTCTTGAAGGATCCTTTCCTCTCATTAGGTATATACTTCTTGAAGTCCTTTGTAATCATGGTCATTTCATCCTCCTCTAGATCAGCACCTTCAGTGTTTCTAAATACCAGTCTCCTTTCCTTCTTGGTTGTATCCATCTTCATGATTTGCCTTCTAAGTTTATCGGCAGTGATATTTTCAATTAGCTCATACAACTTAAGAGTGACAATGTTCTTTGAGTCCTGAATAGCAGTGATTTTGCTTTCCCAAGAGACTGGCAGAACCCTTGTCAAAATCTTCTCAACTTTGTCTTCTTCAAGAATAACCTTTCCAAGAGACTTAAATTCATTTGTCATTGTGGTGAACCTTATATATATATATATATATATCCTGGATGGTTTCCTCTTCCTTCATGGTGAAATTCTCATATCGAGAATACAACAGTGTTCCTCTAGGCCTCTTCACATGAGGTGTCCCTTGATGTGCCACTTGCAGAGTGTCCCAGATTTTCTTAGCAGTGGTACAACTTTAAATTCTGCTGTACTCGTCTAGACCAAGTTCACACACAAGCCATTTCTTGGCTTTAGCATTCTTTTCCCATTTCCTCAGATCCCCAGCAGTGCAGTCAACTCTTGGTTTTAGCATTTCTACTCCTTCAGCAGTCTTCTTCATGGTAGCTAGGGGACCATTAGTGACAATGTCCTATAGCTCATAGTCTTCTCTGATGATGTGATCTCTCATTTTATTTTCCACCAATAGTACTACTTGCTATTAAAAAGTGGAGGCCTAGCGGTGGATTTTCCTTCCTAGTTTCCAGGTGGTGCACTTATCTTGATCTTTTTCTAAGGTGTTAGCCTCTTCAAGGACAACCTTCTCTCATATCAATTGATATTTTATACTTCAATACCACACAAGAGAGGGGAGGGGTAATTTGTGTGGTACCCAATTTTCGCTTAACTAAACTATAGAAGGACTGATTCTTCTATGTGTTCCAAGTACTATTGTTTGTGGAATAAGAAGTGAATAAAATAAAGAACACACATATTTTTACGTGAAAAATATCTGGCTCAAAAGGTAAAAAAACCACGACCTACTACTCAGTAGGATTTTCCCAAACTTCCACTAAAATCACTAAGTCAAAACAGCATTTACAAAACTCTTTGTAAATCTAAGAATTAACTCTAATCCCGTCGTAGTAACCAACCTCAAATTGTTGCGATAACATCAAGTTAACTCTAATTTGAATACTCAAAGTACATATTCCAATTTCTTCTAGATAAAAGCTGAAAAGTACAATATGAAAACACCTACCACAATTGAACTATAAATAAAGAAAGACACATAAAACTCTTTGTGGACCTGGTTCTTCAATCTGGTTCATGTAGCTTTAGGTTTGCACACTTTAATCACACACGAACTGCTTGCAAAAAGCCTTGCTATTTTTTTCTCAATTCACATTTAACTTCTGCGTTTTTGTGTAACACATGTATGGTGAAAAAATCCTATAATTTATAGAGTTAGTACATAAAGAAATAACTAGAGTTCTGATGCAACTCTTTCTTGGTGTAAGAGTTCTAGTTGAGTTCAACTTCTAACTCCTAATATTGGATAGTGTTCTATTTAATTAAGTACTCCTTCACTTTATCAATTATGCAACCTTTTCGATCATGAGATATTAAATGCAACAAGTTAAGCTTATCTTCTTCACGTGCATCCCACATGCTCGAATCTACCTGTTTTTGTGAACCTGAGGGATGGACCACTGGGATGGACCTGGTTCATACCTAAGTTCATTTGCTAGTCTTCAAAACTAACCTTTACTTGGCCAACATATAGCATAGGCTTTATTAACAGTCACACCAGGCCTTTTAGCTAACATATTGCTCCTTATGTTGCTATAGTATTCATTTAGCCCCATAAAAATGTAACAAATGTTGAGATCTCAGATGTTTTACTGAAGGTCGAGATTCTTCACAGTCTTTTATTTTTGAAGACAGTGGTACTAACACCTCTAATCCATCACACAAGTCTTTTATTTTTGAAAAATAGTTAGTGATAGAGTCGGTACCTTGCCTTAGGATTGCAATGGCTATCCAGATGTGATAAATCCTTGTCAAATTTGATCGATCAAATCTTTCCTGAAAATCACTCAACACTTTCCTTGCATTAGAGGCATAAACGATACTCGACATTAATTCACTCGATACGGTGCTCCCAATCCATGACAACATGATTGCATTTTCCCATTGCTCTGCTAATTCTCTTATGTACATACTCTTTACCCAAGTTCCATCCACAAACCCTAGCTTACTTTTCCCTAGAGCGCCAATTTCGTCGCTATATTCCATAGAGCATAGTTTTCTGGCCCTGTGAGTTTGAGCGGTATTAGGACAAGTCTTGGAGCATATGAGGTTTGTAGAAACAGCTGATGATTGTGATCTAGAGAAGCAACTTCGTTTCCTTCCATGGCTGACTGAAATTCAGCTTCGTTAGAGCTCTAATCTTCTGAATTTTGCCTGAATCTCGATGAATTCACAATCATTACTCTGATTTCACGATGAAATCGATTGAATCGGTTCGATAATATCTCATGCAAATAAATATGAGTGAGAATTTACCGTAGAGATAGAGAGAAAATGAGGTGGAAGAAGAAGCTCTATTATTTCACCAAGGAAGAAGAAGACAATACACGTGAGCATGGGCATTTATAACGGCCTACCTCTAACCACCTCAACTCTTTCTTTTAAGGACAAAACTTTTTAACTTTTACAAATAGGTCCCTCAGCTTAGTGTATGTACAACTAGTATATATGCTAATATTTTCTATAACATTTTATTTATTTATTTTGTATGAACTTGTGATAAATTTAAACAAAAATGTAATGAATTCGAACCTAACTTATTTGTGATCGTAATAATTATTCTTGTAATTGGATATTATGTGGACTAAAACAAAGAAGCGTGGCCTATTTTGTTGTTGGTCCCCATCTCATAAATACGTTAACAATACAAGGCCAATGAGTAATATACCGAAAACGAAAATCACATTTTTAATTACGCAAAAACGATGAAATTCACGAGACAATTACGCAAAGTCACATTTTGAAGGTTGCGGAGATGAGGATGCTCAGGTGGATGTGCGGGCTCACCAGATTAGATAAGATTAAGAATGAAGTTATTCGAGAGAAGGTGGTGGTGGCCCTCGTGGATGAAAAGATGCGAGAAACGAGGCTGAGGTGGTTCGGGCATGTGTGGAGAAGAAGTCCTGATGCCCCAATGAGGAGTTGTGAGCGGCTGGCGATGGTCGGCGTACGGCGAGGCAGAGGGAGGCCTAAGAGGTATTTGGGAGATGTGATTAGGCATGACATGACTAGAATGCGGGTTTCCAAGGACATGACCCTTGATAGGAAAGTCTCGAGGTCTAATATCAGGGTTGTAGGATAGGTGCTCCTAGAGTTTTTCGTACTCCTCACCAGTGAGGCTTGGCAGGGCTATCCATAGATGATTTGTGTATTGGATTGTGTCTCCCTTATGGTAGTTATTTATGGTAGTTACTGTCTGATATTATTGCATGCTATTTTATTTATGGTTCTTATGCTTAAATAATTATGTACGCTATTTCTGCTGAAGTTACTAATGCTCTTTTGTTTTTGTTTTTGTTTTTCTTTCCTTCACTGAACGGAGGGTTGATTGGAAACAGCCTCTCTGCCCTTTCGGGTAGGGATAAGGCCCGTCTACATATTACCATCATCAGACTTCACTTTGTGGGACTATACTGCGTTGTTGTTGTATATTTCTTGTTTTATGGCCTAAAATTGTTTAGTCGAAAAAATATCAATATTGTATTCAAACTATAGGGTCAACTTTGCCTTTATACTTTGAATGGATTTTCCATTGAATTTTGGTTTAACATTAGCTCGTCATTAAGAAAAGTATCATTTTTTCCTTCACCCTAATGAAGCTCAAATTTGAGAATAATTGTAAAATTACAGTCAAAAGTTGATGGATAACATTTTTTTCAAAAATTTCAGACACACGGAGTCTACTCTTTTCATGCCGGAGCCCTCTTAATAACAAGAACAAATATAAAATTTATTATCTGCAAAACTATAAATCGACCAAAAATATAATGAAGAGCAGAATAAAATTATTGCAAATAATGCAAGTATAAATTTTAATCTTCTCAATCATAAACATAACAGCAACTCGTATTTCATAGTATGATTTTTTAAGTAGTCAGTAGCCAAATACTATACCTACTATAGTAAATTAATTTCATATTATAAATTTTTAGTATTCAGTTGCCAAATTAGTTTTTGAAAAGCGAAAAAATGTTTGACTTTCCCTAAATATTATGGTGTACTCTACCACGGACGGCACTCATCAAACTGTCTTTTTCCTATATAATCTCCTCATCACGTTATATATTTCCTTGTCATATTCCCATCTTTTCTCCTCAAGAATTTCAAATACCAATTCATTTTCCACTGAAATTTCAGAAAAAAACATTACATAAAAATCAAGAAAAAAACAGTATTCCATTCAATGGAAAAATCTGGCTATGGGCGTGATGGAATATACAGATCACTTAGACCTCCTCTGTTTCTTCCAAAAGACCAAAATCTTTCTATGGTCTCTTTTCTCTTCAGAAATGTTTCATCTTTTCCTGAAAAACCAGCACTTTTTGATGCTGATTCTGGTCAAAATTTGACTTTTTCTCAATTCAAAACAATTGTGTCCAAAATTTCCCATGGTCTAATTCACCAATTTGGTATCAAGAAAAATGACGTTGTTCTTATTTTTGCACCTAACTCTATTCAATTCCCTGGTTGTTTCTTTGGTGTTATTGCTTTAGGTGCTATTGCTACAACTGTTAATCCTATGTACACTGTTTCAGAACTTTCCAAGCAAATTAAAGATTGTAAACCAAAGCTTATTATAACTGTCCCTGAGTTGCTTGATAAAATTAGTGGCTTTAATTTACCTATTTTGCTTATGGGTCACAAGAAAAATTCTAATTTTAGTGGCGTAACGTTTACTGAGTTAGTTGATAAAGCAGGGTATGTGAATTTGGATAATAGTGGGATAAAGCAGAGTGATACTGCTGCATTATTGTACTCTTCAGGTACAACAGGGATTAGTAAAGGAGTGGTTTTAAGTCACGGGAATTTTATTGCTGCATCTTTAATGATAACTGCTGATCAAGATTTGAAGGGTGAAATGCATAATGTGTTTTTGTGTGTTTTGCCTATGTTTCATGTGTTTGGTCTTGCTGTTATTATGTATGCACAATTGCAAAGGGGTAGTGCTATTGTGTCTATGGCTAAGTTTGATTTGGAAATGATTTTGAAGAGTGTTGATAAGTATAGGGTTACACATTTGTGGATTGTGCCTCCGGTTGTTTTAGCATTGGCTAAGAATCCTGTGGTGAAGAAGTATAATTTAACGTCGTTGAGGAATATTGGGTCCGGGGCTGCACCTTTAGGGAAGGAATTGATGGAGGAATGCGCTAAGAACTTTCCTCAGGTTGTTGTTTTACAGGTAATTGTTTTTGCTGCATTATTTCTACCTCGAATATATTGGAATGATAGGGAGTCTTGGCGCAATGGCAAAGAGTTGCTGTCATATGATCAGGAGGTCACGGATTCAATCCATAAGAACATTTTTTTGCAGAAATGCAAGTAACGCTATACACAATAGACCTGATGTGATCTATTCTTTTTCAGACCCTTTGCAAAGTGGAAACTTAGTGCACCAGGCTGCCCCTTTTGTTGGAACGGAACATGTCTAAATGGATGAGAATAGACATAGAGGATTGTATAGCTGACCCAACTAGTTTGAAACTGATCGTTTGTTAACTGTAGTAGTTGTTGTTTTAACCTTTCAGTAATAGTACTTCTCCTTGTCTAGGCATTTGCCTTCAAAACAACTTCTCTTTTTATGTTTGTCAAAACATCAAACTTTAGTGACCTTTGATATTTTTGTTTACAATGTTCTGTTAACACCAAAACAGTAGCGAGAGAAATAAATGAATAACCAGACAGCCCATATGGTCAATATGGATAGCTTCCCATGAATGGTCATGACATTTGTTAAGTACCTTCGGAGGAATTCTCATAGTACACAGTGCTATAATTTCAGGGATATGGTATGACAGAAACATGTGGAATTGTGGCCGTGGAGAGTCCATATGTTGGACCGAGACACACAGGATCAGCGGGGACCTTGGTTCCTGGAGTGGAAGCTCAAATAGTTAGTGTTGATAAACTGAAGCCTCTTACTCCCGGACAATTAGGGGAAATATGGGTGCGTGGTCCCAACATAATGCAAGGTACAATCTTTTCCAAATTTGGTGTGGTTATGTATGTATGTATGACTAAAATAGAATTCTATTCTTTTACTATCATAAAAGGTAAAACCGGTACAACGGAAATTGCACTTTGTACCTTGTTGCATGTAAATCTGCTGAATGTGATTTTTGAGCTACAATGTTTCTTTTGGACAAGGCAATAATTGTTATTCTGAAAATGAATTGTTTTCATATGTCATTTACTCAATTATGTTAACTTTGGGGAATAGTGGTTCTCATTTCACGATGGGAAGACATTGAGCTGTATGTCCTGTTCTTTATGGAATTTTGTTATTTTCAGGCTATTTCAATAATCCACAGGCGACAAAGCTCACTATAGATAATCAGGGTTGGGTACATACGGGAGATCTTGGATATTTTGATGAGGAAGGAATGCTCTATGTCGTTGATAGGATCAAAGAGCTGATCAAGTACAAAGGTTTTCAGGTACCCTCTTCTTTGGTGATGGCAAATTTTCCTCCGGTTTAAAAATAAGTGGGCATTTGGACATAAGAATTGTAAAATTCCGGAAAAAAGTGATATTTTTTTTCAAGTGAAAATGGTATCTAAAAATTAGAGTTGCGTTTGGACATGAATACAATTTTGGGTTGTTTTTTGAATTTTGGTGAGTGATCTGAAGTGACAAGAGGGGTTGCTCTGATGGTAAGCAACCTCCACTTCCAACCGTGAGGTTGTGAGTTCGAGTCTCCCCAAGAGCAAGGTGGGAAGTTCTTGGAGAGAAGGATGCCGGAGGTCTATTTAAAAAGTGAAATTTTTTTTAATGGCCAAACGGTAGCAAAGACTTAGCTGAACTTGCTTTATCTATATCAGTACATGCTGTCTTGCCTCAATTGGTGCATATAGCATTAGTTCCCTGGCCAAAATTTGATATGCTGAAGGGAGAAAAAACACCGTGTCTTTCTGATTCATTATGTCTGTTTATTCTGAAGCAACTAAAATTATGTCAGTTTTTTTCCTATGTCAACTGCCTTTTTTCTTGTCTTGAACTTAAGTTTTCAAATTAGGAACTTTTTGTTTGTTGGTAGTCTTTGGATTCAACTGTTGTTTAATTTTAGTAATGAATGAGGGGAGAAGTTTCTTGTTCAATTAGTTTTTTGTGAACAAGCTTTTAGAGAACATTTTGTTTTGGAAAACCTCACTTGGTTTTGTTTTAGGTTTCTGGAAAGCATTTTGGTCTGATTTCAGGAGAGTGATATCTGTTTTAAATCAAATTGGTTTTTGTCTGAAGAAAGCTTCTTGGAAAAACATTTTGGTTTGATTCCAAAAAGGATCACCTTTATTAATTTCTCGCAACTGCTCACAACATGATATTCTCAACTATATATTGCGATTCCTCCCGTATGTTCGGCACTCTGTAACAGGCTTTGTATCATATGTTGGTGAAATTCTCCATAGGAGGTCCATCTATTTACAAGCTGTATATCACAGTCGATCCAGTCAGCCTCAGTTGTTGTTGATATTTGTTTGTTCCTTTCCTTCCTGTCAATCCAAGGGTCTTACGGAAATAGCCTCTTTTCGGAAATAGCCTCTCTACCTCCCCAGGATAGTGTGTACGCACACCTTACCTCAATGGTAAGGTAGAGGTAAGGTGTCCGTACGCACTACCCTTCCCATACCCCACTTATGGGATTTCACTGGATTTGTTGTTGTTATTATCCAGTCAGCCTCTGTGGTGGTTGCTTTATGGGACAATGCCCGTGGCAGTCCCCATAGAGGAGACTCAGTATGTTTTCTAGTGCAATTGATCAATAAACTTTGTGCATGTAAGCCTAAGGCATTGGGCATCGCAGCATGTAGTCCAAGTAGCTTGCCATAGAGGTTTCCATAGTAGAGCAGATAGCTTCCTAGTTGACTTGTTCAACTTTTCCTGGCCCACCATTTTCTTTCAGATTCGGACTATGGCATAATATGATTGTTTGACCATTCTTTTCAGAGAGAGGAAACTCCATGTTTACCAGTTGAATGTGCTGCTGAACTTAGCACTGAGGTTCCAGTTTAGGGTGCTCTCAATAATAGATTCTTTTATTTGTCTGTCCTTCTTACTCGGGGTGAACTTCTTTTCACTCATTCATCCTCTTTGAAAGAACTCACAGAAATATAATGTCTACCGCTCTAGTCGAATTGAAGATTGTCAAAACTCATTATATGTCAAATAGCATTGGAGAGAGACTCCATAGCTAAGCAATCTATGAATATCATCAACTTTGCTCCGCAGTTAAATGGATAAACTCTACCTTGACCCGTTTATGGCCGAAACATAGCATCCTGATTCCTGGGTGTATGAAAAATAATTGGAAGAGCTGAGTGTTGCATCGCATAATATGGGAGACCTAATTTGATATTTCTTATTGCTCTGATCTTTTCTTCTCCTGGCGAGCTCGCCTCTTACCCCTTGGATAAAAATTTCACGTGCAGTACACTTAGGATTCTTGATGGTCTCGGCAAATGCAGAATTAAGAAGATAGATCTCTACTTCCACCTTGGGGGTTGCGAGATGCTAAGAATGTTCCTTTCCTCAAACTTCCTATGTCTATGTCTTTTTAGCCTGAATCATTCAGTACAACCTGACCACATTAAGTTCCTCTATATGAGACTCATAAACAAAGTAAATTCCCCTATAACGTTTTATCCCATGTATTTCTAAAAGCAGAAGAAGGGTGTAGAGCTGCTGGATCCTTCGTTTCAAGGTCCATCACTTGAGTCTTGTGTGTTAGTCCATCTTCACTGCATTTTCAGTCTTATAAAAATTAAACTTCAATAGGACAAAGATAAGCAGAATACAAGAATCTTCATACATGCTTTTTTCTGAGGGATAAAATAGCTTGATGTGAGAATAAGATTAATCCTTGTAATTTCCAGCAGGTATTTTTCTCTTTTTCCACATTGCTGGTTTCTGCTCAAATAACTTCCGGGAAGATTCTTTATCCCGTCCTTCTGATAACCTTGGTATCCGGGTCAGCTTGCGCCGCACCTAGTGAAGATAACCTACTCAAGTGTTCAACATGAGATTTCTATTTTCATTTCCATAAGCAATGGATTATTTAATGCTTCCAGATGCGTAGTGATTTTTATATCAATTAATCAAGGGTTATACTTCAAGTTTATTTCTTTATCAGGTTGCACCAGCAGAGCTTGAAGGTCTACTTGTTTCTCATCCTGAAATATTAGATGCTGTTGTTATCCCGTAAGTATTGCTCTAGTAAATTTTGAAGCTATCTTATTCGAAAAATGTTATGTGGTACTGTAATGTTACTTGAAAAGATGATCCAAGAATATATGAAGTTAAGAGTTTTTTTTTATAGGTTTCCTGATGCTGAGGCTGGTGAGGTTCCAATTGGATACGTTGTTCGCTCGCCTAATAGCTCTCTAACTGAAGAAGATGTTCAGAAGTTCATTGCAGATCAGGTATGATCGCGAAACGGTGACATCTCTTAGATATTCACATGATGCGCGTACCTGCACAACAGGCTTAGAAGATCAAGATAAAGCAGTAGCACAAGCATTACCAATAACAAGATAAGGAGAAAACGAAACAAAGGGGACAACACATAAAACTGTAAATCTAACAATAGTATCCCACCAGATTAACACTAATACTACTGGTATGTAAAAGAAACACTAATGACTACCTACTAGCCTTCTACCTTAATTCTTGACCTACATACCTTCCTATATCATGTCCTCGGTAAGCTGAAGAAACATTATATCTTGCTTGATCACCTCTCCCAAATACTTCTTAGGCCTACCTCTTTCTCTCTTCAAACCCACTAGGCTCAACCTCTCGAACCTCCTCATCGGAGCATCTGCGCTCCTCCTTTTCACATGCTCAAACCATGTAAGTCTCACTTCCCCATCTTGTCCTACCCATTTAGAGATCTGCTCTTGGATTGAATATTGGGAGTGGTTTAAGCAGCTGTAGCACGGACCATCTTCAGCCTATCTGTTGGTGTGCGATTTTACTAAATTATAATTGTCACTTCACTAGCTAATTTTATTGAATATTTTCGCTGGAACAGAACATGCTCTAGTAGGTCAAAAGGTGGAAATCATTATCAATCGTTCTCTTGAAAAATGACTTCCATTATACCAAATACAATCGAAGATTTACATGTAATTTCCATATGTCTTGCAGGTTGCGCCTTTCAAAAGATTGCGCAAGGTGACATTCGTAAACAGTGTCCCCAAGTCAGCCTCTGGGAAAATCCTAAGACGAGAACTGATCGAGAAGGTTCGATCAAAACTCTAAGATCTGCACAGTTTATTCATGAGATGTTAAATTGCGCTTCCATCTACAGTATTTATTCGAACTGTAGCAGAATTTGTGTGATTATGTGAACTTAGAAGTAACATGTATAATAAAAGGCTCACTATTGGAACTGCTTATTTCCTTTGTTTTTGTTTTTACATAGTCTATTTGACCATTTCCAAGTCAAATTTGTGTTAGTTTTGGTAAGAACATACGTTTGATTTGTTTTTTATATTTTCAGAAATAGTCTTAACTTTAAGGATATGTTCAATGAATCAAACGACTTTGGCTATGGTTGTCTTGTTTGTTGTTCCAAAATGGAGTTTAATATTATTATACGATATTATGGAGTATGGTTTTGAATCAATTGCATCGACTATTTATCCAATTTTGTCCTTTGGATGTCGTCCTTCGCATTATAAGTAGAGGCAATTGTGTCATTTCAGGACATAATACGTTATATCGCAACATTATTTGATAATGTATTGTTAAAATGTCACTCTCTTATCCAAGTACCAATATTCCTCAATGTTTTTAGCAAAAAGCTTCACAATTAAAAAAGAATATAACGTTATCATATTTTTTCTGTATATCGAGCAATTTCTCTTAATGTGGACCTATGACCAACATTCTTAACAATAATACGCTACTTTCTCGCTTAGCCGACAGCCATTGTTTGCAATAATGATGCTAATAAATATTGGTCAAGTTTGTTTTTGATATAGTTACCTTCACAAATTTCAAATATTGCAAACACTTCTTTTATTTGCACTTCTATACAAATATGGATTATGATAAAGTCCTATTTTACCTTCACAAATTTATAAACTTAAGAGCATATCATCAACTAGATTTAGCTTCTTATTTCAGTATGATCTAAAATGGAAGACAAAAGTATCTGTACGACCAGAAATGCTATGGCTTTTATATAAAGGATACTACCAAAAGTTGAAAGCTCTCGATTAACTCTTTTAATAAACAACTATTGGAGAGCATAATTTGGAGATAAAATGAGGAACAGAAATCAATCCAATACTCTTCTATACGAAGAGTCTCTTCCATTTAAAGCTCGAAATATACTTCCTTGGGAAGTTTGATTTTAACTATTATTGACCAGAAAGCAGAAATATTTTGGAAAGAATGACTGAGACTTTATACTTCAAAGCACTTTCATGGGATACCCGACACTCAACACCATACTACGGAAGATAATATGTTACAAATTGAATTCAATATTGCCAAAGGGGAGGAGGGAAAGTTCCATATGTAGAACTTGCATGTGCGCTCTTGTTCTCTCCCTTTTCTTCTCCCAATCTAGGGATTTCCACTGCTGATCTTGCTTAACTTGATAACATAGTATAACTGCTCCAAAAATAATAGTCGGCATATATATATATATATATTCTTTATATCTTAATATATAATATACATATAATATTTGTATTTTATAAATATTTGTTGTATTTGCAACTAGCAAATGTAATTATTTTTGGCCAAGCGGCCAAATGTGTATTTTGCCCAAAAAATCCAAAAAAACTTAAACAAATAGGACTAACTTTACAGATAGGAAGTGAGACTTCTTCGTGCAAATTCAGATTAATCAGGCCCCAAAGCAGGTATCAAATATTCGGACGAAAAACTAAAAAAACAGTATGCTTGTAGAAAAAGGTGTTTGCGTGAACATTTTGTTAACTCATCCTAATAAAAGAACATATTTTAAGAGGATTATTAACCCTGACACCACAAGAGGGAGGGTGAGGGGGTTTCAAAAGATTGAATAAAGAAACGTTAAATACTTTTTTTGAATTTAGTGATATGTCATCGACGAATGAATAGCAAGTGAATAGAGAAGTGTAACATTAACATGCCAATATCATAGGATTAAAGAAAGCAGAGTTGAGTTTAAACTCCTACCAGAAAGCCATAACTTTATGTTCCATATATAATTGCATTTATATTATAGAAACTGAAAGGAGTCTTCAATCGGAAACAGTAGTCATGCATGGGCCATGAGTCATGGCATTCACAAGCAATGTGAGAATTATTTATAAGTTATGACTAAATATATAATCAAAATGGAGTACTTACCAGTTATGCAGATACCCACAATAAAAGAAAAGGAATAAGAAAAGCATACAATGATTGTCAGTTTCATCACAAATCCAAGTTATATTGTTTGTCAGTGTTAAGAAGAGATGCTAAATAATATACACACATACAGAAATTACAGATCATATAAAACTTATATTGGGGTCTCACTGTGCTTTTCGCAGCTTTTATCAAAGTCCTTGTGTGTGAGAGAGAGAAGAAATCTCAAAGATTAGAGATGGTTTATTTGGTTGCAAGAATTAATAATATAAGTATTAATGCAGAAACTTTTTCTAGTTAAATATTTGGATTGTTCTCTTAAAAATTAATATAGCAAGTCATAAATCAATAACAATTGTCTTTTCAGGTTGTGGTTTGTTTATTTGAAGGGATAGAGAAGAAAAACAATGGGCATTTCAAATATTTTAGCCAAATATAACTAATCATGATGTAGTTATGCCACCTTGAACTTGGTATAAAGTTCTACCAAATTAAGTTAAGGTATAAGTCAATACATAAACTAACTAATTCGGAATAAAAACAAAAAAAACTAGCAAACATGGGCTATCTGAATATTTTTATAGTATAAAACTAGAAAGACAATCATGCTACACTGTCTACTCTAATACATGATTTATCATTTAATCTAGTAATAATATTATTAGGTTTATGAGCTCACACAGTTGGTTGTTCATATTACTCCTTCAAGACTTCACAAGGAGAGTTGTTCATATATAATACTTAGTTAAATAAAATAATGCTCAAGAAGATAGTGCATTGACACGAGAATGGTGGTCTCTGGATTATGACAAACAGGAAATTGAGTTACTTATTAGCAATTCCTTATATATCCTTATGGTAAATCACCCTAAAATTATAAAAGATTCTGAAATTCAGTAAATTATAAGCGGGTATAGAACAAATTATAGCAAATACATCACATGCCCTTTCCTTTATAATTAGAGTTATAGTTATAACTTCGATAAAATTCAATAGTTTTGACTGAAACTTTATATTTTATGTTAGAAATCCATTAAATATATAAGTAAAAAATATAACCAAAATCTCTTTTGTAAAATTTATAAACTCAAAATTCTAAATTCATAACAACACGCACTAGTAAAATCTGGGAGTTGCCAAGGAAATGCCAGCTGTATTGCGTGAAAAAAAAAAGATTCGCTAATAGTAACTATTGTAGTTCTGCCAACAATCGTCAATCCCAAACTAATTGGAATTGACTTTATGACTATGCCTCCATTCGTACTTAGTGAACTCTCATCTTTAAACTTTAATGATTAAACTGTGTAATTCGTTAGTTACCACTAAAATATATACCCATGATATTATTATATGAACAAGAAAATTAAATCTCCATCGCACTCAGAATTTCATTTTAATTTATAATTAATGGTGAAAAGAAAATATAAGTTACCTGCTCATTTCTGTTTCCGTCTTTACTTCTGCCATCTTTGATGGATACGCCGGCCCTTCACTAATTAAAGCGAATAGAACACTAAACCAACCTTTTAGATTAAATAAAGTTATTTTATATATCACTCACAATATCGTAATGCCAATGAAGTAGCTTTAAAATCAATAAACAATGAGAAGGGAAAACGCGATCAATTAAAAAGTTAAAATTGTTGGTGTGGCCGTGTGGGTGAATTTAGAGCAAGCAAAAATCGTTTTGTTTTTGTTTTACTTCTTTTGGTAGATAACAAGGAGATATCAGGCATTACCTAAAAAACAAAATGGAAACAAATAATCTATTGCTAATAGATCGAATTAGACTTGAAGATGCCATCAATTTATAGATCCTTTTCATCAAGTTACAATTTTTTTGTGAAAAATATGCATTTATGAATAAAACATAAAAGGAGCTTAGGGTTTGGACGTCTTCTAAAGCCTTTAGACTTTAGTCTGAATCTTCGAAAAAAAAGGAAAGAAAATCAGAGAAATTGCATCCAAAAACTGTCCACTGCACTTTAATACATACATCTTGATGAAATTTACAAATAAGATGCTTAGGTTATTCAAGAAATAAGGAATTTCTTACCTTTGCTTCATATCTCCAATAAGCTACAATGAATGTCCAATCTTTTGGCTGCTGCCTGAAACTAAACAACCTACCATATAAAAGAGCATCAATAGTCTCAGTTTTTCCAAAATATCATTCACCTGCACTTGAACCTGCACCTCCTTTGAATCATAATGGAGCCTCTTTTTCTTTTTGTTTATTGGTATTTTCTTTTCCATTACATGAGAAAAGGGGAAAGGACATAGGCGAATCCAGAATTTGGAGTTAATAAGTTGTTATATTGACATCAACTACAAAGTAACTGGGTTCACAATCCCAATTCAAGTAAACCTACATCTACGAACCTACTAATCTGGATCCGCCTCTAGGAAAGGGGAAGATATATAGTGAAAATCTAGGGAAAAGTGAATGAAAATTGAATACACACCTATTACACGAAGAACTTTTACCTGATTAAAAAACCAAGGGAAAAAATGGTGAAAGAGAGGAAAGTGATGTAGGAGGTGCAGGTGCAAATGCAGATAAAGGAAACACTTTGGTGTTTTCATCACTTCTTTCCTAAACAACAAACTGAAGGAATTTAGATCTCTTGTTAGTATCTTCCTGTTGTTGTAGCTTTGCATTTCTTATATACAAAAGCTTGGTCTGGATTTCCGTCTTTTTCACGCTTCATTGACAGTTGTCTTGTTAAATAGAATGTGTACACAGTAGTACTTTTTCAAAAATATCTGAGGAGTAAATATTTTTACACGTAAACATTTACTAGTATTATAAGATGAAAATAAGTATTTTATATTAAGTGTATGTGTATTTATGTTTTTGCTCCTATGCAGTACATTCCATACATGCATGCGCCAATACTAATCAAGAACTAAAAACACATCATATATAATTCTGAACTTTGATTTTTTGAAGTTGAGATAAACCTCGTAAGCAAGGTGGGAAGTTCTTGGAGGGAAGGATGCCGGAGGTCTATTTGGAAACAGCCTTTCTACCCAAGGGTAGGGGTAAGATCTGCGTACGTACTACCCTCCCAAAACACCATTACTGGGTTGTTGTTGTTGTTGAGATAAACCTTGTAAGCACATTTGTACAAGCAGTTGAAGCTAAAAAAAGTATTTGAAGTTGAAGTTTAAAAATAATTACATTTAGAACTTGTCGTGAAGGATAAATTAAAGGTTTTTGTTGAATTGTCCCACATCGGAGGGATTTGAGATCCTTGGTCTCCTTATATGGCTTGGGCAATCCTCACCTCATAAGCTAGCTTTTGGGGTTGAGTTAGGCCCAAGATCCATTCTTATCATGGTATCAGAGCCAGGCCCGTCCCAATTATTGTTACCGATGTTGGACCCCCATTTATGTTGTCCACGCTCCAGAGATCTGGGCGTGACGGGGGGTGTTGAATTGTCCCACATCGGAGGGATTTGAGATCCTTGGTCTCCTTATATGGCTTGGGCAATCCTCACCTCATAAGCTAGCTTTTGGGGTTGAGTTAGGCCCAAGATCCATTCTTATCAGTTTTACTTGAAACAGATGTTAAGGGCTTCTGAATGAAATTATTACTATTTCATTGGAAATAATCAAATATTTTAATCTTTTACCAATATTAAAATATTAAATTTCAACATTTATAAATATTACTAATAACTAATTAATCAGTGTTTGCAATATCATTCATGACCAAACGTGTCAACGTGAAAAAGGCTGTACAATGTAAGGAATTAGGTCAAGGGCGGAGTATGTGTGAAACCTATAGTGGAGGAGGACATTATGAGATGTGGGGGCAGGGGCAAGCAACTATTAGGGGTCGTTTCATGGTGGGGTTGGGACCTGGGATATTTCATGGGATGGATATATTATGGGATTAGTTATCCCATTTTATAGTTGAGATAATTAATTTTATTATTTTAGGCTAAAAGTCATTCTAGAATTACATCTAATCATATATAAGATAAAATTAATCTCAAACTTTATCCAGTAACTTATTATTCTTATTTCATTTACAAACGACCCTTTAGAATTTAAGTTATGATGTGCGTTGTCAGTCTAAGAGTATATACATGATTAAATTATTTGTAAAGTAATTATAAAATTTGATAAAATTGATAACTGATCTTCTTCTAGTATAATTAAAGTATGTACTCAAATCAATTAGTTCAAAAAAAATTATATTATTATTATATATTTAAATTAGGATAGATTGTCTACATTCTCTTTTAAAAATAGTAACACTTTTTGGGATCCTTTTCAAAAATAAAATACTTTATACATCATGCTGTTTTTTTATTATTATATATAAATTTAAAAAATCTCAATTTTTTTGATATTTGAAAAGGAAAGTACTCTTGTCCCTATTCCTTTATCAAGGACCTAAGCTAAGGAACTTTTTATCAGAGCTTTTTTTCATGGTCCAACAAAGTACTTAAGCATAGCCACGTGATAGGTACCATGTCCTCCACGTGGAATTTATGCCTCCGCTAACCACATCCCGCCACGTGGAGAAATGACTGCCCAACCACGTGGTTTATTACTTCTGTCCTTTTCTGTTTCTGCTTTTTCCTTTGGGAATTTGGATACCCTATTTCAATGGAGTAGTATACAAGAAGACTTAAGAGCTCGTTTGAATAAGCTTATTTCAGGTGATTTTTAAGATAAAATTTTTAAGTTATAAGTTAAAAATTTTAATTTTTGATTTTTAATTTATTTTTATTATTTTATCTTAAAAATAAGTATTAAATTTTTTTTTATTATATTCAAACACTACAAAAAAGTTTAAAATTTATTTTAGTTTAAAAGTATTTAAAACAAGTCAATTCAAATGGACTCTAGAGCTAAAAAGTAAAAATGATTTAGTTTTATTTAGATTTTATATTTGTGGTAAAAAAAATCTATTTAATAAATAAAAACATTAACTGTAATTTAATAACTAAATGGGTTAAGAGTTTGATGATAATTTCATAACTCCTAAACTTTAAATTCAAATTTTGATTCGCCCCTAAAAAAGATATCTGCACCATTAAGGGAAAAAAGTGAAAGGAAGACTTGTACATAAAGGCGGATGGAATGTACATCTCAACTAAATTTGACACTTCATTTTTTACACTTAATATAATATATAGTAATAAAAGATTATTAAAATTTCAACAAACATAAAACTAAAGTAAAAATTTAAAATATAGTGAGTTCCTTGATAGTAAGATAAAATATTAAATTCAATCAGAGCCGAATATGGTGCTTTAGTTACGGGCTCATTAAACCAATAACCATAGCTCGGATCTGTATATATTTAAAACTAAACTAATATAGATTTTTACTCCAATAAGAAATAGGGTATGCTAGAATTTAAATTTAAATTCATAATATTTAAAATTTAAATTCGTCTTTAAATTTATTAAATTTATATTTTAAATTCACATATGTTTGTAAAGGTCAGAGAGGGGAGAGGAAGAGAGAGAAAGGGAGAGAGAGGGGGCGTGGGCGTGCCGGGGGGGTTACATGTTGTGGAGTGCATTTTTGAATGTTAAAGTGACCAAATAGTATTTGTTTTTGTTCCTTTCCTTCACTGAGTCGAGGGTTGATTGGAAATAGTGTGTCTGTCTTTTCAGGTAGGAATAAGGCTCGCGTACATATTATCCTCCCCAAACCCGACTTTGTGAGACTATACTAGATAGTTGTTATTGTTATTGTAAGAATGACCAAACAGTATAATATATTTTTATACAAGGATATAGTTTTCGGGAATTTGTTTTACATTATGGTACAATATATGACGTTATTAATGATTTTCAAATTAAATTAGTTGGACGGCTATAATTTGACCAGCGACGTTTGTGCTTTTCATTTGTTGAGAAAAGAAAACGATAGAGGAAGATTTTTGTATTTGTCGTCTCTTGTAAGAGGGCAATAGGTAGATGGACTGAACCCGCGGGTCTAGCCAGATATTGAAACATTTACCCGCGGGCAATAGGTAAGTCTGTATAAAACTTTCACAGACTTAGTGAGATTTATTTGGAGATCTTTAAAAAAATAGTCGATCGTATTTATTATTATTTTTAATAATATATATATATTATTTATTAATTATATAATTATACATTTATTTTATGTATATCAAATATATACTAATTATTTTTAATTTAAGAGGCCGGGTAAGAAGGTTTTTATTTTATTCTTCAATTTGCTTGGCATAGAAAAAAATTGACTTTTTTCACTTTTAGCATACGCCACAAACTAGTTACATTTCAAATGATTCATAAATTTTTTTATATATAAAATACAAAATATATATACACAAAAAAGATATTATTTCGATTATTATTTTGAGAGCAGCTATATAATGTGATTTTCCCAAAGAAATGAGGAACTTATATATGCATATATGCCCGATGAAAAGAAACAAAAAGAAAAAAAAAAAGAAAAAAAATATGCCATGAAAGACATTGTGTAGAGTCTACTACTCCTCAATAGTAACTCCCACACTTGCATCACTTTTTCTATGATTTCAATAGTGAATGATATATTTAAGACAATTTTTTGCAACTCTTTATATAATAGTATAAATAGGAATATGAGATGTGATATGATACACACTTGGATACACTTGAAAATAAGAAAGTTCTCTCGTTCTCTATCCTATTGACTACGTACAATTTATTCCATCATTCTTACCTACATTTTAGTCCATCTTACCTTTGTTTTATAACAAAATAGATAATATTAGGTACTAGTACTGAAATCTTCTTTTAATAAGAAACCATAGAAATCATAACTCGATGACTTTGTAGCCTGACGGTATCCTGGTTGCAGTTTGAACTTGGGATTTCATGTCTGAATATCCAACTGCTGGAGGGTTTTGTCTTATTATTTCCTTTGCTGCCTCGTCATTACTGAATATCAATTTGACCGAGTGCAAAATTGAAATTTGGACTTGCGTAATTATTTATATTCCGAAAGAATAGTGACATAGTTATAGTGTTGGAAAATAAAAAGTCCAATATTAAATACTTTAGGGATTTTTACCTATCTATACCATATAGCAAACCTTATAAGTGAGGCAAAAAAACAATTAGCATGTAATGGATATTCACTCTTTATAGAGGCTAACCCCCTTTTTCCCTAGCTATGATATGACGCTAGCTATTATTGTTTAATCAAAAAATTATTTGTTAGTCAAAGCTAGAATTTAGAAGAACACAAATTATTGATAATCAAAAGAATAATTAAAAGGAAATAATTTAAGTAGCAAAAGAGTATTTCGAGAGAAAAAAGCAAGTAAACCAAGATATATTTCAATAATTTCGTGTCCTCAACTGATCAGATGTCTCCCTTTTATAGGTGTCCTAAAGATATTTGTTTTGTCCGAATCATAATGAGTAATTAAAGACATTGGATGTAATGTTACATAATTATTACATTCAATATAAATTTCCTAACGTATTCCATATTCAATGTCCATTAAATGACGTATCTGCACTCTTTTCTATTGTCAGATTCATTCCTTTGGACCCTAAGATATAAATGACTTCAATAGGTGCAGGTGCTAAGTTATTTGAATAATTACCTGTGCCTCTTCTTCTGTCATTTGCTCATGCCTGTTGTAGCTCGTGCCTCTTAGCTAGTTGTCATTCTTTGACAACTCAATCAGTCTACATGTCTTGACACGTTTCCTTAAATACAATTTTTTCTCAATACAGATAGTTCCTCCACTTTCTATTTATTCATCAGTAGAATACTTGGGAAGTAGATTTCTTTAAAAGAGAATTTTTATCACCATAAATGCTATGACAAGACTAACGCTTCAATTGTCGCTTCCATTTAATTAGGGGATAAACAGAGTTGTACTCAATTGTCGCGTCCATTTAACGTGTCACCCTCGAATCAAGGAAAACAAATTAGAGACAAGAATTAGGGGATAGACAGTGTTGTACTCACAAGTTTTATTAAAAAAGAATTTTTCTTTACATTTGTTTCGTGATTGCAGTCGTTTTTCCATTGGTTCTGTGTTTTGTATCCCTTTTCAAGGCTTTTCCTACGGCTCCGCTATTCTCGAAGTGTCAGTTCTCATTATTATGGTCCTTCCATCATTGTACTTTTTCCTTCTGCCGGTTGCTCATCAATATAAATATAATTTCTTTCCTTATCTTTTACTACATAAAACTTATTGAACACCTCAATTCTTCAAATCTCTATTCACTTTTTCCGCACTTCAATCTTCTTCGCTATGAATTCACCAAACCTTAATCCTAGGAGAACTCCTATTTTAGATAACTTCCCCAATGCCCCCATTAGGCATAGAAGATGTGGTAGACTCTGTAGCTTAGGGTCCGCTCACGGTGGTAGCACATGTACGCATTCTCCTAGTTCTGGTCCCTCTTCTAGAACTAGAGGTTCCCTTTCTCAAAGGTCTTCGTTTAGAAGCAAAGAACCCCCTGAGACCTTACGTGAGCCTTTGGTTAAAGAGATAGTTCTAATAGAACTATCTTTTTACCATGATAGGGAATCTTTTAGAAATCAAGTTACTACCTTAAATCGTGTCAATGCTTTCCCAACTTAAATTACACAAATTTTAGCTCCCATAGTTCGTAAACACTGTCACTGGAGCAGTGATTTTTCCATTATCATTCCTAATCCAAATCAGAGGATCACTTCTTACATGATTGGATTTTCTTTTGTTTGTACATACCCTTTCACTTTATGGTTCAAACCAGCCATTGACTTGGTCATTCTAGATTTTTTATGTCTTCTTGGGTCAGATTGGTCCAATTGTTTGGAGGGTTGTTGTCTGCTTGAGGCATCTTACCAATATGGAAAATGTTGGTTTTACTTTCCCTCACCTAGTTCACCTCTATTCCCCTAGGCTTTTCTGTAATGGCGTTTTTACCATAGCGGCCAGGAGCAAGAGGATTTTAGTGAGCCCCGGAGAAATTAAGGAGCGTGACTGGTATGCTCGGTTTGTTGGTGCCCCCACTATTGGCTTAGTGGGTGAAGATAACGTTCCCTTCCCTGAGAAATAAAATTTTGCACGTAAGTTTTATATCCTTCTCGAGCCTTTTTCCTTCAAGTTTATTAATTTATCTAATATTGTTTCTTTTATTTTCTTAGCAACCATGGAAGTTGTAGAAGATGTACCCAACTTCCGTGGTTGGGTGGATAAGTTGCTAAAGACCGCTCCAATTGAGGGTAGGTCCTGAAAAAACCTTTCCAACCGTTACAGTTGGAAAGTAAAGACTCATGGTAAGAGTTTCTATTTTATCTTTCGCGCATAGAAATATATTCCTTTATTTTTCCAACTTTAATCCTTCTTTTTATCATGATTTTCTATTGGAGGAGTCACTGCTGAAGCAGTTGCGGCCTCTTGTGACTCTTCGGGTACCCAGACCTCTTTAGTCTGTGAAATAGTCTTGGGCTCTTCTTCTGCAAAAAGAAAAGCTTTTGAAGAAGAAGATTCTGAAGAAGAAGATGAAAGAGGCTCCCTGGTGATGCCACCACGGGCTAAAAGATGTATCATATCTGATGACAAAGCTGAAGTCTCACCTCGTCTTCCTGTTGATACCCCAATTATTATTTCTGATGAAATCTATTAACCATCTTTTTATCAGTGATTTCATAGTGGAGATTTAGGAACATTTTTAGATGAACTTCCCTTATCTTCCTTTTTAGCTCCTGCACTTGCGATTCTTTCCTTACCTACCCCAACTGCTTCCGTTCCTTCCTCTATTGTTTCTACTTCTTCCTCCACTCCTCCTTTGACAATTTCCCCACCTATCATTCACCATATGGAGGTGGGATCTTCTAGTAGAAGTGCTGCAATGAGGATCGTAAATATTTATGTTCTTGTAGACGGCAGCCTTTTGAGGAAGTTAGGTCAAGCAGACATTTGGCCCAAGCCTTCAAAAGGCCCAATTGAGAAAGAAAAACTAGAGAGCAATAGCTGCATGACTCTGATGAATTACATAGTGCATGCCACTTTGAAGGTACTTTTCTTCTTTCTCTTTACTTTGTAAAAATTTCTATCTTTAGGATTCTTATTTCCTTTCCTTTTTTCTTAGGCCGATCTTATCGGCACAGAGCTAATGAACAGAATCTCCCTCTTGGAGAAGGTAGCACGAGATTCAGAGAAGGTTGCATGTGATTCGTAGTTGGAAGCAATCAATTGGAAAGAACAATTTGACAATGCTCAAATTGACATGGAAGATTTGCAAGATAGCAAGAATACCATAGAGCAACAGGTATGAGTGCTAACTTTGGAGCTGGCAATTATCAAGGCTTCCTTGAGCCAAGAAAAAATAGAAAAAGAACGCCTTGAGTCCTCCTTTTTCGAACAACTATCTAAGGCTAGCGAAGAGAACAAGGTGTTGAAGGCTCTGTTGAGTCAAAAAGAAATTTATGCTGAAGAGCTCGTACAAAACTTAACTCAGGCACAAGAAGATCTTCGAATCTCTACTGATAAGGTACGTGCTTTAGAGAGCCTCATGCTTCTCTTCAAGCTTCTTATAATTCTGCCTTGGCTGAAAATGAAGAGCTCAAGTATGAGGTTGCCGCCTGGAAAAAGGATTATGAGATCCTTGAAGAAAAATTTGATGTTGAGGTAAGTTGGGATTTTTTGAATTCACATCGTCATACCCTAATTGAAGCTGGTCAAGAAAATTTTGACCTGGAGTCTGAATTAGCTAAGGTTAATGGTACCATTGAACAAGCTCAACAACCACAAGACTTTTCTTCTCCCGTGATTGAAGTTCTCGTGGTTGAAGCTCATACGGGTATCAAATATTCTTCAATCTCAATCGAACCTACTGCTACAAGCCAAGTTGAAACTGCACCTGTTATCTCTCTTGCTCAAGTTGAACCTGTTGTTGTAAATCAAGATCAACCCGCAACTATTGATGCTCCTATTCAAGTTGAGCCCATTGCTCTTGATGCATCTTCTTCAGTTCCCTCATATTCTTAGTGAAAAATTTTCATTGTCTTGAATTCCTACTTTTTTACTTTGGAAAGTCATGTTAAAAACCCTTGGCTTCATTTGAGGGTTGGTTTTGGAACGCATCCCAAGTCTTTTATGGGGAAATCTGTATAAATAATTTTGTAGCTTTATAATTAAGTTTTGTATTTAGTCTTAAGTTTTTTTAAGAAGTTCTTCACGGTAGTATTTCAAACTTCTATAATGTTTACTCTTGCCTTTTTCTTTTTAAGGACTTACAAAGTAATTTTGCATTTTTGTTTTGTAAAAATAGTTCTATGAATTTCATGACTAATTAACTTAAACATGAGTTTTATAAAATATGACCCTTTTATATTTCGACACTTAATGAAGAAGACGTCTCAACTTCATAATGGTATTATTATACGATAAAAGAAATAGGAAGACACATGTTTACTTGAAATAACTTTGATAAGTTTTGAGTAATACTTAACAAGTTTTAAATAATAATTTACATGTATTTGAAATACATCTATAACATTCTCGTAACTGTTTTTCTTGTAACATATTTTTATGAAAAAATAATAAATACGAAGTTTTTCTTTATAACCCATTTCAGAACAATTAATACAAGGTTTTTCTTTATAACCCGCTTTAGTACATAGCTTTTACCCTAACTACAGTAAGGTTTTCTTTAATCGTGGCTCGTGACTTCGTGTGACTTTTACTTTGCACTTGACTTTTGCAGGCTTGATTTTTCTTCAATCTTCTTTGCCTTCTTTATGCATACTTGTGTATATTATGTAATCCCACAAGCGTTTGAGTGTTGAAGTATGAAGCCTCGAGCACTTGATTATTTCTATCATTTGGTCCTTTTCCTGAAAAGGAAAATCATACGGGACTCGGAGGTGCGATTATAGATGAAGACTATTTAACCCGTTTGAATTTCTATCAGAATAATTGTAACCCTAGGCCAGGAATTTTAGGTTATTCTATGTGCCTTATAGGCCGTGACTCATCATTTAGTACGTATTAGCTTTTTGCCTATCATATAAAATCGTAGTAAAATCTTAGAAACTTAAAATTTTAATTTATAATAACGATACCTGACCATGAGTATTCCTTAAAAGTAATATCTCTTCTAATGAACAACATTCCAATGTGAATGAAGTATATTGCCATCTATTGTCTCTAGTTTATATGCTTCATTTCCTACTATATTCCGAACTCTATGGGGTCCTTCCTATGTTGGACTTAATTTACCCGCGTTCTATGCTTTTGAAGATTGAAAAACATTTTTAAGAACCAAGTCCCCAACTTTAATGAATCTGAGGCGTGCTTTTCGATTGTAATATCGTTCTATGACTTGTTTTTGTGATGCCATTCTTATTAATGCAACTTCTCTCCTCCTTTCATGTAAGTCAAGATTGACTCGCATTTCCTCGTCATTAGATTCTTGTGTACCTGTGTGAACCGTGTACTTGGCTCTCCTATCTCAGCTGGAATCAGAGCCTCAACTCCATAAACTGATGAAAATGGTATTTCTCCCATGCTTGTTTTTGCAGTTCTACGATATGCCCATAAAACTTCAGGTAACACTTCAGGCCAACTACCTTTAGATTCCTTTAATCACTTCTTTAGATTGTTGATAATAATCTTATCCGTCGATTTGGCTTGCCCATTACCCACTGGGTGATAAGGTGTTGATGTAATCCTATTAATTTGACAACTTTGAAAATATTCAGTAATTTGAGCTCCTATAAATTGAGGGCCACTATCACACACAATCTCCTTTGGTACATCGAGTCGACATACGATATTCCTCCAAATGAAATCCTTGACTTCCTTTTCTCGTACATGTTTAAATGCACCTACCTCTACCAATTTAGTAAAGTAATCAGTAAGTATGAGCAAAAATTTTACCTGTCCTTTTGCTTGTAGTAATGGACCAACGATATCCATTTCCCATTTTATAAATGGCCATAGTGCGATTACTGGATGTAATAATTCCGTAGGTCTATGCATATTATTGCCGTACTTTTGTCATTTATCACATTTAGCCACAAAACTTTCTGTTTCTTCTTCCATTTTAGGCCAATAATAACCTGCTCTAATAAGGGTTCTTACCAATGATCTTCCTCCTGCGTGATTTCTACAATTCCCCTCATGAATCTCTCTGATTACATACTTTGTTTGAGAAGGTCTGAACATCTTGCTAGAGGTCATCCGAACATTTTGCAATATAAATTGCCTTGCTTTAAGCAATAACAGGCAGCCTTTTTTCGAAGCGCATGAGCTTTGTTCGTATCATCAGGCACGGTACCGTATTACCAAAAAGCAACAATTTTGTTCCTTCAATCACAAGTTAAATTGTTAAAATTTACATCATTTTTATTAGGGTCAAGAATTGAATGAAATAAATGTATAATTGAGGCATTTGAATCGCTTGCCACATCCGCCGTTGACACGAGGTTGGCTAAAGAATTTGCTTCAACATTTTTATCCCTTGGTATTTGTATAACTTTCCAAGTTTGAAATTGCTTTATTAATTCCCATACCTTTTCTAGGTACTGCTGCATCCTCGTTTCCCTAGCTGTATAAGTCCCCAGCATTTGATTAACCACGAGTTGTGAATCACTATAGATTATAATTTGATTTATGCCAAGTTCCTGTGCCAACTCTTGACCTGCAATCACAACCTCATACTCCGCTTCATTATTAGTCATGGAGTTACATTTAATAGCTTGCCGAATGGTTTCACCCGTAGGTGGTACTAAAACAATTCCTAAGCCTACATATTTTACGTTAGATGAACCATTAGAAAATAAAGTCCAAGTTCCTGGGTTAGCTCCATTGAACACATGTATTTCTTTTTCTGCTTCTAATTGCATACCTTGGCTAAAATCAGCTACGAAATCAGCTAATTCTTGTGATTTTATAGCAGTCCTAGGTTGATAGGTGATTTCATTCAGTTAACTCAATAGTCCACTTAGCCAATCTACTTGATATCTTATATTTATGCAATATATTTCATAAAGGGTAAGTAGTTACTACAACAATAGGATGACACTGAAAATAAGGTCTTAACTTCATAGATGACATGATTAATGCAAGAGCACGTTTTCTAACTGAGGATACCTTGTTTCCACATATAACAAAGATTTACTGACATAATAGATAGGGGATTGTTTACCTTGCTCCTCTCGAGCCAATATATCACTTACCGCTACTTCCGAAACGGCAAGGTAAATAAGTAGTCTTTCCCTTGCCTTTGGTTATGCAGTAAGGGTGGATTTGACAAGTACATTTTCAAATTCCTTATTGCCTGTTGACATTCTTTATTCCATTCAAAATGATTCTGCTTTTTAAGGGCCGAGAAGAATTTAATGCATTTTTCTGATGACTTTGAAATGAATCTCCCCAAAGATGCAATTTTCCCTGTTAACCTTTGAACTTCTTTATTGTTTGGAAGTATATCGAGGATTTCTTCAATGACCTTAATTTGTGCAGGATTTACTTCAATACCATTGTTAGAAACAAGAAAACACAAAAACTTACCTAATGCGACACCAAATGCACATTTCTCGGGGTTTTGCTTCATATTATATTTGCATAAAATTGAAAATGTATCAAATAAATGAGATACGTGATACTTTGAATACTAGGTTTTAACAAGCATATCATCTATATATACTTTCATGGTTTTTCTTAAATGTTCTTGAAACATTTTGGTAACTAATCTTTGATATGTTGCACCTGCATTCTTTAGAGCAAAGGGCATTACCTTATAACAATAAGTCCCCATGTCTGTTATGAGTGAAGTTTTTTCCTCATCTCTTGAATCCATTTTAATCTAATTATAACCTGAATATGCATCTAAAAAGCTTAATAGCTCATGACCTGCAGTCGCATCAATTAGTTGATCGGTGTGTGGTAGTGGAAAAGAGTCTTTAAGGCAAGCTTTATTAAGTCAATATAATCTACATGAACTCGCCACTTACCGTTCTTCTTTGGAACCACAACATTATTAGCTAACCAGTTAGGATACTTTACCTCACGAATAGATCTAATTTTCAGCAATTTTCGGACTTCATCTTGAATCACCTGATTCTTGAAAGTTCCTTGCTTTCTTTTCTTTTGTTTGACTGGAGGGTATGAGGGATCCTCATTTAATTTATGAGTCATTACCTCCAGTGGAATCCCTGTCATGTCAAAGTGGGACCAAGCAAAGCAATCTATGTTAGTTTTCAAAAATTCAATTAACTTACCTTTCATTCCTTGGCTAAGATTAGCTCCAACATAAACTTTCCAGCCAGGCCATTGAGAAAATAACATGATAGTCTCCAATTCTTCTATTGTTGTTTTGATATTTTCATTTTCTTCTGGTTCTTGAATAGTATCAAGTCTTAAATCTATATCTATTTGCTCTTGCTCAGTTGAGTTTTGTGTTGTGGTGACCTCAACTACCTTCTGTGATTGCTATTTACCTTCATTTCTTGTGCTTGCATCTATAATGGAGTTGATCGCCTTGGATTTATGTTGATTTCCATGAATTAGACAGATTCCCCATGGCGATGGAAATTTAATAATTTGATGCAAAGTTGAAGGTACTGCATCCATGTCGTAGATCCATGGCCTCCCAAGAATCATGTTAAGTCATCTCTATATCTACTACCTGGAACTTTGTATCTTTGATGACACCTTCAGCAAATGTGGTGAGTGTTACATCCCCTTTCGTGACCACAGTGGAATTATCGAATCCAAATAGAGTGTGGGTCTTTGGTATTATTTTGTCGTGGGATTTCATTTCACGCAATACTCTTAGCAAAATAATATTTACCGAGCTACCTGGATCAATCAAAACTCGTTTCACATTAGTCTCATATACAATTAAAGATATTACAAATGCGTCATTGTGAGCATTAATATGCCATCTGTATTCGTATAGTTGAATGTAATATTGTCTTCCTCTAAGGTGTGCCGCACCCTTTTCCCTTGAAATTATTATTTTTGAAATCTTGTTAGAGGTTATGTATGATATACCATTAATATCATCACCTCCATTTATAACGTTGACAGTCCTTTTGGGAGACGGTGGTATTGGAGGCTTCTGCCTATTTTTCATGTAAACTTGCTTGCCTTTTTTGCTGAACAGCTCCGTGAGATATCCCTGCTTCAATAAATGATCAACTTCACTTTGTAAAAATCTGTAGTCGACTGTTTTATGTCCGTGGTCATCATGAAACTCGCACTGATGATCAGGGTTGCGCCTGTTTGGATTCGATCTCATTTCCTTTGGCCATCGAACCTTATCTCCCACGCTTCTCAAAATAGCCACGAGCGACGTTCAAGTTATAGCCACCAAATCTTGCTTTTAAATTTGTATCATCATCTCGTGGCTCATAAGTGTTTCGATTGTTCCAAAATCTCGAGCCTGACTCCCTATTCCTTGACCTGTGATCGTACCTCTGATTGTCTTGTCTTGATCACTAAGTTTCTTTCCACAAGTCCGATATAAGGCTTGTATCTATTTTTACCAGATCTTTTTTTGGTCTCCGCACGTCTTGAACTTACCTTTTCTTCTTTTTGAAATCGTGGAATAGTATCTTCCTCAATCCTCAGCTTAGTGCTACACCTGTAATAAACATCATTCCACGCTGTAGCTGGGAATTCTCGAAGGTCTGCTTTGAGTCTCCTTGTGGTTTCTGAGCCTTTTTTCATTTAAATTGTTTACAAAAGCTATAGCTACCCAGTTGTCAGGTACGCCTGGCAATATCATTCTTTCGCGCTGAAATCTATCCACGAATTCTCTAAGCAACTCTAAGTCTCCTTGCTTAATTTTGAAAATATCTTCCATTCTTTTTTCCACCTTTTAAGCTCTCGAGTGTGCTTCCATGAAAGAATCTGCAAGCTTAACAAAAGAATTTATAGAGTTTTCAGGTAGTAGAGAGTACCATGTGAGCGCTCTATTAGTGAGTATTTCGCCAAATTTCTTAACTAATACAGATTCAATCTCTTGCTTAGTCAAGTCGTTGCCTTTTACACCCGTCATGAATGCAATCACGTGGTCTCGTGGGTTTGATGTTCCATCATATTTTGGAATGTCAGGCATTTTGAACTTTTTTGGAATTGGAAGAGGAGCAACACTTGGCTTCCAGGGTTGTTGCAAATATCGATCCATATCTACTCTTTTAATTACAGGTGGCACCCAGGTATGTACTCTATGCGCTCACTTTCCTCTTTGAGTTGTCTCTGCACGGTTACTACTAAGTTTTGTAAATTAGAATTAACTACATTACCTAGTTCCCTCTCTTTTGATTCACTGGTAGTCCCTCCGCTGCTTTAGTTGACAAGTTCAGAATGCAGGTTTTTCGAAGTGTTATTATTTGGAGTCGGTGCAAGGGTTGTAATAGGTAACCGATTAACAAGCGCTTCAACAGCTTTATTGACCTGGGTAGCAATTAATTTCTGCAAAGCGTGATCAACTGTTTCAACATTATCAAATTGAGTATGCTTATTCATTTGGGATCCGTCAGGGATTCCCTCACGAGGTTGTCGGAGAGAGCCTTGTGGAGTAGGATTCAAAGTGTTAATATCTTGTGGATCTCCCTGATTTTGTTGGTCTTCTTGGTTTCCTCGAATGTTGACATTGTTTTTCAGCATAATTGACCAACAATAAAAGTTAATCGAGAAAAAATAGATTATCAGATTCCCCGCAACATAGCCAATTTATTTAACCAAAAAATGAGATTTTAGTCAAAGCTAGATGTTAGAATAACACAGGTTACTGATAATCAAATGAAGGATTAAAAGGAAATAATTTAAGTAGCAAAAGAGTATTTCGAGAGAAAAGTAAGTAAACCAAGATATATTTCAATGATTTTGTATCCTCACCTGATTAGATGTCTCCCTTTTATAGGTGTCCTAAAGATATTCGTTTTGCCCGAATCATAATGAGGCTATTATGAGTAATTAAAGACATTGAATGCTATGTTCCATAATCATTACATTCTATACAATTTTTGTAATGTATTCCATATTTAATGTCCATTAAATGCCGTATATGCACTCTTTTCTATTGTCAGATTCATTCCTTTGGACCCTTAGATATAAATGTCTTCAATAGGTGCGGCTCCTAAGTTATTTGAATAACTACACGTGCCTCTTTTCTATCATTTGTTCGTGCCTGTTGTAGCGCGTGCCTCTTAGCTAGCTGTCCTTCTTTGACCACTCAATCAGTATACATGTCTTGACACGTTTCCTTAAATATAATTTTTTCGCAATACAATTATGTGTCTTGAATATGTGGTAGTGGCATACATCCCTTCAGTTAAGTTCTCCGGACTGTAAGAGCGGGTAGCTAGTATTTTGTGGAAGCTGGTCTCAAGCTTAATCGTCATTTGCTATCGTTGTTGAATGGTAACTCCGATTGCACAATCGTGTCTTAATCTCTACTATGATTGCGAAATTATTATCTTACACGAAAAATAAGGAATGACCCTTAATGAAAACTAATCACTTCATAAACTATTTATGCTTTTTTTTTTTCGCATGATATATTACAAATTACAACATCCTTTCTTCAAATCAACATCATATGATTAACCAAAAAGGTTTTGATAAAGTAGTAAGTACTCATTTATCCTTAATCAGAATATTGCGTTCGAATTTTAATTATGAAATCATCTTCATTAGAGCGCATATTACCCTCTAATATGGAATTTTCTAGCACGAACCTAAATTTAATTGAGCCTCTATAAGAATACCAAATACTGGATTGGAAATAAAAAAAAGTCATACGATTTGTAGCTTTGTAAACTAAGAACTCTGCATAGTTAATCAAACAATATCCACCTTTTAGAATACTCCAATTTAAGACCTTTTGGCTTTAAATTGAAATTGAATGCCATGTCATCTACCTTTAATCATATATCGAAGTCTAAGGATAAGACACTATTAAAATTCGGTAACTAGTGATCCAAAAAGAGATCAACATTGGTCGGTTTTGACAAATTATTGACCAAAATTTATCCAAACACGCTTGGTCGCTATTTTGATGGTCGTTTTAGTATATCGACCAAGGTTGGTTGCAAAGGTAAAAGTACCACCTGTGCCATTTAAAGCACATACCGACCAACTTTGGTCGGTAACATATTTTAATAATTTAATTTTACCGACAAATGTTAGTCGGTATATTTAACTTACGTTATTTTATTACTTATTAAAATTTAAAAGCGACCAACGTTGGTCGGTAAAGTAAATATATATATATTTTAAAAAATTTGAAATCGGTAATCCTTATTAATTAACCGACCAACTTTGGCAGGCAATTTTTATTTTTATTTTCTAATTAGCTGAATTTATTTTTAATTAGGAACCCACCAACTTTGGTAGGTTTTCTAGGTTTTACATTTAGCATAAAAGGCCTGTTTTGGCAGCTACACCACCTTCCAGCATACTAAAATCCCTAAATAATAACGCAACAACAACAACAATAATAGCAACAACAACAACAACAACAACACCACCACCACCACAATTCAATAAATACATTAAACTAACAAATTAAAGTTCAATAGAACTAAAAAGTCCAAAACCAAGTTAAAACTTATTACAACTAGTTCAAAACTGGTTTAATTTATCTAGTTCAAAGTATATAAAAGTCAAGAAGAGTTTTGTAGAACATCATTATCAGCATTTGATCAACTTTCATCTAGAAGACGGTGTCGAGAAGGGTCTTGTGGAGTACAGGAAGAACGACCACTGGGAGGACCGGAAAGACGATAACGGGGAGGACGGGAGGAACAATCACGGGGGAGGATGGAAGGAACACTCACAGTCAAGTTAAGCCTCTGGCGATGACTCACGATATCGAGGCAATGAAAAGCTCGAGTAGATAGGAGAGTTTTGATCTGAGTTTTCATGCCAAGGAACTAAGCATCTCTAACCCTTTCTTTTTCCTTGGTTGCTTCTAGCTCGGATGCGAGCTTTGTCACAGTCTCTCGCATAGCAAAGAGGCTATCCCCATTGAGTTGCTCGCCTTGTGAGGATGTCCATATTCCTTGCATTCCACACTTATTGCAATGGAATTTCTTAGTAGGAAGCCCATATACCTTCCCAATTTTGGACCGCCAGCATACTCCATCCATAGTCTTTCAGTATCCTTGTTTGAAAGTTGGATTGGCTCACCCGATTCACCAACTGACTGAGTGCGGATGGATTCCTCCATGTTAGTTTGGTAGCAACCCTATACAAAAATTTAAATTGAGTTAGTATTTCAAAATTTATATAAAAGTAAATTAAAATACTTAAAGAAAAGTGAATATTACATATACAGTCGAGGCCCGGTCCTTGACCCACATTTCTTGATCAGTCTCTTTCTTCTTCTTTACAATAGGCATCTCCTTAAGTAGCTCATCATGGTTCATTGGACGCCCAAACTTCTTTTACTGAAAACAAATTAATTTGGTTAATAAATAGAATAGATATACATTTGAAAATTAAAATAATTTAAGCAATTACATACCAATCTTCTTTTTATTGTCCCTAGGCTGATCACACCTCCAGTATGTAAGGAGCCTCCCTTTTAAGATGTGCGATCTTTCTTTCCTTTTTCGCTCATCTCTAAGAACTTTCCGATAAATCATTGCCTTTGCAAATCAACCCATAAATTTTGAAGTAACCAGTCGAGCTTCTTGTTCTTCTTTCTAGCTTCGGAGAAAGTATGCAACTATCGCTTGCGAGCTTTGTGATGGAAATTTGTAACCACTTCCATGCTATAGCGGTGTTCCTATACACACTTGCTCTGTATTTAAAGATTAAGTATAATACGAAAATATCATAAATATAAATTGTTATAATGCTTAAATAACATTTATACCTTAAATTGATTGAAAATTTGCTCATTCAGCGAGAATTGGAAATCACTCTAGGTCGCATAAGGGCCATCATAAAGCTTTCTGATGGCTTTGATGATTATCCTCGTAGTCTTATTAATCGGGATGAACCTGAAATTTAACAATAAAAATACATTAATATCTTAGTAAAAACTTTACAAAATAATAAATGCAAAAATACTTACCCATCACTCTCAGGGACTATAATGATCCTGCCATATTGATCATAATGCACCTCTCCTTCATCATCAGCATCATCGTCTAAAGCATGTATATCAGAGGCATGTGTGGACGCTGTAAGGGGATTACAACTACTACCTCGCAAGGGTAGGCCTAAAATAGATGGAGTCGATGATGAAGATAGATGTGATCCCTGTGACTGCGACATAGGTGGATGGACCCCAAGTGACTGTGATACTGATGGTTGTGACCTAAGTGGCTGTGTTCCATGTGGCTGTGACATGAATGGATGCAATCCATGCGATGCAGATGGCAGCGATTCACGTGGTTGTGAGGCAGCTGGACTGTATGTCAAACGTATAGTCCTATTGACCTGTGATGAAAGACTTGGTGTCTGCACGAAAGTGTAGGTCTTGTGATGTTATGTAAGCTCAGGATAGCCGTGGGCTGGAGGATAAGACATAGACATAGGCATAAGAATATCTGAAGAGGTTGGAGCATATGGAGTATTATTTTCTCTCCTCCCCTTTTCATTCCTAACCTTTTCTCGACCCCTAGAATTAGTAGGGTCATTGCTACCTTGACCCCTACGCTCCATCTGCATAATATAATACATATTTAGAAATTAACATATAAAAAATTAGCTATAAAACAAGAGTTATTTAAAAACCAACTTTTTAAAGATCATCAGCGTATTGTTCCTCGTCGGAGAATTCTTCGTCCTCACTTGTTTCAGCTTCATCAGTTGATTCTTCGTCCTCAGTTTCTATAATTGTTATTTCATTTATATCAACTTCTTCCAAAATGTGTTCAGGATGTTCCAAATTATTTTCTAGCTTATCGTCCACTATTTGGTGAACACTGGGAATATTGTTTTGATATGCAATATCTAACACATTCTCGACTTCCACCTTAACTACATGCTTTGTTTTTTATTACGATCCACCAATCAGACTTATTCTGCCACAATGGATAAGGAGTATAATACGTTGTGTATTCTTGTACCTCTTGTTGGATTTGGGCCAAACCACTAGCATCTAAAGAGTATCAATTTCTTATATGGCCAACCTGCATATTCTAGTTCAATTATTTTTTTGAGCACACTATAATAATCAATATCTCCAACTTGGTTGCCATCACCACCTTGAACCCACACCCTGCTGTTATTGCTATTTTTATTTTTAGAGCAATCCTCTATATGAAACTTATGTCCATTTACTATGTACTTAGACATTGTTGTGACCTGAAGCCCAGGTCCCTAAGATATATCTATCAAAAATTGATTTATACCATTATTTGGATCATTTACCTACATAGTATTAAAAAAATCCATAAGTTAGCATAACTTACAAACATTATTTACCTACATAGTGTTAGAACATTATAAGGATAAACTTACAAATTTTTTGAACCACGTATCAAATCTCCTATGTACAACATCATGGCCAAATTGACCCACGAAGTGACTGTGACACATAAAATATTTCTAGTAGTTGCATAGAGATGTAATCATATTTTGTAACTAATAAATCAATACTTACTTGAGAAATGGTACAACTTCGAAATAATTTAGCAACACATGAAGTGTAGGTGACTTGTACTCCATATCACTCAAACTTCCGTCTCCAACATCCTTAGAACATTGGCCTGGTTGATTGAATATGGATATTGGCGGATATAATAGATCATTCACACATTTGACCATGTGCCAATTGGGCCTATTTCTAGAGCATGGCACGTTATTCTCAAAATAAGAACAAAAATGAGCAGTTTTCTTTGCAAGATAAGCTTCGCATATAGGTGCTTCAATCCTATTTCACTGCTTAACAAATTGTTTGCATTTGCCAATTGTCCTGCACAATGTCATGTTAGCCAAGAACCTCAAAATAAAACTGAAATTTATGTCAAACTTATAATATTACCTCTCAAAGGGATACAACCATCTGCATTGAATAGGCCTTCCAAGTCGTGCCTCGTGTACAAGGTGGATTAGAAGGTGTTCCATCATATTAAAAAAACAAGACCATCCAGAGTAGGTTTTCTTCCCTTAATGTGGTAGAACACAAGTTTTTGAAACATAAACTAATCTCCGTGATGGGTTTCCAGATTCTTTCAGGCAAACCATAAAATGCAATAGGAACTAAGGTCTCCATGGAAACATGACATTTATGACTTTTCAAATGGATCAACTTCCCTACTTCCGTATCTACTTTTTTTCCAAGATTTGATGCATAACCCGCATGCATATTCAATTTTGTAACCTAATCACAAATTTGCCGTATTTCCACCAAAGTGAATGTGTAACTTGCTTTGGGCTTGAACACCTTACAATTATTTGCTCTCTGCAAGTATAATTCAGGCCGTTTACAATAATCTTGTAAGTCCATTCTAGCCTTCGGGTTATCCTTTGTCTTACCTTTAACATCCATCACTATGTTGAATACATTATCAAAATAATTCTTCTCAATATGCATGACATCAGGGTTGTGACAGAGAAGATTATCGTTCCAATAAGGCAACTCCCACAATATACTCTGTTTCGTCCAATTATGAGTAATACCGTATCTGAGGAATCTATAAGGTAGAGCTTCAGTAACTTTACTGAAGTTCTGGACCATCTCCCAAATTTTCTTTCCTGAAAGTATTTGATGTGGAGAATCATATTCTATTTTATTCTTTTTGATTTTTTTTCATCCTTCTAAACTCATGATCATGAGGAAAGAATTGACGATGACAGTCAAACCATGATTACTTTCGACCATGTTTTAAAGTGAACGCTTTACTATTTTTCATGCAATAAGGACAAGCTAGCTTTCCAGCAGTCATCCACCCAGACAAAATTCCATGCACAAGAAAATCATTAATAATGCACATTAAATTAGCACACAAATTGAAATTCTACATGGTTGATATGTTATATATTTCAATACCATCATAACACAATGGTTTTAGCTCATATATCAAAGGTTGCAAATATATATCAATCAAACTTTTCGGATTACATGGACCGGGGATAATACAATTTGAGAATATATATGGACTAGTCATGCATAGTTCGGGTGGTAGATAATAAGGTGAAAAAAAGACATGCCAACATGAATATGGTGCCGCATATATAGAAACGGGCCTGAAGTCATCCGCACACAAACCTAACCAAATATTCCTTGGTTCACTAGCAAAATCTGGATATGTCCTATCAAACTGCTTCCAAGCTTCTCCATCCGAAGGATGACACATAATACCAGGTGGTCTTCTATTTTCAAAGTGCCATCTTATATGAGGAGCAGAACTCATCCACACATATAACCTCTTTAACCTAGGTATAAGAGGTAAATAATACACTACCTTGATAGCGACCATAATCCTGCTGGAAAGCCTCTTGAAACGAGACTTTTCGCAAAATTTACAACTGTCTAAAGATGCATCATCTATATAATATAACATGCAACCATCTTCACAATAATTAATTCTTATTGACGAATGTCCTAACTTAGAAGCCAATAAAAATCACCTGGTAACTTGATGTTAGGGTCAACTAGTTCATTCATAACGTCAATGAAAGAACCCATGGTTGCTTAAGAAATATCCCAATAAGATTTATACTCTGTAATCTAACTGCAACAGACAACTCAGAGTGCAGACTTCCTTTACGTAGTGAACGACTAGCTTCCTCTAACTGTTCATAAAAATATTTTGCATCATCATTAGGAGTTTGATTGACATTTTCATTGGGTTCACCTCCGAAGTGCATCCCAAAAACATCTGTAACCATATTATAAATTCTAAGAATCACGATTTATATTGTCTACCGACCTACTACTTCACTAACAACCATGTTATCAAATATCCCACGGCTACCATCGATCTCTCCATGATTAGTGCACACAAAGTAATTCTTTATAAACCTCTTCCTATAAAGATAAAGCTTAACTTCTTACAGTTTTTCAAACTTCATACAGTCGCACCTAACACAAGGGCACTTAATTACTCCTTCACTTTGGTATGGTGGAAGTGACATTGCATGTCTACTCAAGTCATCAATCCCTTCTACACAGTCCTCCCGCAATCTCTGTCACACCTCCATTTTCTACCCCGAAAGAGGTATAGGAGAGTTTTTTCATTTAAAGTGACAAAATCGAAACGTGACTATTTATTTATTTAGAGTGGCCACTTTGGATGTTTATGGTGTCCCAAGTCACCAATTTAGAATTCCGAGTCGAGGAAGTTTGACTCTATTTCAGTCCGCAGAATGCAAAAATATAGGTAAGGAGTTCTCTTAACTTGGGAGAAGGTGCTAGGCATTCCCGAGTTTCAATATTTTAGAACGGTCATTCAACTGTCATTATTGGCCTATGTATCTGATTAATTACATATTTTAAATCTATTATGCATTTTTAACCTTCGTCTGCTTTTAATTATTTATGGAATTATTCTAGAATAAGTTATGATTGTGATACACTTGCTTGTTTGGTACATATGACAAATCATACAGAAACCGTACTCACAATCTAAAACACGTTTAGTTTATCAAACATTATTATTTGTTATGGCCGGGTCACATAAATGTACCCCCGAATTTGAAAATTATATACTATAACTACGTTACGAGAACCATACCCGTAGTATGATGATTTATTATAATCACGCCAAAAGCAAACTACAAATATTTGAAGTGTTTTTTGTACTAACTAATAAATTAATATGAGGGCCATGGATTAGGTAATTCAATTGCGAATGGCACGCTTCGATTTATTTTAAAAGATTTTACTCGACTAAAGAAGACTATGAATGTTTAAAAACAAATTGGACATTAGATATCACAAATACGCCCGTGAAATGTAACCGTAATTGTAATGATTTAATTATGTGCTAAATGCAAAACTAAGGGTGCTCCGGCTATTTCTTAAGCTTGTTCATACATTAGTTTCAATCAGAAGGAACAATGAAAGGGGATCAAATGAAAATAATTCCGAACGACATCAAGGACTTTTAAAATAAAGATGAGCTCAATATCATACTCAAGAGTGTATTTTTTCGAATCACAAATGGCCAAAACTAGAATAGTTATAACAGGCCTATGGAATGACAATTTCACAATTTCTGGGCACGTTATATGCAGTTTCTCCATTTTTATGATTTTGCAAATCTCATATTTTCCTCTAGCGATTAAAAATCTAGAAATAGTAGAATTCGACCAAAAGTATTAAATCTGTTGAATCATGATCAAATTTGAAGGCCATCATAGCTGTAAACAGATAATCGAAAGTTTCCAGGATTTAAATACAGTATATAACGGGGCGACTTGTTGCCCAATTTATGTTGAAAATTCATGGACCAAATTCGAAGCCCAACGGGCTAGTAGAAATTGACTTGCCTATTTGACCTCTCATTGGATAAAAAATCGCAAGTCTGGCCCAACAAACCAACAATCCATTAAAAGAAATGGCAATAATAACAACAATAACATATCCAGTATTTATTCCATACGATAGGATCTGAGGAGGATAGTGTGTACGCAGGCTTTACCCCTAACTTGTGAGGATAGAAGGGTTATTTCCAATAGACCCTCGGCTCAAGATAGTATAAGTACCACATTAATAAAAATATAGGCAAGAAGAGACAATATCAAAAAGCCATATAAAAGCAGAATAACACAATAAGACAGTAAAGTGATCATAAATGAAAGAAACAATGGTTAGTCATAAAAACGTACTACCAACAGAAAACGAGACTACATGCCAATAGTGAAGTTATGAATACTCCGCACTACCTGCTATACTACTCCAATTCCCGATCTCTATACCATCTTATCAAGAGTCATGTCCTCGATAAGCTGAAGTTGTATCATGTCATGCCCAATCACTTCTCCCAACCTCTTCTTTGGCCTACCTCTACCTCTCCGTAGGCCCTCCAATGTGGACCTCTCACACCTCCTCACCGGGGCGTTTTTGCTCGTCCTTCTCACATGACCAAACCACCTAAGCCGCGCTTCCCGCATCTTGTCCTCAATAGAGGCCACCCCTACCTTATCGCAAATAACCTCATTAATGATCTTATCTTAACTAGTGTGCCCGCACATCCTCCTCAGCATCATCATCTCTGCTACCTTCATCTTTTGGACATGAGCAATCTTGACTGGCTAACACTCAGTCCTATGCAACATAGTTGGTCTGACCACCACTTTGTAGACCTTACCCTTAAGTTTCGGTGGCACATTCTTATCACATAGAACACCGGAAGTGAGTCTCCATTTCATCCATCCCGCCCCAATATAATGTGCGACATTTCCATCAATTTCCCCACCCCCCTGAATAATAGACCCGAGGTACTTAAAACTCCTTCTCCTAGGGATGACCTGCGAGTCGAGTCTTACCTCCCCTTCCCCTCCTAAAGTATCGTGATCTTACACTCCAAGTATTCTATCTTGGTCCTGCTCAACTTGAAACCCTTAGATTCTAGGATTTGCCTCCATACCTCTAATTGCGCGTTCACACTGTCTTCCGTCTCATCAATCAATACAATGTTATCTGCAAATAACATGCACCACAGTACCTCCCCTTGGATGGGGCACGTCAATACGTCCATCACCAGAGCAAACAAAAATGGTCTTAGTGCTGACCCTTGATGCAACCCCATCATAACCGAAAAATGGTCCGAGTCCCCCTTCCCCCCTCACTCGAGTCTTTACTCCATCATACATGTCCTTTGTTAATCTAATATAGACAACAGAAACACCTCTAGACTCCAAATATCTCCACAAAACCTCCTCCGGAACTTTATCGTACACCTTTTCTAATTCGATGAACACCATATTCAAGTCCTTCTTTCTCTCCCTATACTGCTCCATTAATCTCCTAACAAGGTGGATGACTTCTGTAGTCAAACGCCCTGGCATAAACCCAAATTGGTTATGGGAAACAGTCATGCTCCTTCTCGTCCTTAGCTCTATTACTCTCTCCCAAGAATTTCATAGTATGGCTAAGCAACTTGATACCCCGATAATTATTACAACTTTTGATATCACCCTTGTTCTTGTATACAGGAACCATCGTGCTCCACCTCCACTCTTTGGGAATCTTCTTCATTCTAAAAATGGCATTAAACAACCTAGTGAGCCACTCCAAGCCCTCTTTGCCCACATCCTTCCAAAACTCCACCGGGATTTTATCAGGTCCTGTCGTTTTTTCCCTACACATCTTACACATAGCACCCTCAACTTCATCAACTCTAATCCGCCTACAATAACCAAAGTCACAATGACTCCCAGAGAATTCTGAATAACCTAGTACAATGCTCTTGTCTGCCTCCTCGTTCATGAGACTACGGAAGTAGGTTATCCTTCTCCGACGGATAAGACCCTTATCCAACAAAACTCTACCTTCTTTGTCCTTGATGCACTTCACTTGGTCCAAGTCATGCGCCTTCCTTTCTCATGCCTTGGCTAACCTGATCAACCTCTTATCCTCACCACAACCCTCGAGTTCCTTATACAGTCGACTAAAAGCTGCAGTCTTTGACGCTGTAATTGTTAGCTTTGCCTCTTTCTTAGCCAACTTATAATTCTCCCAATTCGCCCTTTTCTCCTCCTCATCTACACTTTCCACTAGTTTAAAATATGCTACTTTTTTAGCATCTATGTTTCCTTGCACCTTTCCATTCCACCACAAATCTCCCTTGTGACCACCAGAATTACCATTTGAGAACCCTAATACCTTTCCCACGGCTTCCCTAATGCACTACACAATCATGGTCCACATAGCGCTTGCATCCCCACTACTTATCCAAGCCCCCATAGTCACCACCTTGACCCCCAACTCTTGCTCTTTAAATTCTATCAAGGCTTCCCACTTTATCCAATGTTGGCTATACATCACCCTCTTCCTCCTTTTTCCTGTGATCTCAAGGTCTATGACCAGGAGCCCATGAAGGGTCCAGAGGTGCTCACTTAGGATGACCTTGCAATCCATGTAAAGACCTTTATCAGACTTCCTGCAAACTACATAATCAATCTGAGTCTTGGCCACCGAACTTCCGGAAGGTGACCAAATGCTCCCTTTTCTTCGGAAAACTAGAGTTTTCTATCACCAAAAGTTCTAGCAAAGTCCAGCAGAGACGTTCCTCATTCGTTTTCTATCTTCAAAACCAAAACCACCATGCACATCATCATATCCCCAGGCGTCGCTCTAATGTAGCCGTTTAAATCTCCTCATATGAAAAGCTTCTCGATGTGCGGAGGCACCATATTATCTAAGTCCTCCCATAAATGCCTCTTGACTTCCTGATCCAAGCAAGTTTGGAGTGCATATGCATTGATTATGTTCAAAGTAAAACCACTAGCAACTAGCATAATAGTCACCAGTCTGTCATTCACCCTCCTAACCTGCACCACTAGTTCATGGAGGTCGTTATCAACCGAGAGACCTACCCCAATCCTACCGCCAACCTCCTAGAACCAAAGCTTGAAACTGCCCACATCTCGCGCCTTATCCTGCCCGCCTAGTCTCATGTACAAAAGCTATATTAACCTTCCTTTTCTGGAAAATCTTCTCTAGCTCTACTGATTTTCCAGTCAAAGCTCCTATGTTCCAAGACCCAACTATCAACCTAGTAGCACCCTTAGCCCCCTTACCCCCTTACCCCCTTACCCCCTCCACTATGCTGACGCCCCCAGGACAAGATCGTACCCTACCATCGTTCACCAAATTCACTATAATCTATGAGTCACTATTCAACCGCTATCCTGAAAACAAGAGACCAAAGATATTATGGATTACCAAAATATATTATACCGCTAAAGGTCAAAAAAAATAAAATAAAGAAACTAATGGGAACTACAAACTACCACTAAAGGTCACAAAACATGTGAAGAAATATACTAAAGGAACTAACGTGAACTCTAATATACCTCTAAAGGTAAAAAATTGTTGAATAAATAAAACAAAGGGCTAAAGGAACTATAATCTACAACTAAAGGATAGAAAAACAGGTGAAGAAATAAAATAAAGGAACCAAAGGAACTATAATCAACAACTGAAGATAAGATAAATATGTAAATGCACAAATTAAGAGTACAGGTAATTACAAGAACTAAAATCTACAGATTAGAATCCCAAAGACATGCAAATAAACTAATTAAGAGAACAAGTATACAATCAAGAGTTAGTCTTAATCTATTGCAAACTAATTGGTTAACAAGAAAAATAGAAAGACTTATCAAAGAAAAGGAGGTACCAACTCCCAAATAAAGTAAACAAGAGTGATGACACCTGGATTGAAGACGGACTTCCAAATCGACTAAACTTCGGTTGAATGTCACCTCGAGCCAAGATACCTCCCAAAGTCTTACCTCCGACTGCAACAACAACCACCCGAATGGAAAACTGATCACTAGAAAACTGTCTAATATGAATTTCACAGCCGACACTGGTGTTTTGTACTGAAAATATGATCGTAGAACCTGTTCATAAACATAACACACAGGACGCGAGGGGAGGAGAACACTCGCAGAGCAAGAATGCAGAATAGCGGGAGAAAAAATCCAAAAATGGAAATTAATATCTTCTTCAAATTACCCTTACAAGTCAAAAATTCCTTTTGTATCTTTTGATATCACTTTTAAAAAAAGAGAGAAAACACTCAGAAATCAAAACCTGTACATCTTGAAAGGCCAAAAAATTTGATTAGCAACCCAAAAATTTGTAAATTACTAGTGAAAAAAAAATAATTCTTTGACAAAAAGTACTTTGTGTAGTAGAGACAGATTAAGAGTAGTGAAAGAAAAAGAATATTCTCCCTATACTTCTTTAATTAGCCTCCGTTTCTGTGAAATACCCACTAACTCAATATCAACAACGAGAAAAGATGCATTGTTACTGCCGACATCAGAAAATTTCTTAATTATTAGAAGATCAACATTTAAAGAACATTATACAATTCAGACATGAAAACCTCATTACATATTAGTCAAACTTCAGCATGTTAGACATTTGGACTTATACTACATGCATATGAATAATATATGGATTAATTATATGTTATGTGCTATTTTTTGGTTTGGCCTAAATAAGTGGTCTTTGGGATATTATTAAGGAGGCCAATATATTGTCATATAAAGTATAGGGTATAATTTGTGTAGATACCCAAAAGAGTAACCTTAGTTAATGATGGGCTAACTAAGGTTACATACATGTAACTGGAGTTACATTCTTGTGATCTTTGTGTTTCTTAACTCACATGTTATAATTAGGGGGGTTATGGTTCCCACAAGAATGCAAGACACATTCTCTTCTTCCTCCCATTGAAACTAGAGAGCAAAAATTGTTCTTGCATATCAAGTGGAAAGCCAAACCTCTTGGGAAACCTCAAGACAATCTTCAAACCGGATAAGGAGACAATCTTCAAGCCGGATTAAGGAGCTTCCACTTATGGATTCAGGTACGCTTCCGCTTATATTATAATTCCAAGTAATTCGATATGAAGGCCATAGTGTTATATTTGGATTTATTCCAACAATTGGTATCAGATCCTCCTTCGTATTAGATCATTTGGAAGTTCATGAAATCCATGTTATAAAGCTTCATGATTAACTTAAGATAGAATTTTGATTTTGAAATTCTAGTACCTTGATAAAGCATGCTTTCATGAATGATTTGTTGATGATAAACTTTAGTATTTCGACACCATGTTATCACCATATATATTAAAATGTTGAAATAAATTGCCTAATTTCGATTGTTGAACATGATTCCTTGATTAAGCCTTTTGTTGAAAGCCCCATTAAGTTTATTATCGTTGAGTGGCGATCTCAAATGTTGCCATAAATAACCTTCAGTGACGGCAACTCCAGTTTCAATACATAGTCGCCACTAATACATTTAGCGGCGACTTCTATGGGTTTAGTGGCAGCGTTCGTCGCAATGTTGCCACAAATAACCTTCAGTGACGGCAACTCCAGTTTCAATACATAGTCGCCACTAATACATTTAGCAGCGACTTCTATGGGTTTAGTGGCAGTGTTCGCTGCCGCAAAAGGTCCTGGAATAAATTTACAGAAATGTTTTTAATAAAGATAATCCACCTGGTGGGAGTATACTGGGTAGTAGTTGTTGTTGTTGTTTTTAATAAAGATAACATTTTTTTTTATTAAAAACGTTTTTCTGGTGACAATAATGAAACCATAATGCAAAATTAATTAATAGAAATGTTTTTCATTATTATTGAAAAGTTTTTTTTATTTAATTAAGATATTAATGGAGTCATAATGCAAGATTAATATTAAAACATTAATCTTGCATTATTAAAGAAACGTTTTTCCATTAATTACAGAAATGTTTTTCCATTATTCAAGAAACGTTTTATCATTAATGGAGACATAATTAGTCTTGCATTATTTATTGAAACATTTTTTTATAATTAACATATTAATGAAGACATAATTTACAATTATTAAAGAAACGTTTTTTCATTATTAAAGAAACATTTTAAGTTTTCAGATTTTAATTGTACATTAATGTTTTGTCCATTAATATTCAGATTTTAATATTCTAATTTTACATTATAAACATGTGATATTCAGTTAAGATTCAATATATGGCTTATAGAATTAATTAATTTTGCATCTAATATTTTAAATTAGTCAATTGAAACATTATGTTACCAAAGTAACCTCTTTTGTGAAGATGATTGATTTTAAAATATAGGATGACTGTGTATGTTCGTATTCCATGCGTTTAACACCTGCCCAAAGGAAGGTTGTTATTTGGCAGGAATTCGAGCATGCTTGTGGTGATAAATATGTGACAATTATTAAGTTTTCCATGTGAATATTAAGTCGGCCCAAAATAAGGCTTGATATTTGACAGGAGTTTATTGTCAATATTTTGATTACTACACCAAGAGTACCAATTACAAGTTGATTTTCTGTCCAAAGACTAAAATCAATGTTGTGCTAGGTATCTTGTAATGGGATTTGCCTATTTTGAATCTGTATACTAAAGTTAAAATTCAAGTAATTGTAAGCATGTATTAAGTTGTCCTTGTTCTATTTCAGTGAATTCTTCAGCTGCTACAATATCTGCAAATGTTAACAGATTCCCTGTGCTTAACGGCACAAATTAAGGAATGGAAAGAGAACATTATGATAGTTCTCGGTTGCATGGATCTAGACCTTGCTCTTCAGATTGAGAAACCTGCTTCTCTTGAGGATACATCTTCTTCTGATGAAAAGAAGGAGATGGAGAAGTGGGAACGCTCAAATCGCATGAGTATTATGATCATGAAACGTGCAATTCCAGAATCTTTTAGGGGCACTATGACTGAAGAAAATAATGCCAAAGTTTTACTTGAGGACCTTGAAAAGCTTTTTGCACAAAACGAAAAGGCGAAAACTAGTACTCTTTTGAGTAAACTTGTTTCCATGAAGTATAAAGGCAAAGGAAACATAAGGGAGTACATTTTAGAAATGTCTCATCTTGCTTCAAAACTTAAGTCACTCAAGTTGGAATTACCTAAGGAACTGCTTGTGTACTTAGTTTTGATCTCTTTCCCTGCACAATTTAATCAGTTTAAGGTCAGTTACAACTGCCTAAAGGAGAAATGGACTCTTAATGAACTCATTTCACATTGTGTGCAAGAGGAAGAGAGATTAAAGCAAGATAAGATAGAAAGTGCTCATTTGGCATCCTCTTCTAAAGACAACAAGAAGAGGAAAAATAAGGAAGTTGCGGTCTCAAGGCCCCCGAAGAAGCAACAGAAGGAAACTAAGGTTGAAACTACAGAATGAGGTTGCTTTTTCTGTAAGGGGACTAATCACAAAAAGAAAGATTGTACCAAATACCACGCTTGGCGTGCGAAAAAGGGTATATCTCTTTCTCTTGTTCTGAAGTTAATTTAATTACGGTACCTAAAGATACTTGGTGGGTAGATTCTGCTGCTACTACTCACATAAGTATATCTATGCAAGGTTGCCTGAACTGCCGAAAACCAAATGATGGTGAAAGATACATCTATATGGGTGACGGCAAAAGGGTTGAAGTTGAGGCTATTGGAAAATTTAGGCTATTGTTTAAGACTGGTTTTTATTTAGATTTGAATGAGACTTTTGTTGTACCATCTTTTAGACGGAATTTAATTTCTGTTCCCAAATTGGACATATCCTGTTATTCTTGTTCATTTGGTGACAATAAAGTGAGTCTTTTTCAAAATTCAAATCTTATCGGTACTGGTCTTTTATCAGCATATGATAGCCTATATTTGGTTGACATAATAACCTCACATAATGAAACTTTGCATACAAGTTCTAATAGTACCAAAAGAAAATTAACTAATGAGAATTCTTTATCACTCTGGCACAAACGTTTGGGTCACATATCCAAACAAAGAATTTAGAAACTCGTGTCAGATGGAATTCTTGATTCTCTTGATTCCTCAAATTCGGATATTTACATTGAGTGTATCAAGGGTAAACAAACAAACAAGACGAGATTAGGTGCCCAGAGAGCTTCGGATGTCTTAGAATTGATACATACGGATATTTGTGGGCCATTCCCTACACCTTGTAGAAATGGTCAACAATACTTTATCACATTCATAGACGATTACTCTCGTTATGGTTACCTATATCTCATTCATGAAAAGTCCCAATCAATAGACGTGTTCAAATCATATAAGGCCGAAGTTGAAAATCAACTAAGCAAAAGGATTAAAACCGTTAGATCTGACCGTGGTGGTGAATACTATGGTAGATATGATGGTTCAGGTGAACAACGTCCAGGGCCATTTGCTAAATTCCTAGATGAGTGTGGGATCGTCCCTCAGTACACTATGCCAGGCAGTCCTACTATGAATGGTGTCGCTGAGAGATGAAATCGGACACTTAAGGACATGGTGAGAAGTATGATTTGTCATACTACTTTGCCAGACTCACTCTGGGGAGAAGCATTGAAAACCGCAGCATATATTCTTAATAGGGTTCCAACTAAAGCTACAATCAAAACCCCATATGAACTTTGGACTGGAAATAAGCCCAGTATAAAGCACTTACACATTTGGGGTTGTCCAGCTGAGGCAAGGCCTTACAGGCCAAATGAAAAGAAACTGGATTCTATAACGGTTAGTAGCTATTTTGTTGGATACTCTGAAAGATCCAGGGGGTATAAGTTTTATGATCCCACTTCTAGAACTATTTTTGAGACGGGTAATGCTCGGTTTTATGAGGATATTGAGTTTGGGGGGTGGGGAGATAAAGTTATTAGAAATTTTGTCTTTGAGGAAGAACATGTGTCTTTCTCTCCAGTTGTTGATCTTGGTCAGGGTGTTCTCATTCCTGACACGGATCACACAACTCCAGTTCAAGACACTCTTGAAAATCTCCCTAATCAAGTTCCTGATATTATTAATGAAAATCAAACTCAACAACCTCAAGAACCTGAAGTGCCATTAAGGAGATCCACTAGAGAGAGGAGAAATGCAATTCCGGATGATTATGTTGTATTTCTCCAAGAACAAGAAAGTGACATTGGACTTGAGGAAGATGATCCAATCAACTTCCGTCAAGTCATAAAAGGTTCTAACTCTCAAAAGTGGATTGATGCCATGAATGATGAGATGAAGTCTATGAGCGATAATGGCATTTGGGAGCTTGTTACATTGCCCGAAGGTATTAAACCAATTGGTTGTAAATGGATATTTAAAACCAAGAGGGATTCAGAGGGGAATGTCATTAAGTATAAAGCTCGCCTTGTCGCAAAGGGCTACACTCAAAAGGAAGGCATTGATTATAAAGAGACTTTCTCTCCAGTTTCATCGAAAGACTCTTTCAGGACAATAATGGCACTAGTAGCACATTTTGATCTTGAACTTCATCAGATGGATGTTAAGACAGCGTTTCTCAATGGTGACATTTAGGAAACAATTTATATGGTGCAACCTGAAAACTTTGTTTCGGGAGACTCAAAGAAAAGGGTTTGCAAATTAACAAAATCCATCTATGGGCTCAAGCAAGCTTCCCGTCAATGGTATCATAAGTTTCATGAAGTCATTACATCTTTTGGTTATGAACCGAATATTGCTGATGACTGTATATACCATAAGTTTAGTGGGAGTAAATATATTTTTCTGGTTTTATATGTCGATGACATACTGCTTGCCTGTAACGATATAGCATTATTACACGAAACTAAGAAATTTCTTTCAAAGAAATTTGAAATGAAAGATCTTGGTGGTGCCTCTTTTGTATTAAGAATTCAGATACATCGACATCGCTCCAAAGGTGTTCTCAGTCTGTATCAAAAGGGCTATATCGGTAAGGTTCTTAAATGATTTGGCATGCAGGATTGTAAACCAAGCAACACCCCTGTTGCTAAGGGAGACAATATAAGTCTCAAACAGTACCCAAATAATAATTTTGAAACTACGGAAATGGAAACGACACCTTATGCTTCGCCTGTAGGTAGTCTGATGTATGCTCAAGTATGCACACGACCTGATATAGCATACATTGTTGGGATGCTGGGCAGATATCTAAGAAATCCGGGAATGGACCATTGAAAGGCAGCAAAAAGGGTCATGCGGTACTTACAGAGAACAAAGGATTACATGCTCATATATCGGGGATTGGACCAGCTTGAGATCATCGGGAACACCGACTCCGATTTTGCTGGATGTCAAGATAGTCTGAAGTCTACATCAGGCTATATCTACATGCTTGCTGGCGGTGCTATCTCTTGGAGAAGCATCAAGCAAACTCTTACGGCCACTTCCACCATGGAAGCGGAATTCATGGCATGTTATGAGGCATCCAATGAGAGATTATGGCTGCGAAATTTTGTTAGTGGACTGCGCATAGTAGACAGTATTAAAAAACCACTCAGGCTGTTATGCGACAACAGATCAGCAGTCCTTTATGCTAACAATAACAGTAGTTTGACGAAGGCAAAGCATATGGACGTCAAGTTTCGGGTTGTTAAAGAAAGAGTACAAAATGGACACTTGTGCATAGAGCACATCAGTACAAACTCCATGATTGCGGATCCGCTTACTAAGGGATTGCCACCCAAAGTATTTCATGTGCATATTGCTTGCATGAGTGTCAAATCAGTTAAGGATTATGAGTTTTAGTGGGGATTTGTATTATACAATTATGTATTGTCCATTACATTCGGTAATTCAGTCTTTAAGGTTTTATCTGCAGATATTCAGTCTTAAAGTTTTATGTACTCTTATGGTTTATGATTGATCTCAATAAAGAGAACCAGTTGGAAATAGACATTCTATTTCAGACCACACTTTATGTTATTTCCATGCTACACACCTATACTTGATCCATGTCATTGGTTATATTGATATACGTGATCTATGTTGGTTCTAGTTACGCAAGAGTAACTAAGAGCTCTTAGATCCTATGTTGATATGATTGATGGACCGGATTGTTCATGACAATTTTATTATGATAGCAATACAGAGCTCATAAAGTTATAATGTAACATATAATGCTAAGGTTTGTACATATGCATGAGTGTATCGTCCAAGTGAGAGATTGTTAGACATTTGGACTTATACTACATACATATGAACAATATATGGATTAATTATATGTTATGTGCTATCTTTTGGTTTGGCCTAAATAAGTGGTCTTTGGGATATTATTAAGGAGGCCAATATATTGTCATATAAAGTATAGGGTATAATTTGTGTAGATACCCAAAAGAGTAACCTTAGTTAATGATAGGCTAACTAAGGTTACATACATGTAACCAAGGTTACATTCTTGTGACCTTTGAGTTTCTTAACTCACATGTTATAATTAGGGGGGTTATGGTTCCACAAGAATGCAAGACACATTCTCTTCTTCCTCCCATTGAAACTAGAGAGCAAAACTTGTTCTTGCATATCAAGTAGAAAGCCAAACCTCTTGGGAAACCTCAAGACAATCTTCAAACCGGATAAATGAGACAATCTTCAAGCCGGATTAAGGAGCTTCCACTTATGGATTCAGGTACGCTTCCGCTTATATTATAATTCCAAGTAATTCGATATGAAGGCTATAGTGTTATATTTGGATTTATTCCAACAGAGCATTTTATCAAATATATGACCCATTTTAGACATGCGAAGCTCCAAAGATCAGGCTAAGCACTAGTCCGACTCCTAAGCTCCTCTTCCAACACTCTTGATATTTCAAACCCATGCTACAAATTCAACAGTAAAACTATATTATCATTCAGATTGAAATATCCTACTTTTACTTGTATAATGTCATACATAAAGAGAAAACCACAAGTATCAATAGTATAAGGAAAACATCACTTGTTTTCAGCTTAGAACTTCTTGGATCTGACTATGTTAGGGGTTAGATTTACAAAGAATGGCTTAAAATACATAGATCCTACTATAAGGCCTAACAAACTCAAACTTTAAATGCAAGAAAGAACAAAAAACTATGTATACAAGCTGAAATAAACTGAAAGACCATGTTGTTTTCGACACACTCACAAGAAAGCATACTTTCATAATGTAAGAAAGATATATGAATATGAACTACATATTTCAAAGAAAAACTCCAACACTAGGGGTATTTAGGTGGATCTGTCACATTAAAGAAAGCAACATAAGCACACATTATGGACAAAAAAGTTTGCACTTATCTTTAACATTAGATTTATAAATACCAAAGTATAGGATAAACTGTGTGTACCTAGTTGCTTAAACTTCCAAAGAGCTAAATTAGCACAGGTAGTTCAGTAGCCCAGGAAAACAACAGTATTTCAATCAGCAGCTTCAATATCAATCCTAAACTTGACTTAAAAACTCAGAACCCAAAGAAAATCCTTCTCAAATTTTTAAAGAAAGAAAACTGGAGCTTGACTTTGTTTCAGATCTTTTAGGTTCGTATGCTAGGCAGTATATTCTTAGGGTTCTCCCCAAAATCTCTTGTGTGGGCATGTGATTTTTGCCTTGCCTGAAATGTTCCTATAGATTCTTTAAATTAGGATTTTTCTGTTATTACTTGAATTTTTAGGAATTAATTGTGCGACTTTGTGTTTATTTGCATATTTCTTTATTATTTGAATTTTTAGGGTTTATTTGCGTGATTTTGTGTTTGTTTGAATTTTAGGAATTAATTACATAATTTTGTGTTTATTTGCATGTTGCACATTTTATTTTGCATAATTCATAAAAATATAAACATGGCATGTTTGTATTTAGGATTTAAATTTTATATTTTTCAGGGTATTAATTAGTTAATATTGACAATAAGGAAAACAACAAAATTGGTTAATTTTCTTTGAAATTTAGTGTTTAGAGTTTATTTAGTTTATTTCATGTTAAACATGTTTTTGGCTATTTTTATTTTTGTTAGTAAAAATCTGAAAATGTTACAAAAAAATATGTATATAAGAGAGCATAATGTTTGTATATTATGTTGGCTTTGATTTGAGCTAATTTCTTGCAGTAAATTTTGGCCCAAAACCCCCAAACCCACAAAAATTAACCTAGACCCGACACCTTACCCGGTCCAGAAGCCCCAGAAATGAAACGAAGTCGTTTTTCATCAAAGCATCTAAGCCGTTGATCAATCTTGATCTAACGATCAAGATGCAAGTGCTGTTACCTTATATAATTGTCGGACCATACCCCCTACCATTATAGACATAGTAACATGTCCAAACCCTACCCTAATTACGCTGGTGTAACACCGTTGTAACGCTGCCGTATCACCACCCTCCCTCCTTCGTCCGCCGCCGGCCAGAAATCATCGCCAATGGAAGCGTAACTCCGATGGACCCCAAAATAACACCACATTCGCTCCTCTCTCCCTTCTTTCCAACCCCACCATTGGTTACCCTCGAATATATCCCCGTCTTATTGAATATTCATTTGAAGTTTGACAGCCTCGTCATCCACGGCGGTGACCAGCCGCTAAATACCCTAAGATTTACACCCCAGATTCCTCACCCCACCCTCATCACAGATCTGAAACAACCATCCTTTGAATCATACCACACCTACTCGAATATCGATTTGAATAGCCCGGCCAAAACCTAACCACTCTCAAAATCTATCAAAACCACACTAAGCACCCTTCTCACACCGCTCAACCCAAATCTATGCCCCACGGCTCTTGAATCATCATTGTTGTGGTTGATTATTAGATCAAAGCTAGCCGGAACCAGTGTAATGTTGCTTGTGATTGCTGAAGCCCCAAAATTTAAGCTAAGTCATTCCATCTTTCTAATTTTAGTATGGGTTCTTTGTGAGGACCTTTCCTGTTGTTTAATACATTTTAGTGTTCATGCGCTCTTCTCTTTCTTTTTTCTGTTTGAGTTTAATACATGGTTCCACAACATCAAGGAATATATCAGGAGTGGTGTGTACCCGGTACAAGCCACGAGTGACCAGAAGAGAATAATCCGTCGATTGTCAAACCGATTTTTCTTTAGTGGAGGAATATTATACAGAAGAACGCTAGATCTTGTTAGATAATACGCTTAACGCTAGAAGGGGGGGGGGTGAATAGCGTTATAATAAAAATTAGCGTAAACTTGCGGAATTTAAAAATTACAGGAAATAAATAAGTGCGATAAGTAAATAAATTAGAACAAAAAACGCACCGATGTATCCTGGTTCACCACAACCCGTGGCTAGTCCAGTCCCCGAGAGACTCTCTCGAGATTTCCACTAACTTGTTAAGCTTACGGGTGCTCAACAAACCGTTACAACTTGAGGACACAAGCCTCAACAACCTTTGCTCGGAGATACAACACTCCAAGACTTCAACCAAGGAAACACAAGTTCCTTCTTACAACACAAGGGACTAACACTTCCCTTCAAGTGTACAAAAACACTTAGCACTCAAACAAGACACTCCTTTAAGAGTAGATATGAGTAAAAAGAATATGCTCAAGATCGCAACAACTTTTGACAAGAATTTGGGTCTCAAAAGCTTATGTAATGAATATAAAATGATAAGCAATAAGGTATGCAAGCTTTAGCAATTGTATGATCAGTTGTTGTGTTTAGAAGACTGAATTGAAGCGGTATTTATAGTTGAAAAACCTTGTATTACCGTTGCCTAATTGCCAATTAAGAATTGCTGATTTTACTCTGTGACAATCGATTGTCAAATTACCACAATCGATTGTTTGCCAGATCTTCCAAAAATCAATCCCAGATTTTACGCATAACAATCGATTATCTAAGATCAATAATCGATTACTGGCAACGTTCAAAAAATCATTTCCAGATTTTACTTAAAACAATCGATTGTCAGAAATCTAAAATCGATTACCCAGCAACGTTCAAAAAATCCTTTCCAGATTTTAATTAAAACAATCGATTATAGGAAATCAATAATCGATTACCCGATGGTATTTGAAAACATTTTGGCAACGGTCAGTTATACAATCGATTATACTAAGTTAACAATCGATTATATATCAGTCTTGAAAAATCAATTTAGACACTGCCTCTTGACAATCGATTGTTATAGGTTCACAATCGATTATTTAATAACTTTGAAAAAGTCTGGAAGACACTGCCTCAACACAATCGATTGTCATAAGTTCACAATCGATTATTTTGTGACTTTGAAAAATCTGATGGACACTGTCTCTTCACAATCGATTGTCATTAGCTTCACAATCGATTATTTTGAGCTTTGAAAAACTTTGATGGACAGTGCCTCATCACAATCAATTGTCATAAGGTTCACAATCGATTGTCATGCAGATTTGAAAAATCTGATGCTCACTGCCTTAACACAATCGATTGTCATAAGTTCACAATCGATTGTCAAGCAGCTGACTTAAACATAATCGATTATCATAAGTACATAATCGATTATCTTAGTCCAGATTTTAGAGGCATGTTTAAAAATCATTTTGACTAAAGTAAATATGCATTATTTAAAATCATTTTGCTCTAAATTAAATATGCATGATTTGTTAAAAATATTTTTACGAGAGAAGCCAAGTCTTGAGTTTAAGTTGTCGGATCAAGATCACAATTAAATACCGACTCATATAAACTTAATCTCGATCTTTGTCTTGTGCTTGAATCTCGTTATATATCAATTTTGCGCTTGTGCTTGGATCTCGTCATATGTCAATTTGCGCATAGTTTGTCATTCATCAAAACCTACAAATATGAACACACGTTTAGCATAATGCCTTAAGAACCTGTTTCCAACAATTTCCCCCCTTTTTGATAATGGCAAACTTTAAGCGGGATATGCATATTAGGCAATTCATAATGACGATTCAAGACAAGTAAAGATATGCAACAAGTATATAGATATGCAATTTGTTCCCCCTCAATATATGAATTCCCCCTCAATTTATGCCGATAAGTATTGAGAGTGCATACCCCCGTTATCTTCCCCCTTTTGCCATTAGCAGAAAAATATAGAATGAAAAAAACTTGTTTATTTATTAAATCTGCAATTCAGACATAATAACGCAAATAATGTCAAGACAATCGATTATTGATACTGGATAATCGATAATATAAAAGAGAAATCGATTGTTCTGTGCGTCAAGCTTTATAATTCCCCCTGCCTTTAGGGCGATACTTGCAAAAATAAGTTAGACGTCTCCGACGCTAAAGTTAGAAAACATGTGAAAGGGAAAATGCAATGCATGACTTAGATCAACGTGGAGTCAAGGATCCCGAGTTCACTACGAATTCGGAAGAAGGATTCTTTCTCTAAGGGCTTTGTGAAGATGTCGGCCAATTGATCTTTGGTTTCAACAAATTCAATTTCGACATCGCCCTTGAGAACGTGATCTCTTATAAAGTAATGTCTAATTTCAATGTGTTTTGTTCGCGAATGAAGAACGGGGTTCTTCGTCAAGCATATGGCACTAGTATTATAACATCTAAGAGGGATATGATCAAGACTTAGGCCATAGTCCAAGAGTTGTTGTTTCATCCAAAGGATTTGAGCGCAACAACTCCCCGCGGCTACATATTCAGCCTCGGTTGTGGACAACGCAACACTTACTTGTTTCTTGCTAAACCAAGAAACGAGAGATCTACCGAGCAAATGGCAAGTGCCACTAGTGCTCTTGCAGTCCAATTTGCATCCAGCAAAATCGGAATCGGAATAGCCAACAAGTTGGCATGAAGAACCTTTGGGGTACCATAGACCCACATTTACAGTACCAATAAGATACTTCAATATCCTTTTCACCGCAGTTAGGTGAAACTCCTTCGGACACGATTGATAACGAGCGCATAAGCACACGCTAAACATGATGTCCGGACGACTAGCAGTAAGATAAAGGAGAGAGCCAATCATACCTCGATACTTTTTGATGTCGACTTCCTTACCTTTCTCATCTTTGTCTAGATGATCGGATGTGCTCATGGGGGTTGCCGTTGCTTTTGCATTGGTCATTTCAAATCGTTTCAGCAATTCTTTGCAATATTTCGCTTGGCAAATGAACATACCTTCTTTCATTTGCTTTACTTGTAATTCCAAAAAGAATGTTAACTCACCCATCATAGACATCTCAAATTCGCTTGTCATTAAATCGGAAAATTTCTTGCACAAAACATTGTTAGTAGCACCAAATATAATATCATCCACATAGATTTGCACTAATAAAATATCATTGTCTTTATGCTTAACAAAAAGTGTGGTGTCAACTTTCCCCCTAATGAAATCATTTTCCAATATAAATTTACTCAATCTTTCATACCAAGATCGGGGAGCTTGTTTTAAACCATAAAGAGCCTTTTTGAGTTTGAAAACATGATCGGGAGTTTTAAAATCTTCAAAACCGGGGGGTTGTTCAACATGAACTTCTTCTTGAATAACACCATTTAGAAAAGCACTTTTCACATCCATTTGATATAAATTGAAATTCATAGAAGAGGCAAAAGCAAGCAATAAACGAAGAGCTTCTAATCTAGCTACGGGAGCATATGTTTCTTCATAGTCAATACCCTCTTCTTGATTATAGCCTTTTGCTACAAGCCTAACTTTGTTTCTAGTGATTACACCATTTTCATCTAGTTTGTTTCGAAAAACCCATTTCGTACCAATTATGGTATGATTTTCGGGTCTTGGCACCAAATCCCAAACGCCATTCCGTTTGAATTGGTTAAGCTCCTCTTGCATTGCCAAGGTCCAAAATTCATCCCCAATTGCTTCGGAGATGGTTGTTGGTTCAATTTGAGAAACAAAAGCAGTATGTCCTAAGGTGTTCTTAAGGGAGTTTCGGGTACTTACCTTTTCTCCGACGTCGCCAATTACCTATTCGAGAGGGTGATCTTTGATTGTCCTCCACTCGTTAGGCATTTTCGTTTGTTTCTCCAATTGTGGCGTTTCCTCCGTTGATTGTTCCAAGATTTCATCTTGAATTTCCTTAGGAGTTTCCTCTTGTACTTTGTCTTTTAAACTGTTTAGAATACCTGCAAGATCAGAACAAGAATCCTTTCTCGCCAAGCGAGCGTTATTTTCGGAAAACACAATATGAGGGGATTCCTCCACAGTTTGGGTTCTATTATTAAATACCCTATATGCTTTGCTACGTGAAGAATACCCAATAAAAATTCCCTCATCGGATTTGGCATCAAATTTTCCCAATTGATCTTTTCCATTGTTATGAATAAAACATTTACAACCGAATACTCTAAAATGAGAGATATTTGGTTTCCTTCCCTTGTAGAGTTCATAAGGGGTTTTCATGAGTATTGGCCTTATGACTACTCTATTTAAAATGTAGCATGCGGTACTCACGGCATCCGCCCAAAAATGTTTAGGAATCTTAGCCTCTTCGAGCATGGTTCTAGCCATCTCTTCGAGACACCTATTTTTCCTTTCCACCACCCCATTTTGTTGTGGTGTTCGTGGAGCGGAAAAGGTATGCTCGATACCGAGTTCGTCACAAAAGTACGCAAAGAGATTGTGATCAAACTCTCCCCCATGATCACTTCTAATTGAAGTGACAGTTGTTTCCTTTTCGTTTTGAACACGTTTAAGAAAATATTTAAAATTATGAAAAGCATCACTTTTATGGGCAAGAAATAAAGTCCAAGTAAATCTGGAATAATCATCAACAATAACAAAAGCATAACGATTTCTACCAAGACTTTCAATGCGAGATGGTCCAAACAAATCCATGTGAAGCAATTGCAATGGTCTAGTAGTTGAAACAATATTTTTCAATTTTAAAAGATGCTTTTGTTTGCTTCCCTTTTTGACAAGAATCACAAATAGAGTCATTTTCCAATTTCAAATTTGGAAGACCCACAACTAAATTTTGTGAAACCAATTTGTTCAAAAGATGCATGTTGATGTGAGCTACTCTACGATGCCATAACCAAGAATCATCCTCTTTGCTCATTAAACAATTCACATATTCGGGTGAAGAATTTGCAAGATCAACCATATAAATGTTATCCATTCTAAAACCACGAAGGATAATTTTAAAATCGCTACGTCTAAAAGCTAAGCATTCATCCGAATCAAATAAAACAAGATTTCCCTTGTCACATAATTGACATATGCTCAAGAGATTATGTTTTAAACCTTTCACAAGTAATATATGCTTAATGGAAGAAATTTCATCCTTACCGACCGAGCCGATGCCGATAATCTTTCCTTTGTTGTTATCACCAAAAATAACACTTCCCCCTTCCTTGCGTTCTAGTTGAAGGAATTTGGATTCGTCTCCCGTCATGTGCTTGGAGCATCCACTATCAAGGTACCATAGTACACTTGATCCCTTCAAACATACCTACAAAACAGATTAATGAGTTTTAGGTACCCATGCCATTTTGGGTCCTTGGGGTTTAGGCAAATCATATTGATGTGATTGAGTGTTATGTCTATGTCGTGTAAAACAAGCAGGAGCAATATGTCCAATTCGTCTACAATAATGACAAGTCACGTTAGGATTATTCATCCTTCTAGGTTGATAGTAATTGGACGGACCAAATTCATTTACTCTATTCTTGACAATATAACTATTGCGCAAATCATGAAAATCATTTCTCCTACCATTTGTTCTAGGATATGCATCATTTCTAGAATAGTTGTTTCTAGGTTGGAAGTCATTTCTAGGTGTTCTAAAAGGTTCAAAATTCCTTCTAGTGTTTGGCCTAGAATGTGCATTATTTCTAGCATGATTATTTCTAGGTTGCGATTGATGAAAACCATTTCTAGGTTTGTTGTATCTAGGATGAAAATTTGTTTTATTTATCCTAGGTTGAGCCTTAGGTGGTTGGGGGTTGGCTTCAACTTTCTCTTTAGGCTCGTTTCTAACACCTATGCCATGCTTGGTCGACTTCAAATTAACAAGCACTTCATTCAAATTTTTATGAGAAGAGTTAAACTTATCTAAGGTGCCCTTAAGCCTTTCTACTTCATTTTTGAGATGCATGCAAGAAGTACAATTTCTAGAACTCTCGGGCTTGTCGGCGCTTCTTTTGCCAAAAAATTTGTTTTCCTCTTTCAACTTCTCATTTTCTAAAATCAGTTTTTCCAATTCCTTTTCTTTAAAAGAGAGTTGTTTTTGAAAATCTTTTTCTTTTAAAGAAGCATTTTCTTTTATACTCTTAACAGTTTTTGAAGCTTTAATAAATTCGCTATACAACTCATCAAAAGCATTTTGCATTTCTTCAAGGGAAAAGAAATTTTTGGAAGAAATTTGACATACGTCTTCTTTGTTGTCTTCTTGTGCCATAAGACAAAGATTTGCAGCTTCGTCTTCTTCTTCCTCAGTTGACTCGTCACCGGAGTCGCCTCCCCAAGATATGTATGCTCGTTGCTTCTTGAAGGGTTTCTTCTCCTTTTTAGCATTTGGGCAATTTGATTTAATGTGCCCGGTTTCTCCGCACTCATAGCACTTTATTTGATCTCCTTGCTTTTTGCCCTTTCGTTCATACTCTTTTCGCATGAACTTTTGAAATCTCTTGATAACGAGTCCGAACTCGTTGTCTCCGTCCTCATCATTTTGAGGTTGGCTTGTGCTTGCCTTGAGAGTGATTCTTTGCTTCCTTTGATCATCAACAAGAGGGTTAAGTATAGTAGATTCATAAGTTTTAAGATTACCTCTTAATGCGTCGATGGTGACATTTGAACTGCCAATGGATTCTTGAATCGCGTCGGCCTTGGATCGCCATTCCAGAGTGAGACTTCGGAGAATTTTTCGGACAAGTTCCTTATCCGTGAAGGTCTTCTTAAGAGCATGTAAATCATTTATGATTTTTGAAAATCTTTCAAACATCTCATCGACCTTTTCGCCTTCCTTCATGTGAAACAATTCATATGCATGGGTTAGGAAATCAATTTTGGCTTCCCTTACCTGGTCCGTACCTTCGTACGTAATTTCCAGCTTGTCCCTCATTTGCTTCGCCATTGTGCAACAAGATATCTTCCTGTAATCATCAGCATTTACAGCACAATATAATAAATTAATAGCTTTAGCATTATTTTGCACCTTTCTGATATCATCCGCATCGTATTCATCTTCGGACTTTGGGACCCATTCATTTTCAACCTTCTTGGTTGGAATTTGTTCTCCATTCATTATGACCTTCCAAAGATGAAAACTATTTGATTGTACAAATATTCTCATCCTCTCCTTCCAGTATGTATAATTTGTACCATCGAATAGCGGTGGTCGGGTGGAGCATTGTCCTTCACCTATTCCTGCCAAAGAATCACGAGTAGAAGCCATGGATGTTTCTCTCAAACGGTTAAGTCTTCAGAGAGTTGGGCTCTGATACCAATTGTTAGATAATACGCTTAACGCTAGAGGGGGGGGGTGAATAGCGTTATAATAAAAATTAGCGTAAACTTGCGGAATTTAAAAATTGCAGGAAATAAATAAGTGCGATAAGTAAATAAATTAGAACAAACGCACCGATGTATCCTGGTTCACCACAACCCGTGGCTAGTCCAGTCCCCGAGAGACTCTCTCAAGATTTCCACTAACTTGTTAAGCTTACGGGTGCTCAACAAACCGTTACAACTTGAGGACATAAGCCTCAACAACCTTTGCTCGGAGATACAACACTCCAAGACTTCAACCAAGGAAACACAAGGGACTAACACTTCCCTTCAAGTGTACAAAAACACTTAGCACTCAAACAAGACACTCCTTTAAGAGTAGATATGAGTAAAAAGAATACGCTCAAGATCGCAATAACTTTCGACAAGAATTTGGCTCTCAAAAGCTTATGTAATGAATACAAAATGATAAGCAATAAGGTATGCAAGCTTTAGCAATTGTATGATCAGTTGTTGTGTTTAGAAGACTGAATTGAAGCTGTATTTATAGTTGAAAAACCTTGTATTACCGTTGCCTAATAGCCAATTAAGAATTGCTGATTTTACTCTGCGACAATCGATTGTCAAATTACCACAATCGATTGTTTGCCTGATCTTCCAAAAATCAATCCCAGATTTTACGCATAATAATCGATTATCTAAGATCAATAATCGATTACTAGCAACGTTCAAAAAATCATTTCTAGATTTTACTTAAAACAATCGACTGTCAGAAATCTACAATCGATTACTCAGCAACGTTCAAAAAATCCTTTCCAGATTTTAATTAAAACAATCGATTATAGGAAATCAATAATCGATTATCCGACGATATTTGAAAATATTTTGGCAATGGTCAGTTATACAATCGATTATACTAAGTTAACAATCGATTATATATCAGTCTTGAAAAATCAATTTAGACACTGCCTCTTGACAATCGATTGTTATAGGTTCACAATCGATTATTTAATAACTTTGAAAAATCTGATGGACACTGTCTCTTCACAATCGATTGTCATTAGCTTCACAATCGATTATTTTGAGCTTTGAAAAACTTTGATGGACACTGCCTCATCACAATCGATTGTCATAAGGTTCACAATCGATTGTCATGCAGATTTGAAAAATCTTATGCTCACTGCCTTAACACAATCGATTGTCATAAGTTCACAATCGATTGTCAAGCAGCTGACTTAAACATAATCGATTATCATAAGTACATAATCGATTATCTTAGTCCAGATTTTAGAGGCATGTTTAAAAATCATTTTTACTAAAGTAAATATGCTTTATTTAAAATCATTTTGCTCTAAATTAAATATGCATGATTTGTTAAAAATATTTTTATGAGAGAAGCCAAGTCTTGAGTTTAAGTTGTGGGATCAAGATCACAATTAAATACCGACTCATATAAACTTAATCTCGATCTTTGTACTGTGCTTGAATCTCGTTATATATCAATTTTGCGCTTGTGCTTGGATCTTGTCATATGTCAATTTGCGCATAGTTTGTCATTCATCAAAACCTACAAATATGAACACACGTTTAGTATAATGCCTTGAGAACGTGTTTCCAACAGATCTTAGTTTGCTAAGATGCGTAGATGCTAGGCATGCAGCAACCATCATGAACGAGGTGCATGCTGGCGTATGCGTGCCACATATGAGCGTATATGTTTTGACAAAAAAGATTCTTCAGGCAGGATATTATTGGCTCACCATGGAGTGGGATTGTATTAGCTTTGTGCGCAAATGTCACCAATGTCAGGTGCATGGAGTCGTAATTCCTTCTCCGCCGTATGAATTGCATACGATGTCTGCACCATGGACTTTCGTTGCATGGGGCATGGACGTCATCGCGCCCACCGAGCCAGTAGCTTCTAACAGAAATAGATTTATCTTGGTTGCTATTGATTATTTCACCAAATGGGTTGAATCCAAATCTTTCAAGGCAGTAACCAAAAAAGCTGTAGTCGACTTTGTACATGCAAATATCATTTGTCGGTTTAACTATGATCAACTATAGTATTGGCTTATAATTAAACAAATTTAAAGGGTTAATCCAAGTGTCCCATTATACAAACCATTGTCCCAATTATAATACATAATAACAATAATAAAACCGATGAAGCGAAAGAAACAAATAAACATGCTTCTTCAACTTGAATATTCATTAGATTCAGACTTCATACGTCATAGTACATTGAAAATATACATGGAATGAAGAAGAAAACCTATGAGCAAGCAGTCTTAGATAAAAATAGCAACAATGATAAATTACTGGAGATTCAACGAGAAAATCAATGAATAGACCCCCCAGTCGACGGAAAAGTAATCTCAGTACTTTCAAAGCCAAGGAAATGCAAGTCACACAACCAATATCAATTTTAAATAGCCAAAACCACCTCGAACCTCAGCCAAACAACAAACCAGCAATTAAACCTTTGGTCCATGATAAGAATTAGGAACCAGAACTAGTTTTGGATCAAAACTTGTGAAGTGTAAACTCAGAGACTCGACTGAATTGGTAGCTACCTGATTTTCAGCTCTTTTTCTATCTTTTTTTTAGATCTCTTTTTCTATCTTTTTTCCAACCCCCTTTTTTAGCTTTTAGTACTAGTATATATATCCTTACTCACAGGGCTACTTTCTGAATTGCCTTTTAGTCCCTATTCTTTGTACTACTTTAGTCTCCCATTTCCTAGCTTGCTACCCAAGTTATCAAAATAAAGGATCTAAATTGCAATTATACCCTATTCCAGAAGTTTATTCACTTAACTGCCAAAGATTCCCTTGTGTTGAGTCCCCTAAGTCAAATTCATGATGCAATTAAGTGTTCCTACTAGGAATCTAGCATGAGGTCAAGTTATTCTAGGTTCAAAACCTGAGTATGTGTTCTGGACAATGTACCCGAGCGGACAACTCGAGTCGAGGAAGGGGCTACGTACCGGGAACCAAAAGGCCATCCGGCTTAGTAACTTGTCTGGCTTCTTTCTTATTTCAGGGTATGACACAAACAGAATAGGGAGTCTCAACCAGTAAGCACATCCATAGAGGTGAGAAGAGAAGGGTTTCATTGAAATTTATATGTACAGTTCAGATAATATAAAACCGCTAAAAGCATTATTTTGCACATTAAGCCAACATGTAAAAATCAGATAATAAACGAAGCCAAATACAACAATTATTCTAAGATCGAATTCTTGAACCCTTAACCAAAGATTCTGGATTCGATCCCCAGCAGAGTCACCAGAGCTGTCACACCTCCTTTTGGCCACTACACCCCGGCGAAGGGCGTTGATAAGGTAGTTTTTCCAATTAAAGGACAATAGAAATGAGATTCAATTATTTAAGAGATTTCAGAGTCTCCACTTGGGAGATTAATAGTGTCCCAAGTCACCGTTCAGAATCCCGAATCGAGGAAAGAATGACTCTGTTTAACAGTCCGTGAACCAGAAATTCGGGTAAGAAATTCTGTTAACCCGGGAGAAGGTGTTAGGCATTCCCACCCATGGTTCTAGCACGGTCACTCAATTGTTGTTTTTGGCTTAAACTATCCGATTTCGTACAATTATGAATGTATGCGCATTTTTTATCCTTTAACCACTTTTATTTTTATTTTTTTAAAGAGAAATTAAGAATAAAATTCCTGATCATGTGTGAACTTGAAGGTCTGTTCTAATTTTGGCCTTTACTTGGTATTATTTTCTCACTCACTCGATGTAATATGAAATATGGAAATTCTCTGCATGTTTACTGGACTTTACTAGCCTGATTCCTCATTATCTCAATTATGGGCTCACATGGAGGCCCAAACGCAATAGCCCATGCCGGATGATTGTGATATTTTCTAAGATACAATTTATAAAAAGGTAGTAGTTTGTGTTAGGAACAACCTTATAAAATAAAAATGAGGTGCGTCGCGCCAAACGGAATCTAAAATTGCGTGGCCCTTGTGAAATTGCTTATGTTAAAATATTTATAGATTCAGGACATGTTGTTCTGCGAATTTCACTGCTTCCCGCAAAGACATAATAAGATAGTCGCTTTTAGGCGCGTCTTTAATAATTTTATCTTCTTAAGTACGGGTGCACATTTATGTGACCCAAATCTAAATCTCAACAAAGTTGGAATGTGTCAAAAACCACGCGTTGCATTTATGTGACGTGGTTCGATACATGTTTTAACGACGTTGTAACTTTCTTTAAAAAAAATAATAAAAGCGGTTAAAGGATTAAAAATTCACATAGGTTCATAATTGTACGAAATCAGATAATTTAAGCCAAAAATAACAATTGAGCGACCATGATAGAACCACGAAACCCGAAAATTCCGAACACCTTCTCCCGGTTTAACCGAATTCCTTACCCAAATTTCTGGTTCGCGGACTATTAAACAGAGTCATTCTTTCCTTGATTCGAGATTTTGAACGGTGAATTTGGACACCATGAATCTCCCAAGTGGCGACTCTGAAATCTCTTAAGTAATTGAATCCTGTTTTGATTGTCCTTTGATTGGAAAAACTCCCTTATCTACACCCTTCGCCCGGGTGTAGTGGCCAAAAGGAGGTGTGACATCCTGAATGAGTGAAGATAGACTCTATTTATAGGCATTCAAAACTTCCATGTGCTAGAAATGAGTCAGGGTATTATTCCCTCAGCCCCAAAAAGTATATTTCTAACAGAAAGGACAGTTGATAGCCTCTAATTGGTTTCAGCATTTTGTGCTGTCCAAATAGGGCCAACTACCCCCAATTCTAGAAGCTTCTTATCTATATTTATGTTTGAATACCCTTCACATGACCCCCTTAAGTTTTTTATTGTTCAATTAACCCCTCCAAGTGTCTAATGACTTACAAATAAGGGCAAATAGACATTGGACAAAGTCAGAATCAAATCAAAGATAAAAAAGAAACAAGACACTGCAATTAAACCTAGGGGACAAGGTATTTAAAATTGACTAATCCTTAGCCTAGCTAATTTTAGCATGAATCATACTAAAATGAAATCGAAACAAGAATCATTAAAAAACTATTATCCTAAATAGTTTTCACTAAAGAAAATCGTTGAATCTCATTAACCAAACTGTTTTTACCAGCAATACAAATAAACAAACAATCAATAAAACGAAAAAAGGAAAAAACACCCTGTAACTAACCTAAGCCATGAAATCTAAGCAATAAAGAAAAAAATTACTATGAAAGAGGAAAATAAAAAAGAGAAAATTACCGAAAACTTGATTTGAACTAGCCAGTTGCAAACTCGGACAAATCTCGGTGGTGTGAAAATAAACAGAAACTAACATCAATCGATTGCTCTCATCAAGAGCAATTGATTGATGTAGGTTTGGGGTTCACATAGACGGAATTTGCATGACAACTCAGAGACAAAAACAGATCTATGGCTTTAATGTAAATCTGAGATTAATGGAAAAAGGTGAGGATTTTAGGGAAATTAGCACGTGACTAATGTCTAAGAGAGTGTGGGGACTTTGGATGAGGAATTTGGGGTTGTTTGGTGGTGTTAGGGTTGCAACTATGGTTGAGAGAGATGAGGATTTTAGGGCGGCTAGGTTATAGTGCAGAGTGAAGGAGACGTGAAACGGGAGGGGGGGTCTAATAGGTTTGGAGGGTGAGTTCAGACATATATATAGGGATGGGTAGGTTAGTTTTAAGCCGTTAGATCAATTGTGATCAACGACTGAGATTGATGGTTACAAAATGACATCATTTGATTAGAGGGAGACTGGACCGGGTAAGGGAGTTGGGTTTGGACGGGATTCTAATAAACGAACTGGGCTGGATTTTATGTATTAAACATTGGCCCAACTTCAAAGGTAACCCCTTTTCCATTTTTTTCTTTGATTTTCTTTTTATGTCTTTAATTAATAATCCTAAATTAAAATTCTTAAATTAACCTAAATTATAAAGATAAGCTAATTCTCTAATTATAAAATTTATCATAATTAATTGCTCCTAGATTAAAAGAGAAAAATTACCAATAAAAAAGCTAAAAATGTAAATGTGAACCAAATTTATGTTATTTTCATCTTAATAAATCAATTAACTAACTAATTACTTGTAAAAATATAAAAATAAAATCTCAATGCAATGCATGGTATTTTTGGTATTTTTCATGATTTTAATAAAATTAAACGTACACAAAAATACAAATAATTAACAAAAAATGCTACAAAAATCCTATAAAATTGCAAACAATTGGACTAAATCTATTTCTTTAATTTGTAGTTATATTTCACACAAGAAAAAAGTTGCGTGCTCACAGCTGCCCCTCTTTGCTCGGAAACATAAAGAGTTTTCGGGCAAAGATAAGGTGAGCAGATACGAGCAATTTTTGTCCATTTAGATACTCCGCGAGAAGAATTTTTTAAAATATCTGAGCGAACCTCGCTTTCGAGGTTACCTACATATCCTTGGAGGAATCAGGTCGGTGTAGTTCCAAAAGTTTTGGTAGCTGGGACTACCGGGAAGCTATGACTTTACTGTTGCTGATGTTGCTTCTACTTCCTAAACTCCTTATTACATTGAGACATAAATGAAAATAAGCTAGGCTAAACTATGATATATGAACCACAAGAATCTATCTACATATCTTTAAACTTGATCTTGAAACTTCTGCAGTTCGGCCATGCATCTTGAACTATTGGCTCATACTCTTGAGGCGAGCTTCTTTTGTTGCTAGCTCGAGTTAAATTTTGAAATGAATTCCCTTGTTTTCCAGGCGTGCGCCTGATGCTTGAACCCAAAGTGAATTCTATTGTTTCTCCAGGTAGACGCCTGCTGCCGATACTTGAACTGAATTATCTTGTTTCTCCAGGTGGGTGCATGCTGCTAATGCTTGAAATGAATTCTCTTGTTTCTCCAGGTGGGTTCCTGCTTCAAATACTTGAAATAAATTACCTTGTTGCTCCAAGTGGGCGCTTGTTGCCAATACTTGAAATGAATTCCCTTGTTCTCCAGGTGGGTGCCTGCTTCCAATGCTTGAAATAAATTTCCCTCGTTTCTCCAAGTGGGCGCCTGCTTCCAATACATAAAATGAATTCCCTTGTTTCTCCAGGTGAGCACCTACTTTTGATGCTTGACATAAATTTCCTTGTTTATCTAGGTAGGCGCCTACTGCAAGTACTTGAAATGAATTTCTTTGTTTCTCTAGGTGGGCGCCTGCTGCCGATGCTTGAAATGAATTCCCTTGTTTCTCCAGGTGGACACCTGCTTCCAATACTTGAAATGAATTCACTTGTTTCTCCAGGTGGGTGCCTGTTGCCAATGCTTGAAATGAATTCCCTTGTTACTCTAGGTGGTCACCTATTGCCAATACTTGAAATAAATTCCCTTGTTTCTCCAGGTGGGTGCCTATTGCTAATGCTTGAAATGAATTCCCTTGTTTTTCTAGATGGGCTCCTGTTTCCAATACTTGAAATGAATTCCCTTGTTTCTCCAGGTGGGCACCTGCTGTTAATGCTTGAAATGAATTCCCTTGTTTCTCCAGGTGGACGCCTGCTTCCAATACTTGAAATGAATTCCCTTGTTTCTCCAGGCAAGTGCGTACTTCCAATACGTGAAATGAATTCCCTTATTTCTCCAGGTGGGCACCTGCTGCCAATACTAGAACCGAAATGCATTGTTTTTTCAAGTGGGCACTTGATGCGAATACTTGAACTTAATTTCCTTATTTCTTCTGGTGGGATGCTTTCTATTTCAACAAAACAGATAAAACAAAAGAGACTTCTCTTCCCTAGTTTTGTACCGGGAGCATCAATGATTGTTAATTGAATCTTGTTATCAAAAGAACAATAAGAAATCAAAAAATAAATATCATTATCCAGGAGGGCTTGAAAACTAAAGTTAAATCTCATCTGAAGAAAACTTGAAAGCTAAATTGAACTTCCTAAAGGTGAAACTTATGCTTAATCTCATTATCTAATGAAGGTCTTAAAACTAAGTCCATTATGCATGAGGGTCTTGAAAACTAAAAATTCAATCCCATTATCTAGGAGGGTCCTAAATGTTAAAATAAAATTCCATTATCCAGGAGGGTCCAAAGGGTTCCTCCAAAATATGAAATTCCTGCCCTTGTTTCAACCAATGAAAATCTTATTAGTTTTAAATGTGGTGGTTAGTTTGTGACATTCTTGCTAATGGTGACCTTTCCACTGTCATGTTTTGTTTCGATTGGCTGCCTTGGGTTGGCAAAGAATTATTTGACCTTCTGATCAAACCTCAACCACAGAACCCTGAATGACCCGAGCACCTAAACCTCATCTGGATGTTTTGACTTTATGTCCTTCCCATTTGAACCTCGAAGTTCACAAAAATGCTCGACCACCTGAACTTCCACTAACAACTTATTTTCCATTTTGCATCATGCTATTTCTTGTATGCTTTGGCTAAAATTTGCTTTGTGCAATTTGAAACTTGGTAATAAGCTTTAAAATCCTTTTTTGCTCTCTTAACAAGACTAAAATTGGAAAATACTTAGAGAAGTAGAACACAAAGAAATGAAATGCAATGACTTCGAGAGTTAGGAATAAAGAAGAAAATTCGACACATGATTGTTTGAAGAAAAAAAAGTAAAGAGACTTATCTGAGCGAAGCAACTGTACTAATGCTTATGACATGCATTTCAAATTAATCAACCCAGACCATTCACCTTATCATATTTCATTTAGCGCCCCATCTTCATACTTCAAAATTGGGATTTTCTATAATCCAATCTTTCAACAAAATCACGAGCATCATTCGACTTGTAGTGCCCTAATGGGTTTTCACCAATAAACCTCTCTTATTCTCTTATATCTCGACTCACCGTTTCCTTACGGTGCCCGCGAGAGTTTTCACCAATAAGACTCTCTCTTTTTAGTTTTCTCTTATCTTTGCATCGCATTATGGTGCCCGCGAGGGTTTTCACCAATAAGACTCTCTCATTTATTCATTTGTCCTTGTGTAGAATAGAGTGTTGCCCCTGATGTGAACCATACATCTATCTTGCTTGGCTTGGAATTCTCAAAGATTGATCGGAAGGTCATTCTTTGGACAGTAATATAGACTTTTGGATAGGGTTAGAAAGAAAGGATATCATAAACCCTCAAAACAACTTAACTTGGTTTAGAATAACAATTTTTGGAAACGGTTGTTTTACAGAACCGCAACTTCTGCACCAGTTTCCTTGTCTGGGGACTTTTGAATTTTATTTTGATGGGTCCAAATCATGAGGCTGCCTATGTATCCTTGAAAGGAATCAGGTTGAACGTAGTTCATGAAATAAAAGATAGATACAATTTTTCGATATTCAAAATTTTCATAAAATAAAAACATTCTGATTTTTCCTATATTACATTGACTCAATCTTATAGATTTAAAAATATAAATTAATATACTCCAAACAAACTGCAATACAGACTTGAAAGTGGACTAACAGACTTCAAAAGAAACTAAAATATAGAATTGAAAAATAAAATAAAAAATACATAAATGCCTCAACTACTGCTCCATCGGCTGCGAGACATCGTTCAATCTCACCACAGGCATACGCACCATATCTTTTTAGAGGAAAAATAGTTCATCCATGATCTGACGGACAAAAATCATAACTGCAGCGAAGAACATGGAGCTGGTCATTTTCTCACATTCGTTGCACTTCATCACAATATAGTCAGCAATCCTTCTAATCTTCTTCGTGATGATGCATTTATCCTATAGAAGACGTCTAATCTGTTGAGATCTAGCCTCTAGAACTTGTGTGGTTGTTTAACTTTGCTCTTTTAATTGTTGTAGGTCCTCTTCTAGTTGTGTCATCAAGGCATAACAGCGTTCTCTTTCTGCTTTGAAGTTCTTTGCTTGCTTGATCATTTCGCTCTCAAGGACATTAATCTTTTTCTTCAACCCCATGATTCCTTTGTCATATTTTTCCTTCAACTATTGAACGAAATGTGCCCGTTCCTCTGCATTCCTGGCCAACTTCGCTCGGGCACTTGCTAGCTCACCCCCGATCTTTTCAAAATCAAACACATAGTCGCATACTTTTCACCTAAGGCTGTCTATATGTTTCTCATCCTTTTCACTTTTGGTAGGATTCTCAGCTGCTATCTTCATCTTCTAGATTTGCTAGAGGGCGCCATTTTCTTTGTCTAACCTTTTCTTTTCACCCTCGTACGCAGCGGCTTGCAAAATACTCTCAAACTAAAGATCTGTGACTTTCTTTTCCAACTTGCTTATGTTGGCTCTGTACTCATTTTCTTTGGTCAACGAGGCCAATTGTTCCTGCGACACTTGAACAAATTCATGGATGTGTGGACTTTTGGTTGGCCTTTTAGGTTTGGCCCTTGTAGTGTTCTTCTTTGTATACTAAGCAAGATATACGGGCAAGACCTCTCCTTTGGACAAGTCATGCACTAGAGTGTTTGCTGTTAAATACTGGCACTCATTCCAAATATGACGAACTACTTCTTCATGAAATTGGCCATCAGAGCGGACTAGATTGCATGAACACTAAGATCTTCATCGGGGTGCACTACCTGGCATTTTCATAACTGTCTCTTCACCTGGTATGGGGCATAAGGCTAGATTCCTCGAAGGCCTATTAGGAGGAATTAAGGACCGGTGGCAGGCATATAAATAATTTTTTCAACAGGAAGCCAACCCACTTTCCACTCTATTGGCCCTGCTGTTATGGAACAAAGGCGGGATATCCAATCTCCAACCCCTTCTGGCAGTTTGAACCCTGAAACCCTTCTGTCGAACTCTTCAATGCAATTTTTTCCTATAGATTCGTAATTCACATATCGAGGACGACAACAAAGATGCTCAATCATCCACATTTGTTGTAGAAAATTTCACCCTTTGAAACAATCCGCTTTGGCTTTGCGGTCGTGAAAGCTCGGAATATATCAGATACTATCATAGGGGCGAGGGTGCTCTTGGCATTAGTAACAAAAACATTGATGACTCCAGCTACATACAGATCAATATTCCCATCCTTCTGGGAAAACACTAGAAGACCTAAGAAGCGCACCATAAAAGTGAAACACCTATGCTCTTTCCATTTTGATCGGTTCCCTTTGCTATAGATTCCACTTTCCGAGTTGTCAAATACCCTAACATGCCCGTACCACTGGAATATGAAGCATAGAGTGGAAAAACCAACTGCCAAATCTGCATACTGGACCTGCATGCTTATTTCAAATCCAAAAACTTGTGAGAGCTGACGGTCTTTGGAGTGACCAGGTATTTATTTCTTAGACCTTCGGTACTCCCTTTGTAACCTGCTATCTCTTCCAAAGTAGGTGTGAGTTCAAAGTCTGATAAATTCAGAACGTTATAAGCTGGGTCTCAAAATATCACTAGTCCCCTTATTATGTCTCCTCTAGGCTTGATTTTAGTTATCTAGTGAGCCCTCCCCCCCTCCCCCAAGTAAAGGTTGACCATATCTCGTTCTTGCTCACCCACATCTTCTCACCACATGAGTAGTTCCAACGGAATCTTGGACATGACCTTCACTGGTAAATTTGGACTCGTGCTCATTCTGCATATTTAAATTAATGGGATTGGTTTAAAGACAAAGTGAATCTTATTTGAAAACTGATAAAAGGATTATTTCACAAAAAACCAAATAAATCAGGTATATATTTTTGAATACGACCCTTCATCACTTCGAAATGGAAGTTCTTAGGGCCGTGTTCACTAAATGGCCAAAATTGACAAAGAGATCGTCGGTGGCTATTCTTGTAAACCAGCTTTCCGGTGTCCCCTTGGGACATTCGGCTATTTAGACAAAAACGGCATCACCCACTTATTTATGAAAAGAATAACGACACTTCATTTTGTTTCAAAATTCTTCAATAGCGGGACTCGACCCCGTGAAGGTTGCCTACGTATCCCGTATCTGGTGAGAATTAAACTCGCATAGTCGGCCAGTTTTGACACGACGAGGAAAAATATAAACCATTTTGGACTACTCTTTCCTTTCTCAAGAAATATCTTTTTCCCTTTTACAAGAATTTTTTTTTCTCTTCTTTTTTTTTTCAAAATTTGGTAGAGTTTCAGGATATTTTGAACATTATTATTTTTGGAAACCGGTGAAATCCTTTCTCATACCTCAAACTTGGTTTTTCTGTGATTTTCTACGTAATCCAGAAGCCACTCAACATGCAAGCTGAAACAAATGAATGCACAGGTAGCACGTAAAAATGCATCAAGTTGGTCTTTTATTTTCGGATACACCTATCCCAGAAGGACCCAACCCTTGTGGTGAGTCCCCAAAGTTAAATGCACATGATGCAGCCCACGTTCCTACTAGGGATCCGATATGAGGCTGTGTTGTTCTTGACATGGCTTACCCGAGCAGACAACTCGAGTTTTCTTTTTGGGGGGAGGGGAGGGGGGAAGGAGGGGGAAACATACCGGTAACCAAAAGATCATCCGACTTTGCAACTTGCCCCAACCTCGTTCTAAATCATTCAATGACACTAATAGAGAAGAAGTCACACCAACGTGCACTTCCCAGAAAATTAGAAGAGAGGGGTTTTGTAGCAGTTTATATACAGTTCAAATAATATCAATGCGGTAAAAAGCAACATTTAACATATTAGGCCCAAACATGTAAATAAAATCAGATAATAAATAAAAGCCAAATATAACAATTATTCTAAGCTCGAATTCTTGAACCCAGAACTAGAGATTATGGGTTTGTTTCCCAGTGGAGTAGCCAGAACTGTCACACCTCCTTTTTCTACCACGAAAGAGGTATTAGGGAGTTTTTCCAATTAAAGTGATAAAATCAAAACAGGATTTTTTATTTATTCAGAGTTTCCACTTAGGATATTTATGGTATCCCAAGTCACCGAATTAGAATCCCTAGTCGAGGATGTTTGACTCTATTTCAGTCCGCAAAATACAAAAATCAGGATAAGAAATTCTATTAACCCGGAAGAAGGTGTTAGGCATTCCCGAGTTTCGTAGTTTTAGTACAGTTTCTCAACTGTCATTTTTGACCTATGTATCTGACTAATTACATATTTTAATCCTATTGTGCATTTTAATCTTCGACCACTTTTAATTACTAACGGAATTATTCTGGAACAAGTTACGATTATCGTAAATTTATTTGTTTGGTACACATTGCAAATCGTGTCACGGGAACCATACTCACGCTCTACAACATGTTTAATTTATAAAACATTATTAGTTGATATGGATGGGTCACATAAATGTACCCCGAATTAGAAAATTATGTACCATAACAACGTCACGGGAATCGTATCCATCACTATGATGATTTCTTATAATCGTTCCTAAAGTAAACTATGAATATTTAAAGTGTTCTATGCACTAAGTTATAAAATTAATATGAGGGCCATAGATTAGTTGATTCAATTATGAAGGACACACCTCAATTTATTTTAAAAGATTTTACTCCACTAAAGCAGATTGTAGATGTTCAAGAACTAATTGAACATTAAATATCACAAATACACTACGAAAACCGTACCCGTAATTGTGATGATTTAAGTATTTAATTAATACAAAACTAAGGGTGCTCCGCCTATTTCTTAAGCTTGTTCGTACATTAGTTTCAATCAGAAGAAACAATGAAAGGGGATCAAATGAAAATAATTCCAAATGACATCAAGGACTTTTAAAATAAAGATGAGCTCAATGTCATACTCACGAGTGCATTTTTTTGAATCACAAATGGACAAAACTAGAATAATTATAATAGGCCCATGGCACGACAACGGCACGACAATTTCACAATTTCTGGGCGCGTTATCTGCAGTTTTTCCATTTTTACGATTTCGTTCATAGTGTCCTTTAGCAATTAAAAATCTAGTAACAGTGGAATTTGACCGAAAGTATTAAATCTGTTAAATCATGATCAAATTTCATAGCTATAAATAGATAATCGAAAGTTTCCTGGATTTAAATACATTTGTAACGAGTTGGCCCATCGTTTTAAGAATTAACGCTCCAATCTCACATTAACTACTTTCCTCGTGTTTGTCTCTGCTATTTTGATTTGCCGGGATGTTTGGTTTTGAGTTTTGGAGTTTTTTGGAACACTTACTCCCTAAAAGAGATCTTAAGCTATATAATTTGGACCGTAGTCAGAGCAGTATGAAGACGGCCTCAGAATGGAATTTCGTCGGTTCCGTTAGGCTTGTTGTGTGATTTTGGGCTTAGGGGCGTGTTTGGATTGTGTTTTGGAGCTCTGTAGCTACTTATGGCTTGAAATGGCGAAAGTTGAATTTTTGAAGTTTACGGTTCGATAGTGAGAATTTGATATATGGGTCAAATTGAAATTTCGAAAGTTGGCATATCTCCATACCGTTGAATGTGACGTGTGTGCAATGTTTCAGATCATTGGGGCAAAGTTTGATGGGCTTTTAGATCGAAAGCGTAATTTGAGAGTTTTTGAAGTTCATAGGCTTGAATTCGATGCTAATTGGTTGATTCGATATTGTTTGAGGTGTTTTACAGATTTATATTAATTTGAACAGTTATATTAGACTTGTTTGTGCTTTTGGTTGAGGTCCAGGGGACCTCGGAGTGATTTTATGGTTGACGGAAAGATTTGGACTTTGGAGTTGCAGCTGAAACTTATGACTACTATCATAACCACTTCCGCGGTTGAGAGGCCGCAGGTGCAACTCCGCTAGATCCCTAATCAAGCTGCAGAAGCGGCAAAGAGGAAGAAGAGCTGAAACCGCAGAATCGGAAGGTGTACCGCACCTGCGGGAGCAGATGCAGATTCTGGGTCACAGGTGCGGTGAATGGGATTTAAGTGGAAACCACAGAATCAGTTCCCTTGACCCTAGAAGTGGTTTTGCAGATGCGGAAATTGACCGGCAGATGTGGATTTGCTGGACATAAAAAGTATTTCGAGGGTTTAGTTTCAAAAGTTAGAAATCTGATTTGGAGCTCTGGAGAGGGAAATTATGGGAGGATTTTGAAGAGGAAATCAGAGGGTAACGATTCCTTATCCTTTTCTAGTTGTATTCCCATAACCTAATATTAGTGTTTTTATTTAATTTCAGATTTGGGGTGAAAATTGGGGAAAAACTTTGAGAAGATTCTTAGACCTAAATTTCGAATTTCAATTAGGGATTTGACATTGGATTTGGATAACTTTTGTAAGGTTAGACTCGTGAGAGTGTGAGGATTCTTAATATGTAAATTTTACCAGATTCCGAGACATGGGACAGAGGGGAATTTTTGTTATTTTGCCTAATTTCGTGTATCAGCTTAGAATTTAATTAGAGAATCAGTTGTTTGAAGTGTTATTTACATTATGAAATTTACTTGAACAGATTTGTGCCATTTGGTGTCGAGTACTCGTGACAAGAACGTGGTTTCGGGTTCATTTTGAGCCAGTTCGAGGTAAATGACTTGTCTAACCTTGTGTAAGGGAACTTCCCCATAGAATTTGGTAATTGTTGATATTTGAAATGTCTCATTTGGGAGGTGACGAGTGAGTACTTGTGCTAATAGTTTAAAATCTGATTTTTATTAAGTAACTAAAATAGTGTTCCCTTTCCAGTTTACACTACTTGCAATTTAAGCATGCCGTTAGCTTAGGGAAGCATGTCTTATTGACTTAATTGCTTAGTTGCTCAACTGCATTATTTTGATTATGTGCAGCATGCTAGATTAGAAATACCTATTTTACCTTGGTGTAAAATTTTAATCGAAATGAGTATTCTTCGTATTGCTACTATGTATTTATATCTTGGACTACAAGATGGTATCTCGGGAGATCCCCCTGTATGTTTACTTTGAGACTACGGATTTGTATTCCAGGAGACCCCCTGCACTTTTATATTGGAACTACGGGGCTACACTCTGTAGATTCACCCTGTACTGGGTATTTACACTTGGGACTACGAGTCAGGATTTCGGTAGATCCCCGTGTATTATGAATTGGACTACGGGACAATCACCCAGGAGATCCATCAGATATTCATGAGTTGGATTACGGGACAATATCTCGGAAGATTCACTGGATATTTATATTTGGGACTACAAGACGGTATTTTTGGGGATCCCTGGTTGTTATCTTTGCGTTGAGCTGTATTCCTTTCCGTAAATATTTTATCTCTTTTATAGCCGTTGTTATCTTTCTATCCTGTGTTACTTCTTACTGTTGCACTTAATTATACTATTTTATTCTATACTGTTATAACTTGTATTTCATTTAACCTCATTTGGGCCTTGACCTTTCTCGTCACTACCCGAACGAGGTTAGGCTTGGCACTTACTGAGTACCGCTGTGGTGTACTCATGCCCTTTTTGTGCATATTTTCATGTGTAGATCCAAGTAATTTCACTTAGTCTTATCACAGTTGAGGTGATGCACTTTTATAGAGACTTCGAGGTATATCTGCCGCGTCCTTAGACCGAGGAGTCCCTTTCTATTCTCTGTGCTAGTATAGTCGTTATGTATTTTCCTTATTGATTGACATTTTTGGAGTTAGAGCTTTTTATGTACGCCCTTAGCGTGTTATTCATGGGGTTCCAGATTTTGGGAGTGTTAATTTGAGAATCTTGTACTATTGTATGCCATACGTTATATTAAATACTGTTTCGTTTTCTTATCTTAGTATTTAATTAATTTTTTTTCCACATTTGGTAGGCTTACCTAGTCGTAAAGACTAGGTGCTGTCACGATAGTTTAAGGATGGAAAACTGGGATTGTGACAAATTGGTATCAGAGCTCTAGCTTCACAGGAGTCATGAATCACAAGCCGATTTATTAGAGTCTCACGGATCGGTACAAATACGTCTGTACTTAACTGCAAGAGGCTATGTAACTGTTAGGAAAATTTCACTTCATTTGATTTCCTTGTCGTGCGAGATTTTGGTATCACAACTCTAGACTTCTGTCTTTTATTCTCTCATATATGGTGAGGAAACATGCTGCCCGAGATGATCAGGCACCCGTACCTCCCACCGGGCCCTTGATAGAGGCCGAGGATGCACACGCGCTGCAGCCAGAGCATGCACGAGCTACTATCGAGGAGCCACCAGTAGTTCTAGTCAGAGCCTAGGCACCTGATACATTTACTACTACTACTACTCTAGCACATAGTTCATGAGCATGTACACCACTTAGGCTCAAGTACGGTTTCTTCCCCTTATCACAGCTACATCCCAGGCCAGGGGAGGAGCGTAGACCCCCGCCATCCGCACTCTGGAGCAGTGAGTGCATGTGAATTGGGTCCCAAAGATTATTCCTGTACAGCCTGCAATTCAGATCAGCCCGAGGACAGGGCAGCAGTTTCCGAGGATAAGCTGTTGAGGATTGAGATGTTCAAGAAGTACAAGCCTCTTATATTCATTGGTCTAGTATCAAATGATAGTCTGGGATTTCTATATGAGTGCTATTGTATTCTCCGTACCATCGGTATATTAGGATCAAGCAGGGTTTTCTTCACTACTTTCTAGCTTTAAGGAGCCGCCTATGAGTGGTGACATACTTATGAGTCAGACAATCCAAATGAGGCAGCTTCTCTGACTTGGACTCAGTTTTTAGATATGTTTTTGAGAGAGTATGTTTCTTAGAGCCTCAGGAATGCATGGCGCACAGAGTTTGAGCATTTACGCTAGGGTTCTATGACTATCTCGAAGTATGTTGTCCGTTACATTAGCTTGGCTAGACATGCACCAACTTTGGTTTCTACCGTTCACGAGTGGGTTCTCTAGTTTATTGAGAGACGTATTCCCAGCATTAGGTCTAGCATGGCTCATGGGTTGGAGATGGATATTTTTTATTAGCAGGTGGTGAGCATTGCTGGGAGGATTAAAGGTATGCATGCTACGGATAGAGAGGAGAGGGAGGCCAAGAGGTCTCGAGAGTCAGGCCATTATTCTAGTGCCCATGCCCCAGTGGCAGGTTGTCATGGTGGGGGTTATATGGGTTGCCCCGTTCATTCAACTCTTGCAGCAGCAGTGGTATTCCAGCTCTTTCTAGGTGTCAAGCACCTCTAGTATCTTGTATGCCTCTTGTGCAGGGTGCTTTTAGCGATCCGTCTAGCATACCTGGCCAGAGCCAGTCTCAGCTGCCATATCCTTCCAGAGCTTGTTTTGAGTATTGGTGACATATGCCATATGGTGAAAGATTGCCTCGTGCTTAGGAGGGGTGCACCTCCACAGACTTCTCAGTCACAACGTGCCTTTCTAGGCTTTGGTTACGGCTCTAGTTTCTAACCCACCTACTTAGCCAGCTATAGGTACAGGTTAGAGAGGTAGAGGTCGCCCTAGAGGGGGAGGCCAGGTCAGATACTATGGCCTTCCTTCCTGTAATGAGGCGGTTGCCTCCGATTCTGTCATCACAAGTATTGTCTTGGTTTTTCACAGAATGCGCCGGTACTATTCGATCTAGGCTCCACTTATTCTTATATGTCTTCTTATTTTTCTCCGCATTTGGGTGTATCTCGGGATTCTTTGAGTTCCCATGTTTATGTTTATATTCCTGTAGAAGATTCCCTTGTTGTGGATCACTTTTATCGATCGTGTTTAATTTCTCTTAGTGGTTTTGAGTCCAGAGCAGATTTATTATTGCCCAACATAGTAGATTTTGATGTTATCTTGGGCATGGACGAGTTGTTGCCCCATTATGCTATTCTTGATTGTCACGCCAAAACCGTGATGCTGGCTATGCCAGGTGTACCACGTGTTGGGTGGAAATGTGCTTTAGATCACACTCCTAGTAGAGTTATTTCTTTCCGTAAGACTCAGCAAATGGTTGAGAAGGGGGTAACATGTTTCTATCTTATATGATAGATGTCAGTATTGATACCCTTACAGCTTATTCAGTCCTAGTAGTACCGGATTTCTCTAATGTGTTTCCAGCTGACCTTCCGGGCATGCCCTTTGATAGAGATATTGATTTTGGCATAGATCAGTTGCCAGACACTAAGCCCATTTCTATTCATCCATATCGTATGGCTCCTCCTGAGTTGAAGGAGTTGAAGGATAATTGATAGGAATTTCATGACAAAGGTTTTATTCTGCCAAGTCTATCACCTTACAATGCTCTTGTCTTGTTTGTGAAGAAGAAGGATGGTCTATGCGTAAGTGCATTGATTATCGCCAGTTGAAAAAAGTTACAGTGAAGAACCGTTATCCTTTGCCTCGTATCGATAATTTATTTAGCCAGCTACGGGGCACACGAGTATTTTCTAAGATTGATTTGCATTCAGGTTACCATCAATTGAAGATTCGGGAACCAGATATCCTGAAGACTACTTTCAGGACTCAATATGGTCATTACGAGTTCGTTGTTATGTCATTTGGGCTCCAATTCCCCAACAGCCTTTATGCATTTGATATACAGTTTGTTTCGACCATATCTTGACTAGTTTGTCATTGTCTTTATTGAGGATATTCTAGTATAATCCGGAGTAGGGAATATCATAGGCAGCTCGAGGACAATGCTTCAAACTTTGAGGGAAAAGAAGTTATATGCAAAGTTCTCAAAATGTGAGTTTTGGTTAGATTCCGTGGCATTCTTAGGACACGTGATTTCTAGTGAAGGGATAAAGGTGGATACGAAGAAAGTGGAAGCAGTGCAGAGTTAGCCCAGACCATTCTCAGCTGTAGAGATCTACAGTTTTCTTGGCTTGGCGGGTTACTACTGTCGATTTGTTGAGGGGTTTTCATTTATTGCGGCACCTATGACAAGGCTGACCCAGAAGGGTGTTCTGTTCCAGTAGACAGAAGAGTGTGAGGCGAGCTTTCATAAGCTCATGACAGCTTTGACTACAACCCTAGTTTTGATATTACCTATAGGTTCGGGGTCTTACACTGCCTATTGTGATTCCTCGTGGATTGGCCTGGGAGCGGTATTGATGCAGGAGTGGTAGGGTGATTTCCTACACATCCAGTTAGTTGAAGGTACATGATAAGAATTATCCTGTCCATGATCTCGAGTTCGCTAATGTTGTTCACGCCTTGAAGTTCTCATTATTTGTACGGTGTGCCTAGTGTGGTTTATACTGATCACCAGAGTTTGCAGTATATGTTCAACAAGAAGGACCTTAATTTGCATCATAGGAGATGGCTAGAGCTGTTGAATGACTATGATATCACTATTCTGTATCACCCGGGCAAGGCCAATATGATGGACAATGCTTTGAGCCATCAGGTAGAGAGTTTGGGGAGCTTAGCTTATTTAGCATTAGCAGAGAGACCCATGGCGATGGATGTTCAGGCCTTAGCCAGCCAGTTTGTGAGATTGATTATTTCGGAGCCCAGTCGGGTTCTAGCTTGCGTGGTCTCTTAGTCTTCATTGTTTGATCGTATCTGGGGGCATTATTTTGATAAACCTCATTTGCTTGCCCTCAAGGACAAGGTTTTACATGGCGATGCCAGAGATATGACTATTGATGATGGCATGGTATTGAAGATGTAGGGTTGGGTTTGTGTACCCAATGTTGATGGGATTCAGGAGTTGATTCTAGATGAGGTCTATAGTTCGTGGTATTCCATTCATCTAGGTGCCGCAAAGATGTACCATGATTTAAGGCAGCACTATTAGTTGAGGGGGATGAAAAAAATATAGTTGGGTTTGTATCTTGGTGCCTCAATTGTCAGCAAGTGAAGTATGAGCACCAAAGATCGGGTGGGTTGTTCACCAGATAAAGATTACAGAGTGCAAGTGGGAAATGATCACCATGGACTTCATAGTTGGACTCCTACAGGCTTTGAGGAAGTTTGATGCTATTTGGGTGATTGTGGATCAGCTGACCAAGTTCATGCACTTCATTCCTGTGTGTATTACCTATTCTTTGGAGCATTTGGGAGAGATTTATATCCAGGAGATTGTTCGTCTGTATGGTATTCCAGTTTCTATCATTTAGATAGAGTTACTCAATTCACATTGTGGTATTGGTGGGCCGTTCAGCATGAGTTGGGTACTCGGGTGTAGTTAAGTACATCATTTCATCCTTAGATGGACGGACATTCTGAGCATACTATTCAGATTCTTGAGGATATGCTCCGTGCGTGTGTGATTGAGTTTGGAGGGTCATAGGGTTACTTCTTTCCATTAACCAATCCAACATTCAGATGGCACCGTATGAGGCTTTATATGGTACGCGGTGTAGATTCTCGGTGGGCTGGTTTAAGCCCGGTGAGGCTAGATTATTGTGCACAGACATGATTCAGGATTCTTTGGAGAAGGTTAAGGTGATTCAGGATAGACTCCGTACATCCCAGCCTAGACAGAAGAGTTACGTAGACCGGAAGGTTTGTTATTTTTTCTATATGGTTAGAGAACGGGTCTTTCTTTGTGTTTCACCTATGAAGGGCGTTATGATATTTGGGAAGAAAGGAAGTAGAGTCCGAGGTTTATTGGCCCTTTTGAGATATTGCAGCATGTTTGGGAAGTTGTTTATGAGGTCGCCTTACTCCCATCTTGGCAGGAGTTTATTCAATATTTCATGTTTCTACGCTCCGGAGGTATCATGGTTATCCGTCGCACATGTTGGATTTCAGTTCAGCCCAGTTGGACAAGGATCTATCTTATGTTGAAAAGCCAGTGCAATATTGGACAGACACGTTAGAAAGCTGATGTCAAAGAACATTTCATCAATGAAGGTTCAGTGGCGGGGTCAGCCGATCGAGGAGGCAAACTTGGAGATCGAGCAAGATATGCACAGTCGTTACCCTTATCTTTCACTACTTCAGGTATGTCTCTATGCTCGTTCAAGGACAAATGATTATTTAAGTGTAGGAGGATGTAACAACCCGGTCGATATTTTTTCAGAATTAATGCCCCGATCCCATATTAACTACTTTCCTATGTTTGTTTCTGCTATATTGATTTGTCGGAATGTTTGGTTTTGCATTTCTGAGTGTTTTGGGACACTTCGTCCCTAATAGAGAGCTTAAGCTTTAAAATTTGTACCGTAGTCAGAGAAGCGTGAAGACAGCCTCAGAATAGAATTCTGTTGGTTTAGTTAGCTCCGATGTGTGACTTCAGGCTTAGGGGCATGTTCAGATTGTGTTATGGAGGTCTGTAGCTAATTTAGCCTTGAAATGCCAAAAGTTGAATTTTTGAAGTTTATGGTCTGATAGTGAGATTTTGATATCGAGATCGGATTGGAATTCCGGAAGTTGGAGCACCTCCGTAGTGTAGAATGTGATGTGTGTGCAAATTTTAGATCATTCAGACGAAGTTTGATAGAATTTTTGATCGAAAGCGTAATTTGAGAGTTTTTAAACTTCTTAGAATTGAATTCGATGCTAATTGGTTGACTCGATGTTATTTGAGGTGTTTTGATGATTTGTATAAGTTTTAGTAGTGGTAGTAGACTTGTTCGTGCTTTTGGTTGAGGTCTCGGGTGCCTCGAAGTGATTTCGGATGGCTGGCAAGAAGATATAGAATTTGGAATTGCAGCTGAAGCTTATGACTGTTGTCATAGCCGCAGAAGCGGCCAAGAGGAAGAAGAGCTGAAACCACAGAAGCGGAACGTGTACCACACCTGCGGAAGCGCAGATGCAGATTCTGGGTTCGCGAAGGAGATATAAGTGGAAACCATAGAAACAATAAACTTGAACCCATAAACGCTTTTGTAGATGCGGAAATTGAACGGCAGATGCGGATTTGCTGGACACAAAATGAGGATTTCGAGGGTTTATTTTCAATAGTTAGAAATTTGATATGGAGCTCGAGACAATGCATTTTTTGGAGAATTTTGAAGAGGAAATCAGTGGGTAACGATTCCTACTCCCTTTCTATTTGTATTCTTATAGTGTAATCTTAGTCTTATCATTTAATTTTTGATTTGGGGTGAAAATTGGGGGAAAATTTGGAGAAGGTTCTTAGACCTAAATTTCGAATTTTGATTGGGGATTTGACATTGGATTTGGACAATTTTGGTATGGTTAGACTCGTGAGTGTGTCAGTATTATGAATATTTAAATTTTACCCAATTTCGAGACATGGGACCGAGGTGCATTGTGGTTATTTTACCTAATTTTGTGTGTTATCTTAGAATTTAATTATAGAATCAGTGGCTTGAAGTATTTTTTACATTATGCAATTGAATTGAATTGATTTGGGCATTTGGAGTGTAGTACTCGTGGCAAAAACGTGGTTTCATGTTTATTTTGAGCCGGTTCGAGGTAAGTGGCTTGTCTAACATTGTATAAGGAAACTCTCCCTTAGGATTTGGTAATTGTTAATATTTGAAATGCCTTTTACGTGAAGTGACGAGTGTGTACTTGTGCTAATTGTTGTAAATCTAGGTGTCATTAAGTAACTCAAATAGTGTTCCTTTTCCTGTTTAAATTACTTGCAATTTAAGCCTGCTGTTAGCTTAGGGAAGCATGCCTAATTGACTTAATTGCTTATTTTATCAACTCCTTATTCGGATTATGTGCAACATGCTAGATTAGAAATGCCCGTTTTACCTTGGTATGAAATTTGAATTGAATTGAGTATTCTTCGTATTGCTGTTGTGTACTTATATTTGGGACTACGGAACGGTATCCCGAGAGATTCACCTGTATGTTTACTTTGGGACTACAGATTTGTATTCTGGGAGACCCCCTGCATTTTTATATTGAAACTATGGGACTGCACCCGGTAGATTCCCCCAGTATTAGGTATTTACATTTGGGACTACAGATTGGGATTTCGGTAGATCCCTGTGCACTATGAGTTGGACTACGGGACGGTATCCCGAGAGATCCACTAGATATACATGAGTTGGATTACGGGACGGTATCCCGGAAGATCCGCTGGATATTTATATTTGGGACTACAGGACGATATTATGGGAGGTCCCCAGTTGTTATCTTTGCGTTGAGCTATATTCCTTTCCGTAAATATTTTTTCTCTTTTATAGTTGTTGTTGTTATTTCTATCCTGTATTACTTCTTACTGTTGTACTTAATATCTTATTCTATTTTGTTATACCTTGTATTTCATTTAACCTCAGTATGGCCCTGACATTCCTCGTCACTACGCGATCGAGGTTAGGGTTGGATCTTACTGAGTACCGCTGTGGTGTACTTATGACCTATTTTGGTGCATGTTTTTATTAGCAAATTCAGGTAATTCCACTAAGTCTTATCACACTTGAGGTGAGGTGCTTTTGTAGAGACTTCGGGGTATATCTGCCTTTCTAATCTCAGTACTATGACCAATTATGTCCGTTTCTAATCTCAGTACTATGACTTATTCTGTCCCTTTCTAATCTCAGTACTAGTATAGCCTTTCTGTATTTTTCCTTGTTAATTGACATTTCTAGTGTTAGAGCTTTTTATGTAAACTCTTAGCTTGTGATTCATGGGATTTCAGATTTTGGAGTGTTAAGTTGAGAATTGATGATACCCAATTTTTTCCTATATATTTTTTATATGCAAATTAACTTCAAAATAACATATATACTCATATGTAAGCATATTAAACAATTTATTATTTTTTTCATAATTTTAAGGGCTTTTTCAATCAATGTATTTCCCTTTTTTATATGTGAAACCCGATAATCATTTTCAGAATTATTATTTTTGGAAAATCATCTATTGAATTTTCATATTTATGCTACAATATAGCTAAAATAATTTTTTCATATTTTTACAAATTTATTTAGTATTTTTCAAAGCCACGATACTAGCCTCTTTTAAGATTTAATTGCGTTCATATTCATAAAATCAAGTCCTATAATTTTAAACTGTCAATTATATGTTGTAAATCATTTTATTACTTTTAGTTTATTTCTAAAAATTATTTTACAATTTTTGTAATTTTTAAAGTAGAAAATTGGCTATTTAAATAATAGCCCAACTACATTTCAATTATAGCCTAAATCGACCCCAATTTATACCCAATTAAACCCACTGGAACAAGCCGAAAACCCAATTTCATAAATCGACCCACTTACCCGATTTAATCGATGCCATTGATCATTAAGATCAACTGCCAATACTTGTCCTTTCCATTTTTAACCTCAAATGACCCCTTACCCTACCCTATTTTTGACCTACCACCGCCTTTGAATCCCTCTTTTCTCTCAACTCTCACTGAAACTCTCATGAACCCTAGTCGCCGCCATTTAACCCCACCCTAATATCTACCTAATCCATAGCCTCTCATAGACATTTGGAACATATACAACCCTCTATGGCTTTTGGGTGTTTGTTTTTATGATTTCATGGCAAGTCCTTGAAGGAATCTGGTCTAATCCTACTCGATTGTTGTCATGACCTTTCTCCGGCTATTCATGGCATTTTTATGGCCGATCCTTGACTTTTCTGGTTAGATTATTAACTTTCGAGATCTTTCTCATTTCTTTTAGGTTTTCTGAAACCCTAATCTCTATGACTTTCCGATTTCTTTTAGATCTATCTTAGATCTGTGCTTACCATGAACTTTTTAAGTGTTTTCTTGAAAGTTCTTCAAATTTTCTTTCAGAATGACTCTTCCTTCTTCCAACGATTAGGGGTTTCCTTTAAGTTTTTTTCTCTAATATTAATGTTGTTTGATGATTTTGATATTTGCTCATGTTGTTCTTCTATCTATTTCAGTATGTTAAAAAACCCTAGTTTTTTTACTCTTATCCGAGTTCTAGAAATTGTCTATTTAAATGTGTACTTGCTTGATTAATTTTTTTGTTCTTGTTTGACTTATTTGATTTTGCGTTTTATCAACTTTTAAACTCGATTATTGTCAAAACACCCTAGGTCTTTTGGTCTGAGACTGTTTGTTTGAAAGTATACTTAGCTCGATTAAGGGTTCCTTATTTCAGACTCTCTTTCCTTTATGTGACTTATCTGGTTTTGAGTTTTACAATCTTTTTAGCTCAACTATTGTTGAAACCCTAGCTTCTCAAAAGGTTTTCTCACTTGTTACTATGAGACCTTACTTACTTCTAATTTCTCTTACTTGATACTATGTTCTTCTTCACTATTGATTGTATGTGACTACTTGAGCTACTTGATTGCCGAGCCTTGAATATTTTTTCTTAGTACTGAATCCTTGCCTATTTCTGCCACTACTATATGGTTGTGCTATATCTTTTGCCAATATAATGGACCTCGCATGTCTGAGGTTTCTGTTCATTCTATTTATATGCAGAAGTTTCTTCCTTGATTGATCTTGATAGTGGGACTGATTGCAAAAGTTTTCTTACAAGCCATAATTTTTACTCATCTGTTTAACGTTAATTGATTCCTTTCCTTTGTTATTATATTTTACCTCACTAAATCTTTTTCAAAATAAGCTTATTTTCGTCCTTAGACTTGATTGTTTGCTTCATGATTTTACTAACCCTTTTATGGCAATAATCAATCTATCCCAAACTGATTTTCTTTCCTTAATTAAAGCCTAGTTATGCCCATTAATCCATAATTCCTAAATTAAGGGAATCACTTGAGTTGATTGATTCTGACTTGTGATTATTTTCACGTTTGTGATAGGACATTATTTATTACCTTATTTTTAGTCTTTTTCATAAGCTATAAATACCCACCCGCTCTTCTTTCAAACATACGAAATATATGAGTTCAGAACTCACTTCACTCAAAACTCTCTCTTTTCTCTGTTTGTGCTACTGCCTTGTCTAACCTGTTAAAAGCAAAGGCTAGGCTGTGAGAATTTGCTTACTTTTTCTTTCTGCACTTTGTTTCTACTGGTATGTCCTAAGTAATTTTCAAGCATCATCAACAACACGTTTTGTACTTGTTTCAATTTCTTTCATGCTTGTCCACTTCTACTAATGTTTCTGCAATCAAGATACAAAAACTAGCATGTGGCAATGTGTCCCCTTACCTTGTTTAAGTTAATGCTCTCCCATGTGTATGAATCCCAAACCCCACATCCCTTCTTTGTGTTTGTATTTTTTGGCTAGTTTGTGAGCATGCCCGCATAATCTATTGCTATGCATGTCCAAACTTGACCCCTCCTAGGGTCGTATGCTTCATGCAATATATTCCCAAAACCCCCGACCCTTTTGTGTAACTACTGATTCTATGTACTACTGTTTTGATATCACCCTTATTACTTACTATATCCCAGTCCAATTTTAAATAAATCATTGTATTTTTCACATTCACTATATTCCTAGAACCTAAGTTCTGCCCCTCTTGTGTGAGCCTCGCCTTGGGACCTTGAGCTCCCTCTGAACTTGAACGCATAAGGGCTGGCCGTTCCATACTGCACTCATCTTTATCTGGTTATGCAAACTTGGGTGTAAGCACTATTAGATAATACGCTTAACGCTAGAGGGGGGTGAATAGCGTTAGGATAAAAATTAGTGTAAACTTGCGGAATTTAAAATTTGCAGGAAATAAATAAGTGCGATAAATAAGAAGGAACACACCGAAGTATTCTGGTTCACCACAACCCGTGGCTAGTCCAGTCCCCGAGAGACTCTCTCGAGATTTCCACTAACTTGTCAAGCTTCCGGGTGCTTATCAAACCTACAACTTGAGGACACAAGCCTCAACACCTTTGCTCGGAGATACAACACTCCAAGACTTCAACCAAAGGAAACACAAGTTCCTTCACAACTTGAGGACACAAGCCTCAACTACCTTTTCTCGGAGATACAACACTCCAAGACTTCAACCAAAGGAAACAGAAGTTCCTTCACAACTTGAGGACACAAGCCTCAACTACCTTTGCTCGGAGATACAACACTCCAAGACTTCAACCAAGGAAACACAAGCTCCTTCTTACAACAAGAGAATAACAATTCTCTTCAAGTGAACAAAACACTAAGCACTCAAACAAGACACTCCTTAATGAGTAGATATGAGTAAAAGAATACGCTCAAGATCACAACGACTTTGAACAATATTTTGACTCTCAAAAACTTATGTAATGAATATAAAATAAAAAGCAATAGAGTATGCAAGCTTTAGCAGTTGAATGATCAGTTGTTGTGTGTTACTGTGTACTCAAAAGACTGAATTTAAGCTGTATTTATAGTTGAAAAACTTGGCCTTATCGTTGCCTAATTGCCAATTAAGAACTGCTGATTTTACTCTGTGACAATCGATTGTCAAGAAGCCATAATCGATTGTTTGCCAATCGTTCCAAAAATCAATCCCAGATTTTACGCTTCACAATCGATTATCTAAGATCAACAATCGATTATTGGAAACGTTCAAAAATCATTTCCAGATTTTACGAAAAACAATTGATTATACAAAATCAATAATCGATTATTCAGCAATGTTCAAAAAATTCTTTTCAGATTTTAATTTCAACAATCGATTGTACAAAATCAACAATCGATTATTCAGCAACGTTCAAAAAATCTTTTCCAGATTTTAATTTCAACAATCGATTGTACAAAATCAACAATCGATTACCTAACAGTATTTGAAAATATTTTGGCAACGGTTAGTTATACAATCGATTATACTAAGCTAACAATCGATTATATACCAGTCTTGAAAAATCAATTTAGACACTGCCTCGTGACAATCGATTGTTATATACTCACAATCGATTATTTAATAACTTTGAAAAAGTCTGGAAGACACTGTCTCAATACAATCGATTGTCATATGTTCACAATCGATTATTTTGTGACTTTGAAAAATCTGATGGACACTGTCTCTTCACAATCGATTGTCATTAACTTCATCAATCGATTATTTTGAGCGTTGAAAAACTTTGATGGACACTGCCTCATCACAATCGATTGTCATAAGGTTCACAATCGATTGTCATGCAGGTTTGAAAACCCTGATGCTCACTGCCTTAACACAATCGATTGTCATTAGTTCACAATCGATTGTCATGCAGTCTTGGCTTAACATAATCGATTATCATAAGTGCATAATCGATTATCTTAGTCCAGATTTTTGAGGCATGTTTAAAAATCATGTTGACTAAAGTAAATATGCATGATTTAAAATCATTTAGCATTAAATTAAATATGCATGATTTTGTAAAAATAATTTTACGAGAGAAGCCATGTCATGAGTCAAGTTTTCGGATCAAGATCACAATTAAGAACGGCTCATGTAAAACTATAAAACTTGGTCTTGTGCTTGAATCTCGTTATATACCAATTGTGCGCTTGTACTTGAACTTCGTCATATGTCAATTTGCGCTTGTTTGTCATTCATCAAAACCTACACATATGAACACACGTTTTAGTATAATGCTTTGAGAACGTGTTTCCAACAATTTCCCCCCTTTTGATAATGGCAAACTTTAAGCGGGATATGCATATTAAGCAATTCATAATGATGATTCAAGACAAGAAAAGATATGCAACAAGTATGCAATTAGTTCCCCCTCAATTTATCTATTCCCCCTCAATTTAAGCTAATAAGAATTGAGAGTGCATACCCGTTATCTTCCCCCTTTTGCCATTAGCAAAAAAAATGTAATAAGATGGCAAGGATTGAAAAACTTGTTTATTTATTGAAAATAATACGGGTACATAATGGGAACAATACAAACATAGAACAATGGAAAGACAAATAAAGAAATTATTCATCATCATTTCCCGCCTCATCGTCCGGCACTGCTTCAAAGGGAACAAGACCGGCATATGGATAATGAACATGGTCAAAATATCCATGGATCTCATGTGTCAATTGACTGACAGAGGTGGTCAATGAAGCAATTTGGTCGGAAATGGATTGAAGAGTAGGTTCTTGAGGCTGACGCGACCGACGAGTTGGAAGAGGAGTAGGAGCTACATGATCTCCGTCATGGGGAAAGGAGGATTCTGAAATTTCCCACTTCTTGCTGCTCTTTTTGAGAGGACCGATGGAAGTGTTGAATCCGCAAGCTTCAAGAAGATTCATAATAAGGAGGGCATAGGGAAGAGGTCTATCATCTCCGATGGCGTCACGCATGTGAATCTTGACGAACTTACACCAATTGATGTGAGCTCCGGTTATAATTGCATGCATGAGCTTAGCGTCTTCTTGGGAAAGAGTGGTGTGATTATGCTTCCGAGGTTTGAGGACTCGGGTGATGAAATAGAAAATCAAACGATACTCGGGGAGCATTCCCGTGATAATAGGACGCCGAGTGGATAGATTAGGATCATAAGATGTAATACCTATTTGGTTTAGGAGAGCTTTTTCATCAAATAAGACGCCGGCCTCTCTAATGTACCGAAAAATGTCTTCACCACTTTGAGGAAGACGGGCAATGGAATGAAGGTTTTCATCGGATAAAAGAATTTGAACACCATTAACATTTGTCACAAGCTCACCATCATCATCCTCATGAAGGTTTGAATAAAACGCTTGAATTAATGGGGGATTAATGTAAGGATAGGTAAGAAATAAGAAGTCAAGAAGTTGACATTCTTTAAGCATATTGGCAGCAGGGGCGTATGATTCAAGATACTTGCTTGTTGAAAAGCGGGGAGGAAGAATGTCGCGCTTTTCAAATTTTGTCAAGAACCGAGTAAGCTCGGTGTCAGAATTAAATTGTAAAATGGACCCATCTTGATAAGGGTAATTTGGAGGAGGTGGGGCAGCAGAGGAGGATGCACCATGCCTAGCTGAATGGGAACGTTAAGAGTGATGCCCCGACATTTTCAATAGAAAGTAATGAGCTTTGCAAGAAACTTAAGAGAGTTTTGATAGTTTGAGAGCTAAAATTGATGCTTGAGTGAATAAAATGAAGATATGAGGTGCCTATTTATGGTGGGGATAGTGGCTTTCCACTGATGGTGAAAATCTGCAGAAAATTGAAAGCCAAAACGGTCAGAAACGGTAAAAATAAATTGCACTGACCGTTAGACAATTGATTGTTGGAATGAAATAATCGATTGTTATGGAGATTTGACTGAATCTCGGACCTGACACAAATCGATTGCAGAGCCAAATGGTAACAGATTTTTGAATTACTGACATGAAATAATCGATTGTCAAATTATGGTAATCGATTGTTGTGCCATAGTGTGCACGGTGATTTTCTGACTCGGAAAATAATCGATTATATATATGAAACATTCGATTGTCTTAGAAAAGCAGTACTGAATGGCTGAGATGGTAATCGATTAAACAATTAAAAAATCGATTGTTAAACAAAACTGCATAATAAGCATGAACCATAAATAATCGATTAGTGATACTTGCTAGTCGATTTTATGCACAGTAAAATAATCGATTATTTTCTATAACAATCGATTGTTCTATGTCATTTCTTTATAATTCCCCCTACCTTTAGGGCGATACCTGCAAAAGGAAATACGCGTCTTCGACGCTCAAGTCAGTAATATTCAATATATAAAAGCAACCTAGAAAGTATGCATTTAGATCAACGCTTACCCGCATTAGACACTTCATTTGGACATGATTTGTATTTAGCACATAAATAAACGCTAAATATTATATCAAGTCTACTGGCAATAAGGTAAAGTAAGGAACGATCATACCTCTGTAGTTCTTGGTATTGTTCTTCTTACCTTTCACTTTTCTGGCACGATGGTCTTATAAATTCATTGAGGTGATCATTGCTTTGGTGTTGCTCTTTTCAATATTGATTCAGCAATTTCTTGCAATAGTTAGTTTGACAAGTGAAAGTTCCCACTTTCATTTGCTTAACTTGCAGCTCCGAGAGGAAATTTCGCTTGTCCATCATGGACATCTCAAATGAAATTTTAGAGACTCCTTGCATAAAACTCATTAGTTGCTCAAAAAATAATACAATATCATTTTCAACATGTTTTGGAATGCAAAATATTAATAGCATAAAAGTTATCAACATAATTTTGAAGAATGATATTACCAATATGGAAAGTTGTTTTGAAATACAACAATAATGTCTTCAAGATAAAATTCATGCAGTCTATACCTCCTTCATGCGAAGTTTATCAAAACATACCAACAAACCATAGATATACCAATTGCTATAAAATAGTGATAAAATCAATTATTGGCAAACATAACAAATGTATCAAATGTTATTTTATTAACAGTGATACTAAATGTTATTTTTAGAAAACATATTAAAAAATATCAAACATTAATATATAACAAGTCAACCATGAGTCGAATATACCGACCATTATTCAGGCCAAAAGATACATTCATCAAGAGTCGATTTTTAACAGAAATACTTTTATGAATCATTTATTTCAGGAATATATCAATTATTTTTCAAACCAAAAATAGCATTTATCAAAAGCATGAGTAAAAAGTTTTTTTTTTGCCAAAAATATGCTAACAGGTAATACACACCAGAGGAAATAATTTATTTTTCTGATATATACTAACATTTATTTAAACCACAAATAACAGTTATCAAATCATAAATGAAATGTTTTTATTAGAAGCAAGCTAATGTACCAATTGTTGTTTAACAACGAATTTTCAACATATGAATCCAGGATAATTGATATTAATTATTAACAAGGGTATCTCAACACACATCAACTATTATGATTAAGCACATCAAAATTTTCAACAATATAAGGCCAAATTAACAACACATATGTTAATATCGGTTGCTTGCATATATTATCAATTCGGTTTTTGTCAAAAAGGATAACTAACCGAAATTCCCCCTTGATGCGATAAGGTATTGTGCTTGGTGCATCTACTACAATATTGTAGCCTTCAAGCACACCTGCAAAAGAGATTAATGATCTTTTGGTACCCACGCCATTTTGGGTCCTTGGGGGTTAGGCATATCATAGTGATGCAATTGAGTGATATGTCTATGTCGTGTAAAACAAGCAGGAGCAATATGACCAATTCGTCTACAATAATGACAGGTTACGTTAGGATTATGCATCCTTCTAGGTTCATAGTAATTGGACGGACAAAAATTGTTTACTCTATTTTCGACACTATGACTATTGCGCTTTTCATGAAAGTCATTCCTACTATTATGAGCAGCATTTCTAGAATAATTGTTTCTAGGTTGAGGGCCATTTCTAGGTGTTCTAAAAGGTTCAAACTTCCTTCTAGTGTGTGGCCTAGAATATGCATCATTTCTAGAGTAGTTATTTCTAGGTGGTAAGTAATTTCTAGGTCTTCTAAAGTGTTCAACATTTGGTCTAGCATGCATATTGGTTCTAGGGTTGTTATTTCTAGGATGAGCATTTGTTTTATTAATCCTAGGTTGAGCCTAAGGTGGTTGGGGTTTGACTTCAACCTTTTCTTTAGGCTCATTCTTAAAACCTATGCCATGCTTGGTTGACTTCAAACTAACAAGGACCTCATTCAAATTTTTGTGAGAAGAATTAAACTTATCTAAGGTGCCCTTAAGCCTTTCTACTTCATTTTTTAGATGCATGCAAGAAGTACAATTTCTAATAGAGCTTTCGGGCTTGTCGGCGCTTCTTTTTCCGAAAAACTTGTTTTCCTCTGTCAACTTCTCATTTTCTAAAACCAGTTTTTCCAAATCCTTTTCTTTCAACGAGAGTTGTTTTTGAAAATCTTTTTCTTGCAATGAAAGAGTTTTCTGCAAATCTTTAATGGTCTTTGAAGCATTAACAAACTCACTATATAATTTATTATAAGCGTTTTGCATTTCTTCAAGTGAGTGAGAGTTAGACGTACTTACTTCTTCTTCTTCGTTTGCCATGAGACATCAGCCAGTCGATTCATCACATGAGCTGTCCGCTTTTTGAGGTGTGCTTTCGTACATTTCCTCAAGCTTATCCCACATCTCTTTGGCAGTTTTGCAGTGGGAAATTTTCTTATAGTCTTCCTGATTCAAGGCGCTATACAACATATTTATTGCATTAGTGTTGTATTCACTTACCTTGGCTTTCCCAACTTTTGTTGTCATTTGATTACCATGCTTGATTATTTGCCATAGATAAAAGTTGTTGGCTGTGATGAAAATTCTCATCCGATCATTCCAATATGTGTAATTGCTTCCATCAAATATTGGCTGGCAACGAGTTAAAGTGACCTTCACCTATTCCTGCAAAAGAATCACGAGTAGAAGCCATGGATGTTTCTCTCAAACGGTGTCTTCAGAGAGTTGGGCTCTGATACCAATTGTTAGATAATACGCTTAACGCTAGAGGGGGGGGGTGAATAGCGTTATGATAAAAATTAGCGTAAACTTGCGGAATTTAAAATTTGCAGGAAATAAATAAGTGCGATAAATAAGAAGGAACACACCGAAGTATTCTGGTTCACCACAACCCGTGGCTAGTCCAGTCCCCGAGAGACTCTCTCGGGATTTCCACTAACTTGTCAAGCTTCCGGGTGCTTAACAAACCTTTACAACTTGAGGACACAAGCCTCAACACCTTTGCTCGGAGATACAACACTCCAATACTTCAACCAAAGGAAACACAAGTTCCTTCACAACTTGAGGACACAAGCCTCAACTACCTTTGCTCGGAGATACAACACTCCAAGACTTCAACCAAAGGAAACACAAGTTCCTTCACAACTTGAGGACACAAGCCTCAACTACCTTTGCTCGGAGATACAACACTCCAAGACTTCAACCAAGGAAACACAAGTTCCTTCTTACAACAAGAGAATAACAATTCTCTTCAAGTGAACAAAACACTAAGCACTCAAACAAGACACTCCTTAATGAGTAGATATGAGTAAAAGAATATGCTCAACATCACAACGACTTTGAACAATATTTTGGCTCTCAAAAACTTATGTAATGAATATAAAATAATAAGCAATAGAGTATGCAAGCTTTAGCAATTGAATGATCAGTTGTTGTGTGTTATTGTGTACTCAAAAGACTGAATTTAAGCTGTATTTATAGTTGAAAAACTTGGCATTACCGTTGCCTAATTGCCAATTAAGAACTGCTGATTTTACTCTGTGACAATCGATTGTCAAGAAGCCACAATCGATTGTTTGCCAATCGTTCCAAAAATCAATCCCAGATTTTACGCTTCACAATCGATTATCTAAGATCAACAATCGATTATTGGCAACGTTCAAAAAATCATTTCCAGATTTTACGAAATACAATCGATTATACAAAATCAATAATCGATTATTCAGCAACGTTCAAAAGATTCTTTTCAGATTTTAATTTCAACAATCGATTGTACAAAATCAACAATCGATTATTCAGCAACGTTCAAAAAATCTTTTCCAGATTTTAATTTCAACAATCGATTGTACAAAATCAACAATCGATTACCTGACGGTATTTGAAAATATTTTGGCAACGGTTAGTTATACAATCGATTATACTAAGCTAACAATCGATTATATATCAATGTTGAAAAATCAATTTAGACACTGCCTCGTGACAATCGATTGTTATATACTCACAATCGATTATTTAATAACTTTGAAAAAGTTTGGAAGACACTGTCTCAACACAATCGATTGTCATATGTTCACAATCGATTATTTTGTGACTTTGAAAAATCTGATGGACACTGTCTCTTCACAATCGATTGTCATTAACTTCACAATCGATTATTTTGAGCGTTGAAAAACTTTGATGGACACTGCCTCATCACAATCGATTGTCATAAGGTTCACAATCGATTGTCATGCAGGTTTGAAAACCCTGATGCTCACTGCCTTAACACAATCGATTGTCATTAGTTCACAATGGATTGTCATGCAGTCTTGGCTTAACATAATCGATTATCATAAGTGCATAATCGATTATCTTAGTCCAGATTTTTGAGGCATGTTTAAAAATCATTTTGACTAAAGTAAATATGCATGATTTAAAATCATTTAGCATTAAATTAAATATGCATGATTTTGTAAAAATAATTTTACGAGAGAAGCCATGTCATGAGTCAAGTTGTCGGATCAAGATCACAATTAAGAACGACTCATGTAAAACTATAAAACTTGGTCTTGTGCTTGAATCTCGTTATATATCAATTGTGCGCTTGTACTTGAACTTCGTCATATGTCAATTTGCGCTTGTTTGTCATTCATCAAAACCTACACATATGAACGCACATTTTAGTATAATGCTTTGAGAACGTGTTTCCAACAAGCACTGCCCAGGGTCCCTTGAGAACCTTAGAAAACTTACACACTTAGGTCTAAAAAAGGCTTTGAAACAAGTGGCATTTGAGGTAATTTGTTCCATAACTCAGAAAGGAAGTCAGAATCAGGCTTCCTACGGTTGTAACTTTTTATTTTACACTTTTCTGATATAATTCAGTATTTGGTCTATCATAATTTATAAACAAATATTGGGGTTGGTTAGTAAAAAGGGGATAATTATGTATGTTTTAAGCTATTAGGAGGGTAGATAACATGCCTATAAGATCTGCTTTCAAATTTTGCATATTTTAATTCTACGCGTAGATAATATGCCTATAGGATCTGTTTTTAATAAGTTCTGCATGTTTTACTTCCACATTTAGATATCCTGTCTATAGGATCTATTCAATAAAGTTCTACATGTTTACTTCTCACACTTAAAAATCGTGCCAATAGGGTCTAATGGATATAATCATACATCATGCTCATAAAGTTAAAATCAGTTTTTAAACCAGATGTCATGTCTACAGGATTAAAATCAGTATTTCTATAGAAATCATGCCTATTAAAATTTCGCTGTAAATCCTTCCTGCTTCATTTCATGTTCCATTAGATACCATCCTTATAGGACTAAAGTTGACCTTGAATACTTAGACACCCATGTCTGTAGAGATTAAAAATCAGCAACAATCGAGATTATGTCTATAGGATCTGAAACAAGTTTTAGTAAAAATCAGTTTGACTCGTACTGGTTTGAATCAGTTTAAAGAACCTACTCTTGTCATTAAGGCGATTTAAGAAGTATTCCTATAGGACCCGTACTTTATTTAAAGTTGTTACTACTTTGCCATTTTTGAATCAATAATAGATATCATGCTTATTCGGTGTCATCAATAAACACTTAGGCAAGCCTTAGGTAATAATGATAAAACTGAATCCACCTTTGTTTAATTAGAAACTGCTACAATTAGCAGGCAAGCTTGATTCAGACTTCTTATCTGAGTTATGTAATAAATGGGTTTGCATCAACAACTAAAACTCCCCTATCTTAGTACTCTAAAATTCTGACCCTAAAAGTATTTAAGTCATGCTATTTATGTGCTTTGCTTGAGGAGGTATATATGAGTCTCTTAGTTGTTTACCTGTTTCCCCTAATATGTGGTCCTATGTGTTTTGAATGTCGCTTTAGTCTTTTTACCATAAAAAACCCAAGAGTCGGCCTAATATCCTCCCTCTTATAGGAGTAGTATTCCTGAATTCCTCTGAGACTGATAGGAATGTGACGGGTAATAGCATGCAATAGGGTTCGAGACCAATTTGTGCTTTAATACCATATCATGGTGGGAAGGGTAGATATAGATATGATGACCGGTGCACTAATACCACGTGTAGCCCCTCTTTTGAGGAGTGATTACCGGGTATTGCATTGATGTGATCCATATTCCAAATAAACCTAGGACCCCCTTTATATTCATTAGCATGCTTGGTTATAACTCTTTCAAAACTTTTGTTTATTTTATCATTTTCAAATACTTGTGTATTAAAATTCCCTCTTATTTGACCCTTGTTTGTTTACATGTTAATTGCATAAATTGACAAAGAACTATCTGGCCGGGAACCACACTAGTGGATCCTTAGGGGTGCCTAACACCTTCCATTTGGGATAATTTTAATCCCTTACCCGATCTCTGGTTATCAAAAAATGTGGTTGTATTTGAACCCTATAGGTGCCCTAACGCACCTTAAAATCATTAGGTGGCGATTCTTCGAAATTGCAAAACTCCTTTCCCAAAAGGAAAAAGTTGTCCCAACCAAATGTCAAAAACCCAATTTCCAGGGAGGAAAAAGGGGGCGTAACAAGAATCTTGCACTGTTATATTCCAGGCGTTATCTTAAACATTGTTTCTTTTTATTTTCTCAGTTTTTAATTAATTTATTCTCTACAGTTGTAGGCTCACCTAGTTATAAAGACTAGGTTCCGTCACGATAATTAACGAAGGATAAACTGTTATCGTGACAATAACGGGGCGACTTGTGGCCCAATTTATGTTGAAAATTCGTGGACTAAATTTGAAGCCCAACGGCCTAGCAAGAATTGAATTGCCTATTTGACCTCTCATTGGATAAAAAATTGCAAGTCTGGCGAACAAACCAACAATCTACAAATGAAAAGGCGTAAAAAAAATTCTTAATTATTACAAGATCGACATTTAAAGAACATTATACAATTCATACATAAAAACCTTATCATACATTAGTCTAACTTTAGTATTTTATCAAATATATGACCCATTTTGGAATATGGAGCTCCAAAGATCAGGAAAAGCACTGGTCCGAATCCTAAGCTCCTCTTCCAATATTCCTGATATTTCAAACTCATGCTACAAATTCGACACTAAGACTATATTATCATTCCAATTTCAATAGCCTACTTTTACTTGTACAATGTCATACATAAAAAGAAAAGCACAAGTATCAGTAGTATAAGGGAAACATCACTTGATTTCAGCTTAGAACTTCATGGATCTTACCATGTTAGGGGTCAGATTCACAAAGAATGGCTTCAAATACACGGATCCTACTATAAGGCCTAAAAACTCAAGTTTTAAATGCAAGAATAAACAAAAAATTGTGTATACAAGCTTAAATAAACTGAAAGACAATGCTGTTTTCGACACACTCACATGAAAGAGTACTTTCATAGTGTAAGAAAACTATATGAACATGAACTACATATTTCAAGGAAAAAACTCCAACACTAGGGTATTTAGGTGGATGAATCATATTAAAGAAAACAACATAAGCACACATTATCGACCAAAAAGTTTGCATTTAACTTTAACATCAGATTCCTAAATACCAAAGCATAGGATAAAATGTGTGTACCAATTGCTTAAACTTTAAATCCAAAGAGCTAAATTAGCATAGGTAGTTCAGAAGCCTAGGAAAAAAACAGTATTTTAATCAGCAACTTCAGTATCCGCCCTAAACTTGACTCAAAAACCCAGAACTCAAAGAAAATTTCTGAGCCGAACATCGATATTATTCATCCAACGGATTGAAACCAAATCCGCTTGTATTCATTATATTCTAGATCCCAACAATCTTATCTAATACCAACACAACTACTCCAGTGACATGACATCAATACAATCTAAATTCATAACTCGTGTAATTCGCGCACCAATAAGCAGCAATCTGAACATACTCAAGTCATGAGAATGACACAAATGAGAGGGTTGTATCGCAAGCTCACCAGTATTACCACACACAATGCTAAGAGCATGTCACATATCATAGAAATCGAAGACATGAATCTAACTCGAAGGGTCATACCTCCACATAACTTCGTTGTAATGCGTGACCCTATCCAAAAACTAGTCCACATAAAATATCTCAAGTCACTATGCTCAAAATCGATAACCACGTGCAATTTCATTTCTAGAACCAAAGAAAATCATTATAACCATGGTGAAGCAATTGACATAACATTACACAAAACCGAAAGGACACTACCGATACGCCATCTGCCGAGAAATACCTAATACGTTCCCGCTCAAATTCCACTGAGAGACCCCAATAACACCGCACCACATGTGCCTATACCCAACAAATTCCAATGCCTCGCAACACATAAAGGTAACTCATAGAACTCCCCAAATCACTACTAAGCTCAATAACAATCCAATCAACACATCCTTCAACAATACAACTATGAGTCAACGAAGTCGACTCAAGTTAGAGAATACATCCCCATTGGGCTACTAATGAACCCCTTATCAAGAGGTCCCAGAAGTTATTTCCTCAGCTCTTTTAACTCCGCTGGTTCCATACGATATGGTTCAGGAACCCAATCAATACCAAAATCAACCACCCTCTCCGGAAACATGTCCGGTAGCAGGAAACATATCCGGAAGAATCCCTCATCACCGGAATTGAATCAATGTTAGGAGTCTCTGCACTGACATCCATCACAAGAACAAATAAGAAGAACAACCCTTCCCAATCATCCATTATGTCTTCAAAATGACACTACCCTATTGGGAACATAATCTATCAAATCTCGCCACTCAATCCGTGGCATTCCAGGCATGAGGGCAACATCGTAGCGTAATAGCCTAGAATAACACAACACTAAGACAACCAGTCTATACCCAATCTCACACCAAAATCTAGCATACTAAGCAACAAGGATCCACTCGAGCCTCCAAACCTCCAATAGTTACTACATAAGACCGATATACGCGATCCACAACTACGACCTAACCTGTTTATGAGAAATCTAGTCTCCAAATCCGTACCACACGTGATTCACCATATCCGATCCCAACTCTATCGTCCGAATAAACAGCACATCTCTAATACCCAATCATTTTATGAGAGATCCTCTAAGAATTCTTCTATGCAACCAAGAAAACTCGAATATCAGTAGTCAATCCAACAAGAGAGTTCCGCAATACTAAGGAAGTATTGTTAACTCAAACACTTGGCTTTTTCTAAAAGTGCATGCTCTCACGAAACCATACCAGTCAGTGATATCATTTTACTAATGATCTGAACTGCCCATGATGCTTAGGAATTTGTGACATTCCTTTCAAAATTAAACCGTGACCTTACACATGCAAATCTCAACCCTTCACAACATACCGCATATACCATGCCATCCCATGATAATATGAGAACTTCATAATCCACTCCGAGCTACAAGCAACTACATACTCAACTAGTCAAGAGCATTCCATTGATTCTATCTAGAAGAAAGTCACTATATATCCTATGCTCCTCAGGCTCGTAGAAAATATACATCTCTAACCATGGTAGAAACCATCAAGAACTCTCTGAATTCCATTCGCACAAAACTAAACCGTCAGGACTGAATCCTTCTAACTCAACAAGGCTACGTAGGCCGCTAAAACCCGATAGCATTGTTGCGAAACATCTGTAAAAACTCATTACCTTGAAAAAACCCAAAGAACAAATCATATCCTTACCATGCTGATCCGGCCTACTACCCAGATATCCCATCTATCCAAGTTCTTTCCAATTCACCTTCAACTAGATACTTCTTCTTGATATAACACCACAATCGTCGACCCAGACTCGCCAAACGAGACCTAGGAATAAAACCACACTGTCTAAGACTCATAAGCCACTGAATACTCTCTTAAATATTCCCAAAATCACCACATTCAAAATACCTACCCTGAAGAGACTTCATTCGAGCCATCACCTTTACCTTCCGAATACTGATATTTAGAATCCCATAATTGATAAAGAAATTCCATAAGTCTTGGCACCCCTCCAATGCAAACCTCTGTTTTTAGCCAGATATACTACCTGAAAATCCCTAATTATTACATGTAAAATTTTGAGCCCACTAGAACCATTCTCGAGAGTCATCCACCCCACTCAAACTGCAATTAGACCGATCAAACGGGCCAATGACATGCACTCCGTTAGCACCCTACCAAAGCAGAATGTAACCTCACCTTAATGCAACAAAGTAACTCCCTGATCTATGCGCCTCACATCCTTTATCCATAACAACTCAAGATATTCCGTGATTCTCGTACTCCTATGAAGCATAATATATTCTATGTAAAAAATTTCCTTTACTCGATACATCCTCAATCTCAATCTCTATAAGCCATAACTAATTCACCAGGACGCCTCAAATTGGAACCAACATAGCGCATAATCGTGCAATCAACAACTCAATAGTAGACTCCCCCACTTGGTTCGAAGTCATATCAAAACACACGCATAATAACTGATAACACATATACTCTATTATTACCATAATATCATAATGAGATTAAACTCAATCCTTCATAAGATCGTGAAACACATACCATATAGTACTTTAAATCTTCTTCAAATTTCATATTCACCCTCGTAACAGTTAAGCCCACTCTTTTAAGAAACCCAAATTTAAATTCCAATGCATATATTTCACTTGTAAATGAGATGTTTTAATAGACAATATAATGATCACATAACTGGACAACACTCTGTAAGAGATAACCCACCCGCTTCGCCTAAAACTGACATTTTTATATACCTTCCACCATCATAAACATTACACAGTCACTTAGTCTTCCTGAATTTGAACTCATATCGCAACATGAAATTTACTTCACTCCCAACTAAGAAACATGAATAGATTATTCACACACCAACAACTTGGGGATATACACATCTAATCATGATAGAAATCAGACACCAAATAGTTATTGCTGCCCTAGAGCAGACCTTCTCACCTCATTCAATTTATATGAACATATCTCGCAGTCACATCACACTCATCACGTAGATATCCACTCGTATCTTTTCTTAATAGGGACACAACAGAACATGTAGATCCAAAAGCACATGCTCACACAATCAATAGCTCAGGGATCAAGCTATAGGTAAAAATCCAACCTCAAGTCTTCCAGACTGGTCCAACATTAACACACAAAGATCATATCTCGCCTATCAATCAAGGAATCACAAGCCATTGATGCACATCTAATATTGAGCACTCATAAGTGCATGGAAACGCGTGGAAGGAATTCAAAGGGTTACATCTCAAGCTGAATCAAGGAAGCACAATAAAAATTCATGAATGTGAAGTTTTTCCTAACGGTTCTACAGCCTCCAAAGGATAAGTACAGATGTCTCCATACCGATCCATGAGACTCTACTAAACCTGCTTATGACTCGTGAGACCTATGTAACCTAGGCTCTGATGCCAACTTATCACGACCCAAAACCCCGACCCGGTCGTGATGACGCCTCTCGTGAAGACAAGGCCAGCCGACACACTCTCAGTTCCTTATAAGAAATTAAACTAATACAATTTAAGTCTCCAACATAATATAATCCCCAAAATAAGGTGATTAATACAGTTGTGGAATCGACATAGCCCAATATCGGGGTGTCACTAGTCATTAGCATCTATTCTAAAAACTACAAGTCTGAAAGAGTCTACACCAAAAATTACATAGCTAAAACATGACAAGACAAGATAGAGGGAGAAGCAATAGGTTGCAAATGCCGAGCAGCTACCTAGTGAATATCCAAAGGCTGTTGAAAGCTCTCAACCCTCGCAAGCAGGACCTGAAGTGCCTGAATCTGCACACGGGTGCAGAGAGTAATGTGAGTACTCCAATTCAGTGAGTAATAATAATAAATATAGACTGGGTAATATGAAATCACGTAAAGGCACATCAACAGGCTATAAAGAAGCAGTGAAAGCTAGTAAAAGCAGAAAAATAGTGAAAATATGTAAAGTCTCTTTAGTTTAGTTTAAAATTCTTTGGAATGCCCTTTTTAACAATTAAGCAAGTAAATGACAGACAATTAGGAAAGATAAACACATACATAAATGTCATCAAAATCCGCCCCTCGGGCAATATCATGGAACAACACCAGCACCTTGGGCTATATCTCACACCACAATGGGTACCCACACTCACTGGGGGTATGCAGACTCCTGGAGGGGCTCTTTATTGCCCAAGCAAATTATCAAGCCATCTCGTGGAATATAATCTCAAGCCCTTGGCCTCATAATCAACAAGCCACCTCGTGGTGTATAATCTCAGTCTCTTGGACTCATAATCATAATCAAGGTATCCTCACAACACAGGCCCTCAACCTTACTTAGTCAGAATCTTATAAGCCACTCGGAAAATAGTAAAACATGATGCTCATCCTAATTATCATTTAAGATATAACTTAATGTATTAAAATGGGGTAGCCAATGGTTGAGTTATGACAATAGTAGTATATAGCATGACTGAGTGTAAGTATGAAATCAGAACAAAGAGGAAATATCTATATAAATCCTTTAAGGGTCCAAATAGTTGGCAGAAGGCGAAACATGGCATTCAGCCCAAAACATGATGATAACAAATAGTTTTAAATCAAATATGTGGTCAAACAGTAATTCAGGATGGACTAAGTCACAATCCCCAAAAATGCACGACTCCATGCTCGTCATCTAGCATGTGCATCATCTCAATATAGCACAAAGATGTGCAATATGGGGTTTCATACCCTTGGGGCAATATTTATAATCATTATTCACCTTGATCTGGTACAAACTCTTGCCCGCAATCCCTTTGCCGTCTCGAATCGACCTTCGAATGCTCCAAATCTAACCAAAAGTCAGTACATAGCCATTAAAATATGCTAAGGGAACAAAGCCCACTCAAAAATATCCATTTTAAATAAAAAACTCCGAAATTTCTCAAATCTAGCCCTCGGGTCAGTCTCGGAATCTGATCAAAGTCTTGAAAATCCAACAACCCATTCAATTACGAGACTATCCATACTAGTTTCACTCAATTTCGACTTCGAATCGACATTCAACCCCCAAAAATTTTATTTATGAGGTTACAAAATTTTCCCCAAATTTACATCCCAAATCTTTACTCAAATGATGAATTAAAAATTATAATCATGTATTTTTACAAAAATTGAGTTAGAATCGCTTGCCCTGTTTGTTTTTCTTGAAAATCCCTCAAAGAATTGCAAAGGTCGTGCTCTCTAGGTCAAAATATGAAATAATACATCAAATATCATATTTATAGAGTACCTTCAGGATCCCCTTCACCGCTGACCGCGGTGACCACTGCTAACCATGGTAAATTCATTGCTGACCGCAGTAAAACCATTGCTCTATCGGAAAATATTGATTGCAGTGACATGTTTTAGTATTTTGGCCATGCCTTTCTCTACATATATCCAAATTATTATTTATTATCTTTCTGGAAACTAGACACAAAGGACTACAAATTTTTTTGAATCATCTTCAAATTCTAAGTAGATCAAAAGATATAGGCTTCCGAAGTTGGACCAACGACCTGCGGATTCTTCATGACCGCGGAGCATTTTCCGCGACCACAATAAAACCACCATACCCAACAGTAATACCACCATACACATCGGTAAAACTTCAACCCCAACTGTAAATTTAAGCAGCAGAACCAATGTCTAAGTCCCGATAACGCCCGGACTCGGTCAAAACTCACTCGAAACACAATTGAGGCCCGCGGGACCTCAACCCAAACATACAAACAACTCCTATAACATCATTAAAACTTAGTCGAGCCTTTGAATCACTCAAAACAATGCCAAAATACCAAATCAACTTCGGATTAAAGCTTAAGAACTTAGGAACTTTAAAGTTCCACAAACGATATTGAAACCCACCAATTCAATTTTGGATGACCTAAAAGTTTGCACTCACGTCACAAATAACACAATGGATCTATTTTAACTTTTGGAATTCCATTCTGACCCCTGTATCAAAATCTCACGTATCAACCAGAAAACGCCAAAATTCCAATTTCGGCACTTCAAGCGTAAACCTTCCAAGGACCTCCAAAATACATTCGTATATCGCTCCTAAGTCCAAAATCACCTAACGGAGCTAAACAATTCATAAAAATTTCAATCTGAGATCATATACTAACAAGTCCAGACTTGGTCAAACCTATCAAATTTTAAGCTTCAAATTGAGAACTGTTCTTCCAAATTCAATCTGATTACCCTGTAAACCAAACCCGACAATTTAGATAAGTCATAATAAACCACACGAGGCTAGTCATGAGAACTTGTGAGCAAAGTGTAAAAGCTCAAAATGACCAGTTAGGCCGTTAAAACAATTCCTATTGTCCAAGTACGATATTCCATCTATACAAATAAAATAAGAACAAATTTAATTAGTTAATTCATATCATAATCTTTTTTTAGTTGATTCATATCCTAAAAATTCAATATAAACTAAAATCCGAATTCATATCCTAAAATTTCAATTCACATACTAAAATTTCAATTTTGTCAAGCCCCAAAGCCGAGGGGCGCGACCGACGCTCGACCGGGTAACCCCAGTCAAGCGAACCTGGGTGTCTTTCCTATCCGACATTTTACCACGTGATTTCAATACTCGTTATTCAAGTGAAACATTGATTTATGATTAAACACATTATTACGAGTCATAGTAACATACATGCTTACTTTACGTGATCTACAAGTTATACTGCCCAAAATACATAAGTATATAACACATATTTTCCTGTGTATGGAGCCTCTACGGATAAAAAAGAGTGTTACAGCACTTGCTGGTGACAAGGCTCCAGCTATACCTTACACAAATACAAAAATAAGATTCTGGGAGAAAAAGCGGCATGAGCCACGTAGGGCCCCAAAAGGAAAGAAGCTCACCAATACAGCTGACAGAAAGTGGAGGATGTGCTACTGTCGGTGGACTGGAGTACCTGCTATATAACCACCTACAATCATAACAAGAATGTAGCGCCCCCGGCAAAAGGGACATCAATATATTTGAATTGTACTGGTATGTATGAACAAACTTTATCCCATGTAAAATCAAATAATACACAATTAATAGACAGTTATAAAACCAACAGGCATTGCACGTAGGAAGAAACAACGAAAATTAAAAGTTTCACAATCTTTCCTTTTCCTTTTCCAACATTTCCATATTGAAGAGTTTCATATATTTTCATTTCTATAGTGATTATATTTACTATTCCACCCTTATTACCTCAGCCACACTTATCACCACAACCCACATCTTATTACTTTGTGTTGCACTGTGCAACCCGACCCTGCCGAAAAATCACATTTTGTAATCACAACCACAAACAATACATCACAAGAGTCATCATTTCAAGGAAACACAAGTCCATATCAACAATTCATACATTTGGGCTCAAGGCACCATAATTGTCACCAAACAGTAATTCATGTACAAGGTGTTGTCATAATCGTTTAACTTATTTATGTCATTTCACAATACACTCTTTTATTACTCACTATGCAGGGTTTTTAGCCATTATACACATTCCTACACACGTTAACATTATTTCATTTGTTAACACATACTTCCACGTCGGTATCCTCAAGCATTTACAAACTTTGCACATTATAAGGTAGGCACATCAAATCACTTCTCACAATCACATATAACATGGTGGTGTGGAAATCAACTAAGACAATCAATACCATGTAGGTTTACTATGAGAGAGAGACTCTGGCGGCAAGAAAGACAATTCTAGTAAGAGAAACCTTGGATCAGCTATCATGGCCAACCTGACCGGCAGCCAACCATCTTTCCGGCTGGTCAGCCCCCCCCCCCCCCTCACATCTGCCCAGCCTCCTTCCACCTCTAACGATAATCCGCAGCCTAAATAAACACTAAACGATCCATAGAACATGAACTATGCAGCGGCAGTCAACCCTACGACAATACTTCCATTCAAAATCGAGCAACTTCAGTTGCTCCTATTGCTTTTAGACAACCACAATTCTTCGAAGGTCAGCCTATTGTTTGCTTTACTGAAGATGAAGTTGATCGTATGAATGTCATTGAAGGTTTAAAATATGCAGTCATGTGTTAATTTTCATATGGGGGGCCTGAGATCAATGAGTTACGTAGAATTGTCCCCATTCAATGTGATATCAAAGGTGAGTGCATGATTGGATTCTTAAGGAATAGACATATATTGATAAGGTTATCATTATGGAAATATTTTGTTGATTTTATGTCGAAAGGTGTTTCTTATGTTAAGGATAAGTATAGTAATGAATATTAGATAAGAACCTTAATTTATGATGTAAAACATAGGGCAGGAGAGTAAACTCCAAAGGTGATGGCTTGGATTTCCTTCCCAAACTTGTTGCCTACGTACTTTATGAAAGAAGTTTTATTTTCACTAGCTGCAGCAGTCAGCGAACATTTGCAACTTGATCACGGTACTGTATAGAATACTAGACCTAGTTGTGCTCGTGTTAAAATTCTAGTTGATTTACTAGCTAATCTGCCTAAAAAGGTACATATGGATATTGTTAATGAGGTTGCTGGTGAAGTTAGAACCATGTGGGTCAATATAAAGTATGATTACTTACCTAAATACTGTAAGGAATGCTACAAGGTCATGATATGCTTGAGTGTTGGAGAATTCATCTAGAACTCATGGCCAATAGGAATGAGGAGAAGCAGGTTGCAACTGAGGGAGTAGTGCATAACGATAAAGAAACATGCACAAACAATGCACCGCTGATGATTTTATCAAGTGGTAAAGTGGTTAGCAATCCAGGAGCACAGTGGAAGGAGTTGAGGGACAAAAGAAACCAAGTGAAGGATAAACAGCAGGTTGCAGGATCAAAGATCGGGCAAGAGAATGTGCCTATGCAAAACATGTTGCATTGGTGCCTATTCAAGTGCAAACAACTAATAAGTTTGTTGCGTTGGAGAATGATGGTGAAGCGATAATCCATTGGCGTTGGCAGAGGCACAGGAGGATCATTCTGCTCAGGCAATTGCAAAGGAAACTGAGTGTTAAACTCTGCAGCACCATAATTTCTTCCAAGATCTCCTGGGAAAGACAAGGGAAGGAAATGATGTAACAACAATAATACAGGTGTGCCAACTGCAAGCTCAATACCAGCAATAATTAACAAGCAAAGAGAAAGGGAAGAAACAAGAAGCATGAAAAAAAGGCTGTTGAGCAGGTAAAAAAGAATGCTGCTGAGCAGCATAACAGAAGTCAACAGCTGCATGGGTTCAGAGAAATTTCAATACAAATGTAGCTGCAATCAATATCTCTTGTCAAGATATCCCTTCACAAGATACTAGGGTAGAGGAACAACTGGTAAAAAATATGGAGGTGGAATTTGTAGAAGATCTAGATTTTGAAAAATTTCAAAACAATGAGAAGGTATAGTTGTCAGGGGGGAAGCTATGGGAAAATCAGATAGAGGAGATACCAGAAGATGCTCAGATCCTGGATTTAATACTGAGTGACAAAGAAAAGGGTGGTAATGAAGTAGATGAGGAGGAACAAAGTGTAAATGGTGCAACAAAGGCTAAAAAATTTTCTGTTGAAAGGAATAGTTCAGGTGTGGTGGCCGTAATGAAGTAGCATGAGGGTCTGAACAACAGGGAAGAAACTAATGCAGAAAAAGTAGTGGCTAAAGAGGGGGACATTAATATAATAGATCTGGGAGGTACAACAGAAAAAGCAGATGTCAATGTCATGGTTAATGAAGTGGAGAAAGAAAAAGCAGACAAGAAGCAAAATTTGATCCAGCAGGAAAACACTATTACATTGAATTCTACATAGTTGCACCCACTAATATTTAGAATGAGCAATATATTGTTCCTAGCAGTCAAGGTCATAATGTTGTTGCATTATAGAAGGCCAGGGAAATGGATGAACAAGGGGAACATGCTGAGGTAACCGGTAGAGACATGGATGAGGTATCCGCTACCCAGAATTTCCTCAATGTAGCTAGGAAGGGAGATCTTTCACTAAGACATATAGAACAAGTCAAGTCTGCAGCAAAAGGTAGAAAGAAGCAGATAAAAGAGACTTCAACTGCTCTAACAGGTGGAGTTCAAACAAGGAGGACCCTTTCTAAAAACCAAAATCTGTAATAGATGCTATAATTTGGAATGCCAGGTTAGTGAATATTATGCAAGCCTTCTTTGAGAGATTGATTAAAATGCATAGACAACGTCATTTTGGATTCATTGGGATCCTAGAACCTGTACAACAATCAAACAAAATGGAGAGATATAGAGTAAGAATAGGATTGGCTCAAGCGGTGGTGAATGTATCCAACAAACTCTATACATTTATTGATGAAGTTTTTAAAGTTACTATCCTATAAAATGTGACTCAACAGTTGACTCTAAGGTTATTGCACACTGAAACACATGTTGAGCGTATTCTAACACTTGTGTATACCATATGTGATCACATAGAATACTGAGATATGAGATATATTATATGCAATGGAATTAGATATGACAGTCCCATGGTTTGTTGGGGGTGACTATAGTGTCATCTGGGAGGAGAAATTTGATAGATTGCCTGTATCTCTTAATGAAGTCGATGACTTTAGGCATTGCATAAATACTTGGAAATTGATAGACTTGGGATTCAAGGGGAGCATATATATATGGTGGAATGGTATAACTGAGAAATATTGCATTTTCAAGAGGTTAGACAAGTGCTTTGGCAATATGGAACTACAACAAACCTTTCCTGGTTTAGAGGTGACTCACTTATCCAAAATTGGTTCAGATCATTGCCCTTTATTGCTGAAATGTAATATAGAAGCACCTCCTCTTAAGAAATCATTCCGATTCCTTAACTTCTGGGTAAAAAATGCCACCTTCAAAGATGTTGTAAAGGAGAACTGATTAGCTGAGTTCTGTGCTAATCCTTTTGTTCTTTTTAAGTTAAAGAAACTAAATAAAGCACTTCCAACTTGGAGCAAAGCCACATTTGGAGACATATTTCAAAAAATTACAAGCTTGGAGAAAGTAGTTTTGGTCCATGAAAGACAGTTTGAAGCTGCTCCTACTTAGATGAATCGACAGAGGCTACAAAAGGTTCAGGCAGAAATGGTTAAATACTGGCTTTAGAAGAGGAATTTTGGAGACCAAAATCAGGAATGATGTGGTTTAAAGATGGGAATAGAAACTCAAAATTCTTCCATGCACAGGTTAACAGGAGAAGGAAGAGGTTGAAAATAAGTAGAATCCAAGATCATATGGGCAATTGGTTAGAATAGGAGGAGTTAATAGTAGAAGAAGCAATCAATTTTTTCGAGGATCAGTTCTTAGAAAGTGTAATTCCTTCTTCATTTGATATATTAGATCATGTGCCTACTTTGGTTGATAGAGAACATAATGAAAAATTGATGGCTATGCCTACAAGAGAAGAAGTGAAGGATGCAGTAATGGGGCTAAATGGGGATTCAGTAGGTGGACATGATGGATTCACAAGTTCTTTCTATCAGGCAGCTTGGGAGATAATAGAAGATGATGTGTTTGATATGATAAAAGCTTTCTTCTGTGGTCAACAACTGCCTATGATTGTAACACATACAAACTTATTCTTGTTACCAAAGAAAAAATAAGTGGCTACCTTTGCAGATATGAGACCAATCAATCTAAGCAATTTTGTTAACAAGATCTTCTCGAGGGTTATTCATGAGAGATTGGTCGAAATTTTTCCTTCTTTAATATCGGAGGAACAAGCAGGTTTTGTGAAGGGATGGAGCTTAGTAGAGAACGTGTCATTAACACAGGAAATTATCAGAGATATTAGGCTCAGAACAAAAGCAGGTCCTAATGTAGTGATTAAGCTTGATATCACAAAGTCGTATGATAGGATTTCTCGGTTGTTTCTTAAAATGCTGAGAAAAATGGGATTTTTAGAAGGCTTCATTGGAATGATCTTTGACTTGGTAAAAAACAGCTTGTATTCCATTCCGATAAATGGGAAACCACATGACTTTTTCAAGTCAACTAGAGGAGTGAAGTAGGGCGCTCCATTATCACCTACACTATTTATACTAGCAGCAGAAGCACTATCTAGAAGGATGAACTCCCTTCATTTAAATCTGCACTTTTGTGGATTTGGCATGCCTAAATGGAGCCCAAAAATAAACCATATCTCCTATGCCGATGATACTATTATTTTCTGCTCATCTGATGCCACTTCCTTAAGACTTGTGATGGAGGTTCTCTATACTTATGAGATGGGTTCTGGCCAGTTGAATAATAAGAACAAGTCTTCCATATATATACATCATTTATCAGATACATAGGTGGTCAGTAAAGTTGAAAGGATCACATGCATAGGAAGGCAAGACTTTCCTTTTACTTATTTGGGTTTTCCAATTTTTTCTGCCAGGAGAAAGATGGAGTATTATCTCGGACTTATGTCTAAGGTCATGGACAAACTTTAGTCGTGGAAAGGAAAGCTTTTGTCTGCTGGAGGAAGGACAGTGTTGATTTCAAGTGCCTTGCAGAATTCCAATACATCTGCTATCTGTAGTAAATCCCCCAAGCAATGTCATTAATAGGTTGCATAAGATCTTTGTAAAGTTCTTTTGGAGAAATAATGTAGGTGGAAATACAAGACATTGGGCATCTTGGAACACACTATGTAACCGTTATGAGGAAGGTGGCATCGGCTTTAGATCTCTGCATGATGTTTCAAAGGCTCTATTATGTAAATTGTGGTGGAACTTTAGGACTAAGCCTAGTCTATGGAGTTCTTTAACGAGCCAAATATACTGCAAGAAGTTAAATCCAGTCATTGTACCATGGAGGGATAGCTCACACATTTGGAGAAAAATGCTTGAGTGTAGGGATTTAATTGAACATCAAATTGTATGGAATCTTAATATGTGATCAACACAGTTCTGGTTTGATAACTGGACAGAATTAGATGCTTTGTACTTTAAGTTCCTCAAGAGTTTGGAAATGATGAGGAAATTCAGAATGTTAATAAAGTGGTGGAACATGGGAGATGGAATGTGGAGATGATATACCAGCTGTTACCTGAAGATATGGCACAACATATTGTACAAAAAATTAGACCTTTGCACATCACATGGAACAAAGACCCTATATTGGATGCTCGAATCTAGGGGCCATTTCTCAATTAAATCAGCATGGGACTATCTGAGAAGAAGAGAACACCCAAGAATGGCATACAAGATGATGTGGTTACAAGGGCTACCTATTAAGATCTCCTTTTTTATGTGGAAGGTATGGAAAGCTAAATTGCCATTAGATGATTTAATGTGCAGAATTGGGTACTCTATGCCCTTGAAGTGCTGGTGTTGTGCTGAACCCAAAGAGAAATCTCTAGCACATTTGTTTTTCACATCCAATGCAGCAAGGATAGTGTAGAAATGTTTTCTAATTAGAGCAGGAATTGTAGTAGAAGGATTGACTCTTCATCAGGCAATCACAAAATGCTGGACTGCAGTCTCAGTGAACAAATTCATATACCAGGTTTCAACCACAATGCAATCCCTGGTAAAACTAAGGAAGCCTGCTCCGGTTGTTCCTCAAAGGTGGCAGGATATGCTAGTTATGCTTGAAAAATATACTCATAAGCTAAAATGGGTCAAGTTGATCTGGGAATTTCCTATGGAGGGGTGGATAAAAGCTAATACGGATGGTGCAACTAGAGGGAGGTGTTGCAGGTTTGATGATTGGGATTGAAAATTTATTGGTTTTTTTAGCAGGTATATTGGTATGAATGAACATATCCTGGGAGGAGTGCAATAGGAATATGCTTGACAGATGAATTTAGAGATATTCAGTATGTTACTGGAAGGGAGATCAAGGAGTGATAAAAAATGAAGCTGAAGCAGGTTTAATAATGGAGGCCCTGAGAATGTGCAAAACTCTGAATTATTCAAACATATGGTTGCATACAGATTCTTTAATTATGAAATATATCATAGATGGTTTGTGGAAACCACCATGGATTATAGAGGATCAGGTGGAGGAAATAAAGAGATTGAAGGAGGGATGCAATTGCAGGATCACACACATTTTTAGAGAAGGAAATAGACTTGCAGATCATTTAGCTAACTATGCTCTAGACTGTGGTGAAATTGAGAGTTGTGATTTCTGGGGCATGGATAGTCAAAGTAGGAGGATCATTAATGAAGATAAACTCCAATGTCCATATTTAAGAGTAAGGGTTGCAAGGAATTAGGAGAAGGATCATCAGTACAAATCATTGTGCAGGAGTACATGGTGATGCTGTTTTTCTCTAACAATATTTTTGTTTTGCAGGTACATGTTCATCAGTTATGTCTTGCGTACTGAGGGAATTTCAACTGGTGGTATTAGTGTTATGCACTCAACCTAGTGAAGTGAACTCAAAAGCAAGCATAACTGCAGGAGCAAAGAAGATCACTATGTTTCGATCTAATCCATATAGCAAGAACTATGTAGCAATAAGTGTCTCAAAGCCCAGAATATCTAATTGAAATGGGCCACATGAATCAGGTATTGCAAGAGTCGTGCACTTTTATGGAAGGGATCTGCATCTATGCAGTAGTGAAGCAGTTTAGGAAATCATGAAGCAAGCAGTAAAAATAGAAAAGTGCCTAAAAAGTATAAGAAAATTGGGAAGAAATTAGAAAGGGATACGGGAAGTCCGGAATTCTTTTATGGATATCAATCATACTGTACATAGAAGCTTATTTGGATCATGAAACCAGGGGAGATGAGAAACATGATGCAGCCATGAGAAAAACATGGACAAATATGGATGAGCACAAGCATAGCAGCTATGATAGGAAGGGGCAACAATGTCATGTACGAAGCAGAAGCTTGACAACATTTCTTGGCAATATACCAGTGATATGGATCATAGGCCAAACACAGCCTCAAAATACTATTACCCAATCATCTTTATATATAAAAATAACACTCATACATGGAAGGATCAAGCACGATATGGAGCTCAAATTTTGCCCACATAAATTTTGGATGGAAAGGTACAGGCCAGTCTAGGCTACAATTTGCGAATAAATGTAAAACACATGGGGCTGAGATCATATCATCAAATCAACATAGGACATAGAAAAAGGCAATTCATAAGAGAATATACTCAAAAATTGATATATGGAAATAACAGAGAATTTGGTCAGCAAATGGACAACATTATGGTTGATGCATCATCAAGAAGTAGAGCAATTCAACATGATCGTAGGGGCAGAGATTCATTGTCATATAAGCTCTGATCTTGATAGATATAGATGATTAATCTCGATAGTTTTCATCATGTGATACCAATGTTGAGTGCCCTACTCAATAATGGTGATAGGTTATATGTAGCTTCCAATTTTATGCTTTTCATCTTGTTAGACCTCAAGACAAATTATGTTTTTGATATATATATATATATATATATATATATATATATATATATATATATATATATATATATATATATATATAAAACCAGCCCTAGGCCCTGCCTAGTGTATTGCCAAAAAAAACTAAGATAATTATTATACATATTTTCATACAAGGTACACATACCGTATGTTCTTCACAACAAGGGAATTGTACAAGAGTTAAAGTTAGCCATATATACCTCAAATTCTCCCCTTAATAATACTACTTTGATCCAATACACATAAGAAACTTCAATGTACAATACAACATTCAATAGGGCCAATATTAGTACCAAATTTTATAACTTAAGCCATTTAGGGATATTATCAAACGCCTCGTAGGTATAAATCTTTTAATTTCATAACCATAGTATTACTTCATCTAACTATCACCATTAACCAACAGTTTATTCCACCATCATTCCTAACCAATATATAACTTCCAACAACATATGAATAATAGTCCATTCACACCCAACCAATAAATCATATCAAATAATCACCCTTTGAATCTCTGAAATAATTATCTATCCATATTGGGAACTTATGGCTTCCAATCACTACACCAAGAGTTCCAACACTTAATTCATACTCATATTCCCATAATATATCCATATATGTAAGTCTAAGGTGTAGAATTTACCTTTTGGAAGAAATCTTGCAAAACCGCCCTTTGAGTACTTGAAGGAATCTTGAAAATCAATGTGTTTTACGGGAATATTTCATCAATACTAGTGTAGGAATGATGAAAGTTCGCACCAAGTAAATGGAGGTTGCTTACCTTGACGATTTGGGGAGTTGAAGGTCCTGAGAGGCTGAAAGAAGAACCACAAGTTCGTCCAAATGATATGGGTAAAAATGAACCCCGAAATTATGTAAATAAAATGTTTTGGGCTCCACATACTTGTGGTGCTTATTCCAATAGCTCTAAAATTCCTGGAACCATAACTAGCGCCCGACGCTACCCAGGGTGCTGGCGATGGAAGGGACACGAAAATGGTCATACCTTTCTGTATGCACCTCCAAATAACGAATACTTTGATGTAGCGGAAACTAGATTCAAAGAGATTAATAGGTCTTTCATCCCACAACTCCTCATATACACGAAGATATGTTTCTCCAAAGTGAGGAGCTGTGCAAACTCATTTGAAACCTTAACCTATTATGAATATTTTCAACCAGCCTTAGACTTAGGCTTCCCTTTGGACCTCGCATCACTTATTTCATGATTCATATACTTCTTCACCACATCCAATTCATTCACATCATATCTAAAGCACAAAAAATATTACAAGAGTCTACCTGGCACACTGAAATCCTATATCGTTGAGCAAAATTTTTCGGGGTCTTATATAATACCCCGCTTAGGATCATTCGTCCTTGAATGAGAGAGCCTGATCAAAACACCCAACATAACATATTTCTTTTCTATCCTACCTCAAGTGCCTAAATTTTGACTAACTCAAAAATTTTCAGAAATTTCGCCAGAGTTTCCTTTGTAATTAGGCCTATCTACCTGTTAGAGATCCCCCAAAACATATTTTCAAGTACCATTACACAATTTCAGTTATCACTACAACTGGTATACAATTCATTACCTCAACAACTTGTACATATTCATACACTTTAAACAACTTACATGTAGTTCATTCTCTTTACACCACAAATTGTACATGGTTCAACCAATGTCATTTACTTGCACACAAATGGGTCACTTCAATTAGACCCATAAAATTCAGTCACTTTAACATGCCTAAAACACTTCAATTAATCATTACCAATCTACACTATCATTATTCATTTGCCTACCACATAAGTTTCTCAAATTTTCATTTACTTCAAGGGTTGCACATTACCCAAATAGAAACAACATTTGCAATTTGGCACATATAATTTGGAAAAATAATAAGGTGCCTTTGCAAAAATCTCAACACTACCTCAAATTGCTAAAAGACAATCGTTCGCACGATCACTACTGGACTTGTTCAAACAGATGGGGATATTTATCTTTCATTTCATTTTCCGCTTCCCACGTGGCTTCCTCGACTCGTTGACTTCGCCATAATACTTTTACTGAAGCGACTTCGTTGTTTTTCAATTTATGGACTTGCCTAACAAGAATAGAAACCGGAATTTCTTCATACGATAATTCTTCATTGACCTCGATAGTCTCAATTGTCACGACGATGGATGGATCCCAAACCACTTTCTTTAACATAGACACATGGAACACCGGGTGCACTAATGACATATCAAGGAGAAATTCCAGCTTATAAGCCACCTTTTCTATCCCTTGAGTGATTCAATATGGCCCGACATACCTTGGGCTTAATTTCTCTTTCTTCCCAAATCGTATGACTCCCTTCATGGGAGATACTTTAAAGAACACCCAATCATCTACTTAGAATTCTAATTCTTTTCGACGCACGTCTGCATAGGATTTATGATGACTTTGAGCAGCTTTCATACTCTCCCGAATGACTTTAACTTTTTCCATGGCCTGATACACAAGATCTGGCCCTAACAGTTCTGTCTCACCCACTCTGAACCATCCAATAGGAGACCTACACCTCCTTCCGTACAATGCCTCAAATAGGGCCATCTGAATGCTAGCGTGAAAGTTGTTGTTGTAAGCAAATTCTATAAGTGGCAAATGATCATCCCATTTACCTTTGAAATCCAAGACACAAGCCCGCAACATATCTTCAAGCATCTAAATAGTCCGCTCCGCTTGACCATCAGTCTGCGAATGGAAAGCCGTGCTAAGATTCACCTGAGTACCCAAACCTTGTTGAAACTTCTTCCAAAATTAGTTGTGAACTGGGCCCCTCGATATGAGATAATACAAACTAGAGTGTCGTGAAGTCTGACGACTTCCTTAATGTACAACTGAGCATACTATTCTGCAGTATCGGTGGACTTGACTGGCAAAATGTGAGATGATTTCTTGAGTCGATCCACAATCACCCAAATAGAGTTGAACTTGTGCTGAGTGCGAGGTAACCCTACCACAAAATCCATCTTGATCATATCCCACTTCGACATTGGTATCTCCATATGCTGAGTTAGCCTACCAAGCCACTGATGCTCATCTTTTACTTGTTGACAAATTGGATATTTAGATACAAAGTCCGCCATACCCTTCTTCATACCGTTCCACCAATAAATTTCCTTGAGACCATGATACATTTTCGTAGAACCTGGGTGCATAGAATACCTTGAATTGTGAGCCTCTTCCATTACCCTCTCCCGAAGATTATCCACATCTGGAACGCATTGCCTATCTTGACATCGCAACACACTATCCGAAGACTTGTTATTCAAAACTGCCTCCTTCATCTATGCCAATGTCGGATCAATAAACTTCTTTTCCTTGACTTCCGCTACAAGTGACTATTCTAATCCGTTGTACACCCTAACATTCTCCTTGTCTGAGGTCGAAATAAAAACCCCTAAACTGACCAATTGATAAACCACCCGAGACAAGGGCCTATGATCCGCTCCCAAATGATCCAAACTACTCATAGACATCCGAATGAGAGCGCTAGTCACCACATTCTCCTTCCGTAGATGGTACAAAATGTCCATATCATAATCCTTGAGCAATTCTAACAACCGTCACTGCCTTAAACTCAACTCTTTCTGCTTGAACAAATATTAGAGACTCTCCTGGTCTAAGAAGACATCCACATGGACCCCATAAAGATAATGCTGCCATATTTTTAAGGCAAACAAAGTTGTCGCAGGCTCCAAATTATGCGTCAGGTAGTTCTTCTCGTAATTCTTATGTTGCCTTGAAGCATACGCTATAACTTTCCCATGCTGCATCAATACATACCCCAAACCAACCCTGGAGGCATCGCAAAAAACCACAAATCCTTTCGTGCATTACGGCAAGGTCAATATCAGCGCCAAGGTCAGCCTCGACTTCAATTCCTGAAAACTTTTCTCACAAGGTCGGACCATTAGAATTTAACCGCTTTCTGCGTCAACTTAGTCAATGGGGAGGCGAGGGTAGGGAATCCCTCCACAAACCTCTTATAATACCCTGCAAAACCCAAGACGCTACGGATCTCTGTCGGGGTCATGGGTCTAGGCCAATCTTTCACTATTGAAATCTTCTAGGGATCCACCTTAATCCCTGCAATGGAAACAATAAGTACCAAAAAGGTAACCCACTCAAACTAAAATTCTAATTTCAAAAATTTTGCATACAACTGGTGCTGATAAAGAGTTTGCGGAACTGCCATGAGGTGATCGGCATGATCCTCCCAGCTCCGCAAATAAACAAGGATGTCATCAATGAAAGCAATCACCAAGGAGTGTATAAATGGCTTAGAGATCCGATTTATAAGATCCATGAAAGCTGTCGGGGCGTTGGTTATCACAAAAGACATGACCAAGAATTCAAAGTGATCATAGCGAGTTCTGAAAGCAGTATTAGGAATATCATGCTCTCTGATCTTCAATTGGATGTACCTGGACCGCAGATAAATTTTTGAGAAGAACCTTGCACCTTGCAATTGGTCGAACAAATCATCTATCCCCGACAAAGGATATTTATTCTTGGTGGTGACCTTTTTGAGTTGCCTGTAATTAATACATGTGAGCATGTGATTTTTACCCTATATGAATTAATCCCATCAATTCAAAATCAAAATAATTTCTTCTGGTGTTTGCGATTTTGTAGATTTTTGTGGCATTGAGTGTTGAATTATTTGCATTTTTAATTAATGAAAAATACCAAAAAGGGGGACGTTGCATGTGTATTTAGGAGTTAGTTTTGCATTAACTAGAAGCCAAGTTGTTTTACAAAAAAATCAAAAATAGCATAATTTGCACTTATGATTGATTTTAAGTAATTTTTCCTTTTAATATTTTTAATTATGTGATAATAATTATTGTATGGCTAATTAGGTTTTATATATTTTGGAAATGAAATAAAGAAAGGAGGTAAAGGAAAATTTGGAAATTCAATACCCAATTGGGCCATTTTAATTTAAATCCCAGACTCAAACCTAAAACCCAGCCTAGCCCAACGGTCCCTCTACTCGGTCCAGCCCCAGGGACGCCAAACGACGTTGTTTGGTGGCCTTCAATATCGGCTATCCATGGCCTTAATCTAACGGCTCGCATGGATCCTAGTATTCTACATGAAATGGTCCAAAGGCTGTGTAATAGCCTTAGAGACAAAACATGCCATCCATGTACAGTCTAACCGGTAGTGTAATGCTACCGTTGAGAAGAACTTTGCACCTTGCAATTGGTCGAACAAATGATCTATCCCCGACAAAGAATGTTTATTCTTGATGGTGACCTTTTTGAGTTGCCGGTAATCGATACGTGTGAGCGTGTGATTTTTGCCCTATATGAATTACTCCCACAAGTTCAAAATCAAAATAATTTCTTCTAGTGTTTGCGATTTTGTAGATTTTTTAGGCATTGTGTGTTGAATTATTTGCATTTTTAATTAATGAAAAATACCAAAAAGGGGGGACGTTGCATGTGCATTTAGGAGTTAGTTTTGCATTAATTAGTAGCCAAGTTGTTTTACAAAAAAATCAGAAATAGCATAATTTGCACTAAAGATTGATTTTAAGTAATTTTTTCTTTTAATATAATTAATTATGTGATAATAATTTATGTATGAGGGTGCACAATGCCAAATCCTCCCAAATATACACCCTAGAACCCCCTCACTCTCCTCTTCGCAATTCCATACCGATCACCCCTCGAATCGCCGCCAAACTGCTCTAATATTCATATAAAACATGGTAGCTCCGCTGTCTACGGCGGCGGTCGGTGGCAAACAACCTCCAAATCAACACCAATGAACCTCCTCACCCTCATTGCCCTAACCATGCCAGTGATTACCCTCGAACACGACTGAAACTCGTCAAATATATGCCTGAAGATGGCAGCTCCGCCATGCATGGCGGTGGCTGCTGTCCAACGCCCTTCAAGCATCACACCCACCCTCCTTTAGCCCTCATCCACCCAAAAGTCCACCTAAATCCACTCAAATTGTCCTAGAACTTCCCCAATATTGGTACCAACCAGTTGAGGTTTAAGTCCAAGATTGGAGATCCCTCGAGGGTTCGAGTAGACTCCGGCAGTGATAGACCGAAGAAATCTGATAAGTCCACCTTCTTCTTTTTAGTTTTAGTTTTGTTTTTCTTATGCATATGGTTTTCTATCTAGAGCAAATTAGGGCTGTTAGGACAAATTTTAATTGGTTTTAGCAATATCTTGATTTCTTAGGCTGATTATATGTTAGTTTCATTTATGATTGTGCCAAGTAGTCAATTATAGCATGCCTGTTCTTCTTGAAATCAATTCCTATTAAAAATAAATTCATGTCTTTTTCTTGCACAATCAAAATGTTCAAATTTAGGTGTCTTGTTTAAATTGTTTGCCTATTTCATGGAATCCATGAGTCCATTTTTCCCTCTTTCGTCTTTTATTATTTTGTTTTTCTGATCGTGTTAGTAATCAGTTTATTCCATGTTAATGTAAAATTAGTTGGTCTTAACAAATATGACACGTGTCATCTTTGGTTTAAATGCTAAATGGTTGTTAATGGAATCGAGTGATAGATTTTGTTTGATGCCAGCAATACCATGCTTGACCTCTGAAATTGAATGCAAGTAGAAAAGGGTCTGGACTGTTCTAATAATTGTTCATTAGTGTTAATGATATCCTGATCATTTTAAGTTCACAAGGTTGATTAATGACTAGCATGTTTTGAAGAACCAATTGCTAAGTTTTAATTAAACTGTATTGGGTTTGAATTTCTAATTTGATTGTTGAATTTGGACTATTTTTCTTTGAGTGAGTGTTATTTGGATTGGATATAGCTGTTAGGATTAGGAATTAGTCATAGGAGTTAATTTTCACACCAAATAGATCATTGAAGGGTAGCACAGGATTGTACAGTCATTTATGATAATATTAAGGCTATTAAGGGCAATATGGACTTTTCAGGTTGTTAGTGGTTATATTGGGAACAAACAAGGCTAATATAGGTAGCATCTAAAGGATAGAAAATATTAAAAGTATTTCGACCCTTCTGGAAGGGGTCTTTAATACAAAATCAGCAATATTACTACAGTAACTTGGGAAACAAGTCTTGAAATGAGGGTTCAAATGAGAAATATCTGAAAATTAAAGAGGGACTCAAGGGTAAAACACAATAAAAGATGATGCCCTAGTCTTTGGCCATAAGAAGGGGTTAAAATCACTCAAAAGGGGTGGGGAAAATCTGGAAAAAGCATCTCTATAACTCTCTTAAAATTTTGAAGCTAAAATCCCAGAAATTGTTACTGTTGCATTATTCATTATAGTAGCCTTTGATCACATCATATTTGGAGACCATTTTTGCCTCAGTTAGCATGGAAACAATCGAGTTTGGCTGATATAAATTTGGTTCTGAAGTTGTTGTAGTCCTAGGTTGTTTGAAATCTCATTATTTCACTGTTGCATTGCTTTCCTGGGGTTTCAAAGTTGAAATCTGAAGTTGATGGGGTTTTCTATTGGTCTTTGGGGTATACATCTGGGTATAAGTTGTCCCTGTTATTGCATTACTGTGGCTGAATCTGCTGACCTCCATTTTTTCTGTTGCATTATGATTTCAAGGTACACTTCTAAAAAGCTCATCCATGTACAAACCACTTTGAGATGAAAAGTAGTTGTTGAGTTCAGCTATTTTGAAAAAACAATTATAATTTGATTTCTTAGATAGCTTTTATTTGCTCTAATATTCATTGAATAGACTATGGAACTGTTTGGACGGTAAAAATTCGTTATATGACATTTGTTAGTAGTGTAATTTCATTCTAGGCTTCCTAAGTGTTAGCTAAGTTCGAGTTTGATAGATGGTTTGTGTTGAATAAATTTGAGTTGAGTAGGTGATTTTGTTCACATCCATTTTGTGATATAAGTAGGCATGTAACAATTATTTGTGCAATGCCAAGCCTGTTTAGGCTGACTGGTTCACCTAGCCCACCAACTTCAGTCGTTTAGATGTATATTCCCTGTGGCTCAGGTTGGGTTCATGATAGGGCCCAAAATATAGTAATAAATAATAACCCATCTCGAATTGAAGTTTTAAGTGAAAGGGTTTCCCTTGGACCCAGGGTTAGGGCTGTCACGTTGGGTTCTGTTGAGGCCCAGCTGATACATGAACTCAGGCCACTCAGATGTGGCATCGACACTAAACTCTCATAGTTAAATTTTAGAATCACTTTTAGTAATAACAGTCCTTTGGACTATCTCTTGTAAAATACTGAGTCTAAAATACTTCCAAACAACATATGTATAACCATCTATTAACACCCAACCAATAAATCATATCAAATAATCACCCTTGAATCTCTACAATAATTATCTATTTATATTGGGAACTTATGGCTTCCAATCACTACACCAAGAGTTCGAACACTTAAGTCATACTCATATTCCCATAATATATCCATATATGTAAGTCTAAGGTGTAGGATTTACATTTTGGAAGTAATTTAGCAAAACCCCCTTTGATTTCTTGATAATCTATGTGTTTTATGGGAAGATTTCATCAATACTAGTGTAGGAATGATGGAATTTTACACCAAGTAAATGGAGGTTGCTTACCTTGATGATATGGGGAGTTGAAGGTCTTGAGAGGGTTAAAGAAGAACCCCAAGTTCGTCCAAATGAAATGGGTAAAAATGGATCCCGAAATTGTGTATATATAATGTTTCAGGCACCACAAGTGGCGCTGGGCGCTGTCTGTGGCGTTGATTCCAGTAGCTCAAAAATTTCTGGTGCCACAGCTAGCGCCCGCCGCTACCCATGGCGTTGGCGACGGAAGGGATATGAAAATGATCATAAACTTTCTGTATACACCTCCAAATAACAAACAGTTTAATGCATCAGAAACTAGACTCAAAGAACTTTAATTTTATAGGTTATGCATCCCACAACTCCGCTTATACACAAAGATATGCTCGTCCAAAGTGAGGACTTATGCAAACTCATATGAAATCTTAGCCTATTATGAAATTTTCCAATTTGTCTTAGACATAGGATTTCCTTTGGACCTCATATCACTCATTTCATGACTCATCCTTATTCACAACATCCAATTCATTTGCATCATATTTAAAGCACATAAAATATTACAAGTAGTCTACCTGGCACCCCGAAATCCTATATTGCCTAGAAAACTTTTTTGGGGTCTTACAAATTTATAGACTAAAATTTCAATTCATGAACCAAAAGTTCAATTCATATCCAAAAAGTATTATTCATAAACTAAAAATTTAATTCATATCCAAAAGGTCCAATTCATAAACTAAATGATCAAATACAAATCCTAAAAGTTCAATTCATAAACTAAATATTCAATTCATATCCAAAAAGTCCAATTCATAAACTAAAATTTCAATTCATATCCAAAAGGTCCAATTTATATACAAAAGGTTCAATTCGATACCTAAAGTTTCAACTACAAATCCTAAAAGTTCAATTCATATCCTAAAATTTCAATTTATAAACCAAAAGTTCAATGTATAAACTAAAATCCAATTCATATCCTGAAAGTTCAACTCATAAACTAAAAATTTAATTCATATCCAAAAGGTCCAATTCATAAACTAAAAGTTCAACTACAAATTCTAAACTATTCAAGACTATATAAAGCATAATTCCAATCATACTAAACTATTCAAGACTAATTAAACTAATTAGTTAATTGATAATGAGCTAGATTTATGTAGTTTGATGACAATTATGCCCCAGATTTACTATACTTCACTATTCTAGGACAGTTAAATGATGATAAATTGGCTCTAATTGTGAATTTCATGTTTTTGCAAGAGCGTGTTGCGCTTGAGGACATAGAACAGTGTTTGGAGCTAAATGAAAGCAAGGAAAGCCCCCTCTGAGATGAGTACGTGTGAAATAAGAGAGAAAAGAAGAGTTAAATTATTGAACCGGCATAGCGCGGCCTTAGCGCGACCGTGATATCCTAGAAAATCGAGGCAGAATGTTAAACGATATGCCGGCCATTAGCGCGGCCGCACTAGTCTAGTTCGGAGCATATAATTTCAGGGGAAAACTTGGAAGTTTGGGGGTAATTCCACTTAACCTATAAGAGGTCGAGCTCTCCCAAAGAGATATTATCAAGGTTTTATAGCTTAGTTGAAGGAAAGAAGAGGAAAAAGGCATGGAGGATATTCGACATCGAGTTCTACCTTTCCTCCTTTTGTATTTATCGTTTATGATGAATTTTGATGTTGTTAGTATGAATACGATTATGAGTAGCTAATCATTTAGTCTAGGTTTTTGATGGAAATTGTTAAAGGATGAACTTCTTGTTATGTTAATATAGTTTTCTCAGTTTACTCTCTATTTGTTCAACTATGTTCTTATTGTAGTTAATCGATAGGATCCTCAGTTAGTTGTGCCTATTTATTATGTATTACTGGTAGAGAATGCATTTGGGTAAATTTTGAACAACACCACTCCCAAATTATATGAGAAATCAATAGCCGAGAGTTTAAAGGCAAGATTAAGGATAACGAAACCTTGGGTGCGATCTAAAGTGAGCTGTAATAAAAGCCAGCTAGCGTAACTTGGGAGAGTGCATCTAGTAATTAATCGTAATAACCCGGAAGAGATTTACAATAATAAAAATGCACATGATCGATAGAGATGATTTGGCAATTATATGTGAAACATAACAGGAAGGGATTCCATCAATAGGAAAAATCACAACCTTAGATCCTTCTCTTATTTGCTTACAACCCTGTCATAGTTAGCTTTTAGATTACCTAACTTTTTTCAGATATAGCCAGTAAAAACATCACGAACTGTTATTCAAAAATATCTGGGAATTTGATTACGAAGAATTTAGTGAGTCTAACAAGAGTAATTGGTAGTTTAATTTCCTGTGGGTTCGACTTTGGGCTAAATATTCAGATTATATTTGTAACAACCGCTTTGTCCTTTTTATAAGGCATAGTTGGGGGTGATCAAATTTTGGCACCATTGCTAGGGAAGGAAAAGTATTATTATCAATAATAGTTGAAAGAAATACAAACATTCTTAGTGTAGTCAGTCTTCTTTATTTTCAACCTATACATTGAAACTTTAACCTTTGTTGGCTTGGTTGTACAGGTGCATGCCTAGAAACTCATCGAGAACTAGTAAACTATTTGAAGCATTATCAGATCCCATGAAAGTTTTCAAGTCCTTGAGTCAGGCCAACTAGAAAAACAAAAAACAAATATAAACTAAACAACTTGAACCAGACATGAGGGATAACGTGGTAGACCAAACTGTACCAATAGAGCCAGTAGTGGCACCTTTTGTTCCAGAGGCTACTCTATATGATTGAGTGCAACCTACAACAGAGAATTTGGCTAGAGTGATATTAGTCTCGCAGATACAAGCCGAATATTTTCAAATCGCGAACAACATGCTACACTTGCTGCAAAACAAGGGACTATTTTCGGGTTAATACATTGAAAATACTCAACAACACTTAAAGAACTTCCTGTCAATCAGCAAAACTCAAAGGCAACCCAATTAGTCATACAATTTGTGAATAAGTTTCATCCACCCAACAAAACTGCTCAGCAATTTGATTAAATTTTGAGCTCCAAACAGAAATCAATGGAGACACTACAAGAAACATCGGAACAATTCAAAGGGATGTTGGTTTACAATACTCCAGATCAGATGTTGGGGCAGCAGTTTTACATGGGTCTGACAGATAGCTTGAAGGCTAATGTTGATGCTTCAACTGGTGGAACTTTCTTGAGCAAAACACAAAGAGAAAGCCATAGCCTGCTTGACAAGATGGCACATAATTCGGGGTGGACAACCAAAAATGCACCGATCACTCCAGTAGTTCACTCACTTCCCTTAGATCCATCCAACACTCTTGCTAAAAATATGGCCACCTTAATGACACAGATGAGTATACTCATCAAAAAAGTGGAAGAGTTAGGGTAGAAGTAGTAGGTGCACATCATAGATACTACTAATGGGGCTTATGCACATCTTGCATTAGTCGGTCAATTGGTAACCAATAGAATTCGGAAAGTGATCATCATTATTACCTTGAGTACATGAATTATGTGTCTAATCATGGAGGCCAAAGACAGGGTGGTCAAAATTGGGGCTAACAGAATCAACCATACATGTCAGTCCGGCCACAACTCAACAATGGAAATATGGGAGGCATGCGACCTCACAATAATGTCGCGCCCTACCAAAGTCCATAGGGATACAACAATCAAAAACATGCGGAAGACCTCACAATAATGTCGCGCCCTACCAAAGTCCATATTGTTTTCGTTATTGTTATTAGACGTCTTCCGCATGTTTTAACTAATTATTTTAGCATTTAATTTGTTTTAGATTTAAATTTTCTGGAAATGTTTACAGGGTTGGCTTGCCTAGCTTCGACAGTAGGCGCCATCACGACTCCCTGTGGTGGGTAAATCTGGGTCGTGACAAGGGTGTATCAGAGCACTAGGTTACTTGGGTCTCACAACTCACGGACAAGCCCTGTAGAGTCTGAGAGATCTGTAAGGAGACGTCTGTATTTATCCCCCAAAGGTTACTAAGTTAGGAAAGTTTCACTATGTTCATTCTTGTCGAGTGATACTGTTTCTTAAGTGTTGATTGTCGTTCTACTTGGTTCTTTCGCAGATGGCGAGAACACGTGCGCCTTATTCTTTCGCACACAGCCCGAGCCCCCAACAGTAGCTCCCACGAGGGGTAGGGGCCGAGGCTGTGGCAGGGGCAGAGCTCAGCCCCAGGTAGCAGTTCCAGAGGTGGAGCCTCATATTGACTTTGATGAGCAGGTTCCAGCTCCACCAGCTCCAGTGGACCCAGCTCAGGTCCCAGGATGAGTGATGTTTTCTTCGGATCTTCAGGATGCCCTTGTCCACATAGCAGGCTTTATAGACACTGTGGCCAGAGCGGGATTGCTGCCTGTAGCACCAGCCACTTCTCAAGCTAGATGAGGGCTTCAGACTCCTGCTATACGTACTCCGGAGCAGGTAGCTCCCCAGACTCAGGTTCCCTTGGTTCAGCTTGCAGTGGTGGCTAAGACAGGTATTACAGCTCGAGCCGGAGATGGGTTGGCCATCTCTTCAGATGCTTTGTGGAGACTTGATCGGTGCTCCAAGCTTTTCACTACCACTTTCAGCGGTGCTTCATCGGAGGATCCTCAGGATTTTATGTTCAGTTGTCATGAGATCCTCAGGACTATGGGGATAGTGGAGACCAAAGGGGTCGATTTTTGCACTTTCAGACTTGTGGGTTCTGCCAAGATTTGGTGGAGAGATTATTGTCTTTCGAGACTGCAGGGTCCCCAACTTTGACATAGGATCAGTTTGCGATGTTATTTTTGGAGAAGTTTCCCCCTGTCACTCAGCGGGAGGCACTTCGCAAACAGTTTGAGCATCTTCATCAGGGTTCTATGACAGTTACACAGTATGAGACAAGGTTTGTTTATTTGGCACGCCATGCACTAGTGATACTCCCTGCTGATCGGGAGAGGGTCCGGAGGTTCATTGGCAGATTGATTCAGCCCATTCGCCTACAGATGGAAGTGGGGGTTGGAAGTGATATCACTTTTTAGGAGGTGGCCAATGCGGCCCGTCGAGTGGAGATGGCACTAGCTCGAGGAGGTAGTCAGGGATCTGACCAGAGGCCTAGACATTCTGGCAGGTTTAGTGGTACCTCATCTGGAGGTAGAAGTTCTTATGACATAGGCCATCCCACGAGACCTTTCCACTCGGCACTTCAGGTTTCTCATGGTACCTCTGGCGGTGGTAGTCATCAACAGCATTCTAGCCAGCAGCTCTTCAGCTCACCACTAGCCCCCATCAGTGCGCTGCCACTTTAGAGCGTCAAGGGAGGACATACAGGTCGACAGGGCCAGCAGTCTCAGCAGCCGAGGGCATGTTATGGTTGTGGTGACCCAGGTCATATTGTTAGGTATTTCCCTCGAGCCTCGAGTAGTTCTCAGCAGCAGGGTCCTCGCCCTACAATTCAGGCAGCTGGTGATCCACAGGCCGCCCAGCCAGCTAGAGGCGGGGGGTAGAGATAATAGAGGTGGAGGGAGAGACCGTAGAGGTTGAGCCCGAACTGCCAGATGTAGGGGTCAGCCCGAACAGCTAGATGTAGGGGTCAGCCTGTAGCAGATCATCCCAAAGACGTAGTTCAGGGAGGTGAGGGCCAGTCCCACTGTTATACATTGCCAGCCAGGCTGGAGGCCGAGTCATCTCATGCTGTTATTACAGGTACTGCACTGGTCTGTGATTGGGGTGCTTCAGTATTATTTAATCCGGATCTACTTATTTTTATGTGTCATCCTATTTTGCACCCTATTTGCTTATGCCTAGTGAGGCTTTAAGTATTCCAATATATTTTTCCACACCGATTGGTGATTCTATTGTGGTCGACCGAGTGCATCTCTCTTGTGTAGTGGTATTTGAGGGTCTTGAGACATGTGTCGACCTATTGCTTTTAGACATGGTGGACTTTGATGTTATATTGGGGATGGACTGGTTGTCAATGATCATGCCATCTTGGATTTTCACGCCAAGACCGTAACTTTGGCCTTGCCATACTTGCCCTGACTTGAGTTGAGAGGGACGCAGGTCATGCCACCCGTAGTGTTATTTCGTATGTCAAGGATCGACGTATGGTCGAGAAGGGTTGATTAGCATATTTGGCGTATGTCCGCGACTCCAGCGCAGAGGTTCAATATATCGACTGTGTTCCTATTTTCCAAGAATTCCTCGAGGTATTTCCTTCATAGCTGCCGGGTATGCCGCCCGATAGGGATATTGACTTCTGTATTGATTTGGCTCCTGGCACTCAGCCTATCTCTATTCCTCCGTATTGCATGGCCCCGCCAGAGTTGAAAAAGTTAAAAGAAAAACTTCAGGTTTTGCTTGATAAGGGTTTCATTTGACCTAGTGTATCACCTTGGGGTGCACCAGTGTTGTTTTTGAAGAAGAAGGATGGGTCGATGAGGATGTGAATTGATTACTGGCAGTTGAACAAGGTGACAATAAAGAACAAGTATCCACTGCCGAGTATTGACGACTTGTTTGATCAGCTTCAGGGTGCTAAGGTGTTCTCGAACATAGATTTGAGGTATGGTTATCATCAGCTGAGGATTAGGGTGCCTGATGTCCCTAATGCAGCATTTCGTTCTCGGTATGGGCATTATGAGTTTTTGGTCATGTCGTTTCGTTGAAGAATGCCCCGACAGCATTCATGGAGTTGATGAACCGAGTGTTCAGGCCTTACTTGGATCTATTTGTGATTGTATTAATTGACGATATCTTGGTATACTCTCGCAGTCAGGAGGAGCATGAGTAGCACCTCAGAGTTGTTCTTCAGACTCTGAAGGATAGCCAGTTGTACGCCAAATTTTCAAAGTGCAAATTTTGGTTGAGTTCAATAGCATTCCAGGGTCATGTCGTATCAGCAGAGGGTATCCAGGTGGACCCGAAGAAAATAAAGGCAGTCAAGAACTAGCCTCGGCCAGCTTCAGCTACAGAGATTCAGAGCTTATTGGGGTTAGCTGGTTACTATAGACGTTTTGTGGATGGGTTTTCATCCATCGCAGCCCCGATGACTAGATTGACTCAGAAGGGTGTCCAGTTCAGGTGGTCAGATGAGTGCAAGGAAAGCATCCAGAAGCTCAAGACAGCTTTGCCCATGGGATCTAGGCCTTATACAGTATATTGTGATGTTTCCCACATAAGACTTGGTGCAGTGTTGATGCATAACGGCAAAGTCATCGCATATGCTTCGAGGCAATTGAAGATCCACGAGAAGAATTTCCCTGTTCAGGACTTAGAGTTGGAAGCTATTGTTCATGCCTTGAAGATCTGGAGGCATTATATGTATGGTGTGATGTGTGTGGTGTACACGGATCACAAGAGCCTTCAGTACTTGTTCAAGCGAAAGAGTTGAATTTGAGACAGCGGAGGTGGTTGGAGTTGTTGAAAGATTATGATGTTTCTATTTTATACCACCCATGGAAAGCCAATGTTGTGGCCGATGCATTGACTAGAAAGTCCGTCAGCATGGGTTGTCTTGCATAAATTCCACTCATCCAGAGACCGCTTGCCTTGGATATTCAGGCCTTGGCAAATAGATTTGTGAGATTGGATATTTCTGAGCCCAGCAGAGTGTTTGCTTGCACGGTTGCTCGTTAGTCATTGATGGAACGTATCCGGGAGCGGTAGTTTGATGATCCCCATCTATGTGTCCTGAGAGACATGGTGGAGAGGGGAGGTGCCAAGGAGATGAATTTGGGAGATGATGGCATATTGAAGTTGCAGGGGCAAGTTTGTGTGCCAAATGTTGATGGTATTCGAGAGTCGATCTTAGCGGAGGCCCACAACTCTCAGTATACTATTCATCCGGGCTCCGCGAAGACGTATCAGGATTTGAAACAGCATTATTGGTGGCGTAGAATGAAGAAAGACATTATTGTATATGTGGCTCATTGTCTAAATTGTCAGCAGGTTAAGTGCGAGCATCATAGGCCTGGTGGGTTATTTCAGAGGATTGATCTTCTTGAGTGGAAGTGGGAGAGGATCACTATGCATTTTGTTACTGGCCTTCCGATGACTCGGAAGAAGTTTGATGCTATATGGGTTATTGTTGATAGGCTGACTAAGTCAGCGCATTTCATCCAAGTTTTCACCACTTATTCATCCGAGAGGTATGCAGAGATTTATATCAGGGAGATCGTTCGCCTTCATGGAGTGCCCATATCTATTATTTCTGATCGGGGTCCGCAATTTACTTCGCGTTTCTGGAGAGTGGTGCAACATGAGTTGGGTACCCAGGTCAATTTGAGTTCAACATTTTACCCCCAGATGAACGGTCAGTGCGAGAGGACCATTCAGATTCTTGAGGATATGCTCCGAGCCTGGTTTATTGATTTTGGAGGCTCGTGGGACCATTTATTGCCGTTAGAGGAGTTTTCCTACAGCAACAGCTACCAGTATTGTATTCAGATGGCCCCGTATGAGGCGTTGTATGGTAGGTGATGTCGGTCCCCAGTCAGATGGTTTGAGCCGAAAGAGGATCGGTTATTGGGTACAGATTTGGTACGTGAGGCCTTGGATAAGGTCAAGATCATTCAGGACTTACTTCGGTCAGCTCAGTCCAGGCAGAAGAGTGTTGCAGACCGTAAGGTCAGGGATGTTGCCTTCATGGTTGGTGAGCGTGTATTGCTCCATGTATTGCCTATGAAAGGCGTGATGAGATTCGGGAAGAAGGGCAAGCTCAGCCCTACATATATTGGCCCGTTTGTTATTCTTGACCGTGTGGGAGAGGTGGCTTATAGACTTGCCTTGCCACCTAGCTTGTTAGTCGTGCATCCGGTTTTCCATGAATCCATGCTTCAGAGATATCACGGTGATCCCACCCACTTGTTAGATTTCATCACTGTCCAATTGGATAAGGGTCTGTCATATGAGGAGGAGCCGGTGGCTATTTTTGAACGGCAGTTTTGACAGTTGAGGTCGCGGAGTTTTCCTTCAATGCGTGTTCAGTGGAGAGGTCAGCCTCCTGAGGCATCGACCTAGGAGTCCGAGTCTTATATGTGGAGCCGTTATCCCCATATATCCCCCGACTCAGGTAATCCTTTCTTTTGTCCGTTCGAGGATAACGGTTGTATTAGAGGTGGAGGATGTGACGACCCAAAGGGTCATCACCGTATTTTTCCTTTTCCTTGAACTTTCAACGACTTGAAAACCTCTTATTGGGTTACCTCGATTTGCATGCGAAGTCCGGGCGCGAAGCCAAAAGTTTTTTATGTGAAAATATTGGAATTCTGTGTTAAAAACTATGAATATTAAATATAATATTGATATGGTTGACTTCGACCAATATTTCGGGTAAATGGACCCAGACCCGTGATTTGATGGTCTCGAAAAATCCGTTGGAAAATATGGGACTTGGGCGTATTCCCGGAATCGAAATCCGAGGTCCCAGGCCCGAGAAAACAATTTTTCAGTTTAATTGATTTCTGTTAATGTTCAAGGAAAATGAATTAGAAAAACAAATGAGCAAAAGGTAATGGTATCGGGCTCGTATTTTGGTTCCACTGCACGGAAAAAGTCATATATAATTGTTAAGAACTATATGTGAATTTTCATTTGAAACAGACGTCGTTTGACATGTTTTGGACTAAAAGTTGAAAAGTTTTAATATTTTGAACTTTAATTGAAAATCATGAGTTTTGGAGGTTGATTCTTTGATTTTGATGTTATTTTGGCGATTATATCGCACGAGTAAGTTCTTGGGATGTATCTGAGGTTGTGTGCATGTTTGGTTTGGAGCTCCGAGGGCTCGGGAGAGATTTGGAGTATGTGTCGAGTTCATTTTGCATGGTTGGAACATGTTTCTGGTGTATCAGACCTGCAGGCTTCGCAATTGTGAAGCCTGGTTCGCATTTGTGAAAGAGGTGCAGGTCCAGCTAATCTCGCAAATGAAAGTTCTACTTCGCAAATGCGAAGTCTCCTCTCTTCCTTCAGTCATAGCAAATGCGATGATATTCTTCGCAATTGCGACCTTTCACCAATCCAGCGCAGGTTCGCATTTATGAACACCCGCTCGTAAATGCGAGGTCCAGATTTTTCCAGCCCAGTTCGCAATTGCGAATTCCATTTCGCAATTGCGAGGTCCCCTTCTTTGACCCAGTTTTCAATTGCGAATTTGATCTCGCAATTACGAGGTCCGTGTCTGCAAAAAATATACTTAACTGATTTTAAAGTTCTTTTTCATAATTTCAAAACCCAAAACTCTCATTGGCGATTTTCTCTCAACTCTTCCGTCCCCAAATCAATTCTAAGTCCATTTTTACTTGTTTTCTTCAATACTTATCATCATCTATCACGATTTATTCACTAAATCAAAGATTTCATGGGTTAAAAATGGAGGTTTGGGTAGAAGCTAGGTTTTTCATATTTTGAGCTTTTGGACCTCGATTTGAGGTCCGATTTCAATTCTAATTATAGGTATTAGCTCCTGGGGGAATGGGTAACCCGATTTTGGTTTGAATCTCGAGTATTGACCACGTGGGCCCGGGGCATTTTGGGAAATTTTGAGTAAAGCTTTAGGAATTTCATTCTTATGCATCCAACTTGATTTTACTAGTATTTGTTGATACATTTGAGTAAATTGTGGTTAGAGGCATGAGCTGAGTTGGAAGCCTTCGAGGTAAGTGTTCAATCTAACTTTGGCTTGAGGGAATATGATTAGGTTGTTAATTGCTATGTGCTATGTGGAATAGGTGTATATGTATGGTGACGGTTACCTATGCGCCCGAGTCGAGCATGACCGTGTTGTCATTTGTTATTAGAATTGTGAAAGAAGTGAGCAATTGGGATAAATTATTGTTATATGAGCTATGAAGTGAATGATGAGAAGTAAATGAACTAGAGATGACTTGTTGGTGTTTTCCCTTGCCGGGACTTGTTGTTGCATTGTTCTCCCTTGCCGGGATGGTTAATCTTTTTGTTTACTCCTTTTCCCACTAATTGTGATTATTGTTTGGGTTTGGATAAAGCACGAAGGGTGATTCCATGTTGTTATTTATTTCCTCCACAATATGGAGTGGTATATATTGATTTCCTCCAAAAGATGGAGTGGTATTTATCGATTTCCTCCATAAGATGGAGTGGTATTTACTGAATTCCTCTACAAGATGGAGTGGTATTTTTATTGATTTCCTCCACAAGATAGAGTGGTATATTTATTGATTTCCTCCACAAGATGGAGTGGTATATATTGATTTCCTCCATAAGATGGAGTGGTATATACTGATTTCCTCCACAAGATGGAGTGGTGCTATTGATTGGGTGAGGAAGAGAGTAAAAGCACGATGGGTGGTGCAGTGCAATATGGTTTTATTGGTCCTACCTTACTGGAGTTCCTTATTCCGTTTTCCCCTGATTAGTTGTTGTTTCATTGGATTCTCTTATTTAAATGCTATCTATTCAGTTCCGTCTCATAATTGTTGAAGTTATAATTGAACTGTTATTCCCCCCAGCATGTCCTCTCCCTTTTTGTTGTTTAAATTCTTGTTTTCCTTTTCTATTATCGTATATATCTATATAGGTTGTTTATGGTAGGTCTAATTAGCCTCGTCACTACCTCGCCGAGGTTAGGCCGGACACTTACCAGCGCATGGGGTTGGTTGTGCTGATACTACGCTTCTGTGCCTTTTTGTGCACAGGTCAGGACCCAGTCTACGGACCACAGCTTTAGACAGGGAGTGATCCTTCAGTACAGAGGCTCTCAGGTAGTTCGCAGTAGTTCATGGGCCCCGAGTCTCCTCTATCTTTTTACTTTTAGTTTGTTAAATTGTATCAAACAGACATGATATGTACTTCATTCAGACTATTATTTTTAGCACTCTTTAGTTGTCTGTGAGCAGTGATACCAGATACTGGGTAGAGATTTGTTGTTAGTTTTCCGCATATTGTTTTCGTTATTGTTATTAGACGTCTTCCGCATGTTTTAACTAATTATTTTAGCATTTAATTTGTTTTAGATTTCAATTTTCTTGAAAAGTTTATAAGGGTTGGCTTTCTTAGCTTCGACAATAGGCGCCATCACGACTCCCGATGGTGGGTAAATATGGGTCGTGACAAGTTGGTATCAGAGCACTAGGTTACTTGGGTCTCACAACTCGCGGACAAGCCCGGTAGAGTCTGAGGGATCAGTGCGGAGACGTCTGTATTTATCCCCCAGAGGCTACTTAGTTAGGAAAGTTTCACTTTGTTCATTCTTGTAGTGCGACTCTGTTGCTCAAGTATTGATTGTCATTCTACGCGGTTCTTTTGCAGATGGCGAGAACACGTGCATCTTCTTCTTCCGCGCAGCAGCCCAAGCCCCCAACAACAGCTCCCACGAGGGCCAGGGGCCGAGGCCGTAGAAGGGGTAGAGCTCAGCCCCAGGCAGCAGTTCCAGAGGTGGAGCCTCATATTGACTTTGATGAGGAGGTTCCAGCTCCACCAGCTCCAGTGGGCCCAACTCAGGTCCCAGGAGGAGTGATGTTTTCTTCGGATCTTCAGGATGCCCTTGTCCGCATAGCAGGCTTTATGGACAGTGTGGTCAGAGCGGGATTGCTTCCAGTAGCACCTGCCACTTCTCAGGACTGAGGAGGGCTTTAGACTCCTTCTACACGTACTCCGGAGCAGGTAGCTCCCCAGACTCAGGTTCCCTAGGTTCAGCCTGCACTGGTGGCTCAGATAGGTATTACAGCTCACGCTGAAATGGGTCGGCCATGTCTTCGGATGCTTTGTTGAGAATTGATCGGTTCTCCAAACTTTTCACTACCACTTTCAGCGGTGCTTCATCGGAGGATCCCTAGGATTTTCTGTTCAGTTGGAATGAGATCCTCAGGACTACGGGGATAGTGGAGACCAATGGGGTCGATTTTTGCACTTTCAGACTTGTGGGTTCCACTAAGACTTGGTGGAGAGATTATTGACTGTCTAGACCAGCAGGGTCCCCAGCTTTGACCTGGCATCAGTTTGCAGAGTTATTTTTGGAGAAGTTTCTCCCCGTCACTCAGCGGGAGGCACTTCACAAACAGTTTATGCATCTACATCAGGGTTCTATGACAGTTACACAGTATGAGACCAGGTTTGTTCACTTGGCAAGCCATGCAGTAGTGATACTCCCTACTGATCGGGAGAGGGTCCGGAGGATCATTGGCGGATTGATTCATCCCATTCGCCTAGATATGGAAGTGGGGTTGGAAGTGATATTACTTTTCAGGAGGCGTCCAATGCGGCCCGTCGAGTGGAGATGGCACTAGCTCGAGCAGGTAGTCAGAGTTCTGACAAGAGGCCTAGGCATTCTGGAAGGTTTAGTGGTACCTCATCTGGAGGCAGAAAGTGTTATGACATAGGCCATCCCCCGAGACCTTTCCAGTCGGCACTTCAGGTTTCTCATGGTACCCCAGGCAATTGTAGTCATCAGTAGTATTCTGGCCAGCAGCTCTTCAGCTCACCACCAGCCCCCATCAGTGCGCCGCCACTTCGGAGCGTCAGGGGAGGACATACAGGTCGACAGGGCCAAGAGTCTCAGCAGCCGAGGGCTTGTTACGGTTGTGGTGACCCATGTCATATTTTTAGGTATTGCCCTCGAGCCCTGAGTAGTTCTCAGGAGCAGGGTCCTCGCCGTACGATTAAGGTAGCATGTGATCTAAAGGACGCTCAGCCAGCTAGAGGCGGGGGTAGAGATCATATAGGTGGAGGGATAAACCGTTGAGGTGGAGCCCGGACAGCCAAAGGTAGGGGTCAGCCCGCAGCAGATCATCCTAGAGACGCAGTTTAGGGAAGTGGGGGCCAGCCCCGCTGTTATGCATTGCCACCCAGACCGGAGGCTGAGTCATCTGATGTTGTGATTACAGGTACTATACTTGTCTGTGATTGGGTGCTTCAGTATTATTTGATCCGGGATCTACTTATTCTTATGTGTCATTCTATTTTGCACCCTATTTTCTTATGCCTACTGATGCTTTGGGTATTCCGGTATATGTATCCACACCGTTTGGTGATTCTATTGTGGTCGACCGAGTGCATCGCTCTTGTGTACTGGTATTTGAGGGTCTTGAGACCCGTGTCGACCTATTGCTTTTAGACATGGTGGACTTTGATGCTATATTGGGATAGACTGGTTATCCCCGTATCATGCCATCTTGGATTGTCACGCCAAGACCGTGACTTTGGCCTTGCCAGACTTGCCCCGACTTGAGTGGATAGGGACCCCAGGTCATGCCATCCGTAGTGTTATTTCGTATGTTAAGGATCGACGTATGGTCGAGAAGGGATGTTTAGCATATTTGGCGTATGTTCGCGACTCCAGCGTAGAGGTTCTATCTATCGACTATGTTCCTATTGTTCGAGAGTTCCCCGAGGTTTTTCCTTCAGATCTGCCGGGTATGCCGCCCGACAGAGATATTGACTTCTGTATCTATTTGGCTCTTGACACTCAGCCTATTTCTATTCCACCGCATCGCATGGCCTCGCCAGAGTTGAAAGAACAACTTTAGGATTTGCTTGATAAGGGTTTCATTAGACCTCGTATTTCATCTTGGTGTGCACCAATGTTGTTTGTGAAGAAGAAGGACGGGTCAATGAGGATGTGCATTGATTAGCGGCAGTTTTACAAGGTGACGATAAAGAACAAGTATCCACTGCCGAGGATTGACGACTTGTTTGATCAATTTCACGGTGCTAAGGTGTTCTAGAAGATAGATTTGAGGTTTGGTTATCATTAGAGGATTAGGGCGTCTGATGTCCCTAAGACAATATTTCGTATTCGGTATGGGCATTATGAGTTTTCGGTCATATCGTTTGGGTTGACTAATGCAACGGCAGCATTCATGGAGTTGATGAACCGAGTGTTCAGGGCTTACTTGGATCTATTTGTGATTGTATTCGTTGATAATATCTTGGTATACTCTCGCAGTTAGGAGGAGTATGAGTAGCACCTCAGAGTCGTTCATCAGACTCTAAAGGATAGCCAGTTGTACGCCAAATTTTCAAAGTGCGAATTTTGGTTGAGTTTAGTAGCACTCCTGGGTCATGTCATATTAGCAGAGGGTATCCAGCTGGACTTAAATAAAATAGAGGCAGCTAAGAACTGGCCTCGACCAGCTTCAGCTACAGAGATTCGGAGCTTCTTGGGGTTAGCTGGTTACTACATACGTTTTGTGGAGGGGTTTTCATCCATCGCAGCCCCGATGACTAGATTGACTCAGAAGCATGCCCAGTTCAGGTGGTCAAATGAGTGCAAGGCGATCTTCTAGAAGCTCAAGACAGCCATGACTACAGTACCGGTATTGCTTTTGCCCATGGGATCTGGGCCTTATACTGTATATTGTGATTCTTCCCGCATCGGACTTGGTGCAATGTTGATGCAGAACGGCAAGGTCATAACATATGCTTCGAGGCAATTGAAGATCCACTAGAAGAATTACCCATTTCATGACTTAGAGTTGGCAGCTATTGTTCATGCCTTGAAAATCTGGCGGCATTATTTGTATGGTGTGACGTGTGAGGTGTACACAGATCACAAGAGCCTTCAGTACTTGATCAAGCAGAAATAGTTGAATTTGAGACAGCGGAAAGGGTTTGAGTTGTTGAAAGATTATGATGTTTCTATTTTATACCACCCAGGGAAGGCCAATGTGGTGGTCGATGCATTGAGTAGAAAGTCCGCCAGCATGGGTAGTCTTGCGTATATTCCGGTCATCCAGAGTTCGCTTGCCTTGGATGTTCAGGCCTTGGCAAATAGATTTGTGAGATTGGATATTTCTAAGCCCAGCAGAGTGTTAGCTTGCACGGTTGCTCGTTAATCATTGATGGACAGTATCTGGGAGCGACAGTTTGATGATCCCCATTTATGTGTCCTGAGAGACACGGTGCTGAGGGGAGGTGCCAAGGAGATGACATTGGGAGATGATGGCATATTGAGGTTGCAAGGGCGAGTTTGTGTGCCCAATGTTGATGGTATTCGAGATTCGATCTTAGCGGAGGCCCACAGCTCTCGGTATTCTTTTCATCCGGGCGCCACGAAGATTTATCAGGATTTCAAATTGCATTATTGGTGATGTAGAATGAAGAAAGACATTGTTGTATATGTGGCTCATTGTCTAAATTGTCAGCAGGCTACGTGCAAGCATCAGAGGCCTGGTGGGTTATTTAAGAGGATTGAGCTTCCCGAGTGGAAGCAAAAGAGGATCACTATGGATTTTGTTACTGGCCTTCTGATGACTCGGAAGAAGTTTGATTCTGTATGGGTTATTGTCGATAGGCTGACTAAGTCAGCGCATTTCATCCCAGTTTCCACCATTTATTCATCCGAGAGGTATGCAGATATTTATATCAGGGAGATCGTTCGCCTTCATGGGGTGCCCATATGTATTATTTCGGATCAGGGTCCACAGCTTACTTCCATTTCTGGAGAGCGGTGCAACATGAGTTGGGTACCTAGGTCCATTTGAGTACAGTATTTCACCCCCAGACGGACGGTCAGTCCGAGAGGACCATTCAGATTCTTGAGGATATGCTCCGAGCATGCGTTATTGATTTTGGAGGCTTGTGGGACCATTTATTGCCGTTAGCGGAGTTTTCCTACAGCAACAGCTACTAGTATTATATTCAGATGGCCCCGTATGAGGCGTTGTATGGTAGGCGATATCGGTCCCCAGTCAGATGGTTTGAGCCGAAAGAGGATCGGTAATTGGGTACATATTTTGGTACATGAGGCCTTGGATAAGGTCAAGATCATTCAGGACAGACTTCGGTCAGCTCAGTCCAGGCAGAAGAGTGTTGCAGACAGTAAGGCCAGGGATGTTGCCTTCATGGTTGGTGAGCGTGTATTGCTCCGTGTATCGCCTATGAAAGGCGTGATGAGATTCGGGAAGAAGGGAAAGCTAGCCCTAGGTATATTTTCCCGTTTAAGATTCTTGACCGTGTAGGAGAGGTGGCTTACAGACTTGCCTTGCCGCCTAGCTTGTCAGCCGTGCATCCGGTTTTCCATGTATCCATGCTTCGGAGATATCATGGTAATCCCACCCACGTGTTAGATTTCAGCACTATCCAACTGGATAAGGATCTGTCATATGAGGAGGAGCCGGTGGCTATTTTAGACCGGAAGGTTTGATAGTTGAGGTCGTAGAGTTTTCCTTCAGTGCGAGTTCAGTGGAGAGGTCAGCCTCCTGAGGCATCGACTTGGCAGTCTGAGTCTAATATACGGAGCCGTTATCCCCTTCTATTCCCCAACTCATGTACTCCTTTCTTTTGTCCGTTCGAGGACGAACAGTTGTTTTAGAGGTGGAGGATATGACGACCCAAAGGGTCATCACCGTAATTCTCCCTTTCCTTGAACTTTCGAGGCCTTGAAAACCACTTATCAGGTTACCTCGATTTGCATGCGCAGTACGGGCGCGAAGCCGGAAAATTTTATGTGAAAGTATTGGAATTCTGTGTTATAAACAATGAATTTTCAATATAATAGTGATATGGTTGACTTCGGTCAACAATTCGAGTAAACCAACCTGGGCCTGTGATTTGACCGTCTCAGAAAATCCGTAGAAAAATATGGGACTCGGGCGTATTCCCGGAATCGAAGTCCGAGGTCCTAGGCCCGAGAAAACAATTTTTCAGTTTAATTTATTTCTGTTCATGTTCAAGGAAAATGAATTAGAAAAACAATGATCAAAAGCTATTGGTATCGGGCTCGTATTTTGGTTCCGACGGCCGGTACAAGTCATAAATAATTTTTAAGCACTATATGTGAAGTTTCATTTGAATCAGAAGTCGTTTGACGTGTTTTGGACTAAAAGTGGAAAAGCTTAGAAGTTTTGAACTTGAAATGAAAATGATGAGTTTTGGAGGTTGTTTCTTTGATTTAGATATTATTTTGGCGGTTTTATCGCACGAGTAAGTTCATAAGATGTCTTTGAGGTTGTGTGCATGTTTGGTTTGGACCCCCGAGGGCTCGGGAGAGATTTGGAGTAGGTGTCAAGTTCAATTTGCATGGTTGGATTTTGTTTCTGGTGTATCAGATTGCGAAGCCTGGTTCGTATTTGCGAAAGAGGTCCAGGTCCAGCTAATCTCGCAAATGCAATTTCTACTTCGCAAATGCAAAGCCTCCCCTCTTCCTTCAGTCATCGCAAATGCGATGATACTCTTTGCAATTGCGACCTTTCCCCATTCCAGCCGAGGTTCGCATTTGCGAACACCCTATCGTAAATGCGAGGTCCGCCTTTTTCCAGCCCAGTTCGCCATTGCGAATTCCATCTCGCAATTGCGAGGTCCCCTTCTTTGATGCCCAGTTCGCAATTGCAAATTCGATCTCGCCATTGCAAGGTCCGTGTCTGCACAAAATATACTTAACCGATTTGAAAGTTCTTTTTCATAATTTCAAAACCCAAAACCCTCATTGGCAATTTTCTCTCAACTCTTCCATCCCCAAATAAATTGTAAGTCCATTTTTACCTGTTTTCTTCAATAGTTATCATCATCTATCATGATTTCTTCACTAAATCAAAGCTTTCATGGGTTCAAAATGGAGGTTTGGGTAGAAGCTAGGATTTTCATATTTTGAGCTTTTGGACCCCGATTTGAGGTCTGATTTCAATTTTAATTATAGATATGAGCTCGTGGGGGAATGCGTAACTCGGTTTTGGTTTGAATCTCGAGTTTTGACCACGTGGGCTCGGGGGCATTTTGGGAATTTTAGAGTAAAACTTTAGGAATTTCATTCTTATGCATCCAAATAGATTTAACTAGCATTTGTTGATACATTTGAGTAATTGTGGTTAAATTCAACCATTTTTGAAGCGAATTCGAGAGGTAAAGCTATTCTCGAGGCGTGAGTTGAGTTGGAAGCCTTTGAGGTAAGTGTTCGATCCAACTTTGGCTTGAGGGAAAAGGATTAGGTTGTTAATTGCTATGTGCTATGTGGAGTCGGTGTATAGGTATGGTGACAGTTACCTATGTGCCTGAGTCGAGCATGACCGTGTTGTCATTTGTTATTAGAATTGTGAAAGAAATGAATATTATGGATAAATTCTTGTTATAAGAGCTATGAAGTGAAAGATGATAAGTAAATGAACTAGAGATGAGTTTTTGGTGTTTTCCCTTGCCGGGACTTGTTATTAACTTGTTTCCCTTGCCGGGACTTGTTGTTGCATTGTTCTCCCTTGCCGGGATGGTTATTCTTGTTGTTTACTCCTTTTCCCATTAATTGTGATTATTGTTTGGGTTAGGAGGAGCGATAAAGCACGAAGGGTGATGCCGTGTATTTATTGATTTCCTCCACAAGATGGAGTGTTTTATATTGATTTCCTTCACAAGATGGAGTGGTATTTATCGATTTCCTCCACAAGATAGAGTGGTATTTATTGATTTCCTCCACAAGATATAGTGGTATATTTATTGATTTCCTCCACAAGATGGAGTGGTATATTTATTGATTTCCTCCACAAGATGAAGTGGTATATATTGATTTCCTCCACAAGATGGAGTGGTATATATTGATTTCCTCCACAATATGGAGTGGTGCTATTGATTGGGTGAGGACGAGAGTAAAAGCACGATGGGTGGTGCCGTGCAACGTGGTTTTATTGGTCTTACCTTACTGGAGTTCCTTATTCCGTTTTCCATTTATTAGTTGTTGTTTCATTGGATTATCTATTAAATGCTATCTATTCAGTTCCATTTCTTCATTGTAGAAGTTATAATTGAACTTATATTCCCCCCAGCATGTCCCCTCCCTTTTTGTTGTTTAAATTCTTGGTTTCCTTTATGTTATCGTATATATCTGTACAGGTTGTTTATGGTATGTCCGGTTAGCCTCGTCACTATCTCGCCGAGGTTAGGCCGGATACTTACGAGCACATGGGGTCGGTTGTGCTGATACTACACTTCTGTGCCTTTTTGTGCACAGGTCAGGAACTAGTCTACGGACCACAGCTTTAGACCAGGAGTGATCCTTCAGTACAGAGGCTCTGAGGTAGTTCGCAGGCATTCGCGGGCCCCGAGTCTCCTCTATCTTTTTCCTTTTTGTTTGATAAATTGTATCAAACACACATGATATGTACTTCTTTCAGACTATTATTTTTAGCACTCTTTAGTTGTCCGTGAGCAGTGACACTAGATACTGGGTAGAGATTGGTTGTTAGTTTTCCGCATATTGTTTTCGTTGTTGTTATTAGACGTCTTTCGCATGTTTTAACTAATTATTTTAGCATTTAATTTTTTTTTAGATTTAAATTTTCTGGAAATGTTTATAAGGGTTGGCTTGCCTAGCTTCGATAGTAGGCGCCATCACGACTCCCGATGGTAGGTAAATCTGGGTCGTGACACCAAAACCCTAACAAGCAACAACAACAACAATTCCAACTATAATTCCAAGAACAATACCAAACAACAACAACAATACAAAAACAACATTAAAAGCTACATTAAAACCAACAAAGTGTAAAGTTCAATAGAACTACCAAACTAAGTTAACTCTTATTACAACCCAATCGAAAATCGAGTGTACTTGTCTAGTTCAAATTGTCTAAAATTCAATTAGTGCTTGATACATCATTATCATCACCGTCTGATGAACTTTCATCATCATGACTGTATTGAGAAGGGTCTACTTGTCGATGACAGGAAGAATGATCACGGGGAGGACGGGAGGAATGACCACTTGTAGGACGGGAGGAATGACCACTTGTAGGACGGGAGGAACGAGCACGGGGACTGCCAGCCTCTGGCGATGATGGCCGAGAAGGGGGAATTGAAAAGATCCAGAATCTAGGAGATTTCTGATCTGCTCTTGCATGCCTTGGCACTGAGCGACCATGCCAAGGTACTGAGCATCTCTAAGCTTTTCTCTTTCCTTGGACACTTCTAGCTCGGATATGAGCTTTGTCATAGTCTTCCGCATAGCGGAGAGGATCTCCCCATCAAGTTTCTTGGCTTGTGAGGAAGTCCCTATTCCTTGCATTCCACACCTATAGTGATAAAATTTCTTAGTAGGAAGGCAATATACCTTCCCCCATTTTCGACCGCCTACAGCCTGCGTCCATATCTTTCAGCATCCTCGGCCAAAAGTTGGATTGGCGCGCCCGACTCATTAGGTTGCTGGCTGCATATAAATTCCTCAACTTGAGTTGTGAAGCAATCCTATAAGAAAAAGGTAATTGAATTAGTAGTTCGAAATATATATAAAAGTAAATGAAAACACTTAATGAAAAGGGAAAACTTACATGTACAGTCGAGGCTCGTCCCTCGACCCACCTTTCTTGATCCGTCTCTTTCTTCTTGTACACCTCTTTGAATAGCTCATCTTGGTTCATCGCACGGCCCAACTTCTTTTCCTGAAAATTCATAATTTTAATTAATAAATAGAATAGATATACCTTGAAAATTAAAATAAATTAAACAATTACGTACCATTCTTGTTTTTATCGTCCCCAGGCTTACCACACCTCCAGTGTGCAAGGATCCTCCCTTCTCAAATGTGTGAGCTTTCTTTCCTTTTTCGCTCTTCTCTAAGAACTCTGCAGTAAGCCATTGCCTTTGCAAATCATCCCTAAAATTCTGAAGTAACCAGCCAGGCTTCAAGTTCATCTGTCTAGCTTTGGAGAAAGTATGCAACAACTGCTTGTAAGCTTTGAGATGAAAATTTGCAGCCACGTCCGTGCTATACAGGTGTTCCCATACACCTTTGCTCTATATTTCAAAACTTAAATATTATATAGAAATATCATAAATATAAATAATTATACTACTTAAATAACATTTATACCTTAATTCATTGAAAATTGCCACCTTCAGTGAGAATGGGAATTCATGCCAAGACGCATAAGGGGCATCATAAAGCTTTATGGTTGCTTTGGTGATTATCCTTGTTGTAATATTATTCGGGATAAACCTGCAATTTAATAAATAAAAAAATTAATATCTTAGTAAAAAACTGTAGAAAAAACAAACATAAATATAACAAATAACTCGTACCCATCATCCTCATGGACTATGATGATCCCGCCATACTGATCATGTCACGACCCGGCTGGTCGTCTTTGGAATTTATGCCCCGTTTACCAATTTTCTGGTTCCCCTAAGTTCATTTCTGCTATTTTGGTTTGCCGGGATGTTTGGTAATAGAATTCGGAGTGTTTCGGGACACTTAGTCCGTAAATGAGAGCATAAGTGTTGGAAAATGGTCCATAATTAGAACAGTGTCAAGACACCCTCGGAATGTAAAACCGATGGTTCTGTAAGCTCCGTTAGGTGATTTCAAGGTCGGGAACGTGTTCAGAATGTATTTTAGATGTCCGAAGCTCAATTAGGCTATGAATGCCGAAAGTTAGAAATTTGAAGTTCCGGTCCGATAGTGAATTTTTCAGCCGAGGGTCGAAATAGAATTCTGAGAGTTGAAATGGCTTTGTTAGGTGGCTTAGAATATGTCTGAAAATTGTCAGGTCATTCGGACGTGTTTTGGATAGGTTTTGAGTCGAATGAGAGTTTGGCTAAGTTTTGGGGATTTTAGGTGCAAATCATCGATCAAATGGTTTTTCCGCCGTTGTTTTAGGTGATCTAAGGATTGGTGCAAGTCCGAATGATGTCAAGGTCTAGGCTTGTAGGTTTGGTTTAGGTCCCGGAGGCCCCGGGCTTGTTTCGGATGCACGATGGAGTGATTTTTGAATTTTTGGAAGAAATATTTCTGTTGCTTCTGTTGTTTCCGTATCTGCGGAAGGGAGACCTCGTAAGCGGTTACGCAGACACGACCATGGGATTGCAGACGCGGTGTAAGACCGCAGAAGCACATAGGCAGCCGCATAAGCAGCCATCACGGATGCGGCTGTTTGTCCACAGAAGCGGAAACTGAGATTTAATTGAAACCGCTGAAGCGGCTTTTTGACCGTAAAAGCGGGACTACAGAAGCGGTGCCTGGAGCCGCAAAAGAGGAAATCGCTGTAGAGAAAAGGGGTTTATCCGAGGCTAAAGTTCATAAGTTGAAAAAACAAATTTTAGCTCGGACCAGGGCGATTTTGGGAGGGTTTTGAAGAGGAGACTATTGGGTAATGTTTCTATGATCCTTTCTAGCTTTAATGCATCATTTAGTTGTTAAATTCATCTTTTAAATTCAAATTAAGGTCAAAAAATGGAGGAAATGGGTGAAAGTTCTTTGGCTAATCAATTGGGGTTTTGAGCAAGCATTTGACCTCCAATTTGAGAGATTTTGATATGGTTAGACTCGTGAGAGTACGGTATTTCTGAAATTGCGAAAATTATTCGATTCCTAGACGTTGTCCTGAGGGGCATTTTTGTTCATTTTACTTGTTCTCGGGCCTTAGCATTAATATTAATTATGTAATCAGTTGCTTGCGATGTTATTTACAATATGTAATTGGTTTGAATAGATTTCGGCCACTCATGGCAAAGGCATTGTTCCTTAGAGGTTTTGTGCCAAATTGAAGTAATTGGCTTGTCTAACCTTGTGTGGGGGATCTGTCCCCTTAGGGTATATTAATTGTTGTTTAAAGGCCTCGTGCGCGAGGTGACGGGCATGTACTTGTGACAATTGCAAAAAATTCACCTTACTTGACTTATTTAGACTGTGTTTCTTCGTGTATTTAACTGTTAAAAATGTGATTGTACTTGCTTATCTTAGGAAAAGCATGTTAGTAATTTATTTGCTCTATCTGACTAAATTGCAAATACCTGCCCTCTTTGTGAGCATGCTAGGCCTAATCCTTTACATTGCTGCTATATTTGGTTTTTTTCTATTAAATATTGACTTGTTGTGAAGTGTTTACGTTTGGGACTACGGGTTTAATTCCCGGAGATCCGCTGGTACTGGTATGAAGGACTGTCGGTTTGACTCTCGGGGATCCTCGGATATTAATAATGTGGACTGCGGGTTCGATTCCCAGAGCTCCATGTAGAGATCCTGACTGTTGAGTGAATTGCTTTGTGTTTGTAGTTTGTACTTGTAGCCGCTCTGTTATTTTTATTACGATCTTGTTAGATATTAGTTTTATTGCGTTATCTTCTGTTATTTATTTTTACATTATTTATTATATTCCTCTCAGGATGGCCTCGACCTTCCTCGTCACTACTCCATCGAGGTTAGGCTTGGCACTTACTGAGTACCGCTGTGGTGTATTCATGCTACTTTTCTACACACTTTTGTTGTGCAGATCCAGGTACATCTGGTTTGGCACATTATCAGTGATTAGGAGCAATACTCGGAGATCTGAGGTATGCATCTGCCGCGTCCGCAGAGCCGAAGAGTCTCTCTCTACTCTACCCTTAGCTAGTAGTTCTGTCCATGTATTTTCTCGTTGTAGACATTTCTGGATGTTAGAGCCATGTGTTATACTTTACCCTTAGCCTGTGTTGCCCGTGGGTTTCCGGGTCTTGGAGGTATTTACGTTATATTGAGTTGACATGAATGTGCCTAGCGGCACTCCATACATTATCTTACGTCATTTATGTTTTAAATTATTATTTCTGCACACACTGTTGACTATCTGCAATGTGTCAGGTTTACCTAGTCACAAAGACTGGGTGCCGTCATGACAGGTTCACGATAGGTGAACTAGGGTCATGAAAAGTTGGTATTAGAGCCCTAGGTTCATAGGAGTCACGGGACACATGCCGGTTATTTAGAGTCTCGTTGATCGGTACGGAGACGTCTCTACTTATCTACGGGAGGCTATGTATCTGTTTAGAAAAAATCTTCACTTCATTTGAATTCTTGTCGTGCTATGTTCTTGACCTCGATTCTAAACTACTGTTTTCTTATTATCTCACAAATGGTGAGGACACGCATGACCCGAGACGATCAGGCAACTCCACCCCCTCCTGCAGCCGCTAGAGGCAGGGGTCGGGCCAGGGGTCATGGATGTGTGCGAGGTGTAGCCAGAGCACCTATACGAGCAGCCTCCGAGGTTCCACCAGCTGACCCAGATAGGACTCAGGCACTATTGACGCCCACAGCCACTACTACTTCAGCTGTTCAGGAGGCATTGGCGCAGTTTATGAGTATGTATACCACTCTGTCGCAGGGAGGGCTACTTCTACTTCCTGCTTCTATGTCCGAGGCCGGGTGAGGAGCCCAGACTCCCGCATCCCGCACCCCAGAACAGCCGGTGAATATGGGACAGATTCCATATGTTATTCCTGCCCAGCCTGCAGTACAAGTTCAGCCCAACGATGGGGCACCTGTCTCGGAGGATGAGTTGTGCAGATTGGAGCGGTTCAAGAAGTATGACCTCCCATTTTCAGCGGGTTGGCCACCAATGACACCTTGGGGTTTCTGGAGGATTTTCATCGCATTTTTCGCACTATGGGTATCACTTCTTCTAGTGGGATCTCTTTTGAAGCTTTCCAGCTTCGAGGAGCTGCCTATGACTGGTGGCGCACCTTTGAGTTAGACAGTCCGGATGAGGTTGCCTCCCTGACTTGGACTCAGTTCTCAGATATGTTTCAGAAGGAGTTTGTTCCCTAAAGCCTCAGAGATGCATGGCGTGCAGAGTTTGAGCACTTGCGCCAGGGCCCTATGACTGTCTAAGAGTATGCCATTCGTTATACGAGAATTGCCAGGCATGCGCCTACTTTGGTGGCTACAGTTCGTGAGAGGGTTCCCAGGTTAATCGAGGGTCTTATTCCTTCCATCAAGTCTGGCATGGCGCAAGGGTTGGAGATGGATATACCTTATCAGCAGGTGGTGAATATAGCTAGGAGGATAGAGGGTATGCATTCTAGGGAGCGAGAGGAGAGAAAGGCTAAGAGGTCTGAGAGTCTGGTCATTTTTTTGGAACCCGTACTTCAGGAGCAGGACATCATGGTAGGGGCTATATGGGTCTCCTAGTTCACTCAGCTCTTCCTTCACCTAGCAGTACTCCAGCTCCTCCCAGATCTCAGGATCCTTATTATGCACCCTCGGTTTCTAGTGTTCCTCCTGCGTATGGCACCTCCAGAGGTCAGTCCAGCAGAGGTGAATCGAGTTAGTCACAGCCGCCGCACCCTCCTAAAGCTTGTTATGATTGCGGGGATACCCTCCACTTGGTTAGATAGTGCCCCAGACATGGTAGGGGTGTGCCTTCTCAAACTCCACAGCCCTAGCATGTTCCACAGGGTCAGCAGGCCATTATTCTAGCTCCTGCTGCCACCCAACTTGCTCAGCCAGCCAGAGGCGGGGATTGGGGAGATAGAGGCCACCCTCGCGGCAGGGGTCGAGCCAGATTTTATGCCATTCTTGATCGTGCTGAGGCTGTCGCCTCTGATTCTGTTATTACAGGTATGATATTGGTTAGTACCAGAGAGGCATCGGTTCTATTCGATCCAGGCTCTACTTATTCTACGTGTCATCTTATTTTGCTCCGCATTTGGGTGTAGCCCGAGAGGCATTGAACTCTCCTATTTATGGTTCCACTCCCGTGGGAGATTTTCTTGTTGTGGACCGTGTGTATCGGTCGTGTTTGGTTACTATTCGTGGTTTTGAGACCAAGTCAGTTCTTTTATTACTTGATATGGTCTATTTTGATCTTATCTTAGGCATGGACTAGTTGTCGCCCCATTATGCTATTCTTGGTTGTCACGCTAAGACTGTGACGCTGGCTATGCTAGGTATTCCTCGTATTGAGTAGAGTGGTACTATTGATCACACTCCCAGTAGAGTTATATCTTTTCTTAAGGCTCAGCGTATGATTCAGAAGGGTGTGCTGCGTATTTAGCCTACATGAGAGATGTCAGTGCTGATACCCCTTCTGTTGACTCTATCCCAGCAGTACGGGTTTTCCCGATATGTTCCCGTCTAATCTTCCGAGCATGCTGCCCGATCGGGACATTGATTTTGGTATTGATTTGTTGTCAGGCACTCAGCCCATATCTATTCCTCCTTACTGGATGGCTCCTCCTGAGTTGAAGCAGTTGAAGGATCAGTTGCAAAAATTGCTTGATAAGGGTTTTATTCAACCCAGTGTTTCACCATGGGTGCTCCAGTATTGTTCGTGAAGAAAAAGAATGGTTCTATGCGCATGTGTATCAATTATCGTCAGTTGAACGAAGTTACAATGAAGAACTGATATCCTTTGCCTCGTATTGATGATCTATTCGACCAGCTTCAGGGCGCACAGGTGTTTTCTAAGATTGATTTGCGCTCAGGGTATCACCAACTAAATATTCGGGAGCCGGATATCCCGAAGACTGCTTTCAGGACTTGGTATGGTCATTATAAGTTCCTTGTCATGTCATTTGCGCTGACCAACGCCCCAACAACTTTTATGCATTTGATGCACAGTGTATTCAGGCCCTATCTGGACTCATTTGTCATTGTTTTCATAGATGATATTCTTGTATACTCCTTGAGCTGAGAAGATCATGAGCAGCACCTGAGGGTAGTGCTTCAGACCCTGAGAGAAAAGAAATTATATGCAAAGTTTTCAAAATGTGAGTTCTGATTGAGTTCCGTGGCATTTCTAGACCATGTGGTATCGAGTGAGGGCATTCGGGTAGATCCAAAGAAGGTGGAGGACGTGCAGAGTTGGCCCAGGCCCTCCTCAGCTACAGAGATCTGCAGTTTCTTTAGCCTGGCAGGGTATTAGCGCTGTTTTGTGGAAGGGTTCTCGTCGATTGCAGCTCCTATGACTAGATTGACCCAGAAGGGTGATCCTTTTCAGTGGTCAAACGAGTGTTAGGCGAGCTTCCAAAATCTCAAGAGGGCTTTCACTTCAGCCCCTATTCTGATTTTGCCTACTGGTTCAGGGTCCTATACAGTTTATTGTGATTTCTCGTGAGTTGGACTTGGAGCGGTGTTGATGCAGGATGGTAGGGTGATTTCCTACGCTTCCAAGCAGCTGAAGGTACATGAAAAGAATTATCTTGTCCATGATCTTGAGTTAACTGCCATTGTTCACGCCTTGAAGATTTGGCGTCACTATTTGTATGGTGTGCCTTGTGAGATTTATACTGATCATCGGAGTTTGCAGCACTTGTTCAAGCAGAAGGATATGAACTTGTGCCAGAGGAGATGGTTGGAGCTATAGAAGGATTATGATATTACTATTCTTTATCACCCTAGCAATGCCAATGTGTTAGCCGATGCCTTGAGTCGCCGGGCGGAGAGTTTGGGGAGTTTGGCATTTTTACCAGCTCAGAGAGACCTATGATGATGGATGTTCAGGTCTTAGCCAATCAGCTTTTGAGGTTGGACCTTTCGGAGCGCAGTCGGGTCCTAGCCTGTGTGGTTTCTCGGTCTTCATTGTTTGATCGTATCAGGGAGCGAAAGTATGATGATCTTCATTTGCTTGTCCTCGGTGACACGGTTCAGCATGGAGATGCTAGGGATGTGACTATTGGAGATGACGGGGTATTGAGGATGCAGGGTCGTATTTGTGTGCCCGATGTTGATTGTATTCGGGAGTTGATATTGACCGAGGCCCATAGCTCGCGGTAATCCATCCATCCGGGCGTTGCGAAGATGTACCAGGATCTGAGGCAACATTACTGGTGGAGGCGGATGAAGAAAGACATTGTAGAGTTTGTGGCTAGATGCCTCAATTGTCAGCAGGTAAAGGTTGAGCATCAGAGACCGGGAGGGTTACTCCAGCAGATGGAGATTCCGGAGTGGAAATGGGAGAATATCACCATGGATTTTGTCACTGGCCTCCCTCTGACGGCGAGGAAGTTTGATTCTATTTGGGTTGTTGTTGATCGGCTGACCAAGTCCGCTCATTTTATTCCAGTGTGCACTTCTTACTCCGCAGAGCGGTTAGCGGGGATTTATATCAGGGAGATTCTCCGCCTGCATGGCAATCCAGTTTCTATCATCTCGGACAGGGGTTCAGTATTTACATCACGGTTCTAGAGAGTCGTCCAGCATGAGTTGGGTACTCGGGTGACCATGAGCACAACCTTTCACCCTCAGACAGACAGACAGTCTGAGCGCACTAATCATATTCTTGAGTATATGCTCTGTGCGTGCGCGATTGAGTTTAGAGGGTCTTGGGATCAGTTTTTGCCATTGGCGGAGTTTGCATACAACAACAGTTATCAGTCCAGTATTCAGATGGCGCCTTATGAGGCCTCATATGGTAGGAGATGCAGATCCCCAGTGGGTTGGTTCAAGCTGGGCGAGGCCAGGTTATTGGGCATTGATTTTGTTCAGGATGCGGTAGAGAAGGTTAAGGTGATTCAGGATAGACTCCGTGCGGCTCAGTCCAGACAGAACATTTATGCGGATCGGAAGGTTCAGGATGTTTCATTTATGGTTGGTGAGTGGTTTTTGCTTCGGATCTCGCCGGTGAAAGGATTCATGAGGTTTGGAAAGAAAGGAAAGTTGAGTCCGAGGTGCATTGGTCCATTTGAGATTTTGAGGCAGGTTGAAAAGGTTGTTTATGAGCTTGCTTTACCTCCTAGTTTGACTCGGTTTCATCTAGAATTTCATGTTTCGATGCTTCAGAGGTATCATGGTAAACTGTATCACGTGTTGGAGTTCACTTCAGTCCCGTTGGACAATGACTTGTCCCATGTTGAGGTGCCAGTGGCAACATTGGATAGACAGGTTCGAAAGCTTAGGTCAAATGATATAGCTTCAGTAATGGTGCAGTGGCGGGGTCAGCCGGACAAGGAGGCGACTTGGGAGACCGAGCGGGATATGTGCTGCCGATACCCTCATCTTTTTGCTACTTCAGGTATGTTCCCTATGCTCGTTCCAGGACGAACGAATGTTTAAATGTGGGAAATTGTGACAACCCGGCTGGTCATCTTTGAAATTTATGCCTCGTTTCCCCATTTTTTGCTTCCCCTAAGTTCATTTCTGCTATTTTTGTTTGCCGGGATGTTCGATAAAAGAATTCGCAGTGTTTTGGGACACTTAGTCCCTAAATGAAAGCTTAAGTGTTGGAAAATGGTCAGTAATCAGAACAGTGTCAAGATGACATCGGAATGGAAAACCGATGGTTCCGTTAGCTCCGTTAGGTGATTGCGGGGTGGGGAGCGTGTTCGGAATATATTTTGGATGTTCGAAGCTCAATTAGGCTATGAATGCCAAAAGTTAAACATTTGAAATTCCGGTCCGATAGTGAATTTATGATCCGAGGGTCGGAATAGAATTCCGAGAGTTGTAGTGGCTTGTGGTTTAGGATATGTTTGCATTTATTCAGGTCATTCGTACGTGTTTTGGATAGGTTTTGAGTCGAGTGAGAGTTTGGCTAAGTTTTGGAGATGTTAGGTGCAAATCATTGATCAAAAGGTGTTTCCGGCATTGTTTTAGGTGATCTAAGGATTGGTGAAAGTCCGAATGATGTTAAGGGATATGTTTGTAGGTTTTGTTGAGGTCCCGAGGGACCCGGGCTTGTTTCGGATGCTCGACACAGTGATATTTGGATTTTTGGAAGAAATATTTCTACTACTTCTATTGTTTCCGTGTCTGCGGAAGGGAGATCGCGTAAGCGGTTACCACACACGAGACCATGGGATCGCGGATGTGGTCTGGGACCGCAAAAGCGGATAGGGAGCCGCATAAGCAGCCATCGTGGATGCGGCCGTTTGTCCGCGGAAGCGGAAACTAAGTATTAATTGAAACCGCTGAAGCGGCTTTTTGGCCACGAAAGCAAGACCGCAGAAGCGGTCCCTGGAGCCGCAAAAGAAGAAATCGCTGTAGAGAAAAGGGTTTTATCCGAGGCTTAAGTTCATAAGTTGAAAAATCAAATATAAGCTCGGGCCAAGTCGATTTTGGGAGGGTTTTGAGGAGGAGACTATTGGGTAAGGTTTCTATGATCTTTTCTAGCTTTAATTCATCATTTAGTTGTTAAATTCATCTTTTAAATTCAAATTAAGGTCCAAAAATGGAGGAAATGGGTGAAAGTTCTTTGACTAATCAATTGGGTTTTTGAGGGAGCATTTGACCTCTGATTTGAGAGATTTTTATATGGTTAGACTCGTGAAAGTACGAGATTTCTGAAAATGTGAAAATTATTCTATTCCTAGACGTTGGCCTGAGGGGTATTTTGATCATTTTTACCTATTCTCGCGCCTTTGCTTTAATTTTAATAATGTAATCAGCTGCTTGCGATGTTATTTACAACATGTAATTGGTTTGAATAAATTTGGGCCACTCGGAGTCGGGTACTCGTGGCAAAGGCGATGTTCCTTAGCGGTTTTGTACCAATTTGAGGTAAGATGCTTGTCTAAACTTGTGTGGGGTATCTCTCCCCTTAGGATATATTAATTGTTGTTTAAAGGCCTCGTGCGCGAGGTGACGGGCGTGTACTTGTGCTAATTGCTGAAAATTCACCTTAATTGACTTATTTAGACTGTGTTTCTTCGTGTATTTAACTGTTAAAAATGTGATTCTACTTGCTTAGCTTAGTAAAAGCATGTTTGTAATTTATTTTCTCTATCTGACTAAATTGCAAATACATGCCCTCTTTGTGAGCATTCTAGGCCTAGACCTTTACATTGTTGCTATACATTCTGTTAAATATTGACTTGTTGTGAACTGTTAACGTTTGGGACTACGGGTTCAATTCCCAAGAGATCTCCCTGTTATTGGTATGTTGGACTACGAGTTAAATTCCCAGGAGATCCTCGGATTCTGGCATAACGGACTACAGGTTCAATTCCCAGAGATCCTCTGTTATTGGTATAAAGGACTGGGGTACAATTCCCAGAGACCCTCTGCTACTGGTATAAAGGACTGCGGGTTCGAATCTCAAGGATCCTCAGATATTGATAAGGTGGACTGCGGGTTCGATTCCTGGAGCTCCATGTGGAGATCCTGACTGTTGAGTGAATTTCTTTGTATTTGTAGTTTGTACTTGTAGCCGCTCTGTTTTTTTACTACGGTCTTGTTAGATATTCTGTTTTATTGTGTTATCTTCTATTATTTATTTTTACATTATTTCTTATTTTCCTCTTAGTAGGGCCTCGACCTTCCACGTCACTACTCCATCGAGGTTAGGCTTGGCACTTACTGAGTACCAATGTGGTGTACTCATGCTACTTTTCTGGACACTTTTGTTGTGCAGATCTAGGTACATCTGGTTCGGCGCACTATTAGTGATTCGGAGTTATACTCGCAGATCTGAGGTATGCATCTGCTGGGTCCGCAGAGCCGAAGAGTCTCCCTCTACTCTAACCTTTGCTAGTAGTTTTATCAATGTATTTTCTTGTTGTAGACACTTCTGCATATTAGAGCCATGTGTTATACTTTACTCTTAGACTGTGCTGCCCGTGGGTTTCCGGGTCTTGGAGGTTCACTTGACATGTTTGTGCCAGGCGGCACTCCATACATTATCTTACGTCATTTATGTTTTAAATTATTGTTTCCACACAGACTGTTGAATTTCCGCAATGTGTTAGGTTTTCCTAGTCGCGAAGACTGGGTGCCGTCATAACAGGTTCACCATTGGTGAACTAGGGTTGTGACAGATCATAATGAACCTCCTCGTCAGCAGCAACATCAGCATCATCGTCCGAAACATGTATATCAGAGGTGTGTGTGGAAGGAGTAGGGGGATCGGAGCTACTATCCTGCAGGCGAAGGCCTCCAATAGGTGGAGTCCCTGATGAACATAGATGTGAGCCCTGTGACTGAGACATAGCTGCATGGATCGCAAGTGGCTGTGACACAGATTGTTGTGACCCGAGTGGCTATAACACTGACGGTTGTGATCCATGTGGCTGTGGCATGGATCGATGTGATTCATGTGGTGATGCTGGTTCTGGTTCACGTGGTAGTGAGGTAGGTGGAGTGTGTTAGGTAATAGGCTTAACGCTAGAAGGGGGGTGAATAGCGTTATAATAAAAATTTAGCGTAAACTTACGGAAATTAAAATTTGCAGGAAGTAAATAAGTGCGATAAATAATAACTTACACACAGATATATCCTGGTTCACCACAACGTGTGGCTAGTCCAGTCCCCGAGAGACTCTCTCGAGATTTTCCACTAACGTGCCAAGCTTCCGGGTGCTTAACAAACCTTTACAAGTTGAGGACGCAAGCCTCAACACCTTTGCTCGGAGTTACTATACTACAAGACTTCAACCAAGGAAACACAAGTTCCTTACAACAAGAGAATTACAATTCTCTTACAAGTGTATACAACACTAAAACACTCAAACAAAATACTCCTTAATGAGTAGATATGAGTAAAGAAGTAAGCTCTGGATCACAACAACTTTGGACAAGAATATGGCTCTCAAAAGCTTTATGAAATTGAATATAAAATGATAAACAAAAGTATGCAAGCTTTTAGCAATGTAATGATCAGTTGTAGTATGTTGTTGTGTTTAAAACACTGAAATGAAGCTGTATTTATAGTTGAAAAACTTGGCATTACCGTTGCCTAATTGCCAATTAAGAGTTGCTGATTTTACTCACTGACAATCGATTGTCAAACCCCAGCAATCGATTGTCTGCCAGTCAGATCAAAATTCAATCCCAGATTTTACGCTTGATAATCTATTACTTTCAATCCATAATCGATTACAGGCAACGTTCAAAAAATCCTTTCTAGATTTTACCACAAACAATCGATTGTCCAGAATCAACAATCGATTACTCAGCAACGTTCAAAAAATCTTTTCCGGATTTTAATCAAAACAATCGATTATACAGAAGCAATAATCGATTACCTGACGGTATTTGAAAACTTTACGACAACGGTCAGCTTCACAATCGATTGCACAAAGTCAACAATCGATTACTTATCAGTTTTTGAAAATCATTTTAGACACTGCCTCTTGACAATTGATTGTTATATACTTACAATCGATTATTTAGTAAATTTGAAAATCACTGGAAGTCACTGCCTCAACACAATCGATTGTCATTAGTTCACAATCGATTATTTTGTGACTTTAAAAAATCTGAAGGACACTGTCTCTTCACAATCGATTATTTAATAAATTTGAAAATCACTGGAAGTCACTGCCTCAACACAATCGATTGTCATTAGTTCACAATCGATTATTTTTTGACTTTAAAAAATCTGAAGGACACTGTCTCTTCACAATCGATTGTCATTAGCTTCACAATCGATTATTCTGAGTTTTGAAAAGCTTTGATGGACACTGCCTCATCACAATCGATTGTCATAAGGTTCACAATCGATTGACATGCAGGTTTGAAGAAACCTGATGTTCACTGCCTTAACACAATTGATTGTCATTAGTTCACAATCGATTGTCATGCAGTCTTGGCTTAAAACAATCGATTATCATTAGTACATAATCGATTATCTTAATCCAGTTTTCAGAGGCATTTAAAAATCATTTTGACTAATGAAAATATGCATGATTTAAAATCATTTAGCATTATATTAAATATGCATGATTTTGGAAAATAGTTTTATGAGAGAAGCCATGTTACGAGTCAAGTTGTAGGATCAAGATCACAATTAAGAATGACTCAATTAAACTATAAAACTTGTCTTGAGCTTGAATCTCGATGTATATCAATTGTGCGCTTGTTTGTTAAACTTCGTCATATATCAATTTTGGCTTCGTTTGTCATTCATCAAAACCTATACAAAATAACACACGTTTTAGTATATTGCATTGAGAACGTGTTTCCAACAATTTCCCCCTTTTTGATAATGGCAAACATTAAGCGGGATATGCAATGCAAGCAATTTATATTGACGATTCAAGACAAGTATATACATGCAACAAGTATGTAATTTGTTCCATGTAATTTGTTCCCCCTCAATTTAAGCTTATAATTTGAGAGTGCATCATACCCGTTATCTTCCCCCTTTGGCCATTAGCAAAAAATAATAATAAGATGCCAAAGATGAAATAAACCTTGTTTATTTATTGAAAAAAATACAGCAATAGGGAAAACAATGCGACATATAAAAACAAAAATAACAAACAAAGAGATTATTCATTTCCATCATCTCCCGCCTCATCATCCGGGCTGCTTTATATGGAACAAGACCCGCATAAGGATAATGAACATAGTCAAAATATCCATGGATCTCATGAGATAGTTGACCAAGAGAAGAGGTTAATGAAGCAATTTGGTCGGAAATCGATCGGAGGGTAGGCTCTTGAGGCGGGGGAGCACGACGGGATGGAGGAGGAGCAGGCACTATATGATCACCATCATGATGAAAGGAGGATTCCGAAATTTCCCACTTTTTGGTACTCTTTTTGAGAGGACCATTTCCAGTGACGAATCCGGTGGCTTCAATTTTATTGAGCCTGGTGTGGAATCACCATCATTACACATTCATTCTTGGTCTGGCTGCTGGTCTAGCGAGCCTTCCTAGCCGCCTAGAGTGCAGCCTGCCTGCTGAAGACCGTAACGTAAGTAACTCAGTGCTCCATACGGGGGAATGCCGTCGATCTCCGCCTCATTCCTGATCTCCTCGCTAAGCTTTTCTTCTCTCTCTAGGTTCCATTTCTTTGATCTTCTCTGCTTTTTTTTGAAATGTATGGGTTCTTCCGGGCAAGCAAGCGGGGCTGAGTTTGAAGAGGATCATTTTGGGATTGATGTCCTCTTGGAATCCTGGGAAAACGCCCCACCCCTCTTTTCCCCCCTTTAATGAAGGACCCTCGCCTCGCTTCCTATTCATTTGTGGGTCTGGACCCGAGGGCCTAGGCAGATAGGACAACTCCTGCTTGCTCTTGGCCTTGGCTGCTTAGAGAAAGTTCATGATGATGAGAGCGTAAGGAAGAGGCCTATCATCTCTGATAGCATCACGAATGTGAATTTTGATAAGCCGACACCAATTGATGTTAGCTCCGGTTATTATGGCATGCATGAGCTTAGTGTCCTCTTGAGAAATGGTAGTATGGTTATGCTTACGAGGCTTGAGGACTCGGGTGATGAAATAGAAAATCAACCGATAATTAGGATCCATTCCCGTAATTGTAGGACGACGGGAGGAGAGATTTGGATCATAAGAAGTAAGACCGATTTGGTGTAAGAGGGCTGTTTCATCAAAAAGAGCTCCGGCCTCTCCGGTGTACCGAAAAATGTCTTCACCATTATGAGGAAGACGTGCAATGGTATGAAGATTTTCATCGTAAAGGAGAATTTGAACACCATTAATGTTGGTGACAAGCTCACCATCATCATCCTCATGGAGGTTGGAATAAAAGGCTTGAACCAATGTAGTATTTATGTAAGGATGGGTAAGGAGTAAAAAGACAAGAAGTTGAGAATTTTTGAGCATATTTGCAGCAGGCCCAAATGATTCAAGATACTTGTGGGTAGAGAAGCGGGGTGGAAGAATGTCGCGCTTTTCAAATTTGGTTAAGAATCGAGTAAGCTCGATATCGGAATTAAAATATAGAACGGAACCATCTTGATAGGGATAGTTCGGACGAGGAGGGGCAACAGAGGTGGATGCGCCGTGCCTAGCAGAACGGGAACGTTTTGAATGACGGCCCGACATTTTTAATGAAAGCTGCTGGATTTTGCAAAGGATTAGAGAGAATTTGATATTTTGAAAGCTAAAAATGATGCTTGAGTGAATGAATATGAACATATATGAAGCCTATTTATAGAGGTGAGAGTGGCTTGTCATTTATGGAAGAAATCTGCTGAGAATTTAAAGCCAAATCAGTCAGAAACGGTAAAATAAATTCACTGACCGTTAGACAATCGATTGTTGAGATGCAATAATCGATTGTTGAGGAGTTATGACCTGACTTGGAACTGACACAAATCGATTGTAGAGCCAAACGGTAACAAATTTTGAATTACTGACATGAAATAATCAATTGTCAAAGTATGGTAATCGATTGTTATGTTACAGTGAGCACAGAAATTTTCTGATTTTGAAGATAATCGATTATATTTTGAAACAATCGATTGTTTTGGAAAAGCATTGCTGAATGATTGAGACGGAAATCGATTTTGCAGTTTAATGAATCGATTATTAAACAAAACTGCATAATAAACATAGACTATAAATAATCGATTAGTGATACTGCTAATCAATTTTTAGCACAGTAAGATAATCGATTATTTGCTTGAACAATCGATTGTTCTGTGACAAAACTTTATAATTCCCCCTATCTTTTAGGGCGATACCTGCAAAATAGAATTAAACGTCTCCGACGCTCAAGTCAGTAATTTGTAAAAAAAAGTAATAACTTAAACTAGTGTTGCCAAGTGAGAACGTGAGCTCTTAAGAAGTGTGTCCTAAAGTGTTCTTAAGAGAGTTTCGGGTACTTACCTTTCCTCCGACGTCTCCAATTACCTGTTCAAGAGGGTGATCTTTGATCGTCCTCCACTCATTTGGCACTTTTGTTTCTTTCTCCAATTGTGGCGCTTCTTCCGTTGGTTGTTCCTTAGTTACATCTTTGTTCTCCTTGGGTAGTTCCTCTTGTATTTTGTCTTTCAAGCTCTCTAAGATGCCTGCAAGATCAAAACCGGAATCCTTTCTCGCCAAGCGAGCATTATTTTCGAAAAATACAACATGAGGGGATTCCTCCACAATTTGGGTTCTTTTATTAAAGACCCTATATGCTTTACTACGTGAGGAATATCCAATGAAAATACCTTCATCCGACTTAGCATCGAATTTACCCAATTGGTCTTTGCCATTGTTATGAACAAAACATTTGCAACCAAAAACTCTAAAATGGGAGATATTTGGTTTTCTTCCCTTATAAAGTTCATAGCGGGTTTTCATGAGTATCGGCCGAATTACTACTCTATTTAGAACGTAGCAAGCGGTACTCACGGCGTCCGCCCAAAAATGTTTGGGTATCTTAGCTTCGTCGAGCATGGTTCTAGCCATCTCTTCGAGACACCTATTTTTCCTTTCCACCACCCCATTTTGTTGTGGTGTACGTGGAGCGGAAAAGGTATGCTCGATTCCGAGTTCGTCACAAAAGTCCGCAAAGAGATTGTGATCAAACTCTCCCCCATGATCACTTCTAATTGAAGTGACGGTTGTTTCTTTCTCATTTTGAACACGCTTAAGAAAATATTTAAAATTTTGAAAAGCATCACTTTTATTGGCAAGAAATAAAGTCCAAGTAAATCTCGAGTAATCATCAACAATCACAAAAGCATATTTATTTCTTCCTAGACTTTCAATGCGAGAGGGACTAAATAAATCCATATGAAGCAATTGCAATGGTCTAGAAGTTGAAACAATGTTTTTAGATTTGAAAGATGCTTTTGTTTGCTTCCCGTTTTGACACGAGTCACAAATAGAGTCATTTTCAAATTTTAAATTGGGAAGACCAACAACTAAGTTTTGAGAAATCAATTTTTTCAAAAGATGCATATTGATATGTGCTACTCTACGATGCCATAGCCAAGTATCATCCTCTTTACTCATTAGACAATCAACATATTCGGGTGAGGAATTAGCAAGATCAACCATATAAATATTATCAACTCTAAAACCACGAAGTATGATTTTGAAATCACTACGTCTAAATACTAGGCATTCATCCGAATCAAATAGATCAAGATTTCCCTTGTCACATAATTGGCTTATGCTCAAGAGATTATGCTTCAAACCTTTCACAAGTAATATATGCTTAATAGAGGATTTTTCATCCTTGCCGACCGAGCCGATGCCGATGATCTTTCCTTTATTGTTATCACCGAAGATAACACTTCCTCCTTCTTTGTGCTCTAATTGAAGGAATTTGGATTCATCTCCCGTCATATGCTTGGAGCATCCACTATCAAGGTACCATAGTACACTTGATCCCTTCAAGCACACCTACAAAACAAATTAATGTTCTTTAGGTACACATGCCATCTTGGGTCCTTGGGGATTAGGCATATTATAATGATGCGATTGAGTAACATGTCTATGACGTGTAAAGCATGCAGGAGCAATATGACCAATACGTCTACAATAATGACAAGTCACATTTGGGTTATGCATCCTTCTAGGTTCATAGTAACTAGACGGATGAAAATTGCTTACTCTATTTTGACCTCTATGACTATTTCGCATTTCATGAGAATTATTTCTCCTACTATGAGCTCTAGGATGGGCAGCATTTCTAGAGTGATTGTTTCTCGGTTGAGGGCCATTGCTAGGTCTTCTAAGGGGTTCAAAATTTGGCCTAAAATATGCATCATTTCTAGGGTGACTATTTCTAGGTGGTAAGTCATTCCTAGGTCTTCTAAAATGTTCAGCATTTTGTCTAGCATGCATATTGGCTCTAGAGTCGTTGTTTCTAGGATAAGCATTTCTATTGTTAATCCTAGGTTGAGCTTTAGGTTGTTGAGGTTTAGCTGCAACCTTTTCTTCATTCTTAAAGCCTATTCCATGCTTGGTTGATTTCAAGTTAACAAGAACATCATTCAAGTTTTTGTGCGAAGAATTAAACTTATCTAATGTGCCTTTAAGCCTACTTACTTCATTCTTAAGAAGCAAACAAGAAGTGCAATTTCTAGTAGAGCTTCCGGGCTTATCGGAACTTCTTTTTCCAAAAAACTTGTTTTCCTCTTTCAGCTTCTCATTTTCTAAAACCAGTTTTTCTAAATCCTTTTCTTTCAAAGAAAGCTGTTTTTGAAAATCCTTTTCTTTTAATGAAGCATTTTCTTTTATGGCCTTAGCAGTTTTTGAAGCCTTAATAAACTCAGCATATAATTCATCAAAAGCAGTTCGCATTTCTTCAAGAGTAAAGGAGTTTTTAGACGAAATTTGACATACCTCATCTTTATTGTCTTCTTGTGCCATAAGACAAAGATTTGCTGCTTCGTCTTCTTCTCCTTCGCTTGACTCATCTCCGGAGTCGCCTCCCCAAGAAATGTATGCACGTTGCTTTTTAACAGGTTTCTTCTCCTTTTTGATGTTTGGGCAATTTGATTTGATGTGCCCGGTTTCACCACATTCATAGCACTTGATTTGTTCGCCTTGCTTTTTGCCCTTGCGTTCATACTCCTTGCGCATGAACTTTTGAAATCTTTTGATAACGAGTCCAAACTCGTTGTCTCCTTCCTCATCAATTTGCGGTTGGCTTGTGCTCGCCTTTAAAGCTATTCTTTGCCTTCTTTGATCATCAACAAAAGGGTTAAGAATAGTAGATTCATAGGTTTTAAGGTTACCTCTTAGTGCGTCGATGGTGACGTTTGAAATGCCAATGGATTCTTGAATTGCATCGGCCTTTGATCTCCATGCCGGTGTGAGACTTCTAAGAATTTTTCGAACGAGCTCTCTATCCGTGAATGTTTTCTTGAGAGCATGTAGGTCATTTACGATTATTGAAAATTGCTCAAACATTTCGTCCACCTTTTCACCATCCTTCATGTGAAATAATTCATAAGAATGGGTTAGGAAATCAATTTTTGCTTCCCTTACCTGGTCCGTACCTTCGTACGTGACTTCTAGCTTGTCCCACATCTCCTTTGCCGTTGTACAACACGACATTTTCCTGTAATCATCAGCATTAACAGCACAATATAATAAATTTATTGCTTTAGCATTATTTTGAACCTTTCGGATGTCATCCGCGTCATACTCATCCTCGGACTTGGGAACCCATTCGTTTTCCACCTTCTTTGTTGGAATTTGGTTTCCCTTCATAATCACCTTCCAAAGGTGAAAGCTGTTGGACTGAACGAAGATCTTCATCCTCTCCTTCCACTACGTGTAATTTGTACCGTTGAATAGTGGTGGTCGTGTGGAGAACTGTCCTTCTTCAATTCCTGCAAAAGAATCACGAGTAGAAGCCATGGATGGTTCTCTCAAACTGTTAAGTTTTCAGAGAGTTGGGCTCTGATACCAATTGTTAGATAATACGCTTAACGCTAGAGGGGGGTGAATAGCGTTATAATAAAATTTAGCGTAAACTTGCGAAATTAAAATTTGCAGGAAGTAAATAAGTGCGATAAATAATAACTTACACACAGATATATCCTGGTTCACCACAACGTGTGGCTAGTCCAGTCCCCGAGAGACTCTCTCGAGATTTTCCACTAACGTGTCAAGCTTCCGGGTGCTTAACAAACCTATACAACTTGAGGACGCAAGCCTCAACACCTTTGCTCGGAGTTACAACACTCCAAGACTTCAACCAAGGAAACACAAGTTCCTTACAACAAGAGAATTACAATTCTCTTACAAGTGTATACAACACTAAAACACTCAAACAAAATACTCCTTAATGAGTAGATATGAGTAAAAGAAGTAAGCTCTGGATCACAACAACTTTGGACAAGAATATGGCTCTCAAAAGCTTTATGAAATTGAATATAAAATGATAAACAAAAGTATGCAAGCTTATAGCAATGTAATGATCAGTTGTAGTATGTTGTTGTGTTTAAAACACTGAAATGAAGCTGTATTTATAGTTGAAAAACTTGGCATTACCGTTGCCTAATTGCCAATTAAGAGTTGCTGATTTTACTCACTGACAATCGATTGTCAAACCCCAACAATCGATTGTCTGCCAGTCAGATCAAAATTCAATCCCAGATTTTACGCTTGATAATCGATTACTTACAATCCATAATCGATTACTGGCAATGTTCAAAAAATCCTTTCCAGATTTTACCACAAACAATCGATTGTCCAGAATCAACAATCGATTACTCAGCAACGTTCAAAAAATCTTTTCCAGATTTTAATCAAAACAATCGATTATACAGAAGCAATAATCGATTACCTGACGGTATTTGAAAACTTTACGACAACGGTCAGCTTCACAGATTGCACGAAGTCAACAATCAATTACTTATCAGTTTTTGAAAATCATTTTAGACACTGCCTCTTGACAATCGATTGCTATATACTCACAATCAATTATTTAATAAATTTGAAAATCACTGGAAGTCACTGCCTCAATACAATCGATTGTCATTAGTTCACAATTGATTATTTTGTGACTTTAAAAAATCTGAAGGACACTGTCTCTTCACAATCGATTATTTAATAAATTTGAAAATCACTGGAAGTCACTGCCTCAACACAATCGATTGTCATTAGTTCACAATCGACTATTTTGTGACTTTAAAAAATCTGAAGGACACTGTCTCTTCACAATCGATTGTCATTAGCTTCACAATCGATTATTCTGAGTTTTGAAAAGCTTTGATGGACACTGCCTCATCACAATCGATTGTCATAAGGTTCACAATCGATTGTCATGCAGGTTTGAAGAAACCTGATGTTCACTGCCTTAACACAATCGATTGTCATTAGTTCACAATCTATTGTCATGCAGTCTTGGCTTAAAACAATCGATTATCATTAGTACATAATCGATTATCTTAGTCCAGTTTTCAGAGGCATTTAAAAATCATTTTGACTAATGAAAATATGCATGATTTAAAATCATTTAGCATTAAATTAAATATGCATGATTTTGGAAAATAGTTTTATGAGAGAAGCCATGTTACGAGTCAAGTTGTAGGATCAAGATCACAATTAAGAATGACTCAATTAAACTATAAAACTTGTCTTGAGCTTGAATCTCGATGTATATCAATAGTGCGCTTGTTTCTTGAACTTCGTCATATATCAATTTTCACTTCGTTTGTCATTCATCAAAACCTATACAAAAGAACACACGTTTTAGTATATTACATTGAGAACGTGTTTCCAACAGAGTGTAGGTCAGACGCATAATCCTACGGCCCTGTGACGAAATACCCAGGGTCTGCACGAAGGTGTAGGGCGTGACATGTTGTGGCAGCTTGAATAGCCATGGTGTAGAGGCTGTGGCATAGGCATAGGCACAGCAGAATGGGATGGAAAAGATTGATGAGTAGCATCTTCTACCCTCCTCTTTGGTTTCCTAGCCTTTTCTCGATCTCGATAACTACTACCTTCATTGTTACCTCGACCCTTGCATGTCATCTACATAATATAAAATACATATTTAGATTGAAACATATAAAGAAACTATCTATGGATGAGAGTTATTGAAGAAATCAACTTTTTAAAGCTCATCAATGTATTCTTTTTCGTCAGAGAATTCTTCTTCCTCACTAGTTTGAGCTTCATCGGTTGATTCTTCTTCCTTGTTTTCTATAATTGTTACTTCATTTATATAAACTTCTTCCAATATGTGTTCAAGTTGTTCTAAATCATTTTCTATAAGTTCGTCAACTATTTGGTGAACACTGGAGATATCGTTTTGATATGAAACATCCAACACATTCTCGACTTCGACCCGACCTACAGGCTTAGTTTCGATTACAACCCACCAATTGGACTTATTCCATCCAAATGGATAAGGAGCATAATATACTTGCCTAACATTATGTGCAATTATGAAAGGATCATAGCGATCATACTCCCTTGTATGATTAACCTCAATATGTTGTATTGATTGTGTACTCTCGTACCTCTTGTTGGATTTGGTCAAACCATTTGCATCTAAAGAGTATCAATTTCTTTTTTGGCCAACCTGTATATTTTAGTTCTATTATTTCTTTGAGCACACCATAATAATCAATATCTCCAACTTGGTTGCCATCACCACCTCGAACCTACACCCCACTGTTGTTGCTTTTTTTATTTTTAGAGCAATCCTCTGTATGAAACTTATAACTACTCACAACGTACTTGGAATATGTTGTGACCTCAACCCCAGGCCCCCAAGATATATCTTTCAAAAATTCACTTACACCATTATTTGGATCATTTACCTACATATTTCTAGCAAAATTCATATGTTAGCATAACTTCCAAACATTGTTTACCTACATAGTGTTAGAATACTTTAAGGATAAACTTAGAAATTGTTTGAACCACGTGTCAAATGTTGTATATACAGCATCATAGCCAAATTGACCCACGAAGTGACTATGACACATCAAATATTTTTAGTAGTTGCATTGAGATGTAATCACAGTAAATTATATATTTTAATAACTATTAAATCAATACTTACTTTACAAATGGTACTACTTCGGGACAATTTAGCAACACATGAAGTGTTGCTGACTTGAACTCCATACACTCAAACTTCTCTTTCTACCATCCTTAGAATATCGGCCTGGTTGATTGAATATGGACATAGGCGGATAAAATGGATTATTCCTAAGGTCGACTGTGTGCCTGTTCGTCCTATTCCTACCACATGGCACATTACTCTCAAAATAATAAAAACAAAGTGATCAGTTTCCTTTGCAAGATAAGCTTCGCATATAGATCCTTCAATTCTATTCATCTGCTTAACAAATTGCTTGCATTTTCCAATTGTCCTACATAATTGAGGTTAGCCAAGAACACTCAAATAAAAAAGAAAATTATATATGGACTATAATATTACCTCTCAACGGGATACATCCATCTGCATTGAACAGGCCCTCCAAGTCGTGCCTCGTATACAGGTGGATTGGAAGGTGTTCAATCACATCAAAAAACCCACATGGAAATATCTTTTCCATCTTAGAAGAAGTTACACGAATGATCTGATCCATCCGACTTAGGTTTTCTTCCCTTAATGATGAAGAACACAAGTCTTTGACAAACAAACTAATCTCCGTGATGGGTTTCCAGATTCTTTCAGGAAAACCACAAAACACAATAGGCACTAAGGTATCCATGAAAACATGATAGTCATGACTTTTCAAATGGCTCAACTTCCCTACCTCCACATAAACGTCTTTCCCAAAATTCGACGCATAACCCTCAGGCATCTTCAAATTTGTTACCTAATCACAAATTTTCCGTCTCTCCTCCAAAGTGAATGTGTAACTTGCTTTGGGCTTGAATAACTTACCATTGTTTGATGTCTGCAAGTGCAATTCAGGCCGCATGCAATATTCTTGTAAGTTCATTCTAGCCTTTGGGTTATCATTTGTCTTACCTATAACATCCATCACTATGTTGAACAAATTGCCAAAATAATTCTTCTTAATATGCATGACATCAAGGTTGTGACAGATAAGATTATCCTTCCAATAAGGCACTCCCAAGATATACTTTGTTTGGTCCAATTACAAATAACACCGTATCCAGGGAATCTATAAGGTGTAACTTCAGTAACATTACTGAAGTTCTGGACCCTCTCCCAAACTTCATAACCTAAAAGTATCGGAGGTGGATAATCATATTCCATTTTATTCTTTTTGAAAGAATTTTCCATCCTTTTAAACTCATGACTTCAGGCAAGAATTGACGATGACAATCAAACCATGACTGGGTTAGGCCATTTTTTAAAGTGAACGCTGTACTATTTTCCATGCAGTAAGGACAAGCTAGCTTCCCAACAGTCACCCACCCAGACAACATTCCGTATGCATGAAAATCATTAATTTTCTAAATTAGCACGCAAATTGAAATTCTGCTCGGTTGATAAGTCATATGTTTCAACACCATCCTACCACAATTGTTTTGGGTCATCAATCAAAGGTTGCAAATATACATCTGTCAAACTTTTCGGATTACATGGACCGGGGATAATACAATTTAAGAATATATAAGGACTAGTCATGCATAACTCGGGTGGTAGATTATAAGGTGTAAGAAAGACAGGCCAACATAAATATGGTGTCGCAAATACAGAAAAAGGCGTGAAGCCATCCGCACATAGACCTAACCGAATGTTCTTTGGTTCACTAGAAAAATATGGATATGTCCTATCAAAGTGCTTCCAAGCTTCTCCATCTGAAGGATGCCATGTAACACCAGGTGGTCTTCTATTTTCAAAGTGCTATCTCACATGAGGAACAGAATTCATCGACGCATATAACCTCTTTAACCTAGGTATAAGAGGTAAATAATGCATTGCCTTGATAGCGACTATCTACCCCCTAGAAAGCCTCTTGAAACGAGGCTTTTCGCAAAATTTACAACTGCTTAAATTTGCATCATCTTTATAATATAACATGCAATCATCTTCACAACAATAAATTCTCATTGACGAAAGTCGTAACTTAGAAACTACTCTCTTTGCCTTATAGAAATCACCAGGTAATTCGATATCCTCGTCAAGTAGTTCACGCATAAGGTCAACGAAAGAATTCGTGGCTCCTTGAGAAATATTCCAATCGGATTTCATACTTAGTAATCTAACTGCAACAGACAACTTAGAGTGCGCAGGTCCTTCACATAGTGGACGACTAGTTTCTGCTAACTGTTTATAAAAATATTTTGCTTCATCATTAGGAGTTTGTTCAACATTTTCATTGGGCTTCCCCAAAGTGCATTCCAAAAGCATTCGCAACCATATCATGAATTCTGAAATCACGACTTCTATTCTCCCTCGACCTACTACTTTAACCAACAACCATGTTATGAAATATCCCATGGCTACCATTTATCTCTCCATGATTAGTCCACACAAAGTAATTCGCTATAAACCCCTTGCTATAAAGATAAACCTTAACTTCCTCCGGTTTTTCAAACTTCATACAGTCGCACTTAACACAAGGGCACATAATTACTCCTTCATTTATGTATGGCGGAAATGATATTGCATGTATAATAAAGTCATCAACCCCTTCTATAAAATCTTCCTGCAATCCCCGCCGATTAGGATAATTCCTATTGTACATCCAAGAACGATGTTCCATCTATATAAATAAAGCAAGAACAAACTAAATTACTTAATTCATAGCATAATCTCTAAGTTCATAATTAATACATTAATAAACTCCTCCCTTTAATTTTTTTAAGAGGGGTTGCTCTGATGGTAATCAACCCCCACTTCCAATCGAGAGGTTGTGAGTTCGAGTCTCCCCAAGAGCAAGGTGGTAAGTTCTTGGAGGGAAGGATGTCGGGGGTCTATTTGGAAACAGCCTCTCTATCCAAGGGTAGGGGTAAGGTCTGCGCACATACTACCCTCCCTAGACCCTACTAAGTGGGGTTATACTGGGCTGTTGTTGTTGTTGTTGTTGTTCTTATAGATGTATAATTTATAGTCTAAAGCATGAATTTAGGTACTCTTATTTAGGTATTGCTCCTCTTATAAGACAATAAATTGTATATTTTCACAATTGAACTCAATATAAGTTAATACAAGAACTAAAATCATAATTTCTACCTTAAGTTCATATTAGCTAATGTAGTTCAAATAAAAAACCCCCAAAATACTAAATAGGCTAAAACCCTAAAAGAATTACATAAATTATATAGAAAAATTTAAAAATTAAAAAGCTAATAGGTAGATTACTAACCTTGGTAGATTAAAAGGATGCTAAAAAATCAGTGATGGCAAGGAGCTCCAGAAATCAGTGGTAGCGGTGGAACAGCAGTGGTGGCGGACAGTGGTGGTGGCGGATAGTGGTGGTGGCGGCGGAAAAGTGATGGTGGCGGCGCTCATACTGGTGGAAAGGGGTGGGGAGATTGATTTGTGTAAGGGAAATTGAGAAGGGGGGGAGAAAAAGTTGAGAGAGAGGTTAGGAAATTTTTGGGGAGAAACTAAGATTTTGGGTGGGAAAACCCGATGTTGAGTTCTGCACATAAAAAAGCGACCAAAGTTGGTCGTTGTTTTGGTAGTTATATAGACTGTTTTGACCAAAATAGTAACCAACTTTGGTGGCCATGTTTGACCGTTTCACCAAAAAGCGACCAACTTTGGTCGCTATATTTCAAAATAAATAAATAAATAAATTTTTTTTCCTGTTTTGATTTTATATATATATATATATATATATATATATATATATATATATATATACTACAAAACCGACTAAAGTTGATCGCTATTTGGTCAAACGGTAAAATATGACGACCAAAGGTGGTTGCTACTTTGGTCAACAGTGTGTGTGTGTGTATATATATATATATATATATATATATATATATATATATATATAATTTTTTAATTATTTACAGAATAAAAAAAACTATACATAATAAAAACATAAGCATAAAAGGAAATCATAACAAGACATAGGGGTAATATCCTAGAACATAACTTAGATAAACATAGTAACTTACATGTTTACAAGAGAAGGGATTTCCCTATCGGGAAACCCGAAAAGGTTTTGCTGGACTTCTGGATTAAAATACGATCAACACCTAAGCATACAAACTTTATTTATTTACAAGCTTAGAGATATAACTACTAGGAAATTCATAAAGGGAAATATTTTACAAAGTGGTTTGGAAAGGTTTTTGGGATTTTTGGAAAGTTGGTTGAGGCTTTTCAGAGGGTTTTCTACTTTTGCTCGATGCTCTTTCCTTCGACTTTGGTCTTGCTTTAATAGCTGATTTTTTGAGCGGATCTGACATGCGAACTTCAAAGCTTTTTAGAAATCTTTGTCTTCTAGCTTTGTAGGGTACTTCATTGGGCCCCATCTTCACATGGCTGGTGCAGAGATTCCGTTTTATGTCGTCCACGTTTTTCTCAATCATTTGTATTTATATCACATCTGTCACATCTGGTCCCTACTTATTGTCTCCTCCATTATTGTTCTTTGTCTCCTTCTTGATTTATTATTTCCGAAGTATAATTATTTTTATGTGTCTAAATTATGGAGTGCTATTGAATCAAAACTCATTCCCGAATCATAGTCTTCATATGGATCTTGAGAATCTTCATAATTCAGGTTGTCTTCATTATCATCTCTTCCTGAACTTGAGACCTTTCTAGACTAGATCTTGACTTCTTTGGACTAGGACTAAGACTAGGATTTTTATCATATGTTTGTCTTGTTTTTCTTTTTGCTTGAAGAAATTTTCTAATGTCTGTTTAATTACATCTTCTATTTTCTCTTTTTTTTTCTTTTTAGCAATTATACTCTTTTTCTTTAATATGTCTCCATGTGTTAATGTTCTGGGCAGTCTTCGTCTTGATGAGCCTTCGTCTTCACTTTTTGGCAAAGTGACAGCTATAAACGGATTTGATTTGTCTTTACTGGTCACCGTTTGAACTGGACTAGCTGTATCATCATCCGATACAGTGGATTTTTCTGCATTCATTGGGGAACGCACACCCTTCTCATCCATTTTTTCTTGAGATGGAGAACTCGTATCTTGTTGCAAAACAACTTGAGTCTGAGCTTGCGCTAAAACATGCACCTTTTGTTCTAATACTTTTACCTGCTCCATAAGTTTGTTTTTTTCCTTCTCTAAGCTTTCATTCTTCAGGTTCAATCTTCTGAAAGCTTCGGTCATGGATGAGGAGTGGTCACAAAATATTATTTTTTCTGTGTCTTTTTTGATTATGTATTACATCTTTTCTGGGTTTTGTCTGAGTGCTGGGGAAATATAGTAATTTGGTCCTAGTATTACTCTTGCATAGTCGAGTGCTTCAATAAAATCATTAAAACCCTTAAAAACTGGTTTTTGTATGTCTTTAATAGAGTCTAATACTTCTATCTATGTTTGAAAAATACCATTTGTCTTACCATGTATGACTACGTAGTATTTAAACTTCTTTTCTTGATTTTTGTCTATAATATATTGCCCCAAGGCATTAAGAACTGTTATAACATATTTAGTGTCTTTCTTATTATATGCTATCCATAAATTATCAATTAAGCATCTCTGGGGTCTATCTATAACACATTCTGGTAAAACTCTAAATGAAATATTCGATGGTGGAAAGAATATTAAATTATGCTTCCCAAAATTTATTCTTTCTAAATTGTTTTGTTCAATGATGGTTTGTGGCTTAAAATGAAGATTACCTAATACTGTCTGCGAGCATCTCTCTGAGGGTGAGGCTTGAACGCCTTTTCCGTTGTCTTCAGTCTTTGGAAATATTGGTCTCCTTCTGTACATATAAAATATTCTTATTAATTGACAATAATTTTTAGCCTACTTAAAGTGTCCGCTAAATTATTATCTTTTCCTTTAATATGTTCAAAAACTAAATTATATATCGATATTGTATCAATAAAATTTAACCATCTCTTCCTAAATTCTTTCTTGTTAATCCTTTTAATCCAATTACTATTAATCCCATATGCATTAAATTCCTTTTATAATTTTTTATTTGTCTTCCTGATTCAAGATTGATTAAGTTTAATGTCTCTACTTTACTTCCTATAGCTGACAATTTCTCTTCTGTATAATGTCTATATAGTTGAGAATTGGTGGAGAAATATCATGTATTATATAATATTTTTGGATCTAATAATCTTAATTGATTTTGCTGAAAATTTTGTATATCCTTATCTATATCTATTATTTCCTCTAATTTTTTATCTTCCTCTTGTCTTTTTCTAGTTCTTCTGCTTTTATAAAGTCTAAATTTTGTTCTAATTTTTCTAAAGTCTTTCTTTGTTTTATGTGTCCAGCCTCTACTAATTCTAATGTTCTTATTATGTTTTTATTATTTTCTTGAGTTTTTTCTCCAAAGTTTATTATTAAATCAATTAAAGTATTATATTGTTTATCTTCAGTATGTAATATATATGCTCTCCACTACTAAAATTACACTTTATTACTATGTTGTCTTTTAATATTCTATATTTCTTTTCTGGATGGATTTTAAAGTCTAAATATTCTAGATGTTTTAAATTAGCTATTTTGTTTTATCCTAATGGTATCCAAATTTTTTTATCCTTTTTGAATTTTATTCTTTGATTATATGAATCTATTTGACCTTCGAACTTCAAAGGTTTTTAGAAATCTTTGTCTTCTAGCCTTGTAGGGTACTTCATTGGGCCCCATCTTCACATGGCTGGTGCAGAGATTCCGTCTTATGTCGTCCACGTTTTTCTCATTCATTTGTCTTTATATCAAATCTGTCACATCTGGTCCCTACTTATTGTCTCCTCCATTATTGTTCTTTGTCTCCTTCTTTATTTATTATTTCCGAAGTATAATTATTTTTATGTGTCTAAATTATGGAGTCTATTGAATCAAAACTTATTCCCGAATCATAGTCTTCATATGGATCTTGAGAATCTTGATAATTCAGGTTGTCTTCATTATCATCTCTTCCTGAGCTTTGAGACCTTTCTAGACTAGATCTTGACTTCTCTGGACTGGGACTAGGACTAGGATTTTTTATCATATGTTTGTCTTGTTTTTCTTTTTGCTGGAAGAAATTTTCTAATGTCTGTTTAATTACATCTTCTATTTTCTCATTTTTTCTTTTTAGCAATTATACTCTTTTTCTTTAATATGTCTCCATGTGTTAATGTTCTGGGCAGTCTTCGTCTTGATGAGCCTTCGTCTTCACTTATTGGCAAAGTGACAGCTATAAACGGATTTGATTTGTCTTTACCGGTCACCGTTTGAACCGGACTAGTTGTATCATCATCCGATACAGTGGATTTTTCTACATTCATTGGGGAACGCACACCCTTCTCATCCATTTGTATTGAGATGGAGAACTCGTATCTTGTTGCAAAACAACTTGAGTCTGAGCTTGCGCTAACACATGCACGTTTTGTTCTAAAACTTTTACCTGCTCCATAAGTCTGATTTTTTCCTTCTCTAAGCTTTCATTCTTCAGGTTCAATCTTCTGAAAGCCTCGGTCATGGAGAGCAGTGGTCACAAAATATTATTTTTTGTGTCTTTTTGGATTTTGTATTGGATCTTTTCTGGGTTTTGTCTGAGTGCTGGGGAAATATAGTAATTTGATCCTAGTATTCCTCTTGCATAATCGAGTGCTTCAGTAAAATCATTAAAACCCTTAAAAAGTGGTTTTTGTATGTCTTTTATAGAGTCTAATACTTTTATCCATGTTTGAAAAATTCCATTTGTCTTACCGTGTATGACTACGTAGTATTTAAACTTCTTTTCTTGATTTTTGTCTGTAAAATATTGCCCCAAAGCATTAAGAGCTGCTATAACATATTTAGTGTCTTTCTTATTATTTTCTATCCATAAATTATCAATTAATCATCTCTGGGGTCTATCTATAACACATTCTGGTGAAACTCTAAATGAAATATTCGATGGTGTAAAGAATATTAAATTATGCTTCCCAAAATTTATTCTTTCTAAATTATTTTGTTCAATGATGGTTTGTGGCTTAAAATGAAGATTACCTAATACTGTCTGCGTGTGTCTGTCTGAGGGTGAGGCTTGAACGCCTTTTCCCTTGTCTTCAGTATTTGGAAATGTTGGTATCATTCTGTACATTTAAAATATTCTTATTAATTGACAATAATTTTTAGCCTACTTAAAGTGTCTGCTAAATTATTATCTTTTCCTTTAATATGTTCAAAACTAAATTATATATTGATATTGTATCAATAAAATTTAATCATCTCCTTCTACTACTATTTTTTGAAATAATCTTTTGGTGGAATTTAACAATAGCTTCACAATCAGTTCTAATTGTTACTTCTTGTTTGTTTAATATGTATTGTTTAAAACTATTTAATCCATATATTACAGCTAGAATTTATGCGTCTATACTACTCATATTTCCCTTCTCTTTATATTTCCACTTTGGTATGCACATATTTTTCCTGTATTCTTATCACTATATTTATTCGGTTTTGCTTTTAAAACTGCTCTTCATCCTTCAAAACTTCCATCTGTTTCTATAATTAAATAGTCAGTTTTTAATGGCATGGTTAATTCAGGAATATTCATTATTTTTTCTTTTATTTTTTGTACTAATTTAATATCTTCTGTATTAAAATGTTTTTGCCATGTAGATCATGTCTTAGCATACAATGGTCCTGCTATTTTTCCTAAGTGTTTTATAAAATTTCTTGCATAATTTACTATTCCTAGAAACTTTTGTAGTTTTTTAATATTGTCTAGTTTATCTGGCATTTCTATAGCTTTTTTAGCTATATGGGATTGTAGCTTTATCTTCCCATCTCCTAGAACTACTCCTAAAAAGTATATGTAATTTTTACATAATTCCATTTTCTTTTTACTGAAAATTATTCCATTATCTACAAATAATCTAAATATTGTTTGTAGATGTCCTAAGTGTTCTTTAATATCTTTACTGAATACTAATATATCATCTGCATGTACTAACACAAACCGTTTATATTCTCCATGTATTATCCATTTTTCTCTGAAAAATTGGTAGCGCTGTTTTTAATTCAAACGGCATGACTAGCCATTAAAAATGCCCTTCTGGACAAGTAAATGTTGTCCACTCGAAACTGTCTTCATGCAATTTTACTTGCCAATATCCTGATTTACAATCAAATTTACTAAATATCTTTTATTCTTGTATCCTATTTATTAATTCCGTTTTATCATGTAGCTTATATCCATCTGTTTTGGTATTATCATTAAGTCTTCTATAATTTATTACCATTCTCGCTTTTCCCCTTACTATTTCACTGTGACTTCTAACCATAAAAGCTACTGACCAATGTTTAGAAATAGATCTTCTTATTACACCTAAGTGCATAAGTTCTTTATTTTGAGTTTTTATAATCATTAAGGTCTTCATGTGTAGCTTCTATTGAAGCTGTTTTAATTATATATTCTGGGTTTATTATGTCTAATTTACACATTACTTATTGTTTTCCCAGTGCTTCAAAGGTTTTTCTTCTATTATTTCTATCTCATCTAAAAATTTTATTATATTTTCAAGATCCTTTTCATTTTTTATTATTCCTATTCTTTGTAATCCTGTTTTAAAATTGTATTATTCTGTTTCAATGTCTATTAATGTATTATCCTTTTCTATTATATCTCTATCTTCGTTTTCTTCTAATATTAGATTTTTTGTTTCTTCTTTAGTCCTACAGCAGGTTTTATTATTTTTACATTTTTTACAATATTCTTTCTCGTTTTCTTGCAGGTCTATCTGATGTTCATTTAATTTTGTCCTAATCCTAGTTGCGGCCTCTATTGTTTGTACTAGTTTTTGTGTGATATTTTTAAAGAATATTACACCATCTCTACTAATCAAACAACTACCATTATTGTGTAATATAAAACCCAAACCTAATACAAAATCTACATTTATATTTAAATGTCTTACCCAAAATTTATCTACCTTATAACTAGGTTTATAAAAATCTAAACATGTATTTACAAAACTAATATGTAATATATCTATATAATGTTTATAGATATTATGGGTTCCATCCATTTGCATGGCTGCTACTGGTTTGTCTAATGTTTTTATTAAATTAGGTGGAACTATCCTCTTATTTATTATACATCTTGTACATCCCGAGTCTACTAGAGCTAATGTTTCTATTTCGTAATCTTCTATTTTAATCCTTGCAAAAAAAAGTTTCGTAGATAATTTTTTATCTTCGTTACATATTAAGGCATCATAATTTTCTATACTCATTAGTTCTCTATCTTCTTCAGTTCTTATATCTTCTAATTTCTCTTTTCCTTTTTCCATTTTTTGTATTCTTTTTTCTAATTCATTTATTCTATTTTCTAATGTAATTATTCTTAAATTTATAGCAGAATTATTTGTCTCTTGATAAATTTCTTCTTTATTTATTTTTATTTCAAAATCTTTTTGTATACATCAAATACATCCTTCTAAATAACATAATTTACATTTAGCTCTTTTATTTCTACTAGGATACCATCTACATTTAAAACATTGATTGCTATCTAATCCTTTATTTATTTCAAACTCATGGATACAGTCTTCTAATATATTTACAAAGTTATTTTCTTCTAGGTCTAGTTTTTCTAGTCCTATTTCATTTATTAATTCTTTTTCTTCTGATTCTGATGTTTCATTTGAGTTTCGTCTACTCCTACACTTACTATAGAATATATACTCTCGTTTTCAGACATGTATTCATCTACATTTATTAGAGTTTCTTGAAAATCTTCTAATAACTGTGAATTTCTTGTTTTACTACTGATTCTTTTTGGACAAGTATTGGCTAAATGTTCTATGCTACCACAAGTAAAACATTCTAATTTGTTTTTATAATTTCTATCTGTTCTATATTTTCTAACATGCCTATTTCTATTTAAATAGAGTTTTCTAGCTGATGACTTTCTAAGATAGTAATTTTTTCTATTGTATTCTTTATTGTATTGGGGTTTATATCTTTTATATTTCTTCTTTTTGTTTTCATTTTTGTCATAACTCTGTGTTGTATATACTGTTGATTTACAGAAACTCATATTGTTCTGCTTTAGCTGTTTTTGTATTTGTAAGTTTGTACATTTGTCTTGTAATATTTCCATAATATGCTGTACTTTGTGCCCTATAGACCATTTTGTATTTGGGTTTTGTATTACGCCTTCTCTTTTATACCATCTTTCTTCTATTTCTCTTCCTAAGACTCCTCGTAATTTATTGAATAATTTTTTACCTAATTCTTGATCAAAAGAATTTCCACTAATAGTACAATAATAAAAATAATCATTTAAAAACTTTTTGATATGGAACCAACTACTTATACTCAATCGTCTAATTTTATTAAAGCATTCTTTTGTAGTACTACTAATCCACTATTTGGATCTTCTCCTATGATTAGACTATGTATTTTATTTGTAAAATTATAAGGGTTTGCACACATCGCTATTAAATTTTGGAAATCTTGAGGAAATTCGGATTTATAAGCTTCCGATAAACCCTTTGTCGATTCTCCTAGAAAAGTTTCTATATATTTATACATTTTTTCTGCATCTGTATCATTATAGGTTTTATAAAGTCTGCTACCACTATCCCTTTCCATGGATCTATTACTGAGTTCCACATTTGTGGATCATGGGCTGCGATATTTAATATTTTACCTTTACTTCATCCTTCTTGTAATCTTATAGGTTCATCTATTGGCATCCTTTTTCTTGATGGTTTTACATTTTCTATTTCTGTCTCTTGGTCTATTCTGTATACTCTTCTTCTAGGTACATTTCCCGTACTAGTATCTACTGTACTTTAGTATGTTGTTCTCTGAAATGGACTTGGGCTAGAACTTACTGATTCCATTAATTCTTTTAAACAAATGACTGAATCCGTTTCTGTTTCATAACTATCTTGTATTTCGTCAAAGATTTGATCAAATTTATCCGATTTTTCTTGTAACCTATTTTCTTTTCTATATCCTAAATTATCTGTTCTTAATTCGCATTTTCTAAAATATTCCTCTACATCTGTTAAGGTTAATTTTCCTAGTTTACATCCTTTACATTGGAAAGTCTTATTCTCGTTTTCTCTAACTAATTTTCTTGCTTCCTCTAATGCTATGTCTACTTCAAATTCTTCATGAGTTATTTCAACATTCATACATTCAGTTTCTTCAACGTTATTTTCATCTTCATCATCTGTATCTTTATGAGTAGAATAATTATAATCAGTAAACCTAATTGACGTTTCTCATTTAGAATTTGTATACATCAAGTGAGATTCTGGTTTAAATATTTTTGGTTTTGAATAATATTCCAATTCCATTCTAATCTCGCGTATTCTTCTAGGTCTATCTTAATAGGTTTTTATAATTTTATACCTTTATTTCCCATTACTTCAACTACATCGTCTACCTTAATTTTAAATTTTGTAATGCTATTTGTTGCCATTTTTCCTATAAAGCCTACACATATTAATAGATTATTTTCATTATTCATTTCTTTATACCCTTTAGTCTGTATACCTATTTTTATATTTTTTTCTAATTCTGCTAGATTTATCATAAAATCTGGGCTGATATAAAATATTCCTCCGTTATTTGTCATATCAACTTCTGTTAAACCTATTATAGATTTTTTCTGATCTGACCATCTATCATCATATACTACTATCAATACTTTAGTTCCTAAATTCTTTCTTGTTAATCCGTTTAATTCAATTACAATTAATCTCATATGCATTAAATTCCTTTTATAATTTTTATTTGTTTTACTGATTCTAGATTGATTAAGTTTAATGTCACTTCTTTACTTCCTATAGCTGCCAATTTCTCTTCTCTATAATGTCTATATAGTTGAGAATTGGTGGAGAAATATCATGAATTATATAATATTATTGGATCTAATAATCTTAATTGATTTGCTGAAAAATTTGTATATCCTTATCTATATCTATTATTTCCTCTAATTTTTTATCTTCCTCTTGTCTTTTTCTAGTTCTTGTGCTTTTATAAAGTCTAAATTTTGTTCTAATTTTTCTAAAGTCTTTCTTTATTTGATGTGTCCAGCCTCTACTAATTCTAATGTTCTTATTATGTTTTTATTATTTTCTTGAGTTTTTTCGCCAAAGTTTATTATTAAATCAATTAAAGTATTATATTGTTTATCTTCAGTATATAATATATATGCTCTCCAATATTAAAATTACACTTTATTACTATGTTGTCTTTTAATATTCTATATTTTCTTTTATGGATGGATTTTCAAGTCTAAATATTCTAGATGTTTTAAATTAGCTATTTTGTTTTATCCTAATGGTATCCAAATTTTTTTATCCTTTTTGAGTTTTATTCTTTGATTATATGAATCTATTTGACCTTCGTAATATTGTATATCCCACTGTAGAGCTGATATAGTTTCTGGATTAATAATACACTTTACTATATAACTTGGTTCACTATTATATCTTAATTCTGATTCTTCTATTTGTTTAGCTAATTCTAAAATAGATACTAATATAGCATTAACCTTTTTTTAATTCTTTCTTTAGATCTTGCCTTCTCGTTATATCTCTTCTTAAAAGCCAATAGTGACACCTGATTACATTAGTTAGCGGATGTTGTATTTGCATATGTATTACCCTAATGGAATATATTTTATTTTGTTCTTAATTGATCTAAGATAAATAGTAATATCTGTATATAAACTTTCTTAAACAGTAATATCTATGGATAAACTTATTATAAATATAATACAGATAATAATAATAATAATACAGATAGATAATAAATTTTAAAACTTATCGTCTTAAATAGTAATATCTAGATATAAAAACTATTGTCTTAAATTATAATATCTAGAAAGGCTAGGTAAATGTAGATCTAGTATACTGATTATAAAAATATAACTGCTTATTCAATAAATCTACACAAAATTTATGATTTTCTGTTATATAAATAAAATGTATAGCGTAGTCTACTGTCGAATAAAATCTTGTGTTTACGTCTGAAATAAATTCTCCTAGGCTTAAAGTAAGGCTTTCGGCAAAGATTTCTGGATATGTATAGTTATTACGATTATCAGACATTAACGGCATAGAAGAATTGTATTAAAATTTTATGTTGTAAAAATCCTACTCGGTACTCTCCCTCTCTTATATGTAAACTTATAATGTTACAGTGTAATCACAATTATGTACTAAGATTACCCCTTTTATACTTTTTTTTATTCTGTTCATCTCTTCTTTCCAATTCTTGATAGATTTAAATCTATTCTTAACTCTTTTTTCTTTAACCTCACCCCGGCCATGGTTAAGTACACATATCAGTTGATTTATCTTAACCAGTCATTTCCTAAGAATTTACTGGTTAATCCATCAAAATTGTTAAGAAATTGAAAAGATAACCATATACTAAGAGTAATTTTTTAATTATTTACAGAATAAAAAAAACTATACATAATAAAAACATAAGCATAAAAGGAAATCATAACAAGACATAGGGGTAATATCTTAGAACATAACTTAGATAAACATAGTAACTTACATGTTTACAAGAGATGGGATTTCCCTTTCAGGAAACCCGAAAAGGTTTTGCTGGACTTCTGGATTAAAATACGATCAACACATAAGCATACAAACTTAATTTATTTACAAGCTTAGAGGAATAACTACTAGGATATTCATAAAGGGAAATATTTTGCAATGTGGTTTGGAAAGGTTTTTGGGATTTTTGGAAAGTTGGTTGAGGCTTTTCAGAGGGTTTTCTGCTTTTGTTCGATGCTCTTTCCTTCGACTGTGGTCTTGCTTTAATAGCTGATTTTTTGAGCGGATCTGACATGCGAACTTCAAAGGTTATTAGAAATCTTTGTCTTCTAGCCTTGTAGGGTACTTCATTGGGCCCCATCTTCACATGGATGGTGCAGAGATTCCGTTTTATGTCGTCCACGTTTTTCTCATTCATTTGTCTTTATATCACATCTGTTACATCTGGTCCCTACTTATTGTCTCCTCCATTATTGTTCTTTGTCTCCTTCTTGATTTATTATTTCCGAAGTATAATTATTTTTATGTGTCTAAATTATGGAGTGCTATTGAATCAAAACTCATTCCCGAATCATAGTCTTCATATGGATCTTGATAATTCAGGTTGTCTTCATTATCATCTCTTCCTGAACTTTGAGACCTTTCTGGACTAGATCTTGACTTCTTTGGACTGGGACTAGGACTAGGATTTTTTATCATATGTTTGTCTTGTTTTTCTTTTTGCTTGAAGAAATTTTCTAATGTCTGTTTAATTACATCTTCTATTTTCTCTTTTTTTTTCTTTTTAGCAATTATACTCTTTTTCTTTAATATGTCTCCATGTGTTAATGTTCTGGGCAGTCTTCGTCTTGATGAGCCTTCGTCTTCACTTTTTGGTAAAGTGATAGCTATAAACGGATTTGATTTGTCTTTACCGGTCACCGTTTGAACCGGACTAGCTGTATCATCATCCGATACAGTGGATTTTTCTGCATTCATTGGGGAACGCACACCCTTCTCATCCATTTTTTCTTGAGATGGAGAATTCGTATCTTGTTGCAAAACAACTTGAATCTGAGCTTGCGCTAGCACATGCACCTTTTGTTCTAATACTTTTACCTGCTCCATAAGTCTGATTTTTTCCTTCTCTAAGCTTTCATTCTTCAGGTTCAATCTTCTGAAAGCTTCGGTCATGGATGAGCAGTGGTCACAAAATATTATTTTTTCTGTGTCTTTTTGGATTTTGTATTGGATCTTTTCTATGTTTTGTCTGAGTGCTGGGGAAATATGTAATTTGGTCCTAGTATTCCTCTTGCATAGTCGAGTGCTTCAGTAAAATCATTAAAACCCTTAAAAACTAGTTATTGCATGTCTTTAATAGAGTCTAATACTTCTATCCATGTTTGAAAAGTACCATTTGTCTTACCGTATATGACTACGTAGTATTTAAACTTCTTTTCTTGATTTTTGTCTATAATATATTGCCTCAATGCAATAAGAACTTGTATAACATATTTAGTGACTTTCTTATTATATGTTATCCATAAATTATCAATTAAGCATCTCTGGGGTCTATCTATAACACATTCTGGTAAAACTCTAAATGAAATATTCGATGGTGGAAAGAATATTAAATTATGTTTCCCAAAATTTATTCTTTCTAAATTGTTTTGTTCTATGATGGTTTGTGGCTTAAAATGAAGATTACCTAATACTGTCTGCGAGTATCTGTCTGAGGGTGAGGCTTGAACGCCTTTTCCCTTGTCTTCGGTCTTTGGAAATGTTGGTATCATTCTGTACATATAAAATATTCTTATTAATTGACAATAATTTTTAGCCTACTTAAAGTGTCTGCTAAAATATTATCTTTTCCTTTAATATGTTCAAAAACTAAATTATATATTGATATTGTTTCAATAAAATTAACCATCTCCCTCTACTACTATTTTTTGAATTTATCTTTTGGTGGAATTTAACAATAGCTTCACAATCAGTTCTAATTGTTACTTCTTGTTTGTTTAATATGTATTGTTTAAAACTATTTAATCCATATATTACGGCTAGAATTTCTGCGTCCATACTACTCATATTTCCCTTCTCTTTTTATTTTCCACTTTGGTATGCACATATTTTTTCTGTATTCTTATCACTATATTTATTTGGTTTTGCTTTTAAAACTGCTCCCCATCCTTCAAAACTTCCATCTGTTTCTATAATTAAATAGTCAATTTCTAATGGCATGGTTAAATCAGGAATATTCTTTATTTTTTCTTCAATATTTTGTACTAATTTAATATCTTCTGTATTACAATATTTTTGCCCCGTAGATCCTGTCTTAGCATATAATGGTCCTGCTATTTTTCCAAAGTCTTTTATAAAATTTCTTGCATAATTTACTATTCCTAGAAACTTTTGTAGTTCTTTAATATTGTCTAGTTTATCTGGCATTTCTAAAGCTTTTATAACTATATGGGGTTGTAGCTTAATCTTCCCATCTCCTAGAACTACTCCTAAAAAGTTTATGTAATTTTTACATAATTCCATTTTCTTTTTACTGATAATTATTCCATTATCTACAAATAATCTAAATATTGTTTGTAGATGTCCTAAGTGTTCTTTAATATCTTTACTGAATACTAATATATCATCTACATATACTAAAACAAACCTTTTATATTCTCCAAATATATTATTCATTTTACTCTGAAAAATTGGTGTAGCTGTTTTTTATCAAAACGGCATGACTAACAATTCAAAATGCCCTTCTGGACAAGTAAATGATGTCCACTCGATACTGTCTTCATGCATTTTTACTTGCCAATATCCTAATTTACAATCAAATTTACTAAACATCTTTATTCCTTGTATCCTATTTATTAATTCCATTTTATCAGGTAGCTTATATCCATCTGTTTTGGTGTTATCATTAAGTCTTTTATAATTTATTACCATTCTCGCTTTTCCCCTTACTATTTCACTGTGATTTCTAACCATAAAAGCTGTTGACCTACGTTTAGAAATAGATCTCCTTATTACACCTAAGTCCATAAGTTCTTTAATTTGAGTTTTAAAATCATTAAGGTCTTCATTTGTAGCTTCTATTGAAGCTGTTTTAATTATATATTCTGGGTTTATTATGTCTAATTTACACATTGCTTTAATGTTTTTCTAGTTCTTCAAAGGTTTTTCTCCTATTATTTCTATCTCATCTAAAAGTTTTATTATATTTTCTAGATCCTTTTCATTTTTATTATTCCTATTCTTTGTAATCTTGTTTTAAAATTGTATAATTCTGTTTCAATGTCTATTAATGTATAATCCTTTTATATTATATCTCTATCTTTGTTTTCTTCTAATATTAGATTTTTTGTTTCTTCTTTAGTGCTACAGCAGGTTTTATTTTTACATTTTTTACAACATTCTTTCTCGTTTTCTTGCAGGTCTATCTGATTTTCATTTAATTTTGTTCTTATCCTAGTTGCGGCCTCTAAGGTTAGTACTGGTGTTTGTGTAATATTTTTAAAGAATATTACACCATCTCTACTAATCAAACAACTACCATTATTGTGTAATATAAAACTCAAACCTAATACAAAATCTACATTTATATTTAAATCTCTTACCCAAATTTTATCTACCTTATAACTAGGTTTATAAAAATCTAAACATGTATTTACAAAACTAATATGTGATTTATCTATATAATTTTTATAGATATTATGGGTTCCATCCATTTGCATGGCTGCTACTGGTTTGTCTAATATTTTTATTAAATTAGGTGGAACTATCCTCTTATTTATTGTACATCTTGTACATCCCGAGTCTACTAGAGCTAATGTTTCTATTTCGTAATCTTCTATTTTAATCCTTGCTAAAACTTTTATCCTAGATAATTTTTTATCTTCGTTACATATTAAGGCATCATAATTTTCTATACTCATTAGTTCTCTATCTTCTTCAGTTCTTATATCTTCTAATTTCTCTTTTCCTTTTTCCATTTTTTGTATTCTTTTTTCTAATTCATTTATTCTATTTTCTATTGTAATTATTCTTAAATTTATAACAGAATTATTTGTCTCTTGATAAATTTCTTCTTTATTTATTTTTATTTCAAAATCTTTTTGTATACATCAAATACATCCTTCTAAATAGCATAATTTACATTTAGCTCTTTTATTTCTACTAGGATACCATCTACATTTAAAACATTGATTGCTATCTAATCCTTTATTTGTTTCAAACTCATGGGTACAGTCTTCTAATATATTTACAAAGTTATTTTCTTCTAGGTCTAGTTTTTCTAGTCCTATTTCATTTATTAATTCTTCTTCTTCTGATTCTGATGTTTCTATTTGAGTTTGGTCTACTCCTACACTTACTATAGAATATATACTCTCGTTTTCTGACATGTATTCATCAACATTTATTAGAGTTTCTTGAAAATCTTCTAATAACTGTGAATTTCTTGTTTTACTACTGATTCTTTTTGGACAAGTATTGGCTAAATGTTCTATGCTACCACAAGTAATACATTCTAATTTGTTTTTATAATTTCTATCTGTTCTATATTTTCTAACATGCCTATTTCTATTTAAATAGAGTTTTCTAGCTGATGACTTTCTAAGATAATAAATTTTTCTATTGTATTCTTTATTGTATTGTGGTTTATATCTTTTATATTTCTTCTTTTTGTTTTCATTTTTTTCATAACTCTGTGTTGTATATACTGTTGATTTACAAAAACTCATATTGTTCTGCTTTAGCTGTTTTTGTATTTGTAAGTTTGTACATTTGTCTTGTAATATTTCCATAATATGCTGTACTTTGTGTCCTATAGACCATTTTGTATTTGGGTTTTGTATTACGCCTTCTCTTTTATACCATCTTTCTTCTATTTCTCTTCCTAAGACTCCTGGTAATTTATTGAATAATTTTTTACCTAATTCTTGATCAAAAGCATTTCCACTAATAGTACAATAATAAAAATAATCATTTAAAAACTTTTTTATATGGAACCAACTACTTATACTCAACGTTCTAATTTTATTAAAGCATTCTTTTGTAGTACTACTAATCCACTATTTGGATCTTCTCCTGTGATTAGACTATGTATTTTATTTATAAAATTATAAGGGTTTGCACCCATCGCTATTAAATTTTGGAAATCTTGAGGAAATTCGGATTTGTAAGCTTCCCATAAACCCTTTGTCGATTCTCCTAGAAAAGTTTCCATATATTTATACATTGTTTCTGCATCTGTATCATTATAGGTTTTTATAAAGTCTGCTACCACTATTCCTTTCCATAGATCTATTACTGAGTTCCACATTTGTGGATCATGGGCTTCTATATTTAATATTTTACTTTTACTTCCTCCTTTTTGTAATCTTATAGGTTCTTCTATTGGCATCCTTTTTCCTGATGGTTTTACATTTTCTATTTCTGTCTCTTGGTCTATTTTGTATACTCTTCTTCTAGGTACATTTCCCGTACTAGTATCTACTGTGCTTTGGTATGTTGTTCTCTGAAATGGGCTTGGGTTAGAACTTACTGATTCCACTAATTCTTCTAAACTAATTACTGAATCCGTTTCTGTTTCATAACTATCTTCTATTTCGTCAAAGATTTGATCAAATTTATCCGATTTTTCTTGTAACCTATTTTCTTTTCTATATCCTAAATTATCTGTTCTTAATTCGCATTTTCTAAAATGTTCCTCTACATCTCTTAAGATTAATTTTCCTAGTTTACATTCATTACATTGGAAAGTCTTATTCTTGTTTTCTCTAACTAATTTTCTTGCTTCTTCAAATGCTATGTCTACTTCAAATTCTTCATGAGTTATTTCAACATTCATACATTCAATTTCTTCAACTTTATTTTCATCTTCATCATCTGTATCTTTATGAGTAGAATAATTATAATCAGTAAACCTAATTGACGTTTCTCATTTAGAATTTGTATACATCAAGTGAGATTCTGGTTTAAATATTTTTGGTTTTGAATAATATTCCAAATTCCATTCTAATCCCGCGTATTCTTCTAGCTCTATCTTAATAGGTTTTAATAATTTTATACCTTTATTTCCCATTACTTCAATACATCGTCTACCTTAATTTTAAATTTTGTATTGCTATTTGTTGCCATTTTTCCTATAAAACCTACACATATTAATAGATTATTTTCATTATTCATTTCTTCATACCCTTTAGTCTGTATTCCTATTTTTATATTTTTCCAAATTCTGCTAGATTTATCATAAAATCTGGGCTGATATAAAATATTCCTCCATTATTTGTCATATCTACTTCTGTTAAACCTATTATAGATTTTTTCTGATCTAACCATCTATCATCATATACTATTATCAAACTTTCGTTCCTAAATTCTTTCTTATTAATCCTTTTAATCCAATTACTATTAATCCCATATGCATTAAATTCCTTTTATTATTTTTTATTTGTTTTACTGATTCTAGATTGATTAAGTTTAATGTCTCTGCTTTACTTCATATAGCTGACAATTGTTCTTCTCTATAATGTCTATATAGCTGAGAATTGGTGAAGAAATACCCTGTATTATATAATATTTTTGGATCTAGTAATCTTAATTGATTTAGCTGAAAAAATTGTATATCCTTATCTTTATCTATTATTTTCTCTAATTTTTGATCTTCCTCTTGTCTTTTTCTAGTTAGAATTCTAGCTAACATATTGTTTCTTATTCTATTTTCTGAAAAACTTATTCTTGATCTCTCTTGATTTGTTCTTCTTGACCCACTTGGAAAAAAGTCCATTTTTGTGGCTTTCTTACTTCTAATTTTTTTTGTGTGGTGTTATTTCAACTCTTTTTAATTGTTCTATTAAAATGTCTACCTTTGGGATCTCAGTCTTAAGTTATTTTTCCTTTATAATTTTATTTAGCTTTTTATTAACCTCTAATAATAATATTATTAATGTATTATTCTGTTTTAGTATTATTTGATCAGCTTTACTTTGAAGAGTATAGTTACTTAGTCCTTCTGGATTGGGTTGAATTTTTGCTGTTAATTTTAACACTTCTTCGTATATCGGATCTAATTCTATTTGTATATCACTCATGAAAGAGCGTTTTCCTTTATTGTGTCTATCTTTTCTTTAAGTGCGCTTATCTCTCCTTTTAACACTTCTACTTGTTCAGTTATTTTTTCTACTAATCTAGTTGTTTGTATTTCTAATTCTCTAGGCTTTTCTGTAATAGACTTAATTAACTTTTCTATTTCGTTTTTAGTAGGTATTTTTTCTGTATTAAATTTGTTATTTAAAAGTTGTATTTTCCTGTCTATTTCTAGTTCTTGTGCTTTTATAAAGTCTAAATTTTGTTCTAATTTTTCTAAAGTCTTTCTTTGTATGATGTGTCCAGCCTCTACTAATTCTAATGTTCTTATTATGTTTTTATTATTTTCTTGAGTTTTTTCTCCAAAGTTTATTATTAAATCAATTAAAGTATTATATTGTTTATCTTCAGTATGTAATATATACTCTCCACTACTGCAATTACACTTTATTACTATGTTGTCATTTAATATTCTATATTTCTTTTCTGGATGGATTTTCAAGTCTAAATATTCTAGATGTTTTAAATTAGCTATTTTGTTTTATCCTAATGGTATCCAAATTTTTCTATCCTTGTAGAATTTTATTCTTTGATTATATGAATCTATTTGACTTTCGTACTATTGTATATCCCACTGTAGAGCTGATATAATTTCTGGATTAATAATACACTTTACTATATAACTTGGTTCACTATTATATCTTGATTCTGATTCTTCTATTTGTTTAGCTAATTCTAAAATAGATACTAATAGAACATTAACTTTTTTTAATTCTTTCCTTAGATCTTGCCTTCTCGTTATATCTCTTTTTAAAAGTCAATAGTGACACCTGATTACTTTAGTTAACGGATGTTGTTGTAGCATATGTATTACCCTAATGGAATATATTTTATTTTGTTCTTAATTGATCTAAGATAAATCCTTTCTTGTTCTATTTCAAAATTAATTCTTTGTAGTTCAAAAAGTAGAAAGTTATTAAAATCACTTAGTTCTGGTGTACTAATATTACGTTGGTATAGTTCTAATGTCTTTATATATATATATATATATATATATATATATATATATATATATATATATATATATATATATATATATATTGACACACATGCACGCCTCATAGTACTATCATCTCTTGTATTACAAAAGTATTAACGACTTACATTTATATTATTTAGATAGTAAATACAAAAGTGATTTTTAATTTTGACCATCTAGAGACCAACTTTGGTCGCTAAATTATTTCAAATATTTTTATTATTATTTTCGATAGTTTGGCGATCAACTTTAGTCGCTTTTCATGACAGACCAAATTTGATCGCTCAAGTTTAGTCGTTTTTTTCCGAAATTCAAGTAGTGATAGTGCGAGTAGGAAAATTCAACAAAGCCGAGAGATATCTTATTGATGATATAAGCGGGTCAATTGCCACTCTGTTCCCTGAACTTACCATAATTCAAGCAAACTCTAAAACTCTTTGTTGAATTATGACCGGTCATTATAATAGTAAACAAATACGTTCTTAAGCTTAATGCATGAAATCAATAAGGATTAGCTCAAGGAATACGAAAAAAGGCGAGTCGTAGCCGCAATAACTCCAGTCATTATATATCTATATTGGTTTTATCCTTTCTAAAAGAATGTGCGTAGTTTAAGTTTTCATCAAATTTTAATTTACTACTTATGTAAAGTTACCGAATAACTTTTGTCATATTAACATAACTAAACATTATAGTGATAAAGTTACAGCACTTTAGCCACAATATATATATATATATATATATATATATATATATATATATATATATATATACATATATATATATATGTATATGTATATATATATATATATGTATATGTATATATATATATATATATATACATATATATATATATATATACATATACATATATATGTATATGTGTATATATATATATATATATATATATATGTATATATATGTATGTTTGTGTGTGTGAAGTCACATTAATGGGTAAGTTTTGTGGTTATAATAGACAAAATTAGTGAGTTTATTAATCAAATAAGTGAAACTCAATTACTTTAAAATGATTAAGATAAGAAACATCTTGACTTTACTGTTCTAGTGGCAAAAAAAATTGAAAGTTTCATGTTATAACTGGATAAAGTGGGTGAAACAGATTTTGATATACACCTTATACTTGACTACAAAAGCAGTTGTGAGGTATTTCTACGTGCTTACTAATAATAGGCAACACATTAATCAGAAAAACTCACCTAATACTATGCTCTTTTAAGTTGTTATCGTCGAGTTTCTAATTTTCGATACATGGATTAATTTGTCTATTATAAGGGGAAAATTTACCATTTAAAGCATCAGAAAAACTCACCTAATACTACCAAAGCATACACTTCCTCTTTTGTCCTCAATTATTGTTACCTCTGAGTGAGGATTTGTCTTTTTTGAGGAAAAATTCTAACCTAGCTAAACAAAAAAGAAAAAGTAATTAAAAAAAAAAAAGAAAGAAAGAAAAAGGAAATGATATGGGAATTCTAACACCAATTTTCTTTACAACCAAACACACGTAATGCCTTAATTGGAAAGTAAGGACTAGGTTCCTTTTTTCACTTTGGTAACTATTTATATATATTTCTAGCTAACGTTTAGCTTGTTTTTTATTGTTTCCTTTTGATGTGATTTTAAAAACACTGAAAAAGAAAAATGAGTTCCAAACAGAAGGGGAAGAAGAAAGAATTAGATGAAGAAAACGTTAAAGTGGTTCTTCAAATAGACATGCATTGTGATTGCAAGAATTGTTTCAAAAGAATTTCCAAGTGTACTCAAGATTTGCATGGTATATATGATATGATTTTGAATTTCTTGATTTAAGTTTTTCTACTTTTCATTTTTTCCATCTATTTCTATTAATTAATTGTTCTTTAAAACTTGTTATTGTTTTTGTTTTATTATGATAGGTATAAAGTCAATGAATATAGAGGAAACTGAAATGAAATTCAAAGTCACAGTGACCGGCAAAGTGGAACCATTAAAACTTCAGCAGAAATTTCAGAAAAAATTGAAGAAACCAGTGGAATTAATTTCTCCAAAGCAAAATGAAGAGAAAGAGATTTCCAAGAAAATCATGCTGGAAATCAACATGGGGTGCGATAAGTGTGTCGAAAACATGCAACAAATCATAACCAAAACCAAAGGTAAAGTCTCCTTTTAACAAAATTTCCTTTTTTTCGTTTTTTTTATGGGGTTTTACTAATAGACTGAATTATTGTTTTAAATGATATTAAAAAGGGTTTCAAGGAATATTCATCGATAGGCCAAAGAACTTGGTGACAGTGGATGGGGAAATGGACATTGAGTGTCTAGTGAAAGAACTGAAAGAGAAGCTGAGAAAATCAGTCAAGATTGTTCAAAAGGAGAAAAAGAAAGATAATATTGGGGAGCCAATTTGTTGGTGTACAAATTTTCATGGTTATTACGGGTCACAATATTGTGATTGCTTTGTTCTGGAATGTGATTTCAAACCTATTTGGTGTCCAAAAATTCATGGTTATGGGCCAGATTATTGTGATCGATTTGTCGATAGAGAAGCTGAATACTGCAGAATTATGTGAGCTAATTGCTGGGTTTACGAAGAAGAAAAAAAAAAGGAGGAAGTAAAAGAACTCTGATTAGGAATTTAATTAAATTTTAATCTGCCTTTGTTTATAGAATACTAAAATTTTTCTCATTTTATTGTGATCGATTTGTCTCAGATCAATGTCTTAGGAGCTGTAATTAACTTTCTAAATCATTTTAATTTCTCATTTATTTTTTATCTGTTGTTTTTTCTCTTCTTTTGTTTAGTTTTTGTTTTCTTTTAAGGAGATATATTATGTGTCGTCTTGCTAAATGTAATGTGTTTAATTTCTATTCGTTGACATGTATTAAACCATTCATTTGAGATGCATTATTAGTATCATATCTGTGTGGTTTTATTACCCAGTGTTAAATTGAATTTAAGCTTTTTGTCATTATTGGAGTCCACGTGAATTAATTCGTGTTGATTAAGGTTCTAATGTTGATTAAGGTTCTAATTTTACGTAACACTTTTATTTATAAAAATTTCTCAAGCCCATCTATGAATACAGTTCTATAGTATTCTCCCTCGTCTATTCTTCCACGAATTGCCGTTTCATATATAACCAAGTTTTGAAGTGGAAATTGAACAAGTGAAAACATATTAATCCTTTGATATTGTATCCGCATGGTCGTTTATGTGAAACAGTATATTTAAAGATCACGCCAATTGATCACCTATGTAAATGGTATTTACCGATATGATAGGATTGTTTTGGGTTTCCATTCCGTGTTCGGTATTTACATTGTGGCTCGATTAAATCTAAATTTATGTTGGGAAGTTCCATATTAAGGGTAACCATATCAAAAGCGATTCCATGTCAGAGCTCGAACCTAAAACCTCTTGTTAAGCATGGATAAGTAACAATCGCTCTATAGCAATCCTTATTGATTAGGGGAATTACATATAAATACAACTCACACAAATACATTAAAACTAAGTGACTTATATTTAATTTTGCAAAGGCAATATTCAACTCCTAATAGGTTCTTAAAATTATTTTTAATAAAAAACACAAAAACTCAAACTTTTAATCTAATTTTCGAATCTCTACATGTGATTCAAATGTTAGTTTAACAAACCAAATATATTTGGGGGTGAAAATTAGATTTGCATAATGTTGAGACTTGAGAGTGAAAGTTGTATGCGAAGATTATGGTAGGGGTTAAAAGGCTAAGAACCCCACAGCCCCAAGTCAAGGTCCAAGTTCGCGTAATAAGACGAGTAAGTAAAATGCACGGCCACAAGGAAAGTTCCCTTAAATTGGAAGGCAATTTCTCAGCACCATGCACGCGGTTTTAAATTTCTGGGATTTCTCGAACTAATTAACCTGATGCACACAATATAACATGTATAAAAATTGAAGAAACTGAGCCTAATTCCTTACAAGAACTGAGCTGCAGAGAGGTTGTCGAAAAATACATATACAATTTTCTTGATTCAAGTGATGGAAGAAGAAATCAAACAAAATGTCAGTGCCAACTTTGAAATAGACATGCACTGTGCCTGTAAAGGTTGCATTTCAAGAGTTCACAAATGCATTAAAGATTTGCAGGATAATAAAGGCCTAAAGTCATCAGGGGTTTCAATCGAGCAGAAGGGAACAAAGTTCATGGTAAAATTAGTTGGCAAATTGAATCCAGTGAAGCTGCAAAAGAAACTAAAGGGGAAACTGAAGAAGAGGGCTGAACACATTGAGCCTGAACCAAATGAAGAAGATGGCGCCGCGGCGGAGGAAAAAGAAGAAAGTGGCAGAGTTGAAGACAACGAGGCCGAGCAGAGTACTGAGCAGTTCCGCCACATTCATTCATTGCCAGTTTCTACCTATGCGTTTGTACATGAGGACTATCATTATGATCCTAGCCATCTTGTCCCTGTTAGAAAAGAGAATTCGCTATTTGTTCTCTTTTACTGCCTTGGAGTTTTGCTTGTTCTTTGTATTGTTCTTAATTGAAGTGTGTACTAAGATCTTCTTTGTAATTAAAAATTGTAAGGTTACTTCCACAATTCCAATAATAAGGTACAATCCTGAAAAAAAAAAACAAATAATAGCATGTTGAGATAAACTAGAAATATGTGTTGTGATAGTTAACGGAATAACACAAAAGTGTTAGTGAGGGGTCACTTTTGCAATAAGTAGAAACTAGAGGGAGTTAGTGTGTTAGTAGTTAGTTACAACAATAACAACAACACAACCCAGTATAAATCCACTAATGGGGTCTGGGGAGGATAGTGTGTACGCAGACTTTACTCCTACCATGGGTAGACAGGCTGTTTCCATATAGACCATCGGCTTCCTTCCCACCAAGAATTCCCCACCTTACTCTTAGGTGACTCGAACTCATAATTTCATGGTGGGAATTGCTTACCATCAATCCCTCTTGTCTTGAAGATTGTTAATGCATAGTAAGGTATATAAGGATGCACAAGTTGTATTTGACTAATTAATAAAAATATTTTCTCTCTTTGACTATATCTTGTCTCTACTTCTAAACGACTGTGTTGATTTATGTATTTCATGGAAAAACTTTGACAACTTTACTGGTGGTCAATCAATAGCTTATTGAGCTTAGGTAACATAGTATCAGAGTAGTGATTATGAGGCACAAAGGTTCCGACATGTACTCTGACGAAATTCTGGCATACCGAAATCAATCGAAGCCCTAATTTTTTCACAATCATGGCAGGAAACGAGGTGACATTGCTCAAGCATAATCATCTTCTTTTTCTCCAAAACTAGTTTTGATTGCGATAAAACTCATTCGGCCAGAAAATTAAGATTTGTTGAGTAAGGCAATGAAACTAGCTCTTAAGGGTAAGAGTAAACATGGATTTGTGGATAGAAGTTGTGTAAAAAGCATGTACAAGGGAGAATTGGCAGAGCAATGGGAGAAATGCAACACAATTGTATTGTCATGGATTAGAAGTATTGTTGCAAACAAACTGATGCCGAGTATTTTATTTGCTTCAAATGTGAAGTAAGTGTGGAGTGACTTCAAGAAGAAATCCGATAGATGCAGCTTGACAAGTATCTATCACCTATAGACAAAAATAGCCACATTAAAGAAATGTATTGATTCTATAATCACATACTATTCAAAAATTATAGATCTATGGAGTGAATTAGATATGTTAGCACGTAAAATCCTCTTGTTATTGTGAAGAGTCTAGACCTTTATTGATATGTTTAGAACAATAGAAATTACTCTAATTTCTCATGGGACTAAATGAGAGTTGCAGTAACGTGAGAAGCAATGCCTTATTGAGAAGGCTAGTTGTGTCTATGAAATATGCATAATTGTGACACAACAAGATAGTCATAGGGCGTTAGGTGTGATAAACACCAACAGAGACCCAATATAAGAAGATTGGATTGATTTGTGAACACTTCATCACGATCCAAAATTTGCTATAGATCGTGATGGCTCAACGTCACCGTTAGATAAACCAACAGTGAACTATCATATTAGTCGTTCATTTAATTACTTTCGAAATAATAAATTTTAATAAGAAAAAAAGTTTACACTTTTAACTCCATGGGAACGTACAAAATTAGTAGTTTATAAAAGAAATGAAAGGCGATGATTATATATGGAACCAAAAGCATCACTACTATATCCTAAAACATGGTGTCACAAGTGCATGAGCATTTACGAAGGAGTACAATAGTAATAAAACATCTATCGTACATGTAAATAAGACACGACAAAGTGAATAGTATGATGGGGACTCTGTGGGCAACGATGTGTATCCTGGAATGCAGCTCACGTAAGCTCTCCTCAATTGTTGCGCCTACATGCCAAGATGATCCAAAAATGAACCTGTCAGATCTTACACATTTAGTGCAGAAGTGTAACATGGGTACGTGATAACTAGAGATTTTAATACCTTTTATACTCCTTCTTGCTTATGTTTTGATTAGTAATTTATACAAAATAGTTCCAAAAGGCTCATAAGTTGTGCTTGATTTCAAGTTTGATCAACAAAGTTACAAGACGTCAAAGATCGTCTTAAAATGAGTGAAACTTGCACAAGTACCAAGACAAGCCAAAGCTCAGGCAAAATAAGGCCAGTACGGCCGCACTACATTCTGTGTGGTACGCACTGTGAGATTCAAAGAGCATGACATTCAGGCACAAAGGCAGTGTGGCCGCACTACCATTTTGTGTTGTCCACACTGAGATCAATGCAGTCGCAGTCCATTCTTTGCGGTCCGCAGAGCGAAGATTCAGAGAAGTGTTAAGTTGGAGTTTTCAAGACAGTGCGATCCACGGTCCATTTTATGCGGACCGCACTAGAAGCCTCTGCGGCTGCAGTCCATTCTCTGTGGTGTGTTGTGCCCATGTTTAAAGAGCAGCTTTGTTAAGTCCAAAGCCCTAGTGCGGTCGAAGTCCATTTTGTGCGGTCCGCACTAATCCCGCATGAGTATTTTTGTCTAGAATTGTCAGCTTAATATAAATAGCTTCTTTTCCATTTTTAGGTCAAGCAGATAGATTCAGTTAAGAGTTGTGCTTGTCAGTTCGATATTTTCAACTATTTTGGGCAATTTTATCTACATTTCAACATTGAATCTTGTTATTTATCTTAGTAATTAATTAATATGAGTTGTTCTTCATTTATTTATTTGTTTTCTTCTTCAATTATGAGTAGCTAGACCCATAAGATAAGCTTATGGCTCAACCTTAATGTGGATAATTAATGAGTCTTGTATTTTAGGACTAAATTGACTATGGGTATTTGGTATTTAGATTAATTTATGTTTAATTATTGAATTAGTGGTTGTAAACACTAGTTGTGCTTAGTTGATTTTGGCTCCTCTTGAGAAATAGAGCCTATGTCTCTGAAATTAGTCCAACAATGAATTGGGGTGTACTCAAGAGATTGATAGCCCTAATTAATGGGTTATACCTCGAGAGAGTAATACCCGACTTGAACCCTAGTTGCTTGTGTAAATTTGCATACCCAATTGGTCTTGAGAAAGTCAGTTCAGGCAAAATCACTTGAACCACCAAGAGGTGTAGAGTGGGTAAAGTCGTGCAATGATTATATCATACTCCCAAATATCTCAAACTTGCCTTAGACTTAAGTACCCATTAATTGACCACCTAGGCGGAAGTCACTACCCTAGTACATTTTAAACCATTTGAACAACCCGTAGCATTATAACTCTTAGCTTAATCTAGTTTAAATTAGCATTATAATTGATAAAATTAGTAGTTAAATAAGAACCCAAAAATGTTTAGAACTGCAATCAAGAACATTTACACAACTCTAAATTAGGTAGATACTCGACTCACAATTCTAGCTCTCTATGGATATCGATCCTGACCCTAAATCGGGTAAAAGCTTCTCCGACCCTTTCTCGCTACTTAACTAGTAGTGCGCAGTAGGCTGCGATCACTTTTTGGCGCCGTCACTGGGGAACTAACGGTTTTGGCTATCTATCTAAGTAGTTTTGTGTTTTATTCTTCTTTCCTTTTTCGTTATTAATTTGTGTGTGTGAATACCTCAGGTGCAAAATGGCATTAAATGCTAATGACCCTCTTGGAAATGTGATTGAGGGGGAGGAGGTTGATGACAATGGAGAGGATAAGGTGCCTCTTTTACCTCCAGGATAAGAAAGAGGCCGCCAGGCCAATGTTAATGAAAATGTTCCAAACCCTCCTCCGCCACCTCCAAGAGTGGTTCCTCGGGTGCTCCCAAACCAAGGCTATGCAAGTGCAATTGTTCCACCCTAAATCCGGGCAGGCAGTTTCCAAATTACTAATATGATGCTGACATTGTTGGAGCAGCGTGGGTATTTTACAGGCGCTACAACTCAATATGCTTACAAACATTTCAAGGGGTACGTGGATACCTATTGGGGAAGCAAGCAGACCAATGTGTCAAAAGATTCACTCTGGTTGAGACTCTTCCCCTTTTCACTTAGAGGGAAGGATTTAAATTGGCTTGAGCGACTTCCTAACCATACCATCACTGCTTGGGATGAGTTAGCGAACAAGTCCATAGCAAAGTTCTTTTCGTCGGGACATATGGCAGTATTATGGGATTAGATCTTGGTTTTCAAGCAGGAGCCTACCGAACCTTTGCATGAGATTTGGGAGATATATAAAACTATAGTGAAGGAATACCCCAACAACGATATGATGGAGAATATGTTGCAACAAACTTTTTTACCGGGGCATCAATTCTACAAATCAATGTATAGTAAATTAGCTTGTGGGGGGTAATTTCATGAAATTGACCTATGATGAAGCTTTTTCCATTCTTGACGAGATGCCTAACACATCCTCAGCTTGGCAAAGTAGAGCCAATGTGCCCAGGGTGAGCCTACGGTCGTTCATTTGCATAAAGAATTACATGATCATGGGCAGGCAATTGCGGAGTTGGCAACTACCATGAACCAACTAGCAAAGTCATAGTTGCAACAAGTCCAAAATCCTCGCCACGTGAATATCATGGAGGGTGTTAACATGCTAATGAACCAAAGAAGGCAAAGAGGTCAACAGAACCAAGGGAATTCGAATCAGTTTGACAATGATGGTAGTGGATTTCAAGATGATAGCTATGATGGGAAAAATGAGAAGGTACAATATATGAACAATTATCAAGGCCAAAGAGGTACTATTTCCAACCAACAGCAACAATGGAGATCCCATGGTAATTGGGGCAATCAACAACAAGGCAACAACAAGGCAACAACAATTGGATAATCACCAACAATGGACAACAATTGGGGAAACGACAATCAAAATCCGAATTGAAGAAATCAAAATAACAGCCGGGGCAATCAAGGAAACTGGGGGAACAACAACAATCAAGGTGGATGGAAAAATAACCAGGGAAATCAATGGCAAGGGTTTCAAAGGCCCCTAATATACCAACAACCGAGCAATCCACCACCTTTTCTATCCCAGGATCCTAGTTCTTCTAGCAATGATATTGGTAGAATTGGAATGATGTTCGAACAAATAATGAAGAAGAATGCATATTCGGATGCTCAATTGTCCTCTCACAACACTTCCATTAGGAATTTGGTGCAACTAGGTCAAATCTCTTAGTCTTTGCATACACGCCCTAAGGGTGCTCTACAAAGTGTATTGGTAGTGAACCCGAATGGTAGGAACAATCATGTTATGGCAGTGACCACTAGGGGAGGACGAAGCGGTGATGTGAATGCCTCTAAACAAAAGCAAGTTTTGGATGATGAAGTTGAGTTGCAAGAAGATGAAGTTCCTTTGGTGGTTGAGAATGTGGTTGATGAAAATGTGAACGAAGAAGTGAGGATTGATATTCAAGATGCCGAGGTGGAAATGAAAAATGATGTGAACCCGTCTAGGGAACACGTAATTGACATGCCGGAGCCGGTTGTGCCAAAAGCCAAGGCACCCTTTCCTAGGCCACCTCCACCTTATCCTCAAAGACTAGCCAAGCAGAAAAGTGAGAATCAGTTCAAAAAGTTGATTGACATGATGAAGAGCTTATCCATCAATGTGCCTTTAGTGGAGGCTTTGGAGAAAATTCCTAGCTATGCCAAATTCATGAAAGATTTGGTGGCAAAGAAAATATCCATGGACTATGAAACTATCAAGATGACCCACCAAGTTAGTGCTATAGTACATTCAATGGCTCCAAAGTTGGAGGATCCCGGTGCTTTCACCATCCCTTGCATTATTGGTAGTGCAAATTTTGCTAAAGTTTTACGTGATTTAGGGACAAGCATCAACTTGATGGCCTACTCAGTTTCAAGACTTAGGGCATTGGGCCACCGAGGCCAACTTCCATGAGATTGCAAATGGAAAATAGAATAATGAAGCGACCATTGGGTATTGTTGATGATGTGCTTGTCCGAGTGGACAAAATTATCTTGTGAACTGATTTTGTGAGCTTGGATTGTGATGTGGACTATGAAGTTCGATCATATTGGGGAGACCTTTCCTAGCTATGGGTAAGGCTCTAGCTGATGTAGAAGCAGGGGAACTCACTTTTCGGATGGGTGATGAAAAGGTAGTCTTTCATGTGTGCAAGTCAATGAAGCAGCCCAATTGTACCGAAGTATGCTCATTTGTGGATCTAGTCACGACTGTGATAATTGATGATACTAGTGCAATGATCAATGTGGAAGACCCTCCGGAGTCTATGTTGTTGAATCTTGATGTCAATGATGATGAGGCACAAGTGGAGCGTGTGAATGCATTTCATGGAATGAGCTATTATTCTTATGAGCCTAGGAAGATATCATTGGACCTTGAAAATAAAAAGACTCCTCCAACAAAGCCTTCAATTGAGGAACCTCCAGTGTTGGAGTTGAATCTATGCACCTCAGGTATGAAGTCTTAGTCCTTAGTTCAACTTTACCAGTTATTCTTTCTGCTTGTCTTACTCACATGCAGGTAGATGCCACTTTGGCGGTACTCAAAAAGCGGACGAAGGCAATTTGATGGACTCTAGCTGACATTCAGGGAATAAATCCCGCATTTTGTATGCACAAGATTATTCTGGAAGATGATGCAAAACCCTCCTTGGAACATCAAAGGAGGTTGAACGAAGCAATACAAGAAGTTGTGAAGAAAGAGGTGATAAAGTTGTTAGATGTCAGGGTTGTGTACCCTATTTCCAGTAGCTCATGGACTTCTCGAGTGCAGTGTATGGCGAAGAAGGGTGGTATGACTATGGTGACAAATGATAACAATGAACTAATTCCCAATCGGACAATTACAAAATGGAGGGTATGCATAGACTACCGAATACTGAACAAGGTGACCCGCAAGGATCACTTCCCATTGTCGTTCCTTGACCAAATGTTTGATCGCCTTGCTGGGCGTGCTTTCTATTGCTTTTTGGACAGGTATTCTGGGTACTACCAAACCTTAATCGCTCTGGAGGATTAGGATAAGACCATATTTACTTGTCCATATGGCACCTTTGTTTTTTCGCGGATGCCATTTGGGTTGTGTAATGACCCGATGACATTTTAACGATGTATGATGAACATTTTCATAGATATGGTGGAAGATATGTTGGAGGTGTTCATGGACGATTTTAGTGTGGTGGGTGATTCATTTGATGAGTATTTAAAAATCTACATCGTGTGTTGGCCCATTGAGAAGACACAAATCTTGTACTCAATTGGGAAAAATACCACTTCATGGTTGAGGAGGGCATAGTGTTGGGTCATTAAATTCCAAAGCATAGCATCGAAAGTTGACAAAGCCAAAATACAGGTGATTTCAAGAGTTCCTCCCCCTACTTCTGTCAAGGGGGTAAGGAGTTTTCTTTGGCACGCGGGGTTTTTACGGAAGTTTATGAATGATTTTTCAAAGGTGGTAAACCCTAGCGCAAGCTACTAGAAAAAAGGGAACTTCTCAAGCTTAAGTTTTCCACTACCCTTATCATTACCGCACCAAATTGGAGCTTGCCTTTCGAGCTCTTGTGCGACGTGAGTGACGTTACAGTTGGGGCAGTTTTGGGTCAAAAAGTTAACAAAACGTTTAATATGGTGTACTATGCAAGCAAGACCATGAATGAGGCTCAACGGAACTACACGGTTACCGAGAAAGAGTTGTTGGCTATAGTGTTTGCAATGGAAAAGTTTTGGCCGTATCGTATGGGGGCCATGGTCATAGTGCACACCGATCATGCAGCCCTTAGGTACTTGATGACAAATAGACTCAAAGGCAAAGTTGATGCGATGGGTATTACTACTTCAAGAGTTTGATTTAGAAATTATGGATCGAAAAGGTAGTGAAAATCAAGTAGAGGACCACTTGTCCCGCTTGGAGGAAGAAGGAAGGCCATGTGATGGCCTTGAGATCAATGATGCATTCCCCGATGAGCAACTACTTTATGTCTCAATGAGTGATATGCTATAGTTTGGGGATGTTGCTAATTATCTTGTGACCTGCATTGTCCCGTGTGAGCTCTCTTCTAACAAAAGGAAGAAGCTCAAACGGGATAGTTTGGATTTCTATTGAGATGAGCCGTATTTGTTCAAGATTTGCATGGATGGTGAGATCCGAAGGTGTGTCTCAGAGAAGAGCAAATGAGTATCTTGGAGGCTTGTCATTCCTCTCCCTATGGTGGCCATCATGGTGGGCGAGGACTACTTCCAATGTTCTAAATCGTACATTTTATTGGCCAACTTTGTACAAAGATGCAAGTGATCTTGTGAAGAGGTGTGACGAGTGTTAAAGAGCGGGTGGAATTTAGAAGAAAGATAATATGCCTCTCAATACCATCCTTGAGGTTGATATTTTTATGTATGGGGCATTGATTTTATGGGCCCATTTGTTAGCTCGTGTGGGAACACATACATTCTTGTGGCATTGGACTATGTTTTAAAGTGGGTTTAATCCGTTTCTTTGCCCAACAATGAGGCCCGGAGTGTTGTTGCATTTCTCAAAAAGAGCATTGCGACAAGGTTTGGTACACCTCAGGCAATCATAAGTGATGGGGTGTCTCATTTTTGCAATAGAGCATTTAACACTTTGCTTTCAAAGTATGGTGTCAATCACAAAGTTTATACTCCCTACCATCCTTAACAAAATGGTCAAGTTGAACCTCCAACAGGGAAATCAAAAGCATATCATCAAAGACGATAAATGCAACTAGGACCAATTGGTCAAAGAAGTGGGAGGATGCTCTATGGGCTTATAGGACTGCTTACAAGACTCCATTTCATATGTCTCTGTATCTGTTGGTGTTTGGAAAATCTTGCCATCTACCGGTTGAGTTAGAGAACAAGGCCATATGGGCCTTGAGAAAATTGAACCTTGAGTGGGATGTAGTTGCTAATCTTCGGGTAGAACAACTCAATGAACTTGGCGAATTTAGGTTCCACGCCTACTCTAGTTCGTCCCTGTATAAGGATAAAATGAAATACCTTCACAACAAGTACACTCGGGGCAAAGAGTTCAAGGTGGGGGATTTGGTGCTCTTATTCAACTCTCGGCTAAGGTTGTTCCCGGGAAAGAACAAGTCAGAGTGGAGTGGACCGTTTGAAGTAGTATGTGTGACCCCGTTTGGTGCTCTTTATTTAAAGAACAAAGTGGGGAAGTTTTTTGAGTGAACAGGAATAGGGTCAATCACTACTTGGGAAAAATTTATGACAACCACGTGGTGTCACTCCTTTATTTCAAATGATGTGATGGTAACTTGCGTCATGCCGCGACGTTAAATCAGTCACTTCTTGGGAAGCAACCCTAGTGTTTTTCTTCTTGTTTTTTTTTTATTTGATTTTCATTGTAGTGCGGATTGATTTTTGAGCTAACTGGTTGTGAGATGCTACATTATTATGTTGATGCAGTGTAACAAATAGTGGAAAAAAGTGTTAAGGTCTCTGAAGTAGCCAGTGAGGCCTCATTACATTTTGTGCGGACCGCACTAGTGAGGGTGAAATATAGTTGTATTTTGCCACTACGGCCGCACTATATTTTGTGCGGCCTCGGTGGACCACTGCAGCTGCAGTCCATTTTGTGCGGACCGCAGTGTGTTGCCTCCTCAAGCTTGGTAACTTTTGTGCACTGCAGACTGCAGTCCAGTTTGTGTTGTTCGCATTGGGGTAGGTAAGTTGGGCCGTAAGGCTTTTTCTATAAATAGTCCTCGAGGCCCAATATTTACAGTTTTCGAACCTTTGCATCTCAGAAGCCCAAAACTACTATTCAGCACTTCCTGTGCTCGTAATTAACTGTTTGGAAATGCTTAGCTTCATTTCATCTCACATTTGGTACCATTATACTTCTTTTAACTGTTCATTTTTTGTTAGTTTCTATTAATTTTTGTTTTTCTTACCTTCCTTTCTATGCTTCCCGAATTTTTCTTCAAGTGATTAGGTTTGGGTTGTTAATTTTTTGATTAAAATAGACATAGGTGGTTAAAATCAATGGGTAAACATGTAAGGACACTACTTAGGTGGAAATTGGACCAAAAGCCAAAATGTGTGAAACCCTAAGTTAGTGCCACACTTGGGCACTTTGTGCAGACCGCGGTCAATTTTGTGTGGTCCACGGTGCCCCTGTGTGGTCCGCAGTACCTTTTTGCATTGGTGAAAGTCTGAATGTTAAACATCAGGGACTGCGGAAACACTACATTTTGTGCGGACCGCAGTGGCACTAGTGCGGCCGCACTATATTTTGTGCGGTTTGCACTGTCTAGATAAAGAGAGTAGGTAGTCTGAACCCCACCTCTATGCGGACCGTGGTTGATTTCGTGCGGTTTGCGGTGACCCCAGTGTTGCCGCACACCATTTTGTGCGGTCCACACTGTGTGACTTCTACAACTTGTCTGCAATTTTTCTTTCCTACTTCTGCAACTCCGCTTTTAATTGCTGCAATTAATACTAACAAGTTCATTTGGATTGTGTTTGCAGACAGTGGTGAAACAATGAGGAGGTAAAGGATCCAAACAATCGGGAAGAGGAGAATCCTCCCGGGCAGGGAAGCAGAAAATGGTAACACTCACTCCCCAAGTTCAGGAAAATATGAAAAAAGACAAGAATGATGATGAAGGTTGCTGATAGAGCCATTGACATGTCAGGGAGTGAGAATGAGCCCTCCCAAGAGATCTCCTCGGACTATATGCCGGAGTTCGTCCCTGACTAGCCGAAGAGGCATAGGCTAAGAGACACACCTCCAGCATCCCCCTAAGACCAAGCATTAGTGAACATTTCTTCTGGGTCGTCTGAGGGGTTAGGTGAAGGTAGTGGGGAATACTCCACCTCTTCCATAGTTTCATTATCTGAAGAGGGTGCAGTAGGTGCTGAGGAGGAAGTAGAGGGAGAAGAAGAAGTAGGAGAAGGAGGTGAACCATAGGTGGAGGGGGGGTATTTCTAGAACTAGGAAGCCGTAGGTGTGGTAAGACCGGTTCGCTAGTGAGGTAGCATACCATAAATTTCGAGAATTGTGGCCGGTAAAGAAGTTGATCCCAGAGAGGAGATTTGTCGATAGAGACTTGCTACCTCACAACCCCAATGTGAGGAGGCAGTTTAGGGAGAGAGTCGGGTGGGAGTATTTTTTGGGCGATTGTGTGGACACAAATGAGCACTTGGACAAGGAATTCTACACCAGTGTTGCCTACATCAGAAAGGGTACCAAGGTGACAAGGTGCGGAACTTAAAGGTGTTGTTTGATGGGAAGACTATCAACGATTACCTTGGCTTTGATGAGGAGGATGAGACCCTATACATGGCGAAGATTGAACTAGGTGAGGAGGTCCATCCATGGTTGGCACAATACCTAGCAATCCCAGGTACCACCCCGGATTGGTTGACTGTGGGTGTCAACATATTGAGGCGTAGTTTGAATTTTGAGGTGAAGGGGTGGAAAATATTTGTATGTAGCAGGTTGGACCACACGACTCATGAAAACACCCTACCTCTTCACCGGGCAATTTTGGTGGCTTCGATCATGGAGGGGTACCCAATCAATGTGGGGAATGTGATGTCGAATAATTTCAATTGTGGGTGCTGAGCATGACAGAATCTTCCCGTTCCCCAATTCTCTCACTATGTACTTCCGGGATCTGAGAGTGGACAAGAGGCCCTTTGACATCAAGGTAAAAGCAAAGGCCCTATTTTCTTGGTACAACATGCTGGGGGATGTAACCATCAGAGCAAGACCTTCAAGAGTACAGTTACAGCTCCAACTGGCTAGTCTGAAGAGCCAATTGTGGTAGTGACTCCTACTGAGCTTGCCTCTACTTCCACTTCTGTTCCTCCTGGTCCACCCACCTTAACTACCCTGGAGATCCCATCTTCCTATGCACATCCAATAATTGCGCACCGACTGAGCCAGACACTTCTTAGTATAAACAACTGGATGCAGACTACGTCATCAAGTTGTCCATCCTCACTACCACGGTAAAGGCTCAGTCGGCACCTCCACCCCTAGAGGTTCCCCCATGGATAAACGATGCGCTCAAAGAGATTGTAGAGGACCATAGGAAAATCCTCGACACTTAGAAGGTGCTTATTGATGCAGTTGCTTCACGTAGTAAGGCTCTCAAGGAGCTTTCTAAGGAGCACAAGAAGTTGAGAAAGACACGGGCCTCCAAGGAGTCCGTGAAGGAGTTGAGAGATGATGTTGACAAAATAAAAGCAGATCACATGCCTTTAGATTTACTACTCCAGGACCCAGTACCAACAGTTCATCCCCAGCCCACTACTGGAAAATGAGCTTATGGCAACAACTGGAAAACTGTTACAACAGACAGGTGAACAGTTGCCATAGAGTTACAAGAAAGGTTTGGCGACCGTTACATATGCTGTCGTGCCAATAGATCTAGAATAACGGTCCTTGCAACTGTTATCTAAACCGTTGTTGGAGGGCAATCTATTGCAACGGTTTTTCCTCTGCCTGAAGCAACGAGTATTTCTTTCTAGTTGCAACAGTTTAAAACCATTACCATAGCTTTTACAGCAACGGTTGGCAACCGTTACCATACAATTTATTGCAACAGTTATGTAAGCTATTGCAACGTTTATTTACAGATCGTAACGGTTTCATTACACTACTGTAACGATCTTATTTCTTTTGCAATGGTTTTAACTATCTATTGTATCATTTTTTTGCACATTTTTGAATGATTTGTAAGACCTATTGGAACGGTTTTCAAGACTTATTAAAACGGTTCTAACTACCTATTATATCAGTTTGTCGCACATTTTGAAATGATTTGTAAGACCTATTGGAACGATTTGCAAGACCTATTGGAATGGTTCTATTAGACTATTACGTCCTGGTTGTAAATGAATATTTTATATATATAATAATTTGTAATATCCTAGAATTTATATAATAAAAAAAGAAAACACTTCATAATCTGTATTGTCTCCATAAAACTAAAATGTTTTAACTCAATCGCATAAGTTTTATATTTCAACACGTCAAGAGTTAGAGTAAGTTTCAAATATTGAAAACAAAAGATTCCTAGAACAACAACAACAACAACAGCTACCCAGTATACTCCCACCAGGTGGGGTCTGGGGAGGGTAAAATGTAGACAAACCTTACCCCTACCCGAATGGGCAGAGAGGCTGTTTCCAATCGACCCCCGGCTCATAGGATAAAAGGAAAAACAGCAGTAAAACAAAGCAAAGACAAAAACAAAAACGATAAAGCATTAGTAACTCCAGCAGAAATAGTGTAAATAGCGTAAATAATTATCTAAACATACGAAACATAAATACAATCGCATGCAATAATATCATACAGTAACTACCATAACTAACAGCCCATAGGGGGGAGATAAGCTAAAACACAAATCGTCTATGGGTAACTCTGCTGACCCACACCCAACTCCGGATGAGGCGTACGAAAAACTCTAGGAGCCCCTATCCTACAACCCTGATTCTAGACCTCCAGACTTTCCTATCAAGGGTCATGTCCTCAGAAACCTGCATTCTAGGCATGTCCTGCCTAATCACCTCTCCCCAATACTTCTTAGGCCTCCCTCTGCCTCGCCGACCGCCAACAATCTCCAGCCGCTCGCAGCTCCTCACCGGGGCATCGGGACTTCTTCTCCGCACATGCCCGAACCACCTCAGCCTCGCTTCTCGCATCTTCTCATCCACCGGGGCCACCCCCACCTTCTCTCGAATAAACTTCATTCTTAATCTTATCTAGCCTGGTGTGTCCGCACATCCACCTAAGCATCCTCATCTCCGCTACCTTCATTCTCTGAACATGCGAGTTCTTCACGGGCCAGCACTCCGCCCCGTACAACATTCCAAAATTACAACATGAAACATTATTATCCTTATATCGTATGAAGTAAAATAGAGCAATGCACGAATATGATGATGCAATGGGATATTATGGAAATATCAAACTGACAAAGAAAAAAAGATCAAGCAACAGAAAAGGATATGAGATATCCTGAGACGATGATGCATTTCAAGCGAAACAGAAGGTCACCCGTTGATAATACTGAAATTTATTCCTTTACTCATTATTGGGAGGAGAGAAAACAGCACTAGGTAGAGAATATCCATTTTGAAAGAACTTAATTTGGATTACGAATGCTACTCCTGTCCTGAGCACACTACGCAAAAAGGTCTTGCAAAACATACAAAAGCAATTTGTGGCTTTTACAAGTACCTTACAACTCCTAAAATCCACAATTAGAAAAACCACAACTATAAGAGTGTGAAAATCTTTTTTAACACATCAAATTCTTATCACTGATATCGTGCCAAGGTAGTATCATTATCTATCTGCACTTTCTTCAGTTGCTCCACCTACAAAGGACGATAAATAATGTCATTACCCTTCAAGGGTTGGTGTATCATTATAAGAATAGGTACGGTCTATAAACAATTAACAAAGCACAAAGTTTTCAAACGTATTATATTCAGACATGTAAGAAATCCAACAGAGAGTGACAGAAATAAGTTAAATACCAACTCAAAATTATAGCTTTGCCAGATGGCAAAGTCTTGAATATGACATTTGAGAGCATGATAATAGATGATAGAGGACATAAGTTACATTCTTGATATGGTATACTAATTAAGAACCAAGACTTTAATCCTATTTAGCCCTAAACTGCTAAAAAATAAGTTTCAGAAGTTTGTATTCTACAAAAACTGGACTTCCAACCCTATGAACATTATTAAACCAAGTATAGCTTCCAAAAACATCTTTGTTTAATGGTTGTAAAGCAATGATATAGACATACAGTGTTATAAAAGACCAACTATAGCAGCAGTTGTTGCTACTATTGCAGCAATAGCCCCTAGAATAACTCTTGCACCATCTTTCCTTGTGCTTTGGGTGTAATTTCACCCATTTGAACATCACGATTCGCTTGTAAAGGTGGAGGAGGAGGCGCAGAACCACCAGTTTGATTTCGAGTCATATGGAGGTTTATTTTCTTTCGGAAACCATCGATAAACCAACACAAATTCAAAAATAAGGTTGCAAAGCCAAAAGGTACTATGAGTGAAATATCAGAGTTTCATGTATATTGTGATAACTTCTTAATTTGTACTCAGCTAAAATCTCTTTATCATGCTTTTATAGAATCAGATTGCATAATCAATAAGGCACTGATTTTCCTGTACAACTTTTTATAAGATTGCGCCAGATATGAGTTTCAAACTAGATGGAAATTTTCTTCAGTAGACTTCTGCCAACCTTAAAAAAATTAAATTTTAAAGTAAATAGCTATATTTTCTTATTGCAGAAAAGGAGATAGATGATGAATTTAGGTATTGATTAAAACAGAATCCTTGAGATGGGATAGATTTTAGCCTAATACCATCTTTCTTGCACGTTCACTTGGAGGGTAAAGAATTAAAAAGTCAGTGCTACTAAATTCTTAAGCACTTCTATTGTTTCGCTTGATACTTGTTTGGTTTTCTATTTTGTTTTTTTGTATAATATCAATATCTGTTGACCATTAAAGAAAGATGCACAATCCAGGGAGGAGTTCAGTGGGGTACGTGTTAAGAAATGAAGAAGGTGATGTGATGTATGCTTGTGGGAAAAGAAATAGGAGAAGGAACAAATAATTAGGCAGAAGCTCGAGCAATTCTAGAAGCAACAAAATATTGCTTGAATCATGATTATCTCCTCATTGACCTGCATACTGACTCGATAGTAATGACAAAGGTGCCGCAGGGAGCCAGGAAAATTTTAGAGCAACACCTACGGATTCTCAGGAAGATGACAAAAGATCATTATGATCAAATCCATACGGAAGAGATCATGGTGATCAGTTTTTTCTCTAACGTCATTTTCTTTTTTGCAGGAGAAGATACTGTATCTATTCCCTATGTTTGAGGAATTCCTAGGTGGTGGTATTAGTACTATGTACTCGGTCCACTGGGAGGAAATCAAAGATAAGCATAAGCATAGAAGAGAGGACAAACTCGAGGATAGTGCAGACTAGTGCCATGACTTGGAAGTGGAGTTTCTCACCTTTTCATCTATATGTTCTAGCTTTTAAGGTACACAATAAGAGCTATTGGCTAGAGCTACAAGATAGGGACACTCGAGTTTGCAGATTCAGAAGGCTGTCCAGAATATCCAAGCATTACACTAAGACAATCATGTATTGTTGTGGCAAGCAAAATTGACGCCAAGAGGTGGGTTGAGGAGGCATGTCTATACTCCAACAATTCATAAAGAGGATCATACAAAGATATCATCACAATGCTTTTGGAAAACATATTCATCCATCATGAAAAATGCAATAGTAAGTGATGGCCAAAACTGGTACAACAGAGGAAAAGCAGCAACTGCGTGGGATTTGCATGGGTTATATCAATGCGCAGGTTACTTCACAATCAGAAAGAGTAATCAAAATCTGGAGGATCACATGATATATACAATCATGAATGAAGGAGAAACATATGGCAAGGAAGATATACTAATCGAGGGAGCTTCAAATGGACTAGGATATGCTAGGCAAATATGGAACAAATGACCAATTCACTAGGCAACAGAAGACCACACTGGAAAATTGAGTTAAAGTGAAACCTTAGAAAAGAAGCAGACGGAGAAGAAGAAAGAAAGAAACAAAGAAAAGAAGGGGTGTAACATCTGGAGTACGTACTGACCTTGATTATTACTCCCACTAGATAGACGATTGATTAGTTGCACAACAGCTTGTTGTGCAGAGGAAGCTTCTCCGTGAACGAGGATTGAAAGCTAGCATACAGGGATCAACTCGTAAATCTGGATTCAGATGCTTAAGTGTGAAATGATGTTAACTGCAACTTGTAGTTCGATGGCATTATTTTGTGCATTGAACTTTTCCTGCAATCTTTACTCCATCCTTTCTTCTATTTCCTCCAATTTTTGCTCCATCACCTCATAAGTATAACTTGAGGTTCCAAAATCTCCTACTTTTCTTTTTAAGGAAGCTTTGGTAACCCCATGTCCATATAATCTTAGGCGACCTGGATGCTCAGGTCCCATGACATATGTAAATGCGTCAACTGATTGACTGCCAACTTCACTTTCTTGTGTTGATTGTATTTTTTTCCATTTCAGCCTACATGACCAAATTGAGTAATTATTAAATCAGAAAGTATATGACACTAAGTCAATAACTAAGAAAATACAAATGATAACAACAAACTTTAAATTAATAACTCGTACAATTTTAGTAAGAGTATCCGCATACGAGGCCTTGTATACTCGATCGGGTTTTCTTTTTCGTGTAGCCACAAAGATGTCCTTGCTTGATAGAGGCTCAAAAGTTTCTTTCTTTTTTTCCTGATTATATAAAAAGTGGCATAAAAATTTTCAAATTAAAGTTAATAAGTTCATATATAAAATAATAATAAGAAACAAATTATCAAACCTCGCATATTCGAGCAAAACTTTTTTCCCAGCAGTGTGTGGATATTTCAACTCTTTACAATTCTCGGTATTGGTTTGGGACATTTTCTGCAAATCACCCAATGAATACAAAGTTGTCCAGTACAGTTGTCCCAACAGATTCAAATAAAGCTTAAATTGTACACTAAGTTATGTAACTTGCATTTGATGTATATAGATAGTTCAATGATTTCTAATTAAACATAAACCAGACATTTTCAGCAAATCACGGAACAATACTAAGTTTTACCTTGTAGGCATCAGAGTTCCAATAATTAAGAAGATCCCTAAATTGAGATTCAGCAACATCAACCGGCCTATTCTCTATTTGAAGCTCGTCATTCTTATAGGCTTTATGATGTTCATTAAATAGTTGATTCTTATACTTTCTCCAAGCATTCTGAATTGAATCAAAACCCTACCTTTTTGCAGCATCAGGAATGTCATATTTTTCCTACAAATTTGGTACAGTTAGGATAGTGTAAAAATATGAAATATCTACACAGAATATTGCGAACTTCATACCTTGATATATTTTCACATATTTTCTTTGTTTCAAGTTTCCTCCAATTAAACATATTAAGAGGACAAAAGGCCGCATTCCTTGCCAACGTGCCGAGGAAACTACCCAACTCTGCTACAACATCATGAGTAGGACCTATGGGTTGATTGTTCTCATTTAGCACAACTAGCTTGAGCTTTTTCCTACCATGAACACTTGGCATCAGAGTTTTGCCTCTTTTTCTTTTTTCAACAGAAGCACCTGCATTAATATTTAGTCAGAATAATAACCATATATCCCGTCAATATTGTTTTTTAATTTAACAAAATGAAATTTATATGTTCTTGCCTTGTTCCTCGGATTGTTCATTTGTTTCATTATTGGAAGAATCCTCAAATTATTCTTGTACCATTTGTGAAGTACGATAGATGGAATCCAGTGGCAGTTGCTGTAATTGTTCATGTACTGCTTGTGATGTAAGAGAGGTAGAGTTCAATGTATTTTGCTGCACTTGTTCATGTACAGTTTGTGCTGGAGGAGAAGCAGAAGGCAGAGGCAGTTGAAACAATTTTTCTTGCACTTGAGCTCCTAATAGTTATGACAAGAGGGGTTGCTCTGATGGTAAGCAACCCCCATTTCCAACCGAGAGGTTGTGAGTTCGAGTCTCCCCAAGAGCAAGGTGGGAAGTTCTTGGAGGGAAGGATGCCGGGGGTCTATTTGGAAACAGTCTCTCTACCCCCAAGGTAGGGGTAAAGTCTGCGTACACACTACCCTCCCCAGACCCACTATGTGGGATTATACTGGGTTATTGTTGTTGTTGAGCTCCTAATAGCGGAAGTTGCTTTTCAATTAAATCAAGCTGATGCTCGTCATTTGTTCTTGTAGCTTGAACAACTCTTTTGGTTTTCAATGATAAAATTTTTTGGTTAAGAAAAGATGCAAGTGATCCGGATGCAATGGGAATTTTTAACTTTTTTGTTTTTACTTGACTGCCCTTCCTGATTCATGACTATTCAAATTCCTGTCAAATTCAGAAAATTAAATAAGAAATAAGTTTATTTGATATAAGTAACGCTGGTATACAATTTGATGCTTAATTTGACAACACACTAGCTGTAATCAGTAACAACGGACTAACTGAATCCAACTTCAAACTACTACTACTATTACCACCAGGAAGATTCCTCAGCACCTCAGTTATAGCAACAAAAACAGCATATACCAAATAAATAAAGACAAAGGCAACAGCACCTAACACAGTCACCTTGCCTATAATCAAAAGAGCTAGAAGCGAAACGAGCGCTACAATAAAGAAACACACATCCCTAATAAAACATTTCTTATCAATCCTAATACATTGCTCAGCAACACATAAGGAGAAAGTACCAACTACAACACAGGTAACAAAAACAGCTCCACCAAGAATACTATTCAAACCAACATCCCCCGAATCGCTGCACATAAAAGCAACAATACTCACAAAAAAACATCAGGTGCTCAATCCCCTAAAGGGAGAAGAGTAACACCAGCTACAGCTGGTGGCAGTTTTAACAAATAAGACAACTTTTCAAGACAACAACAAAAGTAGTCAGCAGCTGTGTTTCCCAACAAATAGAACAAACCAATTAACCAAATGGCAAGTGTCACATACCCTAAAAAACTAAAACTTTCACAGTCACAGTAAAAGAACATAAGATAATTGTATTAATCTCATACAAGTATGAGATAATTGCATTAGTCTCATACTAGTTGGGGACTGGGGTAGAATATAGAAGTCTTCCATATCCAGTCCTGGTCTATTCAAACCTATTTCATTTCAATACTAGTGACTAATTTATCCTTTAAGGCACATAGGTTCCTCATCAAATTAAGATGTGTTTGCTACTCAGCTTTTCAGGAAGCCCCAGGTGGATTTTAATGTCCCATATACCAGGACCATGTCCTGGACCACTGTAATCTTTAACTATTTCGTACTTCTTGTAACGGTTGAAAGAAAATATGTTAGAAGAAGAAGGTCTATAAGGGTGCCTGTTTATAGTCTGAACAATAGGAGGTGGAAGAAATTTCACAACTACTCTTGATGCAACTATTACTAACTCACATTGTTGTAGAAGAAGGAAAAGAAACATGGTAGCGCTTGATTAGACAGTGAAAAATAACTATTTGCTTCATATTGTTTCTGTTTTCTTTAAGATCTTGGGAGGCTAAAGTTTGCTGCAAGACATAAAGTAAACGGTTATGTGGTAAATGTTCCTTCCACTAAACTTATTCCACAATATAGTAACATATAATATCTAGCTCACTGTCACTCCCATTTAATAAGACGAGTTTTCTAGGAAAATAACAGATACCAATTGATCTCCCTAAAAACCAAAGTAACAGGACAAGATATTCTTAAGGACATGAAATCCCAAATAGTTATAAAGCTTATACTAGAAAGAAGTAGGTTAATCTGACCTGTACACTAATGACGTGATAGTCCCATAGAATAACTCCCTTTGCTCGCTGGCTAGCCTTCTGGTGCCATAGAGGAATCTGAACACATATCATTAAATTATTAAACATGCCCATAGTTTAAATTAAAAATTACTTGCCAATAATAATTTTTCCTTAGCTACCAGCAATAATTATCTCCTCAGCTACCAATAATGATTTCTTCCTACACTACCAGTAACGAAAAATTCTGCAGTTCGACAAATCTGCTACCGAGAAATTGAAAAAAAGAAATCGAAAAAAACCATGAGAGAGGTAGTAGCAGTGTACAACCCTATTTACCCAAATATTGAACCACCAAATACAACCAAATCTTCAACTATAGGGAGCTACTAATCACTATGAAAATTAAACCCCATTAGAAGGTAAAATCAAGAATTTGCAAAGAAAACACATGAAAGTCACGAAAGTGCTGGTTCAAGGATTACCTATTCGTATTGTTATTCCCAGTTGCAAATTTTGCCTTGCTTCTTTTCCCAATTTTTGGCTTCAAGAAGTTGAGTAGTCGAGCTTTTGTTTTGGGTTCGGCTAATCCTTTAAGCAATCGAGAAGGGAATCAGAGGGACGAGGTTCAGCTAATCCTTCAGCAATCGAGAAGGGAATCAAATACTTGATAATTTGGGCTAATAGGTCTGGTATTTCGTTTTCATCAGTTTTGCAAATGCTCGCTTGCAAGCGCTATAAAACCATCCAATGTTTATACGAGGGAAATTTTCAGATCTCAAACCCAATTTTGCTTTGGGTACTTTCTCTTAAGTATGGCAAAGAAACAAGCTTTGGGGATATCGATCGATGGAGTATGAGAGGTTTGGTGGGTATTAATCCTTGGGGAGGAGAGCTAATACGATACAAAATATAAATCATAATTTTATATTTAAATTTAATTAAAATTGAAAGAAATAAGGATTGTTATTGGCGAGTTTAGCAAAATTTAGGAGGGAATACCAATGAGGAAAAAAGAACCGTTCCAATAATAATTTTTCCCAAATAACGGTTCCAATAAACGGGTCATTTGGGCCGGCTTACAAAGCTGCTCGGGGAAAAAAAATTTAGCCACGGTTTAATTACAATTGGAACGATTTTATCTCTAAGGTGAAAGGTTCTAGCCATTGCTATTGTATATCTATAGCAACGATTATATAACCGTTACAAAAAAACTATTGCAATAGGCCCATTTTTTAGTAGTGGCCGGAGCCATCACAGAGACCTCCCAAGAAGAGGATGATGATTCCCAGAGCGGATGATGCAGCCATCCAGTTTGTTGACCCACCAGAGGCTTCCTCCAGTCAGCCACATGATGCACCTCCAAAGCATGTCTAAGTCCAGGCCCAGGTCCCAATAGTAGAGCATTAGGCCTTGAGGTTCCCGAGCATAGTGAGGACCCAGGGAACCAGTTTGTGATTCGTAGCTTCTTGTTTTGAAAGTTTGCATTAAGCCTTTGGTTTTCTTAATGTCACCGTTCTTTCTAAAGGTGGAGTTTGTGTGAACCAGGTGGCTCTTCCCAACGATGGATGGTATGACAACCTTCTTTAAAGGTTTGAGTCTATTTTTTTTCTTTTTGTTTTTAGTAGTTAGTAGTTAAGGGTGCCTCAATCAAAGCTTCACTTGGGCTAGCACATTTTTCTTTGATCTTATGATAAAAAATAATTTGTTATGTTTAGAATGGTGAAAGTCGTGACCTTGAGACTCTTGTGTTGACCGATAATTATCAAGTGACCATTGTGTGCTCAAATCTTATCTAAGGTCGTTTTGGGCCCCCGACTCTGTGTCTTTAGAAATCTCATAGCTTGTATCGTGAGTAATCACATTGCAAGTTCAAGTCTCGAGCCATTGATCTAGAACTTGCCATGAATGTTTGTTGATACAAAATCCTAAGTGAATTTGACTTGAGACAGGATTATAGGCTCTCCTTGGTCCAAATGATAGTTGAAGACATCCATAGCCTACCGATGATAAGATTTCTAGTCAACCCTTTTGAGCCTTAGACCTTTTTCCTTTCAGAACCATGATACAAGCCTATACCCGTTCTAAAAGATACCCTCTCTTGACACCCGATCTTTTCTTTAGCACATGGAAAAAATATATGTTTGGGGGGAGAGATGAGGATTGCAACAAAGAGGTAAAAGGGTAGAAAAATGAAGAAAAGGAAAGACAATGAAAAAGAAAGAAAAGCAAAAAGACAAAAAGAATGTTCAATGTAAAAAAAAGAATAAAAAGGGATTCAAGAAAAGCAAGAATGAAAGGTGTGAAAAGTTGAAAAGGAGAAGGTTTGAAATGCATAAGAAAGAGTGACAATGTGTCTCGCTAACCCCTTAGAAAGAAGTAAAATGTCTCAAAGAGTCAAGTGAATGTTGCCAAACGAATCAAAAGAAGTGCTTAAAGGAAGATAGAACCTGCCTAGACCAAAACATTTCCTACCCTGAACCAAAGGCCTTCACAATGTCTCCATAAAAGCCCTAAATGATCTTGAGTTGAATGAAGCTTACATTAGTGGATACTCACATAAGGGTAAAACATATAGTACCTAGAGCCAGAGTTGTAACTTGTTCTTGAGAAAGATGAGTGAACTTCCATTGACCTCGTTCTGAGTGCCATTATTCTAAAGGTGAGGTTTGCTTTAGGGGAGTTAAGGATGTGGGTGATATTGGTTTCCATAATGATCGAAGTAATAGAAAAGAGTTCTTTGATGTGTTGAATCAATTCTTGATGTTCTTCCGTCGCACTTAATCCATGGAGTTTCAAAGAGTAAAAGTTGTTATTGATTCATTTGTTTTGAGGGCAGTTGTTAGTCCCAATTGATGTTAGATGAGGTTACTTTAGAATAATTGAAAATTTCTTAGATTTTCCCTCGAGGGGTGGGTCTTATTTTATTTGCTTGAGGACAAGCAAAAGCTTAAGTTTGGGGGAGTTGATAACTAGAGATTTTGATACATTTATATTCTTCTTCTTGCTTATGTTTGATTAGTAATTTGTACAAAATAGTCCCAAAAGGCTCATAAGTTATGCTTGATTGCATGTTTGATCAACAAAATGACATGATATCAAAGATCAGCTCAAAATGATTGAAACTTGCACAAGTACCAAGACAAGATAAAGCTCAGGCAAAACAGGCCAGTGCGGCCGCACTATATTCTGTGCGGTCTTACTATGAGATTCATAGAGCATGACATTCGGGCACAAAGGCAGTATGGCTGCACTACCATTTGGTGCGATACGCACTGAAATCAACACGGTCACAATCCATCTTTATACTCCGCAGAGCCAATATTCAGAGAACTGCTAAGTTGGAGTTTTCAAGCCAGTGCGGTTAGCGGTCAATTTTATACGGACTGCACTAGAAGCCTCTGTGGACGCAGTCTATTCTATGCGGTCCGCGGTGCTAAAGTTCAGAGAGCAGTTTTGTCGAGTCCAAATCCCTAGTGCGGCCGCAGTCCATTTTGTGCAATCTGCAATAGCCTCGCAGGGGTATTTTTGTCCAAAATTGTGAGTTTAGTATAAATAGTTTCTTTTCCATTTTTAGGTTAAGAGATAGATTCAGTTAAGAGTTGTGTCGTAGGATCGATATTTTTAGCTATTTTTGGCAATTTTATCTACATTTCAATATTGAATCTTGTTATTTATCTTAGTGATTAATTAATATGAGTTGTTCTTCATCTATTTCTTTGTTTTCTTCTTCAATTATGAGTAGCTACATCCGTAATCTAGGGTTGTGGCTCAACCCTAGTGTGGGTAACGAATGGATATTGTAATTTAGGGCTAAATTGACTATGGGTATTTGATATTTGGATTAATTTCATGTTTAATTGTTGAATTAGTGATTGCAAACACTAGTTGTGTTTAGTTGATTTTGGCTCTTCTTGAGAAAGAGAGCCCGAGTCTGTGAAATTAGTCCAACAAGGAATTTGGGCATGCTCAAGATATTGATAGCCCAAATTAAAGGGTTAAACCTCAAGAGAATAATACTCGACTTAACCCTAGTTGCTTGTGCAAATTTGCATACCTAACTGGTCATGAGAAAGTCAATTCGGGCAAAATCGCTCGAACCACCGAGAGGTCTAGAGTGGATAAAGTCGTGCAACGGTTATATCATACTCCCTAAATATGTCAAACGTGCCTTAGACTCAAGTACCCGTTAATTGACCACCTAGGCGGAAGTCACTACCCTAGTGCCTTTTAAACCATTTGATCAACCTGTAGCATTATAAGTCTTAGCTTAATCTAGTTTCAATTAGCATTGTAGTTGATAAAAGTGGTAGTTAATTAAGAACCCAAAAATGTTTAGAAGTGCAATCAAGAACAATTACACAACCCAAAATTAGGTAGATACTCGACTCCAAGTTTTCGTTCTCTGTGGATATCGATCCTGACCCTAAATCGGGTCAAAGCTGCTCCGACCCTCTCTCGTTACTTAATTAGTAGTATGGAGTAGGCTGCGATCAGTACGTAAATCAACGGGTACCCAGTAAGTATCTAGCCTAACTCCGCAGAAGTAGTGACAAGGGATCGACAACGAAACTTACTAGTGGTCGAGTAAATAAATATGGTAAATCATAAATAGATAAGAAGCATAATAGTAGTAGTGAAGTAAATCTATAACTAACACAATCTTCCAAAGCTTCTTTTAACAATATCGATTTATCAATCTTGTATTCTATCTCAACAACTCAGAAATATCAAGTTCCAATATCAAACGAATAAGGAAATACCATGGAAATTGTCAGCCATCAGTAGAAGGATAATTTCGTGGATACTCGGATTGCTAGCAATATAATGCACGATTATGATGAGGTCTTACGATCCGATCCAGAATAATGCGTACACTGCCGAGGGTCGAATGCGAACTATATGTGCATCTATTATACTAGCGAGGTGTTCGGCCTGCTCCACAAGAAAGATAGGAACTAATCGCATTACGAGACACATGCTTACAATATAGTAAATGAGTATAAAGTGAATGTAACCTTTACCTTTTCTCAAATAACTTTCCAACAACTCAAGATGATAAGGCTCGACACTAATATATATATATATATATATATATATATATATATATATATATATATATATATATATATATATATATATATATATATGTATGTATATGTATATTTAAATCAATTTTAAATTTATAAATTCGTTTGATTAAGTCAGCAGAATAAGTTCAAATAATTCAAATATTACATGATAAGTCCTAAGTCTACCCGGACATAAATATGTTTAGCTACATACAGACTCTCATTACCTCGTACGTACGTAGCACCCACAACCCAAGGGGTAGTTTCCCTCTTCACAAGGTTAGACATTAGACTTACCTTGCTCCGAAGTTCCATAACCGGCTCCTGCACCTCTCGAACACCCCAAACCAATGTCCGTCGATCCGGAACTAGTCAAACAATGTGCATACCAACAAAAGTATGCTCTAATACTCATAATTAATCAATTCATTACAATTTTAAACTCCGCTCGAAAAGTCAATAAGGTCAACCGTCGGGCCCACGTACCCGAATTCCAAATTGTTTTGAAGATAAAGTTTACTCATAATATCACGAACTCAGATATATAATTTATTCCAAATTCCATGTCCAATTTCTTGGCTAAAATCCAAAATATAATTTCTAGGTTTTGCTTCAAAAACCCGAATATTTGTACAAATTTCCACGTTAAATCCTTATACAATCAGTGTAGTTAACTCATAGTACATGGGAGTTACTTACCTTAGAATTTGAATGTCCCCCGTTGAATCTCTCAAAAAATCACCCAAAACCAAGAGATAAAATAAAAAAATGGGCCAAAACCAAAATAAGTTAAAGTCTGCCCAGGCCCTTCCTCTTCGTTATAACGGAAGTATCTTCGCAATCGTGAAGGCAAAATATCCACTACCCCAATAGTTCTTCTTCGAGTTCACATCACCTACGCCGCGTTCATGATGACTTGGGGTCTTGATGCTTTGCGTTCGCGGTCACACAAACCGCGTTCGTGAAGGCTTAACACTTCCAGGTCCCAGCTTCCCTTCCTTCTTCGCGTTTGCGACCTCCATGTCGTTTTCGCGTAGGCTGCTCCATGTTTTCTTCCGTATTCATGACCTGTGTGATGCGTTCACGATGAGAAAAAGTCCAGAAGCCCAAAATCCTTTTCCGTGAACGCACGAACTTTCGCTTTCGTGAAGAACAAAACTAGACACTAGCACCAACAATTGCAAAACAGGGAAAAATGGTTTGAAACTACACTGAATCACACCTAAAGCTCCCGGGACCTCATCCAATCGCACCAACAAGTCCTTGAACACACCACGAACCTTGTCGAGGCCTCAAATCCACTAAACTACATCAAAACTGCGACTCAATGAGCGCAACCTTCTTTCAACTTTCAAATATTCAAACTTTGATGAACGCCTCCGAGTCACACTTTAACATCACGGAATAACCTCAAATTTTGCGCGCAAGTCACAAATCACGACACGAAACTATCCCAAGGCTCAGAACCTTTAATGTACGTTGATAACATAATAATCCTCTTCAAACCAAACATATGAAATTCTAAAACTTTCAAAATGCCAACTTTCCATAATAAGCATTGAAATGCTCCAGGACCATCCGATATGCAATCCGAGCACACACCTAATGCTTGATATACTCGTACGAATTATTGAAACCTTCAAATCTTGATTCCGATGTCATTTACTCAAAAGTCAAACCTTAGTCAACTCTTCCAACTTAAGCTTCCGAATAAAGTATTTTCTTTTCGAATCAACTCCGAACTTACATAAATTCATTTTCGACCATGCGTACAAGTCAAAATACTTGAAGTGAAGCTACTCAAGGCCTCAAATGACCGAACGACGCGCTAGATATCAAAACGACCGGTATATGTTTAGATTCTCCCCACTTAAACATACATTCATCCTCGAACGTGCCAAGAACTACTTTAAGAATGCCCAAAATCACTGTTTAACACCTCGTGCACCTACTTGTGCCACCATACCCCTTGCGATCACATTAGCTCGAGCCAAACTGAAGATCCTCCTTATAACCTTTGCTTACAAGCCTTAAAACCAATTTGCAGCTTATTGAATATTCCATGAGAGTCGATTCTAAGATACAAACACCGCATTGACCACTACATTTTATTCCAAAACATGATCATGCACCTCTGCCGAAATCACACCATGCACCACATAAGTCGTTTCCCATAATAATATCCTCCAACCATAATAGCTACAATATCACGAATTTGACGCCCACAATACACCTCGTAACACATAAGAGCCCTACTCCAACTATCGCAATACAGCCCATTAACTCATTTTGAACTGAATAACAATATTTACTCTTTAATATACTCTACATAAATCCGATCAAACAGACTCAGGTCCCAAAATCTCGTCCACCTAGTACAAGTTGCTCGTACAATAAGCCATCTTAAACTCCGTCTAAAATCTCACGGGGGGCCATCAAATCACCAACAAGCTAAAACTCGAATATGACCTATTAGGAAAAACAAAATCTGGCAAAACCCCATTTGGCCTGCGATAAAATGGCTATCAAAGGCTATATACCTTTCTCAAAGACAAGAAACAAGACACACCAAATAAATATATGAAATCGTGTTTAGCATCTCACTGTTGCAGCTTCCATGTCGCGTTCGCGTAGGTTGCTCCAGGTTCTACATGCGTTCGCGACCCTTATTATGTGTTCGTGATGAAAATAATCCATCGGCACATAATCCTTCTTCACAAACGCATGAGACCCTTCGCATTAGCGAAGAACAAAACCAGACACCAACATTTGCAAACCAGGGGAAAATGGTTTGAACCACTCTGAGTCACACCCAAGGCCCCCGAGACCTTGTCAAATCACACCAACTAGTTCCTAAACATAAGATGAACCTGCTCGAGATCTCAAATCACACCAAACCATATCAAAACTAAGAATAAAAAATCGAGATCTTCTTTCAACTCTCAAACATTCAAACTTCGATGAACGCATCCGAATCGTACTTAAACATCCCAGAATGAGCTCAAATTTTGTGTGTAAGTCACAAATCACAATACGAAACTATCCAAAGGCTGAGAACCTCAAATGTACGTCGATAACAAAAACATCAACTTCAAACAAAACTTATGAAATCCTAAAACTCTCAAAATGCCAACTTTCCATAACAGGCGCGGAAATGCTCCTGGGCCACCTGGTATTTAACACGAACACACACACAAGTCTGAAATAAACATATAAACCTATTGGAACCTTAAAATTCCGATTCCAAGGTCATTTACTCAAATGTCAAACCTTAGTCAACTCTTCCTACTTTTAGCTTCTGAATTGAGATTTTTCTATCTAACTCAACTCTGAACTTCACGAAATTGAACTCAAATGATGCGTAAAAGTCATAATACATGAAGTGAAGCTACTCAAGGCCTCAAACCACTAAACAAAGCGCTAGATCTAAAAAAACCGGTCGGTTTGTTTATTCTCTCCTACTTAAACATACCTTCGTCCTCGATTATACCAAGAGCTGCTCCGGAGTTGCCCAAAATCAACGTTTAACACCTCGTGCACCTACGCGTTCCACCATACCCCATGGAGCACATTATCTCAAGCCAGACTAAAGATCCTCCCTAAAACCATAGCTAACAAGACTTAGAATCAAATTCCAACATCTGAAATTCTCCACGAGACCCGATTCTAACATAAGAACATCACATCGATGCAGTTCCAAAACATGATCATGCACTATTGCTGAAATCACACCATTCACCACATAAGTCGTTTGCCCATGATAACATCCTTTGACCATAATAGTTGCAATTTCACGAATCTGATACTCGCAATACACCTAGTAACACATACAAGCCCTGTTCCAACTCTCACAGTACTTCCACAACGAAATATATACGTAGAGACTTATAATCGCTTGCAAAATCAATAAATCACACAGTCTCTCCTCTTAACAAGAACAATTACTTCTTTCTGAATTGAATAATGATATTTACTTTTTAATACACCGTATATAACTATGATAGCACTAATCTCAGATCCCGTAATCTTGTCTCGCCCAGTACAAGCTACTCGGGCAATAAGCCACCTCAAACACCATCTAAAATCTCAATCACCTACATTAATGCACCAACAAGCTGTAACTCTAATATGACCCATATAGAAGAACAAACTCTAGCGAAGAACCATCCAGCATGCGAAACGAATAAAATGACTATAAAATGCTATGAACCTTTCTTAGAGACATGAAACAAAACACAAAAAATAAATATATGAAACCGTGCTTAGCATCTCATGGTTGCGGTGTGCAACCTGAACCAAACATGACATTATTGTGGCGTGCAACGCGATCCACACAATATTCGCCCGTGGTGGTATGCCACCTGATCAGAATAGTATACCTATGGTGACGGGCCACCCAATCTGCGCGACAATTAATAAAGAAGCATCCATCGAGCCATAATTCTGACGCTTACGAAATGCCCGAATATAGATCAAAAGCATGACAAATGCATAATACAATCCTAGGGAGACAGATAGTGCCATATGCTACAAAAACCCATGCACGACTAAGGTGTAATAAATGAACTGCATCTCGTGGGCCATCTTGCTCATATAACACCACAAGCTATACCGGATAACAAAACATGTAAAAATAATAAAGCCGTCGACAAACCACCTGGTACAATAAAGTATTACATGGAATAGCTACTATGGGACATCCAACGCCGAAGACTCATCCTTAAGAATGATATGCCGAATGAACACATCCGACCTGACGTAGAGCACATATTCACATTAGACCCGCCAACAGACCTCAAGCCTATTCTGATCATACCATAGTAGATAACAACCTTTCAACAATACACAATGGTCCTATTCTGACACACATGGGCAACCGTCCACTTGAACCAAACTCCCACATTCCACCACCAAATGACTAGAGAGCCTTTCAGGTATAAACAATAACATTAGCTATGGTACCAGAATTTACACATTTGGTTTCAATCCTAAAAATAAAGTAACTAACATGTCACAACCTTCTGCACCAGGTAGCAAAGCCTGCACCTTCATACCACCAATCATACTAATTCTGTAAAGAAAATCAAGAATCCGCAAAATAATACGTAGTGTCTCTTCCACATAACACCATTCTCAGGAAAAATAATGCTAGCTCACTCTAAACATCTGAAATCTTCCCCCACTCCTTCAAAAAGTGACATTCTTATCAATACCGAACCGCAATCTCGATCCTCAACATCCAATTTCCATGCCACTCACTACACTTATCATGCTGCTATGCGAGAGTGCAAGATTTCATCATAACCCCTGAACAACTAGTAGAATAAACACTTCATTATCTAGAAACCTTTCAATTAACTCATTAAATAAGAACTATCACAACATGCAACTGAATCACCAAATCATAGAAATGTAATCTCAAGTCGAAATTATAGCCAACTGTAACTCTTTTGGGATCCATTTACACAACAAGGACATTTGAATCAAATGCCTCCCAAATCAATCAAATTATGGTGGTTGTCAAGCCCACACGTACAACCACAGACCACATGGATAACTTAACAGGCCAAAGGAACTGAGCATTGGCACAATCATACCAATTCAAACCATTACTAAGCGACATAACTTATTCCAATTTACTCTTATCTTGTCTTAGAAATAATAATAGCTCCACTAAAAATCATAAGAAACTCAATCATCACTCATCCTGAGTGACCCAAATGATGAGGCCATATTGTCTCGATACCCATGAACCATCTCATACCCTCCTCATGCGCACAATAGCATCTCCGACTGGCACACCTATCTTGAAAGACCTTTCACGAGCTCCAAAGCTTTAGCCTAATTCTCTAATCCTCCCCGGTAGATTCGTCGATAACATAGAAATTCCCAAATATGTTCTTCATACTAGGCTATAAAATCCGTCCTTCAGCCACATAACGAACCAAAAATCCTTAGACACCGCACTTACACTCTTGAACTCATTCGAATTACTGTTAGTAATCATCCACCATGACCTGGTCCCGAATATATCCAAAATCTAATGCTTTCTTAGCACATGAACACTCCCAAAGATGTAACTGGATAAATATTTTCCTTGTACATCACATCCACAAGAAGCATAAACTCTAGGTCTCCCCAAAACCTACACATGAATAGATAAGGCGAGTATAGCATGCATTCCTCAAGTCCTTTGCTCAAATTACCCCTGATGCTTCCTATTCTTAGTTATAAATTATCCACCAGAGCAAAGATAACAAAAAAATTCACAAGCACACAACCACGCGATATAGTAGATGGTGGGCTCCCCCACTTAGCTTTAAGCTACAATCACATAAATCTAGAACCCACCAGAAACCCTCCTCCTCAATTACCATGATCTTTCACTATTAACCCACCAAGTTACATGTAATCTCTTGTTAAATTTTTCATGAACATTCCGAATTATTAGCCACAGTCGCATATCCGACCTCTTACAGGGTAGTAAGTAGAACTCTTCATAGAAACTTCACCAAATTCACGCATTTGCTGACCTGATCATAGGAGATAGACCACCTGTGGGATTCCATAATGACATCATCCAATAGCGCAACATTGGGTAAAACTACCACAAAATCAATAAACCCTTCAGAACCCATGCTCGCCCACCATCTGTACAAGTTTGTTCATTCCCTATTAACATAGCTGAAAGTCCGACAATACATTCTAAACTCGAAGTCACATCATATCCCATAATGATAATCAAGCTTTTACACCCCTAAAAACTCCAGGAAAACTTATTTTCATCATATTAAACCTTCCTCGACATTGTAGCCACCAACCCAAATAAAAATACGTAGATCTAGTCACTTTTAACCTTGATTCCTGAATTGCTCCAAACTTTCCAAAGGTATATGGCTATCCTACCACAGAATATGTACGTTACTCTGCCACCCCCACTCGGTTAAAACATTTCTATAAGCGACCTCTCGACCTCTGTTGTTCATATTGACCTGCTAGCGATTCAATCACACCGAGAGACCTCCCAACATATCTTTTCTCATCCTTTGCTAGCCCAATATCGCCTCAAATTAAAATGCATCTTCGTAGCACTTGAGCTAATAGATTGCTACCAAATCTAAGACTCCTCGAAGATCATCTTTCTCGAGCCATCAATATTAGAAATATCGATTACACTCTGAAGCCGCCATACACCACCATCTATGATAACTGCTTCTTAGGTATTATTCCATATCACCGTGGCCTGAAGGAAAATTAAAGGAAATCATATCACCATGGAACCTTAATGCGTTCAAACGAGGATGACGAAACCACCTCACTAAATGAGAATTTTCCCCAAATTTGAATATATCAAGTCTTGTTAATCCATCAACCAAAGCTTAAACATCCATATTCTGATTGCCTTCCCTCCGCTGCAATTAAATACTGAACCTCTAAACCATGAACTCAGAAATCCTCCTTTCGAGTCATTCACCTCCGTGATCTATAAATAAGGGACCTATCATTCACAACAACAAATCTCGATATCAACACACAAGGATTATAACAATATGTGAATAACCTCAAATCCATAGGCAATACTAATACAGTGCTGAAATGATGGAACACCCTTCAACAAGACGACGATAATAACTTGCTCGAATACGCAGGGAGAAATATCCAAAACAATATCTGCAGTACTACTACAATTCTTCGATGCCCAATGGATGACAAGCACTCAACATTGTATAGGAATGAGTAGGAAGGAAATGGAGGCATAAACTTCAATAGAATCAAATTGCACGACGAGTAATCAAGAAAAGAAGTGCTCATAAAAACCCTGTAGCCATCCGAAGATATGTACAAACATCTCTGTACCAATCCGCAAGATTCTAATAGACTCGCTCATGACTCGTGAAACCAAGTGAACCTAAAGCTTTGATATCAAGTTGTCTTGACCCAAACCCCTCTATCGATCGTGATAGGGCCCAACGTCGCCGTTAAGCCAATGGTGAACTATCACATCAGTTGTTCATTTTATTAGTTTCAAAATTATAAATTTTAAAAGGAAGAAAATTAAAATTTTGAATTCCACGGGAACATACAAAATTACTAGTTTATAAAATGAATGAAAGGCGATGATAATATACAATACCGTAAGCATCGGTAGTATATCCCAAAAATGGTGTCACAAGTATATGCGCATTTAATAAGGAGTATTATTGTGTCAAAAAATTTGTTTGAAATGTAAATAGGTTAGGACAAAGTGAATTGTATGATGTGGACTCTGTGGATTGCTATGCGTAGCCTAGAATATAGGTCACATAATGTCTTCTTAACAGCTGCACATACACCAAGATGATCTACGAATGAACCTGTCAGATTTTGCACATTTAGAGCGGAAGTGCTGTATGAGTACGTAAATCAACGTATGCCCAGTAAGTATCTAGCCTAACCCCAGAGAAGTAGTACGAGGGGTAGATATCGACACTTACTAGCGGTCTAATAAATCAATATTCTAAATAATAAAATGATAAGAAGCACAACGGTAGTAGTGAAGTAAATATGTAACTAACACAATCTTTGAAAATTTCTTTTAACAATATGAATTTCTCATTCTCGTACTCTATCTCAACAGCTCAAAAGTATCAAGTTCCAATATCAAACGGATAAGGAAATACCATATAAAATGTTAGGCATCAGTGGATGGATAATCTCGTAAACACTCGGACTGCTAGCGATATAACATACGATTATGCCGAGGTCATGCGACTTAATCCAGAATAATGTGTACATCACCGAAGGTCGAGTGGCATAAACCATATATGCATTTATTATACTGCCGATGCCATTTCGCCAGCTCCACAAGAAAGGAAGGAACTTATCACATTATGAAATACGTGCTTACTATATAGTAAACGAGTATAAAGAGAATATAACCTTTACCATTTTTCTCAAATAACTTGCCAACAACTCAAGGTGATAAGGCTCGGCCTATAATACATATATATATATATATATATATATATATATATATATATATATATATATATATATATATATACACGTGTGTGTGTGTATGTATCTATGTATTTCTAAATCAATCTCAATTTATGAATTCGTTACATAAGGCCAACAGAATAAACTCAATTAATTATAATATTACATGATAAAAGTCCTAAGTCTACCGGGACATAAATATGTTTTAGCTACGTATGGACTTTTATCACCCCGTGCATATGTAGCACCAACAACTAGTAGCACATAACAATTACATCACCTAGGGAGTAGTTTTTCCCTCACAAGCTTAGGCATGAGAGTTAACTCTCTCTGAAGTTCCATAACCGGCTTCCACGCCTCTCTTTCACCTCAAACCATTGCCCATGGACCTGGAACTAGTCAAACAATGTACATACCAATAAACATATGCTCTAATACTTATAATTAAATAATTAATAACAATTTTCAACTTCACTAAAAAAGTCAACAAAGTCAACCCTCGGATTCACGTGCCCTAATTTCGAACGTTATCGAAGATAAACTTTACCCATAATATCACAAATTTAAATATATAATTTATTACCAAATTCTATGTCCAATTTTGTGGCCTCCAAAAAATATTATTTCTTGGTTTTTCTTCAAAATCCCAAATTTTTTCACAAATTTGCATGTTAAATCCTTATATAATCCATGTAATTAACTTATAGTATAACTTGCAATGGATAATGAGATTTTCCCCTTGAAGCTCTCAAAAAAATTCCCGAACCAAGAGAGATATGGAAAAAATGAGCCAAAACTCGAAATAACCGCCCAGGCCCTTCCTCTTCGCGATTACAGAAGTACCTTTGCGATCGCAAAGCTAGAAAAATCCACTGACCCCATAATTCTTTTTCGCGTTCGCATCAACTGCACCAAGTTCCCGATGACATTAGGTCTTGATGCTTTATGTTTGCGAAGGCTTAACACTTCCTGGCCCTTGCTCGCCTTCCTTTTTTACGTTTGCAACCTCCATGTCACGTTCGTAGGCTACTCCAATTTCTTTCCCACATTCGCGAACCATGTCTTGCATTCTCGATGAACAAAAGTCCAACAGCCCAAAGTACTTCTTCGTGAATGCGTGAGACCCATCGCATTCACGAAGAACAAAACCAAACACCAGCATCAGCAGTTGCAAAACAGGAAAAAATGGTCTGTAACCACTTTGAATCACATCAGAGGCCCTAGGGACCCTGTTGAATCACAACAATAAGTCACTAAGTACAATATGGACTTGCTCAAGGACTCAAATCATATCAAATCACATCAAAACTAGGAATCGATGATCGAAACCTTCTTTCAATTTTCAAAAATTCAAACGTTGGCGAACGCGTTCAAATCATACTTAAACATCCCAGAATGATGTCAAATTTTGTGTACAATTCAAAATTCACGATACAAACCTATCACAAAGCTCTGAACCTCAAATTGATGTCGACAATATAAAAATCCACTTCAAACCAAACTTATGAAATTTTAAAACTCTCAAAATGCCAGCTTTTCATAATAAGCGCCGAAATGCTCCAGGACGACCCGATACTCAATCCGAACACATACCCATGTCTCTAATCATCAACAAACCTATTGGAACCTTTAAATTTTGATTTCGAGATCATTGTCAAATTTTATAATTTAAGCTTTTAATTGAGATTTTTCTATCTGAATCAACTCCGAACTTCTAGAAATTTAATTCCGACCACACGTATAAGTTATAAGACATGAAGTGAATCTACTTAAGCCATCAAACTCCGAAATGACATGCTAGCGCTCAAAACGAGCAGTCAGGTTATTACACACTATGGATACAAAGTCTATTTGAAGGAGAACTAATAAAAAATATTCAGATATCCAACTAATTATAAAAGAAAATGGAAGCCTCAATTTGGTGGAAACAAGACTTATGCTAATACTGCTAGCTTAGATGATAATGCTGGCAAAACTTGTCAACCACAAGGTCACTATCTCATGAGGATACGTATGAACGATTGGTAGGGCTTCTAAACAACCGTGCAGGAAGTGAATGCTCTAATACCATGTTAACTAAGCTCAATTAAGCTATTTATTGATCATCATTAGAGGACTCGAAGTTTTCCATGCAATGCATAAACCAACACAATCGATAGCTAAGACGAAGTAGAGAGAAGATTTAGACAAAGAGAGAAGATGCTTTCATTAATTAATCAATTGCAATTTGTGCATCCTTATATACCTTACTATGAACTAACGACCTCCTAACTAACTACTCACAGACTAAATTCCCTCCCGTTTTTACTTATTGCAAATTGTTCCCTCACAACATTTTTGTGTTATTATGTTAACTATCACAACATTCCCCTCAAAGATGGAGGGTGAATGAATTGCATTCAAAAAGAACTAAACACTCTAACTTGGATAACAATAGTTCACGTTGAGTTGTTCCAAGACCTTCAGTCATCAAGTTTGCGAGTTGTTGCTTAGTCCCTCATGACTAGACCTTCTTTGATTCTCTCTTACAAAAAGATAATTTATTTTTATATGCTTGGTTCTTTCATGAAGACTAGCTACATTACTTTATTGACACGATATAGATAAATTGTTACACCTCATATTCCGTACGTGAAAGTACACCATAAGTATATGAATGAAAGCTCAAAAATGAGATATTACATCCTATATTTTTCAAATTTCATCATAAGTTAATCAATGTAAGTTCGATAATAAGATTATTTTAATATTATAAGCATTTTATGATATTTCAAACAAGTAATGAGTAAATTTGTGAAGGTGAGAAGCATATCGAAGAAATGAATTTCATCAATATTTTGATATTTTGGGATAAAATACGAGTCGAGCTAAAATATCAAGGTATTTATGAAGTAGTACTACACAAGGTACCACATAGCTATGATGGTAAGGTGTATAAGGCAAATTCAAAATGAATAATATTTTAAGTAAATTGAGATGATTCTTAATTACTTGAATAATTAGTTAATTTATCTATTTAATAAGAGATTAACTTTGTGTGGGAACAACCCCACCCACATGGCATCAAGTAAAGGGGGATTGGAGATGACTTGACTTTGGGAAATCTACTAAGATGACACATAGAAAGAGAGGTCTTAATAGCTATCCCTACACTTGTCTATAAATAATAACTAATTCATTTGGTAAGTGGGTTCACAATGCCAAGCCAAAGAATTCTTATCGTGAATGAATCTCAAGACCCCACTTCATAAGTGGCTTATACAAATACCATCCAAGAATTCTTATCTTGAGTGTAATTCAAGAATCCACTTCGTAAGTGGCTTCTACAGATACAATCCAAGAATTCTTCTCTTGAATGAAATTCAAAAACCCACTTCGTAAGTGGGTTATACAGATACTAAGCCAAGGACTCTTATCTTGACAACAACAATAACTACCTAGTATAGTCCTACAAAGTGTGTTCTGGGAAGTGTAATATATAGACGAGCCTTACTCCTACCCGAAAGGATAGAGAGGCTGTTTCCAATCGACCCTCGGCTCAGTGAAGGAAAGGAAAAACAAAAATAAAAACAAAAGAGCATTAGTAAATTCAGCAGAAATAACGTAAATAATTAACTAAATATAAGAAACATAAATAAAATAGCATGCAATAATATCATACAGTAACTACCATAAATAACTACCATAAGGGAGATACAAGCCAAAACACAAATCATCTATGGATAGCCCTGCCAAGGACTCTTATCTTGAATGATTACTAAAGTTCATTCGACAAATAAATTACTCTATAGTAGAAAGCCAAGAACGATCGTCACTCCATATTGTAATAGCAACGAGATATCTCGATTCTATGAGAGTATTATGTAATCCTTCTTAAGAATATTATGTAGATTTTTTTTGGGTATGTTAAGGCTATCTCTTGTTTCTTTTTGACATGATTCAAATAATACAAACAAAATAAGAAAAATATGTAACTTTCATAAATAACTATATTTATAGAAATACTAGGGATATCTATATTCTTGATTCCCCATGTGAACTATTATTATATCTTATGTTCATGGGTCTCAGAAAAATACTTATTTGATAAAGTTTATTCGAAAGGAATATTGATTTTTATGGCATTCCGAAAATATCTTATTAACGTATTTCTTATGCATTTCATGAATTTATACATGTACATTAACTCATGACCAGAGGGCTTTATATACGCGCATATACTTATATGGGAGATGGAAAAAGGTTACGTCGGTATATATGCTCATTATCTGATCAACTGGTATATGTTGATGATTTTCTCACAGTGGCTCAAATGATATGATGGGATGCCCTCAGAGGCTTGATGATGTTATGGAAGCATATACCCATACATGGTATGACATTTATACGCATATGCATGATATTATAAAAACGAAATTATTCACAAAGCTATGCAAACGTACATGTCGAGTCTTTTACTCTATTTTTCTCTCATGTCTATTGCTTACTGATTTTTATTCCGTACATACTCGGTGCACTATTTGTACTGATGTCTCTTTTGTTTGGGGATGATGCATTTCATTCCTGAAGGCTCCAATAGACAGGTTGAGAGCCTCCAAGTAGGATATCAGCTTAGCTGAAGATATTGGTGTGCACCATTTACTTCGTAGTTGCTTGTTTGGTTAGTATGATTTTGATATGTGTTGTTTGGTACGGCGGGACTCTGTCCCGACCTCTATGAAAATTATGTACTCTTAGAGGCTTGTAGACAGATGTCATGTACGTAATTGTATGGCCTTGTCAGCCTATGTTCAGTATACGAGTGGTTATTTTAGCTTTATAGACGTGTATGTCTTATGTATAAGTTTGTACCATATGTTGTATTCTATTTATCTCACGATATCCTTCCAGCTCAGTTAACTATGATATTATGACATGAAAAGATACATTATGTTGGTACTCGATTGAGTAAAGTTTCGGGTATTCGTCGTGGCCCATCGATTTGGGTCTTGGCATACGGTAGTTTCTACATTTTGTTATTGGGTCATGTTGCCCGATCTAAGATATAATATACTATGAGAGTGTTGTCTGTTTGATGCTCAACATTATCCCTAGTCCAGGACTTCCTTTGATATACCTGGACACACTCAATGCTGATTCCATATGAGACTCTTTAGGAAGCAGCATGAATTGACTCAACACTAGGAGCACAAAGCATATATTAGGCCCTGTGATTGCCAGATACAATAGCTTGCAAATTAGTTTTAGATAATTACTGATATTCTTCATCGGTGCATCTTCAACATATCCAATATGCCTATGCAATGACCCGGTCAGTTATTTTTAGAATTAATGACTGATACCTTGTTAACTTCTTCTCCCGTATCTATTTCAACTATTGTGACTTTTCAGGATGATTCATTTTAAGTTTCAAAGTGTTTTGGGACACTTAGTCCCTAAATGAGAGCATAAATCTTAAAATTTGGACCGTAATTAGGACACTGTGGAGATGGCTCTGTAATGGAGTCCGTCAATTTTGTCAGCTTTGTTTTGAGATTTTGGGCTTAGAGGCATGTCTAGATGGTGTTCTGGAGGTCTTTAGCTCAATTAGGCTTGACATGGAAAATATTGAATTTTGGGAGTTTTGGAAAGGTAGTGGTATATTTAATATCGGGGTTGTAATCTGATTTCGATAATTGGAGTAGGTCCGCAATGTTGAAATCAGCTTTGGTTGTCAAATTTGGAAATTTTAAGTTCATTAAGTTTGGGTTGGAGGTTGATTTGCGTTTTTAGCATTCTTGGATGTGATTTAAGGGCTCGAATAAGTTCGTATGATGTTTTAGAATTGGTTGGTATGTTTAGTTGAGGTCCCGGGAGCCTTGGGCGAGTTTCAGATGCTTAACATATTGGTTTGTGACATAAACAAATGGTTGAAGTTGCTGCACTTGGTGTAATCGCACTTGCGCACTTTGGGCCGCAGGTGCGATGATGTAAAAGAGGCCATCGAGCCGCAAATGAAATTTTGGGCCGGCCTAGTTGGGACTGCAGATGCGGTCAGAGTCTCGCAGTAGCAGACTCATTTGAGAGAAGAAAGGACACAGAAGCGGGCCCGCAGAAATGGCCCCTAACCGCAGAAGCGATTCTTGAGGACTTAAGTTAAGTCCGCACCTGCAATGGTTTTTCTGTAGGTGTAGAAACGCAGATGGGGTGGACCCCTCACAGAAGCGAAAAATCACTCGGCAGAAAAGAGGATATTCAAGGATTTGAACTTCATATTATAAAATTCAATTTGTGGCAAAAGTGTGATTTTGGACTGATTTGAGCTTGGTTTGAGGTAAGTGGTTTACCTAACCTTGTGTAGGAAAACTCCCCTTAATATTTGGTACTGTTTAATATGTGAGCACTGTGTACCTGAGGTAACGAGTGCATACACGATATATTTGTTGAAAAACTCCATTTTCATTAAAGTAAAATATCTGTTTTCCTTAAATTGAGCTACACTAGCCTATGTTATTATCCTGTTTAGTCTAGAAAAACATGCCTACGTGCCTTAACTGCTTTAGCTGTCTTAACTGCCTATCTGAACTCTGTGTAGCGTCTTTAGTGAATTTTTTTTCTTCCTTGATTCAGACTTAGCCTAAATTATGGTTTCTTACTGTAACTGTTATCTCTACTGGTTACGCCACATAATTTCTTTGGGACTACAATGGTATTTCGGTAGATCCCCCTTCATGTTTACTTTGGGACTACGAGACGATATCCCGGTAGATCCCCTTGCACATTTATGTTTGGAAGTACAGAACGGTATTCCGGTAGATCCCCGCTACTGATCGCGTCCAATCCTACACTACTATTGAGTAACGAGGTTGGTCGATGCATGTTTTACCCAACCAGGCCGGGATTGAATCCATATGGAGTTAATTTGTTTTGGATTTGGATTTATATCTAAATCTAGATATGGGTTTTGCTCTTAATTACACTTCCACAAGTGTTTGGTTTGTTTTCAATTTCTACTACTATTCTATAACATGCAATTTTTAAAACTAAGTACAATATTTTTGTTGTTAATTTTTAAGGGTTAAAAGGGACTAGGTTAGTGACTTTCACATGATATTTAACAAGTAGCAAGAATCTAGGGTAATCATGTGATTCATTGGGATCATAATATAGCTATCACACTCAGGTACTCACTCTATACCTTCGGTAGTTTGAGTGATTTTGCCTAATATGGCTTTCTTAAGTCCAAATGGGTAATCATGCATTACTAGTGATATTAGCTCAAGTAGGGTATTACTATCTCTAGGTTTAACCCATTAGTTGTGGCTATCAATTTCTTAAGTTCATCCCAATTCCTTATTTTGAGCACGTGATTTTTACCTCATTTGAAATTTTCCTATAAATTCGTTAAATTAGGATATTTCTTTTATTATTTGAATTTTAGAATTAATTATGTGATTGTGTTTGTTTGCATCTTTTCTTTTGTATTTTTAGGAACTAATTATGTGATTTGTGTTTATCTGCATTTTTCTTGTTAATTGTATGATTTTGTGTTTATTTGCACCTTCTTTTTATTATTTGAATATTTAGAGTCTAATTACATAAGTTGTATGTTTATTTGCATATTCAGTGAATTTTAATTCACAAAAAAATATGAAAAATAACATTTTTATTAATTAGCCCATTTTTGGATTTATAAATTAGGTTTTTGATTAATTTGGTGTTAATAAAATAATTTAATAAAAAATAAGAACAAAAAAAGGGGAGCTGGATGTGGTCTTATTTTAAAATGGCCAGTTGGGCCAATTTTGCAATTTACAGCCAGCCCAAAACCATAAACCCAACCCAATGACCCCTGCCCAGTCCAAACCCCAGGTGCCAAAACAACGTCGTTTGATTCTGACCGTTTATCACCCCTTGATCAAATGGCTCAGAGTGAGCCTCCCATTTTGCATATAATGGTCTAAACATATGTAACAGTTCAAGAGATAAAAATGTATCCTCCTCGTACAGTTGAATTGACAATGTAACGCCACCGTCAAACCACCACAACCCCACAGTCCGCCACCGACTGGAAATCGTCGCAGCCGGCGGCAAGTCTCCAAACTGTACCAAATTAACACCACATACGCATCTCAACCTCCTATATCCAAATATCCAAGTCTTGGCCCTCGAATCATCTCCGAACTCCTCGAATATAAAAGAAGCGATCGTCGGCTCCACCATGTCCGGCGGCGTTGCTTCCAAACCCCCCCCAATATCATACACAAGGGTCTCCTCACCTTCTCCTTCTCAAATCCAAGACCAACTTCTCCCAAAACCAATTTGAACTACGAATTCTAGATCTAAGGTCTCGTTCAAAGACGGGTCAAATTTTCAAGGTGCCAGCGTTTGAATAGGGGTTCCAAATAAGGTTATATGCTTGTTCTTGGCATGAACAAGTATGTAGCATTTTTTGGAGACCCAATTGGAGGTCAGTCCAACCGATAAGCCAAAACTGTGAGTCTCTCAATTTTTTTTCCTTTGTTTGTTTTTTCTTTCTCTTTGCATGAGTATTATGTTTCAATTGCATGCTTTTCTGTTCTAGTACTTCTTATGTTTTGATGTGAGTTAGGGTTCTTCAATTTAGGCTTCTGATTCTTGAACAATGCAATCATATGGTTTAGTTCGTATTCGATTGTGTCTTTGTTCCGATTAAATAATCTATGATTGTTGCTGTTAATTTGTATTTAGTTTTATGTTCTGCTTCTAATTAGCAATTCTGAGAATTCTGAACGTCTCCTGTGAATGTTTTAATTGGTAACTTCCGTTCTTTTGTGCCATGCTTGATGTAGGCTTAATTTTTAAGTTTATGCACGTGGTCTCTAATTTCTGTATTCCTCTTAATTTTCGAATATGACTATTGGTTTAAATTCACATGCCATGGTTTTGATTATTTGATTTGTTAGCACGACAATTACCTTGTTTGTTCATTAATGACAGTAATCTCTTGATTGTTTAAGTTTAAGTGTCGATTAATGGCTCACATGTTTTAAAGTATCGATTTCTGACTTTGAATGATAACCTTCCATGTATTGGACTTGATTTCTAACTTGATTGCTGAGGGTTGATTGGTGTTTGTCCTTGATTAGTATCATTTGGATTGGTTATAGCTGTTAAGATTAGAAAAATTAGTTTTAGGAGTTAGTTTTGGCACCAAATAAGTAACTTAAGGGTAGTATAAGGTTCTCCTGCTTAATTCTGATAATTTTAGGGTAAATAAGGGTAATAAAGAGTTTTCAATTTGGTTTTGGTAATATTAGGAACAAATAGGGGTAGTATAGGTAGTATATAAAGGGTAGAAAATGGTAGAATCCTTTAGACCCTTCTAGAAGGGGTCTTTAATACAAAATCAGTAGTACTATTGCAGTAACTTGGGAAGCAAATCAAGAAATGAGGGCCCAAATAGGTAAACTCTGAAAAATTTAAAAGGGACCTTTAGTTTAAACAATTAGCAGTGATGCCCTAGCCTTTGGCTATCAAAGGTACTAAAACATCACTCAAAAGGGGGAACTATCTGAAAAGAATCTATAAATTTCTCAGAATTTTTGAAAGCTCAAAAAATCTCTCAAAAAATAACTTTTGAAACCCCAGCAGCCTTATACTCCCTGTTCCATTGAATCTATTGTGAAAAGCCTCTTAAATTCAGCATTCAAGCAAGGGTCATGGAAAGATGACTTGTTTGGTTGTTAGTCAATGTATTTCGAGTAGGATTAGTAATGTGTGTGATGTACATGTCACCTAGGTTCCTGCTTGAGTTCCTGGGTTCATTGATTATACTTGAACAAAGTTTTGCTGTTTGATTTTTGGGTATTAAGATCTTCCCTGTTGTTTGGTGATATTTCAGGGTTATTAACTACTAAAAGTTGTTCATTCCTTTTGAATATCCTGTCATTAAGTCCTTATTATCCTCAACCCTGTTTTTGTGCACAAATTCCAGGTATACTCTCGACCTTAATGGTGTGTCAAGCTTGGATGTAATGGATATTCAAGTTAAAGAAGTTTTTCATATTCTGTTAAATTGTTTTACTAGTTTCATCGTTATTCTGTGATTTATGCGTAAAATAAGTGGTTTGTAATAATAGGATTTGCAGTTTATGCTTATCTGTGTTTCGTGTGCTCAATTTCAAATGAATTTTGATGGTATGTAATAATAGGATATTAGATCTTAGTTGTTGGTTTGAGATTGACCTCTATGTGTTGCTGCAAAAATGTGCTATTAGGAACATTCATGCTGAAGGAATTCTCATGTGGTTATCGTAATTAGTTTATTAGGAACATGCATGCTGAAGGAATTCTCATGTGGTTATCGTAATTAGTTTAGTAATTGCTTGTGCTTAAACTTCGAGTATCTAGTCATTTTAGATTTAGCAAAATCAAGACGTCCCAGAAGTCACCTTTTGTAGTATTTGATTATAATTAAAGTGTGAAAAGGTGTACTCTTTGCAAAAAGTTTAATGTTGTTTGAATGTACTACAACTGAATATCTGAATCAGGGAATCAGCTCTCAATCCGATTTTTCAAATACAGCCTTAATGAGTCCATCAACCCAAATAAAAGAGTTGTCTCAGGCATCAAGGGCTGGACTGCCAGGTTGGGCTTCACTCGGGGCCCACTATTACGTGAATTGAACCCACTGGGATATTATATAGATACAACTGACAATGCACCCTAGTAGTAAGCTGTTAGGGTCGTTTAAAAACACAAATTATGATCACCTTCTTTAATTATGTCTTCTAAAATATTTAGAATTTGAGATGAGCCGTTTAGCGAATTTTCATGGCCTCTCGCAAAGATAATAACGCGTTAGTCGCTTTAGGGCACGTCTTTAATAATTTTATCTCCATAAACACGGGTGCACATTTATGTGATCCAAATCCGAATCCCAACAAATTTAGAATGTGTCAAAAACCTCGGGTGCATTTATGTGACGTGGTTGGCAACACGTCTTGACGGCGTTGCAATTTTCCTTTAAAAAACAATAATAATAAAAGTGGATAAAAAGATTAAAAATTCATGTAGGTCCATAACTATATAAATTAGATAATTTAAGCCAAATATAACAGTTGAGCGACCGTGCTAGAACCGTGGAACTCGGGAATGCCTAACACCTTCTCCTGGGTCAACAGAATTCCTTACTCGAATTTCTGGTTCGCGACTATTAAAGAAAGTCATTCTTTACTCGATTCGAGATTCTGAATGGTGAATTGGGACACCGTAAATCTTCTAAGTGGCGACTCTAATATTCTCTTAAATAATTGAATCCCGTTTTGATTGTCCTTTTATATGAAAAACTCCCCTATCTACACCTTTTGTCGGGTTGTAGTAGCCGAAAGGAGGTGTGAGTGCTCTGACGACTCTGGTGGGGAGGTATCTAATTGGGTTCGAGAATTCGAGCTTAGAATAATTGTTGCATTTGGCTTTGTTTATTATCTGATTACATGTTAGCTTAATGTGCAAAATGATGCTTTTACCGCTTTGATATTGTCTGAATTGTACATATTAACTACTATGAAACCATTCTCTTCTCACCTCCAGGGATGTGCTTACTGGTTGAGACTCCCTATTCTGTTAGTGTCATACCTTGAAATAAGAAAGAGGCTCGGACAAGTTACAAACCCGGACGATTTTGCAGGTCCCCGGTATGTGGCCTCCTCCTCGATTCGAGTTGTCCGCTCAGGTGCACAGTCTGGAACACATACCCAGCTTTTGAACCTAGAATAACTCAGCCTGATGCCGAATCCCTAGTAGGAACACTTATTTGGATCATGCATTTGACCTAGGGGACTCAATGCAAGGGTTGGGTCCGTCTAGGATAGGTAACCTGAAATGCAAAGAGCATCCTGATGCATATTACGTGCTACTTATGCATTTAGTTGTTCTGGATTCGCATGCTGATCGGCTTGTGAATAAGGAAAGAAGCTTAAGAACATAATTCGTACTGGATTAATCATTTGTCTTGTAAAACCAATGCTCAAATAGCGTCGAAATACTACCGGATTTTTTTTTTAAAAAAAAGGAAAAGGAAAAACAAAGAAAAGGTTTTCAACAGAGTTTTGGTTTTGACAAATTGATTTGCCCGAACTACGCCAGTTTGATTCTCACCGAGTGTGGGATATGTAGGCAACCCCATCGGGTCCAACCTCCCTTGTGAAAAGTAGCCAAAATAATTTTCAAGTTTTCATTTGCTGTCCTAAATAAATCGGGTAACGATGTTATTGTCAAAAATAGCCAAAGGTTCTCAAAAGGGACACTGGAAGGCTGATTTTGCACAAACGGATGCCATTGGGGGTATTTATTGTATTTTTGGCTGGCTAGCGGACACAACCTTGAAAGCTTCCTCTAGAAGTGCTAAAAGGCTGTATTCGCGAAACTAGGCTTTTGGTTTTAGAAAATAAATTTCAAAAAGCAAATTCTTTTTGATTTTGAAGATAGGAATAAAATTACAAGTCCCTTATTCATCTTAATAAATGTGCAAGATGAGCACAAACCAAACATGCTGGGACCCGACACACCATGTGTTCCACTTCTCAGACTTTGAAGTTACCCCAACGCTGGAAGAAATAGGGCGATACATTGGAAATGCGGAGCTTCCTTTGAGACACAAGTATCTGGTTCTCCAAGAGTGATAACAACTCATAAATTCTTAGATACTTTGAAAATAAGTAGAGTGGTACATGATTCAAACTTGGCGGTAGGGTTTTGCACTTTTTCATTCCTGTATACCAGATATGACCACATGGGGGGGGGGGGGGAGAGGGGTTCAACAATCCAGAAAAACAAAATACGAGCAAGGAAAACATTGTCAAATGGGAAGAACACAGATGCTTCGCTTTTATGGTGGCTTTTCTAGGGCTTCTGGTATCTCCAAGAAAGGATGAGAACATTGACATAAAGATAGAAGGGTTTTCAGCACTCTACGCACGCAGGCCAAGTGCACACTCATGCTTATGATAGTAGACGAGATCTTTTGCGCTCTCACAGCTTGCTAGGCTGGAAATGATTTCTTCGAAGGGTGCAATCTATTATTGCAAATGTGGATGACTGAGTATCTATGCCACCGTCCTCAATTCATGAGTTATGGGAACATAGAGAAAACTTGCGTAGAGGAGTTTTACACGAGAATTCAAAGGCTTAGTTTACCCCAAGGGGTAGCAAGATGGACTTCTTACTTTTAGTCCCTCACTGGCAGTCAAATAAAATGGACATTAGAATGGTTATATGTGGATGAGATAGTGTACATGCCGGCAACAGAACCTTATTTCCTCTTGATGGGTCTTAGGAGTATCCAGCCTTATGCCCCGCATCGGGTATTGAGACAACTTGGAAGATTCCAAATAGTGCCAAAAGATGAAGATCTCAATATCCAGGTAGTCTAGATTGGGCTTGATGGTCAATTCCCCGAAGTAATGGTCCGCAATATTTGGAATGAATGCCATTACCTAACCGCAAACACTTACATACTGGATCAGGCTAGAGGCGAAGTGTCATCGGGATATCTTGCTTGGTACAGGAGAGAAATTGAGTTTGAGACACCACCCAAATGGCCTCATCTCCAGGAGTTCATGGAAACATCACAGGAACAATGGGGCTGGCTAGCCTAGGAAAACGAGTACAGGGCCACCATAGGAAAATTAGAAAAACAGGTCAAAGAGCTTCAATTTGAAATGGTTTGCAAGTCGCTGCAGATTAGGGGGAAAAGAAAAGATTAAACAAAGAGAATGAAGCATTTCGAGCTCAAATCCATAGGATGAAAACAGCCACGAAAAATCCCTACAGGAGCGCGAAAGATGAAAAAACTCATAGATAATTTAAGGCGGAAAGTGACCGAGTATGGGTTTGACTTGAATAAAGCAGAAGGTGAGCTATCCAGGGTTTGGAAATAATTAGCTAAAAATGCAGAGGAACAAGCCCCTATCATTGAGCAATTTAAAGAAAGGCACGACGATGAGGTTGCTGGATTTAATACGAAGGTCATCATGGCTGAGAACAAAGTGGCCAAGCAAGTCACGGACTTCAAAGTCGAGAGAAAATATTGTTATGCCGTGATACCAAGGTTGGAGATGTATTTGAGGCAATTCCAGGAACTGAATCAGGTAGCCGAATAAACTCTAGAGGTAAGGGCTGAGCAAATCGGGCGTTTGTTGCAAGAAAAGGGTGTTATTAGGGAAAGAGTACGAGTAATCGCAGACTACGTCACCATAAAGGGCAACCACTGCGAGGATATGACAAGATCCATGTTCTTTGCCACCGCCATGACCTTTGTCCGGCAAGTGATGGAAGACCTCCACCACCTCTAAGGGAGTTTAGCACGCAAGCCACCGGCAAGGCCGAATGATGCCCTGGGAGGCCCAGGAGCACTTGAAACTTCGCAAGATTGCACTGCCTTTTGTCAAAATATTTTGAAGTTTATTAGTTTAACCAGGAGTCTGTATTTTCTTATGCATAGCTAGTTTTTGTTCGAGTCTGTAGTTAGTTTTATCAAAGTTTGTTAGTTCCTTGTTTAATCTGTCACCTTTCGGGTCCTTGTAATTGAAGTCTGTTGTTATGAAAATGGAAACTTTCCCAAATATTTATGCTATGCTTTCTACTCACAAGAACTATGCTCGGTCTGATTCATGCGGGGACATAATACGTAGGCAATCTACATAGGATTCGACCATGATTGAATAGAATAAAAGAGAAAATAAATGAGGGTGAGAATAAGGATAAAACAAGAGGAGGCTTCGCAAATAAAAGTTGGTATGACGCAAGCAACCAAGGCATGTAGGGACCGACTGTCATTTATGTGCATTCATACCCAATATGTGGCCGCTTATATGTTAGAACCTAACTATTAACGAGTTTTTGGTGTAATTCCAGTTTCAAATTAGACAGGGGGTTAGTACTCACGGCATTCTGGAAACTCACTCCTACAACACGTGGTCGAAAAGAAAGCAAGTCATGGCCAATCAGGAAGCCGATGTCAACGTTGACCCCTCGAAGGAAGAAGAAGAACTAACTGGACGTTAATGCTATGAAGGAGGAAATGTATAAGCTTAAGCACCAAATGGTCGAGATGTACCAGGCATGGGCAAGAGGACAACCGCCCCAGACCTATCCCACTAATCCAACCTTCATCCTGCCACTGGCCCAAGCACCTGTCCAGTCCTCCACTGATCCACCCTCAAGTTTTTCTATCTATTCACAACATCAGGGCACTATCTCTCAACCACCACCAGCTCCACTACCCAAAGTCATTCCTCACCCTCCACCGCCAATTGCCCCATCTATGTGGCACCTCCGCCTACTACATTTCATAGGTCATCAACGAACCCCTGCTTCAAGCTTATGACCCTCAATACTATCAACCAGAACCTACTTACAAGACCCATGACCCTTACTCCTATGCTCCCCATCCCGAATCCAGACAGGAGTTGAAAAATCGATCAAAAATCTTGAGCAGGAAGAGATGCTTAGAAAGGTCTGGAGTCTGGAACTATCCTTTAGGGACATGCGGGGATTAGGTGGCCAGGAGAGCGTGGCATTCAAGGATCTTTGTCTATTCCCAGACGTGCAGTTGCCTCCAGGTTTCAAGATGCCTAAATTTGACTTATATGATGGTCACAGCGATCCAGTCGCACATCTAAGAGGGTTTTGTAGCAAAATGGGGGGGAGCAGGAGGGAAGGATGAATTTCTAATGGCATACTTTAGCCAGAGTTTAAGTGGGTCGTCACTGGAGTGGTATACTCGACTGGATCCCAATCAATGATATACCTGGGACAACTTGGCACAAGCGTTTGCCTGCCACTTTCAATGGAATCTCGAGATTGTCCCGGATCGTCTATCTATGACAAAGCTGGAGAAGAAACACAACGAGAGTTTCAGGGAGTACATTTTTCGGTGGAGGGACCAACCAGCTAGAATTGATCCTCCTATGAAGGAGAGTGAGATGGTCGACTATTTTCTACAGGCTTTAGAACCTACCTACTTTGGGCATTTGGTGTTGGCAGTGGGGAAGTCTTTCAACGAAGTGGTCAAGATGGGAAGGGTGGTTGAGGAAGGGCTCAAATCCAATAAAATCATGCTCTACTCTGCAATTAAGGCAACTACTCAGGCTATCCAGGCTGGAGCTTGAGGAACCTTCGGGAAAAAGAAGAAAGAGGAAGTAGCGATACTGGAGGCGGGAACTTGGTTCCAGCCTCGGGCACCATCACATTACACCCAGCCCCGTCCTTACCACCAGACATGCCCACACACTCCATATGGCCAGCCACAGCATTACTATCCGCCACAAGAAGCTCGCTTCTCAGTCCATCATGCGCAAACATATGCCCAACCTCCTGCTCACGCGCAATGGCGTGCGCCACCCCCTTAAAAGACTTATCCATTTCCACAAAATCATTACCCACCTCCAAGAGCTTACCAACAAGCCCCGAGGCTTGCCTTTCGAGCCAATCTAGTCCTAAGGAATGAGAGGGTGCAGAAAAAGAAGACTTTCACTCCGCTGGGAGAATCCTACACTAGCTTATTCCACATGGCGCATCAAGTGGATATGTTGAGGCCAATTGAAGCGAAACTGCCAAATACTCCCCCTAAGAATTTAGATTATTCAGTCAGCTGTGAATACTATTCCGGGGCACCCGGGCACCGAAAAGTGTTGGCTTTTAAAGAACGCTATCCAGGAACTTATTGACTCCCACAGGATCGAGGTGCGGACCCCAGAGGTGCCCAATATTAACAAAAACCCGCTGCTGGCCCATCAGGAAAGTAACATGATTGAATTGTGGAAAGAGGGGGAAAGTCCAGAAGGCCCTTACAAACGGTAATGATGATAAAAGCCAGTGAGTGTAAGACGACTGAGGTTGCAAGCAACGAGAAGCTGGTAATCGGGGCAAATGAAGGTAGCAAACTTGTCATAGTTCAGGGGAGCTCAGCATGCGCGGCTGCGCCAAAGTGGGAACAGGCAAAAGTAACAGTACATGGGGTAGCCAGAGAACCTGTCGTGGTTGTGGAAGGTGTCCGTATCAAGCCAGTTATTGTGAAACCAGTGATCTAGACACCAATCATCAACAACAAATCCGTTCCTTGGAGATATGAACAAGCAATAGTGATGTACAAGGGGAATGAAGTGAGAGAGAAGTGTGTGAGGCACGAGGTTTAACTCGTTCAGGAAGGTAATTTACCCCAGAAGAATTGAGGAAGGGCAGAATTGCTAAAGATAACCCAGAACCAGTGAAGAAAGCTGTGTCGGAATAAGAGGCGGAAGAATTCTTGAAGAAAATGAAAATGCAGGACTACTCCATCATAGAGCAGTTGATGAAGACACCAGCATAGATTTCTTTGTTAATCCACTCAGATGAACACCGCCAAGCGTTGATGAATATTTTGAATGAGGCGCATGTCCCAAACAAGATAACATTGGATCATTTGGAAAAGATTGCAAACAAGGTATTCGAGGTAAAGCGAGTCACATTCTCTGACGATAAATTACCCATGGAGGGTACTGAGAACAACCAGGCTCTTTATCTGACTGTGAAATGTGAAGACGTTGTGGTCTCCTGAGTTTTGGTCGACAACGGGTTCAGTGCAAATGTTTTTCCACTATCCACATTGACCAAGTTGAAGGTAGAAAATGAAAGAGTCCGCAAGAATAACATTTGTGTTCGAGGCTTCGATGGCGGAGGCAAAGACACCATAGGGTATATAGTGGTGGAAGCGACTATAGGGCCTGTTCAGTTTACCATGGAATTTTATGTGCTGGATATAGCAGTATGTTATAATCTGTTGTTGGGCAGGCCCTGGATTTATACAGCCAAAGCAGTGCCCTCTACACTGGATCAGATGGTCAAATTTGAATGGGACAAGCAAGAGATTGTGGTGCATGGTGAAGACAATCAGCTTACTTCAGGCAACATAATTGTACCTTTCATTGAATAAGAGGACAACAAAGGGGCATGGATCTACCTGGTGATTGATACGGTGTTAGTACAGAAAATCCCAGAAAGTGAGGTTGTCACGACCCTAATGGTGGCTTCATAAATGTTGAAAAATGGTTTTATGCCCGGCAAAGGTTTGGGGGCTTCTCTGTAAGGCATTGTGCAACCAGTGTCCCTCCCCAAAAATCTGGACACTTTTGGCCTAGGGTTCAAGCACACAGCCGCAGACATAAGGCAAGCCAGGAAGCTGAGACAGAAGGCCCGGGTTCTCCCAAAACCCACCACAAGGTTGTCCAAATCATTTTTCAAATCAAGTGTTAACAATGGCCCCAAACCAAAAATTTCTGGCCCGCTGATCGACACGGACGATGATCTTGATAAAGGATTGGAAAGACTGTTCGAAAAGGTGAATATGGTCGAGGCAGGAGAAGGATCAAACAGGGCGGATGTGTAGTTTGTGGGAGCACGTGCAAAACTCAATAACTAGGAAGCCACTCCTCTACCCACTTGGAGGGAGTCGTGGTAGTCAACTTTGGTTTTCCTTTAAGTATAGAGTTGTTAATTCAGTTGTTATTTCCGTCCGTTTGGATGTGTAAACTTTGTTATCTTTGATTATAATGAAATGCAATTTCCCTTTCAGCAATGCGGAGAGTTTCTGTTTCTCTTTACTTTTCTTTCTATTCTCTTTTGTACATCCATTATGCTGGTTCCAGTGATCTCACATGCATAAGGACTCTTCGGCCTAGTGCTCAAAATAGGCATTGTTCAGAAATAATAATTCAGGAAATAGAACATGAGGATGAACCAGGGTATGATGAGGAAGGGGCATGGGACGAGATTAGCAAAGACTTGACCCAATTCGAAGAGAAACCCAAACCAAACTTAATGATATAGAGGCAGTCAATCTAGGAGGTATGGATAATATCAGAGAAACAAAAATAAGTCTCCATCTAGACCCAGAGCTTAGGTAAGAAATAATTGAAGTGTTGCTTGAGTACAAATATGTCTTTGCATGGTCCGACGATGATATGCCCAGATTGAGCACTGAATTGGTGGTCCACAAGGTACCCACTGAACCAGCCTGCCCACCCATCAAACAAAAGTTAAGAAAGTTCAAAACTAATGTGAGTGTGAAAATTAAAGAGGAAGTGACCAAGGAGTTTGAGGCAAAAGTCATCCGAGTCACCCGATACCCCACTTGGTTAGCTAATGTTGTGCCTGTGCCAAAGAAGGATGGTAAAACCAGGGTGTGTGTTGATTACCGTGGCCCCAGTAAAGCAAGTCCAAAAGACAACTTCCCCCTTCCGAACATCCACATATTGATTGACAATTGTGTGAAACATGAGATCGGGTCATTCGTGGATTGTTACGCAGGATACCACCAGATTTTGATGGATGAAGAAGATGCAGAGAAAACAACATTCATCACCTTGTGGGGGTCATACTATTATAGGGTCATGTCTTTTGGTTTGAAAAATACCGGGGCAACATACATGAGGGCCATGACAACCATTTTTCACGATATGATACATAAGGAACTTGAGGTCTACATGGATGATGTGATAATCAAGTCCATAAAGCAATCCGGTCATGTCAAAGACCTGAGGAAATTCTTCAAGAGGCTCCGCAGGTATGACCTCAAACTCAACCTGGCGAAATGTGCATTTGTTGTCCCCTCGGGGAAGTTGTTAGGGTTCATAGTCAGCTGCCGAGGCATCAAACTAGACCCATCAAAATCAAAGCTATACAGGAGCTACCACTACCAAGGAATAAAACAGAAGTGATGAGTCTACTAGGAAGATTGAATTACATCAGTCGATTCATTGCTCAACTCAGAACCATCTGCGAGCCCATCTTTAAGTTGTTGAAAAAGGATGCTTCGGTGAAATGGACGGGAGAGTGTCAGGAGGCTTTTTAAAAGATAAAGGAATATTTGTCAAACCCACCAGTATTGGTCCCGCCGGAACCAGGAAGGCCTTTGATCTTATACTTGACAGTCTTGGACAACTCATTTGGGTGTGTTTTGGGTCAGTACGACATTACCGGAAGAAAAGAGCAAGCCATATATTACCTCAGTAAGAAATTTACGGCCTATGAGGTTAAGTATACCCATCTTGAAAGGACATGTCGTGCCTTGACATGGGTAGCCCAAAAGTTGAAGCATTACTTGTCATCATATACCACTTATCTCATCTCACGACTGGACCCATTGAAATACATTTTCCAGAAGCACATGGACACTTCGCAAAGTGGAAAATCTTGCTCACTGAGTTTGACATTGTCTACATGACTAGGACTGCTATGAAGGTACAAGCATTGGCGGACCATTTAGTAGAGAATCCCATAGATGAAGAATATGAGCCCTTGAACACATATATCCCGGACGAGGAAGTGATTCATATCAATGAAATGGAACGGGATGAGAAGTCGGGATGGAAATTGTTCTTCGATGGGGTGGCCAACATGAAAGGTGTTGGGATAGGAGTGATGCTCATTTCTGAAGAAGGGCATCATTACCCAGTCACGGCTAATCTTCGCTTCTATTGCACCAACAATATGGTAGAATATGAGGCATGCATTTTGGGTTTGAGATTAGCAGCAGACATGGATGTCTAGGAAGTCTTGGTCTTGGGAGACTCAGACCTTCTGGTACACCATATTCAATGGAAAGGAGAGACAAGAGATTTAATACTCATACCATATCGGCAATGCTTGCATTATCTCTGTCAACGATTCCGGTCAATAGAGTTCAGGCACATCCCCAGAATTCACAATGAGGTCGTTGATGCCCTAGCTACTTTGGCGTCAATGTTACATCATCTAGACAAGGCTTATGTTGACCCAATACATATCCGGGTCCGTGATCAACATGCTTATTGCAATATGGTGGAAGAAGAGATTGACGGAGAGCCCCAGTTCCACGACATTAAGGAATATATCAAGAGACGGGTGTACCCACTACAAGCCACGAGTGACCAAAAAGAGAACAATCCGTCATTTGTCCAGTGGGTTTTTCTTCAGGGGATAAATATTGTATAAAAGAACAGCAGATCTCAGTTTTCTAAGATGTGTAGATGCCAAGCAGGAGACGGCCATCATGAATGAGGCGCATGTTAGCGTTTGTGGGCCACACATGAGCGGGTATGTTCTGGCAAAGAAGATTCTCCGAGCAGGATATTATTGGCTTACCATGGAGCAGGATTGTATCAGCTTTGTGCGCAAATGTAAGGTACACGGAGACCTAATTCATTCTCCACCGTCGGAATTGCATATGATATCGGCACTGTGGTCTTTCGTTGCTTGGGGCATGGACATCATCGGGCCTATTAAACCAGCAGCTTGTAACAGAAACAGATTTATCCTGGTTGCTATTGACTATTTCACCAAATGGGTTGAAGCTAAAACCCTCAAGGTAGTGACCAAGAAGGCCGTGGTCGACTTTGTGCATACAAACATCATTTTTCGGTTCGGGATCCCCAAGTCTCTCATCACTGACAATGGGGCAAACCTCAATTGTCACTTAGTGAGAGAGGTATATGAACAGTTCAAGATGATACACCGAAATTCTACCTCGTACCGCCCCAAGGCGAACTGAGCGGTTGAGGCGGCCAATAAGAACATAAAGATGATACTCCGTAAAAAGGTGGAAGGGTCCAGGCAGTGGCATGAGAAGGTGCCTTTTGCATTGTTATGTTATCGCACCACGGTTCGCACTTCAGTGGGGGCCACGCCGTACTTGTTGGTATATGGAACATAGGCGGCAATCCCAGCCGAAATTGAAATCCCCTCTCTTCGAATCGTCGACGAAGCAAGAATCGACGACGAAGAATGGGTCAAAGCTCGTTTGGAACAATGTCTGATCGATGAGAAAAGAATGGCGGCGGTCTGTCACGGCCAATTATATCAACAAAGAATAAGAAAGTGCACCTAGAAGGTTCGAAGTAGGTCAACTGGTATAAAAGCGCATCCACCCTCACCAGGCCGAGGCAAAAGTCAAGTTCGCTCCAAACTGGCAAGGACCATTCATTGTGACAAGAGTGATGTCCAACAGAGCATTGTATCTTACAGATGTGGAAGAAAAATATGTGGAAATGGCTATCAATTAGGATGCTGTCAAAAGATATTATGTATGATTTTTTTAGATCATTGTCTATGCTCAACACTTGTTTGTACTTGGTATATTTTGAAAATTGGAATGAAAAAGACATTTTATTCTGCTATCTAAATACTTTTTCCTTTGTTAACCCCTTTGGAGCTTTAATTATTTTGTTTCATACCCCTCTTTTGGAATCAGTAAGAAAAGTCATAAATGCAAGTGCGAGAAGGCAGTGAAAGGAAAATAAAGGAAAGAATGGAAAAAAAAGAAAAGAAAAGCAAAGAAAACAAGAAAAGAAAAGAGAAAAGAGAAATGAGAAAAGGAAGAGAAAGAAAAAAAGAAAAAAACAAAATTAAAAAAAAAGGAAAAAAAAAGAGAAGAAAATAAAAATAGAAAGAAAAAAAAGAAGAAAAACAACAACACAAAAATAAGGAATCGTCATAAACTACGTTTGACCTGATTCCTTTATAAACGATATGTAGGCAGCCTCACGGTTCGGTCACATCAAAATAAAAATCCAAAAGTCCCCGAGCAAGAAACTGGGGCAGAAGTTGTAGTTGTTATAAAAATTTGAACCCATTTAACTTATTTTGAGCCTTTGATACCATTTCTTTCTAACCCTACCCAAAATCCCATGTTACTGTCCAAACGAAGACCTTCTAATCATTTTTCAAAAGATGCAAATTTGAGCAAGTAGACAGGATTCATGACAGGGACAACACTCCGAGCCAGACGAGAGAAATAATAAAATGAGAGTCTTATTGGTGAAAATCCTCACGGGCACCATAGAGCAACCAGAGTTTGAGAGAAAATAAAATGAGAGAGTCTTATCGGTGAAAACCTTCACAGGCACCGTGAGGCGAGGGTAAGGCAAAAGCAAAACTCAGAAAGGGGCTATTGATGGATGAACACTGCAGGGCAAGACGAGCTAGGGTTTGGTTGAAAGAATTGCTTTAGAAGGGTCACAAAAACAAAGGCACGACAATGGAAGGTCGGTCATCGAAACGGATTGGGTCGATTAGACCAAAGTGCATGTCATGATCGCGAAAGCCAGTAGTTCCGCTTCAGATAAGTCTTCTTTCTTGTCTTTTTGACAGTCAGCAAGGCTGGAATTGCTCACCCTAAATACCGTTCAGAGTCTCTGCATTTCATTTTTCTTTCGAGTCTAAAATCTTTTGTTTAAGCGAACGAAAGGTTTTCCAATGCTGATTATCAACCCCTAAATGGACAAAGCTCAAGACGCCCAAAGGTGTAATAAATATAACAAGTGCGGAGCAACAAAAGGAAGGATTCATAAAAATTGCAATTGGTGGAGGGGACAAGAGTCAGCAAAGTGAAGGAATACCACATAGAAAAAGGCATGCAAAGTAAAACCACAAAGGTTCTAGGGTCAGCCAAGCATCATGCACCGGGCGGGCTATCTCAGAAAGGACACAAACTTGGCACAATGCAAAGGCGGGGAAGGGTCGCAAGGTCGCAAAGTATGAGTGAGCCTAATTTATCAGTCGTTAGGGAAAGACATAAAGAATTTTAGCACGTCAACCAAACATCAGAGACAAATTGGGTGATTTCAAAAAGGGTGTAAGGTTCTTGGAAAAGGAGCGAAAATATAACACAAGATGAAGAACAAAGAGAATCCGAAAGGTTCAGAGGGTTGGCCAAAGCATAATACACTAATTCATCAATCGTCTGGGGAGGACATAAAGAATTCTGGCCAAGGGATAGAAATGTAACACAATTATGGGAAGCAAAGTAAAACCATTAAAGGTTCGAGGGGTAAGCTGAGCAGTTCAAGAGACTCATCACCAACATGGACAATGGAACACTATGGAGCACGACGACGGGAGGCTGTCTTCAACAAGAATGCTGCGAGCCAACCACCATTTTTCAAACTAACAAGTTTTCTTTGATTGACACAGGTGCAGAAAATTCTAGAAGAGCCTGAAGGAGGCCATCCACAAGGAAAAACAGGCACATGGCAGGTATGATCAAAACCTCCGGGCCCATTTGAAACCGGGATTCAGTTAAAACTCAAAAGGGACATAGTCCGTCATAAACACCCTCCCCAGTAAAGTGCATAAGGGAACAAACATTAACTAGAAAACCCCAGTGGGGACCATTGAGAGTTAAAAGAAGCATGAAAGTTGAGATGGAACGCAGTTTGGAACTTAGACAGGTATAGGTAACAGGGGCAAGCACCAACACTTTCCCTAGTAAGAGTCGCAGCAACCCTCCCTGACAATAATCAACAACCAGAAGTTAGGATTAGCACTTAAGTTGGAACCCTCAGGGACCTCCTGAAAAATGGGACTTAGCTTAGAACACAATTAGTCGGGGGCATGGTCAAACCCAAATACTTCCTCGACCAGAGTCAATAGGAGTCATCGAGAACTTCCTGAAAAATAGGACTTAGATTAAATACTTCCCCGACAAGAGTTAATAAGAGTCATCAAGACCCTCCTGAAAATGGGACTTAGATTAGTTATTTCCCAACAAGATTCAATAAGATTCATCAGGACCCTCATGAAAAACAGGACTTAGCTTAGATACTTCCCCGGCAAGAGTCTACGAGAGTTGTCAAGATCCCCTGGATAGTGGGACGTAGCTTCAAATACTAACCCCTGGCAGACATATCTTGTCATCGAATTAAGAGTTGTCAAGACCCGCCTGGATAATGGGAAGTAGTTTAATCACAGTCACCAGTGGACCCCATCAGACATAACTCATAACAAAACATAATGGAAAATATCCCCTTTTGTGAAATATAACATAGTCTTAAAGTTGTCATCAGTTAAGAATTGTCAGGACCCTCCTGGATGATGGGACTTAACTTAGGTTTAGAGATATTTGATAAAGGGATTTGATTAACACTCATGGATCTGCCCAGCATCAAACTGGAGAAGGAAGAAATTTTTGTGTTTTATTCGTTTTGTTGTGATCAGGTATACATGCAGCAGTCTCAGGGAACATTTTTCAGGTTGCGAGATTTGGTATGGTAATCAGGCGGCCACATGTAGAACATGGGAATATTTTTCAAATTTCTAAATTTTGGCAATCAGGTGCCCACCTGTAGAATAAGAGTTATTTTTCAAAGTTCAAGTTTTAGTTTTAGGCGCCCACCTATAGAACAAGGGAATACTTTTCAAGATTTTAAGTTTCAAAAATCAGGCGCCCACCTGTAGAATAAGGGAATATTTTTTAAAATTTTTAAATTTTCAGGCGCCCACCTGTAGAATAAGGAATAATTTTCAAAGTTTAAGTTTTGCAATCAGGCGCCCACCTGTAGAATAAGGGAATATTTTTCAGAATTCAAGTTTTAGTAATCAGGAGCCCACCTGTAGAACAAGGGAATTTCTTTCAAATTCAAAATTTCAGCAATCAGGCGCCCACCTGTAGAACAAGGAAATATTTTTCAAAATATAAGTTTTGGTAATCAAGCGCCCACGAATAAAGGAATATTTTTCAAAATTTTAAGTCTTGGTAATCAGGCACCCACATGGAGAACAAGGGTATATTTTTCAAAATTTTAAATTTCGGTAATCAGGCGGCACCTGTAGAACAAGGGAATAATTTTCAAGATTTTAGGTTTTAAAAACAGGCGCCCACCTGTAGAACAAGGGAATTTTTTTCAAATTTCAGGCTTTGGCAATCTGGCACCCACCTATAGAATAAGGGCATATTCTTCAAAAGTCAAGTCGTGGGGATCAGGCGCCCACCTGTAGAACGATGGAATCCTTTCAACAGGAATACACATCAAGTCCAACAATTTGGCATCAGACATGAAGGAAGAAAAGGCAAGCACGAAGCGAGGCAACATGAAGTTCGCAGAAAGAAATACAAGGCAACAAGGATCAAGATTGTAACCCATAGCTTATATCTTAGTGTGGTTTTCTTTTTATTTTGCATAAGGAGGTCAACAGGCAATAACAGCAGCATCGACAGTGCAATCACAACTTCTGGTAGTCCCAACTACCAAACACTCCAGAACTACACTGACCTGATTCCTCTTTAGCCAAGGATATGTAGCCAACTTTTGAAGTAGGGTTCGGTCAGACAGTTTTCAAAACGCTTCTCATGGAATGCAAAGCAAGCAAAAATCTCTTAGTCGCTCACCTATCTTTGCTCGGAAACCCTTCGTGTCTCCAAGAAAAGAGGGGCATCTGTGAGCATGTAATTTTTACCTCATTTGAAATATTCCTATAAATTTGTTAAACTAGGAATTTTCTTTTATTATTTGAATTTTAGAATTCATTATGTGATTGTGTTTATTTGCATCTGTTCTTTTGGAGTTTTAGGAATTAATTATGTGACTAGTGTTTATCTGCATTTTTCTTGTTAATTGTGTGATTTTGTATTTATTTGCATCTTCCTTTTATTATTTGAATATTTAGAGTCTAATTACATAAGTTGTATGTTTATTTGCATATTGAGTGCATTTTAATTGACAAAAAAATACGAAAAAATAGCATTTTTATTAATTAGCCCATTTCAAGAATTATAAGTTAGGTTTTTTGATTAATTTAGTGTTAATAAAATAATTTGATAAAAATAAGAACAAAAATAAGGGGAGCTGGATTTGGTCTTGTTTTAAAAAGGGAAGTTGGGCCAGTTTGCAAGTTACACCCAGCCCAAAACCAAAAATCCAACCCAATGACCCCTGCCCAGTCCAAACCCCAGGTGCCAAAACGACATCGTTTGACGTTGTTTGATCCTGACCATTTATCACCCCTTGATCCAATGGCTCAAAGTTAGCCTCGCATTTTGCATATAACGGTCTGAACGTATGTAACACTTCAAGAGACAAAAATGTATCCTCCTCGTACAGTTCAACCAACAGTGTAACCCCGCTGTCGAACCACCGTAACCCCATCGTCCGCCACCGACTATAAATCTTCGCCGGCGGCGGAAAGTGTCCAAACTATACCAAATTAACACCACATACGCATCTCAACCTCTATCCAAATATCTAAGTCTTGGCCCTCGAATCATCTCCAATCTCCTCGAATATTCGAAGAAACGATCGCCGGTTGCGCCGTGTCCGGCGGCGTTGCTTCCAAACTCCCCCAATATCATACACAAGGGTCTCCTAACCTTCTCCTCCCAAATCCAAGACCAAAATCTCTCAAAACTAATCAGAACTACGCGAATTCTAGATCTAAGGTCTCATTAAAAATTGGTCAAATTTTCAAGGTGCCAGCGCTTGAATAGGGTTTCCAAATAAGGTTATGTGCTTGTTCTTGGCAAGAACAAGTATGTAGCATTATTTGGAGACCCAATTCGAGGTCTGTCCAAATGATAAGCCAAAACTGTGAGTTTCTCAATTTTTTTCCTTTGTTTGTTTGTTCTTTCTCTTTGCATAAGTAATATGTTTCAATTGCATGCTTTTATGTTCTAGTACTCCTTTTGTTTTTATGTGAGTTAGGGTTCTTCGATTTAGGCGTCTGATTCTTGAACATTGCAATCATATGGTTTAGTTCGTATTCGATTGTGTGTTTGTTTCGATTAAATAATCTATGATTGTTGCTGTTAATTTGTTTTTAGTTTTATGTTCTACTTCTAATTACCAATTCTAGGAATTCTGAACGTCTCTTGTGAATTTTTTAATTGGTACCTCTTCTTCTTTTGTGCCATGCTTGATGTAGGCTTAATTTTGAAGTTTATGCACGTGGTCTCTAATTTCTATAATCCTCTTAATTTTTGAATCTGATTATTGGTTTAAATTCACATGCCATGGTTTTGATTATTTGATTTGTTAGCACGACAATTACCATGTTTTTTCATTAATGACAGTAATCTCTTGATTGTTTAAGTTTAAGTATCGATTAATGGCTCACATGTTTTGAAGTCTTGATTTCAGAGTTTGAATGATAACTTTCCATGTATTCGACTTAATTTCTAACTTGATTGCTAAGGGTTGATTGGTGTTTGTCCTTGAGTAGTATCATTTGGATTGGTTATAGGTGTTAGGATTAGAAAAATTAGTTTTAGGAGTTAGTTTTGGCACCAAAATAAGTAACTAAAGGGTAGTATGAGGTTCTCCTACTTAATTCCGATAATTTTAGGGCAAATAAGGGTAATATAGAGTTTTCAATTTGGTTTTGGTAATATTAAGAACAAATAGGGGTAGTATAGGTAGTATATAAAGGGTAAAAAATTGTAGAATCCTTTAGACCCTTCTAAAAGGGGTCTTTTATACAAAATCAGTAGTACTATTGCAGTAACTTGGGAAGCAAGTCAAGAAATGAAGGCCCAAATAGGTAAAATCTGAAAAATCGAAAAGGGACCTTTAGTTAAAAGAAAATAGTGGTGATGCCCTATCCTTTGGCTATAAAAGCGACTAAAAAATCACCCTAAAGGGGGAACAATCTGAAAAGAATCAATAATTTCTCAGAATTTTTGAAAGCTCAAAAAATCTCTCAAAAATAACTTCTGAAACCCCAGCAGCCTTACACTCACTGTTCCATTGAATTTGTTGTGAAAAGCCTCTTAAATTCAGCAGTCAAGCAAGGGTTATGGGAAAATGACTTGGTTTCGTTGTTAGTCAATGTATTTTGAGTAGGATTAGTAATGTTGTGTGATGTATAGGTCACCTGGGTTCCTGCTTGAGTTCCTGGGTTCATTGATTATACTTGAACAAAGTGTTGTTGTTTGATTTTTGAGTATTAAGATCTTCCCTGTTGTTTGGTGATATTTCTAGGTTATTAACTACAAAAAGCTGTGCATTCCTGTTAAATAACATGTCGTTGAGTCCGGCCGATCCTCAACTCTATTTTTGTGCACAAATTCTAGGTATTATCTCGACCCTTAATGGTGTATCAAGCTTGGATATAATGGATATTTAAGTTAAAGAAGTTTGTCATATTGTGTTAAATATTTTTACTAGTTTCATCGTTATTGTGTGATTTATGCGTAAAATAAGAGGTTTGTAATAATAGGATATTGTAGTTTATGCTTATCAGTGTTATGTGTGCACAATTTCAAATGAATTTATGGTGGTATGTAATAGGATATTAGATCTTAGTTGTTGGTTTGAGAATGACCTCTATATGTTGCTGCAAAAATGTGCTCTCAGGAACATGCATGCTGAAGGAATTCTCATGTGGTAATCGTAATTAGTTTAGTAATTGCTTGAGCTTAAACGTCGAGTATCTAGTTATTTTAGCTTTAGCAAAATCAAGACGTCCCAGAAGTCATCTTTAGTAGTGTTCGGTTATAATAAAAGTGTGAAAAGGTGTACTCTTTTCAAAATGTTTAATGTTGTTTGAATGTACTACAGATGAATATCTGAATCAGGGAATCAACTATTAATCCGATTTTTCTTTCCACCTGGTCCAATATCCACAAATACAGCCTTAATGAGTCCATCAGCCCACACAAAAGAGTTGTCTCGGGCATCAAGGGCTGGACTGCTAGGTTGGGCTTCACTCGGGGCCCAACTGTTACGTGAATTGAACCCACTATGATATTATATAGATACAACTGACAATGCACCCTAGTAGTAAGCTATTAGGGTCGTTTGAAAACACAAATTATGATCACCTTCTTTAATTATGTCTTTTAAAATATTTAGACTTTTAGATGAGCTGTTTAGCGAATTTTCACGACCTCTCGCAAAGATAATAACGCGCTAGTCGCTTTAGGGCACGTCTTTAATAATTTTATCTCCTTAAACACGGGTGCACATTTATGTGACCCATATTCGAAGGGTAACAAAGTTAGAATGTGTCAAATATCACGGATACATTTATGTGACGTGGTTCACGGCACGTTTTGACGACATTGCAATTTTCCTTTAAAAAATAATAATAAAATATAAGTGGATAAAAAGATTAAAAATGCACATAGGTTCATAACTGTATAAATCAGATGGTTTAAGCCAAATGTAACAGTTGATCGACCGTGCTAGAACCACAGAACTCGGAAATGCCTAACACATTCTCCCGGATTAACAGAATTCCTTACTTGGATTTCTGGTTCGCGGACTGTTAAACATAGTCATTCTTTCTTCGATTCGGGATTCTAATCGGTGACTTGGGACACCATAAATCTCCCAAGTGACGACTCTGAAATTCTCTTAAATAATTAAATCCCGTTTCGATTGTCCTCTAATTGGAAAAATTCCCCCATCTACACCCTTTGTCGGGTTGTAGTAGGCAAAAGGAGGTGTGACACTTATTAGCCTAGTTTTCCTAGACTTAGTCCCTCTTTCTCAAGTAGAGACAAGTCATAAAGTCATGAATTAGTATTTGAACCACTAATTTTGTATTTCTAGCAAGAAATAGGCTAAATACTACTAACCCATATACATTCAAGCCCTAAAATTCAAGACCCATCAAAATACCCACACTAGGGTTGGGTCAAAACCATAGCTATGAGTTTAACTACTCATGGAAATCGAAGAAATCGAAGATGAAATAAAGGTAAAATTCATAATTCTAGATTAAACGATGAAAATCCAATGTTGGAAGATAAATCTAGTACAAAGTTTCTCAAAAGGGAATTTCTAGCAGTCTCACGTGCTCAACAAAAACATAACTTAACCTAAAAATAACAAAAAGATCTATTAATACCAAGCTGAAAGTTTTGGATATAAATGCCCCTATACAGGTTACGCGGCCGCGTAATTCTCACCGCGGTCGCACTCTAGCTTTCGCAGCCACCAAAATCTAACCGGAGTCTGCATTTTTAACTTATGTATTTGGGTTGAGCATGGTTTTACGGGGCGCGCAATTTGTATCGTTGTTGCATAGTGGACTTTCACGGCCGCGTAATTCTACTGCGGATCGCACTCCTTGTTTTTTCTTGAAATGTGAACTCCAGGAACCTCAGCAACCGGGGTCCATATAATTCCAATCCTGGCTGCACTTTTCTAGAGTAGACCTCGCTCAATATTTTGCCTGAAAATGCACTCTTTAAATCTCCCTGTCGCATATAACATATTTGTGACTGCGGATGCGTTGTGGCTTTCCCGGTCGCATAATATTTGTGCGGTCCGCATTTCAGGTCTCCCAGCCCAGTCTTGGTTTTTTGTTCTAATTTTGACTTTTTATTATTTGAGTATGCCTCCTTTGGTTCATTTTGATCAATTCCTACAAGAAATCATATACATTAGTTTTGGGGAATACCTTGATGCATTTTAGGCTGAAATACAAATAAAAGAGAGCAAATAATAGGTTAAAATCCCTACTTATCAACTCCCACCAAACTTAAGCATTTTCTTGTCCCCAAGCAAATAAGGTAATTTCTACCTCCATTTAAACAAAATAAAAGGATATTTTAGTTTCCCTAATGTGAATCAATCATGTATCAATTGGGACTAACAATTACCCTCAACACATATAAATTATCAACAACACAAAATCTTTTGAGTACCATAGCTCTCTATACTACATAGGTCATTGGGGAACTCAAACTCCGCCTCCTCTACTCTCCATAAGCAAATCTTACCTTAGACTTAAACACTCAATATAAGGATTATGAAGAAGTACGCTCATCTCTGTCAAGCGAATGTCACAAGTCTGACTCTAAGTACCATAAGCTTGCCTCTTATGTAAATTACTACTAATGTAAACTCACACAACTAGAAATCATATAGAGCTTTAGTGGGAATGTAATGAAGACATTTGGATCAAGGTATGACTTATTGGCATATGATGGTTTCATCTTTTCTTAAGCACTCTATTTTCTCATTTTGGCTCATACTTTTTGACTCTTTCAGTCATTTTATTCTTTCTTATGGGAATTAGAGAGATACATTGTCATTATTTCTTGCTCATGATGATCATTTTTCTCCTTTTCTAATCATTCCATGACTTTCATCATTTCTTTCTTTGAATCCCTTCCCTTTTCTATCTTATTCACTTTCTTTTTGACATATTTCATTTTGGCTTTTCTTTTCTTTTCTTTTTGCCTTTCCTTTTCTTTATTTTTTTTGTACCTTTTATCACTTTCTTTGTCTCTTCTCCAAACTTATTCTTTTGGCAATTTTGAATGTTAAGGAAAGATTGGGTGCCAATAGAGGTTCATTATAAAACGGATAAAGGCTTGTATCGTGGATACTGAATGAAAAAAGGCTTTATTTCCAAAATGGTTGACTGGGGATATCATATTGGTAGGCTACATAATCTTTCAAGTTTCAAATTGGATCAAGGATAGCATACAATAATTTCTCAAATCGATCTACACTTACAAATTCGTCTAGACAATCATTCGGGGCAAGTTCTAGACTTGTTAGCACAGAACTTGGACTTGCAATTCAATACCTCACCTCACAAGCTGTTGGATTGTTAAAGAGAACAAATTTGAGGGCCCACAACAACCTTAGCTAAAATTGAGCATCACAAATGTCTCCAAGAAGCCACTCGATGATTGTTTAGTCAAAACAAGAGTCTAAAGGTCATAACTAGGTCTATTCTTTGCCAATGAACTTGTTTCTAACCATAAGTTCGAAGGTAAATATGTTAGGCCCAAGTGAATCTTTCTTGGTGACACTTTTATCATTACCACTATTCTCATCAAAACATAAATAAAAAGGACTCAATCCCTTAAGAAGGTTTTCACGCTATCCATCATTGGAAAAAGCCACCCGATTCACATAACATCCAGCTTTTGAAAGAACCGTGGCATTAATAAAAAAAAAGTCTTACTGTTCACATAAAATGTATAAAAAGCAAACAACCTAAAAACAAACGACTAAAGGAAATAAGAAGCTATGAAGTAAAATTACAAAAGAAGTTATGAAGTAAACTACAGAAATCAAACTGAATATATGCAAATTTGAAGTAAAGAGAATATATTCATAAATAAAAATGAATATATATAATACAAAAAATAAGGGGAACGCTCTCGGCGCATGATAGCGAGGCGATAAAATAGTACTCTTCTCCGGAGCAATTTAGCACGGCGGAATTGCTGCCGGAAATGGCCAGAAAGCGACGAAATAATGCTCTGACTGTCAACGTTGTTCCCCCTAAGCTTGTTACACCTGAACATGGCATCACAACTACTCTAGAACCCCTCACATTTGGAAATTTTGTTCCACAAAAATATCAATCTAAGGAACCTTCACATGCAGCACCAGTTCTTGATTCAATGCAAGGATATGGGATGATGACTGACAATACAGCAAGGCGATTGCAATTCTCAGAGATAATGGCACAAGAGAAGCCTGTGACAGCTACTGTAGTGAATGCTGAGGATGCAAAGACAAAACCAACAGTTGCAGAGATAGTTAGAGGTAATAGAGATGTGAATATGGGTAAGTCTCTATCCTTTGTTCCTCCTACCATGCGAGATGGTAGGAAAATTGTTACAATCTGTGAAGGAGATCTGAAGCCTCAATTGGATTATTGGCAAAATTCATTGATTGGATTTGTGATTGGGGATAGACTAAATGAACAGAATATGGAGAATTTTGTCATGCATGTATGGAATTTTGTTGCTAAGCCTCAAATTTTGGTTCATGCTGAAGGATATTGTATTTTTCGATTTAGTAGTGCTGAAGATAGAGATGCAGTTATGCAATCTGGTCCATATACCTTTAGAAATAAACCTATGGTGTTAAGGCCTTGGGAAATTGATTTCAGCTTTCAGACTAGTGTTCTTAGCACTATTCCTATTTGGATTCGATTCCCTGGTCTCCCTGTAGGTTATTGGTCTGCTGAGGTTTTGAGTAAATTAGCAAGTGCCATTGGGAAGCCTCTGTATACTGATAAATTTACTGCCCATTATGATAAGATTTCATTTGCTAGGGTACTTGTTGAAGTTAATGCTGCTTATGAGCTGCCAGATGAACTAGAAATTGATACTCCATATGGCCCTAAAATTCAATCTGTCGAGTATGATTTGAAACCAACATTTTGTAACAATTGTCTTAAGTTTGGGCATGAGACAATTAAGTGTTGCATTATACTGACAACTCAGATAAACAAAAGCAGGAGCAAGGGGAAAGGAGAAATCTGAAAAATAGAAACACTTATCTGGGGAAGCAAAATAAGAAGGAGTGGATTGTTAAGAAGGCTGTGGACAATGATGAACGACAGAATAAAAATGATGATCTTTTGAAATCAGCTGGACATGAAGTGCAGGAAGCTCAGGTTGTTAGCATTCAAAATGCAGGAAATATTGAGCAAAAAGAGTCAGAAAACCAAGTTACTGAGGTGCATATGGCTGATATTGCAGATGATAAGCAGTTGGACATTACAGGAAATAGGGGCAAAGCTGTTATGCATGAACTGGAAAAGAGGGGACAACAATTTGATACTGGTCCCTCTTATAGTTTGCCTAATGCTCATCCATGATTATAGTCACATGGAACATTATGGGACTTAATCAGTCTCCAAAACAAAAGGAATTGAAACAATTCCTTGCTGATAATAAAGTGGATGTAATAGGCATTCTTGAAACCAGAGTAAAAGAACATAAAGTCAAGAATATAATTGGGAAAATTGCTAAGGGCTGGCAGTGGAAGTGCAACTATGAAAAGGCTATAAATGGGAGAATCTGGCTTCTATGGAAATCTCATATTCACATTCAGATAGGAACCTTATTTGATCAATATCTTCATTGTGTAGTGGAGGATACAAGAAGGCTTATTAGATTTCAATTCAGTATTATATATGCACAAAACACAGCAGTGCTTAGGGCACAACTATGGAGGGATCTCAAGTCAATTTATATACCACAACAAGATGCATGGCTTATTAGTGGAGATTTTAACTGTGTTCTAAGTTCTGAGGACAGGATTGGTTCCCCTGTGACTGAAGCTGAATTAAAGGACTTCAAAGAGACTTTGGATGAGCTGCAATTGACTGTCTTAAGGGCAACTGGCTGGCACTTTACTTGGACAAATAAACAAGATGTTGTTTCTAGAGTTTATAGCAAGATAGACTGGGCAATAGGCAACTATCAATGGTTACAACAGTTTGGGCATTTGGAGGCAGATTATATGAATCCATTGGTGTCTAATCACTCTCCTATTTTAGTTAAATTTGGTGTTTACAAGCCTTTGCACCCTAAGCCATTCAGACTATATAACAAAGTTATGGAACATGACAAATTTCATAACATTGTGAAACAAGTCTGGGAGAAGGAGTGTCAAGGATCACATATGCAACAGGTCTGGAGAAAGCTGAAGAAGGTGAAGCAGGAGCTATAGGGTTTAAATGATCATTTAGCCAAGTACAAGAAACAGATTATCCAAACAAGGGAGAAGCTAGACATTCTACAGTTTCAAATGCAAAATAATTTTCTTTCTCAGGATCTGATACAAGAGGAAAGATGTTTACTAGAAGAGCTGGACAAATGGAACATTGTGGAGGAGCAAGTAATGAGGCAAAAATATAAGGCCACATGGATTGAATGTGGGGATGCTAACACCAGATATTTTCATGCACATTGGAGAATCAGGACAGGCCAGAACACCATTTCATCTATCTATACTGATACAGGTATCAAGTTAACTGATCCTCTTGCAGTTGAACAGGAGTTCATAAAAGTTTTTCAATCACTAATGGGGGAGACTGCTACTGAGCTCCCATGTGTGGACATTAGTATAATGAGAAGTGGTCGATGCCTCACTACTGATCAGCAAAGTGAGCTCATTAGGCCAGTTACCATGGAGGAGATAAGTGAAGCTATTAATGACATGCCTAGGGATAAGGCTCCTGGAGTTGATGGTTTTCCTATTGAATTCTTTACAAAAAGCTGAAAGATAGTTCAGAATGACATTTTCTCTGCTACTAAGGAATTCTTTGATACTTGTCAAATGCCACACATGATAAACACTACTGCAGTTGCTCTTGTGCCAAAGGTAAAAACTCCTATCACTGTAAAAGACTACAGACCTATTGCATGTTGTACTACCTTGTACAAAATCATTTCCAAGGTAATAACTAGGAGGATGAAGGGAGTAATTGGTGATCTGATTGGTCCAGCACAGTCTGCCTTCATTGAAGGAAGGAGTATTATGGATAATATAATTCTTAGTCATGAAATTTTCAAGGGATACTCTAGGAAAGGAGTTTCACCTAGGTATGTCCTGAAAGTGGACTTAAGGAAAGCATATGATACCATTGAGTGGAGTTTTTTAAAGCAAATTCTTATTACTTTGGGATTTCCTGCAAAATTCACTAACTGGATAATGACATGTGTCTCAAATGCTTCATACTCTCTGGTAATGAATGGTGGCCTTACAAAACCATTCAGTGCTAAGAGAGGTATAAGGCAAGGGGATCCTATGTCACCTTATCTATTTGTGTTGGCTATGGAATACTTGAACAGGCTTCTTCAGCAATTGCATAAGAATGGAAACTTCAATTTCCATCCTAGGTGCAGAAAGCTTAACATATCCCATGTATGCTTTGTAGATGATTTGCTAATGTTTTGTAGGGCTGATATAGTATCAATTCAGATACTACACAGCATATTTCTTATGTTTTCAGCTGCTTCTGGTCTTCAAGCAAATGTAAGCAAGAGTGCCATATATTTGGCTGGAGTTCCACAGGATATAAAGGAGGAGATTATTGCTGCATTGGGATTCACTGAAGGTCAACTTCCTTTCAGATACCTTGGTGTTCCTCTTGATTCTAAGAAGTTAGCCATTCAGCATTATTTGCCAATTATTGAGAAGATCACAGCAAGAGTTACATGCTGGTCAGCAAAGTTGCTATCCTATGCAGAGTCCAGCTTATCAAGGCAGTGATCTTTGGAATGCAAACTTATTGGGCACAGGTGTTCATCATTCCAAAGAAGGTACTGAAGGCAATAGAGGCAATCTGTAGATCATTTCTCTGGACAGGTAAAGCTACTTTATCCAGGAGGGCTCTTGTAGCCTGGGATAAGGTCTGTCAGCCTATTTCAGCTGGGGGCCTCAACATCATGCAGTTAGATATTTGGAACAAAGTTACTATGGGATTTGGCAAATAAAAAAGACTGTCTTTGGATAAGGTGGGTTCATTCTTACTACATAAAGAATAGATGCATACAATCAGTTGGTGTGCCATCCAATTCATCTTGGGTGGTTAAGAAGATAATTGTCTGTAGAAATTTGGTGATGGAGAACAGTCAGTTGCAAGGAAATTTGTTCAGAAGATTGCAGAGTGTATGCAGAAATGGAAGATATCAGATCCACAAAATGTATATTTCCTTGCTGCCAGTATTCCCAAAGGCTACATGGAGGAACATTATGCTTAGCTCAAGTGCTCTTCCAAGGCATAGGTTCACTGTTTGGTTGGCTGCTCAAAACAGGCTTCCTACTATAGAGAGACTGCAGCATATTGGTATTCAGATTCCACCTCTATGTGTATTCTGTAATGTGCAGGATGAAGAATTCAAACATCTATATTTTGAATGTGATGTTACAAGTCGAGTATGGAGTAGAATCTGTGTTTGGTTGGGTTATACAAGGAATATTAGCTGCTGGGAAGATGAATTGAAATGGATTTGCAGTAAGGTGAAGAGTAGAAACTGGAAGAAGGCAATCACTGCAACAGCTTTCATTTCCACTGTTGCATTGATATGGAGAAATAGAAATCTACTCAGATTTGAAAATAAAAAATTTGATGAGGGACAGTGTTGCAAGGAAGTTGCTTTACTAATACATGCTAGAAATAGGAAGTGTAAAAGGTGGCAAGATGGGCTAAAGTTGCTAAATTGCTATCCTTAGTTTTGTTTTCATTGGCTTCTAGAATAGTGTTAGATATATGAGTTACATTGTTAGAATGAAGTGTAAATGAGTAGTAGTTGTCCATACTACTACCATAGGGACATATTGTACATATTTTCCTTATATTAATACAATTGACAGTTGAGCTAAAAAAATGAATATATACATCAAATGGTAAATATATATACACACCAAATGTGAAAGTAACGAATATATACATACAAAAAGTTAAAATAAGGAATATATACATACCAAAACTGAAAATAAAGAAACGTAAAGATAAAGAAAACTAGTATCATAGTTATCACATATCAGTGTCATCAAATCATCACAAAATTAAAATGGACCAGCCTCCCTAATAAAATATAGCATTGTCCACAATGCTAATATCAAAATAAGATCAAGGAAAGGATTAGAGAGTACAGAAAGCTCCCTATGTGGTCTCTGTCTGCATCATGTCAAGCACATGAGCATGGTCCTCAGACTGCAAAGGCTGATCAGCTCCCTCCGGGTCCTCTAACCGGATCTCCAAATCCTTTGACTTGGGGACAACGGGGTTGCAGAGCATCTAGATCATCTTATTAGTAGTATGTGTAGTTGCAACCGGCTCCTCAGAATGGCCAGCTGTTGGTGCCTCTTGCTCTGCTGCCTATGCTTCTGGGACATGCTCCTCCCTGAACAAGTCCAGTGGGATATCTCCAGCATAAGTAAACCTCTCTACCTCCTTCTTCAGCAACGCTACTAACTCCTTTGAAGCCTGAGTCTTCTTCATCTTCTACACTTGCTTGCCCAGATCATTAATAACCTTTACACATGTAACCAAAGTGTCCATGATCTTTTTTTGGTTGTCCAAAATCTCCTTCAATAAATCCTCCACTGATGGAGGTACCTGAATCTATGCCGAAGGCTGGCTGTGCTGCAACTGCACTGGATAAGACAGTTAGCTTTGATGCAGCTGCCTGCAACCAGTTGTTGATGCTCGATAATATCTGAGAAACTCCTAGTTGAGTCTGAGAGTATGTAGAAGATGAGGGCATAGATAATAGCACTATGATAGATGTCTTGGATGAAGTAGGAGGCATGGCAGCTGAAGATCCCCCTACTATGGAAGGCACCGACCTAGTGGCCACTACCATTGGCTCTTTAGACTAGCCAGTTGAGATAGAAGCTTTACCCTTTACATTAGGGTTGCCCGATCCTTGGAGTCTATACTAGTAGAAATGATTTTTTGGTTTGACATTTTTGTCATAGTGATTCTTCTCAACCCCTCGGTCCTCGAAATATATAGTGAGGAAGTAGGGGTAGAGATGGGATATTTCTTCTTTTCCAACTGCCTTGGAGATGTGGAAGTACAAGAGGTTCCCCACATTAATTGAATGACCCGCCACGATGGAAGTTACCACGATCAGCCAAGTGAGTGGGAGGACATTATCATGCTGGCATGGGTCCAGTCTGCTGCACAAAAATGAGGACCATCCTTGGCTTCAAAGCTGAGGGCGTTTCTGGCTATTGGGACTCCAGCTATGAGCCATGTCGGTGTCGTCCCTGGAATGGCTAATATCTCTGATAGGCATGGACGGGCTGTTTTCTCTAGGGCCATTTTCTCCAAGTATTTCATGGCTTCCACATCCTCAAAACTGCCATATTTTCTCAAAATTGTAGCTATCAAACCAGATCTTCAAGTTCTGGACCTTGGTCATAGTGGTGCCCTTTTTGATGTGGGAAACACTGGCGTAGAACTCTTTAACAAGATACTCATTTTCATCTGGCACTTTTCTGGTGAAGAACTTCCACCGCTTTCTCTCCTCAAACTGCCTCTTGACATTTGGATTTAGGGGAACGAGGTCTCTGCCTATGAATTATCGCTCGAGGGTGAGTGACCTTTGGAGCCACCATTCCCGAAACTTCAGATATGTTTTCTTGTTCATGAATCTATCAGCCCGTACCTCGAGCATTCTAGACATGTCCAACCCCCTACATTAGCATCATCCTCTCTCTCATCATCAGGTATCTCGTCATCATCATCAAGAGTAATAGGAGCAGCTGGTGAGTGTGATGTTAAGCGAGTGGGGAAGATGTCCCCAAGCCTCACTACCTACCATGAGCCATCAGACAATTCGAAAGAGGACGCAGGTGATCGAGTCCAACCCTACACCACTATAGAGTAGCAAGAGCAGTCGATGTTGCTTTTACCCGAGAAGGTCGGGATCGAATCTACTAGCAGCTAATTTAGTGTTTGGTGTTGGATTTCTATCTAATCTAGCAATGTGTAGCTCTTTTGATTGCACTTCCAATCATTCTTATTCGTTTGTTACTTCTAATTTTATGCTAATGATGTGCAAAATTAAACAAAGTTTATATGTTTGTAGGGTTTTCCAAATGGGTAAAGAGGTACTAGGGAAGTGACTTACTCCTATGTGAGTATCTAACGTGATCTAGGACTTAGGGAAATAATGTTGTAGTTGGGATCGTGATATAACCCATGCACGAAGCTACCTTCTCTACATCTCTTGGTAGTAAGAGTGACTTTCCCCTAATTTGCTTTCTCAAGTCCAATTGGGCGTTCAATTTGTGCAAGAAATGTTGGCTCAAGTCGAGTATTACTAAATTTAGGTTTATCCTTTTAATTGGAGCTATAATTCTCTTGAATACACTCCAATGCCTGGTTTACCTGAATTTTCTGGACTTAAACTATCTTTCTTAAGAAGAGCCTAAGTCAAAAAAGGCCCAAATTAGTGTGTACAACCACTAATTCCAAAAAGAAAGCACAAATCATCCTAATTAACAGTCACCCATAAAAATTTAAGACCTAAAACAAAAGACCCATTAAATACCAACACTAGGGTTGAGATACAACCCTATATAATGGGTTTAGCTACTCATAATCGAAGAAGAAACCGTAGATTGAGATGAAGAATAATCCATAAATTGTAATTACAGGTTAAGAGACAAAGATTAATCGCAAAGTAATCTACAAAATTACTCAAAATAGTTAAATATAACATTTCACGTGCTCACCTAACGTAAGGTGGCTTAAAATCTAGAAAACTAGTATTTATACACAACTATATTTTTGGATAAAAATGCCCCTGACAGAGGTACCGCGGACCGCGGTAAATAGACCATTGTAGCGGCGAGGCTACCGCGACCACACAAAATCCATTGCGGACTACGGTCTTTAATATTTTGTTCAATTGCAGGTTCTCTAAAATCCTTCTCAGCGAACTGCAATTAACTAACTGCTGTCACTGTGAGGCACCGCTGCCACATAAATTCACCACGGATCATGGTAGCTTGAACCAAATAAATGAGAACTCTCTGTAACCTTGCCACCGCGAACCGTGATAAAAGGACCGTAGTCACGGTAGGTCTTCTGCGGTCGAGGTGGGTTTCCCACTATAGCACTACTTGACTTGGCTGTTCAACTTTTGTAGGTTTCACTACTTTTTGAGCTCGTTATAAAATCTTTGTCTCCTTTTGACTAAACACTACAGACAAGCTCCACAAGTTAGCTTTTGGGAATACTTATACACGTTTTTGTCCATAACTCAAGCAAAAAAGGAGCATGAAATAGACTAGAATCCCTATTTATCAACTCCCTCAAACTTATGCTTTTGCTTGTCTTCAAGAAAATAAAGTTATTTCCACCTTCTCAAGATAAAAGAAAGAAAAATTTCAGCTTTCCTAAAGTAATTTCGTCAAAAATCAAATGGGACTAACACTTACCCTCAACTCAAATGTGTTGTCAACAATACACAACCTTTTAGTACCATGACTATAGTGCGACACAAAAGCATCAAGAGTTGACTCAAGTCATCGAGGAAACTCTTTCTATTACATTGGTCTATGTGGAACCCAAACTCATGCTCCTCAGCTCTCCATAATCAAAACTTACTTTTAAATTGTAGCACTCAGAATGAGGATGGTAGAAAACACACTCATCTCTCCCAAAGGAAGGTTACAGTCGGACTCTAAGTACCATAAGCTTGCTCCTTACGTAAGTCACCATTAATGCAAGCTCCCTCAACTCAAGATCATATAGGGATTTTATGGGAATGTAACGAAGGATTTTGGTTTAGGTTAGGATATATTAGTCTAGGAAGGTTTGATCTTCCCATAAGCACTTGATTTGCTTATTTTGGCACATGTTTTGTTGACTCTTTGAGTAGTTTACTTCTTCTTTAGGGGTTAGAGAGACATACTGTCGTTCTTTCTTGTTCATTTCAATTCTTTTTCTCCTTTCTAATCTTTCCATGCCTTTCTTCTTTTCCTTTCATTGAATCCCTTCATTTCTTCAACATTGTTCATTTTCTTTTTGAACTTTTTGCCCTTCTTTTTCTTTTTCTTTGCCTTTCCTTATCTTCGTTTTGTTTCTTTTATCACTTTTGCTTTCCTCGTCTCTTCCCCCAAGCATATGCTTTTTCCTTGTGCTAACTAAAGATAGGGTGCCAAGAGAGGATCATTTTAGAATGGATAAAGGTTTGTATCATAGTTATTGAAAGAATAAGGGCTAAGGCTTAACAGAGTTGACTAGGGATATCATCATTGGTAGGCTATAGATGTTTTCAATTTTCAATTGGGATAAATGAGAGCCTATAATAACTTTCAAGCTGAGCTACACTTAGGATTTCGCATAGAAAAACATTCAGGGCAAGTTCTAGACTCATTCGCACGACAGACAAACTATAAGATTTCTAAAGAAACGGAATCGGGGGCCCACAACAACCTTAGTTCTGAGATTTGAACAACACAAATGGTTCCAAGAAACCACTCGATAATTGTTTAGCCAACACAAAAAGCTCAACATCACAACTATCACCATCTTATACACAACAATTTTCTTTTAACCATAAGGTCAAAGGTAAATATGTTAGGCCCAAGTGAATTTTTTCCTGAGGCACCATTTCTCACTAACCATAAAAGATAGACAATCCCTTAAGATGGTTGTCATGCCATCCATCATCGAGAAGAGCCACCTGGTACACACAAATTTCACCTTTGGTAAAGAATCATGGCATTAAGAAACCCAAAGGCTTATTGATCATTGAAACTTGAAGAATAACAAGCTACGAACCGAAAAAGAAGATATTAAATGAATTAAGAAGCTATACTATTAAGGAAATTGCAAAAGAAGTTATGAAGCAAAATGTAAAAAGCAAACAAAATATGTACAAAATGAGGGGGGTTTAGATGAATACACATAAAAGGTATGAATATGTACATGAGAGTAACTTTATATACGGACAAAACTAGAACAATAACAAAAAGTAAAATAAAAGGTAAAGTATATGCATACCAAAGGTGAAAAATAAGCAGAAAAAAGGAAATAGTATCATAATTACAACCCAAGTCATCAAAAATATCAAAGTAAGGACTACCCCATTAAATGAATGCTAGCATTTTCCTTAATGCTAACTAGCCAAACATAGGCTCCAAAAAAAGATAGATAGTAAAGAAAACTCCTTATGGATCCCCCGTATACATGAGGTCCCATGGTAGCAGGTGATCCTAAGATTGGATGGGGTCGTGTGGTGGCATGGGATCCTGTGACTGGATGGGGTCCTGTGGCTGGGCACCTGGGGAATTTGTCTCGAGGGCTTGTGGCTGGCCATAAGTAACAAACTCTGTCTCCTCAAGCTCAATCTTCATGTCATCCACCTGGGGAATTACTGTCCTACTATTTGGAGCTCTCTCAATCCCCTACTCCAGAGCCTGCTCTGTTGAGTTACTGGAGGGTGCTCATGTAATAATAGCTCTAACGGCAATGGTCAGCTTTCTTCATCTTCTCTATTTCACCCCTCAATTCCATAACCGTCTCTTTTGAGGCCCTCGTCTTCTTCAGCTTCTTTGTGCTTGGCTCAGCTCCTTGAGTGTTTTTCCTTTATCAACGAGGGCATACATTGTCAGCTTTAGGTTTTTAAGGAGCTTCTTCTGGATGTCTAGAAGCTCCTTGAGGATCTACGCTACTGAAGCTGGCACCTGTGGCTATGGGGGCACTGACTGAGCTGCCACTGAACTAGAAAGTACAAACAAGTTAGAAGTTGATGCCTGCCTCAAGTTGATGATACTGGAGAGTGTTTAGCTCAATCAATTAGCAGTCAATGAGTAAGATGTGAAAGATTGAAATCTAGAGCAATGGATATGGATGGTCCGGGGCCAAACTCTGGTATGGCAGTGGGAGACTGAGAAGAAGTGACTACTATTAATGGCTCTTCAGAATAGCTAGTAGAAGTAGTGGCTTTGCCTTTGGGGTTGTCATCAGCCTTGAGGCTGTACTATGAAAATGGCATCTTGAGTTTTAGCTTTACGTCAAATTTTCTTTTCTCCACTTCCTTATCCTCCAAATACATTGTAAGTAAGTTTGAAAGTGGATATGATCTATCACTCTCATTGACCACCCTGGTAACCACTCTAGACATAACATTCCCTAGATAGATCGGGAGCCCCTCCGTAATGGCCACCACCACTATTTCCCGGGAGACCTGCATGGAGTTTTCATGGGTAGTGAGGTCTAGCCTGCTGCATACAAAAGGCTCCCACCCCTTCGACTCAAAGTTTAGGATTTTTCACAATATTGCAACTCCTGATGTCAACCATGTTGAGGTTGTGCCTGGGAGAGCTTGATATGATGCCAACCATAGATGGGCTGCCACATCAAGTGTCAACTTCTCCAAGTACAATGATTCATCTTCCTCATTAAAGCCCGTGTATTCATTTATTGTTTTCCCATTGAACTTCACTTTCAAGTTCCGCACTTTATTAACTTTGATGTCCCTCTTGATGTGGGAGGCAATGGCACACAACTCTTTGACTAAGTGCTCGTTGCCTCTATCACCCTGCAGGTGAAGTAATACCATCCCACTTGTTCATTGAATTGCTACTTCATGTTCCGGTTATGCAGTGGAAGATACCTCTCTATGAACTGGCGCTCATGAATAAGTGACCTTAGAGGCCACCATTCCTTGAACTTGTGATAAACCAGCTCGCTGATGAACCGCCTTTGCCACACCTTTGAGTTTCTAGTTCTTTCCACACCCCTAGTTTGGGGTAAACCGCATCCTTCCTCATCCGGTACCTCATCGTCGACGATATCCTCTCCAGGTTATAAAGTTGTAGGTAAAGTAGAGGCTGCACTATCACTGTTCTCTACTGAGCCCTTAAACGACTAAGAAGAAACTTGAACTAAAACACGATCAGTAGGAGAGTCTGGAGGGGTAGGTATATCTCTCAACCTATGTCTCTTCGAGATGTCAGGTACATAATTTGGAACTGACTCAATCTTTGATGCCTCATGCGAGAGCACATACTCACTTCCCTCAGAATTGGAAACAGCTATATCTATAGCTTTGATGAGTTTCATGGTTTCCCTAATTGCTTTCTGAGCCTGTGGGGTCAATTTGATCATTCCTCGTCCCTTACCCCGGGAGAACATTGCTCTACCTTTTTGTTTATCACCATTGTATCTAGATTTAACCATTATATCAAGTGAACTTGCTAGTGCAAAAGCTAGAGAAAGTAGTGCAAAAAAATAGTTTACGGTGCAAAACACAACTGCAGACTACGAACCACATAAAATGCACTGCGGGCGCGAAGGCTGCACCACAAATCGCAAAATATAAATTGCGACCGCCGAGAGGTGGGATTCAGACTACCCACCCTCTGATTTAATAGCAATGCAGACTGTGAAAAATGGAACGAGACCGCAGTGAGTGCTCCGCGGACTGCAAAACATCAATCGCGTCCGCAATCCCTCAATTGACCTCTCTGAACTTTATCATCACGGACCATAGAAAACCCAACACGGGTGCAGAGAGGCACCACGATAAGCAGAAAATTTCACCGCTAATTGTGATTAGCAAGACTTATTAATCTCAGAAAACAAAGATGACATTGGACCATGGAAAACCAACTGTGGACCGCAGTGGTCAAATTAGGGCTCAACACCTAGGGTTTCTAATTTCTCATGCAATTAGCATTAATGAAAACATTATCAATCCCACTAGATTGTTAATAACCCTTTCTAACTAAGTGAAACCTACTCTAAGTAACACTAAGTAACCCTAAGTCAAAGCTGAAAGAAAAAGGAAGGAGTAGACGTATTAACTATCAATTTTTAAGAAAATAAGAACAAAATTAAAGACTACATACAGGTTGATTAGAATTACCATCTGTGAGATGTGAAACAATTGAAGATCAGTTCTTATTTTTGTGCAAGCTAGGGTGTGAGTGAACAGTAGTCTATAGTGATTGAGAGTGCAAAGTGCAATAAGTGTAAAAGGCCTGAGATCCTATTTTTAGACAAGATCGGGACCCACTTATTCTTACCTACCGCGGCCACGGTAAATGCACCGCGGACCACGATTGTGTAACTTAGAAGGGTTTTTTGCTTTTATACCATTGCTGACAGCAAACAATATTCACGGCAGTGGTCAATCAATGTGGTCCGCAAAAAATGCACCGCAGCTGCGGTTGAAACTTCAGAGAACCTCCATTTTTGACCGTTTAGTATCGCTGACCTTGATCAATTTTTTCCTCCTAAGGCCATTGCGACCGCAAAAAATCGACCGTGGTTGCGATGCAAATTTCAGAGAGTGATTTTTCCAAATAAGTCTTGTACTGCATCAATCATCCCTATACACATCTCACAACCAGCTAGTTTAAAAGCAAATCCTACACTAAGAAGAAACAAAAAGAAAAACAAATGGTTTGCCTCCCATAAAGTGCCTGATTTAATGTCATGACACGATGTAGGTTACCATCAGCCACTTAAGATGGATCACTGCCACCACGTGGCTGTCAACAAACTTGCCAAGATAGTGATTGACTCTGTGCCCATTAACTTTGAAGATCTCACCATTTTTGTTTTTCAAATGAAGATCACCAAACAGAGTCGCAAGCACCACCTCAAAGGGTCCACTCTATTTTGATTTAAGCTTTCCCGAAAATAGTCATAACCAGGAATTTAATAAGAGAACCAAATAACTCACTTTGAACTCTTTGCCACAATCATCCGTGTCAGGAAGGTACTTCATCTTGTTCTTATTCAAGGACAAACTGGACTAGGCATGAAACTGGAACTCATCAAGCTTATTAAGCTGCTCCACCCGAACATTTGCTGCTACATCCTATTCAAGATTTAACTAAATCAAATCCCACATAGCCTTGTGCTCTAACTCAACTGATAGATGGAAAGCTTTTCCAAATAACAACTAGTATGGGGACATACTAATCAGAGTCTTGTAAGCAATTGTATAAGCCCAAAGAGAATCATCCAATTTCTTTGACCAATCAGTCCTATTTGCATTGACTGTATTTGACAATATACTCTTGATCTACCTGTTGGAGGCTTCAACTTACCCACTAGCTTGAGGATGGTAAGGGGCAAAAACCTTGTGATTGACACTATGTTTTTCAAGCAAAGTGTCAAATGCCTTAGTGCAAAAATGAGACCCTCTATCACTAATGATTGCTCTAGGAGTGCCAAACCGCGTAAAGATACTCCTCTTGAGAAAGGCCACAACACTCTGGGCCTCGTTATTGGTTAAAGACACGGCCTCAAACCACTTTGAAACATAATCAATGGCCATATGAATGTACGTGTTGCCATAAGAACTTACAAATGGACCCATGAAAGCAATGCCCCACACATCGAAGATGTCAACCTCGAGAATAATGGTGAGAGGCATTTTTGAATTTCAACCAGCTCTTTGACATTCGTCACACGTCTTCACAAGATCACTTGCATCCTTATACAATGTAGGCTAGTGAATGACATAACTAAGCACTTTTGAAGCTATCCTCGCCACACCATGACGACCGCCATAGGGAGAGGAATGAGAAGCATCAAGAATACTCAATTGCTACTCCTCCGGAGCACATCTTTGGATCACACCATCAATACATATTTTGAACAAGTAATGCTCATCCAAGTAGTTGTCTAAGCTATCCCATTTGAGCTTCTTCCTTTAGTTAGAAAAGAGCTCATATTGAACAATACATGTCTCAAAGAAATTGGAAATATCTACAAATCAGGCATGCTAATCATCGATATTAAGAGGAGTCGCACATCAGGGAATGAATCATTAATTTCGAGCCTATCACACGGCCTCCCCTCTTCGTCCAAGCGGAACAAGTGGTCCGCCACTTGGTTTTCACACCCTTTTTGGTCCACAATCTCAAGATCAAGATCTTGAAACAATAAGACCCATCACATCAACCAAGATTTGGAATCATTCTTCGTCATCAAGTAGCAGAGTGTTGCATGGTCAGTATGAACTATAACCTTGGCACACATAAGATAAGGCCCAAACTTTTCCATTTCGAACACCATTTCCAACAATTCATTTTTCGTCACTGTGTAGTTCACTTGAGCATCATTAATTGTGTTGCTTGCATAATACATCAGTTGAAACATCTTATTCACTCTTTGACCCAAAATCACTTCTACCGCAACATCGTTTGCGTCACACATGAGCTCAAAAGGTAAGCTCCAATTGGGTGAGATAATTATGGGAGTGGTTGTTAATTTGTACTTGAAAAGCTCAAAAGCTTGCATACATCCCACATTAAACATGAACTTGGAATCCTTTTCCAATATCTTGTACAAAGGATTCACTACCTCAGAAAATCTTTGATGAATCTTTGGTAGAACCCCGCATGCCCAAAAAAACCTCTAACCCCCTTGAATGAGGTAGGATGAGGAAACCGTGAAATTACTTCAATTTTCGCCTTGTCCACCTCTATACTGTGCTTCAAGATCATATGGCCAAGGGCAATGCCCTCCTCGACCATAAAGTGGTATTTTTCCCAGTTAAGCACATGATTGGTTTCTTCACAACGGGCCAACACCTTGTCATGATTATTCAAACATTCATTAAAAGAGTCACCCACGACACTGAAATCATCCATGAACACTTCCAAGATGTCCTCCACCATGTCACTAAATATTGCCATCATACACCCCAGGAATGTAGCTGGTGCATTGCACAAACCAAATGGTATCCCAGAAAAAGCAAATGTGCCATACAGAAATGTGAAGTTGGTTTTCTCTTGATCTTCCGGAGCACTCAAAATTTGGTTGTACCTAGAGTACCCACCCAAGAAATAGTAGAAGGCACGTCCAGCAAGTCTATCTAGCATTTGGGAATAAACGTATTTTGTGCATTGGTAACCTCAGTCATATCACCAATCTTCGGCACACATTGCACCGGCGAAGTCCAAGAGCTATCTTAGATAGGGCACACAACCCCTGCATCTAACCACTTGATCACCTCTTTTTGACAACCTCCTACATCACCTCATTCAACCTCCTACATCACCTCATTCAACCTCCTTTGATATTCCTCGAAGGTCTTGGCGTCATATTCAAGAATAATTTTGTGCATGTAAAAGCGGGGCTTTTCCCCTATTTATCAGCTAGAGTCCATCCAATTGCTTCTTCCAGAGGACTGCCAATGTGGCATCTACCTGCACGTTAGTAAGACAAGAGGAAAGAATAACTCGAAAAGTTGAAGTAGGTCCTGAGAATTCATACTTGAAGTGTGGAGGCAAAGGCTTCAACTCCAAAATAGGAGGTTCCTCAATTGAGTGCTTTGTTGGGGGGATTTTCTCTGTTCTTAAGATCTAGGGAGAGCTTACGACACTCATAAGAATAAGACCTATACCATGTAAATCATTTACAAACTCCACCCTTCGTTCATCCTCATTGACATCAAGGTTTAACAATATCTCTTCTAGAGGATCCTCCATGTTGATCATGGCACTAGTATCATCAATGATCACCTCCATGACAAGATCCACAAAAGAGTACAATTCCTTACTAGTTGGTAGCTTTATTGATTAAACACATGAAAGACCACTTCTTCATCACCCACCAAAAAGATGAGTATCCCCACTTCCATATCAACTAATGCCTTCCTAATTTCAAGGAAAAGTCTTCCCGATATTATAGGCACCTCATAATCGACCTCAAAGTCGAGAATCACAAGATCAACAAGCAAGATAAAAATTTGTCCACCCGGACAAGAACATCATAAATTATACCAAGCGACCTCTTCATCATTTTATCTGCCATTTGCAATCTCATTGAAGACGTCCTCAGTTTCCCTATACTCAAAGTTTTGAACAGGGAGTAAGGAATCAAATTGATGTTTGCTCCCAAGTCACATAGTGCCTATGCAAAGTTTGAACTCCCAATGGCGCATGGGATGGTGAAAGCGATGACATCTTCTATCATTGGATCTATCGACTGCACAATTGCACTAACTTGGTAAGTCATCTTTATGGTCTCACACTCAATGGATCTCTTCTTTGTCATAAAGTCTTTCATGAACTTGGCATAACCTGCAATTTGTTTGAGAACCTCCACTAAAGGGACATTGATTGATAGGCTCATCATCATGTCAATGAATTTTTTAAACTGATTCTCAATTTTCTGCTTTGACATCCTTTGAGGGTAGGTGGAGGAGGCCTTGGAAAGGGAGCCTTAGCCTTTGGCACTACCATTTCCGGTATGTGTGTTATGTGTTCTGTATACGGGTTCACATCTTCTTGAGTTTCCACCTCGTTACTCTGGATATCAATTAGAGGGATATCATCTTCTTGCAACTCAACTTCATTATCAAAATTGCCTTTTGTGAGGCATTCACATCACCACCTCGACCGCCTCTTATAGTTGCCGCATCGCATGCCCGGTATTGTTTGTTTCTACCCTTTGGGTTAACTACCGTATCACTATGTAGAGCCTCATTAGGGCGAGTATTCAAGGATTGTGAGTTTTGGCCAAGTTGAACCTCCAAGTTTCTGATGGAAGTATTGTGGGATGCCAGTTGGGCATCAAAGTCAGCGTTCTTTTTCATCCTCTATTCAAACATCATGTTGATCCTCCCCAATTCATTGTTTGATGAGCTAGGACCATTGGATTGAAATACGGTTGGGTTGTTCGGTTTTTGATACATCGAGTGCCTTTGAAAGCCTTGCCCCCGATTTCTTTGATCGCCATTATTCCAACTACCCTGATTGGTGTTTCCGCCCCAATTGTTGTTGCCACTAGTTGGCCTTATTGTGCCCCAATATCTGATTTCGGTTGTTGTTCCCCAAGTTGTTACTCCCTTGTTGTTACTGATTTCCCCAATTGCCTAGGGATCTCCATTGTTGTTATTGGTTAGAAACATTATCCTGTTGGCCTTGATAATTGTTCAGGTATTGGACTTCTTGATTTTGCTCATCATACACCTCATCTTGGTTGAATCCACCACTATCTAGGTCATATTGATCCGGACTCCCTTGGTTTTGTTTACCGCATTGTCTCTTTTTGTTGACCAACATGTTGACACCTCCATAGCATTGACTTGTCGTGGTGCTTGAACCAGTTGTAATTGTGCCTTTGCTAACTGGTTCATTGTTATTGTAGCTCTATTATTGCTCGAATATGGTTGTGGAGTTCTTTATGCAAGTAAATTACCATGGGATCACCCTGTGGCACATTAGCTCAGCTTTGCCAACATAAAGGAGTATTTGTCATCTCATCCAATATCTCACACGCCTGCGCATAAGGTGTGTTCATAAAATTGCCCCTGTGAGCTGGTTCATTATACACTGATTTGTTGCGCTAATACCATGGTAGAATGTCTGTTGCATCACTGCCTTAGTCATATCATTGTTTGGACATTCTTTCACCATAGTCTAGTATCTCTCCCATATTTCATGAAGTGGTTCATTGGGCTCTTATTTAAACACCAAAATCTCAACCCTCAAGGTTTCCATGTGGCCCAGCGAGAAAATATTAGCAATAAACTTGTCCACCAACTCATCCCACGTATTGATGGTGTTAGAAACTACGCTTTACGCTAGGGGGGGGGGGTGAATAGCGTATTAATAGAATTTAGCGTTTTCTTGCTGAATTTAAACTTTGCAGGAAGTAAAATAAATGCAGAAAAATAAACTTACACAAAGATGTATACTGGTTGGCCACCAACGTGGTTAGTCCAGTCCCCGAGAGACTCTCTCGAGATTTTTCACTATCTTGTTAAGCTTACGGGTGCTCAACAAACCGTTACACACTTGAGGACACAAGCCTCAAACAGTTGCTCGGAGATCGCAATCTCAAAGACTTCACCCAAGGAAACGTAAGTTCCTTGAAACAAGAGAATCGCAATTCTCTTACAAGTATATCAAATACTTGGACACTCACTTAACTAAAGTACTCCTTATTGAGTAGATATGAGTAAAAGAATATGTTCAAGATCACAACAACTTTAAGCAATAATATGGCTCTCAAAAGCTTTATGAAATGAGTAGAAAATGAAGAACAATTGAATGAAAGCTTATAGCAATGTAATGATCAGTTTGTGTATGTTGTTGTTAAAACACTGAAATGAAGTTGTATTTATAGTTGAAAAACTTGGCATTACCGTTGCCTAATTGCCAATTAAGAGTTGCTGAAATTACTCAGTGATAATCGATTATTAAGACCAAACAATCGATTATCTGCCAGTCAGTTTAAAAATCAATCCCAGATTTAACGCTTCACAATCGATTATACATAATCTATAATCGATTACTGGCAATATTCAAAATCAGATAATCGATTACACTAAGTTCATAATCGATTACTTTAGCAACGTTCTAAAGATCATTTCCGGATTTTAAGCAAAACATCGATTATATAAAATCTATAATCGATTACTTCAGCAACGTTCTAAAAATCATTTCCGGATTTTAAGCAAAACATCGATTATATAAAATCTATAATCGATTACCTTATGGTATTTGAAAATCATTTGACAACGGTCAGCTTCAACAATCGATTGTCCTTTGCAACAATCGATTACTTGTTATTTTCTGAAAATCATAAAACTTACTGTCTCAGTGATAATCGATTATCTAAAGACATAATCGATTACTTAATTAAATTTAAAATCACTGGAAGACATCAACTCAACACAATCGATCACCATTAGTTCATAATCGATTATTTTGAGTATTGAAAAACTTTACCTCAACAACAATCGATTGTCATTTTTTCACAATCGATTATCATGCAGATTTGGAAAAACCTGATGTTCACTGTCTTACTCACAATCGATTACCATTAATTCATAATCGATTGTCATGCAGTCTTGGCTCAGAAACAATCGATTATCATAAGTACATAATCGATTATTTTAGCCCAGATTTTTGAGGCATGTTTAGAAAACATTTTTTCTAATGTAAATATGCATGATTTAAAATATTTTTGACACAGAATTAAATATGCATGATTTTGGAAAATAGTTTTATGAGAGAGGCCATACTATGAGTCAAGTTATAGGATCGAGATTACAGTTTTAGAACAACTCAATAACAATTAACAGCTATATCTTGAACTTCAATCTTATTCGCAACCATTGTGCGCTTGTACTTGAATTCCGTCATATATCAATTTTTGATTCGTTTGTCATTCATCAAAACCTACAAAAGAGTACACGTTTAGTATATTGCATTGAGAACGTGTTTCTAACAATTTCCCCCTTTTTGATAATGGCAAACATTAAGCGGGATATGCAATTTAGGCAAAAGATATTGACAATTCAAGACAAGTAACAATTATGCAATTTTGTTCTTGTTCCCCCTCAATTTAAGAGTTCCCCCTCAATTTTATAAGCAATCAATGAATTAAGAGGTGGTGCATACCCGATATCCCGTTTTCTTCCCCCTTTTGCCATTAGCAAAAAAATAGTAAGGAAAGATGCAAAAAGATGAAATAAACAAGGTTTATTTATTGAAAAAAAGAGGGTACATCAATGGGAACCAAAGAGAACAACAGCAAAAACCACACAAAACAAAAAATTTATTCATTTCCGTCGTTGTCCGCCTCGTTATCCGGCGCTGCTTCAAAAGGAACGAGAGCTGCATATGGATAATTGACATGATCAAAGTATCCATGGATCTCATGAGTGAGTTGAGCAAGCTGGTCGGATATGGTTTGGAGAGTAGGCTCTTGGGACGAACGAGCACGACGGGGTGGACGACTTGAAGAAGGAGCTGGAGCATGATCACCATCATGATGGAAAGAAGACTCCGAGATTTCCCAAATTTTGGTACTCCTTTTGAGAGGACCATTTTCCGTGACAAATCCGGATGCTTCAAGGAAGTTCATAATGAGGAGGGCATAAGGAAGAGGCATGTCATCACCGATGGCATCGAGCATATGAATTTTGATGAGCCGACACCAATTTATTTTGGCTCCGGTGACAATGGCATGCAGAAGTTTGGTATCCTCCTGGGAGATGGTGGTGTGATTGTGCCGTCTAGGCTTGAGGACTCGGGTGATGAAGTAAAGAATCAACCGGTAGTTTGGATCCATTCCCGTTATGGTAGGATGACGGGTAGAGATAGATGGATCATATGAGGTTATACCGGCTTGGTGGAGAAGGATGGTTTCATCAAAGAGAGCCCCGGCCTTATCAATATACTGGTAAAGGTCTTCACCTTCATTTGGAAGGCGGGCAATGGTGTGGAGATTCTTTTCAGAGAGAAGAATTTGAACCCCATTAATGGAGGTGACAAGTTCGCCATCTTTATCTTTATGGAGGTTTGAGTAAAAAGCTTGAACGAGAGTTGTGTTTATGTGAGGATGAGTGAGAAGCAAGAAGTCATATAGTTGACACTCCTTTAACATATTTGCGGCAGGGGTGAAAGGCTCAAGGAGTTTACTATTTGAGAACCGAGGAGGAAGAATGGTGCGTTTCTCAAATTTTGATAGGAACCTTGTGAGTTCATTTTCAGTTTCAAAGAACAAGACGGAACCGTCTTGGTATGGAAAATTTAAAGGAGGAGGGGCGGTTGAGGCTGATGCGCCATGTTTGGATTGGGAACATTTTGAAGATCGTCCAGACATGTTAGGAGAAAGACTGCTGGAATTTGGCAAAGAAAATAGAAGAGATTTAGCTTTTGAATACTAGAGATAGTGCTTGAGTGGGTGAATGTGAGCTCTTATGATGCCTATTTATAGAGGAAAGGATTATCGAGCATTGAATGGAGACATTTGCTGAGATTTTGGTTTAGGAGCAGTCAGAAAACGATAAGAATTAAAATTACTGACCGTTAGATAATCGATTATTGAACTGAAATAATCGATTGTATTTACTGTTTGATTGAGATTTTGAATCTGACAAATTGATTCTTGAGTCAAATGGTAAAAAAAATTTGAATGAAATAATCGATTGTTAAATTTTGGTAATCGATTATGGAGCATTTAAGACCTGACAGGAATCGATTGAGGAGCCAAACGGTAACAAAAAGTTAATATGAAGTAATCGATTGTCAATTCTTGGTAATCGATTATTTAGGGAACTAATTTGATACAGTGAACTTGGAGAATATCAGAATTTGTCAAATAATCGATTGTATGAAAAAATAATCGATTGTTGTAGAAAGCATTGCTGAATGACTGAGGCGGAAATCGATTATGCAATTTAGGAAGTAAAAAATTAAACACAGATGCATAATAGTAATAATCAGTCATAAACAATCGATTATTGATAGTGATAATCGATGTACTGCACAGAAAATAATCGATTAGTGGCTTGAAATAGTCGATTATTTTGTGCTAAAACTTCATAATTCCCCCTACCTTTGGGGTGGTACCTGCAAAATAGATTTAAACGTCTCCGACGCTCAAGTTAGTAATTTATTGCGAAATTAATGAATTACACTAGTGTTAACAAGTAATGCCGTGAACTCTTAAGAATTGTGTCCTAGAGTGTTCTTAAGAGAGTTTCGGGTACTTACCTTTTCTCCAACATCGCCAATTACCTGTTCGAGAGGATGATCCTTGATCGTTCTCCACTCGTTAGGCGTATTTATTCCTTTTCCTAATTGTGGCGCTTCTTCCGTTGGTTGTTCCCCAATTTCATTTTTGTTTTCCTTTGAAGGTTCTTCTTGGATTTTATCTTTCAAGCTATCCAAGATACCTGCAAGATCAAAACCGGATTCCTTTCTCGCCAAGCGAGTATTATCTTCGGAAAACACAACATGAGGGGATTCCTCCACAATTTGGGTTCTTTTGTTGAAGATCCTATATGCTTTGCTACGTGAGGAATAACCAATGAAAATACCTTCATCCGATTTAGCATCAAACTTACCCAATTGGTCCTTGCCATTATTATGAACAAAACATTTACAACCAAAAACACGTAAATGAGAAATGTTGGGTTTTCTACCCTTATAAAGTTCATATGGGGTTTTCATGAGTATCGGCCGAATTGCTACTCTATTTAAAACATAGCAAGCGGTACTCACGGCGTCCGCCCAAAAGTATTTGGGAATCTTAGCTTCGTCGAGCATGGTTCTAGCCATCTCTTCGAGACACCTATTTTTCCTTTCCACCACCCCATTTTGTTGTGGTGTCCGTGGAGCGGAAAAGGTGTGTTCGATTCCAAGTTCGTCACAAAAATCCGCAAAGAGATTGTGATCAAACTCTCCCCCATGATCACTTCTAATCGAAGTGACGGACGATTCCTTTTCGTTTTGAACACGCTTAAGGAAATACTTGAAATTTTGAAAAGCATCACTTTTATTTGCAAGAAATAGAGTCCAAGTAAATCTAGAAAAGTCATCAACAATTACAAAAACATATTTATTTTTACCAAGACTTTCAATACGAGAGGGACCAAATAAATCCATGTGAAGTAATTGCAAAGGTCTAGACGTTGAAACAATATTCTTGGATTTAAAAGATGCTTTGGTTTGCTTCCCTTTTTGACAAGAATCGCAAATAGAATCATTTTCAAACTTTAAACTGGGAAGACCAACTACTAAGTTTTGAGAAAGAAGCTTGTTCAAAAGATGCATGTTCATGTGTGCTACTCTACGATGCCATAGCCAAGAGTTATCCTCTTTGCTTAATAAACAATCAACATATTCGGGTGAGGAGTTTGCAAGATCAACCATATAGATATTATCAATTCTAAAACCACGAAGTATGATCTTGAAATCACTATGTCTAAATACAAGACATTCATCCGAATCAAATAGAGCAAGATTTCCCTTGTCACATAATTGGCTTATGCTCAAGAGATTATGCTTCAAACCTTTCACAAGTAGTATATGTTTAATAGAGGAGTTTTCGTCCTTACCGACCGAACCAATACCGATGATTTTTCCTTTATTGTTATCACCAAATATGACACTTCCTCCTTCTTTGTGCTCTAGTTGAAGGAATTTGGATTCATCTCCCGTCATGTGTTTGGAGCATCCACTATCAAGGTACCATAGTACACTTGATCTCTTCAAGCACACCTACAAAACAAATTAATGTTCTTTAGGTACCCATGCCATCTTGGGTCCTTGAGGGTTAGGCATGTTATAATGATGCAATTGATTTATATGTCTATGACGAGTAAAGCAAGCGGGAGCAATATGACCAATACGTCTACAATAATGACAAGTCACGTTGGGATTATGCATTTTTCTAGGTACATAGTAACTAGATGAATGAAGGTTGCTTACTCTACTTTGAACACCATTGTTTCTCCTATTATGAGCTCTAGGAGGTTCACAAGTTTGTCTAAAATAAGCATCATTTCTAGAATATCTATTTCTAGGTGGAGGATCATTTCTTGGTCTTCTAAATTGTTCAAGGTTTGGCCTAAAATATGCATCATTTCTAGGTCTTCTAGCATTTTCACTATTTGGTCTAACATGCAAGTTATTTCTAGGATTTCTACTTCTAGGATAAGCATTTTGGTTATTAGTCCTAGGTTGAGCTCTAGGTTGTTGTGGTTTAGCACCAACCTTTTCTTCATTCTTGAATCCTATTCCATGTTTAGTTGATTTTAGATTAACAAGCACATCATTCAAGTTTTTATGCGAAGAATTAAACTTATCTAATGTGCCTTTAAGTCTAGCTACTTCATTCTTAAGAAGCACACAAGAAGAACAGTTTCTAGTAGAACCTTTAGGTTTATCAGCACTTCTTTTTCCATAAAACTTGTTTTCCTCTTTTAGCTTCTCATTTTCGAAGACCAGTTTTTCTAATTCTTTTTCTTTTAATGAAAGCTGTGTTTGAAAATCTTTTTCTTTTAGAGAAGCGCTTTCTTTAACACTTTTGACAGTTTTTGAAGCTTTGATAAATTCAGCATATAGTTCATCAAAAGCATTTCTCATTTCATCAAGAGTAAAGAAATTTTGAGAAGAGATTTGACTTACCTCGTCTTTGCCGTCTTCTTGAGCCATGAGACATAAATTTGCTGCTTCATCGTCTTCTTCTTCGCTTGCTTCATCTCCGGAATCTCCTCCCCAGGAGATGTATGCACGTTGCTTTTTGAAGGGTTTCTTCTCCTTTTTGATGTTAGGGCAATTTGATTTTATGTGCCCGGTTTCTCCGCATTCATAGCATTTTAGTTGATCGCCTTGCTTTTTGTTCTTGCGTTCATACTCTTTGTGCATGAATTTTCGAAACCTTTTGATAACGAGTCCAAACTCGTTGTCACCTTCCTCATCAATTTGTGGTTGGCTAGCCTTTAGAGCAATCTTTTGCCTTCTTTGATCATCAACAAACGGGTTAAGTATATTTGATTCATAGGTTTTGAGATTACCTCTTAATGCATCAATTGTGACATTTGTGATGCCAATGGATTCTTGGATTGCATCGGCCTTTGATCGCCATGCCGGAGTGAGACATCTGAGGATCTTCCGGACAAGTTCTCTATCCGTAAACGTCTTTTTGAGGGCGTGTAGATCATTCACGATCATTGAGAATCGCTCAAACATTTCGTCTACTTTCTCTCCTTCCTTTATGTGGAATAGTTCATAAGAGTGAGTTAAGAAATCAATTTTAGCTTCTCGTACCTGGTCGGTTCCTTCGTATGTCACTTCAAGCTTATCCCACATTTCTTTTGCTGTTTTGCAACATGATATCTTCCTGTAGTCGTTAGCATTAACAGCACAATATAATAAATTTACAGCTTTGGCATTATTTTGAACCTTACGAATATCCTCCGCGGTATATTCCTCTTCGGTCTTTGGAACCCATTCGTCTTCCACCTTCTTGGTTGGAATTTGGTTTCCATTAGTGAATACTTTCCACAAATGAAAGCTATTTGATTGCACAAAGATTTGCATCCTCTCCTTCCAACATGAGTAGTTTGTGCCGTTGAATAGAGGAGGTCGTGTAGAGCATTGTCCTTCTTCAATTCCCGCAAAAGAGTCAAGAGTAGAAGCCATGGATGGTTCTCTCAAACGGTTAAGTTTTCAGAGAGTTGGGCTCTGATACCAATTGTTAGAAACTACGCTTTACGCTAGAGGGGGGGGGGGTGAATAGCGTATTAATAGAATTTAGCGTTTTCTTGCTGAATTTAAACTTTGCAGGAAGTAAAATAAATGCAGAAAAATAAACTTACACAAAGATGTATACTGGTTGGCCACCAACGTGGTTAGTCCAGTCCCCGAGAGACTCTCTCGAGATTTTTCACTATCTTGTTAAGCTTACGGGTGCTCAACAAACCGTTACACACTTGAGGACACAAGCCTCAAACAGTTGCTCGGAGATCGCAATCTCAAAGACTTCACCCAAGGAAACGTAAGTTCCTTGAAACAAGAGAATCGCAATTCTCTTACAAGTATATCAAATACTTGGACACTCACTTAACTAAAGTACTCCTTATTGAGTAGATATGAGTAAAATAATATGTTCAAGATCACAACAACTTTAAGCAATAATATGGCTCTCAAAAGCTTTATGAAATGAGTAGAAAATGAAGAACAATTGAATGAAAGCTTATAGCAATGTAATGATCAGTTTGTGTATGTTGTTGTTGTTAAAACACTGAAATGAAGCTGTATTTATAGTTGAAAAACTTGGCATTACCGTTGCCTAATTGCCAATTAAGAGTTGCTGAAATTACTCAGTGATAATCGATTATTAAGACCAAACAATCGATTATCTGCCAGTCAGTTTAAAAATCAATCCCAGATTTAACGCTTCACAATTGATTATACATAATCTATAATCGATTACTGGCAATATTCAAAATCAGATAATCGATTACACTAAATTCATAATCGATTACTTTAGCAACGTTCTAAAAATTATTTCCAGATTTTAAGCAAAACATCGATTATATAAAATCTATAATCGATTACTTCAGCAACGTTCTAAAAATCATTTCCGGATTTTAAGCAAAACATCGATTATATAAAATCTATAATCGATTACCTTATGGTATTTGAAAATCATTTGACAACGGTCAGCTTCAACAATCGATTGTCCTTTGCAACAATCGATTACTTGTGATTTTCTGAAAATCATAAAACTTACTGTCTCAGTGATAATCGATTATCTAAAGACATAATCGATTACTTAATTAAATTTAAAATCACTGGAAGACATCAACTCAACACAATCGATCACCATTAGTTCATAATCGATTATTTTGAGTATTGAAAAACTTTACCTCAACAACAATCGATTGTCATTTGTTCACAATCGATTATCATGCAGATTTGGAAAAACCTGATGTTCACTGTCTTACTCACAATCGATTACCATTAATTCATAATCGATTGTCATGCAGTCTTGGCTCAGAAACAATCGATTATCATAAGTACATAATCGATTATTTTAGCCTAGATTTTTGAGGCATGTTTAGAAAACATTTTGTCTAATGTAAATATGCATGATTTAAAATCTTTTTGACACAAAATTAAATATGCATGATTTTGGAAAATAGTTTTATGAGAGAGGCCATACTATGAGTCAAGTAATAGGATCGAGATTACAGTTTTAGAACAACTCAATAACAATTAAGAGCTATATCTTGAACTTCAATCTTATTCGCAACCATTGTGCGCTTGTACTTGAATTCCGTCATATATCAATTTTTGCTTCGTTTGTCATTCATCAAAACCTACAAAAGAGTACACGTTTAGTATATTGCATTGAGAACGTGTTTCCAACAGATGGAACGTTGGGAAGCCTTTCAAGCCAGTCCAATGCTTTCCCTCGAAGTAAGAATGGGAATAACCTCAACCGCAATGCATCCTTTGACAGATTCGTCTGCTTGCTACCCCAATAGGTATCAACGAATCTTGTAAGGTGTTTGTATGCATTCTGATGGGGAGACCGTATGCATTACCCTCACTTCTCCAACAAAGTCAACATCACTTTGGTAATTTGGAAATTTCCTGCACGAATCCGGGGTCGGACAATTGCACTGGCGTAACCCTAGTTTGGAAGCACCCGAGGTATAGCTTTTGGATGTAGTGGGGGAGGGTCTGGAATATTGTCATTGGCCGGTCGGCCTCTCATGACCTTGAGTTACTAGAGGTACCTCATCCTCACCATTATCATCAACATCCTTGCCCGGTGGTAGATCTCCAAGAGGAGCATTGTTTGTCATTGTGTTTTTGTACCTGAATTTGTGACACACACATGTTAGTATCCCAGAAGAAAATAAAAACAAGACACACAAACTATTTCGATAGATAGCCAAAACCGTTTAGCTCCCGGAAATGGCGCCAAAAAGTGATCATGTCCAACCCTACACCACTATAGAGTGGCAAAAACGGTCGATGCATCTTTTACCCAAGAAGGTCGGGATCGTATCAACAAGGAGCTAATTTAGTGTTTGGATTTGGATTCCTATCTAATCTAGCAATGTGAAGTGCTTTTGATTGTACTTCCAATCATTCTTATTTGTTTGTTACTTCTAATTTTATGCTAATAATGTGTGAAATAAAGCTAAATATATATATATTTGTAGGGTTTTCTAAATGGGTAAAGAGGCACTATGGAAGTGACTTACTCCTACGTGAGTATCTAACGGTATCAAGACCTTAGGGAAATATTGTTATTGTTGGGGTTATGATATAGCCAATGCGCAAAGCTACTCGCTCTACACCTCTCTGTAGTAAGAGTGTCTTTGCGGTAATTGGCTTTCTGAAGTCCAATTGGGTGTTCAATCAGTGCAAGCAATGTTGTCTCAAGTCGGGTATTACTATCTCTAGGTTTAACCTTTTAATTTGGGCTATCAATCTCTTGAACACACTCCAATTCCTTGTTGACCTGAATTTCATAGACTTGAACTCTCTTTCTCTAGAAGAGCGTAAGTCAAAAAGGCATAAATTAGTGTTTGTAACAACTCATTCAAAATTGAAAGCATAAATCAGGCCAAATATCAATCACCCATAAATAATAAAGCCCTAAAACAAAAGATCCATTAAATACCAACACTAGGGTTAAGCCACCACCCTAGCTAATGGGTTTAGCTACTCAAAATTAAAGAAGAAACCACAGATTGACATTAGGAATAATCCATAAATTATTATTACAAGCCTATAGACTACGATTAATTGCTAAGTAACCTATAAAATTACTCAAAATAGCCAAATACGACATTTCATGTGCTCAACTAATGTAAGATTACATAAAATTCTGAAATGTAATATGTATACAGAGCTAAATTTTTCGGACAGTAAATGCCCTTGACGGAAGTACCATGGATTGCGGTAAATGGGACACTTAATGAGGATACCACGGACGCATAAAATCCATTGCAGACAGTGGTCTTCAATATGTGATTCAATTGAAAATTCTCTAAACTTCTTCACCGCGGACCGCAGTGAACTGACCATTGTTATGGTAGAGGAGCCGTTGCTGCATAAAATCACTACAGACCGCGATAGCTTGAATTCAAAAAATGACAACTCTCTGAAACCTTGCCAGCGCGGCCTGCAGTCGCGGTGGGTCTTCTACGTCCGTGGTGGGTTTTTCGATGTAGCATTACTTGACTTGGCTGTTGAACTTGTGCAGGTTTCACTCCTTTTTGAGCTGGTTATGACATCCTTGTCTCCTTTTGACTAAACATTACAAACAAGATCCACAAGTTAACTTTTGGGAATATTTATACACATTTTTGTCCATAACTCAAGAAAAAGGAGTGTGAAATAGACTAGAAACGGTAGTTATTAATAGGTTCATCAACTGACGGAAGTCACTCCAAGAATTGTGCGATGATATGTGTTGGCAGAGAGTCTGCTTCCCAAGTTTCCCCGGATAGGACATACTCGTGTTAGAATGGTCTGCGTCTTTATTCACAGCTTTAATGGCGGCTCTTAGTTTGCCGATTTACTTTTACACTACTAGAGGTAGCATAGTCTTGCCTTTACCCCTGCCTCGAGAGGGTTCTGTCCTCCATTTGGACGTATCACCTCTACCTCGGGATCCATTGCCTGCAACATACCAGCTGTGAAATATAGTCAGAACAAGCATCAAGCATGTGTTAAAATAGTAAAGATGAAATACAAACATTGCTTCTCAGAACAGGGCACCGCAAACTGCATAAAAATGAGCACGACCACAAAATAACCATCGTTGACCATGTAAAAGTGAACGCAGCTGCGAAGAGGTCAGGTTCGCACTATTGACTCTCTGTACTTGATCAAATGCGAAATACGAGAAATAGAATGCTTCCATGAATGAACCTCTACGGACTGCGTGAAAGTAAACGCGGTCCTGGAGGAAAATGATAAGCTCTCTAAAGTTTAGAAGCGTGGAGCAAAAACATGCACGGGGGCAAGAAGTACCAATGGCGGACAACATATAAATGACTATGGTCATAAATGATGAACAACCGTTAGTGCTTTGAAGTAAGGGTATCATAGACCGCGAAGTTTTTGATGTGGCCACCTATCCTATCGCAGACAACGAAAAAGTGATCGAGAATGCAAAAAACAATTGAAATCGCCACTAAGGAACATAGATAACTAGGATTTTCACCAATTGTTAAAATAATAGAAATTAAACATGCAAAGTTATTAACCCCAACCCCCATTAGACATAAAAACATGACCCACATGTGTCTAAGAAACAATGAGGCATTAATTTGACATTATCGCATGTATTTAACCCTAACTAAAGAGAAAATTAAAACAAAGAGAAAATAAAAGAAACAAAATGGAATTAAACCATTGATTTGAACATACGAGTTGTAAAATTTTTGCGAAATCTACACTTGAAATAAGTGAGATGAGAATGAGAGCATGGAAAGATTAACAACTGTTTTTAGTTTACTTTAAAAAGTTAGGGTCTATAATGTGTGAAAAGTTCTAAGAGGTCATATTTAAATTTAGATCCAGGACCCCACCGACTTACTTGAGTGCGGCCATAAAAGTGTATTGCAGTCTCCAATCTTTACCTTTGTGTAGATTAGTTGGGCACGGTCCGTAGAAAAATGGCAACGGCTGTGCGGACCGCACAATTATGTACATAGCTGTGAAGGCTTAAGGATTTTCAATAGGATAATTTAAGAGAGTTAGCAATTTCTATCAACCAGCTATGTGCTCTGCGTCAGAATTGTGCGGTTGTGAAATGCTAGCGCGGTCCGCGAAATTCCATCAATTAGCCAATTATTTCCTTGTCAATTTCCTGAAGTGCACAACCTATTCCTACATACACTACACAACTAGTTAGTCTAAAAATGCCTAATCTAAATAGAAAATCAAAAAGAAATAAAAACACATTGGTTGCCTCCCAAGAACTGCCTGATTTAACATTGCAGTATGAAACATGTTACCATCATTCAGTTAAATTGGATCAATGCCACAATGTGGCTATCATCATCCTTACCAAGTTGGTGCTTCACTCGGTTCCCATTGACTCTAAAGATCTCACCATTATTGTTTTTTTTTCAGATCTAGAGCACCAATAGGAGTTACATGTACTACTTCAAAGTGACCGCTTCATTTTCACTTTAGCTTTCCCGAAAACATCGATAACCGAAAGTTGAATAAGAGAACAAGTCACCTTCTTTGATTCTTTATTACGGATATACTTATCATGAAGATATCTCATCTTGTCCTTATTAAATGAAGGACTGTAGTAAGCTTGGAATCGGAACTCATCAAGTTCATTCAATTGCTCCACCTAAACATTGGCTGCTACATCCCACTCTAGGTTAAACTTCTTTAACACCCACATGGCCTTAGCTCCAATTCCACTAGAAGGTGACATGTTTTCCCAAATACCAACCGATACGGAGACATACGAAGAAGGTGACATGTTTTCCCAAATACTATAGTACCATAAAGCATCATCAAGTTTCCTTGACCAAGAAGTCAGGTTTGCATTGACGGTCTGAGATAGAATACTTTTGATCTCCCTATTGGAGACCTCAACATGTCTACTTGCCTTGGGGAGATAGGGAGTTGACACCTTGAGAGAGACACCATACTTGGAGAGTAAAGAGTCAAAGGCTTTGTTGCAAAAAAGAGAACCCACATCAAAAATGTTGGCTTTGGGGTGCCGAACCTTGTGAATATGTTCTTCTTCAAGAATTCCACCAAACTTTGTGCCTCATTGTTAGGCAAAGACACAGCTTCAACCCATTTGAAAACATAATCCACAATAACAAAAATATAGGTCTTCCTACACGAACTCACAAATAGACTCATAAAGTGGACGCCCCATACATCAAAAATATCAATCTCAAGGGTAGTGGTGAAAGGCATCTCATCTTCTTGGAAATCCCACACGCTCTTTGGAAATCAACACACCGCTTAATAAGCTCGCTAGAATATATGTACAAGGTAGGCCAATATAAACCACAACTTAGGATCTTTGTAGCAGTTCTTGCCCCACCATGGTTACCAGCATCGAGATATGAATGACAAGCTTCAAGAATATTCAATTTGTCTTCTTCTGGAACACGTCTTCAGATAACACCATACGTGCAAATTTTTAAAATATATGGATCGTCCCAATAATAATCCAAGCAGCCCCGTTTGAGCTTCTTCCTTTGCTATAAATAGAACTCATTCAGGATAATTCCGCTCAGAAGATAGTTAGACACATCGGCAAACCAGGGCATCCATGTCAAAGACATGGAAATGAGTTTTTCATTCGTAAATGAATCATTAATTTCAAGGCCATCATGGGGTCTCTCCTCCTCTTCCAAATGGGACAAGTGGTTCGCCACTTGATTTTCACTACTTTTTCGATCTACCATTTCAAGATCAAACTCTTACACAAGAAGTAGTCACCTCATTAATCTAGCCTTTGAGTCCTTCTCGCTCATCAAATAATGAAGTGCTAAGTGATCGGTATGAATAATCCCTTTGGTACCCATGAGGTCTGGGTGGAACATTTCCATAGAAAAGACAATCGCTAAGAGTTGTTTCTCGGTCACCATATAGTTGACTTGTTCGTCATTCATAGTGTTACTAACATAGTAGACCAGATGGAATATCTTGTTGATTATTTTCCCCAATACCGCTCCTACCGCCACATCGCTAGGATCACATATGAGCTCAAATAGTAAGCTACAATTTTATGTGGTGATGATGGGAGTGGTAGCCAACCTATGCTCTAGTATCTCAAAAGCCTTCATACAACCATCATTGAACACAAATTTTGCATCATTTCCCAACAACTTGCACAAAGGGTTCACCATCTCTAAAAAATCCTTGATGAACCGATGGTAGAACCCCGCATGACCTAGAAAGCTCCTCAGTCCTTTGACAGAAGTAGGAGGAGGGAGTTTTGATATCACTTCAATTTTTTCTTTATCCACTTCAATACCATTTTTGGACATCTTATGGCCGAGGATAATACCCTCCTCAACCATAAAGTGACAGTTCTCCCAATTAAGCACTAAGTTAGTCTCTTCACAGCGTGCCAAGACTTTATAAAGATGATCTAAACATTCATCAAAATAATCCCCCACAATAAAGAAATCATCCATGAAAACCTTGAGGAAGTCCTCCACCATATCCGTGATTGCGATCATAAACCGGTAAAAAGTAGCTGGTGCATTACATAAACCCAACGACATTCTTGAGAATGCAAATGTGCCATACGGACAAGTTAAAGTGGTCTTATCATAGTCTTCAAGTGATATAATAATCTAGTTATACCCGGATTACCCATCCAAGAAGGAATAATAAGTACGTCACACTAACCTACCCAATAATTAATTAAGAAATGGAAGGGTAAAATGGTCTTTCCGAGTCGCTTTGTTGAGCTGCCTATAATCCATGCATACCCTCCAACCGGTAACAGTTACTGTAGGGATCAAATCATTATTTTCATGTGTAATCATAGTCATGCCCCCCTTTTTTGAGATACATTGTACCGGTGAAGTCCATGAACTATCAGAAATGGGGTAGATAACCCCAACATCCAACAACTTGATGACCTCTTTCTTGACAACCTCTTATATGGCCTCATTCAACCTTCATTGATGTTCCACATAGAGTTTATAATCCTCATCCTATATGATTTATGCATACAAAAGGCGGGGCTTATACCCCGAATATCGTCCAATGTCCAACCTATTGCTTTCTTCCTCCTTTGGAGCACTCCCAAGGGTTGCATTTACATGCACGTTAGTTAAGCATGAGGAAAAAATAACAGGTAAAGTGGAAGAAGGACCTTAGAACTAATACCTGAGGTGTGAAGGAAAAAGCTTCAACTTCAATATGGGAGGCTCCTCAATAGAGAGCTTTTTTCGCGGAGTTTTCTGGTTCTCAAGATCCAAGGAAAGTTTTTGTGGCTCATATGTATATGAACCCATTCCTTGCAAAGCATTGACATATTCCACAAAGCATTCATACTCATTCTCATCATGATTCAATAACAAAACTTCCAATTGTTCTTCAATATTAATCATAGAACTTGTGTCTTCAACAATCACTTCGGTCACAAGATCCACAAACTAACACATTCCGTTGCTATTAAGCTGCCTCATTGACTTGAAAACATGGAACATAATTTTTTCATCGCACCACCCGGAAGGTGAGCTCCCCTGATTCCACATCAACTAAGGTTTCCCCATAGCTAGAAAAGTCTCCCAAGTATGATCAACACCTCATATTCAACCTTACTGTCAAGTACCACATAATCCGCGGGAAGTACGAACTTGTCAACCCGAATTAGCACATCATCAATTATCCCTAATGGCCTCTTCATTGTCCTGTCTGCCATTTGAAACCTTATGGATGTGGGCCTTGGTTTCCCAATTCCAATGTTTTGAACACATATATGGCCTCAAGTTAACACTTCCCCCCTAGTCACATAAAGTTTTGGTGAAATCAGCACTGCTAATAGTGTATGGGATTGTAAATGCACTAGTGTATTCTAACTTTGGATTCATTGAATGCACAATAACACTCACTTGATATGTCATGTTGATTGTTTTATAGTTCATCGGTCTCCTATTTGTTTCCAACTCCTTCATGAACTTGGCATATCCTGACATTTGTTCTAGAGCTTCAACAAAAGGCACATTTACGGAAAAACTTTTCATCATAACAAAAGAAAAATTGAACTGGTTCTCATTGTTTTTTTGCAAGTCTTTGAGGATATGGTAGAGGATTCCTTGGCAAAGGGGCCTTGGCTTTGGGTACTACCATTTCCGGTATGTCTATCACGTGTTCCCTAGATGGGTTCACATCATTTTGTGTCGCCTCCACATTGTCATCAATGTCTATCTTCACTTTATCAATCACATTGTCATCATTCACTTGCACATCATTTCTCGGCTCATCATCATCTTGCACCAACACATCATCACTCACCAACATTCTTAGATTAGAGGTACTAGTAACTCTACCTCTACCACTTCTTGAAATCACTCTCATAGCATGGGTATTTTCCCACCCTACGAGTTCACACCCGTGTTACTTGGTAGTGCCCTTTAGGAAGAGTATTCAAAGATTGAGAAATTTGGCTATATTGAACTTCCAAATTTCAGATAGAAGTTTTTGGGATGCCAATTGGGGATTGGATCCAGTATTTTTCTTCATCATCTGGTCGAACATGAATTCGATCAGTCCTAGCACATTGTTGGAAGAGCTAGGACCTTGTGACGAAAATGGAAGTGGGTTGTTTGGTAGTTGATACATCGGGAACCTTTTAAAGCCTGACCTTCAATTCCCTTGATTTTTATTGTTCCAACACCCCTATTGTTATTGCCTCCTCAATTACTATTATTATTTCCACCCTAATTTCCTTGGTTACCCCAATTTTGATTGTTGTTGTTCCCCCAATTGTTGTGGCTATTGTTGTTGCCACTATTTCAATTTCCTTGTTGACTTTGATTTCCCAATTTCCTTGTGATCTCCATTATTGTTGATTTAGAGCATTGCCCTGTTGTCCTTGGTAATTTTTCACATATTAAACCTCTTCATTTTGGTCATCATATACATCATTTTGATTGTAAGCACAACCACTTTGCTCAAATTGATCTGGATTTCTTTTAACTTGTTGACATTGTTTCCTTCTCTTATCGACCATCATATTCACCTCTTCCATGGCATTCACTTGTTTTGGAACTTGAACTTTTTGCAACCGAGCTTTGGAAAATAGGTTTATGGTAGTAATTAACTCAGCTAATTTTCTGTTATTAATAAAATCTTAACCCTAGGCTACGCCTAGGTCGCCAAAAAAAAAACTCAGCTATAGCTTCGTCGTGGTCATAGAGCTCCTTGTGTAGGTGAATAACATTAGGAACCTTGTGGTACATTAGCTTGACTTTTCTACGCTGAAGAAATATCTGCCATCTCATCAAGTATTTCACATTCTTCGGCATATCGCGTATTAATGTAGTTTCCCCCAGTGAATTGGTTAACAACACATTGGTTTGTAGTGTTGATGCCATGGTAGAATGTTTGTTGGATCATGGATTTGGTCATATCATTATTCCGGTATTCTTTAACAATCATTTGATACCTTTCCCAAATCTCATGAAGTGGTTCATTTGGCTCTTGATTGAAAGATAGGATATCATCTTTTAGCATCGCCATATGTCCCAGAGAAAATAACTTTGCAATGAACTTCTTGACCAACTCATCCCAAGTGGTTACGGAATTGTTGGGCAGTCCAAAGCTTTCCTCCATAGAGAAAATAGGAAAATCCTTAACCTCAATGCATCCTCGGAGACATTACTTTGCTTGCTCCCCAAACACGTATCAACAAAACCTTTGAGATACTTGTAGGCATTTTGGTGTGGAGATCTTATGAAGTAACCCCTTTGTTCAAAGAGTGTGGGAATGGCATTGGTTATTTGAATGTTGCCCGCCCTAATCCAAGGAGAGACTATTTCACTTGCATAGCCTTTTCTGGGCAACACACGGTGTGCTTCCCATGGAGGAATTGGGGGAGGTTTTGAATATTATCACGAGGTGGTCGGCCTCTCCTATGTGCTTGAGTTTCGGGTTGAACCTCATCCACGTGATCATCATCTACCATCTCCCCCAATGGCAAATTCCTTAGGGCATCATCGTTAAGAGACATTTGGTACCTAAGATCAATTCATACAAAAATTTTAAAAATGGAAGAAAAGGAAAACAAAACATACAAACACTTAGATATATAGCTAAAAATGTTTAACTCCTCGGCAACTAAGACAAACATTGATCGGGTCCAAGCCTGCACTACTATTGAGTAGCGAGGAAGGTCGATGTAGTTTTACGCAACTAGGTCAGGATCAAATCCACATGGAGTTAATTTGTTTAAATTTAGATTTATATCCAAGTCTAGATGTGGTTTTGCTCTTAATTATACTTATACAAATGTTTGGTTTATTTTCTACTTCTACTTCTATTCTATAGCATGAAATATCTGAAACTAAGTACAATGTTTTTGTTGTTGATTTTCAAGGGTCAAAAGGGGCTAGGGTAGTGACATCACCTAGGTGGATATCTAACGGGTATCTAAAATCTAGAGCAATGATGTGATGGGCCGTAAAATAGCTATCACACCCAGGTACTCACTCTATACCTCTCGGTAATTTGAGTGATTTTTCCTAATTTGTCTTTTTCAAGTCCAAATGGGTGTTCATGCATTACAAGTGATATTAGCTCAAGTCAAGTATTATTATCTCTAGGTTTAACCCTTTAATTGGGGCTATCAATTTCATGATTTCACTCTAATTCCTTGTTAGCCTAGTTTTCCTAGACTTAGTCCTTCTTTCTCAAGTAGAGAATAAGTCATTAAGGCATGAATCAGTGATCGCAACCACAAATTCCATAGTTCTAGCAAGAACTAGGCTAAATACTACTAACACATACTTATTCAAGCCCAAAAATTCAAGACCCATCAAATACCCAGACTAGGGTTGGGTCACAATACTAGCTATGGGTTTAGATACATGGAAATAGAATAAATAAAAGATGAAATAAAGATAAAATTCATAATGTTAGATTAAAATATAAAAGCCTAATGTTGGAAGATAACTCTAGTACAAAATTTCCGAAAATGAAAATTCCAGTCATCTCGTAGCAAAAACATAACATAACCTAAAAATCTCAAAATATCTATTTATATTAAGCTGAAATTTTCGGACAAACATACTGCAGAGGTTTTGCGGCCGCGTAATTCTCACCGCGACCGCAATCTTGCTTTTGTGGCCATGTAAATCTGACCGTGGTCTGTATTTTTAACTTCTCAATCTGGATTGAGCCTTGTTTTTGCGAGGCGTGTAATTTGCATCGTGGTCACGTAGTGGACTTTCCCGATCGCGTAATTCCGCTCTCCTTGTTTTTTCTTGAAATATAAACTCTCTAAACCTCAGCAACCGCGGTTTGCTTAATTCCAATTGCGACCGCGTAATTCTATCGCTAATTGCTCTCTTTGTTTTTGCTTGAAATATAAACTCTCTGAAATCGGTTATTTGTGATTGCGCCCGTATTGTGGCTTCTGTGGCCGCACTATTTATAAGGTACGTATTTCAGGTCTCCTGTCCTGGTCTTGGTTTTCCAGTTTTGAATACATTATGTGTTGATTATGCCTCATTTAGCTCATTTTTATCAATCCTTGAAGTAAGATTATTACATTAGTTTCCGGGAATACCTTTGGCCCCAAATCGGCTCCCTTCTTCGCATTCGCAACCTGCATGTCGCGTTCGTGTAGGCCGCTCCTGCTTCTCTTCCACATTCGCGAACCCTGTGTCTCATTCTCGATGAAAATAATGTCCAGCAGCACAAATATATTTCTTCGCAAATGCGTGAGACCTTTCGCGTTCACAAAGAACAAAACCAGAAACCGTTACTAGCAGTTGTAAAACAGGGAAAAATGGTCTGAAACTACTCTGAATCACACCCGATTCCCTCAAAACCCAGTCGAATCACACCAATAAGGTCCTAAACACAACACAAACCTGCTCGAGGCCTCAAACTACACAAAACCATATCAAAATTACGAATCGATGATTGAAACCTTCTTTCAATTTTCAAACATTCAAACTTCATCAAACGCGTCCGAATCACACTTAAACATCCTGGAATGATGTTAAATTTTGTGTGCTAGTCAGAAATAACGATACAAACCTATCCCAAGGCATTGAACCTCAATCAGATGTCGATAATATAAAAATCCACTTCGATCCAAACTTATGAAATTCTAAACTCTCAAATGCAAACATTTCATAATAAGCACTAAAATGCCCCGGACCACCCGATACTCAACCCAAGCACACACCCAAACCTGGAATCATCATACAAACCTATTGGAACCTTCAAATTTTAATTCTGAGATCATTTACTCAAAAGTCAAATCTTAGTCAATTCTTATAATTTAAGCTTCGTTATTTAGAATTTTCCATCTGAATCAACTACGAACTTTCTAAAATTCAATTCTGACAACACATACAAGTCATTATTTATGAAATGAAGCTACTCAAGCCATCAAGCCATAGAATGATATGCGGAAGCTCAAAATGACCGGTCGGGTAGTTACACGCTATTGATACAAAGTCTATTTGAAGGATACTTGATACAAAATAATCGGATATCCAACCAATTTTAAAAGAAAATGGAAGCCACATTTTGGTTGAAACAAGACTTATGCTAATATTTACAAGTTTAGATGATAATGCTGGAACACTTGTCAACCACAAGGTCACTATCTCACTAATGATCATTATAAACAATTGGTAGGACTTCTAAACAAGCGTGCAAGAAGTGAATGCTCTGGTACCATGTTAACTAAGCTAAATCAAACAATATATTGATCAACATTAGAGGTCTCAAATTTTTTCCATGCAATGTATAAACCAAAACAATCGATAACTATGAAGAAGTAGAGAGAAGATTTAAACAAAAAGTGACAATATTATCATTAATTAGTCAAATTCAATTTGTCCATCCTTATATACCTCACTATGAACTAGCAACCTTGTAACTAACTACTCACAAACTAATTCCCTCCAGTTTCTACTTATTGCAAATTGTTCCATCATAACTCTTTTGTGTTATTGTGTTAGCTATCACAATACTTCCCCTCAAGATGGACGGTGTAGGACATTCAAAAAGAACTAAACACTCTAGCTTGGACAACAGTAGTTCATGTTGAGTTGTTCCAAGACCTTTTGTCATCAAGTCTACGAGTTGTTGCTTTGTAGATATGTAGACTGTCATGATTAGACCTTATTTGATTCTTTCATTTACAAAATGTCTCTATATGTTTGGTTCTTCAATGGAAAATTGGATTAGCTGCATTTGTAGAGCTACTTTGCTATCACGGGATAGATACACTAGTTTCTCTACTTTGTTGTTAGGTATGCTGCCTAATCTGAGTCATAATAGGATGCGAGAGTAGTGTTTGTTTGATGCTCAACAAGATCCATAGTCCAGTACTTCCTTTGATATACCTGTCGACCCTCAATGCTGATTCTATATGAGACTCTTTAAGAAGCTGAATGAACTTACTCAACGTCTGGAGCGCAAAGAATATATCAAGCATTGTGATTATTAGATATAATGGCTCGCCAATTAGTTTCAGATATTTACTGATAGTTTTCACCTGTGCATCTTCAGCATTTCCAACATGCTTATTGTAATGACTAGTCAGTCTTCTTGAGAATTAATGCCATGATTCTATATTAACTGCTTCCTTTTATCTATTTCTGCTATTGTGAGCTATCAAGATAATTCACTTTACGTTTTGGAGTATTTTGGGACACTTAGTCCCTAAATGAGACCTTAAGTCCAAAATCTGGACCGTAATCGGGGGAGTCTGAACACGAATCTAGAATGGAGTTCTATCAATTCTATTAGCTCTGTTAGGTGATTTTGGGCTTAGTCTCGTGTCTGAATGGTGTTTTGGAGCTTCGTAGCTCATTTAGGCTTAAAATGACGAAAGTCAAATTTTTAGAGTTTTGGGCCGGTAGTGGAATTTTTGATATCGAGGTCGAAATCTGACTGCAGAAATTAGAGTTGACCCATAATGTTTAATATGACTTGTTTTAAAATTTAGGGTTGAAATAACGTTGTTTGGTTTGTTTCGATCAGTTGTTGAATTTAGAAGTTTCAAGTTTATTAAGATTGGATTGGAGTGTGATTTGTGTTTTTAGAATTGTTGGATGTGATTTGAGGGATCGACTAAGTTTGTATAATGTTTTAGGATTGGTTGGTATGTTTGGTTGAGGTCCTGGGGGCCTTAAGTCTATCTCAGGTGCTTAACAAATTGGTTTGTGACATAAGCAAATGGATGAAGTTGTTGCACCTAGTATAATTGCACCTGTGCACTTTAGGCCATAGGTGCGATGCTGCAGAAGCGACATTGAGCCGCAAATACAATTTTGGGTCGGCCTAGCTTGGACCATAGAAGTGGTCAAAGTTCACAGTGGCGAACTTGCATGAGCAGAGAAAGGACGCAGAAGCGGCCCTTGACCGCAGAAGCGATTCTTGAGGACTTAAGTTAAGTCCAAACCTGTAATGGTTATTCCGTGGGTTTAGGACCGCAGATGCGGTGGACCCCTCATATAAGCAAAAATCATTGGGCAGAAAAGGTGATTTTTTTAATTTGGAATTTGATGGTTTGAAATTCATATTACAAAGTTTAATTTGGAATTCGATGGAAGGAAATATTTTTGAGAGTTATCCAGAGGGAATCATTGGATTTGGGCCATTCAGATTTAGATACTCGTGGCAAGAGTGTGATTTCATATTGATTTGAGCTTGGTTCGAGGTTAGTGGCTTCCCTAACCTTGTATAGGGGAAATACCCCTAGGATTTTGTATTGATTTATATATGAGCACTGTATACGTGAGGTGACGAGTGCACACACGGGCTATTTGTTAAAAACTCCGTTTTCATTAAAGTAAGATATCTATTTTCCTTAAATTTAGCTACACTGGCCTATGTAATTATCATGTTTAGTTTAGAAAAGCATGCCTTTGTGATTTAAATGCTTTAACTACCTATCTAAACTCTATGTAGCATGTTCAGTGAAATTTGTTGTTCTTCCTTGACTCAGACTTAACTAAATTGTGTTTTTCTTGATGTAACTATTATCTTTGTTAGTTGCGCCATATATTTTCTTTGGGACTACAGAACGGTATTCCACTAGATCCCTTGTATATTTACTTTGGGACTACGTAATGGTATTTCGGTAGATCCTCCCTATATAATTACTTTGGGAGTACGAGACAGTATCCCGGTAGATCCCCTTGCACATTTACATTTGGTACTATGGAATGGTATTTTGGTATATCCCCCATGCATATTTATGTTTAGGACTACGGGACAGTATCCTGGATGATCCCTTGTTGTTATCTTTGTGTACCGAGTCGTTGTTTTTCGGTGATTCGTTCTCGATCGAAGTTAGGCTTGGCACTTATTGGGTATTATTCTGGCATACTCATGCCCTTTGTTGCATATATTTTTTTCGTGTGCAAATCTAGGTACCTCACATCAATTGCATTACCAGTAAGGCGAGATGAGTGTAGAGACTTCGAGGTATATCTGCCGCGTCCGCTGACGTGGGAGTCCCTATTTACTCTCCCTCAAGATAAAGACTTCTTGTACTATACTCTAGAGTATGGGAGTACCTTGTCTTTATTTAGCTTGTGACATATGACATTTCCGGTTTTGTGAGAGTTATATACTGTTCGGAAGTGATTAGTGTATATGCCTAGTGGCATCGCATTTCCTTGCATAAAAATTTTCTTGTTAGTTGATAGTTGTCTTGTTTTGTTTCTTTATCAGCAAAATGTTAGGCTTATCTAGTCATAGAGACTAGGTGCCATCACGATGGTTCACATAAGGAGAACTAGGGTCTTGAAAAGTTATTATCAGAGCTCTAGGTTCATAAGAGTCGTGAGTCAGAAGCTGGTTTATTAGAGTCTCACGGATCAATAAAAAGACATTTGTTCTTATCATTAGGAGGCCATGGAACTGCTAGGAAAATTACACTTCATTTGATTTATTGTCGTGGGAGATTACTAACTTAAAAATTATAATCATATGTCTTCTATTCTCTCATAGTGGAGAGGACACGTGCTACCGGAGATGACCAGATACCCGTGCCCTCTGCTAGAGCCTCTACAGGTTGGACATGGATAGGGACCAAAGACACGTATGTAGTGTAGCTAGACCATCCAGGAGAAATGCGATAGAGGAGCCACTAGTAGCTCTAGCTAGAGTACATGCACCTTATACACCTACTACTGCTTCCTAGTATGTCGACATTTAGTGCTATCATAGATGTCGTCGACGAACATTTTATATCGGTTCCAGTAAATTTTCATAAAGACATAACATGGAGATCTCTTTATTCATATATTCAGGTACCTGAATCTCTCATGAGATTTTATGAAGTGTTATGTCATGTGATCTTCTAGATCACTTGCCTCCCCATTATGATCACTTTGATCATTTGCTCATCTTCTTTATTAAGAAGTTATTTTGAAACCGATTTGTCTATACGCTTTAAGCGTATCAAAGACTTTGTCCTTCTGGGACTTAATATGAGCATTTCCAGCGAGAATATAGTTACTTTCTTTGGGTCAGCAAATGCGTATGGCATGTTTTTGCAATATGTTGCAATTGAATTATCTTTTTATGAATTTCAAGTTCATATTATGATATTCGAGGACCTATATATACAAATGATAATTCGTTCCATGTAACTTTTCTCAAGTGTTTATCATGTCTCCCCCTCATGTTAGAAAAACTAACTTGTTTCCTCAACTCTGGGAAATCATCTTTGTGCATTATCATGTTAATATACACTGCACATCAACAATAATAAGATGAAATTATTTGGTTCCTGACCCTGAACCACTTTGTGAGGGGAGAATATAATATACTCTCGTGTATAACGTATATCAAATTGATGTAGATAACTTTGTTCTCATAAGCAATAATTTAGCTATTAAGTGGAGGCACTCAATAAATTATTTTGCTAAACCAACTATGATGTAAACCACCTTATCAAGATGAACTATCTTGAATAGAAAATCTTGAAATTATGCTCGAAATTAGATTACTGAGCAAGTTACCTCGCAAGCACCGGCCAGGTTGCAGGTTAATAATAATCGCACATGTAACCATATCATAGATGCATCATATGTGGTATACATGGCAGACGAATGGGCCCATATTCGCCTTTGATATTTCCAGAATTTATGGGATTCAACCCCAACTTTAGTTGGTCAATTAATTAATGAGAACAAGTAATATAAGAGAATCCGTAAAGAACATTCTAGTTCTTTAATATTTGCCCATGTGAATTCTCTATTCCTGCACATCATACTTAAAATGATATGGCTAACCCGAATGCCAACTGAATAAATTATCAATTTTGATAAACTTCAAATACATCATGACATGTGCAATTATCAATAAACTTCAAGTTTATTATGATATGGGTTTTTATATCAATAAACGTCCACTTTATTGTGGTATTCTTGTGTAGTACAAACTGGAGAATAAAGCGGGTAATTTTTCACATACAGATTATCCCGCTACAAGTTGTAGTAATAGAAGATATCAAATCTTTCCTTTATTTATAGTCTCAATATAATCAATCGTTTTCGCATATACTTTGGAAACTGAATAAGTTTCTTTGAGACTTACTACAACACAATACCTTATTGGTAATCAATTGTGTTTCTCAAACATAGTAATAATTGGCTCTTCTAGAGCTCTCAATTAATTTTGTACTACCACAGATTCATCAACATCCATGTGGTGAATATCTCTTTTAAAGAGAAAGTTATACCATTATGGTCATGTCAAAATTATATGCAAGATATGTTTCTTGCATTATTATTGTCATTTGATAATCACATTGACAAATTATTTTGGCGTACAATAGGTACGTGACCAATGACTATTCATGCCATAACAATGACATTATTTTCATATATCATCTCAAACCTCCCTCTAGGGGTGAGTGTGGTATATTCAATACCAATTGCATGTTCATATTCTTCCAATAATGAATATGTATTCGTGAATCAGATGTTGTCACATTCACTGCGGGGATATGTGATTTTGTTATCCTTTTCAAATCTGTAAATGCGTCTGGCATTCGATTTGCTATTCTTTGCAAATGGATAATATTTTGCACCTATTTTTCACAAATAGAGGTATGTGGATCAAGATGACATAATGATGCATTTTTTCCACAAAATTTCCTGTTTGGTTTCACCAACTTCTCCCCCTAATATTGGGAAAAGTGTCTCATCGAATTGACAGTCTGCAAATCGTGCAGTGAACAAATCCCCTGTCAATGTTTCGAGGTAGCGAATAATGGAGGGCGATTCAAACTCAACATATATTCCTAACCTTCTTTGCAGACCCATTTTGGTGCAATATGGCGGTGCTACAGGCACATATACTGCACATCAAAAAATTCTTAAGTGGGATATATTAGGTTCATGACCCAAAACTCATTGCAACGGGGAATATTTGTGATAATTCGTCGTTCTGAGACGAACTAGCGTTGCTGCATGCAAAATGGCGTGACCCCAAACCGAAGTGGGCAGCCTCGTTTTCATGAGTAAATGAGGAATTCAAGATTATTCTCATCTATTGTCTCAATATGATATCCATTTTGAATGATATCTTTAAAACTCAACAAGTTCCTTTTAGACTTGGAGGAGAACATTGCATTCTCTAAAATGTTGTTCCTTTAGGCAGAGTTATAGTTGCTCTTCCGGAGCCTTTAATCAATTTACTACTACCAGAAATTGTAGTAACATCTGCCTTACACATACTTAAATGAGAGTAATATTTCTTCTCTTTGAATATCGTATGTGTGGTACATGAATAATTTAATCAAAAGAGATATACGAACATGAGAATAAACAAATTTAATCCGTTTATTTCATATTTAAACAATATTTTCAAAATCTGCTGAGGTTATTCGACTAACTTAGTTGATAGTCGACTATCTTGGGAAGCAGTCATCAGGTTAGTCGACTATCTAAATCAGATAGTCGACTATCTTGCCTTGCGTAAAAGTCCAGTTTTAATGCGAAATATTAGTTAGTCGAATAACTAATTAGTTATTCGACTAACTTAGTAAACAGTCATCAGGTTAGTCGACTAACTAAAAACTGGTTAGTCGACTAAATTAGCTTGCGAAAAATCCAGTTTTTAATACGAAATATTAGATAGTCGACTAACTTATTAGTTAATCGACTAACTTTACTGGGAAGTAAAAATGTCTTTGAAATTTAAGCATATTGAAAGATTCTAAAGAGCTAATACTAACATTATATCATAAATTAACTAATACGAGCTGATACTGATGACTATTAGTTTATTCACTAACTAATACAAATAAGTAAAATAAAATCAAAAAAATTCCATCTTCCTTCATCACAAATCCATCACCAATTAAGTGGTCTATTTTCCCCTCAGGGTGCTCAAAGAAGTCTGCCACATCCAAGTGGGTGATGTCAAAGTTGTCGTCAGAGACAGAATTGGTTTCAGGGCATTTATCCTTTAGAGATGCTTGATAAAGCTCAACCAAATGTCTTGGTACACGGCAAATTTTCGCCCAGTGCCCTTTTCCACCGCAACGATAATATATAGTTTATGAACTATTTTCTTTTGGATTCTCATCATATCGTGCTTGTGGCAGAGTGACCAACTTCAGGTTGTCATATCTCTCCTTTAAGCCATTCCACAAGGTAGGTGGATTTTTAACTGTGATATATTCAATTTTCAAACCTTCATCAAGGTGATGGCGCAAGAAAATCAAGGCCTTAGCACAGTTTCAAACCTTCATCAAGGTGATGGCGCAAGAAAATCAAGGCCTTAGCACATTTTCAAACCTTCATCAAGGTATGGCGTAAGAAAATCAGCCTTAGCACAGTTTCAAACCTTCATCAAGGTGATGGCGTAAGAAAATCAAGGCCTTAGCATAGTCTTGGGTGGATGCATTATTTCCGTCTTTAATGGCGTCTCCAAGACCCATTGCATCCAAATGGATTTCAGCATCCATCACCCATGTCATATAGTTCTTGCCCGAAATTTCAAGGGCAACGAACTTTCTTTTCATAATGTCAGACATAAAACAAAATTACATCAAGAGCGTGTCCCTACTTACGGGCTTTATTACAATTATCACATTCACTTCAGGGAATGGATCATAATCATCTGTATGTGCTATATACAATCTCATGTCAAATATTACTTTCATAAAGTGAAAGATTATTTTGAGAATCTTTATTATTCTCATTATCACAATGATGACGATTATAATTCCGTCTATTTCCACGTCCACATCCATTGATACCTTCACGGTAATAATTTTGTCTTCTTTCAGACTTATCACATACTGCTATCACATTCTCTAAAGGGAATGAGAATGAAGCAAATTCAATGGGACGGATTTTCAATTCTTTGCCCTCAATCATACATGAATTTAATCATGGCAAGACATAGAAATTTTACCATTTCACGTGTTTATAATTTCTTACAAACTCCATTAGAGTTATAATCAAACTTTGTTGTCTATGTTTGTATATGAAATCAAATTGTAGAATTTCAAGAATTTGAAAGGGAAAAGTAAATTACTTACCTTTAAGGTATACCAATAAATGTTGTGATATCAAATATACCTCTTTGAGTTTCCATCCCGTTGGATTACTTTATGATGATACCATCTCTTCTATTTTTTCGTATAGAAATTCTGGAAGAAGGAAAAAATCAAATTCAATTGGTTAGAGACTCGTGCTGATAACGTGTTATGAAATAATATAAGAACAAGAACAATAATACAAGAACAAGAACAATAGAGAGAACGCAGAGAGAGGAGTATTCTTATTGATACTTTTGGGATGATTTACAATGGGGTAAGACCCCTTTATTTATAGGAAGAGAAAAGACTTAGCCTCAAAGTAAAACTCTTCTATAAGATAGACATTCACTCTAATTAGAGTTCTATTCTCAACATTATGAAAATTTTCAGCAATTAGGAGATAAATCGTACTTTTCTTTAAGAGTAAAAAGTGGACTTGAAGAGATAGTTATTTAGTGGAGTTGCTCTACTTAGAGTCGAAAATCGAAGAGTCCTTCGTGGTTTAAATTCGCGGGTTCAACTCAGCAGATTGTAGATATTTTTTGTTGTGAAATCTTATAAAAGCTAACACTCAATTTCTTTGGTTAATTTAATATAATATATAACTGGATGTATGATGTTAGTTTATTTAAATTTAGTTATTCTTTTGCTTTCTTTTGTATTTTAGATGGCATCGGTTTCTTCTTGTTATTTATCCATGTATATGTATGTTTGGAATTAAAAAAATCGGACTAATCTGAAATTGTTCTTCACTTTTAATCTTAGTTTTAATCTACTCGTTTCCATAATTTCACGTTCAATTCCCGTGGCATGTTGATCGAGTTAGCGTAATATTTTTTTTTTTGGGATTTGGAGTGTGCTTCCCTTGAGATAATTTGCATAAACTTGGTCAATCAGAATCTTATTCCTCTCGTAAATATAATTTCATTAGTTTGTCAGATTATTTATCGAGATTACTTTATAGCAATGTTAGCAATTTTAATTCATTTTTGAGATATAAATATTATTTATTTCACCATAATAAAATAGTTAAAGAATCCCATAAGTTTTATTTATTTATTTATTTCATTCTAAGAAACTCTACTATGTTGTTTCCTCAGCCTCCATCATTAGAAAATTTTGTTAATATAGTATATAGGTATGATTTTGGCTTTTTTCTAACAATAGGCAAGACTGCAGAATTAATTTATCGAAATTTTCATGGCTTCTTTCAAAGCTTTAATTAACCTTTTGGTTTTAATAATACTTAAAAATATATATTTTTAGTTCGAATATTTTTCTTGCATTGCTGATGACGTTGCATTACTGAGAAGTTATTAGTAGTTAGGTTGTATGGACTTAAATTAATAAACTAAATAGTGGGTAAAAAAAACTACACTGAAAGTTAATGAAGCTATAAAGCTGACTATTTTTTTATTTTGTAAAATAAATATTATACATTAATTCCAAAAATATTAAACCAAATTATAAGAATATACAATTTTTAAATATCTTGAATATTAAAGAGATAAAAATAATTAAATATTCTAAATATGCTCTTAGCTCATGTGTTCATATCCAAACCTTGGATTGATATGCTTAAATAATAAAAGGATCATGTGCGCATTTCGCGTCTTGATATCTTTTTAATTTAAAATAATTATGTTATAACCATGTGTACATTCTGTACCTTAGTTTAATATTTAATTTCAAGGAAGTACCTTGTGTGCATATCCCATTTTGGTCAAAATAATTAATAAAAATATGATAAATTAAGTGAACTGTAATAAATGAGCCATAATCAATAAAATACAAGAATAGCTAAAAATTTTGATTTAAGCCTCACATTAATCAATAGAAGCGACCGTGCTAGAACCACGGGACTCGAGGGGTGCCTTATACCTTCACCCTGGTCAACCGAATTCCTTACTGAGTCTTCTATTTTCGTGGACCATAAATTAAGAGTCAAACCTTTCTTTTGAAAAGGTCCAAATAAAAGGTGACTTGGAACATCAAAAATCAATTCCAAGTGGCGACTCTAAATAGTAAATAATCCCTTTTCAAAACATCACTTTAATTGGAAAAACTCCTCTAACTCAACCTTGTAATAGGATTGTGCGAAAAAAAAGAGGTGTGACAGCCGTGGCGACTCTGCTGGGGAAAATTAATAAGAATTTAAGCTTTGTATATTGATTCTTGTTTGGCTTTTATCATGTTTTGGACATTATTGTGTTTGGAAGCCTAATGTACTCTTCGTCGGTGGTTTACCGCTTTAATATTTATTAGAACTGTGATATAAATTGTACCCTCTCTTGCACCCATCTGAGTCTTCTGATAGGTAGTTATGTTGTGTTTGCCTACCAGCATCACAAAACTTCTATTAAAGCCAGTTAGCCTACTAGCTTCTGGTGAAGGATTTAGTCACACATGTTTAGGCGGGAGAGCCGTTAGCTAGCCAGTTCTGTTCTACTACTGGTGACGCTTGACGCTCCTCGGCTCAGGTTGTCCACCCGGGTAAGCCAGGTCTATGTACCATCTCCCTTAGGATTTGTAAACTTAGAAGAACAAGCCACAAGCAATGAATATCCCTAGTAGGTTACGCTTTATTTGCATCATGTGCATTGAACTTAGCGGATCTCGGCACAGGGGTCGGGCCCGTCTAGTACATGTACCAATTTTTCGGACCAACATGTTCGTATTTATGTGCTACAGGTAACGTTATTTGATATGCGTCACTCAAATGTTGACTGGCTTTAGGATAGAATTAAACAAGGATAAAGAAAGAGGAAATCTCCAAGTTTTCATAACATACCATTTGTTTTAATAAAATTTTGAAAGGTTTTGGTATATAAACTAACAACTTTCAAATTAGTTTTATTTTTTAGTTATTTTAACCGAACTACGCTGGTTTGATTCTCATCGGATGTAAGATACGTAGGCAACCTTCATCAGGTTCAACCCCATTTTAAATAAACATAAAAAAGGAGTAAAAAAAAAGGTTTTTATGGACTATTAGTTATTATTATTATTTTTCTCAAATAATGATAATATAGTCACTTTGTCAAGTTTTTAACCAGTTTTGCCATTGTATCCAGTCCTTTTGTCGAAATAGCCTTGAAACCTGCATAAAAATGTGAAATAGGAGGCTAGTTTTATTTTTATTTATTTGTTTTTACAAAAACAAAAAAAATATTATTTGGGCCTTCTGTTTTTTAATGACTATTACTAATTTAATTTTTTTTAGTCCCAAAATTTTATTTTTATTTATTTATTTCTTTCAATCACGAGAAATCGGAATTTTTGTGTCAATAGTATATTTAACTAAAACCTAACCTCGTGTCTAGATAAACAGGTGCGCCATGAGTGGGGAAAGAGGAAAGTTTGAAAAGAGGCCTAGGTCAGAAGGGATACCGGATTTTCTCATTGTTCATCAGATACCTTAATTATTGTGGGATTGGTGGAAAGATTTTAAGGAATATGAGCGAAACTAGATAAAGAAATACTTAGGACATTTGGTTCACATGATGACGGTCAAGCCTATGAGGGATGTGATCGAAGCTTTGATTCTGCATTGAGATCCTGAAAATAATGTGTTCCATTTTACTGACTGTGAGATGACTCCTACCTTGGAGGAAATTGCCCATTTCCATGGGTGGGGCCATAATCTTTGCCGCCAGATACCCATAGTGCCAAAAAATGTGAATGAGGGTAAGTCTAATGCTCTTGAACATAAACTATGGACAATATGAAGGATTAGGAGGCAATTGGGTTAAGTTGGGATTTCTGTTTCATTTGAATGGCCTCGAATGCAATTTCGAAAGGAATGTGGGAAAATGTAAATCAAAGAAAGACAAGGAAACATGGAAGATACACAAAAGGTTTGCATTTATGGTTGCTTTTTTGGGGCGTGTAGTTTTTTCGAAAAGGGAATGACGCATTGACATCCGGTTTGCAGGTTAGTTGAGGCGCTGACTTCAAATGGGGATTAATATACTTTGGTCCCTATGATTCTTGTTTCCATTTTTCGTGCTTTAACTGGATGTAAATTGGGTGCATGAAACTTTGATGGCTGTAACATTTTTCTACAAATATGGTTTTTGGAGCATTTTTATTGTCATCCTACGATCTCTAATTTTAGTGAGCTCTGGCCCAGTCACCCTTTTGATCACTAGAAAAGAATTGACAAATGTGACTTACCTGAAGGGATTAACGCCTGGAAAGAACTACTTCTTACTTTATCTGCCAAACAAATCACATGGAATTACGATTAGTTTTCCTGGAAAGAGGTCATTTGTGAATCTGCATACCATTCTTATTTTGTACTTATACTTTTGGATGGTGTTCAACCTTATGTTCCACTTCGGGTAATGCTCCAGCTTGCACGACGATAGGAGGTTCCACCAATATGAGATATGAGCAAGTTCTGCTATGATTTTGGTAAAGATCAACCTCATGACGAAGGAGAAATTATGAAAATTTGGTATGCAAGTAAAGTTTTGGAGTTCAATGAGATGGTAGAGGACCGAGATTGTGGAGAGGTGATACCTGAATATATTACTTGGTTTCATGATCCTTCGTCGTTAAGAGATAAGCCTGAGGGGCCGAACAGGAGGAGAAATGATGAAAGAACTATAGAAAAGCTTAAAGAGGAATTGGAGCATGCTCACATGATTATAGCTAAACAACAAGCCCAGCATCAGGCTGGAGTCGCTCATATTCATTTAAACATTGAGAAAGATTATCAATCTACTCTGCGGGTCATGGATAAAGATTTAAATCATGCTAAAAATGAGTCAGCCCGCTTAGAAGAAGAATTGGAAAACACGATTGGTTTAGTCAGAAGAGTGGAGGCGAACAAAAATGCTGAAATACATAAGTTGCAAGAAGACTTGAGTATCATTGAAGAAGATGCGCACCAGCAACAACTGGAATTTGATCAACAGAAAGAGTAGTTTGAAACAGAAAGGGCCTACTGGATACACTCAAAGAGTCAGCTTTATGCACAATTAGAAGAAATAAAAAGGTAGAAGAGGGGTCATCAGCACATAGATTTTGATGAAGAGCGGCGCCAGTGGATGATTGAGAGAGGTGTGTTAAACCGTCGCATTGAAGAATATGAGGGACGTGAGGCTAAGATAGGTCACTCCCTCGACACTACCCAGATGTGGTTGCAAAATAATTGTAACATGAGTATGGGCAAGCTAGAGAGCAGGTACTTCGATTGGCAGAAAAAACAGCATATGTTCATGATGATCATCGTCGTCTAAACTATGAGGAAGTTGGTAAACAAGCACGTGTCGTCGCTCCATAGTTGCCGACGGTGTTTAAGAATTTGTACGAGACTTTAGGGGGACAAGGGAGGCCAAGAGATGAAGACAATTGAGTGCAAATGTGCAAATGTGATCAGGGTCGTCCGATATACTACATGGTTAGCAAATGTTGTGCCAGTGCCAAAGAAGGATGGGAAAATTAGAGTTTGTGTTGACTATAGGGATTTAAACAAAGCAAGTCCAAAAAACAACTTTCCCTTACCCAACATTCATATCCTTGTTGACAATTGTGCTAAACATGAGATCCAATCTTTCGTGGATTGTTATGCCGGGTATCACCAATTTCTGATGGATGAAGAAGATGCAAAAAATACCGCCTTCACCACTCCATGGGGAACCTATTGTTATAGGGTCGTGCCATTTGATTTGAAGAATGCAGGAGAAACTTACATGAGGGCCATGACTAGCATATTCCATGAAATGATCCACAAAGAGATTGAGGTGTATATTGATGACATGATCATTAAGTCGAGAACACGAGATGATCATGTGCAAGACTTGAAAAAGTTCTTTGAAAGGCTACGAAGGTACAATCTCAAACGCATTCCAGCCAAATGTGCATTTGGAGTTTCTTCTGGGAAGCTTTTGGGTTTTATAGTTAGTCAAAGAGGCATTGAGTTAGATCCCTCCAAGATAAAGACCATTCGAGAGCTGCCTCCCCGAAGAATAAAAAGAAGTCATGAGTTTGGTCGGGAGGTTGAACTACATCAGCAGGTTCATTGCACAACATACAACCACATGCGAGCCAATTTTCAAGTTGTTTAAAAAGAACATTGCTATCAAGTGGATAGATGAGTGCCAAGAAGCTTTTGATAATATCAAGGAATATTTGTCAAGTCCTATTGTTTTGGTCTTGCCATAACCCGGTAGGCCTATATTTTTATATCTGTCAATAACATATGGTTCTTTTGGTTGTGTTCTTGGTCAACATGATGCCACAGGGAAAAAGGAACAAGCAATATATTATTTGAGCAAAAGGTTTACCACTTATGAGGCCAAATACACCATTTTAGAAAGGACATGTTGTGCCTTAACCTGGGTCGCTCAAAATCTTAGGCATTATCTTTTGGCCTATACGACTTACCTCATATCCCGAATGGATCCCTTGAAGTACATCTTTCAGAATCCAATGCCAATTGGCACATTGGCAAAATGGCAAATCTTGCTCACAGAGTTTGATATTGTTTATGTCACTCACACTGCCATGAAGGCACAAGCTTTGGCTGATCATCTGGCAGAAAACCCGGTAGATTGTGAGTATGAATCTTTGAACACATACTTCCCAGATGAAGAGGTTAATTTAGTTGAAGAAGAAGTCCAAGAGGACAGTCAAGATTGGAAACTATACTTTGATGGGGCTGTCAACATCAAAAGCTTAGGGATTGGGGCAATTCTTGTATCACCCACTGGGTAACATTACCCTACCACAGCACGACTGCGCTTCTTCTATACAAACAACACGACAGAATATGAAGCTTGCATCATGGGTTTGAACATGGCAATAAACTACATGTGCGTCAACTGTTGGTATGGGAGATTTAGATTTGCTTATTCGGCAGGCTCAAGGTGATTGGGAGACTCGAGACATCAAGCTCATTCCATATAAACAATGTGTGGAAGATCTTAGCAAGAGATTCAAGTCCATCGAGTTCAGATACATTCCCAGGTTTCACAATGAATTAGCTGATGCCTTATCCACCTTGGCCTCAATGCTTCCATATCCGTGTAATACTCACATTGACCCATTGGAAATTCAAATTCGGGATCAACATGGTTATTGTAATACAATTGAAGATGAACTTGATGGTGAACCATGGTATTGTGATATTAAATAGTTTTTGAAAAGAGGAGAATATCCGGATCATGCTAATAGGGATCAAAAGAGAACTATTAGGCGACTCTCTAATGGTTTCTTTTTGAGTGGGGAAATCCTATATAAAAGAACCCCGAATTTAAATTTATTTAGATGCGTGGATGCCAAAGAAGCTGAAATGATTATAAACGAGGTGCATTCGAAAGTTTGTGGTCCGTAGATGAACGGATATGTTCTAGCAAAGAAGATTTTTCGGGCAGAATATTATTGGCTTACTATGGAGCGAGATTGCTTTCATTTTGTTCGCAAGTGCCATGAGTGTCAGATTTACAGTGATTTGATTCACTCGCCTCCGTCAGAGCTGTATCTTATGTCAGCTCCTTGGCTTTTTGTTTCTTGGGGAATGGATGTCATTGGCCCAATCGAGCCAAAAGCTTCAAATGGGCACAGATTTATCTTGGTTGCAATTGATTACTTCACCAAATAGTTGGAAGCTATTACGTTAAAAGCAGTTACCAAGAGAGCAGTAGTATACTTCGTTCACTCCAACATCATATGTCGTTTCGGCATTCCAAAAACCATTATTACAGATAATGCTACTAATTTGAATAGTCATCTGATGAAGGAGGTACGTGAACAATTCAAAATTGAGCATCGCCATTCTACTCCTTACCGACCCAAAGCTAATGGAGCTATTGAAGATGCAAATAAGAACATCAATAAGATTCTTAGGAAGATGGACCATGTGTCTAGACATTGGCACGAGAAATTGCCTTTTGCTCTATTGGGATACCGGGAAACTGTCCGTACATCAAATGCTGCAACACCCTACTTGTTAGTTTATGGCACTGAAGCGGTCATACCTGCTGAAGTTGAGATTCTCTCTCTCCAGATAATTGTTAAAGCTGGGATTAAAGACACTAAATGGGTGAAGTCACGATTGGAACAGTTGAGTTTGATTGATGAAAAGTGTTTGGCGGCAGTTTGTTTTCGACAGTTATACTAACAAAGAATGGCACACGCTTACAATAAGAAAGTGCGCCCAAGAAGATTTGAGGTAGTACAACTCGTTTTGAAACACATCTTTCCACAACAGGAAGAAGCAAAAGGAAAGTTCGCCCCGAATTGGCAAGGTCCTTACCTCATCAAGAAAGTATTGTCGAAAGGAGCTCTACACTTGCCAGATATGGAAGGAAAGGTGATAGACATATCCGTCAATGCAGATTCAGTCAATAGATACAATGTTTGACATGCTTCTATTAAGGCATTTGGTTTATGCTTAGCATTCAGGTTGGGAAGACGAAATGTTATCATTCTCGCTACCCAAACGCTGGTCAACCCTAGTTAGCCCTTTGAAGCCTTGTTTATATTTCTTTGTTTTTACCCTCTTTTGGAACCAATGTACTTAAAGAAAAGTCATCATCAAAACAAGTTCATGCCATCCTGAACTACGTTCGACTTGATTCTGAAAGGATACGTAGGCAAGCTCTCTCTGAGGTTCAATCACACCAATCAAAAATCCAATTTTCCCCAATATTCAAAAAACTAGGGCATGTTTTTATTTTATTTTCGATGGTTGTTCCATCAAATGGTTCCAAAAGTTGTAATTCAGTTGAGTAATTTTTTTACCTTTCCTTTTTAAGACCTTTTGATCAGCTTTTAAGAATGCTAAGCCAGTACACTGCGGGTGATGCTTCAACCATTGCAAAGAGAGAAGAACAAATGAGAGTCTTATTGGTGAAAACACTCAGGGTCACTATAAGGCGAGAAAAATAAACGAGAGAGTCTTATTGGTGAAAATCCCCACGAGCACTATAAGGCGATGGTGAGTTGAGAAAAAGGCAAATGAGAGAGGTCAATTGGTGAAAACCTACAAAGGGCATCGTTCATCGATTTTAGGTCTTATTATATCCCGGCACAAGCATGGTTAAAGAACTCAGTTTCAAAGAGAAGTTTACAATAAATTTTGAGAATTAGATGGTTTAGACAGATTGGGCATCCATTCCAAAGTGCATGACATGTTCATTGAAGTTAGCATATTTCTCCACATATGTCCTTTCATATTCTTCCCCTGAAAGGGACACTTCTCGATTAAGTTGTAACGCTTATTAGTTCACCTAATTTTTTCTCTTTTTTCCTCTTCTTTTGTACTATTATTTTTAAGTCCCTTTCAGGTTAATTTTGTCAAAGCAAAGCAAAGAAAAAGGCCACAAAATTGGTTACAGTTTTTCTGTTATATGAAGCAAAAATTTCTGGGCATAAATAGTATGGGCAAATCCATAAAGCCGACTTTGTTATTCCTTGTCAAGAAAAAGTCTTAAAGGACTTAGCAATGTTTCAAGGGTAACAAAATTTACTCATAAAAAGTTATTTTGGGAAAAAACGTTGTTTGCACCATAGACACAAATGGTGAAAGGCGCAAAATAGTCAGGTGTTGATGTTGAAAAAAAAAAGATCTTCAGAAAAAAAAGTTAGAATCTCCCGGCGATTTTTAAGATCATCGACAGGGTCCTAACAAGTGCAATGGATGCAAGGTCAAGTCGCCCAAGAAGTCAAGGCCACAAACTGAACACCATTTTAAAACTAACGAATCTTTCTTTGTTTAGAACAGGAACATATTCATTTAGTGAAACAATTCGTGGAAAGACGTACACCACCAAGTAAAGTTCTCAAATCCACGATTTCCTTCCAATATGCACGTAAGCATGTTATTTTAGTTTCATTATAGGGGATCAACACCCTATCTTGAATAAAGGGTACTACATCCCCTAGTTACATTATTTTCTACATAGGGTACGACATCCCCTAGTAGCATTTCAGAGTGCCATGAGCCTCATTTTATTACCAACATAGGGTACTACATACTATGGCTTTCTTATCTACTACATAGGGTACAATATCCCCTAGTAGCATTTCGGAATTCCACGAGCCTCATCTTATTGCTAACACATGGTACTACGTCCCCTGGCTGCATTATTTTCAACATAGGGTACGACATCCTCTAGTAACATTTTAGAGGGCCACGTGCCTCATCTTATTTCCAACACATGGTACTACATCCCCTGGCTGCATTACTTTCTATGTAGGGTACGATATCCCCTAGTAGCATTTCAGAGTGCCATGAGCCTCATTTTATTGCCAAAATAGGGTACTATATCCCCTGGCTGCCGTATCTTCTGCATAGGGTACAAAATCCCCTAGTAGCATTTCAGAATGCCAAGAGCCTTATTTTATTGCCAGAACAGGGTACTACATCCCTTGGCTGCATTATTTTCTACATAGGGTACGATATCCTCTAGTAACATTTCAGAGTGCCACGAACCTCATCTTATTTCCAATACATGGTACTACATCCCTTGGTCGCATTACTTTCTACCTACATAGGGTATGACATCCCCTAGATGATGCCACGGGCCTCATCTTATCGTCAACACAGGGTACTGCACCCCCTGGTTGCCTCCTGCTTGTAACACAGGGTATAAAATTCCTTATTATTAAATAAATCTTTTTCAATTCTTTATTCTGCAATAACAATAATAGTTTAATGTGTTTTCAATAACTCAAAAGAGTTTCCTAGTGCAAACTGAAGCAGAAAATTTTTGTTCGTTTTGTTCTTTGTGTTAGCTTGTAGGTTTTCTGCAAAAGCACAGATTTGATGTGCAAAAATAAGATTTCAGTTCTTTCCAGAGAAAGTGGAACATTTGATCTCAATACCAGCTGCAACCAGCTTTGGCGTAATGCATGCAGAGACATATGGTCAAGATCTTTCTTCCCATTGTTGGATCAAGAAACAAGTATGAAAGAATATTTCATCGTCTGTTGCATCGAGAGCATCAAGTTTCAATCCAAAGTCACTGGGAGAAGCAAATAAAGAATCAAGACAAGACACAAGATGGTATTTAGATAGGAATTTTGTAACTCTTAGATTTCAAGAGTATATAATTTTCTTTTCATTTTGATGTAATAGTAGGAACCGCGGATCGAAACCTCGACGGAACCTCAGTGGACTCTCCATTTAAGTATATTCCATCACTCTTCTTTCTACTTGAACTACACGTGACATGATTCTCTTATTACCCGGGATATGTAGACTACCTAAAACCAAGGCTCAGTCGAACCTTTTTCTTTTATCTTGTTTTCCTTTTCGAATGATAGTGAGGTCAAAATCAGTCACCTTGTTCATTTTTCTTTGCCTGAAAACTATTCATGTTTCCAAGCAAAGAGGAGCATGTTGTGAACACCTAATTTTTTACCACACCCAAGTTCTATAGTAGTTTGGTGTAAATATTCCTTTTATGTCTAATCTTAATATTCTAATACTTTTATCTTACTCTTAATAGGTTTTATTTAAAAAAATACTAACTATATATTCACATTCTTAGAGTATAAGTTTTACTCCTAGTTTTAAATAAAAGAAAAATTAAAAAAAATCTAACTAGAATTTTTAATGTAAGCTATAGTATTTTTTTAGTATAATTTAAACTACAATGTAAATATTTAATTTTCTTATGTATGTAATATTTAAGTATAAGGTAGCTAACTAACACTTTTTAACAATGCATTTTACTTTCTAATTTCTAATTAATAAAGAATAAGTAAAAGTTATTAAAAAAAGAAAAAGAAAAAAAAACTAACGAAAAGCAAAAAAAAAAGAAAAAGAAAAAAAGAGGAAAGCAAATAATAATAATAATAATAATAATAATAAATAATATAACAAAAAGGGATATATCTTTAAAGATTCAAACAAAAATTATCCTAACTACTCACCATGATCTTCTCAACCCCCTTCTCCCACTCCAAATCCAACTCTAACTCTTTTACATACCACTCACATTCCCTTTATAAAAGGGAGACATATCATAAACTAAAAAAAATAAGAGAGAGAAAGAGGGAGAGAAAAACGTTAAAAAAAAAAAGCAAAAAAGAAAGAAACTAAAATAACAAAGAATGAAGAGGAAGGAATGAAAAGGAGAGGAAGATTTTGAAAATGGAGGTCTAGGAACAGAAGAAAACAACGTGAACAAAGAGAGGAAGGTCAAAATAAAAAAAAATGATTATGAAAACTTTCAGCAATTACGAGAAAAATAGAACTTTTCTTTAAGAGTAAAAAGTGGACTTGAAGAGAGAGTTATTCAGTAGAGTTGCTCTACTTAGAGTCGAAAATCTAAGAGTTCTTCGTGGTTTACTTCGCGGGTTCAACTCAACAGATTGTAGATATTTTTTTGTTGTGAATCTTATAAAAGGTAACACTTAATCTCTTTGGTTAATTTAATATAATGTATAACTGAATGTATGATGTTAGTTTATTTAATTTCAGTTATTCTAATGCTTTTTTTTTTTGTATTTTAGATTGTGTCAGTTTCTTCTTGTTATTTATCCATGTTTATGTATGTTTTGAATTAAAAAAATTGGACTAGTCTGAAAATTGTTCTTCACTTTTAATCTTAGTTTTAATCTACGATTTTCCATAATTTCACGTTCAATCCCCATGGCATGTTGATCGAGTTAGCGTAACATTTTTTTTGGAATTTGGATTTTGCTTCCCTTGAGATAATTTGCATAAACTTGGTCAATCAGAATCTTATTTCTTATCTTTATATTTGACTTTTCTCTCGTAAATATAATTTTATTAGTTTGTCAGATTATTTATCGGAATTGCTTTAGAGCGATGTTAGCCATTTTAATTCATTTTGGAGACATAAATATTATTTATTTCACCATAAGAAAATAGTTAAAGAATCCCTTAGGTTTTCTTTTATTTACTTCATTCGAAGAAACTCTACTATGTTGCTTCCTCATGCCTCTATCGCTTTAATTTAACGAAATTTTTCTTGGCTTCTTTCAAAGCTTTAATTCACCTTTTGCTTTTAATAATAATTAAATATATATATATTTCAATTCGAATATTTTTTTTACATTGCTGATGATGTTGCATTACTGAGAAGTTATTAGTAGTTAGGTTGTATGGATTTAAATTAATAAACTAAATAGTGGGTAAAAGAATACACTCAAAGTTAATGAAGCTATAAAGCTGACACTTTTTTTTATTTTGTAAAATAAATATTATACATTAATTCCAAAAATATTAAACTAAATTAAAAGAATATACAATTATTAAATATCTTGAATATTAAAGAGATAAAAATAACTAAATATTCTAAATATGCTATTAGCCCATGTGTTCATATCCGAACCTTGAGTTGATATGCTTAAATAATAAAATGATCATGTGCGCATTCCGCGTCTTGATACCTTTTTAATTTAAAATAATTATGTTATAAACATGTGTACATTCCGTACCTTAGTTTAATATATAATTTAAGGAAGTACTTTGTGTGCGTATCGCATCTTGGTCAAAATAATTAATAATAATATGATAAATTTAGTGAAACAGTAATAAATGAGCCATAATCAATAAAATACAAGAATAACTAAAACAATTGATTTAAGCCTCACATTAATTAATAGAAGCGATCGTGCTAGAACCACGGGACTCAAGGGGTGCCTTATACCTTCACCCTGGTCAACTGAATTCCTTACTAAGTCTTCTATTTTCGTGGACCATAAATTAAGAGTCAAACCTTTCTTTTGAAAAGGTCCAAATAAAAGGTGACTTGGAACACCAAAACTCAATTCCAAGCGGCGACTCTAAAAAATAAATAATCTCTTTTCAAAACGCCACTTTAATTCGAAAAACTCCTCTAACTCAACCTCATTATAGGGTTGTGCAACAAAAAAAGGTGTGACAAGACCAAACACTCAAATTTCATGACTTCACTTGCCTCTCCACCAATGTTCCAAAATCTACATTCAATCCTAAAACCTATCAAATTATGTCCGATTGACCTCAAATTTTCCACACAAGTCATAAATGACATAACAAAGCTATTCAAATTTTTGGAATCAGATTTCGATCACAAAATCAAAAAGTCAACTCCCTGGTCTAACTTTTCCAAAACTCTTATATTTTTCAACTTGCGCCAAAATGTGTCCAATTGTTCTACGAACTTCTAAATCCAAATTTGAGCATACATCCAAGTAAGAAATCGCCATATGAAGCTATTAGAATCATCAAAATTTTATTCCGAAGTCGTTTGCTCAAAAGTCAAATTTCGGTCCACTCTTTTCATTTAAGCTTCCAAAATAATAGTATAGCGATCTTTCAATTAATTATCGAATCATCCGAAAACCATACTCGATCGCGCGCGCAAGTAATAATACACATTATGAAGATGCTCAAAGTCTTAAGCCATTCAAAAGGATGCTAATTCTTAAAACAACAAATTATATCGTTACAAGGGTGATTTGTGCTTTTAGCGTTGTTCGATATGATTTCAGGTCTCAACTAAGTTTGTACGATATTTTAGGATTGGCTGGCATGTCTAATTAAGGTCCCGGGGGACTTGGGTAAGTTTTGGGTTTTTAATGGATTGGTTTGAGACTTATGCAAATGCTTGAAGTTGTTGCACTTGTTATAATCGCACCTGCACACTTTGGGCCATATATGTGATGCTGCAGAAATAGCCATCGAGCTGCAAATGCGACTTTGGGCTTGGCCAGCTGGGATCGCAAAAGCAGTCAGAGTCTCGCAAGAGTGGAGAAAGGACACAGAAGCTAGCGCGCGGCCCTTGATAGCAGAAGTGATTCTTGAGGACTTAAGTAAAGTTTACACCTACAATGGTTTTTTCGCATGTGCGAGACCATAGATATGGTGGACCCCTTACAGAATCAGAAATCACGGGACGGAAAAGGGGATTTGCGAGGGTTTGAAATTCATATTTCAAATTTCAATTTGGAGCTCGGTGGAAGGTGATTTTTCGAGAGTTTTCCAGAGGGAATCATTGGTTTTGGGCCATTCAGAGTTGGATACTCATGGCAAGAGCATGGTTTCGAATTGATTTGAGCTTGTTTTGAGGTAAATGACTTATTTAACCTTGTGGGGGGAGGGGAGACTCCCTTTAGGATTTGCTATTGTTTAATATGTGAGCGTCATGTACATGAGGTGACGAGTGCGTACACGAGCTATTTGTTGAAAAACTCAATTTTCACTAAAGTAAAATATTTGTTTTCCTTAAATTGAGATACACTATCCAATGTAATTATCCTGTTTAGTTTAGAAAAGCATGACTACATGGCTTAACTGCTTTAACTGCCCATCTCAACTCTGTGTAGCATGTTTAGTAAAAGTTTTTATTCTTGCTTGACTCGGACTTATCCTATATTACGTTTTTCTTGTTGTAACTGTAATCTGTATTGGTTGCGCCGATATTTACTTTGGGATTACAAAATGGTATTTCGTTAGATCTCCCATACATATTACTTTGGGACTATAGAATGGTATTCTGATAGATTCCCTGCATATTTATTTTGGGATTACAAGACAGTATTACAGTAGATCCTCCCACGCATTTACGTTTGGAACTATGAAACGGTATTCTGGTATATTCCCGTTGCATATTTATGTTTAGGACTATGGAACGGTATCTCGGGAGATCCCCAGTTGTTATCTCTGTGTACTGGGCCATTATTTTTCTATGTTTTCATTCTCGTTAAATTTTAGTAGTTATCTTTACTATGACATTTTATTATGTATTCTTTTGTTATATATATATATATATACTAGTAGTGCCCTGACCTGATCTCCTTACACTTATTGGGTACTGTTGTGGTGTATTCATACCCTTTTTTGCACATGTTTTTCGTGTGCTGATCCTGCTACCTCACATCAGTTGCATTACCAGTGAGGCAAGACGACTGTAGAGACTTCTGGGTATATCTGTCGTGTCCACAGACCTAGTTGTCCCTATCTACTTTTCCTCAAGTTAAAGACTTTTTGTATTTTCTTCTTGTATTAGACTCTTAAGTTTGGAAGTACTGTGTCTTTTTTTAGCTTGTGACTTATGACATTCTGGGTTTGAGAGAGTTATATACTGTTTGGAAGTGATTAGTGTATATGCCGAGTGACATTGCATTTCCTTAATTAAAAATTTACTTGTTAGTTGATAGTTTTAATGTTTTGTTCTTTTATCCGCAAAGAATTAAAATTATCTAATCGTAAAAACTAGGTACCATCACAACAATTCACCAAAAAAGAATTAGGATCGTGACATTTATCATAGTAAAAGATGTTACTACAATTCTTCGGATAGGCATTCATTATTCTTGTTCTGAAATGCGTTCACGATTTGTATGGAAATAGTGAATCTAATATTTTAATTTATAAACTTTTTATCGAATCAGCAATTCTTTTTGTTTCTGATTAATTTTTTGTTTTCCTTTTTCTAATTTCCATTGAGAAGACCTTAATTTGTCGATTAAGATAGATGAAAATGGTGATTGGTCATCACATGCCGAGGTGAAAGTAAGATAATTTGCTTTGAATTGTCAAGCCAACCAAATTAACATTAGAAAAAACGAATTGGCAAGCTATTATTTCTCTAATTTCATAATACGACATTTGACTTTTGCCTACATTTTACGACACTGATGACATCAGAAAGAGTCTTCGTAGCACCATAAATAATGACATCAAGAAGAGTCTTTGTAGCAGCATAAATAGGAGGCTTCTCCCTCCGCTATAAGATGCACCAACACAAGGAGAAAGAAAGCAATTCACAAAGTAAGAAACGAAATATTTTGTGAAAAAAAACAGTTAAAAATTTGAAAGATATTGTAGTGAAGTAGAAAATTCAAAAGAGGGTTATTTTTTTTTGAATGGATAGTAATCTTGAAATATTTTACTCATTACCAAATATTATAAAATTTTTGTGATAGAGAAATCAATTGTTCCACTCAAGCTGTGATATTCCCCTTATTCACAACGATTTTCACATAGAAATCTTGATGTGCTTGTTTCTCTTATTATTACCATTTGTTACTATATTTTAGAATTTCATATTTATTATAGTTGTATACTATGAATATTATTTTTGTGAAAGTTATTTTTCCCAACAAGTGTTATCACTGCATAGGTTCTGTTCATTGATCATCTCTTATGGTTCAATTTTATGATGGAACCAAACCTATCTTATTGTTGCATCGCATGTTCTCAGCAACCAAACAATTTCAACGAAATTTCACACAAAATACAATACTAGCACTAAAACTTACGAGAATTTTATTTAAAATCAGAACAAGACTAATTACAATTCAGCAACAAAGTTTATAAATATTTGATTAAGCAAAAATATGTTATTTAATTTAAAAGAAAAGGATATTTGATCAAAACCTGAAAATTGAATAACAAAAGTTGAGATAATTTGAATCTCAAATACTTGATATATGGAGGAAAAGAGACACTAAAATACTGGTATACTAAAACCAAAAAAAAAAAAAACTAAAAGAAATTGCGGACACGAGACACTTCATCTTTATCAAGTAGTCTAACAAGTTTGTCCGAAACATGAGAGATCTTCATAGCCAAAACTTCAAAAAACTTGAAGATGCGAGCTATTAAACTCAATTTGCCGAATACTTCATCGAATATTTCTCAACTTTACATAGTTTACCATCATCCAAAATAATCTTTCTTACTAAAAGACCATCATTATCCGGCAAATTGATTCTTCTTACAATGTGCATATTCGCATCCAGCCAAACCTTAGGTGTGTGAACTTTCATCTTTCCCTTTGGTATGGAAAAATCAGCTCTAGAACATTGTAAAATTTGCAAATTTCTTCTGGAAAACAGTACCTGTAGAATTCTTTTGAAATCCACACTTCAAAGAATCAACTTTCTATGTGTCGTATAATCACCCAAAAAAATTGGTTGGTTTAGATTGAGTGTCATTGTTGTTTTCTCTAACAATTTCTTCACACTTGCTTTCCAAGGCCTACAAGTTGGTGTTAACATCAAGATTAAACGAGAGAATCATACAGATTATAGAGAGAGAAAGTAGAGAGAAGGAGGAGAGTAGGTGAGAAGTCTCTGGAATGTCAGAGAGAGAATTGCATTAACCGAGAAGCAAAAGAAAGAAAATGAAGTCCGGGGGGTCACTAATGTCGGTGACCCCTATATTTATATTTACACATTCGGGTCGGGTCAGTGACCCACCAGAATAAAGAATGGACGGGTATGGACGGGTCACATATCTGGGCTCAGATATGACTCTCAGTATTGGGCTCGGGAAAGGCCCAATTTCAGACTTTATCATCATTGCCCAATTGTATACCAACTATACACTATAAATACATTGTGTATACACTATTACAATATGATACAACATCATGTATCTCAACACCCCCCCTCAAGTTGGAAGGGGGGAACCACTTCAACTTGGAAAGCAGCGGAGCCAGCAGAGTACCCGGAAGCGGCTTGGTGAGCAAATCAGCCAGCTGACGAGAAGTTGGTACATGAAGCAACCGTAAGAAACCAGAGAGCAACAAATCCCAGACAATTCATCATTGTCATCCCCAGTGATAATAATATCATCCACATACACAGCAACTACCACAAAAGAACCAGGTTTACCCTTGAGAAACAAAGAGTAATCATTGAGAGAATGATGATAACCCCTGGAATAAAGAGCAGAAGAGAGCTTGGCATACCACTGCCTGGAGGCTTGCCTTAACCCATACAAAGAGTTTTTGAGTTTGCAAACCAAAGGAGGAGAAGGAGAAGAAGGAGAGCCAGAATTAGCAGAAACAGTCAAACCAGGAGGAAGTTTCATATAAACATCCTCATCCAAATCACCATGAAGAAAAGCATTATTCACATCCAGCTGAAATAGGGGCCAGTGGTTTTTGACTGCCACAACAATGAGACACTTGACAGAAGTCATTTTTATCACAGGGGAAAAAGTTTCAGTAAAGTCAATCCCCTCAACTTGAGTGTCACCCCTTATGACCAACCTGGCCTTATACCGTTCAACTGTACCATCTGCATTATATTTGATTTTGTAAACCCATTTGCAACCAATGGGTTTCTTACCAGGAGGAAGAGGAACAACATCCCAAGTCTGGTTTGTGTCCAAGGCTTCAAACTCCTGTCTCATGGCAGCTTGCCAAGCTGGAACAGATGCTGCCTGAGAATAGTATTGAGGTTCAACTTCCATAGAGGAGGAAGAAGAGCCAGAGAAGGCTGGAAGTTGGCACACATAATCCTTAAGGTAGGAAGGGGGATTATGAGGTCTGCTAGATTTTCTAGGAGCTGGAACAGAGGTATTATCCAAGACAGGAGGACTGAGTAGAGCAGAAAAAGGTAGATGGACAGGTGAAGCAGAATCAGAAGGAGATGAAGGAAGAGGAGAATCAGACTCATTAGAAGTAGCATCATGTTCTCCAGAATGAATGAAAGGAAAAATAGGAGTGGATGAAGGAACAGAAAGAGAGGCATGTTTGAAAGGAAAAACTGATTCATGAAATTGGACATCCCTGGAAACTAAATACTTCTTGGAAGTATAATCATAAAGCCTGTAACCCATTTTTACCAAAAGGATATCCCAGAAAAACACAAGGAATAGCCCTAGGCTTCAATTTGTCCCTTTGAGGAATGGGAACAGTGGCATAAGCTAGGCAACCAAAAACCCTCAAATGAGCATAGGAAGGAATGTGGCCGTACAGAATCTCATGAGGAGACTTGTTATTTAACAATCTGGTTGGGACCCTGTTAAGGAGGTAAGTAGCAGTCAATAAGCAATCCCCCCAAAAGGATACAGGCAAGCCAGATTGAAAGAGCAAAGCTCTACAAGCCTCAAGAAGGGTCCTATGTTTTCTCTCAACTATACCATTTTGTTGAGGTGTGTGAAGACAAGAAGTTTGATGAATGATGCCCTGACTGCTAAAGAAAGAGATCCCCTCGTTGCTAGAGCCCAGCTCTAGAGCATTATCACTTCTAACAGTCTGAACTACAGAATTAAATTGAGTTCTGACCATGGCAACAAAGGACTTAAGCATAGAAAAGGCATTACTTTTGGAGCCTAACAAGTGTGTCCAGGTTGCCCTTGAATAATCATCAACAATGTTAAGAAAGTATTTGCAACCAGAAGAGGTTGAAATATGGTAAGGTCCCCAAGTGTCCACATGAATCAGTTGGAAAGGTTTAGAAGTTCTAATGGAGCTATCAGAAAAAGGGAGCCTGGTTTGTCTGGCCATAGGGCAGACAGAGCAAGGAAATGACTGTTTGGAAGCAAATTGGAAAGGAAGACCAGAAATGCATTTCATGTTAGCAAATGGAATGTGTGCAAGTCTTAAGTGCCAAGTGTAATTCATATCAGAATTAAAATCATTATTACAAGTGGAACTATTAACATGAGAATGCATAGAAACAGTCTTGTTTTCAGATAAAAGATCATCATTACAAGAAGGCGCAGAAACAACTTGCTTATTACTAGCATTACAAGAAACAGGAACAGGATTACAAGGAGTAGGGGAAGAAGGAGACCAAGCTAGTTTATACAGCCCAGCAGATTGTCTACCAAGATCCAGTGGCCTCCTCAGAGAATGGTCCTGTATCATGTGTAGAAAACAGGAATGTTCAGTGAACATAACAAGACAATGTAACTGCTTTACTAACTTGTGAACAGATATCAAGTTGTGTTCAAAAGAGGGGACAAGCAGCACATTGTGAAGAGTAATGCAGGGAGTCAAGGCAAAAGAGCCAGTGCAGGTTACTTTGACTTTATAACCATTTGGAAGACTAACAAGGTAAGGCAGAGGTAAAGGGACAATATTAAAGAGTAAAGTCTTATCATGAGTCATATGATTAGAAGCACCTGAATCTATTATCCAGGTGACAGAATTAATGTGGGTGAGCAAACAAAGTTTGGAATCAGATACAGGATTCTCAGTCAATAAGGTACCAGCAAAGTTTGCATATGAGGGAGAAGGAGCTTGAGCAGTGGATTCACCCAGCTTGGACTGGTGTATCATCATCATCAGCTGGTCATAATCATGCTTGCTCAACCCAGGGATCACAGATCTTGGACCATCTAAGCTTGCAGCAGAATGATGGTCAACAGAAGCATTCCCTCGAGGAACAGGCAATATACCATCAGAAACATTAGAATCCAAATCACTACTCAGATGGGCAGCAGCAGACCTCCTTCCCTTGTTAAATGTGGGACTCTGTGGATACCCATGCAGCTTGAAACAGTTATCAATTAAGTGTCCAGACTTCTTACAGTATCGACAGAACAAAGTCCCTTTTGTTTGATCAAAATTAACCCTCTGTCTGAAAGGAGGAGGGCAAGCAGGCACTGAGGCCTTGTTGAATGCAACAGGTTGCTTATTTGTGTGCACATTAAAGGAGACAGAGGTAGGATCAAATTGAGATGGAGACTGTACTTATTTTTGCATCGCATCATTTAAGACAATATTATACACAATGTCAAGGGAAGGAGGAGGCTGCATCATCAAGACATTACTCCTAACTCCCATATACACTTCATTTAAACCCATCAAAAACTGAAACACCTTGTTATCATCACATTCCTTAATTATACCTTCCTTAGCAGCACATGTACATTGCATACAATGATTGACACACATAAAATCAAGCTCATCCCAGACACTTTTCAATTTGTTAAAATAGGAAGCAACATCAGAAGATCCTTGAGAGATACGAGACAGTTCTCTCTTCAGTTCATATATTTTGGACCTATTGGCAGTTCCATACCTGGTTTGAAGTTGGGTCCATATACCCTGTGCAGTGTCAGTATACTGTACAGATTCAGCAATAGAAGGGGAGAGGAAGGCAATCAACCAGGAAATCACCATATTGTTGCACCTATCCCACAACCTCTGTTGAGGAACATTGGTAGTAGGACGGGCATAGGTGCCATCAACAAAGCTAATTTTATTTTTAGCCGACAAGGCAACAAGCACTTTTTTTGCTCCAACCCCCATAACCAGTACCCGAGAATGGGATGTGAACAAGTGGTACCCTAGGGAGATCAGACGAATACAGAAAAAGTGGACTAGAGGAATCCACATTAGTAGAAGCACCAGTACTCGTGCTAGAAGCCATAATGAACCGGTCAACAAACAGGATACTACCAGAATCAGTGTACAAACGCAGTAACCAACAATAACCAACAGACAAACAACAATTAGGTCAAGTAATCACAGATACCACCAGATACTCGCAATTACAAAGTCAGATAAGCACACATAAATCGAGGAGAAGGACACAGAGTTACCCTCTTTCTTCGCAACCGGAGAAGATCGGCCTTCAAACACAGAGAAACCCTAGGTTTCAAACCCTAGGTCTAAATTTTGAAAGACAAAACTTTACCAGAGAGCTGGTGAGGAACGTCGGAAACACACCCAAACCGTCCAGAGAATGACAATCGGGCCACCGGAATGCGGTAAAATCGTAGGTCAAACCGTCAGAAACCCTAGAAGCCGATAAGTCATCAAAATCAACCGTCCAAAATCATCACAAAGTCTTTCCGGAGTGTTTAATAGAGAAAAACACACTCGGATACACTCAGAAAAGTCTCCGATGGACTAAAATCATCATTGACGAAGCGGTCTCAGAAATCGCCCCCAAAAACCTCGATATAGACTTCATCCATGACCACGAACACTCAGAAACATGATCGGATCGTCTAGGAGGCTCTGATACCATGTTAACATCAAGATTAAACGAGAGAATCATACAGATTATAGAGAGAGAAAGTAGAGAGAAGGAGGAGAGTAGGTGAGAAGTCTCTCGAATGTCAGAGAGAGAATTGCATTAACCGAGAAGCAAAAGAAAGAAAATGAAGTCCGGGGGGTCACTAATGTCGGTGACCCCTATATTTATATTTATACATTCGGGTCGGGTCAGTGACCCACCAGAATAAAGAATGGACGGGTATGGACGGGTCACATATCTGGGCTCAGATATGACTCTCAGTAGGGTCTGCGGAGGGTAGCGTGTACGCAGATCTTACCCCTACTCTTGGGTAGAGAAACTGTTTCCAAATTATTGATAAATAAAACTAGTAAATCCTAAACCTGAAAATAGAAGTGAAACATGGGAAAAATGAGATTGAATTCCACCACCGTCCGACACTTCGGAACTCAATACAAACCTTGAAACTATGATGGAGAAAACCACGTGCACCTTCTGACGCACCCAATATGGAGTTGATTTGGTTATTATGAAAGAATTATTTTTATTTTGTAGCGTTATTGAAGGGTATTGATATGAGAAAAAAAGTGAATAAGGAAATTCAAAATGTGTATTCCAATTTACAACTGATAGTATATTTTGTTATAAACGTAAAATACGTAAGTTTATTTTAAGACTATAGTAATACATATTTAGGTCGTAAGACTCAGTGGTCATTCTCATTTCCCCAAGTTGGGCTCGGAGCGCCTCATTCTCACGGGTCAGACTTTTCTTTTCACCTTCAGCCTTTTGCGCTTCTAAACTATTATCAAATTTAAGGTTTCTTAATTTTTCTTCTGGAGCGTGGATGGTGGATTGGTATCTCTTTCCTCTTTCTCACCAAGCCAACCGTTTTCGGATTTTATCATCAAAATCCTGCACATGCGGCATTTTGGCGGGCCTTTCGGGCTCAAGCTATAGCTCATCATCCAGGCCAGACCTTTTCTTGAACCACATAACATAATGTGGGTCTACCTCACCTCTCATAGGATCTATCACTTGGGTATCATCTTTCAAATGCAGATAACCATTCCAAAATTGTTGGATTAAAGTCTCGGAAAATGGAGCTTTTGGCTGTAGCTCGATGACCTGGACACTCAAATCTTCATCCTCGAGCACCACTTGCTATCTGCCAAGCTGTCTTATAACTCTCTGCGGTGCGTACGGTTGGACACTAGTTATACATATTTAGGTCGTAAAGTAGAAATATGCTATGGTATTTGGATGAAAAGGCTAATAAAACGTAGAATAGTAGTTGGCGCCTAAGGCTGTCTAAGGGGAGGGGGGAGTACAGGAACTGGTCCGGTTCATATCAGTAGTGGTATCGCTCCGTATAGAGTATGGGACTTAGGCAGAGGAAGCAGAGACTGGGAGGGTACCAAAAGAGTACCGTTAGACATAGTTCGATTAGTAACCTTAAAGTACTGAACCAGTACCGGTCTGGTACCCTTAATATATTTTTTTAATATGTAGCCATTTTCAGAACGTTAGCCAACGAATATTTTTTAAAAAATAGTTGTTGGTAATGGCCAAAAACGGTTATTTTTTTCTCCCTAGCTCCCTAATACCCCTACCCTCTTAGTTTATAAGTTTAACTGCTAAGTTCATTCAAATACATTTTGGACCTATTTTAAAACATAAATACCTCATTTCATTCTTTTAATTTTCACAGAAAAATCTCCTACCTCTCTAGTTCTCTATCTTCTCTATCTCCAAATGCCATTAATATTCTAACAATCAATTATTTTGGTGTAACTTTTCAAGCATCAACATCAAGTATACTATGGCATATTTTTTCTTGGCACTATCTACTAGTAGGGGCAATTTTCTTCCATCAATATCAACTATACATCGGCGTTTGATACCTTCTTTCCAAATTTTATTAATTTTTGTCATACTTGTCTAGCTATTTATTTTTATTCTACCTACTTCTGCGGCTCCAATTCAGAGGCAATCGCAAATTGAATTAATCTCAGTTTAAAGTTGATGTTCATTTATACCCCACTAGACACGTAGTTAAACATATAAAAAGTATGTTCTTTAGCAATAATTTACGCAAAATAAGGTTAATGAGCATGCTATCTGTACCCTTTGTCAACAACGATTATCTTTAAAAAAAAAATATGGTCATGGAGGAACAGCAAGTTTAAAGAAGCATATGGAACTTCATCAAAAAATTGTTTGGCTTGCTATGGATGGGCTCCCTGTTCTCAAATAAATCATTTTCAGTCCGGACATGATTTTCATATTGTACAAAAATTAACCCTGTGAGGTCTTCTCCATTATGATCCCAAAAAGGATAGAAAAATATATAGCAACAAATTAGAGAGGGTTTGCCTTTTAATTTTTCCATCATATGACGAATTTATTCGTTGCATACAAGAAATATGTAATTTTAATTTTCAAGATTTTCCTTATACAATTATAGAAATAATATTCTTAAATTTCAATGTGAATATCAACAATATTTACGTTATTTATTTTCCACTTAAATTGTAGAGTTTCTACCACTTCTGATATATGTCGTAGTGTTAATGGTTATGATTGTTGTTGAACAGTCATTTGTCATTATTAAATAGATAATAACTAGGTTATGTAAAAATGCATTATTAATTAATAAATTGTTGATAACTGACATACTGGTATTTTTATTTTTAAACAAATTTAAAAAATCATAATTTTTATGGACATTATAACAAAATATTACTGTAAGCATATAAATTTTACTTAAATTAAATTTATATAATAATTTGGACTATATTTTAAATTCAAGATATATTGGTCCAAATAAATATCATGGGTTAATATAATTTAATTAATTATATAAATCCAATACATATGGATTAAAAAAAAAAGTCTTAGTACATTAGGCTAGCCCATTTAATTATGCTAAAGGGATGAGCCCACTTCATTAAGCCCAAGATGACATCTTCCTAGAGGCCCAGTTTGGTGCCACGTGTCAAATGACCTGACGCGCCAAGTCAAATGGAAGAGCCAATAGGATCATGCCATGCGTCGAAATGGCAAGGCATGCCCAGTCACACTAAAAGACCAATGAAATAGAGCCATGTGTGCAAGTGACATGCTCTAGCCAATCAAATGCGGCCATATCACACATTAATTTGATTGGTCGGAAAGAGTTTGTTCTTATCACAACTCTTCCCTTCCATATCTATAAATAGGGGTCTTCATAACTCAGAAAAGACACCAGAAGTTATAACAAGAAGCAAGAAAGAGCTCGTGGATCAAACGCTGCAAATTCCTCCACAAGTTTCAAGCTTCAAGTTCAAGTTCAAGAAATCAAGTTCATGCTCAAGAACGAAGAAGAAATCAAGTTCAAGCTCAAGAACGAAGAACAAATCAAGGTCAAGTTCAAGCTCGAGAACAAGATTATCATTCGTGACAACAAACATAGATTTAAGATCAAGCTCAAAGGCCCTTTAATTTATTTACCATTGGAAAGAAGAATCAGAGGATTCATAGAGATTGTAACACTCAAATATTCAAAATAAAATGCTAAGATTGTTGCGATATTTTCGGTCTTGATTTTATTCTCTCGAACCAAATTGATTGTCTACAAATTCTGGCACGCCCGGTGGGACGATCTCTACCTCTCATCTCAACTTTTCAATCACCAAAGTTCAATAACATTGAAATGGCTCCAAAGAAAATCAACTCCGTTTCAACTTCCACCAAGGCTGCTAACTCCACGTTCTATGCTAATGTGGAAAGCATCCTCGATGTTACCTTTGAAAGCTTCGGACTGGTTACGAGGAGAAAAGCAAGCTCTTTAGGATAACAAGCATCCCAAGTACCATCCGCATCAACCCCTATTTTCGAATCTTCATCCTCAAAAGGAGCAAGATCTACCACAAACACCTCTGAAGGAGGAAGCGATATTGCTGAAAAGGTCAAGAAAACTCTTGCTCTACTTAACCTCTCTGGATCTAAGCACTCTGCTATAAAGGAAGATGATGATGCTTCAAGTGATGGATCCTCTCCAGCTACACCACTTAGCGTGAGACAATCAAGGATCAATCTATGTGAAAATCCATGCTACTCTCTGTCGTCCACAACAATCATGTCAGCCATGGTGACAAACACTTCATCTATGGAGGAGCAGTTGGAAAACTTGACAGAAGCAATCACTGGCTTGGCCAAATGCATGCAAAATCAAGAGGCCAGAATTGACAAGCTAATAGACAGGGTGGGAATTCTGATGGAAAAAGAATCCACCCATGCACCTGGCATGCTCCCAGATCTTCTACAGAGCGGATCTCCCCTAAGACAAGCAGCATCCATTAAGGCTATCCCTATCTCTTCTGAAGGGATGATTCCAGTCGATCAATTGAAGGAGTTCATTGAAGGAACCATCAAGAACAAATATGAAATTGCTACCAAATCCTCCCTTACATATGCAAAACCATGCGCTGCAAGGGTCGATATATTGAAGATGCATGTTGGATATAAACCTCCAAAGTTTCAACAATTTGATGGTAAAGGTAACCCAAAGCAACATGTGACTCATTTTGTTAAGACATGCAACAATGCTGGTACTTATGGAGACTACCTCGTCAAACAGTTCGTCCGCTCATTAAAAGAAAATGCTTTTGATTGGTACACGAACCTCGAGGCTGGATCTATCGATAGATGGGATCAACTAGAGAAATAGTTCCTCAATCGCTTTTATAGCACAAGACGCACTGTGAGTATGATAGAGCTCACAAATACTTGTCAAATACAGGGGGAACCAGTTATCAATTTTATCAATTGTTGGAGGAATACAAGCCTGAATTGCAAATACATGCTTAGTGAAGCTTCGGGCATAGAGATGTGTATCCAAGGCATTTATTGGGAATTGCGCTACATCTTTCAAGGCATCAAGCCTAGCACATTTGAAGAACTTGCAACTCGTGCCCATGACATGGAACTGAGCATGGCCTCCGTTGGTATTGAAAGGCTACCATCTATGATCCTCGCAAAGCGAATGACAAGCAAGAAGTTAGGAAGTGGGGCAAGTTCGTGCTCAAGTCTGAAAGCAAAGAAGCTATGAATGTCAATACATCACCTATGAAGTTCACGACGAAGGTGAGCAAGAAGCAAAGTATGAAATCCACTTCTTTTCAAGACAAGCCAAGTGGAAAGTTGACTCTAAAAGAAATACAGGAGAAAGAGTACCTATTCCTGGATTCTGATGTGCCAGCCATCTTCAAAGAACTCCTCGAGTTAAATCTCATTGAGCTTCCTGAGATGAAGCGACCAAAAGGAGCTGGGAAAACAAATGACCCAAATTATTGCAAATATCACAGAATTAGAAGCCACCCTCTAGAGAAATACTTTTTCTTCAAGGATAAAGTCATAGACTTGGCTCATGAAAAGAAGATGAGAAAGCAAGCGCAAACCAAGTCTCTATCACCATTGGCTCATTCCGGATGAATTATGTGGTTTTAATGAAAGAAAAGATGAAGAATTATTGGAGAGCGACAAAGCTGAAGTCAACCAACCTGATGATGATTATGAAGGTTGGACGTTGGTTACTCGTCGTAGGCACCACAAAAGGAGCCCATGAAAAGATTTAGAGGAACAACCAACAAGGAAGATGATGGTAAAAAGACTAATAAAAAAGAATCCAGTTAGACATTTGAAGAAAGCAAAAGTGGAGATGCACCACCCTCAAAATCCACGAAATCCAGTGACACTGGAGGAGTTTTTACCAATTTGGTTTCGCACGAACATTTCCCATTAGGGCATTGATGCCTCTTGTTGCTATACTGACAAAGGAGAAGAAAAGAGTAATGACCTGCCGTTGGCACCATCTTCGGAAAAGCCCATCGAGCCCACTCCTCAAGAAGTTAAAGCTTTTGAGGGGAAGGTCACGTTCACAAATGACGATCTTTTGCTAGGTAAAACTCCTCATAACCTCCCATTGTACCTGGTTTGCTATATGCGCGATGGAAGGGTAAACCGGATTTTGGTTGATGGAGGATCCTCAGTGAACATTTTGCCAATCCATACTATGAAAGAACTTTGTATTCCCATGAACGAACTCTCAAAACGTCGTGTGATGATCCAAGGATTCAAACAAGGGGGCAAAGAGCCATAAGCGCGATCAGGCTGGGAATCACTGTTGAAGACATGCAATCAAGTGCATGGCTGCATGTGATCGATGAGAAGACTTCATACAATGTTTTGCTTGGGAGGCCTTGGATATATGAGAATAAAGTAGTTCCATCTACCGATCATCAATGTTTAAAATACTATGAAAGTGAAGTTGAGAAGACGATAATTGCTGATGATGAGCCATTCACCGAGGCCGAGTCACACTTCGAAGATGCAAAATTCTACTTGAAGAACTGAATTGTGAAGGAGCTGAAAGCTAGTGATGGTATGAAAAGCAAGAATAAAGAGCCCTCAACTAAAAGAGAAAAGGCGACTACTGGTGAAGCCAAAGCTATTAGTAAGGATGTACAACCCAAGGTGAATAAATATTATGGAGGGAATATTTTGCCTTATGGTAAGAAAGTAAGTCCACCGCTCCAATATGTCCCTAAAAGGAAGAAAGATGAAGGTGAACCATCTAATGGCCAAGCTAGAATGCTATAGGAGGTAACTCTCCCGGTCAAACTGAGGTAGTAAAGTCGTCGTCAAAGCCGTTTGCAAGGTTTGTAGCCCAAAATCATTTGCGAAATGTGGTACTCCCTACAAAACAAACAAATGAAGGTATTGAACCTAACGTTTACAAGATATTTGCAAAAGCTGGATACGATCCCAATAAGCCATCAATGTTAGAAAAACTCCCATTAGAAGATGCAACGAGGAAACCACGTGAAGGTTTAGGATACAAGCAACCATCACCAGTGTGCATCTGAATAAGAAGGGCGAGTAGCAATTATATCAATGTAGTAGACGAATATGCAGCTTCTAACATTCCATCTCTCTTTGATCGACTTGGAAAATGAATTGTGAGAATTTTCGTATTTGAGAGATTGGGTCCATTAAAGAATGGGAATAAGTTCCAGAGAAATTATCGGAATACAAGAACACCTGCCTCACCTTAAATTCAGGATATCTCTAAGGACTTCCAAAGTTTAGTTCCTTCTAGAAAGAGGCAACAAACAAAACTTGTGGTTTCATGTGAAGAAGTACTAAATGTAAAGCCATATATTGTGGTTAGAACTAAGGAACGTGACGAAGATAAAGAAAGTGTACGTTCTTCGTATCATGTCACTATACAAAGCGAGAATGGTGTTCCGTCTTCGATGGAGGATAATTCAGAATTGGAGCATGTTTCACCATGTTATCACATATCCTTCAATGATGCGGATCCTTAAGAAGAGGAAGATACAAAAGATACTCCACCTGAACTTGAAGAAGGAGTGAAGACGACAGTTGATGCCTTAAAAGAAGTTAACCTTGGCCCCAATGAAGAATCAAGACCCACCTAACTAAGTGCTTTACTCGAAGCTGATAAAGAAAGCACTTATATTGAGTTACTCAAAGAGTTCTGGGATGCCTTCGCTTGGAGTTACAAAGAGATGCTTGGCTTGGACCCGAAAATAGCAATCCATCACCTTGCAGTCAAAATGGTGCTCGCCCTGTTAAACAAGCTCAAAGGCGCTTCAGGCCGGACTTGGTTCCCCTAATTGAAGTTGAAGTAAACAAACTCGTTGAAGCTGGATTTATTCGAGAAGTTAAATACCCAACATGGGTTTCAAGTATTGTCCCTGTAAGGAAGAAGAATGGCCAAATTTGAGTATGCGTTGACTTTAGGGACCTCAATAATGCGTGTCCTAAAGATGAATTCGCACTTCCTATTCCAGAGCTAATGATCGATGCTACTACTGGTTACGAGGCAATGTCTTTCATGGATGGTTCGTTGGGCTATAAGCAAATTCGCATGGCACCAAAAGATGAAGATCTTTCTTTGTTCCGCACTCCTAAAGGTACTTATTGCTACAAGATAATGCCTTTTGGCTTGAAGAATGCTGGTGCTACTTACCAAAGGGCTATGCAAAATATTTTCGACGATCTTCTCCGAAAGAATATGTTGACAACTTGGTTGTGAAATCAAGAGAAAAGGTATTTGAATTGCTCCGGAGATACCAACTTAGGATGAATCCATTGAAATGTGCCTTTGGAGTAACTTCCGGAAAGTTCCTTGGTTTCATTGTCCGACATCGAGGATCAAAATTGATCAAGCCAAAGTGGATGCCATTTTGAAAATGCCTGAGCCTCGAGATATCCATGAATTGATAAGTCTGCAAGGAAAGCTAGCGTACCTTAGGAGGTTCATCTCAAACCTAGCCGGGAGGTGTCAACCATTCAATCGCCTTATGAAGAAAGGTGTCCTTTTCAGATGGGACGAAGCATGCAGTAATGCCTTTGAAAGCATTAAATCCTACCTGATGAAGTCTCCAGTTTTAGCAGCCCTTATACCTGGAAAGCCATTGATACTATACATTGCGGCACAATAAAGGTCTAATGTAGAACTGTTAGCCCGAGAAAATAGTGAGAAGAAGGAAAACTCTCTTTACTAATTGAGCAGGATGATGACACCAAAAGGGTGGAATTACTCGCCAATTAAGAAGTTGTACTTGGCGCTAGTCTTCTCAATTCAAAAGTTGAAGCACTACTTTGAAGCTCATGTTGTCCGTCTTGTTTCTAAAGCAAATCCCATCAAGTTCGTGATGTCAAGACCTGTTTTTAGTGATCGACTAGCTATATGGTACCTCCAATTTCAATAATTTGAGATTTTGTACATCCCTCAAAAGGCATTAAAGGGACAAGCATTGGCAGATTTCTTGGCAGATCATCCGATACCTGATGACTGGGAGCTTACCGATGAACTACCTGATAAGGATGCAATGTTCGTTGAAGTTCAACCTCCATGGAAGATGTACCTTGATGGTTCCATGCATCGTGGGGGAGCTGGGGCTGGCATAGCATTTTTCACTCCCCAATGTGAAGCCTTTCCCTACTCCTTCACCTTGACACAACTCTGTTCCAACAATGTTGCTAAGTATCAAGCATTAATACTTGGGCTTGAAATGGCCGTTGATATGAAGCAGTTGCAATTGAAAGTCTTTGGTGACTCCCAGTTAGTGGTCAATCAGAATTTGGGTAGTTACGAGGTTAAGAAGCCTGAACTACGCCCATATCATGATTACGCAAAAAAGTTGATGGAATGGCTCGGTGATGTGACTATTCAGCATGTGCCAAGGAAAGAAAATAAGAAGGCTGATGCTTTAGCTGCCCTAGCTTCTTCTTTAACCCTGCCTGATCAAGCGCGAGTTATTGTCTGCCAAAAATGGGTAGTACCGTCGCCAAACAAGGCTGAAGGTGAAGAAAACGAACTCAAGCATCTTGTTGCTATTTCTGAAGTTGAGGAAGAAGAATGGCGCCAACCCATTATCGACTACTTATGCTATGGGATACTTCCAGAAAATCCGAGAAGAAGGACTGAAATCCGTCGTCGTGCGTCTCATTTCCTTTACTACAAGGATACTCTATACAGAAGGTCGTCCGAGGGAGTACTCTTGCACTGCCTAGGAGATGAAGAAGCTCTCCAAGCTTTGCAAGAGGCACATTTTGGGGTATGTGGGTCACAACAGTCTGGACCAAAGATCCATTTCCATATAAAAAGGATGGGATATTATTGGCCAACGATGGTAAAATATTTCTTGGAATATGCTCAAAGATGCAAGGCTTGTCAATTCCATGCGAATTTTATTCTTCAACCTCCTGAAGTGTTGCACCCGACTGTTACATCCTGGCCATTTGGCTCTTGGGGATTGGATGTTGTTGGACCACTGCCAAAGTCCTCTGGTGGCCACCTATACATCTTGGCTGCAACATACTACTTCTCAAAATGAGCTAAAGCGTTTGCTCTTAAGGAGGTAAAGAAGGAAAATGTGGTAAGTTTCATCCGAGTAAACATCATCTATCGCTTTGGCATTCCCCGTTACATAATTGTGGATAATGGCAAGTTGTTCAACAATAGGTTGATGAACAAGATTTGTGAGCTCTTTGGCTTCAACCAACGCAACTCTTTGATGTACAATGCTGCCGCCAATGGTCTAGTCGGCATTAAACAAGACACTATGTAACTTGTTAAAGAAAGTGTTATCCAAATCCAAACGAGATTGGAATGACTGTATGGAAGAAGCTCTATGGGCATATAGGACGACTCACTGCACGCCAACACATGCGACTCCCTATTCACTCGTTTATGGGGTCGAAGACGTCTTGCCACTTGAGTGTCAAATACATTCGTTATGACTGGATTTTCAAGAAAGGATCACTGATGAAGAAAATGCTCGACTTCGGTTAGTAGAGTTGGAAGCTCTTGATGAAAGAGATTGGAAGCTCAACAGAATCTTGAATGTTATGAAGCTCGATTATCTCGCGCCTTCAATAAAAGCGTTCTCCTGAGATCCTTTCAAGTAGGAGATCAAGTACTTGCCGTGCGAAGACCTATAATTACTTCCCATAAGCCTGTAGGGAAGTTCACTTCAAAATGGGATGGGTCATATGTCGCACAAGAAGTTTAATCAAGTGGGGCTTACAAGTTGGTTGATGCAGATGGTATAAGAATTGGCCCTATAAATGGAAAGTTTTGAATAAGTATTATCCTTGAAGCCATGACACTCCTTGATGTACGAGCCTAAATTGCATGTTGCTACACTCCTGGCCCGCAAGAGTATAAACTGCATACGGCCCCCAAAAAAAGAGTCCGCTAGGTTGAAAATCTCGAAAGAGGAGGCCTAGGCAAAAGTTAGGACATAAAAAAAATTAAAAATCACCCAATCTGAACTACAGTATGACTTGATCCTCTTCACCGGGGTACGTAGGAAGCTCAGAGTTTCATTCCAAGTTCAGAGCTTAAGTTCAAAAGATTCATATTTCCCTAATGGTTGTTCGAATGAAGTATGAAGGAACGCAAGATCCAACTGAAATGTCATCCTCCTGTTGAACTTTGATCTCATTTGATTAAAAGGGGGAAACCCTCCTTGGTAAATTGATATCTTCAATCGGCCGATTTTAGAAGGATGTCAATTATTTGCATTGAAGTCTGGGTATTCTCTATGTCTTCAGTTTCACCAAACCTTCAAGTTTGTTGGTCTCCAAGTCCGCCCTCTGTCTAATAAAAGGGGGGGGGGGGGGAAGAGAAGCGAGATGTCAAAAGGAAACACAAGTATAAGGAAATGATTATTTGGTGCGATGTTTCAAATGCAATGAGATTTGAACCCCAAGATATTTGTGAGAATATGGTTCATAAATTTCGATTTATGGCAAGTAATCCGTCTTCCAATCTCGAGGCTTCCATATCAAGATGCAAAATATTTGGTGAAATCACGAATATTTAAATTTGTCGGTATATCGGAATTAAGTATTGACTTTGAAATATTACCTGAATGTGTTCGTAAGGCATTAAATTATAAAAATTTGATATGTTATATATTTGGAAGTTAAGTTTCCAGTAGATCAAACAGTTCACGGTTTTGACGTTCCTACTTCAAGATACAAAATCTTTAGCGAAGTCGCGCAAATCTGAAATTTTTAACATGGTGGAACCTAAAGTTGGCTTCAAAATATTATCTGGGAGGATTCTTAACTTATTTTCTTGAGAATTGTGGATATGTTCTAGATATAAAAGTCTAGTTTTCAATAAATCAAACGGTTTATAATTTCAACATTCCTACACTAAGATATGATTTTTTTAGAGAGACTGCGTAAATCTGGAATTGATAGCAAGGTGCAACATAAGGTTGGTTTTAAAATATTACTTTGAACGATTCTGAAGTTGATTGATTTAGAATTTTTGATATGCTCTAGATCTTGAAGTCTAGTTTTCTTGAAATCAAACGGTTTGCAATTCCGATATTTTTACTCCGAGATATGAATTTTTTTGGCGAGACTGCAAAAATCTGAATTTCAATGTGGTGGAAACTAAAGTTGGTTCCAAAATACTATCTGGGACAATTCTGAAGGTGTTTTGATTTCGAATTTTGGATATATTTTAGATATTGAATTCTAGTTTTTGAAAAATCAAATGGTTCATTATTTCGACTGTCCCCCGACAAGATGTGAAACTTTCCTTACAAGTGCGTAAAGTAGCAAATTATGCAACTAATATAAATGTCGCGTAATGTAAATCAAACAAGAAGCAATCTTATCTAAGATTAAATAAATATAGACCAGGTCAACCTAATATAAAGATGAAAGGGGAGATAATGCTAATAGCCTAATCTAAATAAAATTTATTATTGATCAATTCTTGATAGCTAGTATCCAGGTTCTTCTTCTTCTCCTCCAAATTGGCCGAATCATCAACAATCATCAGGTTTACATTGTCATATGAAGAGACCTCAGTCTCGGTAGTTGAAATTTTTTCTTGAATATCTTCAACCTCCTTTTGAGTCGCTTCTATTACACATTCGAGGTTCTCTCTCTTGTTGTAATGTCTGCAACTTCTTCACGACTCTCTTCAATTTTTTTTACTAGATGAAACTTTCTTGACTTTCTCACTTGCTACAAGTTTGAATGATTCGAGATTCTCTTTAGCTTTGGAAATCAGCTCTAGCTTCTTATCTTCAATGTCTTATCAGCCATATTGGATCGCTCTTGGTCATATGATGCGGCAAGTTCAGAAAGAGAATTCACTAAATCTTCTAATGGAGAAAAGTCCAGAATATTCATCTTTTTCATATCCTTGAAAATCTCAATGATTTTCTCCCTATAAGATGAGAGCAATTTCATATGAGTTTTGGAGAGCCTATAGCAAATATCCTCACAAAGCCCCAAGATGAATTCCTTCTTGCGATTGAAAATAATGCTTTTTCTTTCAAATATAGATACCGTTGTATTTGTCATTAGTTAAATGTGAGTTATCCCATTTGGAGTTTGTATTTTTAGGTATTCATCATGAGGAATAGATGACGCCTTTGACGATGACTTCACTTTACACGTAGGCCCTCCAATAGATTAATCACTTACTTGTGGCTGTCGCATGGGGATACCATCGTATGCCCAATGGTATTTAACTGCATTAATAAAAGGCAAAGTAAGTAAGTAATTTATAAGTAAAGCTACTCCTAAAAAAAGGGGGGAATGAACGAGGTGATTGTATTTTACCTCTTTGTTACAAGCTGTATGCGTTCTTGAGGGATTGTATCAACACTTTGAACCTCTACGATCTCTACTGGGTTAGACCATTTCCTTTTCCATTTTTTATCTTCATTGGTACTCTGGCTTGTGTCTTGAGGAACACGCATGTTCAATGGAAGAACTAGAGGGTGTTTCTCTATAGGTGTTGAAGTGCTCACCACTTCTTTCAAAGCTGCCTCTGAGGATTTAAGCTTCCTTTTTTTAGGTTGCATAACTACTTTTAGGATTGGAGTTGATATTTTTTTTAAATTTGAGAGCATCTTTCCAACACCTTGATCTTCACCTCCTAAAGGGGTTGTAGACTTTAGCCCAACATTGTCTACCAAAACTTGTAAGTTATTCTCGAGAAACTTCCCATGCGCTTTCTCCAACCAAGACATAAAATTAGTGGAGAAAGCTTCTCCATAGGATCTCCCGCTGGAGGAAAAACCGCACATGACATAGATCGATACAGTGTGCAAATCCTCCAAAATCTGATTCCTTCATCTAGAGAGGTGTTACGGATATCGTTCTCCAAAAAGCCAGGGACGTTCTGGTAAAATCCAAATTGACAACCAAACCCATGCGTGTTACGTGGCTCTATGATGAATGAGTTACCATACCTCAAAGGGAGGTAATTCAAACGTAAGCTTATGAAGTAATTTGATTCCAACTCTTGAGGGGAACCATTATCCACGTAATAATAAGGACGGGAATTGGTTAACACTGTTGGTTCCCAAACTATATCCTCCCCGTTTTGGATGCGTTTTCTTCCATCCTTCTCGTCAAAGTACCTTGCAGGCCCCTCTCCAGAGTATACCACCATCAAAGGGATAGACGGGCCCTTAGCAAGTGGATAGTGGGTTTTGAAGTAATGTGCAAGCCAGCCGTAAACATAATGAATAGGAAAAGAAACTTTGACCTGATCAAGTTGGGCAGAACACGAAATCTTATTCAAACTATGATAAATACTCGCCAAAACTGGGACTGCAAGGCTAATCTATCACCCGCCTGCCATCATGCTTGCCATCTTAAAAGTCTCAGGAGGAATGGAGTTTTCTACCTTGGGGAACACAAAGGCACATAGCCAAATTAATAAGAATGCAGCTACATATGTTTCATCTTTCTTGTTAGACCTCACCCTAAGCTTAGAGAATATAGTTTCTTGATCAGTCGACCACCTCGTCGTCTCGAGAATAACTCCGTTAGGGTTATGTGTTGACTTCAGGCGTGCAGACTTCATTTCCTTTCGCAGCGGGGCAGGTCTATGTATTAAAGTTTTTTTATTACAAAAAACTTGTCCACTTTCTGAAGGAGACATTTTGGGTAGCGCCATACCTTCCTTAAGATGATGAAATGCGGCAAATAAATACTCACAAGATCAATGAATAAATCTGACTTATTTTTCATTCAAACCGATGAGTTCTCTTGTCTCAGGTACCACTTCTTTGTATGGAGAACCCACAATGGGCAAACCCCCAAGGATATGTAAGTCCCAAATAGATATAGATAGCTCCCCAGCTGATCTAAGATGTGTGTTAGTCTTAGGGAACCAAGCCTCACAAAATTCTTGCAAAATGTTTGTGTTTCGATCATAAGTGAAAAGTGAGGCATAGACAGCATCGTAAATCATTGTTGTACTGAGAGTTTGTTGCCTTCCACCAAGCACGTCTTCAGCCCATTCCAAATATCCTGGGATATGACGATACTCGCCCTCGATTGTTGTTGTATTTCCCTAATATACTTTGCCTTGAATTATGCGACTTCCTAAGTTTGGAAGGGTGCTAGAAATATTTACATGGCGATGGATCGGCACTTGGAGAGACCACATCTTGGATAATAGATTAGAAGTTGATTTGTGTTCCAAGGTCCAATTCTCTAGGTGAAGTGAGTTCCTTAGAGGAGTCCATGAGCATGCATATTGATCCGCTTGAGAGGTAAGAACCAAAAGCTTGGTTTGTTCTATGTAACCTTCAGTCTCGATGATAAGATATCTAAATTTTGAGAAAGGTGAGGTATAGTCCCTGAAATTTTCCATCTCTTCGTGCTAAAAAAAAGAGAAAGAAAAGAGGGGTTATCAAAGTCCAAATCAAGAATATTAGAATGGGTACAAAAGTCTAAATGGATAAAATGTTCTCCGGTAGTCGGGCCATTTAGAGAGTAATCTCTCCAAGAACCGGTCCATTTTGAGAGTAATCTTTCTAAGAATTAGGCCATTTTGAGAGTAATCTCTCCAAGAATCGGGCAATTTTGAGAGTAATCTATCCAAGAATCGGGCCATTTTGAGAGTAATCTCTCCAAGAATCGGGCTATTTTAAGAGTAATCTGTCCAAGAATTTGGCCATTTGAGAGTAATCTCTCCAAGAATTGGGCACGGTTGAGCACCCATCCCCTCACACCCTAAGACCGCCTTCTTCGTGTGTGGATCTCACTTGAACTACAAAAAAATGACAAAAGAATAAAGGAACAAGAAATGAAGAAGCGATTACCTTTGCGTTAGTGCTTCCGGGTAGTAAAAAATAGACTGCTAATAGTACGATTGACGTCTCTGAATGGAAGGCATGATCTATATTTATAGGTGCAATAACGTGGCCATTAGGGAATTATTACCAATATGGGATCAATTATGGGTGGTCATGACTTCAACCATTCCATGTCCGATAAGATATCTAACTAGAGTCTTAATAGGATCCGGCGATAAAAATTAGTCTTGATCAATGAACATGTGTACTCCCGACGGGTAACTGATGGATCAAAATTCCTCAACTAAAGTGTCTCTCAATCATGGGCTAATGTCAGCTGGGTTTCACACATCAATTTATTGTTGATGTGTATTTCTTGGTTCTATTTGGGTCCACTATATATAAGACTCGCACGAAAGGCCCAAAGCCAATCCCAGGGAACAGTGAAGCTTCATAGGGTCTTTCTGTCCAGGTGCAGGTAGTCCGCATCTTCACAGAAATGTCTATTTCACTAAGGCTCTCTCCGAGACAGTGCCCAGATCGTTACGCCTTTCGTGCGGGTAAGAACTTACCCGACAAGGAATTTCGCTACTTTAGGACCGTTATACATATATGAAGGTAATTGATGACAAAGATATTGATTTCAATATAGTAAGGACGTCGATCGCAATATACAAAGGTGCTTTTAATTTAAGATATCATTGATTAAAAGACAAAGTAAATAATCATGGTCCAAACCATAAACACTCTCCTTCTGAAAAAATAAGATATTTCAATTAAATGAAAGCAAAATATCTTAAAATATGATTTGAAGGAGGCATGAATGAATAAGCCCGTGAAAGCATCGGCAGGAAGAAAGGCGCCAATAGCCTTTGTTAATACTTCAAGCATGTTCATTACGTTAATACTTTGACAAATCTTGAAGTAAGGGGCATTTGTAAGCATATAAATTTTACTTAAATTTCATTCATAAAATAATTTGGACTATAGTTTAAATTTGAGATATATTGGTCCAAATAAATATCATGGGTTAATATAATTGAATTAATTATATAAGTCCAATACATACGGATTAAATAAATAATTCTTAATCCATTGGGCTAGCCCATTTAATTATGCTAAAGGGATGAGCCCAGTTCATTAAGCCCAATATGACATCTTCCTAGAGTCCCAGTTCGGTACCACGTGTCAAATGACGTGGCGCGCCAAGTAAAATGGAAGAGCCAGTAGGATCATGCCATATGTCAAAATGGCAAGCATGCCCAGTCACACTAAAAGGCCAATGAAATAGTGCCACGTGTACAAGTAACATGCTCTAGCCAATCAAATACGGTCGTCACACTTTAATTTGATTGGCTGGAAAGAGTTTGTTCTTATCACAAGTCTTCCCTTCCACAACTATAAATAGGGGTCTTCATAACTCTGAAAAGACACCAGAAATTATAACAAGAAGCAAGAAAGAGCTTGTGGATCAAAAGTTGTAAATTCCTCCACAAGTTTCAAGCTTCAAGTTCAAGTTCAAGAAATCAAGTTCAAGCTCAAAAACAAAGAATAAATCAACTTCATGCTCAAGAACAAAGAAGAAATCAAGTTCAAGCTCAAGAACGAAGAACAAATCAAGGTCAAGTTCAAGCTCGAGAACAAGATCATCCTTCGTGACAACAAACATAGATTCAAGATCAAGCTCAAAGGCCCTTGAATTTATTTACCATTGGAAAGAAGAATCAGAGGATTCATAGAGATTGTAACACTTAAATATTCTAAATACAATACTACGCTTGTTGCGATATTTTTGGTCTTGATTTTATTCTCTCGAACCAAATTTATTTTCTACAATTACTATTACATTAGATAATACTACTAGTAACTGTCACAACCTAATATCTAACTAGCCGTGATGACACCTAACACAACCTCCTAGGTAAGCCAAACAATAAACCAGTTTAAATGAAATTTGTTAAGAGAAGAAATAATAATACAAAAGAACTATAATACAAAGAATTCCTAAGGACTGGTAGTATAAATCATGAGCTTCTAAGATTTAGAGTTTATAAAGATGATATGAAATAAATACATCATTTTTTGAAATATACATGAATAGATTAAAAATTCTAAAGCTATCAAGGACAAGAGGAAGCTATGACCGGAGCGTAGGTACATCTTCAAATCCAGCTCCCATCATACATAGTAAAATTAGCATCCAATATCTGCATGCAAGTTGCAGAAGTATAGTATGACTATAACCGTCTCATGTACTCAATAAGTAATAAACCTAACCTTAGGTTGAAAGTAATGACGAGTTGGGACAAGGGTCAGTGTCTAACTCTAAGAACCAGCAACAACTCATAACAACATAATGAAAATAATAAAAGAAGTAACTCAGAGATAACATGCTCATCTCATTCACGGTTCTAGAAAATATACATGCTTTTCAAGTATATTAGTGAAAACCAAAATATTTTTCCGAAATATCCAAAAATAGGAATAAATTTAAAAGCTGTGATTTTTTTCCAACAACAGGTAAGATGGTCCATTATCATGTGGCATGAGAAAATAACATCTCTATGACTACATCTCAATGTATGCATGCCAACTGTAATATAATGTAGTGATAAAGTCATATGGGTACTCTCGGTGTATCAATGCACTCAGTCCTCCCAATCACACAACCCTCACAGTCACCCAATCCTCACAATAACTCAGTCCTCACAGTCACTCAATCCTACCAATCACACGACACTCACACTCGACACTCGCAATTAGTAGGTACCTATGCTCACTGAAGGTGTGCAGACTCTGGAGGGACTCATTTCGCCCAAGCGCTATAATAAGAAAATCATGGCATAAATACATAACATCTGATGCAGCGTGCAGTATCATCCGATCAATAAATCAATAACCTCATAATCATCCCATCAGCCTTCCTCAGTCATCAATCTCTCTAACCTCTCGAGCTCACAATGTCATGAAATTAGCCCAACAATAATGATGTGATGTATCAATAAATGGTAACAGATATTGAGATATGATATGAATGTGAATTCATATGACTTAGTATGTAATTGAAATGTAAGCAGATAACTCAACAACAGAATTGACCTTAGTGGATCCTAATAAGATAAACATGTAGCCTAGACATGGTTTCTAATATGGATCACAACTCAAGTGCTCTAACACATAAAGTGAAGTAAAAATGTTCAAATAATAAGCAAATCATGGAATAAATACATAACATCTATTGCAGCGTGAAACCCGATCCTCTTAATAAATTAATATCCTCACAATCTGGCCTCCGTCCTCACTCAGACATCAATCTCTCAAGCCTCTCGGACTCACAATGTCATGAAATTGGCCCAACAATAATAAAGAATGATTCAATAACTGGTAAAAGAGACTGAGATATGATATGCATACGAATGCATATGACTAAGTATGTAATTGCAATATAAGCAGATAACTCAACAACAAAAATAACCTTAGTGGGTACCAAAAGGATAAGCGTGTAGCCTAGACATAGATCCTAACATAAATCATTGCTCAAATGCTCGAACATATAGAGTGTAGTAAAAATGTTCAGATAAGATAGCTACATAGAATAACAACCTGGTCGGTCGTTTCATGAGTTACCTATCTGTTTTCCCCCTTTTCTTCTTCTTTATGTGTTGTTCAGCTTTATTTCATCGTATAGTGACTTGTGTGAAAACGATCTCAAAATTCGTCTCTTATGGTTCAGATAGCTTCATTAGTTGATTTGGGACTTTGGAGCGTGATCGGAATGTATTTTAGAGGCCCGTGATAGATTTTGGGCTTGAACTGGCAAAATTAGAATTTTGGCACCTTTTGGTTGGTAATGGAAATTTTGATATCGGAGTCAGAATGGAATTCCGGAAATTGGAGTAGATCCGTTGTATCATTTTTTATGTGGGTGTGCAAAATTTCAGGTCATTCAGACGAGGTTTGATAACTTTTTGATCGAATTCGGAATTTGGATGTTTTGGAATATCTAGGCTTGAATTCGAGAGAGATTTGATGTTTTGATGTTGTTTTTAGCATTTGGAAAATCGGAAAAAGTTTGAGTAGTGTTATGGGATGCGTTGGCATGTTTGGTTGAGGTCATGAGGGCCTCGAGTGAGTTTCGGGTGGTTAACAGATCAAATCCTTATTTTAGAGAGTTGCAGATTTTCTGGTTTCTGTTGCAGACATTTTTGTTCTTTGCGATCGTGTAGGCTCAATAGGGTAGAGTTGACATTTGTTCAACGCGATCGCAAAGGTCAGAGAGCGATCACGATAGGCTACGAAGTAGTGGTTCCTGAACGCGTGCCTAGGGTCACATTCACGTAAAAGGGAATGAGCTAGTGTGAAGTGGTGAGGTTTGTTCTATGCGATCACGTGGGTGAGAGTGTGATCGCGTGAGTTAGCAGAGGTAGAGCTTAGCAATTATGTGGTGTTTTATGCAATCACGTAAGGTTAAATGAGGACACTCACTTTTTGTGCTTCGCGATCGCAAGGCATTTTCTGCAATCACGACTAAGGAATTAAATGCCTGGGCAGAATGTTTTAATAGGGGACTTCGCGATGTTTGGCCATATTTCACCATTGTTGAGCAGTTTTGGAATCTTTTATGAGAGATTGAAGAGGGATTTGAAGGGAAACACTTGGGGGTAAGATTATTGAAGCTAAAACTCAATTATATGTTGATTTTCAATTGTTTAAACATGGAATTTATGGAAAATTAGTGGTAAACTGGAGGTTTAGGGCTTGAAATCGGAGACCTTAATTTAGGGATTTTAGGGGTCGTTTATGGTCGGATTTGATGCTCTTGGTATGTATCTACTCGTGAGAATGAAAGGATTCTAGTTTTGTAATTTTTTTCGGAATCCGAACGCGAGCCTGAGAGTCGAATTTGGCCAATTTCGGGATCTTCGATGTAATTTGTAAATTTGTTCATGGGCTTTGTTCCTTTATCCTATTTTGATGCTATATTCCGATTTTGGATAGATTTAATGCGAGTTGATCCCCAATCGAGAGGCAAGGTCATCACAGAGTAGAATTTCATCAGGTTTGAGGTAAGTAACGATTGTAAATCTTGACATGAGGGTATGAAACCCTTGAATTTCGTATTTTTTTGATAAATGAGGTGATGCACATGCTAGGTGACGGGCGTGTGGGTATGCACGTCACCTATCGAGAGATTGTGATTTGGTCCGTCCTATTGAGACTGTATCGTTGCATATTTTAGAATATATTGTACATGATATTCATGTGTTGAGAAATGAATTTTTTAACTTGGGCTGAGTGCTATTTTTGGGGCCTTGTGCTAAAGTGTTTAAACCCTTAGGGATATTTTACTACTTTTCTCACCCTGTTTTGATTTGAAAGCATGTTATCTGTCATGTTTTACCTGTTTATTGTTTAATCCGGTTTCATAACTTTACCTCTTAATATATGAAAACTGTTTGGTCTGAGTTTCCCTAATTTTCATTGATATGGCTGAGTGGCCGTGAGGTTAATGACTGAGAGAGATTGAGGACCTAATGGTGAGAATTATATATATATATATATATATATATATATTTTTTATGGATTGAGCTGCATGCCGCAATGATATTATACATATATTATAGATCAGGATACACGTCGCAACGATATTTACATGCATTAGGATGCACGCCATAACGATATATATTAGACAGGTTGTGCGCCGCTAGAGGTTGAGGTCACGATCGAGGCCGTGGTAGGGGCAGGGGTGTAGCCCGTATAGCAGATAGGGCAGCACCTAGAGATCCACCAGCCACCTTAAATCATGATCAGATTCCAGTAGGGGATGCTCCAGTGGCACTAGCTCAGGTACCCGTTGTGCCTATTTTCATTGCGGGCCTTCAGGATACCTTGACTCAGATCTTGACCATGTGTAGTAGTCTTGCTCAGGCGGTTGCAGTTTCAACTACAGCAACCACTTTTCAGGCAGGCAGACGCAGTCAGACTCCTGTCGCCCACACTCTCGAGCAGGTCGTTCAGGGATTGCAGACACCACAAGCACCACCAACCCAACCGGTTGCACCCACTTAGGATTTTTTAGTACTAGTTATGCCTGAGGACGAGCATCATCGATTAGAGAGGTTTGGTAGACTTCAACTTTCGACTTTCAGTGGTATAGAGGTCGAGCATAACCAAGGCTTCTTGGACAAGTTTTGGAGGATTCTTCACATTGCGGGTATTCTGGAAACCACCAAGGTATCATTTACTACTTTTTAGTTTTCTAGAGTTTCCTTTACTTTGTGGGAGGCTTATGAGAGGCGTAGGATTATAGATGCAGCACCCCTTACCTGGCAGCAATTTTCCGCTCTCTATTTGGAGAAGTATGTGCCACAGTCTTGCAGAGAGAAGATGTATAGATAGTTCGAGCAGTTGCATTAGGATTATATGAATGTGATGCAGTATGAGATGAGATTTCAGAGTTAGCTCGTCATGCGGTTTGGTTGGTGCCTACAGATAGAGAGACTATCACGAGGTTTCTGGATGGCCTCAGATATCAGCTTTAGATTCTCATGACCAAAGAGAGGATGTCCGGTTCTACTATTAGCTTTTTGTTGATATTGCTCGAGAACTTGAGTCATTGTATTGCCAGGAGAGAGAGAGAGAGGGAGGCCAAGAGGCCTCGAGCATCTGGTCATTTTGATAGCGCTCCTTCAAGAGGCCGGTTTCAGCACGGTAGAGGTCGTCCTTTCAGGCATGCTCAATAGGTTTGTCCAGCTCATCGTGGGACATCATTGAGCCATGGTTCTCACAGTTCTCATCAGAGCCATTCATCACTAGTGCCCTTCCAGTCAAGAATTCATCCCATGCTCCACTAGTTCAGGGCACTTCCGTACCAGGTTCTTCTGCTAGTCATCCTAGTGCTAGGGGTTCCCTTCAGTCCCCGTCTACAGCACCAGGGATTTGTTATAAGTGTGGAGTGTTTGTGCATATGATGAGGCAGTATCCTCATTTACTTGGGGGTCCATCTCAGCAGAGGAGTCAGCCCTCGACCTCAACTCTAGTTACTTCAGCAACCGCTCAAGTATCCAGAGTAGGGTTAGTAAGCCAAGGGTTGCCCCAGAGGGGGAGGTTGATTAGTTCATGGTCAAGCCCATATTTATGCACTCCTAGGTAGGCCAAATGCTATTGCTTTAAATGCTATGATTATACGTATTGTCTCAGTCTACCACATAGATGCATCTGTGTTATTTGATCATGGTTCCACTTTTTCATATGTGTCATTATATTTTTCTCGCTATTTGGATAAGCCCAATGAGTCTCTTATTTCTTTTGTTCATGTACCTACTCCGGCGGGCGCTACTGTTGTTGTAGACTGTGTGTACCGGTCATGTGTTGTTATTATTGGGGGTCTGAAGACCTAAGTGGATAAGATAGTGATAAGGCATTGATTGGTTATCCCAATGCCACGCTATATTGGACTGTCATGATAAGACAGTGACATTGGCTATGCGGGTGTGCCATAGATTGAGTGGCGAGGTTTGGCTGATTTTGTCCCCAGTAGGATGATTTTATTTTTGAAGGCCCCGCGGATGGTTGGGAAGGGTTGTCCTTCATACTTAGCTTTTGTGAGGGGTGTTAGTGCAGAGATATTAATTCTATTCCCATAGTGAGGACATTTCTAGATGTGTTTCCTACAGAAATGTCGGGCATACCACTGGATAGGGATATTAATTTGGTGTCGAGCAATCAGCCCATTTCTATTTCAACATATCGTATGCAACTAGCGGAGTTGATGGAGCAACTTCAAGAACTCCTTGATAAGGGGTTTTTTTGTCCTAGTGTTTCCCCGTGGGGTAAGCATATTCTATTTATGAAGAATAAGGAAGGAACTGTGAGATGTGCATTGATTACAAATAGTTGAAGAAAGTCACAATCAAGAACATGTATCCTTTGCCTCGTATTGATGATTTATTTGACCAGCTTCAGAGACCGAGAGTGTTCTCCAAGATTGATCTCCATTCAGGGTATCAATAGTTGAAGATCAGGAACTCAGATACTTCTAGGATAGCTCTCAGGACCCGATATGGTCATTTTGAGTTACTAGTGATGTCTTTTGGGTTGACCAATGCCCTAGCAGTGTATATGCATTTGATGAACAATGTGTTTCTACCCTATCTCGACTTGTTCCTGATTGTATTCATTGATGATAATTTGGTGTTATCCCGTAGTCAAGGGGAGCACGCGGAACATTTGAGAGTTGTGTTGTAGAGATTGAGGGAGAACAAGCTTTATGCAAAGTTCTCATAATGTGAGTTTTGGCTCAGTTCAGTGGCTTTTTTTTGGGGCACATGCTGTCTAGTGAGGGTATTCTGGTTGATCCAAAGAAGATAGAGGCGGTTCAGAGTTGGCTCAGACCGTCCTCGTCCATAGAGATTCACAGCTACCTTGGTTTGACGGGTTATTACTATTGGTTCATTTAGGGATTTTTATCTATTGCATCAGCCTTGGAAAAATTGACTCAAAAGGGTGGTCCTTTAAGGTGGTCGGATGAGTGTGAGGTGAGCTTTTAGAAGCTCAAGACTACCTTCACCATAGCTCCAATGTTAGTATTGACATCACCTTCAGGTTCATATTAGTGTATTGTGATGCTTTGAGAGTGGGTATTAGATGTATTTTAATGTGGGAGGGTAGAGTGGTTGCTTAAGCTTCTCGTCAGTTGAAGCCCCATGATAAGAACTGTCATGTTCATGATCTAGAGTTGGCTGCCATTGTTTATACGTTGAAGATTTGGAGGCATTATCTCTATGGTGTGTTTTGTGAGGTGTTTACTGATCTTCGTAGCCTCCAGCACTTGTTCAAACGGAAGGATCTCAATTTGAGCCAGTGGAGATGGTTGGAGCTACTAAAGGACTATGATATCCCTATCTTGTATCATCTAGGGAAGGCGAATGTGGTGGCCAATGCTCTGAGTAGGAAGGCGGTAAGTATGGGTAGTTTGGCATATATTCCTGTAAGGAAGAGACCTCTTGCAGTTGATTTATAGGCCTTGGCCAATCGGTTTGTGAGGTTGGGCATTTCGGAACCGAGTCATGTCTTAGCTTGTGTAGTTTCTCGGTCTTCCTTGTTTAATCGAATCAGAGAGTGCCGGTATGATGATCCTCATCTGCTTGTCCTTTAGGACATATTTTAGCATGGTGATGCTAGAGATGTTGTTATTGGTGATGATGGGGTGTTGGGGATGCAGGGCCGGATATGTGTGCCCAATATGGATGTGCTTAGGGAGTTTATTCTAAAAGAGGCCTATAGCTCGTGTTGTTCTATCCACCCGGGTTCCGCAAAGATGTATCAGGATTTGAGATAGCACTATCGGAGGAGGAGAATGAAGAAGGATTTTATGGGATTTCTTGCTCGGTGTCTCAATTATCAACAAGTGAAATATGCGCATCAGAGACTATGTGGCATGCTTCAACAGATAGATATTCTAGAGTTGAAGTGGGGATGGATCACCATGGACTTTGTAGTTAGGCTCCCACGAACTTTGAAGAAGTTCAATACTATTTGGGTTATTTTGGATCGACTGACCAAGTCTGTGCACTTCATTCATGTGTGTACTACCTCAGAGCGGTTAGTTGAGATTTATATCCGAGAGGTTGTTCGCCTGCATGGTGTCCCAGTTTCCATCATTTTAGATAGAGGTACTTAGTTTATTTCAAAATTTTGGAGGGTCGTGCAGTGAAAGTTGGGTACTTAGGTTTAGTTGAGCACAACTTTGCACCCTCAATGGGACGGGGCAGTCCGAACGTACTATTCATATATTGGAGGACATGTTGCACGCTTGTGTCATTGATATTGGAGGGTCATGGGATTAGTTTCTACCACTTGCGGAGTTTGAATATAGCAATAGTTATCAGTCGAGCATTCAGATGGCTCCACATGAGGGTTTATATGGGAGACGGTGTAGATTTTTGGTTAGTTTGTTTGAGCCCAACGAGGCTAGGCTTTTGGGTACAGACTTGGTGTAGGATTCTATAAACAAGGTAAAGGTTATTCAGGAGTGGCTTTGTACAGCGCAGTTGAGGCAAAAGTGATATGTTAACAGGAAGGTCTGTGATGTGTCTTACATGGTTAAGGAGAAGGTTCTACTGAATGTTTCACCAATGAAGGGTATTATGAGATTCGGGAGTAAGGGTAAATTGAGTCCTTGGTTCATTGGACTTTTTGAGGTGCTTTAGAGGATTGGAGAGGTTGCTTATGAGCTTGCCTTGCCACCCAGCTTGTCAAGTGTGCATCTGGTAATTCATATTTCTATGCTTCGAAAGTATATTGGCGATCGGTCTCATGTTTTGGATTTCAGCACGGTTCAGTTAGATGGTGATTGGACCTATGATGTGGAGCTAGTGGCCATTTTGGAGCATCAGGTTTGAAATTTGAGATCAAATGATATAATTACGTGAAAGTGTAGTGGAGAGGTCGGCCCGTGAAGGAGGCTACCTGGGAGACGAAATGGGAGATGCGGAGTAGATATCCTTGTCTATTTGAGACTTTGGGATGTTTATTGACTCGTTCGAGGACGAACTCTTGTTTAAGAAGGGGAGGATGTAACAACCCGACCGGTCGTTTCATTAGTTACTGCTCCGTTTCTCCTATTTTTTCTTCTTTATGTGGTGTTCAACTTTATTTCATTGTATTGTGTTGGTTAGTTCGGGTTTGGAGTAGTTTTGGAGTGTTATGAGACACTTAGTCTCTTAAGTTGGCAATTTAGTTGGAAAAGTCAACTAGAAGTTTGCTTGTGTGAAAACAATCTCAGAATTTGATATTTATGGTTTGGATAGCTTAGTTAGGTGATTTCAGATTTAGGAGCATGGTCGAAATGTATTTTTGAGGTCTGTGGTAGATTTAGTCTTGAATTGGAGAAATTGGAATTTTGGCGCTTTTCGGTTGCTTGTGGAAATTTGCATATCGAAGACAGGATTGAATTCTGGAAATTGGAGTATGTCTGTTGTGTCATTTTTGACGTGTGTGCAAAATTTCAGGTCATTCGGACGAGGTTTGATAGACTTTTTGACCGAATTTGGAATTCGAAAGTTTTTGAATCCTTAGGCTTGAATCCGACGGTGATTTGATGTTGTGATGTTGTTTTGAGTGTTCTGACAGTTTGAACAAGTTTGAATGATGTTAAGGGATGCGTTGACATGGTTGGTTGATGTCTCGAGGGCCTCAGGTGAGTTTCGGGTGATTAACGAATCAAATCCTTATTTTGGAGAGTTGTAGATTTTCTAGTTTCAGTTGCAGACATTTTTGTTCTTCACGATCACGTAGAAGTATTCACGATCACGTAGGCTTAGTGGAGCAGAGGCGATATTTATTCAATGCAATCGCAGAGGTCCAAAAGAGATCGCGATAAGCTATGAAGTTGTGGTTCGTGAACGCGTGCCAAGGGTCGTGTTCGCGTAGAAGGGAATGAGGTGGTGTGAAGTTGTGAGGGTTTTTTTATGCCGAGGGTCGAAGGACATGAACCATAGATGTACCTATCTACTACCGAGGCATTCAGCTCGCTCCACAAGAAGAGAAAATATAATAAAACAACCAATTCAAGGTTTATTAAGGGGCTAATTTTCACGACCCCGGTTCGCTCTCCGTGAATCATCGTGACGGCACCTACTCTCTATGACTAGGTAAGCCTATAATGCAGAAAATAAACCAAATTTGCGAAAGAAAAACCAGTTAATACATAGATAGTGTAATAAAAAAAGGGTTAAGAGTGCCACTTAGCATACACAATGCTAACTCTCAAGAACTAATACATATTACCAAAACCCGGAAACCCATGAATCACGAGCTACGAATATAGTAAAATGCTCTAACTCCGAAAAGTCTACATCAACAGTAAATATAGAAGGGCTATCACTACAAGAGAGAATGGAGAGAGACTCATCGATATACAGATGCGGCAGATATACCTCGAAGTCTCCGTAAGATCGCCTCGCCTCAAGGATGGTAACTCTGTAGAGGTACCTGGATCTGCACATGAAAAACATGCATAGGAAGGGCATGAGTACCCCATAACGGTAATCAGTAAGTGCCAAGCCTAACCTTGGTCGGGTAGTAACGAGGAAGGTCAGGGCCATACTGAGGTTAAATAAAAATATAAAGTTCAAAAGTGTAGATAAAAACAGTATAAATAAGTGCAATAGTTAAAGTATCACAAGATATAAAGATAACTGCAACTCATACAGAGGCAAAACATTGACAAGGATAATAACCGTGGATCTCTCAGTATCCCGAGGATGTCTTAGTATCCACAATATATACCCGGGGATCTCTTGGTATCCCGAGGATCTCTTTGTATCCTCTATATATGTGCCAGAGATCTCTTGGTATCCTGATGATCTGTTAGTATCCTTAATATATGTGCCAGGGATCTCTCGATCTCCTGCACCTTAAATCAAATATAAATACGTACAGGGAATCTTCCGATATGCCTTCCCATATCGCCATAATAAGACATATAACAATAGCAAAATGAATACTTTATTAAGCCCAACTTCTTACCAAGGCAAACAGATAATTCTAACCTAGCATGCTTCACATAATACAAGTAAGGAAGTTAAGGCAAATAGAGCAATTTAGTCAATTAGACATGCTTCTCTAGACTAACAGCAGGCTTAAATTCAAAACAGTGTAAGTAAGAAAAAAGAAAGAACATAATCTAAGGATATTTTTATTGAAAATAAAATGGATTTAAGGATATTCAATCATGAGGGGAAAGTTACTAACACAAGGTTATAAAAGCCACTTACCTCGAATCGGTTCAATAATCAACCCAAAATCACGCTCTTGCCATGCGTATTTGACTCAAAATAGCCCAAATCTATTCAATTCAATTGTGTAATGTAAATAATACTTTAACTAACTGATTCTACAAATAAACTCTAAGGTAATACATTGAATTAGGTAAAATGACAAAAATGTCCCTCGGGCCCACATCTCTAGATCGGGTAAAATTTACATTTCTAGAATCCTCACGCTCTCACGAGTTCATTGATATCAACTTTATCCCAATGCGACATCAAAATTGTGATCTAAGTTCAATTGTTAGGTCTAAGAACCTTTACAAACTTTTCTTCAATTATTTCACCCCAAATTCGAACTTAAGCATAGATTCGTGGAAAACAATCAAAAACGAGTAAGGATCACTTACCCAAAACACCCAGGTGAAAATACCTCTCGAAATCGCCTATCTCGAGCTACCAAATAAATGTTTCCAAGTTTTGAACAAACCCTTGGTTCTGTCTCCTTTTCGGCCCAGTTGTTCCACTTCTACGATCCCGCTTCTTTGGAGAATTGACTGCATCTGAAAAAATCACTAACATCCCAATAATCCGCTTCTGTGACACATTTTCCGCACCTGGGGTATTCCAGGTGTGATATTTTTCTCGCACATGCGGCTCCTGCTGGACTTCTCCGAATTCCACTTCTGCAGTTACTCTGCCGCTTTTGCGGCTCCGCACCTGTGAAACCCAAACCGCAGGTGTGGTTATGACAGAAAACCAATTGAAGCTGCAAATTCCAAATCCAAAATTCCTTTCGTCAACCATCCAAAATCATCCTGAGGCCCCCGAGACCTCACCTAAAGGCACCAACAAGTCTAATACCAAAGTCTAAACTTGTACCAATACTTAAAACACCTAAAACAACATGGAAACCTCGAATTACCATGGATTCAATCGTAAAAACTCCAAATTTCTCAAAATACGCTTTCGATCAAAAACACTATCAAATCTCGACCGAATGACGTGAAATTTTGCATACACGTGACATTCAACATTATGGAGCTACTCAATTTCTAGATTTTCATGCCGACCCTCGGATCAAAATCTCATTTTCGAGCCGGAAACTTCAAAAATCCATCTTCCGGCATTTTAAGCCTAAATTAGCTACGGACCTCCAAAATATAATTCGATCGCGCCCCTAAGCACGAAATCACCCAACCGAGCTAACAGAACCATCGAAATCCCATTCTGAGGTCGTCTTCACTATGTTATGACTATGGTCAAATTTCTAAAACTTAAGCTCTCGCTTAGGGGCTAAGTGTCCCAAAAATCTCCGAAACTCAAAACTGAACATCCCAGCAATTCAAAATAGCATAAATAAACACAAGGGAAGTAGTTAATAGGGGATCAGGGAGTAAATTCTTAAAACAACTGGCCTGATCATTACATCCTCCCACACTTAACCATTCATTCATCCTCAAATGAGCATAGAGTCATTTTTGAAGTAGTGTTAAATGAGGGTACCGACTGCAGATATCATGCTCGGTCTCCCAGGTCGCCTCCTCGACCGGCTGACCCTGCCATTAAACCTTCACTGATACAATGTTCTTTGACCTCAGCTTCCTAATCTACTTGTCCAATATTGCCACTAGCTATTCAACATAAGATATATCTTTGTCAAATTGGACTAAACTAAAATCCAACACGTGCGACGGATCACCGTGATACCTCTGAAGCATCGAGATATAAAATAACAGATAAATCCTTGCCAAGCTGGAAGGTAAGGCAGGCTTGTAAGCAACCTCCCCAACGCGTCTCAAAATCTTATAAGGGCTAATAAATCTCGGACTCAGCTTCCCTTTCTTCCCAAATATCATAACGCCCTTCATAGGCAAAACCAGAAGTAGAATCCGCTCTCCAACCAGGTAGGAAATATCAAAAACTTTTGGTTCATGTGCTCTTCTGCCTGGACTAGTCTATGCAGAGACTATCCTAAATCACCTTAAACTTCTCCAAGGCATCCTGTACCAATTCTGTCCCCAATACTCTAGCCTCACCCGAGTCAAAAAAACCCAACAGGGATCTACACTACCTGACATATAGAGCCTCATAAGGTGCCATCTGAATGTTGCACCGACACCTGTCATTGTAGGAAAACTCCGCCAATGGCAAGAATTTATCCCAAGAACCTCCAAACTCAATCACACGCACACAAAGCATATCCTCAAGAATCTGAATAGTCGCTTGGACTGTCGGTCTGTCGGTCTGTCTGAGGCTGAAATGTTGTGCTCAACTCCACCTGAGTACCCATCTCATACTTATGGCTCTCCAGAATTGTGATGTGAACTAAGTATATCTATCTAAAATGATGGAAGCTGGATAGCATGCAGACGGATAATCTCTGGGATATAAATCTCCACCAACCACTCTGAAGAATATGTTGTACATACAGGTATAAAATACGCAGACTTGGTCAGCTGATCCACAATAAACCGAATGGCATTAAACTTCCTCAAAGTCCATGGGGGTCCAAATACAAAGTCCATGGTGATCCGCTCCTACTTCTACTCCGAAATGTCTATCTGCTGAAGCAATCCATCCAGTCTCTGGTGCTCATAGTTCACATGCTTTCAATTTAGGGACCGAGCTACAAACCTAACTATATCTTTCTTCATCTTCCTCCACTAGTAGTGCTAGCTCTGATCGTGATACATTTTTGCGACACCCGAATGAATGGAATGTCACGAACTATAGGCCTCATCTAGAATCAACTCTCGAAGCCCATGGACATTGGGTACACACACCCGACCAGGCATCCTCAATACTCTATCATCACCTAAGGTCACATCTCGAGCATCACTATGCAACACTTTGTCCTTGAGGACAAGCAAACGAGGGTCATCAAACTGACACTCCCGGAAGCGATATAACAAGGAAGACTGAGAGACTATGCAAGCTAGAAATAGACTAGGCTTCAAAAGACCGAATCTCAAAAACTGGGTAGCTAAGGCCTGAACTTCAATCGCCATAGGCCACTCCGCTGCTGGTAAATAAGCCAAACTCCCCAAACTCTCTGTCTGGCAGCTCATAGCATTTTCCACCACATTGACCTTGCCCTGGTGATACAAGATAGTGATATCATAATCCTTCAGCAGCTCTAGCCATATCATTTGAATATAATTAAGGTCCTTCTACTTGAACATATGCTGCAAACTCTGGTGATCAGTATAAATCTCCCAAGGAACCCCTTGCAAATAATGAACAATAATAGCTAACTCAAGATCATGGACATGATAATTCTTCTCATGTATCTTAAACTGTCGGGATGCGTAGGCAATCACCCTACTATCCTGCATCGATACCGCTCCAAGGCCAACTTTCAAGGCATCTCAATAGATAGTATAATACCCCGAATTGATAGGCAATATCAGAATTGGGGTTGTAGTCAAAGCTATCTTTAACTTCAGAAAGCTCTCCTCGCACTCTTTCATCCACTGGAACAGAACGAACTTTTGGGTCAGTCTAGTCAAAGGTGCTGCAATAGATGAAAACCCCTTAACAAGTCAACGGTAATAACTCACCAAGCCAAGAAAACTACGGATCTTTGTAGCTGAGGATGGTTTGGGCCAACTCTGAACGGCCTCCACTTTCTTTTGATCCACCTGAATACCCTCTGTTGAGACCACGTGACCCAAGAACGCCACAAAATCCAACCAAAACTCACATTTCGAGAACTTAGTATACAATTTCTTTTCTCTCAAGGTCTAGAGCACTGCCCTCAGGTGCTGCTTATGATTTTCCCGACTCCGGGGATATACCAGAATGTCATTAATAAAAACAATCACGAATGAATTAAAATATGATCGAAAAACACTGTGCATCAGGTGCATAAAGGCTGCTAGGGCATTAGTCAGCCCAAATGACATAACAAGGAACTCGTAATGACCATATCGAGTCTTGAAGGTAATCAATGGGATACCTAGATCCCGAATCTTCAATTGATAATAGCCTGAACGCAAATCAATCTTAGAAAACACACAAGAACCCTGTAACTAGTCAAACATGTCATCAATACAAGGCAAAGGATAAAGGTTCTGTTAGAATATACGCTTAACGCTAGAGGGGGGTGAATAGCGTTATAATAAAAAACAGCGTAAACTTGCGGAATTTAAAAATTGCAGGAATGAAATAAGTGCGATAAGAAAATAATAAGGAACCAACGCACCGATGTTATCCTGGTTCACCACATCCCGTGGCTAGTCCAGTCCCCGAGAGACTCTCTCGAGATTTCCACTAACTTCGTTAAGCTTACGGGTGCTTAACAAACCGTTACAAACTGAGAACTTGAGTCACACAAGCCTCCACAACCTTTGCTCGAAGATACAACACTTCAAGACTTCAACCAAAGGAATCACAACGTTCCTTCTTACAATACAAGGGATTAACACTTCCCTTCAAGTGTATAAAAACACTTTGCACTCAAAAAGAAGACTCTCCTTATGAGTAGATATGAGTAAAATAAATACGCTCAAGAACGCAACAACTTTCGTCAAGAATTTGGCTCTCAAAAACTTATGTAATGAATAGAAAATGATGAATAAGAGAGTATGCAAGCTTTAGCAATAATATGATCAGTTGTTGTGTTTAGAAGACTGATTTGAAGATGTATTTATAGTGTCAAAAACATGCATAACCGTTGCCTAATTGCCAATTAAGAATTGCTGATTTTGTGCTACGATAATCGATTGTCTAATTGGCACAATCGATTGTTTTCCAATCGTTCCAAAAATCATTCCCAGATTTTACGCAGCATAATCGATTATCTAAGACGTATAATCGATTACTGGCAACGTTCCAAAGTCATTTCCAGATTTTACTTAAAACAATCGATTATCAGAAATATACAATCGATTACTTAGCAACGTTCAAAAAATCTTTTTCAGATTTTACTTCACACAATCGATTATCAGAAATATACAATCGATTACTTGGCAACGTTCAAAAAATCTTTTTCATATTTTACTTCAAACAATCGATTAAATCCTATAATCGATTATCTGACGGAGTTTGAAAATATTTTGGCAACGGTCATTTACATAATCGATTATGCTTTATGGACAATCGATTATTTTTCAGTCTTGAAAAATCTAATAGACACTGCCTCAACACAATCGATTGTCATAAGGTTCACAATCGATTATTTTGTAGCTTTGAAAAATCTGATGGACACTGTCTCAACACAATCGATTGTCATAAGGTACACAATCGATTGTCATGCAGATTTCAAACATCTGATGGACACTGCCTCAACACAATCGATTGTCATAAGGTACACAATTGATTGTCTTGCAGCTGCCTTAACATAATCGATTATCATAAGTACATAATCGATTATCTTTGTCCAGATTTTAGAGGCATGTTTAAAAATCATTTTGCTAAAATAAATATGCATGATTTAAAATCATTTTGCTCTAAATTAAATATGCATGATTTGATAAAAATGTTTTTACGAGAGAAGCCAAGTCTTGAGTTAAATTGTCGGATCAAGATCACAATTAAAGAGCGACTCATGTATAACTTTGTTTAATCTTGATCTTGTTTGTCTTGTGCTTGAACTTCGTTACGTGACATTTGCGCGCTTGTGCTTGGACCTCGTCATATGTCAATTGTGCGATCATTTGTCATTTATCAAAACCTACAAATATGAACACACGTTTAGTTTTGAGAACGTGTTTCAACAATTTCCCCCTTTTTGATAATGGCAAACCTTAATCGGGATATGCATATTAGGTAATTCATAATGACGATCCAAGACAAGTATATATATATGCAATTAGTTCCCCCTCAACATATGAATTCCCCCTCAATTTGTGCCAATAAGTATTAAGTGCATAGCCCTTATTCTTCCCCCTTTTGACATTAGCAAATAAATTGGTAAATAACTTGTTTATTGATTAATCAAAAAATTTCAACTTCATAAAAGGGATAATAAAGCAAATAATGTCAACATAATCGATTATTGATACTTGATAATCGATTATATACTAAAGAGAAATCGATTATTCTAAAGAGGAATCGATTATTCTGCACCATTGCCTTATAATTCCCCCTGCCTTTAGGGCGATACCTGCAAAAGAGAATTAGACGTCTCCGACGCTCAAGTTAGTAATTTGTAAACAAATAATGACTTAGATCAATGTGAAGTCAAGAGTTCCGAGTTTACTATAGATTCGGAAAAGAACTTTTTCGCTAAAAGGCCTTGTGAAGATGTTGGCCAATTGAGAACGTGATCTCTTAAGAAGTGTGTCCTAAGGTGTTCTTAAGAGTGTTTCGAGTACTTACCTGTTGTTCAATGTCGCCAATTACCTGTTCGAGAGGATGGTCTTTTATTGTCCTCCACGCGTTAGGCAGTTTCGTTTCTTTTTCCAGTTGTGGCGCTTCCTCCGATAATTGTTCCAAGATTTCATCTTGAATTTCCTTAGGAGTTTCCTTTTGTACTTTGTCTTGAGGACTCATTGAGTTTAAACTACCTGCAAGTTCAAAACCAGAATCCTTTCTCGCCAAGCGAGCATTATTTTCGGAAAACACAATATGAGGGGATTCCTCCACAGTTTCGGTTCTATTATTGAATACTCTATATGCTTTGCTACGTGAAGAATAACCAATAAAAATTCCTTCATCGGATTTGGCATCAAACTTTCCCAAATTATCTTTACCATTGTTATGAATAAAACATTTACATCCGAATACTCTAAGATGGGAGATATTTGGTTTCCTTCCCTTGTAGAGTTCATAGGGAGTTTTCATGAGTATTGGCCTTATGACTACTCTGTTTAAAACGTAGCATGCGGTACTCACGGCATCTGCCCAAAAATGTTTGGGAATCTTAGCCTCATCGAGCATGGTTCTAGCCATCTCTTCGAGACACCTATTTTTCCTTTCCACCACTCCATTTTGTTGTGGTGTGCGTGGATCAGAGAAGGTGTGCTCGATACTGAGTTCGTCACAAAAATCCTCGAAGAGATTGTGATCGATTTCTCCCCCATGATCACTTCTTATTGAAGTGACGGTTGTGTCCTTTTCATTTTGAACACGTTTAAGAAAACATTTAAAATTATGAAAAGCTTCACTTTTATGAGCAAGAAATAGTGTCCATGTAAATCTAGAATAATCATCAACAATAACAAAAGTATAACGATTTCTACTAAGACTTTCAATGCGAGATGGTCCAAAAAGGTCCATGTGAAGAAGTTGCAATGGTCTAGTAGTTGAAACAATATTTTTCGATTTAAAAGATGCTTTTGTTTGCTTCCCTTTTTGACAAGAATCGCAAATGGAGTCTTTTTCAAATTTCAAATTTGGAAGACCAATAACTAAATTTTGTGAAACCAATTTGTTTAAAAGATGCATGTTGATGTGAGCTACTCTACGATGCCATAACCACATATCATCTTCTTTGCTCATAAGACAATTCACATACTCAGATGAAGAATTTTCGAGATCAACCATATAGATGTTATCCATTCTAAAACCACGAAGGATAATTTTAAAATCGCTACAGCGAAAAACTAAGCATTCATCCGAATCAAATAAAACAAGATTTCCCTTGTCACATAATTGACTTATGCTCAAGAGATTATGTTTTAGACCTTTAACTAGCAATATATGCTTAATGGAAGAAGGTTCATCCTTACCGACCGATCCAATGCCGATAATTTTTCCCTTGTTGTTATCTCCAAAAATAACGCTTCCTCCTTCCTTGTGTTCTAGTTGAAGGAACTTGGATTCGTCTCTGGTCATGTGTTTGGAGCATCCACTATCAAGGTACCAAAGTACACTTGATCCCTTCAAACATACCTACAAGACAAATTAATGAGTCTTTGGTACCCAAGCTGTTTTGGGTCCTTGAGAGTTAGGTGTAACATGCTGTTGTGCTTGACATGCAGTTAAGTGTCTGTGTCTAGTACAACAAGCAGGAGCAATATGTCCAATTTGATTGCAATAATGACAAATGACATTAGGATTATGCATTCGTCTAGGTTGATAGTAGTTGGACGGACAAAAATTGTTGACTCTATTTTCGACAATATGACTATTGCGCATTTCATGAAAATCATTTCTCCTACTATTTGTTCTAGGATATGTAGCATTTCTAGAATAGTTATTTCTAGGTTGAAAGCCATTTCTAGGTTTCCTAAAATGTTCAACGTTTCTTCTAGTGTTTGGTCTAGGATATGCATCATTTCTAGAATAGTTATTTCTAGGTTGAAGGCCATTTCTTGGTGTCCTAAAATGTTCAAAGTTTCTTCTAGTGTTTGATCTAGCATGCATGTTGATTCTAGGATTGTTATCTCTAGGATGAACATTTGTTTTATTTGTCCTAGGTTGAGCCTTAGGTGGTTGGGGTTTGGCTTCAACTTTTTCTTTAGGCTCGTTTTTAAAACCTATCCCATGTTTGGTCGATTTCAAATTAACAAGAACTTTATTCAAATTTTTATGAGAAGAATTGAACTTTTCTAAGGTGCCCTTAACTCTTTCTACCTCATCTTTTAGATGCATGCAAGAAGTACAATTTTTACTAGAACTCTCGGGTTTGTCGACGCTTCTTTTGCCGAAAAAATTATTTTCCTCTTTCAACTTCTCATTTTCCAAAATAAGTTTTTCCAAATCCTTTTCTTTCAAAGAGAGTTGTTTTTCAAAATCTTTTTCTTTCAAAGAAGCATTTTCCTTAATGTTTTTAACAGTTTTGGAAGCTTTAATGAATTCACTATACAACTCATCAAAGGCATTTTGCATTTCCTCAAGAGAATAGAAGTTTTTTGTAGAAATTTGACATACCTCTTCTTGATTGTTTTCGTGAGCCATGAGACAGAGATTTGCGGTTTCGTCTTCTTCTTCCTCACTCGACTCGTCTCCGGAGTCCCCTCCCCAAGATATGTATGCTCGTTGTTTCTTGAAGGGTTTCTTCTCCTTTTTGACATTTGGGCAATTTGATTTAATGTGCCCGATTTCTCCGCACCCATAGCACTTTACTTGATCTCCTTGTTGTTTGCCTTTTCGTTCATACTCTTTTCGCATGAACTTTTGAAATCTCTTAATAACGAGTCCGAACTCGTTATCTCCGTCTTCGTTATTTTGAGGTTGGCTTGTGCTTGCCTTAAGGGCGATTCTTTGTTTCCTTTGATCATTAACAAGAGGGTTAAGTATAGTAGATTCATAAGTTTTAAGGTTACCTCTTAATCCGTCGATGGTGACATTTGAAATGCCAATAGACTCTTGAATCGCGTCGGCCTTGGAGCGCCATTCCGGAGTGAGACTTCGGAGAATTTTTCGGACAAGTTCCTTATCCGTGAAGGTCTTCTTAAGAGCATGTAAGTCATTAACGATTTTTAAAAATCGTTCGAACATGTCATCGACCCTTTCGCCTTCCTTCATGTGAAACAGTTCATATGCATGGGTTAGAAAATCAACTTTAGCCTCTCTTACCAGGTCCGTACCTTCGTACGTGATTTCCAGCTTATCCCACATTTGCTTCACCGTTGTGCAACATGATATTTTTCTCTAATTATCAGCGTTTACAGCACAATATAATAGGTTGATGGCTTTAGCGTTGTTCTGCACTTTTCGGATATCATCCGCATCGTATTCATCTTCGGATTTTGGAACCCATTCATTTTCAACCTTTTTGGTTGGAATTTGTTCTCCCTTCATTATAACCTTCCACAGATGAAAACTATTTGATTGAATGAATATTCTTATCCTTTCCTTCCAGTACTTATAGTTTGTGCCATCGAATAGTGGTGGTCGGGTGGAGCATTGTCCTTCACCTATTCCTGCAAAAGAATCACGAGTAGAAGCCATGGATTGTTTCTCTCAAACGGTTAAGTTTTTCAGAGAGTTGGGCTCTGATACCAATTGTTAGTATATACGCTTACCGCTAGAGGGGGGGGTGAATAGCGTTATAATAAAAAACAGCGTAAACTTGCGGAATTTAAAAATTGCAGGAATGAAATAAGTGCGATAAGTAAATAATAAGGAACCAACGCACCGATTTTATCATGGTTCACCACAACCCGTGGCTAGTCCAGTCCCCGAGAGACTCTCTCGAGATTTCCACTAACTTCGTTAAGCTTACGGGTGCTTAACAAACCGTTACAAACTGAGAACTTGAGTCACACAAGCCTCAACAACCTTTGCTCAAAGATACAACACTTCAAGACTTCAACCAAAGGAATCACAATGTTCCTTCTTATAATACAAGGGATTGGCTCAAGAACGCAACAACTTTCTCCTTAAGAGTAGATATGAGTAAAATAAATACGCTCAAGAACGCAACAACTTTCGTCAAGAATTTGGCTCTCAAAAACATATGTAATGAATAGAAAATGATGAATAAGAGAGTATGCAAGCTTTAGCAATAATATGATCAGTTGTTGTGTTTAGAAGACTAATTTGAAGATGTATTTATAGTGTCAAAAACATGCATAACCGTTGCCTAATTGCCAATTAAGAATTGCTGATTTTGTGCTACGACAATCGATTGTCTAATTGGCACAATCGATTGTTTTCCAATCGTTCCAAAAATCATTCCCAGATTTTACGCAGCATAATCGATTATCTAAGACGTATAATCGATTACTGGCAACGTTCAAAAGTCATTTCCAGATTTTACTTAAAACAATCGATTATCAGAAATATACAATCGACTACTTAGCAACGTTCAAAAAATCTTTTTCAGATTTTACTTCACACAATCGATTATCAGAAATATACAATCGATTACTTGGGAACGTTCAAAAAATCTTTTTCAGATTTTACTTCAAACAATCGATTATTAAAATCCTATAATCGATTATCTGACGGAGTTTGAAAATATTTTGGCAACGGTCATTTACATAATCGATTATGCTATATGGACAATCGATTATTTTTGAGTCTTGAAAAATCTAATAGACACTGCCTCAACACAATCGATTGTCATAAGGTTCACAATCGATTATTTTGTAGCTTTGAAAAATCTGATGGACACTATCTCAACACAATCGATTGTCATAAGGTACACAATTGATTGTCATGCAGATTTCAAACATCTGATGGACACTGCCTCAACACAATCGATTGTCATAAGCAACACAATCGATTGTCTTGCAGCTGCCTTAACATAATCGATTATCATAAGTACATAATCGATTATCTTTGTCCAGATTTTAGAGGCATGTTTAAAAATCATTTTTCTAAAATAAATATGCATGATTTAAAATCATTTTGCTCTAAATTAAATATGCATGATTTGATAAAAATATTTTTATGAGAGAAGCCATGTCTTGAGTTAAATTGTCGGATCAAGATCACAATTAAAGAGCGACTCATGTATAACTTTGTTTAATCTTGATCTTGTTTGTCTTGTGCTTGAACTTCGTTACGTGACATTTGCGCGCTTGTGCTTGGACCTCGTCATATGTCAATTATGCATCGTTTGTCATTTATCAAAACCTACAAATATGAACACACGTTTAGTTTTGAGAACGTGTTTCAACAGGTTCTTCACTATAACCTTGTTCAACTAGCAGTAATCAATACATATACATATAGAACCATCCCTCTTCTTCACAAATAAGACAGGGTCACCCAAGGTGACAGATTGGGCCGAATGTAACCCTTAGGAAGTAATTCCTACAACTATTCCTTCAAATCCTTCAAATCAAAAGGATCCATACAGTACTGAGGAATATAAATAGGCTGAGTGCAAGACAATAGATTAATGCCAAAATTTATATCTCTATCGGGCAGCATTCTCGGAAGATCAGTTGGAAACACATCAAAGAAATCCCGTACTACTAGGACTGAATCAAAACAAGGAGTATCCATACTGATATCTCTCACATAAGCTAGATACACATCTCAATATTTCTCAACTATACGCTGAGCCTTAAGGAAGGAAATAACTCTACTGGGAGTGTGACCTAAAGCATGCTTCCACTCAACACACAGTACACCTGGTATATCCAGTGTCACGGTTTTGGCGTGATAATCAAGAATAGCATAATGGGGCGATAACCAGTCCATTCCAAATATAATGTCAAAATAAACCATGTTGAGCAATAATAAATTAGCTCTGGTCTCAAAACCACTAAGAACAATCAAACACAACCGATAAACGCGGTCCACAACCAGAGAATTTCCCACGGGAGTAAAACCCTAAATAGGGGAACTTAAAGAATCCTGAGACATACCTAAATATGGAGCAAAATAAGAAAACACATAAGAATAAGTGGAGCTGGATCGAATATAACAGTTATATCTATGTGGCAGGACTAGATAATACATGTGATGACAGAATCGGAGGCGACAGCCTCATACGGGCAGGAAGAGCATAGTATCTGGCTTGGCCTCCCCCTTGAGGGAAATATCTACCTCCCCAAGCTCTATCTCTAGCTGGCTGGGCAGGTGCATTTACCGCTTTCGAATTTTTGAAATTGGGGCAGGAACTGGTGCAGTGATCATAGCCTGAGAACTCTGCAAAGCGCACTGTGGCTGATGAGTCTGCGGAGGTGCAGCCCTCCCAAGTCTAATGCAATCCCTTACCACATGACAAGTGTCACCACAATAAAAAAGGCTTTGGGAGGACGTGGCGTCTATGACTGTCTTGGGCTAGGTCTGCAGACTGACCACTGGAAGCACATCTTGTAGGAGGCGCACTAGATACTGGAGGTGCATAATTAGGCTCATAAAGCCTGGGTGGAGGTGGAATACCACTAGCTATTGGAAGAGTTGGATGAACGAGGCGACTCACATAACCCCTACCATGATGACCTGTAGCTCGGGCACGGGCACCAAAATAATGGCCCGAATCTCGAGACCTCTAGGCCTTCCTCTCATCTCTATCCCTAGCATGCATACCCTCAATCCTCCCAATAATGCTCACCACCTGCTGATAAGATATATCCATCTCTAACTCACGAGCCATGCTAGACCTGATGTTGGGAATAAGCCTACTCCCTCATGAACATCTCCAAAAACTAAGACCAAGCCAAGGAATTTGCCTCATCCGGATTGTCTAACTCATAAGCACGCCACCGTTGATAGGCGGCTCCTCGAAGCTAGAAGGCAGTGAAGGAAGCCTCGCTCGATCCTAATATGCCTATGGTATAGAGGATATAGTAGAACTCCTCAAGAAATCCAAGGGCATCCTTTGATGGTATCTCGCTAAAAGTCAGAGGCTGATACTTTTCTAACCTCTCAGGCCTCTTCTGCTCCTCCTCTGAAACTACTGCCCTCTCCTTGGGTTGTGGTGGGACTACTGCCTATACAGGAGTGCCTCTATGACCTGATCAACATGTGCTAGTTACTCGGGAGTTCGGGCTAAAGGAGTCTATGCTCATCTCCTGGCCTGGGACGTAGCTACAACAAGGGGAAGCAACCCTGCCTGAGCTAGAGTAGAGTACATAGTCATAAATTATGCCAAAGTCTCCAAGAGTGCTGGAGTAGTAGTGGCAGACGTATCAAGTTTTTGCACTCCAACTGGAACTACTGGTGGTACCTCAACGGCAGCTCGAACGGGTGTTTTGGATACACCATAAGAGCGTCATCGGCCTCTACCCCTGCCCCGGCCTCTTACGGCTCTAATAGGGGGCACGGGTGCCTGATCATATCGAGTAGCACGTGTCCTCACAATCTGTAAGAGAATAGAAGACAGAAGTTTAGAATTTGATATCAAAAATCTCGCACGGCAAGAAAATCAAACAAAGTAGGATTTTCCTAACAGTTACATAACCTTTCATAGATAAGTACATACATCTCAATACCGATCAGTGAGACTCTAATAAACCGACTTATATTCATGACTTCTATGAACCTAGATCTCTAATACTAACTTTGCACGACCCCCATTCGTCCTCCATGAACCATTATGATGGCACCTAGTCTCTACGACTAGGTAAGCCTAAAATGCGGAAAATAAACCAAATTTGCAAATCAAAAACTAGTTAAAACAGAGATAGAGTAATAAAAGAATGTTTAGGAGTGCTTCTCCGCATACACAATGTTAAATCTCATAACTAATACATGTTCCCAAAATGCGGAAACCCATGAATCATAAGCTACGAATAATAGAAAAATTCTCTAACTCCATAAAGTCTGCATCAACAGTAAAGTTAGAAGGGCTATCACTACAAGAGAGAATGGAGAGAGACTCCTCGGTCTGCAGACATGGTAGATATACCTCGAAGTCCGTAAGACCGCCTCGCCTAAGGAAGGTAAGTCTGAGTAGAGGTACTTGGATCTGTACATGAAAACATGTGCAGGAACAGATTGAGTACACCGCAGCGGTACTCAGTAAGTGCCCAGCCTAACTCTGGTCGAGTAGTGACGAAGAAGGTGAGGGCCCCACTGAGGTGAAATAAAAATATCAATTTCAACAGTGCAGATAAGAACAATATAAGTAAGTGCAGTAGTAAAAGTATTACAGGATATAAAGATAACAACAACTAATACAGTGACAAAACATTCACAAATAATAACTAGGGATCTCTCAGTATACCGAGGATCTCTTAGTCACCTACCCAGGGATCTCTTGGTATCCCGAGGATCTCTTGGTATCCTCAATATATAAGCCAGGGATCCCTTGGTATCCTCAATATATAAGCCAGGTATCTCTGGGTATCTCGAGGATCTTTTAGTGTCATCAATATATGTGCTAGGGATCTCTCGGTATCCCGCACCTCAACTCGATCATAAATATGTACAAGGAATCTCCCGAGATGCCTTCCCGTAGACCCAAAATAAGACATACACCAATAGCAAAAAGGATTACTTTATTAAGCTCAACTTCATAGCAAGGCAAATAGATAATTTCAACCTAGCATGCTTCATGTAGTGCAAGTAAGGCAGCTAAGGAAAACATAGCAATTTAGTCAACTAGACATGCTTTTCTAGACTAACAACAGGCTTAAATTCCAAAATAGGTGTAGGCAAGAAAAAGGAAGAACACCATCTAAGGATAATTTTAATGGAAAAAAAAAACTGAATCTCCACCAATTAGCACAAGTACGAACTCGTCACCTCACATACAAGGCATTTCAATTATCACAATATCAATCTCAAGGGGAAAATCCCCCACACAAGGTTAGACAATCCACTTAACTCGACCGGCTCAATAATCAACCCGAAACGACGTTCTTGCCATGAGTATTCGACTTCAAATGGCGCAAATCTATTCAATTAAATTTAAAAATATAAATAATAGTTCAAGTAATTGATTTTACAAATAAAGTCTAAGCTAATATGTAAAATTAGGTAAAATGACCAAAATGTCCCTCGGGCCCATGTCTCAAAATCGGGTAAAATTTAAATTTCTAGAATCCTCACCCACTCTAAATCGCCTCTCTCGTGCTCCCGATATAATTATTACAAGTTTTTGAACAAACCCTCAGTTCTGTCCCTTTTTTGCCTAATTGTTATGCTTTTGCGGCCCCACTTCTGCGAAGAATCGACCACATCTGCGAAATCACTAACGTCCCAAAAATCCACTTCTGCGACACATTTTTCGCTCCTGCGGCTCCAGTTGGACTCCTCCAAATTTTGCTTCTGCGATTACTACGCCGATTCTGCGGCTCCGCACCGGCAGAACCCAAACCACATGTATTGTTATGACAGAAAATCAATTGAAGCTACAAATTCCAAATCAAAAAATTCTTCTATCAACCATCTGAAATTATCCCGAGGCCCACGACACCTCAACCAAAGGTTACCAACAAGTCTAATACCATCGTCAAAACTTGTACCAATCCTTAAAACACCAAAACAACATCGAAACCTCGAATTAACTGTGCATTCAACCCTAAGAACTGCAAATTACTCAAAGTGCACGTTCAATAAAAATTTCTATCAAACCATATCCAAATGATCTAAAATTTTGCACACACTTCACATTCTACATTACGAAGCTACTCCAACTTTCAATTATTCATTCTGACCTTCGGATCAAAATCTCACTACCGGACCAGAAACTTCAAAAATTTATCTTCCGACATTTCAAGCGTAAATTAGCTACGGACCTCCAATATACAATCCAATCATTCTCCTCAGCCAAAAATCACCAGATGGAGCTAACGGAACAATCAGAATCCCATTTCAAGGTTGTTTTAATACTATTCTAACTATGGTCAAATTTCCAAAACTTATGCACTCATTTAGGGAATAAGTGTCCCAAAACTCTTCAAAACTCAAAACCAAACATCCCAGAAATTTAAAATAGCAGAAATAATTACGGGAGAACCCGTTAATAAGGGATTAGAGCGTACATTCTAAAAACAACTGGCCGGGTCATTACTCAAATATTCATAGAAATACCAATTGTCATTAACGATTAAGTAAAAGAAGTCTAACCTTTTACAATTCGTTTATCAAGTTTCAATAATATTTAAGCAATTAAATTAATAAGCAGGGTGCAAAAATCGTAAGTATTATATAATTTGGCTCCTATACTACCCAGACATAATCATAATTAGTAGCTATGTACGGGCTCTAGTAAGAGGGGTTGCTCTGATGTTAAGCAACCCCCACTTCCAACCGAGAGGTTGTGAGTCCGAGTCTCCCTAAGAGCAAGGTGGGAAGTTCTTGGAGAGATGGATGTCGGGGGTCTATTTGGAAACAGCCTCTCTACCCAAGGGTAGGGGTAAGGTCTGCGTACACACTACCCTCCCCAGACCCCACTAAGTGGGATTATACTGGGTTGTTGTTGTTGTTGTTATTAGTGTACGGGCTCTAGTAACCTCTTGTGTACATAGCCCCCATAATTAGAAGTTCATATGAAACCAATTCACCTATGGGATTAATTTCCTCTTACAAGGTTAGAAAAGAGACTTACCTCGCTTTGAAGTTCCATAACCAGCTCCGAAGCCACTCTAACACGTCAAACCCAAGCTTGACAGTCCAAAACTACGCAACCAATGTGTAAACCACTAAAACGTGTTCTAATACCCATAATTAATAAATTTAAACAAATTTCCAACTTCACTCGTAAAGTCGATAAAATCAACCCTGGGCCCACGTGACCGGATTCCAAAAATCTTCGAAGATAAACATGACCTATAACCTTATGAATTCAAGTTTATAATTTATTCTCAATTCCATGCCCAAATTCATGGTCAAAATCCAAAAATACCAATTTCTAGGTCTTTCTTCAAAATCCCAAATTTTCTACAAAATTTCACGTCTAAATCCATATATAAAACTTATATTTCACTCACAATCTGAAGAAATCACTTACCCCATAATAGGTGATGAAGATGGAACTCCAAAATTGGTTCCCATGGACTAAATAATATGAAAATGGGCCAAATCCCCTGTTTTAAAGAAGCCTCATTGCCCAGCACAGTGGCCGTGTCACGACCCAAAATCTACTAGTCGTGATAGCATCTAACTCAACTCGGTAGGTAAGCCAACTAATAACTATCATATTCAAATAATATTAAAAAGACTATTAAACTAAGGAATTATCCAAATCATATACTTTTCTTAAGGACTGATAGTACAAATCATGAGCTTCTAACAGTATTGTTTACAAAGCTGATATGAACTATTGCTTGAAAAGTACATAAATAGAGTTTTATAAAATCTAACGATCTTCCCCGGTGGATTTAGGTTTATCTCTGAGGTCCCACGAAGGTTCGACTAGTAGCACTCTGTCGGACGCCAATTCGGGGGATATTACTAGCACTCAAGTTTTGAGTGATATCACCGCTCTTTTTGAGCAACGAATGGAAGTGGGAAAGAATTTACACCAGAATGGAGTCCAATAGAGTTCTGCCAAGCGGTTTTTGGGGAAGAAGCGGTGAATGACCTATCTTTATTGAAAGACATCTATTGTGATCTAGCGGACCATGGAATGCTAAGTTGGTATTGGGAACCAGCTTGGGACTTTCTAAATCTCGCTACCATGAACAAGAGGCATCTACAACCACAACGCAAGTACATCTTCAAATCCAGCTCCCATCGAACATAGAAACCTCAATACACAATATCTACACGTAATGTGTAGAAGTGTAGTATCAGTACAACCTACCCCATGTACTAGTATGTAACAAACCTAACCATAGGTTGAAAATAGCGAAGATCTGGAACATAGGTCAGGTCCAACACTAATAGCCAACAACAGTTCACGACAATGTAAAGCAATTAAATAAAGAAATGGCTTAGAGATACAGCGCTCAGCCTTATAGGTTTCCAAAAATAGTCCTATTTTTCAAGTATATCAGTGAAATCCCAAATCCTTTATCGAAATTAACAAAAATATGAGTAAGTTTGAAAACTGAAATTTTTCCTAGAAACCTTTCATCAGGTAAATGTTTCATTTTTTAGATAGCATGAGAAAAGTATATCTCAATGCTTACATGTCAAGATGTAGGTAAAATTATGATTGTCATCAAAATCGGGCAGCAAAAGAAAATGCATCTCTATGCATATATCTCAAGTATGCATGAAAAATGCAATGCCTCTCAGTGATGAACTCATATACATATACTCTCAGAGTACTCAACCTCACTGTCTCGCTTTATCTCTTATTGTTCTTAATACTCAGCACACAAAATCACTTAGCACTATGAAACACTCGTTGCGGTGAGCCACCCGATCCCCCCCCCCCCACACACACACACACACACACACACACATATATATATATATATATATATATATATATATATACATATATATATATATATACATACATATATATATATATATATATATATATATATATATATATACATATACATATATTCAACCTCACTGTCTCGCTTTATCTCTTATTGTTCTTAATACTCAGCACACAAAATCACTTAGCACTATGAAACACTCGTTGCGGTGAGCCACCCGATCCCCCCCCCCCCAACACACACACACACACACACACACACACATATATATATATATATATATACATATATATATACATATACATATATATATATACATATATATATACATATAAATATATATATATGGATGACCATAAGGCTCACTGCAGCGTGCAACCCGGTCAAATTACATGTAGTTGTGAGCACCTGATTTTTGCCCTATATGAATTACTCACATAAATACAAAACAAAATAGTTTCTCTCAGTTTTTGCAATTTGGCGGAGTTTCATGGCATTTTCTATTAATTATATGCATTTTTGTTTGTGCATTTTAATTTGTGAAAAAATACAAAAAATGTATTGCATGAGCATTTAGATGTGAATTTGATATTTTTTTAAAGAATTAATTAGCAATTAGTCATTTTTATAAAAGAGGAAAATAAAAAATGGTTTAATTGCACCTTTAATTTTAACATTGATTTTAGGCAATTTTTCTTTCAATTTGTTTTAATTATTTGTGATAATTATTATTTAGGATTAATTAATGTTTTTGGTAGGTTAATTTAGTTTTATAATAAATTAGATTTTATTTTAATTTAAAAAGAAAAGAAGTTTTTAATTTAAAAAGAAAATAAAAGAAATTAAAGAGAATTGGTCTTCTTAATTAAAACATCCAATTTGGGCTGAACCAAACCAAATCTCTCCCTTATACTCGTCCAAAGCCCCAGAGTCGGCCCAAAACCACCCCTTTACCCGGTCCAACCACTCATTTAGCGAAATGATGTCGTTTCTAGTTAGGGAACTTTACTTAATCTTGGCCTTTCGTTTGTTGTAATCCAACGGCCACAAAGCCTTAATACTTTTGACATAAAAATGTCCACATAACCTAGTTCAAACACACCCCTATCTCTCACCTCTCACCCCCACACCCTTCAGATACCATATGTAACGCCACCTGAAGACCATCGCATGTAGCCCGCTAGAAGTCATCCACCGCGGCGGCCGACGTCTAATCCCAACAAAATTCACACCCTAATCTCACCCTGACCTCCTCACCTCGAATCCGCCGTTGGTTTCATTCGAAACTTGCCCAAATCTCTCAAATCTTGTATTGAAATCCCGAACCCTAGTGCCGCCACAATATTTTTTGGTGGCTGCGCTGCCTCTGTTCCACCCCAAACCAACACTAAAAATTTGCCTAAACCCCCTTTTTCCAAATTCCTAGCGACTTTTCTGCAAAACCTCCATAGATTCATAGAATATTTTGTCAAAACCTCCAAGAACTTTGTCCAAATCCAAGATTTCATGGTTATCCACTCGTCAAGGTGTCGATCTTACAAATAGCTAATGGTAGTCACCAGTTCTTAACAAAGAACACACGATTGGTATTACTTTGCGGTTCTAAAAGGAGAGGAAATCATGAGTGCAAACAGACGGTGAGTCTCTTCGGTTCATTCTTCTATTCTTTTACTCCTATTCTTTTTCTTTCTTCTCTATAATTTTGAGCCTAGTTAAAACCTTATCCTTCCCAGGTTTACCTATTGATTTGTTTTGGTCCTGCTTGATGAATTTCATGCTCGTCATTTAAATTATTTAGTTTAATCAAATTACACCAAGGGGTTAATTTAGTTCAATTTTGCATTAATTAGTTCAAGTTCTAAATTCTTGAAAATTGTCCAGTCGTTTCTTTCCTAAGTTGCCTATTTGTTAAAATTGTGTTTGGATCACTATGACATTTAGGCTTTGAATTGTTTTTGAGCCTAGGTCTGTGAATTGGTTAATTCCTGACCCAATTTTGATGCTAAAGGGTAATTCTAGGGTAGCTAAGGGGTATTTTGGGTAGTCTAAATTAGAGAATCTTTCACAACAAGAATAGGAAGCTTCTTGTAGGGGTTTTCTGTAAATTTTAGGATGTAACTTGGCAAACAAACCATAAAATCAGGGACCATAAGGCAAAATTAAATTATGAGGATTGCCCTAATATTCAGCCTATAAAAGGCATGAAATCTTATGCTAAAAGGGGGTATTTTTAGGATGAACAAAACAGAAGAGAAAAAAATTAGAAAATACAAAAACAGCAGCCAATTCTACTGTTCTATAAAACATTTTGCAGTAAATTTCTGATTCTTGCAACCTCTGAAAAACAATGTTGTTTCATTAATGGAATGAGTTAGTGTTAGTTTATTTTTGAAAGTGTCCTTGGTCAAGCTGTGCTAAGATTACTGTTCTATTATAATGGGACTGAATATGTGGTTTTATCACTGAATCTGGGCTGTGTCTTTGCTGCTATGGTTGATCTTCTGCTGATTACTTCATTTCTGCTTTTTTCTTACTCTCCTGGTACATACTTTGACCTTAAACATGTACGGATTGGCTTATAAAGTGCTTTTGTTGAAGAGAAATGAAGATTTTTGTGTTGGCTCTATCTGATGTTATTTCCTTTTGCTTATTCTTAGTTTGTTTAATCCAATCCTACCTTAGCAGATTGCACACCCTCAGTTTCATTTGAAGTTCTATAGTAAAACTATAATGGGACTATTATGTAACAATTGTGGATTCGTTAGTGTCTAAAATCTATTGTTGTTTGAAGTAGCTGTCAGTTTTTATATGTAATACATATTCCTGTGCAGAATGTTGAATGTTTTATTAGGCGCAAGGATGCCATAAGTGAGACTGAGCAAATGCCAGTAACTTTAAGCTGGTTTGTATAGTTGTTATATGATGAGAGGCGTAGTAAATTTAAACATGCTTGGCTATATGCAGTATAAAGTTTAAATATAGGTTCTTACTCAGTAGCATTTCTTGTTCAAGTGACCGCTTGGCATTCATGAAAATGAGTGGTGAATGTTGGAATTCAAATGACTTTAGTCGTGTGTAGGAATTCTCTAATTCTAGTTATTTCCACGCTTACAATACTTAGACGTGAGTTTTCTTTTGATTTTATCCCATTGTTGTTCAATTCATGGATACCGAGATTCTCATTTGGATAAGTACATATATGTTTATGTGATTGAAGTAATTGACTCATGAGTCCAATTTTTATTCGATAATGTAGTCCTTTATTTGGTTGGTTTCCATCTTAAGTAGTGAAATCGTTTGGGATAAAGCTTTTGAATTCTTTGAAATAATAGCATGCTATTGTATTAGTTTAGTCTTTAAAACTAACATGTTGTGTTCTATTTAATAAAACTTGAATCATGTTCATAAGGGGGGTAAGAGATTATTAGCTTTGTTGTTAAGCGAATATGTATTTTGCATATATCTGATTAAGATAAACACAAGAATATACATACACTCCTTTCTTTATATTGTCTTTATTTTCATTCAAATTGTCAACCTCTCACAACAATTTTCATTCATGCCTTACAATAATCTCAAAGTAGTTTAGGAGACTATTTCGAATATCCGTAGTTTGTTATAGTTGAGTAAACCCTTTTGGAATAATTTGAGGCGCGCCATTCAGCAAACTTTCATAGCCCTCGTAAATCTAAAAACGCGTAACTTCTTTAGGCACGATAGTTAAAAATATATTATCCTAACTTTGGGTGCGTATTTATGTGATCCAAATCCAAATCCCAAAAAGATTAAAATATGTCGATGACCGCGGGTGCATTTATGTGACGTGGTACAAGACGCGTTTTAACAATGTTGCAATCTTCTTAAAATTAAATAAAAGCGGTTATAAGTTAAAATTGCACATAGGTTTAAAATGTACTAAGCTCAGATAATTAAGCCAAATATAGCAATTGAGCGACCGTGCTAGAACCACGGAACTCGGAAATGCCTAACACCTTCTCCCGGGTTAACAGAATTCTTTACCTGAATTTCTGGCTCGCTGATTGTATTACAGAGTCAAACCTTCCTCGATTTGGGATTTTAAACCGGTGACTTTGGACAGCATTGATTATCGGAAGAGGCGACGCTGACTCTTTAAATAATAAATTCCGTGTCAATTGTCCTCTAATTGGAAAAACTCCCTTTCTACGCCATTCGTAGGGTGTAGTGGTAAAAAGAAGGTGTGACAGCTCTGGCGACTCTGCTGGGGATCAAACCCGGAGTCTCTGGTTCACGGTTCAAGAATTAGAGCTTAGATGAATTTTTATATTTGGCGATCTGATTTTATTACATGTTTGGACCTGATGTGCTAAATGTTGCTTTTTTTACCGCTTTGATATTATCTGAACTGTATATATATAAACTATGAAACCCTTCTCTTCTTTCTTTGGGATGTGATCGGTGGTCGAGACTCCCTATTCTGTTAGACTCATACCTTGAAATATGAAAGAGGCCTGGACAAGTTACTAAGCCGAATGGCCTTTTGGTACCCAGTACGTAGCCCCTTCCTCGACTCGAGTTGTCCACTTAGGTACATAGTCTAGAACATATACCCATGTTTTGGAACCCAGAGTAACTTAACCTCATGCCAGGTTCCTAGTAGGAACGCTTATTTGCATCATGCTCCGTCTCGGATAGGTGCACCCAAAATAATAGATCATTCTGATGCATCTTATATGCTATATGTTGCATTTATTCAAGGGCAAATGGGTCATTTGATGGACCAATGATAGCTGAGGGTAAATGAAAAAAATAATAAAAAAAGAAGAAAGAAAAAAAAAAGAAAACCGAGGGTGAAGTGTGAAAATAAGGCAAGTAGGACCTAGTTGTGTTTTTGTTACCGTTTTTATTAAGAAGAAGACAGAGAAAAAAATAGGAAAAATTCAAAGAAAGGATTTTGCACTTTTTATTTTTCAAAAATAAAAAAAGAGAAGAAGAGAAAAAGAAAATGTAGAAAAGAGTTTGCATGTTTCATTATTTTCAAGGAAAAGACAAAAAAAAAATTATTTTCTCTATATTAGTTGTTTTATTATTTTTTCGCCCCTATCTAATCTGCTTGAACTACGCAAACCTGATTATCGTCTTTCGGGCATGATATGTAGGCAACCCACATATGGTCCGGTCTTCCTAGTAAATCTTAGTTTCTTGGCTTTGCGTGGTCTTAGCCAAATTTTGCTCTTCTAGCCACCTTGTGGCTAAATAAGTCATTTTGCAAAAACAATCGCAACCATGTCTTGCATGTGTCTAATAGGGAATGTTATTGCCGCACATAGTGTTGATTTAAGTTTTTTCATATTGGTGTGGATTTACCTAACGGAATTTGAGCATGTCAGATGCCGCAGGGCCACTACAGTCAGAAGTTGCTTAAAGGGATTATTATTATTATTATTATTATTATTATTATTATTATTATTATTATTATTATTATTTTATGACATATTTTGCTTTCTAGTTTGCATAGTAATGTCGAGTTCTTTTTGTTCTGCATCTGGAAAAGTGTGTTGTAAATCAAGAATTCAAAAAAGAGCTGTTGCATTTTATTCCATGGAAGTTTTCTTTAATTCTAGTTGTAGTAATAAAAAATATGATTTGAGATTGTTTTTCCTTTAGGCAATTAATATTAAAATAAAAAATTATTTTTATATCTCCTCTACTATATTAGGACAAAAATTCAAAAATTTTGTACCTTTTAAAAAGCCCTCTTTAAGGTATTAATTCAAAAATTCAAAAAAAAACTTTCTTTTGAGGTGTTTCTTTGGGAGATTAGTTAAAAATGAAAAAAAAAAAGTTCTTTTTATTGTCATTAGAACTTTAGGATATTGTACATAGAAAAGAAACATACTTGGTCTTTTGTTTATCATTAGAAGTTCTTATTTTGGCAATAAAATTTGAAATCCAAAAATATGTTTTTCATTGCTCATTTCGAAGTCTTCCTCAAGGATATCAATTGAAAATTCAAAATATGTTTCTGTGATTTATTCTTTAAATTTTCTTCCCAAAAAATGAAGAAAAATATTTTTTCTTCTAGAATTTCCTTGATGGAATATTTGTTTTAAAAAGAAAAAAAAATGCTTGTTTGGAGAGAGCATTAAATCTAGAAATTAATAAAAATATTTCTTCTTTTATTTCTCTTTGCTCATCAGGTAATAAAAAGAAAAAGAAAAGAATATGAGAATTTTAGTTTGTTTATTTTATTCACAATCTTCCCGAAGTACGCAAAGACCTGATTCATGAATGTTCATAATACGTAGGCAACCTACATAGGGTTCGATCGAATTATTTCTGTTTTATTTTTTAAAAAAAAGAGAAAAAAAGAAAAAAAAAAAGAGAAAAAAGAAAGGAAGGTCAAACAATGGGATGTGAGAAATGAGAGGGAAGAAAAGAGCGATAATCAGAAAAAAAAAAAAAGGAGGAAAATGAGCAAGCTAAGAAGTGCGAGAAAAGAAAAGAAAAGAGAGGTTGAAATGAACAAATTGGGATGATGCCAACTGCCTTCGTACCCTCTAAGTCATTTTTGAACAGATAACTGTGGCTAGGTGCATTGCACATAAAGTGAAATTATCTTATGTTAAATGCCCTAATACTAACGTGATGGCTTCATTTTGTTATATTTATAGCAGTAGGGTGGTTGGTTTCTGGTTTTTGAAGTGATTACTCTTCTCTACAACATAAGGTCAAAAGACAATGACAGAAAATAACAGAACTGAGTCGGTTGATACCGATGCCCAAAAATAGTTGGTTGAACGAGACAATGGGTTGGTTAAAGAGATAAAAATGTTAAGACAACACATGGCAGACATGTATCGGGCTTGGATGATTGGAAGGTACCATCCATGCCACCACCTGACTTCTTAGATGCTCCTTTTACGCAAAGTTTGGCACTTCCCAATCACCCCAGTAGCTCCATCACTCATCATCCAATTACTTCTCTCCAACAACGAATACCCACTCAAAGCTCATGATGCGCAATATAACCCTCAAAGGTTTCCTACAAGAAGAACCCTCGGGATAAGCTTCATGCTAAACATGAAAAGGTTACAGGAAAAGAAGGGCGGGATGAGATATCCGGGAAGTTGAAACGCACAGAACAGTCATTAAAGAACATGCAAAGGATGAAAGACCAGGGTAGCATGAATTACAAAGAACTGGATGTGCCCCCTGACATTCGCCTACCCACGGGATTTAAAGTGCCAAAATTTAACTTGTATGATGGGTGTGGAGATTCAGTTGCCCACTTGAAGATTTATTGCAATGAAATGAGAAGCGTTGGCAATAGAGATGACTTGTTGATGCATATTTCACTAAGAGCTTGACTGGGGCAGCTTTGGAATGGTATAATCATCAAGATGTCAGTAAGCGGCTTACATTGGGCGACATGGCTCAAGATTTTGTGCGACACTTTCAGTATGATATAGACATTGTCCCACATTGCTCCTCCCTACCTCATATTGAAAAGAAACCCAAGGAAAGCTTTATGGATCTTTGGCTCAGGTGGAACAAACAAGTTGCTCAAGATAGTCCTCCCATTGATAGAAAAGATATTGTTGAGCCTGCCAATGACAAGGTCCAGTGGTCATTCTTGCTAAACGCTTTCAGCCTCGACAATGGCCCAAAATATCCTTGTGCACCAGATGACCCTCCCCAATGCTACATTTCTCCACAAAACCCTTAAAGTCATGCATCACTTTCCCAGTATCCTATTCGCATGGCACCACCGTATGCTCAACACCCAGGAGGCCCGCAATGGCCCACACCACTTCCCTAAATGTCTTACCCGCCCCATCAGGTATATTAACCACCTACCCGCTAAAGATCCAAACAAAGGCTAGAGTATAAAATGAAAATACTACTGAAAAAGAAAATACTTTCACACCCATCGGAGAATCCTATACAAGCTTGTTCAAAAGTTAAAGCATGCCAGCCTGATTAAGCTGCTCCTCGGCTATACCCCAGACCCATATGCGAAAGGCTTTGATCCTGATGTTCGATGCATGTACCACTCTAATGTCCAGGGGCATAGCATTGAAGATTGTCGCTCTTTTAAAAGGAAATAGAAATAATAATTCAAGAAGGGTAGTTGTGGTCAATGATAGTGATAGGGGGCATGCGAATCCTCTCGGGAACTTGTTGGTTAAAGTTCATAATGGTCTTGGAAATATTGATGTAAAACTTAGTGCCTAAGATGTCGTGCTTGGTAATTGGGAAGACGCTCCATTTCTTGGTCGGCCAGGAGTGGAGTTTTTGGTGGTTTATTTTGTTTGTCATTTCTGATGTTCGGGTTATTTTAGGGTTGTAATTAGAATATTTTATTGTGACTCAAACCCTTCTATCCTTTCATTTGGCCTAGTTTGTTTAGTCACAATAGCTCGTTTTGTGTTGTCTGGGTTTGTTCTAGGTTCTTAACCCAGTTTAGTTTGCTTGTTTTGTTGTCCAAATTTTTTCACCATCTGTGTAATGCAATTTTTTGTAATTTCTAGTCATTTTCTTTTAGTTCTCTTTTCATTTTATAGACCTTTTCTGTTGACTCTAGTGACATGACATGCATCCGTAATTCTCAGCCTGGTTTTTGAAAGTTAATTACTCATGAAGTAATGAAGTAATTTTGAAAGAAATAAGTACATAATTTGGAGATCGCTTCAAGCTTGAACTGTGTGAAACTGGGGCATGTAGAACATAGAGAAACACTATTGAAATACACCATGCTGTATCTAGTTGAAACTAACAATAAGTTTTCCCAAAAGTGACCAGGGCCGTTCGTGGTAATGAGAGTGTGGGTGTTGTCCAACAGCGCTTCTAGTTAACAGATATAGAAGGTGAATGTGTGGATATGGTTAGCAAGTCTGGTACAATCAAAAGATGTTACGAAAGTTTTCTATAGTTTGTTTAATTGGGTTATTTCTACTTGGCACAATTTGAAGATTGGAATGACGAAGGCATTTTGTTCTACTATCTAAATTCTTAATCCTTTGTTACCCCTTTGAGCCTTTTTCATTTCCTTTCATATCCCTCTTTTGGAATCAGTAACAAAGATCAGAAATGCAAGCGTGAAAAATAAGTTATAGAAAAGAGAGAAAAGAAAAGAATGAAAAAGAAAAGAAAAAGAAAAAAAGAGAAAAAAAAAGAAAAACAAGAACAATAAAGTAAAAAAAAACAAAAGAAGGAAAGAAGAGAAAAGAAATGAAAAGAAAATCACAGCATAAAAAGTAATCCGTGTGACGTGAACTATGTTTAACCTGATTCCTTTTAAGGATACGTAGGTAGCCTCACAGTTCGGTCCCATCAAAATAAAAATTCAAGTGTCCCCAAGCAAGAAACTAGGTTAGAAGTTGTGGTTGTTGTAAGCAACTTAATTCCGAAAGTTGTAATGTTGAACCCATTTGAATTAGTTTGTGCCTTTAATACCCTTTCGTTTTAACCCAATCCAAAAGCCCACATTACGATCCAAAGAAAGACCTTCTGATCAGCCTTCGAGAGATGCCAAGTCGAGTAAGTAGAGGTGATTCATGTCAGGGGCAACACTCCGGTTCAAGTAGAAAAAATAATGAAAATGAGAGATTCTTATCAGTGAAAACCTTCAAGGGCACCATAAGGCAACAGTGAGTTGAGAGAAAAACCAAAATGAGAGTCTTATTGGCGAAAACCTTCACGGGCACCATAAGGCGATGGTGAGTTGAGAGAAAGACCAAATTGAGAGAGGATTGATGGTGAAACCCCTACGGGCACTACAAGTCGAATAAGGATTGAGAATGAGATCACCGGATGATGATTGTGAAAGATGACTAATGAAAAGGCATCAAAGCCCAGTTTCATGGTTAAAGGTATAACAGGAGCTGAACATCAGATTTGTTTCACAGGATAGACTGCAGGTGCATGTCATGGTCCAAAGAGTTAGTATCCACATCCGATAGGTTTCTACATTGTAGTTTTCTTGTTAGGAATCATCTTTTTCCATTATCCTCTGCTCTGTTCCTTTTTTCTTGTTTACTTCCTCTTCTTGAGTCTGTTGGTTAGAACAAGTAAGAAATGACTTCAAAATTTTCCAACAGCTTTTCAATTGCACAAAGCTGGATCTGGTTAGCACATCAAAGCATCATAAGTCCAGAAAGAACAATAACCGCACTAAGCTTGTAACAATCAACATGCTTTGGGATTCATGTGAAATACTCATGCTTGGTATATATCAATCTATGGACAATGCAACAGAAGGGGGCTATGGCGAACGGATCAAAGGTATTTTAAGTGATAAGACTGACAAAAAGGGTGGTTAACCAATGATAAGCAAGACCTTCCAAGCAGAAATCAAAGTTATCATGGCGAATGAAGGAGCCATAGACCTCAAGGACAAGACCAGCATGTTAAGTCAGGAAAGAACAGCATACGCAATGAGGGGTGACAAGTGTCGTGCTTTGGGGTTCATGTGAGACACAAAGGTTGGTAAATATCAGTTCAAGAGCAATGCAACAGATAGAAGGTATTGGATTTGAACGGAGAAGAGGTATTTTCTGTGTTAAGGGTGGAAAAGGAAGTGGATAGTCAAGGAACAAGCAAGGTCTTCGAATGGAAATAAGTTGTCATGGGAACTGAAGGAGCAATCGCCCTCAAAGTTCAAGGACACAAACAAACCACCACGTTTTTAAACTGATAGAATTATTCTTTGATTAAAACATGGGCAGGAAATTCAAGATGTCTCCGGGAAGTCTTCCATAGGAAACACAAGCACCTAGAAACTTCAAAGACAGCAATTTCAAGGAATACAATTCAAGCTTTTAGTAATCAGGCGCCCACCGAGAAAACAAGGGAATACGATTCAAATTTTTTGTAAACAGGCACCCACCTATAAAACAAGGGAATACAATTCAAGATTTTGCAATCAGGTGCCCACCTGGAGAATAAATGAATGTAATTCAATGTTTTGGCAATCAGGCGCCCACCTGCAGAACAAAGAAATGTAGTTCAAGTTTTTGTTGAAATCAGGAGCCCACCTGGAGAACAAGGGAATACAATTCATGTTTTCGGTAATCAGGTGCCCTCCTGGAAAAAAGGGAATACAATTAAGTTTTGGTAATCAGGCGCCCACCTAGAGAAAAAGGGAATACATTCATGTTTCTGGTAATTAGGCGCCCACCTGGAAAACAAGGGAATACAATACATGTTTTTGGCAATCAGGCGCCCTCCTGGAGAACAAGGGAATACAATTCAAGTTTTTGGTAATCAGGTGCCCCCTGGAGAATAAGGGAATATAATTCAAGTATCTGTAATCGGGTGCCCACTTGGATAACAAGGGAATACAATTCAAGTTTTGGTAATCAGGCGCCCACCTGGAGAACAAGGGAATACAATTCAAGTTTTTGTTAATCAAGCGCCCACCTGGAGTACAAGCGAAAGTAATTCAAGTTTTTGGTAATCAGGCGCCCACCTGGAGAACAAGGGAATAAATTTCATGTTTTGGTAATCGGGCTCCCACCTAGATAAAAAGGAAATACAATTCAAGTTTTGGTAATCAGGCGCCAACCTAGAGAACAACGGAATATAGTTCAAGTTTTGGTAATCAGTAGATTGCACACTCTCAGTTTTGTTTGAAGTTCTATAGTAAAACTTAACAGGACTTTATCTAACAATTGTTGATTCATTAGTGACTAAACTCTGCTGTTGTTTGAAGTAGCTATCAGCTTTGAAATTCAATACATATTCCTGTGTAGAATGTTGAATGTTTTATTAGTCGCAAGGATGCCATAAGTGAGACTGAGCAAATGCCAGTAACTTTACATAGATTTGTATGTTTGTTATATGATTAGAGGTGTAGTAAATTTAAAAAAGCTTGGCTATAAGCAGTATAAAGTTTAAATATAGGTTCATACTTAGTAGCATTTCTTTTTCAAGCGATCGTTGGGTATTCATGAAATGAGTGTTGAATGTTGGAATTCAAATTACATTAGTTGTGTGTTGGAATTCTCTGATTTTAGTTATCCACGCTTACAATAGTTAGACATGAGTTTTTATTTTATTTTATCCCATTCTTGTTTAATTCATGGATACCGAGATTCTCATTTGGATAAGTACATATGTGTTTGTGTGATTGAAGTAATTGACTCATGAGTCCAATTTTTATTCGATAATTTAGTCCTTTTGTAGGTTAGTTTCCATCTTAAGTAGTGAAATCGTTTGGGATTAAACTTTTGAATTCTTCTAAGTAATAACGTGCCATAGTTCTACTTTAGTCTTGAAAACTAATTTGTTGTGTTCTATTTGATAAAACTAGAATCCTGTTCATAAGGGGGGTAAGAGATTTATTAGCTTTGTTGTTGAGCAAATATGAATTTTGCCTAGATCCGATATAGATAAGCACAAGAGTATACGTACACTCTTTTCTTTATATTATCTTTATTTTTGTTTAATTTGTCAACCTCTCAAAATAATTTTCATAATCATGCCTTACAATAATCTCAAAGTAGTTTAGGAGACTATTTCGAACATCCGTAGTTTGGTTTAGTTGAGTTAACCCCATTGGAATAATTTGAGGCGCTTTATTTAGAAAACTTTCATGGCCCTCACAATTCTAAAAACGCGTAACTGCTTTAGGCACGATATTTAAAAATCTACTTTTCTAAGTTAGGGTGCACATTTATGTGACTCAAATCAAAATCCCAACAATGTTAAAATATGTCAAAGACCGCAGGTGCATTTATGTGAAGTGGTCCAAGACGCATTTTATGAGTGTTGCATTCTTCTTAAAATTAAATAAAAGCGGTTATAAGTTAAAATTGCACATAGGTTTAAAATGTACTAAAATCAGATAATTAAGCCAAATATAACAGTTGAGTGACCGTGCTATAACCACGAAACTCGATAATGCCTAACTCCTTCTCACGGGTTAACAGAATTCCTTACCTGGATTTCTGGCTCTTAGACTGTATTACAGAGTCAAACATTCCTCGATTTGGGATTTTAAACCGGTGACTTGGGACACCATTAATTATCCCAAGTGGCGACTCTGAAATCTTTAAATAATAAATCTCGTGTCTATTGTCCTTTAATTTGAAAAACTCCCTTTCTACGCCCTTCGCGGAATGTAGTGGCAAAAAGGAAGTGTGAAAATAGCCGTAATGCATCATGCAACCTAATCCATATTCATATATATATATATATATAGTCGGCTGGGCTCACTGGCGGTGTGGAGACTCTGGAGAGACTCCTTCAGACCAAGCGCTATATCACTGCGCCGTGCAACCCGATCCCATAAAATGTAATCAATATAACATTCTTCAATGTGCAGCCCAATCCAATAACTGTCACTCATAATCAGTCTCTCAGCCTCACTCAGTATAATCTCTCTAGTCTCACTCACAAGCTCATAATATCATGAAACTAGCGCGACAACAATAATATGATGTATCAATAGATAACAATTGTGATTGAGATCTGATATGAATGCATGAATATGTCTGAGTATGAACATATCAGAAAAATTAGTGAGATAGGTCACAACAATATTGGCATAAAGTCTAACATGATATCTACCATGATTCACAGCTCAATTACTTTATCACATGGTGAAAACACAAATAACAACAAGATAGGTCCAATATACAGTGCCGTAGAAACAACGGAGCCACAATTCACATGGTGAATTCCCACACGCCCACAAACCAGGCATATGCATTACCTCAATACCAATCAAATATCACGTAATTCAAGGTTTCATATCCTCAGCACAAAGCTTAGAAGAGTTACTTACCTCGAATAAGCCACTTCCAACACCGAGCAAGCTAAGACATGCTCTAAAAATGCCATCTCGCGCTTTTCGACCTCTGAACGGCTGGAAACTAACCAAAAACAACTCAAATACATATAACAATGCTAAAGGAACCAATTCCAATCGGGAAAAGGTCAAATCTTTAATCAAAAGCCCATAATTGACCAAAAAAACCAACCTAGGCCTGCATCTCGGAACCTGACAAAACTCATAAATCCAACAACTCATTCAATTATGAGTCCTACCATACTAATTTCATTTAATTACAACTCCGAAATCGATGTTCAAAAATAAAAAATTGATTCTATGAAACTTTAGGCAAACCCTCCCTCCCACCCCCAAATTTCACTTTGAAATCGTCAATTAATTACAAAAAATAAAGATGGATTCATGAAATATAACCAAAACAGAGTAGAGAACACCTATCCCAATTCATATGGTGAAAATCTCCTCCAAAATTACCCAAATCTGAGCTCCCCAACTCAAAATATGACCAAATGAACAAATCCTTGTTCTATATATTTTTTTGCCAGTTATTCTACCTCATTTCTCGTGCTAAACAATCTCAAAACTCGCTTTTGATGCCTCCAATTGATTCCTTGTGATACTTTAATCAAGTGAGGATCTTTAATCACTCCATTCGAACTTATATTGAAGGAAATATGTTGGTTTCAATATTTGGAAATATTGAATATTTTAAATACGAATTCCGTGGCAATTTTTTCCTTATCTAAAAAGTCTGACAACCCAATTCTTAGTAAAATGACCATAAAATCCTCATACAATGTCCAAATTTGATGATTATTTCTCTTATGGATCCGTAACTATGATATGGATCTAATGCTTCAATAAAAATAAAAATCGAAGCTTATTTGCTTATATAGTACCATTTATGCTTGAAAAAATGATGTTGAAAAATAAAAACGAGCGCAATACAACCCAAACATATCTGAAACTCGCCCGAGCCCCTTGGGACCCTGTTCGAACATACCAACAAGTCTCATATCATAACATGGACCTACTCGAGACCTCAAAAGACACATAAAAGCATCGAAATGAATAATAACACTTTAGTTCAAAATAAAAGAACTTCAAACTTCAAACTTCCACAATCGATGCTGAAACACATAAAATCACGTCCGATTAACCTCAAATTTTGCACACAAGTCACATTTGACATTACGGACTTTCTCCAACTTTTAAGATCAAAATCCGACCCCGACATTAAAAAGTCTACTGCCGATCAAACTTTCCAAAATTTGAACTTTCACATTTCAAGCTAAATTCTACTACGGACCTCCAAATCAAAATCCGGACACTCACCTAAGACCAAAATCACCCAATGGAGCTAAAGGAACCATCAGAAATCCAATTCGAGGTCAAATTTTAAAAAGTTAAAACTTGGTCAAACCTTTCAAATTTAAAACTTCTAGCTGAGAATCATTCTTCCAAATCAATTCCGAATAATTAAAAAACCAAAACCGACGATTCAAAAAAGTCATAATACATTAAACAAAGCTACTCAAGCCCTCAAACAATCGAGAAAAGTGCAAATTCTCAAAATGACCAATCGGATCGTTACAAGCCACTTCTGCGGCTCCAAATCTCACACCTCCGAGAAACCAAGCCAAGGTCGCTAGTTGTTTTGACAGCCCTCGTGGGTATCTGTTCCCACTGTTGCGCACCTTTTTCCCTTGGCGGAGAGTAGTCTGGGTTTCAACATTCATGCAGGTGTAATGACTCATTTCCTTTTGGGATTAGGTATTGCAATTTTTGAAGAGTCGCTACCTAAAAATTTTTAAGGTGCATTAGGGAACCTATATGGTTTATCTACCACTACGCTTGATAACCACAGATAGGGTAAGGGCTTGAAACTATCCTAAAGGGAAGGTGTTAGGCACCCCTTAGGATCCACTAACATAGTTCCCAGCTAGACAATTTTTGTGAATTTGTGCAATTAGCAAGTAGATAAATAAGGCTCACATAGCAGGGGATTTATGTTAATATACACAAGCGTTTGAAAAATGATTAATAAAAGCAAGGTTTGGAACAGAGTTATAATCTAAGCACGCTTATGAATGTACAGGGGTCCTAGGTTTGTTTGTAATATGGATCACATCAATGCAATACCCGGTATGACACTCCTCAAAAGAGGGGATAAACATGGTACTAGTGCACGTCATCATATCCATATCAACCCTTTCCTGCCCCATGAAGGTAATTAAAGTGAGGGTTGGTCTCGATTCTTATCACAAGTTGTTATCCGTCCCTTTCTATCAGTCCCGAAGGAATTTAGGACTCATATTCCAATAAAATAGAGGTTCTAGGCAGAACTTTAGGTTCAAAGGCAAAAATACTAAAGCGGCATACAAAACATAAAAGACTACAATTAGAGGGTGAAACATATAGCCAAGTAGAAGGCTCATGTGTACCTCCGCTGATAATGAACATAGATAGCATGACTTTTACGTAGTTATAATCTGAATTTAAAATCTTAAAGCAAGGTGTTGAACGATAACATTAGAACCGAATTTATCACATGACTCAGACAAGAAGTTTGAATTAGGTTTTGCCTACTGATTTTAATAGTTGATTATTAAACAAAAGTAGTTCTAGTTTTATTAAAGTTATTACTTAAGGATTGCCTAGGCGCAAAGCGAGACGCGGCAGTTGTTCCAAGTCATTAAGACAATTTGGAGATTATTTTTATTTACAGAAAACATGTTATTCTAGTTGCAAAGACGGTTACCAATTTATTCAGAAGAATCACAATGTGAAAATTATTATTTTACTACCTTTTCATGAATCAGTAATCAACTAGCCATTTTAAATGAAATGCAAATAGAATCGTAGGACGTGATATCCAATATGCACATACAAATGGTAGAGTCCCTAAGGAATGTTTTCTAAGTGTACATAATAGTTGCAGGATTTTTTGAAATAACATCTTTTTATACAAATGTTGTTATTGCCCTGGGAGCAGGACTTCTAAGTGATGGACATAAAGCATGGACTAATGAATGAAGTGTTGAAGCAAGAAACAAAGGTCTAAGAGCATGATTCTTATGCATAATGAATTATAATCATGGTTTCTATTGAACAATTTGGAATATAAACCTAATAACATGCTTTCTACCCTTTAACAACTATAGCATGCATATTTTTCATCCCTTTTCAGTAGCAACCCAGTATTTGTTTAAAAAATTATTACAGGCCATGTGAATGAATTACATAAGAAGAATAAAAAAATAAAAAAAAAGAAGTTACAACTGTAGGAAACCTGATTCTGACTTCCTCTCAAAGTTATTGTAATAAATCACCTCAAATGGTAATATTGTTCCATAGCTTTCCCTCATACCTAGGTGTGTCAGAGTTCCCTAAGGACCTCAAGAGATCTCGGGCAATGCTCACACCCAGATTGCATAACCAAGAGTAGGTGCAGTGTGGAAAGGCCATCCCTTATGTGTTCAGGTTCAGAGGGAGCTCAAGAGTCCCAAAGGAAGGCATACACAAGAGGGGTGGAACCTAATGATCTAAGAGTGCATGTGAGAGTGATTGCAATAGTTTTAAAAACAACATGTTTGAAATAATTTTGTAGAACAGCAGAAGAGTTTTGAAATGAAGCAAGGTATAGGAGCAACAAAACCACAGAACAAGTTCAAGGAGGAGTACTTGCTTCAGCAGTTACAAACATGGGAGTAGGGGTTGAGGACATAGAGGACCCAAAAAAGAAACACATAATTAGTCATGAATCAAGCATATTAAAAGACATGCTATTTATGGGACATAAGAAGGAACAAGCAAACATACTAATTACATTTGAACCAAAGAGGGCAGAATTTTAAGTATGCTAAGTGAAGTAGTAAACAAAAACTGCAACAACATGAGCCATTAAGTCAGTGCAGAAAGAGACAATGATTGACAACAAGAGAACAAATAGGTTTGAGTTTCATCATTTAAACTAGGGACGTACCAGTTGAAGAAGCAAAGTGCAGGAAAAGAAAAGTAAAGCAACTAGAATTCCACAGTCTAGCCTTGGCTTTCAGCAGACTAAACAAGGTGGTATCACAAGTAGTAGAGAAAGAAAAAGAGTTTGAATGTGTTATTGTATGTTTTGAACTCAGTTGTTCGTGTGTTTAGAGAATAGAGGATATGGAATTTATAGCATTGAAATCAAAGAAAAAATAAGGTAACAAGTAAAGCTTCAACACAAATATGGAAATAATCACAATCAGAATCCCATTAATACAAGTACTTCCTTTTACTCAAGGAATTACTACTTAACAGGTACTAACATGGATAATTAAGAAAAGAAAATCAATTTGAGGAAGATTGATCTCTGACCATATAAGGGATAGTAATAATATAGAGTATAAAATTGAGTCTAAGTACATAATATATTTAATTTAGGGAATGATTCAGCTGGGGTGAAACATCACAGGAAATGAAGGAATGGAAGTCAATCAACTTAATCTAATGAGTAAAATTAGGTGCTTATAAGAAAACATTTGAAATCAATTGTAACTCGAGGAAATAAAGATCAGTCAAGAAGGAATCATGATTAAAAGTGACATGAATAGGCTAAGGACTACTCAAATCTTGGTAATCAACAAGGTCAAGCAGTCATGGCTCACACAAAGAACCAAAATGAAGGAACCATTCCAACACATAGCAACAGATAAAAAAGATATGACCAACACAAGGAAATAAGTAAAGGAAGTCTTCAAAAACTCACAGTAACAAGTGAGAAAAGTTTTAGAAAATTAGGGTTTTAACAAAAACGGTAAGAACTCAGACTCAGTCAAGACAAGCAAAGAAAAAGGTTTAACCATGAAGAACTCAATTGAAATACGCATACGTACAAAAAGACAGTTTCAAAACCCCAAATTAAACCAAAGATTTTTAAGGTTTTTACACGATGAACCAGGTAGAATAAAAACATAAACAAATTGTTTAAACATAATAAAATGTTATAACCCATATCCACATGTGTTAGTTCATACCATATATTAGTTAACATAAATCCAATAAGGAATTATCCTTGAGATGATAAGAAGTTAATCCTATTGGTCTTAAGTGATTGAAGGGTGTATAAGGGTGATTAACAATTATTAGAAGTTAAACGAATCAATGATGATGTAACTCGTATTTTTAGGTAAATATAGAGGTGCTTAATACACTCAAGAGGTCATGTATTGAGGCATTTGAATCATATAATATCCATATCATAAGTCATGAAGTCAAACGTGTTATCAAAAAAAAGTCGACCAAAGTTGTCGCAACTTAGGTTCATAATTTTATTTAAATATTATGTCAAATGTTTCTAAGCTTTTCTCCCTATTTACAAAGCATTACAGGGTGATCTACCCAATAAATTAAACATCTATGAGTGTAGTTTCTAATGTATTAAACTGTTTGCCAATAATATCTCGAGGTATAGAGATATTCATATTTTTGCAAGCCTATACAGATTGGTAGATGACAAGTAGGTGCATCACCTACTTGCCAAATGATAGGCCAAAATTAAAAGACCTAAGTTGCCTAGGAGAGGACTTTCAAAGGGTTATGAACTCAGTTATATCACCCATATTTTAGACCCTCAAAACCAAAGTTAACCCCTGCAACTCCTTCCCAAAAATCTCACACAAACCCTAATCGATTTTCCCTTTCTTTCAAGTTCTATTTGAAGGTAAAACCTAGAGTTTGAAGAACCAACGGAAGAGATGCGTTATCCAACAAGTAAGGTAATTTATTGCCATCTTTTATACATTTTTCTGTTCTGTTATTTCAAGGTAAATCGTTCTATACATGTAAGAACTCACAAGACGGTGATCGGAAGCGATGAGTTCTAGTTATTCACTTGTAGCGGACTATTTTTTGTTGCTGTTGGGCTGCGTGTTTTACTACTATTTTGTGAATTTTAGAGGTTGAAGGGTGTGGAGAAATACCATATATATGTAGGGTATTGGGATGGTAGTTATTTGTAACATTTCCGGGTCGTTTGACACGACTACGGTGGCCGTCATATGTATGATGCAATTAGGTTGTACGTGGACTATTTTGGGAGGCTCACTATATTTATTAATGATGTTGTTTGAGCTATTTGGTGATTGTTTTGAATGGTATAAAGTAATATATATATATATATATATATATATATATATATATATATATATATGGCAGGTGTTGTCCATTTCATCGTAAAATAGGTTGTGATTGATACATAATAGTTATGACGCTTGAATGATAACGATAGTATCGTTTCTCTTATTGTAGACTGAGGAGCTGTGACAATTGCATAGATCGAGATTGGGGTAGTATACACAAGTTATGTGAGGCTATCACTTTCCTTCTTTTGCATGACTCCAATTGTACTTAATATAATGAACAAGCTTCCAGAGATACTCTACTCTTAGAAACTAGCAGTACTCATATTGTTTCCCCTCTTATGGAACGATTGTTGTTAATATTGCTTATCTTATTCTTATGTTATCAATGTTTTTGGTATTTCCCGATTCTTATAAGGTTCATAGTGAAGATTTAGTCCTAATAACATGTATAGAGGATACCGACCTAACTCCACTTTGAAAAGCTCAGAACGTGATTCCATGAGTCAAGCATACTCTATATATATATATATATATATATATATATATATATATATATATATATATATATATATATATATATATATATATATATATATATGTATGTATATGTATATATACATATATATATATACATGTATATGTATATATACATATATATATATATACATGTATATATATACACATGTATAGAGGATACCGACCTAACTCCACTTTGAAAAGCTCAGAACGTGATTCCATGAGTCAAGCATACTCTATATATATATATATGTATATATATACATATATATATGTATATATATACATATACATATATGTATATATATATATATACATATATATATATATATATATACATATATATATATATATATACATATATATATATATATATATATATATATATATATATATATATATATAACTCTATCGATCCACGCTATAGTAGGGTAGGTACGGCACCTACTGTGCAACCACTAATTAGTTAGATTTTACCGAGCTCCATGTGGCCGGGTACGATCTTCCGGGCCTTATGATATCCAGGTACATTTTTTTACCGAGCCTATTATGGCCGAGTACGATATGATTATGATGATGCCCACAGAGGCGTATGCTTTAAATATTTATGTATTCATATATATGTATCACGTATTTCATTTCAGTAGTCCTTAGAGGTACTCAGATGTTACAGGTTGTATATTCGATATTCCTTCTTACATTATTGTTCGTATTTATGGTTCCATGCATTACATACTCAATACTTTATTCGTACTGACATCCTTTTATTTGATGACGCTACAGGTCATGTTGCAGGTCCTGATAGATAGGCAGGTGCAGCTCCCCCACCATAGTAGGCTGTCCAGTTCAATGGTGATTGGCGAGATCCCTTCTCCGGACTTGCCAAGGTCTTGGTATGCATTTTTGTTATAGACATCATGGGTATTTCGGGGCTGTGTTCCGACTATGTTGCAGTATTTATGTTCACTTAGAGGCTCATGGACAGGTGTCGACTCATGTATAGTTTGGTATGCCTTGTCGACTTGTTTTTGTTGTTTAGTCTTTCATGGTAGTGTGGTAGCTCGTAGTATATATATGGTTTCTTTATTGTTTGGTCATCCCATGTTATGTATGTTCATTCCATCATATTTTATTGTTGGTTTTTCATGATCCATGTCTAGCATTTATATTGATCTCGTCAGCCCCAAAGATAATAAAGAAGGTTAGATAAAATGTACGTTGGTGCTTGGCAAGTATGGTCGGGTGCCAGTCATGGCTCCAGTTTGGGTCATGACAAACTTGGTATCAAAGCAAGTCTGTCCTAGGGATTGTCTTTGAGTTGTGTCTAGTGGAGTTTTTATTATGGATGTGTAGCGCGCCATAATTATAATCAAGAGGCTATATGACATCTAGGGTTGTTACCTTCTTCCTGAATCTAAATCGTGCATAGAGTTAAGTTGTAAGTGTTCATCTCTAATATTCACCTTTTTTTAGCGATACCTTCAAATAGGACGCAAACAATTAGTAGACAGCTTGATATAGCTACGGGAGAGGGTGCCAGTCAGGTTCCCCAAGCGAAAGTAGGCCAAAGTGAGGCTCAGAGTGAGATGCCGTCTCATACCTCATCTACTCGATCTCCTCCAAAGGATATTAGGAGGCACCCAGCACGTCTAGTTCCTCCGTCTGGCACTACAGACCAGGATATGCGGAGTGCTTTATAGTTATTGGCTAGCTTGGTAGCTGCTCAGGCTCAGAGGTAGAATATAGGTGTTGCTGATATACCAGTTAGTACGAGAGTTCGTGATTTAACTAATTTAGACCATCCAGTGTTTACCGGATCAGACCCCAAGGAGGACCGGCAGACTTTTATTGACCATGTTCATCGTACACTGCGGGTTATGCATGTTAGTGATACAGAGGTAGTAGAGTTGGCTTCTTATCGGCTACGGGATTTTGCGGTTCTCTGGTATGATAGTTGGGAGAGATACAAAGGTTCGAACACTCCTCCAGCTGTGTGGAAGGAATTTTCTTAGGCCTTTCTTCGTCACTACTTGCCTGTTGAGATACGACGAGCTAGAGCTAATAAGTTCTTGAACCTTAGACAAGGTAATATGAGTGTGCGAGAGTACAGTATGCAGTTTGATTCTTTAGCAAGGTATGCTCCCCATATGGTGTCTGAGATAATTGATAGGGTGCATTTATTCGTGAACGGATTTGGACCACATCTGATAAATGAGTGCACGACAGCCTCCTTGGTAGAGGGCATTGATATTTCCCGTATTCAGGCTTATGTACCAGACCCTAGAGGATCATAAGAGCCAGCAGAGGGCAGATAGGGAGAATGATAGGGGCCAACATAAAGAGGGAGAGATTTGCAAGGTATTCTGATGACTTCAAAGGAAGTGTCAAGCCCCAGCCTTCGAGGAGTTCAGCCTCACCTATAGCTAGTGCTCCTCCATAGTTTTAGAGGCCTCGATATGATCGATTACCTATTCTGGTCTAGGTCAGAGTTCGTGGACATCAGGCTCGCAAAGTCACAGGGATACTAGTCAGACAAGACCCATAACATCATGTTGTGATCAGTGCGGCAAGGCCCACTTTGGACTGTGTCGTCGAGGTTCTGATGAGTGTTATTCTTGTGTACAACCTGGCCATATAATGCGGGGTTTTCCTAACAGGGGAGGTGATGGTATGGCTCAGCCGACTAGATCTTTGTCTGGTTCTTTCTCATCAGCTCGACCTCTAGCATGGTATTTTCAGTAGTCGACAGGTCGTGGTAGAGGTAGAGGTGCAGTGTTGAGTTCGAGTGGTGGTCAAAATTGAACTATGCTCTAGTAGGTCGACAGTATCTCGAGTCGTCTCTAGATATTGTTACAGGTATATTGTCTATGTTTTCTTATGATGTATATACGTTGATTGATCCGGGATCTACATTATCATATGTTACACCCTTTGTGGCTAATAAGTTTGGCATTGAACTTGAATTGATAAGTAAACCCCTTGCGGTATCTACTCCGATAGGAGATTCTGTGATTGCTAGAAGGCTATAAAGGTTGCACTGTTATGATTTGTAGTCGTCAAACCTCGGCAAATTTATTTGAGTTAGAAATGGTTGATTTTGATGTGATAATGGGAATGGACTGGTTGTCCTCATGCTATGAAAATGTTGAATGTCGTACGAAGATGGTTAGGTTTCAATTTCCAAGTCAAGCCATCATTGAATACAAGAGGAACATTGCTACACCGAAAGTTAGGTTTATTTTCTATATTAAGGCAAAGAAAATGATCTCAAAAGGTTACATTTATCATCTCGTTCACATTAGAGATGCGGAGGCAAAACCGCATATTTTACAATCAATCCCCATGGCCAATGAAGTTCCATATGTTTTCCCAAATGAACTCCTAAGCCTTCCTCCCGAAAGGTAGATTGAGTTTAGCATTGATGCATTGCCTGACACTCGACTGATATTTATCCCTCCATAAAAAATGGCCATCGCAGGGTTGTATGAGTTGAAGGCGCAGTTAAAAGACATGCTGGATAAGGGCTTCATTAGGCCTAGCACTTCATCTTGGAGTGCATCAGTCCTATTCGTGCGGAAGAAATATAAGTCATTATTGATGTGTATCGACTATCGGCAGTTGAATAAATTTACTATAAAGAATAAGTACCCACTTCAAAGAATTGATGACCTGTTTGACCAACTCCAGGGTGCCAATTATTTCTCCAATATTGACTTACGTTCAGGGTTAAGGAAAAGGATATTCCAAAGACGACCTTCCGGACAAGATATGGGCACTTTGAGTTCTTGGTGGTGTCGTTCAGGCTAACAAATGCCCCAGCTGCTTTTATGGATCTCATGAATACTGTATTCAAGCCCTATCTTGATGTGTTTGTGATTGTATTCATTAATGACATTCCAGTGTATTCTCGATCGGAGGCAAAACATTCAGGCCACTTGTGGGTAGTATTACAGATAGTTCATGATCATAAGTTATATGCTAAGCTCTCCAAAAAAGAATTATGGCTGAACTTAGTAGCATTCCTTGGCCAAGTGATATCAGATGAGGGTATTAGTGTCGACACTCAGAAGATTGATGCAGTAAAGAATTGGTCGAGGCCTACAACACCATCAGAAGTCTGCATCCTCCTAGGGCTAGTAGGATATTATAGGCGGTTTGTAGAATGGTTTTCCCCTATATCAACACCATTGACTATGTTAACACAGAAAGCTACCAAGTTCCAGTGTTCTGACCCTCGTGAACATAGTTTTCAGGAATAGATTGACATTTGCACCAGTGCCCACTCTCCCTGAAGGAACAGAAGGCTACGTGGTATATTGTGATTCCTTAGGTATAGGTTTGGGTGCGTATTGATGTAGCGTGGGAAGGTGATTGCATATGCATCAAGACAATTGAAGAAGCATGAAAATAATTATACAACCCATGATTTGGAATTAGTTGCAGTAATATATGCTTTGAAGATATGGCACCACTACTTGTATGGCATCCATGTTGACATCTACATAGATCAAATGAGTTTACAATAGATCTTCAATAAGAAAGAGTTGAATTTGAAGCAGCGTAGGTGGATTGAATTATTGAATGACTATCACATCAAGATACTATATCATCCCGGTAAATCCAACGTTGTGGTAGACGCTCTCAGCCGTAAGTCGATGGGAAGCTTAGTACATATTGAGGCAGCAAGATGGGGGTTGACTAAAGAGCTTCATCAGCTATCCAATATGAGAATCAGATTGTTAGACTTTGTTGATGGAGGTGTTACTGTACTTAATACATCATAATCATCTTTGGTAGGCGAGGTAAAATCACGACAATATAAAGATCCAATCTTAGTATGATTAAGAGAGAGCATTCAGCAGTGTAAAATTACGACTTTTGAGATCGGAGGAGATGGGGCACTAAGATACCAGGGCCGATTATGTGTGCCTAATGTGGCAGGATTGTGAGAGAAGATTATGAATGATTCATCAATCCCGATATTCCATCTATTCCGGCTCAACAAAGATGTATCATGATGTCAAGGAGCAATATTGGTGGATAACATGAAGAAGTCTATTGAAAAATTTGTAGCCCATTGTCCCAATTGTTAACAAGTAAAGATAGAACATCAGAAACCTGTTGGATTTCTTCAGAACATAGAAATCCCGACATGGAAATGGGAGTTGATTAATATGGATTGTGTTATTGGATTATCTCGCTCTTATCATAAGTTTGACTCCATCTGGGTGATTGTTGATCGACTTACGAACGGTGCCCATTTTCTCCCAGTTAAGACAACATATATGGCTGAAGATTAGACGAAGTTGTATATCAAGAAGATTGTTAGGCTTCATGATGTGCCGGTATATATTATATTAGACCGAGGATCTCAATTTAAAACTAACTTTTGGAGGTCTTTTCAAAAAGGTTTAGGCACACAAGTGAATCTCAGCACTGCATTTCATCTGCATACTAACGGACAGGTTGAATGTACCATTTAGACACTGGAAGATATGCTAAGAGCATGTGTTCTAGGCGTAGAATTCGCCTACAATAATAGCTACAATTCTAGTATTAAAATGACCCCATACGAGGCACTGCCGGGAGGAGATATAGATCACCAGTTGGATGGTTCGAAGTCGGTGAAATAGAATTATGTGGGCCAAATTTGATTCACCGAGACATTGAGAAGGTGAAGGTGATACAGGAACGATTGAGGACAGTATAAAGCAGGCAAAAGTCTTATTCTGATGTCCGATGTCGTGATATGGAGTTTGAGGTTGGTGATTCGGTTTTCCTGAGGATCTGACCAATGAAGGATGTTATGCTTTTTGGGAAGAAAAGCAAGCTGAGTCCAAGGCATGTCGGTCTATATAATATTCTTCGACGAATTGGACATGTTGCTTATGCATTAGAAATGCCATCCGAATTTGAATTTGTCCATCTGGTATTCCATGTATCTATGTTGAGGAAATGCATTCGGGACCCTTCTCGAGTTTTCCCCATCAAATATGTACAAGTTACATAGAATCTATCATATGAAGAAGTGTCAGATGCTATATTAGATTGACAAGTCTGCAAGCTGAGAACAAAAGATGTAGCTTCCGTAAAAGTATTATGAAGGAACAAGAATGTGGAAGAAATGACACGGGAAGTAGAAGACGAGATAAAGTCTAAATACCCTTACCTATTTCAGAATAAAGATAAAGAGGATGCTAGAGAAACACAAGATCCATTAGAAGGCCGAACAACTCTATGAGGTAAGCAATAGCTTGAGAATACTCTTTCTTAATACAAAATAATGAAATGAAGATAATTTACATGTCCATAATGCTTTGGATACTCTTGTAAGGCCATACTTTGAGTTATCTTCTTGCAAGTTCATCCTCTATTTATGGGAGAACTCAGTCGGAATCCACGATGATTTAAACTTCCCGTGAACCCTTACATTAAAGGATGAATGTTCCCAAGGGGGAGGGTGTTACAACCCACATCCATATGTGTTAGTTCATGCCATATATAATGTAACATAAATCTAAGAAGGAATTATCCTTGAGATGACAAGAAGTTAATTCTATTGGTCTTAAGTGATACAAGGGTGTATAAGGGCGATTAACAAGTATTAGAAATTAAATGAATCAAGGATGATGTAACTCATATTTTCAGGTAAATCTTGAGGTGCTTGATTCACTCAAAGGTCATGTATTAAGGCATTTGAATCATATAATATCCATATCATAAGTCTTTAAGTCAAACGAGTTATGAAACAAAAGTCGACAAAAGTTGCCACAACTTAGGTTCATAATTTTACTTAAATATTAAGTCAAATATTTCTAAACTTTTCTCCTAATTGAAAAAGAATTAGGGGGTGATCTACCTACCATATTAAAGATATATGAGTCTAGTTGCCATCGCATTAAACTGTTTTCCAATAAGATCTAGGAGTACAGAGATATTTATATTTTTGCAAGCCTGCGGAGATTGGTAGATGACAAGTATGTGCATCACCCACTTGCCAAAATGATAGGCAACAATTAAAAGACCTAAGTTGGCCAAGAAAGGAATTTTAAGGGGTTATGAACCCAGTTATTTCACCCATATTTCATATCATCAAAACCAAATTTAACCCCTGCAACTCATTCCCACACAAACCCTATTCGATTTTCCCTCTCTTTCAAGTTCTATTTGAAGGTAAAACCTAGAGTTTGAAGAACCAAGGGAAGGGCTGATTTATCCAACAAGCAAGGTAATTTACTGCCATCTTTCATACATTTTTCTCTGCTGTGAATTCATGGTAATTCATTCTATATGTGTAAGAACTCATGGGACGGTGATCGGAAGCGGTGAATTCGAGTTATTCACTTATAGCGGACTGTTTTGTGCACTGTTTTGTGTTGTTGTTGGGCTGCGTGTTTTACTATTATTTCTGGAGTTTTGGAGGTGTAAGGGTATGGAGGAACACCATATATATGTATGGTTGTGGGCTAATATTTATTCTTAATATTTTCGTATTGTTTGACACGACTACAGTGGTCGTCGTATGTATGATCTAAATAGGTTGTGCGTGGACTGTTTTGGGAGGCTCAATATGTTTATTGTTGATGTTGTTTGGGCTGTTTGGCGATTTTTTTGAATGGTTTTAAGTCATATATATAGGGTAGGTGTTGTCCGTTTCATTGTAAAATAGGTTGTGATCGATACATAATAGTTATGACGCTTAAATGATAATGATAGTTTCGTTTCTCTTATTGTAGACTAAAGAGTTGAGACAATTTCTTAGCTTTAGATTGGAGAATTATATACAAGGTATGTGAGGCTATGTCGTTCCTTCTTTTGCACGACTCCAATTGTACATAATATAATGAACGAGCTTCCAAAGATTGTCTAGTCTTAGAAACCAGCAGTACTCACATTGTTTCCCCTCTTATCGAACGATTGGTGTTAATGTTTCTTCTCTTACTCTTATGTTATCAATGTTGTTGGTATTTCCTGATTCTTATAAGATTCATAATGAATAGTTAGTCCTAATAACGTGTATAGAGGATACCAACCTTACGCCACTCTGAAAGGTTTAGAACGTGATTCCATGGGTCGAGCATGCACTATATATATGTATCTATTTTACTCTACCGGGCCGCACTATAGTCGACTGGGTACGGCACCTGTTGTGCAACCACTAATCAGTTGGGTTTTACTGCGCTCCACGTGGCTGGGTACGATTCTACCGAGCCCTATGATGGCTAGGTACATTTTTTACCGAGCCTATTACGGCCAGGTACGATATGATGATGATGATTCCCACAGAGCCGTATGCTTTAAAAGTTTATGTATTTATACATATGTATCATGTATTTCATGTCAGTAGCCCTCATAGGTACTCAGATGTTAAAGGTTGTATATTCTCTGTCCTTACTTACATCACTATTCGTATTTATGGTTCCCTGCCCTACATACTCAGTACTTTTATTTGTACTGACGTCCTTTTATTTGTGGATGCTGCATGTCGTGTTGTAGGTCCTGATAGATAGGCAGGTGGAGCTCCCCCACCATGGTACGTTCTCCAGTTCAATGGTGATTGGCAAGATCCCTTCTCCGGACTTGCCGTGGTCTTGGTATGAATTTTTGTTATCGAAATTATGGGTATATCAGGGCCCTGTTCCAGTTATGTTGCAGCTCTTATGTTCCTTTAGAGGCTCATAGACAGGTGTCGACTTATGTATAGTTTGGTATGTCTTGTCGGCTAGTTTTTGTTGTATAGTCTTTCATGGTAGCGTGGTAGCTCGAACCATATAAATATAGTTTCTTGATTGTCTGGTCATCCCATGTTATACATGTTCATGCTAACATATTTTATTGTTGGTTTTCCATGATCCATGTCTGCTATTTATATTGATCTTGTCAGCACCAAAAGATAATAAAGAAGGTTAGATAAAATGTATATTGGTGCTCGGCTAGTATGGTCAGGTACTAGTAATGGCCTCCAGTTTGGGTCGTGACATAAAATCATAAAACAACATTAAAAAATCGGAGAAGAGATCTTTTAAAAGAGGCTAAGAAAACCCTAATCTCTAAAGATGAAGAATCGCTTTGAAAAATTTGGAAAAGTTTTAAGGAAAACACTTTAGAGGTTCATAACATACACAGATCTAAGACAGATCTGAAAGAAAATAGGAAAGCTTTTAATGTTAGGGTTTTTGAGAAGCCAAAAAAATGAGAAAGACTTTGAAAAGTTATTGATCTAGCATGAAAAACCATGATGGCCGGCAAAAGACCATAGATAGAAGTTGAGCAAAGACTGGACTAGATCCTTTTGAGATCATTCCATGAAATCACGAAAACAGGCAACCAGGAGACATAGGAGACAGTACACGACTCAAACAGCCCTGAAAATCCATGGATTGAATGAGAATTTAAGGGGATTAGGATTGGTTTGGGTGGAGGTGGTTAGGGTTTGAGTGAGGTTGCAAAGAGAATTAGAGATAAAGGGGATTCACGGGCGGCAGGTTGGTGGAAATGAACTAGATTAAAGGGGTCGTTTGGGTTTATTTTAAGCGGTTGGAATAGTGGCCGCTAATCTTTCAGATCAATGACCCATATTAAATGGGGTCGGTGGGGATTAGGGTTTATGTAGGGTTTAAAAGAGTTAGGGTTAGGTTAGTTAGAAACTGGGCCAGGGAATCGGGGGTTTGTTTGGGCTAGATTTGAAATACAAAAGCGGCGGTTATTTAAATAGACAGATTACCCTTTTTAATTTATAAGAAATAGTAAAGGGCTTTTGAAAAATAAATTGAAAGTACTAAAGTGATTCATAACATATAGTTAACAATTTGAAAATACATGATCTAATTTTATGCATCTAACACATAATTATACTTTAAAATAGCTAATATTGCAATTATGTGCAATTTAGCTTTAAAAAAATTGAATAAAATTGTAAAACATTTGTGAAAATTACTTTATCCATATTTGGAATAAATATAAAAATACAGTAGATGAAATATCAAAATAATAATTTTGTAAATAATTATTATGATTTTGGGATAAAAAGGGGAAATAAATCAATTAAAAAACCTTTCAAAATATGGAAAAATAATAAAACCCTTGGGCATGCTCATATATGCATATATATGTTATTTTCAAAGTGTTTTAAATATTAAATATATATTGAAAAAATGGGGTATCAAAAGTTGTCCCTCTTTACCCTGGAAGAATGAAGGAGATTTCGAGTAATGAAATAATGGCCAATTTTGATCGAGCGAAATGGTTTGAAGAAGATTTAGGCTGCACCCTGGCTTCTAAGCTGCCTGCATATCCCTGGTTTTACAGAAATCAGACGTATGTAGTTCAGGATCCGTCGGCAGCCTATAGAGACTTTTGAAGGACGGACACAATATGTAAAGCCGGGTGAGTGATAGGTGTACAGGAATGGTTAAGTTTGATATGGTTACGGACACTACAGCGAAATTGATCATTCCGGGATGGCTATTGCTCGCCGGTTTACCTATAAATAAGCAATGCAAGCATATTTTATGCGCAAATTTAAACATGATATAAATTCCTGTTGGACCATGAATGTTGTCTTTGGACGGTTAGGAATGGCGTCCTCAGACCATGATGTCCTAAGCCATGAAGCATATGATAAAGGATTCGCAGGCCATGAAATAATGTTTTGGGGCTATGAGGATGGTGACTCTTAACCATGAAGCCTTTGAATAATGATATGCAAATGTTTGAAAGAGATCATCATGTCATGACATGGTGTTCTCGGGCAACGAAGATGATGCTTCCAAATGATGACGCCTTTAGATGAGTAGGCGATACTTCAGCCTATGAAGGATGCAGTAGCATGTGGCAATCTTTCAGCCGTGCAATGTAGCATGAGGTGATCTTTCAGCCGTGTAGATGTTGTATGTGGAGATCTTTCAGCCTATGAGATGCAGTGTGTGGCGATCTTTCAACCATGCAAATGCAGTACGTGGTAATCTTTCAGCCATTCAGATGTAGTATGAGGAAATCTTTCGGCCATGAAGATGCAGTATGTGGCAATTTTATATCCATGCAGATGCAGATGGAGACAATGTTTAGTTTCGGAAGGCAGAATAGTACCCTTATGCGGATTGGAAGGCAGAATAGTAGCCTTATGCAAATTGGAAGGCAGAATAGTAGCCTTATGCAAAAATGTGAATGCAGATAGAGGTTGAGCTAAACCTTGAAAGGCAAAATGGTAGCCTTATGCAGATTGGAAGGAAGAATAGTAGACTTATGCAAATTCGAAGGCAAAATAGTAGCCTGATGCAAAGAAGTGAATGCAGATGGAGGTAGAGCTTAACCTCGGAAGGCAAAATGGTAGCCTTATTCAGATTGGAAGGCAGAATAGTAGCCTTATGCAATGCTGATGCAGTTGGAGGTAGGGCTTAACCTTAGAAGGAATAATGGTAGCATTATGCAGATTGAAGGGAGAATAGTAGCCTTATGCAATGCAGATGCAGTTGGAGTTAGAGCTTAACCTTGGAAGGTAGAATGGTAGCCTTATGAAAGAAATAAAATATCAAATAACAGTAGAGTTTTGTTAGCTAATAGCAGATTGCAACGTTGTGAGTACTAAGAGCATTGTGACATATAGAGCAGTAAAGGTGCATGTTGATAACAAATGAGTGAAAGTGCAACGGTTCTAAGTATCGTATTATTGAACAATGTTTGTTCCATGGGTGTACACTATGTTTAATGATTTCGCAGTCCTAGTGACTGCATCCAAAGTAAAATCATGAGTTCTGTAAAGGGGGAAGGTTAGTTCACATCCCCGCTGGCTTTGCTTGGCTAGTTTGGCTTTGATTTGGTGATATAGTTTGTAGTTTTGGGGTAGAATTTCTAAATGAAGCAGTTTCATGCATGATTTTGTAAAAGAATGACATAAATGTATAATAATAAAAAAATTAGTATTAGATGAACCGATGACTGTGATGCTTTTTGGCACATTGCAACCTCTTTTGCTATGAAAGTCTTAGGGTCCTCCTCAAAATGCTGACCTAGTTTGACGAGTTGACACTTCTGATTGTTGCTCGTGCGATGATCGGCTAAAATTACTTCAAAATTTTGAGGGTCCTCCTCAAACTTCTACCCCAATTTTGAATTTCAGGTGGAAATGAAAATTTTATTGAATTATCACTGAACCCATAGGGCTGCCTAGGTATCCCCTCTTAAACGAGAATTAGGTTAGGCAGTTCAATTTACATCATATAAAGAAAGCATAAAGTTACACATAGTAATGCTTGATTGCGTCTGAATTGATAGACTTTGGACAAACTTTTCAATCCATTTCTACAAGTATGAGGGCTCCTCCTATCAGAACCCAATGAACCATATATGGGCCCTGCCAGTTGGGAGAGAACTTCACTTTGGCTTCGTCTTGATATGGAAAAATTTTTCTACGGTGTGAACTGTCTTGGCTTAACTCTTTTATTAAAGGCTCTGGACATTAAATTCTGATAGAGTTGACCATGGCAAGCGGCATTCATTCTCTTTCTGTATATAAGAGCTAGTTGCTCATAACGACTCTTCACCCACTCTGCGTTGTCGAGCTCAACTTCATGTATGATCTTAAGGAAGGAATTTCTACTTCATTGGGAATGACATCGTCTGTACCATAAACCGGCCCCGGTTGATGTGTTAACTATGGTGCGATATACCAATTGAGCAAATGAAAACTTCTTATGCCACATTTTACAATTTCTTATCATTTTCCTCAATATCTTCTTGATATTCTTGTTGGCAGCTTCTACGGCTCCATTCATTTGAGGCCTGTAGGCTGTGGAATTCTTGTGTATGATCTTGAAAGTTTCACACATAGCTTTCATCAAGTTGTTGTTAAGATTGGAGCCATTATCAGTATTGATTGACTATGGATCCCGAACCGACAAACAATGCAGTCGCGGACAAAATTTGCCATGACTTTCTTAGTTACTGCTCTATCAGATGTTGTTTTGACCCATTTGGTGAAATAGTCTATGGCTTAAAGAATGGCTCATAGATAACTGTAGACTGTGCTATGAATTGGCTTATGTAGTTATGCCTTCCCATGAAACTCATCACACCTTTCTTGTTCGTTGGAGGTAGTCGTTCTTGAATGGCTTTGACTTTCGATGGATCCAGTTCTATTACTCGATGGTTCACAATAAACCCAAGAAACTTCCCAGCAAGAACCCAAATGCACACTTTGCGGGGTTTAGCTTCAGGTTGTGCCTCAACAATTTGTTGAAGAACTTTCTCAGATCTTCCATGTGATCAGTGGCCTTCTTGGATTGCACATATACCTCGATCTCCTTCTGTATCATATAATGGAAAATGGTAATCATGGAGGTGGTCGTTCTTGAATGGCTTTGACTTTAGGTGGACCCTGCATTCTTCAAGCCGAATGGCATCATCTTGTAACACTCATGTGGCATAATGAAAGTTGTTTTCTCAACATCTTCCTTATCCATCCAGATCTGACGATAACTAGTGAAGCAATATACAAATGACTGTAACTCATGCTTAGCGTATTTGTCTATCAGGATGTGTATATTTGTCAAAAGGAAGTCGTCTTTCGGACTTGCCAAATTGAGATCCCGGTAGTCAACACAGACTCTGACTTCCCATCCTTCTTCCGCACCGGCACAATGTTGGCTAACCATGTCGGTATTCCACTACTCTGAGAACCCTAGCTTTGATCTGCTTGTTGAATTCTTACTAGATTTTCAAACTCATACAAGGCTTGAACTTTTTGGTATATTGCTTTACCGATGGACACATTAGATCGGTTGGTAGTTTTTGATCCACAATAAAAGTACTCAGACCAGTTCCTATTAAAAAGGAGCTGTTAAATTAGTTACATAGAGATAAAAAATTTTCAAAGTTGTACCTAAGGTTGGGGTATCATCTGATTAGGATTTTTGAGCAGGACATTCCTAAAACAGCATTTAGGACTCACCATGGCCATTATGAATTCATAATCATGTCCTTTGGTTTGACTAATTCTCTTTTCACTTTTTAGAGTCTCATGAAACAGGTATTTCACGGTTATCTTAGGAAATCCATTTTGGTTATCTTTGATGACATACTCATTTATAGTTCCAGCTGGTCAGATCATATGATCCGTTTTGAAGAGGCTTTCCGGATACTAAGGTCTCATGTGTTGTTTATCAAAAAACCAAGTGTGCTTTTTGGAGTTACATAGATAGACTATTTGGGGCATATCATCAGCAATGAGGGAGTGTCCATGGACCAATAGTAGGTGTCGGCAGTATTGATTTGGTCTCAACCAAAAACATTGAAGGAATTTAGGGGTTTTCTTGGTCTTACTCGGTATTACAGAAGGTTCATCAAGAACTATGGCTTGATTGCTAGACTAATGCATGATTTACTCAAAAGGGGAGCTTTGTTTGGAATTCGTTAGCTACTGAAGCCTTTGAAAATTTGAAGAAAGCTATTAACTCTACCCATATTCTAACACTTGCTGACTTCTCTAAGGAGTTTGTAATAGAAACTGATGCTTCAGGTGAATGCATTGGATCAAGACTGATGCAAGACAACAAGTCAATAGCTTTCTTTAGTAAAGGGTTGTCAGGGAAGAACAAAGCTCTGTGTTTAACAAAGCTCTATGTTTATGAAAGGGAACTCTTGTCCTTGGTAACTACAGTTCAAAAATAGAGACCTTATATTTTGGGCAGGCACTTTGTGATCGATACAGACTATCATAGCCTTAAAGACCTATTGGAACAAAGAATCGCTATTTCAAATCAACAGAAGTGGTTGGTGAAGCTATTACGATATGATTACACCATATTCTATAAAAATGGAAAGGAAAATCTTGTAGAAGATGCTACTCAAAGGAAAGGGTAAACCATTCAACTCTTTAACATTTCCTGAGTTTCGTCACAGTTATTGGAACCTTTCAAGCTCACAGGTAGAATCAGGATCCACAATTGCAAAAAACCGATTCATAGTATTCAGTCATCTTCTAACCCCAAGCCTTATTATTCGTTCAAAATTCACGTTATTAGCAAGATTATCATGGTCATTAAATGAATTATTTAATATTAAATGGTTTTACATTCTTGTCCAAAAATATTATAATAGTAGTGTTTAATTGAAGGGTAATAATGTCATGTAGCTATATGCGGGCATTTTAGTATTTTAAGTTTCACTTTTGATGTTCCCAATTATATATAGTACTCCCTCTAGTCCAAAAGTGATTTTTTGGCATTACAAGAATGAATTAATTATTTCTTTTCTACATTATCCTTGGATTAAATAGTCTTGGAATATGTGTTAGAAGTGTTTATGTGAGACAGTAAAGATTAATATGGTCAATTTCATTACTAACTAATGCTAAAAGGTGAATTTCTTAATATGTGTGAAAACATCCAAAAAATCACTTATTTTGGACCGGAGGGAGTATGATATATATATATATATGTGTGTGTGTGTGTATATATATATATATATATATATATATATATATATATATATATACACACACACACACACATACACACTAGTCTCTCTGTACGCGCAATGTGCGTATCCACTTATTAATAATATAAATATTTTTAAGAGCATTGCATAAATGTTATTAAAATTATGTTTGAGAAAATAATTAACTAAAGAAAAAATGTACGATCTTGAAAATAATAATAAGCTGACTTAATTGAAGAAGAAACTCATACAAAAAAAGATTAAAACACAACTTTACAAGAGTAAAATAGTATTTGTGAGCTTGTTAATAGATGTTTGGAGTGCTATTTGTGATGTATTACATTTGAAAAATGAAAGGATTGGCTACTATGGTTCCCCCTGGCAGAATGGTGGTCTAATACCACTTATCATCGGCCATAAACATTACTCCTTATGAAGCAGTCTATGGACAGAAGCCTCCCCCACTTCTTACATATATGCCTTTTGACTATCATTTAGATGTGATCGATAGGACTTTGCAGGCTAGGGAAGCTACCTTGAGGGCTCTTAAGCATCATCTAGAAAGAGCTCAACATAGAATAAAGATGCAGGTAGACAAAAGTAGAATTGAAAGTTGCTATCAAGTAGGTGATTGGGTTTTTATCAAGCTTCAACTTACAGGCAGCTTTCTTTAAAGGATCATGCTTATCATAAACTCTCCGCAAATTTCTTTGGCCCATTCAAAATAATAGCCAGGTAGAATCTATTGCTTATACCTTAGATCAACCCCCTCAGTCTAAAATTCACCCCACCTTCCATATCTCCCTGTTGAAGAATAAGTTGGACAATCACACTACCTCTGCAGTATTACCTATCATGCACTTTGATTTTGGCCATGTTTTATTGGAACATGAAGCTATTATGGACAGAAGATTAGCTAAGAAGCATGGCAAGGCTATCACACAAGTCTTGGTGAAATGGTTAAACGCACCACCTGAAGACAACACTTGGGAAGACTTACTCCTTCAAGCAGAAATTTCCTCAATTCAACCCTTGAGAACAAGGATTCTTGAAGAGGGGGAGTATTGCTACGATCCCATTAATCCAATTACTAGATCAGTACTTAGTTAAAGCAGTAGCTCATGCAAAGAATAAGAAACTGGGTGGTCAGAGGTTAGTTGGAAGGTTGTTAGGCATGTGACTTCCAAAAGTTATAACTAACATTCCCGCCAAATATATTAGTATATAATTTTGATTCTTACTGCTGTATTAATCAATTTTTGTGAAGTTTAATATCAATAAACTGGTCTTCTCTCTTCTCTCTCATTAACACTCAATTCACTATTGAGCCCAGAGATTCTGTTCAAGAGTAATTCCTCCATTTTTACTCTATAAGTTTATCTTCTTTCTATTTTCTTAGCTCAATAATTGACGGAGCGTATCACTATGATCAAATTCAAACCTAAGAGGCGTTTGTTTTTGCAGCAATCAGTTTTCAGAAAGAATGAACTTGATGGCTGAAGGGATTTGGTTCTTAGTTGGACTTTGATTTGATGTCATGTCCAAACTCAATGTGATGACCTTTGCTCTGTCCCTAGCTTAATGAATTGATGTTGTAATGCAATTGAACAAATATTTGAAGGCACAGCCGTCAATTATGTTTATGCATAAGACCATCTCCAACCCAACACTAATGTTGATATCAAACACCATTTTAGTATAAGATTTGATTTATTTTTATTTTTTTGCTTCAAACCCAACACCATTTCTTATACCATGTTGGTGTATAAATTCATCAACGCCATAACTAATAACCATCATTTTAATCTATGTTAGTCATTGTTGTATAAAATATTTGTTTTTATGATAATTAATGAACATTGTATTATTTATTTACCACATATTATATTTCGGGTTTTCACTTTTTATTTTTTATGGTTATATATTTTTATACAATTATAACATAATTACTACAATATTATATAAAAATAAAATATGCAAAAATTAATCTATAAAATTATACAGTATAATTAAAATATAAAATTAATATTATATAAAAATTACAATTAATTATAAAATTATAATATGTTAAATTAAAAGTGTTATGTAATAAAAGATAATATTAAACTGAAAATACATTAAATAACATAATGGGATGAGAAAATTACAATAATAATCTAATACTTTGGAAGGTCGCTTCCAGATCCATCAATATCATTAAATATTGAATATATGTTTATTTTGCACTTCGTAATGTATCAATAGAGTATTTATCGTAGCAACACACTAATCTTGTAAGTTAAATATTTATGTAAAAACAATACTAAATTTACGATAATGTAATATTTATTATATCTCATCAATGATTTCATTTTTATTTGAGTTATACATTAATATGTATAATATATAATATTTGTTTATAAGCTATATTATTTAAAAAATTAAAGGTATAAATAATTTTATATTAAATGGTTATACAAGAAATAAATATAAATTATATGGGATAAATATGTAAAAAAAAATTTATTTTATAGAAAAATAATATAATATATAAGAGAGCGCGAAATATAAAAAGAATATTCTTTTTAGTGTAAAAATTGATGTAATTGGTCGGAGTTACTTTGCATCATTTTGGTGTTTGTACCATTTTGGTGTAAAAAAATGATGCAAAGTTTGAATATGCCCTAAAACTATCATATTATTATCGGCATATATTTGTCAAAGTCATGCATGTAAAATATGATTCTATAAAATACTATTATATTATGACTTTTAAAAACAAAAACTTTAATAAATAATTACAGTTGAAGTGTTGAACCAATAACATATAAGTTTATGTGAATTATCAATCTATTAAGATTAACATTCTTGTTTGAAATAAACAAATAATATTAAAAAATAATTATTTACCCGTAAAATATTATAATTAAATTTATAACGTATTTTATAGGTAAAAAGGATCAATTTGATCCCAAAATAATAAATAAATAAAAATATAGGACTTAACATTAAATCGAGATAAGATAGCAACCAGCTTGATTTTGGGAGCAAAGCTTCCAAAGTCAGCAATAAAAATATTGACAGGCAGGAAATAAAATACTTATTTAGCTTAGAATAATGTGTAGCATAAGTTTGTCAAAATTTTCATCTCTCATAGTGGCTTTTGAGGTTACTATTTATAGCTACGCCCAGGGAACAAGACCCTAGGATCAAGGGGGGTCATTGATGAATGTATAATAGCAGGCTATGAATGCCAAAATTCTATGTAACGGATTGTGTATTTAATAGCGAAGAATATCCTTCATTGAATGTTATCGGGTTGCAAATATTCATTTGTCCTCGTTAGTAATATTCCTTTCGGAGTTTGCCCAGTGCCAACCGAAGCTACTGTCTCCGGTCTTGGTTTTCACTTGCTTCGTTTTTATCTATCTCCAATTCCACGTATCGTTCTATTATTCGAGTATTTAATATGAACTGATATTACCATATACATTTTTGTTTTTCTTGCACTGACAAATTATTATTATCTTAGTTAGTTATATTTAAGTAATACTACTTAGTAAAAAGTAGAAGTATTACCAATTGTGTAACCGAATAATCCAAAAAATCTTTTAAAAGCTCGCAATGTACATTACATTCAATATTAAATCTTTACGAAAAAAGATAATAATTTTTAAAATATAAATTTGTTTCAAACAATACCATGCTTTGAAAGTTCGTCGCAAGAAAAATAACAAACTTTGCCTATAAATAAGTAACTTCAGTCAAACAATATAATATGTGAATGTGATGCAGTGATTAAACAAGCAAAATATAAGCTCGTATTTATATAGATTGTTAATGTACTCTTCATAAAAATAAATGTGGGAACAAAATCGATTAGGCTTTGCTTTCAGTGAATTTGAATTGCTCCCCTTAATTTCAGCCAGTTAGCTAGCAGTTCCCCTTAGTAGTTGGCTCTTGTTTCTTTCTGCCCCTTTGTCACCTAAAAAAAAACAGGGGCAAAAAAGGAACATTAAAGACGAGAATTCTATTGTTATTTCGCCAAGCTTGTTCAAGGCAAAAAGTAACAAAAATAAATTTAGTGGAGCCTCACCAGCGGAATCTGGAAGGATTGTATGTACGTAACACTTGGCTCAAAAAGATTAAAAAAAAATAGAAATAAGCAATAACAATAACAAAGGCCAAAAGATAATACCAGCAATCTGAGAGCCAAAAAAATAGATGGAAAAAAATAATAAAACAAATAGTAACAATGGCACAATTCTAAGAAACAAAAACGAAAAAATAGTAAGAAAACAACATATAATATTAGCAACCTAAGAACAAGACACTATCACACTAGCCCTAAAAAAATTGATACGGAACAAAAAAATGATCAACTATCTACAAACCTTTCATCCTAATTTTCAATCTCCACATTTTTTTATTAATGGTTATGTGCTCGGTAAACTGAAATCGTTTCATATCCTACATAATTACTTCTCCCCAATATTTTTTAGAACACTCTATATCTCTTCTCATACCTATCAAAGCCAACAATTTCAATGAAGGAACACATGTCTGGGTGGACTTCATGCAATAAAAGGAATATGCATATATAGAAAAGACTCGTGGGAAGAAAGAAGGTTGCAAGTTGGTTTCGTATAAAGAAACCAAACCTAAATGGGAGAGAATTTCCTAAATCGAAATATTTTATTGGGTAGGTCGTGATTTTTATTTCCTTGAGCAAAGATGTTTTTCACGTAAAAATTTTTGCGTTGATTACTTTTCCGTAATTATTTTTGTTTGTGTCTGCTTAAATAGTTCAAAGAACCTGGTTCTTTGTAAACACAAAAATCAGGCAAGACACAATTAAAGCCTCCTTCTTTTGCCTAAGTGTAATCTAAAATAATAAATATAGTAGTATATTTAGTTTGAATATTGTATTCTAAATTAGAATGTTGTGGTATGTTTGGTATTGTATTCCAAATTGAAATACTGTAATATATTTTGTTTTGAATATTGTATTTTAAATTAAAATATTATAGTATAGTTAGCTTAAATATTGTATTCTAATTTATAATATTGTGGTATGTTTAGTCAGATTGTCAAAGTATTGTATTCCAAATTAAAGTATAGTATATTTTCGATTGTATTTTGAAGTAGAATATTATGGTACGTCACAGAATATATAGGAAGATTTGGAGTTATAGCGTATAATATTTTTTATAATTTCAAAATTTAGGTATATCGGGAAATGAATTTTACAAATAGATATATTGTGTAAATTTCCTAAAATTTAAACTCGTTTCGAGTTTCTATATTTCCCGTATGAATTTCCTCCACCATGAATAAAGTATCATCGTAACATAACATGCATATATACTTGCGTTCACGCCTCCTAAAACATTGATGAGACTCTAAATGCTTTCACTATTCACAAGCTTACACCGTCAAAAAGAATAAACTACTAATACGTTAAAAAGCATTATTGTTTTTTTCTTTTTTAGAAAGCATTTCACAGTAATAACAAATTCTTTTTCCTTATTTTCTTTATCTAAAGAGGTGACTATTATACCTCTGAGTTCTCACTGAATCATGTATTTTCTTTAGTTATTTTTAAATTATAATGCCTAAAATACACGAGAACAAAAAATAACCCCCAAAAGAAAATCTGCACCAGACTAACAGGCCACAAGATAACCTCGCGCCAAGAAGCACAAAACGACATTTATAAGTAGTAAACGAGAAAAGAAGTCTAATCCCATTGTGTGAAAAACCGAAAGTTTCACTAGAAATGGAAGAAAAAGAAGAAGGCGGCAAAAATGTTACCGCAATTCTCCAAATAGCCATGCATTGCTCCTGTGAAGGTTGCTCCGAAAGAGTTCTCAAATGCGTTCACGGTTTGCATGGTAATAATGAATCTAATGTTTAAATTTCCAATGTATAAACTTTCTTCAATATTTATTTGTTTCTGTTTAAATTTATTTTTTGATTTTTCCTTTTTTCTAATTTCTATTGAGAAGACCTGATTTTGTCGATGAAGATAGAGGCAAATGGAACGGCATACAAGGTGACGGTGATCGGAAAATTTGATCCGGTGAAACTCCGGCAGAAAATTGAAAAGAAACTTAAGAAGAAAGTGACGCTTATTTCACCTAAGCTGGGTAAAGAGGAAAATGAGATCGACCAGAAGCATGTATGCAAGGAGGTAATGCGCTACAACACTGAACTGAAATTTCTACTCCGTTCCTGGCGCAATTTACACCTTGCGCATTTTAGTTATACCTGCGGAAAGCATTTTATATGTTTCTCTGTGAATTAAATTGAATCGATTCAGAACTGCATTTTTCATAGTTTGTTAATTCGTAGTATCTTAGTTGTTAATATAACGATTGATTCTCAATTTGTTCTTATTTGAGCTAAATACGGAATTGAAATCATTACTCTGTTACCGGCGCATTTTGCACCTTGCGCATTTTAGTCAAATGCGGGAAGCTTTTTTATCTGTTTCACCCAGTGAGTTTGAATTGATTCGGAATTACATTTTCCATAGCTTGTAATCGTTTTATCTTAATTACACTATTTATTACAAATATTATGGACCGATTCTCATTTCTCGATTTGTTCAACTTTTCAAGTTTGCTCAACTTCCGATCCAACAGCCTTCAGTGACAACTGCAGTGTTTAAACTTCCTCTGAACTGCCACTCATGCAACGAGCAGATTTACAAAATTATCACTCTAACAGGAGGTTATATACATTATCGAACTCATCACTGATATATTTCGTGCAATTTCAAATCACAAAATTCGACTTGCTGCGTAAATACAGGATGCAGAAATTTGAAAATGGACTGGGAAAAGAATTTGGTGACTGTAACGGGGACGATAGATGTGAAATCCTTAGCGGAATCACTGAGATACCACCTGAGGAAAGACGTTGAAATTTTGACGGTGAAGGACAGCAGAAGTGGTGTTTACCTGCCAGAGTTTGAATATCTGTACCGGATCTCAACTACCTGCAGGTCGGTGACTTCTGGAGATTTGTATCACGTTGCGGAGGTGTTCAGTGATGAGAATCCAAATGCTTGCACAATTCTGTGAATAATTTTGGTAAGTATAAGAAACTTCTAGTATATGATTGCATATACTCAAATGATTAATTACCTAGATTAGCAAAACTCATGCACTGTATCTGCTAGTAATAATGAGAGATTTCCTTGATTTTGTTCTGTCCGATTAAAAGGCATTTTTGTGTCTATAGCAGGTTTGAAAACTTTAGTTCCAATTGAAGGTTAGATTTGTGGTGTACTTTGCTCATTGTTAAAAATTGAATGGTGGACAATTGAAATTTTCTTAGTTTTGGTTAAAGGAAGGATTGAGATTGAACAATGATAGATACTTCTAAATTTATGAGACCAAGCCCATGATCATCATTTAAAATCATTCGACGACCTGCAATTACATGAAACCAGAATCAGGTAATCAATAAAAGGCATACTTCTTCAACCGAATGTTAAAGAGTACACGTTGGTAATGCAGATAATATATAGCTTTGGACGACACAGGTAGTCATTTTTCTGCATAGAGGAACTATGCAAAAACAGTTAGCAACTACTCGAAATGTTTGATAAGAGTGCATACATTTTATTAGGCAGTTCGACACTAATGTTGTCTACGATAATCCTTCTCTCTTGAAGTATAATGGTGTTTTTATTTCTCTGAGTGATCTTTCTCTCTTGAACAATGACTCCTTTTCGTGGATTTATCCGTGTTCCTTTCAATGTCGTCTTGCTCCCTTTTCTATCACGTTCATGAAACTCGTCTTGCTCCCTTTTTCTATCAAATTCCCTTCCCCTATCACGTTCACGAAACTTTAGCCTGTCCTTACCCCTCTGTCTTTCCCTGTTCCTATCTCTATCCTTGCTCTTTTCTGCACCAGCATCTGTTCTATGATCAGTTTTTGCATGCTCTTCTTTTGACTCCCCATCTTTAGACTCCTCATTACTCGTCTTTGAGTCCTTCAACTTATCAAGAGCAGCTTTTACTATTGCCTCCTTAGCCACTTCTTGGCTTCTATTCAACGTAGCAATCGAGCCTCCTTCCTTGCATACAGGGATATATTGGGCTTTTGGAAGACCGTAAAGATGAGCGACAACTCTGCAAACTTCATCAATGCCAGCCTTGTCTACATCAAACACTTTCCACCAAGGAGGATTCTCAGGGAGCAACATGCCACATCTACGGGCTGCAACATATACAGCTCCACAGGCCACAACCTCACTCTTCAATCTTACACACAGTGTTGTGCGCAAACTATCATTTGCAAGATTACATGCCCTTTGTACCAATTTTGTTTAGGGTGTTAATTCAAGAGTTGCAAGGTATATTGACAAGAGGGGTTGCTCTGATGGTAAGCAACCCCCACTTCCAACCTAGAGGTTGTGAGTTCGAGTCTCCCCAAGAGCAAGGTGGGAAGTTCTTGGAGGGAAGGATGCCGGGGGTCTATTTGGAAACAGCCTGTCTACCCAGGGTAGGAGTAAGGTCTGCGTACATACTACCCTCCCCAGACCTCACTAAATGGGATTATACTGGGTTGTTGTTGTTGTTGTTGTTTTTATGAGGATGCTCCACATGGCCGATGAAACCCAATTCTATTAGAATATGGCTCTCTGTCCTGATTAGCTCTGCTTTCGAATCATCATATTTTTTGGAAGATGTATCAAGATGCTCTAAGGGTAAGTTTTCTCTCCTGCATTCCATTCTGAGGAAAACATCAAGTACCTCACTTGCTTTTATAGGAAGTTCTTCCAACTTTGATGCAAGCCAAAAACAACTAGCAGCTACTCTCTTCACATTAAAACGGGCAAACGATTTCTTGCAGTAAAAACGATGAAATAGTACTTGTCCAGTTGACATTACAACTTGGGGTAAATTGAGCAAAATCCCACTTTCTAGGATGAGATCACAACCGTAGATTCTAAGTGTGGTCTTTGTAACTTCGTCGATTCCATCTTTCCGTGAAGGCGAATTTTTAATCTGCTCATCTGTTAGATAAAATGTGTCCATTATCACCGTGTAAATCATAGTAAAAGAATCATCCCCTGTACAAGCTCAAAAGTCCTTTATGTGGTTGATTGAAAGAATCAAAGAGGGAGGAAGATGGAGCAAAGCTAGTTGCTATATATGGAGCATTTTAATTAATGTGGATAGAAAAGGAAGTTTAAATACTGCAGTTTAATTATGTATCCGCTCATAATTATGAAATTCCGTTCATTATTATGAAATTACTTGCGGATCATGAACTACTCTAGTTATTTTGGAACTAAGTTGTTTACTTGGTTACAAAGCTACTTACTTGGTCGCGAAGCTATTTTTCGTCGTATAAGTAGGAGATTTCTTTACCTATTTGGAAGACATCAAAAGTTCTAACAAAATCTTGGGCTTTTATGGTCACACTTGGAACTATTTACGTTCAGTACCCAAAAAAATTATATAAATTATATACAATTTTTGTATATAACATACATAATATATATATATATATATATATATATATATATATATATATATATATATATATATATATATATATATATATATATATATATATATATATATATATATATATATATATATATATATAGAATATACGGCTGTTATTTTGAGAGCGGCTATCAGGGCCATCCGAACGAATTTTGTGGCCTAAAGCCAAACTTTATGAGGGGTCTTATCTTTTTAATTTTTTTTAAATTATTTGTTTGAAGTCTACTTTTCTTAGCTTTTCTTAGATATAAAGTTATTAAGAATTTTCTTATAATCAATAACTCCTAATAAGTATTTCTCAATTGACAATATATCTAATCCATTTAAGTTTTCTTGTGACATTGTTGTTCTTAAGTTAGATGTTTTATAAATTTTAATTTTGAAAACTTTTCTCTGCCGAAGAACAGTAACATGAGTTATGAACAATATTCCATAAGCAATTTAGGCATTTAGAAAAGAATTAAATCTTCTTATTTGATCAAGTGTATCAAATAAATTTTTATCTTCTAATTGTACTATTTTCTTAATACTTTTAATTCAGAAAATAAATTTAGACCATCAATATTGAATTGATTATTATGTTTTAAGGAACATTCAAGATTAAGGCAATATATTTTTCAAATTTTCAACATCTAATGATCTTAGTTTTTACTGCCAAATAGAAAATCAAAAATATTTTCATATGTTTCAAATTGCTCAAATTTGTTGTGAAATGAAAAAATAGTCTTGTCTATTATGTATAAAAGTAATCAACTCTAAAGGACTCTTCGAAAAATTTGAGATTTCATTATCCACATTCGCATCAAATTGTTAATTGCTATATACCACATGTTTTTTACGAAATTCGGGTTCGATATTAATGTCAAGTGCAATTTCCTAGGTTAAAATTGTAGTAGTTGCAAATCTTTCTTCTCTATATTTGTTTAAGAAAGAAATCAAAGTTTTTCACTTTACTTAACTATTTTTTAAACTTATACATAGTCTATTAAGTGTACCAAAAAATAAAAACCCCACAAATATAGGGCCTAAATCAATTATTTTACTTACTTTATGGAAGGGCCGCTAGCTCCTGACGACTATATAGTGTCGTTTATTCCCAAAATCTTTGGTTAAGTCTCTTGTCTACTGCTCTCTTATGGCATAATTGAAATTTCCCTCTTCCCCCTCCTCCCTCACCCCCCCCCCCCCCCAAGCCCCTTCTTCCCCCCAGTTGAACATTTAAGCCTATTATACCGTTGCCCTAGGGAAAACTACAGAATAAAGTCGCTTTTAAAATTAATAATCGATAAAATATATCTTTTCTATTTATTAATATATAATAGACATATAATTTTCATAGTTTAAGATATATTTTTTATATATATTTGACTAATAGATATAATTATGTTGGCATATTGGCCAAATATGTAATTTGCCCTATACCTCATTTTGTAAAGGCCCAGAATCACTGTTGTTTGCCTCAATATTCAAATGTCCAGTGATAGTTTCTGCGTTATTCCTATCGTTGTTACAGAATTGCTATGTATACCTTTATTTAATGTCACTAATCCCTTTCTTTCGTCAACTTAATGATAAAATGACTAAAAGAAATAAATAAGTTGGTCGTTGCAGAATTGCAATCTATACTATTATTTAATGTCGCTAATCACATTCACTTAATGATAAAACAAATAAAAGAAATGAATAAATTGGAGAAAGAAATATATAAAATAGCATGGATATACGTGGAAAAATCAAGGAATAATTAATTTATAAGTTTTCCTGCACTCTTCATCATCTGCTTCTTGTTTGTTTCTTTAGTATTCATTTGTTTGTGCTATTTTTTCTATTTTCGTTGAGTTAATAAGAAAATAGTACTTGTTATGAAATAATATAAGAACAAGAACAATAGAGAGAGAAGTAGAGAGAGGAGTATTCTTATTGATACTTAGGGATGATTTACAATGGGGTAAGACCCCTCTATTTATAGGCATAGAAAAGACTTAGCCTCAAAGTAAAACTCTTCTATAAGATAGACATTCACTCTAAATAGAGTTCTATTTATAACACTCCCCCTTGAATGTCTATTCAATAATGTGCCTCGTTAAAACCTTAACTAAAACAAAACCCAATGAAAAAAAAATTATAGAAAAGGAAAAAGAGTACACATGTTTGAATATGCGCCTATTGGTTGCCTCGTTAAAAACCTTGCAAGGAAAACCTAGTGGGACAAAACCTTGTAAGGGAAAAAGAGTGCAACGCGCATTAACTCCCCCTGAAGAGAGCATCAATTCACATCCTTGAACCTTCACATTCCAATCTTGTGTACTTGAAATTATCATTCTTGATAGATATGAACATCTTCATGTAATGTCGTGGAATGACTCCTCAATATCTCCATAGAGGTATTCTCGATGTCATCATGCTTATAGTTATAGCAAGATACATATGTACACAAGTTGCACTTAGGATGTGGTACTTCAGGACCAAGAATTGTATATGCTTCAAGCAACTTCAATCTTTCATGGATTGACATATAAGTTAAGTCATATAGACTTTAGATGCATATCAAGTTTTCATGTCATGCTAAACAAATAAGATATCGAAAACTGATTACACAAACCATTGACTTTATACTTTCATGTATTTGAACTGCATGTCCAAAACTACATGTCTTTCATATGGAATCAATTCTGCTTGAATTGTATCTCTTCCATTTAGCCAATATTTTGTTTGTATTCGACAAACATAAGATCCTCATCGATATTTAGCGCTATCATAGATGTCGTCGACGAACATTTTATATCAGTTCCAATAAATTTTCATAAGGACATAACATGGAGATCTCTTCATTCACACATTTAGGTACCTGAATCTCTCATGAGATTTTATGAAGTGTTATGTCATGTGATCTTCTAGATCACTTGCCTCCCCATTATGATCACTTTGATCATTTGCTCATCTTCTTTATTAAGAAGTTCCTTTTGAAACCGATTTGTCTATACGCCTTAAGCGTATCAAAAACTTTGTCCTTCTAGGACTTAATATGAGCATTTGCAGTGAGAATATAGTTACTTTCTTTGGGTCAGCAAATGCGTATAGCATGCTTTGCAATATGTTGCAATTGAATTATCCTTTTATGAACTTCAGGTTCATATTATGATATTCGAGGATCTATATATACAAATGATAATTCATCCCATGTAACCTTTTCTCAAGTGTTTATCATGTCTCCCCCTCATATTAGAAAAGCTAACTTGTTTCCTCAACTTTGAGAGTCCATCTTTGTGCATTATGGTGTTAATGAAAATATACACCGCACATCAATAATAATAAGATGAAATTATTTGGTTCCTGACCCTGAACCACTTGTGAGGGGAGAATATAATATACTCTCGTATACAACGTATATCAAACTGATATATATAACTTTGTTCTCGTAAGAAATAGTTTAGCTATTAAGTGGAGGCACTCAATAATTATCTTGCTAAACCAACTATGATATAAACCAACTTATCAAGATGAACTATCTTGAATAGAAAATCTGGAAATTATGCTCGAAGTTATATTACTGAGCAATTTACCTCGCAAGCACCGGCCAGGCTGCGGGTCAATAACAATTGCGCATGTAACCATTTCATAGATACATCATATGTGGTATACATGGCAGGTGAATGGCCCATATTCACCTTTGATATTTCCAGAATTTATGGGCTTCAACCCGAACTCTTTAGTTGGTCAGTTCATTAATGAGAACAAGTAATACAAGAGAATTCGTAAAGAACTTTCTAGTTCTTTAATATTCACCCATGTGAATTCTCTATTATTGCACATCATACTTAAAATGAGATGGCTAACCCGAATGCCAACTGAATAAATTATCAATATTGGTAAACTTATTACACCATGACATGTGCACTTATCAATAAACTTCAGGTTTATTATGACATGGGTTTTTATACCAATAGATATCCACTTTATTGTGGCATTCTTTTGTTTGTGTAGTACAAACTGGAGAATAAAGCGGGTAGCTTTTCATATACAAATTATCCCGCTACAAGTTGTAGTAATAGAAGATATCAAATCTTTCCTTTATTTATAGTCTCAATATAATCAGCGCTTTCGCGTGTACTTTGGAAACTGGATAAGTTTCTTTGAGACTTACTACAGCACAATACTCAATTGTGTTTCTCCAACATAGTAATAATTGGCTCTTCTAGAGCTCTCAATTAATTTTGTACTACCACAAATTCATCAACATCCATGTGGTGAATATCTTTCTTAAAGAGAAAGTTATATCATTATGGTCATGTCAAACTTATATGCAAGATATGTTTCTTGCATTATCGTTGTCCTTTAATAGTCATATTTTCAAAATACTTTGGCGTACAATAGGTACGTGACCAATGATCATTCATGCCATATATCATCTCAAACCTCCTTCTAGGGGTGAGTGTGGTATATTCTATACCAATTTCATGTTCATTCTATACCAATTTCATGTTCATATTCTTCCAATAATGAATATGTATTCGTGAATCAGATGTTGTCACATTCACTGCGGGGATATGTGATTTTGTTATCCTTTTCAAGTCCGTAAATGCGGCAGGCATTTGATTTGCTATTCTTTGCAAATGGATAATCTTTTGCACCTCATTTTCACAAATGGAGGTATGTGGATCAAGATGAGATAATGATGCATTTTTTCACAAAATTTCCCGTTTGGTTTCACCAACTTCTCCCCCTAATTTTGGGAAAAGTGTCTCATCAAATTGACAGTCTGCAAATCGTGCAGTGTACAAATCCCCTATCAATGTTTCGAGGTAGCGAATAATGGAGGACGATTCAAACTCAACATATTCCTAACCTTCTTTGCGGACCCATTTTGGTGCGGTATGGCGGTGCTACAGGCACATATACTGCGCATCCAACAATTCTTAAATGGGATATATTAGGTTCATGACCCAAAGCCAATTGCAACGGGGAATATTTGTGACAATTCGTCAGTCAGAGACGAACTAGCATTGTTGTATGCAAAATGGCGTGACCCCAAACCGAAGTGGGCAGCCTCGTTTTCATGAGTAAATGAGGTATTCAAGATTATACTCATGTATTGTCTCAATCTGATATCCATTTTGAATGATATTTCTAAAACTCAACAAGTTCCTTTTAGACTTGGAGGAGAACATTTTGACTGATATCATTAAAACTCAACAAGTTCCTCTTAGACTTGGAGGAGAACATTGCATTCTCTAAAATGTTGTTCCTTTAGGCAGAGTTATAGTTGCTCTTTAGGAGCCTTCAATCAATTTAATTCCCATGGTTTGACATACAAAAGAAAGTATACGAACATGAGAATAAATAAATTCAATCCGTTTGTTTCATATTTAAACAATATTTTCGAAATCTGCTGAGGTTATTCGACTAACTTAGTTGATAGTCGACTAATTTTGGGAAGCAGTCATTTAGGTTAGTCGACTAACTGAATCAGATAGTCGACTATCATGCCTTGCGAAAAAGTCCAGTTTTTAATTCGAAATATTAGATAGTCGACCAACTAAGTTGATAGTCGACTATCTTAGTAAACAGTCATCAGGATAGTCGACTATCTAAATCAGATAGTCGACTATCTTAGCTTGCGGAAAAATCCAGTTTTATTGCGAAATATTAGATAATCGACTAACTGTTAGGTTAGTCGATTACCTCTACTGGAAAATAAAAATATTATTGAAATTTGAGCATATTGAAACATTCTAAAGAACTAATACTAACATTATATCATAAACTAACTAATACGAGCTGATACTAATGACTATTAGTTTATTCACTAACTATTACAAATAAGTGAAATAAAATCAAACAACTCCATCTTCTTTCATCACAGATCCATCACCGATTAGGTGGTCTATTTTCCCATCGGGTTGCTCAAAGAAGTCTGCCACATCAAAGTGGGTGATGTCAAAATTGTCGTCAGAGACAAAATTGGTTTCAGGGCCTTTACTCTTTAGAGATGCTTGATAAAGCTCAACCAAATGTCTTGGTATACGGCAAGCTTTTGACCAGTTCCCTTTTCCACCGCAACGATAACATATAGTTTCTGAACTATTTGCCTTTGGATTCTCATCGTATCGTGCTTGTGGCAGAGTGACCAACTTCAGGTTGTCATATCTCTCCTTTAAGCCATTCCACAAGATAGGTGGGTCTTTGACTGTGATATATTCAATTTTCAAACCTTCATCAAGGTGATGGCGCAAGAAAATCAAGTCCTTAGCACAGTTTCAAACCTTCATCAAGGTGATGGCGCAAGAAAATCAAGGCCTTAGCACAGTTTCAAACCGTCATCAAGGTGATGGCGCAAGAAAATCAAGGTCTTAGCATAGTCTTGGGTGGATGCATTATTTCTATCTTTAATGGCGTCTCCAAGACCCATTGCATCCAAATGGATTTCAGCATCCAACACCCATGTCATATAGTTCTTGCCCGAAATTTCAAGGGCAACGAACTTTCTTTTCATAATGTCAGACATAAGACAAAATTACATCAAGAGCGTGTTCATACTTACAGGCTTTATTACAATTATCACATTCACTTCAGGGAATGGATCATAATGACGATTATAATTCCGTCTATTGCCACGTCCACATTCATTGATACCTTCATGGTAATAATTTTGTCTTCTTTCAGACTTATCACATACTGCTACCACATTCTCTAAAGGGAATGAAGCAAATTCAATGGGACGGATTTTCAATTCTTTGCCCACAATCATACATGAATTTGATCATGGCAAGGCATAGAAATTTTACCACTTCATGTGAATGTAATTTCTTACAAACTCCATTAGAGTTATAATCAAACTTTGTTGTCTATGTTTGTATATGAAATCAAATCGTAGAATTTCAAGAATTTGAAAGGGAAAAGTAAATTACTTACCTTTAAGGTATACCAATAAATGTTGTGATATCAAATATAAATTTTCTATTTTTTCGTATAGAAATTTTTGGAAGCATTTAAGCCGACGCGATTCCACCGCGAAGCCGCCGTTTCCGGTTTCAAGTAATTGAAGAAAGAAACAGTAATGTGATTTAACCGTGCATAATCTCTTGCTGGCCACTTCATACACATAATACAATTAGCACAATGCTACAGTAGGATCATACTTGTATTTACAAATAACAACACATAATTATATATTTTAATCGAACATAAAATCGATACTTATCTCTTGAAGCGTGACCCGAATAATGCCCGGAATTAGCGAAATTCGTGTGGGCGAATTTCTCCTTAGTCTTCTCAAAGTGCTTCTTGAGACGGTAGAGTCTCGTGCTGATAACGTGTTATGAAATAATATAAGAACAAGAACAATAATACAAGAACAAGAACAATAGAGAGAGAAGTAGAGAGAGGAGTATTCTTATTGATACTTAGGGATGATTTACAATGGGGTAAGACCCCTCTATTTATAGGCATAGAAAAGACTTAGCCTCAAAGTAAAACTCTTCTATAAGATAGACATTCACTCTAATTAGAGTTCTATTTATAACAGTACTCTTTTTGTTCACTTTCACTTCGCACGTTTTAATTTTTTATATTTTTTATGAAATAATAAATAAAATGCATAATTTACCATAATACTCATATTAATTGATGCATATTTTATTAGGTTTGAAAAAATAATCTGAAAAGTAAAATATTGTGGGTATAACAGGAAAAAAGACTATTCTCTTTGATAAAGTGACAAATAAAAATAAAAATTTATTTTTAGTATACATACCAAGTAAAAGTTAACCGAGGCAGTATTTAGGTGTCAAATAATGGTGTAAATAATGAATTGCGTCGAGAAAATAAAATCAAGATCGGAAAATATCACAATAATCATTGTATTTTATTTAAATATTTGAGTGTAACAATCTCTATGAATTGTCTGATTCTGCTTTTCAACAGTAAATAAAAGAGCCTTCGAGTTTAATCTTGAATTTTAGTTTATTTTAATCCAAGTGCTTCAGGCCTGATCTTGATCTTGACGTATTTTTAATCCAAGGGCTTGCAGATTATTCTTGAATCTTCGTCTTGATCTTTTAATCCTTAGAACACTTGAATGCTTGTAGCTTTTAGAGAAATCTGCAACGATTGATCCATGAGCTCCCTCTTGCTTCTTGTTTATAACATATGGTGTCTTCTCTAAGTTATGAATACCCTTATTTATAGTTGTGGAATGGAAGAGTTATGGTAAGAACAGACTCTTTCAGACCAATCAAATTGAAGTGTGACAAGGCCGCGATTGATTGACCGAAACATGTCACTTGCACACGTGTTGCGGTTTCATTGGCCCTTTAATATGACTTAGCATGCCTTGTCATTTTGACACGTGGCATGATCCTATTGGCTCGTCCATTTGACTTGACGTGTCACGTCATTTGACATGTAGCACCAAATTAGGCATCTAAAAAAATGGCATCTTGGGCCTTAATAATTGGATTCATCACTTGTAGCCCAATTAAAATGGGCTAGCCTAGTGAATTCGGGCTTATTTATTTAATCCATATATATTGAATTTATATAATTAATCCAATTATATTAGCACATAATATTTATTTGGACTAATATATCTTGAATTTAAAATATAGTCTAAATTATTTTATTTAATTACAATCTTATAAATTTTACATGCCTACATTCGTAAGGTAACTCGTGAAAGTGGCACATAAACAATCAAGAAGATCCAGAGCTCACTAGTCAAATCATCACATTGCTCTAGCATTATCAGGGGCAGATTTATGTAAAGGGAAGGTGTGGTACGTCATCCGATCATTCCGCTAGAATTTCAAGTTAGTAATAGGTATTGCACTAATATTTCATGAAAAAAAAAACAGAGGATATAACCGAAGTGGCATAGTAAGTACTAAAGTTGTGGCAAGTGTCATGGTCCAAGTGCTTACTGCCAGGCCCCTGGCCTAGGATCTAGTCTCTCTCACTTAATTTTTAACAAAGCCTAGTTTGCTCATTTTGTTTGGTTATAAAAGACGAAATTGCATTAAGTAAACATAACAAGTTACATAAGGGGAGCTTCTTAGGGTAAGTGTACAGTAAGTATTTCCACTGTGGGAACCAAAGACAAAAAACTATTTGTTACAGGAGGATGAGCAAACAGTGTTTGTGGCCGTGTCATGCAAAAGAGTGACAGTAGCACTAGTATGTTGTTGAAGAGTTGGAGAGACAAGCCTAACATAAGGGGCGCCATGCATATCTGTGTGCAAAAGAATTAAAATAAAAGGTTGCGTGGCATAATAACCTATGGTGTTTGTAGGGGTAACTGACTCAAAAAGTTGTTTTGCCAAGCGATCAGCCACCATATTTTGCTCCTTATATGTATGTTGGATACTAGAACTACCAAACTGGTGGAGTACGTACCTGCAATCATTAAAGAGACGTGAATAAACAAGATTATCATTGTACAATTGATGTATTACCTCAGTCGCATCTGTTTCAACTTTCAGGGGAAGGAGGTTGTGGCTAAGGGCCAATTGGACACCTTTCAGCAAAGTAAGAAGTTTCGTGTGTATACTATTAGCTTTATATGTGCATTCTAAGAAGCCTAGTTTGCTTTTCATTTTTCCCTCATTTTCAGGTTTTTCTTTTCCTCTTTTTCTCATAATTTCTTATTTGTTATAAATAAAATTTTATTTATGTCTATATTTAGAGAGATTCTAGGGTTTATTATTTGATGGCTAAGTCACTTTCTTTCTATAAGTAGAGGGTTCTATTCCATTGTAATTCATCCCAAAATCAAAAAGAGTTCTCTCTCCCTGCTTTTCTCTGCAATACTCTTGTTCTTCTTTTATTGTTTCATAATACGTTATCGGCACGAGACTGTAAACAATTGAGTAGAAGCTTTGGGATTGAGCATAATGATTGTTAATTGTTTTATGAACTTTCTTCATGATTAAATTCTGGATTTAAGGTAAATATTTTACTTTTCTCTTTCAAATTCTTGACATTCTATAATTTGATTTTAAATACAAGCAAAGAGGATAAATTTTGATTGCAACTCTAATGGAGTTTGAAAGAAATTATAACCACCCAAAGTAGTAAAATTTCTATGTCTTGCCAAAATCAAATTCATATATGATTGTTGGCAAAGAATTGAAAACTCGTCCCATTGAATTTTCTCTATTCTCATTCCCTTTAGAGAATGTGATAGCAGTATGTGATAAATCTGAGAGAAGATAAAATTACTACTATAAATGTATCAATGGATATGCATGTGGAAATAGACGAATAAATTATAATCATCATCATTGAGTAATGAGAACAATAAGGATTCTCAAATTAATCCTTCACTCTGTGAAAGTAATGTTTGTCATCGATTTGACATGAGATTTTATAAAGCACATATAGATGATTATGGTCCATTCATGATGTGAATGTGACAACATCTGATTTATGAATATATATTCATTCTTGGAAGAATATGAACATGCTAGTGGTAGTGAATATATCACACTCACCTCTAGAAGGAGGTTTGAGATGTTATAAGAAAAGAGTGTCATTACAATGGCATGAATGGTCATTCGTTACGTACCTATTGTACGCCAAAATATTTAGGCAATGAGATTATTAAAGGCAACAATAATGCAAGAAACATATCTTGCATTTAATTTTGACCATTACCATATTGGTATAACTTTCTCTTGAAAAGAGATATTTACCATATGGATGTTGATGAATATGTGGTAGTACCAAATTAATTGAGAACTCTGCAAGATCCAATTATACTATTTTGGAGAAACATAATTGATTGCCATGACAAGAGAGGTTGCTCTCATGGTAAGCAACCCCCACTTCCAACCGAGAGGTTGTGAGTTCGAGTCTCCCCAAGAGCAAGGTGGAAAGTTCTTGGAGGGAATGATGTCGGGGGTCTATTTGGAAACACCCTCTCTACCCCAGGGTAAGGGTAATGTCCGTGTACATACTACCCCCCCGAGACCCCACTAAGTGGGATTATACTAGGTTGTTGTTGTTGTTGTTGTATAATTGATTGCCAATAAGGCATTGTGTTGTAGTAAGTCTCAAAGAAACTTATTCAGTTTCCAAAGTACGCGTGAAAGCGATTGATTATATTGAAACTATAAATGAAGGAAAGATTTAATATCTTCTATTACTACAACTTGTAGCGGGATAATATGTATGTGAAAAGCTACCCTCTTTATTCTCCAATTTTTACTATACAAATAAAAGAATATCACAATAAATTGGATGCTTATTAATATAAAAATCCATACCATAATAACTTTGGAGTTTATTAATAATTTCACACGTCAAGGTGTAAATCTGAAGTTTATCAATATTGATAATCTATTCAGTTGGCATAATAGGTTTAGCCATATCAATTTAAATATGATGTGCAAAAATAATAGAGAATTCACATGGGTAAGTATTAAAAGAACTAGAAAGTTCTTTACAAATTCTCTTATATTGTTTATTCTCATTAATTAATTGACCAACTAAAGTTGGGATTGAATCCATGAATTCTGGAAATATCAAAGGTGAATATGGGTCCATTCACCTGCCGTGTATACCACATAAGACGCATTAATGAGATGGTTATATGTGAGATTATTATTAACCTACAACTTGGTGTTTGCGAGGTAATTTGCTCAATAATTTAACTTAGAGAATAATTTCTAGATTTTCTATCCAAGATAGTTTATCTTGATAAGTTGATTTATATCACAGCTGGTTTAGCAAAGTAATTTATTGAGTTTCTTCACTTAATATCTAAACTATTGCTTCTAAGAACAAAGTTATCTATATCAATTTGATATATATTATATATCTTAGTATATTATTTTCTCCCCTCACAAGTGGTTCAGGGTCAGGAACCAAATAATTCCATCTTATTATTATTGATGCGCAGTGTATATTTTGGTTAATACCATAACGCACAAAGATGGGTTCTCAAAGTTGAGGAAACAAGTTAGTTTTTCTAACATGAGAGGGAGACATGATAAGCAATTGAGAAAAAGTTATGTTGAATGAATTATCAATTGCACAACTAGATCCTCGAATAAAATAATATGACCTTAAAGTTCATAAAAGGATAATTTATTTGCAATATATTTCAAAGTATGCCAGGCGCATTTGCTGACCCAAAGAAAGTAACTATACTCTTATTGTAAATGCTCATATTAAGTCCTAGAAGGATAAAATCTATGGTACGCTTAAAGAATATAGACAAATCGGTTTCAAATAAAACATCTTGAGAAAGAAGATGAGCAATGATCAAAATGATCATAATAAAGGGGCAAGTAATTTATAAGATCACACGACATAAGAATTCATAAAATCTCATGAAAGATTCAAGTATCAGAATATATGAATGAAGAGATCTCTATGTTATGTCTTTATGAAAAATAAGGAGGTTGGAACTAATATAAAATTTTTGTCGGCGAAATTGATTATCACGCTAAATATATATATGAGGATTTTAAGTCTGGAGAAAACATTCAAGTGGAATTTGGTTTCATATGAAAGACAAGTAGTATTGGATATGTAGTTCAAACACTTAAAAGTATAAAGACAATTATGTGTGCTACCACCTTTATGTATCTTATATGTCTGGCATGACATGAAAACTTGACGCAAATCTACAGTCGATCTATATGGCTTATATGACTTAATTTATATGACAATACATGAAGAATTTAAGTTGCTTGAAGCATTTACAATTCTTGATCTTGAAGTATCACTTTCTCAATGCAATTTGTGCACAACTGTATCTTGCTATTACTATAAGCATGATAATATGATAGCAAAAGTTTTAACTCTTTGTGAAGATATTGAAATGACGCTTCAACAAGATCATATGAAGACAATACATCTATCAGAAATGATGATTTCAAGATGAAACAAATTCGTTCAAGAGATCTTTTGAAGATGGTGCACAAGATTAGAATGCAAATGCTTAATGATGTGAATTGATGCTCTCATCAGGGAATTAATGCGCATTGCACTCTTTTTCCCTTACAAGGTCTTGTCCCACTGGGTTTTCCTTGCAAGGTTTTTAACGAAGCAACCAAAATGTATATTGTTAGATATGTGTACTCTTTTTCTTTCTCTAGAATTTTTTTCCCACTGGGTTTTATTTGGTTAAGGTTTTAATGAGGTACATTATTTGTTGAATAGACATTCAAGGGGGAGTGTTTAAAATTTTATTTATGATGAATGTGTATATTTAGAGAGATTCTAGGGTTTATTGCTTGATGGCTAAGTCACCCTCTCTCTCTCTCTCTATAAATAGAGGGTTCTAATTCATACCAAAATCAATAAGAGTTCTATCTTCCTACTTTTCTCTACTATGCTCTTCTTCTTCTTTTATTGTTTCATAATATTATTATTTTTTGCATTCTCTCTATATTAAGTTCCATATTTAGATTATAAAAGTATAATTATTTTTGTTTTCCTTTTCTATATCTCGATTTTGAAATATCAATATGCTTTTAATCGTTTTTCTTTTGATCTAATTAATGTTATTTTTCCCTTGAAGAACCAAACATTTTTAGTTTGGTTATCATGTGTGTATTTATGCACCAAAAAATTCATATAAAGTGAATAAAATTAATTAAAAAAATGAACTAAACCGAACCGAGTTAATTCAAAACTCTAACCAAATGTAATCCCTAATCGACCTCCTTAACTAGAGGTAAGTTTACATTAAAGACAATGGCACCCGCAACCACGAAATTCTAAATCTGCCTCTGAGCGTTATACACTACAATAATAAACCACTTATATTTGGTGTATATATTTAGCATAAATAGGAAAAAAATTGTAAATTCTAAAGGAAACTCTGAAGTACAAAACCATGTGATTGAGTTAATTTGTAATGTAAAATACAGCTGCAATAAAAATCCAAATGTTATATGCAAGATCAAAAGTGAAAGTTTAGTGTCAAGTTTGTCTAAAACTCGTTGCCATCTCATGATTTTAACTTTTATCAATATGCCCTTTTATGTAACAATTAAATTTATAATATAGTTTTAAGGATAAATGATTTCACCTAATGTTAATTGGTAAATGCAAAGAGTAATAAAATCAATATTTGAACAGAATTCAGCCCTTCAACTTGAATATCCTCGTACTAATTTGGGAAAGAACAATTAAAATGTACCAACCTGATGAACAAAAATATGAACTGTAGAAAAGACATTATATTGCTTTGATATCTTAGATTTTAAGGTGCTTACAAAATGATTAGGCCCCTCTTTATATCGTAAAGGAATACTATCTTATGATGCAATTCTACTGCGGAAGAAAATCTTAATTAGCCTAAATAGCTGCCTTTGATTTTATCCTTTCCGAGATTCCCTCCATGATCTTCGATCACTCGTGGATATCTCATTTTTCTGTTATTGTGCTTTGCTCAGAGCCTACCTTTCTCGATCGTTGCCGACCTCGATCTCTGCAGGCACTCAATTCTCGAACTCAGTACCTTGTCTTCGTCACTTTGACTTGATCCACTACGAGGATAACCCTTGATGCAACTCCATTGTCTCGATCAAATAGTAAAATTTGGTAGGCTCAATTTTAACCGTATACAGATATCTCCCCCCCCCCCGTTTCTTGGAATATAATAAGAAGAAACAAATTGATCCTTCAGTTTTATATTCTGATATGTCATGACATCATCCTCATGATGCAAGCGGCGAAAGTGATTGAAATGTCCCGTTGGTACAGTTGCCAAAGTCATTAATGAGCGTCAGTTGGTGGTCGGCCACCAGTTCCTTTTAATCGTCACCGTATCGCTCAAATAGGCCCCTTCTCTCATTGACTCAATCTTTATTTTCACTTCCTTCTTATCCCTTAAGATTTTTACATATCTTAAGATCTTTATTTCTTCAAAATCCCCAGGTTCCATTATCACTCTTTTCTTCTTTCTTTATTCAAAAATGGCAAAAACTTCAACGACCATTCCTCAAAAGGAAAAAATTTATTGATCGCAGTCAGTCGGCGATAAAACACTGGTGAATCCACGCCTTTGAGGAGTGTGTTCCCGGGAGATATGAACTTACTTTTGATTTCAAAGTCGAGTACTCCATCGATCTCTAGTCGATGCAAGCCAAAGTCAATATATATATATATATATATATATATATATATATATATATATATATATATATATATATATATATATATATATATATATATATATATATATATATATATATATATATGAAACTAAGGGTGACCTTGAGCAAGTGAAAAAAGACTAACATTGGGAAGATAAAAAAGTGGTGATTCCGACCCCCGAAGAAGACATCACCACCCATGTGAAAGGGTTTTTGAGTGTTCATATTTATCCTTTCATGATGGATCATGTCTATCCTGTCATCATGGAATTTTCCGCCAATACCAAATAACCCTAGGTCAGACCCATCCCTCATGGATAATTTGACAAGCATCCGATGGGAGTCCAAAAGTCATGGTAAGCCCTTTTTCACATATTAGGTGATCTTTTCTTAAATATTTCTTTTCATACTCACTTGATATCCTTTCATATATGCCTCAGAGAAAATGCAATCATGAGCCCCTCGTCTGGGGAGGAAGAGGTGTCTCCCCCGACCCCAAAATCAGCGAAGGATAAAAAGAGAAAAATGGCCCTTTGAGGACCCAAAGCCCCAAAAAGTAAGTCACATAAGCCAAAAAAAATACACCTCCATCGTACCTACAGAGGTAGTTCAGTGGCTAAGAGATGAAGAAGACGAAAATAAGGACGACGACTCCGAGTTGGTGGCTCGAGTGAAGAGGAGCACCGAGTCCCCAAAGGTTGCTGAGTTTGTGAGGTTGAAGAGATTCAGCTGCGAATTAAGGAGATCTTGGAAGAGGTCCTGAGCAAAGTCCCCAAGCCGTCAGAGGCTGAAGATGCCTCCCGCCAAAATGAGCAATTGGTGGGTGTGCCTGAAGGAGCTGACTCTGAGGCCCTTCAAAATGAAGAGAACGCCCAAGTGACTTGCTTGGGGAAATAGAAATTGGCATTTCTCCGACCCTCCCTACAATTGTTTTAGGGGAAAATTCAGGAAGCCAAGGCCATGGGGACCCCCGATGTGGAATGATCTCAAAAAGGGAAGGACCTTTTTCCGTGGTTGCTTTACGGGAGTCGAAGATGCTACCGACCTAAGCGAGGCATCGAGTCTCTTTGATGAGGCTCAACAACTCTTAAATCGAGTAAGTCTCAACTCTCCTAATCAATATCTCATTTTCATTTATTTCTTCTTGTTTAATTTTCTTTCTTCTTTCTGCATAGGCCTTGAAAATCCATCGTGATGGGTTTTCTTAATCCCGAGCTGAACTGAGCCAATCTGAATCCGATATTCAAAGGCATACGGAGGAGAGAAATACCCTCAAACTTCTCGACGGACAAGGACCTCCAAGCCGAATTGGCCACAGCTCATAAAGATTCGATCAACCTGATTGAGCATGGAATGAATACTTTCAGAAGTTCAATGTATCAATTTGGGGACGATGACTAATATTTTGATCCTATAGGTTCACCAGAAGGCCGAGAAGATCTAACAGCTCCTTGAGGAGGCCAATAGATGAGGGCGGAGACTTTAGGGTGGAAATAAAACATGGAGCGCCTTGCCTCGGAGAAAGATGATGCTCAAGCCCAACCATCATCGGGAGAATGTCAGCTCCAAAGCATAAAAGTGGAAATATCACCCCAAGCCAAGAAAATTGAGGAGCTCAAGGCTTGTTTGGCCACCGAACTTGTAAAGGTTACATCTGAGGTAGAAAATGTAAGGGACGACATAGAGGCGATTGTGGCCGTCTACCGAGCTGATGCTGAAGCTGCTCAAGCTCGAGCAAAGGAGGTTGTTGATACTTGTCACAACCCAAAATCCACTAAGAGTCGTGATGGCACCAGACACCATTGTCAGGCAATCCAACACCAAATAACTAGTAACTTCTCGTTTTAGATATTTCTGAAATCACTTCTTTTATACATTTTAACAATTTGTAATAAATTTCACTGAATAAATAATGATAAATTTAACAATTTTAAATTACTAAATAATCCCATAGATATCCTAAAACCCGGTATCATAGGTGCATGAGAAATTTTTAGGAAACAATATGGTACAACAACCATCTGGAGTACAAATTGGACAAAAAATAAATACAGTAACCAAAAGAATTTCTGCTGGCTGCGGGTCATGTCGAGGAGTGCATCCCACCTAAATATCTGTGTCAACCATGCCGCTATTCCCACTAGGCCACTAGAGAAACACGTGTCTGTGCAACAGAAATACACAGCAAGTGTAGCATGAGTACAAAAACAACTTCTACTTAGCAAGTATCCTTTCTAATCTCGAATAAGCAGAGACGAGAAGTCGACATTGACACTTACTAGGGATCCAATAATAACATGTCAATAATGCGAATGATCATAGATTTATTAAAAACGGCAATAACTCAAGTAAGTCAATAAACAAGTAGACATTCCTTTTTATATTTAGAAGTCTCCAAATTCATAATCCATTATTTATCAATTTATCTCAGACCAGGGAGGCGGTATCAATTTGTAAATTTCAAGCAAGCAGCATGCACAAATCATGCCGAGGTTGTACGGCCCAATCCAATTATATTTAAATTGTATACTGACAGAGGGTTGAATGACGCGAATCATAGATGCATCTATTACCTCGCACGCGAATCATACATGCGACGCGGTCAAATATGAATAAACAATCACCAAGCTCGCACATCATACATGCGACATAGGTACATGTAGAAACACACATTCAAACAGTTAATCAAGACTTCATCAAGGGAATAATTATTCAAGGAGGTGTAAATTTCTTTTTAACAAGTCAAGAAAATGAACTTTAACTCTTTAAGAAAATCATTTCCCACTTTGATATGATATAAGTAATTTAAACTATTAATAAGGTTACAATTCTTACAACTAAGCATGCTTTTGGGTCCTAGATTATCCAAACATAAGCATAATAATAGCCATGCATGAACTATCATCACCTTGTGGCTATGTAGCCCCGAAAATAGTAGCACATATTCAATTAATTTTCTATTGGGACAATTTCCCCATACAAAGTTAGAAAGAAGACTCACCTTGCCCCAAAGTTCCATAACAGGCATTCCACGCCCTCCCGAAAACTCAATTTGATGCAAAAATGCTCCAAAAATTACTCAATAATTATGTAAACCCATTGATATGTGTTCAATTACTCATTAATTCAATTTATAATAATTCCTAACCCCGATCGAAAATTTAACAAAATTACCCTCGGTCCACGCGCCCGAATTCAGAAATTTTTTGAACATAAAGTTTACCCATGACCTCACAAACTCAAATATATTATTTATCCTCAATTCCATACCAAAAATCGTGGTCGAAATACAATAATATCAATTTCTAGGTTTTCTTCAAAATCCCTAAATTTCTACAATTTTTACATGTTTAAATCCATACATAGCACTTGGATTTAAGCCATAACTAGAAGAAATCAATTACCTCTTTGATTATGATGGAACTCCCTCTCAAATACTCTCACAAATTGCCTAAGACCAAGTGGGAAGTGAGTGAAATGGTTAAAGTCTGGAGATAAAAAGCCCAGGGTTCCGGTCGCAGATATCGCATTTGTGACATTCAGCTCGCAAGTGCTATGGTCGCATTTCCGAAAAATGCATAGCAAATGCGAAACCAAGCCATCCCTACCCAGGTTGCATTTGCGACCAAACTCTTCGCAAACGCAAAGGTGACAGTCTCGCAAAAGCGACCCTTAGTTCACAAATGCAAATGTTTCCCACAACAACCTAGGCTCGCAAATGTAAGCTCCCTCTCGCAAATGAGATGGTCGCATTTGCGACCAAAACACCGCAATTGCGGCCATGCAGGTACTAGCAATCCTATTTGTTAACAAATCACTCTGAAGCTATCTCGAATCTCACCCGAGCCCCCCGGGCTCCATACCAAACACCCTCACAAGTCTAAAATCATAACACGGACTTTCCTGAAGCCTCAAATCATATCAAACAATGCTAAAACGGTGAATCGCACTCCAATTCAAGCGTAATGAACTTTAAGATTTTAAACTTCTACATTCGATGTTTAAACCTATCAAATCACGTTTAATTGACCTCAAATTTTGTACACAAGTCATATTCAACATTATGGACCTACCCCAGCTTTCAGAATTTAAATTCGACCCCGATATCAAAAAGTCCACTCCCAAACAAACTTGCCAAAAACCTTCAAAATTTCTAGCTTTAGCCAAATGACTCCAAAATGACCTACAGAGCTCCGAATTCACTTCCATTCGCGCTCCCGATACCAGAATCACCATACAGAGATATTACCATAATAAGAATCCCAAACGGACATTGATAGAGTTGAAATGCTCTTCAACCCAAATTTATGAAATTCTTCCAAAATTCTAACTTCCACAATAAGCGCCAAATCTCTTCTGGGTCACTGATTACTGCCGACTCAACGCTACACCAACATTTTTGGGTTTTCTTTGTATTAACAACTACTATTATGAACTAACATTGAAGACGTAATTATGCTAAAGGAATATTTCTTGGTTGTAACTAATAGGAAGAAAGGCGCTAGGGTCATGGCATCACCTAGGTGGTTAACTAACGAGTAGAATCTACTAAGAATAGATTGACATATTCGGGATTTTTGCTATAACTGTTGCACAATTGTACCCATCTCACACCTCTCGGTAGAGAAAGTGATTTTGCCCAATTGACTCTCGAGAGACCAATTGGGTAGGCCAATTAGACCAAGAAACTTGGGTTCAAGTAGGGTGATTACTCACTCGAGATTTAACCCGTTAATTGGAACTACCATTTCTCATGGGTCCATCCCAATCCCTTGTTGGGTCAATTTTAGGGTCATAGACTCTCTTTCTCAAGAAGAGTCAAAACCTACTAAGCTAGGATCAATGTTTGCAACCATCAATCCTTAATTTAAGCATAAAATTAACCCAATTAGCAAATACCCAATAGCAGTCTATCATTAGAAAGCAACAACCATCAACTATCCAAACTAGGGTTGAGCCACAACCCTAGCTAATAGGTTTAGCTAGACATAATTAAAGAAGAATCAGAAGAAATAGAAGGAGAAATGGACATAATAATTAATTATTAAGATTAAAATACAAGAATCTATGGAGAAATTAATATTAAAATACCAAAATAGGCTAAAACTTCTACCCTCACGAGCGTAGCTCCATTCAGTAAAATAAAACCCAAAAACCCCTCTCTAAAAATGGTAAATTGTTCTATTTATAGTGGGCTAAAAAACTACATAAAACTGCCCCTCCAGGGTCAGTGTGGGCCACACTATTACGACCTCGACCGCACTAGATATTTGGCTTCAATTTCTATCTTATCTGAAGTGGCTGGCACGGACCGCGTAAAGGTGTGGCGCGGCCACGTGAAGGTCTGGCCCGGACAGTGAAATGGTGACCGCGGCCGCATGGCTTGCCTTTGCTAAAATTTCCATCTTCTCTGAACCTTGTGACGCGGGCCGCATGCTATCATAGCGCGGCCGCGTAAGCTAGACACGAGCCACACATTTCCAACCGCGGCCGCGTGAGCTGGACCTGGTCATACTTTCCTCTGAACCTTATGACGCGGGCCACATGTCATAATAGCACGGCCGCGTGAGCTGGACCTGATCATACTTTTCTCTGAACCTTGTGACGCAGGACGCATGTCATAATAGCTAGGCCGCGTGAGATGGATGCAGACCACACATTTCCAACCGCGGCCGCGTTATTCAAGACTTCATCATACTCCTCTGAATCCCCTAGTGTGGCCACATGCACAATTGTGGGGTCCGCACTAGGATCCTCTTTCCACCACTTAACTTGGCCTTTGATACCTGAGCAGTTTTCACTCCGTTTTGAGCCAATCTTTGATTCTTCGTCACTTTGTCACTTAAACCTGCAACCACGCACAACCTGTAAACATTTTGGGTCTATTTTGTAGCAAATTATACTCGAAGCATATGCAAGTAGGGGCATAAAGCACCTTAAAATCCTACTTATCAGTGACCCAAAACCCGATATATACGCCTAAGTCTGAAATCATCATACAAATCTACTAGAACCTTCAAATCCCGATTCCGAGGTCGTTTACTCAAAGATCTAATCTTAGTCATATATTTCAACTTAAAGATTCCGAAATGAAAATTCTCTTTCTAAATCAACTTTTAACTTCTCGGAATTCAATTCCAACCAAGCGCATAAGTTATAATACATAATTTGAAGCTTCTCACAGCCTCAAACTTCCGAACAACATGCTATAGCTCAAAATGACTTATCAGGTCATTATAATATTGCTCAGACTCAAACATACTGGCTGCTGAGCATGCCAAGTACCAATCTCGAAGAGAGAATCTTGAGGAAATTCATGCTCGTTGTTGTTACCTTGATATCGAGATTGAGAATGAGAAAGCACTCGAGGCTGAAGCCAAAACATTGCTCTCTTCTAATGACGATGATTCCGGGAATCTGAGTGGATCTAAGAGGGGAGGGGAATCCGATGGTGAAGTTGTAGCCCCAAGGAAAATTAGGCATTTAAAATTTTTCCTTTTTTGAATTTTTTGTGTAGGTTCGTGATCGGTCCATGTAAATATTTTCATATGTATAAAAGATCTCTTTTCTTTCTGACTTATCTTTATTTCAATTTCTTCCTCATGCAAATTCTGTTTTGTCTATGCCTGGTGAAAATTTTGTTCATGAGTGCAAGACTTAGGCAGTTTGATTGAAGTCAGATGAATGTAGTCTTTGTAATCAAGTGAGTATCTGCTCGGACTCGAAGTAGGGTGACCCTTAAGTTTTAATTGAATGAGGATGACTTCTCGAACTCAAAAAATATCCCTTGGGCTCTCGAAATAGGCCGATATGGACTCAAAATAATGTTTCTTTTCCCTTTTCGGCTTAAAAATTTTAATCATATAAAAATTTGTTATTCCTTAGAATGAAATGAGGTTGCTTCAAGAGTTCGAACAATCTGGTACCCTTTAAGGTTTTAGAGGGTTGATGTCATCGAAGCCCTTTATAATTTTTCCGATGGTAGCCTTTTAACTAGTTTTCTAAAGATATTAAAAAGCCTATTTTCATTATGGAAGTCGGACATCTCCGAATCATGTTAGTTTGGTCGTACCCTTTAACTTGAGATTTGCCTCTTGGGCTTGTTTCTTAATTATACTTCGAACTTGTTCGAAGTTTCAGTCCCTAAGTGGAGTGCTCGTGGCCTATAAAAAGGAGGATTGCCTTTTATGTTCTTATGATCTCGAGATTTTAGTAGTTAGATTACATAGATTTTTTGGACTGCAATCTGCGAGTACGGGGTAAGCTTTTCGACTTTGGTTGTGATTGCCCTAAAGCTTATTTCCACAATATACCAAAAGTGTGAAATTTGTAAAGTAAAAATTTCTCTAAGGCGTGAAATATTTTGGCAAGGAAAAATACTTCTCTGAATAGATTATACATGCATACATATTTGCTTTAACGGCTTGAGGAATCTACATTAGCACGGTTCATTTGAATGTTTAGCCCTTACAAAATTTTACCAATCAAAACCCAGTTGACACAAAGTATCTTCCTTGTGATAAAGTTGACACCCAAGGGTGAATCCCCCCACTATTCGAGGTTGATTGCAAAAAAGCCTCTAATAATGTTGAATTTAAGGTAGCACAAACAATAGTTACCTCATTTAAAACCTCACCGATAAAAAACCCATTTGGGACAAAACCCGGTAAAAGAAAAAAAGAGTGCAGCGCGTGCTTTCAAACCTTAGGATTTTTGTGTTGAAGAATTCCTCGATGCCTTCGATCGAACACCAACAATCGGTTAGTATAAAATATAATTATGGAGAAGGTTGTAACTTAACAGTAATATCTTTTGAGGAGTGATATGTTCCAGTTGTTTGGTAATTGCTCGTCGTCTATCGTGCCAAGGTTATAGGATCCTTTTTCGATAATATCCCAATCCGGGCAAAAATTTCCTTTGTTTGGGTCTCGAGTATTGAAGGTGACCTTTCTCATAACTAAGTCCCCAATTTAAAGTTTCAAATATTGGCTCTTCAATTGTAATATCTTTCTATTCGTTGTTTCTGTGCGGCCATTCAAATGAAGGCAGTTTCTCGTCTTTCATCTAGAAATTCGAGGCTCATATTCATAGCCTCGTGATTTATCTATGGCTATCCAACAGGATGAGATGGGACGGGATTAAATTAACTGGATGGGTCAGAACGACATTTAAGCGGGATGGTGGCGGGACTGGACGAAACGGGATGGGACAAACGGGAATAAAGGGTCATCCCATCCCGTCCACCTAACAAACGAGATGAGACGGGATGGGATGGGACATAACGGGATGTGACGGAACGGGTTCGTGGGCCTTAAGTATATTTTTTAAAAAAGAAATGTCTATTTTTTGAAAATTACTATATTTATAATGTTTGCAACGGCTAGATTTTTAACATATTTAATCAACGTAAATGTTACTTATGTTATTAGAAAACTTAGTAAAAAATTATAAAGTATTAAAATAAAAAACTTGTAATGAAATATTCTACTAATTATAAACTTTTAATATAGTTATAATTTTTTTAATATAATTTCAAAGTATTAACTATTAAGTAACTAACATAATTCATAAAAAACTTCAACGTTTAGAGCCTTTTATTTTATTAATAGAACTTTCAAATCTTAAATACAAATATAATTTTTTTGAAGAGTACCTAATCTACACAACCACCTTCTAGGAAGGGTTCTATTTGAACTAGGCCTCTTAATGGCCAATTACAAATTATCATAATAATATTCGTATGCTCCTATATAGCCTATTTGTAACTTATCAATAATATCTCTCGGACATTCTGCTGGAATTGGCAATGTCGATTGATGTTCCATGAGCTTCGTGCCGTTATCGCTCCTAGTGGTAAGTATCTCATTATATTCTTCTTCTTCCCTAGTGGTTAATTTTCAAAACCAAGATTTTCTTCTTTCTGAATTAATCCAGTTTCTGAATAATACGAAAATCTCTAGACTGTAATCCGCTAATGCATGTCAATGATCTCTAATTTGAAGCCTTGCCGCACTAAAAACACTTTCCAATGCTAGTGATGATGCTTGAATAGTCAAGATATCTTAGGCTATAATTGAAAGTGTTGGAAAAGCCTTTCCACGCTCCTTCCACCATGACAAAAGTTGTTCCTTACCTTCTTCGTCTTTAATATTTTGCAATCCTTGATTAAGATAAAAATCAAGTTCATCGTTAATAGAGGAATCAAAACTTGTTATATCATCCATATCTTTCCATAAAACTTCTGCTCTAGACTTAGAAGTAGAAGGAGCAGTTTCACAACTAGTTTTATCCATAAATTTATATTTATCAAATATTGATCTAGCATAAGAATATATGCTTACTTGGCAGTTTTCGAGAGATGATTGTTCATGTTGATGCCAAATTATTTCCCTATGTATTTTTTATGCAAAATAATTTCAAGATAGCATGTGCATATATATATAAGCATGCCCAAGATTTTTTGTATTTTTTCGTAAATTTTAAGCATTTTAAAATCAATTTATTGTCTATTTTTAGCGGTACAAATCCAATAAGTATTCCCAACATTACCATTTTTGTAAATAATTTATTTCTATTCTCATATTTAAACCAGATGTAACTAAAATGACTTTTTGTATATTTTTATAAATTTATTTGGTATTTTTAAAGCTAAATTGCATATAATTACAATTATAGCCTATTTTACGATTAAACATGATTTTACAATTATAAAACTATTTCTAGTATTTTTCTATTAATATTTATATAATATTTGTTGGCTTAGTATTTTTAATTCACTTTTAAAATCATTATTATTATTTGAACCACCTTCGCCTCTCAAACTCTCTCTAGCCTCTCTGAAACCCTAATCAATTCCCACCTCATTCCACCATGATTCCACTGGAATCCATGGCATTCTAGGCCATGGATGGCTTGTCTCACTCTCTCTCACCATTAAATCTAAGCTACTCGAGGTTTTGAATCCCGGATTCAATAGTTCTCTTTATATCTTTCTCAGATTTAGAGATATATGGCCTCTCCGATCATTATTTTGGCATGTTCAAGCAATATGAGTCTTTTCGACTCAGGATCCGACTTTCCTCAAGACCTTTCTTATTCTAGGGCTTTTTCTGCACCTCTAAGTCGTTTGAGATTCTAGCTTATTTTTCTTAGATATGTGCCATGCTTGGGTATTACTTGACTTTTTAAGGATTTTCCCCAAATTTCCTTTTAAAAACCGTTCAATTTCTATTTTAAGGTTTCTAAAATGTTTTCTTCAAATATTTTTCTAATTCTTCCTATTCTTTCTTTATGTGTGTTTTGTGATCGTATGTTTTTCTCTTATTACGCATAAGTTTGCTGTCTTGTATCTTTTGCTATTATTCTTATGCTCGCATATTAATTTGTGTTGTTTTCTTACTCTTTGCGATATGTGTTTATAGTTGAATTTTGTGATTTTTGTTCACTTTACTGAACTTTGTTCGTTTTCCTCCTAAGCATCTTTTTCTCTACTGTTGTTTAAAAACTCGTATCATCTCTTTCTTCTAAACTTGTTTGTATATGTTTGTCTCTGAAAGAGACTTCTTAAGCCTTTTTCAATGACCTATTTTCTCACCTGTATTGTCTGACTCAATTTGAAACCCTAGGATTTGGGGGTCTTCGTTGGGTAAATGGTATTAGGATTCCACTTTGGGACCCTAGGCTTTCAGACTCGCTATGAGTCTGTAATTGAACTTGCAATCCCTTTTGCTTGTAGCCCTTTTTGCTTGTAGCGCCTTTTGTTGTGAAGCTGAGGCTTTCAATGTTAAAATCTTTTTCTAAGTAACCTAACGACTCTTTTTGTTTGATCTGTGTGCTTTATATATGAGAAAATTCCTCTTTCAAAAAGGTTTTCACCAACTAAGTGATTAATTCTGAAATCCCTTTAATAATGCTAATGATTTGTCACTGATTTTGTTTTCTCTGATTGAACATCCTTTACCTATCTTGACTTGGCTCATTCAAATTGAACTTGTAAATTTGGTTTCATGGTTGTTTGATTGATTCCCTTGCCATAATTGGCACAAATCCAGTATTATTGGCTGTTTTCCCTAAATAAGTTCTTTGTATTTACCCCTTTAGTTCTGCTCTGAAAGGTTTTAATCAAATTTTCTTTCCTTAACTGGTTTTTACCCGTTGGAATCAGAATCCCTTAACCAACGGGAGACTGATATCAACGATATTTCCTTACCTTTCTTACTGGTTTCTTTGCATTATAAAAGGGACTGCCTTTTTGCACTTTTGACACATTTCCAACTTAATACTTTCACGTCTACACTTCGAGATCTTGACACCTTAGAACTACAAACTTACACTTTTACGATTTTCTTCTTCACACCACCTTCACTACTAGTCTTCAAATTTAGTACTTGCAATATTGTTTTGAATTCAACACTCTGCTTTCCTTGAGATCTTTTGGAATCGCTTTGTTCGCAACTTGGATTTCTCAAGACTGTTGTTTTCTTACTTGTTTTCCCTGAAATTGGTATGTCTTTTATTTAATTTTCTATCTCATCCCTATGTGTTTACTTTATAGTTTTAGCATTCTTGTTACTTTACCGCTCATATTCAGTGATTTATGCCAATTATGTTCTTTCTTTGCATCTTTTCCATTGTGAATCCCTACCCCTATTCCATTTTTATATGCTTGAGTTAATGTTCTTGGCCTGGCAGTATCCTAATTACTGCCCAGGCCATAACTTGATCCACAATGGATCCTAACTCCTAAGTTTGGCTAACAGATTGGTCAGGGGTGTGCCGGCATCCCAATTGCAGGGCATCACCACTAGCCCAACATGGCTCTCCCTGATTCCTCTCTATGCACTTACACTTCTTCTTAGACTATTAAGTTCTACCCCCTCTTATGAGCCTTGCTTTAAGACCTTGAGTTCCCTCTGAACATTGACATCTATGGGCTGGCATTTCCACACTGCACTATGATCTTAATTCTGCAATGTGTTTGGGGTGTAAGCACTGCCCGGAGCCCCTTTGAGACTCTTGGAAACTTTGACACAACAACAACAACAACAACAACAACAACCTAGTATAATCTCAGTTAGTGAGGTCTAGGGAGGGTAGTATGTACGCAGACCTTACCCCTACCCTTGGGTAGAGAGGCTGTTTCCAAATAGACCCCCGGCATCATTCCCTCCAAGAAGTTCACACATTTCTCTTTGGGAGACTCGAACTCACAACTATCGGTTGGAAGTGGGGGTTGCTTACCATCAGAGAAACCCCTCTTGTCTTTGACACATCCCAAATATGAAAAAGGCTTTTGGAAATCGGATCCTGGAAGTTGGTTTATCTCATATTGTTGGACTTTGAGCATGAAGTAGGTTGTTCTGATGTAGCTGGAACTTCTTATGTAATTTTACTTTTCTGATTCATTTGGGTCTGTAATAATTTATAATAACTATTGGTGATGGCTAGTGGAAAGGGATGGGGATGAATACATGCATGAAAAGGGTACAAAACTTGCCTATAGGTTATTTATAATTTCTGCATTTCTGCATTTTAGAACTCATGCATATAAGTTTTCTGCACTTCTGCATTTCTGCATCATAGAAATTATGCCAATAAGTTCTGCACTTCTGCATTTTAGAAGTTATGCCTATAAGTTTTCTTCACTTCTGCATTTTATTAATTATGCCTATAATTCTGCATATAGAAATCATGATCTTAGGTTCTTTGTACTTCTGCATATATACATGTCATTAGGAAAACAATCATAGGTTTAAAAATAATCAACTTTGTTCTAGATATTATGCCTATAGGAAACTTGCACTTATGTAACCGTTTAAAATCAATGACGCTTAGAAATCATGTATATAGGAGTAATCAATTGAACCAGCTTTGTCTATTTCATTTACGAGTCTAAAATCGGTCATAAGGTTGTTAAAATCTGCAGATCCTTTGTTTATATAACCAACAACCCTTTTTTCTTTCATAAAATCAATAAGCTCTATTAGATGTCATGCCTATATGTCTCACTTAGGCAAACTATTAAGTAACTAATTAACTGTGTCAGTTTTTGATAACTACATCCATACAAGGCTATTTGGACTCCTCATCTAAGATATATGTGATGAATCAGCCTATCCTATGCATTAAAGTTAATTTAGATCATAACTAGTACTTGAAATCATGCTATATAATTTTCTCCTTGAGTGAGGAGGCCTATTTGAGCCTTAACTGCTATTTGCTTTCCCCCTAACTGCTATGTGTTCTTGTTTGTTGCCTTAGACTTTTATCCTTTTAAACTCTAAAAAGGTCCCCAACTCCCTACCCCTTTAGGATTAGTAGTCCTAACTCCTCCGAGACTAATAGGATCGTGACGGGTAATAGCATGCAGTAGGTAATGATACAATTTTGCGCTTTAATACATTAACGGGGTGGGAAGGGTAGATATCGATATGATGACCAGTGCGCTAATACCTCATGTAGCCCCTCTCCTGAGGAGTGATTATTGGGTATTGCATTGTCGTGATCCATATTAATCATAAAAATAAGAACCCCCTCTCTTTTACTTGCTTTCGTCTATTTTTTAGCATTGTCTATATCTTTCATAAAATTTTTGCCCTCTTTATCTTTCCATAAATTTCAACTTATTTGCAATAATGCATGAACACTCTTTCTATTTGAGCCCTTAATTGCTTACTTGATCATGTGAAGTCACAATACAATATGGGGGAACCACACTAGTGGATCTTGAAGGGTGCCTAACACCTTCCCCTCGAGATAATTTCTAGCCCTTACCCAAATTCTGGTTCTTCAAACTTAAACCCTTCTTAGTGTCGTAATGCACTTAATCATTAGGTGGCGACACTTCAAATTCACAAACCTAATTCCCAAAAGGGAACGAGTTGTTTTCCAAAAATGTCATAAATCCGATTTCTCCTTAGAAAAAAGGGGCGTGATAGCATGGCGACTCCGTTGAGGATATGTTTAGACTTTTACCATTTCATGTTATTTGTAACTTTACTGCTTTTTATTTGGCTTTATTTAATGTCTTTATCTCTCTTCTACTGCGAGACTAATTTGACTCTTTGTTTCTTTTCTTCAATGCTTTCTTTTACTGCTTTCCTTAAATATTATTGTAATTATGAGCAATTATTCTAATCATTATTTTTGAACGTGCAAATACATGACAACTTGTTTCATTCTGGTAATTACATATTCAACATTATATTCCATTTGTGCCAAACAAAATACCATAGCAATGCTTATAATGAGTGGTTGCGCCCTTCTGATACTATCACCCTCTAAATTTGGCAAAGGCATATTTGCGGTAAAACCAGTCGATCAACGGTGTAGTCGACGGTTCCATTCCTTTCCCTTTTGAGTTGTCCACTCAAGGGTACCGGTCTAGCACCTCATAGAGACCTTACTCTATTTAATTATGCATGCATCATGGTCAAACCTAGCCGAGTCGATTATGTCATCCGCATAATGACTCTTTAAGATAGCCTTGTCCAAAGTCCACTGGGTTTCCCTGGAACCCAAGCGGACACTACCACGTCTGTGCATTTATTTAGACAACTAAAATGCTGCTTATGCCAATTATTGATATTTAAATAGTCGATTCTGGTGGGGGTAAGGGCCTAGCACTTTGTTTTGCAGAAAATAAGGCACGAAGTCCCCAAATTCGGTATAATAACCAACATCCACCCAAGGTTGCAAAGATGGTGGAAAGTCCTTCACTCCAGTGATCAGACCCTCGTCCGCAAATATTTGGGAAATTTCCTTCTCTTCCGGAAATCCAACCCAAGAGATACAAGAAGCCAATCAAAAGTTAATTAGAGAATGGAAGGATATGGCTATCAGCGCCAACAAATGATTGATCTATTTGGAGCGGGGCATAGTGGATCTGGAAAAGAAGTTTCTAAAGAGGGTCGAAAATTGCCGAGTTGCTGAAGGAAATGAAAGAGGATGTCTGGCCAGGTTCTACTTGCTGCTAGGATTGTGCGAGCTGGGAGAGCTGTATGGAGGAGCAAACACTGTCGAATTCGGGGAAGGTCCTCCCAGGACCAAATATATATGAGTCTTCTTTTCTTTTGAAAATGTAATAAGGCCTATGGTCATTAGTGACATTTTATTCCATGTTATTTAGTATCATTTTTGGGATTCATCTTATTTTCTTATCAATAAAATGAAGCATTTAGCATTGTAAGTTCTCCAAATTTACTTGTCGCTAAGCCTACCTCAGGCACAATGAGGTCCCCATTATTAGGACACGCTTTATATTTCTTGCACTACGTGTTTAAATATTGCAATACTTTTCTTATGATCCTTACTAACTTGTTACCTTTTTGTTTTTCCTTTTTGTTTATTCCCCTCCCCAAAGGTTGGTTCATGAACTTTGGCATCATCATCATATTCCAAAAGATCCAAAGGCCCTCCACCTACTCATCCTCCTAGTCTTATTAGAAGCGGGAACAAGGGAAAGATGGAAGATTTAAGCAATATTTGAAAGGAAAACTCAGTCGAACGGGTAGAGGTTACTCAAGGTGTTCAGGTTTCCAAGGAGAATGCCTCTCAGATAAACCAAAATTTACTAAAGTTCCAGGAAGAGCTGAACCAAGTCCAGAATTTGGCGAATCTCTCATTTTCCCTTGATGCTCCAGAAGACACTCGAAACCCCAGACCTCTATAAAATGTCCCAAACCATCTCACTCCTCACCACCACTGCAATACTTGCCAGACTCCCAACAACACTCCATTGCTCATCACGGAACCATTGAACTCCACAAATGACCATTGCCACAACAGCACCCCCATATATGTGGAAACCGTGCCTATCTCAAGCATACTAGAGTCCGATGACAAAGACTCTCTTATCAGAAATTTAGTGAAGAACTTAAGAAACTGACCACCAGGATCCAGGGTGTTGAAGGAAATAGAAGGATTTAGGTTCTAAACTATGAGGATTTATGCATACAATCCAATGTCGAACTGCTGAGGGGTACAAACCTCCGAAGTTCGAAATGTTTGATGGAAGGAGATCCCAGGGTTCACCTAAGAACATACTGCTACAAGTTGGTCGGAGTAGGAAAAGATGAAAAGATTTGCATGAAGCTCTTTATGAGAAGTATGAAAGGATCTATCTTGGTACACCAGCCAGAACCCGAAGAAGCGGTCAAATTGGGTGAGTATGGCCTCCGATTTCATGGACATATTTAGATTCAACACAATAAATGTGCCAGATGTGTTCTACATCTAAAACTTTAAAAAGAAACCTACGGCGACATTCTGCGAGTATACTACTCGGTGTAGATCAGAAACTGCTAAGGTCAGGCCATCCTTAGAGGAAGAACAAATGAACAGGGTTTTTCGTCCGGGCTCAAGACCCACAATACTACGAAAGGTTGATGCTGATTGAAGGCCAGAAATTTTCCGACATCATCAAACAACGGGAAAGGATCGAAGAAGGTATCAAAAGTGGTACGGTCACTAACTTTGAAGCTTTGCAAGCCACCAACAAGGCTCTACAGTCCGGTGGTACATCTAAAAAGAGGGATGTAGGTTCCATAATGGTTGCACAGAGAACCAAATCACTAGTCAAATACCAAGCCTACCTGATATCTCCACTCACATACCAACCCACTCCAAATTACCAAGCACCTTTACCTTCTTACCAAGCCTCACCATCCACTTACCAATCGCCTCTACCACCCGCATATCAGCCCACTTCACCCAAATACTCCCAACCCGCTCAAGTCTACCAACCCTACAACACTCAACCCTCGCACTATCAATCATCTCCCACTCGCCAAAACTTTCCTAGACCTCGTCCAAATTTCGGTCGCAGACCTCCCAAACAATACACCACCATTGTCTAACCTATCGACCAGCTATATGAAAAGCTCAAAGCTACTAGTTATGTCACTCCCGTCCCTGCCGTAAACCCCAAAAACCCCTCCCAGTGAGTAAACTCAAATAAAACCTGTGTATACCATTTTGGCAGGAAAGGGCATACCATTGATGAATGCCGCTCCCTGAAGGACAAGATCCAGGATTTGATAGACAACAAGATCATAGTGGCAAAGGAGCCTTCCCCGAATATCCGTAACAACCCTCTACCAGATCACAAGGGTGGAGGTATACATATGATTGAGATAGAAGATGATTGGGACCCTGAAGGATCAATCGGGTTGATAGCAGAATGAGACAGTCCAAAGAAGCTGATAGTTACTCTCAATTCGATTGAAGTTCAAATTGAGACTTCTGAAGATGTTGAGGTAATCATGTCCATACCACTTGACTTTGAAGTATCAGCCTCTACAAAGATGCCAACACTGATCGAGGTTGAGTTTGGATGCCCAAAGGCACATAAGCCCTTTGAAGTCACCATATTACCTTCCAAAACAAGGGTGCCTATTCTGGTGGCTATGACATCCATAACACCATTTCGCACAAAAGCCTTACTATGGACTACACAGACGAGGCAAGAAGGAAAGGAAAATCCAAGTTCGAGGAAATGGTTGCAGCACAGGGTATGACAAGAATCGGCAGGGTGTATACCCCAGAACACTTGGCTAAGTCAAATAAGCAGACCTATGGTCGACAAGCCATTATTGAAACTAGACCCGGTGATCTTTGGAGAAATATTCAAGCCAAAGAGTACTCGGTCATTGACCAAGGGAGCAAAACACCAGCATAGATCTCTATCATGGCTTTGCTACAAAGTTCTGATGCACACAAGAATAACTTCCTAATGGTACTGAGTGAGGCATATGTACCCAGCAACATCACTGGAGGAGAAATGTCGAACATGGTGGGTCAAGTATCGGAAAGTCACAAAATCACCTTCCACGAGGATGAGCTACCAACGGAAGGACTGAGTCATAACAAGGCATTGCACATCACTGTGCAGTGCGAAGACTATTTTATCCCCCGAATCCTGGTCGATGAACGGTCCAGTCTGAACATTTGTCCCCCAGTAACGCTCAGAACATTGGGAAAAGGACTGCATGAAATCAAGGATGGGTCCATCAACGTCAAGGCTTTTGACCGATCCCAAAGGTCCACTATTGGGGAGATTAGCCTACGTTTGGAAATTGGGCCCACCTGGTTCGATGTTGGTTTTCAAGTAATAGATGTGTTGGCATCTTTCAATCTACTATTGGGATGATCGTGGATTCATGCTACCGGAGCCGTGGCGTCAACACTACATCAGGTAGTGAAATTCGAGTGGAATCACCAGGAAGTGATTATTCATGGTGACGGTAGCAACCCCATATATAGCCGCCAGACCAACCCAACAATCGGAGGAAGAAGGAAAATAGGTGGAGAAACTTACCAACACATCGAGCGAGTCAACGCCATAAACAAATATAAATGGTGGGACAATAAAATCGAAATCATACTGAACTGGTGCGGGTATGAACCTAGCAAAGGACTTGGAAAGAATCTCCAAGGAATCGCCAAGCCTATCAAACTAAAGAAACACAGTACCACTTTTTGCTTTAGGTATGAGTATACTTGGGAAGTATTCAAGGACTGGTCGCACCCTAGCATGGCCCCTACTATCCATTAGAGTAGCAAATACCCCATTTGGAGCAGACTTTCTAACTAGCCGAGGTCATCTATGGGACAGAAGAAGAGGAAGCACTAGCAGCAATGAAGAAATTTTTTGGAAGAAGATAACATGGACTATTGCGTCATCTTCGCGGAGGAGGTGGAGGAAGGCCCCTCCATACAAGCTGTGAGCCGAGGAGAACACCTCAGCAATTGTTTTACTAGTTTATTTCCCTTCCGTATTTTTGTTTTTTTAAAAGAGCTCCAATGTTCAAAACATTCATGGAATTTATTAATGTATTTCATCGTTCTGATAAATCATACGCTTATTATTTTCATTACTTTACTCAAACAGCATTATCATTACTCTACTTGATGAACCAATGATATGCAACGATACAACACAACAAATGGAAATAAAGGAAGACAATATACCAGAGGAGATTGTTAAGGAAGTTGAAGATTTCGAGAATAGGCCTAAGTCCAACTTGGACGAGACTGAGATAATCAACCTGGGAGATGTAGAAAACATCAATGAAATGCGAATCAACACCCATTTGTCACTGTCAGAAAAGAAAGAATGTACAGAGTTCCTAAGAGAGTTGAAGACATATTCTCCTGGTCATACAATAACATGACAGGTCTAAACACATCCATCGTGGCTCACAAATTGCAAATTGATCCGGCATGTCTGCCGGTAAAGTAGAAGCTCAGAAAGTTCAAGCCAGATATGAGTCAGAAAATCAAGGAAAAGGTCACTAAGCATGTCAAAGCTAAAGTTCTTAGGGTGGTAGAGTATCCGACATGGCTAGCCAATATTATGCCAGTACCAAAGAAGGACGAGAAAGTAAGAGTCCGTGTTGACTACCGGGACCTCAACCGGACCAGTCCAAAAGATGACTTCCCCTTGCCGAAAGAATACATCTTGATTGATAACTGCACCAAGCACGAGCTGCATTCATTCAATGATTTTTTTTGTTGGGTACCATCAGATATGGATGGATGAAGAGGATGCTGAGAAAACGTCCTTCATTATGCCATAGGGGATGCATTGTTACAAGATGATGTCATTTGGGTTAAAAAATGCTGGGGCCACAGACATGAGGGCCATGACTACCCTTTTTCATTACATGCTACACAAGGAGATTGAAGTGTATGTAGACGATACCATCATTAAGTCCAAAAATGTCGCGGATCACATGAACGATTTAAGGAAATTCTTCAATAAACTGAGAAGATACAACCTGAAGTTGAATCCCGCAAAATGTGCATTCCTGGTTCCAGTGGGAAATTGCTTGGGTTCAGAGTGAGTTGCCGAGGGATAGAATTGGATCCATCAAAGGTCAATGCTATTTAAGAATTGCTGCCGCCTAAGAACAAGAAAGAAGCAATGATTTTCTTGGGAAGACTTAACTACATCAACCGATTCATAGCATAATTTACTATTATCTGTGAGCCAATCTTTAAGATGCTAAAGAAGGACGCCGCTACCAAATGGACCGATGACTGCCAAATGGCCGTTGGAGGATGTTTTTCGACGGAGCAGCAAACTTCAAAGGAGTTGGCATAGGAGCAGTCCTAGTATCAGAAACCGGCCAACACTATCAGGCATCCGCAAAACTCAAGTTCCCCTGCACCAACAATATAGCTGAATACGAAGCTTGTATCTTAGGGCTTAAATGGCCATTGACATGAACGTCTAATAGTTGCTAAAGATTGGAGATTCGGATTTGCTTATACATCAGGTCTGAGAGAAATGGGCAACTAAGAACTCCAAGATACACCCATATTTGTATCATGTACAAGAGTTGGGGAAGAGATTCACGAAGAAAGAGTTCATGCATGTTCCCAGGGTCCAGAATGAGTTTGCTGATGCATTGGCAACTCTATCATCTATGATTCAGCATCCAATAGAACTTCATAGACCCTATTCCGGTAAAGATTCATGATCAACCAACTTATTGCGCTCATGTTGAAGAAGAAGCTGATGGAAATCCTTGGTTCATAATATCAAGGAATATATGGCAAAGGAAGAATACACGTAACATGCAAATCCTACTCAGAAGCACACACTCCAGAGGTTATCTAACAATTTCTTTCATAGCGAAGGAATCCTATATAGGAGGACTCCTGATTTGGGATTACTAAGGTGTGTCGACACAAAGGAATCATCTAAATTGTTAGAAGAAATCGATGCTAGGACCTGCGGTCCACACATGAATAGTTTTGTCTTAGCCAAGAAGATACTCCGGGCAGGGTATTTTTGGATGACTATGGAAACGGATTGCATCCAGTATGTATGAAAGTGCCATCGCTGTCAGATGTATGCAGACATGATAAAGGTGCCTCCAAATGAACTTACTGCAACAAGCTCACCATGGCTGTTCGTTATTTGGGGAATGGATATTATCGGACCTATCGAGCATGTCGCATCAAATGGGCACAGTTTCATTCTAGTGGCAATTGATTATTTCACCAAATGGTTGAAGCGGCATCATACAGAGCAGTGACTAAGAAAGTTGTGGTAGATTTTGTCTGCGGCCGCAATGTTTGTCGGTTCGGAATTTCGGAGTCAATCCTCGGTTATAATAGTTCTAATCTCAACAGCTACTTGATGAAATCCATGTGTGAAACCTTCATGATCAAACACAAGAATTCTCCAACTTACAGACCTCAGAAGAATGGAGCCGTAGAAGCCGCAAATAAGAACATCAAGAAGATACTTAGGAAAATGGTAGAGAAGTATAAGTAGTGGAATGAGAAGATATCATTTGTTTTATTGGGATACCGCACCACAGTTCACACATCTACTGGTGCAACTCCCTACATGCTAGTTTATGGTACAGAGGCAGTCATTCCCGCCGAGGTTGAAATTCCCTCGTTGAGAATCATACAGGAAGCAAAACTTGACAATGCAAAATAGGTAAAGAGCCGTACGAGCGGTTAGACCTCATAGATGGAAAAAGAATGAATGCAGTCTGTCATGGTCAGCTTTATCAGAACAGAATGTCCAGAGCCTTCAACAAAAGAGTCAAGTCAGGACGGTTCACACCAGGGCAGCTGGTGTTAAAGAAGATTTTTCCACATCAAGATGAAGCCAAAGGGAAATTTTCTCCTGATTGGCAGGGTCCATACGTGGTTCATTGGGTTTTGACAGGAGGAGCCCTTATACTTGCAGAAATGGATGGAAAAGTTTGGCCAAAACCAATCAATTCAGACGTAGTGAAGTGATACTATGTGTAATCTTTACGTCTTCATACAAGATATATTTGAACTATGTCTGACCTGATTGCTGTTTAGGAGGGGATATGCAGGCAACCTTATGGGTTTGGTCACAATTCAATAAAAATTTCATTTCCCCCCGCAATTGGAAACTAGGGCAGAATTTGGAGGAGGACCCTCAAAATTCTGAACTAACTTCAGTCGATCTTCGCAAGCATCCGGCAGAAGCACCAACCCGTTAAACTGGGGCAAAATTTTGAAGAGGACCCTCAAAATTTTGGAGCAAGAGAGGTTGTGATGTTTGGAACCGCGTTACGGTCATTGGTTCATCTAAAGAATACTACCTTTTATGTATTTATGATACTTTTTACTAAATCATGCAAGTCTATTACCAAATTGCTTTGTTTAGCAGACCCAATGGTACTCAATATCACTAAAAACAGAGCCAAGTATGAAAAGAAAAGTTCATGGGGATACGAACTAACCTTTTCCCTCTACAAAACTCATGATTTTTCTTTGGATGCAAGCACCCAAGTTGCAAATTATCAAATGAATTTACACAATATAACCCCCAGAACCATCATCTACTCATATTTGCAATCCGTACACGGCATCCCCAGCAACCACAATATCGCAATCAGCTATCACCTATCAAGCCATCAGCTAACAATTTTACTACTGTTTGCCTTTTATTATTTTGCCTAATGAGGTTAAGCTCTATCTCCATCTACATTTTCTGCATTGCATAAGGCTACTATTCTGCCTTTCGAGACTAGGCACTATCTCCATCTGCAATTTCTGCATTGTATAAGGCTACCATTCTACCTTCTGAGAATAAGAACCGCCCCCATCTGCGTTTTTTGCATTGCATAAGGCTACCAGTCTGTCTTCCGAGACTAAGCACTGTCTCCATCTGTATTTTCTGCATTGCTTAAGGCTACTGTTCTGCCTTACGAGACAAAGCACTGTTTCCATCTGCATTTTTTTCATTGCATAAGGATATTATTCTGCCTTCTGAGACTAAGCATTGTCTCCATTTGCATGGCTGAAATATTGCCACTTCATTTAAAATCTCTCATCTGCTGAAATATTGCTATTTTTATTTACACTTTGCATGGTTGAAATAGAGCGACCTCATTTAAATCTCGCATCAGCTGAAAGATCGCCATTTTACTTACATTCTGCATGGCTGAAATATTGTCGTTTTATTTTTATTCCTTGCATAGCTGAAATATCGCCACCTCATTTACATCCCACACCGGCTGAAATATCGCCACCTTATTTACATCCCACATCGACTGAAAGATCGCCATTTTATTTAAATTCTGCAATGGCTGAAAGATCGCCACCTTTTGCATTTCATGGGTTGAAAGATCGCCACTTTTTCATTTCATGGGCTGAAAGACCGCCAAATTGTCCAAAGGCTTCTTTGTTTGAAGGCATCATCTTTATTGCCCGAGAACGCCATACCATGGCCTGAGGACCCCATTTTATCTATTGCATATCATTATTCAAAGGCATCATAGTTCGGAGGCATCATTTTCATAGCCCGAGAACATCATTTCATGGCCTACAAAATCCTCTATTGCATGGTTCATGGCCCAAGATGTCATGGTATGAGGATGTCATCTTAACCGTCCAAAAATAGCATTCATGGTCCAAGGGGAACTTGCATTACATTTAAATTTATACACAATATATGTTGGTATTATTCTTTTGTAGGCACACTGGCTAGCAACGGCCGTCTTGGCAAGAGCGATCCCGCTCCAATCCCGCAGCCTATAAAACTCTGACCATCCTTCTCAACCTCAACATCACGTCCGCTTTTCGAAAATCTCCATCTGCATACTCTACCTATGGATCCTGAACTACATATGGCATGATTCCTATAAGACGAGGGATATATAGGCAGCTCAGGAACCAGAGCTCGGTCAAAGTTCTTCAAACCATTTCATTCGATCAAAATTGGCCATCAAATTTTTGTCCGACAACTCTTTCAACCTTTCCGGGTAAAGAGGGGCGGCTGTTGATACCCAATTTTTTCCTTATGTATTTTTATGTAAAATATTTTCAAAATAGCATGTGCATATATATATATATATATATATATATATATATATATATATATATATATATATATATATATTAGCATGCCCAAGAATTTTGGTATTTATTTCCTAATTTTTAAGGATTTTAAGATCAATTTATTAACTATTTTAGTGGTACAAATCCAATAATTATTCCCAAAATTACTATTTTTGTGAATAATTTATTTCTGTTCTCATATTTACACAAAAATATAATTAAGGTGATTTTTATATATTTTTACAAATACATCTGGTATTTTAAAGCTAAATTGCATATAATTGCAATTATAGCTTATTTTACGATTAAACATGACTTTAGAATTATAAAACTATTTCCAATATTTTTAGATTAATATTTATTTAATATTTGTTGGTTTACTATTATTAATTCACATTTAAATTCATCATTATTATTTTTATAGAATAAAAAGGGGGAAATTGGCTATTTAACATTTAGCCCATTTCATTCTCAATTACATCCTCATTTCCTTTCAATTGTAGCCTCAATTTGAACCCAATTTCACCCCAAATTAAAAAAAACCCAATTCCAATTTAAACCTAACACACGACCCGATTTTAAAACCCACCTGGCTCCCCTTTGATCCTGGCTGTTGATCATTTTGATCAACAACCGTGATTCTTACTTTCCTTTTTAATTTGACCCCAATTCCACCCCAAATTAAAACAAACCCAATTCCAATTTAAACCCAACCCGCGACCCGATTTTAAAACCCATCTGGCTCCCCTTTGATCCTGGCTGTTGATCATTTTAATCAACAACCATGATTCTCTCTTTCCTTTTTAATCTTCAAACCCACTTAAACCTAATTCATTCTATCACAGACGCCGCATTTGAACCCCTTTCGCCTCTCAAACCCTCTCTAGCCTCTCCGAAACTCTAATCGATTCCCACCTCATTCCACCACAATTCCACCGGAATTCATGGCATTCCAGGCCATATGTGGACTATGCTAACTCTCTCTCACCAGTAAACCTAAGCTACTCGAGGTACTGAAGCTCGACTTCAATGGTTCACTTGAGATCTTTCTCAGATCTTTAGATTTGTGGCCTCTTCGGCCGTTATTCCGGCATGTTCAAGCAATATGAGTCTTTTCGACTCAGGATTCGACTTTCCTCAAGACTTTTCTCATTCTGGGGCTTTTTCTGCACCTCTAAGCCATCTGGGGTTCTGTACTTGCTTATTTCTCTTAGATTTGTGCCATGCTTGGGCTTTACTTGACTTTTTCAAGTTTTTCCCCAAATTTCCTTTTTAAAAACCGTTCAATTTTGATTTTAGGGTTTCCAAAAATTTTATTCAAATCTTTTTCTGATTCTTTCTGTTCTTTCTTTATGTGTTTTGTGCTCGTTTGTTTTTCTCTTATTATGCACGAGTTTTCTCTCTTGTTACTTTTCTATTATGCAAGACGTTTCTATGTTTTGTTGTTATTCTTATGCTCGCATATTAATTTGTGTTAATTTCCTTACTCTTTGCTATATGTGTTTATTGTTGAATTTTGTGACTTTTGTTCACTTTGCTGAACTTCGTTCGTGTTCATGCTAAGCATCTTTTTCCCTACTGTTGTTTAAAAACTTGAATCATCTCTTTCTTCTGAACTTGCTTGTGTATATTTGTCTCCGAAAGAGACTTCTAAGCCTCTTTCGATGACCTGTTTTCTCAGCTCTGTTGTCTGACTCAATTTGAAACCCTAAGATTTGGGAGTTTTCTTTGGGTAAATGGTATGAGAGTTCCACTTTGGGACGCTAGGCTTTCAGACTCACTATGAGTCTGTAATTGAACTTACAATCCCTTTATCTTATGAATCTGAGGTTTTCAATGTTAAACTCTTTTTCTAAGTAACCTAACGACTCTTTTTGTTTGATCTATGTGCTTTATGTATGAGAAAATTCCTCTTTCAAAAAGGTTTATACCAACTAAGTGATTGATTTTAAAATCTCTTAAATAAGGCTAACGATTTGTCACTAATGGTTTTTTCTCCGATTGGACATCCTTTACCTTTCTTAACTTGGTTCATTCAAATTAAACTTGTAAATTTGGTTTCATGACTATTTGATTGATTCCCTTGCCATATTTTGCATAAATCGTGTATTATTGGTTGCTTTCGTTAAATAAGTTCTTTGTATTTACCCCTTTTGTGCTGCTCTAAAAGTTTTTAATCAAATTTTGTTTCCTTAACTGGTTTTTACCCGTTAGAATTAGAATCCCTTAACCAAAGGGAGATTAATTTCAATGATATTTCCTTACCTATCTTATTGGTTTTCTTTGTACCATAAAAGGGACTTCCCTTCTGCATTTTGACACACTTCCAATTCAGCACTTTCACATCTTACACTTCGAGATCTAGACACCATAGAACTACAAACTTACACTTTAAATTTTTCATCTTCACACCACTTTCACGACTAGTCTTCCAATTCAATACTTGCAATACTGTTTTGAATTCAACACTCTGCTTTGCTTGAGATCTTTTGGAATTGCTTTGTTTGCAACTTGGCTTTCTCAAGACTACTGCTATTTTACTTGTTTTTCTTGAAACTGGTATGTCTATTATTTAATTTTATGTCTCACCCCTATGTGTTTACTTTACAGTTTCAGTTTTCTTGTTTACTTTACCGCTCATGTTCAGTAATTTATGCCAATTATATTCTTTCCTTGCATCTTTTCCATTGTGAATCCCTACACATATACCTTTCTCTGTGCTTGAGTTAAGGTTCTTGGCCTAGCAGTATCCAAATTACTGGCCGGGCCATAACTTGATCCACAATGGATCCTAACTCCTAAGTTTGGCTAACAGGCTGGTCAGGGGTGTGCCATCATCCCAATTGATAGGTATAACCACTAGCCTGCCATGGCTCTCCTTGATTCCCCTCTACGCACTTACACTTGTTTTTAGACTCTTACATTCCACCCCCTTCTTAGGAGCCTTGCTTTGGGACCTTGGGTTCCCTCTGAACTTGGACATCTGAGGGCTCTCATTTCCACACTGCACTATGATCTTAATTATGTAATGTGTTTGGGGTGTAAGAACTGCTCGGAGGCCCTTTGAGACTCTTGGAAACTTTGAAACATCCTAAATATGAAAAGAGCTTTTGGAAATCTGATCTTGGAAGTTGGTTTATCTGATATAGTTGAACTTTGAGCCTGAATTAGGTTATTTTGAGGTAGCTGAAACTTCTGATGTAATTTTACTTTTCTGATTCATTTGGGTATGTAATAATTAATAATAACTATTAGGGATGGCTAGTAGATATGGATTGGGATGAATGCATGCAAAGGGTAGAAAACTTGCCTATAGGTTATTTATAATATTTACATTTCTGCATATTAGAACTCATGCCTATAAGTTTTCTGCACTTCTGCATTTCTGCATCATAGAAATTATGCCTATAAGTTCTGCACTTCTGCATTATAGAAGTTATGCCTATAATTCTGCATATAGAAATCATGATCTTAAGGTTCTTTGTACTTCTGCATATACATGTCATTAGGCAAACAATCATAGGTTTAATAATAATCAACTTTGTTCTAGATACCATGCCTATAAGACTCTTGCATTTATGTAACTGTTTAAAATCTATGACGTTTAGAAATCATGTCTATAGGAGTAATCAATTGAACTAGCTTCGTCTATTTCATATATGAGTCTAAAATCGGTCATAAGGTCGTTAAAATCTGCAGATCTTTTGTTTACATAACCAGCAACCCTTTTTTCTTATTTCTTAAAATCAATACGCTCTATTAGATTTCATGCCTATAGGTCTCACTTAGGCAAACTATTAAGTAATTAGTTAACTGTGTCAGTTTTTGATAACTACATCCAGACAAGGCTACTTCGGACTCCTCATTTGAGAAATATGTGATGAATCAGCCTAACCTACACATTAAAGTTAATTTAGACCATAACTATTACTTGAAGTCATGCTATATGATTTTCTCCTTAAGTGAGGACGCCTATTTGAGCCTTAACTGCTATTTGCTTTCCCCCTAACTGCTACGTGTTCTTGCTTGTTGCCTTAGACTTTTATTCTTTTAAACTCTAAAAAGAACCTCAGCTCCCTACCCCTTTAGGATTAGTAGTCCTAATGCCTCGGGGACTGATAGGATTGGGACGGGTAATAGTATGTAGTAAGTAACAATACCATTCTGTGCTTTAGTTCATTAACGGGGTGGAAATGGTAGACATGGATATGATGACCGGTGCGCTAATACCTCATGTAGCCCCTCTCATGAGGAGTCATTACCGGGTATTGCATTGATGTGATCCATATTAATCTTAAACCTAGGAACCCCCTCCCTTTTACTTACTTTCGTCTATTTTTTAGCATTGTCTAAATCTTTCATAAAATTTCTGCCCTCTTTACCTTTCCTTAAATTTCAACTTATTTGCAATATTGCATGAACACTCTTTCTATTTGAGCCCTTAATTGCTTACTTGATTATGTGAAGTCACAATTATAATATGGCCGGGAACCACACTAGTAGATCCTGAGGGGTGCCTAACACCTTCCCCTCAAGATAATTTCTAGCCCTTACCCAAACTCTAGTTCTTAAAACTCAAACCCTTCTTAGTGTCCTACTACACTTAATCATTAGGTGGCGACTCTTCAAATTCAGAAACCCAATTCCCTAAAAGGAACGAGTAGTCCTCCAAAAATGTCATAAACGTGATTTTGCCTTAGGAAAAAGGGGGCGTGACAGTTCATTTTCTTGAATTTCTAAATTCTCATTAAATTTTACGAACAAGTCCCATTGAACCTCTTAGTTTTAAAGATGGTTTAAGTAGAGTAGAAATTAAACAAACTTCGTTAGTAGGGAAAACATACTTTTTAAATTTTAAAATTATTTCGTTAATGGCCGGTGCATAAGTTGGATTTGTTTTATACTTACCAAATACAATAGAAATTCTATAAATATACCATAATATTTGTGTAACGGTAGGATAATATATACCAGTAAATTATTTTGTAGCATAATAAAAAATTTCTAAAAATTTAGTAAGCTCGTTGATCTCATACCAATCATAATCAACAATTTGATCAACAAGGTAAGCAATATGCATATTAAATACCTTTTGGATAGGCGCCTGATAATCATAAGCAACGTTAAGCATTTCATAAGTAGAATTCCACCTAGTACAAACATCTTTTGGATCTCTTCTAAATGAAAGGTTAGTACTAGCACATTGTTGAGCAAATTTACAAATTCTACTTTGTTTATGAGCATGAAAAATATAGCCACAAGCATGTTGTATTTTACTACAAGCATTAAAAAATAAATTAAGACCATCTTTACAACCAAGTTAAAAATATGGCATGCACATATAACATGAAAATTTGTTAGATTAATTGGACAAAGTCTAGATTTTAAGATATTTTTTACGGTTGTCTTTGCAGAAGAATTATCTAAGGTGATACCTAAAACTTTACTAATGAGTCCATAAAAATCAAGTATTTGTAGAACAATAGTTACAATATATGCTCCAGTGTATTTTGAATCAACAAATTTATAAACAATAATACGTTTTTGCAAGTTTCAGTGATAATCTACCCAATGACATGTAGCAGTTAAATAATCACAACCATTAGGGTTATGACCTATATCAGATGTGATAGACACTTTACAATCTAAGTGAAAAAATAAATAACGAATATACTAAAGATATTCGGATTGAAATTTAAAAACATCATTTCTAACTTGATCTTAGGATAGCATTGAAAAGCAGTGTTATAAGTTTCTTGTATATAATGCACAAAAGCAGAGTGAGAAGGGAAAGTAAAAGGTAAGCCATAAACAACCACCATTTTTGTTAAGTTCTCACAATCTCTATCTTTGTTATATTGCATAAAACATTACCAGAAGTATGGTCAAGTTATTGTTGAATTTGATTAGAACCAGACCCACTAGGAGTGTCAGTACTGATGGTAGGATCTATAATTTTTTCGTCTTCTATGTTAGCTTGTATCCATAAAGATTAATAATCTCTTATTAAGTGTCTACTTAAACCCTCATCCCATCACTTGTTGTGTGTGCAAATTAGTGCTTACATTTTTCATATATAACTCGATGATTGACTTTATCATTTTTGAAACAATTTCATACAAGTGATGTCTTGGGACGATCGGCCTTAGGCTTACCCCTTATAGGGGGTACAAGGGGGTAAAGCTCCATACTGAGATTGACTCTGAGTTGGAGCTTGTGTTGGGGACTAGTGTGTGTTTCATCTAATTCTTCTTCCTCATTTTCTTCATCCCCATTTTCTTTGTCCTCAAAAAAAATATCATTGCCAAATTGTTTTTGTAAAGTTTCATGATCTAGTTGTTCATCAACATGAGTCATTTCATCAATATGTTTTCAAATTTTAGGTTTAGGATATGGGTTAGGATTAGGATTACTGCTACTTTCACCTTTATAATTTTTTTTACTACTTTTTTTTAAAAATGCCAAATACATTTTTAAGTTCCATAATTTAAATATGAAATTAAATTAAAAAATCTAGCACAAAAATTAAACAAACAAATGAAATACGAAAATATAACAGGTAAAGTAAACACAAAAATTAAGCACTAAAATGATATGCAAAAATTATATATTAAAATTAGGAGATAGAATAAGTGCACCATGATTAAATATTAAAACTTGAAGAAATTGCCCAAAATATTGCTCCAAATACTTGACGAATTAATTTGAAGCTTGAAAGTTATTCCAAAAAAATTTCCCAAATACTTGAAAGTTAGCACTTGGTACTTGATATTTATACTTGATAGTAACAAAATTAAGAGAATAATATAGATAAAATATTAGAATGTAAGAGTGGGAAAAAAAGGAAGATGAATGGGGGATGGGGGTATTTATAGTAGAAAATAGGGCCAAAGTATAATTTAATAAATTTAGGAGTTATATTAAAAGTTTGGGGGTAGGGGTGTTTCGGGGGGGAAGGGTAGGGGATGTTTGGACCGTTGGCAACGGCTATTTTTGCAATTTAAGTCGTTGCCCAACGACTAGTTTTTAAAAAAACAATTTGGCGGGACGTGGGACGAAATTGGACGAGACAAACGGGACAAAATGGACATCCCGTCCCATCCCGTTACTGTTTGACATTGTCCATACTTTTTAACTTGAAGTGGGACGGGACGGGACGAGATGCGGGATGGGACGGGCGAGCCCATCTCGTTGGACAACCATAGATTTAACTCTTCTGTTGCATACCGAAACCTGAAGCTAGATTCCCCGACATAGACTAGGATCAGAGCTTCGGCACCATAGATTAAAGACAAATGGTGTTGCCCCTGTACTGGATTTCGCAGTTGTTCGATATGCCCAAAGGACCTCGGCTAATATATCTCTCTATTTTCCTTTAGTTTTGTTCAATCATTTCTTCTGATTTTGGACGACGGTCTTGTTTGTTGATTTGGCTTGTCTGTTCCCACTAGGATGATACGGTGTTGACAAGATCCTTTTTATTTTGTGATCTTCAAAAAACTTTGTCACTTTTCTACCGACAAATTATTTTTCATTATCGCATACGATATCAGCAACATTGTGAATCGGAATATAATATGGTCCCAGATGAAGTCTATGACTGCTTTTTCTCTAACTTTCTAGAAATAATGTGCTTCAACCCGTTTAGAAAAATAATCAATCATAAACATAATGAATTTTGTTTTACTTGGGGCCGATACTGAGGGGTCGACGATATCCATCCCCTATTTCATGAATGGCTATGGGGATAGGACTAAGTGGAGTTGCTTTCCCAGCTGGTGGATCGTCGACGCATAACTTTGACATTTGTCTCATTTTTTAACAAATTCTTTAGTGTCTTTTTCCATATCGACCTAATGGTATCCTACTCTCATGACTTTTTGAACCAATGACTCGACACCAGAATGGTTTCTGCAAGTGCCATCACGAATTTTTTGTAAAACGTAGTCGGTGTCTCCTGGTCCCTAATATTTTTCTTGGTCCATCGAATGTTATCCTATGAGAATGTTGTACCTTAGCATTAATATATTTTGAGGAGATATACATTCCAGTTGTTTGGTAATTATTGACCGTCCATCGTGCCAAGTTTGTAGGATCCTTTTTCGATGATATCAAGGATCTGGTATGATCCTCCCAATTCGGGCCAAGTTTTTCATCGTTTGGGTCTCGAGTATTGAGGGTGATCTTTATCAGAGCTAAGTCCCCGGGTTAATGTATCGAAGATTGGGTCTTCGATTGTAATACCTTTCGATCCGCTAATTCTGTGCAGCCATTCGAACAAGGGCGGTTTTCCGTCTTTCATCTAACAATTCGAGGTGTGTATTCATAGCCTCATGATTCGACTCTTCCATTGCATACTGAAACTTGAAGCTAGGTTCCCCGACTTCGACTGAGATAAAAGCTTTGGCACCAAAGTCTAAAGAGTACGGTGTTGACCTCGTACTGGATTTTGACATTGTTCGATATGCCCAACGGACCTCGGGCAATATTTCTATACATTTTCCTTTGGCTTCGTTCAATCTTTTCTTCAGATTATTTATGATAGTCTTGTTCGTTGATTCGGCCTGTATGTTCCCATTGCGATGATACGACGTTGATAGGATCCTTTTTATTTTGTGATCTTCAAAAAACTTTGTCACTTGCTGCCGAAAATTTATTTTCCATTATAGCATACGATCATGGTAGGCATTCTGAATTAGCATATAACATGGTCCCAGATGAAGTATAAGACTTCTTTTTCTCTGACTTTCTTGAAGGCACATGCTTCAACCCAATTAGAAAATAATCAGCCATAAACAAAATGAATTTAGCTTTACTTGGGGCCGATGCTAGGGAATCAACGATATCCATCCCCCGTTTTATGAACGTTCATGTGGATAAGACTGAAAGGAGTTGCTCTCCAGTATGGTAGATCATTGGCGCATATATTTGACATTTGTCGCATTTTTGAACAAATGCTTTACTGTGTTTTTCCATATCGTCCTAATAGTATCCTACTCTTATGACTTTTTGAACCAATGACTCGGCACCGAAATGGTTTCCATAAGTGCCCTCGTGAATTTCTCATAGAATGTAGTCGATGTCTCCTGCTCCCCGATATTTTCCTAACGGTCCATTAAACGTTCTCCTATATAGCATTCCATGTTCGTCCAAAGTGAACCGTGCGACCTTATTGTGTATACATAGGGTCCTTGATTCTTTAGGATCTAATGGAAGCTTCCCGTTCTTTAGTATTCGATGTACTTATTCCTCCAATCCCGAGTTAGCCTTGTGGAGTTTATCTTCGCATGTCCTCATTCGATCACTGACCTGGAAAGTTGTACGACAGTCCCCGAGCTAAGTTCATCATATTCGATCGACGAACCTAAATTTGCAAGGGCATCAGCCTCGTTTTTTGTTCTCGAGATACGTGCTATAGTGTCCATTCCTTAAATAGATGTAGAGACACTTGTAATTTGTCTAAGTACCACTTTCGATCTTCCTAAACCTCGAAAGTTTTGTTGACTTGATCTACCACAAGTTGGGAGTCACTTTTGGCCCCGATGACCTCCACTCTCAAGCCCTTAGCTAGCTCAAGAATTGCAATTATAGCCTCATAATTGGCATCATCGTTAGTCAATTTTGAAGTTTTGATAGACTGCCTAATTGAATTTTTATGGGTGGTTTTAAAACGATGCCTAGCCCGAACCCCTTCAAATTTGAACCTCTATTTGTGAATAGGGTCCATACACCCGATGATGTACCCAATTTTAATAATATTTCCTTTTCGACCTTAGGTATGACGGCTGGCGTAAAGTCAGCCAGGAAGTCTGCCAAGATTTAAAAGTTGATACTTGTTTGGGGTTGAAACTCAATATTGTACCTGCTGATCTCGATGGCCCATTTGTCTAATCAGCCTGAGAGTATTGGCTTGTGCAAAATGTTGCGATGGGGACAGGTGGTTACAACAAAAATTGGGTGACATTGAAAATATGATTTTAGTTTCCTAGAGGTGCTTATTAAAGCAAGCGCCAATTTTTCTAAATGTGCGTACCGGATCTTGGCTTCACCTAAGGTCCGACTAACATAATAAATAGAAAATTGTGTACCTTGTTCCTCTCTAACTAAGATCCTACTCATCGCTATCTCTGAGAATGCTAAGTACCAGTAAGGTTGCTCGTCCGCCTTTGGGGTGTGAAGCAATGGCGGGCTTGACAGGTATCATTTGAGTTTCTCCAAATCCTGTTGGCATTATGGGGTCCATGCAAAATTGCTCTTTTTCTTAAGAAGTGAGAAGAACCGGTGGCTCCACTGAGGACCTCGAAATAAATCGACCCAGGGCAGATATGCGTCCAATTAACCTTTGTATAGCCTTGACATTGTCAACAACTGTGATGCCTTCAATTGTTTTGATTTTATTAGGTTTGATTTCAATCCACTGATTCGATGCCATAAAGCCGAGGAACTTACCCAATCGGACCCCGAATGCACATTTCTCCGGGTTAAGCTTCATGTTATACTTTCTCATTTTGTAGAAGATCTCCTACAAATGTTGCAAATAATCATGTGCTCGTAGGGATTAACTAGAATAGTGTCAATATAAACCTCCATTGATTTACCAATTTGCTCTTACAACATTCGATTTACTAGGCGTTGATAAGTGGCACCAGCATTTTTTAGTCCAAACATGATAACATTATAGCAATAGATGTCGTACTTGGTGATGAACGAAGTATTTTCCTGATCCTCCAGGTTCATCTGTATTTGATTGCACCGGGAGTAGGCATCGAGAAAACTAAGGATCTCGTGGCTGGCCGCGGCATCGATCAGATGATCGATGTTTGGCAAAGGAAAGGAATCTTAAGGGATGCCTTATTAGATTCTTATAGTCTACAAACATTCTAAGTTTGTTTCCCTTTTTAGGGACTAGAACTACGTTTGCTAACCATTCAAGATATTTTAACTCCCAAATGAATCCTATATTGAGAAGTTTTGTCACCCCGTCTTTAATGATGCATTTTTTTACCTCGGACTGAGGTCTTCTTTCTTGTTTCATCGCATGGAACTTTGGCTACAAGCTTAGTCAATGCGTAGAGATCTACGGTAGGATCTCTGTCATATCTAGGTAGGACCAAGAAAAATAAACCATGTTATTTAAAAGGAATTGAATGATTTTTTTCTAAGCTCGGGAGTTAACCTCGTTCCCAGGTATACCTTTCCATCGAGCAGATGCTCGATCAGTATGATTTGTTCCAGCTCTTCAACCATTGACTTTGTTGCATTGGATTCATTGGTGATTATGATGATTCGAGGTATCCTATAGTCATCATCCTTGAAGGCTTCCTGCTCCTCTTATCGGGCCGAGGCCAGTGAATGTGATTGTTATTTGACCTCATTTGACTCAGATACCTTTGTTGATGACAACACTGATACTGGTATTACCTCATCAATTGCAAATACTTCTTTGGCGGCGGGTTATTTACTGTACGCCGTTTTGTTCCTTGCAATGTTGGAAATTTCAAGACTTGATGGACCATCAAGGGTACTGCTCTCATATTATGAATCAAAGGTCTTTCGAGTAGCGCGATGTATCTCATGCCACCCTCGATCACGTGGAATTTGTTTCCTGTATGGTCTCGGCCACATTTACTAGCAAAATGATATCTCCTTTGGTGGTTTCACTTGCATGCTGAAGTCGTTAAGTACCTAAGTTGTGGGCACGATTTGATCTTGGAGGCCGAGTTACTCTACGACCCTTGATCGATTAATATTTGTTGAGCTTCCTGGATCAATCAACACACGTTTAACTTGAATTTTATTCGTGAGTACAGATATTACTAGTGCGTCATTGTGAGGATGTTCGATCCCTTATGCTTCCTCTTCGTTGAAAGACAAGGTTTCTTCTAGCAAGTAGTCCCGAGTTCGCTTCTCCCTTATAATTGTCACTTTGGTGCTTTTGAATACCGGTCCTTGAGAGATATCGACCCCATCAATGATCATGTGAATTACGTGTTGTGGCTCTTCCTGCTTATTCTGCCTGTTCGAGTCTCTACTTGAAATGGTTCTTGTCTTGATCACTCAAAAATTCTTGAAGGTGACCCTCGTTGAATAGACAAGCTACCTCCTCACTCAACTGTTGCAGTCTTCGATTTTATGAGTCTGTAAAGGTCTGGGCCCCTTAGTATCCTTAATCCGACCAATGGTTGATGCAATCTGACACATCGATGTTGGAGTTGTATTTTGACAGTCGAGGTGCCTCTTTGGCCTCGACATCCCTATCGAAACCACTTTTTCTCATAAGCCCCTCTTAAATCTATCCTCGATCATTCCTTCTATCATTTAGTATGGGGTTCGTCTAGGCCCATTATTTCTCCGATTTCCATTGTATGGCTTCTATCTATCTCTATTTTTTAGTGGTTCTCGATCGACGTCCGTTTTAACTCTGTCCATGGGCATGTTGGTATAACCAATTGGAGTTCCCAATTTATCATCTTCGACTCTAATCTTCGACTAATATTGATTGTGTACATCGCCCCAGGTGACACCTGGATATTCGATCAATGCCCCAGGTGACACCAGGATATTCGATATTTTGCTTCAACTGTTGTGAAAATACGGAGCTTTGAGTGCTGAGACCTTGTGTAAAATCTTGAACACCCCAGTCGTTGAAGACTGGAGGAAAATCCATTCTCTCTGTTGGAACCGATATACGAATTCCTTGAGCATCTCGTTATCCTTTCGTCTTACTTTTAAGAGGTCTGATTTCCTTTTTGCAATTTTAATGGCTCCGGCATGGGCTTTCACAAAAGAATCTACGAGTATAGCAAACGAATTAATAGATTTGGGTGGTAAGTTATGATACCATATCATGGCACCCTCCGATAAAGTTTATCCAAATTTCTTCAATACAATGGATTCAATCTCGTCATCGTCTAAGTCATTTCCCTTTATTTTGCATGTGTAAGAACTGACGTGATCATTAGTATTGGTGGTCTCATTGTATTTGGGTATGTCTGGCATATGGAATTTCTTAGGAATGAGCTTCGGAGCCTCACTTTCAGGGAAAGGCTTCTGAATGAACTTCTTCGAATCCAAACCTTTTAGGATTGGGGGTTTCCTTGATATTTGGTGAACTCGTGAGTTGTATGTTTCTACCTTTTTGTCATTAGTCTCGATTTTCTTTTCACCTGATTCGATCCACTTAGTCAGATTTTCAAGCATCTTCATAATGGCAGGGTCAGTCTCTGATTCATTGCATTCGATCTCTTCGGTACAAACTCGACTCTATGAACAACCTCTTGCGATATTTCGAGCTCGATTCTTCTTGGTGCTCGATTCTGATTTTTGAGTTTGCTATCGCAACTTGTTGAGTTTGCAACATCTCGAATGTCATTCGAAGGCTAATTCAGCCCTCTTCACTGCTCTATGTATTCTGATCGGCTGCTCGGGCATCTCTACGGACACTATTTCCACGGTCGAAGCCCGGATTTGCATTTAGGGCGACATGCGAACTGATATCAACAGGGTCTGTGATCGGTACTCCCTCGTGGCCAACTTGAGGCACTTCGATCCCTAGGGCGGCTACATTATCGCTTTTTCCATGGAAACCGAGGTCATCATCGGCCCGACTGGGTACTACTTGCGAGTTAGACATGTTGATCCTGAAATTAAAAACACTCACAAGAACAAGCGTAAAGTAGTGTGCGTGTTACGGGAATTAATACCATGCAATCACTATTATCCTTAGCTCTATGGTAAGCGTCAAACTGTTTACCCTTAAAATTGAATAACAATTAAAATTATAATATGATTTTAATGACACGTGATTTCACCTTATATCAATATATAAATGTAAATATTAGTAATGGAAATTGACAATAAGATGAAGCAAACTAGTGTTACAACGTAATTCAATCCTCGAGCTTGAATACACTAGGACTAGTTTATGCAACAACAGTTAAAATGTAACTAACTGATGAACAAGAGAGTGTAAATTAAAGAGAGAATATTGTATTCCTTTGATCTGCGTGAATGTAAGATGATTACAAAATTATTAGAACCCTCTTTATATGGTAGAGGAATCATATCTATAGTACAATTCTAATTACGGAAGTAATCCCATGATTAGCCTAAACAGTCGCCCTTAATTTGATCTGTTCTGGGATTTTTGCCGTGATCTTCGACCGGTTATGGATATCTCGTTTTTCCATTACTGCGTTTTGCTCGAAGTCTGTCATATTTTTTCTCGATCGCTGCTAGCCTCGATCTCGACAGGCACCTCGATTCTCGAACTCGATACCTTGTCTTCGTGCTCTTGTCTGATCTATTACGAGGCTGGTCCTCGATATAATTTTCTGATATCATGTGGACCCAGTTTTATCCGTATAAAGAAACTTATTTGTTTAAAAAAAATGTGCACAAATTGCTAGGGTATAGCTCGAACTTTCTCGCAATTCGATTCATTCGTCAAAGCAAAAGCACCAAATGTTTCTGCCACCAGTTAAGTAATGAAATGGACGATTCTGAGTTTGAGACCAAGTTGGAGATTCCTTGAGGAATGCAATAGAATTGGAGCATATCTTTATTTGAAGCTCATTATTTGGTTTCAGAATAAAGACATAAAGAATGAGAATATCAAACATCATTTCCTTCACTACCAACCTTCCCTTTGCTATCACATAATGAGCTGCTTTAAATGGAGAAATAAAAATTAATATGGTCGATCTTAACTTAACTAATACTTGAGACTTAATTATTATTGTTATTACCTTTCGTATGCTCATTTTGGTGCCGTAAAATATGTAAAAGAGAGCTAAGTAGCAGTTAGGACGGGACAAGACTTCCCCCCATCCTATTGCTATTCAAAAATACGTTGAGAAGATTCTCTGGATTTATTAAGCAATATATTATTGTTAATATATGGACTAGGATTACAGCTTACAATAGGCAAAACGACTGATTTTCCTATGGCATTACAAAACTATTTTTTGCCACAATACTTATATACTTTGTAACACTTTCATCTCAATCGCAATGTTTAAATTTATATTCAAGACTAATAGAATACCTAAAGAGTTGAGGTAGAGTACAATGGTTGCGCTGTATAAGTATAACTCCGTTGTATAAAAACAAAGGCGATATTCAGAGCTGTAACAACTATAGGGGTATCAAATTACTGATTCATATCATGGAAGTTTGGGAGAGAGTGGTAGAAATTAAAGTGCGAAGGACGGTCTCTATTTCAGACAACCAGTTCGGGTTCATGCTGGGGCGATCTACCACAGAAGCTATCCGTCTTATTAGGAGGATGGTGGAACAATATAGGGATAAGAAGAAGGATCTCCACATGGTGTTTATCGATCTAGAGAAAGCGTACGATAAGGCTCCTAGGCAGGTCTTATGGAGCTGCTTAGAGGTTAAAGGGGTCTTGATTGCCTACACTGGGTGATTAAATATATGTATGATGGAGCTAAGACTCGGGTTAGGATAGTAGGAGGCGACTCCGATCATTTTCCGATCGTTACGGGGTTGCACCAAGGGTCTGCGTTCAGCCCTTTACTATTTGCCCTGGTGACGGATGCCATAGCGCATCATATTCAAGGGGATGTGTCATGGTGTATGCTATTTGCTGATTAAATAGTCCTAATTGACGAGACACGACGCGGCGTCAACGAGAGGCTAGAGGTTTGGAGACATGTCCTTGAGTCTAAAGGTTTCAGGTTGAGCAGGACGAAGACGGTTACCTCGAGTGTAAATTTGGGGCTGAGTCGACGGAAGCGGGAGTGGAAGTGAGGCTTAACTCTCAAGTCATCCCTAAGATGGGTAGTTTCAAGTTCTTTGGGTCAGTTATTCAGGGGATCGGGGAGATCGACGAGAATGTCACACACCGCATAGGAGTGGGTGGGTGAAGTGGAGGTTAGCAATGGGAGTCCTGTGTGACAAGAAAGTGCCGCCGTTACTAAAAGGTAAGTTTTATAAAGCAGTGGTTAGGCCTGTCATGTTGTATGGGACTGAATATTGGCTGGTTAAGAACTCACACATCCAAAAGATGAAAGTAGCAGAGATGAGGATGTTAAGGTCGATGTGCGGGCATACATGTATGGATAAGATTAGGAATGAAGATATTCGAGAGAAGATGACGGTGGCTCCCATGGAGGACAAGATGCGGGAAGCTAGACTCATATGGTTCGAGTACATTAAGAGGAGGAGCACTTATGCACCGGTGAGAAGGTGTGAGCGACTGGCTATGGTGGGCACGAGGAGAGGTAGAGGGAAACCTAAGAAGTATTGAGGAGAGGTGATCAGGCAGGACATGGCGCGACTTAGGATTACTGAGGACATGGCCCTGGACAGGGAATTGTGGAGGTCGAGCATTAATGTTGTAGGTTAGGGAAAGTTGTGGATATTTATACAGCGCACTAGAGTGAGACTAGCCGGTTAGGAATTAGTCATAGGATGCTACTGATCAGCTACTGATGCAGGGCTTTATCTGCTGGATATTAGTATACCTTCCATCTTTTTCGTATTTCATATATTTCTTATGTTGCTGTTATTTTGTTATTTTGTGTTATGTATTTTATGTTATTTTATTATGAGTCTATTGATAGTATTAATATATCATCTCTTATTGTTTTCTTGAACCGAGGGTCTCCTGGAAACAGCATCTTTGCCTCTTTGGGTAGGGGTAAAGTTTGCGTATATATTACCCTCCCCAAATCTTACTTATAGGATTATACTGAACTGTTGTTGTTATTGCAAATGACTCCGTTGTGGGAAATCGTTATATATGAAACTTGCAAATAAATATCTAACTTCCAAAGTCGTTGTTTAAGCTTCGACTTCAAATATTTCTTTTCCTACTACAAATCGAATATTGTCCAAACGCTTAGTGAATTCAATTAATACATGGACCAACAACAAGTTCCTAAAACATACATAGGCATATGGTGTTGTTGTAGTAATATTAAAGAAAATGGTTGTTCGATGCATAAGGTATTTCGCATTTATATTGGATTCGAAACTGTAGCCATATGCTGAAAATTTTCCTAGGATTCCAAATAATTTCAGAGAAAATCACAGAAAAGGATCACTTTCTTGTTTAATTCAATTGCTTTAAAATTTCCTTTGTGCTTCTCCTTATTCGTTTCCTTATCTTTCTTATTCTCATTCCCCTCATACTAACGACAATGTATCCGACAGACCCTTCCATATGAGGTGGTTAAAGAAAAATGTTTCGTAGGACTTCAAATGAAAATATCACGAAACTCTCCTTCTTGTTTTACTCACATTGTTTTAAGTTGGTTCTTCTCCTTGTTTGTTTTCTTATGCTTCTTAATTTCATCATCTTAGTTAAAGTTGCGGGACAGACACTTTCCTCCTCACTTTCTCCATATGGTTGGCGCCACTTTATTCATTAAAAAAAAAAACATTGTTCACTTTATAGTTAGCATTCTCTTTCTTGACCTTTCTCTTTTTCACTTTACTTTTCTTTTTTCTTTGTGAATCATTCCTCGAGGCTTGACCAAGGGCAAATGTTATATGCCGGCTAGAAATTTAACTAAATTCATAACTTTTGATAAAGAAGTATGAATTTATATAAAAATTTTCGCTTATTAAATAAAATCCATAACTTTATCGGTATAATTTCAGCATTTACCTTAGCCTTGACACACATGAAGTGTAGAACTTAGTCAACATATTAAGGAAAGGCTTCACCCTACCTTGTGAAAGGAACAACGAAGCATGCACCCAAAATCAAAGTAAAAACAAAGAAGTGTCTTCTACTCTTGAGAATGTACAAATTCCCTTGTTTTTTTAAAGAAATCCTAAAGGTGGTGGACTTACAAAAGACGACTTCAGTAGGCCAATGCTTTACAGCTAAGATATACACAAAAGTACAAAAAGCGACACACCCTCCCTATAAAGGCCCAATAAGTCAGAAAGGCTTCTCACTGATCTTCTCGGCCCACCATCAAACACCTATTACGGCTTACCGATCGAAGTTTCCTATCAATTATCCAAGTCCAATCGTCCTAAAACACAGGCACTTTAGTAAATTCAAAAAGGATTTAAGTTATATTTACTCCCATCCGATGTTATTTGATTCAATACAAAATTTAAGAAACAAAAAAAATTAGGTTTGTAATATAAAATAAATCATAAATATTTATATGCCTAAATAATCTCATCAAGGGTAAACTGAGTCAAATATAATATTTTATTTGTCTCAATTTATGTGATAGTGTTTGATTGGTCGGAGTTTAAGAAAGAAAATCTTTAAAACATATGATCTAATTTGTATGACTATAAATTATCACATTAACAGTTTGTTTGGATGGTTGTTACCTATAGTATTGTATCCTATTTTTACTTTAAATATGATAGTTGTTTTGATTATTACTTAAATTTTATTATATCGTATCGCTAAATTCGTCATTACATAACGACGAAATGTGCCACTTTATGTAACGACCGATTTGGTATGGTCGCGCCTATATTGGTCAAAATCTGACTGTCGTGACCAAGTTGACCAACGTCTCGCCTGATAATCAGACAGCGAAAAATAATATAGCCACTCCATATCTCCTCCCTGACATCGGACGAGTTAGCAAGGTCGGCGCTTAAAGGTACGACTAAAGCATATTGCAGGCAAGAGGACATGGGGCCCAGTAAATGGTGAGGGTGCCACAACTATATATAACAAAGAAAATCTTTCAACGGGGGAGGGGGTGCGCCTTCTTCCGCTCCAAACAACTAAATAGCACTCTTCTAATATTCTTAAGAGAGATCTACGAATCTCCAGTAAAGCATGTAAAATGGTCTCCTCATTGATCGATAGGGAACATTCTATTAAATTTCAATAAAATAATTTATAATTCCCTTCATCGTGTAAGTGATCCATGTTGCTAGATCTTTGATTTGGAATTTATTATGTCTGATTAAGTTTCTCCCTTCATCTTTGATTAATTTGTTCAAAAGGGTTTCAATACTTTTGAGTCAAACAATTTAACGTCGTTTGTGAGATTTCTTAATAAAATTTCCTAGTCTCTCCCAGATCAAAGACAAGAAATACGATCATTCACCAAAAAAGGGCGAAGGAAATATCCAAAACGCGCGAGACAGAAGAGAAGCGCAGCAGGGGGAGGAGAGCCGAACAAAATTATCAAGCCCGGAAACTATTGCCCCATAATCCATCGATACGCCAAACAAGATAAATGGTGTTAACCATTAGCTCTCCCCAATCGGACCACCAGAGGGAGGCAAGGAAAGTATCGTTCTAACCCGCCTCCTAATCTCTGCTCAAGTAGGAATATGACGGCCCTGCAAGCTAACGAATATAAAAAAACACAAAATCTCAATTAAAGGACGAAAAACTACCACAAAACGACTGAAACACCGCCAACCAGCAATACCTCCAAGCCGAATGATAGGAGCCAGACAAGGAAATCACGATTTGTACGCAGAGAAAACCTAAGCAAAACAGCAATACTTCGACGTGGCACCCTCCGTTAAGAGCAATGTCAAACGGACTGGGACTCCCCCAGAAGATATCTGGCTCTCCAAAAACTGGGACTGACAATGGGTTAATATTTTGATAAGTTTGAAATAACATCCATAAAGTCCAAGGTCCTTCGCCAAAAAGGAGAAGAGTTCGACCTTAATCGGACGACGACAGGTTAATATTTCGATAAGTTAGAAATAACACCAATTAAGGCCATGGGCCTTCGCCAAAAAGAGAAAATTTCGACCTCGATAGAACAACGACGGGTTAATATTGTGTTAAGTTTGAAATAACACCCATTAAGGCCAAGCACCTTCGCCAAAAAGAGAAGAGTTCGACCTCGATCGAACGACGACGGGTTAATATTTCGATAAGATCGAAATAATACCCATTAAGGCCAAGGACCTTCACCAAAAAAGAGAAGAGTTCGACGACAGGTTAGTATTTAATATGTTTGAAAAAATATCCATTAAGGCCAACAGCCTTCGCCAAAAAGAGAAGAGTTCGACATCGATCGAACGATGACGGGTTAATATATTGATAAGTTTAAATAACACCTGTTAAGGCCAAGGAACTTTTCCAAAAAAAAAAAGAAGAGTTTAACCTCGATGGAATGACGACGGGTTAATATTTTGATAAATTCAAAATAACACCCATTAAGGCCAAGGGCCTTTGCCAAAAAGAGAGGAGTTCGACCTCGATCGAATGACGACGGGTTAATATTTTGATAAGTTCAAAATAACACCCGATAAGGCCAAAGGCCTTCATGAAAAAGAGAAGAGTTCGACCCCGATCGAACGACGACGGGTTAATATTTTGATAAGTTCGAAATAACACCCATTAAGGCCAAGGGCCTTCGCCAAAAAGAGAAGAGTTCGACCTCGATCGAATGACGACAAGTTAATGTTTTTATAAGTTCGAAATAACACTCATTAAGGCCAAGGACCTTTGCCAAAAAGAGAAGAGTTCGACCTCGATCGAACGATGATGGGTTAATATTTTGATAAGTTCGAAATAATACCCATAAAGGCCAAGGGACTTCACCAAAAATAGAAGAGTTCGTCAACGATCGAATGATGACGGTTTAGTATTTCGATAAGTTTGAAATAACACCCATTAAGGACAAGTCCTTTGCCAAAAAAGAGAAGAGTTCGACCTCGATCGAACAACGATGGGTTAATATTTCGATAAGTTCAAATAACACCCATTAAGGCCAATGCCATTCATCAAAAAAAGAGAAGAGCTCAACCTTAATCGAATGACGACGGGTTTTTTGATAAGTTCAAAATAACACCCATCAAGGCCAAGGGCTTTCCCAAAAAAGAGAAGAGTTTGACCTCCATCAAAGGATGACGGGTTAATATTTTGATAAGTTCTAAATAACACCCATTAAGGCCAAGGGCCTTTTCCAAATAAGAGAATAGCTCGACCTCGATCGAGTAATGCCGGGTTAATATTTTGATAAGTTCAAAATAACACCCATCAAGGCCTAGGGCCTTCGTAAAAAAGGAAAGAGTTTGACCTCGATCGAATGACGACGGGTTAATATTTAGATTAGTTTGAAATAACACCCATTAAGGCCAAGGGCCTTCGTCAAAAAGAGAAGAGTTCGACCTCGATCGAACAGTGATGAGGCATTATTTCGATTAGGTCGAAATGCTTTTGAGTCTAAAATCCATCAGAAGGCAAAAAAGACCTGGACTTGCCATATAGGCATCTATCTCGCACCAAAAGCCATAAACAGATGGAATAAGGATAAAGTACAAGGAAAATAATGAAGAAAAGACTATCCTTTATACAAAGTCATTGTGCGGACTATCGCTGCTTAAATATGGACTAAGCCAATGATAAAATTGAGGGGGGGGGGAGGAATAATGAAAAGAAAAGGGGGAAGAAACAAAGACAAGTGACAAACAACTGAAAGTAGAACAAGCAAGAACAACATTCTTCATTCGGCGTCATTACTGCTGTCACCATCATCGTCTCAAATAAGCCCTCCATTACCATCATCCGCATCCCTATTAACTTCAGGCATCACCCCCATCATAACCACAGCTGATACGAGCCTCCCCCGCTTTTGCTCATGCTTCTCCATAGGTAGCCTCAGCCACAGTACCTATCTCACATGAACTCTTATATATATATATATATATATATATATATATATATATATCTATATCTTTATATATATATATATATATATATATAAAACTGGGCTTCGGCATAGACCCAAAGTCCATGCATACAGCGAGGGACAACAGTGGCGGAAGACTCAACCTGAGACAACAGTCGCTCATTTTCTGCCTCCAGTGCTGCAATCCGATCTCCCAAAACCTATGCCTACTGATCAATCTCGCTTATGCGCTCCTCAAGCCTTGCCTCCATAAGAGTATTTGTCACTCTCTCCGACTCCTCTTCCGATTGAAGGACGTGAATGGTGTTCTCTAGGGCTGCCGCCCTTGCCGAAGCCTCCGACCAAGCAGTCTCAATGCTCTATAACCCGACAACTTTGTTCTCCAATGTGGTCAATTTTCTCATCAATTCCACACTCATCGCCTCGACCTTGATCAAGTTTTGATCTATCTCATTCTACTTCAACCGCAATCTCTCTGATAGATGCTCACATTCTGCGGTGACTCCCTTGCCCAACTAGAGATCCTCATCCTTAATTTGAAGTTTCTCTTTTAGCGCACTCTTGGTGCGGATAGCTTGCATCAACTCCTTATCCCTTTTCTCCAACTCCTTACCAAGAGCCCGATTATTAGGGTTTGTCCTTAATCACTCATGCATCTCACGACACCTACTGCGGTAGCGACGATACTTCTCTAACATCTTCAGAAAAAACCTGGCTCTGATGTTGGCCCTGCGAATTCTTTCCACTTCTACCATGTACCTCTGAAAACGCAAGGATAGGTTCAGGTTAGTATTCCCAGGAATGGAAAAGAAAAACAAAAACAAAATAAGACGTACCCTTAAGCCCATAGTGGCAACCTCATTAATCGAATAGGCGTTAGGGACAAACCGAAGGGCCTCATTTTCGGCTTCGGAACATACTAGGCTTAAATGAGGCACCAGATCCTCCCTTTCCCCTAGGATATTCACACCAGAAGGGATCTGAAAAACACGGGCCTAGCCCCCCGCATGAACCACCGAGCAAGTAATGCAGTCTTTAAACATCCTGACATCATTAGGGTCCAAGTCCGACTCAGATTCGTAGTCGTCGACCACCACACCTTTTCCTCTTTCTGCAGCTAAAGAGGAAGTACGACCTGCTGCAGAAGATGAGGGAACATCCAAAATTATAACGGCGATCTTAAAAGTCTGATTCTCCACCACGGTAGGTCGTTGATCACCAACAATAGCCGGAATGTATGATTGAGCCGAGAAAACATCAGGAATTTCTGATTGTTGGTCACAGACACTGACAACTCCGATGGTCGGTTCCCCTCTGTCGGGGGAGCTACGAAAACACCCTCTCTAGAGCATGTCGTGGGAGACTCATTTAGATAAATAAATGTTGGGGCCGCAGCCTCAAACTCTACTCTTCCTCTCTTTGACGACCCTTCCTCTTCTCTAGTAGACGGTAATTCCCCCGTCGGACGAATAGCACCGGTCGGAACCTCGTCATGAGAAGTGTCCCTCGCAGGAGTAACCACGTCCACAGACTCAACCGAAGTCGCCCCTCGATGAAGGTCAGGAGACAGGTACCATAATGGGGCAAACAGATATGGCCGACTGACAAAAAGATAACGTATCGGCCCTATCCCTCCTCACACTCCCTGAAATAGACAAACAACACATAAGGAACTAAGCAAAAAGAGATAGAACAACAGACAAAAATGCTATCTCACATGTAAGAGGCCTAAGCCCGAACCTCTCATGAACAGTCGACCTTGTGCGAATCCCCATTGTATAGGGAAGAATGGCACGCACCCATTCATGAATACCTTTGATAGGCGGAGGGGGAAATCTGTCAGCTACAAAGACATGATAAAATTGAGTACCATAACAGAAAATGGTTGGGCATTCCGCCAATTAGAAAATTGGAGACTTACGCGTAAAGTTCCACTTCTCAAGGAAGCCCGTTGGGTCTGCCACATTGTGCTTAGTCTGCACATAAAAGTAATTCTCGTAGAAACAACGGTTGGCCCTTTCATCCATCTTCACCACCTGACTCCTTGACCCCTGAGAACGCATGTGAATCATCAAACCTCGAATAAGTTGAGGAGCAAAGATGTTGAGCATGTTGTCCAAAGTGACCTCATGGCCGGCGAGTTTCGCGTTTTTAAGCAGCATAAGCAATAACTCGTACAAGTACGGTGAAAGTTAGGCGGGGCGTACCTCGTAAAAATAGTAAAAATCCAATGCCAGCAAAGGAAGAGGAAGTGTATACCCTATAATAAAGGGGTAGGTGTAGAACACACAGTATCCGGGGTGGTCGAAGTGAACTATGTTGTTCCCCACAACAGGTCGCATATCAACATAAATGGTGATTCCTTGCCTCTCTTTCAACTCTATAATGTCCCTATCTCTTATAATAGAGGGAACATGTTCCGTTTTCGTCCCGGCACGAATATTGAAGTCGATCGACTCTCTCCCAAGGCGAGGCAAGATCTCATTTATTGATGGAACCTCCTCATATTTCACCACTTCTACTCCTCTAGTGGCCCGAGCAGCGCCTTCTGATACCAGATTAGCGGCAGGGAGATTGTCACGAGAAGAATCACCAGCCATTTTTATCAAAAAACATGCCAAAGAAGTAACAAGAAAAAGGAATGATGGTTTTTAGTAAAGAAGGGGGGAAGCAGAGAGTTGAGATGCTAAAAAGAAAGTATCTCTGCTAGATTCTCTCATGTAAGAGGTAAAGAAGTGTGTTAATCGAATGATAAGCTTCCCTTATTTATAGGAGACACAAATCCCCCGAGCACGAAACTTAAGAGTCGCCGCTCGAATCTGATAGGGGCGGGAAATGTTTCAGCCCCTCACGAACATGTGTAACGAAGGCGGTGATCACGGAACAATGATAATGTTTCGGTTTCGAAACCGTCTCAACGATCCATGGGAATCGACAAAACGCCATCACTCCACTAAGAATCTAAGAAATGTAACTAAAGAACGAAGAAACATAAGTCAGATTTCTCTCGAATTCATAACGATCATGATCCTTCTACCGAGCACGACAAAGTACGACCCCAACAGACGAAGGGACTAACTGTATCGGTCAAAATCTGATTGTTGTGACCAAGTTGACCAACGTGTCGCCTGAATAATCAGACAACAAAAAATAATATAGCCAACTCCATATCTCCTCCCCGACATCTGACAAATTAGCAAGGGCGGCGCTTAAAGGTATGACAAAAGCATATTGCAGGCAAGAGGATATGGGACCTAGCAAAGGGTGAGGGTGCCACAACTATATATAACAAGGGAAAGCATTTATGTGTGGGGGGGCTGCTTCCTCTCCACACAACTAAATAGCTCTTTTCTAATATTTTTAAGAGAGATCTACGAATCTCTGGGAAAGAATATAAAATGGTTTCCTCATCGATCAATGGCGAACATTATAATAAATTTCAATAAAATCATTTACGATTCCCTTCATCGTGTGTGTGATCCATGCTGCTAGCTCTTTGATTTGAAATTTACTATGTCTGACTAAGATTTTTCCCTTCATCTTTGATTGATTTGTTCAAAAGGGTTTCAATAACTTTTAAGTCAAAAAACGTTATTACGTTGTCTTTTTCTCTCAATCTCACCTTTATTATTATTAAATAATTTTATTTTATCATTTAATCTACTTTTTTATATATTCTGTATCGTAATTTTTTTTATAATGTTGCAAGTTATCTATACGATATTAAAAGCACGAAAGCGTTTAGCGAAATATCGTTCGTCTTTTTTACCCCTTTAAAATACAAGGTTTGCTAGACAAAATAATCATTTAATTATTTTTCTGATATATAGAAATAATCATTTAATTATATTCCTTGTATTTGAAAATAGTCATTTATGTTATGAAATAATATAAAGACAAGAACAATAATGCAAGAATAAGAACAATATAGAGAGAGAATAGGGAGAGAGAGAAGTATTCTTATTAATACTTGGGGTGATTTACAATGGTAGAGAGCACCTCTATTTATGGGAAGAGGAATGACTTAGCTTCAAGCTAAAACTCTTAGACATTCACTCTAAATAGACTTCTATTTTATAACACTCCCCCTTGAATGTCTATTCAATAATGTGCCTCATAAAACCTTAAAACCAAAACCCATTGGGAAAAATTAAAGAAAGGAAAAAGAGTACACATGTTTGAATATGCGCTTATTGGTTGCCTCGTTAAAAACCTTGCAAGGAAAACCTTGTAAGGGAAAAAGAGTGCAACGCGCCTTAACTCCCCCTGATAAGAACATCATTTTATGTCCTTAAGTCTTCGCATCCCGATCTTGTGAACTAGCTTCTTGAAGGTTGACTTTGGTAGAGATTTTGTGAACAAATCAGCCATATTGTCGCTTGAACGAATCTGTTGAACATTGATATCACCATTCTTTTGAAGATCATGTGTGAAGAATAACTTTGGTGAAATATGCTTCGTTCTATCTCCTTTTATGAATCCTCCCTTCAATTGAGCTATACATGCTGCATTGTCTTCATACAAAGTTGTGGGTAGTTTATCACACTTCAAACCACATTTGTCTTGGATATGATGTATTATCGACCTTAACCACACACGCTCTCGACTTGTTTCATGAATAGCAATTATCTCGGCATGATTAGATGAAGTAGCCACAATTGATTGCTTAGTCGATCGCCAAGATATGGCGGTTTCTCCACAGGTAAACACATAACCCGTTTGAGATCGAGCCTTGTGTGGGTCGGACAAATATCCAGCATCAGCATAACCAACAAGATCCGGGCTGCAATTCTTGCCATAAAATAAGCCCATATCGGTAGTTCCCTTTAGGTACCGCAATATGTGTTTGATCCCATTCCAGTGTCTCCTCGTAGGAGCCGAGCTAAATCTTGCTAAGACATTAACTGAAAAGGATATGTCAGGTCTTGTAGTATTTGCAAGATACATTAGTGCGCCAATTGCGCTAAGATAAGGTACTTCAGGACCAAGTAGCTCTTCATTCCTTTCTTGTGGTCGGAATGGATCTTTGTTCACATCAAGTGATCGAACAACCATCGGTGTACTTAAAGGATGTGCTTCATCCATGTAAAACCGTTTCAGTACCTTTTCTGTATAGGTAGATTGATGAACAAAAATTCCGTTTGCCAAATATTCAATTTGCAAACCAAGACATAGTTTAGTCTTTCCGAGATCTTTCATCTCGAATTCATCCTTTAGATAATCAATTGCCTTTTGGAGTTCTATAGGGGTTCTAATAAGGTTTATGTCATCGACATATACGCAAGTACAACAAATTCCGATGCTGTTTTCTTTATAAAAACACACGGGCAAATGGCGTCATTTATATAGCCTTCTTTTAACAAGTACTCACTAAGACGATTATACCACATTCGTCCAGATTGCTTTAGACCATACAAGGATCTTTGCAATTTAATTGAGACCATTTCCCGAGATTTTGAGTTGTGCGCGTTTGGCACCTTGAGTCCATCGGGAATTTTCATGTATATCTCATTATCAAGTGAGCCATAAAGATAGGCAGTAAATACATCCATTAAGTGCATGTCAAGCTTTTCATGGACAGCAAAACTTATGAGATAACGAAAGGTTATCGCATCCATTACAGGCGAATATGTCTCTTCATAATCGACACCAGGCCTTTGAGAAAAACCTTGTGCAACAAGGCGTGCTTTATATCTTTGTACCTCGTTTTTCTCATTTCTCTTGCGTACAAAGACCCATTTATAGCCGACAGGCTTAACACCATTAGGTGTTTCAACTATAGGGCCAAAAACTTCACGTTTTGCCAGCGAATTCAATTCTGATTGAATTGCTTCTTGCCACTTTGGCCAATCCTGTCTTTTTCGACATTCTTCAACAGATTGAGGTTCGAGATCCTCACATTCTTGCATAATGCTAGATGCTACATTATAAGCAAAGGCATTATCCACCACAATATCCACTCGATTAATATTTGCCTCAATATTAATTGGATTTAGGGATAGTTCCGTATTTTCCAGAGTCTCGGGCTCAATGGATTCTTCATGAATCTCAGAATTTGTTAAATCATGAGATTCTTTCGTGGTGTCATTTTGATCGTTCTTTTTCCTCTTTCTAGGATTTCGATCTTTGGAACCTAATGGTCTGCCACGCTTCAGGCGTGCATTCGACTCATTGGTTATGACACTAGATGATTGTCCAACAGGGACATCAATACGGATTGGAACATTTTCCGCGGGAATGTGGGATTTCGTTATCCTTTTCAAGTCCGTAAATGCGTCAGGCATTTGATTTGCTATTCTTTGCAAATGGATAATCTTTTGTACCTCACTTTCACAAATAGAGGTATGTGGATCAAGATGAGATAATGATGCATTTTTCCACAAAATTTCCCGTTTGGTTTCACCAACTTCTCCCCCTAATTTTGGGAAAAGTGACTCATCAAATCGACAGTCTGCAAATCGTGCAGTAAACAAGTCGCCTGTCAATGTTTCGAGGTAGCGAATGATGGAGGGCGATTCAAACCCAACATATATTCCTAACCTTCTTTGCGGACTCATTTTGGTGGGGGATGGCGGTGCTACAGGCACATATACTGCGCATCCAAAGATTCTTAAATGGGATATATTGGGTCCATGACCCAAAACCAATTGCAACGGGGAATATTTGTGTCAATTCGTCAGTCAGAGACGAACTAGCATTGCTGTATGCAAAATGGCGTGTCCCCAAACCGAAGTGGGCAGCCTCGTTCTCATAAGTAATGGCCTTGCAATCAACTGCAGGCGTTTGATTAACGATTCTGCAAGACCGTTTTGAGTGTGAACATGAGCTACAGAATGTTCAACTTTTATCCCGATTGATAAGCAATAATCATTAAATGCTTGGGATGTAAACTCAGCAGCATTATCCAGTCTAATGGACTTGATTGGATTATCTGGAAATTGTGCTCGTAGTCGAATTATTTGTGCCATTAATTTCGCAAACGCAAGGTTGCGTGATGACAATAGGCACACATGAGACCATCTACAGGATGCGTCTATCAAGACCATGAAATACCTAAACGTCCCACTAGGTGGGTGAATAGGTCCACAAATGTCCCCTTGTATACGTTCCAGAAACGTGGGTGACTCAGTCCCAACCTTTGTTGGTGATGGCCTGATAATCAACTTGCCTTGATAAGACGAAGTGCAAGGATATTCATTATTCGAAAGAATTTTGAAATTCTTTAACGGATGCCCATATGAGCTTTCTATAATCCGTCTCATCATGACCGATCCTGGGTGTCCCAATCGATCATGCCAAAGTACAAAGGTATTGGAATCAGTAACCCTTTGGTTTACTGTTGAATGTGCCTCAATTGCACTAATTCTTGTCCAATACAAGCCACAAGATAAAGACGGGAATTTCTCAATAACCCTCTTTTGGCCGGAGACATTCTTTGTGATGACGAGATATTCAAGATTATCTTCATCCATTATCTCAATATGATAGCCATTCCGGCGTACATCTTTAAAACTCAACAAGTTTCTCTTAGACTTGGAGGAGAACATTGCATTCTCTATGATTGACGTCGTGCCCTTGGGCAGAGTTACAATTGCTCTTCCGGAGCCTTCAATCAATTTACTACTTCCAGAGATTGTAGTAACGTTTGCCTTACACATATTTAGTTGAGAGAAATACTTCCTTTCTTTGAGTATTGTATGTGTAGTACATCAATCAATTAGGCAAATATTTTTACAGTTGGATGTTGATCCAAGTTCGCTTTGTGAGATATCCATATTTGCTATCCCATAGTTTGACATACAAAAGAGATACAAGAACATAAGAATAAACAAGTTCAATTCCTTTGTGTCACATAATATTTTCAAAATCTGCTGCTAACAGTTGACTAACAAAATCAGATATGTTATCCATTACTTTGCAGTTTGAAAATTTCAGCGTTTTTCATAAGACAATCGATTATTAAACACACACAATCGATTGTTTGAACATAGACAATCGATTGTTAAACACACACAATCGATTATTTGTTATTTTTGAAAAACTTCAGATCACACTGTCTTAAGACAATCGATTGTTATGCATTGACAATCGATTGTTGGCTATTTTTGAAAAATTCCAGACCTCACTGTTTCAAGACAATCGATTGTTATGCATGGACAATCGATTGTTGGCTATTTTTGAAAATTTCCAGAACACACTGTTTCAAGACAATCCATTGTTAGCCAAAGACAATCGATTGTGGATGATTTTTGAAAAATTCCAGATTACACTGTCTTAATGACAATCGATTGTTAGACAAAGACAATCGATTGTGGATGATTTTTGAAAAATTCCAGATTACACTGTCTTAAGACAATCGATTGTTGATCAATTATTTTTCAACTTTAATGCGAAAATAGTTGATAATCGACTAGTTTTTCAGGCTAGTCGATTACCCCTACTGGAAAATAAAAATTTTATTGATATTTGAGCATATTGAAGATATTCAAAAGAACTACTGCTAACATTGCATCATGAACTAACTAATACGAGCTAATACTAATGACTATTAGTTTATTCACTAACTAATACAAATAAGTAGAACAAAATCAAATAACTCCATCTTCTTTCATCACGGACCCATCGCCGATTAGGTGGTCTATTTTCCCCTCGGGTTGCTCAAAGAAGTCTGCCACATCCCGGTGGGTGATGTCCTCATTGTCGTCATAGACAAAATTTGTTTCAGGGCCTTTTCTCTTTCGAGATGCTTGATATAGGTCAACCAAGTGTCTTGGTATACGGCAAGTCTTTGACCAATGCCCTTTCCCACCGCAACGATAACATATCGTTTCTGAACCATTTTCCTTAGGATCTTCATGACCCCGTTTCTGCTTTCGGTGGTTATCTCTCTTCGGGGGGTGATGGACTTCTTTGGAATTTCTTCCTTGTCTACGTCCCTGGCTATGACCCCGTTTACGACCATGACCATGGTCCTTTTCATGTTTGGCATAATGAGAGTGCACCTTATCTGCTTCAGGCAGTGGTGTAGACCCAGTGGGTCGATTTTCATGATTTCTCATGAGCAGGTCATTATTTCGCTCAGCCACTAGTAGAAGAGAAATCAGTTCAGAGTACTTTGTAAAGCCTTTCTCTCTGTACTGTTGTTGCAGTACTATATTGGAGGCATGAAACGTTGTAAACGTTTTCTCAAGCATATCATAATCGGAGATATTATCCCCGCATAGCTTTAATTTAGAAGTAATTCTGAACATAGCAGAATTATATTCAGAAACGGACTTAAAGTCCTGGAGCCTCAGATGAGCCCAATCATATCGTGCTTGTGGCAGAGTGACCAACTTCAGGTTGTCATATCTCTCCTTTAAGCCGTTCCACAAGAGGAGTGGATCCTTGACGGTGAGATATTCAATCTTCAAACCTTCATCAAGGTGATGGCGCAAGAAAATCAAGGCCTTCGCACATTCTTGGGTGGATGCTTTTTCTCTATCTTTGATGGTGTCTCCGAGACCCATAGCATCTAAGTGGATTTCAGCATCCAACACCCATGTCATATAGTTCTTTCCCGAAATTTCAAGGGCAACGAACTTTCTTTTCGTAATGTCAGACATAATCGAAAATTAAATTAGGAAGAGGGAAATACCTTAGATTTCTCGAGAATGGTTCTTGAGACGGTAGAGTCTCGTGCTGATAACGTGTTATAATATAATATAAAGACAAGAACAATAATGCAAGAATAAGAACAATATAGAGAGAGAATAGGGAGAGAGAGAAGTATTCTTATTAATACTTGGGGTGATTTACAATGGTAGAGAGTACCTCTATTTATAGGAAGAGGAATGACTTAGCTTCAAGCTAAAACTCTTAGACATTCACTCTAAATAGACTTCTATTTTATAACACTCCCCCTTGAATGTCTATTCAATAATGTGCCTCATAAAACCTTAAAACCAAAACCCATTGGGAAAAATTAAAGAAAGGAAAAAGAGTACACATGTTTGAATATGCGCTTATTGGTTGCCTCGTTAAAAACCTTGCAAGGAAAACCCTGTGGGACAAAACCTTGTAAGGGAAAAAGAGTGCAACGCGCCTTAACTCCCCCTGATAAGAACATCATTTTATGTCCTTAAGTCTTCGCATCCCGATCTTGTGAACTAGCTTCTTGAAGGTTGACTTTGGTAGAGATTTTGTGAACAAATCAGCCATATTGTCGCTTGAACGAATCTGTTGAACATTGATATCACCATTCTTTTGAAGATCATGTGTGAAGAATAACTTTGGTGAAATATGCTTCGTTCTATCTCCTTTTATGAATCCTCCCTTCAATTGAGCTATACATGCTGCATTGTCTTCATACAAAGTTGTGGGTAGTTTATCACACTTCAAACCACATTTGTCTTGGATATGATGTATTATCGACCTTAACCACACACACTCTCGACTTGTTTCATGAATAGCAATTATCTCGGCATGATTAGATGAAGTAGCCACAATTGATTGCTTAGTCGATCGCCAAGATATGGCGGTTTCTCCACAGGTAAACACATAACCCGTTTGAGATCGAGCCTTGTGTGGGTCGGACAAATATCCAGCATCAGCATAACCAACAAGATCGGGGCTGCAATTCTTGCCATAAAATAAGCCCATATCGGTAGTTCCCTTTAGGTACCGCAATATGTGTTTGATCCCATTCCAGTGTCTCCTCGTAGGAGCCGAGCTAAATCTTGCTAAGACATTAACTGAAAAGGATATGTCAGGTCTTGTAGTATTTGCAAGATACATTAGTGCGCCAATTGCGCTAAGATATGGTACTTCAGGACCAAGTAGCTCTTCATTCCTTTCTTGTGGTCGGAATGGATCTTTGTTCACATCAAGTGATCGAACAACCATCGGTGTACTTAAAGGATGTGCTTCATCCATGTAAAACCGTTTCAGTACCTTTTCTGTATAGGTAGATTGATGAACAAAAATTCCATTTGCCAAATATTCAATTTGCAAACCAAGACATAGTTTAGTCTTTCCGAGATCTTTCATCTCGAATTCATCCTTTAGATAATCAATTGCCTTTTGGAGTTCTATAGGGGTTCCAATAAGTTTATGTCATCGACATACACGGCAAGTACAACAAATTCCGATGTTGTTTTCTTTATAAAAACACACGGGCAAATGGCGTCATTTATATAGCCTTCTTTTAACAAGTACTCACTAAGACGATTGTACCACATTCGTCCAGATTGCTTTTAATTGAGAACATTTCCCGAGATTTTGAGTTGTGCGCGTTTGGCACCTTGAGTCCATCGGGAATTTTCATGTATATCTCATTATCAAGTGAGCCATAAAGATAGGCAGTGACTACATCCATTAAGTGCATGTCAAGCTTTTCATGGACAGCAAAACTTATGAGATAACGAAAGGTTATCGCATCCATTACTGGCGAATATGTCTCTTGATAATCGACACCAGGCCTTTGAGAAAAACCTTGTGCAACAAGGCGTGCTTTATATCTTTGTACCTCGTTTTTCTCATTTCTCTTGCGTACAAAGACCCATTTATGGCCGACAGGCTTAACACCATTAGGTGTTTCAACTATAGGGCCAAAAACTTCACGTTTTGCCAGCGAATTCAATTCTGATTGAATTGCTTCTTGCCACTTTGGCCAATCCTGTCTTTTTCGACATTCTTCAACAGATTGAGGTTCGAGATCCTCACATTCTTGCATAATGCTAGATGCTACATTATAAGCAAAGGCATTATCCACCACAATATCCACTCGATTAATATTTGCCTCAATATTAATTGGATTTAGGAATAGTTCCATATTTTCCAGAGTCTCGGGCTCAATGGATTCTTCATGAATCTCAGAATTTGTTAAATCATGAGATTCTTTCGTGGTGTCATTTTGATCGTTCTTTTTCCTCTTTCTAGGTTTTCGATCTTTGGAACCTAATGGTCTGCCACGCTTCAGGCGTGCATTCGACTCATTGGTTATGACACTAGATGATTGTCCAACAGGGACATCAATACGGATTGGAACATTTTCCGCGGGAATGTGGGATTTCGTTATCCTTTTCAAGTCCGTAAATGCTTCAGGCATTTGATTTGCTATTCTTTGCAAATGGATAATCTTTTGTACCTCTCTTTCACAAATAGAGGTATGTGGATCAAGATGAGATAATGATGCATTTTTCCACAAAATTTCCCGTTTGGTTTCACCAACTTCTCCCCCTAATTTTGGGAAAAGTGACTCATCAAATCGACAGTCTGCAAATCGTGCAGTAAACAAGTCGCCTGTCAATGTTTCGAGGTAGCGAATGATGGAGGGCGATTCAAACCCAACATATATTCCTAACCTTCTTTGCGGACCCATTTTGGTGCGGGATGGCGGTGCAATAGGCACATATACTGCGCATCCAAAATTCCTTAAATGGGATATATTGGGTTCATGACCCAAAACCAATTGCAACGGGGAATACTTGTGGTAATTCGTCGGTCTGAGACGAATTAGCATTGCTGCATGTAAGATGGCGTGACCCCATACCGAAGTGGGCAGCCTCGTTCTCATAAGTAATGGCCTTGCAATCAACTGCAGGCGTTTGATTAACGATTCTGCAAGACCGTTTTGAGTGTGAACATGAGCTACAGAATGTTCAACTTTTATCCCGATTGATAAGCAATAATCATTAAATGCTTGGGATGTAAACTCAGCAGCATTATCCAGTCTAATGGACTTGATTGGATTATCTGGAAATTGTGCTCGTAGTCGAATTATTTGTGCCATTAATTTCGCAAACGCAAGGTTGCGTGATGACAATAGGCACACATGAGACCATCTACAGGATGCGTCTATCAAGACCATGAAATACCTAAACGTCCCACTAGGTGGGTGAATAGGTCCACAAATGTCCCCTTGTATACGTTCCAGAAACGTGGGTGACTCAGTCCCAACCTTTGTTGGTGATGGCCTGATAATCAACTTGCCTTAATAACACGAAGTGCAAGGATATTCATTATTCGAAAGAATTTTGAAATTCTTTAACGGATGCCCATATGAGCTTTCTATAATCCGTCTCATCATGACCGATCCTGGGTGTCCCAATCGATCATGCCAAAGTACAAAGGTATTGGAATCAGTAACCCTTTGGTTTACTGTTGAATGTGCCTCAATTGCACTAATTCTTGTCCAATACAGGCCACAAGATAAAGACGGAAATTTCTCAATAACCCTCTTTTGGCCGGAGACATTCTTTGTGATGACGAGATATTCAAGATTATCTTCATCCATTGTCTCAATATGATAGCCATTCCGGCGTACATCTTTAAAACTCAACAAGTTTCTCTTAGACTTGGAGGAGAACATTGCATTCTCTATGATTAACGTCGTGCCCTTGGGCAGAGTTACAATTGCTCTTCCGGAGCCTTCAATCAATTTACTACTTCCAGAGATTGTAGTAACGTTCGCCTTACACATATTTAGTTGAGAGAAATACTTCCTTTCTTTGAGTATTGTATGTGTAGTACATGAATCAATTAGGCAAATACTTTTACAGTTGGATGTTGATCCAAGTTTGCTTTGTGAGATATCCATATTTGCTATCCCATAGTTTGACATACAAAAGAGATACAAGAACATAAGAATAAACAAGTTCAATTCTTTTGTGTCACATAATATTTTCAAAATCTGCTTCTAACAGTTGACTAACAAAATCAGATATGTTATCCATTACTTTGCAGTTTGAAAATTTCAGCGTTTTTCATAAGACAATCGATTATTAAACACACACAATCGATTGTTTGAACATAGACAATCGATTGTTAAACACACACAATCGATTAATTGTTATTTTTGAAAAACTTCACACTGTCTTAAGACAATCGATTGTTATGCATTGACAATCGATTGTTGGCTATTTTTGAAAAATTCCAGACCTCACTGTTTCAAGACAATCAATTGTTATGCATGGACAATCGATTGTTGGCTATTTTTGAAAATTTCCAGAACACACAGTTTCAAGACAATCGATTGTTAGCCAAAGACAATCGATTGTGGATGATTTTTGAAAAATTCCAGATTACACTGTCTTAATGACAATCGATTGTTAGACAAAGACAATCGATTGTGGATGATTTTTGAAAAATTCCAGATTACACTGTCTTAAGACAATCGATTGTTAGTCAACGACAATCGATTGTTGATCAATTGTTTTTCAACTTTAATGCGAAAATAGTTGATAATCGACTAGTTTTTCAGGCTAGTCGATTACCCCTACTGGAAAATAAAAATTTTATTGATATTTGAGCATATTGAAGATATTCAAAAGAACTACTGCTAACATTGCATCATGAACTAACTAATACGAGCTAATACGAATGACTATTAGTTTATTCACTAACTAATACAAATAAGTAGAACAAAATCAAATAACTCCATCTTCTTTCATCACGGACCCATCGCCGATTAGGTGGTCTATTTTCCCCTCTGGTTGCTCAAAGAAGTCTGCCACATCCCGGTGGGTGATGTCCTCATTGTCGTCATACACAAAATTTGTTTCAGGGCCTTTTCTCTTTTGAGATGCTTGATAAAGGTCAACCAAGTATCTTGGTATACGGCAAGTCTTTGACCAGTGCCCTTTCCCACCGCAACGATGACATATCGTTTCTGAACCATTTTCCTTAGGATCTTCATGACCCCGTTTCTGCTTTCGGTGGTTATCTCTCTTCGGGGGGTGACGGACTTCTTTGGAATTTCTTCCTTGTCTACGTCCCTGGCTATGACCCCGTTTACGACCATGACCATGGTCCTTTTCATGTTTGGCATAATGAGAGTGCACCTTATCTGCTTCAGGCAGTGGTGTAGACCCAGTGGGTCGATTTTCATGATTTCTCATGAGCAGGTCATTATTTCGCTCAGCCACTAGTAGAAGAGAAATCAGTTCAGAGTACTTTGTAAAGCCTTTCTCTCTGTACTGTTGTTGCAGTACTATATTGGAGGCATGAAACGTTGTAAACGTTTTCTCAAGCATATCATAATCGAAGATATTATCCCCGCATAGCTTCAATTTAGAAGTAATTCTGAACATAGCAGAATTATATTCAGAAACGGACTTAAAGTCCTGGAGCCTCAGATGAGCCCAATCATATCGTGCTTGTGGCAGAGTGACCAACTTCAGGTTGTCATATCTCTCCTTTAAGCCGTTCCACAAGACGAGTGGATCCTTGACGGTGAGATATTCAATCTTCAAACCTTCATCAAGGTGATGGCGCAAGAAAATCAAGGCCTTCGCACATTCTTGGGTGGATGCTTTTTCTCTATCTTTGATGGTGTCTCCGAGACCCATAGCATCTAAGTGGATTTCAGCATCCAACACCCATGTCATATAGTTCTTGCCCGAAATTTCAAGGGCAACGAACTTTCTTTTCGTAATGTCAGACATAATCGAAAATTAAATTAGGAAGAGGGAAATACCTTAGATTTCTCGAGAATGGTTCTTGAGATGGTAGAGTCTCGTGCTGATAACGTGTTATGAAATAATATAATGACAAGAACAATAATGCAAGAATAAGAACAATATAGAGAGAGAATAAGGAGAGAGAGAAGTATTCTTATTAATACTTGGGGTGATTTACAATGGTAGAGAGCACCTCTATTTATAGGAAGAGGAATGACTTAGCTTCAAGCTAAAACTCTTAGACATTCACTCTAAATAGACTTCTATTTTATAACAATTTAATTATTCTCCTAAAATTTAGAACTTCTATTTTTCTAACTCCTTTCATTTCTAGAATATAGATTTTAATATTAAAATCTAACGCGTATAATAATTTAGTTATAAGCAAATTGAAATCGAAGACTTATGTTTAACTGACGTCTCCAATTTGTAAGTAAAGAAAGTATCCTCTTTTATTTAGGAGTTAAAAGTATTTTGACAGTTAAATAATTTTTAATTATTCGATTTTGTAAGAGCTCCTAATATTAAGAAATATAAATTATAAATCTATTGCTTAGTATTTAAAACATTAAAATTAACTAATATTTTAAGGGCACACACCTTTGATCTTATTATTTTTGGTTAAATAATTTATAGCCGATCATAACTTTAAAACCAATTAATTAAATATAATTAAATTATTTTAGTAAAAGTAAAAATAAAATAAATATATCTTCTGCAAAATTTATGTACCAAAATATAAAAACACATTCTTAAAAACTAAATTATCATCATTACTCTAATATTCTTTAACTCAACATCAAATGTTAAAAAAACTTCTAAATGATATTAAACAATAGCACGTTAAATATATACGGTTTAATAATGCTATTATAATTTTTAAAAGTTTATACTTTACATATTGGGTACACGCGAAAAGCGCGTACTATAAAATTAGTTTTTCATATTATTGGTCTGTAATATCATGAAACGATGGCAAACGACACAATCTATCTAAATATTATATTAATCAAATAATATAGTACAATACAAAACAATACGATACATTATGAAACGATATGTAACAACTATCCAAACAAGCATTAAAGGTAAAATGAGTATTTTAAAATTAAACTATTAAGTATTAAATATATAAATATGACAGTTTACTTGGAACTAACCATATACAATAAATTTGTATCGAGAAAATAAAATTAAGGCCAAAAATATTGCAACAATCATAGTATTTTATTTCAAATATTCGAGTGTACAATCTCTAAGAATCATGTGATTCTTCTTTCCATTAGTGAATAAATTCAAGGGCCTTGGAGCTTGATCTTGAATCTATGTTTGTTGCCATGAATTATGATCTTGTTCTTGAGCTTAAGCTTGACTGCTTGAACTTGATCTTGATTTCTTCTTCGCTATTGAGCTTGAAATTGTTTGTTCTTCATTCTTGAGCTTGAACTTGAACTTGATTGCTTGAAGCTTGAAACTTGTGAAGGAATTTGCAGCATTTGATCCACGAGTTGCTTCTTGTTATAACTTCTGGTGTCTTTCTGAGTTATGAAGACCTCTATTTGTAGTTGTGGAAGGGAAGAGTTATGATAAGAACAAACTCTCCAATCAAATTGAAGTGTGACATGGCCGCATTTGATTGGCCGGAACATGTCATTTGCACACGTGGCGCAATTTCATTGGCCTTTTAGTGTGATTTGGCATGCCTTGTCATTATGACACTTGGCATGATCTCATTGGCTCTTCCGTTTTACTTGGCGTACCACGTCATTTGACATGTGACACCAAATTGGGCATCTACGAAGATGATATCTTGGGCCTAATGAATTAGGCTCATCACTTTAGCCAAATTAAATAGGCTAGCCTAATAGATTAAGACTTATTTATTTAATTCATATATATTGGACTTATATAATTAATTCAATTATATTAGCCATAATATTTATTTGGACCAGTATATCTTGAATTTAAATATAATCCCAACTATTTTACGGATTTAATTCCAATAAAATTTATATATTTACAAATGTCTCCTACTTTAAGACTTGTTGTGTAGATAACTTTATTAGAACCCAAACAAAGATTGAAGTATTGGTACGACATTATTTATTTTCCGTTACTTCCGTAACCTTCAAAATTCCAAGTACTTTTGGAATAGCATATCCCTTTAATCATTTGGTTGTTCGCTTAAAATGTTGAAAATAACATCTATGACGCTACACGGTATTAGAAGTTGGCAAATTTCATACTAAGCATCTTCATGGGATAAACATGTAGCATCACATGCATTTTAAGGTCCAAATACATTTTTTACCACTTATTTGGTGTTATCTCAACTACTTCAAATTCTTAAATGACAAAACTTTGCATGACCAATAATTCTAAAAGGATAAGTAACGCGCCAAACTGATTGCACTTCCGTGGAATTTGCTTTCCTTATCAAATTGAGAATTGGAAACATTCCACTATCTTATTGTTCCTCATTACACCAGACTCCTTATATTTTATACGGATTAGGAGACAAATCGTCAAAGTCCGTGTTGGAGACGAATCGTTGCCAAACTTTACAACTGATCCCACATCGAATTACATATCATTAACGCCTCTACGTAATCTTTATAAACCTATATGCTCCTATTTGTTAAACATCAATTCACAATTTTCGCAAGCCACTTGAGTCTAGTTTTGTGAACTCGGAAATATTAAAAGGAAGGTAATTTCTTCTTCTTTTCTTGTACTCTTTTTCCTTTGTCTTTTTTTTTTAGGTCAAGCAAAATCCACGCACGAAGGAGGCACTCTTACGGTATGAGGGGACGGGTACTCATCCTTGCCGAAATAACGGAGGGACTACTTTTATCGCCCGATTATTGGAGAGATTACTCTCAATGTGGCCTAATTCTTGGAGAGCTACACTCAAAATAGCCCAATTTTCGGAGAGATTACTCTCAAAAGGGCCCAACTACCGCAGAGACTACTCTCAATGCGGCCCGATTCTTGGAGAGATAACTCTAAAATTTGGCCCAACTACCAGAGAGATTACTCTCAATGCGGCCCAATTCTTGAAGAGATTACTCTCAAAATGACACGACTACCGGAGAGATTACTCTCAATCCGGCCCAATTCTTGGAGAGATTACTCTCAATGCGGCCCAATTCTTGGAGATATTACTCTCAAAGTGGCCCAACTACCGGAGAGATTACTCTCAATGCGGCCCAATTCTTGGAGAGATTACTCTCAAAACAGCCCAACTACCGTAGAGATTACTCTCAATGTAGCACAATTCTTGGAGTGATTACTCTCAAAATGGCCAGACTACCAGAGAGATTACTCTCATTGCAGCCCAATTCTTGGATAGATTACTCTCAAAATGGCCGGACTACCAGAGAGATTACTCTTGATGCGGCCCAATTCTTGGAGAGATTACTCTCAAAATGGCCCGATTGCCGGAGAAATTACTCTCAATGTGGCCTAACTACCAAAGAGATTACTCTCAATGCGGCCCAATTTTTGGAGAGATTACTCTCTAAATGGCCCGACTACAGGAGAGATTACTCTCAATGTGGCCAAATTCTTGGAGAGATTACTCTCAAAATGGCCCGACTACCGGAGAGACTACTCTCAATGCGGCCCGATTTTTGGAGAGATCACTCTCAAAATGGCCCGATACTTGGAGAGATTACTCTCAAAATGGCCTGACTACTAGAGAGATTACTCTCAATACGGGCCAATTCTTGGAGAGATTACTCTCAATGCGCCAAATTCTTGGAGAGATTACTCTCAAAATGGTCCAACAACCGGAGAGACTACTCTCAATGCGGCCCCATACTTGGAGAGATTACTCTCAAAATGGCCCAACTACCAGAGAGATTACTCTCAATGCGGCCCAATTCTTGAAGAGATTACTCTCAAAATGACGCGACTATCGGAGAGATTACTCTCAAAATGACGCGACTACCGGAGAGATTACTCTCAATCCGGCCTAATTCTTGGAGAGATTACTCTCAATGCGGCCCAATTCTTGGAGATATTACTCTCAAAGTGGCCCAACTACCGGAGAGATTACTCTCAATGCGGCCCAATTCTTGGAGAGATTACTCTCAAAACAGCCCAACTAGCGTAGAGATTACTCTCAATGTAGCACAATTCTTGGAGTGATTACTCTCAAAATGGCCAGACTACCAGAGAGATTACTCTCATTGCAGCCCAATTCTTGGATAGATTACTCTCAAAATGGCCGGACTACCAGAGAGATTACTCTTGATGCGGCCCAATTCTTGGAGTGATTGCTCTCAAAATGGCCCGATTGCCGGAGAAATTACTCTCAATGTGGCCTAACTACCAAAGAGAATGCGGCCCAATTCTTGGAGAGATTACTCTCTAAATGGCCCGACTACAGGAGAGATTACTCTCAATGTGGCCAAATTCTTGGAGAGATTACTCTCAAAATGGCCCGACTACCGGAGAGACTACTCTCAATGCGGCCCGATTTTATGAGAGATCACTCTCAAAATGGCCCGATACTTGGAGAGATTACTTTCAAAATGGCCTGACTACTAGAGAGAGTACTCTCAATACGGGCCAATTCGTGGAGAGATTACTCTCAAAATGGCCCAACTACCGGAGAGATTAATTCTCAATGCGGCCCAACTCTTGAAGAGATTACTCTCAAAATGACGCAACTATCGGAGAGATTACTCTCAATGCGCCCAATTCTTGGAGAGATTACTCTCAAAATGGCCCAACTACCGGAGAGACTACTCTCAATGCGGCCCCATTCTTGGAGAGATTACTCTCAAAATGGCCCAACTACCGTACAGATTATTCTCAATGTAGCCCAACTCTTGGAGTGATTACTCTCAAAATAGCCAGGCTAATAGAGAGACTACTCTCATTGCGGCCCAATTCTTAGAGAGATTACTCTCAAAATGGCCGAGCTACTCGAGAGACTACTCTCAATGCGGCCCAATTCTTGGAGATATTACTCTCAAAACGGCCTGACTACCGGAGAGATTACTCTCAATGTGGACTAATTCTTGGAGAGATTACTCTCAAAATGGCTCGACTACCGGAGAGACTACTCTCAATGCGGCCCCATTCTTGGAGAGATAACTCTCAAAATGGCCCGATTCTTGGAGAGATTACTCTCAAAATGGCCTGACTACCAGAGAGATTACTCTCAATACGGCCCAATTCTTAGAGAGATTACTCTCAAAATGGCCCAACTACCGGAGAGATTACTCTCAATCCGGCCCAATGCATAGAGAGATTACTCTCAAAATGGCCCGACTACCGGAGAGATTACTCTCAATGCGTCCCAATTCTTGGAGAGATTACTCTCAAAATGGCCCAACTACTGGAGAGATTACTCTTAATGCGGCCCAATTCTTGGAGAGATTACTCTTAAAACGGCCCGACTACCATAGAGATTACTCTCAATGTAGCCCAATTCTTGGAGTGATTACTCTCAAAATGTCCAGACTACTAGAGAGATTACTCTCATTGCAGCCCAATTCTTAGAGAGCTTACTCTCAAAATGGCCGGACTACCAGAGAGATTACTCTCAATGCGGCCCAATTCTTGGAGAGTTTACTCTCAAAATGACCCGACTACCAGAGAGATTACTCTCAATGTGGCCCAACTACTGGAGAGATTACTCTCAATGCGGCCCAATTTTTGGAGAGATTACTCTCAAAATGGCTCAACTACCGGATAGATTACTCTCAATGTGGCCTAATTCTTTGAGAGATTACTCTCAAATGGCCCGACTACCGGAGAGATTATTGCAATATGTCCCAATCTATCGACGATGCCAACTTAAGGACAAACCCACGAAGAGGCCAACTTAAGGTGCAAAGGAACTTATATGTCCACCTTAAGATTGGAAAGTTTAAAGATCCAACATAAAGACGACATCGACTTGAATAATTGGAAAACTTTGAGGATTTGGCGGACTTTGTAAATTTCAACTCGAAGATTCGGAGGGCTCAAATATTTCAATTTTAAGATTGGCAAATTTGAAGACTAAAACTTGAAGACCGACGAACTTGTAGACTTCAACTTAGGGGGCTTAAATATTTCAACTTTAAGACCGGTGAATTTGAAGACTAACTCGAAGACCAATGAACTTGAAGACTTCAACTTTGGGACTTGGAGGGCCTTAAATATTTCAACTTGAAGATCGGTGAATTTGAACACTTCAACTTGAAGACTTCAACTTTGAGACTTGGAGGGCTGAAATATTTCAACTTGAAGATCGGCGAATTTGAAGACTTCAACTTGTGTACCGATGAATTTGATGACTTAAATTTTGAGACTTGGAGGGCCTAAATATTTCAACTTGAAGATCGGCGAATTTGAAGACTTCAACTTGTAGACCGACGGACTTGAATACTTCAACCTTGAGACTTGGAGGGCCTAAATATTTCAACTTGACGATTGGCGAATTTGAAGACTTCAACTTGAAGACCGACGGAGTTCAAGATTTCAACTTGGGGACTTAAACTTGAATACCGTCGGACTTGAAGATATTAATTTACCATGGAGGTTTGCCCCTTTTAAATCAAATGAGATCAAAGTTTAACAAGAGGATGGCATTTCAGCTTGATTTTGCATTCCTCCTTACTTCACTCGGATAATAATTGGGGCAATATGTATCTTTTGAACTTATGCGACTAAACTTAGAATGAAACTCTAAGCTTCCTATGTACCTCGGTGAAGTGGATCAAGTCATACCGTCGTTCAGATAGGGTAGATTGTTTTCTTTACGTCCTAACTTTTGCCAAGGCCGCCTCTTTTGAGATTTTCAACCTAGCGAACTTTTTTTTGGGGCCATACACAGTTTATACTCTTGTGAGCTAGGAGTGTAGCAACATGCAGTTTAGGCTCGTGCGTCAAGGAGAGTTGCAACTTCAAGGATAATACTTCTTCAAAAACTTACTATTGATGGGGCTGACTCTCATACCATCTACATCAACCAGGTTGTAAACCCCACTTGAGTAAGCTTCTCGTACGACATATGGCCCATCCCATTTGAAGTGAACTTCCCTACAGATTTGTGGAAAGTAATTATGGGTCTTTGTACGACAATGACTTGATCTCCTACTTGAAAGGATCTCAGACGAACTCTTTTATTGAAAGCGCGAGATAATCGAGCTTGATAAGTTTCAAGACTCTATTGAGCTTCCAATCTCTTTTCATCAAGAGCATCCAACTTTGCTAACTGAAGTCGAGCATTTTTTTCATCAGTGATCCCTTCTTGAATATCCAGTCGTGGCGAAGGTATTTAACACTCAAGTGGCAAGACGGCTTCGACCCCATAAACGAGCGAATAAGGAGTCGCATATGTTGGTGTGCGATGAATCATCCTATATTCCCATAGAGCTTCTTCCATACAGTCATTCCAATCTCGTTTGGATTTGGAGACGACTTTCTTTAACAAGTTGCATAGAGTCTTGTTGAATGCCTCAGCTAGACCATTGGCCGAAGCATTGTACATCGAAGAGTTACGTTGCTTGAAGCTAAAGAGATCACAAATCTTGTTCATAAGCCTATTGTCAAATGGCTTTCCATTATCCGTTATTATGTAACGAGGAATGCCAAATCGATAAATAATGTTTACTCGAATGAAACTTGCAACATTTTCCTTCTTTACTTCTTTAAGAGCAACAGCTTCAGCCCATTTTAAGAAGTTTTGCAGCCAATATGTATAGGTGCCCACCAGAGGACTTTGGCAGTGGTCCAACAATATCCAATCCCCAAGCGTCAAATGGCCAGGATGCAACAGTCAGGTGCAAAACTTCAGGAGGTTGATGAATAAAATTCGCATGGAATTGACAAGCCTTGCATCTTCGGGCATAGTCCAAGCAATCTTTTACCATCGTTGACCAATAGTATCCCATCCTTTTATATAGAAATGGAGCTTTGGTCCAGACTGGTGTGACCCACATACCCCAGAATGTGCCTCTTGCAAAGCTTGGAGAGCTTCTTCTTCTCCTAGGCATCTCAAGAGTACTCCCTTGAACGGCCTTCTGTATAGAGTATCCTTGTAGTAAAGGAAGTGAGGTGCACGACAACGTATTTCAGTCCTTCTCCTCAGTTTTTCTTGAAGTATCCCATAGCATAAGTAGTCTGATAATGGTTGTCGCCATTCTTCTTTCTCAATTTCAAAAACAACAACAAGATGCTTGAGTTCGTTTTCTTCACCTTCAGCCTCATTTGGGGGCGGTACTACCCATTTTTGGCATACGGTAACCTACACTTGGTCACGCAGGGCTAATGATGAAGCTAGAGCAGCTAAAGCATCAACCTTCTTATTTTCTTTCCTTGGCACATGCTGGATAGTCACATTACCGAGCCACCCTATCAACTTTTTAGCGTAATCATGATATGGGCATAGTTCAGGCTTCTTAACCTCGTAACTACCCAAAAGCTGATTGACCACTAACTGGGAGTCACCAAAGACTTGCGATTGCAATTGCTTCATATCAACAGCCATTTCGAGCCCAAGTATTAATGCTTGGTACTCGCAACATTATTGGAACAGAGTTGTGTCAAGGTGAAGGAGTAGGGCAAGACTTCACCTTGGGGAGTGACAAATACTATGCCAGCCCCATCTCCCCCCCCCCCCCCCCCGATGCGCAGCACCATCAAAGCATCTTCTATGGAGGTTTAACTTCAACTACCATTGCATCCTCATCAGTTAGTTCATCGGTTAGCTCCCAATCATCAGGTATCGGATGATCTCGAATTGTTGAAATTAGAGCTACCATCTCGCTAGTCTATCACTAAGAATAGGTTTTGACATCACAAACTTGATGGAATTTGCTTTACAAACAAGAAGGACAACACGAGCTTGAAAGTAGTGCTTCAACTTTTGAATTGAGAAGACTAGCGCCAAACACAACTTCTCAATTGGCGAATAATTTAACTCGTTTGGTGTCATCATCCTGCTCAAGTAGTAAAGAGAGTTTTCTTTCCCCTCACTATTTTCTTTGGCCAACAGTGCTCCAACGATCCTTTCTTGTATCGCAATGTATAGTATCAATAGATTTCCAGGAATAGGGCTGCTAAGACTGCAGGCTTCATCAACGATCCTTTCTTGGTCCCATTTGAACGGGACACCTTTCTTCATAAGGCGGCTGAATGGTTGACACCTACCAGCTAGGTTCAAGATGAATCTCCTAAGGTACGCTAACTTTCCTTGCAGACTTTTCAATGCATGAATATCTCGAGGCTCATGCATTTTCAAAATGGCATCCACTTTGGCTTGATCAATTTTAATCCCTCGATGTCGGACAATGAAACAAAGGAACTTTCCAGAAGTAACTCCAAAGGCACATTTCAATGGATTCATCCTAAGTTGGTACCTCCGGAGCAATTTAAATACCATCCTCAAGTCCTCCAAGTGGTCGTGCTTCTCTCTTGATTTCACCACCAAGTCGTCAACATAACATTTGACATTTTTGTGGAGAAGATCGTCGAAAATATTCTGCATAGCCCTTTGGTAAGTAGCACCAGCATTCTTCAAGCCAAAAGGCATTACCTTGTAGCAATAAATACCCTTTAGGGTACGGAATGCAGTAAGTTCTTCATCTTTTGGTGCTGTGCATATTTGTTTATAGCTCGACAAGCCGTCCGTGAAAGACATTGCCTCGTAACCAGTAGTAGAATCGATCATTAGCTCTGGAATAGGAAGCGAAAAGTGATCTTTCAGACATGCATTCTTGAGATCTCTAAAGTCAACGCACAGGAATCTGGCCATTCTTCTTCCTTACAGGGACAATACTTGAAACCCATGTTGGGTATTTAACTTTGTGAATAAAGACAACTTCGATGAGTTTGTTATCTTCGGTTTCAATCAAGGGAACCAAGTCCGGCCTAAAATGCCTTTGAGCTTGTTTAACAGGGCGAGCACCATTTTTGACTACAAGGTGATGGAACCAGGAATCTCTTTGTAACTCCAAGCAAAGACATCCCTGAACTCTTTGAATAACTCAATATAAGTGCTCTCTTCATCGGCTTCAAGTAAAGCACTTAGGTAGATGGGTCTTGGTTCTTCATCGGTGTCAAGGTTAACTTCTTTTAAGGCATCAACTGTCATCTTCACTCCTTCTTCAAGTTCAGGTGGAGCATCTTTCGCATCTTCATCTTCTTGAGGGTCCCCATCATTAAAAGATATGTGATAATACGGCAAAACATCCTCCAATTTTGCCTTATCTTCTATCGAAGATCAAATGCCATTCTCGTCTTGTATAGTGACATGATACGAAGAACCTAGACTTTCTTCATCTTGTCACGTTCCTTAATGTAGACCACAGTATATGGATTTACCTTTAGTACTTCTTCACATGAAACCACCAGTTTTGTTTGTCCCTTCATTCTGGAACGACCAAACTTTGGAAATTCTTAGAGATCTCCTGAATTTTGGGTGAAGTGAGTGTTCTTGTATTTCAGTTATTTCTCTGGAACTTATTCCCCTTCTTTAATGGACCCAATCTCTCAAATACATAAGTTCTCACAGTTGATTTTCCAAGCCGATCAAAGACAGAAGGCTTGTTAGAAGCAGTTGATTCATCTTCGACACGGATATAATTGCTACTCACCTTTCTTATTAAAATGCGCACTGGTGACGGTTGCTTGTATTCCAGACCTTCACGTGGTTGCCTCATTGCAGCTTTTGATGGGAGATTCCCTAACTTTGACGGCTCATTGGGATTGTATCCAAATTTCGCAAATAGCTTGTAAGCATTAGGATCAAAACCTTCATCTATTCGTTTTGTATGGAGTGCCACATTCAACAAATGATTTGGGCTACAAACCCTACAAGCGGCTTTGAGGACAACTTTAATGCCTCAATTCATTTTACCGGAAGAGTTAACTCCCTTAGCGTCTTGGTTTGGAGATTATGTGATTCGCCCTCGTCTTTCTTCCTTTTAGGGACATATTGGAGAGCGGAACTTACTTTCTTTCCATAAGATGTAATACCACCTTTATGATATTTATTCACGTTGGTGGGTACCTCCCCAGTAATAGTTTTGGCTTTGCCAATAGTCACATCAGCTCTTTTAGTTATGGGTTTGTCATTCTTGCTTTTCGTACCATCATCAACTTTAATGTCCTTCACAATGAAGTTCTTCAAGTAGAACTTGGCAGCAGCGAAGTGTGACTCAGCCTCGGTGAATGGCTCATCATCAGCAACTATCGTCTTCTCGACTTTACCCTCGTAGTATTTAAACATTGATGGTAGGTAGATGTAACAACTTGATTCTCATGCATCCAAGGTCCCCCAAGCAAAATATTATATGAAGTCTTTGCGTCGATCACATGCAGCCATGCACTTGATTGCATATCTTCAATAGTGATTCACATCCTGATCGCGCCTATGGCTCTTTGCCCCTCTTTGTTGAATCCTTGGATCATCACACGACTTTCTGAGAGTTTCTTCATGGGAATACCAGTTTCTTTCACAGTATGTATTGGCAAAATATTCACTAAGGATCCTCCATCAACCAAAATCTGATTTACCCTTTCATCGCGCATATAGCCAACCAGGTACAATGGGCAGATATGAAGAGTATCACATAGCAAAAGATCGTCATTTGTGAACGTGACCTTTTCCTCACAAGCATTAACTTCTTAAGAAGTGGTCTCGATGGGCTTTTCCGAAGATGGTTCCAACAGTAGATCATCACTCTTTTCTTCCCCTTTGTCAGCATGGCAACAGGAGGCATCAATGCCCTTGTGGGAATTCTTCGTGCAGAACCAACTTTGTAAAAACTCCTCCAAGGTTACTAGATTTCATGGCTTTTGAGGGTGGTGCATCTCCACTTTTTCTTTCTTCAAATGCCTAACTGGATTCTTTTTTATTGGTCTTTTTACCATCATCTTCCTTGTTGGTTGTTCCACTAATTCTTTTAGTGGGCTCTTTTTGTGGCGCCTACGACGAGTCACTAACGTCCAACCTTCATCATTATCACGTTGGTCGTCTTCAACTTTGTTGTTCTCCAGTAATTCTTCATTTTTGATTCCTTTAATACCACATAATTCATTTAGATCAAATGAGCCAAAGGTGATAGAGACTTGGTTTGCGCTTGCTTTCTCATCTTCAAGCATGATCTTCTTTTCGCAAGCTAAGTCCATGACTTTGTCCTAGAAGACAAAGAACTTCTCAAGATGGTGGCTTACAAGTCTGTAATATTTGTAGTAGTTTGGGTCATTTATTTTCCCAGCTTCATTTGGTCGCTTCATCTCCGGAAGTTCAATAACATTTAACTCGAGGAGTTCTTCAAAAATGGTTGGCACATTAGAATCCAGGAATTGGTACTCTTTCTCCTGCATCTCTTTTAGAGTCAACTTTCTACTTGGCTTGTCTTGAAAAAAAGTGGATTTCATACTCTGCTTCTTGCTCACCTTCGTCGTGAACTTCATAAGTGACATATTGACATTCATAGATTCTTTACTTTAAGACTTGGGGACGAACTTATCCCACTTCCTTTCTTCTTGCTTGTCATTTGCTTTGCATTGTTCATAGAGGGGCAGCCTTTCATTTCCAGTGGAGGCTATGCTCAATTCCATGTTATGGGCACGAGTTACAGTTCTTCAAATGTTCTAGGCTTGATACCTTGCAAGATGTAGCGCAATCCCCAATGCATGCCTTGGATGCATATCTCTATGCCTGAAGCTTCACTAAGCCTATCTTTGCGTTGAGGCTTGCATTCCTCAAACGATTGATAAAATCGATAACTGGTTCCCCCTTTTGTTGATGAGTATTTGTAAGCTCTATCATACTTACCATGCGTCCTGTGCTATAAAATCAATTGAAGAATTCTTGCTCTAGTTGATCCCAGTTGTCGATAGATCCAGCCTCGAGGTCAGTGTACCAGTCAAAAGAATTTCCTTTTAGCAAGCGGACAAACTGCTTGATGAGGTAATCTCCATAAGTCCCAGCATTGTTGCACGTCTCCACAAAGTGCTCAACATGTTGCTTTGAGTTACCTTTATCATCAAACTGTTGAAACTTCGGAGGTTGATAGCCAGCAGGAATTTTTAACCTATTGACCCTTGCAGTGTACGGCTTTGCATATGTAAGGGAGGATTTGGCAGCAACATCATATTTGTTCTTAATGGTTCCTTCGATGAACTCCTTCAGTTGATCGGTTGGAACCATCCCTTTGTATGAGATAGGGACAACCTTAGTGGGTGCTGCTTGCCTTGGGGGAGAGTCACTCTCTAGAACTTCTGAGAGCTTGCCGGGTGCATGGATAGATTCTTCTTCCATCAATATTCCCACCATATTTGTTAGTTTGTCAATTCTAGCCTCTTGATTTTGCATGCATTTGGTCAAGCCAGCGATTGCTTCCGTCAAGTTTGCCAACTGCTCCTCCATGGATGAAGTGTTTGTCACCATGGCTTACATGATTATCGTGGATGACGGAGAGTAGCGTAGATTTTTTCACACAAATTGATCCTTAATTGGCTAACGCTATGTGGTGTAAGTGGGGAGGATCTATCACTTGAAGCATCATCATCTTCATTCACAGTAGAGTGCTTGGAGCCGGAGAGGTCAAGTAGAGCAAGAGTTTTCTTGATCTTTTCAGCAACATTGCTTCCTCTTTCAGATGCGTTTGTGGCAGATCTTGCTCCTTTTGAGGATGAAGATCTGAAAATAGGGGTTGATGCGGACGACACTTGGGATGCTTGTTGTCCTAAGGAGCTTGCTTTTCTCCTCGTAACTGGTCTAAAGCTTCCAAATGTAACATCGAGGATGCTTCCAACATCAGCATAGAACCTGGAGTTAGCAGCCTTGGTGGAAGTTGAAAGGGAGTTGATTTTCTTTGAATTCATTTCAATGTTCTTGAATTTTGGTGATTGAAAAGTTGAGATGCGAGGTAGAGATTGTCCCACTAGGCGTGCCAGAATTTGTATACAATAAATTTGCGTCGAGAAAATAAAATCAAGACCGAAAATATCGCAACAATCATAGTATTTTATTTTAAATATTCAAGTGTACAATCTCTATAAATCCTCTTATTCTTCTTTCCAATGGTAAATAAATTCAAGGAGCTTGATCTTGAATCTATATTTTTTGCCACGAATGATGATCTTGTTCTTGAGCTTGAGCTTGACTGCTTGAACTTGATCTTGATTTCTTCTTCGTTCTTGAACTTGAAATTGTTTGTTCTTCGTTCTTGAGCTTGAACTTGATTGCTTGAAGCTTAAAACTTGTGGAGGAATTTGCAGCGTTTAAGCCACGAGCTCTTTCTTGCTTTTTGTTATAACTTCTGGTGTCTTTTCTGAGTTATGAAGACCCCTATTTATAGTTGTGGAAGGGAAGAGTTAGACCCCTATTTATAGTTATGGAAGGGAAGAGTTCACTTGCACAAGTGGCGCAATTTCATTGGCCTTTTAGTGTGACTTGACATGTATTGTCATTATAACACGTGGCATGATCGCATTGTCTCTTCCGTTTGACTTGGTGTGCCATGTCATTTGACATGTGGCACCAATTTGGCCTCTAGGAAGATGGCATCTTGGGTCTAATGAATTGGGCCCATCACTTTAGCCCAATTAAATGGGCTAGCCCAATGGATTTAGACTTATTTATTTAATCCATATATATTGGACTTGTATAATTAATTCAATTATATTAGCCCATAATATTTAATTTGGACCAATAATCTTGAATTTAAATATAATCCCAACTATTTTACGGATTTAATTTCAATAAGATTTATATGTATAGACTAACTAAAAAGGAAAAGACTTTATCACAAATTGAGAGGAAATGAGTGATATATTATTTCTCTTGGACAGACTAATAAAATGATAGTATATGAAAAGGAGTAATTGACAATGTAATTTTTTTTCTGCTATCTTATGAATAATGAAAAGTCACTTCTTGATTAATTACTATTTTAATTAAATTATCAATATTTATAATAGATAAGAGTATTTATTTGTAATTGCCTTAACTAAATCAATTGCGTAAATACCTTTTGTACATATTAATCACAAAATTAAACTCATTTCAGAATTTATTTGTAGATATATTAAGTGGGCATTGGACATAAGAATTGTAAAATTCTAAAAAAAAAATCAAGTGGAAATTATATTCGAAAATTAGAATTTTATGGACATAATTATAATTTTGGATTGTTTTTAAATTTTTGTGAATGATTTGGATGAAAATTTTGAAAAATAACTTTTTCAAATTTTCAAAAAAATCTCAAATAGAAGATGAAACTCTGATTTAAAAAAGAAAATTATAAAAAAGTCTTATGTCCAAACGGACTCTAACTATATAAATACTTTTTGCACGATCAATCACAAAATTTATAAATACATAGATAGCCCCTCTATCTTGTGGCACTTCATCTCAGTCTTGTTTATTATGGCACTCGAGCTCCATTACTTTTGTGACATTTTAATACAAAAATTTTTATACCATGTAAAAATGCAACGCATATTTGTACTTACTTCTAATGTATAACAACCATCCTATTACATTTGGACACCTATTTTTAGAAGTTTACGAGTTTAAAAATTATAAAGTTTATGAGTTCGGAGGTTTTCTTTCGTATAAAACACAACCTAAGAATTACCATTTTGAAGAGGAAATGGAAGAAATAATGGGGGAGGAAGGTGATCATTTAAAGTCTTACGTGCCTATCAAGGGAGGAAACTTAACCAATGTGACAAGTCACCCTTTTGTGTTAAAATGACACAAAAGGAATGGGGTTGATTTTTCCAAAATAAATTTGGGATTTATTTTTAAAAATTATGTTTAACTATAAATTTTGCTCATATTTTGATAAAATTTCAAATGCGAAACCCCTAATCCCAAAATTATCCCATTACTCATTTTGGGCCAAAATTTTAAAATTTGGGAATTATATACATGTTATTTCAAAATAATGTTGAAAAATATATTTTAAAAACGTATGTGCAAACATATTTTCATCTTTAAACCAAACTTCACCCAAATTAAATTTTTTAAAATAAATTTGAAATTTATGACCAAATGTTAACTTAGATGAGGCTTGCTCAGTTAGTAAAAGCACCTCCACCTACGACCGTTAGTTCTTGGGTTCGAGTCACCATGAAGGGGAAGTGTGGAAGCACTATAGATCCTACTAAAAGAAGAAGAAAAAAAAATGCTAACTTAGATGAAGTTCCAAAATGAAAATTGATGCCAAGGGGCGGTCCATGTATTTGGCCAATTTATAAACATTTCCTAATTTCCCTAGGGAAATTACATAAGTTGTCACCTGATCTATGGCCCAAATTCCGCTTACACACTTTTTGTGGACTGTAATAACCTTATAAATGCAACTTTTCCAAAGTGTGCCTAGTACACACCTCCTTTGACCAGGTCTAAGCGTGTGTACTACAAACTTGACCAATCGTGTTTATAGTATTTCAAGACAATTTCTGTCTTTACTAAAGATCAAAAACACATTCCAAGGACTCTTTTTAAAAGATTAAAAGGTCCTTAACCCATTTCTATTTACCATATGAGGGGATTTTCATCATCTTCTTCCTCCATGAAAGTTGTAAATTGAGGATAATTTTATCTTCTTGAAGCCAAAATGTATTCCTCTTCTTGAAGCTCGAAGCCAATATTACAAACTTCTTCTATTTCTTCCTTCTCTTTTGCGACATAAGGCTTAAATTTCTAGGGTTTGGAAAAATGCATAATCTAAGAAAATTTTGCTATTGTGATGAAGAAGCTGTGGTGATACAGTCATGGAGTGTTGATAATCCGGGTCGTCGATTTTATGGATGTCCATTTTATGAGGTAAATATCAATTGTACTTTTGTAATCGATTTAATAGTCTCTAATAACTTTTTCTTTTCTATTTTCAGATGGACAGTCGATCGGCATGTAATATCTTTATGTGGTTTGACCCACCAACTTCAAAGCACTTGAAAGTGGTGATCTTGGGGCTACTGAAGAAGAAGAAAAGGGAATTCGATGCATTGTTGAAGGAAAATAAAAATCAAAGAAATTGGAGGAAATTGTGTGTGCTGATTTTAATTGTAATTGTGTTAAAGTTGATTATGTTAGGTAGTTATAATGATTGTTATATAATGTAAGAAAATGAACGAAGTTTTTTTGTAGATTTTGTATCCTTTGTTAGAAATGAATGAATATTTTGATAATTGTTAATGTTGTGTTCTTTGAGTTTGTTGCTGTGTGAGTTGAATGCTTTGTTTGCGTTTATTGTTGTGTGAGTTGAAGGCTTTGTTTGAGTTTGTTGCTGTTGAGTGCTGTTAAAACACACCTCAAATTGTGACTGATAAAACACTGAAACACAATCAAATAGTGGCTAATATTCAGCTCAAATGCTGAAATTTTCCAGAAATAACATACAAAAATGTCAGCACAAATGCTTAACAACATACCAAAATAACAACATTCAATACAACACTAAAGACACATCTGCCCAGAAATTATCAAACAACACATTCATATATTTCATCATAGAGTAAAGGTGTTCATTATAGTGACTTAATAGCAGCAGCCTGCCTTAAGAAAATAAACATTTCCCAGTTTTACAGCATACCAAAATAACAACAGGCTGCATAAACAAAATAACAACACTAAGAGAAAATCTAAATAGCAGTTCCAATAACCTAACTGCTGTTCCAAAATAAATTACAGTTCCAAAGGGAAATTACAGCAATTCCAACATAAAGTAACAGTGACAACAACAGAATTCAGTGGTTGTTCTTTGATGGCTGGGCTGATGAACTTCCTTGACTTAAATTGGATTGAGATGTTCCAGTTCTTGAACGAGTTGCAGCAATTCTTTCAAGTTGTCTTCTAGTAATGGCTGGTCTACCATTCCATTTTACACCACTTCCAGACTGCCAAAAACACAAAATATCCAGTAAAGTTCATAAAACAAACAAGATAGAAAATTAACTTTGAACTACTTACAAAAACACTTGTGAACCTACTGCTTGATTGAGATAGTCCAAACCCAGAACTTCCCCTACCACTACCAGTTCCTCTACCAGTAGTAGTAGGGGAAGAAGTAGATGGAGTTGAAACAGTTCCTTTTCCTCTACCAGCAGCAGCAGGGGCAGAAGTAGTTGGAGGTGAAGAAGTTCCTCTTCCTCTACTTGGTATGCCTCTTCCTCTTCCTCCACATCTTTGTACATATGAAGCATTTGCTGGAGTAGAACCTGCAGGCCTTGCTTCCATAGGGCAAATCCTCTTGTTGTGTCCATATCCACCACAGTTTAAACATGTCGTCTCCATACCCCTTCTTGAAAGCTTTCCAGAAGTAGGATGTTCAGTTTCTTCTCTTCTTCTCTTCTTCTCTTCTTCTTTGGTCTTCCAGGCATCTTTTTAATTGGTGGGGGTTCAATTGATGGATTGGTAGATATTGGTCACATCTACATGTTTGACACAGGCTGGATGAATGTTGAATATGCCTTCATATAGGTGGATTTGTGGTACCAGTAAGATATGTAATTAATTGGGTCAAGGTTCTTGAAATGCATAGCAGCAATGGCATGAGCACAAGGGATACCCTTTAGCATCCATGACATGCATGTACAAGTTTGAGCTTGCATATTCACACAATGCTTCAGCACAACTGTTAATGAGGTATCCTCAACCTCATAGCCATATTCAACATTCCACATGATTGTACACCTCATAGATTGGGCTATGTTATCCTGATATATTTTCATAGCAATTGGGGATATATCACATATCCAAGTATCTGCAAACTCCCTCAACTTTCCTATTCTCTCCATCATCTTCACTCTAATTTCCTCCAATATTGTGATAATTGTCTAGTGCCGAGCAGCAAGTATCCAAGCATTAAATGTCTCACACATATTGTTGTTAATTATATTACATTTTCTATCACAGTTGAAGTATGCTCTGCATCAGGTTTCCTTGTTATACTTCAAGAGGCTCTCACATATCCCATTCCCAAGCTTATTCAAACTGTCCAGGTGAAAATTCAGTTTTACCACACATGATGCTCTAGCACACCTCCAGAAGTTGTTTCTCCTCTCTAACCCTCTCCAATTTATGGACCAGTGTTCTAATATATATCTGGCACACCACCTATGTTCACTTTCAGGTAACACTTATGATACAGCTTTAAGCAATCCCTTAAGCATAAAAAGAATTGAATTAGTTTCCAACAGAAACAGAAAATTTAAAAAATAAATATTGACAGAAAACAGAAACAGAAGAATATATTCACCATTTGCATATCAGACATGATAAAGATCCCTTCCATCTTGAAGCTCTAAGTCATGAGTTACACACTTCAGAAACTATGTCCAATTGAAGCTGTTCTCAACCTCTACAATGGCCCAAGCTATAGGAAACATCTAATTATTTCCATCCTTTGAAACTGCTACAAGAAGTTGACCCTTACAAATGCCTTTCAGAAAACAACCATCAATGCCAATTATCCTTCTGCAACCTTCAGATCACCCTTTTTTCAAGTATAGAAGCAAACATAAAATGAATTGAAGAAAAGTTTGCCTTCACCTTGATCTTCCACCTTGACAACACAAGTTGTACCTGGATTTTCTTGTAATAGAATATCTCTATAATCATAAAGTCTCTTGAACTCAGCATGCACATCACTTATTATCTCCTTTAGAATTTTTGCTCTAGCTCTATGTACAGTAGACCTACCAACATACATGTACTATTCATCCTTAATGAGTTTCTTTAGCTCCCAAACTTTCATATTTGGTTGACACACAATCTTATCCCCGTAATGCTTTGCTAGGTATCTGGAGTTGCAAAGCTTGTTTTTATTTGTTTTGCAACACTTGTGGACAACACAATACCTTTTTACCTTAAAATTGTTGGATCTGCCATCTTTGCTTGCAGCCAAGATCCATGGAAATTTTGGATGCATGCATCTTACCCTCACCATACCAGGTTCATTAATATACTTTTCAATTTGAACTCCTTTCTGAATTGCATACTTACTAACAACAAATTTAAATTGTTCAACACTCTCAAAAATCAACCCCAATTCCCAGGTTATTTTCTTGACAGTTGGATCAAATATCATGGCTTTTTTCCTCCTCTTGGTAGCCATTTTCTCCTTATGTTCTTTATCAAATTCATCTTCAGCATCTGAAGACCCAAAGTAAGGCTTCTGTCCCTACAAAGCCTGTGTACTTATTTTTCTTGCTACCAGTTCTTAACTCATCAAAACCAATATCAACTTCTGCATCATCTAGGTTAATATCACATATATCTTTTGGCCTTTCACTCTTTTTCCTCCTATACTTCCTCAGTTAATCCCTATACTCTACAAATTCTTCATGAACATCAGATTCATAATCCAAATCATCAGGAACATGTAAATCTACACCATCACTCTCATCACTATCACTATTGTCAAAGTCTGAATCATTCTCATTGCCATCCTCACCTTCACTATTATCAAAGTCTAATTCACTATCTACTCCACTCTCGTGTTCTCTTGAAGTTGCATGGGCAGGAGCAGGTTCAGGAGAATGAGGGAAGAGGAAGGGGTATGTTCATGAGCAGGGGCAGATTCAGGAGAATGAGAACGGGAATGGGAGGGGGTATGTTCATGAGCAGGGACAGATTCAAATTTACTATCTTCCTCTTCTTCTAAGACTGTTGTGCTCTTAAAAGCTCCACTATTAGACCCACCAACCCCTTTACTAGCCTCATTTAATTGAACAACACATAAAAGGGCAGCATGAGTCACATAAATATATAAGGTTCCCTATCCTCCAATTCATTACATATGTCTAAACTATCCTTATCTATGAGAATATTTACCAACTTATCTGTCCTATCCATTGGACAAATATACAACTCAGCCACATTTTTCCAGTTGTAGATCCCAATGTAGTTCATCAATTCAATAAGAGACAGTAAATCCACATCTACATCTAAAGTTAATGTTTGACTACCACCCACATAATGAGCAAAGTTACCAAGAACTAATACTCCATCATGGTACCATCTTAGGGTAATGATTTTAAAGACATTATCTGTAAACAAAGGACAAATAAAGGACTATTAAATGGACTTTCACATGCAACAATTGAAAATAAAGTAGTACATATGAAATACAGAAGTAGAGACAAAGGCAAGAGCATATCACATTGTTCAAAGCAATGCTATTATAATAATCAGTTAAACCCTAACTTTACACACGGTTCCAAACACATGATAATTTTTTAAATAAAAAACTATCTGTAAATGCAACAAGACGACAACTTCACAACAAGATTCCCCTTTAAAAAGTTTGATAACCCTAAGCAAAATACAAGAAATTTCAAAAAAAATCCTAGGTTCAACCCACCCACTACTAAAATAAATGGGTAATGTAAAGAGAACAAAATTACTAGTCTACTAAACGCATAAATCTACCGAAACTCCACGATGAAACCGTAGCTTGAGATGGTCGCCTGAATAGCCTTTACAGTTGCTCCTTTTAGGTGTATCGGATTTTGAGTAGTGATTGGGGAAGTTTGGTTTAAAATGCGTTTCAGCTTGTGTATCGGGTAGGGTCAGTTAAGGTCGGGTAGGGTCGGATTATTTATTATAAGGTAATGGGTTAAATTAAGTATAGTCAAACGCATGACATACACGGATGTCTTATTAACAGGATCTGGTCAAAAGAGGTGGGTACCACATACACTTTAGAAAAGTTTCTTGTGTAAGGTTATTATCGTCCAAAAAATGTGTAAGGGGAATTTGGGTCAAAGATCGGGTGGTAAACTATGTATTAAGCCAATTTCCCTATGAATATTTGCACCATGCATAAAGTATCATCATAACATAACATGCATGTATGCTTACGACATCATAACATCTCACCCATTCCCATGACAGCTCACTGTACCACACGGTCCACTCTCCACTTCTCTCGCACACATACAACTACCCGTCTTCCACTCTTTCCCCTCCCATTATAAATTCACTCCGCCCTTCAGTTTACATTCTGTTTCCATATTTCATTCTCTAGAGAGTTCCAAAGATATTAATGGGCGAGGTAAGAATTGCAAACTGATTCTATGGCGTTTCCTTAGTTATTCTCTCTCTCTTCTTATTATTTGACTCGTTGTTTTGGTATTTCGGTTTTATTTTGTAGAAGAAGAGTAAGAAGAATGAAGGAGGAGGAGGAGAGAAGAAAAAGAGCGGAGAACTTCAGAAGAAAGAAGGAGGAGGAGGAGGAGGCAACAACGATAAGAACTTAACTGTGGTTCTGAAATCAGATTTTCATTGCGAAGGCTGTGTCTCCAAAGTTGTCAAAGCAATTCGAAGTTTCGAAGGTATGTTGTCTATAATGACGTATTCCGCTAGATTAATTTTTAAAAAATTACACATTTTTCAAAAATTTGTGTTTGCTATTTTGTTTTTCTTCATTTTCTACAGTGCTCTGTTTCACTGGTTTCCATTTGACTTTAATTCCATATAAATTAGCAGTTAGGAATCACTACTACTTGCTTATTCTTCGAGTTTGGGAACTGTGTAATCTCTAAACAAAAAGTTAAAGAGAAAAGCGCCTCCCTTGCCTGTGTGCTTTTCAAACTTTAGGGTTGCTGTTGACTCATATATTCTTACTTTATTCCTTAACTTAGGTGTGGAGAAGGTTCAGTGCGATGCGGATTCGAACAAGTTAACGGTAATCGGAAAAGTTGATCCGGTGATGCTGAGGGAAAAAGTGGAGCAGAAAACACACAAGCATGTTGAACTGGTTTCGCCGGTACCAAAGAAAGACGGCAAGGGAAAAGATGGCGGCGGCGGCGGAGCCGAAGAAAAGAAGAAGCAGAACAAGGAAAACAAGGATCCAAAGGAAAACAAAGGAGTAGGAGAAGACAATAAGAAAAGCAAAGAGAAAGAGGTACTGTAATATTACTGACTCCACTGTTATTTTTATGCGCCACTATAATTGTTACTCTGATTTTGTTTTGTCATATTGTTGCTGGCGCAGTTTAGCATTTTCTGATGTCTTATTCATTCTCCATTGTTCTTTCGATTCCCAGTAATCGACTTTATTTTGATTCATTTGTCTCCGGAATAAGCGGTTAAATCATGTGCCCAAATTTCACATGCGTATGTTAGCGGTTTCCTGATTTTTTGCAGGCAGTTTGTTTCTTCGTCATTTCACATCACTGTATTTCATTCGAAAAAAAAAAGTAATAATAATAAAAGAATCAGTATTGAATTTTCAAATAATTACGTGCCTCTCACGTACTATATCAGTTACGGCGCTCCTAGCACATGATTAGTCAAACGGACAAGTGATAATAAGATATTACTTATGGAATATTCTGAGATTTGTTATTATTATTCATTTAATTTGTCATTAAGCGTTTTTAATTAGGATTAACATTGCAATTTGTTCTACAGCCTCCGATTACCACGGCTGTGCTGAAGGTGCATCTCCATTGTCAAGGATGTATTCAGAAGATCTACAAAATTGTCACTAAATTCAAAGGTTAGATTTGAACTATATTACACAATTATGACTTTATATTTGGCTTATTGAATTTTTGGGGATGTATTTGTGAATGGTATGGCGGGAAAGTGATGCATGTTTGGTGATTGCAGGGTACAAGGAGATGAAAATAGACAAACAGAAGGATTTGGTGACTGTGACAGGGTCAATGGACGTGAAGGATTTGGTCGAGACGCTGAAGAAGCACCTGAAAAAGGAAGTTGAAATTGTTCCGGCGAAGAAGGAAGGCGGAGAGAAGAAAGAGAAAGGCGGTGACAATGGTGGTGGTGGTGGTGAAAAAGGAAAAGGGGCAGGCAAAGGAAAGGGAGGCGGTGGTGAAGGGAAGGGAAAGGGTGAGGAAGGAGGCGGCATTGGTGGCGGAGAAATGATAATAGGTAATGTAGGTAATGGGATGCAAATGATGCAGCAAATGCAGCAACCGGTCCAATTTGGGTATCCATACCCGTATATGTACGGCCCGGTTTATCCAGCTGACCAGTTTCAAAACCCATACCTTGTATCAGTTCATGCCCCTCAACTCTTTAGTGATGAGAATCCAAATGCTTGTAGTGTTATGTGATGAAATGGAAAGTAATCGAAACTCTTTTTGGCTAGAAGGTATGATAGTATTAGAGAAATCAAAACTGACGCTTGTAGATAGATAAAGTGAGGGCTGATGATAATGCAAGTGAAAAAGTATGGCACTCATGGTTTACCCAGAATATTCCAGCATGCTTGGGCATGGAATGAATTATGAACAAATGTAGGGTAATGAAATCTTAGGATGTAATTCATTTATTCCTCACAAGTAAAATGACAATTTAAGTAGAGGTTCTATATTTGTTAAAAAGGAACGTTATTTGTCAATCTTAATATTCAAGTCCTGAGTTCCAATTACTTGTATGACCTCCAGGTACTCTTCTTATATTTGAGTTTTAGTTTTACGAGTTAAAATATTTACGAAATAAGATTACTTTAAAAGTAAAAGAAATTCCACATGTAACTTTAAATTTCTGCTGGCATTCATTCATTTTTTATTTGTGGTAAAATGTAATTCTGCTTACAATGAAAAGGACAGAAGTCTATTGACAGCTGCGCCATTATATTGGAGTGTACTAACATAAATACCTATTTAAGGGGTTCTTTAATTGAGAATTAAACCATATTAAGTAATTAAAAAATCATACCGCATTAATTAAAAGTATATGATAATATAAATGCCTGCCGAATTAAGGGAATTCTTGAATTGAGAAGCAAACCAAATTAAGTTTAATTAAGAAAATGAAGCAAGGGGCTTTGCCACAAACTCTACGGCACAAAAGAAAGTGCAATAAAGAATAAGTGGCCAAGTACACAGAGACAAGGACTTGAACCCAGGCCTAAAACGTCCATAAGAAAAATTTGAAGGCAATTGACACTCTGTAATCTGCAGTTTTCTAGGCTCTACTCACTACCCACTTTTCTTGTACTTACTACCTTTTGCTTGTGCCTACCCAAGGGGTACCACCTCTTCTTTTTTTAAACAACTCATCCAACTCATCGCCGTACTACAGACTCTACTCAAGGGACTTGCTCTCATTGTATTCAATTGAATTGAAATTTAATGCATTTATTACTCTTTTGCATCTTTACAACGAGCTTTAAAAGTGTTTGATCAAAAAGTGTTAAATTTTTTTGAACCAATTTATGGTAAAGTAAAGGGTGAATTTTAGTCAAATTTAATAAATTTTAAATCGAATATTGTAAGATATTTGCAAGATCAATATAGTCGGGGAATATAATATAATAAATTTAATATTCAATGATTGTTAATTAATATGGTAATATGAGCATGCATTAAATGCATATAATGGCAATAAATATAATCGGCCGAAGTAGATAACGGCACAACCAACGAAGTTGTGGTTGGTATGGCAATCATGACGTTATGGCCACACGCGTCATCATTACGCTTTTTCCCAAGGCAACGTCCGTGCATATGCCGCTTTGATTTTGGTGCCATTGACAGTCCTTTGCTTCGATTCTCGTGCCACACAACCCTAAAAACAAAGGATGTATCATTTTTCGGAAGGTTTCACCATCCTTTACTTCGTATGAGTATTGTTCTTCTCTGATCTTCTTCCTCAATTTTGGCTCCTGATTTTGGTTCTTCGATTCCATTCCCTCTTTCTTACCCAGTTGTTATCTTCTTCTTCGGGCTTGGCAGAATACATTTCATTGCTGAACTATGTCACAACCCCCTCACATTCATGATGAAGTCTCCGATGCCACTCTCTTATCTGTGGCCCTTCCTCCTGGCGGTGAGGAATTCCGGGCTGAAGAGGATGATAGCTTCCCTACCAAGGAGGAGATAGTTCCCAAAAATCCTTTGGCTAGGAATGCTTTTTCAAAGGAGCCTACTCCTGATCCCGCTCAGGTGCTCTCCGAGACTGGGCCATCTTATATAGCCGACCTTTGGTCCAAATATTGCATCCCTTCCTTGGTCGATATAGTTTCGGTCGGTGGCGACATCATGGAGGTCCATCGACCCAGGTATTGTGCTTTTTATGTCTACCCCTTCTTCATTGATTATACTCTTTCACCCCTTCTGCTAGCGGAGGAATTTTTCCGGTTTTACAACATATGCCCAACGGAACTCTCTCCTTATTTGTATAAAGCTTTCTTGATGCTGATAAAGTACGTGTTGCAACCAAAAAATACTCACGCAAGTGCACGTGATCGTCAAGTAATAAAGTAGTGAGTAGAGTATCGTTTTCACGAAGACTTGTGATTAACTGTTGACTGATTCAAACTCAAATAACTTATTATCCAAGAGGTTTTTCACAAATTATTGATGTAACTAATTTACGACCTAAACTATCAAGCAATAATCTAACTAGAACCAAGTAACCAGACAACCAGGAATTTTGAGTAACAAATAGTAGGGGAGAATATTCCAGTGTCACGGGCTAACTGACAATCGTGTTGTGTTCTTCGATTAAAACAACTAATTGTTTTATCTAGATTGTTGATTGACATGGTTGATGTTACTCATAAGAATCTGTCGAGTTCTTACTTGCCAATTCAAGTTAACTCAATGCATATATGTCTATGGAATTAAGATTAACAAGAATGCATTTATAATTTCTGTATTTCAACCAAGCAAGGCAATTGGGTATATGTCTCCCAATTGCTAATCTGTTCCCCGATGCCCGGTTCAAGAACTTGCTCTATTTAATTCTATATGCAATCTAGAATTCCCATTTTCAAGTTCAACTCTAGATTCATAGATAGTATTTCACTGTTAGCTACTCAGCAAAATAATTAAAATCAGAATGAAATAAACAACCCAATATGATAAACCAACTTTGTCAAATTAAACTTCAAACGACAACATTCATGTTTCACCATGACCCTAGAAAAATGGGTTTTAGCCACTCATACTAGTGTTCATCACAATAAGGTTCAATTTCAATATAAATAGCAAAAACAAAGGGAAGAAAAGAAGAACTTGATGGTCAAATCTCCTCCTCGCCTCTTGCCTCTCTCCTTCCTGCTCTAGACTATGAAAAACCTTGATAAATAATCTTTGGGCGAGCTTGAATTTATATAGGTTAAGTGAATTTCCCCCAGGTTTCTAATTTTTCCCCTAACAGACTTTTTCCAAAATTGGGACTAGCGCGAACATCGCGCTAACTTCGCACTAGTTTCCTGACACACTGCCTCCCGCTTTTGGACTAGAGCGAACACGCCAGACTTAGCGTTAAATTCGCGCTAGATTCAGGCCATTTTTTCTTCACTTCTTTGTCTCGTCTTTGTGCACACACATCTCCATGGGGTCTTCCATGCTCCAATGTAGATTCAATCACCCTTTAAGGCATCATTTAGGCTCTCCATCATGTAATGTGTAGAATTCAAATTTAGAGCCTATATATCATCATTCAACCATATTATGACATGGAAACATAATCAAGCGGAAGTATAAACAATCGCAAAATTTCCTAGACTTAGCCTATTATCAGTATGCGGAATTGGCTAACTGTCAGCTTGATGTTCGCTACCTACTGCACTTATTCTCGCCTAGTTTCTATAGAGGTACTATGATACATGTATGTCATCATGGGACCAAAGGGTTGGTAATTGAATAGATGATAGAACGAATCAAAATTTAGAGCACTTGGTGGCGGACCTGACTAGGTTTCCCGAGAAGTGGAATCATAATCGTAAGTATCTTTGTCGTATGCTCGTTGTCTTTTCTTGTCCTTTTGTTATAAGCTCACTTGTTTTTTTTGTTTTTCAGTTGAAAGATGTGCACCCTCTCTTTTCTTCGATATTGAAGATTGGTTGGTTCGCGTGCTGCCTCGCATGGTGGGGATTCATCGTTGGGCGTCTTTCCAAAAGCGTTTCTGACTTAAAGGTCCCATCTAGTAAGTCTTACTTTTTCTTTAGCCTTCTATTTTTTAACATTGCTCGTTGACACGACCTCCTTTTGGTGCTAGGTTGGCAAATTTCCAAGAAGAAAGCTCTAGTACCAGCATTATGCCAAACCATCACATCGACAGGAATGTAATTTTCTTTGACCGAGTCTGTTCGGGGAGTTCGTACTCAAGCTCGGCCGGTGAGGGACTCCGCCCTCTAAACTGTTATCGTGAGGGACGCTATCTCTTCTCATACCATCTATCAACTGGTAAATGAACCATATGACGGTAAGGAGTCACTGTCGAGAAAAAGGCAAAGGATGGAAACCAGGAAGACTGTTGCCATTGATATTGAGCCAGAAAATGTCAATGCTTTGGAAGCGGCATTTGCACCTGCAGCAGATGTAGAGACTACTTTCACAGCGGGTGCCTTTATGGAGAGGAGGACCTCTAGGGTTGAGGGGGTTCGTGACGGTGGAAAGCTTGCACGGGCCACAGAAGGTGGCACATCATGGGCGATTGGGGGAGATAGAACAGTGCCTGCGGAGGACGATTATGGTTCGGATATCTATCCTGAGGAGGTATGAGCCTTTTTAGAGAAGAAAACTTATGTGGAGGTAAGGATGGAGAGTCCTTTTGGCCAACTCAGAATGGGTGGTGTCATCTTTTGCTCCCTTATGTGTGGCTTTTAAGAATACATCACTACAAGCGATGAGAGATATGGAGTCTTCAAAGAATATATCTGGAATGGCTCTACGAGTAAGTGCTTTTTAATGTTAGGAATTGTTTTGCATGTGTAATTTGCTTATACTGACTACTTTCTTTTACATGTCAGACTTTTATCATGGGGATCAAGCGTGACCAGTGAGATAAGCGGAGGATGACCGTCTTTAAGAAAGTGACCTCAAAGTACAAGGAGTACCGTACTAAGAACCAAATGTCAGCCGACGTCTTTAATCCGGATAGCAAATTTTAGTTATTTCATGACAGGCTTAAATAGAAAGATGAGGAGATGGCGAAGAAAAATGAAGAGCTAAAGGAGAGGGATGATGAGCTAATGAGATCCATCGGTAGGTGCAGTGAGCTTGAGGCAGCTCTAAAGGCCAAGGAGGACGAGCTCGAGGTAAGCAAGAGGGTGATAGCTGAGAATGCTGACCTTCAAACGCGAGTGGTCTCCTTAACCGCTGAACTTAGACAGAGGGAGGCGGAGGTTGTCGATATAAGGGGAACATTGAGTGCTAAGGTCGAGGAATTTACTCGTGCTGAGAAAGGCAGAATGGCCGCCATGTATAAAGCATTAGCCTTAGAAGATGCCATACGCGTTTGTAGGTCTGAACGAGATAATAAGGTCGATACTTAAGGTGGCAAGGTTAGTGAAGTGGATCTAGAATCTGGAGGTAGATTTATAAGGATTGAACGAGCATGTCATTGTCTTGAAGGCTGGAGAAGTGCGGCGGCAGTCACAACCATCTATGTCTCGTACTTATGTCGATCCCCGTGTGCCACGGGAGTTGTATGAGATATGTATATAAGTCATTGAAAGCCAATGGAAAAATTTCCGAAGTAGAATTCGAGGGTCTCCGTGTTAAGGCCCGTGCGGCCCGTTAAGCTTGTGGTTATGCCCCAGGTATGCCTGGTGGGGATGATGTTGATGAAGATGCATACGGGTTCGCCTCTGATTCTTGGTATGATAATGAGTATGCCTATGGGGATGGCAAGGCGTAAAGTCATTTTACTTAGTTTTTATTTTGTTTTGCTATTTTTGTGAGGGCATTTTTGGGCCCTTTGTAAAAAGTATTGTAATTTGACAGCTGCAATGGAGCATCTCCCCTTTTTGCTATATATTTCTTGATTTGTGTTCTCTTTTCTTTTTACAAGGTGTTTCTTGATGAGATCGATGTGCGACGCAGTTGAACATTGAAGATTTTGAATGAGGTCGAATATTAAGTAGTTCAATCAAGGTTTAATTTAACATAATTCGAGCGAGGCCAAATGTAACATAATTCGATGGAGGTCGAATATAAAATGATTTTTAGCGAGGTCGAATATAAAATGGTTTGATCAAGGTTGAATGTGAAATGATTTGAGTGAGGTAGAAAGTAAAATGATTCGAGTGAGGTCGAAAGTAAAATGATTCGAGCGAGGTCGATTGTAAAATGATTTGAGTGAGGTCGAATGTAAAATGATTCGAGCGAGGTCGAATGTAATGTGATTGAAGATGCTGCTTTATTTTATCCATTGGTGAGTATTACATGTTTCTGTTTGTTTCGTTTATATATTAGAAAGTTTCCATGTATCCAGTCCCTTCATCGTCCGGCTTGGAAAAGTAGTCGGCAGGCGAGGCGACGAAATATTCTTGAACATTGAGACATCCCCCTTGTCGCCTCGTTAAAAACCTCCACGAGAAAACCCAACTAGGAAAAAACCCAAGTGTGGGAAAAAGAGTACGACGTGGAGGTCGTCTATTTTCAGAAGTTGAAGTATTAAAGGTGGCAATGTTCCAATTGTTTTGTAGTAGCTTTCCCTCCATTGTTTGTAGTTGGAATGATCCTTCATTTTGCGCTGTCGTGCTTTTATATGGCCCGTCCCAATTGGTTTATAGTTTTCCTTCTCTCAAATCTTTGCTCTCTTGAGTTTTGGCCTTGAGTCCATAATCTACGACATTGAGTGGTTGTACTTTGGATTTTTTGTTGTAGTACCGTTCTTCTTGTTGCTTTTGGGCTACCATTCTTAGGTAAGCCATGTCTCTTCGTTCTTGCATTTTGTTGAGGTCTTGTTGTCTGTTCTTGTCATTGCTTGATCTGCTTTTGTTGGAGTATCTCAAATTGGGTTCTCCAACCTCGACTAGCATTACAGCGTCAGTCCCATAGACTAGTGAATTTTGCATTTCGCTTGTGCTTGTTTTTGGCATGGTGCGATATGCCCACAATACTTCCAGTAGTAATTCCGGACATAGTCCTTTGGCGTACTCAAGAATTTTCTTTAAGATATTCAGTATTTTATTGTTGGAGGCTTCAACTTGGTATGGCATGGAGAGTATTCTCTTGATATGCCATTTTCAAAGAACTCGACGGTGTTCTTTCCGGTGAATTGGGGTCCATTATCATAGCTGATTTCTTTGAGGATGCTGAACCGGCATATGATGTTTCTCCATATGAACGTGATAACTTCTTGTTCGCGTATTTGGGTGAATGCACTTGCTTCCACCCATTTGGAGAAATAATCAGTTAAAACCAAAAGAAAATGTACACTACCTCGCCCTTATTGGAGGTTTCTGATGATGTACATTCCCCATTTGACGAACAACCATGGCGATGAAATAGAATGGAGGTGTTCTCCCGCTTGATGTATCATAGAAGCATACTTTTGGCACTGTTCTCACTTCTTGACATAATCAGAAGTTTATTTGTTCATTGTAGGATAATAATAACCTGCTCGAATGAGGCATCTAACGAGGGTTCGGTTGCCGGTATGGTGGCTGCAGTTGCCTTCGTGTACTTCCTCGAGCACGTGTCTTGTTTGATTCGGACCTACGCATCTCGCTAAGGGGTCTCCAAATGTTCTTTTGTGTAGTTCGTAATTTATGATGTTGTACCTTGCCACCTGCATTTGAAGCTTTTGGCTTCCTTTTTGTCCACTGGACTACTTCTTCCTGCAAATATGTTATAAAACGGTTGTGCCAGCCCCAAGTCAAATTTACAGTGTACCTCGAGTTGGTCTATTGATCAGTGGTTGAGGGTGACCATGTTTTCTTTCGTAATGTTCTTGGTGGTTGCTTCTAACTTAGCGAGGCCATCCGCTTAGATATTTTATGCTCGAGGTATCTGGTCGAGTCGACATTCATCAAATCTCAGGAAGCAGTTTATAGATCTCTGCTTGGTACTTTTGTAGTCTCTAATCCTTGATTTGGAAAGTCCATGTGACTTGGTTGATGACAAGTTGTGAAAGGCATTTGAGGACGACCCGCTGTGACCCGTATTTGAGAGCTAGCTTAAGTCACTACAATTACGACCTCATACTCGGCCTCATTATTAGTCATATCTGGGCGCACCGTATGAATTGGCAGATAATTTTGCATGTTGGGACCTCAAGTACAAGTCCTAGTCCAGATCTTGACACGTTGGATGCGCCATTGGTGTATCGGACCCGTAGTGTGGCTATCACCGGCGAGGTACAAAAAGACTCAACCTCGGGCATTACTTTGGCGCTGAAATCGATAACAAAGTCGACAAGCACCTGCTATTTTATCGTTGTTTGCGGGATGATATGTTATATCGTGCTCGCTCAATTCTATGGCCCACTTGGACAATCTCCCCAACAATTCGGGTTTATGTAGGATGTTTCGTAGGGGGAAGGCAGTCACCACCAATATGGGTGGCATTAGGAATAGGGTCTAAGCTTTCGTGAAACTACAACCGTTGCTAAGGCCAATTTTTCGAGGTAGGGTACCTCGTTTCTGCATTGACCAAGGTTTTGTTGATGTAATAAAAAATTAGGGATTGTATACCTTTATTTTCTCATACCAAAACCGCACTTACCGCGAGCTCTGATACAATCAAGTATACCAGAAGGCATTCGCCAGGTTCTGCTTTGGCGAGTAATATGGATGAGGACAAATATGCTTTTAGTTCTCTTAATGCCTTAATGCATTCTGAATTCCATTGGATCCTGTTGTCCTCTTTGAGTACATTGAAGAATTTGTGGCACTTGTCAGAGGATCATGAGATAAATCTTGATAGGTCGGCTATACATCCCGTTAGAGTTTTCACTTGTTTATTGGTGGTTAATACTTCAGATTTTTTCTCAATGGCTTTGATTTGGTCGGGGTTGACCTCGATGCCTCTTTGTGATACTAGGAAGCCGAGGAACTTTCCTGAAGTAAGGTCGAATGCACATTTTTTTGGGGTTCAATTTCATGTCGTACTGCCTTCATATACCGAATGCCTCTTTCACGTGGTCGATGTGATCTTCCTTATTTTTTGGCGTTACCAACATGTCATTGATGTAGACTTCCGTTCTTTTGTCGAGTTGATCCTTGATGGGTTTTCAATGTCTTAGACTTATACTTCTTACATTTTGATGATCTAACAAACTAGTCGTGAAGAACCAGATAGAGAACCTGGCCTACAGGATATATATATTTCAGGTGAATTGGTCGAAGTCTTCAAATCAGCAAATGGATGAACGACCACAGAGGGGAACACAACAGGGACCTGGTGACCTGGTTCCTTAGGGTTCTCCAACACAAGAAAGTTAGTGACTGTATTCAATCAATATTAAGAGGAATGCAAGAGGGTCCTACTCCATATGGGTTCTCTGATAGAAGTACAAGTCAAGTATACAACTGGAACGTAGTAGAAGAAAGTGACCATCTAGCAACTGTCATGGAAGAGGAACACAACTAGGACCTGATTCGTTTGTGTGTCTTGATAGAAGTACAAAGTCCACTATCCAGCTGGAACGCAACTGCCCAGAAGTGGTTATGCAGACAGTACAACAGTCACTTCTCATTGGGAAGAAGCATACATCAAGAGTTGACATCACTATCCATGTGATAAAAGAACCTGGTGCAAGACACACCATCTTTTGTGCAGTCAACGATATTCTCTCAACAAACAAAAGTATCCATCCGGTATTGAAGTCACTGGTTTGTTAAGAACAAGAAGAAAACTCTACTAAGGAGCAGTTTCTAAATGAGTTTATGTACATGCGTAGTTGAGTTGTAATCTTGTAATTTGCTTATTGTTGTAATTCCTAGTTTGCTTTATTAGAAGAGTTGTGTTACGAACAAACCAAATCCGTAAACTTCTGAGTTTATGTTGTGATTGAGGATTGTCATAAGTTTAAATCCTTTGTAATTAGGCGAGTTATAGAGTGGCTTGTGGTGGTTGCATCACAAGTTATTTGAAGTCTTTGCAATAGGGTTTTATCGAAGTAGCTTGTAATAGGTAGATTACAAGTTAGTAGAGTTAAAAGACTACAAAAATAGGTCGTGGTTTTTTAATCCCCTTGCGTGGGATTTTTCCACGTAGAAAATCTTTTGCCTTCTTTATCTTCAGTCTTTACTGCATTCTACGAATCATCTCATAGAGGATAAGGTACTCTATAGTTTGGTGGACTCACATAACCTAACAATTGGTATGATATCAGGTTTCTCCTATCATGCTAACACCTAGGAATGATCTTCAATGGCTTCTCCACCAAAGTCTGAATAAGGACAATCAACCTATGGACCTCCCAGATTCAATGGTCAATACTATGACTGGTGAAAAACCCGGATGCATGATTTTATAATGGCAGAAGATTCAGAGCTATGGGATATCATTTATGATGGTCCACATGTTTCTATGAAGAAGCTTGAAGAAACATGAGCCTTGGTGCCAAAAGGGAGAAAAGACTACAACGACATTGACAGAAAAGCTGTGGAAACGAACTATCGTGCCAAGAAAATCTTGATGCGCGGCATAGGACCTGATGAGTACAACGAAATATCAGCTTGTGATACTGCCAAAGAAATATAGGAAGCCTTACAAACAACACATGAAGGAACTACTCAGGTCAAACAATCCAAGATTGACATGCTCACCACTAAATATATGCTCTTCAGGATAAAGGATGATGAGTCCATACAAGATATGCACACCAGATTCACCTCCATCATAAATGAGCTTCACTCATTTAGAGATGTCATTCCCAGAAACAGCCTTGTAAGGAAAATCCTTAGTGTTCTACCTGGGTCTTGGACAAGCAAGGTAAATTCCATCACTGAAGCTAAAGATCTACAGACTCTGACCATGGATGAGTTGATTGGTAATCTGAAGACATATGAGATTAAAAGAAAGAAAGACAATGAAAGAAGAGAGCCTAAGAAGGAAATGAACCTGGTGCTTAAGGATGAAATCAATGAGTCAAGTGATGAAGATAGTGACATGGCCTATCTTACTAAGAGATCTCAAAAGATGGTTCAAAGAAATGGCGGTATAGGCAGTTCAAGTAAAACAAGGAACAACTATCTTTATCACAAATGTGGAAAGTCAGGCATTTCATCAAAGACTGCCCACTCGCAAAACTGGAGCAACACAAGCAGAATCCTGACAAAGCATGAAAAAGGAACCTGGTTCCAGATAAAAGATTGAATTGGAAAAGTACCGCAGACAATATCGTTAAGCAGGCTCTTGCTGCTTGGGGAAACTCCTCGAGTGAATCTGAAAGGGAATCAGATGCAGAAAATAGTTGCATGATGGCAGTGCAAACTGAAGCAACAAAGTACGATTCACTATTCGCATCGATGGCTCAGTCCGATGAAGATAATGAAGAAGATGAAGACTATGAAGTAAACTTCAGGGATGTTCAGAGAAATTTGAAATCCTATTCTTCTAAGAAGCTAATGTCTTTATTTAATATCCTAATTGATGCCTATTATAACATTTAAAATGATAAGGAAATCCTGACCATAGAACTAGGAGAGGCGGAACAATCTAGAGATGATCTAGTGGTCTGTGTAGTAGACTTAAATGAGACCATAGCTAATCTTGAACAAGAAAAAGAAGCCTTGAATGAAAGAATAACTAGTGTGGAAAATGAGATAGGCGATCTGATGGTATCAGTTATTGATCTAAAAGAACAATAGAAGGCCTTAACAATGAGAAACACACGTTAGAAAAAAAAGTTGCATCTATGGAAGAGGAAAGGGATAATTTGTTGGTAATATGCACTGATCTAGAGGGAACCATTGAGGGACTTAATTTAGGGAATAGCAGTGTAAGTCTTGGGAAAGGGAAGGAAGTATCCAGTGAGACGCATATCATGCTTGAAATAGAGTTAGCTGTTGTAAAAACCAATCTTTTTAATGAACTCGAAATGAATTAACAACTCCAAGCCGAGTTGGAGAAAGTAAGAAATGATCTTGAGAAATCCCTGAAGTGGACCTGGTCCTCAGACGTTGTCACTGCCATGTATCTCAACAATAGTGGGAACAAGCAAGGCATCTGGTTTTAAAGGGAGAAAACTCCCTACAACCCGCACAACAAGTATGTCACTGTACCTGATAACTCGCTATGTACCCACTGTGGGGACAACAAGCATTTTAAAGAAAATTGCCAGGCCAGCGTTCAATCTGCTCAAAAGAACAAAGTGTTTACTGATAGAGTGACTACTAACAAAGGACGAGCTACCACTCGCAAAAGGCGTATGTTTCCTGCATGGACTAGGAAATCCATCATTCATTCCTTTTATAATAAAAAGGGGCCCAAACTAGTTTTGGTTCTTATTTCTAACATTTGATGTGCATGAGCAGGGAACAGTGAAGCAGACTACGATGGACTATGGACAGTGGATGCTTAATACTTGCAGCAGAAAACATCACGAAATTCTTCTCGCTGAAAGCCCTGCGTGAATGGGATGTATCCTTGAGAAGGAAGTAAAGGGGACACTCTCAGTAAATGAAAAGTTATAAAGGTTCCTTCGGCACTCAAGTAGGAATGAGCATTATATTAATGGACTAAAAAATGCAATCACCAATGTGATAACACTCCATGTGGTCTCAGTGGACAAAGGAAACAAGAACACTCACTCTTACTAATTATGAATCTCCACAAGCTGGCAATATGAGATGAGTGAAGTCGCAACCGTGGTATGAAGGATTGGTAGATGCAAACTTCTCACCTCCGAATAAATTAACTCAGTCGGACCTAGTCCATGATTTGCCAAACTCAAGTGTCACCTGGACATGAGTTCAAAAAATAATGGAGGAGGGAGAAAAGGGATCGCGCATAATTTCTCAATACCAAGGACTTCACAGCAAAATGGTATAGCTGAATGAAAGAATGGAATTTGAAAATGCTGCATAGACAGTGCTCATATCCTATGGAATGTACAAGAACTTCTGGTCAAAAGTAATGAATACTACCCTCTACTTTAAGAACAAGTGTCAGACCATGTCCCTCGTGAATAAAAATCCACTAGAAGCTGCCAAATGGAAGAAAATGCATTGTTCTTGATAACATGAAGGACCAGCTTGGGAAGCTCAATGCAAAAAGACGAGCGAAGGAATCCTTCTAGGTTACAATCCACAAAATAAGTCCATAAAGTCTCCAACAAAGGGCACACTAAATGGTAGGAGGTGCTTATGGTGTATTCGACAAGACACTTTCCCTTACCAAAAAAGAAATGATGATGATCAAATATGATGAACCAATCATGTCTCTATGAAGTATCAGAGGCTTCAAATAGGAAGGATGATAAAGTGACTAAGATGAAGGAGACTAGAAAGACAATGCAACATCATACTCCTCGTCTCACAAAGAACCTGGTTGTCTATGAAAAAGGAAAGAACTTTTGGAACGGTTCACTTGTCATGGTTCATGCCTCATCCTTTGATAGACAATAAAGCAAGACTCAATGGCCTCATTATCAACTGAAGAAGAGTTTCAAAAAGAAAAAGATCAAGCACACTGAAGGGTAAGATCATCTTCTGAGGATCAATATGAAGATGGGATTGATCAGTGGAAAGTATTGAAGAACAGAAAACCAAACTCCAGATATCTGATTCAAAGACTAAACAAGAGAATGTTCTAGAGACATCCAGGTGAAGATGGGGTCACAAGAGTCTAATGAAGAACCTGATCCTTCATCTGTTGGCTGTGTAAGACACCGTCAGGTAAAGGTAGATAAAAAATTTTCTGACCAAGCCTAACTCACATCAATACCGTTACAGGTAAACACGCATGATGATCATAAAAGTCAAAGGTACAGTTATGAACTGCCAGAGAGGAGCTGCTAAAACTTTGTTCAAAAGATTGCTTTGGCACCAGGTTCCTGTAACTCAGGTTAGTCATAATTCTGCATGCCCTCTCTAAACAAAACCAAAAAAAAATTAAATGCCACATCACTGAATTTTCAACGTCTGCGTGTCACGTCTTCTCTTTCAAATCCTTTCATCCTCTATACACGGTAACACTTCCCCACAAGCCTATCGCCGTTTTCAGAACTAATTAGAACCTATTTTTCTCTCCACTCATCATTAGCCCTTCCTCCAATAAAACTTTCTTTCTCTCTCACGGCAAGTCATGGACCTTCTTCTCCTTTGTATAGCTAGGATAGTCTTCTCATCTCTCTCTTTCTTTCTCTACTCGTCTAGCAAGTACTCATCTAATGGTGTTCGAACAATCGTCTCATTATCCCACCATTGACATCCCTCTTATTTCGTTACTATTCTTGAAATCATCCCTAGAGCGTCATTATTTCACGCCTTCTCCCACCTTACCCACTTCTGGCTCCTCGTCCACTCCTATAGCTTTTCCATTTATTATAAATCATGTTTACCCTTATTTTGAGAATCCTGTGTCTAGTCAATCCAACGAGCTCATCAAAGATCACACAAGAGGTTGTACTCCTCAAGTGTCAGAAGTTTTTGAGGATGATCCTGATCAGTATCTGAACTCCTCCATGTTGGACTCAATGAATCTCAAGGAGTCACCAGAAAATGAAGCAGCTAATAACATCATGGCTATGGCTGCTAAAAGTTAAATGAATAGATGAGCTTATCTTTGTTTGAGTGTCAGGGGGAAGAAATTCCATTCCTAGGAAATGTAAGCACCACATAACTTCTCGAGTCCTTGGCTCATGAGATATTCCTAGAAAAGCCTTTGATGAATCTGATTCTCTTTCATGAAAACTCACTTATGCACCTCCTATTCACTCTAAGCTCTTATAGTCTTCCTCCAAATCACTCAGTATCACGTCACTACAATAAGAGATTTCTGAGTTAAGAAAAGTAAGATGAGTGTCAAGACAAAAAAAAAGAGGAAAATGAATCCAAAGGATTTCATCAAGATGTATAAGTAGACTAGATAGACAAAGATGCCTCTAAGGAACTTAGTTCCTCAGTACATCAATCTATGACAACTCAACAGTCTATGGAAAAGGTATTCAATGAAACTGTTGAGAAATAGAAAGGGTCATCTTTGAAGTACATCAGTAAGACTAAACGGAGTCAAACTAAGCTAGTTGTGTTTGAAGACAATATTGTAGGGATATCAATCTAGAAAGGAGAGACTGCCGAATGGTGTAGAAAATGAAAAAGGGAACCTGTTAAGAAACCTTGTTCAATAAGGTCCATGACATGTGATGGTGCTCTTTGGCAGCAAAAATTAAGAACTCAAAAAGTGTTGTGGTGTCGTACATTTTACCCAGCAATTTCGGAGATGATAAGCATGAGACAAATTTTTGAGATTGTGGAATTTCAACAATGGGAACACTTGTTTGAAGAATGAATTCCTTTGGTGCAAGAAGATGCAGTACAAGCTTTTTACGCATCTCTTTTCACTATTGAAGGGGATCACATTTGTGCGCTCGTAAATGGAGTAGACATTGTACTCGATGCTTCAACATTGGGAAAGTTTCTCAGAATTCCGTGTGAAGGTATGAACTCAGTTAAGAATGTCTGTGGAGCAATTTTTTGGAGAGCCATCATGAAAGAACAAGCTATTCAACAGGGGGAACACGTGCATAAAAAGGTATTGCTTCCTGAGTACCAAATTCTATTTGAACTAGTCAATAAAGTGCTCTTACCCTGCTCTAAGAGGCGCTCTATTGCTACAAGATCAGACATTGTCCTAATGGAAGCGCTTGAAGAGTTTGTCCCAATCAATTTGCTAGCTATCATGATTGATCATATGCAGAAAGTGGCAAATGTTAAGGGTGGAAGTCATGGGTTACCTTATGGATTTCTCCTAACTCATGTGTTCAGATTCTATAATGTCCCCTTAGGGAATCCCAGAGAGGGCACACGCAAGCAGGCCTTCTCTAAGACCACTCTAGAAAAATATGAATGCATAGAAAGGGTTGGTGGAAACATCTCGACCATTTCTTAGCTGATCAACGCTCAAAATGTAGCCTCTAAGGAAATACAAAGGCTGAGGCCTCGAAATGCTATACTGGAAACTCAGCTCAGTCAAGCTGCTAAAAGACCTTATTCAGTATATGAGAAGGTTGCACGACTGACAAAGGAAAATGAGAGACTTTGGGCTTAATTACTTGAAGAATAACTATTTGCAAATGCTAGACTAGACCCGGTTCTCAAAACCATTACTGTCTCTTCCTCCAAGCCTCCTTCCTTTAGTGTCCCCTAGGCTCCACTGTGACAAGCTATATTTGCTCCAACTTCCTGTGGCTGCTATTTTACTTTTGTTTTCTTGTTTTTGTGATGGAATGATTGAACTTAACCATTTCCTAACCTTCTCAGTACAATGTAAACATTAATGAAACATCTTTCCTTTCGTTGCTTGTATAATACTGTGTTTCTCTGGGTTCTCTTTTTTGTCCTATCGTATGCACATATGTGGCATGAGCTACGTTTGTTAGACTTCTTTATACTTCTTACCTACTTGTGATCTTTTCAATACCTGTTCTTTTTATTGATGCTAAAAGGGGGAATAGAAGTGTGTAGGTGAGAGTGAGGGAGTGAGTGGTAATATATGCATGTTGAAGGGTGAGGGGTGAGGGGTCTGAGATATCAACTCACAAAACTCACAAAAAGGGAGATCTGAAATTAAGGGGGAACTTCGTGTAGTTCTGGCATCTCATCTGGTTATTTGTGCTCTAAACAAATACTGTCCATGCCTAAGTTTGTCATCATCAAAAAGGAAAAAATTATGGTTTTTCAATGTCTTAGCCTTATTTTCTTATGTTTTTATGATGTAACAAACTTTTCATGAAAAACCAGATAGAGAACCTTGCCCAAAGGATATACGTTAGTACATGCTTTACTAATAGGGGCATAGTAATAGTTGTTTGCTGGGTTGGTTTTGCTCTTTACCTTCTCACGGTGGGATGGAAACAAGAGAGGTCAACTGGAGTGGAAGCCAAAGGACGGGGCCGAGAATCTGTGATCGATCCGAAGAACCACTCCCAGATACGATTCTTCTCCCCCTTCGTACTACCATGAGATTCTTTCCTGTCTTTCTTTCGGATTAACAAGGCTGCGGTGAGAATGAGAATCACTTCGGAACTCTAGCGGAATGGGCACTTTAGGGAGGGATCTAAAAGCACTCCAACGTGTTGAAACGCCTTATTTCGTTTCGTCCCCATTCTTCATTTCCTTCTTCTCGAATCCAAGGGGACTTCTCATATTTAGAATTTTTCTACGGTATGCTCTGTTTGTCCTTAATCCTGTGGCTTCATATATTACTAAGGTCATGCCTCCTTTGGTTTGCTGGGAGCTGTGGAGGTCCAAGTGCAGCAATAAATATGTTTCACTTGACTAGTAAGGGAAAAGTCCTTTACTAAACTAAAATTAGAATAGATAGGCTTTTTTCGCTTGTTCGTCAAGCTTTCGAGCAGCTCTTTCAACTGCCGCCTGTTTCATGTGAACTCCTCGAAGTCTGAAAATCAACAAATAGATGAACATCCATTAGGAGGAACACAACATAGATGTAGTGACCTGGTTCTTTAAGGTTCTCTGACACAAACAAGTCAGTGACTGTATGCAATCAATATAAAGAGGAACATAACAAGGACCTGCTCCCTATAGGTTCTCTGATAGAAGTACAAGTCAAGTACACAGCTGGAACGTAGCAAAAGAAAATGACCATCTAAGAACTGTCATAGAAGAGGAACACAACTAGGACCCGGTGCATTTGTGTGGCCTGCCAGAAGTACAAAGTCCACTATCCAGTTGGAACGCAACTGCCCATAATTGGTTGTGCAGACACTACAGTAGTCACTTCTTATTAGGAAGAATCGTACATCAAGAGTTGACATCACTATACATTGTGCTATATTTTGTGATAAAGCAACCCGGTGCAAGACACAACATCTTTTGTGCATTCAGTGATATTCTCTCAACAAATAAAAGTATTCATACGGCATTAAAGTCACTGGTGTGTCAAGAACCACGAGACAATTCTACTAAGGATCAATTTCTTAATGAGTTTATGTACACCCGTAGTTGAGTTGTAATCTTGTTATTTGTTCGTCATTGTAATTCCTAGTTTGCTTTCTTAGAAGCGTTGTCTTAGGAACACACCAAATTCGTAAACTTCTGAGTTTATGTTGTGACTAGGGATAGTCATAAGTTTAAATCCTTTGTAACTAGGAGAGTTATAGAGTGGCTTGTGGTGGTTGCATCACAAGTTAGTTTGAAGTTTTTGAAATAGAGTTTTTGTACAGTGGCTTTTAATAGGTATATTAAAAGTTAGTAGATTTAAAAGCCTACGAGAGTAGGTCGTGGTCTTTTGATCCCCTTGTGTGGGATTTTTCCACGTAGAAAATCTTTTGCCTTCTATAAATTTAGTCTTTACTGCATTCCACGTATCATCTCATATAGGACAAGGTACTCTATAGTTTGATGGACTCATATAAACTAACAATCCTTGAACATCTTGGTGACCAAGCTTTGATAAGTTTTCATGCGTTCTTCAACCTAAATAGCATGACTTTGTAATAGTATATTCCCTGATGGGTGATGAAAGCAGTATTTTCCTGGTCCTCTTTCTCCATGAGGATTTGGTTGTGACCTGAGTAGGCATCCAAGAAGCTCAACTACTCGTGTCCTGCTATTGTGTCGATGAGTTGATCGATATAAGGCAACGAGAAGGAGTCTTTCAGGAAGGCCTTGTTTAGGTTTGTGAAATCCACGCACATCTGCCACTTCCTATTTTTATTTTTCACCATAACTACATTAGTGATCCATTGGGGTATTTTGATTCTCGGATGGAATCGTCGGCGAGTAGCTTGCCTACCTCATCATTGGCGGACTCGTTAATTGCGGTATTGAATTTTCTTCTTGCTTGTCGTACTGAAGGGTGGAGTCGGCCGGCATTCAACTTGTGTATGACAACGTCGTTAGGGATACCTGGCATATCTACGTGGGAGAAAGTGAACAAATCGGCGTTGTCAATTAAAAATTTATGAAAATTACCTGGTTTAGAGAGTTTGTGACCGATGTAAGCCTTTTTGCTGGTGTCGGTGTTATCTAGTTTGACAGCATCGAGGTCTTCTACCATTGTGCATGTGGCTTCCACTATGTTGGGTTCCCTGATCACGTCTTTTAGTGCGTCGATATTGCCCCCAACATGGGTAATTGCTATGCTTCTGAGTCTATTTCCTTTAATTGTTGAGTGTATGTAAAATCCTGAGTGATGAGATAGCATTCTTAGGTTGTGGGTTATTTGCCTCGGATGTTGAATATCCCCCAGGGAGTAAGGAACTTGATTACTTGATACAGGCTGGGTGGGATGGCCCTCATGGCGTGTATCTACGGTCGACCTATGATGATGTTATAAGTCGTTTCCTAGTTCATTACATGGAACGTGGTTTCTAGGGTGACATCCCCAGTTAGAACGTGTAGCATTATCTCCCCCGAGGTTCGCTCAACCGCATTGTTAAACCTTGTTAGTGTTATGAAGCGTGGGACTATCTTGTCCTCGAGTCTCATTTGCACGAGAACTCGAAGGTGGATAATGCACGCACCGCTTCCGTTGTCTACCATTATCCTTTTTACATCTGTGTCCAAAATACATAAAGTAATGACAAGAGCGTCAAAATGAGGAAAATTAAAACCATGGGTATCTGAATTATCGAAGATGCTACCGTCTTCGATGTCATCATACCATCCATATGTGATCGACCTCTTCAGTTTATATGTGGTGGTAAACTTCATATGGTTGATTACTGCTTTGTCGTCGCCACTGATGATCATATGGATGGTGCGGGTGGGGGAGGGTTGCTCTGGAAGGCCTTGGTGTTGTTCTCGTTCGCGACCAGAGTTGGCTCATCCTCGATCGCTCATCAACTCCCTCAGGTGTCTTTGGTTCAGCATGTTCACTACTTTTTTCGTAGATCTATGCATTCCTCAGTTTTGTGACCATGTTCTTGGTGAAATACACAGAGGATGTTCGAATTTTGGATACTTGGGTTGGACTTCTTTTTTTGCGGCCACTTCACCTTTGTGCCGAGCTTCTCTAGTGCATAACTATTTCTGAAGGAGAAACACAAAAATTACGAGCAGATAAGAGTGGAGGCATACCTCTTTCATTTTGTCAAGTCCCTATATGTGGCCTGGACGGACCTTCTGCATGTCGAGGAGGTGGTGGAATGACTGTTCTAACATAGGATTGATGCATATCTCGGTTGAGGCACGTGCCTGCCTGATCTCTTCGATTGTTATTGCGACGGTCTTTTCTCAGCACCATTTGGATCGAAATTAACCGTTGGGTTAGGCCATTAAGGTCATCCCCGTCTACTCTCACCTCAGCATAATTTCTTCCCAAGTGGTGGGAGGGTATTTAATGAGCCTGCTAATAGCTTTCTGGCTGCCCTCTACCCATTCCTGTTCAATCCATTTTGGAAAGCTGCTACTGTTATCCCTTCTAATACGTTCGATAAGCTCATTATTACCCTATTAAAAAGAGCAAGGAAGTCTCTGAGTCCCTCACCAGGCGATAGCCTAACGACAAATATATCATTCGCCCTGGCCTCCGCTTTCTTAGCCCTTGTGTGGGAGGTGACAAACTTGTCAGCCTTTTTTTCGAACATTGTTATTGATCGTGCAGGTAATTATGAGTAGGTTAGGGCTCTCCCGGTTAAGGTCTCGCCAAACCTTTTTAGTAGCACTGGCGGTACTTGCTCCTTTGATAGGTCGTTACCCTTTAGTGTTGTGACGTAGTGAATGAAGTGATCTTCGGGGTCTGTGGTGCCATCGTATATCTTTAAATATGGTGGCATTTTAAAGGTATTCGGTATGGCATGTGGGGCTAACTATACAGTTATTTGACGAATCAACTGACATCCCGTTTTTGGTAGCAGTTTTGGGGAGCCCGGTATCTTATCGACCCTTTATTGACATTCTCTCATTTGGTCGCGGAGTGCTTTGTTCTTGTTTTTCATTTCTTCCTTTTTCTTTAAAATGGGTTTCAGTGCATCATTACCTGTATCAACAACGGTTGGGGAGCGGGTTGTTCACTGGTAGTCATTACGATATCTTCTAGCGAGGCATTTCTATTCTCCCTTTGAACGGGTTTGTCGAGTATGTCATTTAAGGTGCTTGCCAGCCATTCGTCCAACTACTGGTGGTGCTTCCTCAGCTGTGAATGTGGAAGCTTCAATTTCGCGTGAAGCGGTTATACTTGCATGAGGGGGAAGTGAATCACTTTACCTGGGTGTAGCATTTGGTGTTACATTCTCATCGTCTTCTCCGTCATCCTCGTTGATGGTGTTTAAGATGTTGGTAGTGACACATATTATGCTTTCTATCTTTCATCTCCTTTTTCTGCCATTGTTAGTTCGTGCAAACGAGAAAAAAATGGTCATCCTATTTTTTTAGTAATCTAGAGGCAACTAAAATTTTAACTAAAACATCCCCACAGACGACGTCAAATTATTTGACCAAAAAGTGTTGAACCTTTTGTTAAACCAATTAATGATAAAGTAAAGGGTGAATCTTAGTCAAATTTAATAAACTTTAGATCAAATATTGTAGGATATTCTAGATGAATAGAGTTTGGAAAAATTATATAACAGATTTAATACTCAATGATTGTTAGTGAATATGGTAATATGAACAAGCAATAAATTCGATAATGACAATAAATATAATAAGAAAGGATCTACCATCCAATTATTGTATGATCAGGATGTTTCTTTCTCCTGTCGGTGACATGGAAGGATGAGAAGTGAAGATGGATGGAATCTTTAGATCTTTTGAACAAAGATTGAACAAAGTGTGTTTTAATAGGATAATCAGTAAACAAGACAATTTTTGTATATTCTTTCTTAGTCAACCTTTACAATGTGTTCTTATCAAAAAGTGAAGAATCCCTTTTTGTTCTCTATCTCCTCCGATTTATAAGGGATATACCCAAGAAACCCTAAAAAGTACAAAACAAGGAATATCCAAAGGAATATTTCTTGTATCTTCATCTAAACCTATCCTACCGTTATTTCTCTACTTCATTTGCTCGTCTTTGACAGTGGCCCTCTCGAGGACGGTCTCCCGCTATTACAACATGGTCAACCCTGTCCTTGGTCCCATTTATCTACTATTACCTAGTCGCCAAATTTAGACCAATACTTAAGGTTTTCGTCTCAATTCATATTTGGTGGACGTTTGGACATAAGAGTTGTTAAATTCTAGAAAAATTTTTAAAAAAATTAAAGTGAAAATAGTATTTAAAAATTAGAGTTGTATTTGGACACGAATACAATTTAGAACTGTTTTTGAATTTTTGTGAGTAATGTGAAATGAAAATTCAAAATTTTTATTGACGAACACCGATTAAAAAAATGAACTAAAAAATTCTAATGACCAAACGGGCCCTTAATGTGAGTAACATTGTGATTTCGTATATTTTGCTTCTTTGATATATCTTATTGAATTTTCAACTTCAGCCTAACAAGAATGAGAAACGACGAAATGAGAATGTGAGGTGCCTCGGACATCCAAATTAGAAAGAAGGGTAGAAGGTTTTGGATATTTTGCTTTCCCTGTCGCCCATCAATTATAATACGGTAATACCTATATGCAACTCTTTTAAATAATCGAAAAAGGACCATCGGTCAAACTATTTCGTTTCCCTGAATTGGACAGAGCTTTATTTTATCAAAATGGTACTTACAGTATTTTTCTATGAAATATTACTTCCTACTGTATAATAATTAGTGACCTGAATTCAGACAGAGGAAGAACATGGTACACTAGAGCAGCTTCATAAATAATATTAGAAATATTTTTGTAAAAAAAATATTCATACTCTGCAGTTCAGCAATTCAGACTTACCATATATGATGATTGAAGCAGAACTCCATAAGTCTGAAGAGAAAAAATTAACCTTTAGTTTCATTTGGCTTCCTGCTTGCCAAAAGAAAAATAATAAAAATTTAGTTTAAGTCAATAGAAGACAAAATAAGAAATGTATGTATTAAAAAGATTTGGACTAAAAGTACCTAAATTACAAAACAACCTTAAAGTAAACAAGCCTTCCTACTTAAAAGTTAAGGCTCCCGTAAATAAAAGTATAACCGTGAAATTTTTATATAGTAAGAATTTTAATAATTTTGTATTAAAATTCTTTTAAACTAAAATTTTGTACATGTACACATATAACAACGAATTCGTGATTTAAATTTACATTTCCATGGATAACAATCTCTGTGTTATATAAACTCTAAATAATTAATGCATAAAAAAATTGTTTAATCTTACAAAATCTCATCTTTGAATCAAAATTGAAGCAAAGAATTGTATACTTGTTCAGCCATTGGAAATATTCTACTAAACTCAACGCATTCATTATTGAAAACATTTAAGTTAATTAATCTTTCCAGGTCAAACTAATTATACTTAATAAAAATCATGAATTAGGAGATCTTGAAATAATAGACTCATCGTTTGGGTGCTAGTTAAAATGTAATCTTCTGTGCTTTTAGATGCATTGGTGCTGGTCATGCGCTTGTAATTTGGTAGTCCTGATTTAATAAGAAATAATGATTCATTATTTCAATTAAATCCTAATTTAGTACTATGTTATACACATAAAATGTAGACTGTAAAATTAGTTTTATGTTTGGTAACAAGTAGCATGTCTGTATATACTTTTACAATAATTGAACTACAAAAAGAAACTAAACTAAGAACAGAAAAAAGGAGAGTAAAAATAACTCAAATATTCGTTGACCCAATTGCTTAAACAAAAAGAATCAATAAAAATATAATATATACATAATTTATGTATTATATATATATATATAATCAATATATAATTTATATATATAACTAAGAAAATATTTAAAAAACGAGATGACATACATGATAAAACTAACAGCCAGTTACGTTAATAATTGAGATTTCTGTTGCAGTAATTATAAATGTTGACTGTGAATTAAATTAAATGAAATTAATCCTGTCAGCCTTGGTCAATAGGGTAAGAGACTAATTATGTCGGCCTAGTAAAGAAACTTGCCTTTTTCTTAATCTTAAACCGGATAGTATTTACTTCCTAATCTGCTTTTGGAGCACTGCTGCTTTCCTTTCTTGAAAATAATTAAATGAAATTCTGCTTTCCTTGAGATTTCGATCCTTCTTGCCTTTCACTATATGCATGTTTGGTTGACCCGTCCTATTTATGGTATAGGATCAAAATTTACTATTAGAGTCGTAGTTAAAATAATATTTGCTTCCACAATTAATAAATTTTACATATAAAATAAAATGGAAGAGGCTACACTAAATATAAACTACTACACGTGAAACGGACAGTTAATTATTAATAAAATAGTTTCACTTAATATATATATATATATATATATATATATATATATATATATATATATATTTACTGTGGTAGGAAACGAAGAGTTTGAAAAGAGAAAGAATGAATGAATGGTGTCATAGACCCAAGAGGTGGTACAGACACCTTTTATTGAAGGTGATGATGACAATAATGAACCACTACTACAAACCCTAGTAAGCTAATCCCATTTCCCACGTTGTAGTACGATAATTACGTAGTAGTAGTAGATGTAGATTGTAGGAAAGACGTGTCTTTTATGATGTGTCACATGACATTCACATGATGATCATCTCACATATCAATGCCATGTAAAGTCTTCTCATCTATTGATAATAATGACATACGAGGCAAAATCCAAAATTTAAGTGTTCGGAATATCAAATTTTTTGAACGTAATCATTACCTAAATAGGGTGTAAATTTATTCGATTTGATTTATTTGGGTATAGGTTCGAGTTATTTATTTTTGGAGTTATATAAATAAATTAATCGAGCAAAAAAATTATATAATAATTATAATAACTTGAATAAAAGCATAAAAATTCAACCGGATCGGATTATACTTTTTGTACAAGAAAATAATACTCATTATCTCTTTATATTTAGACACTTAAGGCAAAAAGTTGAACTAATAATCTTTATATATAAAGTAAAATTACAGAGTTCAGTTCCTACAAACCATAATATAAATATTAATGGCTGATTTTACGACTTAAATTTGTGAATTATAAGTCACTTATATAACTCTATCGCTTCTTCAAGACTCATATTGAAGAGTAATTGGTGAAACCGATAATATATCCCTCAAACTTAATTAGAGGTATTTGAGTTTAAAGTTTTGAAAATAATTTTTTTTAGGATGCAAATGCAAATTAGTTGCGGTCCTTATGTGAATACTGAGCACGTGATTAAAAAAATCAAAAAAGAGAAATTCACTCTCTGTCCTATTTTTTTTCCTTCTCTCCGTCTCTCTCCTTTTCGAAGCATTTCATAAGAACATTCCATTAGACTATAAGTCATTTATGATAAAATTACTGTTCTAATTTTCTATTACTATTTGTAATCTTTTCTCCGAAGACTTTAGTTTGAGAAATTTCTTTCATTTTAATATGGGATGGTAAATTTTATCTATCCTACTTATTTTAATTTATTTTTTCGCAAAATAAAAATTTGATATTACTGCATTAACGAGCAACAAAGTTTAAATATACTTTTTGCATCCCGAACAACTTAAGTTGGGAAAAGCTTCTCCTTGAAAATATTCTTCAACCAAGAAATAAAAAGTTTAGATAAACTATGAGCTACTTTGTTTAATTTCCTAGGATTATAAATAAACTTCATGTGATCAAACATACTTGATAGCCTTCAAATGTCTTCACGCAACACTTTTATCTCCCATGAAGTAACCACCTATTTTTGGATCATATCAACAATATTCTAAATATAAGATAAAATCTTCACACCTTTTTATCCAAGAATAATAGCACATTCAAGTATTTTTCTTATGGCATCCGCTTCAGCAGCCATGATTTTCCCAACATACTGAATTGGGGATCCATAGGCATGAAACAGTTTTCCAAGACTACTCAAAATCACAACACCAATACTCGCATGTCTATCATCACACTGTAATCCTGCGTCTGTAAATAATTAAATATTATCTTGAAAATTTATTAGTTTAGACACATGCTCATTTTCAGTTAACTATCGTGCAGTGAGGCAACTAGTTAATAGATCTTTATATTCTTCATACTTAAAAAGAGCTTTAGAAACAATATAAGTTGGCTCTAATATTTCCTGATTAAAGAACTAAGCATTCCTACCTTCCAAATTAGCCACATAATATTAACACTCAGATACAATAATTCTGTAGATTCAGGAAAATGCTTAGCATTTAAGAGCAAGTTATACCACCAAACAGAGAAGTTAGTTATGTTCTCAATATCAAGTCAATTAATAGGACTTTGTTCTCATAAAAGCTGAGCGGGGACATCTGAATAGCTAAAATATGAAGTTTTCAAATATGCGTATCTTCGTCAATTAAGTCGGCCACCTTAAGATCTAAATTATTTTGTATTTGAATACCTTTTGGAGTAAAATCATTATTTCTTGGAATTCAAGAATCAGTCCAAACATTTATATTTTTTTCTTTAGAAATTCTCCACCTTAGTTCGGTAACTAATAGATCTCTCCCACAAAATACTTCTCCATATCCATGATCCAGTAGATGATGTAGATGTATTAAGAAAAGCTGAGTTGGAAAAGTATTTATTTTTAAGTACTCTCGCTAACAACGAATTGGGGTACGACAATATACGCTAAGCTTGTTTAGCTAACAAAGCCATATTGAAAACCTTTAAATCCCTGAACCCTAAGCTTCCTCTTGATTTAGAATATCATAGTCTTTCATATTTCTCAAAAATGCATCTTCCTTTTATCCTCGGTTTGTCCCCACCAAAAGTTAGAAAAAAGAGATGTAATATCCTTGCATAGACCATCAAAGAGTTGGAAGCAAGACAAGGCATATGTAGGGATTGCTGCAAGTATAGATTTAAGCATTACTTCTTTCCTGATGTACTTAAAAATTTATCATTTCATCCTTTTATTTTTGTCTTGACCCTATCCTTAATAAACTCTAGCATCTTTTTCGTTGAGCGCCCCACGATAGCTGGTAATCCTAAATACATATCCGTCTCATTTCTTTATTATTTTTCAAGTAAGAAAAATATCTCTACTTTCTCCTCCTCCGTTACATTTCTACTAAAACAAATAGCTGATTTATTTAAATTAACCACTTACCCATAACTTTGTTCATACTTCCTTAGAATCCCAGCTATATGGATTGCATTGTAAGTGTTAGCTGAACTAAATATCAAAGAGTCATCTGTGAAAAATAAAAGTGTTAAGCTCGGCCCATGTCTATTTAACTTTAGACCTTGAATTTTATTTTGAGTTTCAGAAATCTTCAACAAAGTAGAGAAATCTTTCGCACGTATTAAAAATAGATAAGGTGATGGCGGATCTCATTATCGTATTCCTCTAATTGGTCTAACTGATCTAACTACCTTCCCATTTATATTAAAACTATAGGTAGGGATAAAAATACATTGCATAATCTATTACACAAATCTAGCATGAAAATTCATTTGCAAAAGCATTTTTTGGATAGAAATCCATTCAACTTTGTCATAAGCTTTTGACATATCTAATTACGTCGCTATAAATTTCTCTCTACCTCTGTGTTTATTTTCTAGAAGATGCATAAATTCATGTGCTAAGGTAACATTATCGGTTATTGGTCTATGTCCAGCGAAAGCTGCTTGAGTGGGAGATATAGCCTTAGTTAAACAATTTTTTATTCTTGTAGCAAGAATTTTTGCAATAATTTTATAAAGTGTAGAGCATAAACTTATGGGATTAAATTACGATACCAAAATATGGCTTTTAAATTTAGGTACGAGAGTGATTAAAGTATGGTTCCAAGAAGGAATTAGGTATCCTGTAGTGAAGAAAATATTAATAGCTTCATAAATCTCATTTGATATAATATTTCAATATCTTTGAAAAAATAAAGGAGTCATTCCATGCATGCTTGAGGCTTTAAGAGGATTCATAGTGAACATCGCATTCTTTACTTCCTCTTCACTAACATCTTTTATAAGCTCTCGATTTATAGAGTCACTAATCGTTACATTGACATGATTTAAAATACTTTCGTAATTTGTCGGGTTAGATGTAGAGAATAGTCTATCATAATATGCCTCAACTTTTTGAACTATTTTAGTTTGATCATTCACCCACCTCTCTTCGGATGTTTGAAAACCCCTAATTGTATTTCTCCATCTTCTTTGTAAGGTTGTCATGTGAAAACAGGACATATTTTCATTGCCATCCAGTAAGCATAAGACTCTAGACTTTTATTTCCAGAAAATCTCTTTTTCTTTATAAGCTTGACTTAATTCCTTTTTTAATAACCAATTTTTATTCCAATAAAAATTATTAGCATCACGTCTGTAATCTGTTCCTTAATACTAATAATTCTCTTTCTAGCATTACCATTTTCTCCCTTTACCCAAGCCACTAAGGACCTACGGCACTTCTCTATTCTAAAGTTAACTCGAGATTTCTCGAACCAATATAGTCATCAAACCAAGCTTCAGTTATAATATTCTGAACCTCTTCACGATCGACCCACCTCTTATCAAAATAAAAATGTTTTTTCTTCTTAATTTGTTTAGCATGTGAAGACAAAATTAACAAGGAATGATCAGAAGCCTCAGTATTAAGATGAGTTAGATTAGCCTCTTCGAACTTTATTTTTCAATTAGGAGAGACTAAGACACTATCTAACCTTTCATGAATAATACCCTCATTTTCCCGATAGCATCACCAGACCAAGGTTTTCATTTGTAACCCAAGTCAGTTGCACCTAAATTTCAGATAAAATTCTTAAAGTTTCTAAAGGTCTAATTATCTCTAATTCTTCCTTCTTATTTTTCTGAATCATCAAGAATATCATTAAAATCACTAGCTAAGATCCAGAAGGTGCCTTGATATGAAATTTTTTAATTAATTCTTTCATTTGAGATCGGCGATCAATTTTATCCGTGCTTAGATACACAAAGATACACCAATATCTACAATCAGATAACATATCATGTATCAAAGTTTCAACACAAAAAGAAGAAGTATGACATTGATATACCTGGACGTTATCATTCCAAAATAAGGCAAGTCCACCCGATAAACCCATTGATTCCACAATAATAGCTTATGCTATATCCAGTTATCTTTAAATTCTTTGCACTTATTTTTGTATTAGCTTTAAATACGATTGCGAAAAACTTGATAGTCGATAACTATTTTCATTAAACAGTAGTACAAATTGAACTGCTATATTAAAAAGAAAGAATTAAGAATTACTGTATTGTACCCAATTTGACACCAATCGTGTAACATTTTAGTCTTACAATTTATTTATCTATAAAAAGGATAAATTGCTTGGTATAAAGAAACAAAAATAAAGAAAATTAGCATTGAGAAAGGGTTTAAAACTATTCATGTTCTAACATATTAAAATAAAAAAAAATATTTTGGTGTAATGATCTAATGATTAAAAGTTATTTGGTAGCTATCTCAAAAAGTTCACTCCTAAGTTATTCTATCCCACAACTAAAAATATTCGATATTGTGGTGACCTAAAAGGTCAACTTTTATTTTAGAATTCAAATTTATATTTTGAAGTCTTAAAAATCTTCTTTTAACTCTTCTTAATTTGTGTGCACAGTCGGGGCGTGAATCTGGAAAGCCTTTAGTTGAAAAATTTATGAAATAATAATTTTTGGCCTAAAAAGTTGATATTTGTTGACTTCGGCCAACGTTTTGGGTAAAAGGATCTGGACCGTATTCTGACATTTTTTGTGGGTCCTTAATAAAATATGGGACTTGGATGTAAGCCCCAAAATCGAATTTGATATCCCTATCCCGAGAAATGAATTTTTGATGAAAATTGTTAAACTGGAATTATAAAGGTTTTAGGAATTTGGTTAATAATTGATCTTGTTTATACCAGATCCGTATTATGGTTCGGAGTCTGGTACATGTCCGTTATAGTATTTATACCTTATCTGTGAAATTTGGTGAGAAATGAGACTGATTTGACGTGATTTGGACCTTTGGTTGAAAATTTAGAAGTTTTAAATTTTTCTAGAAAATTTCATAAAAGTTGGTGCTCAATTCGTAGTTCTAGATGTTATTTCAGCGATTTGAACGCACGAGCGAGTTCGTGTAGTTGTGTAAAACTTGTGTGCATATTTGGTTTAGAGCCCCGAGGGCTCGAGTGAGTCGCGAATAGGCTACAAGGTGTTTTAGACTTGAAAATTTTGGCATTTTTGGCTTCAACTGTCGTCTGGTATTTCCTTTTTCGCGTTTTCGAAGGGACTCTCGTAAACACAAAGAGTAAATTGGTCTGAGGGAGAAATTCTCCTACACGAACGCGAAGCACCGGTCGTAAACACGGAGTGTTAGGGGCATTACCTTTCACAAACATGACCAGGCTATCGCGAACGCGAATCATAGGACCTGGGGAGAGGGGAAAGTTACTAAACGCGAATGCGACACTAGGCTCGCAAACGCAGAGGCTGAGCGGTACTGTTCATTTCGGGCTTGGTACGGGCATTATGAGTTTCTAGTGATGTCATTTGGGTTGACAAATACCCCGGCAACATTTATGGATTTGATGAACCGGCTGTTCAGGCCCTATTTGGATTTATTTGTGATTGTTTTCATTGATGATATCTTGATCTACACCTGAAGTCGAGAGTAGCATGAGCAACATCTTATGATCGTACTTCGGACTTTGAGAGACAACCAATTATATGCTAAGTATTCGAAATGTGAGTTTTGGTTGGGTTTAGTTGCTTTTTTCGGCCATATTGTATCAGCAGAGGGTATTCAGGTGTATCCTAAGAAGATTGAGGCAGTCAAGGACTGGCCTAGACCCACATCAGCTGAGTTCTGGAGTTTCTTCGGTTTGGCAGGTTATTACCATCGGTTTTTGGAGAGTTTTTCATCTATAGCAACCTCAATGACTAGGTTAACCCAAAAGGGTGCCCTGTTCAGATGATCGGACAAGTGTGAGGCGTGCTTTCAAAATCTCAAGACAGCTTTGACTACGGCGCCGGTGTTGGTGTTGCCCACAGGTTCAGGGCCCTATACAATATATTGTGATGCATATCCTATTGGACTTGGTGCAGTATGGATGATAGGTGGCAAGGTTATTGCATATGTTTCGGCAGTTGAAGATTCACGAACAGTTATCCAGTTCATGACTTGGAGCTAGCATCCATTATTCACACATTGAAGATTTGGAGGAATTATCTATATGGCGTGTCATGTGGGGTGTTCATGGATCATAAGAGTTTGCAATATTTATTCAAGAAGAAGGAGCTCAATTTAAGGTAGAGAAGGTGGTTAGAGCTATTGAAGGACTATATATCACCATCTTGTATCATCCTGGGAAGGACAATGTGGTGTTTGATGCTTTGAGTAGGATGTTCCTGAGCCCAGTCATGTTCTAGCTTGTACAGTCGCTCGGTCTTCTTTGTTTGAGAGTATTAAGGAACGTCAGTATGATGACCCTCATTTGCTTGTCCTTAGGGACACAGTGCGGCACGAGAATGACAAGCAGGTTACGGTTGGAGACGATGGAGTTTTGAGGATGCATGGTTGTGTTTGTCTGACCAATGTGAACAGGCTTCATGAGTTGATTTTAGAGAAGGCCCACAATTCCCGATATTCTATTCATCTAGGCGCCCAATGTATCGAGACTTGCGACAACATTATTGGTAGATAAGGATGAAGAAATATATTATTGCATATGTAGCTCGGTGTTTGAATTATCAGCAAGTAAAGCAAGAGCATCAGAAACCTGGTGATTTGCTTCAGAAGATTGAGATTCCTAAGTGGAATTGGGAGCGTATCATTACGGACTTTGTTGTTGGATTCCCACGAACTCAGGGGAAGTTCGACGCAGTTTGGGTTATTGTGGATAGGCTGACTAAGTCAGGCATTTCATTCCTGTGGCACTTTCCTATTCTTCAGAATGGTTGGCAGAGATCTATATCCATGAGATTGTTCGTCTCCATGGTATGCCCGTGTCTATCATTTTTGATCGAGGTACACACTTTACCTTGCATTTCTGGAGGACAGTACAACGTGAGTTGGGTATGAGGGTCGAGTTGAGCACATTATTTGATCCTCAGATGGATGGACAGACCGAGTGTACTATTCAAATTTTGGAAGATATGCTCTACGCGTGTGTTATTGACTTTGGAGGTTCTTGTGATCAGTTCTTGTTGTTAGCGTAGTTTGTGTACAACAATAGCTATCAGTCGAGAATCCAAATGGCTTCCTATGAGGCATTATACGGTAGACGGTGTTGATCATTGATTGGGCGGTTTGAGCCAGGGGAGGCTCGATTATTAGGTACAAACTTAGTGAATGATACCTTGGATAAGGTTAAGATTATTCAGGATAGACTTCGTACAACTCAGTCAAGGCAAAAGAGTTATGTCGATGGTAAGGTTCATGATGTAGCATTCATGGTGGGAGAGAGAGTGTTGCTTTAGGTGTCACCAATGAAGGGCGTAATGACATTTGGGAAGAAGGGTAAGTTAAGACCTAGGTTCATCGGGCCTTTTGAGATCCTTGATCGGTGGGAGAGGTGGCATACAGACTCGCGTTGCCACCAGGTTTATCAGTAGTGCATCCACTGTTTCTTATGTCCATGCTTCGGAAGTATCACGACGATCCATCCCACGTGTTAGATTTCAGCACTGTCTAGTTGGACAAATATTTGACCAAAAGGGAGGAGTCGATAGCTATTCTAGACCGGCAGGTTCATCAGTTGAGATTAAATAGTTATCCTTTAGTTCGTGTGCAGCGGAGAGGTCAGGTTTGTTGAGGCAGCTACCTAGGAGTCCGAGTCCGATATGCGGAGTAATATCCCTATCTTTTTACCGACTCAGGTACTTTTCTATGCCCGTTCAAGGATGAACGATTGTTTTAGAGGTGGAAAATATGATGACCCAAAAGATCATCTTCTATTTTAGAGTTCGATTCCGTATACTGAGGCCTTAAAAACCTCTTTTCATCTCTTCTCGATTTGTGTGCCCATGTGAATCTGCAAAGTCTTTATTTGGAAAATTTATGAAATAAAAATTTTTGGCCTAAAAAAGTTATTTTTTGTTGACTTTGGTTAATATTTTGGGTAAACAGATCCGGACCCATGTTCTGATGGTCTCGGTCAGTCCGTAGTAAAATATGACCTTGGTGTATGCTCAGAATCGAATCACGTGTTCCCTAGCACGAGAAATGAATTTTTTATAAAAATTGTTAAACTAGAATTATAAAGGTTTTAAGAATTTGATTAATAATTATTTTTGTTGATAACGAGTCTGTATTGTGGTTCTAGAGCCTGGTACATATCCTTTATGATATTTATACTTTATCTGTGAAGTTGGGTCAGAAACGGAACTGATTTGGCGTGATTCAGACCTTTGGTTGAAAATTTAGAAGTTTTTAAAACTTTCCTAAAAATTTCATAACAAATTGGTGCTAAATTTGTTGTTCATGATGTTATTTCGGTGATTTGATCCCATGACAGAGTTCTTATGATGTTTTAAAACTTGTATGCATGTTTGGTTTGGAGCCCCAAGGGCTCGAGTGAGTTTCAGATAGGCTATAGGGTGTTTTAAACTTGAAAATTCTGGTGTTTTTGGCTTCAGCTATCATATGGTATTTCCTTATTCGCGTTCGCGAAAGGACTCTCGCGAACGTGAAGAGTAAATTGCTCTGAGGGAGAAATCCTTCTACGTGAATGCGAAGCACTAGTCGCGAATGTGAAGCATTGGGGCATTACCCTTCGCGAATGTGACCAGGCTATTGCGAACGCGAAGCATGAGACCTGGGTAAGGGAAAGTTACTCGTCGCTAACGCGACACTAGGCTCGCGAACGCGGAGGCTGGGGGGAGTATGCCTAAGAGAACACAATAGGTATCTCGCGAACACAATGGGTATCTTGCGAATGCGAAGACCTTTGGCCGCTGCGCATCGTGAATGCGACAAGCTTCTCGCGAACGCAAAGAAAACATGTCCAGTCTTTCTAAAAACAGAACCAACACGGGATTTATCAAAAATTTCACAGCTCTTTCATTAGAACTCGACCTAGGGGCAAGTTGAAGATGGATTTCAATACTAATTCATAGGTTTGTGTTCTTCAACTCATTATCTTAAATTTCCATCAATACCCATTAGATTTTTAGCTCTAAATCTTGTTATTTCATGGTAGAATTAGGGATTTTGGAAAAATATTGGGCATTTTGGAAAAAATAAAATTTAGACCTCGCTTTGGGATCGGATTCCGAAACGAATTACATATCTGGGCTCGTCGGCTCGTGGGTTTTGGTCCAAACCTTGAGTTTTGACCAAGTAGGCCCGGGGTCGATTTTTGACTTTTTGGGAAGAATGTTGGAAAACTTATAATTATGCATTGGAATTTATTTCTTTAGTGATAATTGAAGTTATTTCGTTAATTATGACCAAATACAAGTGGCTTGAAGATGAAATCTAGAGAAAAAGTAGCAATTGAGCTTTGAGTTGGTCATTGGATTGAGGTAAGTGGTGCGTCTAACTTTGACTTGAGGGATAAGAGATCCCCGACTTAATTGCTAAATAAAAATTCTTGTGTGTGGTGCATAGGTAAGGTGATGAGTACCTATGCACCTCCATATTATTTGTTTAGCTTGTTCTCTTCCCCGTCCCTAATATATTGTTTTTCCTGTCTTAACTGCTACATGCCTATTTGTGCTTCCATGTTTAATTGCTTATTGTTAGATGTTTTTTTCTTTATTGAAGGTATTAATTATTCCGTAGCTCATTGTATCATATTATTGGTTTAAGTTGGTTTATCGGTACTTCATGGTACATTTTGGTTGGTCTCGCTGCGTAGCATTAATTGATGAAGTTTCATAATTGTATAGATTTTTGTTTGCTTTGGTTCAAGGCACAAATATTATGAAGGGTTTTAAGCTAAATTGTAAAATACTTGTTCTTATTGTGTGATTGGTACGTATATGGTGGGATCGGGTTGCACGCCACAACATGAGGAATAAGGGTGAAATATGATTGTCTGGTAGGATCGGATTGCACGCCACAACATGAATAATAAGGGTGGACAGATGGGATCGGGTTGCACGCCGCAACATGAGGAATACGAATGATATATTAAGGAGAAATAACGGTGGACTGGTAGGATCGGGTTGTACGCCGCAACAAGAGTAATAATGGTGAATGTTCATATCGTTACTGATTATATGGTGGGATCGGGATGCATGTCGCATCATTTTATTGTTTATATGTTTATCTTCTGCTGTGATTTTATTCTGTAGCATTAAAATTCTCTCAAGGATTGGTTATACCTAGGTACTGACAAGATAATTGAGTTTCATGTTTATTTTCGCTGCAAGATACTGTTCCATTTCGTTCCTTACTTCCTTTTTGCTTTATTATATACTGTATGCAGGCTATATTATAAATACCCCGTTGTAGCCTCATCACTACTTCATCGAGGTTAGGCTCAACACTTACCAGTACATGGGGTCTGTTGTACTGATATTGCACTCAGCACTTTCTATGCAAATTTCGAAAAGAGTAGTGGCTGATCGAGAGGTTGGTTGCTGATACTTCATTCAGGAGACCCAAGGTAGTCGTGCTGGCGTCCGCAGGCCCTGACGTCCCCTCATATGTTTCTATTTTTTTGTTTTATTTTTTTCCGAGACAAATGTGTTTTCTTTCAGACCCATACTTGTTGATATTCATAGAATGTTCGTGGATTGTGACATCAATTTCTGGGTGGTAAATGTTTCAGTATTGTTAATAGTACGAGGATAACCGATTTATTATCAGCTTCCATATTTATTTCAGTTTGGTTTAGCTTTTGTTTATTTTAACTTATAAAATATATAAAAAAAGGTAAATATAACTCTAGCGTTGACTTATCTAGGGAGTACGATATTAGGGCGTTGTCATAGTCCCGATGATGGAGAATCTAAATAGTGACAAATACATTTGGCTTTTAAGATTTCAAACAATTGTATATCTACTGATGTTACAAATGTACTTTTCATCATGTTAAATATGAGAAGAGTGATAACTTATAGTAACACTTTTTAGTGTAATTTCTGAATAACTAAACCTTATTTAACAAACTGAAATATTCTTAACGATGTAGCCCCAAAAGATAGTTAGTAGCCTCGTCGATAAAAAAATGTTCAAAAATTAAACGAATGGGGTACCTATAACGGAAGATTAGAATCGTTTGTTAGAACGCACCTAATGTTCTACCAATATATTAATGCTTTAAAGAAATAGTAGGTACTATTTTAAATTCATATTTCCTTTTTGATCAAGGTTGGGTGAAATATTATATTTCTTCCGGTTCAAAATAAATAATTTTTTACTTTTTCTTATGTCTAAAATAAATAATTTTTAAATTTTAAGAATGAATTAATTATTTTTTTCCTACATTGTTCTTAGAGTAAATAATGTTGGAATATGTGTTAGGAGTTTTTATGTGAGATAGTAAAGGTTAATATAATCAATTCCATTACTAATTAATACTAAAAGGTAGATTTTTTAACCTATATAAAAATATCTAAAAAATTATTTATTTTGGACCAAAAGAAGTATATATTTTATCTTATGATGAGTTAGGTGAATAAATAATACAAATGCCATGAATATTCCATCAACTCAAATTCTCAAAACGACTTCAGCTGGTTGGTCCTTTCCAAACTAATTAAACACATCTTCATGGAACACTTTAATAGAGATTGACTAGGAAAAGAAACTAGTAATGAAGAATAATATACATAACGAATTAAGGGAATTCAATATTTATGCTTACAATTACAAAAGATAATCTCGACCTTGTATATACAATATGATTAGATTCCATAGGCATGTGGAGGATATATATACATTTAGACGTGATGATTACTTATGGCCAGGCCCATGTGCGGTTCTTTCAAGATTTGCAAACAGATTGAATAATGAAGATTTTGAATACAAGCATGAAAAGGTATGAAAAATTATGAGCCTCTACTTCTCCTAAAGTTGCCTTGACAAAGTTCGATAAAGAGAAGAAAGAAAAAGGAAAGAAAAGAAAAAGGGAAGCAAAGAAAAGAGTGGAGAAAAAAAAAAGTTTTCTAAGGGCGAAAGCAGATGATTAGTTAAAAAAAAAGTGCAAATGAGCTTTTATCAAGATTAAGAAAAAGAAAATAGTCTTAAACCAGATAAAGTAAATAGTCAAGATATCAAAATTAAATGTAGTATCAAAGCTTGAATTCCTACACATTGAGAACTCTTAATCTTCTGTTAACAATCACGAAAAAGAAATTATTTAAGCAGCATATTTACTCCATTCGGTCCAGAATAAGTGATCATTTTACTTTTGACATACTCATTAAGGAAATACGAATTTCTTAAAAAATATATTTATTAAATTAACCTTAATTAATTGTTACTTTGACACGTTAGAATACATTAATAAAAATAAATTTTAAAAAAATAAAATTAATTTCTTCTTAATTATATAATGAACATTTATGTTGGATTAAAATAAAAAAATAAAAAAATTACTTATTATGGACCGAAAATATATCTTTAAAATAATTTACTGAAACATTACTTTTACACTGGCAATATGGTTTAACTGATTATATCATATAATAACTCATCTTGCTTTTATAAATTACCTAATAGTGTAAAAGTTATCGTTATGCAAAAAGATGTAAACTTTTATATTAAATTACGCATGAAGTTCTGTTGTGATACATTGTTTGGGTTAGGCGTGTACGAATCGAACCGAAAATCATACTAACCTGAAATGTCAAATTAAATCGATTAAAATTTTTAATTGGGTTTGGGTTGGTTCGGTATTGAGAAAAAAAATCCAAACCAAACAGACATATAAATATATAATTTTTATGTACACTTTTAAAACTTTTATAAATTTTTTTTTGAAAAAATATCTAGAAATTTTACGATTATATTAAAGGATGTACTATTTAATTAAATATAAAATGCTTTATTTTTATTAATTTTAAATAATTGGTTGTGTCATCACTTTCTTGTCAAGTGTTAGTGAAATGCATTAATCTCTTTCTTCTTCCATATTCATATATTAAGATCTATTAACCGTGAAAGTATACTTCGATAAAAAATTATAGTCAAACGACTAAAAAAATAACTATCATGTGTTAATAAAATAATTCTTTCATAAGAATATTTTAATAGAACATATGTGTGTCATTTTTTTAAACTTTTACTAAATATATATTTACTTATAATTTTTTAATAAAGTAGATTGAAATATTATTCATGTAATAAAAATAATTCGAAAAACCTAAAAAAATTCGATAAAATCAAATCAATCCAAACTCATGTAATTAATTTAACTAATTTTAATAAAAACTAAACCAATCCGGTCTATATATCTCTATAGTCAGAGCCATATCTTTGAAGGTGACTCTTGAAGTACATGCATTGTTTTAAAAGGTGTAATGTCAATCATAATATTCTACTTTGGGCGTAGAAGTCCTTAGTATTTTATATGACAAAATTGGCAAGTTGTAACTATTTCTAATCAATTGTTAGCCGAAAATGACATATATAGATGAGAGAATTAATATTTTGTGTGTGTTGGGGGAGGAGGGGAGGGGGGTATGCAGTCTTTTATGTATTTGCAAACTACTAAAAGTTAGTACTAGTTTTTTTTTTGGTAATTAAAATTTTTATTAATCACCAAAAGGTCTTTACATATCAAAGACAGTTTTAAACTCAACTGCCTATCTAGTAAAAACACGAAATCTATGCTACTCTAATATTCAGTATTCATATCATGAACTGCTGAATATGTATACTAAGCCTAGGATGAGCTCGAACATTACAAATATATGCTATACTACTTAGGAGTTTGTCACAATTACAGTAAGTGTTTTCAAAGATTCTTGCATTTCTTTCCAACCATATACTATAGAACATTTCTGTGATAGTCATCTTGAATGTGAGAGCTCGGACAGATTTCCCTTTGGATTGTAGAATGATCCAATTGCAGAATTGCATCCAGTTATGTCCATTGAAGTCATCCATATTCATCCATTGTAGTACTTTGTGTCTCAGTTGTGTAGCATAGAGACAATGTAGGAAGACATGATCTCTAGTTTCCTCTTCTTGCTGGCACATAACACACATCCCTGAAATATTCAATTTCCATTGCAGCAGTCTATTTTTGGTAGGCAGTCGATCCTGCAGCAGTAACCATACGCTAAAGATAGCCTTTGGTCTAGCTGCATTTTGCATAACCAAATTCTTCCATGGAACTCTGGCTGAATCTCCAAGCAGCTGCAAGTACACCTTCCTTATAGTGCAGGCAGTTTCATTGAGCAAATTATGAAGTTGCAGTAGCTTTACTCCTTCCACAATCTTCCTTACCATCCAGCTAGCATTATTTGGAATAGTGAGGCTGTCCAGTTGTTGTTGTTTAACATACACACTGTGAATCCATTTGACCCATAGCAAGTCTTTCTTGTGAGCTAAATCCCATCCTAGCTTAGCTATTGCAGCTTTGTTCCACAATGAGATGTTAGTTAAGTTAAGTCCCCCAACAGATTTTGGCATACACATTTTCTCCCAGGCTACATATGCTTTCTTGTTGATGGTCACAGACCCTGACCAAATGTAGGTTCTGCAGATAGATTCCAATAGCTTGACAACTTTAGAAGGCATAATGAATAGCTGAGCCCAATAAGCTTGGACTCCAAGAATAACAGATTGAACCAGTTGACACCTGCCTGCATAGGATAGATATCTTGCTGTCCAGGATGTTATCTTTGCTGTGATCTTATCAACCAAAGGTTGCCATTGAGTAACTGATAGTTTCTTGGTAGTTAATGGGACTCCCAAGTATTTGAAAGGAAGATCACCTTTAACATAACCAAGAAGATTGAGGATATGATGTTGATTTTCAATTGCAACCCCCCAAAATACACTGCACTTTTGTTTAGGTTAGCCTTCAGCCCAGTAGCAGCTAGAAATTGAGAGAAGAAATGAAACATAGTACTTACTGATTGAGTTTCCCCTTTGACAAATAATAACAAATCATCTGCAAAGCTCAAATGAGTGATTCCCAGCTTCTTACATCCTGGATGATATGTGAAGTTCTTAGTATGCTGCAATTGTGCCAGAGCTCTACTAAGATATTCCATAATGATAGCAAACAAGAAGGGAGATATTGGATCTCCTTGTCTCAATCCTTTAGCAGCTTGAAAGGGCTTTGTTATTTCACCATTAACTACAACAGTGTAGCTAACAGTTTGAACACATTCCATGATCCATTTAATAAACCTGCTAGGGAAATCAAGTTCTTCCATAATCTGTTGTAGACTGCTCCATTCCACAGAGTCATAGGCTTTTTGGAGATCAATCTTGATCATGCATCTGGGAGAGATGTGTTGTCTGGAGTACTGTTTTATTAGCTCATGAGCTAATATCACATTATCTGCTACTCTTCTTCCTGGTATAAATCCTGCCTGGGAGTTGCATATAATACTACTCATCACTTTTTGGAGTCTATTAGCCAACAGCTTGGATATGATCTTATACAAGACTGAACAACAAGCTATTGGCCTAAACTCCTTCACAGTTTGGGGATTGGGAACCTTGGGTAACAAAGTAATTGTTGCACAATTGACTGGACTGTACATTTTGGAAGTTTGAAAAAAATTTGTAACTGCTAACATCACCTGCCTCCCAATGATATGCCAAGACTGCTTGAAGAACATGGCATTGAAACCATCTATACCTGGAGCTTTATCATTTCCAATAGCCTTCAAGCTATCAACTATCTCCCTCTCAGATATATCAGCTATAAGCTCCTTCCTTTGAGTTTGAGATAGTTTTGATCCATTCCTCATATATAGCTTATTTACTGCTGGAAGTGTGTTGGCTGCTGTTCCCATCAGAGCTTGATAAAAATCCCTGATCTCCTTCTTCAATTCTTCAGAATCATTTATCTTCTGACCTCCTTCTGTGGATAGTTCAATGATCTTTTTATATTGGCTCCTCTCCTTCATAACTGCTGAGAAATATTTATTGTTGGAATCCCCTAGCTTGATCCACTTAGCTCTTGATTTTTGTTGTAAGGCTGACTCTTCTACAAGTGACCATTTCTCCAGTTGCTGCACCATTTCCTTTGCTTTTTGTTGGAGATTGTCTGAATAAGAAAGATCCAATTGATGTTGCATATCTATCAATTCTTTCCTGCTGCTTTCAATCCTTTGGGAAATGTTTTTAAAGTCTCTAACATTAAGAGATTTTAAAGGCTGTTTAAGTGCTTTAAGATTATTCCATACTCCTTGAAGGTTGTGTTTCTCCTTGCTGCTCCAATACCTTGAGAGAATACCATGATATTCTTTATGCTGGATCCAAGCATTGAAGAATCTGAATGGAGTTTTCCTTACTGCTGTATCAGTTGCAAGAGTTAGTAGCATAGGGTTGTGATCAGATATAAGTGGCTGACCATATTCCACTTCATCTGCCACTCAAAATTGCTAAACACTCTATCCAATCTACTGCATACTCTATCATTACCACTTTGTTGATTAGACCAGGTGAAAAAGTTCCCCTTCCAAGGTAGTTCAATAAGCCCTGATTGCTGTATGCAGTTATTAAAGTCCACCAATTCCCTTTGCTTCACTTGTTGGCTGGATTGCCTCTCCTTAGTGGATAGAATTGCATTGAAGTCCCCTGCAATGAGCCAAGGATCAGTAATACCAGATGATAGATTCACAATAGAACTCCATAGTAGCTTCCTTTGATCACAGTCATTGAAACCATAGATTACTGAGAGCCAGCAGATAATCTCCCCAGTGATGTGTTGGACTTTACAATGAATGATCTGAGCCTCCTCTATATGACCAGACACCACAAGTTTTGAAGGATCCCACAAGATCCAAATTCTACCATTTACTGCACTGTTGTAATTAGTGAGCATACTCCAGTTAGGTAATAGAAAACTAGCTATTCTATTTGCATTGTGTTGTTTAACCTTGGTCTCAACTAGTCCAACCAGGTCAAACTTATTATTCCTAAGATAATTCTGAGCTTCTTTTTGTTTGAACCTTTTATTTACACCTCTAATATTCCAAAAGATCCACTTCATTGGGTTTTACTTGTTCCCCCTTCATCTTGGGGATGATCAGACCATCTAACTGACCCAATTTCATACCTATTGGACAAAACAAGAGGGGACAATGGAGGGAAGTTGGTTATATTGAAAACTGGAGAGTCATGGACAACTTGCTTCTGTTTTTCCTCAATCACAGTAGGAGGTTGAATGATCTCCTTACTTGCCACTTGACTCTGGGTGTGAAGCTCCTGGCAGCTTTGGCTTGTTGTAATTGGTGCTTTCACTCTCCATTCTTGGGTTACCTTGGCTTTTTGCATAGGCTGTGAAATTTTGGTTAGACAATTGTGTCCAACCTCCAAGCATTTCTCACAGTATAGAGGTTTCCACTCATAGAGTACATCCTGTATGAAACTCCTTCCATTTGGGTCTAGAATCTCTATTTCACAAGGCAGCTGTTTTGATACATTTACCTCAATGAGCATTCTAGCATAAGAGATTCTAGTCTGTTTAGTAGTACATTCATCAGCATATATTGGTTTCCCAAGAACACTAGCTATCCTACTCAAGGACTTGCTACCCCAACAAGACATTGGTAAGTTAGGGAATTTTATCCATAAAGGAATCTCAGTAGGAAAAGCTGCTTTAAAATCAAAATCTGCAGACCATTGTTTCAAAATCATTGGTCTATTAGCAATCGTATATGGTCCTCCACACAATATTTCTTTAGCATCTTCAATGCAATTGAATTTGACAATATAATACCCCTCCTCATGATAAAACAATTCAGGATCAGACACATGCGACCAATGGAGATTAATAAATCTCTTCATTCCATTGAACCCAGGGCTATTGCCTAACACAAACACCACCAGAGCACTTTTCCATTTCCCTTCTTCCTCCTCTACTTCTTCCTTTACCAATTGACCAACTGGTTTCCCATTGACTAGTATAGGAGGAATATATTCTAATGACATACCATGTGCAGCCAATCTGTTGCTTTGGAAGAGGCTATTCCACTGTTTAGGTGGATTTGAGATTTCCTCTGCTTCAGCCTTAGTAGAATCTGCAGTAGTTGGTTGTTGCATGCACGTCTTTTCCCCATTTTCCTTCTCCTTTGGGCCTTCCATAGGTATGACTGGATGTACAATACTTCTCGCAGGAGCTGTTTGTAACATAGGGACATTAGATGGTTGTGGATCTGGAGCTGGTTGAGCCAATGGAACAGTAGTTGCTTGTAACATTGTGCCTTGTGAATCTGAGACTGATTGAGCCAATGGAACAGTATTCACAGATGAAATCGATGGAACAGTGATGCCAACCGATGGAACAGTGTTAACTGTTTTTTGGAAGACTAAATCACTCGCATAAATTGGAACTAACTCTTTTCTTGGGCGACCTCTTCTCTTTGCCATGACTCAGTCTGCTAGGTTAATTCACCTTAGCAGTTGCAATGGAGGAAAGGCGATGAACAGTAGGGTTGGGGAAGAAAGGTAGAGAGAAGGAGGAGCTTCTCTAAGTTAGTACTAGTTGTGAATACTTTTCTGTCACGAGCATTGTAAAAATTGAATTTCAGGTGAAATACTGAAAATGTTAATTTAAAGGTGTAATTTAAGTGAAGTATTGATTTCACTAACAAATCTTTAATTTTCAATAATCTTTTCCTAGTGAATTGGAGTGGTTAGGCAGGGAAATAAATTATTTGAGATTATTATATTAATAATATAATTATTTAGTGAATATATTTTTATTGAAAAATATTTAGTTTATTGGACTAAAAAAAGGATATACAAAGGTACAATGTAAATATGTATTTGGTGTATACTAGATAATTTTCAATTTTAATTTTTGATTGTTTAGAAGACTTTGGGGAAAGAGCCTTGGAGAAGGGCATCTATATAATGTTAGTGTTTATTTGGGGATTAATTAATCCGGAAAGCATTATCACAGTCTTAGTATGGGATAGAATAATATCTAATTATAGGATTAATTAATCCTGGAATTATTTATCTCAGATTCAAAAATCCAATCAAACTGGGGATTAATTTCTCACTCATTTATTTTCGAAATTATTATTCCTTATTCAACGTACCAAATAAATCCTTAATGTCTAAACACAATTCCAAATTTTAGGAACTACTTTTACAACTTCAAATTTCTATAATATATATATATATATATATATATATATATATATATATATATATATATATATATATATATATATATATATATATATATATATTCACCTCAAGAAAGATTGGGGAAAATGCCCATGGAGGTTACTGGATTTATGCTTGCTGTCCCATGGTTGATGATGAAATCAAATGACAACTTGAGCATTTAAAAATGGAGTGATAAAGTTTCCAAAATGATGTAGAAATTGATAGAAGCTGAAAAGACAAATTGACAACAACTGAGTAGCATTTTAGTCTTACATGATTGAAAATGTTATTTCTACGATTGAAGATGGCCACCAAAATGTACTAAAATGAGTTGTTGTAGGGTCTGTGGAATTTTCATTTAATTAACTTTGTGTGGAATATAATAGCCATCGAAGAGGACTTGAATGAATTTTTCAAAACTGCATTCACAGTATGACGGTAAAGTTTAAGCAAGTCCACTACTTAATTGTGGTTCCATCCCATATGTGAACAGTGACTTTCAAACATATTACTGTCTATGTATAAAAAGAACTTTCCGTTTCTATGCCATATAAAAAATTATATTATCAAATATATTTATAGTTTATATATTACTCGTCATGATAATAGTATTTCTACAAAGTATAAACAAGCCATTAAACAAGGAATCATTTTAGTTGTGGGCTTCCTTATTTAGGCACGCTAATACTGAAAAATTAAATATTCTTTCAGATATTTTACAACGGAAATCACGCATTAATAATTATCAGCTATTTCGATTCAAAATTTAGCGACTCTATTTTTGCGATACACTGTGTTTCAACATTTTTTCTGATTTCATAAATCAAAAACGACTAAATCTTCTACAGTTTTTCTGCAACAAACACAATTATGTCCAAAATTTCAATTATGCTACAACTGAATGGGACTTAGGATAGCTATGGGAGATTTAGAGAATTACAAGTCGATGGCATTGTAGTCGATGGGGATGCGAGTTATAGTTTATTGATTTCTACAATATCACAACAATTAATGATCGATACATCCAAAAAAATTATAGAAATCAAATATATTGTCAATGAGCATCGTACTCAAATAAAAATTAGGAACGATATAGGTGTTTGTGTATACATGGAGACAAAAAAGGAAAACAAAAACTTAGGATCATATCCGCTATGTATAAGTGTTCGTGATTTCAATATGGAATTGAATTTCACCAATGAGAACACAATTGCAGGTTTGTACTGTTACATTTTCTATCAAATTTGGTTATATATCCATGTCATATACTTTATCTATATTTTATCTACAAATAAACTATATGTCAGTGTGTATTTTTACAATATCTGCAAAACTTTTACATTTATTTTACAATAAAACTACATATCATTAGGAAAATTAATATGAAATATAGAATTTTAATGTTTCTGCAAATTATCTACAAAATTTTTACGAACTGTTCATAATAGTATTTATCTTTATTTTCATGCAGGTTCTTCTGAAACAATAAAGTTACTTGTATATGCCAACATCACCTGCTATAGAGGAATATAAAAGTATAATAATAACAGATAGTACACCATATACCAAGACAACCAAACAATTTGCAACTGTAACGAAACATATTCTACTATGCACTAGTACCGATTCAGGGTTAAAAGATTTAGTGCTAGAAGGTATGAACATATGAATGGTCAAAGATCATTTTATTTTAATTTTGTAGTTTATTTGTAATTTTTCACTGGTTCAGTTTTTTCTTGTGATATTGTAGATGAATTATAGTTATACTGTATATAAATTGTATAATTTGATCGTTTAAGCTAAAATAGTCTTTTTTTAAATCCATATTTTAAACTAGTGTTAAATTGTATTTATTTTGTAGCTACTAGCTGTTATGTGTTGGTGAAAACTGTACATGATACTTCAAGGCAACTAGCATAAATGATTCTGCAATGTTCAAGGTCAGAATTTTCAACACCAACACACATGCTCTTTAGTGGACAATACATTCATACAATACAATCCTACTGCCATGGTAGTTGGTAGCATAGTTATTTAAAAATATTCTAATCCTAAGATTATTTACACACCAAAAGACATACAAACTGACATGTTGTCTGAACACGTCGTGAATCTAACCTACATACAAGCTTGGGGAACAAATAAAAAGGATTTATAGGTTTTTAGAGGTCATCCTACTGACTCATACCGCAAATTACCAAGTTATTTTTATATTCTTGAGAAGACTTATCCGGGATATGTAATTAAATTAAAAAAGATCGAAGATAAATACTTTTTATATGCATTTGTTACGACTTATACATCAATCAGTGGTTGGGAATATTGTAGGCCATTTGTAGTAGTTGATGAGACCTTCTTAAAGTCGACATATAGGGAAATAATGCTAACAACTAGTACAATAGATGTCACACCTCCTTTTTTACACGGCTACCCCTAAGGATAAAACGTATAATGGAGTTTTTCCAATTAAAGTGACATCATTCGAAATGAGATTATTTATTTATTAGAGTCCCCACTTGGGATATGTTTAACTTTTGGTATCCCAAGTCACCGGTTTATTTAGAATCCCAAATCGAGGAAATTTTTCGACCACCCAAATGGAGTCTGCGAACCAGAAATTCTTGAGGAAGGAATTTTGTTAATTCGAGGGAAGGTGTTAGGCATCCTCAGATTCCGTGGTTCTAGCACGGTCGCTTAAACTATTATAAATGGCTAATTTCCTGATTTTTATACATGTTCATCCTACAATGCAATTTTAAAGTTATTAACCGCTTTATTCACTTTTAGGAATATTTGCAACGTTATTAAAATATATCTCGAACCGCGTCACATAAATGCACACAGGTTCTCGACACACTTTAAAAGCGTTGGAATTTAGATTTGGGTCACATAAATGCACACCCAAACTTAAGAAGATACATTATTAAAATAGCGCCTATAGCAACTACGCGTTTTAAAATTCGTGGAAAAGCCGTGGAATTCACTAAACGGAACCTCAAGATTTCTATGCATTTTATTACAATTAGAGGCCACATAGTGTATGACTTTTGTTTAGCTTGGCACACCCATTTTATTTCTAAGAAAAAACAACCTAAAGAGACTATAATTTTCTATTATACGCGTCCCTAAAATAAAAGAGAAGTCCTAATTATTTCATATGTTAATGATCTATCCAAAGAAATGTTCAGTATGTATATCCTCAGCATTATTTATGGCTGATTTTGCAATTGGGCATCGTTATTGAAATGGCAAGCCCAGGGAGTATATTTTCTTGTGTCTCACAACTACAACAGTTTAGGACTTCAATGCGAGCCCAGAAATGCAATTCGATCCTGAAGCAAGGATACCCTTCATAAATCACCATATCTAAAAAAAAACTTATGTGTTTGGTCATTTTAACGTGTTAAAAAAACGTCTCAGCAAAATACACTCAAGATAATGATCTTTTCCCTACTTATGAATCAATGTACGAAATCTCAAGTTTTAAACCGACATATATAAATTGATAGACTTAGTAATCAAAATATGCATACACATGGTGACTTTCTACTATTGAATTGGATATGAGGATCGAACAGATTAGTGACTAACATATTTTACCCTATTAAAATTTACAATAATTCGAAATTAAACAGTCTAGATACTACGAAACAATCCATCACAGTCCAAATGTTTGTTTATTACAACATAAAACTATTGAAAAGATTGTTTAAGTGTTAGGCTAATAGTGTTCATAATTATGAAATTAACACAACATGAATAGATCTTCCATATAAAATGTGAACATTTGGTACATGTGTCTGTGTATTTCCAGGTCTCCTGAGTGAGAGTAAATACCTGAAATTGGTAATAAAGCAAAGAGAGGGTCAGCAACAGTTCGGAACTTCAGCAATCACAAACTCATTAGCAGTAGCAACTCAACAATACCCAGGAACAACTATCAACTAATTAGGAGAGGAACTTTCAACGATTAACACCCGGAAATGAATTAATAGCTTGTTTAAGACCCAACTTCACCCTAAAGTGGATCTATTCGAGCTTGTCCAAACTCCAATATCCTAATTCCAAAATATTTCATGCCATTTTTTCTTAATGGTTCTAATTGATGACTATGAGTTTAAAAATAATTGAGGAATTATGTAGAAAGAACAATAGGGTAGAAAACTTTAGGATGTTCGAGACTTCAACATTTAGAGGTTCAGATTTTATGGGAGCTATTTTTTTGGAATTTTTTTCAGATATGAGAATAGTGGAAAATTTTCAGGGACTTAAAAACTTGTTAATAAAGGCAAAAACTTACCTATTTATAACCCAACCTTGGGGGAACCATTTTCTTTGTGTTTTATTCCTTAGTCCCTTTCCTATTTCTCAGAATTGTCTAATTAGTCCCTCACTTTCTGGCTTGTGCCTCAAGTTTATTAAAGAATTACCAGGAATTCTAATTTTGAACCTCTAACTAGCAGAAACTGGCATCAACGTCTCAAATTCCTCCATAACTGCCTGCACTTGACCCAAGTAAGTAGACATATCTAACTCCTGTTTCTTTAAATTTGTCATCCGCGATATCACATCATAGAAACGAGATATGTCATTAGTGTATAAAGTACGAGCCTTTTCCCAAACCAAATAACATGTTTGGAATGGACGAAACAAGGGCATCAACTTGGAATCAATAGATCGCCACAAAATACTGCATAATTGAGCATCAATCTTCTCCCAATGTGCTTTGGCTTTTTCATCTCCGTCACTAGACTCCTTGGTTAGATGATCCTGAACACCTTGGCCTTTACACCACAACTCGACAGACAAAGCCCAAGCTAGGTAGTTTGAACCTCCCATTAAAGGTTATGAGGTAATCATAATACCGGAACTGCCAGAACCCTGATTTCTGGACCCGAAAGCATCTAGTCCCAAAGACATCTTTGGATTATCAACTCAAAACTCGCTGAAACTGAAACAGAGAACTGAAAACTGTCGCTGCCGGAAAATAGGATTACTGTAGCTGCCGGAAAAGCACTGTAGCTGCCGGAAAAATTCAAAGTTGTCGGAATTGAAACATAAAAATATGGATAGGCTCGGAATTCAAGGTTGAGCAAACTGTCCTGCAGAAATTCTGGCCGGAAAATTCAATAAAGTCGCTGGAAAAAACTGAAAGTTGTCGGAATCGAACGAAACAAGGATGGGTAATCGGAATTTAAGGCCGACCAAACTGTCCTTCTGGAGCGAGCTGAAAAGTGGCCGGAAAGGCCCTCACGCGCCGGCGGGTGGGCTCACGCGCCGAGGGTATTGCCGGCGCGTGGCTGGCTGGTTTCTGGTGATTTTTTTCTGGGGTTGGTCGGAATTCTCTTCCGAACCTCGTGGTAGTCTCGGATTTTGCACAGAACCAACAAAAAGGGTAGTTTTAGTTACGGACAACCTCTTAAGTTGCCGAAAAATTGCACGGCGACGAGGTCTTTCTTCCCGGAAGTAGCTGGAATGACGCACAGCTATAATATTCTCACCAAGGCTCTGATACCATGTGAGAAAGCACGGGAGAAAATATATAATTGATATTAAACATGATACAATGAACCCTATATATAATACACATAACATAGAGTTCTACTATAACTAGAGTTCTGCTATATTTACATATCTAACAACAACAACAACATAATAACTAGTGAACTCCCACAAGTGATGTCTAGGAAGGGTAATGTGTACACAAAACTTATCCCTACCTAGTGCGTGTAGAGAGTATGTTTCCGATAGACACTCGGCACAAGAAAAGATGTAAAAGGAAGCAGTAACACAAGCGGTAGCGACAACATGCAAGATGATAAGATAGCAAAGATGAGAGAAACAACAAATAGAAAATTGTAATATGATTATACGCGGCTTGTAACTTTTAATGAGTCAACTGGGTCAAGATGGTGTAAAGAGAGTGCTTTGACAAAAGATACAAAAATGATTGAGAATGAAGCTAGCACAAAATTCTCCTCCATTCAGGAAAAGAACATCATCTGTTATACAAAATATATGGAAACTGCAAACTGTGCTGTAAAAGAGTACCATGTTAACTTTAGAATCAGCTACATAATTAGTATAAAATTTTCTACTGACATGAGATAATATTCAACTTTTTATACCTTTAAGAATGTGCAAGAGGGGATCGTTTAGCGGTAGCTGGGGCGAGAACTATCATTTTCGTTGTCATCCAAAATAAGTTTCACTCCATTGTTCTTAAGGCCGTTAACTATAGCCCAAACTTTTGTCTGATTCTTGAAGCCTTTCTTCTCAACCTCCTTACTTACATTGACATGGATCCCATTTCCTTGTCCCTGATCAAGGCCCTCCACTTTGAGACGCATTGCCAACACCTCTCCTACAACTGCTGCAGCCTTTGCATTGCAAGTTCTACCGCACTCCAGTGACTGTTTCATCGAGTGTTCAACTGTTTGCTGTTGCTACTATTCGTCCGTTGTTTCTGTCCACCACGTTTGCAGTGATGTACTTCAATGATATGAACAATCTCAACACATACCTCTTCAGCAACGTCATATTTTCAAAAATCGGATCTGTTAAAAAAGGGTCTATTACCTCTTTGCTAGAGATGCTAATTTTTATTTATGCTCTTAAAAATACAAGGACTACGGGAAGGGTAGTGTGTATACAAACCTTACCCCTACCTTGTGAAGGAGAGAGGCTGTTTCCATTAGACCTTCGTCTTGCAGGTAATGGAACAAAACTACATAAACTCTAGGCACAAGAAAGTAATAGAAGTTTTACCAAAAAAATCAGAACACTCAAAAAGTCTTCATCACAGTAAAATATGAGCAACATAGTTAACATCTTTTTAATTCCCACATTGTTAATGTAATTAGGAAGATAAAAGTAAGTTTTTGTTGCAATAAATAATCATTCCCCTAATGCTAGTTCCCTCTTTCCAAATATCTGAAATTTTCCACATCAAACAAAATTGGTAGAGCATAGAAACAATTACCTTACAATCACCACCAAACAGTAACTAAAAAAGTATCACAGTATTTAAATCACCAAAAAAAGTTAAAAAAGGAAAATCAAACTTCTTAAAAGTTTTGCACTGAGAGAAAATTAGATGTAATTGCTACGTGTTAAGCAGACCCCAACTTGGAATTCATGATTAAAAAGAGCGAAAATTTATTTCATTTCTTTATTAGTTCTCAAATGGGTAGATATTAAAAGATTAGAACTAATTTTCCATTGAAATCGTTTCATTAAACCCAAGCTTGATTTTTTTGTTATTGTGTGTGAATCAAATGCATTTAAGGCTAAGGAAGAAAAGAAAACAAAGAAAAGGAGAGAGGTTTACCATGAAAAATTGATTCCAAACTCGAGAAGCAGTTTTTGAGAATGGCAGTTGCTGTAGTTTTAAGACTCGAGAACTTATTTTGCTGAGGGTTGCGGAAAAATAACTTGGCAGCTGAGGAAGATGAGTCCTCACTATGGGCTCGTGGGCTCCATTTTGTTTAAAGCCCATATCCACTGCCCTCTCTTAGATTTAGGCGCAAAATCCACTCTCCCCCCTCCCCCTCTCGTTACGACAACGTTATACCATGGTAATCTCACTATGTACCCTGTCTTGCGCAGATATTAAAATTATTTTTGATAGATTTTCGGCTCAAGATAAAAATACAAAGATTAATTAAAAGAAATATAGTAATAAAAAAATCAAGGAAAAAAAGGTAATAACAAGAACAAAATAGTAATAGTATCGAAGCATAAACAATGTCAGATAATAATAGATATTTGAAGATAAGAATATATAATAATAATACTAAAATTATAGGTATGGAAAGAAAAAAACGTTAGATTACGTTTTAACTACCTTCTTTTTCCTTTTTTGTTCTTTTGCGTAATTTATATGAAACAAAAAAGAATATTTAAATGGGCTGCAGTGAGCTAGTTGACCATGAGAAAACTGAGATTTCCTCAAGTACATTTGAATCCAAGATGTTATGTTCAGTGGCATAAAAGATATATTTAAGTTCTTATCAACATAATTAATTTGTTCGTAAGACTTATATGATTATAAAAAATACAAATTCTTTGACACACTACCATTCATTTTCTATAATGTTAGAGTGGCATATGGGCCAATAGGCCAACTTTAATACTCATTTTTGGTCAGGTACAAAAACCTAACAAAGTGAAATTAGGCTAACCCAAACCCAAAAACCGACAAATCCAAAGCAAATATATTCACTTTAACCTAAAGGCTAAAGCAAGCAACTTCCCAAGGTGAAAGGATCACCGTCCAGATTATCCTTGGACCTCCATTAACCGTCAACGTGCACTCTTTCTTTCCCACACGCCTCGTATAAATATATCACTCCCACTTTTCCTTAAGACCCTCTCTCAAAAACCCTCATTCTCGGGTTCCTCTTTCTCCAGCAGCTGCAGTCCGAGGAAAAAAAGAATAACCAAACGAAAATACATCTGATACTATTTCCCACTCCTTACGCTATCCTTAATCTCCCCGAACCTTAGATCTTCAATTTCACAAGGTATTATTTGCTTTCCTGATTTAATTTCAGTTTAAATCTATTTTTATTTTATTGTTGATATTTTTTCTGATTCGAAATTGCTTTTTTTTTTGATAGATGGTGTCGGATGCGGCGAAGAAGAGAGATGCACAGAAGAAGGCGGCGGCAGCTGCTAGGAGAGGAGGAAAAGGTGCAGCCGCGTCATCCAAGACGGTGGCGACGGCGTCCAAAGCGGCACCGGAGACCAACGGGGTTGATAATTTGACGAACGAAGTGGGGCATCTTCACATATCTGATCGAAATTGCACTGGTGTTTTGTGTTCGCATCCCCTTTCAAGGGATATTCGGGTTAGTTTCGTGTTTTAGATCTGATTTTTGTACTTTCTGATTTCTCAAGTATCTGTTGGTTTTCTATTCGTTATTGTCTTTAATGATTGTTTATAATAGGAAATTGTAATTACATGTTCGGCTTTGTAACATAAAATAAGTTGTTAGATTGTGTAGCTGTGTCGAAGGCAGAAGAAGGATTTTAACTTTATGGAACTTTATCAGTTCTGCAATTTAGAACGACTTCGGGCTATAATACTGCGTTTCTAATTTGTTTTTTGTATATATTTAAACACAAATACTTTGCTAGCTTGTAGCTCTGCCCCTGGTCCAAGGACCTACAATTTCTCAGAATTCATGCATACCTAGCAAAAGATAGGGTAAAACAGTAGAAAAAGATCTATATAGGCGTTACCTATTAGTTGAGAACATGCTTTAGAGTTTAGACTTGTTAGCACTTTTACTATAGGTCCTATGCGTCCTACGGACTAGGTTTTTTTTAGTTGTTTGCTTTAGGCTCATTAGCACTTTTACTATCGCCCAGACCCCACAGTGTGGGATAACACTGGGTATGTTGTAGCACTTTTACTGTAGGTCCTATGTGTGCTAGGGACTAGGTTTCGTCTAATATTTTTTATTTGTATTTGCATGAGATTGACTTGAGATGAGTTTAAATGGTTCAAAGTGGTCAGTGAGGATTCATATGTCCCCAACTTGTTTGAAATTGACTTGTTGTTAGGTTTTGTAGTTCTTATCTTGGTGGTTAGATATAGAATATCTGCTAGGGCTTTTGGGTTCTTCTGGTTCACTATCTGGTTGCAAATTTAAGTGCTGCGCAAAGTTTTAGATGAGTGTGAAATTCATCTCTCTCCTAGTTTTAGAAGTGAATTGGATTATTTTGGTTTTCAGGCTTTTTTTAATTAATCTCCTTGTTAGGTTTATTGGGTTTGCATTAGAGCTATATATTTCTGAATTAAAGGAACTTTACCTTTACTCCCCCCCTTACCCTTGGTATGACTGATATTAAAGCGATCAACATGCCTCTATCTCAAGAAAGAGACATCCAAATTTCTGGAAGCATATGATAGCAAGTGTGGATCAAGCCCAAAGTAGTTGCCGTAGCAATATGATTCCATGGTGTCAATTCTGCTCTATCTGGACCCGTTCATTCTATTTCTGAACATATATAACTATATGTTTTTACTTTGAATTATGTCAGTTTACTTATGCATAGGGGAAATAATGTGCTAGTATATTTTTTCCTTTTGAGAGTCCCAGATTCCATCATTTTTTGAGTTGACAAAATTCTTGTTTTTCCCGCTTTTTGGGCATCTATGGAGACTTTCCATGGTGTTGTTGCGCTAAGTAATATTCCAACATTGTTTTATTCACCTTGGTGTAGAAGAACTAGTCTTAAACAGAAGTTGCATATTGCTGTCAAGAGGCATGCACATTTATAGTATGTAGTTTATAAAGAGTAATTAGTCTCTCACTGAGAAGATGCTGAAGATTATAATGCAGAGCCTTTGGATTCTTCCTTTTATTTGGGGATATCATTTTTTTGTTTTGGTACTCTTTGTGTCACAGATACAATCTTTATCAGTCACCTTCCACGGACATGATCTCATTGTTGATTCTGAACTGGAGCTCAACTATGGAAGGTAAAACTTGTTAATTTCTTGTATTATTGTGTATCTTAGTTGATGTTAAAGTTCTGACCTCTTATTTTTGCAGACGTTATGGGTTGCTGGGACTGAATGGCTGCGGGAAATCTACTCTTCTTACCGCTATAGGGCTGCGGGAACTTCCCATCCCAGAGCACATGGATATTTTTCATCTTTCACGGGAGATTGATGCCTCTGACATGTCTGCTCTTGAGGCCGTCATTAATTGTGATGAAGAGAGGTTGAAATTGGAGAAAGAAGCTGAAGCTTTAGCTGGACAGGTATAATGCTGTTAACATTAAATTAATGCTCCACGGTTTTGGTTTTCTTTGGATAATATGGTTAGTTTCGTTTGTGTTGTAGGATGATGGTGGTGGAGAGCAACTTGAACGGATCTATGAGCGTTTAGAAGCTATGGATGCAGCCACTGCTGAGAAGCGTGCTGCTGAGATCTTGTTTGGTCTTGGATTTGATAAGAAAATGCAAGCAAAGAAAACATGTGATTTCTCCGGTGGCTGGAGAATGAGGATTTCTCTTGCGCGGGCCCTATTTATGAATCCAACAATTTTGTTGCTTGATGAACCAACAAACCATCTTGGTAATCTTCGCTTTACATTTTCTAGCATAGTAGATCTTTCCTCAACTGTTAGGGTTTTGCCCTTGCTAGATTTATATGAACAATGTGTAGTTCTGTATGATGGCTCTTTTAGAGTTGACATGTGTTATTCTTCTTCCTGAATGCAGACTTAGAGGCCTGTGTGTGGTTAGAAGAATCCTTGAAGAATTTCGAGCGCATTCTGGTTGTCATTTCACACTCCCAGGATTTTCTCAATGGTGTTTGTACCAATATCATCCACATGCAGAACAAGAAATTGAAGCTGTATACAGGAAACTACGACCAATATGTTCAAACCCGGTCAGAGCTAGAAGAGAACCAGATGAAACAGTATAAGTGGGAGCAAGAGCAGATTGCTTCAATGAAGGAATACATTGCTCGTTTTGGACACGGTTCAGCTAAGCTAGCCCGTCAAGCACAGAGTAAAGAAAAAACATTGGCTAAGATGGAGCGTGGTGGGCTTACAGAGAAGGTGGGGAGGGACAGTGTCTTGGTTTTCCGGTTTACTGATGTTGGCAAACTTCCACCTCCTGTTTTACAGTTTTCAGAAGTCGCATTTGGCTACACACCTGAGAACCTCATCTACAAGAACCTTGATTTTGGTGTAGATCTTGATTCCAGGATAGCTCTTGTGGGGCCTAATGGAGCTGGAAAGAGCACACTGCTTAAGCTGATGATAGGGGACTTATTCCCCACTGATGGCATGGTTAAGCGGCATAATCACCTTAAAATTGCGCAGTATCACCAGCACTTGGCTGAGAAGCTAGACATGGACATGTCTGCTCTTCAGTACATGATGAGAGAGTACCCTGGGAATGAGGAGGAGAAGATGAGGGCAGCAATTGGGAGGTTTGGCCTCACAGGTAAAGCTCAAGTAATGGCTATGAAGAACTTGTCAGATGGTCAACGTAGTAGGGTGATTTTTGCATGGTTGGCTTATAGGCAACCTCACATGCTGCTGTTGGATGAGCCAACCAACCATCTTGATATTGAGACAATTGACTCACTTGCAGAGGCATTGAATGAATGGGATGGTGGGATGGTTCTAGTTAGTCATGATTTTAGGCTCATAAACCAGGTTGCCCATGAGATATGGGTATGTGAAAATCAGGCTGTTACACGGTGGGAGGGTGATATCATGGACTTCAAGAAACACTTGAAAAAGAGGGCTGGACTGGGCGAGTGAAGCCGATATTCTTTGTGTTGTATTAGAAAGTGATGGTATCCACTATTTCCTCTTGGTCGTTGTTCAGTGCCCAGGGTAATGTGAAATATCATCAGGACCGTCAAGAGAGCTGACGGAGAGAAAGTAAAAGTTTCTTGATCACCAGTAAGGCGTAGTAATGTTTAGCTAAGACCATGCCAAGAGCTGGTGCTAGAGAGAGGAAGTGATCGAACCTTGGTCACCATATGAATCTCTGGATATTTTTTGGCTTAGTTCACTATTTGTTGTCTACTTTACTGTCTTTTACATATTCTTAGGTTTTGGAGAGGATTCGTGGCAGCGTATTTCTTATCTTAACATCATGTTTGTTATCTATTGCTTTATTACTGTACTTCAAATTTTGGGATTTTGAAAGCTCTTATGGATTTAATATTTCATTTTCTGGGCAGTTATTTGTTTGTTTTGTATATTATTGGGAATGATGCTTACCCACTGTGCGCTCAATCTGGCAATAAAATAACGTGAGCACAGATTGATCTGGCACTATTTGATTGTAATGCTAGTCTTTATGCACTTCAAAATAGCTAAAAATAAATATATCCAGAAGGTTGCAGTTTAATAGTTACAATTTCGTTATGTATCGACAGCGTTCAAAACCTTTCGTTCTTCCTTCCTTTTACAACTATCGGTTGCCCGCCCTTCTCAAAAGAATTTATGAAATTAAATTAAAAAGAGGGTTCTAGGTCTAAAAAGGACATTATTTCATCATAAAACTTTTACTTTGCTAACTAGCAATTGGAATATTGATTTGCCATTCAAGTAAATATAAATACACACCATTCTATTAATACCATGCTTAGGGATGGGGCGATGCGGGTGAGGGGAGTGCGGTGTGGGTTTGAGCCTAGGTGCGGGGCGGGTCAATTTTTTCCTACTGTAAATTTTGTTACTCGCATGAATCTCGTCTTCAAGCTTTTCAATCTGTTACTTATACCATTTTTTAAATATTCACGTGGATCATTATAAGGTGTTGTCTTTAATTTCCAAAATTTTTTATTTATGTGTCGTGCTTTAATTTAAATACCTTTGATTAGGGGTGTTCATGGTTTAATTTGGTCGGTTTTTGATTCAAACCAAAACCAAACCAATTTAATCGGTTTTTAAATTTTAAACCAAAACCAAACTAAATTAAATACAAACCATCGGTTTGATTGTTGTTGGTTTGGTTTGGTTTTTCGGTTCTTAGCAAGCTAATGATAAGTCAATCATAGTAAAACAACGCTAGACAACAATCTGAAAATAAATTGCTAAACTTATACTTTTTATATATTTCTTTCAGAACTGAAAATTTATTTACCTGTTTATATGAAAAGAATGAACAAAAAATAAAGTAAAAGTTTGCTTTCACAAGCTTTAGCCATTATTGTCTTGCAATTTGAATGTGCTTTCTTTAATCTTGTAGCGATTTTTTTAACTCTTCTATTAGGCAAAAATATGTGCTGAGGGTTAGAGAATTAGAAAGAAAATTAGCCGAAATCTATCGTTTTGAGCTTAGGCAATCTTTTAAGATATAACAGGATAAACTAAAATTCAAAATAACACTTCAAATAATTTACAAAAAGATATTATATTGTATATAAATAATTATTAAATTTTGTATATAATTAATCAGTTTGGTTCAGTTTATTTTTTCGGTTTTTTAAAATAGAACCAAAACCAAGCCAAATATTATTAATTTCTAAAATTTAAAATCAAAACTAATTCAAATAAAAAAATCAATTTATTTAATCGGTTTGGATTGATTTTCGATTTGGATCAATTTTCCATCAAACGGTGAACACCCCAACCTTTGATTATTGTATAAAGCTCGAAATGTTCCAAAATGACATGAAACATTAGAGGTACTTCACTACTCCTATATATAAACTACTTTGACTTTTTTTTTAGAATATTTGACCCTTTCAAATTTAAAAAAAAAAAAAATTCATCTATTCTCCGTACCGTGAGACTTGAGAGTGCTCTTCGTCAACCATAAAAATGCATCTCTGAAGCCTTTTATGTTATGGAGAAGGTCTACATATATAGGATTACTGTTGTTGAAAAACCCAGTTATGTTAATCTGTTTTGCATTTTTTAGTTATGGGCATTAAATTCCTTCGTCAACCATATAGGACTATTTTAATTTTGCATATTCAATCACATTTAGAAACCATACTTACATGATTATTTTAATTCAGCATAATTCAAACTGCATCTAGAAATCATGCTCGTAAAGAATTCATTTACTCTACATGCTTAATATTACACGTAGATAACCTGCCTATAGGGCTTCATTTTAATTTTTCTGCATATTAGGTATCATGTTTTGAGGTTATAACCCAGTAGCATGTTAAAGTGAGTAACATGTAGAAATCATGCCTATAGGGGTCCATAAGTATAGACTTGTTCGTTTCTGCTCACATGCAATGTTGGGTATTATGCCTATGAGTACCTAGAATAAGTAACGCATAGAAGTCATGATTATAAGAATTCCGGATCATTTGTCTTAAAACTATGTTGTTTTGCTTTACTTATGAATCAATGATAGATATCATGTTTATAGGATCTCGCTCCAACACTTAGGCAGGCCTTAGGTGATAGCAACCGATAAAACTGATTTCGCCTTTGTTAATTAATAACTGACACAATCAGTAGGCAAGTCTGATTCTGACTTCCTATCTGAGCCATGTATCAAACTAGTCTGCCTCAACAATCTCCTCTCCTTCGTCTTTAATATTTTTAATCAGACCTAAGCAGTATGTGTAAGACATGCTATTTTATGTGTTTGTTTTGAGAAGGTATACCTGAGCCTTTGTTTGCTTATACATTTACCCAAACATGCAGTACGTGTTTTGTATGTCGCCTTACGATTTTTACCTTTGAAACTTCAAATAAGCCTAATATCCTTCCCTTTTAGGATTAGTATCCTTAAGTGCCTCCGGGACTAATAGGATTGGGACGGCTAATAGCATGCAATAAGTAATTGAGACCAATCCATGCTTTAATACCTTAACAGGATGGGAAAGGTAGATATTGATATGATGATCACACGATAATATCACATGTAGCCCCTTACTGAGGAGTAATTACCAGACATTATTTGGGGTGACCCATATTTTTAATAAATCTAGAACCCCCTTTCCTTTATTCTTTATTTTTAGTATTTTAACTCCTTATTTAAAAAAGTTAGCTCTTTGATTGTTCTTTCAAATTTGCTTACTTTCAAACCATTATGCATTGAAATCCCCTCTTATTTGACCCTTTATTTGCTTATATATTAATTGCACCCAAATTCACAATAACTGTCTGGCCGGGAACCACATTAGTGGATTCTGAGGGGCGCCTAACACCTTCCCCTTAGAATAATTTGAAGCCCTTGCCCTATCCCTGATTATTTAAATCGAACTCCATTGGTGTCCTAATGCACCTTAATCATTAGGTTAGCGACTCTTCAAATGAAAACCCAGTTCCCAAAAGGAAGGAGCTGTCCCTCCAAATGTCATAAACCTGATTTCGCGAGAAAAAGGGGGTGCGACAGCATGACGACTCTATTGGGCTTATTTAGGCTTTTACCATTTCAAACTATCATTGTGAGTTTATGCTCTTTTCTGTGCAATTACTTGTTTAATTCCTTTAAGCATTCAATTCCCTTTTCAATTGCACAACTGACTTGTCTTTTGTTTCTTTCCTTTTCTGCTTTCCTTTACTACTACTTTAAATTAAGAAAACTACTGTATTTACTGCTTTTTTAACACCAAAATATGTGACAACATGCTTTTAATTATTGCATAATCATGCTCAATATCATATTCCACTCGTGCCAAACAAATCCTATAGCAACGCTTATAATGAGTGGTTGCGCTCTTTCGATATTATTACCCCCTAAATCTGGAAAAGGCATATTTTCGATAAAACCAGTTGATCAACGGTATAGTTGGCGGTTCCACGCCTTTCCCCCTTAAGTTGTCCGCTCAAGGGTATGAGTCTAAAACCCCATAGAAACCTTACTCTTTTTAAATTGTGCATGTATCATGGTCAAACTTAGTCAAGTCAGTTATGTTGTCCGCATAATGACTTTTTAAGGTAGCCTTGTCCAAAGTCCACTGGGTTTTCCTAAATCCAAATGGACACTACCACATTTTGTGCATTTGCTAGGAAAATTAAATGCTTTATGCCAACTGTTGATATAAAATAGTCGAGTCTGGTGTGGGTAAGGGCCTAACCTTATTTGTCTTGCAGAAATAGGAGGCACGGAGTCCCTAGATTCAGCATCGTCACCAACATCCATCCAAAAGTGCTAAGCTGGTGGAGAGATCTTCACCCTAGTGATAAGACTCTTGTCCGAAAATATTTGGGAAACCTACCTTCTCTCCTGGAAATCCAACCCAACAACAAGATCATAGAAGCTGCTACTTTGTTCTGGGATTGTGAGAGGTCCGTATTCCGCTTCAGGGACATTAAAATGACACCCTTACTAGAAGAGATAGGAGGATTGGATGGCATACCATGGAAAGTTTTGGGTTTTTTATGCCTAAGAACTACAAGGGCATTGGTTTCCTCAAAATGATAGGTTTGAAGAAAAATCTCGAACTGGCATATTTGAAGGAATCATACACCCCTTTTGATTATTTGTACGAGAGGTACGATCACATAAAATCTTACTGTACCTATCTTGGCGAGTTTTCCATCACATCATTAGGGCATATTCATCGAAGGTCTTTGTATTCATGTTTTGTTTCCTGGCATTGATCGTGTTTTTAATGAAGAAAGCAAAAATCCACACTAGACTAGCTATGGTAACTAAGAACTTAATGGAAGGAATTAGAAGGTAACCATTAAGCATTGTGCCCATGATCGTTGCGGAAATATACCGAGCTCTAGAGAGGTGTCAACAGGGAACCAAACACTTCGAAGTCTGCAATTTACTACTTCAACTTTGGCTCGTAAAGCATCTCCAAAAGGGTGAATACCGACAAGAAATTCACGAAAGTACTGGGATGATCATATTGCTTTTCATCATCTGAAGTGAATGAATTACATGCCTAATATGTTCACTCAACCGGAGAATGCTAGAGATTGGGTCGATCTCTTCGAAAATGTGACTGAGGACCAGGTACCACGGATGTTCGAGTGGTTTCTGACTAAGGAGTTCATTGCCCGATCCAGAGATGTACCTTTCCAGATATTGATCGGCCTGAGAGGAACGTAACCTTACGTCCATCTCCAGGTTATGAAGCAAGCGGTTAGGTAGCAAGTCATACCCAGGGTTGACAAGATGAGTCACTTCCGGGATAACTTCCAGGATGATGACAGTCCTTACAAGTGCTCAGCTCAGCATATGTGGCACTGCAAGATTGTCATAGGGAGGGATACCATGGAGCCAGATAGATACCACATTGGTTGTGCTCTCTACTATTCAGGCTGGTTGGAGGATAAGCATAATGGCTTGGGCCAGCCCAGAAGGACCTTCCCCAGATTCGGTATCCCTGGCTCCATCGAAAGTCACAAAGGTTTTGGAATCAATACGCAGCATGCATCCAGCTTGTTTTGAAATGCACATTTAAAAGTCAAAATGAAAAAAAAAAAAATACAAAATTTCATAATATACGCCAACAAAGTTATTTAAAACTTTAACACCAAATCTATCCTAAAGCTAATTCAAATATCATTTTAACACTAGTACATAAACTTTCAAATAAATACATGAGTTAATTACCTAAAACATGTAACGAGACTAATGAAAATCTCTTACCTGCATCTTTACTTAAAAATAAAAGAAGAAGTAAATGGGCAATCTGCTAGCTGGTGTAGCCAAATCATTGTAAAATTTAAAGCTACAACAATTTAATATATATATATATATATATATATATATATATATATATATATATATATATATATATATATATATATATATATATATATATATATATATATGTGTGTATACCAATTCTAACTATTTAGAAAGAGATAAGATTCGGCAACCTAAATAATGGAATGAACCATGGAAAACTTTTGACAGCGATATTTCAATATCCAAAATGGACCAAATTCTAATGTATCAAACAAATCAAAAACAACGTTAACATGAAAGTCATAAACACACTTCATACATAATAATAAAAAGGGAAAAAATACCTTAGAAGAGTTCTTTCTTTTAAAATGTTTCACAGTGTAGAATTCATTCATCTCTAGATGACTTTTCAAATGCAAAACTAGAACCATAAAATAAGTAAAAGATGAATAGATAATATAGAAGAGAACCTGTAGAGCAAAGCTTCTTCAATATATAAGGGAGGATCCTCAGAATAATTTTATAACAACAAAAATTCAAGCGACAAATTGTAGCGAGAGGAGAGAGTAACCCCAAACAAGATTAAAACCTTAGAGCGAAACCGAAACACGAACAAAAATCTGGCGTCGACTAAAATTTAAAAAATCATTTAAACTCCATGCTTTCTTCTTTCAATTTCTTCTAATGAAAGGGTGCAATTATTTTTTTTATATATAAAGAAAAATCTGATGCTATCTCTTAAGCTTTTCTTTTAAAATTCTTTTATTTTTTTCTTCTGTTCCAAGATGTTGCTTATATATCCAAATGACTATGGGTTATAATTGATGCGGAGAAGTAGAATTGAGTGTGAGAAGTGGGAAAGGGACGTGAGGTAGTGGAGAGTTAGAGTTCAAATAGGAGTTAATCTTTTTGGTTTGTTTATTTTGTTACCTTGTTTTATGTGTTATTCTTGTTAGTTGCCCTTTTTATTTTTAAATAACATTTTTAATGAATAAAACAGAAAGTAAAATGAAAAGACTAATTTACACTACGATTTAAATTATACTAAGAAAAATACCATAGCTTACTTATTAAAAATTTAATTTATATATATATATATATAAATATATATATATATATATATATATGTACATATATATTTATGAATTTTTTAATAGTAATAAAAATATACTCTAAGAATGTAAGTATATTTTTTTGTGGTAGTTTTTTTTAAATATAAAATATATTAAGAGTAAGATAAAGTTTTAAAATATTAAGATTAGACCTAAAAGAAATATTTACACTAAAATAGTATAGAATCTGGGTGTGGTAAAAAATCAGGTGTTCACAGCATGCCCCACTTTGCTTGGAAACATGAAGATTTTTCAGGTAAAAAAATGAACAAAGTAACTGATTTTTTACCGCACTGTTATTTGAAAAAGAGAAGAAGATTAAGGAAAAATATGCGACCGAGCCTTGATTTTAGGCAGCCTACATATCCCAAGTTTTAAGGGAATCGGGTCACGTCTATTTCAAGTAGAAAGAAGAGTGATGGAGTAAACTTAGATGGAGAGTCCACTGAGGTTCCGTCGAGGTTTTGGTCTGTGGTTCCTACTATTATGTCAAAATAAAAAGAAAATTACATACTCTTAAAATCTAAGAGTTACAAAATTCATATCTAAATGCCATCTAGAGTCTTTTGATTCTTGACTTGCTTCTTCGATTGACTTTAGGCTGAAACTTGATGCTCTCGATGCAACAGACTATGAAATAGTCTCGCATACTTATTTCTTGATTAGATGATAGGAAGATGGATCTTGAGACGCTATATCTATGCATACATTATGTCCAAGCTAGTTATTGCTAATATTGAGATAGAACATTCCATTTTCTCCGGCAAGAGATGGAATCTTATTTTTTTGCACATCTAATCCATGTTTTGTAGAAAAACCTAAAAACCAACACAAACAAACAAAACAAACAAAAATTTTATGCCTCAGTTTGCACTAGGAAATTTTTGTAAGTTATTGGAAACACATGAAACTATCTTTGCTATTGCAGAACAAAGAATTAAAAAAAACATGCACTTTTTAAATAATATAGGGATGTAGTACCCTGTGTTGGAAATAAGATGAGGCTCGTGGCACAATGTTGTACCCTATGCTTGCAACAACAAGTGCAACCAGGGGATATAGTACCCTATGTTGGCAATAAGACGAGGCTCATGGCACTCTGAAATGCTACTAGGGGATTTCGTACCTATGTAGAAAATAAGTGCAACCAGGGGATGTAGTACCCTGTGTTGGCAATAATATGAAGCTCGTGGCACTCTGGGATACTACTAGGGAATGTTGTACCCTATTCTTGCAACAAGAAGTGCAACCAGGGGATGTAGTACCCTATGTTGGGACACTCTTAAATGCAACTATGGGATGTCGCATCCTATGTTTCCAACAAGAAGTAAGTCAACTAAGGGATGTAGTACCCTGTGTTGAAGATATGGTATTTGTTCCCTATAATGAAACTAAAAATAAAATAATTACATGTATCTAAAAAAATCAAGGATTTTGAGAACTTTACCAGGTGGTGTTCGTCTTTTCACGAACTGTTTCCTAAAATTGTTTTATTCCTATTTTAAAAAAAACAAGTAGGTGAACTAATTAGCATTACAACTTAATCAAGAAGCATCCCTTTCCGGGGAAGAATAAGAAAGGACTTATCTGGAGGAATATGTTAACTTTAAAGAACATGACATGCACTTTGGACTGGATGCCCGATCCATCTAAACCATCGGATTCTCAAAATCTGTTGTAAACTTCACTTTGAAACTGAGTTCTTTAACCATGCTTGTGTCGGGATATAAGAAGACCTAAAATCGATCAATGATGCCCTTTGTGGGTTTTCACCAATTGACCTATCTCATTTGCTTTTTTCTCAACTTACCATCGCCTTATAATTCCCGTGAGGGTATTAACCAATAAGACTCTTTCATTTGTTTTTCTTAACTCGACATCGCCTTATAGTGCCCTTAAGGGTTTTCACCGATAAGACTCTTTCATTTGTTTTCTCTCTTTGCAATGGTTGAAGCGTCACCCCCAGTATACTGACTTAGAATTCTCAAAAGCTTATCAGAAGGTCTTAAAAGGGAAAGGTAAAAAGAACTACTCCACTGAATTACAACTTTTAGAACCATTTGATGGAACAACCGTCGAAAATAAAATAAAAACATGCCCCAGTTTCTTTGAATATTGGGGAAATGTGGATTTTTGTTTGGTGTAACTGAACCTCAGAGAAATGTTGCCTACGTATCCTTCCGGAATCAAGTCGAACGTAGTTTGGGGACTTTGTATTGATGATTTTTTTAAGTACATTTCCAAAAGAGGGTAAAACAAAGAAATATAAACAAAGCTTCAAAGGGCTAACTAGGGTTTACTAGTGTTTGGGTAGCGAGAATAATAACCTTTCGTCATCCCAAACTGAGAATGCTAAGTATAAACCAAATGCCCCTATAGAAGCATGTCCGACATAGTATCTCTTGACTGCATCTGCATTGACGGATATGTCTGTCACCTTTCCTTCTATATCTGTCGAGTATAAAGCTGCTTTCGACAGTACTTTCTTGACGAGGTAAGGACCTTGCCAATTAGGGCGAACTTTCCTTTTGCTTCTTCCTGGTGTGGAAAGATGTGTTACAAAGAAAGCTGTCCTACCTCAAATTTTCTTGTGCGCGCTTTCTTATTGTAAGCGTGTGCTACTCTTTGTTGGTATAACTGACCAAAACAAACTGCCGCCAAACATTTTTCATCTATCAACTCAATTGTTCCGATCGTGACTTCACCCATTCAGTGTCTGCAATCCCAGCTTCAACGTTTATTCGGAGAGAGGGAATCTCAACTTCAGCAGGTATGACTGTTTCAGTTCCATAAACTAACAAGTAGGGCGTTACGCCAATTAACGTACGAACAGTTGTCCAGTATCCGAAAAGAGCAAAAGGAAATTTCTCGTGCTATTGTCTTGTAACGACCCGACCGGTCGTTTTTTGTAATTCACACCTCGATCCCCTATTAACTTCTTCCCCTAAGTTTATTTTTGCTATTTTGGTTTGTCGGAACATGCGGTATTGGGTTTCAGAGAGTTTTGGGACACTTAGTCCCTAAATGAGAGCTTATGTGTCAGAAAGTGGTCTGTAGTCGACACAGTGTAAAGACAACCTCAGAATGGAAAACTGATGGTTCTATTAGCTCTGGGGTCCTCGAGATGATTTTGGTTGGTTAACAGAGAAACTTTTAAAGTGTACTAGCAGTTGGTTCTTCTTTTCTGGTATTTTCGATTGTATGGCTAGGGAACCACAGAAACGGAGCTGCATAAGCGGCCATTCCATCACAGAAGCGGAATTTGGGCTCCCTTAGCTTTTTCGCAGGTGAGGAAGATTAACCGCAGGTGCAGTTACGCACCTGCAAGACATCTATCGCAGATGCAGCCCTAGGTCATTTGTAGGAAAACCGTAGAAGCGGCTTTATTTCTGCAGAAGTGAAATATTGGATTCAAGGAAAAAGTCGCATAAGTGACAAAACTTTCGCATAAGAAGGTCTGTAGAAGCGGTCCCCTGTCCGCAGAAGCGGAAATCTCTATTCAGATATAGAAATTTCGAGGGTTAGTTTTCATAAAGTAGAAAAATCAAATTGAGCTCGGGGAAGGACAATTTTTAGAGGTTTTTGAAGAGAAGATCATTGGGTAACGTTTTCTTAATCCTTCTTAGTTATATTCCATCAATATATAGTTAAATCCTTCATTTAAATTCAAATTGAAGATCAAAAATTGGAAAAATTGGGTGAAATTTCTTAGACCAAACTATTGGGTTTTGAGTGAGCATTTGACCTCCTATTTGGAAGATTTTTATATGGTTAGACTCGTGAGAGTACGAGGGTTCTGAAAATATGAAAATTAACCGATTTCGAGGCATTGGCCAGAGGGACTTTTTTCATTTTACCTAATTTCTCGACTTATCTTTGAATTAAATAGTATAATTTATTGCTTGAGATGTTATTTACAACATGTAATTGAATTGAATAGATTTGGGCTATTTGGAGTTGGATACTCGTGGCAAAAGTGTGATGTCAAGTTGAATTTAGAGCCGGTTTGAGGTAAGTGACTTGTTTAACCTTTTGTGAGGCCTTTCCCTTAAGATATGTTATTTGGTAATTGAGTGCCTTGTACGTGAGGTGAGGAGCGCGTACTTGAGCTAATCGTTGAAAATCTAATTTTTTCTTAAGATATTGATACTGAGTTTCTTTCTTACTTACTTATCTTACTTACAATTATAACCTGTGTTAGATTAGGAAGACATGTTTAGTTGATTTAGCTTGCCTACTTCCTTAAGTTCCCTTAACTGCACTACGTGAGACATGTTGGGCTAGAACTATCTGATGCTTGTATTGTTGTACTTCATTATGAATATTCTCTGTTTGTGGTTGTATATTACTTTGGGACTACTGCTTAGATTCTCGGGAGATCCCCCTGTATATTTACTTTAGGACTACGGGTTAGATTCCCCGGAGATCCCCCTACCTACTTACTTTGGGATTACGGGTTAGATTCCCAAGAGATCCCGCTGCATATTTACTTTGGGACTACGGGTTAGATTCCCGGGAGATCCCCCTGCACATTTATATTATGGACTACAGGACGGTATCCTTGGAGATCCTCGTTATTGGTATTGATATGGAAATGGACTACAGGACGGTATCCTGAGAGATCCTCGTTATTGATATTAAAATAGAAATGGACTACAGGACAGTATCCTGGGAGACCCTCGTTATTGGTATTGATATGAAAATGGACTACAGGACGGTATACTGGGAGATCCTCGTTATTGCTATTGATATGGAAATGGACTACAGGATGGCATCCTGGGTGACCTCGTAATTGGCACTGATATTGAACTGTTTTACTCTGTGTTATCTTATCCTCGGTGTTTTGGTTGTTGCTTGTGTAACCTGACTTACTTCACAGTTGTATTCCATTATTTCTGCTTATTGTATACTGTTGTCAGCATTCTTATTGTATTTTTTAATCTCAGTAGGGCCCTGATCTTCCTCGTCACTATCCCACCGAGGTTAGGCTTGGCACTTACTGAGTACCGCTGTGGTGTACTCATGCCCCTTCTGCGCATGTTTTTCATGTGCAGATCCATGTACCTCCACTCAGTTGTACTGCCCTTGAGGAGCAGAGATCTAGAGGAGACTTCGAGGTATATTTGTTGCGTCCGCAGACCAGGAATCTCATTATGTTCCAACTTTAGCAGTTATTCCATCCTTTTATTTCAGTTGGTTAGACATTCTGGAGTTAGAGCAGTATGTTACATTTCTATTAGCCTGTGGTTCCCGTGAGTTTCCAGGTTTTGGGGTGTTATTGTAGACTTTCGCATTTTGAGTTGCATATACCAAATGGCATTTATACATCGTTTTCTTCTAGTTTGTTAATTTTAATTAAGTGTTTCCGCAAGGTATATAAATTTTCGCATAGTTAGGCTTACCTAGTTGTAGGAACTAAGTGCCATCACGACATGTTCATGGAGGGTGAACTGGGGTCGTGACATGTCTAGGCCCTTGGACCATCTTCCTAAGAATCTTCTTGATGTACTTGTTCGCAGCTTTGACGGCTCCATTAGCTTTGGGTCGTTAAGAAGTAGAATAGCGATGCTCAATTTTATATTCTTCACGTACCTCCTTCATAAGACGACTATTCAATAGCAGTATTATATGTAATAATGGTTTCTGGAATACCAAAACGACAGATGATGTTGGAGTTAACAAAGTCTATTACTGCTTTCTTGGTAATAGCTTTTACCCATTTGGTGAAGTAATCAATTGCAACCAAGATGAATTTGTGCACATTTGAAGCTTTTGGCTCGATTATTCCAATGACGTCCATTTCCCAAGAAACAAAAAGCCAAACAACTGACATAGGATACAACTTTGAAGGAGTCGAATAAATCAAATCACTGTGAATCTAACACTGGTGGCACTTGCGAACAAAATAAAAGCAATCTCGCTCCATAGTAAGCCAATAATATCCTGCCCGAAGGATTTTCTTTGTTAGAACATATCCATTCATGTGTGGACCATAAACTCGCGAATGCACCTCATTCATAATCATTTCAGCTTCTTTAGGATCCACACATCTCAATAAATTCAAATCGGGAGTTCTTTTGTATAAGATTCCCCACTCAAGAAAAAACCATTAGAAAGCCGCCTAACAATTCTCTTTTGATCCCTATTGGCATGTTTTGGATATTCTCTTGTTTTCGTATACTGTTTAATATCATGGTACTATGGTTCACCATCTAGTTCTGCTTCAAAAGTATTACAATAACCATGTTGATCCCGAATTTGAATTTTTAATAGGTCAATGTGAGTATTACCCGGATATGGAAGCATTGAGGCCAGGGTGGGCAAGGCATAAGCTAATTCACTGTGAAACCTGGGAATGTACCTAAACTCGATAGACTTGAACCTTTTGCTAAGATCTTCCACACATTGTCTATATGGAATGAGCTTGAGGTCTTGAGTCTCCCAGTCACCTTGAGCTTGTCGATTAAGCAAATCTGAATCTCCCATTAGAAATAATTCATGCACATTTAGGTTTATTTCCATGTTCAGACCCATGATGAAGCTTCATATTCTGTCGTGTTGTTTGTACAGAAGAAATGAAGTCGTGTTGTGACAAGGGTAATGTTTCCTAGTAGGTGATACAAGAACTGCCCCAATCCATACGCCTTTAATATTGATAGCCCCATCAAAGTATAGTTTCCAAACTTCACTGTCATCTTGGACTGCTTCAACTAAATTAACCTCATTATCCGGGAAGTATGTGTTTAAAGATTCATAATCATCATCCACCGGGTTTTCTGCCAAATTATCAGCCAAAGCTTGTGCCTTCATGGCAGTGCAAGTGACATAAACAATATCAAACTCTGTGAGCAAGCTTTGCCAATTTGCCAATCTGCCAATTGGCATTGACTACTGAAAATGTACTTCAGGGGATCCATTCCGGATATGAGGTAAGTTGTATAGGCCGAAATATAATGCCTAAGCTTCTAAGCGACACAGGTTAAGGAACAACATGTCCTTTCCAAAAGAGTGTATTTGGCTTCATAAGTGGTGAAATTTTTTCTCAAATAATATATTGTTTGTTCCTTTTTGCATGTGGCATCATGTCGACCCAAAACACAACCAAAAGAATAATCCGTTACTGATAGATATAAAAATAAAGGCCTACCAGGTTTTGGCGGGACCAAAATAGGGGGATTTGACAAATATACCTTGGTCTTATCAAAAGCTTCTTGGCACTCATCTGTCCACTTGACAGCAGCATTTTTTTCAAAAACTTGAAAATAGACTCACATGTGGTTGTAAGTTGTGCAATGAACCTGCTGATGTAGTTCAACCTCCAGAGCAAACTCATGACTTATTTTTTATTCTTCGGGGAAGGCAACTCTCGGATGGTCTTTATCTTGGAGGGATCTAACTCAACGCCTCTTCGACTAACTATAAAACCCGAAAGCTTCCCAGAAGAAACTCTAAATGCATATTTGGCTGGATTGAGTTTGAGATTATACCTTTGTAACCTTTCAATGAACTTTTTCAAGTCTTGCACATGATCATCTTGTGTTCTAGACTTAATGATCACATCATCAACATACACCTCAATCTCTTTGTGCATCATGTCATGGAATATGTTAGTCATGGCCTTCATGTAAGTTTCTCCAGCATTCCTCAAACCAAATGGCATGACCCTATAACAATAGGTTCCCCATGGGGTGGTGAAGGCAGCCTTTTCTGCATCTTCTTTATTTATCAGAATTTGGTGATACCCGGCATATCAATCCACAAAAGATTGGATCTAGTGTTTAGCACAATTGTTAACAAGGATATGAATGTTGGGTAGGGGAAAATTGTCTTTTGTATTTGCTTTGTCTAAATCTCTATAGTCAACACAAAATTTGATTTTCGCATCTTTCTTTGGCACATGCACAACATTTGCTAACCATGTGGTATATTGGAAGACCCTGATCACATTTGCACTTAGTTGCTTCGTGATTTCTTCTTTAATCTTATCACTCATGTCTATCTTAAACTACCTTTGTTTTTGTTGGATTGGTGGTAAATTAGGATATGTAGGAAGCTTATAGACCACTAAATCGGCACTCAAACCGGGCATGTCATCATATGACCAAGCAAATACATCTCTGTATTCGAACAAAACTTGAATTGTGGCATCTCTCGTCTTTTTTTTCAGTATCAATGCTTATTTTTATTTCTCTGATTTCTTCAGGACTTCCCAGGTTAATTTCCTCGGTTTCGTTTAAGTTAGGCTTAGGCTTATTCTCAAATTGATCCAATTCTCTTTTTATTTCCTTAAAAGCCTCATCTTCATCATACTCAACTTCTTGATTCATTATTTCAAGATTAGACAACTTTTTAAGCTCTGGGCATGAATTCTACGTGCATGTCATGTTTTTAAAAGCCAACATTAACTAAACTGAAAATGATGAGAAATTAACATAAATTAGGGAAAGGAAAAGACAGAATTCTACTATGAAACTAGAACTTCATTGAATTGAATTGAAAATGAACACCAAAGCAAAGCAATTAAAATAAAATATCTGGATTACAAACCTGAAGATAATCCAAATACAGAAAAAGCAACAAAACAAACTACCAAGACTCCTTCCTGATGGGAAGAGGAGTTTCTTCCGAGTTGTGGAGCGAGGTATCTGGACCAATCCGCGGAACACTTGCACGGCTAGAGCCCTCACCAACTTGAACCATATTGATCACATAGAACATCTCCTTGAGACCCTGGAAAACTTCATCAATGTCATCCTGAGTAGAAGGTTTTTGGGCTTCTTCAAATTGTGACTTAACAAAAGAGTAGGCAATGTGAGGGGTTGTTTTTGATAATTTCCAACCATTCTTTTTGTGGGCCTAGGCGCTGTTTATGTCAGTTGATGTTGGTTTAAAACCTAAGATACCTCGGGAGAAATGGGGTTCACAATTCCTTGCAGAAATGATCCTAATCCTTTTCCCGGTTCATAGTCGTTTCTCAACATTAGTGAAGCTACCATCATAGATGTGGCTGAAAGATGGAGATACATAATTGGCTTTCCTTCTTCCACGTGGTCTACCTCAATCACCTCAAATATTTGATATATGATGGATTCACATCCTTCCTTGGCCTCGATACATGGAATGGACGGGTCATTATAGACGGATGAGTTGTCCTCCCCATGAACAACAATTTCTTGCATGTCATACTCGAATTTGACTATTTGATGTAGGGTGGATGATATAGCTCTGGCCATATGGATCCACGGCCTTCCCATAAGGAAATTATAGGAGGTTTTCATATCCAACACTTGAAAGTCAATATTAATATCAACCGGGCCAGTTGTCATGGTGAGTTTGTTTTCCCCAATTGTGTCTCTTTTTGAACCATCAAAAGCTTTGATGTTGACACTACTAGTTTGAATTCTGTTAGTGTCAATGTTTAGTTGTTGTAGAATGGAAAGGGGAATACATCTATACTTGAGCCTCCGCCAATCATGACCCTTCACATTTACCATAAGATGCAAAGCTTTATTGTGCCAAGCCACTTCCTTAGGCAAATAGTCATCGCTAAAATAATTTGTTCACCTCAAAGAATTTTTCAGCCATTTTATCTAGCTGATTCACCATTGTCTTTTCTGAGAGATATGCCTCGTTCAATGTTTTGATCAACACACGGCGATGTTCTTTCGAGTGCAAAAGCAGAGATAACAATGATATCTGAGCATGGGTTTTCCTTAGTTGGTCAATGCTTGAGTAGTCTTGCCTTTTTATCTTCTTAAGGATTCCTCCGCTTCTTTTTCTGAAATGGTTTCTTTCACTGGAAAGTGATTTTCCTTGGCTTGCTTAGCTTTTCTCAATTCCTCTGGCGAGTAGCAACTTCCAGAGCGGGTCAAGCCTCCCCTTTCATATGTTTCTTCAACTATCTCTTTTCCTTTGAATCTCATGACAGTCTTGTTATAGTTGTAGGGAATAGCTTTAGTGTTTGACACTGGAAGTTGTGCAACAGGTCAGATCACAAGTGGCTCTGTTATATTTCTCAAAGCATTATTAGGAACAATCTTTTGAATGCCCCCAGGGATGTAAATTTTTGGCCCACCTAATTGAACCCCAATCTATTCCGTGCTTCCAGGGATATAGAGAATCATTTTTTCAGAACCTTCCGAGTTTGAACTAGAACTCGCACCTTTCACAATCAACGGTGTTGATTGCAGCGGGCTTACTATCACTTTTGGCTCTTGCCTTATGGTTCCAACAATCATCTTTGTCTTGCAAGACTGCTTATAATCATGATCATAACAAATCATCCCAATAAAATGTGTATTATCATGAGCTGGGAGCGGATTGTTTGTGATATTAGGAGTATCTTCATTGTTTGCTACCACAATTTACTTTGCTTCAATCAAATTTTCAATGGATTTCTTTAATGTCCAACAATTCGGGTTACTATGACCTGAGGTGTTAGAGTGATACTCACATCTCGCATTGGAGTCAAAACCTTTTGAATTTGGATTTACATAATGCAGCATGATAGGTTCGACCAACTTCAACTGCATCAACTTTCGAAATAGGATTTTCACGATTCTCCAATTGGGGTGAACTCTTTCTTTGGCTCATGTTCTCTTGCACAATCCCATCTGGAACAAGAATTATATGGTGCCTGAAAATTTGGCTGGAATAGACATGAGCCTTGTGGAGTCGGTGCATGCCATTGTTGGTGATTGGGAGGCCTAGCATAAGCCTAAACATTAAACATTGAATACTGTTGTCAGGGCATTGAGTACCGGGGACCCTGAGGCGGATAATAATGTTGAGGAGAATTGGATTGTACTTGTTGAAATTGCATGTACGAAGGAACTATTCCTCTTTGAATTCCCCCGAACCCAGATGCCATCATGGATCTTTCCTCCTTCTTTTTTCGATTTACAAAACTGCCTGACCCACTTTGAACTGCTTGCGTGGTCGACTTAAGGGCTTCCTGACTCACAATTTGCCCGACTCCATGCCATACTCAACTATTTCCCCAAAATTAATCGTGTCAGCAAAAGATTTACCAATAGCGGCCAACATGTAGTGGAGCTAATCAGGATCCTGAGCTTGGAGAAAGTAGTCAATAATTTCTGCCTCTTTCATTGGTAGTTTGACGCTAGCAGCTTGCTCTATCCACTTGATTGCATATTCTCTGAAGCTTTCTCCTGGTTTCTTCTTTATGTTGACAAGAGAGGAGCGGTCTGGCACTATATCAATATTGTACTCAAATTGTTGGACAAAATCTTGAACCATGTCATTCCAAATATGCCAGTGAGATATCTCTTGATCTATGAACCACTATGAAGCAATTCTTGTCAAACTTTCCCCTAAATAAGCCATGTTTATTTCTTCTTTGCCTCCCCCTCCCCTCAATTGGTTACAATATCTCTTCAAGTGGGCCACAGGATCACCGTGACCATCATACTTGTCAAACTTAGGGGTCTTGAAGCCGGGTGGCAAATGAACATGGGAGAACATATATAGATTGATAAACGAAACACTCTTATGGCCTCCCAAACCCTGTATATTTCTCATGATTTTCTCCAAGCCCCACATTTTTCTGATCATTTCCTCTTTTTCCATATTCTTGTCGGGCTTTTCAATCTCAACTGGGAACATGTTCTGAGGAGTGTACTTGTATGAATCAGGAACCTTGAAAGTTAGTTCTGGAGAGTAATAATGGGAATAATGGGCATTTAGCTGTGGATCATTGTTGAGCTTTTGAGCGAGAGCCGGTTGAGGAACGGTGAAAGCCAGTACAATGGGTACAGAAGGTGGGTCATTTTTGAGGGGTCCAGTTGGAGGATGTAAAATGGAGGTACTGGGGATAGTGTGAAGGTTAATACTCGGACTGAAACCAGGTTGGTACAGTGGGTTACTTGTTATGGAGATGAGAACTTTATTTGCCACTGACACATTATGAAGATTATCCAAAGGCCCTATAGGTAGTCAGGGCAGTGCCTGTCCATTCACCACATCTTGGTACATCTCTGCCAATTGTTGTTTCAACACTCTTACTTCTTCAACCATTTTCGAACCTTGTTCAACCAATTGTCCATGGACATCATTATTATCCGACTCATTCTCACGGTTGTTTGCCATTCTACTTTTTCTTTTTGATCTCGTGTTGTAAGGGTGAGTCGTTAGTTTACAGCACAAACCAATCACCTCTGTTTAATTTTATCTTTATAATGACAAACAATAAACTTCTTAGAGTTAGGCATTTTTTAGATATTAATCACATGTTGTATGACACACACCTAATTTCATTTTCATTTCTAAGATGAGCTTGGAAGGCTTCATTCTTCATTCCGGCTTATGGGTTTCATTCTCTCTTCTTTGTTCTTTTTTTCAATTTTTTTTAATTATGACTATGATCGCATCCGATGAGGATTGCCTACGTATCATGACGCCGCATGAATTAGACCATCACATAGTTCAGGAGAAATAATAGCAATTCTAATGATTTTTTTAAATAAATAAAACAAACTAAAATATTTTTCAAATTTTTTTATATAGAATGAGAGAAAAGGAAATATACACAAATTGACTCTGCTGATTTTAAAGACATAAACATGACTAGAATAAAATAAACTTTGATATATTAATAATAAAAAAGGTCTCCAATATAAAATTAAAAATGTGACAAAATAAATGAAACTAAGAACTAATGGACTGCACTAAAAATTTAATCTTCAATGACCTTCTTTCTTAAACTAATACCATCAATGGTCTGCATCTCTTTGCCTCCACTATCCCCCTAAAGTCTCGTTCTGAAATACTGTCTACAAATTATGTAACAAGGGCATGTGCTTGTTGACCAACTTCCTCATTGTTTAGACGACAATGATCATCATGAACATATGTTGCTTTTTCTGCCAATCGAAGTACTTGTTCTCTAGCTTGACCATATTCACGTGAAAATTTTGCAAACACATTTGAGTAGTGTTGAGGGTGTGCCCCATCTAAGCCTCACGTCCCTCATATTCTTCAATGCGATGGTTTAACACACGTCTCTCAATCATCCACTGACGCCGCTCTTTCTCACGATCTGTGTGTTGATGACCCCTCTTCTGCGTTTTTATTTCTTCTAATTGTGCATTTGAGCGTACCCAGTGGGCCCTTTCTATTTCAAACTGCTCTTTCTGCTGATCAAACTCCAATTGTTGCTGGTGCGCATCCTATTCAATGATACTCAAGTCTTCTTGTAACTTATGTATTTCAGCATTTTTGTTCGCCTCAACTCTTCTGACTAAACCAGTCGTGTTTGCTAGTTCTTCTTCTAAGCGGGCTGCCTAATTTTTAGCATACTTTATATCTTTAGCCATGACCCGTGAGGCAGATTGATAATCTTTCTCAATGTTTAAATGAATATGATCGACTCCGGCTTGCTACTTGGCTTGTTGTTTTGTTATAATCATCTGAGCATGCTCCAATTCCTCTTTCATCTTTTCTATAATTCTTTGATCATTTCTCCTCCTATTCGACCCCTCAAGCTTATATTTAAATGACGAAGGATCATGAAACCAAGTAATATATTCAGGTATCACTTCTCCATGCTCTCGGTCCTCTACCGTATCATTGAACTCCGAAACTTTACTTGCATACCAAATTTTCATAATTTCCTCTTCGTCATGAGGTGATCTTTACCAAAATTATAAAAGAACTTGCTCATATCTCATGTTGGTAGCACATCCTATCGTCGTGCAAACTGGCGCATTACCCGAAGTGGAACATAAGTTTGAACACCATCCAATCCTATGAGTAACAAAGAAGAACGGTATGCAGATTCACGAATGGCGATAAAGTAAGAAGTAGTTCTTTCCAGGCGTTAATCCCTTCAGTTAAGTCACATTTGTCAATTCTTTTCTGGTGATCAAAAGGGTGATTGGGCCAGGGCTCACTAAAATTAGAGATCGAAGGATGACGATAAAAATGCTCCAAAAACCATATCTGTAGCAAAATATTGCAACCATCAAAGTTCCGTGCGCCCAATTTACATCCAGTTAAAGCACGAAAAATGGAAGAAAGAATCATAGGGACCAAAGTATAATCATCCCCTTTTGAGGTCATAGCCTCAACCACACCTGCCAACCGGATGATAATGCGTCCTTCCCTTTCTAAAAAAACTACACGCCCCAAAAAAGCAACCATAAATGCAAACCTTCTGTGTGTCTTCCATATTTCCTTGTCTTCCTTTGATTTCAATTTTCCTACATTCCTTTCAAAATTGCATTTGAGGCCATACAAATGAAACAGAAATCCTAACTTAACCCACTTGCCTCCTAATCATTCATACAGTCCGTAATTTATGTTTATGAGTTTCAGAAACTTACCCTAACTCAAACTTTTTGGTACTATGGGCCTCTGGCGACAAATATTACAGCCCCATCCCCGAAAATGGGCGATTTACTCCAAGGTTGGAGTCATTTCACAGTTAGGAAAATGGAACACATTGTTTCAGGATCCCAATGCGGAATCAAAGCTTCAATCGCATCCCTCCTAGGCTTGATCGTCATCATGTTCATATTCCTTAAAATCTCCCTACCAATCCCACAACAATTGTGGTATCTAATCAACAATAAGAAAATCCGGTATCCCTTCTGACTTGGGCCTCTTTTCAGACTTACCTCTTTCCTCACTCATGTGCAACTATTTATCCAGACATAGGGTTAGATTTTAATTAAACATACTATTGACACAAAAAAATTAATTTCTCGGGTTTGACTCTAAATAATAAAAGCCAAACTGTGAGACTAAAAAAGTTAAATTAGTAATTGTCATTAAAAAATAAAAGTCCGAAATAACATTTTTTTTGTAAAAACAAGTAAAAATAAATAAATAAAAATAATCTGGCCTCCCATTTCATATTTTTAGTGCAGGTTTCAAGGCTATTTCAACAAAATGACCGGATGCAAAGGGAAAAACTGGTTAAAAACTGACAAAGTGACTATATTATCATTATTTAAAAAAAATAAAAAATAAAAAATAACTAATAGTCTATAGAAATCCTTTTTTAACTCTCTTTTAATTTAAAATGGGGTTGAACCTGATGAAGGTTGCCTACATATCTTACATCTAGTGAGAATCAAACCCGCGAAGTTCGGTTAAAATAACTAAAAAAAAGTTTTTGAAAAATTATAATTTTAAAAACCCTTCAAACTTTTATGAAAAAAAGTTCTTTTTTCTCTCTCCTATATTCAATCAATCTATCCTAAAGTTGATCAACAATTGAGTGAAGCCTACCAAATAATATTACATATAGCACATAAAGATAAACATGCCGGTCCAAAAAATTGGTACATGTACTAGACGGGTCCGACCCATGTGTCGAGCCCTGCTAAGTCCAATGCACGTGCTGCAAATAAAGCGTAGCCGACTAGGGATATTCATTGCTTGTGGCTTGTTCTTCTAAGTTTTCAAATCCTAAAGGAGATGGTATCTAGACCTAGCGGACAACCCGAGCTGAGGAGTGTTAAGCGTCACCAGTAGTAGAATAGCACAGGCTAGCTAACGGCTCTCCCGCCTAAACATGTGTGACTAAATCCTTCACCAGAAGCTAGTAGGCTAACTGGCCTCAACACAGAAATTTTGTGATGCTTGTAGGCAAACACAATATAATTTATCAAAAGACCTAGAGGGGTGCGAAAGAGGATACAGATTATATCACAGTTCAAAAAAATAATAAAGCAGTAAATAAATGACAAATAGCACATTAGGCTTATAAACACAATAATATCCAAAACATGATAAAAGACAAACAAGAATTAATATACAAAGCTCGAATTCTTATTAATTATTCCCCAGTGGAGTTGCAATAGCTGTCGCGCCTCCTTTTTGCCACGCAACCCTATTACGAGGCTGGGTTATAAGAGTTTTTCCAAATAAAGTGACGTTTTGAAAGGGGATTATTTATTATTTAGATTCGCCACTTGGAATTGAGTTTTGGTGTTCCAAGACACCTTTTATTTGCATTCCCTTTCAAATGGAAGGTTTGACTCTTAATTATGGTCTACGAAACAGAATACTGAGTAAGGAATTCTATTGACTGAGGGGAAGGTGTAAGGCACCCTTAAGGCTTAATCAATTCTTGACTATTCTTGTATTTTATTGGTTATGACTTGTCTATTACCACTTCACTTAATTATTATATTTTTATTAATTGTTTGGATCCATATGCGGTATGCACACAAGGTATTTCTTCAAAGTTAGATATTAAACCAAGGTACGAAATGTACACGTGACTATAACATAATTATTGTAAATCTAAAGGCATCGAGACGTGGAATGCGCACATCATCCTTATTATTTAAGCATATCAATCCAAGGTTTGGGTATGAACACATGAGCTAATATTTAGTACATCTAAAGTTTTTCTAGTATTTTAGAGTATTTCATTTGTTTTGTCTCTTTCAGATTTGAGACATTTATTTCTATAATTTTATTATTATTATTTATTGAAACAAGTCTTAAATTAGTTTATGACTCATCTCGCACCCTCACAATTATTTATTATCTCTCTAATTAGTTATTTCTCACAAAGGTTTTTGAATTAATATGTAGCATGCATCCAACTTGTTTTGACATCAAGAGGTTCCTGAGCCTGAACCCCAATTAGAGTGAGTGTGACTGTAACCTTAAATTCATCGCCTTCTCAGATAAGCCTGATTGACCCCTCGGGGTCCCATTCTTCATTTGTTTCTATAACATGTACACTGTAACCTTTATGATCAGGGAGGGGATTGTTGCGGACATTCGGTGCGGTTTCCTTCACTTATATGACCTTGTTTTCAATGAGTGTCTGGGTCGTATCCTTCAATTTCAGCACTCAGAAGTGGTGTGCCTTTTCATATCAGAGTGGTATGCATAGGTTTTGTTCAGATTGACCCATTGGGATGGATTTGCTAGTGCCACAGCGGTAACGGGAGTGGCGTAACCTGGGGTTTTCAATCTTTCATACAATTGGTCGATAGGTTCATCAATGGTGGTGTATTATCTGGGAGGCTTGCGGTTAAACTTATGTCTTGGTCTTGGGTAATTTTGGCAAGTTGGTGGTGATTGGAAGTAGGATGGTTTAGAATTATAGGTGTGATAGACATCAGTTGGTTGGAAATATCGAGGAGATAAAGGTTGATATGTGGGTAGTGATTCTTGGTATATAGGTGGTGATGCTTGATACGTAGGTGGGAATAATTGGTATGTGAGTGGAGGTGCTTGATATGTGAGTGGAGTTTTTGGGCCCTGGGCCACCATTATTGGCCCCAACATCTCTCTTCTTCGATATGCCACCTGATTAGAGTGCCTTATTCGTATCTTGCAGTGCCTTGAAAGTTGATACCATCCCGCTCTTGATGTTTTCCTTGATCCTTTCTCTAAGCTTGATGATATCATAGAATTGGTATTCTCGATGACCATCAGTCTTTCATAATATTGTGGATCATGTGCTCTGACAAAAAATTTATTCATATGCTCTTCATCTAGAGCGGGCCTGACTTTGGCGGCTTCCGACCTCCAACGAGTAGCATACTCGCAGAAAGTCTTGGTAGATTTCTTCTTGTTATTCTTAATGCAGAAGACATCAGGTGCATTTTCTGTGTTAAATCCGAACCAGTCCATGAACTCTGATGCCATGCTTACCTAATTTGAACATTTCTTGGGATTCTGGCTGATATACTAAGATAAAGTGTCCCAGTAAGGATCCTCAAAAGAGCTTCATCTGAATCTTTTTGTCTTTTCCAACCCTGACAAGCTTGTCACAGTAGGTTCTTAGATGAACCCTGAGGATCACCCGTACCATTGAAAATTTCAAACTTGGGAGTCTTGTATCCTTCTGTCAATTCCACATCAGGTTGTATGCACATACCTTTGTAGTTCAACCGTTTTATTCCCATATCACCTTCAACACCATGAACTCGGCTTGTTTTTCTTAATTTCTTCAGCCGTGTTCTTAACGAGCAGGTCCTTTACGGAGGATTTCGATGCATAGGAAATTGGTTGTGGTATAGTTTTCACGTATATGGGATTGTTCTAATGGGTGCCAGGAACTTGGGTATAATGGTGGTCATTGGTGGAGTTTTGTGGATTAAAAATGAGTGGTGGTGTGTTTTGGGGGTGTGGTGAGCGGTGGTTGGTTGGTACGGTATTGGTTGGTGCTGTTGTGGTGGAGTTAGTATCGACAATGGATTGATAGTTTGTAGTGGAGTGGCGTATTGATTTGGTATGGTAGGATTTTACGGCTGTTGGTTTTGTATGTTTTGAGGAGGTGTTGGGTTCTTTATGTTTTGTTGGTGCACATCAGGGACATTGAGGGTGAGTGACAAGTTTTCCAAATTTTGGACCTGCTCAAGTTCTCCTTACAATTCTAGTATCTTTTGCTCCAGTTTAGAACCAAGCCATTTGGGGCCGGAGTACTGCGACCTTTAGAAGTCTCTGCATTCTTAATGTTTTTCCTTTTGTATTCCACTTATGTCGTCCGTCTTTGTTTTCCTTCAACTTTTTGTGTTGCTTAGAGGAGGAGGAGATGGAGGGCCCCTAAATAGAGTATGATATGTTGATGATGCCAGTATGGATGAACCAGCCTATGGGGATGGGAATAATAAATAATAAAAAAGACAAAACAAAAAGGTAACAAGTTAGTAGGGATTCTGAAATGTTTGCAGTATTTAAACACATATTACGAAATATAAACTCGTATCCTAATTTGGGAGTCTCGTTGTTCCCGAGGTAGTTCTAGCGATAAATAAATTTGGAGGACTTCAAATGACAATAAATGCCTCATTTCATAACATAAAAGTAGACGAATCCAAAAACGACACTAACATAATAGCAAAACAAGTTGCTACTGGCACCTGGCCTTATTACATTTTAAGAAAAACAAGTAAATCTAATATATTTGGTCCCAGAAGGATCTTCCCCAGATTCGATCTTCTAGACTTCATCATATAGACCCTTCAGCTCGCGTAGTCCATGTAGCAAATAGGCTCGCGCCAGATGTCCTCCCTCAGCTCCCTCAGCATTTTGGCAGTTTTCAATCCTTTTTATGACTTTGCCTTCTAGCTCCACAATTCCTCACTCCAGGTATTCTAGTTTCCTATGGAGGTGACCGTCATTTATTTCCATTCCTCAATAAACCTTGTGTTATTCTCAATATCTTCCAGTGCTCATTTTTAGAGTCATGAACCCTTTTGCGTAGCCCTATTGTACTTGAATTAGGTTTCAGTTTCCTCGTCTATGATTTTGTTTCCTCGACTAGTCCGGGTAACTGTTACTTTCAAATTGTCCCCTAGCTAGGTCGGGTGAAGAGGCTCTCACCCTGTATGATATTTGTCCAGCTTAATGGTATTCTTCTCCACGATGATTTTGCAGTGCCACATGTGTTGAGCTTGGAACTTGTAAGGGACATCATCGTCTTGAAAGTCTACCCTGAAGTGAATCATCTTGACGACCCTTGGTACAACCTATTTTCTACTCTCTTTCCTCATAACTCACATAGGGGCATATGGATATATCCCTCTCAACCCTATCAACACCAAATTCAAAGCATCCCTGAACCTGATAATGAACTCGTCCATTGGAAACCATTCAACCATCCACTGTATCTGTCCCTCGATCAGATTGTTAAAGAACTCTACCCATTTGCTGTCATTCTCCGACTGTGCAAATCTATCAGGAATGTAGGTCATCTGCTTAAGGTGATGGAAAGAAATGTGGTCATTCTAATCCCTTCGCAAAATTTCTTGGTGATAGTGACCCTTTTAGAGAAGCGCCAACAATCATAGCTGCAGCAATAAGCTGCAACCTTTGAAATGCTTGACCCCTCTTTGACAGCGTTCCAAGGCCCTGTAGATATCAGCTATGATCATGGGGACTATGGTATAGGTCTTTCTATTAATCCCCTCCATCAGAGTTCTGGCGATCATGGTCAACCTAGTGTGGTTTCTTCCTTTTTTTCATAGATAACACTATCATCCCCACAAAGCACACGATGAACACGAACACTCTGCAGCGGATGTAACCCAGTGAAGTGAGGGCGATCTCGTCATGGTAAGTGCGAAAAGACTTGCTATGACCATAGCTCTCATAGAGATATTCAAAAGGTATGTAGGAGTCATTCAGGCACACTAGGTCAACATTCTGTTTTAGCCCCATCATCTTCAAGAATCCCTTGCTTGTATGGTGTTTTGGCACCAAAAGCCCAGAACTGTCCCAAGTTAAACCTACAAGCCCTCTTATTTCCTCTATAAGTGGTGTCATTTCTATGTCATCGAAACGGAACACCGCTCTTTCACTATCCCACAATAGGGTAGCAGCCTCGATTAATTTATTGTTTGGTTCACTATCTAGCAGGGGTGGCAAGTTGCCCAGGTATTTTTTCACATGCTTCTTGTCACTTGAAGAAATATCTTCCAAAAAATCTAGCAACAATGGAGGGATATTGCTAACCATACCGAATCTGGGGACCTCGTGCCTCATTTCTGCAAAACAAAGGGCCTTACCCCCACCAGATTCGATTATTTATACATCTATGATCAGCATATCGTCATCTAGTTCTCCAAAATCAATACACAGAACATGGTCATGTCCATTGGGATTATGGAAAACAAGATTGACTTTGGATAAGGTTTATATTAAAGGATCATCATGTGAGTAACATAACTGACTCGACACTGTTTGATAATGATGCATGCACAATTTAAACAAAGCAACATTTCTATGGGGTTTTAGACTGGTACCCTCAAGTGGACAACTTTAGGGGAAAGGCATAAAACCGTTGATTGCACTGCTGATCGACTAGTTTTACTGCAAAATAAACCTTTCCGAATTTAAGGGTAGTAAATAGGAAGAGCGCAACCACTCATTAAAGTGTTGATATATGATGTGATACGCACGAGTGGAATATGATGCGGAGCATGATTCATGTAGCAGTTAATGACATGAAGGCAAGTATTTTCACGTAGGAAGAAATAAATACATCATTAAAAACTTACAAGAAAAAGGAAAACTGGGAGACAAGTTAGTTTTCAGAATTATAAGCGATTAAAAAAAACAACAGCTGAATTCAGTTAAGGGAGCAAGGTATGGGATAAGCATGCTTGGACTAATTTGAAACAAGTTCATTCTGGTAAGAGCCTAAATACATCCCCAGTAGAGTCGACATGTGTCGCGCCCTCTTTTCCTTTATTTCCCTATATAGGGAGGAAGTCCAGGTTTCGATATTCACTGGGTTTAGTGACTCATTTTCTTTTGGGAATTAGGTATTAGAAGAGTCGCCACCTAATAGATTATGGTGCGTTAGGGCACTCTTGGGTTGGTTAGCATTACAAAAGATTGGGGTAGGACTCTAAATAACTTCGAGGGGAAGGTATTAGGCACCCCTCTTAGTCCACAAATTTGGGTCCCGACCAAACTTATATTTACACATTAGTCCACACAAATAGTTAAATCAAATAAGTTCTAAACTCATCAAACAAGTCAAGTAGTGAAATAAAGGTTTGAAAAAATTATATAAACAAGTTTTTTTTCTTTTTTTTAAAAAAAGGAGAGGATTTTGGGTAAGGAGGGGCCCTAGGTTGTTTATCCTACAGGATCACCCACGCAATGTCCGGTAAACACTCCTCAATAAGGGGCTACACGTGACATTAACGCGTAGTCATCATATCCCATGTCTACCCTTCCCATCCCCTTATTGGTCATATAAAGCGAGTGTTTGGTCACTAATTCCTATTGCGCGTTGCTACCCGTCCCTTATTAATAGTGCCGGAGCGAGGTAGGATCTCTACCTATAGGTTGTTCTAGATGTATCCCTAAGGTTTTAAAGGTAAGAATCTAAGGCGACAGTCAAAACATGTAGGACTTTCACATAATGGGAGCAATAAAAAGTCTCAAGTTTCCTCCTCATGTAAACATGCAAGCAGCATGACTCAAACATAGTTAATGTCTTTATTAATCAAAGTCCTAAAGCAATATCTCTAAGTGATTGTGTAGAAATAGACCAAGCTTTTATACCCACAAGTTATAACCTAGCAGTTGCCTAAGGATTCTTTTGAAGTTTATTAGAATCAGAAACGTTGAATGGCAGAAACTGCTTTAGAGAAATGCATATTTTGAAAATGCCTTAAGGCTTGCCGATATGCAGTATTATGTCTTGTTAATGCAGAAACAAACAAGTATTCGGAATAGACCCCCTTTAATATCTATAGACAGGATATCTAATTAGATTAAAGCCCTTTTGAAAGAACCACTTGTAGGAAATGTCATTGCTTAATAAGACCAGTTTTAAGAAGATGATCTAGGCGTAATGACATTGATTTATTAGACTAGTTAGATTATCAAATTTAACTGCAAATATAAATCCCTATAAGCATGATATCTAGGCGTATGTGAACGATTTGCAGGCATAAAAACATAAATAAACACTCGTTGTAACTATAATTGGATTAGGTCCTATAGGCATGGTATCTATTCTTGAATTAAATTAACACATGATGGCTTGGAACCTATAAACATGGATTCTAACATGACAAATGCAGAATTCACGAACATGTTTCTATATGATGCAAAATGCATTAAGAGACACTAAAAGTGAGGTCCTTAGAGGCATGATTTCTACTTGATGCAAATGAAATTAGAAGTGGAATCCTATAGGCATGATTCTCTATTGTGATGCAAAGAAAGTTAAAGGTGGAACCCTATAGGCATGATTTTATTATACAAAAGAAATCAAATTCAACAATATTAAAAACCTTGTGGATATATTTTTGATTAAATGAAGCAGGAATATTTGAAAATAAATCCTAAGGGCATGCTTTCTACCCAAGTTACCCCACAAAATATACATCTACCCATACTTTTACTAAATAGTCCAAAGATATGTTTACACATTATTACAGGCCAATAAATGAATTACATAAGATAATAGAAAAATCAAGAAGCTATTTATAGAGAACCTGCAATTAGGCCCAATTTTCCCAAAGCCTCCAATGGTCTTTCAATCCTCATTTTCATAGACAAATCAGAGTCTATGTGCATCAATGTTCCCAAAGGGTCTCAAGGGCCCTGGGTAATGCTTACACCTAGACTTTGTGGCCAAGCACTGAACTAGTGCAGTGTGGATAGGCATGCCTCAGTATGCCAGAGTTTAGAGGGCTCTCAAGAGGATCCCAAGGCAGTACACATATTAGAGGGGAAAGAACTTATTAACTAAGAGTAAAGTGAAAGTGCATGACACAAGTTGAAAGAAGTTTACTAAAGACTGGACTTAAAAGTCTATTTTTGAAAGCAGGCAGTAGGTAATAGAGATTGTTTGAAAATGTTCGAATGATAAAAAATCAAGAACTCGGGATGGGATCCCACACAGAACCTAATTAGTTCAATAGTCACACAAGAGGGATAGGGATTTGGGAATGCACATCCATTGACTGCAAACATATAACCCTGGCAAGGGTATTTGGACTAGCTTGGACATGCTCAGGAATAATTGAAACTGGCATAATCACAAACTAATCAGGGAGAATATAAACACATTAGGGGATAGTGAGTTGGGGACTCATAAGAATTGTAAGCACACAGTAGGTTAACAAACAGCTCTCCAAGCATGCTTGAATCACACAAGGGAATGCATGAATTTAAAGGGAGTGGTCATACTAGCATGCCTAACTACCAAATTCACAATAGAACCACAAGTAAAAGCATGCTAGAAATAAAAGAAACTAAAACAAGAAGAGAAACATGTTGTTGTTGGGGCTTTAAATTAAAGTAGGACATACCAGTGAAGATAGAAGTAAACTAACTGAAAGAAACAAAGAGCACAGATGATTAGCCTTGGCTTACAGCCGGCCAACTGTAGCAAAATAACACAAGAAAAAAGGGAGAATGGAGATTTTTTAATAAGAGGGGAGTTTTTGAAAGCCAAGGGTCGGTGTCTTGTTAGTGAAAGACTTAGAGTATTTATAGTTTAAATTAGGTAGTAGAATAAGGTAAAAAAATCATAGTACACTAATTTAAGAACTCAAAATCAATCAATTAGAGAATCAAGAAAATACTTCCTTAAGTTCAGGGAATTAAGATCAAACAGAAAGATTCAATACCATATAAGGCAAGAAGAAGAATCAGTGCATGATTAAATAAAGAGGGGAGCTAGAGTTTAGTAGGCATAAAGTAGTCAAATATGACCAAATTCAAAAAGACCCAATTAAGGAAAGACTAAGTAAAACAAAGTATAATAGTAAATAAGGTAATAAAATCTATTAATCCAAACAGACGGGTAGAACTCTACCGCTTTAAGGGAAAATCTTTCAATTACCAACAGTTAAGGAAAATCAGAATCAATCATGGGGAGTCATGATTCAGCATATTCCCACATATAAATAGAGATGAATGAACAGAAGTAGCAAACAAACAAGCTCAATCAAATAGGCAGAAAGAAACATGAGATGAGCAACTATATCTTAAAATGGGCTAACATTGCAATTATATGCACTTTAGTTTTAAAAATACTAAATGTAACTGTAAAACTATGAAAATATTACAGCAGTCATAGTTTGGCATAAATATAGAAATCCAATAAATGAATTATAAAAATAATAATTTCAGAAATAACTATTGGGGGTTTTATGGATAAAAAGGGAGAAAATAAGTCATTTAAATTCTAAATTTGTGGAAAAATAATAAAAGCCTTGTGCATGCTTATATATGTATATGTATGCTATTTTGAAGGCTTTTAGGAATATTTAAAATATATAGGAAAAAATTGGGTATCAACGGCGACTTACACTTCACACTCACATAGGTGATTTCTAAATGTGTAATCCTATATGCACAATATCTGGTCATATCCTGTCAGACTTAGGAAATTATTAAAAAGCTTTAAGCTTTATTGACTCATCAAAAAGTCTTAATGCTTTACCTCGATTTATGAATATTATCTTCATCATAAGAATGAGTTGAGTTATTTGATAATGTTGAACTATGATTCATAACTTTGTTTGATCCCTTTGAACCTAGCTCTTGAGATTTCCAGTCTCCTAGGTAGAGTTACTGCCATGATGACTTGTCATATGCCTTAACCACATTCCATTTGATGATCTTTTAACTGCCTCTCTAGATAAGTCTTTTTGTAATTGGATCCGAAACGTTATCTTTTGACTTTAAGTAGTCAGTTGTGATAACACCACTAGAGAGTAGTTGTGTAATAGTATTGTGTCTTGATTTTATATGACTAGATTTTGGTTATTCTTAACGCTCCCTGCGCTACCTATTACCGTTTGACTATCACAATGCATACATATAGGTTCCAAAGCTTTGGGCCAAAATGGAATTTCTTCCAAGAAATTCCCGAGCCATTCAGCTTCTTCACCGGCCTTGTCTAAAGCTATGAATTCAGATTCCATTGTAGAACAGGCAATGCATGTTTGTTTGGATGATTTCCAATACACTGCTCCATCCCCAATTGTGAAAATATATCCACTCATGGATATAACTTTAGATGATCCAGGGAATCCAATTTGCATTACTATATCCCTTGATCATAGAGGGATATTTGTTATAATGCAAAGCATAATTTTGGGTATGTTTCAGATACCCCAAAACTCGTTTATTGCCATCCAATATATTTGATTGGGATTACTTGTAAACCGACTCAGTTTTCTAATAGCACATGCTATATATGGTCGCATACAATTCATGATATACATCAAACTTCCCAATACTTTACATAGTCCAGTTGTGAGTCACTTTTGCCTTCATTCTTTTGAAGTTCATAACTCACGTCAATTGGAGTCTTGGAAATTTTGAAACCCAAATACTTGAACTTGTCAAGTACCTTTCAATTTAATGAGACTGCGATAATGTTAGATCTTGTGGAGTCTTGTGAATTCTAATCTCTAAGATCACGTCAACAACTCCTAAGTCTTTCATGTCAAATTTGCTAGATAACATGCGCTTAGTAGCACTTATATCTACCATATTTTGCTCATTATCAATATGTCATAAACATATAAATGAATAATGACTTCATGATATGGAGTGTTCTTAATGTAAAAAAAATTGTCATACTTATTGATTTTAAACCCACTTGCCAACATCGTTTGGTTAGATTTAGCATGACATTGTTTGGGTGCTTGTTTAAGTCCATAAAGCAACTTAACAAGTTTTTACACTGTACATGGTAAAAATCAGAGAGTTCGATTTTATGATCATTAGGCCACCTCGTGGAAAGCACTCCAAGAAGGCTCGAAGTCTCTCTCGAAGTTTCCCCCCGAGGGTTCGTAATGAACGACCTAAAAGCAGTGCAAACCAGCATCTACAATGCACTAGCGGGAAGTTCCCAAGGCACATGATTAAAGCTGACCGAGTCTATTAGGCTAGTTCATAGCCCGTACCATGGTATTAAATGGATATACTAGCTCAATGTCTTTGTAATAAATGCACTTGTATTATGTTAGGATTCCCCCTTACCTGTAAAGGGGACCTTTGTAATTTTGAAAAGACAAGTTACAATATACTACACACTACATCCAATACAAGAACATTCTCTGCTCTCTAACTTAAACATATTTTCTTTGATTCATTACTTACGTTTATTGCTTATATTCATTATGTTCTATTTGTTGTTCATCATTTATTGCTCATTATTTATCATAAAGATCCGCCATCGTAGCTCTTATAACTGCTAATCCTCCCTCGATTGCCCTTAGCTGGGCATCTGACTCGACCTCGAGGCCCCGTATACGCCAGCTCGAGGCCCCAATTTCGAACCATTTGGTTTGGTTACTATACTATCTACAAGCACTTATCGTATTTCTAGTCTTTCACTTAGCATCTATTGCTTAATAACTAGCATAAAAATAGATCATGTATTATTAGTACCACAAAATAAAATCTAATTGTTATTACCATTTTCTAGGTAAACAGCTTGACGCTCACTGTGGGGCTAAAATGATAGTGATTATTTCTTGCTGGTTTACTACATAACGCAAGTTACTTTCACACTTTTTCTTATTGAAAATCTTTGAGTTTAGATCAAAATGTCTAACTCAGTAAACGCACATGAAAACAACAGCCTTGAGGACCATGGAGAAAATGATGAGGCCGTTCCAGGTGTTGGTGTACCACCATCAAAGCCCGAGGATGCACCAGAACCAATTCCCGTGGATGTGGTCTTGTACAATGCTCAATACGTCTAAATAAGCTCCCACACCAATAGGAGCATATACTAAGGAGATCAACAAGTAGCTCAAAAAATCGCATCTTAGGAAGAACAAGGGGTTAGCCTTCATGACATCTTCGAGATGTTACAAGAGCAATACCTGGTGATTGGTCAACTACAAAGCCATCAGAAAACTCCCAGCATGGTAGCACCGAAAATGGCTCCCCAAGCGGAGCAGGTGCCATAAAGATCAAACAATAACGGGTCGGCAACCGACCCTGCCATCATAAAGATGCTCGAGGACCTCATAAAGAGGATCGAGTTGGGCGAGAAGAATATAGAAGCCAACGCCAAGAAGGTAACGACCTACAATTCTAGGATCGATCAAATTCCGGGCGCACCCCCGATCTTGAAAGGTGTAGATTCAAATAAGTTCGTACAAAAGCCTTTCCCACATGAAGTGGCCCCAAAAACCATTCCACAGAAGTTCAGAATGCTCGACCTTTCGAAGTACAACGGAACCTCGAACCCCAAAGAGCATGTCACTGCTTACATTTGTGCTGTGAAGGGCAACGACCTAAACGATGCTGAGATAGAATCCATCCAACTAAATTAGTTCAGAGAGATGCTTTCAGAAGGGAAGATGATGTGGTATCACAATCTAGCCCCAAACTCAATAGATTCATTTGCCATGCTGGCAAATTCTTTCATAAAGGCACATGCTGGTGCCATCAAAGTAGCTAAAAGGAATTCCGACACCTTCAAAATTAAGCAAAGGGAAAATGTGATGCTGCGATAGTTCCTATCTTGCTTTCAAATGGAACGAATGGAACTATCACCAGTCTCCGATGAATGGGCAGTGCAGGCCTTCACTCAACGGTTGAAGGAGCGAAGCTCGGTAGCTTTGAAACAGCTGAAGCAGAACTTAGTCGAGTATCCCATCATGACTTGGTCAGATGTCCATAACTGATACCAATCAAAGATCGGGTCGAATACGACCAAATAGGAGTCCCCTCGTGCTTGGCCAACGGAGGCATCTTGCTTGTCGGAAGACAATTTTAATGTCGAAATTTAAGACATTGTATTCACCATTGATAAAATGAGAAACACTAGGTGGCCAAGGCCTGTACAATTAGATCATTCACAAAGAAACCATAATTTCGTGTGTGAATTTCACAAAACACACAACCACAATATTGAGGATTGCGGACAACTCCTTGAATAAGTAGCTTGACTACTCAGTAGAGGTCACCTCCGAGATGTCCACAGCAACCGAGCCAAAAATTAGTTTTGGGAAAGAGAGGTGACCAAGAAGAGTGAAACAAATGAGCCACAACATGTCATCCACATAATCTTTGGAGGAATTGATGCTTCATAGGAACCCATGGTCGGGAGAACAAAAATAGCCATCACCACAGAAAAGCGAATTGGAGGTTACATACCCGAAAATGCCCTCACATTCAGCAACAAAGACATCGAGGCTCTATCTCATCCCCAAATGACGCATTGGTAATCTCTTTTCTTGTGAATACATTTCAAATTAAATGTGTACTTATGGATCCAAGTAGCTCGGCCTATATAATCAGCTCGAGAATGATAGAGCATCTTGGATTGCTTGATAAAATCATTCCCGCCTCTCGAGTCCTCAACAGATTCAACACGGCGAGCGAAAGAACGGAAGGGGAAATCACCCTCCCGGTCAACGTGGTCGGCACTACCCAAAATACCAAATTCCATGTCATCGAAAGAGACATGAGATACAATGCCTTGCTTGGGAGACCATGGATACACTGCATGAGAGAAGTACCATCCACCCTCCATCAAATGATGAAATTTCCGACAAAGGTGTTGGAAACACGTTATCAATGCAATATACTAAAACGTGTGTTCTTTTGTATAGGTTTTGATGAATGACAAACGAAGCGAAAATTGATATATGACGAAGTTCAAGAAACAAGCGCACAATTGATATACAACGAGATTCAAGCTCAAGACAAAGTTTTATAGTTTAATTGAGTCATTCTTAATTGTGATCTTGATCCTACAACTTGACTCGTAACATGGCTTCTCTCATAAAACTATTTTCCAAAATCATGCATATTTAATTTAATGTCAAATGATTTTAAATCATTCATATTTACAGTAGTCAAAATAATTTTTAGACATGCCTTAAAAATCTGGACTAAGATAATCGATTATGTACTTATGATAATCGATTGTTTTAAGCCAAGACTGCATGACAATCGATTGTGAACTAATGACAATCGATTGTGAGTAAGACAGTGAGCATCAGGTTTTTCAAACCTGCATGACAATCGATTGTGAACTAATGACAATCGATTGTAACTGAGGCAGTGTCCATCAAAGTTTTTCAAAACTAAGAATAATCGATTATGAACTAATGGTAATCGATTATGTTGAGACAGTGTCTTCCAGTGATTTTCAAATTTATTAAATAATCGATTGTTACATTGGACAATCGATTGTCAAAGAGACAGTGTCTAAAATGTTTTTCAAAAACTGATAAGTAATCGATTATTGACTTTGTGCAATCGATTGTGAAGCTGACCGTTGTCGTAAAATTTTCAAATACCGTCAGGTAATCGATTATTGATTCTGTATAATCGATTGTTTTGATTAAAATCCGGAAAAGATTTTTTGAACGTTATTGGGTAATCGATTATTGATTTTGTATAATCGATTGTTTTGATTAAAATCCGGAAAAGATTTTTTGAACGTTGCTGAGTAATCGATTGTTGATTCTGGACAATCGATTGTTTGTGGTAAAATCTGGAAAGGATTTTTTGAACGATGCCAGTAATCGATTATGGATTGTAAGTAATCGATTATCAAGCGTAAAATCTGGGATTGAATTTTGATCTAACTGGCAGACAATCGATTGTTGGGGTTTGACAATCGATTGTCAGTGAGTAAAATCAGCAACTCTTAATTGGCATTTAGGCAATGGTAATGCCAAGTTTTTCAACTATAAATACAGCTTCATTTCAGTGTTTTAAACACAACAACATACTACAACTGATCATTACATTGCTATAAGCTTGCATACTTTTGTTTATCATTTTATATTCAATTTCATAAAGCTTTTGAGAGCCATATTCTTGTCCAAAGTTGTTGTGATCTAGAGCTTACTTATTTTACTCATATCTACTCATTAAGGAGTATTTTGTTTGAGTGTTTAGTGTTTTATACACTTGTAAGAGAATTGTAATTCTCTTGTTGTAAGGAACTTGTGTTTCCTTGGTTGAAATCTTGGAGTGTTGTATCTCCGAGCAAAGGTGTTAAGGCTTGTGTCCTTAAGTTGTAAAGGTTTGTTGAGCACCCGTAAGCTTAACAAGTTAGTGAAAAATCTCGAGAGAGTCTCTCGGGGACTGGACTAGCCACGTGTTGTGGTGAACCAGAATATATCGGTGCGTTCTTTCCTTTTTATTTATTTAACGCACTTATTTATTTCCTGCAAATTTTAATTTCCGCAAGTTTACGCTAAACTTTATTATAACGCTATTCACCCCCCCCCTCTAGCGTTAAGCGCTTTATCTAACAAAAGTTTGGGATAAAAATCTTCTACGGGGAACAGCATGCAGCAAGAGAGATTTTGTGGTGCACGATGTGGCACCGGCACCTATACCTCCACCGTCGAAGGAGCCAAAGAATAAGAAAATAGTAAAATAGCAATAAGAAGATATATTCTTGGCTACAACCGACAATAAGCAAAGGATCATATTGTGTCCTAAAAGCAAATGTTCGAAGCACATCGAGGCTCAAAGCGGCAGCGGCACTAAGGTATAATCATTTCCCTCTTTAGTTGCATTTTGCACTAACCTGTGTGCAGGTATCCAATTGAAACAGCCGAAGTGCTATCCAACTTGAAGGCCTTAAGTTCTAAAAGCATATGTTGCACTCTTTTCCTTCGACCGGGTTTTTATCCCAAGAAGGGTTTTACCGGCAAGTTTTTTAATGAGGCAACATCTATATGCTATCTAAGGAAGACTCAACAAGTATTTAAGGCTTCTCTTCAATCAACCTCAAATACTGGGGGGAGCGGCATTCCCTCGGTAGGTCATCACCTCGGAGAAGCCAAGATATGCTAAATAGGGTCTCGATAGGAAAACGAAGTACCGGGCCAAACAGTCGAACAAATCGTGTCCGCATAGAATAACCGAGCCCTTGAATGAAAATTGTGTATACTTGTACCAAGTAATCAAAGAATACTTCCCCTCCATCAAAGAATTTTTCATTTAAAAGAAGCTCAGTATTTTTTACAAAAATAGCTCTAGAGCCAAAAACATCCCGGACACTCGAGGACTGACGTCAAAAACTCGGAAGCCGTATGACCTCTGGATCGGAAGCTTCAAACTTGTAAGCCCTCAATGCGGAAACATTAAGGTTACAAAAATGGCTCTAGATGCCAAAAACATCCAGAACACTCGGGGACTACCATCGAAAATGCAAGGCCACATAACCTCCTGGTCAGAAACTTCGAACTCGTATGCCCTCAATAAGGTAATACCAAGTTTACAAGGAATGGATATAGAGCCAAGAAACTTTCGATAACTCGGGGACTGTCGCCAACTGCCACCCTCATCGATCTGTGAAAACCCGAGACCATAAAACCCCATATGGGCGACCCCGACCTCGTAAGACCTTTATAAGGCAAGACCAAAAACTGTAAGACCTCAAGCAAGGAATGAACCATACTTGTACCAAGTAAACAATATCTGTAAGACCTCAAGAAAGGAACGAACCACACTTGTACCAAGTAAACAATATCTGTAATACCTCAAGCAAGGGATGAACTACACTTGTACCAAGTAACAGTATCTATAAGACCTCAAGCAAGGAATGAACTACACTTGTACCAAGTAAAATGTCTGTAAGACCTCAAGCAAGGCATGAACTATACTTTTACAAGGTAATCAAATTGTAAGACCTCAAGGCATGTAAAATTATACAACTTTACAAAAGGCATAATCATGTTCTTAAAGTTAAACACCGAAAACTAATCCACTCGGGGACTGAAAGGCTCTGACCAAACACAATTACTATGGTCACAAGCTTGTAGTAGCCAAACAAATGCGACTCAGGGACACCCGACTGTCACTATAAAATCACATAACTTCAATTTCTTCGAAAAAACTTCAGAAAGAACTAGTTAATCAGGCTACCCTCAGCAAAAGCAAAAGATCTTCGATCATATCAGCTCCAAACTACATGCTTAGAAATCATTCAGCCATCAAGCAAAACCTCCAAAGGTGCTCACTTATCGCCACATAACGGCTCACAATCAGGGATCTTATCGAACCGTCGAAAATTTGGGCGAACACAAAAATATTAAAAAGTCTTTAATGAGGGAAAACAAAGCCTATAATGGAGGTCACACCAACCCAATGCGTAAGAGCCATTGTCGCCAGCCAATATTAGAGGTCATAGCAACCCAATACATAACAGCCACTATCGCCAGCCCATGTCAGAGGTGTAAGCACGTGATTTTTGCCTATATGAAATACTCCTATAAAATCCCAAGAGAATAGATTTTTTATTAATTATTTGACATTTTAGTAATTTTTGTAGAATTTTTAATTGTTTGTATTATACGCATGTTTAATTTTTACTTTAATCATGAAAAAAAATAAAAAATATTATGCATGACATTTAGATTTTTCTTAACATTTTTAGGATTAAGTAGTAATTATTTGTTTTAGAAAAATCAAAAATCACAAAAAATATACATCATTTTTATACTTTTTTTCTTTTATTGATTTTTTCTCTTTTAATTTAGGATTAAGAAGTTTTTATAATTTTTATAATTAGCTAATTAGATTAATTTTACGCTTTTGGATAATGACAATTCCCGGCATAACTCGTGGACCTTCCCCGCGTAACCCGAGGACCATTTTCTCTTTTCTGGCATAACCCGATGATCTTTCCTTGCATAACCCGTGGACCTCCCCGGCATAACCTGAGGACCTTTTTCTTTCCCGGCATAACCCATGTACCTCCCCAGCATAACCCGAAGACCTTTTTATTTTCCGGTGTAACATGATGATGTTTTCCGGCATAACCTCAGGACCTTTTTCTTTTCCGACATAACCTGATGACTTGTTCGGCATAGCCTGAGGACCTTTTTTTGGCATAACCCGGTCATTTTTCTAGCAAAACCTGGCAATTTTCCCGATTTAGAGATTCACTCCCTACTCCAAGGATACTCAATCTTGATTTTTATTGCTTTTAATGAAGAAATAGATTAGATTTTGTTGCAAATAACTCACGAAATTTTCCTACTGAAAACTAGGGCAGAAAAATTTTGTTTGTTTGTTTGCTTTGGTGTCTAAACAGGTTTTCACTGTGAGGCACAAGGTTGGAGATGACCAAAAGAAGAATTCTCAACCCAAATAAAAGAAAATAAAAACAAGAAACGAAGTTGAACTCTAAGTATAGAAGCGGAGAAAAGATGCCGATTACTCAAAATATGATTGAAGTCGCAAGCTTTGCATGTCCCGCCTTGATCCGAAAAGTTGAAGAAGAAAGAACCAGCACCTACAGTTGACGAGCATCAAGATTCAGATCAGAGTCTGAAGCAAAAGCTAGCCAAATCTCAAGATCAAGCTTCAAAGTATTTATAGATGGGAATCTTCTAAGTCTTTTTTATTTTTGATTTTGATGTAATAACAGGACCATGGACCGGAACCTCCAAAGCACCTCGCTCGGCTCTCGACCTCGATACTCCATCAAATCATTTACTCCAGAACTACACTGACTCGATTCCTTAATAGCCAAGGATATGTAGACAACCTCTAAAGCAATGTTCGGTCAGACTTTTTTCAAAAATGCTTCTCATGACGTTTCAAACGGGTAAAAATCCCTCATGTTTATAACTTTATCTTTGCCCGAAAACTCTTCATGTTTCCGAGCAAAGAGGGGCAGTTGTAACACATGATTTTTGCCTATATGAAATACTCCTATAAAATCCAAAGAGAATAGATATTTTGTTAATTATTTGACATTTTAAGAATTTTTGTAGAATTTTTAATTGTTTGAATTTTACATATGTTTAATTTTTACTTTAATCATGAAAAAAATATAAAAAATATTACGCATGATATTTAGGCTTTATCTTTACATTTTTAAGATTAATTAGTAATTATTTATTTTATCAAAATCAAAAATCACAAAAAAAGCTTCATTTTTACACTTTTTTCTTTTATTGATTTTTTCTCTTTTAATTTAGGATTAAGTAGTTTTATAATTTTTTTAATTAGCTAATTAGTTTAGTTTCACAATTTTGGAAAATCTAGGATTAACTAAGAATTAAGAAAAGGAAAGTAGAAGAACATATTTTGGTCTTCTTTCTTTTAAAATGGGGCCAATTCCTAAAGGCCCAAATTTATTTGTAAACCGCAACCCAAGTCTCATACAACTACCCAAATACCCATTACCCTTTACACTACCTCTTACCTATAAAAACACAACTAAAAAGACCTAAAAAAGGAATCAGATCCCTCAGCAAAAAATGAAGAGAAGCTCCACAACAATAGCATTCCCCAGCAAAAAACACAATACCCTCTCTAATTTTCATCAATACAAAAATATAGGGCCTCCTTCGTTAAAAGATCAGCTAAAAAAACACCCCATGACAGCCCAAATTTCAACTCCAAAAAGCTAGGAAAATCAGCTGCAACAATACAAAGAAGAGAACAGCCCTTCACAACCTAAAAAACGTAAGTTGCTCCTTTATTTTAACAAAGAAAAATGACTATCTCCACCTCCAACTCCAGCCGCTGGACCACCCTTACTCCAAAATCAGCCGCCATCCAGCCCATGACAACAGCAACCACAACCTCAAACACACTCAAAAAATCACCTCAAAAACCAGTCAAAGAACTACATTGCACCACATCTTGGAGCAGTCTCGTCTACACCTAAAACACGACATTTTTTGTTGGGTTCGAATCGATGTTTTTCGATGAGCTTTTTACGGCGAGTTTGAGGTTCCGACATGGTCGCTTGTTAGCGGGTTTGTTCTTTGTTAGCTTCTTCAGCGTGCTTTTCTTGTATATTTTGAAAGCTAATAAAGAAACATTGTTCTGCCCTTCAATTTGGTTACTGCAAGCCATCAAATGACTGCAACTTTGAGTACGTGATGTCTTTGTTGATTTTGCTTCTCTTTTGCTTTGCAATATTTGCGTTTGTTATTACTAATAAAGGTGATGGTGAAGTAATTTCGGGTGAAGGATATATGGAGTACAAATTTTTTATTCTAATTGGTTGCAGAAAAGACCAACAAAGAAGTAGAATCAGAACGGTAAAAGCATAACTAATTGTTTTTTCTTAATTTGTTCCTTGTTAGGATAGTATTTTCAATTTTAAATATTTTTCATTGAGCAACATGTTTGTTTCCTTCTTTATTTGGATTTTGAGAAAATTAAGCGGCGCACTTAGTCTATTAGCGTGATTATGTATACGTTCCCGTAACATAATTATGCATTTCTTTCTAAAATAAATTGAGGGATGCGTTCGTGCAACTTCAACAAAATTGTCTTAACAAAATAAACAAATTGTTATTAATAAAACGATGTGGGATTTAAAATAAACCAATGACTTGGGACACCGTAATCTATTCCAAGTGGTGTATCTGATAAAGATAAATAATCCCATTTTGAATAATATTACTTAAATGAAAAAAGTCCCTTGTATTACCTTCGGGGTGGTGTGTAAAAAGGAGGTGTGACAGCTCTGGTGACTCTACTGGGGACAAGAACCCAAAATTTCTGGTTCAGGGTTCAAGAATTCGAGCTTGTTAATGTGATTTTTAATTCGGCTTTATTGTTGATACTACTGTATTTTGTGGAGTTAATGTGCTAATTGTCATTTATCAATTTGATATTACTTGAACTGTATTTAAATATCTTCTTACTCACATCTGAGTCTTCTGAAAATGGTTCACATGTTCGTGTGGCCCGCCTTTTCAATAGAAATTATACCAAATAAGACGAGGCTGGGCAAGCAACAAGGCCAGGCAAACTGTCGTGCTCCCAGTACATTGCCCCCTCCTCGACCCCAGTTGTCCGTGCGGGTAATCCAAGTCTAATCCTCAAGCCCCAAGTTTTAAACCTAGAATAATGCAACCTCAAGTCGGATCCCTAGTAGGAACGATTTTTGCATCACGTGCATTTGACCTTGGGGACTCAACGCAGGGGTTGGGTCCTTCTAGGACAGGTGTACCCAAAATAAAGACTATCATGATGCATCCAACGTGTTATGTGAATATTTATCTATTTCGGCTTGCATGTTGATCGGCTAGGAAAAAGAAATAAAGAGAAAAACCAAAAGTGAGGTAGGACAGAAATTTATTCGGTTTCTAAAAATCCCAATATTCAAAGATATCCCGAAACATTGTTGAATTTTAGAAAGAAAAAAAAAGAAAAAGAAAAAGAAAAATGTATTTCAAAAGAGTGAGGCAAATATCATGTTTTTATGTTAAAACTGACCAAACTACGCTGGTCTGATTCTCATCGGATATAACAAATGCAGGCAAACCTCATTGGTTCCGACCCCAATTTTCAAAAATCCAAAAAAAAAATTCTTTAGTTCTTTTTTTAGAAATATTTTCTTAGAAGATTCGAAAAAGGAAGAAATTATTTAAAACCCAAAAATGATTTCCTTCTTTCTAATGTCTTTCGTACGAAAAAAAGAAAAATCAATGAAAATCAAAATCCAAAAATACGGGTTTCTTTCATTTTGAAGTATTTTTCCGAAAAAGAAAATCACAAATAATCCAAAAGAAAAACACTCTTTTCTTCTTTAGAAGTTCTTACTTTGCAATGTCAATAAAAATTTTGAAAACAAAGTTATAGTCCAAAAATATTTTTGTTTTTCTTTAGAAATACCTTTATAATAAATAAAGCTCAGAAATTCAAGATATTTTTCTTTAAAAAGTCCCTTTTTCAAAAATGAAGAGGCAACTTTCCAAATCCAAAATATTTTCTTTCTTCTTTAGAAAAAGAAAAAACAGTTGAAAATGCAAACAAAAATATATTCTTTTTTACTTTTGAAATTTTTAAAGTTCCAATCAAAAGCAAATGAATTTTTAGAAGCCTTTCTTTAAAAAAGAAGTAAAATCAGAAAAAAAAAATTCTTTCTTCTTTTAAAGCATTTCTCTCAAAAATTCAAAAAAAAGGAGTTGGCTTATTAACTCTATTCTCAATCTTCCTGAACTATGCAAGATTTGATTCATGCGGGGTCATGATACGTAGGAAATTCCCATCAGATTCGATCATAGCTATAAAATAAAATTGAGTGAAACAATAAACTGAAAAAAAAAAGAGTGTAAAAAAAGAGGAAAAAAAGAGTGAAAAAGAAAAGAGTGCCAAAAATAAAAGAGCAACATAAACAAGCTAAAAAAAGCAAGAGTGATTAAAAGAAGAAGAAATAAAACAAAAGAGTTATTAAGCGAAAAAGAGAGTTAGTTATGGCTGGGATGAAACATGCAATCGTTCAAATACACGATAGAAGCGTTTAATTGATTGGTGCACTGCATCCCAATGTGCGATTTCCTATATATTAAATGTTTTGAAACTAACAAGGTTGTTGGATGTGCAAACTAGCCAGGTTTTGGTGGTTGGTTTTCTTTGTAGTTTGACCTCCCTTACTTCACAAGATCCAAAGGCACATATGACCTCCGCAAGCAATCTACCAATCATAGGTCCTGAGGATAGCCCAGCATCGGCTATTCTACAGCTAGAATCAACAGTTACTGAAAAGAATAAGATGTTGTGTCTCCGTATATGGGAAATGTGGAACGCTTGGTCTATTGGTAGGTAACCTCCACGTTCAATCCCTAGGAACCCTGAGTTGATCCCCATATCACGTGAGGTTACCAATGCCCCTGTGCCTTGTCCGCTCATCCCATACGGGCACCCCCCAATTCTTTCCGATGATCCTGGCATGCCATCTGTGATTCGCCCCCAGGCATCGCCTCCTAGGGCACCGCCTCCAATGTTTACCTTTTAGGGTCCAACTCTTCAATTAGATATGACATATGTGACCCCATACTCTTTCACTCAACCTATGCGATATGATCTCTCAGTGGAGCAAGAAAAGGTTGTTAAAAACCCCAAGGAAGAGGAAATTGCTCGGAAGATGAATAGCCTGGAATAAAGCATGAAAAACATACAAGGTATGAGTGGCCAAAAGAGTATCTCATACTCTGACCTCTATATGTTTCCCTATGTCCATTTTCCAGTTGGCTTTAAGATGCCAAAATTTCAAAAATATAACGGCCATGGAGACCCGATCGCTCATCTGAAACTATACCGTAATCAGTTGAGGGGTACTGGTGGAAAAGAGGAGATGTTAATGGCCTATTTTGGGGAAAGCCTCACCGGAATCGCTTCTGAATGGTAAACAAATCAAGAAATTACCCATTGGCACGTGTGGGGTGATATTGCCAGAGATTTTGTCCACATTCCAATACAATATGGACATTGCTCCCGACAGAAACTCCTTGTCTAATTTGAAAATGAATATCGCGGAAAGCTTCCACGAATGTGCTGTAAACTAGCGTGAACAAGTTTCCTGGGTAAAGCCTTCAATGGATGAAGTTGAAATGATCACTGTCTTTCTGCAGGCCCAAGAGGCTGATTATTTCCAAAACACGACGTCTGTTATGGGTAAGCCATTTGTTAAGGCTATCAAAATCGGGGAAATGGTTGAAAACGGTTTCAAAACAGGCCGGATCTTGAGTCATGCTGCTTCTAAGGACACATCACAGGCTGCTCAGAATGGTTTGGAGGTTCGATAAACAAAAATAGGAGAGAAAAGGGAGTCATGATGGTTTCAAGTTCGAGGGGGGCCTACAGGTTATTCAGCCAGTCATATGTGCCTCTTGTGATCCATCAACATTATTACCCCCTCACAAATTCTTCATATGCCATGGCACCGCCTCCCTATGGAGTGATAAGCATGCAATCTTACACGCAGCCACAACATTATAAACAAAATCATGCTCAACCTCCTAGAAATGCCCATCATTACCAAGGTCCTCATAATCGTCAACCAACTGATCCCCAATACAATCCTCGCCCAAGAGAGCCTTTCAAAAAGAATCAGTTCACCCCTATTGGTGAATCATATTCAAGATAGTTCCAAAAGCTAATCAAGTTAAATATATTGCAGCCAGTGGCCCCGAACCGGCCGAACCCTGAGTCCCCCTTGCACCGAGCTGATGCTATATGTGAATACCACTCTAGAGCAGTGGGACACATTATAGAGAATTGTTGGACCCTCAAAAGGGAAATTGAAGATTTGATTGAAGCCAAAAGAATTGTTTTTCAGGATGAAGAATCTCTTAATGTGACAGACAATCTGTTACTTGAACACAACAACAGGCCAATAGTCGGAATGATTTGTGAAGATGAGGAACTTGATCAGGCCATGAAGACCATTGCATCCATTGCCGAGACAGAAGAAAATCCAAAAAAAGATTGCCAAGCTTGATAGTTCCACATCAGATGGGAGTCTCGGTAGACACTCTTGCTATCCTTTCTGTGTTCGGATTATCTCAGGGTGTGATCCGGATGTTTTACTTCATTGTATTACTTTATGATGTAAATCATAAAAAAATTAAAAAAAGATCATAAAAAAATCAAAAAAAATCAAAAAACAAATCAAATGAAATTAATATTTCATTGTCCAGGAATGTCTCTTTTCTTAATCGTCATTTTTATTATTCTCTTTTTAGTTCTGTTAAATGCATATTTCAATAACATGACATGCTTGCATACTTCATGCCCGGATCCCAAAACGCTGTCAGATTTTGAAATAATGAATCAAGAGCCGAAACACAAAGAAGATAAGTTTAAGATAATAAAACAAAGAGTTGGAACATATGAAGGAAAATTGGTTCCAGAGTGGAAAGTTCCACACATTGCAACAAGAGTACCGCCAAAAGAGGGCGATGTACTTGGGACACATCGAAGGAAATGTACCTAAAACAACTGTCAATGCAAATGTAGTGAAAATATACTATGTTGGATCCTCTGCATAGTTCTAATATTCTTTGGTTGGGATGACGAAGGCTTTCATTCTCGCTACCCAAACACTATGAACCCTTGCCAACCCTTTGAGTTGGTTACCTTTCTTTCATTATCCTCTTTGGAACCTGAAAGTGTTAGTAAAAAGAATATTGATTGAAAAATTAAATGAAAAAAAAAAGGAAGGAAAGGCAAATAAACTGGAAAAAAAAAAGAAGAGAAAAGGTGAAAAAAAGAGAAAGACTAAGGAAATGAAATGAAAAAAATAAAAAGAAAGCAAAACAAAACAAAAGAAAATCAAAAATAAAGTTTCCCTGAACTATGTTCGACTTGATTCCGCAAGGATATGTAGGCAGCCTCTCTCTAAGGTGGAGTCACACCAAACTATAAATCCAAAGTTCCCCAAAAAGTGAAACTGGGGCAGATGTTATAATGGTTCAGCGATGGTTTGACCCAAAAGGTTCCAAAGTTGTAACTCAATCCCAAATCCTTTTTACCCCAAAAACCCTGTCAAGTCCTTCTGATCAATTGACAAAGAGGTTCAAAATGAGACGTCAGAGTTACTTGGATTTGATACAACAAAACGAGCGAAATCAAATGAGAGAGTCGTATTTATGAAAACCCACACGGGCACCGTGAGGTAACGGCAAGCAGAGAAATTGAAATGAGAGAGTCTTGTTAGTGAAAACTCGAAAGAGCACTATAAGGCGATAGTGAGAAGATAAATGAGAAAGGTCAACTCATGAAAACTCACAAAGGGTGCCCTGATCAAAAAGAAGATCCTCAACACCATCGGCATCGATAAAATCCTGACAAGGTTTCTTGAATTTTGAAGCAAAAGTGATGATGAATTTCTAAGAGTCAGATGATTTACACAGATCAGGCATCCGGTCCAAAAGGCATGTCATATACATTGAAGTCCATATGTACACCAAATAAGTCCTTCTTTCCTTTCCCCGAAAGGGACACTTCTTATTCTAAACTCATTCTCCATTCCATTGTTTGTTTTCTTAGATTCCCTTTCAGTCTAACACTATTTCGAAACCAAGACAAAGAAGGGAGTGCAAGACTAATATATATGGTTCTCATTTGACGCGAGCTAATGTGCAAAAAAGGCACCCAACCTCGTCAGGGGCGTAAGTCGACCTTGACTGGCCATGGTAGCCAATGCTTCGAAATCAAAACTCTTTGAAGGAGAAAATCAAATTGGAGTGCCTGTAAAGGCAAATAAAGTTGAAAAGGTTGAGTCCCACGTGGCTAGCTGTCTCGGCAAAGGTTTGAAAGGCCAAGGTGTGTCTAATGCTCTGAAATTAAAGTTGGAAAAAAGAAGTCAAAAAATGAAAGGCCTACGAAGGCAAAAAAAGTGGGAAAAGGTTAAGTCCCACACGACTAGCTGTTGCAGCAAGTTTGAGGAGCCAAAAAGTTCCCCAATGTTCCGAAGAAAAGAAAAGATAAAGGAAAAAAAAGAGAATCTGAAAGGAAAGGCCTACGAAGGCGAAATAAAAATTGAAAGTTGAGTTCTACCGATCGACCATCATGGCAAAGGCTGGAAAAACCAGAGGTTCTCCAGGGCCTGAAATGAATCGATCCTCAGGGATAAGAAGTTGCAGTTGAGATCTTCAAGAAACGGGGCCGAAATCAAGTGATCGAGACAATCAGGGCCACCAAGACAAACCACCGTCTCAAACTAACAATTGTTCTTTGTTTGAAATTTTGAAACAGGTGTAATCCAAAGCAACCGTACAAGAAGCATGTGCATCCAAAAAGGGAAACGGGCAGGAGCTAGGAATAGCTTCGCAACAATAATCAACCCAAAAGGGAAGGTTCCTCCAAATTGTTTCCTGCATTTTTACTAATAAAAAAAGAAGAAAGGAAAAATCCCAAAAAATCATGGTAGCATAAGGCCTTCAATCTCTAGCTGCATCTTTTCCAACATAGGGTCTCATTCCCTAGTCACCGCCAGCATATCCTGGTAGTCTTTTCCATTATAGGGTTCCACTCCCTAGTTGATCCCCGGCATAACCCGTGGACTTCCCCAGCATAACCCGAGGACCTTTTTCCTTTTCTCCCTAGCATAATGCAAGGACCCTTTTTCTTTTATCCCGGTATAAACAGTGGACCTCCCTGGCATAACCCAAGGACCCTTTTATTTTTATACCGACATAACCCGTGTACTTCCCCGGCATAACCCAAAGACCTTTTTTCTTTTCATCCCACCATAACCTGTAGACCTCCCTAGCATAATCCAAGAACCTTTTTCCCGGCATAACCTGTGAACTCCCTGGCATAAGCCAAGGACCTTTTTTTTTTCCCGGCATAACCCATGGACCTCCCTAACATAACCCAAAGACCCTTTTTTATTTTATCCTTGGATAACCCGTGGACCTCCCTGGCATAACCCAAGGACCAGTTTCTTTTTATCCCGGCATAACCTGTGGACTTCCTTGGCATAACCTAAGGACCTTTTCTTTTCATCCCCGCATAACCTGTGGACCTCCCTGGCATAACCCAAGGACCTTTTTCTTTTATCTCGGCATGACCCAAGTACCTTTTTTCTTTTATCCCGGCATAACCCATGGACCTCACTGGCATAACCGAAGGACCTTTTTCTTTTTATCCCGGTATAACCAGTGAACCTCCCTGGTATAAACCAAGGACTTTTTTCTTTTTATCCCTTCATAACCCATGGGCCTTCCTGGCATAACCCAAGACCTTTTTTCAATTTATCCCGGCATAACCCATGGACTTTCCCGGCATACCCGAGAACCGTTTTCTCTTTTCCGGCATAACCCGATGACCTTTTCCGACATAACCCGTGGACCTTTCCCGTATAAACGAGGACCTTTTTCTCTTTTCTGGAATAACCCCATGATCTTTCCTTGCATAACCTGTGGACCTCCTCGCATAACCCGAGGACCTTTTTCTTTCCCAGTATAACCCGTGTACTTCCCCAGCATAACCCGAAGACCTTTTTATTTTCCGGTGTAACATGATTATCTTTTCCGGCATATCTCGTGGACCTCCCCCGACATAACCTGATGACCTTTTTTCTTTTCCGACATAACCTGATGATTTTTCCGGCATAGCCTGAGGACCCTTTTTCTTTTTCGGCATAACCTGGTCATCTTTCTAGCATAACCTGGCAATTTTCCCTATTTAGGGATTCACTCCCTACTCCAAGGATACTCAATCCTGATTTTTATTGCTTTTAATGAAGAAATAGTTTAGATTTTGTTGCAAATAACTCATGAAATTTTCCTAGTGAAAACTGGGGCAGAAAAATTTTGTTCATTTGTTTGCTTTTGTGTCTAAACAGGTTTTCACCGTGAGTCAAAAGGTTGGAGATGACCAAAAGTAGAATTCTCAACCCAAATAAAAGAAAACAAAAACAAGAAATGAAGTTGAATGCTAAGTATAGAAGCGGAGAAAAGATGCAGACTACTCAAAATATGATTGAAGTCGCATGCTTTGCATCTCCCACCTTGATCCAAAAAGTTGAAGAAGAAAGAACCAGCACCTACAGTTGACGGGCATCAAGATTCAGATCAGAGTCTGCAGCAAAAGCTAGCCAAGACTCAAAATCAAGATTCAAAGTATTTATAGATGGGAATCTTCTAACTCGTTGTTGATAGGCTTAGTTAGTCTTTTTTATTTTTGATTTTGATGTAATAAAGGACCGCGGACCAGAACCTCCACAACACCTCGCTCGGCTCTCAACCTCGGTACTCAATCAAATCATTTACTCCGGAACTACACAGACTTGATTCCTTTATAGCCAAGGATATGTAGGCAACCTCTAAAGCAAGGTTCGGTCAGACTTTTTTCAAAAATACTTCTCATGACGTTTCAAACGGGCAAAAATCCCTCATGTTAATAACTTTATCTTTGCCCGAAAACTCTTCAAGTTTCCGAGCAAAGAGGGGCAGTTGTAACACATGATTTTTGCCTATATGAAATACTCCTATAAAACCCAAAGAGAATAGATTTCTTTATATTATTCGACATCTTAAGTTTTGTAGAATTTTTAATTGTTTGAATTTAACACATGTTTAATTTTTACTTTAATCATGAAAAAAATATAAAAAAATAATACGCATGGCATTTAGGCTTGATCTTTACATTTTTAGGACTATTTAGTAATTATTTATTTTATAAAAATCACAAAAAAAACTTCATTTTTACACTATTTTCTTTGATTGATTTTTTCCCTTTTAATTTAGGATTAAGTAGTTTTATAGATTTTTTAATTAGCTAATTAGTATAGTTTCACACTTTTGGAAAATCTAGGATTAACTAAGAATTAAGAAAAGGAAAGTAGGAAGAACATATTTTGGTCTTCTTTCTTTTAAAATTGGGCCAATTTCAAAAGGCCCAAATTTATTTTTAAATCCCAACCCAAGTCTCATACAACTACCCAAATACTCATTACCCTATACACTACCTCTTACCTATAAAAACACAACTAAAAAGACCTAAAAAAAAGAATCAGATCCCTCGGCAAAAAATTAAGAGAAGCTCCACAACAATAGCATTCCTTAGCAAAAAATACAATGCCCTCACTAATTTTTATCAATACAAAAATATAGGGCCTCCTTCATTAAAAGATCAGCCAAAATAATACCCCATGACAGCCCAAATTTCAACTCCAAAAAGCTAGGAAAATCAGCTGCAACAATAAAAAGAAGAGAACAACCCTTCACAACCAAAAAAAACGTAAGTTGCTCTTTTACTTTAACAAAGAAAAATGACTCTATCTCCACCTCCAACTCCAGCCGCTGGACCACCCTTACTCCAAAATCACCCGCCATCCAGCCCATTACACCAGCGACCACAACCTCAAACACACTTGAAAAATCACCTCAAAAACCAGCCAAAGAACTACATTGAACCACATCTTGGAGCAGTCTCGTCTACACCTAAAACACGGCATTTTTAGTTGGGTTCGAATCGAAGTTTTTCGATGAGCTTTTTTCGGCGAGTTTCGAGGTTCCGACATGGTCGCTTTATATCGGGTTTGTTCGTTGTTTTGGCTTAATTTGTTCCTTGTTAGGATACTATTTTCAATTTTAAATATTTTTCATTGAGCAACATGTGTGTTTCCTTTTTTATTTGGATTTTGAGAAAAATTGAGCGGCGCACTTAGTCTATTTGCGTGATTATGTATACGTTCGCGTAACATAATTATGCATTTCTTTCTAAAATAAATCGAGGGATGCGTTCGTGCAACTTCAACCAAAATTGTCTTTATAAAATAAACAAACTGTAATTAATAAAACGATGTGGGATTTAAAATAAACCAACGACTTGGGACACCGTAATCTATTCCAAGTGGTGTCTCTGATAAAGATAAATAATCCCATTTTGAATAATATCACTTAAATTGAAAAAATTCCCTTGTATTACCTTCGGAGTGCTGCGTAAAAAGGAGGTGTAACAGCTCTGGCGACTCTACTGGGGACAAGAACCCAGAATTTCTGGTTCAGGGTTCAAGAATTCGAGCTTGCTAATGTGATTTTTATTCGGCTTTATTGGTTATACTACTGTATTTTGTGGACTTAATGTGCTGATTGTCATTTATCAATTTGATATTACTTGAACTATATTTAAATGTCTTCTTACGCACATCTGAGTCTTCTGAAAATGGTTCACATGTTCGCGTGGCCCGCCTTTTCTATAGAAATTATACCAAATAAGATGAGGCTGGGTAAGCAACAAGGCCGGGAAAACTTTCGTGCTCCCGGTTCATTGCCCCCTCCTCGACCCCAGTTGTCTGTTCGGGTAATCCAAGTCTAATACTCAAGCCCAAGTTTTAAACCTAGAATAATGCAACCTCATGCCAGATCCCTAGTAGGAACGATTATTTGCATCACGTGCATTTGTCCTTGAGGACTCAACGCAGGGGTTGGGTTCTTCTAGGACAGGTGTACCCAAAATTAAGACTATCATGATGCATCCAACGTGTTATGTGAATATTTATTTTTTCGGCTTGCATGTTTATCGGCTAGGAAAAAAAAATAAAGAGAAAAACCAAAAGTAAGGTAGGACAGAAATTTATTCGGTTTCTAAAAATTCCAATATTCAAAGATATCCCGAAACACTGTTGAATTTTAGAAAACAAAAAGAAAAAGAAAAAGAAAAATGAATTTCAAAAGAGTGAGGCAAATATCATGTTTTCATGTCAAAACAGACCAAACTACGCGGGTTTGATTCTCATCGGATATAACATACGCAGGTAAACCGCATTGGTTCCGACCCCAATTTTCAAAAATCCAAAAATATTTTTCTTTAGTTCCTTATTAGAAATCTTTTCTTAGAAGATTCGGAAAAGGAAGAAATTTTTTAAAACTCAAAAATGATTTCCTTCTTTCTAATGTCTTTCATACGAAAAAAGAAAATCAATAAAAATCAAAATCCAAAAATACTGATTTCTTTCATTTTGAAGTATTTTTCCAAAAAAAGAAAATCACAAATAAAAATCCAAAAGATAAAAAAAAACTCTTTTCTTCTTTAGAAGTTTTTATTTTGCAATGTCAATAAAAATTTTCAAAAAAAAAGTGATAGTCCAAAAATATTTTTGCTTTTTCTTTAGAAGTACCATTATAAATAAATAAAAGCTCAGAAATTCAAATTCTTTAAAAAGTCCCTTTTTCCATAATTAAGAGGCAGCTTTCAAAATCCAAAATGTTTTCTTTCTTCTTTAGAAAAAGAGAAAACAATTGAAAATGCAAACAAAAATATTTTCTTTTTACTTTTGAAATTTTTAGAGTTCCAATCAAAAGCAAATGAATTTTTCGAAGTCTTTCTTTAAAAAAGAAGTAAAATCAGAAAAAAATAATTTTCTTTCTTATTTTAAAGCATTTCTCTCAAAAATTCAAAAAAAAAGGAGTTGGCTTATTTACTCTAATCTCGATCTTCCTGAACTAACCAAGATCTGATTCATCAGGGTCATGATACGTAGGAAATCCCCATCAGATTCAGCTATAAAATAAAATTGAGTGAAAAACTAAACTGAAAAAAAAAAAAAGTGTAAAAAAAGAGGGAAAAAAAGAGTGAAAAAGAAAAGAGTGCCAAAAATAAACGAGCGACATAAACAAGATAAAAAATCAAGAGTGATAAAAAGAAGCAGAAATAACACAAAAGAGTTATTGAGCGAAAAAGAGAGTTAGTTATGGCTGGGATGAAACATGCAACCGTTCAAACACACGATAGAAGCATTTAACTGGTTGGTGCACTGCATCCCAATGTGCGATTTCCTATATATTAAATGTTTTGAAACTAACAAGGTTGTTGGATGTGCAAACTAGCCAGGTTTTGGTGGTTGGTTTTCTTGGTAGTTTGACCTCCCTTCCTTCACAAGATCCAAAGGCACATATGACCTCCGCAAGCAATCTACCAATCATAGGTCCTGAGGATAGCCCAGCATCGTCTATTCTATAGCTAGAATCAGTAGTTACTGAAAAGAATAAGATGTTGCGTCTCCCTATATGGGAAATGTGGGACGCTTGGTCTAATGGTAGGGAACCGCCATGTTCAGTCCCAAGGATCCCTGAGTTGATTCCCAGATCACGTGAGGTTACCAATGCCCGTGTGCCTGATCCACTCATCCCATACGGGCACCCCCAAATGCCCTCCGATGATCCTGACTTGCCTTCTGTGATTCACCCCCAGGCATCGCCTCCTAGAGCACCGCCTCCAATGTTTACCTTTTAGGGTCCACAGCTTCAATTAGATATGACTTATGTGACCCCATAATCTTTCACTCAACCTCTGTGATATGATCTCTCGATGGAGCAAGAAAAGGTTGTTAAAAACACCGAGCAAGAGAAAATTGCTCTGAAGATGAATAGCCTGGAATAAAGCTTGAAAAACATGCAAGGTATGTATGGCCAAAAGAGTGTCTCACACTCTAACCTCTATATATTTCCCCATGTCCATTTTTTCCAGTTGGCTCTATGATGTCAAAATTTCTAAAATACTACGGGCATGGAGACTTGATCGCTCATCTGAAACTATACTGTAATCAGTTGAGGGGTACTGGTGTAAAAGAGGAGCTGTTAATGGCCTATTTTGGGGAAAGCCTCAACGGAATCGCTTCTGAGGGGTATACAGATCAAGAAATTACCCATTGGCACGTGTGGGGTGATATGGCCCTAGATTTTGTCCACCAATTCCAATATAATATGGACATTGCTCCCGACAGGCACTTCTTGTCTAATTGAAAATGAAAATCGCGGAAAGCTTCCACGAATGTGCTGTAAACTTGCGTGAACAAGTTTCCAGGGTAAAGCCTTCAATGGATGAAGTTGAAATGGTCACTGTCTTTCTGCAGGCCGAAGAGGCTGATTATTTCCAAAACATGATGTCTGTTATGGGTAAGCCATTTGTTGAGGCTATCAAAATTGGGTAAATGGTTGAAAACGATTTCAAAACGGGTCGGATCTTAAGTCATGCTGCTTTTAAGGACACACCACAGTCTGCTCAAAATGGTTTGGAGGATTGGATAAATAGAAATATGAGTGAAAATGGAGTCATGATGGTTTCAAGCTCGAGGGGGGGCCACAGGTTATTCAGCCAGTCATATGTGCCTCCTGTGGTCTATCAACATTATTACCCCCTCCCAAATGCTTCTTATGCCATGGACCCGCATCCCTATGCAGTGATAAGCGTGCAGTCTTACAAGCAGCCACAACATTATACACAAAATCGTGCTCCACCTCCTAGAAATGCCCATCATTACCAAGGTCCATATAATCCTCAACCAACTGAAACCCAATACAATCCTCGCCCAAGAGAGCCTATCAGAAAGAATCAGTTCACCCCTACTGGTGCATCATATTCAAGCTTGTTCCAAATGCTAATCAGGTTAAATATATTGCAGTCAGTGGCCCCGAATCGGCCGAACCCTAAGTCCCCCTTGAACCGAGCTGATGCTATATGTGAATACCACTCTGAAGTAGTGGGACACATAATAGAAAATTGTTGGACCCTCAAAACGAAATTGAAGATTTGATTGAAGCCAAAAGAATTGTTTCTAAGGATGAAGAATCTCTTGATGTGACTGACAATCTGTTTCTTGCACACAACAACGGGCCAATAGTCGGAATGATTTGTGAAGATGAGGAACTTGATCAAGCCCTGAAGGCCATTGCAGCCATTGCCGAGACAGAAGAAAAACCAAAAAATGATTTGCCAAGCATGAAAGCTTCCCATCAGATGGGAGTCTCGGTAGACAGTCTTGCTATCCTTTCAGCGTTCGGATTATCTCAGGGTGTGATCCGGATGTTTTACTTTATTGTCTTACTTTCTGATGTAAATCTTAAAAATTTAAAAAAATCAAATGAAATTAATATTTCATTGTCTAGGAATGTCTCTTTTCTTAATCGTCATTTTTCTTATTCTCTTTTTAGTTCTGTTAAATGCAGATTTCAATAACATGACATGCTTGCGTACTTTATGCCCAGATCCCAAAACACTGTCAGACTTTGAAATAATGAATCAAGAGTCGAAACGCAAAGAAGATAAGTTTGAGAAAAAAACAAAGTGTTGGAACATCATAAGGAAAATTGGTTCCAGAGTGGAAAGTTCCACACATTGCAACAAGAGTACCACCAAAAGAGGGCGATGTACTTGGGACACATCAAAGGAAATGTTTCTAAAACAACTGTCAATGCAAATGTAGTGAAAAGATACTACGTTGGATCCTCCATATAGTTCTAATAGTCTTTGGTTGGGATGACGAAGGCTTTCATTCTCTCTACTAAAACGCTATGAACCCTTACCAACCCTTTGAGTTGGTTACCGTTCTTTCAGTATCCTCTTTGGAACCTGCAAGTGTTAGTAAAAAGAATATTGAATGAAAAAATAAAATGAAAAAAAAAGAGAGGAAGGAAAGGCAAATAAACGGGGAAAAAAAAGAAGAAGAGAAAAGATGAAAAAAAAGAGAAAGACAAAGGAAATGAAATGAAAAAAAGTAAAACAAAGTAAAACAAGACAAAATAGAAAAACAAAAGAAAATCAAAAATAAAGTTTCCCTGAACTACGTTGGACTTGATTCCGCAAGAATATCTAGGCAGCCCCTCCCTAAGGTGTAGTCACACAAAAATAAAAATCCAAAGTTCCCCAAAAAGTGAAACTGGGGCAGATGTTATAATGGTTCAGCGATGGTTTCGCCCAAAAGGTTCCAAAGTTGTAACTCAATCCCAAATCCTTTTTACCCCAAAAACCCTGTCAAGTCCTTCTGATCAATCGACAAAGAGGTTCAAAATGCGAGGACAGAGTTACTTGGTTTTGATACTACAAAAGGAGAGAAATCAAATGAGAGAGTCTTATTGATGAAAACCCACACGGGTACCGTGAGGTGACGGTAAGCAGAGAAATTGAAATGAGAGAGTCTTTTAGTAATAAATAGCACTATAAGGCGATAGTGAGAAGATAAATGAGAAACGTCAACTCATAAAAACTCACAAAGGGTGCCCTGATCAAAAAGAAGATCCTCACAACCATCGGCATCGATAAAATCCTGACAAGGTTTTTCGAATTTTGAAGCAAAAGTAATGATGGATTTCTAAGAGTCAGATGATTTACACAGATCAGGCATCCGGTCCAAAAGGCATGTCATGTACATTGAAGTCCACATGTACTCAAAATAAGTCCTTCTTTCCTTTCCCCGAAAGGGAAACTTCTTGTATTAAACTCATTCTCCATTCCATTTTTTGTTTTCTTTGAATACATTTTAGTCAAACACTATTTCGAAACCAAGACAAAGAAGGGATGGCAAGACTAATTTATAGGGTTCTCATTTGACGCGAGCTAATGTGAAAAAAGGCACCCAACCTCGTCAGTGGCGTAAGTCGACCTTAACTGGCCATGGCAGCCAATGCATCGAAATCAAAACTCTTGGAAGAAGAAAATCAAATTGGAGTGCCTATAAAGGCAAATAAAGTTGAAAAAGTTGAGTCCCACGTGGATAACTGTCTCGGCAAAGGTTTGAAAGTCCAAGGTGCGTCTAATGCTCTGAAATTAAAGTTGGGAAAAAGAATTCAAAAAATAAAAGGCCTACGAAGGCGAAAAAAGTGGGAAAAGGTTAAGTCCCACACGACTAGCTTTTGCAACAAGTTTGAGGAGCCAAAACGTTCCCAATGTTCCGAAGAAAAGAAAAGAAAAGGAAAAAAAAGAGAATCTGAAAGGAAAGGCCTACGAAGGTGAAATAAAAATTGAAAGTTGAGTTCCACCGACCGACCATCATGGCAAAGGCTGGAAAAACCAGAGGTTATCCATGGCCTTAAAAGAATCAATCCTCAGGGATAAGAAGTTGCAGTTGAGATCTTCAAAGAAACCGGGCCGAGATCGAGTCATCGAGACAATCAAGGCCACCAAAACCAACCACCGTCTCAAACTAACAATTGTTCTTTGTTTGAAAATTTTGAAACAGGTGAAATCCAAAGCAACCGTACAAGAAGCAGGTGCGACCAAAAAGGGAAATAGGTAGGAGCTAGGAATAGCTTTGCAGCAATAATCAACCCAAAAGGGAAGTTTCCTCCAAATATTTTCCTGCATTTTTACTAAAAAAAATAAGAAATGAAAAATCCCAAAAAAGCATGGTAGCATAAGGCCTCCAATCTCTAGCTGCATCTTTTCCAACATAGGGTCTCATTCCCTAGTCACCGCCAGCATAACCTGGTAGTCTTTTCCATTATAGGGTTTCACTCCCTAGTTGATCCCCAGCATAACCCGTGGACCACCCCGGCATGACCCAAGGACCCTTTTATTTTTATCCCGGCACAACCCGTGAACTTCCCTGGCATAACCCAAGGACCTTTTTTCTTTTCATCCCAGCATAACCTGTGGACCTCCCTACCATAATCCAAGGACCTTTCTCCTGGCATAACCCGTGGATTCCCTGGCATAACCAAGGACCTTTTTCTTTTATCCCGGAATAACCCATGGACCTCCCTGACATAACCCAAAGAACCTTTTTTATTTTATCCCGGCATAACCCGTGGACCTTTTTCTATTAATCCTGGCATAGCCTATGGACTTCCCTGGCATAACCTAAGGACCTTTTTTCTTTTCATCCTCGCATAACCTGTGGACCTCCCTAGCATAACCCAAGGACCTTTTTCTTTTATCTCGGCATAACCCAAGTACACTTTTTCTTTTATCATGGCATAACCCATGGACCTCATTGGCATAACCCAAGGACCTTTTTCTTTTTATCCCGGTATAACTTGTGGACCTCTCTCGTATAACCCAAGGACCTTTTTCTTTTTATCCTTGCATAACCCATGGACCTTCCTGGCATAACCCAAGACCTTTTTCAATTTATCCCGGCATAACCCATGGACTTCTCCGGCATACCCGATAACCTTTTTCTCTTTTCCGGCATAACCCGATGACCTTTCCCGACATAACCCGTGGACCTTCCCCGCATAATTTGAGGATCTTTTTCTCTTTTCTGGCATAACTCGATGATCTTTCCTTGCATAACCTCTGGACCTCCCCGGCATAACCCAAGGACCTTTTTCTTTCCCGGCATAACTCGTGTACCTCCTCAGCATAACCCGAAGACCTTTTTATTTTCCGGTATAACATGATGATATTTTCCAGCATAACCCGTGGACCTCCCCGGCATAACTTGAGGACATTTTTCTTTTCCGACATAATCCAATGACTTTTCCGGCATAGCCTGAGGACCCTTTCTCTTTTTCGGCATAACCTGGTCATCTTTCTAGCATAACCTGGAAATTTTCCCGATTTATGGATTCACTCCCTACTCTAAGGATACTCAATCCTGATTTTTATTGCTTTTAATGAAGAATATTTTAGATTTTTTTGCAAATAACTCACAAAATTTCCTGGTGAAAACTGAGGAAGAAAAATTTTGTTCGTTTGTTTGCTTTGGTGTCTAAACAGGTTTTCACCGTAATGAACAAGGTTGGAGATGAACAAAAGAAGAATTCTCAACCCAAATAAAAGTAAATAAAAACAAGAAACGAAGTTGAACTCTAATTACAGAAGCGGAGAAAAGATGCTAACTACTCAAAATATGATTGAAGTCGCAATCTTTGCATGTCCCGCCTTGATCAGAAAAGTTGAAGAAGAAAGAACCAGCACCTACAGTTGACGAGCATAGACATTCAGATCAGAGTCTGCAACAAAAGCTAGCCAAGACTCAAGATCAAGCTTCACAGTATTTATAGATAGGAATCTTCTAACTCGTAGCTGATAGGCTTAGTTAATCTTTTTTTTTTTATTCTGATGTAATAACTGGACCACGGAGCGGAAACTCCACAGCACCTCATTCGGCTCTCAACCTCGGTACTCCATCAAATCATTTACTCCAGAACTACACTGACTCGATTCCTTTATAGCCAAGGATATGTAGGCAACCTCTAAAGCAAGGTTCGGTCAGACTCTTTTCAAAAATGCTTCTCATGACGTTTCAAACGGGCAAAAATCCCTCATGTTTATAACTTTATCTTTACACAAAAACTTTTCATGTTTTCGAGCAAAGAGGGGCAGCTGTAAGCACATGATTTTTGCCTATATGAAATTCTCCTATAAAATTCAACGAGAATAGATTTTTTGTTAATTATTTGAGATTTTAAGAATTTTTGTGGAATTTTTAATTGTTTGAATTTTAGTTCTTTTATAATTGGGAAATTTCCTAAAGGCCCAAATTTATTTGTAAACCCCAACCCAAGTCTCATACAACTACCCAAATACCTATTACCCTTTACACTACCTCTTACCTATAAAACACAACTAAAAAGACCTAAAAAAGAAATCAGATCCCTCGAAAAAAATGAAGAGAAGCTCCACAAAAATAGCATTCCCCAGCAAAAAACACAATGCCCTCTCTAACTTTCATCAATACAAAAATATAAGGCCTCCTTCATTAAAAGATCAGCCAAAAAAACACCCCATGACAGCCCAAATTTAAACTCCAAAAAGCTAGGAAAATCAGTTGCAACAATACAAAGAAGAGAACAACCCTTCACAACCTAAAAAACGTAAGATGCTCCTTCATTTTCACAAAGAAGAATGACTCTATCTCCACCTCCAAGTCCAACCGCTGGACCACCCTTACTCCAAAATCAGCCGCCATCCAGCCCATAACACCAGCGACCACAACCTCAAACACACTCGAAAAAACACCTCAAAAACCATCCAAATAACTACATTGAACCACATCTTGGAGCAGTCTCGTCTACACCTAAAACGTGGCATTTTTTGTTGGGTTCGAATCGAAGTTTATCGATGAGCTTTTCTCGGCGAGTTTTGAGGTTCGCTTGTTAGCGGGTTTGTTCGTTGTAAGCTTCTTCAGCGTGCTTTTCTTGTATATTTTGAAAGCTAATAAAGAAACATTGTTCTGCTCTTCAGTTTGGTTACTGCAAGCCATCAAATGACTGCAACTTTGAGTACGTGATGTCTTTGTTTATTTTGTTTCTCTTTTGCTTTGCAATATTTGCATTTGTTATTACTAATAAATGTGATGGTGAAGTAATTTCGGGTGAAGGATATATGGAGTACAAATTTTGGGTTATTCTAATTGGTTGCAGAAAAGACCAACAAAGAAGTAGAATCAGAACGGTAAAAGCATAACTAATTGTTTTGGCTTAATTTGTTCCTTGTTAGGATACTGTTTTCAATTTTAAATATTTTTCATTGAGCAACATGTGTGTTTCCTTTTATATTTGGATTTTGAGAAAAATTGAGCTGCGCACTTAGTCTATTACCGTGATTATGTATACGTTCGCGTAACATAATTATGAATTTCTTTCTAAAATATATCGAGGGATACGTTCGTGCAACTTCAACCAAAATTGTCTTAATAAAATAAACAAACTGTTATTAATAAAACGATGTGGGATTTAAAATAAACCAATGACTTGGGATACCGTAATTTATTCCAAGTGGTGTCTCTGATAAAGATAAATAATCTCATTTTTAATAATGTCACTAAAATTGAAAAAATTCCCTTGTATTACCTTTGGGGTGGTGTGTAAAAAGGAGGTGTGACAGCTCTGGCGACTCTACTGGGGACAAGAATCCAGAATTTCTGGTTCAGGGTTTAAGAATTTGAGCTTGTTAATGTGATTTTTATTCGGCTTTATTGTTGATACTACTGTATTTTGTGGACTTCATGTGCTAATTGTCTTTTATCAATCTGATATTACATGAACTGTATTTAAATGTCTTCTTACGCAGATCTGAGTCTTCTGAAAATGGTTCACATGTTCGCGTGGCCCGCCTTTTCTATAGAAATTATACCAATAAGACGAGGTTGGATAAGCAACAAGGCTGGGCAGACTTTCTTGCTCTCGGTACATTGCCCCCTCCTCGACCCCAGTTGTCCGTTCGGGTAATCCAAGTCTAATTCTAAATCCTTAAGTTCTAAACCTAGAATAATGCAACCTCATGTCGGATCCCTAGTAAGAACGATTAATTGCATCTCTTGCATTTGACCTTGGGGACTCAACATAGGGGTTGGATCCTTCTAGGACATGTGTACCCAAAATTAAGACTATCATGATGCATCCAACGTGCTATGTGAATATTTATCTATTTCGGCTTCCATGTTGATCGGCTTGGAAAAAGAAATAAAGAGAAAAACCAAGAGCGATGTAGGATAGAAATTTATTCAGTTTCTAAAAATCCCAATATTCAAAGATATCCCGAAACACTGTTGAATTTTAGAAAGAAAAAAAGAAAAAGAAATGTACTTCAAAAGAGTGAGGCAAATATCCTGTTTTTATGTCAAAACTGACCAAACTACGCGGGTCTGATTCTCACCGGATATAACATATGCAGGCAAACCTCATTGGTTCCGACCTCAATTTTCAAAAAATCCAAAAATATTTTTCTTTAGTTCTTTTTTCAGAAATATTCTTAGAAGATTCGAAAAAGTAAGAAATTTATTAAAATTCAAAAAATGATTTCCTTCTTTCTAATGTCTTTCATACGAAAAAAGAAAAAATTAATGAAAATCAAAATCCAAAAATACAGGTTTCTTTCATTTTGAAGTATTTTTCCAAAAAAGGAAAATCACAAATAAAAATCCAAAAGAAAAACACTCTTTTCTTCTTTAGAAGTTTTTATTTTGCAATGTCAATAAAAAAATTGAAAAAAAAGTGATAGTCCAAAAACATTTTTGTTTTTCTTTAGAAGTACCTTAATAAATAAATAAAAGCTAAGAAATTCAACATATTTTTCTTTAAAAAGTCCTTTTTAAAAAAATAAAGAGGCAACTTTCAAAATCCAAAAATGTTTTCTTTCTTCTTTAGAAAAAGAAAAACAATTGAAAATTCAAACAAAAATATATTCTTTTATACTTTTGAAATTTTTAAAGTTCCAATCAAAAGCAAATGAATTTTTAGAAGCCTTTCTTTAAAAAAGAAGTAAAATCAGAAAAAAATATTTTCTTTCATCTTTTAAAGCTTTTCTCTCAAAAATTCAAAAAAAAAAAGGAGTTGGCTTATTTACTCTATTCTCAATCTTCCTGAACTACGCAAGATCTGATTCATGCGGGGTCATGATACGTAGGAAATCCCCATCAGATTCGATCATAGCTATAAAATAAAATTGAGTGAAAAAATAAACTGAAAAAAAAAAGAGTGTAAAAAACGAGGGAAAAAAGAGTGAAAAAGAAAAGAGTGCCAAAAATAAAAGAGCAACATAAACAAGCTAAAAAATCAAAAGTGATTAAAAGAAGCAGAAATAACACAAAAGAGTTATTGAGCGAAAAAGAGAGTTAGTTATGGCTGGGATGAAACATGCAACCGTTCAAACACACGATAGAAGCGTTTAACTTATTGGTGCACTGCATCCAAATGTGCGATTTCCTATATATCCAACGGCACATATGACCTCCACAAGCAATCTACCAATCATAGGTCCTGAGGATAACCCATAATCGGCAATTCTACAGCTAGAATTAGCAATTACTGAAAAGAATAAGATGTTGCGTCTCCGTATATGAGAAATGTGGGACGCTTGGTCTAATGGTAGGGAACCGCCACGTTCAGTCCCTAGGATCCCTGAGTTGATCCCCAGATCACGTGAGGTTACCGATGCCCATGTGCCTCATCCGCTCATCCCAAGGTATGAGTGGCCAAAAGAGTGTCTCACACTCTGACCTCTATATGTTTCCCTATGTCCATTTTCCAGTTGGCTTTAAGATGCCAAAATTTCAAAAATATAACGGCCATGGAGACCCGATCGCTCATCTGAAACTATACCGTAATCAGTTGAGGGGTACTGGTGGAAAAGAGGAGCTGTTAATGGCCTATTTTGGGGAAAGCCTCACCGGAATCGCTTCTGAATGGTAAACAAATCAAGAAATTACCAATTGGCAAGTGTGGGGTGATACTGCCAGAGATTTTGTCCACATTCCAATACAAGACTCCTTGTCTAATTTGAAAATGAATATCGCGGAAAGCTTCCACGAATGTGCTGTAAACTAGCGTGAACAAGTTTCCTGGGTAAAGCCTTCAATGGATGAAGTTGAAATGGTCACTGTCTTTCTGCAGGCCCAAGAGGCTGATTATTTCCAAAACACGACGTCTGTTATGGGTAAGCCATTTGTTAAGGCTATCAAAATCGGGGAAATGGTTGAAAACGGTTTCAAAACAGGCCGGATCTTGAGTCATGCTGCTTTTAAGGACACATCACAGGCTGCTCGGAATGGTTTGGAGGTTCGATAAACAAAAATAGGAGAGAAAAGGGAGTCATGATGGTTTCAAGTTCGAGGGGGGCCTACAGGTTATTCAGCCAGTCATATGTGCCTCTTGTGATCCATCAACATTATTACCCCCTCACAAATTCTTCATATGCCATGGCACCGCCTCCCTATAGAGTGATAAGCATGCAATCTTACACGCAGCCACAACATTATACACAAAATCATGCTCAACCTCCTAGAAATGCCCATCATTACCAAGGTCCTCATAATCGTCAACCAACTGATCCCCAATACAATCCTCGCCCAAGAGAGCCTTTCAGAAAGAATCAGTTCAACCCTATTGGTGAATCATATTCAAGCTTGTTCCAAAAGCTAATCGGGTTAAATATATTGCAGCCAGTGGCCCCGAACCGGCCGAACCCTGAGTCCCCCTTGAACCGAGCTGATGCTATATGTGAACACCACTCGGGAGCACTGGGACACATTATAGAGAATTGTTGGACCCGCAAAAGGGCAATTGAAGATTTAATTGAAGCCAAAAGAATTGTTTTTCAGGATGACGAATCTCTTGATGTGACAGACAATCTGTTTCTTGCACACAACAACAGGCCAATAGTTGGAATGATTTGTCAAGATGAGGAACTTGATCAGGACCTGAAGACCATTGCAGCCATTGCCGAGATAGAAGAAAATCTAAAATAATGATTGCCAAGAATGAATGTTCCCCATCAGATGGGAGTATCGGTAGACAGTCTTGCTAACATTTATGCGTGTCTAATGTTCTGAAATTAAGCAAGATTTCTCGAATTTTGAAGCAAAAGTGATGATGGATTTCTAAGAGTCGGATGATTTACACAGATCAGGCATCCGGTCCAAAAGCCATGTCATGTACATTGAAGTCCACATGTACTCCAAATAAGTCCTTCTTTCCTTTCCCCGAAAGGGACACTTCTTATTTTAAACCCATTCTCCATTCCATTGTTTGTTTTCTTTGATTCCCTTTCAGTATAACACTATTTCGAAACCAAGACAAAGAAGGGATGGCAAGACTAATTAATAGGGTTCTCATTTGATGCGAGCTAATGTGCAAAAAGGCAACCAACCTCGTCAGCGGCGTAAGTCGACCTGACTGGCCATGGAAGCCAATGCTTCGAAATCAAAACTCTTGGAAGGAGAAAATCAAATTAGAGTGCCTATAAAGGCAAATAAAAGTTGACAAGATTGAGTGACACATAGCTAGCTGTCTCGGCAAAGGTTTGAAAGGCCAAGGTGTGTCTAATGCTCTGAAATTAAAGTTGGAAAAAAGAAGTCAAAAAATGAAAGGCATATGAAGGCAAAAAAAGTGGGAAAAGGTTCAGTCCCACACGATTAGTTGTTGCAGCAAGTTTGAGGAGCCAAAAAGTTCCCCAATGTTCCGAAGAAAAGAAAAGAAAAGGAAACTAAAGAATCTGAAAGGAAAGGCCTACGAAGGCGAAATAAAAATTGAAAGTTGAGTTCCACCGATCGACCATCATGGCAAAGGCTGGAAAAACCAGAGGTTCTCCAGGGCCTGAAATGAATCGATCCTCAGGGATTAGAAGTTGCAGTTGAGATCTTCAAAGAAACCGGGCCGAAATCAAGTGATCGAGACAATCAGGGCCACCAAAAAAAACCACCGTCTCAAACTAACAATTGTTCTTTGTTTGAAAATTTTGAAACAAGTGTAATCCAAAGCAACCGTACAAGAAGCATGTGCAACCAAAAAGGGAAACGGGCAGGAGCTAGGAATAGCTTCGCAACAATAATCAACCCAAAAGGGAAGTTTCCTCCAAATTGTTTCCTGCCTTTTTACTAAAAAAAAAAGAAGAAAGGAAAAATCCCAAAAAACCATGGTAGCATAAGGCCTCCAATCTCTAGCTGCATCTTTTCCAACATAGGGTCTCATTCCCTAGTCACCGCCAGCATAACCTGGTAGTCTTTTCCATTATAGGGTTCCACTCAGTTGATCCCTGGCATAACCCGTGGACCTCCCCGGCATAACCCGAGGACCTTTTTCCCTTCTCCCTGGCATAATGCAAGCACCCTTTTTCTTTTATCCCGGTATAAACAGTGGACCTCCCTGGCATAACCCAAGTACCCTTTTATTTTTATCCCAACATAACCCGTGTACTTCCCTGGCATAACCCAAGGACCTTTTTTCTTTTCATCCCAGCATAACCTGTAGACCTCCCAAGATAATCCAAAAACCTTTTCCCCGGCATAACCTGTGGACTCCCTGGCATAACCCAAGGACCTTTTTTTTATCCCGGCATAACCCATGGACCTCCCTGACATAACCCAAAGACCCTTTTTTATTTTATCCTGGCATATCCCGTGGACCTCCCTGGCATAACCCAAGGACCTTTTTCTTTTTATCCCGGCATAACCTGTGGACGTCCTTGGCATAACCTAAGGACCTTTTTTCTTTTCATCCCCGCATAACCTGTGGATCTCCCTGGCATAACCCAAGGACCTTTTTCTTTTATCTCGGCATAACCCAAGTACCTTTTTTCTTTTATCCCGGCATAACCCATGGACCTCACTGGCATAACCCAAGGACCTTTTTCTTTTTATACCGGTATAACCCGTGGACCTCCCTGGTATAACCCAAGGACTTTTTTCTTTTTATCCCTTCATAACCCATGGACCTTCCTGGCATAACCCAAGACCTTTTTTCAATTTATCCCGGCATAACCCATGGACTTTCCCGGCATACCCGAGAACCTTTTTTTCTTTTCCGGCATAACCCGATGATCTTTCCCGACATAACCCGTGGACCTTTCCCGACATAACCCGTGGACCTTTCCCGTATAAACTGAGGACCTTTTTCTCTTTTCTGGCATAACCCGATGATCTTTCCTTGCATAACCTGTGGACCTCCCCGCATAACCCGAGGACCTTTTTCTTTCCCGGCATAACCCGTGTACTTCCCCGTCATAACACGAAGACCTTTTTATTTTCCGGTGTAACATGATTATCTCTTCCGGCATAACTCGTGGACCTCCCCGACATAACCTGAGGACCTTTTTTCTTTCCAACATAACCTGATGACTTTTCCGGCATAGCCTGAGGACCTTTTTTCTTTTTTCGGCATAACCTGATCATCTTTCTAGCATAACCTGGCAATTTTCCTGATTTAGGGATTCACTCCCTACTCCAAGGATACAAAATCCTGATTTTTATTGCTTTTAATGAAGAAATAGTTAGATTTTGTTGCAAATAACTCACGAAATTTTCCTGGTGAAAATTGGGGCAGAAAAATTATGTTCACTTGTTTGCGTTGGTGTCTAAACAGGTTTTCACCGTGAGGAAAAAGGCTGGAGATGACCAAAAGTAGAATTCTCAACCCAAATAAAAGAAAATAAAAACATGAAACGAAGTTTAGCTCTAAGTATAGAAGCGGAGAAAAGATGCAGACTACTCAAAATATGATTGAAGTCTCAAGCTTTGCATGTCCCGCCTAGATCTGAAAAGTTGAAGAAGAAAGAACCAGCACCTACAGTTGACAAGCATCAAGATTCAGATCAGAGTCTGCAGCAAAAGCTAGCCAAGACTCAAGATCAAGCTTCAAAGTATTTATAGATAGGAATCTTCAACTCGTAGCTGATAGGCTTAGTTAGTCTTTTTTATTTTTGATTTTGATGAAATAACAGGACCGCGGACTGGAACCTCCGTAGCACCTCGCTCGGCTCTCAACCTCGGTACTCCATCAAATCATTTACTCCAGAACTACACTGACTCGATTCCTTTATAGCCAAGGATATGTAGGCAACCTCTAAAGCAAGGTTCGGTCAGACTTTTTTCAAAAATGCTTCTCATGACGTTTCAAACGGGAAAAAGTCCCTCATGTTAATAACTTTATCTTTGCCCAAAAACTCTTCATGTTTTCGAGCAAAGAGGGCAGCTGTAAGAACATGCTTTTTGCCTATATGAAATACTCCTATAAAATCCAAAGAGAATAGATTTTTTGTTAATTATTTGACATTCAAAGAATTTTTGTAGAATTTTTAACTGTTTAAATTTTACACATGTTTAATTTTTACTTTAATCATGAAAACAAAATATAAAAAAATATTGCTCATGGCATTTAGGCTTTATCTTTACATTTTTAGGATTAATTAGTAATTATTTATTTTATAAAAATCAAAAATCACAAAAAAATCTTCATTTTTTCACTTTTTCTTTTATTGATTTTTTCTCTTTTAATTTAGGATTAAGTAGTTTTATAGATTTTTTAATTAGCTAATTAGTTTAGTTTCACACTTTTGGAAAATCTAGAATTAACTAAGAATTAAGAAAAGGAAAGTAGGAAGAACATATTTTGGTCTTCTTTCTTTTAAAATTGGGCCAATTCCTAAAGGCCCAAATTTATTTGTAAACCCCAACCCAAGTCTCATACAACTACCCAAATACCCATTACCCTTTACACTACCTCTTACCTATAAAAACACAACTAAAAAGACCTAAAAACGAATCAGATCCCTCGGCAAAAAATTAAGAGAAGATCCACAACAATAGCATTCCCCGGCAATAAACACAATGCCCTCTCTGATTTTTATCAATATAAAAATATAGGGTCTCCTTCATTAAAAGATCAGCCAAAAAAACACTCCATGACAGCCCAAATTTCAACTCCAGAAAGCTAGGAAAATCAGCAGCAACAATACAAACAAGAGAACAACCCTTCACAACCTAAAAAACGTAAGATGCTCCTTCATTTTCACAAAGAAAAATGACTCTATCTCCCCCTCCAACTCCAACTCCAGCCGCTGGACCACCCTTACTCCAAATCAACCGCCATCCAGCCCATAACACAAGCGACCACAACCTCAAACACACTCGAAAAATCACCTCAAAAACCAGCCAAAGAACTACATTGAACCACATCTTGGAGCAGTTTCGTCTACACCTAAAACACGGCATTTTTGTTGGGTTCGAATCGAAGTTTTTTGATGAGCTTTTTTCGGCGAGTTTCGAGGTTCCGACCTGATCTCTTGTTATCGGGTTTTTTCGTTGTTAGCTTCTTCATTGTGCTATTCTTGTATATTTTGAAAGCTAATAAAGAAACATTGTTCTGCGCTTCAGTCTGGTTACTGCAAGCCATCAAATGACTGCAACTTTGAGTACGTGATGTCTTTGTTGATTTTGCTTCTCTTTTGCTTTGCAATATTTGCGTTTGTTATTACTAATAAAGGTGATGGTGAAGTAATTTTGGGTGAAGGATATATGGAGTACAGATTTTGGGATTATTAGTAAATTGCTCCCGGTTGTTCAATCATTTGATAACCAGAGACATTCTTTGATAAATGATCACTATGAGTCAGACTCAATAGAATTTGAAAAATCCTATTTTCTGTCGCAGAAAAGACCAACAAAGAAATAGAATCATAACGGTAAAAGCATAAGTAATGTTTTGGCTTTATTTGTTCCTTGTTAGGATACTATTTTTAATTTTAAATATTTTTCATTGAGCAACATGTGTGTTTCCTTCTTTATTTGGATTTTGAGAAAAATTGAGCGGCGCACTTAGTCTATTAGCGTGATTATGTATACGTTCATGTAAAATAATTATGAATTTCTTTCTAAAATAAATCGAGGGATGCGTTCGTGCAACTTCAACCAAAATTGTCTTACCAAAATAAACAAAGCATTATTAATTGTGGACACGCTCGCGTGACATGATTTTTGACGCGCCAAAAAGGAAAAGAGTATACGTACGAATAACTCAATTCTTCAATTACGAATAAATAAAGTGATTTAAAAGCGGTAAAAAGATAATTGCACATAGGTCCTAAAAATGAGTAGATAAACAAAAAGTCAAGTAATAATCACTAAGTGACTGTGCTAGAACCACAGAATCTGGAGGCGCCTAACACCTTTCCTCGGGTTAACAGAATTCCTTACCAAGAATTTCTAGTTCGAAGACTCTTTAAAAATAAAACTTCCTCGATTTGGGATTTAAAATAAACCGGTGAATAGGGACACCTTAACCTATTCTAATTGGTGACTCTGATAAAGATGAATAATCTCATTTCGAATAATTTCACTTTAATTGGAAAAACTCCCTTGTATCACCTTCGGGGTGGTGTGTAAAAAGGAGGTGTGACAAGAGGTTGTACCAACCTAATACATAAAAGCCAATGCCGCCAGCCTTTATTAGAGGTTGTACCAACCTAATGTGTAAGATCCATTATCGACAGCCCATATCAGAGGTCGTACCGACCCAATACGTAAGAGCCAATGCTGCCAGCCCATACTAGAGGTCGTACCGACCCAATGCATGAGAGCCTAAAGTCCAGTTTGAAATTCAAAAACTTGAGGGCCAATAAGCTCGAGTCGAAATCTGACTCGGAGATTGAGCCCAAATAGTAAACTAAAAAATGCCTAAGGGAACATACGTGAAAGCCACATTCGCCAGCATGAATTAAAAGGTCGTACCGATCTAACACATAAGAGCCATTATCTCCAGCTTAAGCTATAGTCGTACCGACCTAAATGCACAAGAGCCCTTATCGCCAGCTTAAATCAAAAGGTCATGCCGATGAAATGCGCAGAGGCCTACGGGTAGCCTAACAAGCTTCAGGGATGAATAATATACCTAAGGTTCATTACCCAAAGTCCAGTTCACCTGGCCAATCATCAAATGACATATAAATTCAAAACGAAGAAATATACGAACGAGCAGAGGAAAACGCATGAAAGATGGAACCAAAAGGTTATCTTTTAAATGCATACGTAAAAAATTACAAAAGCTACATCGGCAAATGCTCTTTGAAAGCCCCATGCAAAGAATCAAAAAGGAAAAGCCTAGTCTACTTCCCCCTCGGGGTCTGTGGACCGTCGGCCTCATCCTTATTATCTTCGATATTGGACAAGAGGAATTTGGCGTCATATCCATCAGCCCTGGAGTACGCTATCTCTTTCGAGAGATCGTTGCCCCTGGTGTGAATCTCTTCGAGGGTTTCCCTCCGAGATTTGCACCGGGAATATTCATTGCTTCTGCTCTCTCGATTGAAAGCACTTCTCAACTTTTCTTGAACCTCAGTGGCCTTAGCCCAAATTTCTTCAACTTCAGTCTAAGCATCCACGACCTCAGCCTTTATCCCCAAAAGGTCAGACTAATGCCTTGCAATCTTGCTCGTCTAAACCGAGCTATTTTCATGAGCGTTTCAGAGCTGCACCTCGAGTGCAAACCTTGGCCACAACATGGACATCTATCTGAGCCCTTAGCTCGTTACACTCATGCTTGTCCGGGCCGACCTCACCTCGAAAGCATTCCAGATCCTCTGTCTTGCTCTGTAACTAAAGTACCAAAATATAAATCTCTAAGGATAGAAAAAGGAGCATGCACTCCCTTAAACAAGGGTAACTTGTTTCTCAAGGTGTCTCTCTTAGTTCAGGCTTTGATTCGCCTCGTACCGTGCCTCAATTCTTTTACCCTTTCTTCAAAAAGGATCCTGAGGGACTTCTCCTTCTCCAAGGCTTTCATTAATCAAGCTTCATAGCGAAGCAGCTTAGACTTGAGCTTGTCAATGGCCTTGGAAAAAAAAAGATCTTGATAAGAAAACAAAAATGTAAAATCGGAAGATCGATGGAGTCAACCAAAGCTCACAATAGAACAAAGTTGTTGAGGCTCCTCAAAGGTTGAGCGTGCACTTGCTGGCCTAGTTTCACCAGCCCCATAATCTTGGTGGGGGTCACGGTCACTCGAGACACCACTTGATTTAGGCATCCCCTACTCTAAAGTACCCCTTGAAGTACCTTCGGTAGGGGGGTGAGAATGGCGATTGAACACATGTATCCCTCCAAGTACCTTTGGCAGGAAATAAAGACGGCGGCAAGAGAGGAACCACTTTTCCAAGGCTAGAAGACTCAGATGCTGCAGGATCAGCAGATATGTCTTCTTTAAGCCTTTGATCAGGGATTTCCTTGCTATGAGCACTCTCATTCTTTGAGGACCCCTTCAGTTTTTTGTAGATCCTCGACTCCAAAACCGACGATTCTTCCTCCTCCCTGAGGGGGCACGGCCTCATCTTAGAAAAATTTCTAATACTTGAGGTTACGGAGTTAGTACACATAAAAAAAGTACCTCTCAAAGGAATCAAGCCACACATCACGTACCATGATGTTTTGCCTCCCATCTACCCTTGGCCAGATCTCGCTACTTACGCTCATCAAACAAACTGCCAGTTTCTGACACCAATCCGCTATACCAGGAACCTCGTATGGCATCCATGGGATTGTTACAAAAAGAAAAAGAAAGGAAAGCAACTTTACAAAGTCTTCCTTCACCATGGGCAAAAATAATAAGAACACAAGTGTACCACTTACGTGTGAAATTCCATTTCTCAGGAAATGGAAGGAACTCTATGGGGATAATATCGACAATTTACACTCGGAAGAAACAACTCATCCACCCTCGGTCCCCATTTTCTACATTACTAACAACAAACAGCCGAGTGGATCGATGTCGCAGAGTGATTAGGCCTTAACGATTCAAGGAACGATACAGTTTGAGAAGATCACTAACGGTGAACTCGGGCCCGGGTTTATCTGCAAAATACCTTACCATCAGCATTATCCTCCAAAATGATAGGTGAATCTGCACCAAGGTAACCCGACATCTCTTACAACATTCAAGCACGATTATATCAAGGGGGCCCAACGTAAAGGGGTACGTATACACGTTCAAAAATCCCTCGACATGAGCCATGATGCTCTCTTCTAGGGAGAGCACTTGCAGTACCACATTTTCCCCCCATCCACAATCCTTTTGTAACTACCTCGGGTGCTCCTCCCCTATTGAGGAAATAAACCTTGATGCATGCTCCCGATGACCCTGAACATTGGGAGGTCTCTCTAACGCAAAGTCCCTCCTCGTGACAAAGCACCTCGACAGTATCTCACCAGGTATCGACGGTGTACCACCGACCAAGCACGATCACATGTGAAAATCTCCTCTCCTTGGTGAACGGGTTTTGACGTAGCAGCCATGGAAGGCAAAGGCTTTTGGAATGATATGAGAACTAGCACAGAAAAGAGCTGTATAAAAGGAAAAGTTACTAAAAATAGCAGAGTCCTCAGATAAGAGATAAGAAAATGCATATATATAGAGCAAGCAACGACTGTTCGCCTATCCTGAAAGCCAATTAATTCGACCATGTCAGCGCCATTTTTTAGGGAAGTGTACTAGTGAGCCACCCCGGTCGCTTAGACCTTGGGTCGATGCCAGCTCCGACCGCAAATTATCTCTCTCCGAGGCCATAGCCTCATTTTTTCCCTCAGCTTGAGGATCTGCGCATCCTTGTTGCATCCTCTTCCTGAAGTCGCCCCATGACGGCATCCTTTTGCCTTATCTGCAAAATACAAAACAATGTTTGTAAGCATCAAGCTATGAGAAGAAAAAACAAACTCATGGATGTCGTGTTACCTTCTCTGCAAGGCCAGACCTTTCTTGGCACACTTCCTCCAAAATGGCCTGAAGCCTGCTCAACTCTTTCCCATTTCAGGCGGAGGAGGTCCTCGACTCTTTTAACTCCGAGGTAAGTTCTTCGACCTCCTTCCCACAGCATGGAAGCTCACCTTAGAGCATAGAGAAGGCATGGTCATACATCTTTATAGCCTGCAACAACACAGAAAAATCTAAAAGTCAAGCACAAAAAAGCACAAGTGATATGTTAAGAGTACTACCTGCTGCTGAAGCCTCTTTGCCTTCTCGAGATAAGCGAGAGCATCGAGATTTATGTTTTCGTTGATATCATTAAGGAGGTCTTCGAGCATATCTCCCCCTCCATGAAAGGCCCCAAACACCAACGGTATCCTGATCCTGAGCATCCCCGATCTGCCTCGGTGAGAATGCAGGGCCCAAATTATGGCCACTCAAGGTTTTAATTTCTTTAAGGGCCTCATCTTACCCATGAGAAGCTTCGGGTTCATGCCCTTTGAAGTAACCAGCAGTGGGTCCATCAGCACAGACTGTACCATGTCCGACTTGAGACTCGGGGATCGTCCCCGACCCCCCTGAGCCCTCTTCGAGGGTACTCTCAGTGGGGGTCTGGTCCAATTTGGTTGCCCCCAATTCAATGTCCTACTGCCCGGTATATTGGGGAGCATCTTCGTCTTGTCTCGCCCTTTTTACCGAAGGACATGCATCATCATCATCACCTTTATCATCGGTTAGAGGACTTGCTATAGCAGTCAAAGCCGAGACTGTGGCATCTTTCTTCCTCTTCTTACCCTTGCTGGGTTTTGAGGTGTCCTCTTCACCATCAGGGGTCGAACTCATCGACACTCCATCTCTGGGGCCTACACAACCATAAAACCATTGTAAGAGGCTCGAGGGGATCGGTGTCAAAATCATTTCTTTTCATTTTACTCTAAGAAATGCGGGGATTATCTGTATACGGTAAAAATCAGAGAGCTTAATTCTATGATCATTAGGGAACCTCATGGAAACCACCCCTGTAAGGCTCGAAGTCTCACTTGGAGTTTGCCCATAGGGTTCATAATGATCGACCTCGAAGCAGTGTAAACCAGCAGCTACGATGCACTAGTGGGAAGTTCCCAAGGCACATGATTAAAGCTGACCGAGTCTATTTGGTTATTTCATAGCCCATACAATGGCATTAAATAGATGTACCAGCTCCATATCTTTGTAATAAATGCACTTGTACTATGTTATGATTCCCCCTGATCTATAAAGGGGACTGTTGTTATTTTGTAAAGACAAGTTACAATACAGTACACACTACATCCAATACAAGAACCTTCTCTGCTCTCTAACTTAAACATATTCTCTTGGTTTCATTACTTACATTTGTTACTTATATTCATTATATTCTATTTGTTATTCATCATTTATTGTTCATTATTAATCATAAAGAACCGCCATCGCAGCTCTCATAACTGTTAATGCTTCATCGATTACCCTTACCTGGGCATCCAACTCGACTTCGAGGCCCCGTATACGCCAACTTGAGGCCCCCATTTCTACCCATTTGATTTGGCTATTATACTATCTACAAGCTCTTATCTTATCTTCTAGTCTTTTACTTAACATCTATTGCCTAACAACTAGCATAAAATAGACACGTATTTTTAGAACCACAAAATCAAATCTAATTGTATTACCATTTTATAAGTAAACATACACTTTCTTTTCTCTACCATGAATTACAAAACTCTCATATTGTTCTATGTAAATCTCTTCCTCCAATTCTCCATTTAAGAAAGTTGTTTTAACATCCATTTGATGGATTTTAAGACCATACACGGCTGCCAATGTCACCAACACCCTAATAGATGTTATCTTCGTCACTGGAAAGTAAGTGTCAAAGTAATTAAGGCCTTCCTTTTGTCTATAACATTTGACAACAAGTCTTGCCTTATATTTGTCAATAGTGTCATCAGCTTTTATTTTCCATTTAAAGATCCATTTTGAACCTAACGGATTATTTCCTAGAGGAAGATTAACCAATTCTCATGTATGGTTATCCAAAATTGATTGAATCTCATTGTTGACTGCCTCTTTACAAAATGTTGAATCTGAAGATGACATAGTTGCTTTAAAAGTTTGAGGCTTATTTTCAAGCAAGAATGTCACAAAATCGGGTCCAAAGTAAGTATATGTTCTTTGACATCTTATGCGCCTTATATCTTCTTCACGTGGAGTATTTTCCCTTGGTTCTTCCCATGGTCATTTAGGTCTTTCACTTAACGACTCACATTCAGTTTTATACGGATAGATGCTTTCAAAGAATTCAGCATTACCTGATTCAATTACTGTATTAACATGAATTTTTGAATTATATTAGATTTATGAACCAAAAATTGACATGCTTTACTGTTTGTAGTAAATCCAATAAAAACGCAATCCACAGTTTTTGGTCTGATTTTAAACCTTTTGGGTAAAGGTACTTGTACCTTTGTACACACCCCTGACTTTGAAATATTTCAAATTGGGTATTCTTTCTTTCCATTTTTCATACAGAATAGATTGGTTTTGTTGTGGGGTACTCTATTGAGTATTTGATTAGTTATAAGTATAGCTTCCCCCCATTAATTTTGCCGTAATCGAAAATTTATTAATAAATAATTCATCATTTTATTTAATGTCTGGTTTTTTCTTTTCGCAATTTCATTGGATTGAGGTGCGTATGGAGCAGTAGTTTGATGGATAATTTCATATTGCGAACATATTTCTGCAAATGGATATTTATATTCTCCACACATATCACTTCTAATCATTTTGTTCTTTTTATTCAATTGATTCTCCACTTCATTCTTGTATTGTTTAAATGCTTCAATTGCTTCATCCTTACTATTAAGCAAATAAATATAACAAAATCGAGTGCAATCGTCAATAAAAGTTATAAAATATTTTTTTCCACCTCGAGATGGTGTCGACTTCATGTCACAAATATTAGTATGAATTAAGTCTAAAAGATTTGAATTCCTTTCAACATACTTATAGGGATGTTTTACAAACTAAAATTCAACACATATTTGATATTTTGATTTATTACACTCGAAATTAGGCAATACTTCTAACTTAATTAACTTTCACAAGGTTTTGTAATTAATATGTCCTAAAAAAATATGTCATAAATCATTTGACTCCAATAAATAAGAAGAAGCTGAAATTTTGTTCATACTGTCAACAACTACAACATTTAGTTTAAAAATTTCCTCTGTGAGGTAACCCTTTCCAACATACATTTCATTCTTGCTTACAATAACTTTATCAAAAACAATACACATTTGAATCTATTCTTAACAAGTAAAGAAGTAGAAACTAAATTTTTCCTAATAGTAGGAACATGAAGAATGTTGTTGAGCGTTAACACTTTGCCGGAAGTCATCTTCAGGAGTATCTTCCCATAACCTTCAATATTGGCTATTGCAATATTTTCCATGGAAAGCTCCTCTTCGTGACCAGCAGTAGAGTAAGTTGCAAATGTTCTTTGATAGCACAAACATATCGAGTGGCTCCAGCGTTAATCCACCATTCCTTAAAATTTCCAACTAGGTTGTATTCGGAAAGCATTGTACATAGATCATTAATGTCATCATTCTTCTCCACTATGTTGGCATGTCCCTTCTTCTTATCCTTTTTTGCGAGACGATAATCAGGGGCTTTGTGGCCAGTTTTTCTACAATTGTAGCAGTTGCTCTTGAATCTCTTTTTATTCTGCTCTTTAGTCTATCCAGAAAACCTCTTCCTCTTCTTACTTTTTGGAAAAGTATCCTCAACGATATTAGTTCCCATGATCGTTGAATTTCCACGAGACTTCTTCTCAGCGATTTTGTTGTCTTCCTCAATCTTAAAATGAATCACAAGATCTTACAACTTCATTTATTTGTGTTTATGCTTAAGATAGTTCTTGAAATCTCTCATGAAGAAAAAAAATTTCAATCATTGCAGACACTTGAAATGATTCATTAATGACCATACCTTTGGTAATTACGTAAAAATAAGTTGAAGCTCCTGAACTTGGGTTCTACTAGTTTTGTTGTCTACCGTTTTATAGTCTAGAAACTTGACAACCACAAACTTCTTCAAGCATGTATCTTCAGTATTGTACTTATTCTCAAGTACGTCCCATAATTCTTTCGAAATATTCATAGTACTGGAGACATTATACAAGTCATCCTCTAAAGCACTTAGGATATAGCCTTTGCAAAGAAAATCTGCTTGTTTCCACGCCTCAACAATCATAAATTTCTCGTTGTCCGGCATGCCGGCATCATGCGCTAGAGGAATTCACTAGTAAATTTTTGCATACCAAGTGTGGTAAGCCAAAGAACACCGCAGACATCCTTTGAAGTTGGCTCCAGAAAATTTCCTCGATTTTTGGCCGGTGGAACAACAGTTTGGCTTGACGAGGCTATCATCGTTGCTACACCAGTTGCAGAAGAATTTCTGTTGTCAATTAGCATTTCTCACTGTCAACAACAGAAGAGTTCAATAACTGGCAAAAAAACATAACAGTAAACAATACTGTAAATAACGATAAACAGTATGTTTAATAAATAAAAATTGAAGTTTTTATGTACTGCTTCACAAAAAAATGATAAAGTTTTTATGTTCTTCAAATCATACTCCGGTGAAGTTTTATTATCTTTAAATCTGAATAGAAAAAATCAGAAGGAGTAGAAAACCACACAGGCTTTAATCACCACAAACAGAATACAGATTATTAGTAAAAAAAATTAATTTACTTAAGATTGTCAACCAATCTGTATTACTGTAATAAATCATAAAAAAATTAAACTTTCTACAATAGAAGCAGAAAGTTAGTGGAAACAATATGTCGAAATAACATCAGAAAATAATTTCGGAATAAATAGAGTCCATTGAATGCACAAAGCATATTTATAGACTTCTTGGCACTATTTCTGAAACAATCATGGCTGCTGGGAATATTTTTGTTTGATTTTAATATTGTAGGAAAATAGATTTAAAATAATCTAGGAAAGAAAATGGACCGGAGCGGGTCGCATCACGAGTGGGCTATTCTGGATTGAATTTTCAGTTAATTAAATTGATTAATTGAATAATTGAAAGAAATTTTATCCAAAAAGATTAACCGATCAATCTTTGACCGAATCTAAATTCCAAGACGAGCCGAGCAAGCGACGACTACGACGGCGTGAGCCTTATCTTCTTTTTAACTCTTTAAGAGCTAAAAGAAGAGCAATTGTATTCTTTCCTTCCTATAATATGGGACAATATTCTTTTGTCAGGGAGGAAAATTCAAATATTTTATTTCCCTTCATTTCTCATTTACCCACTTTAAGCTAACTCAAACTTAAAAAGCCCAACACTTAGTTTGTAATTGTCGTGTATTTTTTGCTTATTTTTCGTTCGGATTGTAATTGTCCCCTAACCTCTTATACTTTCTTGCAAATGTCCTACTTTTTGACACATATATGAACTACATTTCATATGGTAATCTAACGTACTTTTTGACACATATATGAACTACATTTCATAGGGTAATCTAACGTTAGCCTCAACTTTTTTATCTCATTTTTCTTGCTTTGTTTTCATAGCAAAATGGAACCCTATTGAGTTCACATGCGCTCGAACTTGTTGTATAAAGTGTTATTCTTCTTTTGCCTCTTATTATGTTCATATTAAGTTTAAAAAGTAGATTTTTCTAGCATTTGGGAAGAAAAAAATATATAGTCTAAAGAAATATACGAGAGAGGTGATAAGCTAAGACATTGTACACCTACAATTACTGTGGAGATGACCCTTGATAGAAGGGTGTGGAAGTTGAAAATTGGGGTAAGACAAGTAGAAAGTCGAGCGTATCTCCTTATCATACGTGTAGTATCAATATTATTCATGTACTTTCTTATACTTAGATTTCTAGAACTATGTATTTCTTTTACTTTATTTACCTTATTATCTTGTTGTTGTTAATATTCCTTGTAATTGCTTCGTTACTATTAGTGTATTTCTTTTTAATAACATTGTGATTATGCTTTTAGTGGGCCGAAGGTGTATCAGAAATAGTTTATCTACCTTTATAAGGTAGGGATAAGTTCAGCTTATACACTACCCTTCTCAGATCCGACTTGTAGAATTACATTGAATTTGTTATTGCTGTCTTCAAAAAAAAAAAAGAGACTAACAAGGAAAATCATAAAAAACAAATGAACAGGTATTCAAGGTGCAAAATTCAAAGAACTAAAGATTCTAAGAACTATACAACTCTGTAAGTCGAGTAACAATAACAATGTCGACCAAAAAAAAAGAGTAACATAGGTATTTAAGTTATATACATTTTAAATAACTTTTATAGTACTTTTAATTAGTGCAATGTAATTGGTTATAGAAAGTTCTTTCTATATTTTATATTATCACATTAGACTTAATATAAAGAGTAATTTATTGTTATTGGTCAATTTTACGTGGTAAATAGTGACGTAAGAGTGATGACATCACCATGTCTGGTAAAACAAAAAGAATTCACGGTAAAAATGAAATGCAAGCCACATTCATGGAACCTCAGATGATTTCCGCTTCAGATATGCTTTCAGTTCCTTACTTTTGTTTTTCCTATTTGTTTTGTTTGGTTAATTGTAGGTGATTTTGTCCTTATTGTGGCCTTTATTACTTTGGAATTGATGTACCAAATAATGTGGACGAATTTATTTATTCACATCAAACTAAAATACAGGGAAAAATAGATAAAAAGTAATTTGAAAACGTGGTCACCTCTTTAAATGGCTCAAGGGAAATGAAAGAATCCTGAACATTAGATTTTCTTGAAAAATATGAAAGGAGAGAAGCATCAATAGGTTTGCTACGCAGGAGAGATGATACTGGACAAAGAGCATAGACTATTTGGCCAGTATCATTCTCCTACGAAATAAATCTTAGATGACTGTATATAGAGGTAGAATCAAAATTCGAAATTTATAGGTTCTGAATTTATCATAAAACTCATAGCTCATCTCTTTTGAAGTTATTGCACGTTTAGAAGAGAAGCAAATTACCTTTCCTTTCTCTTTTCTCATGCAGGGAATAGAACAAAAAGGGACCGCAGATAATACTTTCCCACCCTTTTTTTGCTTCCTTCTCAAGTGCTCGAGTCGTTATTTCTTCTGTGTAGTTCAGTTTTGGTTGCACGAGAGGATATGCCTTGTTTGTACTATATGGGAAATTTCACATTTTTATGGTGCAGTAATGATGTATGTTTGTTTTTTCCAGCAGGGTGTTTCAATGTGGCGGTGGAGGACTAGATTGGAACTTCTTTCAACCAGGATCGACACTTCAGTCTGCAAATACCAGATGACGAAACAGGAAAAATAGTCTAGAACTATTAGGACAAGCAGATTAGTTTGTTCTTCTAATGAGAGATTTCTTTAGTCAGTCTAAAGATTACTATATTTTTCAAACTAGTAGGAAAAATTTATCTAGTCCGACTGAGGAAAGAGAAAGTCAAAAATATTCACTTTTTCTCAAGTATCATCTCACCAAGAATTTTCCCTCGCTTCTTAAGCGAACTTTCCTGTATAGCATAAAAAGTAAACACTAGAAAGAAAGCGGAAAGATAACTGATCTAAGCAAGCAACAATTATCATATTGACAATTTGTAAAATGAAGCATCTAGAGCATACTTCAGCTATCAAGCAGACGCAACAGTGTGCTCTATGACTTAGAAGCTATAGCACGCTAAATAAATTTGCAATTTAGCATAACACCAAGCATAACTTTGGAAGTTACAATTAACGCAACGCTATGGAAAAGTGCAGCACTATGAGGCATGTCTTTATAGTTTTACATAGAAAAACCACAGTTTCGATCATACAGACTCAAACATAGCCTCCATGAAGATGCAGAAAGTTTGGAAATTGCAATACATGATGCTTGTGTATTTCCTTCATCAATTTAGACAATACAGCAGCCAGTTACTACCATGAACCCTCGGCACCAACAGTTGGATTCTGGAAAGCAGAGAAGTTCCAGAAGGTCTTCAACGAGTATGGCTGAGAAACCGTTACCCCCTCTTCAGTGATTTTTGCAATCTGCAAGTCCACAAAATGTCGGAATGAAATCGTAAACACTGCACAGACAAATCTCACTACCCTATTATTTAATTAGCTTGATAAAATTGTTCAGAGATGATGACTTCCTTGTATTAGAAAGCAAACTATATATCCAGTCACTGCATTCAACTACAAATGCAAAGTTGCGGCAAGTTCTACAACTTTCTGTTTAAGCTTCCCAAGACAGCCACCTTACTTTTGTTTTTTCCCTCTGTACGGTCTAAATAAAAACCAGAAACCAACCATCAGGGAACCACAATAGCTATCAACATGGAGCAAATTGCGTAAGCAAATGCCATGAACTTTGAAGATCAAAGAATGGGTTCTTCTGCAACCACTGGACTAAAACTAAACCAATCTTATGGTTCATATCTAGATTCATTTTAGTTTTTATTTGTTTGCTACATTTTTTATTAGAAAAACAATGATAGATTAAGAAAATACAGAATCAAACGATCTAGGTTTAGGTATTTGGGTGATGACAAGTGACATCAAAATTCAGCACTTTAGACCTACAATAAAACTATTAAGTATCAGAAAACTCAAGCTATAGGTTTGAAGAGAGGAAATTAGGGAAACACATCTTTGCTGTTAGAAGTGCCAGTCTAATTTTGTTCCTAAAAGACGGGCTTCTACCCAACCCCAGGAGTATAGTACCTGAAGCTTGTTGACTGCAGATCTGTCCCGATACAAGAGTACACGCATACATTTCTCCAATAACTTAACACCTTCTTCATAACTCAAGTTTTCATGCCATTCCTCGCGGAGAATGGGCCTTGCAAGGTGATTTCCAAATCCAGTAGCCACATGATCGTCCTCGTAATGCACACCAATCATACTAACCTAAACAAATTAAATTAAAAAGAAAAACGCAAAAGCATCATCACCAAGGAATCAATTTTTGACAAACAGGCAAATCATCCAAAAGCATACAAGAAGAAAATATTTTTTTACCGTTCCTAGATACTTTTGTCCATTTTTCACTCCCCCGAGTACAAGCGAATTCCAAAGTGGGTTGAACTTGTTGCGACGATTATACATCATACGTGTTAAATAGTTATGCACTTCTTTGGGACCCAAAGAGTTCCCATCATCCCACATGTTGTCATACAAGCTGCATAGATTGAGTACGAGAAATGACTAAGAATAAATAGGCAAGGGAGAATGAACTCTTTATAAGCAATGACAACACACTTAAAATAATACGCAACAATCTTTCAGTAGTACAAACTTACATAAGCTCATCAAGTTTCCGCGATATCTCCTGGAAATCACTAATTTCACCACTTGCACCAAGAAGGGAATGTTTTCCCACTGATTTCAATCGCTCCACGCTCTTGTAACGTATCGTTGAACCATATGAACCTGTAAACCGAAGAAAGACAGAAGATATTCACCATAACCAGTACATTACTACATAATCTCCAGCATGTAACAGCTGAACTAAATGAATTGCAACTCTATTGGCATTTCACGTTTTGCTATCTATGCCACGATTGTCATAAGGACCTGCTAGCTATTTAAATCTCCAACGACTAATTCCTCAAAAACAAGCTAGCAGTTCTGAAGAGTCTAGACCTGTGTATACTCAATTATATGAAGCACTCTCCCCACAACTAAGGCCTTGAATTTAAGCTCTATGAAATGCTAATCCTTTCACGAATCTTAAGCAAAGCCGGTTCCCAGCAACGCACTAAGAGAGGATTGTGGATATGACAGAAGAAAAAATATTTGGCTAAAATATTTGATTAAAACTCTAGATAAATTATAACCTTCTTTTGCCTGCCAGCAGAGCTAAAATAAATTCTTCTCTATCTACAATCACAAGATGACTTGCGAACCTGCATCTACAAAACATCTTCCCATACACACTTTCTTTTTGTGGTTATCTTTCTGGGTTTATTCTTTTTGGTTGGAACGAGGGAACGAAGGTTAGTACCTTTTTAACAAGCATCAAGAAGATGCAAAAGAGCACTGTTCAGGTGCTAATACAAAAGATGATTTCTTAGCTCTAATACAGATGGTCCTATGCTAGGGTCAGAGAGCTAACAAAATCCAAAAACAATTCGGAACAAATAGGGGAGAGGTTACTCCGGCTACATAACAAAACTAGACAGTTAGCCTTCAGAGAGTAGTTTGGAGTTGCTAAACCATCAAAACACCTTCTATTTCTTTTTGTCAACAAACCAAACAGATACATTCAGAAATTATTTTCCAGATCTTGTTGATGGATTGTACCAACTTCCCATGAAGAAACAGTTACTTATATCCTATGACAATGGAAGATGACAAATAAAACTGGATATAAGTTTCCATCTTCAAGTAAAGTTATATGAAGTATGAACATTAAGGGTGTGTTCGGTATAATGAAAAATGTTTTCCAAAAAAATATTTTCTTGGAAAACAAGTAGTAATTTTATTCATTTTCCGGTTTTTGGTACGCAAACTAAGGAAAATAACTTCTCAAGAGTATTCATAAATAATTTAGATATAATAAACATAAGGACGCAAACTTTTAAACCAACCACCTTCCGAACCCACAAATTTCATAAACTTTGGAACCGCTAACCTTTCAAAACCGCGAAATTCCGAACCCGTAAACTTCCAAACACATAAACCTCCGAACTCATAAATTTGGAACTTGTAAAATTGTAAACTTTTAAACCGATAAATAAAAAAATTAAAACTGAAAAATATATTTATGTTATGAAATAATATAAAAGACAAGAACAATAATGCAAGAATAAGAACAATATAGAGAGAGAATAGGGAGAGAGAGAAGTATTCTTATTAATACTTGGGGTGATTTACAATGGGGTAAGACCCCTCTATTTATAGGAAGAGGAATGACTTAGCTTCAAGCTAAAACTCTTAGACATTCACTCTAAATAGACTTCTATTTTATAACACTCCCCCTTGAATGTCTATTCAATAATGTGCCTCATAAAACCTTAAAACCAAAACCCATTGGGAAAAATTAAAGAAAAGGAAAAAGAGTACACATGTTTGAATATGCGCCTATTGGTTGCCTCGTTAAAAACCTTGCAAGGAAAACCCAGTGGGACAAAACCTTGTAAGGGAAAAAGAGTGCAACGCGCATTAACTCCCCCTAATGAGTACATCAATTTATATCCTTGAGCATTTGCATTCCAATCTTGTGCATCATCTTCAAAACGATCTTTGATAGAGATTTGATAAATCAACCATATTGACTTGAATAAATATTCCGCACCTTGAAATCATCATTCTTGATAGATATGAACATCTTCATATAATGTCGTGGAATAACTCTTCAATATCTCCATAGATGCATTCTCATGCCATCATGCTTATAGTTATAGCAAGATACATATGTACACAAATTGTACTAAGGATGTGGTACTTCAGGACCAAGAATTGCATATGCTTCAAGCAACTTAAATCTTTCAAGTTAAGTCATATAAGCCATATAATAGACTTTAGATGCATATCAAGTTTTCCATGTCATGCTAGACAAATAAGATATCGAAAACTGACTATACATACCTTTGACTTTATACTTTCAAGCATTTGAACTATAGGTTCAAAACTACATGTCTTTCATATGGAATCAATTCTTCTTGAATTGTATCTCTTCCATTTAGTCGCTTTCTTTGGGTCAGTAAATGCGTATAGCATGCTTTGCAATATGTTGCAATTGAATTATCCTTTTATGAACTTCAGGTTCATATCATGATATTCGGGGATATACATATACAAATGATAATTCATCCCATGTAACCTTTTCTCAAGCGTTTACCATGTCTCCCCCTCATGTTAGTAAAGCTAACTTGTTTCCTCAACTTTGGGAAACCATCTTTGTGCATTATCATGTCAATATACACGGCACATTAATAATAAGATGAAATTATTTGGTTCCTGACCCTGAACCATTTGTGAGGGGAGAATATAATATACTCTCGCATACAACGTATATCAAACTGATATATATAACTTTGTTCTCATAAGAAACAATTTAGCTATTAAGTGGAAGCACTCAATAATTATCTTGCTAAACCAACTTTGATATAAACCAACTTATCAAGATGAACTATCTTGAGTAGAGAATCTGGAAATTATGCTCGAAGTTAGATTACTGAGCAATTTACCTCGCAAGCACCGGCCAGGCTGCGGGTCAATAACAATTGCGCATGTAACCATATCATAGATGCATCATATGTGGTATACATGGCAGGTGAATGGGCCCATATTCACCTTTGATATTTCCAGAATTTATGGGCTTCAACCCGAACTCTTTAGTTGGTCAGTTCATTAATGAGAACAAGTGATACAAGAGAATTCGTAAAGAACTTTCTAGTTCTTTATTATTCACCTATGTGAATTTGCACATCATACATAAAATGAGATGGCTAACACGAATGCTAACTGAACAAATTATCAATATTGGTAAACTTCAAATTTACACCATGACATGTGCACTTATCAATAAACTTCAGGTTTATTATGACATGGGTTTTTATACCAATAGATATCCACTTTATTGTGGCATTCTTTCTTTTGTGTAGTACAAACTGGAGAACAAAGCGGGTAGCTTTTCATATGCAAATTACCCCGCTACAAGTTGTAGTAATAGGAGATATCAAAGTCTTCCTTTATTTATAGTCTCAATATAATCAATCGCTTTCGCGTGTACTTTGGAAACTGAATAAGTTTCTTTGAGACTTACTACAGCACAATACTCAATTGTGTTTCTCCAACATAGTAATAATTGGCTTTTCTAGAGCTCTCAATTAATTTTGTACTACCACAGATTCATCAACATCCATGTGGTGAATATCTTTCTTAAAGAGAAAGTTATACCATTATGGTCATGTCAAACTTATATGCAAGATATGTTTCTTGCATTATCGTTGTCCTTTAATAGTCATATTTCCAAAATACTTTGGCGTACAATAGGTACGTGACCAACGATCATTCATGCCATATATCATCTCAAACCTCCTTCTAGGGGTGAGTGTGGTATCATCTCAAACCTCCTTCTAGGGGTGTGTGTGGTATATTTAATACCAATTTCATGTTCATATTCTTCCAATAATGAATATGTATTCGTGAATCAAATGTTGTCACATTCACTTCGAGGATATGTGATTTTGTTATCCTTTTCAAATCTATAAATGCGTCAGGCATTTGATTTGCTATTCTTTGCAAATGGATAATCTTTTGTGCCTCTTTCACAAATAGAGGTATGTGGATCAAGATGAGATAATGATGCATTTTTCCACAAAATTTCACGTTTGGTTTCACCAACTTCTCCCCCTAATTTTGGGAAAAGTGTCTCATCAAATTGACAGTCTGCAAATCGTGCAGTGAACAAATCTCATGTCAATGTTTCGAGGTAGCGAATAATGGAGGGCGATTCAACCTCAACATATATTCCTAACCTTCTTTGCAGACCCATTTTGGTGCGGGATGGCGGTGCTAAAGGCACATATACTGCGCATCCAAAAATTCTTAAATGGGATATATTGGGTCCATGACCCAAAACCAATTGCAACGGGGAATATTTGTGTCAATTCGTCAGTCAGAGACGAACTAGCATTGCTGTATGTAAAATGGCGTGTCCCCAAACCGAAGTGGGCAGCCGACAAACTAAAATGCTGCATGCAAAATGGCATGAACCCAAACCAAAGTGGGCAGCCGACGAACTAGCATTGCTGCATGCAAAAATGGCGTGAACCCAAACCGAAATGGGCAGCCTCGTTTTCATGAAGAATTCAAGATTATTCTCATCTATTGTCTCAATATGATATCCATTTTGAATGATATCTTTAAAACTCAACAAGTTCTTAGACTTGGAGGAGAATATTGCATTCTCTAAGATAAATATTGTTCCTTTAGGCAGAGTTATAGTTGCTCTTCCGAAGCCTTCAATCAATTATTGTGAAAGCTTTAAATATAAAATGCATATTTTGGGAATAGGAACAACAAAAACGCTGGAAGACACACAGTATCCACAAATTTAATGCAGGCAAAAATTAAGCACGATAAAATACTTTGAATCAGCATGTATGTGAATATAGGATGCGATAAAGAAACTAACAGGAATCTGAGAGTTACAGAGTAGCAGAAATGGGCATTACATTATCTGACGGTACACTGATTATGACAATAGGATTATAAAACATATATTTGAAGCAGAAAACTAGGTTAATGTATACATTAAACAATGGAATGATTACAATTATAGTATTGATCAGGCACTATTACGAGTGCATACTTAAGTTGTTACATTGCATATGCTAGTTTGTATAGTTACTGAGATTTGATAAGAACTTGTAATACCAATCAACGTCAGGTACATTCTTATGTTTAACATCATTTACGGAGCGGTCAGTACGATTCTTAGCAATTAATGGCAATAATGGCTTATTTTATCAAAACATGACATAAGCATTCATGACTAAACTAGTGCTACATACAATAGACTATAAGTAAAAATAAACCGCAAAATTTATATAAATCACTAACAACCTTTGTTTCATACTAAATAATACTTGCAATTTGTACGACTTCGTTATCAATGAGCATCACACGCAAATACATAATCACAGCATATATTAGTCTCTGATCATGTAGAAGTCTAATAAAGTACGGATATTAGTACTGTAACATTGCCAACATTTATAACACAACATTTTACAGATTTCATTGATCTTTTTGTACAGATATAAAACAAAAACATAATGACATATTGTATGATCATATTCAATCAATGATTATCTTACATTCAATACAGATCAAAAAGATTATTTATATACATAATAATGTACATACTGTAGAATTGACAACTTATTAATGTAGTAAGCGATTAATTGCTGTTTTTACAGACTACCATGTTATTTTGCAAGAAAACATGTAGTATATTGATAATTCTGGAAGGAAAAACTTTTGTATATTTGTACGAACTTCATTTATAAACATATACTTGAATCCAACACACAACGTCAAAACAATATAAGTAAAAATATCAAACTGCTCAATCTTCTTTAACCATGGACCCATCACTGATTAAGTGGTCTATTTTCCCCTCAGGGTGCTCAAAGAAGTCTGCCACATCCAAGTGGGTGATGTCAAAGTTGTCGTCAGAGACAAAATTCGTTTCAGGGCGTTTACTCTTTCGAGATGCTTGATAAAGGTCAACCAAATGTCATGGTATACGGCAAGCCTTTGACCCGTGCCCGTTTCCACCGCAACGATAATATATAGTTCATAAACTATTTGCTTTTGGTTTCTTATCGTATCGTGCTTGTGGCAGAGTGACCAACTTCAGGTTGTCATATCTCTTCTTTAAGCCATTCCACAAGATAGGTGGATCTTTGACGGTGAGATATTCAATCTTCAAACCTTCATCAAGGTGATGGCGCAAGAAAATCAAGGCCTTAGCATAGTTTCAAACCTTCATCAAGGTGATGGCGCAAGAAAATCAAGGCCTTAGCATAGTTTTGGGTGGATGCATTATTTCTGTCTTTAATGGCGTCTCCAAGACCCATAGCATCCAAAATGGATTTAAGTATCCAACACCCATATCATATAGTTCTTGCCCGAAATTTCAAGGGCAACGAACTTTCTTTTCATAATGTCAGACATAAACCAAAATTACATCAAGTGCGTATTCATACTTACGGGCTCTATTACAATTATCACATTCACTTCAGGGAATGGATCAAAATCATGTGCTTTACACAATCTCATGTCAAATATTACTTTCATAAAGTGAAAGATTATTTTGAGAATCCTTCTTGTTCTCATTACCACAATAATGACGATTATAACTTCGTCTATTGCCATGTCCACATCCATTGATACCTTTACGGTAATTAGTCTTCTTTCAGACTTATCACATACTGCTACCACATTCTCTAAAGGGAATGGAGCAAATTCAATTGGACGGAATTCTTTGCCACGTCCACATTTATTGATACCTTCATGGTAATATTTTAGTCTTCTTTCAGACTTATCATATACTGCTTCCACATTCTCTAAAGGGAATGGAGCAAATTCAATGGGACGGATTTTCAATTATTTGCCCACAATCATACATGAATTTAATCATGGCAGGACAGAGATTTTACCACTTCATGTGGTTATAATTTCTTACAAACTCCATTAGAGTTATAATCAAACTTTGTTTGTATATTAAATCAAATCGTAGGATTTCAAGAATTTGAAAGGGAAAAGTAAATTACTTACCTTTAAGGTATACCAATTATATTTTCAATGTTTTCTTCCTTTTCTCCACTGATGCAGACGACGGCGGCTCCGATGCGGAGAAATTGACGGCGGCTTAATCTTCTTAAAGAGCTTCTTGAGACGGTAGAGTCTCGTGCTGATAACGTGTTATGAAATAATATAAAAGACAAGAACAATAATGCAAGAATAAGAACAATATAGAGAGAGAATAGGGAGAGAGAGAAGTATTCTTATTAATACTTGGGGTGATTTACAATGGGGTAAGACCCCTCTATTTATAGGAAGAGGAATGACTTCGCTTCAAGCTAAAACTCTTAGACATTCACTCTAAATAGACTTCTATTTTATAACAATTTAAAAAATATTTTTTTTGGGGGGAGGGGGGGTAAAACAAAAAAACAAAGTGGTTGTTCGGCTAGTGCAGAAAAACGAAAAAATAAAAATTTGAAATTGCAAAAAAAGAAATTTAGATGGGGGAGGGAGGGTGCACTGAAGGAGTAGTAGGATTGGTGGTAACTGAAAAACTGAAATAGAAAAACAAAACTTTTTTTTGGAGAGGGGGTGGGGTGGGTTGATGAAGATCGGGAAGGTTGAGAAGAAGTTCTGGAAAATGTTTTCCCTTCTCTTGATAAGGAAAATATTTTCCTCCATTTGGAGGAAAATGAAGAAAATGTTTTCCAAAACATTTAAGCCAACCAAATATGGGAAAATTGGAAACTTCATACCAAACACACCCTAAGTTAAAAAGAGAACTAGGTCTATGCTTTTCATATATGTGGTCCAGGTGTAGCAATGTATCGATATAAAAAGAGCTGCCTAAGTTGTTTTTGCAGACAATGGCCCTTGAGCCTGAAAGATGAAAATTGGGAGAAAGATAGCATGGATGCTAAATGAGCTGCAAGGAAGTTGTGTCAACATCTACAGTCCGCCATAATATCAGCAGCTGGCAATTGATTAAATATTCCCTGCTACGGATTCATTTCCGGATAACCTTTCTTGACTAACAACCACAACAACAGAAAGAGATTGGAAAAGGTCCTGGATATGTTAACTTCACTTATTTGGCCTAAAAGCCATAATGTGCCAGAGAGGTATCTTATTTCATGCAATAACCTGATAGGGCTTTTTATAATAGTCTTTCAAGCTCATTACACTTTCTAGGCTTGTAATTTTTTCACTGCTTGGGACATGGGCTTTTATCAAGCAGTAAAGGCGCAATTCATGACGACTTAGTTACACACTTCACGAGTTTGAACCTTGCCACATACAAAAGCCACGTATTTAAGTGGAGAGATGTAGAAGGGCTAGCCCATTATCCACAAGTCTTCAACCATGCAAGCGTGTACCACCTGCACCATTAGCTCCGTGGGATTTCTCAGTATCATAAAAATCCATTACTTGAATTTTGGAAGGCATCTTCTAGTGCTTCTCGAATTAATTTAACTTCAATTTTTCAGAAGTTCTAAAAAAAAGACTTAACGTTCTGATGTTGATGTTGACAACAAATGATGGTAGAGCAAATAACAAATTTAGAGATCTTGAACATCATACATATCCTCTACATATTGGCTACAAATGATTTTTTTTGGTTAAAATAAAAATTTTATTTCACCAAGTAATGACTTTACATGCATCCAACTCATTTGGACTATTGAGTTAGTTTCTCAGGTATTTACAATTATTTCTATACTTGCCAAGATTGGGTACCAATTCAACCTATCTAATACGCTTTTCCATTTACAATTATTTTGACCTTTAATATGTAACTGTGTAGCTATATCTCTTGCTCTATGTCTGACTTCTTGCTTCTTCAATTGAAATCTTCTAGCATTTCTTTCACCCCATATATGATAGACTGTAGTTGCAAAGAGGAAACCCAATATGTGTGTCCATGGTCTGGTGCTAATTTTGCTTTGTCACCTATTGCACTTTTTCATGCCAGTTTCCTATCCTTCTCCGTACGCCTAGCCAGCCCAATATAGATCTCCACATATGTTGTGAGTAAGTACATTCAAATAACATATGCTCCAATGTTTCATCTCTTCCAGTTGTGTACAGTACACATCTTTTGTCAACTTGGATTCCCCATCTCTCTAGCATTTCCACGGTAGTCAACTTGTTTTGTATTGCTAGCCATAGTATAAATTGATGCCGGGGAATAATGCTTTGGATCAGTACTATTTTCTTCCATTCTACTTTCTGAAACTGCAAAGTAAAGAATTTGTATGCTTTCTTTATGCTGAACTTCCCTTATGATTCACAGCTTCTTAGGATTGTTGCGGGATCCCCATAATTCTATAACCATTTTCTTGCCTTCGATATTTTCCTTCTCTCTAGCATTTCCACGGTAGCCAACTTGTTTTGTATTGCTAGCCATAGTATAAATTGATGCCGGGGAATAATGTTTTGGATCAGTACTGTTTTCTTCCATTCTACTTTCTGAAACTGCAAAGTAAAGAATTTGTATGCTTTCTTTATGCTGAACTTCCCTTATGATTCACAGCTTCTTAGAATTGTTGCGGGATCCCCATAATTCTATAACCATTTTCTTGCCTCCGATATTTTCCTAAATAGCCAGCTTGCTTGTTTAGAAATAGGACAATCAGATACAATCTTCTGTTTTTTATGTAAAAGCAGCGATTCCATTTCACCCATAGACTGTCTTTCTTCTGGTTAACCCACGACAATTTGCAAATTGCTGACTTATTCTATATATAGAAGTCTATTATGTTCAGGCCTCCAGCTACTATAAGCATGCATAGTTTCTCCCAAGCCACTAGAGCTTTTCTAGACACCTCATTTGTACATGTCCAAAGAAATGTTTCTACATATACTAGTCACCATATTGATGATCGTCTGAGGTAGCAAAAAGATCTGAGCCCAGTAAGTCTGCATCTCGAACATCATACATTTTAGTTGCAACCTTTCACTGTATGATAATAATTTGGTTGACCAACATCTAACTTTTGTAATCATCTTCTCTACTACGGGTAGACACTGATGAACTGTAAGCTTTCTTAAGGACAGAGGAACACCAAGGTATCTGAATGGAATTTCACCATTAGCAAAGCCCATCCCTTGTATAATCTGGTGTTTGAATTCATTAGGTACCCCTATTATATACAATGAACTCTTCTACGCTTCAAGCCCAGACACTTAAGAGAAATGATTAAAAGCCTGCAGCGTCAACTGGATTGAAATTTTATCTGCCCTGCAACATAGTAGCAGATCATCTATAAAGCATATATGAACTAGATTGAGCTTTGAATGTCACGGATGATAGTTAAGTCAGGATTAGCATTCAACTTCTTCAAGGTTCTGTTCAAGTACTCCATTGCCAATACAAAAAGGTAGGGTGACATTGGCTGCCTTGCCTGAGCCCTTTTTCTGCTTGGAATCTGGTAGTCAACCCTCCATTGATCAACAAGGCATAACTTACAATTGAAACAAGTCATTATCAAATTTACCATCTTCACAAGAAAACCAAACTCAAGCAACACCATCTGTAAAAAATTCCACGCTACTGAATCATAGGTTTTCCTAATGTCAATCTTTACCATACATCAAGGAGACACCCCTTATCTAGAATATCCTTTCACCAATTCATGAGCTACTATGACATTGTCTAGTATACTCCTTCCTTCAATAAAGCTAACTGAGATGGACAATATCCACCAGTGTCTTCAACCTTTCAGTTAGTATTTTAGCGGAAGTCTTGTATATAGTTGAACAACAGGCTATTGGTCTAAAATCTTTAACCAAGGTGGGAGCTGGAACTTTAGGAACCAGGGTTATAGTAGTACATTTAATTTCTTTCAAAAGCTGGCCATTCTCATAGAATTGCATGACTGCTGTTATTATGTCTTCCCCAATAATATTCCAATTTTCTTTAAAGAACCTAGCTGGGAAGCCATCAATTACTGGAGCTTTATCACTAGAAAGGTTTTGAACAATTTGACTTACCCCCTCTCTAGTAATAGTCTTAATCAAAACTTTCTGTTGGTCAATAGTTAAGCATGGACCATTCCTTGCAACAATTGTATCAATACAAGGCAATACCTCAGCAACAGTACCCAATAAATTACTAAAAAATTGAAGAAATTCTTGCTGAATAAGTTTTGGATTACTGATTAGAACTCCTTGTTCATTCTGTATAGAAGAGATCTTGTTCCTTGCATGTCTAGCTTTCATACGAGCATGAAAGAATCTAGTATGAAAGAATCTAGTATTTGAGTTCCCTGAGGAAATCTGTGTAGCACTGGATTTCTGTCGATGAACTCTTTCATGAACCGTGCCCCATTTCTCCATCTCTACTAGTACCTCTTTCTCTTCATTGATCAGGCTACTGTTAAACAAATCTTCAGCTAATTGGTCTTGAATTTCCCCCAACTTTTGCTTCAAATTCATTATCTTGCCTTCTAATGATGGGTGTTATTTATTCAGCTTCCACCAACTTCAACTTCTACCACACTTCATACATACAATGCCCCTCAATATTCTGTTGCCACATACATTCTGAACAATTGCCTTGAAAGCATCCTGTTGTAGTAGGACATTTAGCCGTCTAAATGGCTTCTTAAGGTATTGTTTAGCTATCACAGTATTAATCACAATGGGAGAGGGATCTACGCACTCAAGATTCAGATAGTTGGCCTCAATATTACCATAAGTTTGTAACCATTCAGCATTACCAAACACCCAATCAATACAATGTATCCTTTCATTCTCATTTTGTTGCACCAGGAAAACTGCCACCCTTTTCTAGTCACATGTCCGACTCACAAATCTATGATGCAATTTTGAAAGTCCACAGTCTCAGCAGGATGAACTAGTATTCCATTAACCCTAGCATCACTAAACAGTATAGTATTAAAGTCTCCCAATAGGATCCAAGTCCATTTATAGAACATTTGATGTTCCTTAATTGATCCCACAATTGTTTTCTCCCTGTAATAGTATTCCCATACACTTATGTCAATTCACAATTAGATTGTCTATCCTCAATAAAACAGTGAATCAATTGTGCAGTACTATATCTAATATTCACAACAGTTGAAGCTCTCCTCCATCCAACCCATATTTTTCCATTAGGAAAAAGAGTATAATTTGTACGGAACTCCCAATCATTTCCAAACTTTCTGATATTTTTTACAACTTTACGTTGTTTAACTCTAGTCTCAACGCACCAATCAGATCTATCTTTTTTCCAATCAAAAAGTCCTTGAATTCTTTTTGCTTGTGGGCTTATTAAGTCCTCTAATATTCCAGGATCAAAAAATAATGGAAGAAGTTTCTTAGCAAGTCTCTGACTTACTCTCCTTTCAACTATTTCTTCATAACAACTTATCCCAGGGTTTCCTCTGAATCACTATCCAAATCCAAATCTTCCTCCTAGTGATACTGTTCCTCAAGCTGAATCCCCACCCTTTGTCCTTGAAACACTACTACCTACTTTCCATTTTTTTGAACTTGCACGTTGGTAGGGACACTATGATCTTCCTCAACAACAATAGGCTCTTGTGGCTTTGGTTTGTTCGGCTTAACTTCCATTCTTTCTTCTCTTGCGCTACCTTTAGCTTCCCTTTATTCTGATCTTTCTGCTAGGCATTTTGTTTGTGTTGATCCTCTTTTTCACAACTTTCAGCGAAATGCCCAAAGTGTGCAGAGTTTTGACAGAATTTAGGCTTCCACTCATAGTCTATATCTTGCTGCCATGTGGTCCCATCAGATTTTTCAATAGTTATCACCTCTGGAAGTTGATGAGTTCTGTCCATCTCAATGAGAACTCTAGCACATGATATCGTATCTCATGTTGCTGTCAATTTATCAGTACATATTAGCCGACCTAGATAGCTAGCCAATCTGCCCAAATTCTCCTCAATCCAGTATTGAAGAGGTAGCTTAGGGAATGACACCCACAGTGGAACAAGTTGCAGAGGCTCCTTATTCATTTTGAAATCTGGTGTCCGTTCCTTTAAGATCATCGGCCTACTATTGAATGTATATGGTCCATTCTGAAGTAATAAGTTCTTATCATCCTCCCATTCAAATTTGAATATGAAGTATCCATCATCATGAAGGAATACTCTGGGAGTTGATACAAATTGTCAAACTCCATATACAAATTGCAACATCTCTTTGAAACTAGGCATACCTCCTAATACATAGCCAATCAAAGCATTTCTCCATTGTCTACTCTGATGCTCCATCTCGATCTCATTTAATTGCACTTTAACTCCATTTTTAATGACCGGAGGGAAAAACTTCAATTGCATGCCTAGATGTTGAGCTTGCTTGATTTTCACCACATCCGCCATAGTAGGACCTTCAGCTTCAGAGTTTCCTTTGATCGGACTTGGTACAGCTTGTTCCTCAGGGATATTCAGTCTTCAAGCAGTAGAATTAGTTGATTGCTCCTTATGTAACAATACCGGTATCGTTGTTTCCTGTTGCATGCAGCTTGATCCTTCTCCGATCGTTACCCAATTACTCAATTGCAGTGGTTCCATAGCTTGAGGGACCCCTAACTGTGAAGTAATGACCCTCATATCAACATCTACCTTGATCCTAGTGGTCGGAGCTTTGCCTGCCCGTCGTTTTCGACGCGGCATCGTTGATAGAGCATGTTAGCAAACCCCTACTTAACCTACGCCTTCAAAGCAAAGGTAACCGCTAGAGAGAGAAAATTTGCGATACAAATAACTTAAACACCACATAGGTACATCTAGCACAAAATTCACATCACAAACTAGATAGATTCTCAATATATAAACATCATTTTTCTCTGGCAAGAAATGGATGTCTTGTAAGTAAACAAAGTGAGAATATCCTCAAACCAGGTGCTTATAAAACATTGTGCCTAATATTCTCAACAACCAGTAAAAAGAGAACTAACTGAATCAAATATGTGATTTAGAAGCTAACCTCCCATGTCAGCAGCCAAGAGAATACCATCTTTGTATTTGATGCCAACTATTGATGTCCCAGTCACATATGGATACCTATGGAGAGCGAATGGGCGATAAATGTCAGAATTGCAAATATCCAGAAAAAAGTAATCGAAGAGTTAACAAAAGAAACCTTACATAAGTACAATCTCAATGTGAGTGAACATGTGTACGTTTCGTATATATACCAAGAGGAAAACGAATATATACTATAGTAGTCTGCTTTTGTTACAAATATTCATGTATATATATGACCTGTAAATATATATCCGTAGATATACAAACTATTTTTGCTGCTACCCCAATGTTTTAAGGGGCTTTCTCCTTAAAATAATCTCACAATTATAATTGCAACATAAAGTTTCTTCTTTTTTTCCATAACCAAGAAATCCCCAAGGGCCAGTTGCGCACACCTGAAGATGTCTCCCTCTACTATCCTCCACTTAAATACCAGGCTTTTGGTTGTGTCAGCGTTCAAACCCGTGATGCTTCGCCTAACCAGCGTGAAAGTAATTTCTAGGAAAAACATATTTCTACATAAAACATTTTCATCCATACAACTGCTCTTCTAGCCATCACCTTTATAGATGTTGATACAAAGAAGAAATCAAACGAGACTATATTGATATAGGTAACTAGAAAAGGGCCCCATCTACCAAAGCCATCCCCAAATAAAAATTCAACAAATTCTCCCTAATACTTCTTAACACTACATATAAAAAGGTATGAAATTAAGCCTGTCATTAGCACTAAGAAAAACACAAAAAAAATAAAAATATAAAACCTACTTCTACTAATTCTTTTTTATTATAATGGGATATCCATGCACCTCGACTATTCAACTAAGTATATGCTACCTTCCACCAGCGTAGTTCCCGGATAAATGCTTAGGAAGATGGGACAAAATCACCTAATATTTTTTAGGCTTCCCCTTGGGACTTGAAAATTCAATAGACTCTACCTAAAAATCATTCTTTTTGCCCAAAATTCTCAGTATCAAAAGTTCTCAACAATACCATATGGGATAACTGTGATCTTAATGCAGGTTAATAGCACTAAGAAAAACTCCAAATAAAATAAAAATGTTAACCTACTTCTACTAATTCCTAAAAAGTAAAAGTAAAGTAAAAACCCTAATTTGTTAAACAGCAAATACATGACTAATCAGATCTGTAAAATCTAATAAAACACAGAGAGCAGAAGAAAGTGCATACTGTGTTCTCTGAATATCAGCTTCAGGGCTCATTAAGCTACTTTTTGCCGGAGTTGAATCCATCATCTGAAAACATCATTATTAAGTCAAAAACTACAATCACCTTTTGCAAATTTCTTTGATAGGAAAAACGTCGGAGAAATTAAAAATAAAACTTACGTTCATTGTTGGAATAGTTGATCTTCGATCGGAGAAAAACAACTAATTATAGGACTGATATGAGTTCTGTTCCGTGTGCTTTTCCCTTCGCACAAGAAAAGTTGCAGCCAATAGGTCGTTGGGCTTTGGGCCGAAAATAAAGCGGAGTAGGCGGTGGACTGTTATATCGACCAGAGTTAAATTGGGCCTCTATTTCGGAACTTTCACATATATCTGTGTAAAAGAGGCGTGTGGTAGCCACTTAGTAAGATGGTCTTTATTTTTTATTTACTAGTTTTAATGTTAAATAAAAATAATCACTACTTTATTAAAATTATTTTTAAAATAAAGTTTTACTTTTTCTTCAATTTTTATCTTTCCAAACCCTTGTTTTATTCGTTCAGAGGAAAAATTTGATAGCGAAAATTTCAGAAGTAAGTTTCTCGTGCTCCTCAGTATAGGTATCGTCCTCGCATGTAAACCGGCTGCACTTAATCTTTCTCCTTCGTCATCTTCTCTGTCATCTTCTTTGCATTGAACGATCGAACTGTTTTTTTTTTTTTGCTTTTGTGCAATTTTGTTTTTGTATATGTGTAATCGCGATCAAAGATGTGTCAAGTATGTGTTAAATTTCAAAAATAATGATTATAAGTTGATTCAGTGTCGAATAAGTAGCGAATTTTTGTGAGAAGTTATTCAAAAAAATTTGGTATTGAATATTTTGTGGTTCAATCAATATATTTGATTATGTACAAATATTTCATAAAGATAGTTGTACGAATTCATAAGCTAACTGTGTTATGGATTTTTAGTTAACTGTGTTTATAAAAGTTAAGGATCAAGTGTCATTAACATTTGAACTTGGAACTCAAAGTTAAGGACAGAGCATCCTTAACTTTTGAACTAGAAACTTAAAGTTCAGGACCAAGTGTCCTTAACTTTGGTATTTGAAAGTTGAAGTTCAGGACTAATTGTCCTTAACTTTTCAACTTAAAACTATAAGTTAAGGATTACATGTTCTTAACTTTTTAACTTATAACTCTGAGTTAAGAACCAGTGTCCTTAATTTTTGAACTTGTAAGTTAAAGTTCAGGACTAAGTGTCCTTAACTTTTGAACTTGGAATTCAAAGTTAAGGACCAAGTGTCATTTACTTTTGAACTTGAAACTTGTAGTTCAGGACCAAGTGTCCTTGACTTTTCAACTTAAAACTATAAATTAAGGACTGTTTGTCCTTAACTTTTTTAACTTGAAACTTGAAGTTAGGCACCAAGTGTCTTTAACTTTTGGGCATACAAGTTGAAGTTCATGACATATTGTCCTTAACTTTTGAACTTAAAACTTTAAGTTAAAGACTGCATGTTCTTAACTTTTTAACTTTAAACTTGAAATTCAGGACCAAGTGCCCCGAACTTCTCAACTTATAATTGTAAGTCCTAATCTTTCATTCCTTCTTTGCAGAGTGCTAATGGAAGGAGATTGTGCGTTCGGCGTTGATGTTTGGCGTAATTTAATGATCTAGTGGAAAGGAGATTTACAGTATAAGGAAACAATCAAAAGTCTTTTTATCGAAAAGACAGTGGAAAAGTTAAGGGATGGAATTTTCGAAAACTTTTTTCGATCAAAGTGTGAAGTTCTGTGGTAATATTATTCACTGTGTATTACTTTTAGAAATTGTAAATAATGATCTTTATTCGATGACATTCAAGTTTTTTGACCATGAAATTAAGTTTACACGTAAAGCATTTCATATAATTACTGGTTTGAAGTATTATTTCAATGGACTTCAAAAATTTGCATGAAAAAGAGAATAGGCTTTCGAAAGTCTATTTCACCGGAAATGATAGAGTTGAGTTGGGTGGTTTGTTTAATTTCATTACTAGTCACCCAAATGGTACAGCTGCATCATTTGTAGGCAGTGATGGTGATGTTATGAAGTTGGCAACAATTTATTGGTTGAATCGGTTTTGATGGGGAAGCGGAACAATAGGAATGTGTCCGAGCAGATAATGAAAAATTGTAGATGATGATGAACTCTGCTCTTCTTTCAACTGGGGATCTCTTTGTTATGAAAAGTTATTAAAATCATTGAAGAGTTATTTGAATCCCAATGAGAATGAGCAAGAGAAAGACAAAGATAGAGATAATAATAGCTACACTATACTTGGCTTTTCCTTTTACTTTTTGTGATTGGATCATAGAAGTATTGCCTATTTTCCAAGAAAAACAATTTGTGAACTTTCGAGAATGTGGTTTTACTTGGATGTTATGTTATTCGAAAATGAAATTTCCACAATATGATTCTCTGTGTAAAATACTTTCATAATGAAAATGTAAGTTAATCTAATTACTATCTTTTTTTATTTATTTATTTTAGTTCTGAAAACTTATGTTTCTTTTGTTATATAATAGGTGTATAAGTTGATCGAGGTGGCACCATTTATTCCCATTAAAGAAGATACAGAGCATGTTAGTGTGCATGAGCCAATTTCTCAAGATCAAAGTTCAATGCCTTCTTCCACACAATTTGATTAAGCCATGCTTACGGAAATTTTTCTGTCTTTGAATAGCATTAGTATTTTATGTGATTGATGTTTACTTGAGAGACTTTTTATTTTTATGGTTTTTGATTCAGAAACTATCAGAGAAGTTTAAAAGTGATATGCAGGGTGAAGTTACTGGAATAAATTAGAAAATAGTCGTATCATAAAAAAGATTCAAAATGATATCAAGGTAATATCATTAATTTCAGTTAGTCTAAGTTCAGGATCTTGTGTCCTTACCTTTTGAACTTGTAACTCAAAGTTAAAGATTGCATGTCATAAACTTTTTTACTTGTAAGTCGAAGTTTAGGACCATCTGTCATAAACTTTTGAACTTGAAATTTGAAATTTAAACTCATGGTACTTAACTTTTGAACTTGGAATCCAAAGTTAATGACTGCATGTTCTTAACTTTTGAAATTGAAACTTGAAGTTAAGGACCTATTGTCCTTAACTTTTTGATCTCGTAACTATAAGTTAAGGATTGTTTGTCTTTAAATTTTGAACTTGAAACTTGAAGTTTCAGAACAAGTTTCCTTAACTTTTAAACTTGTAATTCTAAGTTTAGGACCATATGTTGTGAACTTTTGAACTTGAAACTTGAAGTTCAGGACCAAGTGTCCTTAACTTTTCAATTTGAAACTTGAAGTTCAGAATCTATTGTACTTAACTTTTTAACTTGTAATTCAAAGTTAAGGACTGCATGTCTTTAGCTTTTGAACTTGAAACTTAAAGTTTATGACAAAGTGTCCTTAACTTTTGAACTTGTTACTCTAAGTTAAGGGTAGCATGTCCTTAACTTTTTTACTTGTAACTTGAAGTTTAGGAATGCTTGTCCTTGACTTTCTAACTTAGTTTCTTTCACGGGACTTAAAGAAAAGTCTAGGATCAAAGATTGATACTTTGTTGAAGATTTTTGTGAAACTTGATGAAAGGAACATATAGAGAAAATCTAGTGTTCCAATTACTAAAGATACAGTTGATGATCATTGTGATGGTACAGAACCTACTGTTACAATTAACAAAGATGAAGGTGGTGAAATGTGATGATACGGATGTGCATGCAGAAGTTCAGTATGAAAGTGATTATAAATATGCACATCTAGGTAATGAAACTGATATTGGCACTGACGTTGGGAAATGTTAGATATAGATTTTGAATTTTTTGTCATTGAAATTTATATTCAATAGCGTAATACATATAAATATTTTTGTGATTACAAATATATGTAGAATCTATTGATGGAGTGGAGGTTCAAGATGTAGTAGAATGTCAAGACAATGAAAATCCAAAAGAGACACGAGTAACAGAAAAAATTTGTAAATTTAGACTGCAATCTCAAGATTTATAAAGTCCATTAGGAACAACTGTTAGTGAGATTGTATGCAAATGTTTAGAAAGAATATATGATATGCCTACACCTCTCACATATAAAGAGAAATTTGGAGTTCAAAATTATGCCAATCAAGGTTAGATGAAATTTTCATGATATGTTGAATGTTAGTTTTAGTAAAGTATTAGAATGGGTATTAATTGTAAATATTACAAAATCTTTTGAAGCTGCAAAGGAAAAAGATGGAGTGGAGTATCAAGAGAAAAGTGAAGTACAATTTCAAGAGTACGATTTCAAGACTGAGAAAATACCCAAGGAACAAGCATAAGTGAGACTGTTTCCAAATACATAGATGGAACATGTGATCTCTCTATACCTCGCTCTCTTACTGTGACTACCCGACCGATTGTCTTAAGAATTAATGCCCTGATCCCCTATTAATTACTTTTTCCATGTTTGTTCTATTATTGTGGGTTGCCAGGAGGAAGTATTTGGAGTTTTGGGACATTTAGTCCCTAAGTGAGAGCTTAAATTTTGGAAATTTGATTGTAGTCAGAACAGTGTGAAGATGGCTTCAGAACAAAATTTCAAAGGCTTTGTTAGCTGCTGGGTGATTTCGGGTTTAGGAGTGTGTACATATTGTGTTTTGGAGGTCCGTAGCAAATTTACGCTTGAAATGTCGAAAGTCAAATTTTTGAAGTCTCCGGTTCAATAGTGAGATTTTGATCCGAGTGTTGGAATGGAATTCAAGAAGTTGGAGTAGCTCTGTAGGGTTGAATGTGACATGTGTGCAAAATTTCAGGTCATTTGCACGAGGTTTCATGGACTTTTTGATCGAAAGCGTATTTTGAGAGTTTTTGAATTTCTTAGGCTTGAACCCGATGCTAAATTAGTGTTTTGATGTTCTTCTGAGCATTTTCGAAGGTTGGAATAAGTTTGAATGATGTTTTAGGATTGGTTGACATATTTTGTTGAGGTCTTAGGGGCCTCGAATGAGTTTGGGGTGCTTAACAGAAACAGAATTGCACTTAGGAAGAATTTGAATTGTTGAACCTGTCATAATCGCAGCTACATGTGTGGGACTGCAGGTGAAGCGCCATAGAAGCGGCTAGGCGACCGCAAAAGAGAGTTTTAGTCAAAGCTCCAGGACTGCGTGTGCGGCTGGGTTTTTGCAAATGCGGTGCCGTAGATGCGGCCAAAGCAACCGCAAAAAGCATACCAGTCTGTTAAGTGATTTTCGCACCTGCAATGCCTTATTCCGTAGGTGCGGGATAGCATGTGCGCTCCCTTGATCGCAGATGCGGTAATCGTTGGGCAGATATATGAAATTTTGAGGTTTAGTTCAAAACTTGAAAAAATCAAATTGGAGCTCGAGATAGGGCGATTTTGTAGGGGTTTTTTGAAGAGAAGATCATAGGGTAACAATTCTTTAATCCTTTCTAGTTGTATTCCATCAAACTATTGTTAGTTTTATCATTAAATTTCAAATTCGAGATGATCATGGAAAAATTGGAATAAAGTTCTTAGGCCTAGAATTCAAACTTTAATTGGGGATTTGACCTTGGATTTTGATAATTTTGGTATGTATGAACTCGTGAGAGTATGAGGATTCTGAAAATATAAATTTTACCTGATTCGGAGATATGGCCCCGAGGGACATTTTGGTTATTTTACCTAATTTCGCGTATTAGCTTATAATTTGTTTGTAGAATCAGTTACTTGAAGTGTTATTTACATTATGCAATTGAATTGAATAGATTCAGTCCATTTGGAGTGGACTACTCGTGGCAAGAGCATGGTTTATAGTTGATTTTGATCTGGTTCTAGATAAGCTACTTGCCTAATCCCCCCCCGGGGGGGGGGGGGGGGATTTTCCCTTATGACTGGTATTGTGATAATTGAAATGACTTGTATGTGAGATGACGAGCGCGTACATGTGCTAATTATTGAAAATCTTGTTTTCAGTAAAATAGATTTAATTGTGTTTTTCCTTTCTTGCTTACACTACTAGGAGTTTAAGCCTACTGTTAGCTTAGAGAAGCATTTCTAATTGACTTAATTGCTTTATTTGCTTTAACGGCCTATTTGTATTATGTGAAGCATGCTAGGTTAGAATTGCATGTGTTACTTTGGTACTAAGTTGAGTTTTATTGAGTATTCCTTGTGCTATTTTTTTTGCGTTTTACTTTGGGACTATAGGACGGCATCCCGAGAGATCCTTGTATGCATTTATGATTGGGCTAAAGTGCAGGATACCGAGAGATCCCCAACACTATATTGAGTATACCAAGAGATCATCGGGATACCAAGAGATACCTAGCATATATTGAGGATACCAAGAGATCCCCAACATATATTGAAGATACTAAGAGATCCCTAGCATATATTGAAGATACCAAGACATCCTGACATATATTAAGGATATCAAGAGATTCTCGGGATACTGAGAGATCCCCATATATTTATCTTTGTCAAAAGTGGTATTGCTTGTGATAGCATGTCTTTGTTTGAGTTATTGTTATCCTTATTATCATGTATTAACTCTTACTGTTATTTTTCAACTGCACTGTTTTACCTTATAGTATTATGCCTCATATTTTATTTAGTCTCAGTAGGGCCCTGACCTTCCTTGTCACTACCCGCTGAGGTTAGGCTCGGCACTTACTGAGTACTATTGTGGTGTACTCATGTCCTTTTGGTGCATGTTTTTCATGTGCAGATCCAGGTACCTCTACTTAGACTTATCACGCTTGAGACGAGGTGCTTACAAAGACTACGAGGTATATATGTTGCGTCCGCGGATCGAAGAGTCCCTTTTTACTCTTCCCTTTTTTGTTTTAGCCATTCTATAATTTCGTGTCCTTATTAGATATTCTGGAGTTAGATGTTGTATACATTCAAAGGCTTATGATCATGAGATTCGGGATTTTGGGAAAATGTATTTAGTTCTCGAGAGTTGATATTGTGTATGTTGAGTGGCACTTTTAAACACTGCTTATTTTACTATTTCGTTTTTAACTATTTCTTCCGCATATTGGTTTATTTTTTGCATTATTAGACTTATCTAGTCTATAGACTCAGTTTCATCACTATGGTTCACATATCGCGAACTGGGGTTGTGACATTTACCGACAATATTGGAAGCCAAGAAAATAGTAGTGAAGATAATTAAACTTAGATGATCTTGACACTTGCAAACCGTTAGACAATGTTTTTTTTTAATTTTATACATGTTTGATTTAATCAGAGATTAGTAATAAGTACTAATTGTGTTAGCTCTTGTAAATATTTTGCAGAATCTTATGAACTTGCAATTGAATAACACAAAGAACAGTTGCAAGATAAAGAAAATATCCAGTTGGAAGATAAAGAAAATGCAACCAATATGTCAGCTCAATTGTCTGTTGGAAAAAAATACAAGAAGGCGTTGTGAACAAGACATATATTGATTGTGTCGTAAATATTATATTTATAATTGAAGATGCCAGTACATTTCAAAAATAATGTTCTTAGTTTTTGTCTCTTCATTTGACGACTTGCAGCAATATATATATATATATATATATATATATATATATATATATATATATATATATATATATATATATATATATATATATTAGTTTTGTCTGCATAGCGAAACAGAGATGAAGCTTTTAACCAATATACTAGGAATAGTATTGGTTATGATGGTCCATCATTTTTTATTCTTCCTCCTACTCCTACAAGTACACAAATGAGCATTAATGTGGGTTTGTCTATGGAGGTTGAAGGAAACGTTGAAGAAGAACTTGATCGAGGTAACAGAAATAAGAAGCTTCGTTAGTAGTTGAAATCTCCTTTTGAACAGGAAAGAAAAACAGGAACATCGATGGCACACAATGAAAATGCTCTTAATAAAACAGACTGGACAAAATCAAAAAATACTCGTACATGTATTTTTCATTATGCCATAGATGATGCAAAATTATTGAAGAAATTCATTATATGGTTGGGCAAGGAGAAAAGAAAAGGTTGCAAAAAAAAGCGTAAGTCCCTAAATATATTTCATTATTTGTTAATTACTTAAATTTATGTCCTTAACTTGTAATTTTAAATATAGGACTAAGCATATTGATATTGGAATTTAAGTTAAGTTTCCTTAACTTTTGAATTTGGAAATCAAAGTTAAGGACCAAGTGCCCTTAACTTTTCAACTTGGAATTCAAAGTTCAAGACCAATTGTCCTGAACTTTTGGACTTATAAGTCAACGTTCAGGACCATGTGTTCTTAACCTTTGAACTTGTAAGTCTTAGTACAGGACCAAGGGTCCTCAACTTTTGGAACATCTAAGTTTGGGACTATGTGTGAACTTGAAACTTGAAGTTCAGGACCAAATGTCCTTAACTTTTCAACTTAAAATATGAAGTTTAGGACCAAGTGTTCTTAATATTTCAAATTAAAAATCAAACTTCAGGACCAAGTGTCCTCAACTTCTAAATTTAGAACTATAACTTAAGGACTGTATGTCCTTAACTTTTATACTTTTTAGTCTAAGTTAAGGACAAAGCGTCATGAACTTTTGAACTTGTAAAACTCAAATTTTGGGACCAAGTGTCCTTAACTTTTGAACTTGAAACTCAAACTTCAAGACCAAGTGTCCTTATCTTTTCAACTTGAAAGTCTAAGTTCAGGACTAACTTCTAACTTTGATATTTTCAAAATTTTTAGGGGATATTTTCAGGGGATATTTTCAAATTTTCAGGGGATATTTTCAAAATTTGATAATGGTATCAGATAGAATCCATACAAATTGTATCATCAGAAAATCAGTAGCAAAATGTTCTTCCTCGGCTTTTAGATAGTAGCTTTGTACTTAATTATAAATTTTGATAATTTGTGAGGCATTTATTTTCTTTATTCTTAGTTTATTGTTTATTAATTAATTTATGGCTGATGGATTTGTTTTATTTTTTGCCTTTTTTATGAAGCATATAGACACTGCCATATATTATCTGAGAAAGAAGGAATGCTACCACCCTCACGACTATTCTTTTCGTTGCACAACTACATATATACTTTTTGATAACTATATGGTGCTTGAGTATAAAGATTTCAATGAAGATGTTGCAGATGAGTTTTGGTATGGTGATCATCAATTATTTCTAACACCATATGTGTGGGGGTGATAGTCATAGATGTGGAATTGTATAGACATATGTTGACAAAATCTTTTTTTTCATGTCGGCTTTCTTCAGAGAATGATAATGTAGTGACACATTTTCTTTTGGAGATATTGGACTGGAATGAGAAAAGATTGATGTGTACGATTTCATATATAGTGAGTCATATGAGGCAGGAGTGAATCACATTGAAATGTATGCACGCATGATCCCCCACTTGCTAATGTTCTTAGAGTTTGAGAAACATCACAAGTCTTTTGGAAATACATTCAACAAATTTGATATTCAGTGGCAAAGATAACCATACCAAGCTGGATAGTACGTGTTTTTATTTGTTATATAATTTATATGTACTTTAGATTTATTGTTTAATTGACTCCATATCTTACATTTTTCTTAAGACTAATTCTGGTGCATTCCTAATCAAGTATGTGGAGTTGTTGATGATGGGAAATGATGTGGAGAAATTCCATCCCGAAGACATAAAAGACCTTAGAAAAGAACTTACAGCAAATCTTTGGGCACATGGAGAGTGAAAAAGAAATTTTGGTTATAATACACCACCAGAAAATGTTGGCGACGACTGTGATAATGAAAATGAAACTTGCTGTCAGAAGGAGTTGTAGTTTAGTTGTAAAGAAAGTTAGTTGTCGTTGATTTTTTAGTATAAAATTGATAAAAAGAGTCCATATAAATTCTGAAATATCTTGTAAATTCCTCAAAAGGCACTTTTATTTTATTTTCATAGCGTAATTTTTTTCACAACTATGCAAAATTACAATTTCAGAAGTAATATGAAGGCATCATGTTATTTATTTATTTATTTCTGTCAAATATTGATTTATCCATTGAGCTTGTAAGTATTACTTCAGGACCAAGTGTAATTGAACTTCAAATTCAAAGTTAAGAACTTTTAAGTCAAAGTTTAGGAGCATGTGTCCTTAACTTTTGAACGTGAAACCAAAACTTCAGGACCAAGTGTCCTTAACTTTTGAACTTGAAACTCAAACTTCGGAACCAAGTGTCCTTAACTTTTCAATTTGAAAGTCTAAGTTCATGGCCATGTGTCCTCAACTTTTGAAATTGAATCTTTAACTTTTAAACTTGGAACTCAAACTCCTGGACTAAATGTCTTTAACTTGTTGTACTTGGAACTGTAAGTTAAGGACCAAGTGTCCTTAACTTTTCAACTTGTAAGTCAAAGTTAAGGATTGTTTGTCTTTAACTTTTGAACTTATGTCAAAGTTAAGTTAACTTTTGAACTTTGAACTCAAAGTTAAGGATTGTCTGTCCTTAACTTTTGAACCTTCAAGCAAAACTTAAGGATTGCATGTCCTTGACTTTTGAACTTGTAAGTTAAACTTAAGGACTGTCTGTCTTAACTTTTGAACTTTGAACTCAAAAGAAACAAAAAGAATGTAAGCAGAAAGAAATTTTGGAAATTCAGACATCTGCTCAAATAAGAATAATCTAAATGAATCCAATATATAGCAAAAACTAAAAGAGTCGATAAACATAAGTGGAAATATCTACTATTCACTATGCTTTCTGGAAAATAGATGGACTACCGAAGAATTTATACAAGGTATTCCATTATGACCAATTCTTCTGCAACGACCATATTTGAATATTATTTTTGATGATTCGTTAGTTGGAATATACCTTTTCCTATGCCTTCTACCCTGGTGGCACTTTGAAATGTGGAGGTTTAAAATTTGTGACTTAACACTCTCTGGTACAATCGAAGAATCAGTATGTCCTACAGGATGTATTTGTCTTTCATCTATTTTTAGCCAACATTCCTTTAAGTACCAGTGCGAGCAAAAGTTGGACTTTTTGATGTTTCTCATCTCGATAGTTGCATGTATGCATGGTAATTTATCCAATTGAAACTGAAAACAATCACATGTTCTTTTGTTTAAATCCACCAGGAAAGTTATTCCTTCTTCTTAATCTCTAGAACGCCATGAATCAACAGGGAAGACCTTCAATGTTAAAAATTATAAGTTAGTATAATATGTTAAATTATATTAAAATAATAACCTAAACATAGAACATAATATTTATATTCAAAGTAAATGCAAAATCTAGCTTTTTCTTCAATTACTCTTCTACCCAACAACAAACATCATAAAAGTTCCTTATGCTTTATTTCTTCTTTTATAAAACCAACGTTGTAGCTTCACTTGAATGAAATCCATCATTATTAATATAGGCATCTCCCTTGCTTCTAATAGGACAGAATTCATTTACTCAATTATGTTTGTTGTGAGAATGTCATATCTTCATCGTGGACTTCAAGAACGTGCCCACCTTTCTGGTGGTTCTTCCATCAAGTAGTCATAAGTTTTCTTATCTACTTTTAATATATCTGACATGTAAAGATCAAATTCTTTGTGCATGTATACTCTTGCAGCAGTTTGAAAAAGTTTTATTACATCACTTTCACTTTCTTTCGCTTTAGGTTCTACTCCAAATGATAGATACAAATCCCATGATGGCTTTAAGGATATACTTTTTGCGATGGAATATGCAATTGATTGATGCATGTCTGATAAAAAAATTAAATTCTCACGGCTCTCAATTGCATTGCAAAACTCACTAAAATACCACTCATAGGAATCTTATTTTCAGATTATGCTATTCCAAAGGCTAGTGGCAAGTTTTGGTTATTTTCATCCTTTGAAACTGAAATCATTAAAACACCACAAAAATTGGACTTCAAAAAAGTTTCATAAATAGCAATCACTGGTCTAAAATGATTCCAACTGGATATTGATGATCCATATGCATAAAACATATAAAAAAAACTTGAAATATAGTATAAAACAAGGTTAACAGAAGTAAAGGACACGCAATCCGTAACGTAGACTAATAAAGTCAAAAGTTAAGGACAGGTAGTCTTGATCTTCAGGTCATAAGGCCAAAATTTAAGGACAAGTAGCCCTGAAGTTAGACTAACAAGGTCAAGAGTTATGGACATGCAGTCCTTAACTTAGAGTTACAAGTTATAAAGTTAAGGTTATGCAATCCTTAACTTAGAATTACAAGTTATAAAATTAAGTACACGCAATCCTTAACTTTGAGTTCAAAGTCCAAAATTTAAGGACATGGAGTCCTTAACTTAGAACAACAAGGTCAAAAGTTAAGGCCACCGTGTCCTTAATTTTATTACTTGCAATTCTAAGTTAAGGACCAAGTGTCCATAACTTTTTGACTGTACACATTTAAGGACAACACGTCCTTAACTTTTTAACTGGTTAAGGACAACATGTCCTAAAGTTTATAAAACAGAATAATAAATTATTTTCTGATTGTTTACCTGCTATTGCCGTCTATCTTTATGTTAGTATATGTTCCCGAGTTTTTATTCTCATCATATACAAGTGAGAAGATAATATTTCATAATTCTCTTTAGGAGTTACGTTGTTAAAGTAGAAGCACATTGAACAGCACGCCATGCCTTGTGATACCCAATGTCTAGTCCATGCAATTTTTGGACCATTTCTTGTGATTTTGGCTTATATACCAAGATAAGGCATCCCCTGTAAGGCTCCTAATAAAGAGCTTCATTCGAATCTTTTCATCTTTTCCAACTTCTACAAGCTTGTCACAGTAGGTCCTTAAGTGTACCCTGGGATCACCCGTACCATCGAACATTTCAAACTTGGGAGGCTTGTATCCATTTGGAAGTTCCACATGGGGCTGTATGCACAGACCTTCATAGTTCAAACCTTCTATTCATGTATCGCCTTCAACACCTTGAACTCGGCTTGTTAACTTCTTGAGTTCTTCGCCTATGTTCTTAATGAACATGTCCTTTTCAGAGGGTTCCAATGCACAGGAGAGTGATTAGGTAGAATGTGGTACGGTTTCCACGTATATCGGATTGCTCTGATAGGTGCCAGGGAACTAGGTGCAGTGATGGTCATTGGTATAGTTTTGTGGATCAAGAATGAGTGGGAGTGTATTTTGGGAAGTGTGGTAAGCGGTGGTTGGTGGGTACAGGATTTGTTGATGTTGTTGTATTGGAGTTGGTATCGGCCGTATTGATTTGGTATGGTAGGATTTTGCGGTTTTTGGTTTTGTATGTTTTGAGGAGATATTGGGTTCTATGCGTTCTGATGGTGGAAATCAGGAACATTGAGGGTGAGTGACAAGTTTTCCAAATTGCGGACCTGCTCAAGTTCTCCTTGCAGTTCCAGTATCTTTTGTTTAAGTCTCAAAACCATGTTATTCGGGTCGCAGTACTGCGGCCGTCAGATGCCACTGCATTCTTATTATTTTCCTTTCGTATTCCACTTAAGTCATCCATCTGGTATGATATGCTGACAAGGCCAGTATGGATGAACCAACATATGGGGATGGGAATAATAATAATAAACAAAGATGAAAAGATAATAAGTTAGTGAGGATCTTGAAATGTTTGCAGTAGCTAAACACATATTGAGAAATATAAACTCGCATCCTAATTTGGGAGCCTCATTGTTCCTGAGGTAGGCCTAGCGACAAATAAATTTGGAGAACTTCAAATGCTAATAAATGCCTCATTCCATAACATAAAAGTAGACGAATCTAAAAACGACACTAACATAATAATAAAACAAGTCGCTATTGGCACTTAGCCCTATTATATTTTATAGAAAGCAAATAATCCTAATCTATTTGGTCCCAGAAGGACCTTCCCAATATTTGATTCTTCTGGACCCCATCATATAGATCCCCCAGCTCGCGTAGTCCAAGCAGCAAGTAGGCTCGGGCCAGATGACCTCCCGCAGCTCCCTCAGCATTCTGGCAGTTTTTGATCCTATGCCTTCTAGCTTACTCGCTCCAGGTATTCTAATTTCCTATTGGAGGTGATTGTCATTAGTCATTTCATTCCATCCTTCAATCAGCCTTGCGTTCTTCTCATGTATTTAGTGGTGCTCATTTTCAGAGTCTGAACCCTTTTGCGCAGCCTGTTGTACTTGACTTGGGATTCAGCTTCCTCTTCTATGATTCTGTTTCTTCGACTGGTCCCTAGTGTCACTGTTCCTTTCAGATTGTCCCCTAGCCAGGCCAGGTATAGAGGCTCGCACTCTGCATGATATCTGTTCGGCTCAATGGTATTATTCTCCATGATGATTTTGCAGTGCCACATATGTTGAGCTTGGAACTTGTAAGGGACATCGTCGTCTTGAAAGCCTGCCCTGAAGTGACTCATCTTGACGACCCTTGGTACAACCTGTTTTCTACTTGCTTACCCCATAACTCGCATAGGGACATATGGATATATCCCTCTTAAATCGATCAACACCAAATGCAGAGCATCCCTGGACCTGATAATAAACTCGTCCACTCAACCATCCACTGTGCCTGTCCCTCGGTCAGATTGCCGAAGCATTCTACCCATTTGCTAGCACTTTCTAGCTGAGCAAATCTATCTGGAATGTAGGTCATCTGCTTAGGGTGATGGAAAGCACTGTGGTCGTTCTAAGCCCTTCGAGGAAATTCTCGTCGATAGCGAACCTTTTGGAGATGATCCAATAACCATAACTGCAGCAATAAATTACAACCTTCTAAATGCTTGACCCCTCTTTGACAGTGTTCCAGGGCCATATAGATATCAACTATAATCATGTTGACTATGGAATAGGTCTGTCCATTAATCCCCTCCATCAGAGTTATGGCAACCATGGCCAACCTAGTGTGAATTCTTCCCTTTTTCATTGGGAAACTATCATCCCCATAAAGTACACGATGAACATCAACACTTTGTGGTAGATGTGACCCTGCGAAGTAAGGTAGATCTCATCATGGTAAGTGCGGAAAGACTTGCTATGACCATACCTCTCATAGAGATATTTGAAAGTTATGTAGGAGTCCTTCAGGCACACTAGGTAGACATTCTTTTTCAGCCCCATCATCTTCAAAAATCCCCTGCATGTACGGTTTTTAGCACGAAAAGCCTAGGATTGTCCCAAGTTAAACCTGCAAGACCTCATATTTCCTTTATAAACGGTGTCATTTCTATGTCACCGAGATGGAATACCACTCTTTCACTATCCCAGAATAGGGTATTCGTTATTCGGTTCAATATCTAGCAGGGATGGCAAGTTTCCCAGGTACTTTTTCATATGCTTCTTGTAACTTAAAGAGAGATCTTCCCACCAATCTTGCAATAATGGAGGGATATTACTAACCATACCAAATTTGGGGACTTCGTGCCTCATTTTTTGCAAAACAAAAGGTTAGGCCTTACCCCCACCGGATTCGACTATTTATACATTTATGATCAGTATATTGGTATTTAGTTCTCCAAAATTAATGCACAGAACGTGGTTGCATCCGTTGGGATTATGGAGAACCCAATGGACTTTGGATAAGACTTATCTTAAAGGATCATTATATGGACAACATACTGACCCAATTAGGCTTGACCATGATGCATGCACAATTTAAATTGAGTAAGGTTTCTATGGGGTTTTATACTGGTATCCTCAAGTGGAAAACTTGAAGGGGAAAGCACGAAACCATCGACTGCACCATTGATCGATTGGTTTTACCGCAAATAAGCCTTTCCGAATTTAAGGGTAGTAAATAGGAAGAGCGTAATCACCCATTAAATCGTTGTTATAGGATTTGATACGCACGAGTAGAATATGACGCGGAGCATGATTTATGTAGCAATTAATGACATGTAGACAAGTATTTTTCACGTAGGAAGAAATAAATGCAGCATTTAAATAATTGAAAAGACAATTACAGAGAAAGAAAAATAAGGAGACAAGTCAGTTTTCTGGGTAATAAAGGAATTATAAATGCTTAAAATAGGCAGTTAAATTCAAATAAGCAAAGAATAGTATGAGATAAAACATGCTTGGACTAATTCATAAGTTTGTTATGGTAAGAGCCTAAAGATGTCCCCAACAGAGTCAGCATGCTGTCGCGCCCCCTTTTTTCTTTTGACGGGGAGAGGTCTAGGTTTCGACATTCACAGAGTGTAATGATTCCTTTCCTTTTGGGAATTCGGTATTTAAAGAGTCGCCACCTAATAGATTATGGTGCATTAGGGCACCTAGAGTGATTAACTCTTGAGTTGGTTTGGATTACCAGAGATTAGGGTAAGGTCTCAAAGTAACCTTGAGGGGAAGGTGGTAGGCATCCCTTTTGGTCCATAGCTGTGGGTCTCGCCCAAACTTATACTGACAATTGTTTATCCTATAGGATCACCCTACGCAATGTCCGGTAAACACTCCTCAATGAGGGGTTACACGTGACTTTAACACATAGTCATCATATCACATGCCTACCCTTCCCATCCCCTTATTGTTCATGTAAAACGAGTGTTTGGTCACTAATTCCTATTGTGTACTGCTACCTGTCCCTTCTTATTGGTCCTGGAGGGAGTTAGGACCTCTACCTATTAGGTAGTTCTAAACATGCACCTAAGGTTTAGAAAGGCAAAAACTCTAAGGCGACAGTCAAAACATGTAGGACTTTCACATAATGGGAGTAGATAAAAAGGCTCAAGTTTCATCCTCAAGTGAACATAGAAGCAGCATGACACAAACACAGTTAAGGTCTTTATTAATCAAAATCCTAAAGTAGGATCTAAGTGATTATGCAGAAATAGACCAAACTTTTATGCCCATAAGTTATAACCTAGCGATTTCCTTGGGATTCTTTTAAAGGTTATTAGAATTAGGAACGTCAAACAACGGAGACAACTTCAAGAAATGCAGTTATTGAAAATTTCCTAAGGCTTACCTATATGCAGTATACTGTGTTTATAACAATGCAAAGTCAAATAGGTTTTCATAATAGAATCCTTTAATACATATAGACATGATATCTAATGATATTAGTGCCATTTCGAAAGAACTTGTTTCAGGAAATGTTATCGGTTAATATGACTAGCTTTAATAATGAACTAGGCATAATGAAATTGATTTAGTAGGCCAAATTAAATTATCAGATAGGATTGCGAGTATACATCCCTACAGGCATGGTATCTAGGCGTATTACTATTTTTTAGCAACATAGAGGAAGACTTATTAAAACTAAATCGGAGTCAAATCCTATAGGCATGGCATCTAAAATTGAATTGATTAAGACTTGATTGTCTAGAGCCTATAAACATAGTTTCTAACAAAAGTTCAAAACCTTAGGAACATGACTTTTACTTGATGCAAAACAACATTAGAAGTGAAATCCTATAGGCAGGATTTCTATTTGATATAAACGAAATTATAAGTGAAACCCTATAGGCATGATTTCTATTAGGCAATCAATCATATTCAAAAGAGAAAACACATGAGCATGTTTTTCTACTCACAGAAGCAATCAGATTCAAAAGAAGATCCAAAGAGCATGATTTCTACCCATATTATCCCATAAAATATACATCTACTCACCCTTTTACTAAATACCCCCAAGTGTCTGTTTACAAATTATTACATGCTGATGAATGAACTACATAAATGAAATAGAAAATCTAGAAGCTATTCGATAGGAAGGCTGCAATTAGGCCCAAGTTTTCCAAAGCCTCCAATGGTCTCATAAGCCTCAATTCCATGACAAATCAGAGTATAGGTGCATCAAAGTTCCCTAAGGGTCTCAAGGACCCCAGGCAATGCTTACACCTAGACATAGCAACCAAGTGGAACCAGTGCAGTGTGAAAAGTCCAGCCTCAGTACGCTAGAGTTCAGAGGGCTCTCAAGAAGATCCCGAGGCAGTACACATACTAGAGGTCATAACTTATTAACTAAGAGGAAAGTGAGAGTGCAAGACAAAAGTTGAAAAGGTTTGTTAGAGACTATTTTGAAAGCAACTAGTAAGCAACAAAGGTTGTTTGAAAAGAGGTGGGAGTGATAAACAAATTCAAGCACTTCAGGATAGGATCACACATAAAATCCAAATTAATTCAGCATTCACCTAGGGGTTAAAGGGTTTGGGGATTCACAGACATTTGACTGCAAGCACATAACCCCAGAATGGGTCTTATTACCGGTTTGGACATGCTCAGAGATAGTTGACACTGGCATAAACACAAACTAGTTAGGAAGGACATAAACATATAGAGTGGGATAAGGATTTAGGATTCACCAAAATGATATGTACACAATAGGTAAAAGACAATTGTCCAGGCTTGCTTTGAAACATATAAGGGAGTACATTGATTTAAATGGAGGGGAGTCATACTAGCATGCTGATAATATAACCTAACTACAAACTTCACAACTGAACCACAAGTAGAAACAAGCTAGAAATAAAAAATCTGAAACAACAAGAGAAGCATATTGTTGGTAGAGCTCTAAATCAAAACTAGGACATACCAGTGAAGATAAAAGTAAGCATAATGAAAGAACCAAAGGGCAAAGACGATTAGCCTTGGCTTGCAGCCGGCTAATAGTAGTAAATAGAATTAAAAAAAATAAAGCTTTTTAGTGTGAGAGGTAGTTTTGAAAACCAATGTATGTGTCTTGTTAATGAAAGACTTAGGGTATTTATAGTTGAAAGTAGGTAGTGAAATAATGTAAGAATCATGGTAGCATAGTAGTTTAGGAACTCAGAATCAATCAACTAGAAAATCGAGGAAGTACTCCCTTGAGTTAAGGCAATCAAATCAAATGGGCGGATTCAGTATCATATAAGGCAAGAAGAAAAATAAGTGCATCAGTAAATAAGGAATGAGTCAATATTCAGTAAGTATAGAGTAGTCAATTAGGACCAAATTCATAAAAACTTAATTAAGGACACACTCGGTAGTAATAAAGTATCCTAACAAATATGGTAATGAAATTGATTAGCTTAATCAGACCGAGTAAAAGTTTTAGGGATTTTAATAGAAAATCTTTCAATCATCAACAATTAAGGAAATCAAAATCAATCAATAGGGAGTCATGATTCTGTATTTCAACATATAAACAGAAAAAATCAAACCGACGTAATAAATAGCAAGGTTAGCCATATTGACAGAGTAAAGCAAGATGAACAAGAAATATGAGCACAGTCATACAGAAGTGGCATAAGTAGGCTAAAAATTCAGTAAAACATCTTCGAAGAATGGTAACCATAGAAGATTAACAAGAATCAAGAAAACAAGCTAACACATAGAACACATAGTCGAGTTAAAAAGTAGTAAGAACATAAGATTGATCAAAATAAGCAAGGAAAGAGGTTTAATCGTAAAGAAAATTGGTTAAAACAGGTATAGAAAGAACTCCAAGAAAATCTTAGTTTTTAAAGAAAGTAAAATGTTTAAAAACTGAGGATCTTTAGAAGAAGTTAAAGAATAATGCAAGTCATCGGAAGAACAGAATTAAAGTGTAAAAAAAATAGATCTTTAGAGATTCACGCGAGAGCTAGGTTTTCAAAGAAAACCCAAATAGAAATTGGAAGAACCTGTTGTAAACTTCACCAATTGTGACATATAAGGTGTGATTTTGCCCAAAATCACACGAGAGAAATCATAAGTAATAGAAACAGAAACTCTAAGTCCAAATAAACATGGCCAAGATCCTTGAAGGCCTTAGAGATGATGAGCAAGGCAATGAGAGACCCGTTGGAGGCTTGGGGTTTGAGAGGCAGTCGCCGGAGATGACCGGAGAAGGAGGCGATTGAAAGAGTCTAGGGTTAGGTTGAGAGAGATAAACGGAGATGAAAGAGTTTGAGGGCGGCAGTTTAGAAGAAATGATTTAGGGTTTGGGGTCTCTCAAAATTAAAAAGGAAAGGAAGAACGAGGGACGTTGATCTAAAAGATCAACGGTCAAGATTTATAATGGCTTGGGTCGGGTAGGGGTAATTGGTTCTGGGTCGGGTTATTTAATTAGAAGATGGAGCTGGGAATTGGTCCGATTTTGGCTAAAAATTTTTGAAAGCCAAATTTGGCTATTATTTAAATAGCCAATGTCCTATTTTAATTATAATAGATAATAAGTAATTTTTGAAAAATATTCAAGGTGCCAATCTTTAAAATACATAATTAACATTTTTAAAATATAGAGACCAATTTATGCATATAAAATATAATTATATCTTAAAAAGGGCTAACAATGCAATTATATGCAATTTAGCTTAAAAATCCCAAACGTAATTATAAAAATGCATGAAAATTGCATCAGCCATATTTTGGCATGACTATAGAAATTAAATAAATAAATTATTATAACAATAATTTTGGAAATAATTACTAGGGATTTACGAATAAAAGAGGAGACAATAAATTAATTTAAACTCTTAAAATTATGAAAAATAATAAAAGCCTTGTGCATGCTTATATATGCATATATATGTTATTTGAAGGTATTTATGCATATTTAAAATATATAGGAAAAAATTGGATATCAACAATAACTTCAAAGATCTGTTTAATGAAAATGTCAAATCGAATTACCTCATGTACTAGAACAAACTTTGTTTGATGATCAAGATATTGTCACGATCCAATTTTCCTCCATAGATAGTCGTGATGACACCTACTAATGGGAACTAGGCAAACCAATACTTAGCTACTTACTTCACTAACACATTGCTTCTGTTTTAACAAATATAAGTCAATAACATGAAAACAGCGAAACTTTGAATAATTAAGCGGAAGATAATTTTTTTTAATATTTGAACATGAATTTCTAATACAACCATTTGAATTTCGACTACCCAGAACTGGGGTCACAGTTTCACAGACGGTCTAAGAATACTACACATAAAGGTCTGAAAAAAATAAACTCAACACTGCCTCCAGAAATACATGAAAGAAACAGGAATGTAGATGAAGGAGATGTCAGGGCCTGGGAACGACTGCAGGGCTACCTCAGGCCGCCTGATAAATAAGATCCAGCAATCTCACTGAGGTCCGAAATCTATAATACTGGGGACTGCACAAAAGAGTGCAGATTGTAGTATCAGAACAACCGACCCCCATGTGCTGATAAGTGCCTAGCCTAACCCCAGCGAAGTAGTGACGAGGCTAGACCGAACTACCATATAAACCTGTGCAGTAATATAGTATATATATCTACAACGGGAAAATAACAAGAATAACCATTTTAAATGGGAAGGAAACATGCTTCAGGGCAATAGATAACACAGAAATTCAAGATAATAATAAGGAACATCAATAAATTATCCCTAACACGGATAAGGAAAATAAAAGCAGACTTCACTGTCTGTACACATCTCGTTGCAGGCGTGCAACCCGATCCCATTGCTCAATGTCTCTGTGGTAGGCGTACCACCCGCTCCCATTTCATCAAACCTTGTGGTAGACGTACCACCCGCTCCCATTTCTTCAAACCTCGTGGTAGGCGTACCACCCGCTCCCAATACGTTATATCAACAGTTCTTCCAAATGAAATTTACTCTAATAGCTCAACCGTTAATACGAATCCATAAGACAACAAGTACACAATAATTGTGATTCACTGAGAAAATAAATAATGGCAAGTAGCAATTAAGTCACATAATCATGTAGCAATTATGACATAAATTCAAGACATGACGTTGCATAAGGATACCTTGATTCAATAATAACAAGTAGCACAATAAAAGGAGATGTCAACACAAAGAATCACAGTCATAGTGGAATAAGCCAATTAAATTCACTTGAACGAATAACAATAAGAAATCATAACAAACGGCAATAGGTGCACGACATCACCCTTCATGCTTTTACTCTCATCTTCACCACTTAATGATATCATAAAATGTGCACGGCATCACCCTTCATGCTTTTACTCCCTTTCCTCGCATATAATCAATAGAATCGGCATGGAATGGTATATCGTACGGCACGACATCACCCTTCTTCCTTTTACTATCTTTCCTCACATATAAATAATAGAATCGGCACGGAAGGGTACATCATGTGGCATGGCATCACCCTTCGTGATTTACACCATTTCCTCACAATAAACAAACAAATGCACGGCATCACCCTTCATGCTTTAACACTCTTCCTCACCATAAACAAACAATGCACGACATCACCCTTCGTGCTTTTACACTCTTCCTCATAATAAACTAATAATGCATGGTATAACCCTTCGTGCTTTATCACTCTTCCTCACAATGAACAAACAATGCACGGCACACCCTTCGTGCTTTAACACTCCTTCTCGCCCAATCAACTATCACAAACAAGGGCAAGGGAATAATAAAACAATAATAGAAATCCCGGCAAGGGAACACAAACAAACAATTAAAACCTGGCAAGGGTACAATATCAATAATCTCAACGTCCCGACAAGGGATAATATTCAATAATCAACAATGTCCTGGCAAAGGAATAGATCAATAACTCTTTCTCTTTCTTTCACTTTCATCTCATAGTTCACATTATCACTCGAACCAATGCTCCAAAGAATTACTTATCTCATATACCTTCATAATTTGTATTTCAACTCGAGCCAATGCTCCACAAAGTTTAAAGATCACAATTCCTTTCACAAGCTCTTTACAACACATAGAAGTCATCAATTAAGCATGGAAGGTATAACAAAATCCAAACTATTCGCAAAATAAGAACTCACGGTCATGCTAGACACCAACGTATAGATACTCGTCACCATGACTATACATCGTACTCGGCAATTAGCAAGTAACAAATAAGACTCAACTCATATTCCTTCAAGCAAGGGTTAAACCAAACACTTACCTTGATGCCTTTAATTCAGCTCAAACCTCAAGTATGGTTTTACCCCTCGGTTGTACCATAAAATCGCTCGAATCTAGTCACAAATTACTTAAATACATCAACAAATACTAAATGAATCAACTCAAATGCATAAGAAAGTATTTCCCAAAGTTTTACCCAAAAAGTCCAAAAACTCCCTCGGGCCCATGAGGTCAAAACTCGAAGTTCGAACCAAAATCCGGTTACCCATTCCCCTGCGAATCTATATCTATGATTTATTTTGAAATCGGACCTCAAATTGAGGTCCAAACCCCCAATTTTGAAAAACCTAGGTTCTACCCAAAACCCCCAATTATAACCATGAAAATCATTGAATTTAAGTGGAAAACATGTTAAATATTGTAAATGATTGAAGGAATTAAGTAAAAACCGACTTGCAAATGATTTGGAGGAAGTTTTGTCCTTGAAAAATCGCCTACAGGGTTTGGGTCTTGAAAGAATGGTGAAATATGGTGGAAAACGACTAAATATAAAAATTGCGGGCAGCAGATATGGGATTTGCAAAACATGGTTCACAATTGTGAACCATGCATGCATGGGAATTGTGACATTTTTGTTCGCATTTGCGAACTCAAGCCTATCATGGGACATTCGCATTTGCGGCTAAAGTCACGCATTTGCGAGCCCTTGACCTTTGCACTTGCGAATGTTGGCTTCGCATTTGCGAACATGGACAGGCCTGGGCTAGTTTCACATTTGTGAACAAGACTTCGCATTTGCCAGTGCTGGACCTTCACATTTGCGAATGCTGGCTTCGCAAATGCAAAGCCTCCAGATCTGTGATACCAGATTTTCCAAAAATGCAGAAATGCAATATGACACCTATCCAAAACTCACCCGAGCCCTCGGGGCTCCAACCCAAACATACACACAACCTCAAAAACATCCTATGGATTTACTCGTACGATTAAATCCCCAAAATAACATCATATACATCGAATCAAGCCTCAAAGCTCTTGTTTTCTTCCAAATTTTCATAAAACATTAAATTTCCATTTTAAGTTCGAAACACGTCAAACGACGACCGTTTTCAACCAAACTTTACAAAAAGTGCTTAAACCACAAATAAGATTTATACTGGGCACCGGATCCAAATTACAGGCCCCATACCAATACGTTCTAAGCGAATTTCCTTCACAATTTCCTTAAATATTTTAAGAAAACAATTTCACATGAAAATTCATTTCTCGGGCTTGGGACCTCGGAATTCGTTTCCGAGCATACGCCCAAGTCTCATATTTTCCTGCGGACCTTCTAGGACCATTAAATCATGGGTCCGGGTCCGTTTACCCAAAATATTCACCAAAGTCAAATTTGTTCAATTTTATATCCAAATTTAACAATTTCTCATATAATTCATATTTGAGCTTTTCGGCTACGCGTCCGGAATGCACACCTAAATTGATGCAATCTTAAATGTGATTTTTAAGGCCTTGGAAGTATAGAATGGTAAGAAAACAAGTGATGACCCTTGTGGGTTGTCACAGATACTTATAGTCTTCAGTCCATCTACCATTAAAAGCAACTATAATGCATATTGTTTCCATCGTGCAAGTCAAGAGAATGGGAAACTCAGAACATATCTTATAAAGCAATCCTTATATTATTTTAAATAGGTACCGTAAGTTCAAGACCAAATGTCCTTAACTTTTGAACTTGGAATTTAAAATTAAGTACCAAGTATCCTTAACTTATGAACTTAGAAGTTAAAGTTCAGGACCAAGTGTCCTTAAGTTATGAACTTGGAACTGTAAGTAAAGGACCAAGTGTCCTTAACTTTTGAACTTATAAATAAAAGTTCAGGACCAAGTGTCCTTAACTTTTGAACTTGGAATTCAAAGTTAAGGACCAAGTGTTGTTAACTTTTGAACTTGTAAATAAAAGTTCAGAACCAAATGTCCTTAACCTTTGAACTTGAAACTTGAAGTTAATGACTGCATGTCCTTAACTTTTTAATTTGTAGCTCTAAGTTAAGGACGGAATGTTCTTAACTTTTGAACATGTAAGTCAAAGTTTAGGACCAAGTGTCCTTAACTTTTCAACTTGAAACTCAAAACTCAGGACTAATTGTCCTTTACTTTTTCAAAACAATTCACAAAACTATGACAGTATGTCCTTAATATTCAGAAGAACAGCAAAAAAGTTAAGGACATTATGTCCTTAACTTTTTAAATTCAATTTGCAAAATCAGGACACTATATCCTTAATATTAGTAAAAAATGGTCATGTTAAAGACACTAAATACTTAACATTATATGCTCAATTTTTATAGAATTATCACAGGACGCGATGTCTTTAACCTTATCAATCTAGAAAATAAAAAAAAATCAAATTCCTAATAATGAAATAAAAATCAATAGAAAGACACAAAAGCATAACTTATTATAAATTTATGTCGATTTTTAGACGAGAAAGTTGAATTCTATAGTTTCAAATCGGAAGAGAAGCTTCTGCAATTCTAGAGTTTGAAATTCGACGATCAAAGTCTATTGTTGTTGCTGCTGATCGTCCAGTCAGGTATAAGTTAATAAAAGCGTAGATATAAGTTATAACAAAAGGGTATTTTCGTCTAGTCAAGTATAAGTTTTTCAAATTAGTTGCTAAAGACTAAAGACATTTAAAACACTGGCTTTAAAGTAAAGACATGTACTCTTAATGATTATTTGTGCATATTGCCATATATCTGTCGACTAATTCTTTTTATTAGTATTTATTTATATATAAAAGGAGAGGCAAAGAAAGATTATAATGACAAGTGGCATGACATTAAATTGACATGTGTAATTATATATGTGTGTGTGTGAAAAAAGGAAAAATTAAAAAATAAAACACCCCAAAATTAAACCACACGGAAGTATAAATTTCAAACATGGGATTGACAGTTCAATCCTAATCTCTCTCCACGATCTCCACTTTTCCTACGACAAGAGGGGTTGCTCTGATGGTAAGCAACCCCCACTTCCAACCGAGAGGTTGTGAGTTCGAGTCTCCCCAAGAGCAAGGTGGGAAGTTCTTGGAGGGAAGGATGCCGGGGGTCTATTTGGAAACAGCCTCTCTACCCAAGGGTAGGGGTAAGGTCTGCGTACACACTACTCTCCCCAGACCCTACTAAGTGGGATTATACTGGGTTGTTATTGTTGTTGTTGTCCCCTCTACAACTTCTGAATGATGACTTCACCAGTTCAACAAATCTTTCTGATATATTGAAAGATGCAGTTTCAAAAATCTCAACTCCATCTAGATGTCATGATTATTCTTATTCTATTTGGTAGATCTGCTTGAACGTAAATATGGAAGGAATCTCCACGGCCAGCAAAAAATGCTCCCCAGCATAGAGATCAATGTTAGTGAGAAATAAAAAACTATTTTACGGACAAACTTATAGTTATTATGATGATTTCATAAAGATGAAGATGGATTTCACTGACCGTAAAATATTATAGTCAACTAATTTGAAGTAGCACATTTAAAATTTACTCCAATATCATAGAGGAGGAAAATGGACGAGAATCAATTTTTTAAGCCCGATAAAATATTTAATGTTGAATGCCAGAATTAAAATGGAGTTAGTAGGCATTTGGCCTATTTTGAGTTTTTTTCTTTGTTAACTCATTCTCTATCTTGAGTGGAAAAATCTATAGAGGCTCTATTTATATATAAATTAGTTAAGTTGCATATGCTTATAGGTTTTGGTGCAACCCTGAATGTTTCCCAAACAACAAAGGCCTCAATTTTAGTTGCTTTTGGATTGGGAATTATAGGCCTTGTTGTGAGACTTCCTATTGCTAATGTCATTTCCTCCTATCTATTTGAATATGTTAGGCCAACGAAAAATGCTCTCAAACATGGAGATCAATGTTAGTGAGAAATGAAAAACTATTTTATGACGAGTGTTTATGTCAAAGATAGTAATGTATATTCGATATTTTTCACTCTACTTGTGTAGATTCAATTCTCCAAACCTATTTTTCTTTTTTAAGTCCAAGTATGATTGCTTGAGAGTTCGTAATTCAATGATCAGAGGATTTTTTTTTCTTAAGACAAAATTATAGTTATTATGATGATTTCATAATGAGAAGGATAGATTTCACTTACCGTAAAATATTGATAGTCAAGTAGTTTGAAGTAACATTCATAATTTACTCCAAATATCATAGAGAAGGAAACTGGACGGGAATTAATTTTTAAGCCCTAATAAAATACCAGAAAATTTCTAAGATAGAACGCGAGAATTAAAATAGAGTTAGTAAGCATTTGACCAATCTTGAGTTTTTCCATTATTAACTTATTATCTTAAACCTTATTTAGAGTTACTTCGATTTGTGTGCATAGTCCGGGCACGTAGTCGGAAAGCTTAAATGAGAAACTATGTGAAAATGATAAGTTTTGACTATAAAATGAATTAATTTGACCTTGGTCAACGTTTTGGCTAAACGGAACCGAACCCGTAATTTGATGGTCTTGGAGAGTCCGTAGGAAAATATGGGATTGGGGCATATGTCCGGGATCGAATTCCGAGGTCCCAAGCCCGAGAAATAAAATTTTAAAATAAATTAAAAGTCTGAAATTGTTTATAAGGTTTTGAAATGAAATTTGATAAGAACTGATGGTATCGGGTTTGTATTTTAGTTCTGGCATCCCGTACAGGTCTTATATATGATTTAAGATGTTTCTCTAAAATTTGGTAAAAAAACAGACGTCGTTTGTCGTGATTCATACCTAAATTGGAAAATTTGATGTTTTATAAAGTTTGAAAGAATTCATGGATTTTGAGGTTTAATTCGATGTTTATGATGTTATTTTTGAAATTTGATTGCGCTAGTAAGTCTGTCGGATGTTTTTGAGGTTGTGTGTATATTTGGTTTGGAGCCCGAGGACTCGGGTGAGTTTTCGATAGGCCACGGGGTGTATTTTTGAACTTAAAAATTTGCTGGTATGAACAGACCTACAAGCTTCGCATCTGCGAAGCCTGGCTCGCAAATGCGAAACGGCCCAGGTTTGCCCTTTTCTCACAAATGCGGGACTAATAATCGCAAATGCAAAACCTCCTATATTGGCCAGACCTCGCAGATACGATCAGTATGTCGCAAATGCGACTATCACAAATGTGACCCTTGTCTTGCAAATGCAATGGTCAGTAATTTTAGAGGTGTTTGCAAATGTGAACCAAGCTTCGCAATTCCCATACCTGCAGAGGTCGGGATTCGCAATTACGAACCCATGTTCGCATTTTCCATAACTGAGACCTGCAGTTTTATACTTAGCCGATTTTAAACCTCACTTTTTATATTTTCTCAAACTCCAAACACACTTAGGCGATTTTCCAAGAACAAGTCTTCTTACAAATTGATTGTAAGTTAGTTTTTACTCATTTCTTTTAAGATCATTTAACATGTTTTCAACTTTAAATCAAAGATTATCATGGGGAGAATTAGGTGTTTTGGATAGATTCTAGGTTTTTCAATAATTGGGGATTTGGACCTCAATTTGAGGTCCGATTTCAAAACAAATTATATATTTGAGCTCGTGGGAGAATGGGTAATCGTGTTTTGATTCGAACCTCGAGTTTTGACCACGTGGGCCCAGGGGCGATTTTTGACTTTTTAGGTAAAACTTTAGAAAACTTATTTTCATGCATGGGATTGATTCATTTAGCGTTTATTGATGTAATTAAGTAACATATGATTAGATACAAATGAATTGGCGGTGGAAAGGGCTAATGCTATAATTGAGACTTGAATTGTGTTTAAGGCATCTAGATAAGTGTTTGGTCTAACATTAGCTTGAGGAATTATGAGTTGAATCTTATTTGCTATGTGATAATTGTTGAGTATGACGTATATGCATGGTGACAAGTATCTATATGTTGGTATCTAGCACGACCGTGGGTCTTTATATTGTGAAAAATATCCTTATTGTGTTATATCTTTCATGCATTGGTGATAATTTATACTTGTTCTGAAAAGCTTGTGAAAGAAATTGTGACCTTTGAACTTCAAGGATCATTGGCTCGATTTATATTATAAATTGTGAAAGTATATGAGATGATTGAATCCTTTGGACCATTGGCTCAAGTGGTAAAGTGAGTTGTGAAGTAAAAGCGAAAGAAAGAGAAAGAGTTATTAGATTGTTCGCTTGCCGGGATGCTTGTTGCTTTGATGATTATCTCCCTTACCGGGATGTTTGTTGCTTTGTTGATTGTCTCCTTTGCCGAGATTTAACTATTTAAGTGTGTTTCCTTTCCAGAATTCCTATTATTATATGTTTACTCCCTTATCCCTTTGTTTGTGACTGTTGTTTGGGTGAGGAAGAGCGCTAAAGCATGAAAGGTGATGTCATGCATTGTTTGCTATTACGACGAAAGAGTGTAAAGCACGAAGGATGATGTCGTGTTGTACGATATACCATTATGTACTGATTTTCATTTATTATATGGTGAGGAAAGAGAGTAAAAGCACGAAGGATGATGTCGTGCATATTGTTATTACATGATTGATTTGGTGAGGACGGGAGTAAAAGCATGAAGGATGATTCTGTGTACACATTTATTATAAAATATTATTTTGGTAAGGACGATAGTAAAAGCACGGAGGGTAATACCGTGCACACTTTTATTATAAAATATTATTTTGTTGAGGACGAGAGTAAAAGCAAGATGGGCGATGCTGTGTAAATTGGTTGATTTCTGATTCTTGTTGGTATTCTATTTATGTTGTTTCTTTCATTACTTGATGTATTCTATTCAGAACTGTTAGCTTCCCCACAACATGTTTCACCCTCCCACATTGACTGGTTATTTCATGTATTTCTATTCCATTGTATATATATATATATATATATATATATATATATATATATATATATATATATATAAACCGCACAACTTTATTTTGTAGTCTGGTCCTAGCCTCGTCACTACTTCACCGAGGTTAGGCTAGGCACTTATGAGCAGATAGGGTCGGTTGTGCTGATACTACATTGTGCACTGTGTGCAGATCCCAGAGCAGCATTTGGTCATCAACAGTAGATAGGGAGCTAGCCTTCAGTTCGAGACTCTGAGGTAGCCTGCTAGCGTTCGTGGCCCAGCATCTCTTCTATCAGTTTTTTGTTCTGTTGTTATTTGTACGCGAGACTGACTATATTCTTTTCTTTCAAACACTTATTTTTAGTAATCCTAGACAGTCCATGAATGTTGTGACACCAGGTTTTGGTTAGAGGCATGTGCTGTTCTTCAGGATATTTTGGGTTTTATATTTTATTTAATACTTCCGCTAAATTTCATATTCTGCTGTTTTTTATTGTTTATTCCTGTTAATTAAATATTTGGTTAAAAAGGAATTAAAAACAAAAAGAGTTAATGATTTCTAAGATCGTTGCTTGCCTAGATTTTACGAGTAGGCACCATCACGACTCCCGAGGTTGGGAAATACGGGTCATGACATATGTCTTGGTGCAATTCTAAATAATGCCATAACAACAAAGGGCTCAATTTTAGCTACATTGGGATTGAGAATTATAGGGCTTGCTATGAGGCTTCCTATTGCTAATGACAATATCTCATATCTATTTGAATATGTTATCTCCAAAATAAGTGTTGAAGTGTTAAATTAGTTGAACCCAATTTAACAGGCTGAAGAAAGAACAAGCGTTGAAGGTTCTTCAAGACTTATTGGTGCTGATTTGAATGCTAGCAGTTTGAGCTATTGTATGCTTTTACTTGAATATTAGAATTTTTAATTTTTCTGAGGTTCCATATTGTCGAGACGAAGGACAGCACTTCTATACATGATCATAGTATGTCACGTCATCTCGTCCCTACTGCATCGTATAGTACCTATGCACTATGTTCCGGTTCACTGATAAGGAAGATAGCGTTGGGGTGGGGGTCTACGATGTGATACTAATGTATTACTGGGGGATATACATGCAAACTATGAGTCTTTTCTGCAACGGAAAAAAACTGAGCAGATTTGACTCGGCACAACCTAACAATACATCCAATACCAATGATATGTGCCTATAATGCGTTGCTAGATCTCAACTCTATCTGTTGGCCTTTGTTTCTATTCTTGGTTATCCTCTTATTTAAAAAATAAAATTACTCATATTCTTCTTCAGCAAAAAAAAAATTGGTGTGACATAATTTGTGAACCCAAAGAACATAACAAACTAGTACAAGAGGTACTCATATTGTATCGATGCGACCAGTCATTTAGAGCTTTTGCACTTTGATCACCAGTTCTCGTGCATGACTTATCCCGTGTGATGTATAATGACTTATGCAAATCGTTGGTTTGGTTTTCAAGATAATCGGAATGAATTTAGAAGAAAACAATTTTTAGTTGAATTTGAAATTTGAAAGGTTTGACCAAGATTTGACTTGTTTGTATATGATTTCGGATCGGAATTTTTATGATTTGGTTGGGTCCGTTAGGTGATTTGTGATTTAGGAGTGTGATCAGAATGCATTTTGGATGTCCGTGGAAGGTTTAGGCTTAAATTGACGAAATTGAGATTTTGGCGTTTTCTGGTCGATCGGTGAAATTTTGATATAGAGGTCAGATGAAATTCCAAAATTTTCAGCAGTTCCGTCATGTCATCTGGGATGTGTGTGCAAAATTTTAGTTTATTCGGACGTAGTTGGTTGGGTTTTTGCTCAAAAGCGTAATCTAGAAGATTTTGGGATTCTTAGGCTTAAATCCGATGCAAATATGATGTTTTAATGTTGTTTTGAGCGTTCCGAAGGTTTGAAAAAGTTTTAATGACGTTATGGGTTATGTTCGTGCCTTTGGTTGAGGTCCTAAGGGCCTCGGGTGAGTTTCGGGTTCTCAATCGGATCGTTTTGAGTTAAGGAAAATTGCAGAAAAATCATTCAGTTACATGTGTTTTGGTCTTCGCATTCACAAAAGTCCATGGTATGAGGCATTAGGTTTGGCCTTCGCGTTTGCGAAGGGTATTACCGTTTCATGAAGGGCTAGTTTTATAAGCATCGGGATCGCGTGAGTCATGGCCGCGTTCGTGTAGGTTGATGAGGATGAGGCATCGCGTTCGCGCTTATGGTGTCGCGTTCGCAAAGAGGAAGTCTGGTCAATGCATTTTTTGTGCTTCGGGAACGCGAGGCTTTGACCGCATTCGTGAAGAAAGATTTTAAGTGCTGGGCGGAATGTTTTAAAAAGGCTATTCCACGATTTTGAGGTTTAGAACCTATATTTTTGAGCGATTTTGGAGCTTGAGAGAGCTAATTGTTAAGAGGGATTCAAGAGGAATCACCTAGAGGTAATATTTTTGAACTCAATACTCGATTATTATGTGAATTCCACCTAGAAAATCCTGAAAACTAAGCCAAAAATTGAAGAACTGGGGCTTGAGAAATTGAACTTTTGATTTGGGATTTGAAGGACCATTTGGGGTTGGATTTGAGAACTTTTGATATGTATGAACTCGAAGGGAGATAAGGAATCTAATGGTAAAATTTCTTAGTTTCGAGAAGTGGGCCCATGGCTCAGGTTTCACTAATTTCGAAATTTTTGGTATTTTCCGATTGTTTTAGCTTGGGCTTTGTCCCTTTAGCATATTGTGACGTATTCGTTCTGATTTTCGATAGATTCGACGCGCGAATAAGCCAATTTGAGGGGCAAAGGCATCGCGAGCTAGAGATTTAGCCGGATTGAGGTAGATAATGATTGTAAATTCTATCCTGAGGGTTTGAAACCCCAGATTCCACATTGCTGTGTTACTTTATGGTGACTTACACACTAGATGATGAGCGTGGGGTAGAGCATCGGTGGGGATTGTGATCGAGTCCATCTCGAACGATTATATCAATACGTATTTGATAGTTAATTATTTAATGTTATTATATTTTGGGTTGTACATGTTTGGGGCCTTGTGCCGACTTGTTGAGACCCTTAGGGGTATTTTACTATCTTTCCTCACTCTATTTATTTGAAAGCATATCCTCAATCATGTTTTACCGTTTTAGTTCTCAAATATGGCTTTATCACTATATTCTTAAAAATGTGGAAATTAATTTGGGTTGAGTTCCCTGTTTTACTGATTGTCCGAGTGATCGTGAGATGATGACTGAGATAGACTGAGGGTCTGATGGTAAGGTTAATGACCGAGAGAGGTCAAGGGCCTAGTTGTTAGGATTATATATCTATTGATCGGGCTGCACGCCGTAATAATATATATATATATATATATATATATATATGGATCGGGATGCATGTCACAATAATACTTATATGGATCGAGTTGCACGTCGTATCAATGTAGCGCTTGGGGTGTAGGAGCCCCTCTATAGTCTGCACACCCCTAGTGAGCGTCGTCGACAAGTTATATGGATCGGGATGTATGCCGTAGCAGATACTAAATGATACCTACTCAGCGTGAGTGATGAGTGTGAGTACTGACTGGTAGGAGTTGAGTCATGAGTAACTGAGAGGCTAGCCCGATGGGCGATAGATATACATACATATATGTACATAAGTGGTGTTTGCCTGAGGGGCCTAACTTTGAGCTTATTAATTTTTTACTTCTCTCTAGACTGAGTTCTATTGAAATGTTGATTAATGACTGTTTTCACACATCTTTATACTGAGCCTCTGTCGAAAATGTTAGATAAATGTTTTCAAAACAAATTTTATTTAAACTGGGGGTTATGAGTTGTGCATAATTTAATCACTAATTTGGCATTTGTTATTTCCATTGAGATTTTCAAGTTGTGAGGTGCTTATGATTACGGTTTTGTCTGAGGGGCTGTTTTACGAACTATGTTTTGCCCGAGAGACCGATTATAGTTTTCATCTTTTTGTTACAAATGACATTGAACCCCTACTGAAATTGCTAAAAGAAATTTCAAATGATTTTACCAAAAAGTCAAATTTAAAATGAGACGATTGACTCGTATTATGATTTAAAAGCCTGTTATGCTTAGCCTAATGTAAAGATTCATTGTTTCCTACCGCTCAGAAGTTATTTACTCTTATTACTTACTGGGTTGGAGTACTCAAATTACTCCCTGCACCTCGTGTGCAGATTTAGGTATTTCGGAACCCGGTAGCAGGTGCTAGTTGCTTAGACGTGGAGTCATCCGAGTTAGCAGGGTGACTGCACGCCGTTCACAACACTGCTTCCTTTCTCTCATTTTTCATTCATGTACTTAGTACATTTGACTATTTTGTTTGAATCATACCTTGGTCGATACTCATGACTAGTCATGCCCTGATGTTGGGCTTGTATATTAATTCTGCACTGTTCCTTTAGATTTATATTATGAAATATTGCTCTAATTAATGGTTTAAAAATGACTCTTAATAATTAAAGGGTTAATGAGAGTGTTGTGTCGGTTGGCCTTGTCTTCACGAGAGGCGTCATCACGAACGGGCCGGTTTGGGTTCGTGACAAGTTGGTATGATAGCCTATGTTACATAGGTCTCCGAGTCATTAGCAGGTTTAGTAGAGTCTAGAGAATTGGTACGGAGACGTTTGTATTTATCCTCGAGAGGCTGCAGAACCTTTAGGAAAACTTCGCATTCTTGAATTCTTATAGTGCGTCCTTGATTCAGCTTGAAAAGAAACTCTTGCAATTCCTTCCACGCATTCGCATGCGCGCATGAGCGCTCAGTATGAGATGTGCCTTGATGGCTTGTGATTCGTTGATCGATGGGAGAGACGTGATCTCTATGAGTTAATGTTGGGCCAGTATGGGGGATTTGAGGCCAGATTTTGCCTATAGCTTGAGCACCGAGGTGTCAATTGTGTGAGCAAGTGTCTTTTGAACTGATACGTTCAGTAATGTCCCTATTAGTGGAAGTGACGGCCGCATGGCTATGCGACGAGTATGTTGTGACTGCAGGATATTTTCTATGAATTGGAAGCGGTGAGTTATGGGTGTGTGAAGAATCTTTTTATATTTCCTAGTTGATAGTGAAGTAAATTTCATGTTGCGGTATGAGTTCAGACTCAAGGAGACTAAGTGGTTGTGTAGAGTTTTTGACGGTGAAAGGTATATAGAAATGTTAGTTTGAGGCAAAGCAGGTGGGTTATCTCCTGCAAAATGTTCTGAGGTTGTATGATCCTTATGTGTTTGTTAGAAGATCTCAATTACAAGTGAAGTACATGTGCTACAATTTGAATTTGGGTCGCTCAAAAGCGTGGACTTAACTGTTGCAAGAATGAGTGCAAGATTTGTCGAAGATTTAAACTACTAGATGATCTGTGTTTTCACAGGCTTGCAAAGGATCTGAGTTTAATCTCACTATGGTATTGTGGTATCAATAGAATATAAGTGTTATGAGTTATTAAGTGTATTCCGATCTATGGTTTCGAGCCAAGTGGGGGATTTTGCTATTTATTAACTGCTTGCACAGTTATGTGCTATGTTGGTTCCGATTTGAGCGCGTGATGAATCAGTTATGGCTTGCGAAAATTGAGACCGAGGGTGGCTCAAGTAAAAGAGAAATTTTGACAACGGTTATATTATGCTTCATAGGGTAGGAAAATCATAGGATGTCTTAAGTTGATGTTAGTAAAGAATGCTTGGTGCTTAGAACAGAAAGTTACTTAGTTGTAATGGGATGAGGATTTCATTCTACAGCGTCGAGTGCTAATGAGGCCCGCGTGGTTCTGTTCATTGAGTCAGGTAAATTGCAGTTTGAATGAGAATGAATGGCTCTCGAGAATGGTTCTAATGTGTTCAAGATTCTACATGCAACAATATGGTATTTTAGAGTTGTATATGTGGCTAGAAACTGAGTTTTCATTGGAAGAGGTCAAAAACTTGTGGTATTTCTATGTTAATTGTGGGATTCTATGTATCAGTATCAGGAGAGTAAAGGTAACATATTTAGTTTCGCAGGAAGTCTCTTCAGAGTAAAGTATATTGATCGTGGTGCTCGTGGGAATATTGGAGAAAGTATTCAACGGCTTATGGGTTTTAGAAGGTGTGGTTTTATGCTTGAGTCTCGTATGGTAAGTCTAGGTTGAGGAATTGCGATGTTATAACAAGAATAAGTATCGAGTTAAAGGTAAATCAGAAGGGAATTCGGATAGATGGGATAGCTTGGTAGTAGGTTGAGTTAGAAGGATTCTATCCGACAATTTAGATTTGTGCAAATGGGATTCGGAGAGTTGTAGATGGTTTCTACCACGGTTAGAGAGGTATATTTTTCATATTGGCGCGAGGAGCATGGGATGTATAGTAATTTTCTTCTAGATGGGTCCAATGAAAAGTTCTTGCCTGGTTGAATACATAGATGTTTGTGGCTCTGAAGGGATATGAATTGCTCCCGGTTATCCTAGAGTGGTATGGTTTATGCGGTATGTTGGGTAAGACTGATATTTGCATGTGTAAGGTCACGGTTCAAATTTGAATGGAAGGTCATAAATTCTTAGGCAGCGTGGGTAGTTTTAGATAATTAGAGAAATGAACTTCAGATGATTTGAGAAGGGATGTCTAGAAAAATGATTAAGGAAGTGGTGATGTTAATTGAGGTGATTTGATGAGGGTATATATTTCAAGAAGAGGCTATATGATTAAGTTGATGGTACTTCGGTAGTATTGCAACACTTCTTGTCAGATCGACTGCTGATATTTAGGTTGCTTGGCAGCACAGAAGAATCTTAGAGTATCTCTCATGGAATGCTTGAGTACTAGAGGTGAGTTATATATTCGAGTGGCGGAATTGGGATCAGATATGGTAATCCATGTATTTCATGGACTTGGAGTTCTCACATACAGGTTAGCTCGTGGTTGTGTATGGAAAAATATGGGTAAGTTAGTTAGATGTTAGTATGTGCTATAATTCAGTCATTGTGAACCTTCGAACAATTATTTATCTATAGTGGGTAACTGGAGCTGTTGTGTGGTCCATCGGTAAGCCTATACTGATATGTCTTTGGCATCGAGATGGTTTTTTTGACCTTCGAGTTGCTGGTGGAGAAAGATGTGTTGACTTGGTTGTTTTGAGCTATTAGCAATTAGGGGGGTCTATGAGTTACATTTCTGTGTTGTGAAACGGTACGATCTGTTGGTTATAGGCACCTATGGTGCGGTTCTATCAGAGCTTCATAATGGAAGTCGAGCGGGAAGAGTAATTGGGAGTTGCTTGGTGAATAGCATAACGGTTATATCCTATCAGGTTTGTATGGTGTATGTCATTTGTTTCACAGTGGGTGTAATGATTTCGGTTGGTTCCAGACATCAATTGAGTGTGGTTGTCGATTTCGAGCATAGTGACTCAAGGTGTTATATGTGAAGTAATGTTTGGATAGGATCGCGCGTTGTAGCAAAGCTATGTGGAAATATGACCTTACGTGTTAGATTAGTCTGTTCTATTCCATAATATGATAAGGGCTCTCAGCTATGTGTTGCGATGGTACTAGTGAGCTTAAGGTACAGTTCTTTCATTTGATTCAGTTTCATGATGTGAGTATGTTCGGATTTGCTTATTGGTGCGCGAGCTGCACAAGTTGTGGCTTTAGCCTGTTTTGATGTGTCATGTCACTAGAGTGACTGTGTTGGATCAGATGAGATTGTTGGGGTCCTTAACGAATACAAACGGATTCGATATTAGCATGTTTGATGGATAAATATTGAGGTTCGGCTTAGAAATTGGCTATGGTCCTTGCAAAGGGATAAGTAGCCTTATGGATGGTTAATCTGAGAAAGGGTTAAGGTTTATTGCGTATTTCATTTATCATTGGCAGTATAGGGAAGTGTTGGAAAGAGACTTTAGTTTTTAAGAAGTTTTCTATCGGTATTCGATTGTTATGTGCAACTGCTGTGATTAGAAATTATCGCTGCGAGTGTTTGCATTATGTGGTATATCATGTGATTGCGCCTGAAATAGCATATATGGTTTTTTACACCTTGTTTGGACTTATTCACAGTATAAATATGAGATTCTGATCGTATTGACGATTTTAGAATCAGAAATGTGGTTATAAGGTTTATGGGCTAGGTTGGATAGTAAAATTTCCATTATATCATGTTGTCTGACCTATATGAGATAGGGTGACATGGGATTACCATCGGGTTTATGCATGGTAAGGTTATTCAGCAATGGGTTGGCTTTTGGATTAACTCCTGGTACGTTCTAGGACGAACGTGTGTTTAAATGGGGGAGGATGTAACGACCAGACTGGTCATTTTGAGCATTTGTAATTTGATAACCAGTTCTTGGGCATTACTTGCTCGTGTAATGTATTATGACTTATGTAAATCGTTGGTTTTGGTTTTCAAGGTAATCGGAACAAATTTGTAAGAAAACAGTTTTCGGTTGAACTTGAAATTTGAAAAGTTTGACTAAGATTTGACTTGTTTGTATATGATCTAGGGTCAGATTTTTTTATGATTTGGTTAGCTCTATTACGTGAATTAGGACTTAGCAGCATGATCAGAATGCATTTCGGATGTCCGAGGAAGGTTAAATTGGCAAAATTGAGATTTTGGCGTTTTCCGGTCGATATGTGAGATTTTGATATAGAGGTCGAAATGAAATTTTAGAAGTTACAGAAGTTTTGTCATGATATTTGGGTTGTGTGTGCAAAATTTCAGTTCATTCGGACGTGGTTTGGTTAGGTTTTTGTTCAAAGGCGTAATTTAGAAGATTTTGGGATTCTCAGGCTTGAAATCGATGCAAATTTGATGTTTTAATGTTGTTTTGAGCATTCCAAAGGACGGAACAACTTTGAATGACGTTATGGGTTATGTTAGTGCCTATGGTTGAGGTTCTGGGGGCCTCGGGTGAATTTCGGGTGCTCAATCAAATCATTTTGAGTTAAGGAAAATTGCAGAAAAATCATTCAGCTGGTGTTTTGGTCTTGGCGTTCACGAGAGGAACCTTGCGTTCGCAAAGGGCCAGAATAGGAGGCATCAGGTTTGGCGTTCGTGTTCGCAAAGGGTTAGTTTTATAAGCATCGCGGTCGTGTGATTCATGGTCGCATTCGCGTAGATTGGTGAGGCTAAGGCATCGCATTCGCGCTTGCGGTGTCGCGTTCGTGAAGAGAAAGTTTGGTCAATGGAATTTTTTTGCTTCGCAAACGTGAGGTTTTGACCGCGATCAGGAAGAAGGATATATAAATGCTGGGCCGAATGTGGTAAAAAGGCTATTCCATGATTTTGAGGTTTAGAACCTCCAGTTTGAGCGATTTTAGAGCTTGAGAGAGCTAATTGAAGAGGGATTCAAGAGGAATCACCCGCAGATAAGATTTTTGAACTTAATAATCAATTATTATATGAATTCCACCTAGAAAATCATGAAAACAAAGCCAAAATTGAAGAACTAGAGCTTGAGAAATTGAACTTTTGATTGAGATTTGAAGGACCATTTGGGATCAGATTTGAGAACTTTTGATATGTATGAACTCGTGGGGAGATAAAGGATCTAATGATGTAAAAAATTTTGAGTTTCGAGAAGTGGGTTCGGTGCTCGAGTTTTGCTAATTTCGTTTTTTGGTATTTTCCGATTATTTTCGCTTGGGCTTTGTCCCCTTAGCATATTGTGATGTATTCATCCTGATTTTGGATAGATTCGACGCACGTAGAGGCCGATTTGAGGGGCAAAGGTGTCGCGATCTAGAGATTTAGCCGGTTCAAGGTAAGTAATGATTGTAAATACTGTCTTGAGGGTTTGAATGACCGGATTTCACATTGCTGTGTTATTTTGAGGTGATTTACACGCTAGATGACAAGCGTGGGGTAGAGCATTGCTGGGGATTGTAACCTAGTCTGTCCCAAAATGATTATTTAAATGTGTATTTGATAGTTAATTGTTTGATGTTATTATATTTTGGGTTGTATGTCACGTTTGGGGCCTTGTGCCGACTTGTTGAGACCTTAAGGGCATTTTACTATCTTTCCTCACTCTATTTGTTTGAAAGTATATCCTCAGTCATGTTTTACCTGTTTATTTATCAAATCTGGCTTTATCACTATATTTTTAAAAATGTGGAAATTGTTTTGGGCTGAGTTCCCTGTTTTACTGATTGTCCGAATGATTATGAGATGATGACTGAGATAGATTGAGGGTCTGATGGTGAGGTTAACGACTGAGAGCGGCCGAGAACCTAGTTGTGATGATTATATATTTATGGATCGGGCTGCACGTTGTAGCAATATATATATGGATCGGGTTGCACGCCGCAGCAATATAGCGTTTGGGCTATAGGAGTCCCTCTGGAGTCTGCACACCCCCAATGAGCACTGTCGATGAGATATATGGATTAGGCTGCAAGCCACAGCGATATATGGATCGGGCTGCACGCAACAACAGTTACTATATGATACATATTCAGCATGGTGCTGAGTGTGAGTACTGATTAGTAGTAGTTGAGTCACGAGTGACTGAGAGGCTAATCTGAGGGGCGATAGATATATGTACATTTATGTACATGAGTGATGTTTGCTTAAGTGGCCTGACTATGAGCTTATTGATTTTTTACTTCTCTCTAGAGTGAGCTCTATTGAAATGTTGATTAATGACCCTTTTCACTCATCTTTATACTGAGTCTCTGTCGAAAATGTTAGATAAATATTTTCAAAACAACTTTTATTTAAACTGGGGTTTATGAGCTGTGCAAAATGTAATCACTGATTTGGCATTGGTTATTTCCACTGAGATTTTCAAGTTGTGATGTGCTTATGATTACGGTTTTGCCCGAGGAGCTGTTTTACAAACTATGTTTTGCCCGAGGGACCGATTATAGTTTTTATCTTTTTATTACAAATGATATTGAACCCCTTCTGAAATTGCTAGACGGTATTTTAAATGATTTTACCAAAAACTGAATTTAAAATGAGACGATTGACTCGTATTATGATTTGAAAACCTGCTGGGCTTATTGAGCCAAATGTAAAAATGTGGATTCATTGTTTCCTACATCTAAGTCTTTATTTGCTATTATTACTTACTGGGTTGGAGTACTCGTATTACTCCCTACCCCTCTTGTGTATATTCAGGTATTTTGGAACCTGGTAGCGAGTGTTGGTTGCTTAGACGCGAGTCATCATAGTTAGCAAGGTGGTTGCACCACGTTCGTAGCACTGTTTCCTTTCTCTCATTTTTCATTTATGTACTTAGTACATTGACTATTTTGTTATATCAGACATTGGTAGATGTTCATGACTAGTAACACCCCAATGTTGGGCTTGTATATTAATTCTACACTATTTCTTTAGATTTAAAAATTATAAAATATTGCTCTAATTAAAGGTCTAAAACTGCCTCTTAATGATTAAAGAGTTAATGTGAGTGTTGTATCGGTTGGCCTTGTCTTCACGCGAGGCATCATCATGACCGGACCGGTTTGGGGTCGTGACACATATATATATTTCTTTCTCCTAGTATATCAATTTATATTAGCAAAATATTAATGAAAGTGTGGCATCCCTTTTTAAATTTCTCAAATATTTGATACGTCATTGTTGTGATAATTGATGGCAGAGTGAAGGGTAATAAAGGAAGTATTCCACGGTTTTAGATAGCGAGTACACTTATTTCAACAATATATTTATGTCTGGAGGAACTAATTATATTGGACGATATATAGTGATAGGTGTGGTTAATTAAATAAGTGCTTTTTTAATAGAAATTACATCATGTTTTTCCTAATGTTATTTTTTTAATGTATAGTGGACAAATAGGCATAAAACCCCACTTAAAGGGCATAAAAGTTCCTTCGTAGCGGTCATATTGCATAGTCATTAGGTGATAGAAAAGAGAATTAAATGGTTGTGTGGTTCTAAATATGATGTTAGTCATAATGCAATAACATAGAGATCTTTGAATATTGAACTGTTTATGCATCAACTTGACATAATAGGAAGTTGCACCTACTAAATAGAAGTAGTGAAAAGTAATATAGTATAAAAAATGAGATCCAAGGAAGCATGTAGTTTGTAGTGAAATCTAGTTCGTGTAGTTTATGATTCTTATCCAAAAAAAGATGCCTCCAGGACGAAGGTCCATTGTATCCATGTCATTCCCTATATTTTTCCTCATGGAGTTTTATTTATATATTAAATTGTAGGAAAAATAAAAATTGTAGAATCTTGACAAAAACTACTCTAAAAAGGTAACAAAATAAGTTATCTAGGGAAGAAATTTGTATTTTTAGGGACATGATGAGCTTCTTCAAAATCTATCATAAGGTGAGAGAGAACCATTTGATTAAAGTATTGCTATGACCATCTTTCTTGGCATATATTCAATGATTTAATGCATGCTTTCTTTGGAGGAAGAAGCAAGAGGGATTAAAGTAGCACCTAATCTTATTAACATTTTGCACTCTATGTATATTAAGGTTAAAATTAAATAACATCAATTATGTATAAAAATTAAATACATTATATGTGATTATACATGCACTTGTGTTACTTAGTCATGATTATAAATGTATATTTTTTCTTAATTAAATCACTTAATTATTTATAATTAATTATAATTTTTTAACAATGTTTTGTGCACATCGCGTGAGTACAATACTAGTTGAATTTTAAAAAGAAAAGAAAATAAACACACACACTCACTCTCTTCCCCCTCCCCCCCCCCCTCCCTCCTAAGAGGATAAAAATAGGGGAGAATTTCACCCCTTATCACTTGGTCAACAACTCATCAGAAAATGGCCACGTTTGAAACTTTACCTAGTATAGTTGAAATTGTACATAACATAAAATTTACATTTCACCAATTATCTCACCATTTTTTCTTCGTTCTTCTTCTTCTGTCGTGTCGTGCATTTGCGCCCCAAAATTTCTCTATCATTATTATTCTCCTTCAGTTTTTCTTCTAGATTCAAAGCTGATAATCACTACTTTGATGAAGAATAAAACCAATTTGGAAGAGAATTAATTATTTGGAGTCATATGAAGATCACTTCCTCTATTGGAACGGGGAGAAATATGTTTATTATCATGAAAGATTTGATTGCAGAAATTGAGTTTTTCGATTTGTTCGTTGTTCCGAATAGGTGGCTTCCAAGTTGGTGGAAAACATGCTTTGGGTTAGTGAAGATTCATATAATCAGATCCGATGTAGAGTGATTCTTCAAGTTTCTTGAAATACTAATCTCCAAGGTGAGCTAAACTTTACTTGCTAACTATACCTGACTAAACAAAAACTGTGATTTCATATTTTCTTTGGTGAAACTATATATAGTTTCCACGCTGAACTCACATGGAAGAATAGAGAAAATAAATGTAATTTTGTTTAATTTTTTATTGCTTTCAGCTTTTTCTTGAGCTTGGAGTTGTAAAAACTAAAATTAAGCCAATGAAGCATATAGTTTTTAGTGAAATCTAGTTCATGTAGTTTATGATTCTTATCAAAAGAAGGTTGTGGTTTGTAGAATAACGCCTCCAAGGATGAAGGTCCATTGTATCCATTCATTCCCTACATTTTTCCTCCTCAATGAGCTTGATTTATATATTGAATTGTAGGAAAAGGAAAAATGTACAATAATTACAAAAACTACTCTTAGAAACTAACAAACTAAGTTATCTAGGGAAGGAATTTGTATTTTAGGGACATGATGAGCTTCTTCAAAGTCTATCATAAGGCAAGAGAGAACCATTTGATTAAAGTATCGCGATTAACATCTTCCTTGGCATATATTCAAGGATTTAATGTGTGATTTCTTTGTAAGAAGTGCAAGAGCGATTAAAGTAGCACTTAATCTTATTGACATTTTGCATTCTATGTGTCACTACTCTAAAACCTGGACTTGGTCGTGATGGCGCATCTCATGAGGACAAGGCCATCCGACACACTCCCACTTCATTTTTAAGCAGTTAAATAATAGAACTAAGTCTAAGTTATAATAATAATTCCTAAAATAAGGTAAATAATATTGTTGCAAAATAGACATAGCCAAACATCAGGGTGTCACCAGTTACGAGCATCTATTAAGGTCTAAATATAATAAAAATTATAAAAAATATACTAAATACAATCTAATAAAATCAAGAAGGAGAAAAACAGTGCTACGAACATCGGGCAACTACCTTGCTAAATTCCTATGAATCCGCCTCTGAGCAACTAATACCCTTTATTGGTTCAGAAATATCTGAATCTGCACACAAGGTATAAGGAGTAAAGTGAGTACTCCAACTCAGTGAGTAATACCAATAAATGACGATTGAGCAATAAGAAATCACGTAAGGCACATCAACATGACATAAAGAAGCAGTATAAAGCTAATAAAACAATGAAACCATGAAAAACATGTAGTGTCACCTTAGTTCAATTTAAGCTTCTTTAAAATGCTTTTTTAACAGTTAAGCAAAGTAAATGACAGTGAACTAGAAAAGATAAACACATAAAGAATAGCCCATCGGCACAATATAAACAAACTCAGCCCCTTGGGCACAAAACTAACAGATCAGCCCCTTGGACAAAAATATGGAACAATACGAACCCATCGAGTTATATCTCATATCACAATGGGTACCCGCGCTCATTAGGGGTGTGCAGACTCCTAGATGGGGCCCTTACGGCCCAAGCGTAATATCAAACCATCTCGTGACATCATCAATAGACTCTCATCCTCATATCAACAAACCACCTCTTGGCGTACAAATCTCATACCCTCGGCCTCATAATCAACAAGACACCTCGTGGCGGACAAAAACTCAGGCCTTCGGCCTTATAATCATAAATTAGTATATCCTCACACACAGGCCCTCAGTCTTACTCAGTCAAAATCTCATAAGCAACTCGGGCAACAATAAAACATGATGCTCAGCCCAATTATCATTTTAAAATATTATTTAATATATTTAAATAAAGTAAGCATGGTAGAGTTATGAAAACAATGTTATATAACAAGACTAAATACAAGTATAAAGTCAAAAAAGTGAGGAAATATCAGTAAAAAACCCCTAAGGGTCCAAATAGTTGGCACGAGACCCAAATATGGCATTCACCCCAAATCATAATAATAGCAAATAGATTTTCAATCGAATACGCAGTAAAACAGTCATTCGGGACGGACTAAGTCACAATCCCCAATGTTGCACAACTCCACGCTGGTCATCTAGCGTGTGTATCACCTCAATATAGCACCATGATGTGCAAATCCAAGGTTTCATACTCTCAGGACAACATTTAAAATCATTACTCACCTCGATCTGATCAAGACTCTAGCTCACGATGCCTTTGCCTTCTCGAATCGGTCTCCAAATGCTCCAAATATAACCAAATACATATTCATACCATGAAAATATGCTAAGGGGACAAAGTCCACTAAAAATTATCCAGTTTATACCAAAAAATCCGAATTTGACCAAACCCGTCCCTCGGGACCATGTCTCGAAATTCAACAAAATCAATATCTATGGAATCCTCATCCTCTCACGAGTCTATACATATCAAGAACATCAAAATTGGACCTCAAATGACCCCTCAAATCCCCCACTCAAAGGTCTCTTAATCTCATGCCCTAATTAACCATTTTTGTACTGATTTTTCCCAAATTTCACCATTAAATAGGATTTTAATCACATATAAACGAGTTATGAAGTAAAAAATATTACCTCAACAAGATTATCCTTTAGTTTCCTCTTCAATTAGTTGTCTAAAGATTTCTTCCGAATGAAATATGGTGAAAACCCCATCAAAATCATGAAGGGAACCTTTTTATATTTTCTGACCCATGCATTTTCGCACTTGCGGTCCATCTCTATCACATTTGCGATTTTCATTAAATTTCCAAGTTTTGCATCTACTGTTAAAAACTCACACCTGCACTACCGCATATGCACCCACTCCACCGCTTCTGCGGTTCCTAAAGGATTTCTACTTGGCCACATCTACGACTCCCTTTTCGCTTCTGCGAGATTGCACCTCGCCGCATGTGCAGTTATGACATCAATAGAAAATCTTCAACTGCCAAAACTAGCTCCCAAACTTTTCGCCAACCATCCGAAATCACCCCGAGGCACCCAGGACCTCAACCAAAAGCACAAACACATCATATACCACCATTCCAACTTGTACCAATATCCAAAACACCTCAAACAACATCGAATCAACCAAATCACATCGAAATCAAGCCTAAGATTCCAAAATCTTTCGAATTTTGCTTTCGATCAAAAAGTATACCAAACCACGTCCGAATGATCTGTAGTTTTTCACACACGTCAAAATGACACAACAGACCTACTCCAACTTCTGAAATTTGACCTCTATATCAGAATCTCACCTATCAACCGGGAAACGCCAAAATCTCAATTTCGCCAAATCAAGGCTAAAACTTCCACAGACCTCTAAAATACATTTCGATCACGCTCCTAAGTCCCAGATCACCTAACAGAGCTCACCAAATTATAAAAATTCTGATTTGAGATTATATACCAACAAGTCAAATCTTGGTCAAACCTTCCAAATTTTAAACTTCAAATCGAGGACAGTTTCTTTCAAATTCATTCTGGTTATCCTGAAAGACCAAACCAACGATTCATATAAGTCATAATATATCACACCGGACTACTCATGCTTGAGAACTGGTGAACAAAGTATGAAAGCTCAAAACGGCCGGTCAAATCGTTACACTATGTATATTAGGGTAAAACATTAATAGCATCAAGTATGTATAAAAATTATTAAAATACATCATATGTGATTATATATGCACTTGTGTTACTTAGTCATTATTATAAATGCATACTTTTACTTAGTTAAATCACTTAGTCATTTATAATTAATTATAATTTTTTAACAACGTTTTCCGCATTGCGTGAGTACAGTATTTGTTGGATTTTAAAAAGAAAAAAATAAACATTCTTCCCCCCCCCCCCCCAAGAGGATAAAAATAGGGGAGAATTTCACCCCTTATCACTTGGCCCAACAACCTATCAGAAAATGGCCCACGTTTGAAGCCCTTACCCAGTGTAGCCGAAGTTGTACATAACCTGAAAATTACCTTTCACCAATTAGTCCACCCTTTTTCTTTGTTCTTTCTCTTATTTCGTGTCACGCATTTGCACCCTAAAGTTTCTCTGCCATTATTATTCTCCTTCAATTCTTATTCTAGATTCAAAGCTGATAATTACTACTTTGATGAAGAATAAAACCAATTTGCAAGAGAATTAATTATTTGAAGTCATATGAAGATTACTTCCTCCATTGGAATGGTAAATTTGAATATTATCATGAAAAATTCATTTTTAAAAATTGGGTTTTTTATTTTGTCACGACCCAATTTCCCCTCCGTTGGGTATCGTGATGGCACCTAGTCTTTGCGATTAGGTAAACCTAACATTTATTAAATATCAGTAAAAATAAAGAGAATTTTACAGTCTTGATAAAGAATCTTTACAAAATATACAATTTTACAAAAAACCGGTAGTACAAGCCATAAGCTATACAGAGTTATCTACACTTCTAAATACAATTGTTCGAAAATGAAAAAACAATTGAATACAAGTAAGAAGGTGACTCCAAAGCCTACGAATGCAACATCAGGTTTATCTTGAGTCTCCTCATCAATGATCCGCACAACTACTAACGATCAATACCAGGATCTGCACAAAAATATCAGAAGTATAGTATGAGCACACCAAAATGGTGCCCAGTAAATATCAAGACTAACCTCGGTAAAATTGTGACGAGGACTAGTCAAGATACCCATTGGTCAAATAAACTGAATAAGTATAAGTATAGGAATAACAGAACATGAAATCTATCTAATGACTACATGATAAGGCTAACAACATAGCAACTACAATAAGGAAGAAAAACGACAAGTAATAATGGAACACCATAATAAGACACAGGAGGATGGACGGGGACACGTCCCAAATCCGAAGATCACAATACAATAAGGACAAGTAGTAACTCAGTACTGCAATAGTTTCCACTTCAAGCCTTAGCCAACAACCCGATAAATCAGTCAAATACTTCAAGTGTAAACTTTCACGAGTAAGTTTTTATAGTACTGCAATAGTTTCCACTTCAAGCCTTAGCCAACAACCCGATAAATCAGTCAAATACTTCAAGTGTAAACTTTCACGAGTAAGTTTTTATATTGCACTCTTTTAAATATAATCCCTTCCAATAGGAAATTCGTTTGAAATATACTTCCTTTGAATATAAAATTTTCAAAGTTAATATCCTTCAAACATAGTTCTTTCATGATAATTATTTTCCAAATGTAACCTTCCAAATAAATGTCCTTCGAACATAGTTCTTTCAAGATAAATGCTTTTCAAATAAATGTCTTTCAAACAAGTTTCTTCAAAATGAATACTTTTCAAATAACTTTTCAAGTAAATATCTTCGAATATATTTCACCATGTGAGACCTAAGTATAGAATATTAAAAGCTCTGAACACAAATATTTAAATAGGGGAATCTACCGGGATCCCATCTCGTAGCCTCGAATTTATTATGCAGTAAAAGGGGGTCTGCCGGAATATGTTAGCTGGGGGGTCTCATGGAATACGTCTGTAGTCCTAAAATAAATATGCAGTACATGGGGATCTTCCGCAATACGTCCCTAGTCCCAAAATAAATATGCAGTACAGAGTAATATTTCGAAATACGTCTGCAGTCCCAAAGTAAATATGCAGTGCAACCAACAAAGACAACCATTATAGCACGACAGAAAATTCGTACATCACTACGACAAGTACAAAGCAACAATGACAGCAATACAAAGTACGGCGAGCAAATCAATACAAGAACTTTAAATTACAAAGTAACAGTAGAACTCATTCACTATGAATAATCATGGTAAAGAATGCTAGGCGTAAAGAGAACAACTTAACTAGGAACAAAATAAAATATAGCAGTGAATCCACAATATTCAAGTCAATAATAAGAAGCCAACACGAGCAAATAGTTCTAAATAAAAGAAAATCGACTAAGATGTACGTTATCTAAACTCATTTTAAAGTTGAGCAATTATGAGAGATATTCAACAATTCAAATAAATGTAAGCAACAAAAGATAACCATAACTCTAATTAAGGCTAAACAATTATAGGATGAGATAATAATAATTTCCAATCAAAGATAGGCAGTTTATGAAAAATATAGCATGACAGTAAAGAGGTAAAATCTTCAATTAAGTCAAATAAGCTTCAATTAGACAGTAAGATAAAACAATTATCTCAAATTAAAGCATATAGAAGTAAACTAGCAAGTAGGAACCCAATGTGTCAATAACAACTTCATACATGGTAAATATAAGGACCTAAGAACTCAAAAAGGGCAAATTCCCACAAATAAGTCTGAGCACGCATTCGTCACCTTACGTACATGGACTACAATCATCATAGAAGACCCAAATCCTAAGGGTCAGCTCTCTATATAAGGTTAGGCAAGATACTTACCTCGAATACGACAACTCGATACTCTAAAATATATTCCTTGTGTGAAAAGACCTCCAGACGGCTCAAATCCATCTAAAATAACTTCAATGCACAAATAAAACTCATAAGAAACCATTTCGGATCATAAAGTCTAAATCTTTTACAAAATCAAAAAGAGATCCAAAAGTCGACCCGTGGGTCCGCACCTCGGAACCCGATAAATTTTACAAAAACAAAATATCCATTCCGTTACGAGTTTAATCGTACAAAAATTATTAGAATTTCATACCATTGGTCCCTCAAATCAAGATTTTTAATTTTAAAAATTGTCTTGAAAACCCAACATTGCCTCAATCCAAAACACAAATTAAATGATAAAATGAAGATTAAATCATGAAATACGTTAGATTCTTAGTGAAGAACAATTACCAAATCGATTTGCTTGAAAAACTCCGAAAGAAGCTCCCAAAATCGAAGTTCAAAACTCAAAATATAAAGAAAATGGCCAAACACTAGATATAAAAGATTATGCCCAGCACTTCTGCATCTGCGGATACTTAGCGCATATGCGCTATCGCATTTGTGGGAATACGTTCACAATTGCGAACAGACATAGGTCTCATCTATGGATAATTAGCAGCATCAGCTATGACGCATAAGCCATATCAGGAGCACAAAAGCAGGGCTCTTCGCCCATGCGATGCATCAAGTGCAGAAGCAGTTACACACCTGCGTTTCAGCACTCGCTGAAACAAGCTAGCTTCCAGGCCTTAAAGACTATAGATGCGATCAGGATAATCCAGAAGCAGAGGCACACTTGCTCTCCAAGGTCGCTGGTGTGAAAAAATCATAAATTAGGCATTCTCATAACCATGCAAAACATCCAGAACTCGTCCAGAACACACTCGAGGCCCCGTCTAAACACACAAACAAGTTCTATAACCTAAAACAAACTCTCTCGAGGTCTCTAATCACATCAAACATCATTGAAAATACAAATCGCGCCATGAATCGAACTATGAACTTCCAAACCTTCCAAATTTGGAAACTCGTACCGAAACCAACCAAACCAACCCGGAATGGCGCCAAATTTTGCAGACAAGTCCCAAATGATAAGACGGAGTTTCTCCAACTCTCGAAATTTCATTCTAACCCCGATAACAAAAAAGTCAACTATGGGTCAAACTTCATCTTTTCCAAACTTCAACTTTTTCAACTTTTTGCTGAATGCCTCAATTTACCCTTTGGATCTCCAAATATGAATCCAGGCGCGCGCCTAAGTCCAGAAAGTTATTGAGATCACCAAAAACCCATTTAGGGTCCATTTAATCAAAAGTCAAAATTTCAGTCACATTCTCACCGCTTAAGCTTTCAAAACTAGATTCCTTCTTCCAATTTGACTATGAATCATCTGTTAACTAAATTCAACCATACACATAAGTTGATACTCATATTAGGAAGTTATTTCAGACCTTATGCCACCGAATGGAGCTTAATTTCTCAAAACGTCCATCCGGGTTGTTATATCCTTCCCATCTTAAAACAAACGTTCATCCTCGAACGTGCCAAGATTCGCCTTGAAGTCCTCAAATCATTGAACGTACACTTCCAACATACACATGGTGGTGATCCCACGTCACCCCAATCTACACAAGCCTAATGACACTATCTCAACTGCAATTTAGCCTTTCTACCACCACCGAAGCCTCATACCTCAAATTCTCACCTCCCATTCATTTCCAAAAGTCCAGATTCTAAATCCACATCCGGCATCAGTCTCAACCAACTGCATCAACTCATTCCTACACCCACAAGGTACGACCATACAATATAACACTACACATAGGCCCATAATAACACTGTTGATCATAATAATTGCTCGGAATCAACCCAACATCGGCAATTAGCCTCATATCTGATAGAACTTTGTTTCAAACCTCCATAAAACTGATAATAATGCAAGAAACACAAAGACCTCATAGTTAGGTCCCCGAATCACCAAGCCACAACTAACACCACCAGGCGCACGCCATACAAGCTAATATTCAAGAAGCACACAACGAAAATGACTGAATATGAAAAGAGAAACACATAAGAAACTATCAAACAAGCCCGACATGCACAACTCCCTACCAATACTAGCCGACAAAACAATATGACAAGGAAAGAATTAAAGCACATGAACAAATCACAAGGATCCCATCCTGATGTAACTTCTATCGCAGTTCACAACCCGGTTCAAACACATCAGATTACATGAAATCACGAGGGTCTCACCCTATATATATATATATATATATATATTGAAATCTTCCACTGACTTGCTATGCCAAAAAAATACAACACTCACTGAACTCTCACTGAAATCACAGCCCGTAACCAAAATACTCAGGAAAATAACATCAATCCTACCATGACGAACAACAAGGACTCATTTCTAGTCTCACCACTCTCAATGACGAATAAAAACAACGATAGACATGGGCTACCACTCATAGAATCTCTCAACAGGAGCAAACACAAAAATATAGTGCAAGGCATGAAACTTACTCATAAATGAAGGAACAGATAAAGGAACTCGTCCCGACCAGCAAAACCAAAATGAAATATGAATGGTGCCCATCCATAGCAGATCAAAACATACCTATATGCTAGCATTTAGCACACTGGCCTCCAGTCTATTATATAAAACACATCACGGACCGAACCTTCCCTTTTAGGCACCCTCTACTCGCTTGAATAACTCTTTGTGACACACCTTTCCAAAGCCCGAGGTAATCTCTCACCACATGGCTAATATATCCACACTCAAAGCAACTCCTTTGCTGACGTAACTGTGGAAACTACGTCGTACGAGTACTTTGAGACCCATAAGCACATGAAATACTACGCAAAGTTGGAAGTGCAAACTAAACTAGCTGACCCACAAAACCTCTACCATGTCGAACCCTGGCTTCAAAATAAGGACCATCAAATATATACTCTCTCTCCTAATCTCGTATGTCCTCTCGCTCCCGGTCCCACATTCCTTCTAACTGGCGAGCGAACCCTACCACATGTTGAAATGAAAAGTATGACTCCAACTCTCAAGCCATACCGAACTGAATATCATTCCTGAGACCCTCCATGAATCTAAGGACCCGCCATCTAAATGTAGCGATCAAGGCAGGTGCATGTCTGGCCAAATCACTGAATACAATAGCATACTCAAATACTGAAATAGTGCCTTGATGCAACTGGTCAAACTCTATGCACCATGCATCTCAAAAGGACTGAGGTACAAAATTTCTGAAAACATCTCTGAAAATTGAAACCATGTAAGTGAAGCTACATCTATCGGGCTACCCAACTCATATGCCCGCCACTACTGATAAGTCGCTCCCTTAAGCTGGAACGTAGTAAAAGAAATCCTACTCGTCATGAGCATCAAATAACTGATCCAAAAGCAAGAAGAGTCTACATACACAATTACAGAAAAAGCACTGGGCTGCAAACGCAAAGCAACTACCTAGTGAATCTAGAAATCGCCTGAGCTAGAAGAAATCAACACTCGCTAGCGGGACCTAAAGTGCCTGAATCTGCATACAAGGTGCAGGGAGTAAACTGAGTACTCCAACTTAGTGAGTAATAATAATGAATGAAGACACCTCTGTTAGAATATACGCTTAACGCTAGAGGGGGGGGTGAATAGCGTTATAATAAAAAATAATATAAACTTGCGAAATTAAAAATTGCAGGGTTGAAATAAGTGCGGTAAGTAAATAATAAGGAACGAACGCACCGAAATTATCCTGGTTCACCACAACCTGTGGCTAGTCCAGTCCCCGAGAGACTCTCTCGAGATTCCACTAACTTCGTTAAGCTTACGGGTGCTTAACAAACCGTTACAAACTGAGAACTTGAGTCACACAAGCCTCAACAACCTTTGCTCGAAGATACCACGCTTCAAGACTTCAACCGAAGGAATGAAAACGTTCCTTCTTACAACCACAAGGGATTAACACTTCCCTTCAAGACTCTCTTTAAGAGTAGATATGAGTAAAATAAATACGCTCAAGAACACAACAACTTTCGTCAAGAGTTTGGCTCTCAAAAACTTATTAAATGAATAGAAAATGATGAATATGAGAGTATGCAAGCTTTAGAAAGAATATAATCAGTTGTTGTACTTAGAAGACTGGTTTAGAGTTGTATTTATAGTGTTCAAAACCCCCACAACCGTTGCCTAATTGCCAATCAAGAATTGCTGATTTTGTGCTAAGATAATCGATTATCTGATTTGCATAATCGATTATTTTCCAATCGTTCAAAAATCAATCCCAGATTTTAAGCAGAATAATCGATTATCCAAATCGTATAATCGATTACCTGACAACGTTCAAAAAATCATATTCAGACTTTACTTAACATAATCAATTATCAGATTGTGTATAATCGATTACCTGACAACGTTCAAAAAATCATATGCAGATTTTACTTAGCATAATCGATTATCAGATTGTGTATAATCGATTATCTTTCAGAGTTTAAAAATACTTTGGCAACAGTCATTTGCATAATCGATTATGCTATAAGGATAATCGATTATCGTTTATATTTTGAAAACTTCGGACTACACTATCTTAACATAATCGATTATCATAAAGTACATAATCGATTATTTTACAGTCTTGTAAAATTTGATAGACACTGCCTCAACATAATCGATTATCATAATATGCATAATCGATTATTTTATAGCTTTGAAAAATCTGATGGACACTGCCTCAACATAATCGATTATCATAAGGTACATAATCGATTATCTTGTGGCTTTGAAAAATCTAATGTACACTGCCTTAACATAATCGATTATCATAAGGTACATAACCGATTATTGTTCAGCTTTGTAAATCTGGTGTACATTGTCTTAACATAATCGATTATCATAAAGTACATAATCGATTATCTTTGTCCAGATTTGAGAGCCATGTTTAAAAATCATTTTGGCTAAAATAAAATGTTTGAAAATCATTTTGCTTTAAATTAAATATGCATGATTTGATAAAAATGATTTTACGAGAGAAGCCAAGTCTTGAGTTAATTGTCGGATCAAGATCACAATTAAAGGATGACTCATGTATAACTTTATTTCTTTGCTTGATCATGACCTTTGTTCGTCTTGTGCTTGAACCTCGTTATGTGTCAATTGCACGCTTGTGCTTGGACCTCGTCATATGTCAATTGCGCGTCGTTTGTCATTTATCAAAACCTACAAATATGAACACACGTTTAGTTTAGTGCCTTGAGAACGTGTTTCAACAATTTCCCCCTTTTTGATAATGGCAAACCAATATCGGGATATGCATATTAGATAATTCATATTGACGATCCAAGACAAGTATGTAGATATGCAATTAGTTCCCCCTCAACATATGAATTCCCCCTCAATTTATGCCAATAAATGTTAAGTGCATAGCCCTTATTCTTCCCCCTTTTGACATTAGCAAAAAAACATTAGTAAATAACTTGTTTATTGATTAATCAAAAATCGCAATTATAAAAGGGACAATATAATGTCAACATAATCGATTATTGATACTTGATAATCGATTATGTACTTAAGAGAAATCGATTATTCTTAAAAGAAATCGTTTTTTCTGCACCAGTGCTTTATAATTCCCCTGTCTTTGGGGCGATGCCTGCAAAGCAGAATTAGGCGCCTCCGACGCTCAAGTTAGTAATGAAAGACAAAAAAAATGCAATGCATGACTTAGATCAACATGGAGTCAAGAATCCCGAGTTCACTACGAATTCGGAAAAAGGACTCTTTCTCTAAAGGCTTTGTGAAAATGTCGGCCAATTGAGATTTGGTTTCAACAAACTCAATTTCGACATCACCTTTGAGAACGTGATCTCTTATAAAGTGGTGCCTAATTTCAATGTGTTTTGTTCTTGAATGAAGAACGGGGTTCTTCGTCAAGCTTATGGTGCTAGTATTATCACATCTAAGAGGGATATGATCGATACTTAGTCCATAGTCCGAGATTGTTGTTTCATCCAAAGGATTTGAGCACAACAACTCCCCGCGGCTACATATTCAACCTCGGTTGTGGACAACGCAACACTTACCTGTTTCTTACTAAACCAAGAGACAAGAGAGCTACCGAGCAAATGGCAAGTGCCCCTAGTGCTCTTGCGGTCCAATTTTCAACCCGCAAAATCGGAGTCGGAATAGCCAACAAGTTGGCATGAAGAACCTTTGGGATACCATAGTCCCACATTTATAGTACCAACAAGATACTTCATTATCCGCTTAACCGCAGTTAGATGCGACTACTTCGGACATGATTGATATCGAGCGCATAAACATACGCTAAACATTATGTCCGGTCTACTAGCTGTAAGATAAAGAAGGGATCCGATCATACCTCGATACTTCTTGGTGTCGACTTCCTTACCTTTCTCATCTTTGTCAAGATGATCGGATGTGCTCATTGGAGTGGCCATTGCTTTGGCGTTGCTCATTTCAAATTGTTTTAGCAACTCTTTGCAATATTTAGATTGACAAATGAAAGTTCCTTCTTTCATTTGTTTCACTTGCAGCCCCAAGAAGAATGTTAGCTCACCCATCATAGACATCTCAAATTCGCTTGTCATTAAATCAGAAAATTCCATGCACAAAGCATTGTTAGTAGCACCAAAAATAATATCATCCACATAGATTTTTGAACCAATAAAATATTATTGTTTGTATGCTTAATAAATAGTGTGGTGTCAAATTTCCCCCTAATGAACTCATTTTCCAAAAGAAATTTGCTCAATCGTTCATACCAAGCTCGGGGAGCTTGTTTAAGACCATAAAGGGCTTTCTTAAGTTTGAAAACATGATCGGGAGATTTAAAATCTTCAAAGCCCGGGGGTTGTTCAACATAAACTTCTTCTTGAATAAAACCATTTAGAAAAGCACTCTTTACATCCATTTGATATAAATTGAAATTCATAGAAGAGGCAAAAGCAAGTAATAAACGAATAGCTTCTAACCTTGCTACGGGTGCATACGTTTCTTCATAGTCAATTCCTTCTTCTTGATTGTAACCTTTTGCTACAAGCCTAGCTTTGTTTCTAGTGATTACACCATTTTCATCTAATTTATTTCGAAAAACCCATTTCGTACCAATTATGGTATGATTGTCGGGTCTTGGCACCAATTCCCAAACGTCATTTCGTTTGAATTGGTTAAGCTCCTCTTGCATTGCCAAGGTCCAATGCTCATCCCCAATTGCTTCGGAAATGGTTGAGGGTTCAATTTGAGAAACGAAAGCAGTATGTCCTAAGGTGTTCTTAAGATTGTTTCGAGTACTTACCTTTTGTTCAATGTCGCCAATTACCTTGTAGAGAGGTTGGTCTTTGATTGTCCTCCATGCGTTGGGCAGTTTCGTTTCTTTCTCCAGTGGTGGCGCTTCCTCCGATGATTGTTCCAAGATTTCATCTTGAATTTCCTTTGGATTTTCCTCTTGTACTTTGTCTTGAGGACTTATTGTGTTTAAAATACCTGCAAGATCAAAACCAGAATCCTTTCTCGCCAAGCGAGCATTATTTTCGGAAAACACAATATGAGGGGATTCCTCAACAGTTTCGGTTCTATTATTGAATACTCTATATGCTTTGCTGCGTGATGAATAACCAAGAAAAATTCCTTCATCCGATTTGGCATCAAATTTTCCCAAATTATCTTTTCTGTTGTTATGAATAAAGCATTTACTACCGAATACTCTAAGATGGGAGAGATTAGGTTTCCTTCCCTTATAGAGTTCATAGGGAGTTTTCATGAGTATTGGCCTTATGACTACTCTGTTTAAAACGTAGCATGCGGTACTCATGGCATCCGCCCAAAATTGTTTGGGAATCTTAGCCTCATCGAGCATGGTTCTAGCCATCTCTTCGAGAAACCTATTTTTCCGTTCCACCACTCCATTTTGTTGTGGTGTACGTGGAGCAGAGAAGGTGTGCTCAATACCGAGTTCGTCACAAAAGTCCGTGAAGAGATTGTGATCGAACTCTCCCCCATGATCACTTCTTATGGAAGTGACAGTTGTGTGCTTTTCATTTTGAACACGTTTAAGAAAACATTTAAAATTTTGAGAAGCCTCACTTTTGTGAGCAAGAAATAGTGTCCATGTAAATCTAGAATAATCATCAACAATAACAAAAGCATAACGATTTCTACCAAGACTTTCAATGCGAGATGGTACAAAGAGATCCATGTGAAGAAGTTGCAAACGTCTTGTAGTTGAAACAATATTCTTAGATTTAAAAGATGCTTTTGTTTGCTTCCCTTTTTGACAAGAATCACAAATAGTGTCATTTTCAAATTTCAAATTTGGAAGACCAATAACTAAATTTTGTGAAACCAATTTGTTTAAAAGATGCATGTTGATATGAGCTACTCTACGATGCCATAACCACATATCATCTTCTTTACTCATAAGACAATTCACATACTCTGATGAAGAGTTTTCAAGATCAACCATATAGATGTTATCAATTCTAAAACCACGAAGAATAATTTTAAAATCACTACGACGAAAAACTAAGCATTCTTCCGAATCAAACAAAACAAGATTTCCCTTGTCACATAATTGACTTATGCTCAAGAGATTATGTTTTAGACCTTTAACTAGCAATATATGCTTAATGGAAGAAGATTCATTCTTACTGACCGAGCCAATGTCGATAATTCTTCCCTTGTTGTTATCTCCAAAAATAACGTTTCCTCCTTCCTTGTGTTCTAGTTGAAGGAACTTGGATGCGTCTCCGGTCATGTGTTTGGAGCATCCACTATCAAGGTACCAAAGTACACTTGATCCCTTCAAACATACCTACAAGACAAATCAATGAGTTTTGGTACCCAAGTTGTTTTGGGTCCTTGAGAGTTAGGTGTAAAATGTTGTTGCGCTTGACATGCAGTTAAGTGTCTGTGTCTAGTAAAACAAGCAGGAGCAATATGTCCTATTCGACTACAATAGTGACAAATGACATTAGGATTATGCATTCTTCTAGGTTGGTAGTAGTTGGAGGTACGAAAAATGTTTGCTCTATTTTTGACAATATGGCTATTGTGCAATCCTTGAAAATCATTTCTCCTACTGTTTGTTCTAGGATATGCAGCGTTTCTAGAATAATTGTTTCTAGGTCGAGTATGTCTAGGTTGCGATTGTTGAAGGCCATTTCTAGGCGTTCTAAAATGTTCAAAGTTTCTTCTAGTGTTTGGTCTAGGATGCATGTTGATTTTAGGATGGTTATTTCTAGGATGAATGTTTATTTTATTTATCCTAGGTTGAGCCTTGGGTTGTTGGGGAATGGCTTCAACTTTTTCTTTAGGATCGTTTTTGAAACCTATGCCATGTTTGGTCGATTTCAAATTGACAAGAACATCATTCAAATTTTTATGAGAAGAATTGAACTTATCAAGGGTGCCCTTAAGTCTTCCTACTTCATCTTTTAGATGCATGCAAGAAATACAATTTTTACTAGAACTCTCGGGTTTGTCGGCGCTTCTCTTGCCGAAAATTTTGTTTTCTTCTTTCAACTTCTCATTTTCCAAAATTAATTTTTCCAAATCTTTTTCTTTCAAAGAGAGTTGTTTTTCAAAATCTTTTTCTTCCAAAGAGGAATTTTTCTTTACGTCTCTAACAGTTTCGGAAGCTCTAATGAATCCACTATACAATTCATCAAAAGCATTTTGCATTTCCTCAAGAGAAAAGAAATTTTTTGAAGAAATTTGACATACCTCTTCTTGATTGTCTTCGTGTGCCATGAGACATAGATTTGCGGCTTCGTCTTCTTCATCGTCGCTTGATTCGTCTCCGGAGTCACCTCCCCAAGATATGTATGCTCGTTGTTTCTTGAAGGGTTTCTTCTCCTTTTTGACATTTGGGCAATTTGATTTAATGTGCCCGATTTCTCCCCATCCATAGCACTTTACTTGATCTCCTTGTTGTTTGCCTTTTTGTTCATACTCTTTTCGCATGAACTTTTGAAACCTCTTAATAACGAGTCCAAACTCGTTATCTCCATTGTTTGAGTCCTCATCATTTTGAGGTTGAGCCGTGCTTGCCTTGAGGGCGATTCTTTGTTTCCTTTGATCATTAAACGGAGGGTTAAGTATAGTAGATTCATAGGTTTTAAGATTACCTCTTAGTCCGTCGATGGTGACATTTGAAACGCTGATAGACTCTTGAATCGCGTCGGCCTTGGGGCGCCATTCCGGAGTGAGACTTCGGAGAATTTTTCGGACAAGTTCCTTATCCGTGAAGGTCTTCTTAAGAGCATGTATGTCATTGACGATTTTCGAAAATCGTTCGAACATGTCATCGATCCTCTCGCTTTCCTTCATGTGAAACAGTTCATATGTATGGGTTAGAAAATCAATTTTAGCTTCTCTTACCTGGTCCGTACCTTCGTACGTGATTTCCAGCTTATCCCACATTTGCTTAGCCGTTGTGCAACATGATATTTTTCTGTAATCATCAGCATTTACAGCACAATATAATAAGTTGATGGCTCTAGCGTTGTTCTGCACTTTTCGGATATCATCCGCATCGTATTCATCTTCGGATTTTGGAACCCATTCATTTTCAACCTTTTTGGTTGGAATTTGTTCTCCCTTCGTGATAACCTTCCATAGATGAAAATTATTCGATTGAATGAATATTCTCATCCTCTCCTTCCAGTACGTATAGTTTGTGCCGTCGAACAGTGGTGGTCTGGTGGAGCATTGTCCTTCACCTATTCCTGCATTAAAGTCACGAGTAGAATCCATGGATTGTTTCTCTCAAACGGTTAAGTCTTTCAGAGAGTTGGGCTCTGATACCAATTGTTAGAATATACGCTTAACGCTAGGAGGGGGGGGGGTGAATAGCGTTATAATAAAAAACAATATAAACTTGCGGAATTAAAAATTGCAGGATTGAAATAAGTGCGGTAAGTAAATAATAAGGAACGAACGCACCGAAATTATCCTGTTCACCACAACCTGTGGCTAGTCCAGTCCCCGAGAGACTCTCTCGAGATTCCACTAACTTCGTTAAGCTTACGGGTGCTTAACAAACCGTTACAAACTGAGAACTTGAGTCACACAAGCCTCAACAACCTTTGCTCGAAGATACCACACTTCAAGACTTCAACCGAAGGAATGAAAACGTTCCTTCTTACAACCACAAGGGATTAACACTTCCCTTCAAGTGTATACAAACACTTAGCACTCAAGACAAGACTCTCTTTAAGAGTAGATATGAGTAAAATAAATACGCTCAAGAACACAACAACTTTCGTCAAGAGTTTGGCTCTCAAAAACTTATTAAATGAATAGAAAATGATGAATATGAGAGTATGCAAGCTTTAGCAAGAATATAATCAGTTGTTGTACTTAGAAGACTGGTTTTGAGTTGTATTTATAGTGTTCAAAACCCCCACAACCGTTGCCTAATTGCCAATCAAGAATTGCTGATTTTGTGCTAAGATAATTGATTATCTGATTTGCATAATCGATTATTTTCCAATCGTTCAAAAATCAATCCCAGATTTTAAGCATAATAATCGATTATCCAAATCGTATAATCGATTACCTGACAACGTTCAAAAAAATCATATTCAGATTTTACTTAACATAATCGATTATCAGATTGTGTATAATCGATTACCTGACAACGTTCAAAAAATCATATGCAGATTTTACTTAGCATAATCGATTATCAGATTGTGTATAATCGATTATCTTTCAGAGTTTAAAAATACTTTGGCAACGGTCATTTGCATAATCGATTATGCTATAAGGATAATCGATTATCGTTTATATTTTGAAAACTTCGGACTACACTGTCTTAACATAATCGATTATCATAAAGTACATAATCGATTATTTTACAGTCTTGTAAAATTTGATAGACACTGCCTCAACATAATCGATTATCATAATGTGCATAATCGATTATTTTATAGCTTTGAAAAATCTGATGGACACTGCCTCAACATAATCGATTATCATAAGGTACATAATCGATTATCTTGTGGCTTTGAAAAATCTAATGTACACTGCCTTAACATAATCGATTATCATAAGGTCCATAATCGATTATTGTTCAGCTTTGTAAATCTGGTGTACATTGTCTTAACATAATCGATTATCATAAAGTACATAATCGATTATCTTTGTCCAGATTTGAGAGCCATGATTAAAAATCATTTTGGCTAAAATAAAATGTTTGAAAATCATTTTGCTTTAAATTAAATATGCATGATTTGATAAAAATGATTTTACGAGAGAAGCCAAGTCTTGAGTTAATTGTCGGATCAAGATCACAATTAAAGAATGACTCATGTATAACTTTATTTCTTTGCTTGATCATGACCTTTGTTCGTCTTGTGCTTGAACCTCGTTATGTGTCAATTGCGCGCTTGTGCTTGGACCTCGTCATATGTCAATTGCGCGTCGTTTGTCATTTATCAAAACCTACAAATATGAACACACGTTTAGTTTAGTGCCTTGAGAACATGTTTCAACAACCTCTACCTCTCCGACCTCCACTCTTAGCTGGCTGGGTAGATGGGGAAGCAACTGGAGCTGTGATCATAGCCTGGGAACTCTGCGGGGCACATTGTGGCGGAAAAGTCTGTGGAAGTCACTCATCCCATGTCTAGGGCAATCCCTCACCACATGATGGGTCTTACCACACTTAAAACAATGTTTGGGAGGACGTGGTGGTTGCGATAAGAAATCACGTAAAGACACAACAATATGTTATAAAATAGGTAGAGTAAAACCAATAAAGTGTAATAAAATAGTGAAGTCTCATAAAACACCATAGTTCAATATAAGCTTCTTTAAATAACTTTTTAATTGTTCAACAAGTAAATAAAAGGCATCTAGAAAAGATAAAAACAAATAATCAGCCCCTCGGGCACAATGTCAACAGAATCAGCCCCTCGGACAATAACATGGAACAATACCAATCCATGACCAAAATAACATCAAAGTCTACCATACATAATAACAATAGATTTACTTGGGTCTCCAAACCCCCAATGGTCACCACACATGGACGGTACATACGGTCTACAATAATAGTATCGCCCGCCGGAGTAGATACATGAACACATGAAATAAGAGACTCGCGGGGTGTATCCAAATAACGAACAAAGTATGATGACGCATTAGAATTAGTGGATATGGGATCAAATCATGCAGAGGCATCTCTACGACAGACTAAAATAATACATGTAATAACAGCATCAGAAGCAATAGCATCGAGCCTAGCTGGAAGTGCATAAAAACGGGCCTAACCGCCACCTAAGCAACCTCCCCCTCTAGGGACACCCCTAGCTGACTGACCTCTACCTCTAGCTGGGTGGGTGGGTGATGGTGAAGCAACTGATGTTGAAGCCGATGGTTGACCCTTCTGCTGAGATGAACCCCCAAGACGATAAGGACACTGCCTCTACATATGACACATCTCTCCACACCCATAGCAACTACAAAGTGCTGGAGATGGGGACTAAAGGTAAACCCTAGCACCAGAATGACTAGCAGCTACACCTGCCATATAAAAGACCTAAACTAACGGAGCACGGGATGAACTTTGAGCTGGAAGGGCTCTAAGTGATGACTGGACCTAATGAGAAATGTAAGAACCATATCCCAATGACGCCCCACGATAACCTGGGCAAATTGGCTAAGCATGCTTGAATGGATGACCTCTGCCGTGCTTAAACTGACCTCTCAAAAGAGCACCGCCATAACTACCCGATCTTCGAGGCATCTTGGCCTCCCTCTTATCTCACTCCTAGTGACAAACTGACTCAATCTTACAAGTAATGTCAACAACCTCCTCAAGAGTGAGTACGAAGCTCATATGTAAGGCCATCAAAGAACCTCATAATCCTGTCTCTATCTATCGGAACCAACCAAATAACATGACGAGCTAACTCTGAAAACCTCATTTCATATTGCATCACCGTCTTCTCTCCCTGACGCAATCACTCAAACTACCTGCACAGCTCCTCTCTACGAGACTGCGGCACATACTTCTCCAAAAAGAGAACGGAGAGCTGCTGCCAGGTAAGGGGTGCTGCACCAACAAGCCTACGCCTCCCACCAAGTGAAGGAAACTCTAGAAAACTGGAAAATAGTAAAAGCATCCCGGTTGGTCTCCAGAATACCCGTTGTACGAAGAATCCGCTGACCCCTGTCTAAGAAACCCTGGGCATCCTCGCCCTCTGCATCACTAAATGTCGGAGGCTGAAGTCTACCAAACCTCTCCGGTATGCACTACGTCCTCTAGTATGGCAGGAGCTACATAGTCCTGAGCAGCTGCAACCTGCTGGGATGGATATGCCCATGGTGTTTGAAGTCCCTGCACGACATGCTCAGGTGTGCAAATGGCGAGAGACTGGTTGCCTCTCCCGACCTGAGAAGTAATTGAGACCCCCTGAGTTAGGCCAGTGCATACCAATAGAATTTGAGCCAAGGACTCTTGAAGACCCAGAATCACAGTGGGCACAGCTGGTGCTGTTGGAACGTCCACAACTAGGACCTGATCCTGAACCGAGGTGGTTGGTAATCTGCATGTGCTGCCCTAGCTTTTGTGCGGGCCATACCCCTGCCCCAACCGCGGCCTCTACGGCGTCATCAACCTCTAGTGGCCACAACTGGTGGTATTTGTAGTCGCCCATCCTGACCGGCAATGCATGTCCTCAGCATCTGTGAGAGAATAGAATAACAGAAGTTTAGTACTCGGATCAACAGATTCGCACAACAAGAATTCAAGAATATGAAGTTTTCCTAAACATTCTACAGCTTCTTGAGGATAAATACAGATGTTTCCGTACCGATACATGGGACTCTACTAAACCTACTCATGACTCGTGAGACCTATGTAACCTAGGCTCTGATACCAACTTATCACGACCCAAAACTGATACCCGGTCGTGATGGCGCCTCTCGTGAAGACAAGGCCAGCTCACAGAAACTTGCATTTTAAATTAACAGATAATGATTCATAATCAAGTCATAAATAACAATAATTCCCATAATAGAGTAAAATATAACAACTACAGAAAACCAACCTGTCGGTCTATCAAAAGTCATGAGTATCTAATAAGCAATCCAAAAGCGGAAAAAGTCTACATAGTCTATAACAAAACTAAAACAAGAGAAGATAAGATAGGGGAAGAAGCACTGGGATGCGAACGCCGAGCAACTACCTAGTGAATCTCCGAACTGCCTAAGCTAGAAAAAATAAACACTCGCTAGCGGGACCTGAAGCGCCTGAATCTGCACATAGGGTGCAGAGAGTAAAGTGAGTAATCCAACTCAGTGAGTAATAACAATAAATGAAGACCGAGCGATAAGAGGTCAGGCAAAAACACAACAACGTGCTATAAAGAGGCAGAGTAAAACCAATAAAGTGCAATAAAATAGTGAAATCTCATAAAACATCTTAGTTTAGTATAAGTTTCTTTAAAACACATTTTTAATAGTTAAACAAGTAAATGAAAGGCAGCTAGAAAATATAAACACATATAATCCGCCCCTCGAACACAATGTAAATAGAATCAGCCTCTCGAACAATAACATGGAACAACACCAGCCCCCCGCGATATATCTCATATAACAGTGGGTACCCATGTTCACTGAGGGTGTACAGACTCCGGGAGGACCCCTTACGGCCCAAGCACAATATCAAGTCATCTAGTGGCATAATCACTAGGCTCTTAACCTCATATCAAGCTACCTCGTGGCGTATAACTCAAGCCATGTGCCTCAAAATCATAATTAGTGTGTCACTGTTGTGGTGTGTAGCCCGACCCAAAAGTATCCTCATAACACATGCCCTCTTCCTTACTTAGTCAGAATCTCATAAGCTACCCGGGCAACAGTAAAATATGATGCTCAGCCTGATTATCACTTAAAAGGTCATTTAATGGGTTAAAATAGGGTAAACATGTCTGAGTAATGAAAATAGTAGAATATAGCATGAGTGAGTACAAGTATAAAGTCAAATCAGTGAGGAAATATTAGTAAAACTCCCCAATGGGTCTAAATAACTGGCACGAGGCCCAAATTTGACATTCAACCCAAAACATGATGATAGCAAATAGTTTTCAGCCAAATACACTGTAAAATAATACTACGGGATGGACTAAATCACAATCTCCAACAATGCATGGCCCCACGCTCGTCATCTAACGTGTGCATCGCCTCAATATAGCACAACGATGTGAAATTTGGGGTTTCATATCCTCCGGACAATATTTACAATCATTACTCACCTCAATCTGGTCCAAACTCTAGCCCACGACGCCTTTGCCCCTTGAGTCGGCCTCAACTCGCGTCGAATCTATCAAAAATCATAATCACGACATCAAAATATGTTAAGGGAACGAAGCCCATGCAAAAATAATCAATTTACAACATAAGTCCCGAAATTAAGCCCGACCCCCAGGTCCACGTCTTGGAATTCGATAAATTTTACATCATTAGATCCCTTCTCTTCCCCCAAGTTCATACATATCAAAAGTCCCAAAATCCGACCACAAATGGCCCTTTAAATCCTCAAGTCAAGGTCTCCAATATCAATCCCTAATCCCCAATTTCTAACCCATAATTTCCATAAATATTAGGCCAATTCAGTAGAAAAAATGCCATAGGATCGATTACTAGGTTCAAAAATCTTACCTCCGAATGATATCCTTCGGAACGCTCTTTAAAATCTCCCAAAAAGCTCCAAAGCCGACTTAGAAATGGTGGAATAATAAAATTTTGCGAAGGAAATCTTTTATACTTTCTGGCCTGGGGTTTTTGCGCCTGCAACCATTTTTCCTCTTTTGCGGCCTAGCCCACCGCACCTGCGGTTTCCACTTAAAAGCTCCATACCACATCTACGACTAAAATATCGCACTTGCGCTATCGCAGGTGCGCCACCTAGATTGCTTATGCGGTTTGAGCCAACCTTCTATTTGGTCGCATCTGCGGCTCCCTCAATGCTTCTGCGAGCCCGCACCCGTGGTCCCTTAGTCGCAGGTGCGGTTATGACAACAGACTTAGCTTCAAATGCTACATCCAACTTCCAAACTTCCCGCCGCTCATTGAAATCACCCTGAGGCTCCCAGGACCTCAACCAAAAGCACAAACAAGTCATATACTACCATCCAAACTTAGACCAATCTTCATAACACCTTAACAACATCAAATTAACCAAAACACATAGGATTCAAGCCTAAGGTTCTCAAAATCTTCCGAAATATGATTTTGAGCAATTAGTCTAAAAAATAAGTCCGAATGACCTAAACTTTTGCATACACATACCAAAGGACATAACAAACGTACTGCAACTCCCTAAATTCTATTCCGACCTCTATATCAAAATCTCACCTATCAAGCAGGAAACGCCAAAATTCCGCTTTTGCCAAATCAAGCCTAAATCTACTACGGACTCAAAACACATTTTGATCAAGCTCCTAAATCCCAAATCACCTCTCGAAGCTATTCGAACCATAAGAACCCACATTGGAGCCCTCTAACACGAAAGTCAACATCTGGTTGACTTTTCCAACATAATCGTCCTCAAAAGAGGCTAAGTGTCTCAAACCTTACCAAAAACCTTTCTGCACCCGAGCCAACTAACCCTATCACACATAGATCCAATAAACAAAATAATAAGAAGCAAAAATGGGAGAAATGGAGCGATAACTCATGGAACGACCGACCGGGTTATTGCACTCGTCTCAATAATATCCATAGTGCGGAGGATGCTATGTCAACCCTCCAGAAAACCTTGTGCACTTTCTGAAGCCAAACCACTTAAGGTGGTGGGTTATATATCCTGAACCTTAAAATCCAAGTTTCCCTTCTTTGGATGCTTATGCACTAACCATGGGCTGAACTGGAACCACCACCTTGTGTCACCATAACACCTAAAACCTGACCAACAAGACCTTGCTGCTCGGGAGCATGGGCGCTGGTGTCGGGCTCCTCCCACAGTCTTTAAAGTAGCTGGTGCAACTAGAATCAACCCCGCCTAAGCCAATGTACCAAAATGCTCAGGAATCGTGCTAAAGTCTCCTGAAGTCCCGGGGATAACATCATGCCCTTCCGGTACCTTCCCCTAACTGGAATTACTGGCGGCTCCTCAACTGCTGCTATAGGGTAACATTAGCAGGAACTACGAATGTTGAAGAAACTCGTGTCTTCACTATTTATGAGAGAATGGAATGATAAATTTCAAACTTCAAGATCAATGAACTAGCGTTATAGGAAAGTGAAACTGTTATAGTAGTTCCATAGCCTCTCGAAGATAAGTATAGACGTCTCTACACCGATTCGCAAGACTCTACTAAATCCACTTATGACTCATCGCTCTTATGAACCTAGAGCTTTGATACCAACTTCTCACGATCCAATTTCACCTCTATTGGTATCATGATGGAACCTAGTCTTAGGGACTAGGCAAGCCTAATATTTATTGAATATCAGTAAAAATAAAGAAAATTTAACAGTCTCAATAAAGAATCTTTACAAAATTTACAATTTTCCAAAAATCGGTAGTACAAGTAATAAGCTCTATAGAGTTAACTACCACTTCTAAATATAACTGTTTGGAAATGAGTAAAAATAGTTGAATACAAGTAAAAAGGTGACTCAGAAGCCTGCGAATGAAACAAGAGGTTTACCCTGAGTCTCCTCGGCAATGATCCATACAACTACTAATGATCAATACCTAGATCTTCACAAAAATGTGCAGAAGTGCATTATGAGCACACCACAACGGTGCCCAGTAAGTACCAAGACTAACCTTGGTGAACTAGTGGCGAGGACTAGTCAAGACACTTATTGGTCTAATAAACTGAACAAGCATAAGAATAGGAATGACAGAACATGAAATCTATCTAATGACTACACGATAAGGCTAACAACATAGCAAATACCATAAGGAAGGAAAAATGGCAAGTAATAACGGAACACCATAATAAGACACGGAAGGATGGACGGGGACACATCCAAAATCCGAGATCACAATAAATTAAGGGCAAGTAGTAACTCAGCACTACAATGGTTTCCACATTAGTCCTTAGCTAACAACCTCGATAAAATAGTCAAACCCTTCAAGTGTAAACTTTCGCCCGTAAGTTTTTATATTGAACACTTTTAAATATAATCCCTTCCAATAGGAAATTCTTTTGAAATATACTTCCTTCAAATATAAACTTTTTCACATAAATATCCTTCAAACATAGGTCTTTCAAGATAATTACTTTTCAAATATAACCTTCCAAATAAATGTCCTTCGAACATAGTTCTTTCAAGATAAATGCTTTTCAAATAAATGTCTTTCAAACAAGCTTCTTCAAGATGAATGCTTTTTAAATCCAACTTTTCAAGTAAATATATTCAAGTACAGGTCACCAAGTGACACCTAAGTATAGAATATTAAAAGTTCCGAACATAGATGTTCAAACAGAGGAATCTACCGGGATCCCACCTCGTAGCCCTAAATTTATTATGCAGTACACGGGGATTCCCGGAATATGTCTGTAGTCGCAAAATAAATATGCAGTGTTGGCGGGTCTCCTGAAATACTCCTATAGTCCTAAAATGAACATGCACTACTGGGGGATCTCCTGGAATACGTATGTAGTCCCATAATGAATATGCAATGCTAGGGAATCTCCTGGAATACGTTCGTAGTCTCAAAATAAATATGTAATACAGGGGAATCTCCCGGAATACGTTTGTAGTCCCAAAGTAAATATGCAGCGCAGCCAACAAAGACAACCATGATAGCACGACATAAAACTCGTACATCACCACAACAAGTACACAGCAACAATGACAGCAATACAAAGTACGATAAGTAAATCAATACGAGAACTTTAAATTACAAAGAAACGGTAGAACTTGTTCACTAGGAATAATCACAGTAAAGAATGCTAGGCATAAAGAGAACAACTTACCAGGGGAAAACAAAATGTAGCAACGAATCCACAATATTCAAGTCAACAATAAGAAGCCAACACAAGCTAAATAGTTCCAAATAAAAGCAAATCGACTAAGATATAGGTTATCTAAACTCCTTTTGAGGTTGAGTAATTATGAGAGATATTCAACAATTCAAATAAAGGTAAGCAGCAAAAGATAACCATAACTCCAATTAAGGCTAAACCATTACAAGAAGGGATGATAATAATTTAAATAAAAAATAGGCAGTTTATGAAAAATATAGCAAGACGGTAAAAAAGGTAAATTCTTCAGTTAAGTCAAATACGCTTCAATTAGACAGTAAGAGGGGATCCTAAAGCAATTATCTCTAATTAAAGCATGTAGAAGTGAAACTAGTAAGTATGAACCTAACGTGTCAATAACAACTTTATACATGGTAAATATAAGGACCTAAGAACTCTAAGAGGAACTTCCCACAAATAAGTCCGAGCACGCACTCGTCACCTCACGTACATGGACTACGATCTTTATAGAAGACTCAAATCCTAAAGGTCAGTTCTCCCAAACAAGGCTAGGCAAGATACTTACCTCGAAGACGACAACCCGTACTCAAAAATGAATTTCTCGGGTGGAAAGTCCTCCAGATGGCTCAAATCCAACTAAAATAACTTCAATGCACAAATAAAATTCATAAGAAACTATTTCGGGTCATAAAGTCTAAATCTTTAACAAAATCTAAAATCGATCCAAAAGTTGACCCTCGGGCCCGCACCTCGAAACCCGATAAATTTTTCAAAAACTAAATACCAATTCTGTTACGAGTTTAACCATACAAAAATTATCAGATTTTGATACCATTGGTCCCTCAAATCATGATTTTTTACTTTAGAAATTGTCTTTAAAAACCAACATTTTCTCAACCCAAAACACAAATTAAATGATAAAAATGAATATAAAATCATGAAATAGGCTAGATTATCACTGAAAAACACTTACCCAATCGATTTGCTTGAAAAACTCTTAAATAAGCTCCCAAAATCGAAATCCAAAACTCAAAATATGAAGAAAATGGCCAAACCCTCGATTTAAAGATTCTGCCCAGCACTTCCGCATCTGCGAATACTTAAGCGCATCTACGCTAACGCATTTTCAGGCAGACTTTTGCAATATCGAACTTCACTTACAGGACTAGGTCCGCATCTGCGGCACCGCATAAGCGATATCAGGAGCCCATAAGCGGGGCTTCTTCGCATTTGCGATGCATCAACCGCATAAGAGGTTACGCACCTGCGTTTCAACACTCACTTAAGCGAGCTAGCTTCCAGGCCTCAAAGATTGTAGATGCAATCAGGCTTACGTAGAAACGGAGTCGATCTTACGCTCTAAGGTCGCAGGTGCGAAAATACCAGAAATCAAACGTGCTCAAAACCATGCAAAACATATGAACTCGTCCGGAACACACCCGAAGCCCCCAGGACCCCGTCTAAACACATAAAAAGGTTCTACCACCTAAGATAGACCCTCTCGAGGTCTCAAATCATATCAAACAATGTCAGAAATATAAATCACACCATAAATCAAACTATGAACTTCCAAACCTTCCAACTTTAAAAAATCATGCTGAAACCAACCAAACCAAACCAGAATGATGCTAAATTTTGCAGACAAATCCCAAATGCTAAGACGGAGGTGTTCCGACTCTTGGAATTTCATTCGAACCCAGATAACACAAAATTTAACTATGGGTCAAACTGCTTTGTTTCTAAACTTCAACTTTTCCAACTTTTCGATGAATGACTCAATTTACCCTACGGACCTCTAAATCTGAATCCGGGCACATGCATAGGTCAACAATCACCATACGAAGGTGTTGAGATAACCCTAAGCCTATTATGGGTCCGTTTACTCAAAAGTTAAAATTTCGGTCAAATTATCACCGCTTAAGTTTCCAACACTATATTTCTTTTTCCAATTTGACTCTAAATCATCCGTTAACTGAATTCAGCCATGCACTCAAGTAGATACTCATATTATGAAGTTTTTTCAGGCCTTACGCTACTGAAAGGAGCTTAATTTCTTAAAACGACTGGCCGGGTCGTTACAAGTTTGTTAGTTATTTCGAATAGGTGTTGTCCCAATCAATTGGAATCATCAAAAGAGGAGTTCAAAACTTAAATTTCAAGTGATTTCAATCAAAGGAAGTTCCAAAAGGAGTTCCCTATTTTCAGCTCGATAAAGTAAATTCTCAATGCAAATTGTAACGTTAGGAAAGCCAGGAATGGAGTAAATTTAAGCTAGATTTAAGTTAAAGTTCAGATGATGCCAAGGAAGAAGAAGAACCCGTGAAGTTATATTAATAGAATTCATTTGTATAATAATTTATAATAGCGTATAAACACCTCTTATACACTATTGTATACAAGGTTGATATATTATTTACATGTATATGGTGAATTTCTCGTATTTTCTTCTTCTTCTTCTTCTTCTTCTTCTTTTTCTTATTATTATTATTATTATTATTATTATTATTATTATTATTATTATTATTATTATTATTATTATTATTATTACTACTACTACTACTACTGCTACTATATACATAGTATATCATAAATATTTTCACTATTGTGGTTGTACACTTTTATATAACTATAAACATAATGGACCTCTTTGTATAAAAGTGTAAAACATTGTTTAAAAGTGTATAAGTATCTCTGACGAACATTTTGTAAGATTTTTACTTGTAATTCGTGTATTAAACTAGTTCAAATCTCTAGAAAATAATTTCAATCTTTGTATACAACATATTTGTTAGAAACACGTTCTCAATGCAATATACTAAACGTGTACTCTTTTGTAGGTTTTGATGAATGACAAACGAAGCAAAAATTGATATATGACGGAATTCAAGTACAAGCGCACAATGGTTGCGAATAAGATTGAAGTTCAAGATATAGCTTTTAATTGTTATTGAGTTGTTCTAAATTGTAATCTCGATCCTATAACTTGACTCATAGTATGGCCTCTCTCATAAAACTATTTTCCAAAATCATGCATATTTAATTCTGTGTCAAAAAGATTTTAAATCATGCATATTTACATTAGACAAAATGTTTTCTAAACATGCCTCAAAAATCTGGGCTAAAATAATCGATTATGTACTTATGATAATCGATTGTTTCTGAGCCAAGACTGCATGACAATCGATTATGAATTAATGGTAATCGATTGTGAGTAAGACAGTGAACATCAGGTTTTTCCAAATCTGCATGATAATCGATTGTGAACAAATGACAATCGATTTTTGTTGAGGTAAAGTTTTTCAATACTCAAAATAATCGATTATGAACTAATGGTGATCGATTGTGTTGAGTTGATGTCTTCCAGTGATTTTAAATTTAATTAAGTAATCGATTATGTCTTTAGATAATCGATTATCACTGAGACAGTAAGTTTTATGATTTTCAGAAAATAACAAGTAATCGATTGTTGCAAAGGACAATCGATTGTTGAAGCTGGCCGTTGTCAAATGTTTTTCAAATACCATAAGGTAATCGATTATTGATTTTATATAATCGATGTTCTGCTTAAAATCTGGAAATGATTTTTAGAACGTTGCTGAAGTAATCGATTATTGATTTTATATAATCGATGTTTTGCTTAAAATCTGGAAATGATTTTTAGAATGTTGCTAAAGTAATCGATTATGAACTTAGTGTAATCGATTATCTGATTTTGAATATTGCCAGTAATCGATTATAGATTATGTATAATCAATTGTGAAGCGTTAAATCTGGGATTGATTTTTAAACTGACTGGCAGATAATCGATTGTTTGGTCTTAATAATCGATTATCACTGAGTAATTTCAGCAACTCTTAATTGGCAATTAGACAACGGTTGAACCAACTTTTTCAACTATAAATACAGCTTCATTTCAGTGTTTTAAAAAACAACAACATACACAAACTGATCATTACATTGCTATAAGCTTTCATTCAATTGTTCTTCATTTTCTACTCATTTCATAAAGTTTTTGAGAGCCATATTATTGCTTAAAGTTGTTGTGATCTTGAACATATTCTTTTACTCATATCTACTCGATAAGGAGTACTTTAGTTAAGTGAGTGTCCAAGTATTTGATATACTTGTAAGAGAATTGCGATTCTCTTGTTTCAAGGAACTTGCGTTTCCTTGGGTGAAGTCTTTGAGATTGCGATCTCCGAGCAACTGTTTGAGGCTTGTGTCCTCAAGTGTGTAACGGTTTGTTGAGCACCCTTAAGCTTAACAAGATAGTGAAAAATGTCGAGAGAGTCTCTCGGGGACTGGACTAACCACGTTGGTGGCCAACCAGTATACATCTTTGTGTAAGTTTATTTTTCTGCATTTATTTTACTTCCTGCAAAGTTTAAGTTCCGCAAGAAAACGCTAAATTCTATTAATACGCTATTCACCCCCCCCTCTAGCGTAAAGCGTAGTTTCTAACAATTGGTATCAGAGCCCAACTCTCTGAAAACTTAACCGTTTGAGAGAACCATCCATGGCTTCTACTCTTGACTCTTTTGCAGGAATTGAAGAAGGACAATGCTCTACACGACCTCCTCTATTCAACGGCACAAACTACTCATACTGGAAGGAGAGGATGCAAATCTTTGTGCAATCAAATAGCTTTCATTTGTGGAAAGTATTCACCAATGGAAACCAAATCCCAACCAAGAAGGTGGAAGACGAATGGGTTCCAAAGACCGAAGAGGAATATACCGCGGAGGATATTCGTAAGGTTCAGAATAATGCCAAAGCTATAAATTTATTATATTGTGCTGTTAATGCTAACGACTACAGGAAGATATCATGTTGCAAAACAGCAAAAGAAATGTGGAATAAGCTTGAAGTGACATACGAAGGAACCGACCAGGTACGAGAAGCTAAAATTGATTTCTTAACTCACTCTTATGAATTATTCCACATGAAGGAAGGAGAGAGTAGACGAAATGTTTGAGCGATTCTCAATGATCGTGAATGATCTACACGCCCTCAAAAAGACGTTTACGGATAGATAACTTGTCCGGAAGATCCTCAGAAGTCTCACTCCGGCATGGCGATCAAAGGCCGATGCAATCCAAGAATCCATTGGCATCACAAATGTCACAATTGACGCATTAAGAGGTAATCTCAAAACCTATGAATCAACTATACTTAACCCGTTTGTTGATGATCAAAGAAGGCAAAGGATTGCTCTAAAGGCTAGCCAACCACAAATTTGATGAGGAAGGTGACAACGAGTTTGGACTCGTTATCAAAAGGTTTCAAAAATTCATGCGCAAAGAGTATGAACGCAAGAACAAAAAGCAAGGCGATCAACTAAAATGCTATGAATGCGGAAAAACCGGGCACATAAAATCAAATTGCCCTAACATCAAAAAGGAGAAGAAACCCTTCAAAAAGCAACGTGCATACATCTCTTGGGGAGGAGATTCCGGAGATGAAGCAAGCGAAGAAGAAGACGATGAAGCAGCAAATTTATGTCTCATGGCTCAAGAAGACGGCAAAGACGAGGTAAGTCAAATCTCTTCTCAAAATTTCTTTACTCTTGATGAAATGAGAAATGCTTTTGATGAACTATATGCTGAATTTATCAAAGCTTCAAAAACTGTCAAAAGTGTTAAAGAAAGCGCTTCTCTAAAAGAAAAAGATTTTCAAACACAGCTTTCATTAAAAGAAAAAGAATTAGAAAAACTGGTTTTCGAAAATGAGAAGCTAAAAAAGGAAAACAAGTTTTATGGAAAAAGAAGTGCTGATAAACCTGAAGGTTCTACTAGAAACTGTTCTTCTTGTGTGCTTCTTAAGAATGAAGTAGCTAGACTTAAAGGCACATTAGATAAGTTTAATTCTTCGCATAAAAACTTGAATGATGTGCTTGTTAATCTAAAATCAACTAAACATGGAATAGGATTCAAGAATGAAGAAAAGGTTGGTGCTAAACCACAACAACCTAGAGCTCAACCTAGGACTAATAACCAAAATGCTTATCCTAGAAGTAGAAATCCTAGAAATAACTTGCATGTTAGACCAAATAGTGAAAATGCTAGAAGACCTAGAAATGATGCATATTTTAGGCCAAACCTTGAACAATTTAGAAGACCAAGAAATGACCCTCCACCTAGAAATAGATATTCTAGAAATGATGCATATTTTAGACAAACTTGTGAACCTCCTAGAGCTCATAATAGGAGAAACAATGGTGTTCAAAGTAGAGTAAGCAACCTTCATTCATCTAGTTACTATGTACCTAGAAAAATGCATAATCCCAACGTGACTTGTCATTATTGTAGACGTATTGGTCATATTGCTCCCGCTTGCTTTACTCGTCATAGACACATAAATCAATTGCATCATTATAACATGCCTAACCCTCAAGGACCCAAGATGGCATGGGTACCTAAAGAACATTAATTTGTTTTGTAGGTGTGCTTGAAGGGATCAAGTGTACTATGGTACCTTGATAGTGGATGCTCCAAACACATGACGGGAGATGAATCCAAATTCCTTCAACTAGAGCACAAAGAAGGAGGAAGTGTCACATCTGGTGATAACAATAAAGGAAAAATCATCGGCATTGGTTCGGTTGGTAAGGACGAAAACTCCTCTATTAAACATATACTACTTGTGAAAGGTTTGAAGCATAATCTCTTGAGCGTAAGCCAATTATGTGACAAGGGAAATCTTGCTCTATTTAATTCGGATGAATGTCTTGTATTTAGACGTAGTGATTTCAAGATCATACTTCGTGGTTTTAGAATTGATAATATCTATATGGTTGATCTTGCAAACTCCTCACCCGAATATGTTGATTGTTTAGTAAGCAAAGAGGATAACTCTTGGCTATGGCATCGTAGAGTAGCACACATGAACATGCATCTTTTGAACAAGCTTCTTTCTCAAAACTTAGTAGTTGGTCTTCCCAGTTTAAAGTTTGAAAATGATTCTATTTGCGATTCTTGTCAAAAAGGGAAGCAAACCAAAGCATCTTTTAAATCCAAGAATATTGTTTCAACGTCTAGACCTTTGCAATTACTTCACATGGATTTATTTGGTCCCTCTCGTATTGAAAGTCTTGGTAAAAATAAATATGTTTTTGTAATTGTTGATGACTTTTCTAGATTTACTTGGACTCTATTTCTTGCAAATAAAAGTGATGCTTTTCAAAATTTCAAGTATTTCCTTAAGCGTGTTCAAAACGAAAAGGAATCGACCGTCACTTCGATTAGAAGTGATCATGGGGGAGAGTTTGATCACAATCTCTTTGCGGATTTTTGTGACGAACTCGGAATCGAACACACCTTTTCCGCTCCACGGACACCACAACAAAATGGGGTGGTGGAAAGGAAAAATAGGTGTCTCGAAGAGATGGCAAGAACCATGCTCGACGAAGCTAAGATTCCCAAATATTTTTGGGCGGACGCCGTGAGTACCGCTTGCTATGTTTTAAATAGAGCAGCAATTCGGCCGATACTCATGAAAACCCCATATGAACTTTATAAGGGTAGAAAACCCAACATTTCTCATTTACGTGTTTTTGGTTGTAAATGTTTTGTTCATAATAATGGGAAGGACATATTGGGTAAGTTTGATGCTAAATCGGATGAAGGTATTTTCATTGGTTATTCCTCACGTAGCAAAGCATATAGGATCTTTAACAAAAGAACCCAAATTGTGGAGGAATCCCCTCATGTTGTGTTTTCCGAAGATAATACTCGCTTGGCGAGAAAGGAATCCGGTTTTGATCTTGCAGGTATCTTGGATAGCTTGAAAGATAAAATCCAAGAAGAACCTTCAAAGGAAAACAAAAATGAAATTGGGGAACAACCAACGGAAGAAGCGCCACAATTAGAAAAAGGAATAAATACGCCTAACGAGTGGAGAACGATCAAGGATCATCCTCTCGAACAGGTAATCGCCGATGTTGGAGAAAAGGTAAGTACCCGAAACTCCCTCAAAAACACATTAGAACTTACTGCTTTTGTTTCTCAAATTGAACCTAAAACCATCTCCGAAGCAATTGGGGATGAATTTTGGACCTTGGCAATGCAAGAGGAGCTTAACCAATTCGAACGCAATAACGTTTGGGATTTGGTGCCAAGACCCGAAGGTCATTCTATAATTGGTAGGAAATGGGTTTTTCGCAATAAACTAGATGAAAATGGTATAATCACTAGAAACAAAGCTAGGCTTGTGGCAAAAGGCTATAGTCAAGAAGAAGGTATTGATTATGAGGAAACCTATGCTCCCGTAGCTAGATTAGAAGCTATTCGTCTATTACTTGCTTTCGCCTCTTCAATGAATTTTATTCTATATCAAATGGATGTGAAAAGTGCTTTTCTAAATGGTTTTATTGAAGAAGAAGTTTATGTCAAACAACCCCCCGGCTTTGAAGATTTTAAATATCCCGATCATGTTTTCAAACTCAAAAAGGCTCTTTATGGTTTAAAACAAGCTCCTCAAGCTTGGTATGAAAGGTTGAGTAAATTTCTTTTGGAAAATGATTTCATTAGGGGAAAAGTTGACACAACCCTCTTTGTCAAGCATAAAAACAATGATATTTTATTAGTTCAAATATATGTAGACGATATTATATTTGGTGCTACTAACAATGTTTTATGCAAGGAATTTTCCGATCTAATGACTAGCGAATTTGAAATGTCTATGATGGGCGAGTTAACATTCTTTTTGGGGTTACAAGTGAAACAAATGAAAGAAGGTACATCCATATGCCAAGCCAAATATTGCAAATAACTACTAAAACGCTTTGAGGTGAACAATGCAAAAGAAATGGCTACTCCCATGAGCACATCCGATCATCTAGACAAAGATGAAAAAGGTAAGGAAGTCGACAGTAAAAAGTATCGAGGTATGATTGGCTCTCTTCTTTATCTTACCGCTAGTCGTCCGGACATCATGTTTAGCGTGTGTTTATGTGCTCGCTATCAGTCATGTCCGAAGGAGTCTCACCTTACTGCGGTGAAACGGATATTAAGGTATCTCATTGGTACTACAAATGTGGGTCTATGGTACCCCAAAGGCTCTTCATGCCAACTTATTGGATATTCCGATTCCGATTTTGCTGGATGCAAATTGGACCGCAAGAGCACAAGTGGCACTTGCCATTTGCTCGGTAGCTCTCTTGTCTCTTGGTTTAGTAAGAAACAAGTAAGTGTTGCGTTGTCTACCACCGAGGTTGAATATGTAGCCGCGGGGAGTTGCTGTGCTCAAATCCTATGGATGAAACAACAACTCTTGGACTATGGCCTAAGTCTTGATCACATTCCTCTTAGATGTGATAACACTAGCGCCATATGCTTGACGAAGAACCCCGTTCTTCATTCGCGAACAAAACACATCGAAATTAGACATCATTTTATTAGAGATCATGTACTCAAAGGCGATGTCGAAATTGAATTTGTTGAAACCAAAAGCCAATTGGCAGACATCTTTACCAAGCCTTTAGAGAAAGAGTCCTTCTTCCGAATTCGCAGTGAACTCGGGATCCTTGACTCCACTTTGATCTAAGTCATGCATTGCATTTTCTTTCCTACATGATTTCTAACTTGAGCGTCGGAGGCGTCTAACTTCTTTTTGCAGGTATCACCCTAGAGCTAAGAGCAATTCTTAAGCAAACCGCGAATCTGCAGCAATGTCCCTATAAAAATCGATTATCCCGTATCAATAATCGACTACCCTCTCTTTTTTTTCCAATAAATAAACCTTGTTTATTTTATTTTTTTGCATCTTTCCTTACTATTTTTTGCTAATGGTAAAAGGGGGAAGAAAACGGGATATCGGCTATGCACCACCTCTTAATTCATTGATTGCTTATAAGCTAAAATTGAGGGGGAACAAGAACAAAATTGCATAATTGTTACTTGTCTTGAATTGTCAATATCTTTTGCCTAAATTGCATATCCCGCTTAATGTTTGCCATTATCAAAAAGGGGGAAATTGTTAGAAACACGTTCTCAATGCAATATACTAAACGTGTACTCTTTTGTAGGTTTTGATGAATGACAAACGAAGCAAAAATTGATATATGACGGAATTCAAGTACAAGCGCACAATGGTTGCGAATAAGATTGAAGTTCAAGATATAGCTTTTAATTGTTATTGAGTTGTTCTAAATTGTAATCTCGATCCTATAACTTGACTCATAGTATGGCCTCTCTCATAAAACTATTTTCCAAAATCATGCATATTTAATTCTGTGTCAAAAAGATTTTAAATCATGCATATTTACATTAGACAAAATGTTTTCTAAACATGCCTCAAAAATCTGGGCTAAAATAATCGATTATGTACTTATGATAATCGATTGTTTCTGAGCCAAGACTGCATGACAATCGATTATGAATTAATGGTAATCGATTGTGAGTAAGACAGTGAACATCAGGTTTTTCCAAATCTGCATGATAATCGATTGTGAACAAATGACAATCGATTTTTGTTGAGGTAAAGTTTTTCAATACTCAAAATAATCGATTATGAACTAATGGTGATCGATTGTGTTGAGTTGATGTCTTCCAGTGATTTTAAATTTAATTAAGTAATCGATTATGTCTTTAGATAATCGATTATCACTGAGACAGTAAGTTTTATGATTTTCAGAAAATAACAAGTAATCGATTGTTGCAAAGGACAATCGATTGTTGAAGCTGGCCGTTGTCAAATGTTTTTCAAATACCATAAGGTAATCGATTATTGATTTTATATAATCGATGTTCTGCTTAAAATCTGGAAATGATTTTTAGAACGTTGCTGAAGTAATCGATTATTGATTTTATATAATCGATGTTTTGCTTAAAATCTGGAAATGATTTTTAGAATGTTGCTAAAGTAATCGATTATGAACTTAGTGTAATCGATTATCTGATTTTGAATATTGCCAGTAATCGATTATAGATTATGTATAATCAATTGTGAAGCGTTAAATCTGGGATTGATTTTTAAACTGACTGGCAGATAATCGATTGTTTGGTCTTAATAATCGATTATCACTGAGTAATTTCAGCAACTCTTAATTGGCAATTAGACAACGGTTGAACCAACTTTTTCAACTATAAATACAGCTTCATTTCAGTGTTTTAAAAAAAAAACAACATACACAAACTGATCATTACATTGCTATAAGCTTTCATTCAATTGTTCTTCATTTTCTACTCATTTCATAAAGTTTTTGAGAGCCATATTATTGCTTAAAGTTGTTGTGATCTTGAACATATTCTTTTACTCATATCTACTCGATAAGGAGTACTTTAGTTAAGTGAGTGTCCAAGTATTTGATATACTTGTAAGAGAATTGCGATTCTCTTGTTTCAAGGAACTTGCGTTTCCTTGGGTGAAGTCTTTGAGATTGCGATCTCCGAGCAACTGTTTGAGGCTTGTGTCCTCAAGTGTGTAACGGTTTGTTGAGCACCCTTAAGCTTAACAAGATAGTGAAAAATCTCGAGAGAGTCTCTCGGGGACTGGACTAACCACGTTGGTGGCCAACCAGTATACATCTTTGTGTAAGTTTATTTTTCTGCATTTATTTTACTTCCTGCAAAGTTTAAATTCCGCAAGAAAACGCTAAATTCTATTAATACGCTATTCACCCCCCCTCTAGCGTAAAGCGTAGTTTCTAACAATATTTAAACTATTTCTAACAAGTTCAAACAATACCCACTTCAAATTTTTCTTAAAATCATATCCGAAATTTAACACGATTAGCATTAAATGGGATGTGATTCTAGGTTTCTCGTGTCTGTTTTTGCATTTTGTAGTTGTGATATGTATGTATAAACTTGAAGGAAAAGGATAATAAAAACTCATGGATATTTCACACATGAAGATATATAAAATTAAAAAAATGAAATAAATAATAATTCGAAGAAGTATTGGCTATGAGAGAAGACACGAATGAGTGTTGACTGAGTCTCTTGATCTATGGTTACATAAAAAATAGGGAACTAGTTTTTATTTTTATTTTTGTTTGCATATTATTCTTTTTATTAATTACATTAACTATTTATGGTTGAATGTGATGAGAAAGATACAATAGGGGTAGGTTAGTAACGAAAAAAGATGAGGTTGTTAAAGTTAGAGAGCATAAAGAAAGAAAAGATCTTATTGATATTTGACCAGAAATTTATAAACTTATAATAGGACTAAAATAGTGGAAATTCAACTTATGGAGTGCACTATTATGTAATTTTATCTAAAAATAGTGTACCTCATGTTTCAAAGGGTTTGAATTATTAATGCCCATAACGTAAACAACTTTTATAGTTTTGTTGTAATTTAACTTGTTCTTATAGGCCGAGTCAGGGTTTTAGTTTATGAATTTTGAACCCCAATTTGCTTGTTGTTTTCTGAAACCATTTTTACACATTAAATAAAATTTTAATGCAAAAATTTTAGCCAAAATTATTAAGCTATGTTGAATCTGTAATTACATTGACATGTAAAATAAAAAGAATCATATTATTGATTAACAGTTATCTCTGTTGTTATTATTTGGTACTACTTATTCTTCTCTCACTTACTTTTCTTTTTTCTCCTTCCTCCTTTTAACTTCCTTCTTCTTCTTCCTCCTCTTCTTCTCCTCCTCCTTACTGTATATGGATAAAATCGGGAGCAAAATCTACTCAGATTCCCGTTGAGAGAACGAAGAGGCACATAATCGAGAGATTGTAAGTAAAGGTCAAAAGGCCTTTTGTGTCGAGACCCCCGAAAGAGTGAACGGTATATCCAGCATCGAACATGGTAAAGTGATGCACCTAAGCCGATGTGAGCTTTAGATCTAGGGAGACATGGTGAACGGTTACGCATGACAGATAGAGGACCATGATATCTACCCTCAACTGAATATCACGGTGCGAATCTCGCTCAATATTGATAATGGACCAACATTTATCGAAAAAGATGATTTTTACCTTTTTTATACATATACTAAGGTTTAAACTCTCATACTATATAAAAGAAAACGTTTTCTTGTATCTAACACATTGTGACGCGCGATTCAAGACAATAAAAGTTTATTTTTACCTTTTAGCTACCGTGAAGAATATTACTCACTTGTTCTACTCTTTACTGGGCTCGAACCGAGGGCCTAATCGAGAGCAAGGTATTGTTCAACTTAAGTTCAAGCTTGACCATAACATTGGAATTGGTTTGGTCATTTATTTTATTTTCGATTCATTTATCGAATATTCTTAATATTTGTATTGAATTAAACTATATATCCTTAAAATTGCATATAAATTTAATGGATACTTAATTATGGGGTAAACACTTACCTTTATGAGCGAGGATTTATTGGAGACACCTATTTACCTTTTCTAGATAGGAGTTGTTGGGATATGCTATTAACCACGTGGTTTACACATTGTATTGTATTTTATTCTTTTTTGTTTATTTAATTTATTCATTTTAATAAAGTAGTATTTTAAATAGATCATTTGTCACATGTATGTCCTTTAGTTATGTAGTAGACAATTTAGTATATGGAGTCTTAACTCATGCACAGAAGATTAAATTGTTGGTTCTCATAATTAATAAACTATATCCACATTCAAAGATAATATTGGGCAAAATATCTTAATGATTGTAGCACACAATGATAGTGTAATTTGTCTTGCTTATGGGAGTGGTTAACCATGACTTAGTGTGCTAGTATACTTAGTGTATATTAAACGTACGAAGTTGAGAAAAGATATTTTTGTACTAAAAATATACAAAATATTTTTTCTAATTCATTAAATGAGCTTATATTTCTAATCATGATATAATTATTATGATCAATGTGATTTGTTTTTTTATTTATTTATCAAAAGGTACGACTATATTCAGAGTTAGTGTATGTATAATAGATTTAACAACAACGAATAACATTTGTGAAATAATAATTAGTTGATAGAATCTATGACTCGATTTTGAATGTGATGATACCCTTTTATAAGATTTTATATGAAAACACGGCCAGTAAATTTTTTTATCGGCCATATGAAATAGTTAAGTGGAATTATAAATGATTTAATTAGTTGATTAAATTAAATTGCCAGTAATTTAATTTTGGAAATAGCCATTATTACCCATGTATTATTATAAATAGTACATGTTTGTCCTCTGTTTCACTTTACATCCAAAATCCACCATACCGTTAACAAATTTGATGAAAATGCCCCTAACCCTAATGGATGGCAAATGTAGCAGCTGAGCCACTCCATTTTTTCCATGTCAGCTTCCAAGTCACTTATTTACTCGATTAAAAAAATTAAAACATATCCCCCCACCCAACCCCAACACCTCCAGGCACCGTACTTCTTTTTCTTCCATGAGATCTTAATCTTTTCTTCAATATTTTCAATCCAAATTAGGCTAAGTTTTTCAGCAAACTGATTCAAGTTGCAACCATAACTTCTCAATATTAGTATTCTTAACAAATTTCAGCTAACACTTTGCTTAAACTTCAGCAAATCAGACCCATTTTATGTTCTAAAGTATCTGTAAAAATCCTTCAATGGCGACTTTTTTTCTCCAAATCTATAAATATCAGTGTTATTCTTCCCATTTGAAGATCTAATTTTTATTTTATATTTTCACTCGATTTTAGTAGAAAACAAGCAAGAATACCACAATCTTGTTGCTTAACTTTTCGTTTTCTTAATTTCTTTTTAAAGTCCGAACCAAATGCTTCCCTGTCTCCTAGCGAAACCCAGCAATAAGTTTAGATCTTGGAGGTTAATAGCAATTCACACACACTATGCAAGAAATTCACTCAATTATTCACTCATAAACATATTGCACAATACGAATACACTGAATTCGTCCCATAGCTGTTATGTTCGTCTTCATATCTTTCTACCTCAATCACCATCTTCTCCGTTGAAATACACCATTATGAGCACTTCCTTCCAATGAAAGAACATTTTCTCACCGAAAACACTTAACATAAAATCTCTGCATTAACCCATTTTCACAAACATCGTGTCTCCACCAGTAAAAGCGCCAACAACTTTACTAACTGATTGAAGGGCCTCCTTCTACCTTAAGATATCAACATCCAATAAAGCAATAATGGGATATGGAGTACTAAACTTTACATTTTTTAATACATCTGAATATTATCCCAGTCATATTAGATTCTGGTTTAATTTCGCTATCTGCCTTTGTACTCATGTTTTAATTCTTTTAATTGAGTAATAAGTAACTTGGCAGCTAATATAAAAAAAATAAAATGGGTCTTCTGCTACATTGGCTATTTGTTAGGTTTAGTGGCATTTCCATCAAGTTTGTTAACGGTAGGGTCGCTTTTGGACGGAAAGTGAAATGAAGGACAAACGTGTACTATTTACAGTAGTACATGAATAATAATGACATTTTCCCTTTTAATTTAATACTGGTATTTGGGATTTTAACGTGGAGAGTTAAAATAAGTGTTAGTAAATTTTTGAAATTCATAATGAGAAGGTCAACTACAATTTTTAGTGGAATAAACTGCAATTAATTATAGTAGGAAGTAATTCGTGCAAAGATTTGAATTAATACTATAATTAGTAGCCTTTTATTATTTTCATGGTCCTTACAACACCTAGTAAAAACCTGAAATGACTTGGATAAAAGTAACTCGGGAGAAAAGTCATACGGTAAAGTTAGAATAGGATTCTACTTGCACAGGCAGAATCCTACACGTTTGTGGAGCCCTATTTGGCTGAAAAATTAGTCTACACAATGAAGATATATTTCACCCAATAACTCATGTTTTAGAGTTGTATTATTCTTGACCACTCAAAGCAATTTCGTCCAAGTTATTACTAGAACCATAGCAGAAGATTGCAGCTATGTATTCTTGCTTTGTGGAGGACTTGTACAACGATTTCAAGAGGTTATTAGTTTCTAATCTTGTATCTGTATTATTGTCTAGTTTATATGTATTTGATATCTATATTGTATGCTTGCTTTCGGTGCGCATGCAGTAACCCGCTCTTGTAGCTCGTGTTCCGATATTATGAAGCTAAGACTCCTCCTGTTCTTCTCTTGAGCTTGTAAAGGAGCCTCAACCTTGGTATCGATGAATTACCAGTCTTTCTTTGAGGGTATTATCCACTGGAGATCTGGTGTTTGTCTGTAACTCACTAGAGGTCGGAGAAACAAAGAGAAGATGTGTATGAACGAGATATCTAACAACAAGAAGAAGGAAAAGGATTGAATAGAGGAACTTCCGAGCATTTGGCGATCTCAGATGTGGCCCTTTATTACGAGATGTGTGTGATCAGAAGCACACTTTTTGTAGCCAAACTAAACTATGGCTTTACTGAACTTCTCAAACTACTCCCTCGGGGATTGCTTCAATCTATACAGAGCGTTTTAGCAGGAGTAGATATGTGTACACACTAATTTCTTCAGATATTATATATGGAAATTTACTGAGTATGTTGTCGTAGATTATTAATGTACATATTTTATTCTGCTATGTAAACTAGGCAGGGGAGAGGAAGAAAAGGAAAATTACAAATAGGGAAAATAGAAAAGAAAGTGGGGAAATATTTGGGGATTTGCATCTATACCTGCTTTTTGGGTCACATTTTATCTTGTGCCCGCTATGTAGAAAAATTGCAAGCGTGCCTATTTTTTCGCGTAATTCAGCATATGAGGCTGAAGTAGCAAAGGCAATTACACAAACTTTAGCATTCTAGTAGACGGGCCTGGAGTAACAAATACAATATGGTGATTTTTTTTTGTCCTGGATAGGATATTTAAGTTATTTAGTTCATTGTAAAAACTTCAGCACTAAAATAGCTGAAATTTTTTGTCACAGATTAATTAATTTTGTCATAAAGCCTTTTCAAAAGCTTCAACAAAAAATACTGAAATTATTTAGTTCATTTATAAAAATTTCAACGCAAAATAAGCACAAGGTTCTTTGTCGCTCTTTAAGAAATATTTTCGCAAGGATCTTATTTTCTCTCTCAATTGAAAGTATTCAAAAGAAACTCAAACTCTTCGAGATGGGCCCCACATTTTACTCTATATTTTTTTCTCCTCCGACTTTATTCATTATTCTATTTACTTTTTTTGTCTATCTAGTTTTAGAAATGAATAATATTATCTTCTTCTATGAAATGGGTCATTACGAGCTAGTTTATAGTTTTTTTGTTTTACCACTCTTTAAAGGCAATTTATAATACATGGATCAGTTTTTTTTTACTATTATAGTATAGACAATTATAATAAATATAATCAAACATTTATAACAGCTTAGTTTATTCCGATATTTTTTATTGCTATAATGACATGCTGATATAAAGATATATATTATAACATAAAATAAAATTCGATTCCAAATGAACTTGACTTTTGTAAAAATAATTATTATATAGAGATGTATAAAAAAATATGATTGTACTCCTAGTTTGTTTCGTCCACACTTTGTAGTTGTCTCTAGGGGTATTATTGGTTCGGTTTGTATCGGTTTTTACCTTAAAAGAAATCAAATCAAGTAAACTGATTTTTCAAATATTAAGACCAAACCAAACTAATTAAATCAATTTTTTCTCGAATCTTGATTTTTCGATTTTATCGGTTATTTGGCGGTTTTTCTTAAATGTAAGACATGCATTACCAAAACACTATCTAATCAATTGCCTTTTAAGAAATCTATTATTTACCAAGATATACTGATGATACTTGAATTAAATAGTGATGTGTTATGAAATATTATACTTTGTAGTGGATGTCTATAACTCCTAAAGAAGTTACTCCCACTACTCTTCTCCATTATGTAGATAATCACCACTACTTCTCACCATTATTGTTGTAACTCCCATACCTTCATAATTTACCCATGATCTTCCTCCATGATCTCAAATACTTAATGACATACTTATGAAATTCTTTTGGTATACCTCTATGTTGTACTATAAATAGAGGATGAAGACTCATTTTGTAATACACTTGGATACATGGAAGAAATATATTCTCTTCTCTCTTTCTCTCTACTTTGTTGTCTATCTTTTTATTTATTACTTTGAGCTAAATTTTGTAACACGTTTTCAGCACGATTGTTTTCTTAGACAATCCTTTTCATCTTTCAGGAAATGTGTCGCAACAAATGATCTGTTTTTGTATTACCATTGCCAAGTAAAACGGTAGCTTCCAATGCATAAGCATGTTGGATTTCGTACGGACAGTGAGAAAAATATTCTATAGATTATCTTGTTTTGGTAAGTGGTTCATCATTCCAAGGTATACATACTCCTAAGTATATAATTATTATGCTTACTTATATACACCCTTGGATAGGGTTAATATATGGCAATATAGATGTCTGGCCATAGTCGACAAATCCATTTTTCTTGTATTTTTTTTTAATTATTAAGGTATTTTTTCCTCCTAATTTTGTTTTAATTATGTCTGACATTATGAAAAGAAAGTTTGTTGCCCTTGAAATTTCGGGCAAGAACTACATGACATGGGTGTTGGATGCTGAAATCCATTTGGATGCAATGGGTCTTGGAGACGCCATTAAAGACAGAAATAATGCATCCACCCAAGACTGTGCTAAGGCCTTGATTTTCTTGCGCCATCACCTTGATGAAGGTTGGAAAATTGAATATCTCACAGTCAAAGATCCACTTATCTTGTGGAATGGCTTAAATGAGAGATATGACAACTTAAAGTTGGTCACTCCGCCACAAGCACGATATGATTGGGCTCATCTGAGGCTCCAAGACTTTAAGCTAGTAAGCCAAGTATCAAGCAAGTATTCGTTAAAATGGATATCATATTGAGACAATAGATAAGAATAATCTTGAATACTTCATCATTACAAAGAATGTCTCTGGCCAAAAGAGGGTTATTGAGAAGTTCCCATCTTTATCTTGTGGCCTGTATTGGACAAAAATTAGTGCAATTGAGGCACATTCTACCGTAAACCAAAAGGTTACTGATTCCAATACTTTCGTACTTTGGCATGATCGAATGGGACATCCTGGATCAATTATGATGAGATGGGTTATAGAAAACTCAAATGGGCATCCATTAAATAATTTAAAGATTCTTTTAAATAATGAATTTTCTTGCACTTCTTGTTATCAAGGCAAGTTAATAATTAGACCATCACCAACAAAGGTTGGAACTGAGTCACCTACGTTTTTGGAACGTATACAAGGGGATATTTGTGGACCTATTCACCCACCTAGTGGGTCCTTTAGATATTTTATGGTCTTAATAGACACATCCTCTAGATGATCTCATGTATGCCTATTATCATCACGCAACCTTGCGTTTGCAAAATTAATGGCACAAATAATTCGATTACGGGAACAATTTTCCGATAATTTAATTAAGTCTATTAGACTAGATAATGCTGCTGAGTTTTCATCCCAAGCATTTAATGCTTATTGCTTATCAGTTGAGATAAAAGTGGAACATCCTGTAGCTCATGTTCACACTCAAAATGGTCTTGGAGAGTCTTTAATTAAACGTCTGCAATTGATAGCAAGACCGTTACTCATGAAAATGAGGCTGCCCACTTCGGTTTGGGGTCACGCCATTTTGCATGCAGCAATGCTAGTTCGTCTCAGACTGATAAATAATCACAAATATTCCCATTTGCAATTAGTTTTGGGTCATGAACCTAATATATCCCATTTAAGAATTTTTGGATGCGCAGTATATGTGCTTGTAGCACCACCATATCGCACCAAAATGGGTCCGCAAAGAAGGTTAGGAATATATGTTGTGTTTGAATCGCCCTCCATTATTCGCTACCTCGAAACATTGACAGGGGATTTGTTCACTGCACGATTTGCAGACTGTCGATTCGATGAGACACTTTTCCCAAAATTAGGGGGAGAAGTTGTTGAAACCAAACGGGAAATTTTGTGAAAAAATCCATCATTATCTCATCTTGATCCACGTGCCTCTATTTGTGAAAAAGAGGTGCAAAAGATTATTCATTTGCAAAGAATAGCAAATCAAATGCCAGACGCATTTACAGATTTGAAAAGGATAACAAAATTACATATCCCCGCAGAAAATATGATAGCACTATGTAATAAGTCTGAAAGAAGACAAAATTATTACCGTGAAGGTATCAATGGATATGGACGTGGCAATAGACGAAATTATAATTGTCATCATTGTGATAATGAGAATAATAAGGATTCTCAAAATGATCCTTCACTCTGTGAAATTAATATCTGTCATCGATTTGACATGAGATTTTATATAGCACATATAAATGATTATAGTTCATTCATGGTGTGAATGTGACAACATCTGATTTATGAATACATATTCATTATTGAAAGAATATGAACATGCTATTGATATTGAATATACCGCACTCACCTCTAAAAGGAGGATTGATATGATATAAGAAAATAATGTCATTATTATGGCATGAATCGTCAATGGTCACGTACCTATTGTACGCCAAAATATTTTGGCAATGTGATTATTAAAGGACAATAATAATGCAAGAAACATATCTTGCATATAATTTTGACATGACCATAATGGTACATCTTCCTCTTTAAAAGAAATATTCACTATATGGATATTGATTAATATGTGATAGTACCAAATTAATTGAGAGCTTTGTAAGAGCCAATTATATTATTTTGGAGAAACATAATTGATTACCAATAAGGTATTGTATTGTAGTAAGTCTCAAAGAAACTTATTCAGCTTCCAAAGTATATGCGAAGCGATTGATTATATTGAGACTATAAATAAAAGAAAGATTTGATATCTTCTATTACTACAACTTGTAGCGGGATAATCTGTATATGAAAAGCTACCCGCTTTATTCTCCAGTTTGTAATACACAAATAAACGAATACCACAATAAAGTGGATGTTTATTGATATAAAAACCCATATCATAATAAACTTGGAGTTTACTGATAATTGCACATGTAAATATGAATTTTATCAATATTGATAATTTATTCAATTGGCATTCGGGTTAGCCATATCAATTTAAGTATGATGTGCAACAATAATAGAGAATTCACATGGGTAAATATTAAAGAACTAGAAAGTTCTTTACCAATTCTCTTGTATTACTTGTTCTCATTGAATTAATTGACCAACTAAAGTTGGGGTTGAATCCCATAAATTCTGGAAATACCAAAGGTGAATATGGGCCCATTCACCTGCCATGTATACCACATAAGATGCATCTATGAGATGGTTACATGTGCGATTATTATTAACCTGCTACCTGGCCGGTGCTTGCGAGGTAATTTGCTCATTAATCTAATTTCGAGCATAATTTCTAGATTTTCTATTCAAGATAGTTCATCTTGATAAGTTGGTTTATATCATAGTTGGTTTAGAAAAATAATTTATTGAGTGCCTCCGCTTAATAGCTAAACTATTGCTTATGAGAACAAAGTTATCTATATCAATTTGATATACGTTATACACGAGAGTATATTATATTCTCCCCTCACAAGTGGTTCAGGGTCAGGAACCAAATAATTTCATCTTATTATTATTGATATGCAGTGTATATTAACATGATAATGCACAAAGATGATTTCCCAGAGTTGAGGAAACAAGTTAGTTTTCTAACATGAGGGGGAGACATGATAAACACTTGAGAAAAAATTACATGGAACGAATTATCATTTGTATATATAGATCATCGAATATCATAATATGAACTTGAAGTTCATAAAAAGATAATTCAATTGCAACATATTGCAAAGCACGCCATACGCATTTGCTGACCCAAAGAAAGTAACTATATTCTCACTGCAAATGCTCATCTTAAGTCCTAGAAGGACAAAGTCTTTGATACGCTTAAAGCGTATAGACAAATCGGTTTCAAAAAGAACTTCTTAATAAAGAATATGAGCAAATGATCAAAGTGATCATAATAAGGAGGCAAGTGATCTATAAGATCACATGACATAACACTTCATAAAATCTCATGAGAGATTCAGCTACGTGAATATATGAATGAAGAGATCTCCATGTTATGTCTTTATGAAAATTTACTGGAACCGATATAAAATGTTCGTCGACGACATCTATGATAGCGCTAAATATCGACGAGGATCTTAAGTTTGTCGAATACAAACAAAAATATTGGCCAAATGGAAGAGATACAATTCAAGTAGAATTGATTCCATATGAAAGACATGTAGTTCGAATACTTGAAAGTATAAAGTCAATAGTATGTGTAATCAGTTTTCGATATCTTATACGTCTAGCATGACATGAAAACTTGATATGCATCTAAAGTCTATAATATGGCTTATATGACTTAACTTATATGACACTCCATAAAAGATTTAAGTTGCTTGAAGCATCTATAATTCTTGATCTTGAGGTACCACTTCCTCAGTGCAATTTATGCACAAATGTATCTTGCAATAACTATAAGCATGATAATATGATAGCGATGATACATTTATGGAGATATTGAAGAGCCATTCCACGATATTTGTGAAGACATTATATATCTACCATGAGTTATGATTTCAAGGTGCAAATATTCATTATAGTTAATATGGCTGATTTATTTATCAAATCTCTACCAACGATCTCTTGAAAATGGTGCACAAGATTGGAATGCGAAGGCTCAAGAATGTGAATTGATGCTCTTTTCAGGGGGAGTTAATGCGCGTTGCACTCTTTTTCCCTTACAAGGTTTTGTCCCACTGGGTTTTCCTTGCAAGGTTTTTAACGAGGCAACAAAAATGCATTTTGTTAGATATGTGTACTCTTTTCCTTTTCTAGAATTTTTTTCCCATTGGGTTTTATTTTAGTTAAGGTTTTAACGAGGCACATTATCTATAGACATCCAAGGGGGAGTGTTATGAAATATTATACTTTGTAGTGGATGTCTATAACTCCTAAAGAAGTTACTCCCACTACTCTTCTCCATTATGTAGATAATCCCCACTACTTCTCACCATTATTGTTGTAACTCCCATACCTTCATAATTTACCCATGATCTTCCTCCATGATCTCAAATACTTAATGGCATACTTATGAAATTCTTTTGGTATACCTCTATGTTGTACTATAAATAGAGGATGAAGACTCATTTTGTAATACACTTGGATACATGGAAGAAATATATTCTCTTCTCTCTTTCTCTCTACTTTGTTGTCTATCTTTTCGTTTATTACTTTGAGCTAAGTTTTGTAACATGATGAATAATTTAAGGACTCAATTAAAAATATACTATTTTTACACGAAATGAATTCTTACGCTTAACAAAAAAAATTACCAATCGAATTAGAATGTAAAGGTAAAGAACTATACTAAAAGTGCAAACTATTAATATTTACCAATATATTTTTGAAACTTTGTATAAAAATATACATATAATAATAAATTTGAAATAACTACTCCTGTAGTCGGTTTGGTTTGGTTTTTTCTGATTGACACCAAAACCAAATCAAATTTGATCGATTTTTAAATTTAAAATCAAAATCAAAACAAATAAAAATATTAATCTTTTTGGTCGATTTGATTTGATTTTTGATTTGGTTCGAGTTTTCGAAATTTTATAAACACCCCTAATTATCTCCAATCTAACCGTCTATATACTAAACATAACTTTAAATCTTATCACGATAAATGACCACTTTTTACTTTTTAACTATTTGAAATAAAATAAGTATCAAAGCATAAAAATCAAGCTGTAAGACTATCGGCATGTATATTTATTGAAAAAATTCAGCATGATATTCTTAAAAATGCACACAAACACACACAAAAAACTTGCAATATGAAACGTCTCTGTTTATTCCCATTTCTCATAATAAATAAAGTAGTGACAACTTTCCTTTCTACTAGTTCCCTTGTATATACATACTATGATAGGCTATAGCTCAATTGCACCAATCTTATTAATTCAAGGAAACCAAGCAGAGATAAAAAGGACCAAAAAAAAAAAATAGAGGTTATAGAACGAATAAAATTTGGGGTATTTGTATTTATATTCGTTTTTTTGTGTCACATTTTAACTTATACTTGCTTTGTCAAAAAAAAAATTCAAGCATACCCGCTTTCTCATATAACTTCAGCACAAGAAACTGAAGTATCAAAGGTAATCACGTAAAACTTCAGCGTTCTAGTAGCCGGACCTGAAGATCAGCTCTAAAGCTGAAGCTTTTGTGTTGTAACTGGGAAACTTCAGCTATAGAGCTGAAGTTTTTTGTGTTGTAATTGGAAACTTCAGCTCTAAAGCTGAAGTTTTTGTGTTGTGACTGGGAAACTTCAGCTATAGAGCTGAAGTTTTTTGTGTTGTAATTGAAAACTTCAGCTCCTGAACTGAAGTTTTTGTGTTGTAACTAATAAATATAGCTCTAAAGCTAAAGTCTTTGTTGAAAACACCGAATTCAGATACATAACTTATTAGAATCCATAGTCAAGAAAACCATTAATTAATACAACAAAACCAAAATAAAGAGCCATCTCCTTTATAGAGAACTATATTAAAACTTCCCAGAAATCATGAAAAGCCTAAAAGAAGAAGCACTAGATTTAAAAAAAGCAATAGCGATGACCAAAACCCAGCAGCTGAAATCCTATTTAAAAATCCAATTACGTAAACAAAAGTAATGTTACAAAAAAAACTCTTTGATGTTTTGTGACCAGAAAAACAGAGCTGCTAGACAATTATTCTTCCGCTCTTTTACGCCCGCCATTAACAATAAAAAAATATCTTTTCGCACCAGCAAAAAACTCCAAAATTCAATAGCAAAACTAATCTTTTTCAGCAGCAACCCAAATAGACATAAGCCATGTCTACGTCAAAAACTATTTATGTAATCAAATTTCCTGTTCATATATAGAGACAATTATAGCATCGATTTGATTGTAGAAGAAGAAAAGAAAATGGAGGAGGAGAAGGGAAGGAGAAGACGAGCTGAAGTTATTTAAAAAGTAGGTACAAGTTAAAAGTTATTTAAAAAAATAAGTATAGGTTAAATGGGGATGATAAAATATGACGCTCCGTGCAATTTTTACATAAAATTAGTGCTAAAGCCCAAAAGACTATACCTAACATTAACTATCATTATTACTCTGTATACCACCAAAACTGGGAGTTCGACTTTGGGACTATTATGCCGCTCCACGCCTCATTTCGAAAAAGCCTGAAGCATAGTGTGAGGTGCGATTCCGAGGTGTGTTCCTCGAGGGAGAGCATCGAAGACTCACCACGGTTGACCTCGAAATAGTACAATCAATGATCGTCATGAAAATGCGGGAAAATTCCCAAATACACGTTGTTAAAACTGACAAGGCCTAATAATAGTATAAATATGTATTGAGCCGTTGTATAGTTGTACTGGTAGTTTTTTTCGTCATTGATTAGACATATACTGTGTTGGGATTCACCCTTCCTATATAAAGGGGCCCCTAGTTATTTTGTAGGGGATTCAAATTATTACACAACATATTGAATACAATACAACATTATCTGCTCTTTGCTTAAACTTATTGTTTTTACACATTTTTTGCTTATTCTTTTATTGTTCATTTATTGTTCATTTATTGTTCTTCATTTATTGCTCATTATTAACCGCAAAAGGCCATCTTCGAGGCCCTCGTTATTATTGATTCCTCACGGATTGTTCATTGCTATTAATCCCTTCTAGACCTCGAGGACATGTTCCAGCCAACTCGAGGCCCAGTCTTGTAACCCTATTGGTCTGCATTTCTTACTTTCTTTATTTACACTTTAACATCTATTACATAACAATCAATATTAAAATAAAATCGCTTATTTTTTAAACCACAAAATTAAATATAATTACAATTAAAATTTTCAAGATAAACATACATCTTAATCCCTAGCTAAATAGAGCTGATGTGGATCGTGAAAATTTATCACTTATAAATGTGTAGAAGTTCTTGTGGCACATCTATTACTACCAATTTTCACTTATCATGCTAATATAATAATATTAAATTATTTGCTAAGAAACGGAAATCAATATATCGCATATTTCATATTCATTTATAAATTCCATACATTGCAAATTCACTCTATCTAAAATTGGGAATAAGGTCTACTATTATGAGGTGCACCTGCTCTTTCTACCGCCTTTTTCATTAGTTACTTAAGGTCTATAAAATGGTCTAAAAAAATATTGTTATATATGAACATCCATTTATAAATTGGATAATAGAAAGGTTTATTATATAGATAAATTAGATCAATTAAAATAAAAATATCTTAAAATATGGATTTTTGCAATAATCATTTTTTTGCGTTTCAAAACATTTTTCCTTTAAAATCTATCTCAAAAGATGACTTCAAAGTTGGAAGATGCACATCGTCAAGATTTGGACGCAAAAATTAAAGTGTAATTAGAAAAAGTTGTAGTTTCCTAAACATCCAACCACTAATCAAATGTAAATTTAGTACTCTTTTTGATTATGTGAATTAATTTAATTAGGCACGAGATTATTATTTTTTTTAAAATTTATGATTCTAAACAAGTATAAAATGAGTTAAGAGTATTTGTATAGTTATAATTTTTTTATTAAGAATAAAATTAGAAGTTTAAACTAAATTATTTTAAAAAAAAAATTATTTTTTTTGTAGCGGATCAAAACTAAAATAAGTTCCGAACGAAAAGAGTAATTTTTATTGGTCTCTTCATGTTTTAGGCCATTCTGGGGCCCTAAAAATCACCTTCCTCACATTTCCGTTTTTTGTTAACATTAATTTCCCTTACCTCAGAAGTCTCTCCCCCACCGTACGAGCTGACGATAGTCAAAAAGAAACTGAAGAGCAGGATACGGGCAAGTACACGTGAGAGCAGAGAATCCCAACCCGGATTCGTTTCCACAGATTGAACCGGATTTGATAAACCAAAAGATACATCCGGAACTTTGGTAGTAGTAATTCGAGGATAGCTTCATTCATGCCGGTTCTCGGTCAAGCAAAAGCGCCACCATACCAATTCCGAAGAAGAGAGAAAATCTGCCGCCGCCTTCGAGTTTCTCTCTCTAAACCCACAGATATTCATTTAATCCTTGTAAGATTTTTTGTTAATTTCTCTTTTGTGAATTGACTTTTTTATTTATTAATAGTATTTGGTGTGTAATTTTGATCAAAGTTATTTCAGGTTGCTGATTTTTTCTTCACTTGCAATATGATTCAGATCAATTATTAATTGGATATTTCAACTGCTGCGGAGTAACTTATTGCAGTTGTGTGTATCTACGGAAGGGTATAAAGATGGATTTGGTTGCTAGTTGCAAGGTAATTAGGTCTAATTTCTTATCATTTTGCATTTTTTTTCTGTTGAACTATTAATATTTTCATTTTCTGGTGCTAATTGTGTATGTTGCTTAGAGTAGTTTAATTTTCATATGTTATGGTGGACTGACTCTTTCTTGAAGTAATGAAATGCTTAGATAATTTTAGTATAATAGTATAACTAGTTCTCGATGATAAATATCTAGGATTAGTGATCGGTAAGTGTGTAAATGTCAAAAGAACAAACTAAAATAGAGCACCCACGGGTGTGACTTAGCGATCAATGAAGTGGGTTGAGAATAATTCTTAGGTTAGAATTCCAGCGGAGGCAGAAATACTAGTAGGTGATTTCTGCACCATGGTCAAGTATTGGTGGACATAGTTAGTTAGCACCTATGTTGGTGGAGGTATCAGGGAATTAAAAGGCAGCCCGGTCCACTAAGCTCGTGCTATGCATGGGGTTCGGGGAAGGGTCGGACCACTCTGTGGAATTAGTACCATGTTAAAAAATGGGAACAAACTAAAAGTAGAAAAGGGCCTAAGCATTTGATGGGTAGTATTACCCTGTAACTGTATTGACAGGAGCAGGTACTTTACGGAATAATTGAGGTGTGCTCAAGATAATCGGACACCACCGTTTCTAAAAAATAAAGTAGAAAAGGAAGGTGCCCGAGAATGTGAGCATAGTGATAATCCCGTAAGTGGTCTGTCCTGGTGGTGGATTAAGAAATGTACCAGATGATTCTGGTGTATAGACACTCCAAATGTGCCTGAATTTGTGGAAACTGTATGGGTTATGCGCTGATATATGTTATGTGTTGAATTGCATGTTGCTTAATGTTCTGGTTTTAAAATTAAAAACTAAGCAGTTAGTGGTTGGCCTAGTGATTCCTGTTTTATAGGTTCGAGAATCTAGACGTGGTTTATGGAAATATATTTTCATATCAATTTACTGACTACTGTCTGCTGCTGGAATTTATGAATTAGTTAGTTTTGGTGTCAATTGTTTGTCTTTTGTAGGATAAATTGGCATATTTTCGGATAAAGGAGCTCAAAGATGTTCTAACTCAACTTGGTCTTTCAAAGCAAGGGAAGAAGCAGGTTTGTAGATTTTCTATGCATTTTGAGGTTTTATGGTTGAAACACGGCTCGTTTTTTTTTTGTTCAGGTAGGTGACTGATGTGTTCGCCTTTCATACAGATGATACCTTGCTACATTATCATTTGTGAGAGGGAGACCTGTGATAATGAGCATGGTGTTGCAATTTTTATGACCTGTTATCCTCATCATCTGTATTTTGAATACTTTAGGACTCCTTTCTCATGCTGAATTTAGTTAGCCCTCTCGTCTATCATTTCCAAATGGTAAATGATATTACCTGTGCAGCTGTCTCTTTGTGCTTTGAAATAGAAGCCATAGTTTAGGTATCTGCAAATAGTGATACAGAATGGGAAGGCTTGTTGGGATTTTTCTCAGTTTAGCATAGAATATATTACGCTATCCCAAAATATGGGAAGTTGGAGGGTCTCTTTCACTTTTTGGTTGGCGCATTAGATCTTAGTCTGTCTTTGTTCAACAAAGACACAGTTATTCTTTATCTTTCGTCTGGGATCAACATTGTCTATCTTCATGATTAAGCATAGCATAGTTGCATTAGTTTGATGTTTAACGCTAGTGTTTGGTGATGCAGGACCTTGTTGATCGCATATTAGCTACACTTTCTGATGAAAGAGGTGAGCAGCCACATTTCTTGCTTGACGAAGCTGCTGGGAAATCTTAGACTTATCTTGTTTGTTGTCGGTTTTCTTTGTGTGTTTCGCCGTTCTATGTTTATCATTGACTTGCTTCCTTTTAGTACACGCCAATCTTGTTCTGGAGTTGCTGATGATACAGTCGCATTTCTGTTGGGGATTTAGAATCTTCATTTTTTCCTTTTATTTTTCCAACTGGAGGTACCGGGTTTCCTAATTATTCAATCGAATATATCAGCAGCCCGCTTCCCTCGTTCTAGTGCAGTTCTTGTGGACACATGTTGATTTTATTCTCTGTCTGGGATTTTGTAAGGGTTGTAATGCTTGAAATTATCTTTCATAATTAAATCTTACCCATTGTCTTTGTGATCATTGTTTGATAATTGTGAAATTGCTTAAAACTCAACTTCACAAATACTTGTTATTGAGGTGTTATTCTGTGTGTGTTTTTCATGTTTAGTGTGCTTGTATATGCATTATTTCTGAATCTCGCTTTTAGCAGCTGGATTTGTTTCCGATCATGGTCTTTTGATGACTGACCCTCACATACCTTTTTGATACTGAACAGTTTCAGGAATGTGGCCAAAGAAAAACAGTGTTGGGAAGGAAGATGTTGCAAAGCTTGTTGATGACATTTACAGGTATAAAGCAGTTACAATCTCAATCTCAGAGGGAGAGATGGACTTTGACGTTTAAGTCTCCCTGCTCTGATATGGACCTTGGACCTAACTCAACCCCAAAAGCTAGCTTGTGAGGTGAGGATTCCTCTCACGCCCAGGCCTATGGAGCGTGAACAACATAAATGGGGGCCCAACATCGGTAATAATAATTGGGATGTGCCTGGCTCTGATACAATGATAAGAATTGACCTTAAGCCTAACTCAACCCCAAAAGCTAGCTTGTGAGGTGAGTATTGCCAAGGCCATATAAGAGACCAAGGGCCTCAAATCCCTCTGACGTGGGACAACTCAACATATTCCATTGTTTCATTCAGTTGGACATGTCTGACAACATTATTTTCCGATGAACTTTAAATGAATTGCATAAGTGAGATTTTTGCCTCACAATTGATACTCAGAAATAAATGCTTCTGTTTTATGCATAGTGGCCTTTCTTTGTCTCCCAGAAAAATGCAGGTGGGTGGGGCCACTGAGCTAGCATCGAAGTCACAAGTCGTCTCGGATAGTAGTAATGTGAAGTTAAAAGAGGAAACTGAAGACTCCTCTTACCTTATGAAAATTCGCTGTGTGTGTGCAAGCTCGTTACAAAATGAAACAATGATTCAGGTTTTACTTTTGTACTAATTCTCTTGTCTCCTTTACTCATACTTATGCATACTTATATTTTCGATATACTATTGACTGGGAGGGTCGATTGGAAACAGCCTCTTTGCCCTTTCGGGTAGGGGTAAGGCTCGTCTACATATTACCCTCCCCAGACCCCACCTGGTGGGAATACACTGGGTAGTTGTTGTTGTTGTTGTTGTTGTTATTGACGGGGTAAAGCTCTTGTGCTGAGATTCTCTTTCAAAAGATATACCGAATCTGCTTATGCACTATGAATCTCATTATTTGCTTATAATATTTCCTAGTTAGGCTTTTACATAGTTGTTGTTGCATGTTGGACTATCGTGCTCATCTGTAAATTGCATTTTTATTGGTACTATGATGGAAATCATCTTGTTCATTCGTACATTGCTGTGATTTCAGCATAGTGTATGCCCTTTTTAATTTTTAAATCTCTGTAACGTGAGGGGGTTATGTATTTTTTGTGTGTGATGAGGTGCATTATACATTGTGTCAGCCTGAGCTTATTATTTTCCCAACCAGCCTAAGCATTTGAAGCTTCTATTTATTGTACTCGATGTATCACATTTGTGTCTCATGATGTAATCTCGCGTGCAGTGTGAAGACAGAAGATGTCATACTTGGCAACATGTGCGTTGTGTTATCATACCAGATAAGCCGATGGAGGGTGGTGATCCACCAATTCCGCCTACAACTTTTTACTGTGAATTGTGCAGATTGGGTCGCGCTGACCCGTAAGTGTCACTTTTGGTGTTTGCTTCACTTTTATCTGGTTCCATTAACAGAAGGAATTGTGTGACGTGGCCGTGTTTCCTTTGTCTTTTAATGGGTGCTGCATTTAGTCACATATCTTCATTTTGAGGATTATTCTTTACAAATAATCATGTTCTGGAAATCTCTAGATGTCAAACATGCAGGTGTTTGGTTCTACTTTCTATTTAAATATTCTAGTTCTCTTCCACTCAAAAAAGTTATCTTTTGACATTATTTATTTATAAATCTTTGACATCTTAAGTAGGTCAATTTTACATTAAGGCTATATTTTGACTTTTCCCTCCACTGGATGTGCCAATGTGTCTTCCCCTCATTTTAGGTAGTAACCAAGGGTACTAATGGGGCATAGGGGTGGTCTCGTTTTATCTGTAAGTACTGTGATGTGATCTAGGAGTTGTGAGAGTTGTTAGTGGCAACTGATTTGAGAACCTTGAATGATCCAACCTATATGTTATTTTCTTCAGTTGGTCTGAAATTCACCGGGGGTAAACATTTCCCTTATATTGTACTTTTCACATCCATAACATGTGAAATATGAGTAGCATTTTTTCCAGTGTAGCTTGTTATCCACAAGCCTGGTAAACAAGTGGGTGCTAACCTTGAATTTTGAGTGCATTGGAATAAAGATCTGACACTTATTTACCATGGATATGGCTACACAAATGACCATGTGATGCGGCTTTACTTTGTTATATAAATGCTTTATATGGTATTGCTTGTTTTACCTTCCATAACTGAATTCTCCATATACAGCTTCTGGGTGGCAATGGGACACCCTTTATACCCTGCAAAGTTGTCTATTACAAGCGTTCCTGCCGATGGGTGAGTTACCTGCAACTTTGTTTCAGCCACCTGTTCTCTATTATTGCTGCTACAGTTCTTATTACTTGGGCTTACTTTGTTTAAGGTGTTGACAGTCAGTTTCTATTGCCTTTTTTGGTGACTATTAATAAAGAGAATTTTTTTGTTTGTTTCCCCTGAAATGATGTCAAAGGATGGCCTTTGATTGCCGCAAATTGATTGGTGCACTTGTATATTCTTCTTGCTATTCCATGTGCTTTTTTCCTATGTCTGCTTTTGATATTAGGGCAAGTCGTTTGTGGTTAGTGAATTTTGAAAACTTGTCAAAAGACTTATGCTAGTTTAATCTTGTATCTTGTGCATGCACGATTTTTATTTAGTGGATAAGTGGATGTCTTGGGTATGTGTTTGCATCTGTATCTGTTGCAAATGGTCTCTTCAATGTAGGAGGACTCTCTATTAAATGGTGATTTTCATTTTCTTTTTCCTTTATATATCTGTATATATTGTTTAAGAGGATTTATGCTTCTGCCTATCTTACTTGCTGAATTGTTTGTTCTATCATGCATATGGCATGTTCTGTTTTCCTATTGTTTTGCATTTGTAGCTAGGCAAATATGTTATCCCTTTCCTAGTTACTCATCGCATCTGTATATTTTCAGCACGAACCCGGTGCAGAGTATTGAGAAAACATTTCAGATAACTAGAGCAGACAGAGACTTGTTGGCAAAACAAGAATATGATCTCCAGGTTGTTGGTTCTCTTAGTGATGGTTTCAGATTTAAAAAAGTCCTTTTATATTAATTGTGTGTGTTCTACAAACTGTCAGGCTTGGTGCATGCTTCTCAATGACAAGGTACAATTTAGGATGCAGTGGCCTCAATATGCAGATTTGCAGGTGAATGGTATGCTCTGTCCTATGTTGCTTCTTTTTAATCCTGCTCCAATTGGAAGTAAATGCTGAAAATTATAACTTTCCTCAATAGTTTCTTCTGTCTTCAATAAAGTGTTATGTCTTGGTTATGTTTCTCTCTCTAGTTTATTGTTTTTTGGCCTAAAAGAACTCTGGGGGTGACATAAACCTGAGATAGTGTTCCGGATTTCTTTCTTACCTTTCTCAACTTAAAATATTGCTTTTGTAATTTTTTCCTGTGTGTTCTACTGCAAAGATTCAATTGCCATAAGTGCAGTGAAGATTGCATTTACATTTTCTTTCCAGAAGATCTTTTCCCTGTGTATTAACTTCAGTTGAATCTCAACCAACAGGGGTTCCTGTGCGTGCAATAAATAGACCTGGTTCTCAGTTGTTGGGTGCTAATGGTCGAGATGACGGCCCTATAGTGAGTATTAATAGCATGCTCTTCTATTTATGCTTCTTGGGGAGTGAATATGTGTGTGTTTTGGTATTTTGAAATGGAAAAAAGTAGCAAATTGTAGTATGTCTCATATGGACTCTAAATCAATGTGTGATTCAAGTCCTGAAAATTGATCAAATTAGTCCAGAAAAGCAAAAGGAACTAAATTTTGGGATAGAACATATATCCTCCTTGTTTGTTTTTTAGGAACAGTTACAGTACAACTGTGATTCATTTCAGAGGCATTTCTATTAATATATACATGCCTTGCCATTTTGTCAGATCACACCATGCACCAGAGATGGAATCAACAAAATCACGTTAACAGGATGCGATGCTCGTGTCTTTTGCTTGGGGGTTAGACTTGTGAAGCGGCGTACTTTTCAACAGGTAGTCAAAGTTTGACCAGCATTATGCAATGTAAATTATCTCTTGCAAAGTAACTTTTTAACCTGCTCGTATTCAATATTTAGTTGAAGTTTGAATTTGGAAATTATCAATTTGTTGACAAGTCATAACTATTTATTCACTAAAATTATACTAGTCCGATGTCAAATGTATTTACAGTTTTTCGGGGTATTGCACATTAACGACATATGGGTGGTTTCATGTAGATTGCACATCTTATTAGGTATCAATACGTATTACACAATTGCACACCCTTTCCTTTACTCCATGTCCCAATCGATGTGATACTTTCATTTTTAATCTGTCTAAAGGTATAATAACAACTACCCAGTATTGTCCCACAAAGTGGGGTCTGGGGAGGGTAATATGTAGACGGGCCTTACCCCTACCCGAAAGGGCAGAGAGGCTGTTTCCAATCGACCCTCGGCTCAGTAAAGGAAAGGAACAACAAAAACAAAAACAAAAACAAAAGAGCATTAGTAACTTCAGCTGAAATAGCGTAAATAATTATCTAAATATAAGAACCATAAATAAATAGCATGCAATAATATCAGACAGTAACTACCATAAATAACTACCATAAGGGGGACACAATCCAATACACAAATCATCTATAGATATCCCTGCCAAGCCTCACCCAACCCCGGGTGAGGAGTACGAAAAACTCTAGGGGCCCTTATCCTACAACCCTGATACTAGACCTCCAGACTTTCCTATCAAGGTATAATATTGTCCTCATTTAGAAACAATTGGCATAGTTGCAATACGACTTTCCTGGTCTATTTAACTAACTGAAGCTAGCCGAGATCGAGAGCTTTCTTATCATGCAGCTCCTGGATTGAAAAGAAGCTAGTCGGCCAAAGCTTAAACTGCCAGACAGAGACGAGCTAGTGATCGATTCATTTTCTTTTATATAGGTAGGGTTGGGCATCGACTCTACTCCTTGAAGTGAAGAATCGAAAGTCGTCGTTCGTTAGACAAGGCCCACGTGCTGTGCATCTCTGGTGTTCTGCTCGTGGGGAGAGGAATGCGTCCTAGTACTAGATGCTAGATAGACAGGCCGGTCACCGGTGGCATAAGATCCTTCTCTGCTTGTCTAACTCAAGCCAGGTAGCAGCAATCACTCGAAATAGTATATTCCCGTTCCTTCAATCAAAGAAGAATCCATGCCCTGGGCTAGTGCCAGCGCATAGTCAGAGTCTTCCCTGCATGTCTAACATCCACTCCTTCTAGTCGAGTGCCTTGTGGCGCCAACTTTCCATTTTATTTTAATGAGATGTTTTATAGCAACATCTACTACTAATATACAAGAGAGGATACGCACTTGATGGTCAAGATGCATGCGTAGCACCTAAAGGGCGTTTTGATAATTTCAGTTAAAATGGAGCAATATGATTGCTTAAAAAGGAATTTTACCGTAGCTTCAGCATAATCTTTTGAGTGTTTTGACTAAATTGCCCCTAGGTTTATGTCATCAACCATCACCACACTCTTATACACTCTAATCCCTCACGTGGGCCGCACATCCCACCCCACCCAACTTTCTCCCTAATAGTTTAGTGATGCACTTGGAGGTTCCATTTATCTTTCCCATTTCGTTTGAGTTATATTGTTTCAGTGTTGATCAGTGTTGTCAAAGACGCGCTTAAAGCGCGCTTAAGTCCCGAAGCGAGGCTCAAAACATGTTGAGCACTTCGCCTCGCTTTGTGGCGCTTTACCATTGCATCAAGTCTCTACGATATACTTTTCCTTACCAATGAGTGTAATCATGACAATGCGACATTAAACAATTGATATTTTACTTTATTGTGAAAAAATTTCAATTGTTTTGTCCATATATTTGTTGTTCATGCTTATAAATATTAGTCTTGGACTAAAAATACATATTTTTACCTGCGTCCTCTATCATTAAATTCCACGCTTGATTTGAGCTTTGCGCTTCATGCCCCAACAAATCTTAATGCTTTTTTGCGCTTTTCGCCTTTGATAACACTAGTGTTGACTGTTGGTTGATTAGAGTAACTAATATGTGATATTTAGTTCTATTATTTACTCAAAAAAATAATGCTTCATAAATTTTTATATCTAAATGTGAATTTTTACTTTAACTATCTCAAAAGTCTAATGTAACTTGTGAAATTATAGTTATTTTTGCTGATTATTTATTTTTGTTTGAAAAAGTCTTTCTCATTAAAAAGAATCCCTATTAGGGGTTCATGGTTCGATTTGGATTGGTTTTTTCCTTTAAAAAACCAAACCAAGCAAGTCTGTTTTTCAAATATTAGAACCAAACCAAACCAATTTTAAGTCGGTTTTTTTTCGGTTCGGTTTATGTCGGGCTTTGTCGGTTTTTCAATTTTTGGGGTATTTGTCGGTTTTTTCTTAAATATAAGATAACACTACAAAATACATATTCCTCACATTTTCAATGTAATACTATCAAATCAATTGTCCTTTGAGAAATCTATTATTTATCAAGATATATTGAGGATAATTGAATCAAATAGTGATAAATAATTTAAGGACTCAATTAAAAATATATTATTTTTAACACGAAATGGATTCTTACACTTAACAAATGAAAACTACTAATCAAACTAGAATATAAATGTAAAGAATTATATTAAAAGTGCAAATTATTAACATTTACCATTAAATTTTTGTAACTTCGTATAAAAATATGCACACACACACACACACACACACATATATATATATATATATATATATATATATAGGTGTAATAATAAATTTGAAATAGCTTCTCCTATTGTCGGTATGGTTCGATTTTTTTAGATTAAAACCAAAACCAAACTAAATTTGATTGGTTTTTAAAATTCAAAACCAAAAGCAAACCAAACAAAAAAGTACCAGTTTTTTTTTTTTGTCAGTTTGGTTTTGTTTTTGGTTTGGTTTGTTTTTTGTATTTTTATGAACACCATTTGGCATCAATTCTATTGAGTGTCAACATCGTAATTTTTAGTTTATTCTTGAAATCTTACCTGATCAAGCAATTAAAAAATGAAAATTATTTATTAGTCTATCTAGTAGACATATAGAAAGCACATTTTAAATTTTTAATAAAGCATAATATTTATTAATAATGATGTCATAAGGAAGAATAAAGAAGAAAAATATATAATAAATCGCAAATTACTACAATATACGTATGGAGTAAGAAAAATGAAAGCAAAAAGTTTGCAATAAGAAAGGAAAAAGGGAAAGAATGAGTACAAGCAATTGCAGTAGCAGCAAGAAGACTATAGATAAAACAATAAAAATGGCTAAAAAGATTCACAGTAAGAGAAAGTATGCAAGAGAAAGTACGAGGTAGGCAGAAAAAAAGGTAAACAAAGCACCGGGGCTAGAATTAGGAGCAAGAAGTACGTTTTGAGACAAATCTGAGGAGGAAAAGATTTAAAAAAATATATATTTAAAAAGGAAAAAAATAAGATTTGAAATATCATATAGTAATTATACTATATCATTACAATTAATTCTTTATCGCCTTTGATAATTGCAAAGTATAGTTGCCTCATTTTAATTATGCATAATTTCATGTGGACTAAGTAACTATATGTACAGACAATTATGTCAAATTGTGTAATTACATTAAATTACACTCAAATTCAATTACATATTTGAGCTTCAAATTATCTATATATATTATATTTTTCGAGTTAAAATTTAATAGTTTTACAATTTAGCTATGGCTATATTTTAATACAATTGGCTGTGCCAGAGGGATATGGGAAAACAAAGTTTGGGGAGGGGGGATGCTAGAGGCGAGGAACAACTTGGGGAGTGTAAAAACAAAAAGGATGAGAAACCAAAAAAGTTGTAGTGTTCTACTGGCCGCGATAAAAATTGGGAAGGTGGTGAGAGGGAGGGACGAGATAAGAGAGAGTTTGTAAAAGTGTCTTATCTTACGTGATTGACGGTGACACCTCCTAAACTTCCTATGCTTGGATCCATGCTTTGCAGCACCTATAATGTTCTATGTGGGCAGGATAGGATGGGGAGAGAAACAAAGGGAGCACCTATGATACTTTGGGTTTTATAGACACTTGAGTACCTTCATAGAGAATTATTTGTGAAGATTTACTATAGTATACATAGGTGGCAAAATGGTTAAAAAAAGTTAACCACCCATATTATCTACTAATAATTGGATTGGATAATGAACTTTTTAAAAACGAGTCAAATATGAATAAGAGCCATATTATCTATTTGGAAAATGGATAACCAATGGGTCTAACTTTTACATTTTTAAAGGCTCAAATTGGGGGTTCCCCAAGTTAGGGAGACTAAGAATTCTCTCAAAAGTAATCATATGAAAGAAATCATGGATAATATGGGTGTAACCCCATATTTTATCCGTATTAATATGGGACATGTCGGATAATTAATCGTTTTTTCATTACCAGTTTTCAACCCAAACCATATCTGACCCAACCCGCACGTTTGCCACTCCTAACACCTTGTATGCATGGAATTTTTTTACTTTATTTTTTGATTTTGCACCGGGCGTCCGAGTCTCTTCCAGCCCCGACTAATCCCGAGGGTGTACAGGCCCTCGGCAAGGAGTTTCTCACATGTGCATCATGGTTAATTTTGGTTTTACCCAGTCCGATGACCCTCATAAATTGTTTGCCCCCAGTGGTTTTCGAACTTGATAGTTGATACCTTGAAAGGGAGCAAACCCCAAGGCTCAAGTCAATTGCCATCAGGCCAACCCCTGAGGGTTGGAATTTTTATTACTTTATTGAAGATAACTAATAATAGATTCGTAACCTGGAAGATGAAAGTACCGGAAATGAGGATGATTAGATGGATATGTGGGCATACTAGGAGATATGATTAGGAATGAAGATATTCTGGACAAGGTGAGAGTGCCTATGTGGTGGGCAAGATGCTGGAAGTGAGACTCAGATGGTTTGGGCATGTGAAAAAGAGATGCACAAATGTCCCAGTGAGGAGGTGTGAGAGGTTGACTGTGGTGGGTCCTAGAAGAGGTAGAGTCAGGCTATAGAAATATTGAGGAGAGGTGATCAGGCAAGACAATGACACATTTTCAGCTTACAGAGGATATGACCTTTGATAGGAGGGTGTAGTGGTCGAGGATACGGATAGTAGGTTAGTAAGGATACGGATAGTAGGTTAGTAAGTAGTCGAGCGTATTTCCTTCTAAACCTGTATTTCTTTTCCATGCCTGTAGTACTAGTGTTCTCGTATTTCCTATTCTAAGGTTTCTATTACTTTTTTTTTCTTATACTATTTTTCTGGTTGTTGTTATTGGTTCTCTTTTCATATTTCTTTTTCATAACTGTTATGATTGTGCTTTTCTTGAGTCGAGAGTCTATCGGAAATAACCTCTCTGCCTTCACACGGTTGGGGTAAGGTCTGTGTACACTCTACCCTCTCAATGAGATTATATTGAGTATGTTGTTGATGTTGTGTATTTGTTTTTTTTTTTTTTTGATGAAGTAAGCTGTTGTGTATTTGTAATTTGACCTTTGGCCTAGATCAATTCAAGTTAAATGAAGTGTCTATCGTTATGCTCAAAAAATCAAATATGAAACTTCATACACCTTAAAGTTCATATTGGGTATGTTGTTGCTGTTTTTGTGTATTTGTAACTTGACCTCTGGCCTAGATCAACTCAAGTTAAGTGAAGTCTCTATCGTCATGCTCAAAAAATCAAAATATGAAACTTTATGTATCTTAAAGTTCATATAATTCAACTGAATTTTATGAAAGCCTTTCATTTGCTTTTTTTCATGTAAGTTACGGTTTCCTAAAATGTACTGTACGCATGGAATTTTTATCATTTTATTCAAAATAAAGAACAGTAGATTTGAACCTTGGCCTCTAGCCTAGATCAACCCAAGTTAAATGAAGTCTATATTGGACTGCTTAAAAATTTCAAATATGAAACTTCATACACCTTAAAGTTTCGTAAAATTCAACTGAGTTTTATTAAAGCCTTTCATTTGTTCTTTTAACCTGGAAGTCTGATTTTCCCAGAGTGTATCCTAATTTTGGCCTGATTCTTCTGGAACCCCCTTGAAAGATATCGTCTCTCGTTTAAACAAGGTGCTCTGCCATCTGAGCTATAGCATTTATTGCTTGTGAGTAATGTTTTACGAGGTGTCAAGTCTTAAATTGAAACAAAAGTTGATCCAAAAGCAAACCAAGTATCTCACAGACAATTAAGCAATCAACAGTTTTCATGATATCAAGATTATACTATGGCTATAGCTTTCCAGTTCTGGCCCTAATATATTCCAGATATTGTTATAAAAAGAATAGATCCTGATAGCTTTGCATTTACATGAACATAGACATGTTAATATACAAGGGATCTTCTGTATAGACTGTTTTATGGTTTATGATATAATTTATTGTATTGTTAGGTTCTTAGTTTGATTCCAAAGGAGTCAGATGGTGAACAGTTTGAAGATGCTCTTACTCGTGTTCGTCGTTGTGTTGGTGGTGGGACGGCCACTGAAAATGCCGATAGTGATAGTGACCTGGAAGTGGTTGCTGATTGTATTCCTGTCAATCTTCGCTGCCCTGTAAGTGCATATCAAACTTATAATCCTGTTGCTTACAGCATCTATTATTTGGTGGCGTTAAGTTAATCACTGTGTTATCTCTACATCCATGCCCCTTGAAAGTTGGATAATCAAGCTGCAAGCTTATGCAATTGCACGCAATGTGGCCTTAGTCGGCCCCTAGAGCTCTATTTGTGATTCAAGAGCCACCACTAGCCACAATCTTAGCTAGCGTTTGGGCATAGATTTGATTGAAACTTGATAAAAGAGTTTTTGAAAGTTGAAGTTGTGTTTAGACATGTATTTTATTCGAAGAAAAGTTGAAGTATTGTGGGCGGAAGAAAAAATTTCACCCAAAAACTGCCTTAAACCAGTTTTTGGGAACTTGTAAATATTAGAATTTTTCCCCCAAAACATGATCATATTTCATAGACAAACATTGTTCTCATTTTTTTTTTTTGAGTAAATGAAGCCAAAAATTATGGCCAAACGAGAGCTTAGTCTTGGACGTTATTCAAGTGTTTATTTTATTGTTTGAACAAGAAACCATAGGATTGACATTTAGGTGTCACCTGATAAAAAAAACATGGTGGTGCACAGGCTCCCGAGAGGTCTTCTTTACTGTACTGGTGTCCACCTTTTATCTTGCTATTATTATGCAAATTAATTTCTCTGGAGGAGCATAGCTTGTCAATATTTTCAATGTTTTTCTTCTATTTGGATTCTATCCTCTGTATGGCCTTGTTGCAATATTTTATTGTAGTGTAGTGCAGTACGAGTCGTAGAGTGCTCAATTTTTTTTATATGTGCATTACAGATGAGCGGTTCAAGGATGAAAGTTGCTGGAAGATTCAAACCTTGTATACACATGGGCTGCTTTGATCTTGAAGTCTTTGTTGAAATGAATCAAAGGTCAAGGAAGGCAAGGAACAATGACCCAAAACTAGATGTTTCCGTCAACATAATATCTAAGTTTCCATCATATTATCCACCGAATATTGTTTGTTGACAAATCTTGCTCATCTGATGCAGTGGCAATGCCCCATCTGTCTCAAGAACTACGCTTTGGAGCATGTCATCACAGATCCATATTTCAATCGAATCACTTCTCAGGTATTGCTAGTTTTTGTTTATGATATTAATTATGTCTTAAACCTTCTTTAGCTGATTTTTCACTCGGTTTTGCGGTACAGCTGCGAAGTTATGGAGAAGATGTTGCAGAAATTGAAGTTAAACCTGATGGTTCTTGGCGTGCAAAGATAGAAGGTGATCGACGAAGTCTTGGGGATCTTGGCCGCTGGCATTTACCTGATGGGAGCCTGAGCGAATCTCTAGATATAGAGTTGAAACCTAAGCCCGAAATTCTTAAGCAGATTAAACAGGAAGGAGGCTCTGATGGCAATGGTCTTAAAGTTGGATTGAGGAAGAACAGAAATGGTTTGTGGGAAATCAGCAAACCAGAAGACCAGACATTTTCATCCGGAAGTAGATTGAGAGGCAATTTTGGTCAGGATATCATTCCAATGAGCAGCGGTGCCACCGGTAGTGGCAAAGAAGGGGAAGATGCCAGCGTGAATCAAGATGGCAGTGGGAACCTTGACTTTGCGAACAATGCGTTTGATCTTGAGGCCATTTCTCTTATTGACCCAACATATGGTTTTGGCAACGAAAATCCGTCGGTACCAGCAGGAGATGCCGAAGTTATAGTACTAAGTGATTCTGAAGAAGAAAATGAGCCACTAATCTCATCTGGGCCTGTCTTTAATAACAACCATAGCGATGCACCTGTAGTTCCTTTTCCAGGTCAGTCACAAGGAATTCCGGATTCTTTTCATGACTCTACGCTGGTTAACGGTGGGAATTCATGCCTGGGGCTGTTCAATTCTAATGATGATGAATTTGGGATGAACATGTGGTCTTTGCCTTCTGGAACCCAAGGGGGCCCTGGTTTTCAGTTATTTAGTTCTGATGCTGATGTTTCAGGATCTTTAGTAGATGTGCAGCATGGTTCTATTAACTGTCCCAGTTCTCTAGGTGGCTACGGGTTGGCTGCAGACACTGGCATTGGATCTACTTCTCTTCTTCCTGAAACATATGCAAATCGCCCCAATGCTAATATAAATGACAGTTTAGTTGATAATCCCCTAGCATTTAGTGGTAATGATCCCTCACTTCAGATATTTCTTCCTACTAGACCATCTGATACGTCAGTTGAGGCTACGAGAGATCAGCCTGAGGTTTCAAATGGCGTTGGTACTAAGGATTGGATATCACTTCGACTTGGTGGCGATGGAGGTGTTCATGGCGATTCTGTTGCAAATGGGTTAAGCTCTGGGCAGCAAGTACAAACAAAAGATGCTGCCTTGGACTCATTGGCTGACACTGGTATCTTCTTGTTCTCCCGTTTTTTCTTCTTTACTTTTAATTTTTTTTTTTTGGGGGGGGGGGGGGGGTCATTATACCGTTATGTCTGGATTTACATTGCGGGTTTTGAACTTTTACGGTTTTACCTGCCAAAAAAGATATAACGGGTAAATTGACCAGAATTAACTGGTTAAGTAGCTAGTCTTGTTTGGATTTACAACTGCCCTAGTTGGGAAGCTCCAGTATAAGCACAATTCACAGACCTTAGAGTTGTGCCATGTAGCTCTTTTACAGTTATTTTATTTTCGGTGCAGTATGTCTACCTATCCTGGTAGATGATATTCTTAACAACAACTACCCAGTATAGTCCCACAAAGTGGGGTCTGGGGAGGGTAATATGTAGACGGGCCTTACCCCTACCCGAAAGGGCAGAGAGGTTGTTTTCAATCGACCCTCGGCTCAGTGAAGGAAAGAAAAAACAAAAACAAAAACAAAAGAGCATTAGTAACTCCAGCAGAAGTAGCGTAAATAATTATCTAAACATAAGAACCATAAATAAAATAGTATGCAATAATATCAGACAGTAACTACCATAAATAACTACCACAAGGAAAATATCACAAAACAAAAAATGATATTCTTACAAAACAAAAAATGTCTTGTCAGAAGTTCTTTTTTGATTCATGTATCGGAGCTTTTCTAAATGTAGGTAGTGATGCTACTGTTTGTGCAGCTTCATTGCTTCTCGGTATGAATGACAGCGGACCAACTAAGAGCAGTAGAGAACGATCAGATAGTCCTTTTACATTTCCTCGTCAACGTCGTTCTGTAAGACCAAGATTGTATCTAAGTATTGATTCGGATTCTGGATAGGAGCAGATTCCATGGTGGCAGGACAATGATTACTTTTGCTCAGCAAAGTATGAGGATGTGACAAGATACTCTTGCTAGTGCGCACACATCGATCAACAAGAAACCGCTCTCTTGCATCACTGCTGGCACCTAGGAGTTCATATTTGTGGTACTCTGCTCTGCAAATTCGTATTAATATGTATTCATGTTTGTTCATTTCAGATTCCTAATTCCTTAGCGCCCTCACCTCTCTCTCTTTTATGTTGCGAGCAGGACCGGAACACATTCTTTTCTCTTCCATTTCCTGGATGATTCCCCGGAGGTGATCACTAGAGAATTGTACATTTGGACAGCTTAGCTCAGCACAAAAAGTTTTATTAACATCCACTGGTAATTCAACTTTGGATATGGAGGGGAGGCATTTTAGTGATTCAAAATCTCCTTTTGCCTTGTGGAAGGCTAATAGCCTGTAAATCTGTTTAACTAATTTGTATTATGTATAATGTATGTGAATGTGTTAAATCGTTCTAGCACAATGGACGGTGGATAGCGCCATATTGTGCACGAGTGCACGAAGTGAAAATGAGGTTAAATCTCGTGATATTTTTGGTGCAAGTAGTAGGGGTTGACGAAGCTGAGTTTTTTTCCTCCCAGTCCAATGTATTTGGAATGAGAAAGGAATGCGGAACCCATGATAAAGTTGTATGATTATGTGAAGGTGGAGGAAAACTGTGCCTAACTCATGTGAAAATGAGAAACCTGCCCCTTGTCTCTTGTTTGTGAAGCGTATTGATAAGCCGACTCAGTTGATATTTGCTAGATTATTTCTCCTTAGGCATCTTAATAACATCAATTCTGGCGGGTTAAACTGTGGTCCAAAGGACAGCAATCAAAGGACACAAGAGAGCAGTTATATCATGTGGTCCATCTATAGAAAAGCCAGTTTCTCTACTTTAAAAGTGGCATTTGAAGGACTATTGTTTTATGAACGCAAGTGCTGATAAGATCTGTTATACAATTTCTATCACAAAAGATCTGCAAAACACTCAATCATTCGTGCTGCGTAACACCTTCGCCTTCGCTTGTGATCAGGAAAAGGAGTATCATTATCTTCAAAGATTGGTCCACTGCAAAAGCAGAAACAACACAGAACGTAATTTCACATATCTATCTGTCAATTCAGGTGGTACTTCCATAGTTTTACCTGTGAGGTATATCAGCTTCTTTAAACGTGCTACAGGGGATTTGATGTCCATAAGCGGCAATGACTTTAGCGGTACACAAGAAATCTGTGCTATTACGGATAAAGCCACAAATACATATATTATCAATCCAATAATAGTATTAATAATGGTAACTTATGGAACTATTCTAGAACTGCTGAAGTGCATAAAATCCTGCAGTGAAAATAGAGGACGGGAACCTCAGCTGTACCAAAAACCCTGATTCTTTTGAATCTAAATTACACAACTATGATTGCTTACAGTGACCCTATATCTCAAGATAAACCTGATACAACTACAGCAAGATTCTTATGCAGCTGTTCCTCACACTAGTGTCCATGAGAGTTTGCAAATAATTTATAGCATAGGTGGTCTGAATTCAAGTTCCGCAGTCATCCTTTTCTGGATCAAGAACTGGTGTCCATGAGAGTTTTCAGCTGTTCTTCACACTAGTGTCCATGAGAGTTTGCATATAATTTATAGCATATAATTTATAGCATAGGTGGGGTGAATTCAAGTTCAGCAGTCATCCTTTCTGGATCAAGAACAGGGAGAATACCCAATGCGGACGAAGAAAGATGTATACCCCGCACAAAACCTCCATACCCAATCTTTATCTTATAGCACAGTAGCAAGATAGAATCCCAAAGTGCTGTTCTTCCCTGCAACGAGAGAACAAGTGTAAGGTATACAGTTAGACAAAACTAATGAACTAGCACTTGAGGATGACTCGATGAACTTGAATAGTACACTGTTACCATATTTAAGGGCACACAGATTTTCAATAATTTTTCAATTGTCTGTTGTATCCATCAACCTTTTGGGAGAGGTGGTATCTTATCATTTTCTATTATCATTATTATTGAGCTACCAACAACACTTCTAAACAGAGTACTCCTAGTACTACTGGTGGCAACAGCAGCTATTACTCTTAGTGTTGTTTAGCAAGTAAACTCATCAGCAGCATTCTGAATGAGGCCATATTTTAAAATTTTCATCTTTTGGGTCTTGTGATATGTCAGAAGCCCAAAAGATGTTAATTGTTGCCGGAGGCAACTAGGCGCTATAAAACAAGCATAATGCAGTCAATAAGCATCTTTGCAATAATAACTTGCCTGGAGAGAGAACTGCGGCTTCTTATCCCGGTATAGGGCAAAAACTGGGGGACTTTGCTTTCCCACAGCCAATATGCAAGCTCCTGGATGGAGCACAGAGGGTACACCTGACAAAACAGTTACATACTTTTCAGGGAACCTTTCTTTAGGAGGTAAAACACCCAAAAATAAGGGGTTTTTGCTATACTGTGCTCCAACATAAGCTGTAGGATCAACATGTAGCATCCACTTCGGGTGCTCCAGGAAAGCACAAAATATAATATAGGAGCAAATGAGAATCTGTTGGAAGGTCGGAACTCCATTTCTTGTTTCCTTTCCCGTACCCCTCCACACTGCCCAAATAATCATAGTTCCTCAAACAGGTTCCTTCAACAAGCTCTGCAAAGAAATTGTGAGTCAGATCAGTCATGCAACAATAATAGAAATTAGCATACTTTAGCTCTTAGTTCTTCTCCAAAAATGTAATGGAGATCCAAGAGCGACTGACATGCAAGGCAAAGAAGAGTCGAACTACCTTGGATCCTCAGTACTGTATATTCTGCACGGACACAGCTTTGTGGCAGCAATACCTTGGCCCAATCTCCTTTCATTAAGGACAGAAGCCTTTGGTGTTCAGTGATGGCATCAATGCACACTTGTAAAATAGGGATCTGAGAGTTCTGTGGCGAGGATAGCTGAAGACCTCCAGAAGTTGTCTTTGCTGCAAACAAAGAAGCATCGACAAGATACTTCAGAATTATTACATTGGCATGTCCAACAATGAGAGACAACTTGAACAATGAAGTGCAAGGGTGAAGTGACTTACACATGCAAGAATCAAGAGCTTGAACAAGAAATACATGCAGCTGGTGAAGTAATCCGTCTTCATCAACAGAAAATGAAGGTTTCCATTCATTAGTCCTCTCCGTAGCAGATATAGCAGCAGTCCCAGTATCAGGTGCTTCAGTTCCGACTTGACTGATTGTGATTGTAATGCCTAGTTTGGCTGAAGCTTGGATAACCTGAGAGCATCACTAAGCATGAAATGACTAGTAAAATGGCAAAGGAGATGAAGCTAACTTCATCTTAGACAAAATGCTGAGAAACGTATAAATACAAAGGAGATGATGAATTGACATCTGAAGATTCTAGTGCTTTTCTTCTCAAAAAAGATTCTAATGCATTTTCCTTTTTGTTCTTTTTGATTTCTCAAGATTGACATGCTTTAAAACCATCATTTATGAGCGTGATGGAGTCCTTGTTGTACAAATTCAGCACCCTCTTGGTGCATTTCAATGAAATGATAAGTTATACATCAAAAGAAACAAAAGGAATATGTATTTCTCCAACATAGAAAATTTTGATACTTTGAAGTGCAACTAACACCAGGAGGTGCCAAAACCAAAGTCAAAATTGGCAGTCTCTTTCGACTATCTTAATTCAACAGGTCAGTAAGAAGTCTTTTCAGACTATTAGAAATTAGAAAAGAGTTTAAGTTATATGTATTGACGGTGTAAAAATTATTTACACAATCAGGTAACTTATTAAGTAACTACTGGTAAATCTCTTTATAAGCATTAATTGTTAATCTGCCAAAGATGGTAAGTAGCTTACTATTATAGGCTAAAGTTCACTGCTAGTGCAAGTACATAACTTAAATCCTTAGAAAATACTTCCAAGAGGACAAAGGCATCAAACTAGATAAGACAATTCTGTTGGACTAGAAGATATCATTTACAGTTTAGAAGCTGCGCACAAGTTTGAGTATACAAACTTCATTTCTTAAACTGCACACAGAACTATTGAACTTTAAGGTCGCTGATGAAAGGAAAGAACAAAATTCACATAATACTATGACTTGACTATCTTTCTCTTTTCTATGAATAACATGGCTACCTTTACCGTTCCTTAAAAACATGTTTGTAACAAAAAGAGGATTCTTTCTTTTTCATAGTTTGTAGCTTATATACATTCTTAAGTGGCCCAATCGGTATATAAAAACAATCCTTAAAATGAGGAGTATTTTTCCATAATTCTGAAAGTTACAAGAGAACGAGCAAGCAAAATTATCTTCCTTCTGTCCGGGATAAAAGGTATCAATATATCTATTTCAATTGTATTTAAGGATTATGATACGATGATAAAAAGTAGGTGCTAACTCTTTCAACTCTTTTCGCAGTACATTTTTTCAGTCCAGTGCTCCGCAGAAATTACATAACTTCAATGCTTGTAAGCTTAGCTTAAGTTGTTCTGTTATTGTCTGATGCACATAAATATGACTGCTCTGTTTCATCCTTATTTTGATTATTTGATCAAAAGAGTTCCTCTTTGTTTAAAAAAAGAAAAAAACGTATGTGGAACAATCAGAAGAATCTCTAAGGCATAAGAGCGTTTCCTCTATATCCATGTGATGTACTGTGCTACAAGCTTACACCCCATGGACCTTGGGCCTAACTCAACCCAAAAGCTAGCTTATGAGGTGAGGCTTACCCAAGACCATATAAGGAGACCAATGACCTCACATCCCATTGATGTAAGACAACTCAACACAATCTATCATGGTCACTATGAATATGAAGCCAATACATACCTAAGGAGCTCTAAATGACATCAAAGAGCAGTATTTCAAGAAAGATTGGTCTAAATCAACACTTGAGGTTTTTCAGGATGATCATCAAGTGTGCCAACAAGAGGAAAATACACGAGATAAGGAGAGAAAGAGAAAAGCAGAACACCACAAGTATCAGAAAAAAGAATAAAAAGAGAACGAGCAAAGATTCTAAAGTGGGTGCAAGTATCCACCTTCATGTGACTAGTATCAAGTTTGTTAAGCAAAGGCTTTAGCAGCATGGAGGAAAACCATTGCCTGAGTTGGTCACGCCACTGCTCGATCTGTGGATAGATCCCCAGATGCTCAAATGCTTCAGTGGACTCTTCCATTGACATTGGAGGAGGTAAATAGCCTTCTCCTTTCTTTGGCGGAGTTGTGAACTTTTGGGAACCAGGGGACATTCTAACAGGCCTTAGAGGAGTACTTCTTGGAGTTCCAGAAGTATTAGTGGAACTGGGCAAGTTACCAGGACTGGCTGCACCAAACCCACTTATGGTGGGTGGAGGAGTCGCCAGCTTGCTTCCTGATTCAATAATTCTCTCATCAACATCAGCCAAGAACTTTTCAAGCAGTTTCGCTGTTGCAATCTCTTTATGAAAAGTAGCTCGCTTGTTCGACCAAGGGGTGGAAACCAAGTGTTCTCCACCTTGTGAAGAATGGATTGAAGGTGATAAAGAAGAAGATGCTGGAACAAGATACAAGGACGGGGAAGCTGGTGATTTTGATGGGGTGCTGAAAGATGGTACTTTAGCTCCACTACCGATTCTTGCCTTGTCACCACCGAGTCTAGATGAATGGTTTGAACTAGGAATTGGCTGATGAAGAGGGACAAGGACATCAGATGGAGAGGCTGAGATACTTCTTGATTTGGGAGGTCTCTTTGAAGACTCTAGAGTAGTTTGCTCAACTTTTGGTCTAATCTTCCAAAAGCCTTAACTGTCTATTAGTCAGATGTGTATGCTCCTTTGTTCCTTTGGTAGGTGACATAATTGTCACATCAGTAGTCCTCGTTGTACATAGATAAATAGCCTTGACAAGGGCAAGAAAAGTTACAACTAAAACTATGGCCGCAAAAGCCTGCATCAGTCTGGCAAAACACCTGAACATAACGGTAAAATGTTAGTAACAAGCTGATGCAGTAATGTTTGAGATCAGTCGAGAAGAATCACATCACTTACAAGCAGTTTCTTGAGAAACATATTTGAATTTCAGACTGTCAACAATCCCGCTTTCCCTGCAATCACTCAAATTGAAATAAATCTATTAGTTGAGACACGAAACACCAAGCTATAGCAATGCATGTTTTTTATAAGTGAGTTATAGCTATACATTGTTCTGATTATTACCTTTTTTTTCTTTCTCTGACGCTGGTTGTTAAAAGGTTTTCAAGCCATACCTTCTTTAAACCTTATTTCCTTTTTAAGGAAACTCAACTAAGGGTTGAAATGCAAAGTCTTTTAACATTATTTTTATTTAAAAAAGAAGCATTAAACAAAATGTGCAGTTAATTCCCATCATCTCTAAGTTCCAGAGCAGCTGCTGAAAGAACGATAACTCCTTCCTTCTAGATTTAGGCTCTCATCAAGTCATCTAAGTCTTCGTTAGAGGCCAAAAGAAAATGATCAAATGGACCTGGTAAACTGCTCCGTCCACTGCCCTAATCGACAACAAGATGATATAGCCTGCTTATATCTTAAAAAGTGAGGAGAAAAAGGACTATTGCGCTACTCCCTCTGCTAGCAAATCTGCTTGGCAAAACCAAACTGAATTGAACTTTCAAGCTCGAAAATTAGAGGGCTGTCCATCCTAATACATGTAATTTTGTTAACGCACTCATCATAAAATTTCTATTGACATTGTTGGCATGCTTTGAATCAAGATCTTAATCAAATGGTATATACATTCCACAACACAAACATAAAGCAGGTAATTTTCGGCTTAATTACAAAGTTTCCACTTTTTTCCAACCGTTCCAACATGTTGGCAAATATCATTCCACCACCTCTCTCAACTCCTTTACTCCACGTTTAGCACTTGAGGGGTAGCTAAGTAGGAGTAAGGGGGTTCAATTGAATCACCTTCGTCAATTATGCTGTGCAAATATAGAAAAAACGAGATTTTTTTGGTATATATAAACTATTGAATCCATGTGATATAAGGAAAAATTCTAGTGTTGTGATAAAGGGTTCAAAGATTGAATTCTCTTGTATAAATTCCTAGCTCTCCCACTAACCACACTAAACAACTTTTTTGCCAACCCTTATCAAGCATGGACAAATGCAGGTCCACAGACCGCCTTTGGCTCTATATCTATATAAAGTTAAGAAAAATTAAAAAAAAACACAACACACACACATATATATATATGCTCAGTGTGTGTGTGTTTGTGCCCATAGTTAATCCAACTACACTTGAAATCATACATTGGAACACGTTGCTGAGTTCAGCAAGAACAAAAATAATAACAACAGCAGGGGGGCTGGGAGCGGTTCTGCGGGTAGGGCCGAAGGCAAGGGTGGGAAGAGGGTAGCGCACGCTCATAGATTAAGGATCGGGTCGTGGAACGTAGGCACTCTGACGGGAGTGGCTCTGCAGGTTATTCAATGCGATCTTCAGGACCAAAAGGATGCCGGATGAGTGGAGGTGGAGTACAGTGGTGCCCTTGTACAAGAAGAAGGGTGACATCCAGTGCTGCAATAACTATAGGGGTATCAAATTAATAAGTCACACCATGAAGGTCTGGGAGCGGGTGATCGAGGCGAGGGTGAGGGAGATGACATCTATATCTGTGAACCAGTTCGGTTTCATGCCGGGTCGCTCCACTACAGAAGCTATCCACCTTGTCAGGAGGCTGGTGGAGCAGTTCAGGGATAAGAAGAAGGACATGCACATGGTGCTTATCGACTTGGAAAAGGCGTATGACAAGGTCCCAAGGGAGGTGCTATGGAGGTGCTTGGAGGCGAAGAGCGTGCCAGAAGCCTACATCAGAGTAATCAAGGACATGTACGATGGAGCTAAAACTAGGGTTAGGACGGTGGGTGGCGACTCAGACCATTTTCCAGTGGTTATGGGGCTCCATCAAGGATCGGCGCTTAGCCCTCTCTTGTTTGCCTTGGTGATGGATGCTCTAACCCGTCATATTCAAGGGAATGTGCCTTGGTGTATGCTATTTGCTGATGAGATAGTCTTGATAGACGAGACGAGGGTCGGTGTTAATGAGAGGTTAGAGGTATGGAGACATACTCTCGAGTCTAACGGTTTCAAAATAAGCAGATCTAAGACAGAATACCTGGAGTGCAAGTTTAGCGCCGACCCGAGCGAAGTAGGCAGAGACGTGATGATTGGATCTCAGGTCATCACCAAGAGGGATAGTGTCAGATATCTTGGGTTGGTGATTCAAGGGGACGGAGAGATTGACGGGGACGTCACTCATCGTATAGGAGGGGGGTGGTCAAAGCGGAGGCTTGCATCAGGAGTCCTGTGTGACAAGAAAGTTTCACAGAAACTCAAGGGAAAATTTTATAGAGCTGTGGTAGACCTGCCATGTTGTATGGGGCAGAGTGTTGGCTAGTGAAGAACTCTCATGTTCAGAGAATGAAGGTTGCGGAGATGAGGATGCTCAGGTGGATGTGCGAGCTCACCAAGTTAGATAAGATTAAGAATAAAGTTATTCGAGAGAAGGTGGAGGTGGCCCCGGTGGATGAGAAGATGCGAGAAGCGAGGCTGAGGTGGTTCGGGCATGTGCAGAGGAGAAGTCATGATGCCCCGGTGAGGAGTTGTGAGCGGCTGGCGGTGGTCGGCGTACGGCGAGGCCGAGGGAGGCCTAAGAGGTATTGGGGAGAGGTGATTAGGCATGACATGGCTAGAATGCGGGTTTCTGAGGACATAACCCTTGATAGGAAAGTCTGGAGGTCTAGTATCAGGGTTGTACGATAGGGGCCTCTAGAGTTTTTTGTACTTCTCACCCGGGGTTGGGTAAGGCTTGGCAGGGCTATCCATAGATAATTTGTGTATTATATTGTGTCTTCCTTACGGTAGTTATTTATGGTAGTTACTATATGATATTATTGCATGCTATTTTATTTATGATTCTTATGTTTAGATAATTTTTTGCGCTATTTCTGCTGAAGTTACTAATGCTCTTTTGTTTTTATTTTTATTTTTGTTTTTCCTTTCATTCACTGAGCCGAGGGTCGATTGGAAACAGCCTCTCTGCCCTTTCGGGTAGGTAAGGCCCGTCTACATATTACCCTCCCTAGACCCCACTTTGTGCGACTATACTGGTTAGTTGTTGTTGTAATATACATAACAATGAAAAGTGCGATTAAATAAAAACACCAAAATTAATACCTAACAAATAGAGAGTATGAAAAGGAAAGTAGACTTGGCGGGACGAAGGCTGTTGGTTGTTAAGGCAGCAGAGAAGGCTGGATTCTGGTACACCGTGAATTTTGAGGGTTTAGGTGGCGGCGAGCTCTGCTCTGTTACTAGTCCTCCGCCGCCAGCACTCATTGTCACTGCTTTTTCTCTGTTTATTACCCCTTGTGGTTTTATACAACAATCGCCATTATTGGAAACTTCGATTTAGCAATCGAGTTCGCCGTTCACCTCACAGTGCTCGAATTTTTTGGCTGTTTGAAATTAGAGCATGTGCAGAAGAGAAAAGAGTTTTTGGTTTTAGTAATTAGATACACTCATGTTTGAGAAATTGTATTTGAGCCCTAGTTATTCCTTATTAGAAATTGTAGTCCCCGAATCCCGCATGTTATAGGAGTAACTAATCCCAGCGTAAATCCTACTGTATTTGCCTTGAGCCCTTAACTCATGTGGATAAACTCCCTTTTGTTTTTAACAATTATCATACTTCCACTTATTCCTCAGCGGACTTTTTAAAACGTCTATTTTAACCTTTATATTATCAATATTTATCTCTTTACTTGTTTTTTTAAAACCTTTTTAAGTATCACGATAGTTTTCTTTTTTTCTAATATCTATACTATGAAGTATAGTGGTTGCTTTGTCTTTACTTGCTCGTAAAAACCTCTTGCTGTAGCGATTGAACTCAATCGGTTTTATCGGCGGCGAACTCCTCGGCGACGAGGTTCCGGCGAAACTCCTTGCAAATCTCTCTCTCCGGCGAAATCGAGTTGCTTGTTATTTGAATAAAGTTTTAATCTTTTGTGTTTTTCAAGAATATTTTAGATTTGGGTCTTTTTATGTCAATTTAAATTTTTTTTGATGTCAGTGCAATATCAACTGTAGATCTAATTTGGGTCTTGGTAATTTGTTTATTTTGCTTCTCTAAAAGCTTTTTTACTTTATCTTTTTCTTCATTTAATTGGTGAATTTTGTGTAATCCTCTATTTTTTCCATATATTTTCCCTACTATTGCCAGGGCTACACTAGTGGTAGCAGGGAAAGCCCTTTTTTATTTTTGGGTCGTAGTATTTTCTGTGTTTTCAGGAATATTCTCGAACTTGTTGAAGACAAGTTGGGCGCACAAACACTGGCAAAGGAAAGCAACCGTGAAGAGCGGTATCAGAGGGCGGTGGGAAGCGGTTGAGCATACAACTACATCGAGTACATCAAGTCAACACTGGTTTGGTTCTCGGGAGTTAGTACCTCCCGTTCTACGATTTCCCTTGTGGTGTTAGCTAATTTGATGTTACTCTAGTTCACAATAGTTCAGCCATTCTACTTGTGTACTTGTAGTCACTTGCTTTCTTCTAGTTCGAGTCGTTGTCGGTTGTGCACTAGCGAGTCTTCTTTAGATTGGCCGTAGGTGTAGTGGAGGCAATCTGGGATGATAGATTAAGGGCATGTCCTCGTGTGGGGCAGAGTGTGGGGCCGGGGTCAGGGTGTGGTACGAGAGGCATGGGAGGTCGAGGGGGCAAGGGAACCTATAGGTTTAGAATCGGGTCATGGAACATAGGTTCGCTAACGAGTAAGTCCACAGAGTTGGCGAAGATCCTTCAGAAGAGGAAGATTAATATAGTGTGCGTCCAGGAGACTAGGTGGGTCAGATCGAGGGCGAAAAACGTGGATGGATATAAGTTGTGGTACTCTGGGGTCCTGAGGGGTAAGAACGGTGTGGGTATTCTGGTAGATAGCCACCTTACAGAGTCGGTGGTTGAGGTCAGGCGGGTGAATGATAGACTAATGACCATTAAATTGGTAGTGGGTAAATATACTTTAAATGTCGTTAGCGTGTACGCGCCGCAAGTATGCTTGGATGAGGAGATTAAAAGGCGCTTTTGGGAGGGGTTGGATGACATCATTCGTAGTATTCCGCTTTCCGAGAGATTATTTATAGGGGGAGATTTTAATGGTCATATTGGGTCGTCTGCGGGTGGTTATACTGAGGTACATGGCGGATTTGGTTTCGGGGAGTTTAACGGAGGGGGCACTTCGCTGTTGGACTTTGCCAAGCCATTCGACCTAGTGATTGCGAACTCTATTTTCCCTAAGCGGGAGGAGCATTTGGTTACTTACCAAAGTTCAGTGGTGTAGGCTCAGATTGACTATCTCCTTCTCAGGAGATGCGACAGAAGGTTGAGCGAGGACTCAAAGTTAACCCAGGTGAGCCCCTTGCGATGCAACATAGGCTTTTGGTGATGGACATTGGTATTATGATAAGGAGGAAGAAAAGGTCAGTACGAGGCTGCCCGAGGATTAAGTGGGGCACCTTGACTGCTGATAAAGATCAGGAGTTGGTAGGAAAGTTATCGGCAATGGGATCTTGGAGAAGTAGTGGGGATGAAAATACTATGTGGTCGACGACGGCAGACTGTATAAGAAAGGAGGTGAGAGAGGTGTTATGGATATCTTGGCGACGCACCGGCGGCCACGAAGGAGACTGGTGGTGGAATGCAGTTGTCCAAGGTAAATTAGAGGCGAAGAAGGTGGCTTACCTATGGTTAGTAGGGAGCACTGGCGAGGAGGAGAAAAGAGCGAACTATGAGAGATATAAGGTTGCTAGGAAGGAGGCGAAGATTGCAGTTACAGAGGCTAAGACGTCAGCTTTTGCTAGTCCGTATGAGGAGCTAAGGAACAAAGGGGGGAGAGGGGGAGGGGGAGAAGAAGCTATTCCGACTCTCTAAGGTGATAGATAGGACGACTCGGGAGCTGGACCAAGTGAGGTGTATAAAAGATAATGACGGAAAAGTTTTGATGCGGGATGACCAGATTAAGGGAAATGGCCGACCTACTTTCATAAACTTCTGAATGGAGAAGGAGATCAGAATATTGTATTAGGTGATTTGCGAAATGTTGACAGCTCACATCAAATAAGTGATTGTAGGGACATTGAGGTCGATGAGGTCATGGATGCAATGCATAAGATAAGGAGGGGTAGATCTACGGGGCCAGACGAAATTCCGATTGAACTTTGGAGGTGTGTGGGCAGAGCAGGCTTAGAATGGCTTACTGGGTTTTTTTAATATTATATTCAAGGCTAATAGGATGCCTCAAGAGTGAAGGTGGAGTACAATGGTTCTGTTGTATAAGAACAAAGGCGATATCCAGAGCTATAACAACTATAGTTGTATCAAATTACTGAGTCATATATGAAAGCCTAGGGAGAGTGGTAGAAATGAGAGTGTGAAGGACAATGTCTATTTCAGCCAGCCAGTTCGGGTTCATGCCAGGGTGATCTACCACAGAAGCTATCCACCTTATTAGGAGGATGGTGGAATAATACAGGGATAAGAAAAAGGATCTCCACATGGTGTTTATCAATATAGAGAAAGCGTACGACAAAGTTCCTTAGGAGGTCTTATGGAGATGCTTAGAGGTTAAAGGGGTCCCGGTTGCCTACATTAGGGTGATTAAAGACATGTATGATGGAGCTAAGACTCGGGTTAGGACAGTATGAGGCGACTTTTTTTCGGTTGTTACGGCGTTTCACCAAGGGTCTGCGTTCAGCCTTTTCCTATTTTCCTTGGTGATGGATGCCATAATAAATAATATTCAAGGGGAGGCGCCATGGTGTATGCTATTCGCTGATGATATAGTCCTAATTGAAGAGACAAGAGGCGGCATCAACGAGAGGCTAGAGGTTTGGAGACAGGTCCTTGAGTCTAAAGGTTTCAGGTTGAGTAGGACGAAGACGGAATATCTCGTGCAAATTTGGGCCCGAGCCGACAGACGTAGGAGTAGAAGTGAGGCTTGACTCCCAAGTCATCCCTTAGAGGGGTAGTTTCAAGTACCTTGGGTCAGTTATTCAGGGGACCGGGGATATCGACGAAGATGTCACACACCGTATAGGGGTGGGTTGATGAAGTGGAGGTTAGCAACGAGAATCTTGTGTGACAAGAAAGTGCCACCGTTACTAAAAGGTAAATTTTATAGAGCAACAATTAGACTGGCCATGTTGTATGGGACCGAGTGTTGGCCAGTTAAGAACTCACACATCCAGAAGATGCATGTAGCAGAGATGATGATGTTGAGGTGGATGTGTGGGCATACAAGGATGGATAAGATTAGGATGAATATATTCGAGAGACGGTAGGCATGGCGTCCATGGAGGACAAGATGCGGGAAGCAAGACTCAAATGGTTCGGGTACATTCAGAGGAGGAGCGCCGATGCACCGGTGAGAAGTTGTGAGCGACTGATGGTGGTGGGCACAAGTAGAGGTACAGGGAGACCTAAGTAGTATTGGGAGGTGATCATGTAGGACATGACGCGACTTAGCATTACTGAGGACATGGCCCTTGACATGGGATTGTGGAGGTAGAACATTAAGGTTATAGGTTAGGGGGAAGTTGGAAATATTTCTACAGCGCGCTAGAGTGAGACTAGACATTTAAGAGTTAGTCTTAGGGTGCTACTGATCAGCTACTGATGCGGGGCTTTATAGCCTAGATATTACTCCCTTTATTCCAGTTTATGTGAACCTATTTCATTTTTGGTACGTTCCAAAAAGAATGAATCCTTTATATATTTGGTAACAATTTAGCTTAAACTTATAGTTCTACTCTTAATGAGAAGCTTTTATAACCACACAAATACTCTAGGCCCCCTTTGGACTTATTTAGGACCACAAATTCCAAAAGTCTTCATTTTTTTCTTAAACTCCATGCCAATCAAACAGGTTCACATAAATTGGAACGGAGGGAGTAGTATACTTTTCTCTTTCTCGTATTTCCTATATTCCTTATATTGTTGTTATTTTGTTATTTTATTTTATGTTGTGTATTCTATGTTATCTATTATGAGTTTATTGTTAGTACTAATATATCGTCACTTGTTTCTGTCACTTGTTTCCTTCCTGAGCCGTGGGTCTCCTGGAAACAACCTCTTTGTCCCTTGTGGTAGGGGTGTGGGAATATACTGGGTTGTTGTTGTTGTTGTTGTTATTGTTGTTGTATACTATGAAGTATGAACTTACCTATGTAATGCAACAATAATAAAAAAATCCAGTATAATCTCATAAATAAGGCTTACTGAGGGTAATGCGTACATATACCTTACCCCTACCTTATATAGATAGAGAAGTTATTTTCGATAGACAATAGGCTCAAGGAACAATGGAGATAAAGAAGCCAAGTAGCAAACAATAGTAACAACTGTTGATACCTAGTTTTTCCCTATGTATTTTTATATATAAAATATTTTCAAAATAGTATGTACATGCATATATAAGAATTTAAAATTAATTTATTATCTATTTTAGCAGTACAAAATCCAATAATTATTCCCAAGATTATCATTTTGGTGAATAATTTATTTTTATTCTCATATTTATGCTAGAATAATTTAGGTGATTTTTGTATATTTTTAACAAATTTATTTTGTATTTTTAAACCTAAATTGAAATTATAGCCTACTTTAAAATTAATAGCATTTTATAGTTATAAAATTATTTTTAGTATTTTTAAATTAATATTTATATAGTATTTGTTGGCTCAGTACTTTTATCTTTCTTTTAAAATCATCATTACTATTTGTATAAAATAAAAAAAAGAAAATTGGTTATTTGATATTTAGCCCCATATTCATTTCAATTACAACCCTTTTACCTTTCAATTATAGCCTTTAAATTGGCCCAATTTCAATCCCAAAACCGGACTAGCCCAATCCCTAAATTACCCGAGTCTTGACCCAATTAATAAACTCGCCCCGCTCCCCTTTGATCAGGCCTTTGATCATTTTGATCAACGACCATAATTTTGCCCTTTCCTTTTTTAATTTCTAAGCCCCGTAACCTAATTCATTTCGTCTGAGACACCGCCTTTGAACCCCTTCGTCTCTCAAACTCTCTCGAACCTTTTTGGAACCCTAATCGTCTCCCACATTTTTTCACCGTGTTTCCACTAGAATCCATGGGGTCTCACTAGAATCCATGGGGTCTCAGGCCATGGATGGTCTGTACTCACCCCTTTTCACCATTAGACCTAAACTATTCAAGGTTGTGAAGCCTGACTTTGGTGGTTTTCTCCAAGACCTTCTCAGATTTGTAGATCTATGGCTTCTCCGGCCATTACTCCAGCATATTCGAGCAATATGAGTCTTTTCAACTCAAGATCTCACTTTCCTCAAGATCTTTCTCATTTCTAGGGTTTTTATGAAATCCTAAGTTGTCGGAGGTTCTTTTCTTGCTTATTTTCTTACATTTGGGAAATATCCGTGTTTTATCGAACTTTTTAAAGGTTTTCCCCAAGCTCTCTTTTCAAAATCATTTCATTTTAATTTAGGGTTTCTGAAAGGTTTTCCAAAGACGTCCTTCTGATTCTTTTGTTCCTTCTTTATGTGTGTTTGTCTGACTTGTTTTACTATGCATGTATTGTTCTTCTATTTTTTTTTACTCTACATGTTATTCCTATACTCACATGTTAATCCGTGTTGTTTTCCTTATTCTTTGCTATATGTGTTTATGGTTGAGTTCTTTGACTTTTGTTTACTTTACTAAACTCTGTTTGTGTTCTTGCTAAGCATATTTCATCTACTTTTGTTTAATCTCGTATCATTTCTTTCTTCTGAACTTGTTTAAATTTTGAGTTTTCTCAAACATGTTCTCATGACCTTGAATCAGTTTTTTTTCTATCATGTATGTTTGTTTCCCATAACTCTTTGCAAAAGACTTCTGAGCCTCTCTTAAGTGGCTTGACTTCTCATCTCTATTGTCTGACTCAATTCAAAGCTCTAGGATTTGGGGATTTTTTGTCAATTTTTATTTCTTGTGTGCGAGTTAGGGTTCCACTTTGGGACCCTAGAATGTCAGACTCGTTTTAGGCCTGCAACTCGACTTGTACCACTTTTGCTTATGATTCTGAACCTTTCTTTGATTAAACTGTCTTCTAAATAACTTGACAATTCCTTCTTGATTCACTTGTTTGTGTGCTTTATATATGATAAATTCCTTTTAAAAGGTTTTTACCAACTAATTGATTGATTCTCAAATCCTTGTAATAAGGCTGACAGATTGTCACTGATTTTCTTTGATTGAACCTCCTTTACCTTCTCTTGACTTGGTTTATTCGAATTGAACTTGTAGTTTTTGCTTCACTGGTTGTTTGATTGATTCCCTTTCCATATTTGTCACAAATCGTGTACCATTGAATATTTTCCTTAAATAAATTCTATGTATTTACCCTTTTTGTGTTACTATGAAAAGGTTTTAATCAAAACTTCTTTCCTTAATTAATTTTTACCTGTTGAAATCTCTTAACTAAAGGGAGATTGATTTCAATGTAATTTCCTTACCTTTCTTTCTTGTTTTCTGCACTATAAAAGGGACTGCCTTTATGCACCCTTAACACCTTCAGTACGATCATCCTTAACTTCCAATTCAATACTTTCACACACTTACTGCTTTGAGTTAAATACTCTTTCAACATTCTGCTTTTTCTTGAGATCTTTTGGAGCTGTTTTGCTTGCAACTTGGCTTTTTTAACTCTTGTTTTACTTGTTTTTTCCTAAAACTGATATCTTCTAATTTAATTTTCTGCTTCACCCCCATGTGTTTACTTCATAGTTTCAACATTTCTTGTTTATTTTGCTATTGTTGTTCAGTGATTAGACTATGTATGTCCTTTTCTTGCATTTGTTTCTATCGTGAATCCCTACCTCCTATTCTCTTCTATGTGTTTGAGTTAACGTTCTTGGCCTGGCAGTATCCAAATTTTTTCCCAGGTCATAACATAATCCGCAATGGATTCTAACTCCTAAGATTGGGCTAACAGGCTAGTCAGGGGTGTGCCAGCACTCCCAATTGCTAGGCATGACCACTAGCCTACCACGGCTTTCCCTAATTCTCTCTTTATGCACTTGCACTTACTCTTAGACTCTAAGTTCTGCCTCTCACTTATGAGCCTTGCTTTGGGACCTTGAGTTCCCTCTGAACTTGGACATTTGAGGGCTGACCCTTCCACATTGCACTGTGATCTAATTCTGCAATGTATTTGGAGTGTAAGCACTGGACAGAACCCTTTGAGACTCTTGGAAACTTTGACACATCCCAAATAAGAGAAAGGCTATTGGAAATCTGATCTTGGAAGTTGGTTTATCTCATATTGTTAGACCTTGAGTCTGAATTATGCTGTTTGGTTGTAGCTTGAATTTCTGATGTAATTTTTACTTTTTCTGGTTCATTTTAGTCTGTAATAAATTGTAATAACTATTAGGAGAGCTAGCAGAAAGGGATGGGGATGACTGTATGCAAAGGGTAGATAACTTGCCTATAGGATTTTCTGATTCCTGCATTCACATAGACAACATGCCTATAGGTTACTTATAAATTTCTGCATTCATGTAGGTAACTTGTTCATAGGAATTCTTGAACTTCTGCTATCTCATCTTAGAAATCATACCTATAAGTTCTGCATTTTTGCATATAGAAATCCTGTCTCAAAGTTTCTGCAATTTTGCATATAAAAACCATGATCATAGGTTTTTCCTGCACTTTTGCATATACATGTCATTAGGCACACAATCAAAGGTTTAATAATAATAAACTTCATTCTGGATACCATGCCTATAGGACTCCTGCACTTATCTAATCGTTTAAAATCAACAACCCTTAAAAATCATGACTATAGGAGTAATCAGTTGAATCATCTTCGTCTATTTCCTCTATGGGTCTAAAATCAGTAAATAAGGTCGCTTAAACCAATAATCCGTTCTTTAAAATCAATACACTTTTTGCACTGTTAGATATCATGCCTATAGGTCTCACCTAGGCAAGCTATTAGGTGATTAATCAACTGTGTCAGTTCTTAATAAATTACAACTGAGGCCTAATTCGGACTTCTCATATGATAATGTGATAAATCAGCCTGTCCTAATACTTTAAATTTAATTCAAGCCATAACCAGTATTTGAAGTCATGTTATATAATTTGCTCCTTTAAGTGAGGAGGCATGTTTGAGCCCTTATTTGCTTACTTGTTACGTGAAGTCATAATTATAACATGGTCGGGAACCACACTAGTGGGTCTTGGGGGGGGGGGGTGCCTAACACCTTCCCGCTGAGATAATTTCTAGCCCTTACCTAAACTTTGGTTCTTCAACTCAAAACCTTTTTTGTGTCCTAATTCACTTAATCATTAGGTGGCGACTCTTCAAATTCAAATCCCAATTCCTAAAAGGGAAATGGGTTTTCCTCCTAAATGTCATAAACCTGATTTCGCCTTAGAAAATGGGGGCATCGACAGCATGGCGACCCCGCTGGGGATTTCCTTCAGGCTTTTACCATTTCATGTTACATGTGACTTTACTGCTTTTTACTTGCCTTGAATGATTCGGGAGAAATTGAGGGGCGAAATGCGCGAGATTTGAGCCAAAATGAACGAAAGCGGGCAATGTGCGAATTTGGGCGCCACAGGTGGCACCCGACACTATCTGTGGCGCCAAAAATAGTAGCTCAAAATTGTGGGGCGCCGTGGAGGGCGCCTGGTTGGGTTGGGCACCGGTGATGCGGATTTTGTCCTATTTTGCCCGGGACACGGTTATTTCGGTCCTAGACCTACTCAATTCGTATAAAAGCAAGGCTAAACATATTTTTTGAGGAGAGGACGCCACTTTGGTGATATAGAACATACTTTGAAGGAGAATCAGGTGGAGGAACCCACACCACGCTTGGAGGAGGCTTATAACTAGTTTTTCTTCTCTTCTCTTCCTTTAATTTCATAGTTTATTAGTTCTAGAGTTTTGGGTTCTACATGAACATTGTAGTTTGAAGCTTGAATTGTTCTTATTATTTTATCATATTGGTTTATTTATTCAATCTTGCGCTTAATTATTTGATTGTTTGATCACCAATTAAATACTATCTAGGAATCTGGGGTTGAACTCGGGAGAGTGACTTCTAGATTGCATATAAGATTGAGTAGAGCAAGATCTTAACCCTTAGGGGGAGCGGATTTGCGATTAGGATATGAATATACCTAATCTCCTTGCTTGGTTATTATACGGTAATTATAGATGTGTTCTTGTTAGTCCTAATTCCATAGGAATATAGGCGTTCAGTTAGCTTGAACAGGCGAGTTGTACTTCGGGAGAAGGCTACGAGCAATATTAACCCCGTCAATAAATAAACTAGATAAATTAATTAGACAATTTAGGTAGAGAACTCAACGGGATTGTTAGCTAACCCATATATCTAGAATATTCACTCATATTGAATTCGTCTTTAAGCTTGTCGTTATTTTATTTGATCTCTTAGTTTACTACTCTAGATTATCTTTAATTAAATATTTATATGTTAGGATTCGCTTGAATAGATTAATTATTTGGTTTAATTTAGTTGATAGTTAATCACAAGTCCTTGTGGGAACGATATCTGGATTTATATTCCTATATTATTTGTCGACCATGTATACTTGCGTGTGCGTTTGGGAGCAATAAGTTTTTGCTGCCGTTGCCGGGGACTTGGAAATTAACTATTTTACTAGATTAGATTTTTACTTTTTTATCTATTTAAGTTTTTAATTTTAATCTAGTGTAGTGTGTGTGTGTGTGTGTGTGTATATATATATATATATATATATATATATATATATATATATATATATTTACATGGCATCCTTGAACGAAAAGTGGTGGGATAGTAAGTATTCTTATTTTTGTGATCCTTGTCCATATTGTAAAGGTCCTCACTTGTGGAAATATTGTAGAACTATTCCCAATACTGAGTTGTGTGCACCATCTCCATCTTGTACTATTTGTGATAGAAATTGGACAATTGTCCTAAGTGTTGTTATCCTGCTTCAGTACATTCTTATGTTGATTCTAATAATTCTTGTGAGTTTGACAGAAGTAACGAATGGGATGATGTAGAACACGATGTTCACATTCTTGATATGCACGGGAAATTATTAGAGGAATATGGAGGTTTCCGTGAGAAAATTATGAATGAGATGCAACAATTTCTAGGAGGAAGAGCTGAACTGGGACAAGAGATCGATCAATTTGGAAGTTCTATTCACGACTTAGAGGCTCAATTGAGTGCAAAAGTTGATGCTTGTAACTCCCAATAATTTAGTGTTGAGTTGTGTAAAGCTGAAAAAGATCTTCTATGCCAAATTGAGGAGCTAAAACAAGAATACCAATCATTGGACCATGCTTTTGTTGATGTTGCCAAGGTTGAAGAGTGCACAATGAGGATGAAAAAAGTAATGCAATTTGGAGTTAGAGCGTATTGGACCTCATTCTAAACACTTTTCAACATTGTGTTTGGTTGGTGACATGGAAATTGATCCATTCAAACATATGGAGGATTTAGTAGATGAGGAACAATGTGTTTATATTCTGAATTTTGGCAAACCAAGGAGACAAAATGGAATTCCTCACTTAAAGGCTAAGAAGTGCAAGATGCGATACCTACTACTTGGTTTCTTTATTTTTACACCACCACCGTAGGAACGTAATACAAAGGGTGATGCGAAATTGGGGGCGCAATTTATATCCTCAAAGTGGAAGGAAAAGTAATGAATGTGTTGGCCTCGCGCCGCGACGTTAAATCAAGTGCTTGTTGGGAGGCAACCCAATTCTATTTTTTTTTACTTAAATTTTTTATTATTGTGTTATTTTTTGTAGTGTTGTTTTTTTGTTTTCTAGGAGTTGGAGCATGGAGCCAGAGCCAATAGGCATGTGTAAAAGCGAGCAGCTGGTTGAAACTAAGTGTGAGGTACCCGCACAAGGGATCATACCTGGGAGAAGTCTGAGTATCCCGTGAGCTGCTAATTCTTTGTCCTTTGTCTTACCAGGGAGTTTCTTTTACCCTCGTGTTATTTTTTTAGTATGCATTGAGGACATTGTACAATTTTCTGTATGGGGTGAGGAGATTGTCTGGGTGATTTTCTATGCTATCTTAGCTTAGTTGTAGTACTCCTTCTTAGTGTAGTAGCTTTAGTAAAAAAAATAAAAATAAAAAATCAAAAAATTGAGACTTTTCCCGATGATGGAGCTTTTGGACAATTTTCTTGAGGGATAAAAGTAATTAAAAACAACAAAAGATTTTTTTATTAGGGTAGTATCCCTTGATTTTTCTTTGGGCACCGACTCTTTTTCAAGGATGTAGCTTGAACAGGGTACTTTTATTTTTTTAGGAGTAGTTTAGGAAGAAGACGAGTCGCTCTGAGATATTCATTGACATGGTTGAGGCTGGCACATTAGGCTATGACACATTCTGTTTTCCCATATATTTGGTGAATTGTGAAGCCTAAGTAAAGTAAATAGCCTATTTTGTGACGCTCTTTCTCAGTTGTTTGACTTGTATGCTACATACTGCAATATTGCTTAAATTTCTCAATTATGTGTGCTTTCTTGACTTGAGAGTTGAATAGAACCGTCTTGATTGAGTCATGTGTAACGTGTGTGTGAGAATTTGTGACTTTCTATGCTATCATGTATAGTCTAGAACCTGCCCCATGTGTTACTTGAAGTGAAATTGTAAGTTGTGCTAATCTAGGAGATGACGTAGGTATTTTCTTGCTTGACCATGGATGTGCTTGTCACATTAAAATAAAACTTTTTGTTGCTAGCCCCTTTGAGCCTATAGACCTTTCTTTAGCACCCACATTACGAGCCATACCCCATTTTATTCTTATTTTGATATTGGTTGAACTTTTACCTCCTAAGGAACTTAGGCGCTAAAAGAATCAAGGTGACATATTGGGAAGTAGCTTTTGAGTTGAACCATGGAAGAGCTCGTTGGTGCACTAAAGTTGAAATAAAAGGTCATTAGTCGATGAACTTTATTGTATGGAGTGTGTGGAGAAAAGAAAATAAAAATAATAGTGAAAGTATATAGAAAAATAAATATCTCCAATTCTTATTGATTTATGCTAGTGGAAAGTAGACAAGTACTTAATTGAAAAGAGGGCTATGTTGCATATGGTTTGGGGCAAGTGAATTGGTTGAGAAGAATATGTGCTTGAATTCTAAATATAGTGTATTAAAGTGCTTAGGAGGGTTAGCCACTATTCCTAAATATATCCTACCCGTCCCTTAGCATCCATTACAACCTAAAAGGTCCTAATTGATCCTAGATTTGGCTAGCTTAAATTAGTAGAGATGTACACTATGGGCAAGCTTATAGTATGACCATGAGATGCATATGAATTCTTTGGGAGAGTGAGCAAATTTTGTTCAATTGTGTGATGTCCTTAATCTATATTCGAAAGCATATTTGAATGTGCGGACTAGTGTATATTCACTCTTTGGTTGTTGTGAGGGCACATGATCTCATGAATGATTGGTAATATCATAAACTTTATTGTTGGGTATGTGCGTGAGTTGAGAGGGCTTAGTGGTTGTTTGAATATATTGAATTGAAATATTTTACTTGGGTATGCTTAAACGGGAAGAAGGTAAAATTTTGTGTGTTCATGCTTGTGTGCCGGTATTGATCATAGTCAAGGGTATAATGTATGGCTAAAAGTTAAAGTGCTCCTCTATAATTGATACTTGCACGTAGTTGGGGTTTTTATTAGATAGTCCCATTGCTCGAGGACGAGCAAGAGTGTAGGTGTGGGGTGTTGATGTTTAGCTTAAAGCATATATATTTCTACGTATATCGCCTCATATTTTACATTTGTTTCATGAATTTGGGATGTTAAATGCCGTGATTTATATTAATTTGAAGTGTTTTATGTGTAGGAATGATTCGGGAGCAATTGGGGGGGGGGGGAGAAACGAGCGAGATTTGAGCCAAAACGAATGAAACTGGGCAATGTGTGAATCCTGTGATGCCCTGCCCTACCTGTGGCGCCAAAAACAGTAGCTCAAAATTGTGGGGCGCTGTGGAGGGCGCCTGGCACCGGGCTGGGCACCGGTGATGCAGATTTTGTCCTATTTTGTCTGGGACACGGTTATTTCAGCCCTAGACCTACCCAATTCGTATAAAAGCAAGGCTAAACATATTTTTTGAGGAGAGACAACACTTTGGTGATCTAGAACATACTTTGAAGGGGAATTCACGTGGAGGAACACATGCTTATAAGTAGTTTTTCTTCTCTTCTCTTCCTTTAATTTCATAGTTTATTAATTCTAGAGTTTTGGGTGCTACATGAACATTGTAATTTGAAGCTTGAATTGTTCTTATTATTTTATCATATTGGTTTATCTATTCAATTTTTTGCTTAATTATTTGATTGCTTGATTACCAATTGAATACTATCTAAGAATCTAGGGTTGATCTCGGGAGAGTGAATTCTAGATTGCATTTTAAGATTTAGTAGAGCAAAATCTTAACCCTTGGGGGGAACCGATTTGCGGTTAGGATAGGAATATACCTAATCGTCTTGCTTGGTTATTATACGGGAATTTTAAATGCATTCTTGTTAATCCTAATTCCATAGGTATATAGGCGTTAGGTTAGTTCGAATAGGCGAGTTGTACTTAGGAAGAAGGCTACGAGCAATATTAATCTTGTCAATCAATAAACTAGATAAATTAATTAGACAATTTAGGTAGAAAACTCAACGGGATTGTTAGCTAACCCATAGCTCTAGAATATTCACTCATATTAAATTCGTCTTTAAGCTTATCGTTATTTTCTTTAATCTCTTAATTTACTACTCTAGATTATCTTTAGTTAAATATTCATACATTAGGATTCGCTTGAATAGATTAAGTGTTTGGTTTAATTTAGTTGATAGTTAATCACAAGCCCCTTTGGGTACGATAACTGGACTTACATTCCTATATTACTTTTCGACCACGTATACTTGCGTGTGTGTTTGGGAGCAACAATTGTAATCATTACTTTATGAACGTGGCAATTTGTTTCATTCTTGTAATTGCGTATTTGCGATAAAACCAGTCGATCAACGGTGTAGTCAACGGTTATGTGTCTTTCCCTCTTGAGTTTTCTGCTCAAGGGTATCGGTCTAGCACCCAATAGAAACCTTACTCCGTTCAATTGTGCATGCATCATGGTCAAACCTAGCCTAGTCAGTTATGTTGTCCGTATAATGGCTCTTTAAGGTAGCCTTCTCCAAAGTCCATTGGGTTTCCCTGTAACCCAAACAGACACTATCACGTATGTGCATTTAGTTGGAGAACTAAATGGTACTTATGCCAACTATTGATATTTAAATAGTCGAGTCTGGGGGAGGTAAGGGCCTAACACTTTGTTTTGCAGAAAATGAGGCACGAAGTCCCCAGATTCAGCATGGTAACCAACATCCACCCAAGGTTGCTAAGTTGGTGGGAGGACCTTCACTCCAGTGACTAGATACTCGTCCACAAATATTTGGGGTATTTGTCTTCTCTTTTGGAAATCCATCCCAACAACAAAATCATAGAGGCCGCAACCTTGTTCTGGAATGGCGATAGATCTGTGTTCCGCTTAGGGGACCTTGAAATGGCATCTTTGCTAGAGGAAATAGGAGGGCTAGCTGGTATCCCATGGGAGACTCCGAGTTTGCTTATGCCGGATAACCGCAAGGGAAGGGGTTTTCTCAAAATGATGGGACTAAAGAAGAACACAAACTTGACCTGCTTGAAGGAGTCCTAGATTCTTTTCAACTATCTGTATGAGAGGTACGACCATAGCAAGTCCTACCGCACTTACCCAGATGAATTCACCCTCACATCATTGGGTCATATCCACAGAAGGGTCTTTGTCTTCATGTTCTGCTTTTTGGGATGATAGTATTTCCTATGAAGAAGGTTAGGATCCACACTAGACTAGCCATGGTCACCAAAACCTTAATGGAAGGAATTGGTGGGCATCCCTTTAGTATAGTACCCATGATTGTTGCGGAGATATACCAAGCCCTGGAGAACTGTCAATGAGGGGCCAAACACTTTGAGGGTTATAATTTGCTGCTCCAACTCTGGCTCATGGAGCATCTCCAAAAGGGTAAATATCAACAAGATATCCTGCTGAGGGACTGAGATGATCATATTCCCTTCCATCAGCCAAGACGAATGAACTATATGCCTAACATGTTTGCTCAACCGAAAGATGGTAAAGGGTGGGTAGAGTTGTTCAAAAATCTGAAAGAGGACCAAGTGCAATGGATGTTCGAATGGTTCCATACTGAAGAGTTCATTGTCCGACCTCCGAATGCACCATTTATTATACTCATTGGTCTGAGAGGAACCTGTACTTATGCCCCTCTCCGAGTCATGAGGCAGGTCAGAAGAAAGCAGGTTATACTAAGGGTTGACGAAATGAGTCACTCCAGAGATAACTTTCAGGATGACGATAGCCCTTACAAGTGCCATGTACAACACACGTGGCACTACAAAATCATCATAGGAAAAGATACTATTGAACTAGACAGGTACCATGCTGGATATACTCCATCCTATCCAAGCTGGTTGAAAAACGATCATAATGGGCCATGGCAACTGGGGTTTGTTCAAGGTCACCAGATTATTGATGAAAAGGCTGAAGCGCAGGTAAAGTTCAACCAACCGCGCAAGAGGAAATAAGTATCGTGAAATACAATAAGCCAATCAAAAGCTAATTTAAGAATAGAAGGACATGGCTGTCAGTGCCAACAAACAACTGATCTATTTTGAGCGAGGCATAGGGGAGCTAGAAAAGAAGTTTCTGAAGAGGGTCGAAGATTGCCGAGTTGCTGAAGGAAATGAAGGAGGACATCTAGTCAGGGCCTACATGCTGCTAGGATTGTGCGAGCCGGGAGAGTTGTACGAAGGAGCCAACGCTACCGAATCTGGGGAAGGTCCTTCTGGGGCCAAATAGATAGGAGTCTTCTTTTCATTTGAAAATGTAGTAAGGCCTACGACCATTAGTGACATTTCATTCCATGTTATTTAGTGTCGTTTTGGGATTCATCTTATTTTCTTATCAATAAAATGAGGCATTTAACATTCTAAGTTCTCCAAATTTGTTTGTCACTAGGCCTACCTCGGGCACAACGGGGTCTCCCAAGATTAGGACACGTTTTATATTCCCTGCACTACGTGTTTAAATATTGCAACATCTTTTCTTATGGTCCATACTAACTTGCTATCTTTTTGTTTTTCCTTTTTGTTTATTTCCCTCCCCAAAGGTTGGTTCGTGAACTCTGGCATTATCATCGTATTCCACAAGATCCAAGGGCCCTCCACCAAGTCCTCATCCTAGCCGTATCAGAAGCAGGAACAAGGGAAAGATGGAAGATTTGTGCAACATCAGAAAGGAAAATTTGGTCAAACGGGTAGAGGTTACCTAGGGTATTCAGGTTCCCAAGGAGAATGCCTCTTAGATAGAAAGTTACTAAAGTTCCAAGAGGAGCTTAACCAAGTCCGAAATTTGGCAAGTTTGTCATTTTCTTACTACTCCAGAAGTCACTCGGAATCCCACACCTCCACAAAATGTCCCAAACCATCCCACTCCTCACCACCACTGCAAATACTTGCCACACTCCCAACAACACTTTGTTGCTCATCTCAGAACCATTGAACCCCACAAATGACCATTGCCACAACAACACTCCCACCTATGTGGAAACTTTATCGCACCCTACTCAACCTATCATAAACATACCTGAGTCCGATGATAAAGACTCGCTCATTAGGAATTTGGCTGAAGAGCTTAAGAAGCTGAACACCAGGATCCAAGGTGTTGAAGGCAGTAAAGGAATTGAGGGTCTAAAATATAAAGATTTATGCATACAGCCCGATGTCGAACTACCCGAGAGGTACAAACCTCTGAAGTTCGAAATGTTTGACGGTATAGGAGATCCCAGTGTTCACTTGACGACATACTGCGACAAGCTGGTTGGAGTAGGGAAGGATGAGAAGATCCGCATGGAGCTTTTTATGAGGAGCCTGAAAGGAGATGCTCTGTCTTGGTACATTAGCCAAGGCCCAAAGAAGTGGTCAATTGGGTAAGTATGGCATCAGATTTCATGGATATGTTCAGATTCAACACAGAGAATGCACCAGATATATTCTACATCCAGAACTTAAAGAGAAAACCTACGGAGACATTCTGCGAGTATGCTACTCATTGAAGATAAGAAGCTGCTAAGGTTAGGCCAGCTCTAGAGAAAGAACAAATAAACAAGTTTTTTGTTAGGGCTCAAGACCCACAATACTACGAAAGGTTGATGCTGATTGAAGGCCAAAAATTTTCCAACATCATCAAACTAGGGGAAAAGATCGAAGAAGGTATCAAAATTGGTATGGTCACTAACTTTGAAGCTTTGCAGGCCACCAACAAGGCTCTGCAGTCCGCTGATAAATCCAAGAAGAGGGACGTATGTGACATAATGGTTGCACAAAGAACCAAATCACCTGTCAAATACCAAACCTACCCGATATCTCTACTCAATATCAACCTACTTCACCAAAATACTCCCAATCCGCACATATCTACCAAGCCTACAACACTCAACCATCCCACTATAATTCACCTCCCCCTCGCCAAAATTTCCCTAGACCCCAACTAAATTTCAACCGCAGACCTCCAAAATAATAACCGCCATTGTTGAACAATTGACCAGCTGTACGAAAGGCTGAAAGCTGCTGGATATGTCACCCCTATCTCTGCTATAAACCCAAAAAACTCCTAGTGGGTAAACCCAAATAAAACTTGTGCATACCATTCCGGCATGAATGGGCATACCATTGACGAATGCCGCTCCCTGAAGGACAAGATCCAGGTTTTGGTAGACAACAAGATCATTGTGGCAAAAGAGCCTTCCTCTAATATCTGTAACAACCCTCTACCATACCAAGAGGGTGGAGGTGTTCACATGATTAAGTTAGAAGATGATTGAGACCCCGGGGGATCGATCTGGTTGATAGCGCAAAGGAGACGATCCAAAGAAACAAACAGCCACTCCTTATCCAATTATAGTCCAAATTCAACCTTCTGAAGATGCTGAGGTAAACATGTCCATACCGCTTGAGTTTGAAGTACCAGCTTCTGCGAAGACGCAAACGCCGATCGAGGTCGAGTTTGGATCCCCAAAGGCGCATGAGCCCTTTGAAGTCACTGTATTACCTTCCAAAACAAAGATGCCTATTCCAGCAGCAATGACAACCGTGACATCATTTCATACAAAATCTATACCATGGGACTGCATAGCCGAGGTAAGAAGGAAAGGAAAAGCCAAGTTTGGGGAAACGGTTGCAACACAGGGTATGATAAGAACCGATAGGGTTTATACTCCAGAACACTTGGCTGAGCCAAGTAAGCAGACCTCTGGTCGACAAGCCATCATTGAAACTGGACCCGGTGATATTTGGAGAAAGATACAAGCCAAGGAATACTCGGTCATTGACCAGTTGTGCAAAACACCAACACAAATCTCTATCCTGGCTTTGCTACAAAGTTCTGATGTGCACAAAAATGCCTTGTTGAAGGTGCTGAGGGCGGCATACGTGCCCAGCAACATCACTGGAGGAGAAATGGCAAAAATGGTAGGTCAAGTATTGGAAAGTCACAAAATCACCTTCCACGAGGATGAGCTACGACCAGAAGGATTGAGATATAGAAAATTATTTTATCATCCGGATCCTGGTTGATGGAGGGTCCGGTAAAACATTTTTCCTCTTGTGTAACACTCAGAACATTGGGAAAATGGCTGCATGAAATCAAGGACGGGTCCATCAACGTCAAGGCTTTCGATGGATCTCAAAGGTCCATTATTGGGGAGATTAGTCTGCGTTTGCAAATGGGGTCCACTTGGTTCCATTTTGATTTTCAAGTAATAACGTGCTGTCATCTTACAATCTACTATTGGGATGACCATGGATTCATGCCGCTGGGGTCGTGGCGTCAACACTACATCAGGCAGTGAAATTTGAGTGGAATCACTTGGAGGTGATCATTCATGGTGATGGTAGCAACCATATATATACCCGCCAGACCATCCTAGTGATCGGAGGAAGAAGGAAAATAGGTGGAGATACCTATCATAACATCGAGGAAGTCAATGCCGTGGACAAGGATAAATGGTGGGACAATAAAAAGAAAGCATATTGAACTGGTGCGGGTATGAACTGCGAAAAGGACTTGGCAAGAATCTTCAAGGAATCACTAAGCTTATCAAACTAAAGAAACACAGTCCACCTTTGATTTGGGGTATGAGTATACCTGGGATGAATTCAAGGACTACTCGCCACCATGGCGTGGCCTTTACTACCCATTGGATCAGCTAATATACCATATGGAGCAGACTTTCCAACCAACTAAAGTTATCTTCGGGTCAGAAGCACTGGCAGCGATGAAGAGTTTGTTTTTGGAAGAAGATAACATGGACTATTGCATCATTTTCAAGGAGGAAGGGGAGGAAGACCCTTCCATACAAGCCGTGAGCCAAGGAGAACGCCTCAATGATTGGTCCATCAGAACCACCAGAGCCCGACGTGACCCGGGGTAGCAAGGCTAAATAAAGCACCACGCACTATTTTGTTTTACTAGTTTATTTCCCTTTCTCATTTTGTTTTTTGCAAAAAGAGCTCCGATGTTCAAAACATTCATGGAATTTATTAAAGTATTTCAGGTTCTTATAAATCTTACGCTTATTATTTTCATTACTTTACTCAAACAGCATTACCATTACTTTACTTGATGACCCAATGACTATGACGTGCAACAAGAAAATGCAACAAACGAGTATAAAATTCAGAGACGATATACCAGAAGGGGTTGTTTAGAAAGTTGAGAATTTTGAAAATAGGCCTAAGTACAACTTGGACGAGATCGAGATTGTATACCTGGGGGATGTAGAACGTCAAAGGAACACGAATCGACATCCATTTGTCACCATCAGAAAAGAAAGAATATACAGAGTTCCTAAGAGAGTATGAAGACATATTCGCTAGGTCATACGACGACATGACTGGTCTAAGTACATACATCACGGCTCACAGATTACCGACCGATCCGGCATGCCCGTTAGTGAAGTAGAAGCTCAGAAAGTTCAAGCCAGATATGAGACTAAAAATTATGGAAGTCATTAAGCAGGTCAAAGCTAAGGTTCTCAGGGTTGTAGAGTACCCGACATGGTTAGCCAATATATTGCCAGTACCAAAGAAGGACGAGAAAGTTAGAGTCTGTGTCGATTAACAGGACCTCAACCGGGCCAGTCCAAAAAATGACTTCCCTTTGTCGAAGATACACATCTTATTTGACAATTGCGCCAAGCACGAGCTGCAGTCGTTCGTTGATTGTTTCCTGGGTACCATCAGATATGAATGGATGAAGAGGATGCTGAGAAAACAACTTTCATTATGCTGTGGGGGATGTATTGCTACAAGATGATGCCGTTTGGGTTAAAGAACGCATGGACCACCTACATGAGGGCCATGATTGCCATTTTCCATGACATGATACACAAGGAGATCGAGGTGTATGTAGACGACGTCATTATTATGTCCAAGAAAGCCGCTGATCACATGGAAAATCTAAGGAAATTTTTCAATAGACCGAGAAGCTACAACCTAAAATTGAATCCCGCAAAATGTGCATTCGGGGTTCCAGCTGGGAAATTACTTGGGTTCATTGTGAGCCACCGAGGGATAAAATTGGATCCATCAAAAGTCAAAGCTATTCAAGAATTGTCACGAACAAGAAAGAAGTAATGAGTTTCTTGGGGAGACTTAACTACATCAGCCAATTCATAGCACAATTTACTATCGTCTGTGAGCCAATCTTTAAGATGCTAAAGAAGGATGCTGGTATCAAATGGACTGACAACTGCCGAAAAGCATTCGACAGAATCAAGGAGTACCTTTCAACACCGCCAATTTTGGTTCCGCTCGAACCAAGTAGACACTACTACTCTACCTTGCAGTATTGGATGAAGCGTTAGGTTGTGTTCTGGGGCACCAAGATGAAATAGAGAGAAAAGAGCAGGCCATCTATTATCTCAGCAAGAAGTTCACCCTGTACGAGGCCCGATATTCTTTATTGGAACGCACCTGTTGTGCTGTGACGTGGGTAGCCCAGAAATTAAGGCACTATTTCTATGCTTACACCACGTATCTCTTTGAAGTATATTTTCCAGAAGCCTATGCCCACCGGCAAGCTAGCCAAGTGGAAGATCCTGCTGAGCAAATTCGACATTGTCTACATGACTCTGAAAGCAATAAAAGGACGGGTGCTAGCGGATCACCTTGCTGAAAAACATACGGATGGAGAATACGAGCCCCTAAAGACGTATTTTCCTGATAAAGAGATATCATTCATAGGAGAAGACATAGTAGAGTCATATGACGGTTGGAGGATGGTTTTGATGGAGCATAAAATTTCAAAGTAGTTGGCATAAGGGCAGTCCTGGTATCAGAAACCAGCCAGCATTATCTGGTATCCTCCAAACTCAGGTTCCCATGCACCAACAATATGGCCGAATTCGAAGCTTGCAGCTTAGGGCTCAAGATAGCCATTGACATGAACGTCGAAGAGTTACTAGTGATTGGAGATTCAGATTTGCTTATACATAAGGTCCGAGAAGAATGGGCAACTAAGAATTCCAAGATACTCCCGTATTTGCATTACGTATAGGAGTTGAGGAGGAGATTCATAACGATAGAGTTCCGGCATGTTTCTACAGTCCAGAATGAGTTTGCCGATGCATTGGCAACCCTATCATCTATGATTCAACATCCAGATAAGAACTTTATAGACCATATTCTGGTAAAGATTCATGATCAAGCAGCTTATTATGCTCATATCGAGGAAGAAACGGATGGAGAACTTTGGTTTCATGATATCAAGGAATATTTGACAAAGGGAGAATACCCAAAACTCGTAAATCCTACTCAGAAGTGCACACTTCGGAGGCTATCTAATAATTTCTTTCACAGCGGAGAGATCCTGTATAGGAGGGCTCCTGATTTGGGATTGCTAAGGTGTGTCAACATAGAGAAAACGTCTAAAATGTTATAAGAATCCATGCGGGGACCTGTTGTCCACATATAAACAGTTTTATCTTAGCCAAGAAAATACTCCTGGCAGGTTATTTTTGGATGACTATGAAAAATGGAATACATCCAGTATGTCCAAAAGTGCCATCGCTGTCAGATTCATGCAGACATGATAAAAGTACCTACAAATGAGCCTACTGCAACAAGTTCACCTTGGTCGTTTTCCGCTTGGGGAATGGATGTTATTAGACCTATCGAGCTCGCCGCATCAAACGGGCACAATTTCATTCTAGTGGCAATTGATTATTTCACCAAATGGGTTGAAGCAACATCTTATAGAGTAGTGACCAAGAAGGCCGTGACAAACTTTGTCCGCGACCACATTGTTTGTCGATTTGGGATTCTAGAATGGACCATCACTGATAATTGTTTCAAGCTCAATAGAGATTTGATGAAGGCCATGTGTGAAACTTTCAAGATCAAACACAAGAATTCTACAACTTACAAGTCTTAAATGAACGGAGCTGTAGAAGCCGCCAATAAGAATATCAAGAAGATATTTAGGAAAATGATAGAGAAGCATAGGCAGTGGCATGAGAAACTATCATTTGATTTATTGGGGTGCTGCACCACAGTCTGCACATCAACTGGTACAACTCCCTATATGTTGGTTTATGGTACAGAAGCGGTCATTCCCGCCGAGGTAGAAGTTCCCTCCCTAAGGATCATACAAAAAGTAGAAATCGATGATGTAGAATGGGTAAAAAGTTGCTACGAGCAGCTAGCTCTCATAGATGGTAGAAGAATGAATGCAATATGCCATGGTCAACTTTATTAGAACAAAATGATCAGAGCATTCAACAAGAGGTTCAGACCAAGACGGTTCACACCAGGGCAGCTGGTGCTAAAGAAGCTTTTTCCACATCAAAATGAAGCCAAAGGGAAATTTGCTCCCAATTGGCAGGGTCGTTACATGGTTCACCATGTTATGACAGGAGGGGCCCTTATACTTGAAGAAATGGACGGAGAAGTTTGGCCGAAACCAATCAATTTAGATGCAGTGAAGGGATACTATGGGTAACCTTTATGCTTTCCTACATGATAATTTGAACTACGTCTGACCTGATTCCTATTTAAAAGGGGATACGTAGGCAGCCCTGTGGGTTCGGTCACAATTCAATAAAAATTTTACCCCCCTCCCGCAACTGGAAACTGGGGCATAATTTTGCGAAGGACCCTCTTCCGAAGTAACTTCATCTGATCATCGCAAGCAGCCGTCAGAAGTTTCAACCCAGTAAACTGGGGCAGATTTTGAGGAGGACCCTCAAAATTTCGGAGAAAGAGAGTTTACGATGTCTCAAACCGTGTCACAGTCATCGGTTCATCTAAAGAATACTATTTTTATTATGTATTTATGCTACATTTTACTAAATCATGTCTGTCTATTATCGAGATTGCTTTGTTTAGCGATGCTACCCCGATGTACACAGCATCACTAAAAATGGAGCCAAGCAGGGCAGGAAAAGTCCACGAGGATACGAACTAACCTTTCCCCTCTACAAAACTCACGATTTTTATTTGGATGCAGGCAACAAAGTTGAAAATCACCGAATATATTAATACACTCATACTTATCAGGAATACGACCCTCAAAACTATCATCTACGTATATTTTCTATTCGTACACGACATCCCCACCAGCCAAATATCGCAATCCGCTATTAGCTATTAAGCCATCAACTAAGAATGCTACCTCCATCTACATTTTTGCATTACATAAGGCTACTACTCTGCCTTCCAAGGTTAATCTCTGCCTCCGTTTGCATTTTTGCATTGTATAAGGCTACTATTCTGCCTTCCGAGATTAAGACCTACCTCCATCTGCATTTTTTGTATTGCATAAGGCTACTATTCTTCCTTTCGAGGTTAAGCTCTACCTCCATCTACATTTTTGTATTGCATAAGGCTACTATTCTGCCTTCCGAGGTTAAGCTCTACCTCCATCTGCATTTTCTTTATTACATAAGGCTACTATTCTGCCTTCCAAGGTTAAGCTCAACCTCTATCTGCATTTTTGCATTGCATAAGGCTACTATTCTGCCTTGCGAGGTTAAGCTCTACCATTATCTGCATTTTTGAATTGCATAAGGCCACCATTCTTCCTTCCAAGGTTAAGCTCTACCTCCATCTGCATTTTTTGCATTGCATAAGGCTACTATTCTGCATTCCGAGATTAAACACTGTCTCCATCTACACCACCATGGCTGAAAGATTGCCGCTCTATTTACATCCTTGCATGGCTGAAAGATCTCCACCTCATTTACATCCTACATGGGTGAAAGATCGTCGCTCTATTTACATTCTTGCATGGCTAAAATATCACCACTTCATCCTGCATCGGCTGAAAAATCACCATTTTATTTTCATTTCTTGCACGGCTGAAAGATCGCCACTTCATTTACATCCCCCATCGGCTGAAATACCGCCATATTTTTATTTACGTCTTGCATCGGTTGAAAGATCGCCACCTTCTACATTTCATGGGCTAAAAGATCGCCAAGTTGTCCGAAGGCATAATTGTTCGGAGGCACTATCTTCATAGCCCGAGAATGCCATGACATGACCTGAGGACCCTATTTTATCTTTTGCATATCATTATTCATAGGCATCATACTTCGGAGGCATCATTCTCATGCTCGAGAACATCATCTCATGGTCTACGAATCCTCTATTACATGCTTTATGGCCTAGGACATCATGGTCCGAGGACGTCATCCTAATCGTCCAAAGACATTATTCACGGTTCAACGAGAACTTTCATCACATTTAAATTTATGCACGATATACATTCGTATTGCTCATTTGCAGGTAAACCGGCTAGCAACGACCATCTCAGCAGAAGCGATCCTGATTCGGTTCCCGCAGCCCTACTGGACTATAACCATCCTTCTCAACCTAAATGTCACGTCCTTGTGAAATCGCTGTCGACATATTCCGCCGATGGATCCCGAACTAAATATGACCTGATTCCTATAAGATCATGAATATGTAGCTCAGGAACTAGAGCTCGGTACAAATTCTTCAAATCGTATCGCTCGGTCAAAATTCTTAAAATCGTTTCGTTTGGTCAAAATTGGCCATCATATCTTTACCCGACAACTCTTTCATCCTTCTTGGGTAAAGAAGGACCGTTGTTGATACCCAATTTTTTCTTATGTATTTTTAAATATAAAATACTTTCAGAATAGCATGTACATGCATTTATAAGCATGCCCAAGAGTTTTGGTATTTTTTTTAATTTTTAAAGATTTTAAAATCAATGTATTGTCTATTTTGGCAGTACAAAATCCAATAATTATTTTCAAGATTATCATTTTGGTGAATAATTTATTTTTATTCTCATATTTATGCTAGAATAAGTAAATTGATTTTTGTATATTTTTACAAATTTATTTGATATATTTAAAGCTAAATTTCATATAATTGTAATTATAGCCTACTTTAAAATTAATAGCGTTTTATAATTATAAAATTATTAATAGTATTTTTAAATTATATTTATATAGTATTTGTTGTCTCAGTACTTTAATTTACTTTTAAAATTATTATTTCTATTTTTATAAAATACGAAAATTGGCTATTTGATATTTAGCCCCATTTTCATTTCAATTACAGCCCTTTTACCTTTCAATTATAGCCTTTAAATTGACCCAATTTCAATCCCAAACCAGACTAGCCCAATCCCTAGATTACCCGACCATTGACCCAATTAAAAAACCCTTCCGGCTCCCCTTTGATCCAGGCTGTTGATCATTTTGATCAACGACCATAATTTCCCCTTTCTTTTTTTTAATTTCTAAACCCCCCCAGCCTAACTCATTTCGTCTAAGATGCCATCTTTGAACCCCTTTGTCTATTAAACTCTCTCGAACCTTCCTAGCCCTAATCGTCTCCCACCTTATTTCACCGTGTTTCCACCTGAATCCAAGGCGTCTCAGGCCATGGATGGATTGTACACACCCTTTCTCACCATTAGACCTAAGCTATTCAAGGTTGTGAAGCCTGACTTCGATGGTTCTCTCCAAGACCTTCTCACATTTGTAGATCTATGGCTTCTCTGGCCATTATTCCGGCATATTCGAGCAATATGAGATTTTTCAACTCAAGATCTGACTTTCCTCAAGGCCTTTCTCATTTCTAGGATTTTCTCTACAATCCTAAGCTATCAAAGGTTATTTACTTGCTTATTTTCATAGATCTAGAAAATATCTGTGTTCTATCGAGCTTTTTAAAGGTTTTCCCTAAGCCCTCTTTTCAAATCAATTAATTTCGATTTACGATTTCTGAAAAGTTTTTCAAAAGCTTCTTTCTGATTTTTTTGTTCCTTTTTTATATGTGTTTGTTTGATTTCTTTTACCACGCATGTACCGCTCTTCTATTTTCCATTTCTACTCTACATGTTATTCCTATGCTCACATGTTAATCCGTGTTGTTTTCCTTATTCTTTGCTATATGTGTTTACAGTTGAGTTCTTGGATTTTTGTTTACTCGGCTGAACTCTATATGTGTTCTTGCTAAGCATATTTCATCTACTTTTTTAAGATCGTATTATCTCTTTCTTCTGAACTTGTTTAAATTTCGAGTTTTCTCAAACATGTTCTCATGACCTTGAATCAATTTTCTTTCTATCATGTATGTTTGTTTCCCATAAGTGTTTGGAAAAGACTTCTGAGCCTCTCTCAAGTGGCTTGACTTCTCATCTCTATTGTCTGACTTAATTCAAAACCCTAGGATTTGGGGATTTTTTTGGCAATTTTTATTTTTTGTGTGCGAGTTAGGGTTCCACTTTGGGACTCTGGACTCTCAGACTCGTTTTGAGTCTGCAAATTGGACTTGTACAACTTTTGCTTATGATTCTGAACCTTTCTTTGATTAAAATCTCTTCTAAATAACTTGACAATCCCCTCTTGATCCACTAATTTGTGTGCTTAGTATATGAGAAATTCCTCTTTCAAAAGGTTTTTACCAACTAATTGATTGATTCTGAAATCCTTTTAATAAGGCTGACGGATTGTCACTGATTTCCTTTGATTGAACCTCATTTACCTTCTCTTGATTTGGTTCATTCGAATTGAACTTGTAATTTTGGCTTCACTGGCTGTTTGATTAATTCCCTTTCCATATTTGTCGCAAATCGTGTACCATTGAATATTTTCCTTAAATAACTTTGATGTATTTACCCCTTTTATGCTACTATGAAAAGGTTTTAATCAAAACTTCTTTCCTTAATTGGTTTTTACTCGTTGAAATCCCTTAACTAAAGGGAGATTGATTTCAATATTATTTCCTTACTTTTCTTACTTGTTTTCTGCAATATTAAGGGATTGTCCTTCTGCACTCTTAACACCTTCAGTACGATCATCCTTAACTTCCAATTCAATACTCTCACACACTTATTGCTTTGAGTTCAATACTCTTTCAACATTTTGCTTTTTCTTGAGATCTTTTGGAGCTGTTTTGCTTGCAACTTGGCTTTTTTAAGACTCTTGTTTTACTTGTTTTTTCCTGAAACTGGTTAGTTCTGATTTAATTTTCTGCTTCACCCCTATGTGTTTACTTCATAGTTTCAGCATTATTGTTTACTTTGCTGTTGTTGTTCAGTGATTGGACTATGCATGTCCTTTCCTTGCATCTGTTTCTATTGTGAATCCCTACCCCTCATTCCTTTCTATGTGTTTGAGTTAAGGTTCCTGCCCTGGCAGTATCCAAATTATTGCCTAGGTCATAACCTGATCCGCAATGGATCCTAACTCCTAAGATTGGGCTAACAGGCTGGTCAGGGGTGTGCCAACACTCCCAATTGCTGGGCATGACCGCCATCCTGCTATGACTTTCCTTAATTCCCTCTTTATGCATTTTCACTTACTCTTACACTCTAAGTTCTGCCACCCTCTTACGAGCCTTGCTTTGGGACCTTGAGTTTGGGTTTGCCCTTCCACACTGCACTATGATCTAATTCGGAATTCTCATCTAAGAAATATGTGATAAATTAGCATGTCCTAATGCTTTGAAATTCAGGCTATAACCAGTATTTGAAGTCATGCTATATAATTTGCTCCTTTAAGTGAGGATGCCTGTTTGAGCCTTAACTGCTATTTGTTTTCCCCTAACTGCTTATGTGTTCTTGTTTGTCGCCTTAGATTTTTATCCTTTTAAACTCTGAAAATCCCTAAATCCCTCCCCTTTAAGATTGGTAGTCCTAACTTCTCCGGGACTGATAGGATTGGAACAGGTAATAGCATGCAATAAGTAACGATTCTATTTTGTGCTTTATTACCTTAACGGGGTGGAAAGGGTAAATATGGATAAAATGACTGGTGAGTTAATACCTCATGTAGCCCCTCTTTTGTGGAGTGATTACTGGGCGTTGCATTGATGTGATCCATATTAATCATAAACCTAGGACCCCCTTCCCTTTACTTGTTTATTTTTTCAGAATTATTTTAATCTTTTCGTAAATTTTTGCCAACTTTACTTCTCCTCAAATTTTAATTTACTTGCAATATTATGTGAAAACTCCTTCTACTTGAGCCCTTATTTGCTTACTTGTTACCTGAAGTCACAATTATAACATGGTCGGGTACCACACTAGTGGATCTTGGGGGTGCCTAACACCTTCCCCCTGAGATAATTCGTAGCCCTTACCCAAATTCCGACTCTTCAACTCAAAACCTTTTTTAGTGTCCTAATTCACTTAATCATTAGGTGGAGACTCTTCAAATTCAAAACTCAATTCCAAAAGGGGAATGAGTTGTCCTCCCAAATGTCACAACCCGATTTCCTCTTAGAAAATGGGGGCATCGACAACAACAATGTAATATGGTAATAGGAAAAATTGACACAACATGTACTTATAAAGAACCATGATAAAAAAATTACAAAAAATTGTCTTAGTACTACTGGTTAGCCTAGAACACACTACTAACTATCAACCTACAACTCTTATCCTCGACCTACATTCCTTCTTATTGTGGGTCAAGCAATGACATGTCCTACATAATTATCTCTCCTTAATACTTCTTAGGCCTACCCCTTCCCTTCCCCAGACTCGTCATGGAACACCGCTCACATCCTGATCGGAGCATTTATGTCTCTCCTCTTCACACGCGCGAACAATCTCAGCCTCAATTCCCACAATTTGTCCTCCATAGATGCCACTCCTACCTTTCTCCTAGCTTCATTCATAATCATGTCTTTCCTGATATGCCCACACATCTATCTCAACATCCTCATTTCAACTACTTTTATCTTCTGGACATGAGACTTTTTAACATGCCATCAATCTGCCCCATATAGTATAGTCGTTCCAACCACAACTCTGTAAAACTTTCCCTTAAGTTCAGTTGCATATTTTTATCACACAAATTCCCCGAGGCTAGCCTCTATCTCATCCACCCCGCTCCAATATGATGAGTAACATCCTTGTCAGTCTCCTCATTTCTTTGAATAATTGACTCAAAATACTTGAAATATCTCTTTTGGGGATGGCTTGAGTCCCAATCTTCACTTCCACATCTTCTTCAAGCATTCCATCACTCAACTTGCACTCCAAGTACTCATTTTTTGACCTATTCAATTTGAAACCTTTAGACTCTAGCATTTGTATCCAAACTTCTAACCTAGCGTTAACTCCATCTTGCAACTCGACAATCAGAACTATATGTCATCAGCAAATAACATACATTATGATACTTCACATTGTATGTGTCGTGTTAACACGTCTAACGCTAAGGCAAGCAAAAATGGGCTAAGACCCGATCCCTGATGCAACCTCATCTCCATTAAGAAATAATCTGAGTATACTCTTATAGTTCTCACCCGAGTCTTTGCTCCCTTGTACAGGTCCTTAATCATCCTAATGTACACCACTGAGACACCACTAGCCTCCATAAATCTCCATGGGACTTCTCTCGGGGCTTTATCATAGGTCTTCTGTAAGTTAGTGAGTACCATATGCAAGTCCGTCCTCCTATCCTTGTACTGCTCCACCAATCTCCTCACAAGGTGAATGGTTTTTGTAGTAGAACGTTTCGGCATAAATCTAAACTGGTTCATGAAAATCGTAACACTACGTCGCACCCTTCTCTCCAATATCGTCTCCCAAACGTTCATAGTACGACTTAGCAACTTGATACCTCTATAGTTGTTATAGTCCTGAATATCACATTTGTTTTTATACCACGACATCATCAAACTCTATCATCAATCTTCAATCATCTTCTCTGTCCTGAAAATGGCATTAAACAAATCAGTAAGCCACTTCAAGCCTTCCCGGCCCACTTCCTTTCAAAATTCCACAGGCAGATCGTCAAGTCCAGTTGCCTTACTACTACTCGTCTTCCGCATTACCCCTCAACCTCTTTGTTCCTAATATTCCTACAAGAATACCTATGACTCTTTGAGTTTTTATATTCATCTTGAAAGATATTCCTATCCCCTCCCTCGTTTAAGAGTCTATGAAATTACTTCTACTATCTACGCTTGATATACGGCTCTTACACTAGAACCATACCATCTCCGTCTTCGATGCACCGCACTTGGTCCAGGTCCGAGCTTTTCTCTCCTCATCTTGGCTAACCTATACAACTTTCTATAACCTTATTTGCCCCCAAGATCCTCATACAATAGCTCAAAAGCTACAGTCTTAGCCCCCATGACTGCCAAGTTTGCCTCTTTCCTTGCCTTCTTATAACACTCTCTGCACGTCCTTTTCTCATCCTCGTCTGTGCTCTCCGCTAGCTTCAGATATGCCGCTTTCTTAACTTTTATTTTTTCTTGGACCTCTTCATTCCACAACCAGTCCCTTTTGTGGCCTCCTGAATTTCGTTACCCTTAGTACCTCTCTACCAGCTTCTCTAATGCACTACAAGAATAAAGGTCTTTAGCGGCAATTATTTATCAGTAATTAACTTATTTCCGCTACTTAATTCTGTAGACACATATACTTGCGGCAATTTAACTTTGGCCTGGAAAGAGTGATTCTTTATCATTAAAAGTGACTCCTAATAATTTATTTTAATCTCTTCTCTATGAAACATTCTCGCCTAATAATTATCTTTTCTTAACAATTGATTTTTCCCTATGAAATATTATCTCCTGGACATTCACCCCCAAATTACATATTTATCATCTCTACCACTGAGATGCAAAAAAATGAGTAGATCTCTCTCTCTTTCTCTCTCTCTCTCTCTCTCACTATCACTATTGTCTGCACCTAACTTATCTCCCACTATTTTCGGACACCATCAACAAGTAATATGTAGCAACGACTACTGTAGAAAAGAATGAAAACAAAGAAGAAGATAAATGAAAGAGAAAGATAAAGATTGTTTCAGTCAGCATAATATACCAAATTGAATTACATATAGATAAATAAGACATGATTCTTTAACAATCTAGACATGTGGCAAATAAAGCAGTGGCCACTAGGAGGGACTGAAAACTAAATAATAAAGGACTCTATTGACATAAACTAAACTTAAGACCTAATTTGCAAAATATCATGAAGAGATTCTAAGGCTTCAGACTATTTCCAATTCAAAATCATTAGCATCGTCTCACAACAATCCCATCCCCCATTGAAGAACCTTGACAGTAAATTCAAGGTTATGCATTATCAAATTCAGGAAACTGAGAATGAAGGAATCCGTAGTCTTCCACGTAGCCTCTTCCGGATAAATATTAGCCCAATGTACCAGAACTTCTGTCATTTCTTTGTTCCTTTTCTTAACCATCATCCGATCCAAAATCGCCACTGGTTCCACAAGAATTTGGCCCTCTTTATTGCAAATTGGAGGATCAATCATAGCTACCACTTGATTCCTACTTTCTTCTTCAATTGTGAAACATGAAATACCGGATGTATTTTTTATCTAGGGGGAAACTTCAATTTATATCCTACTTGACCAATTTTTTCCAAGATCTGATAAGGTCCGTAGTACTTTGATGCTAACTTCAGATTCTTACGTATTGCTAGCGACGCTTGTCGATGTGGTTGCAGTTTGAGGTATACCCATTCTCCTTCCTCAAAAGCCCTTTCAGTTCTTTTAGAATCTGCATAAAGTTTCATCCTTTCTTGGGTTTTCTTCAGATTTTCCTGCAACACCCGGTCAATCACTTGTTTTTCTTTTTACATTTCATCCACGGAATTCACTCGAGACTGAGCAGTCAGTTCAAATGTTGGTAGGGGAGGATCGTATCCATAAAGTACCTTAAAAAGGGACATTTGAATAGATGAGTGGTAAGTCGAGTTGTACCAGAATTCCGCCAAGCTCAGCTATTTGCTCCAATTCACAGGTTTATGACATGTCATACAACGAAGGTAACATTTCAAGCATCTATTTAACCTTTCTGTTTGACCATCCGTCTGTGGATTGTATGATGTATTTCGCCTTGGTTGCACTATTCCCTTAAGCAATTCTTTCCAAAACAAACTTGTAAATACCATATCTCTATCAGAAACAATTGAAACTGCACTTCCATGTAACTTGTAAATGTGATCCAAGAAAACTAGTGCTACTTGTAGTGCTGTATTAGGGTGGGATAATGCTAAAAAATGAGCACACTTAGTAAAGCGATCCACAAATAGAAGGATTACCTCTTTACCATTTGACTTAGGCATTCCTTCAATGAAATATATCGTAATATGCTCCCAAGCCCTTGAAGGAATTGGTAAAGGTTAAAATATCCTGGATAAGCCACATTTTCTCCTTTGTCTCTCTGACATATATTACATTCAGAGACTAGTCTTTTAACATTCTTATTGAGTTTGAGCCACTAGAATAAAGACCCGAGTCTTTGTTGAGTGGCATAGACACCTGAATGTCCTCCCCAAGTAGTTATGTGCATAGCTTCTACCAATTGATGCCTCAGGTTCCCACTACTGCCAATCCATATTTGGCCTTTGTGCCTTAAAAGACCTTGCTGTAGGGTCACATTGGTACTGCATTAGCATCCAGTAGTAGTTGAGACAACACTTTAGCCACTTCAATGTCCTCTTCATAGCTGCTTAAAACTTCTTGCATCTATGTTTGTTGCACTACTGATATTACCTTGCATTCAACCTCTTCTTCAAATTGCTGAGATAGAGCATTTGTAGGTATATTTTCTACCACTTTTTTGTACTGAATCTCATAAGTAAGACCCAATAACTTTCTTAGGCCTTTGTGTTGTAAGTAGATAGTCATTCTTTGGTCCTTTAAGAACTTTAAACTGAAAGATCAGTTTTGATAATGAAGTGGGCAGGCTGCAAGTAGTACCTCCATTTTTCAATAGCCAAAAACATTGCAATTAGCTCATTTTCATAAGTGGAGAGACCAAGATGTTTTGGGCTCAAGGCTTGACTAAGAAAGGCAAGGGGCCTACCTTCCTACATTAACATTGCCCCAATTTTGATCCATATGCATCGACCTCTACTATAAAAGACTTGGAAAAGTCGGATAGCGCCAAAAGAGGGGCCTGGACCATAGCTTGTTTTAAAGTTTGAAATGCTTGTGTTGCTTCATTTGTCCATATAAAGGCTCCCTTTTTTCAGCAGTTTGTTAAATGGATGACTAATCAAAGCTAAATTCTTGATAAATCTTCTATAATAACTAGTCAGTCCCAAAAAACCTCTAAGAGCTTTTACATTGTTGTACCTTGACCAATTAAGAATGGCTTCTATTTTTGAGTCATCAGTTCTGAGCCCTTTACCTGAGATAATATGTCCTAAATACTCAATTTAGGCCTGACCAAAATTGCACTTAGAGCATTTTTCAATTAGTTGATTAGCCCGTAATAGCTCAATAACAACCTTAAGATGGGCCATATAGTTAGTCTTTCGCACTATAGACCAACATATCATTAAAAAAATCAAGATGAATTTTCTAAAGATAAGGCCAAATTTTATGCATAAGTGCCTGAAATATTGCTGGTGAATTAGTGAGCCTAAAGGGCATGATTACGAAACTGCCAAAGTCCATGGTGCGTATGTAAAGCAGTCTTGAACTTATCCCCTGCTTTCATGCGAATCTGATGATAACTTGATCGTAAATCCAATTTAGAATAAAAATGTGCTCCATGTAATTCATACAGTAGATCTTCAACAACTTGAATTGGATATTTATTTTTCACAGTAATGTCATTCAATTTTCTGTAATCCACACACATACGCCAAGAATCATCTTTCTTTTTCACCAATATAACTGGTGAAGCAAAGAGGGATGAACTGGGAACTACAGTGCTAGCTTGTAGCATCTCTTGAACCAATTTCTCAATGACATTTTTCTGCCCATAAGAATAGCGATACGATATTTGATTTACTATTTAGCACCAGGAATTAATTCAAAATTGTAATCGCAGTCACTAGTAGGAGAAAAATCTTTAGGCTCACTAAGTAAATCCATGTAACCTGATAATAGCTCGTCAAGCTGGGTTGGAATGTCCACTATAGTGGTTGTACCCTCTAATGCATTCAGTTGGGCTTGAGCCACAAAGCTACTATAATTTCCTTGTAACAATTTCATCATTACCTTGGCATTGGTGGACGATACTTGAGCAGATTCTTGACTCCCAAACAAGGTCACCACACTGTCTCCCATAATGAATGAAATACTACAAGGATTGGTATGTAACAACACTAGAGCAACCGAATCTATACAATCCATTTCTAAGACTATGTCGCAACTGTGGACCTTTAGCCAATGCAAATTAAAAGTAAATAAAATATCATTCATCTCCTAAACAAAGCTAGTATTTAAATGAACAGAAACCATTTCATACCCACTGGCTACATTAACACACATAGCCCTCTTCATAGGTTCTACCAGTAACTGTAATTTCTTTGGTATATTTGGATCAATGAAACTATGAGTTGATCCACAATCTATTAAAATGACAAGTGGAATTCTTTTGACCGACCCAAAATTTTAATTGTAGATGGTGAAGAATCCAAAGAGTTCAACCCACTAAGACATTCAAAGAAACTTCAGCTATTACTTCTGCACCCTCTTCCACTACTGGGCTTTCCTCTTGGGTCTCATCAATAACTTAATCTACACCTGAACTTTTTCCTTTTTCATACTCACCGGTCATCAGTTGTAATGAATTTTGCTTGCATTGATGTCATAGGTGATATCGTTCATGACATCTAAAACAAAGATTATGTTGTCTCAATACATTCAATGATATATTCCTGGGAACACCCTGCTTTATTGGCCCATTCTTCAATAGTTTCAGAGTTGTAGGATTGGAAAGGGTTGATATGGTTTTAGCATTTGATGGTACTGAGATGGGAGAATTTGGAGTGGATCTGGGATATGTAACTGTGTATCTAGGCTGCAAGTTTCTATAGATAGCAGATAAGGTCTCTTCATGCAATTTTGCGACCTCCAACGCATCCATTAGTATTTGAAGGTTAGAAGCTCTCACCATTGATCTTAAATCAGCTTTAAGACCACCCACAAAACATGAAATAAAATAGGGTTCATTAAGAGTTGGATGTACTAATAATAAGTAATACCGCAACTCTTCAAACTTCAGCTGATAGCTATGCACGTCACCATTTTGTGCTAATCGATTAAATTTTGCCACCACATCCATTGGTCTAATGTTACCATACCTCTGACACACATCTAACCAAAACAATTTTCACAATGTATTTTTCCATGATCCATTATAAATATCAAACCATGTATCAAGTTTATCCTTAACATGCATTGCAACATACTGCATTTTAAGGTCACAAGGAACCTCGTATAGTTCAAAAAATTTGTCACACCTTCTAATCCATCCTCGTGGGTTGTTGGTCTCAAATTCTGGAAAGGTTAACTTTTATTTTGGAAAATTAACTAGATTGTATATGTTCACAGGTGTTGAATGAGAGTTAAACCCAAAACAGACATTTGAGAACTAATAGGTTGACCAAAAGAGGAGATTGTGTAGTGCTGGTGCAGAGTTAGGGATGGTCTGGATGTGAAATAAATGGGTTATTGTGAAGAAAGAGAAATGAGTCAAACCTTTGAAATAGTCATAGTGTTGGTAGAAGAAACATGGGTGGTTTGGGGCTAGTAGGCATAATGGGATTGTTGACACTATTAGTGTTAACAGGTGTAGTATTCATAGTACTAAAATTAAAAGGAGTGAAAGAAGTAGTGGGAAAGTTGGAAATACTTGGATAAAAATAGGGTGGTAGTGGTAATATGGTAGTATTTTGAGGATTGAAGAGAGCTGGAGTAACCGGCGTAGCCCTACCAGCTTGGGGAAATGAAATATTAGTGGTTGAAGGAGTAAATGAAGAAGTAGAAGAGCAGAGATTACACCCTATAGAAGACTCACCCATTTCTAAAGATGAACCACCTTGTAACAACAAGGCATGTTCCGGAGTATTGACAGAAGACGCAGCTCGTTGTTCTGACTTGAGCTGTGAAAATAAAAGTTTGATCTTCCGGTTCTTCCCTCTTCTCTTTGAGCAGCTTCGACATCACGTCGAGCTTGAAGCTCCTCCATTTGAGCTATTCTTTTATGTGTATCTAACTTGTAGGCCTTCATCTGCGATTCAAACTTCTTCCAATCATTAGCATCCTTAAATGCTTTACCTTGTTGTTTGTCCACCATCACTGGAACAGGACGTCGGAATGTCACCGCTATGATACCAATATGTAGCAACGATTACTGATGAAAAGAATAAAAACAAAGAAGAAGACAAATAAAAGGGAAAGATAAGATTTTTTCATTCAACATAATATTCCAAATGGAATTACACGGAGATAAATAAGACAAGATTGTTTAACAACCTAGACATGTGGCAAATAAAGCACTGGCCACTTGGAGGGACTGAAATAAAGGACTCCATTGAGATACTCTAAACTTAAGACCTAATTTGCAAAATATCATAAAGAGATTCTAAGGCTTCAGAATATTTCCAATTCAAAACCATTAGCATTCTCACAACATAATATCTCCCTACTCTTTTCTCTCTGTCTATCTTTTTACCTTCTAATTTTAATTTTCCTTTTGTGGATGACTCTTTCTTTCAGAGGCGTAGAAATTAGAGCTTGTAAAAAGGCTTCTTAATTTATTCCTATTGTGAGCACGTGATTTTTGTCTCGCTTGAATTATTCCTATAGACCTCTTAAAATTAGGATTTTTTTAATTATTTGATTTTTAGAGTTTAATTGCGGAATTTTTTAGTGTATTTTTATTTGTGTGAGCATGTTTAGTTTTAGATAATTCATAAAAAATAAATACAAAATATTCCATTTGAATTTTGGACTCAATTTTAATATTTTTAGGTTTACTAGTTAGTTAACAGTACAAAAAATGAAGAAAAATAACAAAAAATAATTCTTTTGCACATTTACTTTTAATTTTCGAATTTGTCATAGTTTTCTTTTAAAATTAGGATTTAATTCATTTTTGGAAAAATAGTTAGCTTAGTGTTGGAATTAAATCAAGTCTTTTAGTTTAATGTCAACCAAAAATCTGAAAAAATGAGAAATGAGAAAATGAAAAGAAATTAAAAGAATTGGGATTTGTCTTATTAAAAGACTTAAAATTTGGGCCAAACTCAATTCCAGCCCAAAAGATTACCCAAACCCGTCCAACGTAGCCCATACCCAGCCCAAAGCTACCGTGTCCAGCCCCTATTAACTTAAACGACATCGTTTCGTGGGGTTAAATTAGGACAGTCGAGGTCCTTGATCGGATTGTCCTGAAGCTTGGTTCCCTTAATATATAACTATCCAAACCACCCCTACTCCCCTTCTCTCTATCTCTCAGACCCCAAACACCCAAACCCTAACATCGCCGCTTACCACCGAAACTGCCGGCCGAAAATCACCTCTGCCTGCGGTGATCATCCAATAGCCACCAAACTTACACCATATCCTCGTTTCCTTCCCCTCATTACAGATCTAAAAGTGTTTTCCTTCAAATCCTACCCAAAATTTTCGAATAATCAAAACCCTAGCAGCCTCCTCCGCCGTGTTCGGCGGCGCCACCACCCAAACACCACCTAAATTAACACCAAAGGTTCTCTTGCCAATCCTGACTGTGAATCCACCATCATCTCCCTTCAAATAACACCCAAACCCTTTGAATGTTGATTCTAAGGAAACGGACAAACCCTCACCACCACCGAATCACCCAAAATTACACCCACCAAACATCCTCATCTCCCCCACTTCAAATCCACGACCTATGTCCTTCGAATTCCCCCGCAACAGCCAAAATCTGGATTTGGGCTTTCGAAATTTTCAACACAATGCATGAAAGACCCTATTCAAAATTCAGGGTTCGAAGTGGAATTCTTAGCTAAGTTTTCTAAACTTCTTTCCTAATTTCTCTTCGCCTCACATCTTTCTGTTAAATTTATTCATGAATCTAAATAGGTTTAATTCGAAATTGAGTCCGTCTCATTTGCTTAATATCTGAGTTCAAAATTAGATTCAAATTGTGTTAGTCAAGTTGGTTTTAATCTGTTGGTTCGAGCTTCCAAATTGAATTACTAAGTTTAAATTGATTTTGATTCGAGTTGTGTTAGTTAAATTGATGTCCATGTTAAGATTCCAGAGCTTAATTAGCATTGATGCAAATTGTTTTAATCTTTTCTGTTGATTCCTGAGCCTAAACTAGGTTTGGTTGTATGGTTTGCCCACAAACGCGATTAACCATTTTAAGCTAAAAGTTCTGAGTGCGATTTTAAGTTTAGTTGAAATGCAGTAACATTTAACTAAGGGTCTTAAAATATTTCAAAATTAGGACGTAGGAAAAATTAAATACCCAGCGACTAAAGGGGTAAATAAGGGAATAAGCTTTTGGGAATCTTGCAATAACTGAAAGTAGAACCCGTAGAACCTTCTAGATTGGGATTCTAATTTGAAATTCAGGAATTGGGCGGTATTAGTTAGGTAACAAGTAAGGATAATAAGGACTTTTAAGCAAAAGCTAATAATTAAAAAGACTAAAAGCTAAAATAAAATCTAGGACTTACCCTAATTCCTTGCCTATAAAGGAATGCCTTCTTGCCTTGCAAAAAAGGGAGAAAAAAAAATCAGATTTAGAGAGAATTTTTCGAAAACTAATAAAGCTTGAGAGCATACCGAGCTGGAGGGCTGAGAGATCCAAAAACAAAGCTCCAATTAGCTAGAAAAAAAATTAAAAAATCACAATGTCATTAAATTTTTGCCTTGAATTATTAAATTTTGACTTGCTGAGGCCATTCTCCGCCTTCTGTAGGGTTTAAAATGGATTGAGATCTTGGTTTCAAAAGTTTGGCTTTGGATATTTGCTTTTTTGGTGCATATGGGGATTTACATTTGAAATTGGGTCTGGGATTTGAAGCTTGCTCTGTCGATTTCTGTATTGTTACCTTGTTGTACTGCTACTGCTGTTTCGTCTAAATTTCAACTTATTTTTGTTGTGAAATTGCTATGATCAGGTACCTGTTCCTGAACATTGTCACGAATTTTGGCTTGATATGCAAATGAAATGTGGAATTTGATAACTTCAATCTCCTTGGATTGAATTAGCTGAATTCGTTCTGTGTAAATGGCTTTAGTTTTGTCATAATCGAAACACTGTGGACTCATTATATAAGGAGTATTATTAGTTTGTATTCTATATAGCTTTTAGATTGTATTATCATAATTACTTTGGACTGTTAAGGGCATGAATGGCTTAAATTCTGCTCAATTATTCCAGTTTTAGTGTAGCTTAGATTTCCTGCAATTAACAGGCAGTTTGAAGTCATGTTTGCTTGCTTTATTCATCTTTACACTCCAAATCAGAATGTCTGTGAGTCGTGTGTTTTTGTGAGGAGCTGTGATTCAATTGATGAATTCATGGTTCAGTAAAACCCAAATTCGCAGGTACTGTGTTGGTGAAGTCCATATTGAGACTCAAGTGTTGTATGATATGTTAGGACATTCGAAAAATGATGAGAAAATGGCTGATGTTATGGAGATTCAAATTTTCTTTCATTAATAATGCTTGGCAGTTTGTTTTATCAAATGATTAGTACATTGTGCTTGTTGTTTAGCTATAACAGATCTAGATCGAAGACCATGCTAAAACAAGGAATTTGTGTTATTCAGTTAATTATTGTCAAAGGATTTAATTTATAACTCAGACCTTATGTTTTTTTGATTATGCATATATCATTGTGTTCTGGATATGAATAAATGAGATTGCAAGAACCAGGCCCAACTAGGGCCCAGTTTCGATTGTTACCATTTTGTGACCATATCATGGGGGTTGGGCTGCGTAAGCTTTAGCCATATTGTGGTCTCGTTCATCATTAGGGGGACCTTCTACCCAGTCACATAAGCCTAAAGCTGGATCTATGACATACATCTCGCCTGTTATTAGCTGGACCCAATGTAATATAGAGCTTTTCTTTCAAAAATGAGACTGTTCTCTTTTGCCTTTAAAGATCATACATCAGCCTGAGGGTAATTAATAAATTAGACTCCCTTATATAATTTGATTTGAGTCTTAAGTAGATAACAAGAATATTATGACCATTCAAGCTTAGTATTATATCCTTTGAAACATGGGATCGAGGTGCGTCGCGTCAAATAAAAATCGCAAATTGCGGGCCGCTCGTGTAATTATGTCTTTAAAATACTTAGAATACAGGGTGGACAATTTTGCAATCTTTTATGGCCTCCCATAAAGATATCAACACGCTAGTCGCTGCAGGCACACATTTTAATAAAGATACTTTCTTAAACTCGGGAGCACATTTTATGTGTCCCAAATTCAAATCTCAAAATGTTTGATAAGCCGTGTTTCGGATAGCGGGTGCATTTCATGTGATGTAGTCCAAAAACATGTCTTAAACAACATTCAATATCCTTAAAATTAATTTAAAACGGTAAATAATTTAAAATAAACTATAGGTTAAAACATGTATTAAAATCAGATAATGGGCTAATTTTAATGGTTTAAGCAACCGTGCTAGAACCACGAAATCGGGGGTACCTAACACCTCCCCCAGGTTAACAGAATTCCTTATTCTGAATTTCTGGTTTGAAGACTTCAAAAGAAAAGTCGAATTTTCCTTGATTTGGGATGTATAATAAACCGGTGACTTGGGACACCAAATAAACTATCCCAAGTGGCGACTCTGAAAAATTCAATAAATAATCCCATTTTGAATAAATCACTTAAATTGGAAAAACTCCTTTATACACTACTCTTCGAGTTGTGTGTAAAAAGGAGGTGTGAGAGCTCTTACGAATCAGTTGGGGATAAAACCCAGAACTTCGGTTCATAGTTTAAGAATTCGAGGTTAGAATAGCTGTTATGATTGGCTTTATCTAATTTTCCTACATGTTTCATGCTAAAATGTGCTAAATATTTTACTGCTTTGATATTTGGTGAATTGTATATATAAACTGCTACGAAACCCTTCCTCTCTTTGAGTCTTCTACATCATGGAGAAGGGTGCACTTCGTGTGGCTTCTCTTTTGCTTAGAGTCTTATCCCATTAAGAACGAGGTTCGGACAAGCTTCTAATCCGACAGAGCTTATGTATCCCCGGTGTGTTGCCCCCCCCCCCCGACTCGAGTTATCCGCTCGGGTAAGCTAGGTCTAGAACAATAAACCCATGTTTTAATCTTAGTATAACAAGGTCTCATGCCGGATCCCCAATAGGAACATTTGTTTGCATCACATGCATTCGACTTAGGGGACTCAACACAAGGGTTGGGTTCGTTTAGGACAGGTGTACCCAAACTGAAAAGACCATCCTGATGCATCTTACTTGCTACTTGTGCATTTATTTGCTTTTGACCTGCATGTTGACCAGCTTATAAATAATGGGAGAGAACTAAAAAAAGAAGAATATCAGAGGGTGACACCTTTTTCGAGAAAAACCAATACCCAAATCATACCGAAACTCTGCCGAAATTTTGGAAAAAAAAAAGGGAAAAAGAAAAGTTTTTGTTTTTAAAAAGAAAATAGCTGGCTTTGTCAAATCTTCCCGAACTATGCCAGTTTGATTCTCATCGGATGTGAGATACATAGGCAACCTCCATCGGATCCAACTTCTCTTTTTCAAAAACAAATAGCCCAAGACCACAAAAATTTTTAGTTTTGTTGCAAATAAGGCCATTCTTGTCTAAAATAAGCCGAATGCCCAAAAAGAGCGCCAGAAGGCTGCTTTTGAAAGAACATCCACTTTGGGTCATTTCGAACGGCTACCAGGCAATGCCTTAAAATCTTCTTTCCCGAAGTGCTAAAACGTCGTATCTGCAAAGCCTGAGTTTTGTTTTCAAAAATAGAGATAAAGAAAAGAAAATTGATTTTTTTGAAAATATACATTTTCTCATTAAAATAAGTCATTAAATCACCTCAATAAATGTGTAGAATGAGCACGAAAGAAATTGAACCCTTCACAGTCATTAAGAGATCCCCTTGAAGCTCCATATGTTGTGGGATGATCTAAGAAAAGGTAGTAGAGAAACAATGGTAAGAGTTTTGGGAGGCCTCATTGGACTATTAAACATCAAGCCAAGGTCGAGCATAATTGAAGCCTTGATACCATTTTGGGACCCAACTTGCAACGTGTTTTGATTCTTTGACTGCGAGCTCATACCTATATTAGAAGAAATAGCTGGTTACGTGGGTCTAAATGGAAATCTCAAAAGTCGATACCCCCTGTCGCCAAGACCAGTATCCCCTCATAAACTCTTGAATTTGCTGAGTATTAGTCGGGACGTCCTAGACAGAAATCTATCCAAAGGGTTGCACACTCCATTTTTTATTCATCGATATGGCAACCCCCGAGGTTTCGAAGAGATAAACACTATGCTAACCCATGCCGAAAATAAAGATAAGAGGGAGGCGAGACAGAGTCTAGCTTTCATGGTGGCCTTTATGGGTGTTGTAGTTTGTCCATGGAAGGATGGAAATATAAAGATAGGTCTTGTGGTAATGGTCGACGTGGCAACCAAAAAAGCTAACAGCACTGTGGTTCCTTTTGATTGTGTCTGAAATTTACCGAGCCTTGACCATCTGTCCGGAAGGAGGAAAAGTTTTCCAAGGTTGCAATCTGCTACTTCAATTATGGATGCAAGAACTCCTCTATCACCGGGTTGGATACATGAATTATGGTTTGACTGGTCTAAACTGCATCGAAGAATTTGGAAGCCGAGTAACAGGCATTGAATTCCCTATAGGTACGAAAGCTTGGCTTGCACACCTGAGGGCCCTGACTGCTGATAAAATTGAATGGGCATTTGGATGGCTCCATGCCACTAAAGCAATATACACAACAACTGAAGCATCTTATCTTCTCTTAATGGGCGTTCAGAGCATCCAACTGTACACTTCCTACAGGGTGTTGCATCAACTAGGAAGATTCCAAACCGTCCATAATGACGAAGAATTGAGTAAGCACGCCATTGAGTTGGGTCCAAAAGCTACATTAGTAGAAGGAAAACTTTTCCAAATATGGAATGAGTGTAGGTTTCTAGAACCCAAGACCATAGTGCGAGACCGAGCCACAGTTGAAGTGGACCCCAAATATGCTGAATGGTTCAGTAAGAGTTATCAAATTCCTAAAAGGCCCACAAAGAGACTATATGTCCAACAAATTACTGTTGAGGCCCAACCACAATGGGACTGTTGACTAAAGAGAATGAATACAAGGCCAAAATAAGTAAATTGGAAAGGCAAGTTATGGAGATTCAATTTGAAAATGGTGTTCAAGCCACCGCAGACGAAGAAGAAAAAAGAAAGTATCCCAGGAAAATGAGGCACTCAAAGCTCAGATAAGAAAGATGAAAACAACCATCAACAACATAGAAAGAAGTCGGGTGATGAAAGGCTTATAAGTGGGCTAAGAAAGAAAGTCCTCGAATACCAAGAAGACTTGGAAAAGTCCGAATCTTGTCAGGTAAAACTACAGTAACAGTGGACAAAGAAAGCGAACGAGCGGGCACTATTTGTGCAACAAATGAAGAAAAACTATGAAGGGACCATCACCAGTCTAAGAAGAAAAGTGACTAATCTTGAGGATGAGGAAGCCAAACGGGCTAAAGATTTTAAGGTTGATAGGGAACACTGTTATAACCTAATGGCCCGAATGGAGGAAGAAATCCAGCAAATGCAAGATCAACACTTACACGATTCTCAAGTGTTAAGAGGCCCGAAACCAGCAGATAGGGCAATTGCTTCAGGAAAAGGGCAGGATCGGAGAGAGGATCAGAACCATTGCTGATTACATCACCATGAAGTGAGAAGCATGTGAGGATATGACTAGTACCACCTTCTTTGCTGAAGTGATGATTTTCATCCGTCAAGTAATGACTAATTTGGAGCAACTACAAGGGGTCTCGCATATAAGCCCGCGGTAAGGCCGAATGATGCCCCACGAGCACCAGTAATGGAAGCTTTAATGTATTATTGACTTTTCAAGAATTGAGTATGTATTTTGTTTCATTTCGAGTCTGTAGTTTATTTCTAAGAAATTGATTAATGTAGCATCTTTGTAATAGAAGTTTTATTTTTGAAATTTGAAAATACTCAAAAAATTGCTTCCTAGTTTTGGCACTTGTTTTCAAAGAACTACTCTTGGTCTGATTCATGCGGGGTCATGATACGTAGGCAATCTCCGTAAGATTCGACCACATCCTTAAAATAAAAGAGGAAAAAGCAAGAGAGGAAAGGAATTAAAAGAGAGAGAATAAGAAAACCGGAAAAAAAAAACCGTGGCAAAAAGCAAAGGCAAAAGGAGGCATAAGAGAAAGATAAGAAAAGAATGAGGAAAAGAGAGATGGAAAAGAAAGGGAGTGAAAATCAAGATAAGAAAATGGGAAGGGATCAGGAAAAGTCGGGATGAAGCATGGAACCGTTGCAAAATAGGTAGACACCCGTTTAACTGCATATGTCCATCACACCACAAGGTGCGATTACCTATCTGTTATTTGTCTCAAACTAACCGTTTGCTGCTTGTAACAATCAGTTTAGGGTTTTTATAAATGGTGGTTGGTTTTTGTGGTAACCTGGCTTCACATCCATACTTCACCATATCAAAAGGAAGCATTGGAATGTCGTCAGAAATCACTCTGCTAGTAATTTCCATCACGAAAGAGAGCCTAATCTCGGGCATCCTGGTTTCAGAATCAGCAACCGCCGAGGAAAATAGGTTGTTGTGTCTCCGTATGATGGAGATGTGAGACGCCTTGTCAAATGGAAAACAGCCACCTAGTGCAATTCCCGGATTTCCCGATCTTTTTCCTAGAATAGGTGGAACTTCCACTGTCCCAATCAGTCAACCCAGTATACCACAAGGACACCCAACAATCTCAGCCCATTTTGTGGGAACATCCTCTGATGTTCTCCCCTAGATGGTCATATCCAATGCAACCCCAAACATCTTTACCGCCACCACATGCTCAGCTACAACACAGCTTGCATTGCCCAGACCCACTTTTGATCCTTCAGCCTTTACATTCTAAACACTCACCCCCAAAATGGAGCCTCCTCAATTCCCCACTTATACATATCCTCAACCGCCTCAATTTGATTTCACTCCGGGACAAGAAAGGACTCCTAAAACTCCTGAGCAGGAAGACATCACAAGAAAGATGAGGAGTATAGAGCAAAGCCTAAAGAACATCCAGGGTTTGAGTGGGAAGAAGACTGTGTCGTATGCTGATATATGCATATTTCCCCATGTGCACTTGCCCTTAAGATTCAAGACTCCAAAATTTGAGAAATACGATGGGCACAATGATCCTATTGCATATCTCAAGAAATATTGTAATCAGTTGCGAGGGCCCGGAGGAAAGAAGAATTACTCATGGCCTATTTTGGGGAAAGTCTGGTAGGCATTGCTTCCGAGTGGTACATGGATCAAGACATATCTCGGTGGCACATAAAGGACGACCTTGCAAGAGGCGTTTTCCGACTGTTCCAGTATAATATAGACATTGCTCCAGAAAGGAACTCATTAGCAAACTTGAAAAAGAAACCCTCAGAGAGCTTTCAAGAATACGCAATTAAATGGCATTAAAAAGCATCCAGAGTGAAACCTCTGATGGATGGGGTTAAAATGGTCACAATGTTCCTCCAGGATCAGGAAGCCGATTACTTCCAGAATATGATGTCAACTATGGGTAAACTATTTGTGAAAGCAATAAAAATCAGGGAAATGGTGGAAAACGGATTGAAAAAAGGCAGAATCCTAAGCCAGTCCTCTATTAGAGCAACCTCCCAAACCATCCAGGGTAGTTCTGGAGGAGTTTCAAAGAGCAAGAAGAAAGAAGAAACATTTATGGCAATATCAGGAACAAGAAGATACCGTGCTCCTCGATCCATGTTCCTAGGAAGAACCTCTCGGCATTATTGCCCTCATCAGGACATAGCCTATGCTTCTCAACCATATACGGTCATGAATGCTCAACCGTTTGTACGACAGCATCAATCAGCCAATAGGAACCAAGCCCTATTCCCAAGGAACCAGGCTCCTCACCAAAACCACTACAACCCCCGCCCTTCGCAAAATAACTTTCGTCCTCGTGAACCACCTAGGAGGATAAATTTCATGCCAATTGGGGAATCCTACTCCAGTTTGTTTCCAAAGATTGTCCAAATGGGCTTGCTGCAGTCCGTACCTCCAAACAGGCAAAACCCTAAATCGCTTTCCTACCATGGGGGCACCCTATGTGCCTATCACTCAGGAGCTGGGGGGCATGACACGGGAAACTGCTAGACCCTGAAAAGAGTTATAGAGGATCTAATAGAACAAATGAAGATTGTGCTAAGGTAAGAGGACGTCTCCAATGTAACCAACAGCCCACTACCGGCCCACAATAACGGGCCGGTAATTGGAATGATATGCAAAGACAAGGAGCTCGACCCGGTGTTGAAGGCCATAATTGCCCTTGCTGATGTGGAAAGAAAGCCAAAAATTTCCCCGAAGAAAGATGAAAAGGAGAAAAAGGATAAATCTACACACCCCAAATAGGAAAGGAAAGTCGAGGCAGAAACTAGGGCAGCACTTGCCAAAGATGTTGTTCTCTATGTCCCACAGGGCTGTAAAGAAAAGCGGCTAACTTTGAGTCGTCCCAAGAGATTCGAACTGAACAAGACCGCCTAGATGTACGTTCCAAAGGGAGCTTGTGTAGTGTGGGGGCCAACTAATCCACCAAGGCTGAGTGAGCCCGTGGTTATTGGTCACGCACCACAGAAGCCCATGACGAACCCTTCTACGATGCCCCCAGAATTACCATAAAATAGTAGTGACATAAAAAGGGAAAGAAATCTTAGGATAAGAAAACTACCCTGCGGAAAAGTACTCTAATTTGGAAGAAGTAAACAACGCCATCAGGAAACGCTTCCCAGCTAAAAAACCAGTAAGCGCTGAAGAGGCGGAAGCATTCTTTCAGAAAATAAAAATGGCAGACTATGAAGTGTTTGACCAGCTTCAAAAGTTTCCTGAACAAGTCTCCTTGCTATATTTATTGATGAACTCCTCAGAACACCAGAAGGTACTAGTCAAGACCCTCAATGAGGCGTACGTGCCAGCTGAAACTTCCATAGAGCAATTAGAAAGAATGGCAGAAAGATTTTTCCATGTCAACCAGATTTCATTCAGCAAAAATGATTTACCCCCAGAAGGGTGCACATAATAAAGCCCTACACTTAACTATCAAATATGAATAATACTATGTGAAATGAATTATGGTGGATGGAGGCTGTAGGGTGGACATTTGCCCACTTTCAACACTACAACGCATGGAGATTGGGACTGAATGGATTCGTCCCAACAATGTCTGCGTACGAGCTTTCGATGGTATAAAAAGGGACACGATTGGAGAGATCGATCTAACTCTGACTATCGGCCCAGTGGACTTTGAGGTGACTTTTCAAGTTCTATACATGGGATACGTCCTATAATTTTCTCTTGGGGAGACCATGGATCCACGCAACCGGGGTTGTACCTTCCACTCTCCATCAGATGATAAAGTTTGAGCATAAAGATCAAGAAATTATGGTTCATGGTGAAGACGAGCAATCAATCTATCGAGATCCTTCAGTCCCCTGCCTTGAAGCGAGAAAAGGCAGTGAGTACATTGTTTACCAAGCCTTTGAGGTTGTGGTGGCAGACCAATATGAAGAAGGAAACCCTTGCCCCTAACCTTTCCTTTCTAATGCATCAATTATGATGGCTAAAGAAATGATATGACATGGCTTCAAACCAGGAATCGACTTGGGAAATCCTTTCAAGGAATAGCTGAACCAGTCACTCTACCAGTCGCTAAAAAGTTCATCGAGTTGGGCTTCCGACCTACTCTAGATGACGTAAAATGGCCAAAAGATAGAAAGCGTGATGGGTGGGTTCTCCCTCAACCACTGCCACATCTGTACGAGACATTCGTCAAGCAAAAGTACAATGAAGAGGAAGAGGATGAGGCCTTTACATCCGAAGATATTGAAGAAATATATGGGGCAATGAGAAAGATACTATATGAAACCCACATGGTTCAACCAGCAGAGTGCTCTAGCATTGCTGAGGTGTTGCACATGGGACCCGAGGCCAAATTACAGAATTGGAAGGCTACAACATTCCCCATCAGGTGGGAGTCCCGATAGACTAGTCCTACCACTTTTTCTGCATCGCAAGTTATCCCAGGGTGTAACTCGGATGTTTTCTTTAAAGTTTCTTGACTTTTATCTTCCCAATGTAAACCCTATTATCTTCTAATTCCAAGAAATGAAATCAATATTTCAACGTTCATTTTTATTTATTCTTTCTGATTTTTTCTATTTTCTCTTTTATTTCTTCTTTCAGTTCTAATAATGCGGCTTTAAATAACATGACATGCTTGCGGACTGCGTTCCCAGATCCAAACATGCCGCCTAATTGTGAAATAATGAACCAAGAACCAGAATACGATGAAGAAGAGGCTTTTAGGGAAATAAATCGAGAACTGTAACATTTTGAAAATAGACCTAAGTCGAATCTAAATGACACTGAGCCGGTTAACTTGGGTAGTTCTGAAGAAATGGGGGAAACCAAAATAAGCATCCACGTATATGAAAAAACTCTAGACGCACTAATCCAACTCCTATTCGAGTTCAAAAATGTGTTCGTGTGGTCATATTTAGGGGTGTGCATTAGATTTATCGATTTGAACATATTCTTATCGTTATCGTTTCAATAAGGTTTCGATTTTTTCGATTTATCGATTTTTGGGGCTTATCGATACGGTTATCAATTACACCAATAAGAAAATTTTCGGGATTCCACAAAAAGTATATCGCTACAAACACGCCTAACTAATATGGACAAAAAGAAGCTAAAATAAGAAGAGCATCGTTTATAACATAAATATTGTGTCAACAATCACATGAAATGAAATTAAAGTAAGTGATCAAATGTATGCCACCAACACTGCAACGGTATAAAAAAATAAAATACATCATCACGGCTAATTTTATTTTCCATTAATTTGAACTTTATTCCCTTGAGCTTTAAATATGATCATTACTTAAATGTGGTAGAGGAAATAATAGCGCTAGGCACTTAGGGTAAAGGAAATGGTATTATAAAATAAGGGTAAAATTTTTTTAAAAAATATTATAAAAAACAATTTATAAAAAATTTAAAAAATGGTGTATGTTATCAGTTTATCGATAAGCCGATAAACCGAACAGAATCGAAATCGAAATCGATAACTCGATAAGGAAAATTTTGAAATCGAAATTGATAAATCGATAAACCAATATTGATAAGTCGATAACGAATAATCGATTCGATTTATCGATAAACCGATTCGAATGCACACCCTAGTAATATGATGATATGTTGGGATTAAGCGTTGACTTGGTAGTGCAAAAATGCCAACTTATCCCGAGTGCCCCCCCCCCCAATCCAGCAAAAACAGAGAAAATTTAAAATTGATGTCAGTGATAAAATCAAAGAAGAGATCATGAAGCAGCTGGGAGCAGAAGTGATCTAAGTGGTCTGGTTTACCACATGGCTAGCCAATTTAGTTCCGGTGCCAAAGAAAGATGGAAAACCCGAGTATATGTGGACTATAGAGATTTGAACAAGGCCAGCCCCAAAGACAACTTCCCCTTGCTCAATATCCACATCCTTGTTGATAACTGTGCCAAACATGAAATACAGTCTTTCGTGGATTGTTACACAAGATATCACCAGGTGTTGATGGATGAAGAGGACGTAGAAAACAACCTTCACCACACCTTAGGGAACCTACAGTTGCAGAGTTATGCCTTTCAGACTGAAGAATGCCGGGCAACCTATATGAGAGCCATGACTACCATCTTCCATGATATGATGCATCAAGAAATAGAGGTGTATATGGATGACGTGATCATCAAGTCTAAAACTCAGGATGACCATGTGCGGGATTTGAGGAAGTTCTTCGAACGGCTGCGCAGATATGATTTGAAATTGAACCCAACCAAATGCGCATTCGGAGTCCTCTCCGGCAAACTTCTGGGATTCATAGTCAGCCGGAGAGGTATTGAGTTAGATCCAACGAAGATAAAGTCTATTCGAGATTTAACTCCTTCAAAGAACAAAAAAGACGTAATGAGCTTGTTATGAAGATTGAATTATATCAGTCGGTTCATCGCTCAACCGACTTCCACATGTGAGCCCATATTCAAATTTCTAAAGAAAGATGCATCGGTCAAATGGACGGATGAATTCCAAGAGGCTTTCAATAATATTAAAGATTACTGGTCGAACCCACCGGTTTTGGTCCCACCTGAACCAGGGAGGCCAATGTTTCTGTACCTGACAGTCTTGGAAATTTCCTTTGGTTGCGTCCTCGGGAAACACAATATCACTTGAAAGAAAGAGCAGGCAATATACTACTTGAGCAAGAAGTTTACCAGCTACGAGGCCAAGTATACTTTATTGGAAAGAACCAGCTGTTCTTTAACTTGGATTGCTCAGAAACTGAGGCGTTATCTGCAGACCTACACCACTTACCTCATAACCAGGTTGGATCCGTTGAAGTACATATTTCAAATACCAATGCCCATGAGAAGATTAGCAAAATATCAGATCGTACTCACCAAGTTTGACATAGTCTATGTCACTCGTACAACAATGAAGGCCCATGCATTAGTGAATTATTTAGCCGAGAACACGGTTAACGCAGAGTACCAACCTCTGAACACTTATTTCCCAGATGAAGAGGTGAACTCGGTGGAGGCAATATCTAAAGATACCACTACCTGGAAAATGTTCTTTGATGGAGCGGTAAACACAAAAAGTGTGGGAATTGGGGCAATCTTGATCTCACCCACCGGTCAGCACTATCCAGCCGCAGATTGGTTTTGGTTCTTCTACATGAATAGTACAACTGAGTACAAAACCTGCATCATGGATATGAACAGGGAGATCGACCAAGATGTCGACGAGTTGTTGATTATGGGGGATTCAGACATAATCATCTGGAAAGCCCAATGAGAATGGGAAACTCGAGATGTCAAACTTATCCTCTATCGACAACATGTGGAAGATCTTAGCAAGTGGTTCAAGATGATAGAGTTTAGGTACATCCCTCACTATCACAATGAACTAGCTGACGCACTCGCCACTCTGGCCTCAATATTACCCTACTCAGGCAATACCCACATTGATCCCTTGGAAATCCAAATTAGGGAAAGGCATGGTTACTGTAATATGGCTAAGGAAGAACCAAACATCTAGCCATGGTACCATGGTATCAAGATGTTTATAAAAAACCAAGAATATCACGAGCAAGCCACTGGGGACCAAAGAGAACCATTAGACGACAGACAAGTGTTTTCTTTTTAAGCGATGAGGTCCTGTACAAAAGGACCCTGGACCTTAATTTTTTAAGATGTGTTGACTCCGAAGAGGCTGGAATGATCATGCATGAAGTACACGCAGGAGTATGCGGATCGCACATGAACGGGTATGTTCTAGCAAGGAAAACCATCCGAGCAGGCTATTATTGGATAACTATGGAAAAGGACTACTTTAGCTTTGTCCGGAAATGCCATCAGTGTCAGGTGCACGATGGTTTGATTCATGCACCTCCTACAGAAATACATCCCATGTCGGCACCTTGGCCATTCGTAGCTTGGGGCATGGACGTCATTGGGCTAATCGAGCCGAAAGCCTCAAATGGACACAAATTCATACTGGTTGCCATTGATTACTTCACAAAGTGAGTCGAAGCCATCACTCTTAAATCAGTTACTAAGAAAGCTATGGTGGATTTTGTGCATTCCAATATTATTTTCCATTTCGGCATTCCCACTATCATCACAGATAATTCTGCAAATCTGAACAGTCAATTGATGGGAGAGATATGCGAACAATTCAAGATAACACATAGGAACTCTAATCAGACTATATTTCAAGCCATCTGTTAAACAGATATTCTCAATGGAGTGAGAGTCTGTCTTACCTACCTTTCCAACCCCAATAATCTCACATTTCTTCCCATTCCCAAAGGAGACATTTACTTCTTTTAAGTCCTCAGTGAAAGGAACCTGTCCTTGCTCCCAGTCATATGTTTTGAGCAGCCACTATCCATGTACCATTTTTGGCTACTTCTTTTCACTTGGACCTGCAAAAAAAATCAGGGATTAGTCTTAGGAACCCAAACAAGTATGGGTCCCTTTCTATTGGCAAAAGGATGAATCATCTGAGGTTTCTCCCCGTGCAGCAACCATAGCCTTGGATTAACCTTTGTTCCTTTTTGGCTGAACTTGTTCCTTCTTCCTGTTTCTTCATGCAACTCTCTCTTTCTTCCACTCAATTTCCTATTGAGGGAAGTTCTTGATCATGTGATCAGTTTTACCACACTTGTAGCAACCCTCATTGTGTCTGTTTCTCAGGAGCTCTTGACTTGTTGAAGGTTGTACTTCTTCAAGAACCCTTTCCTTTCATCAGGTACTTTTTGAAATCTCTAGTAATCATAGCCATCTCATTATATTCCAGATCTGAACCTTCAACAATTCTGAGAGCTAAGATTCTCTCCCTCTTAGGTGTATCCATCTTCATGGTTTGCCTTCTCATTTCATAAGTAGTAAGATTTTTAATCAGTTCATCCTGTCTGAGAGTAGCAATATTCTTGGATTCCTGAATGGCAGTGATTTTGCTTTCCCATGTGACTAGCAGAACCCTTGTCAGAATTTTCTCAACCTTGTCTTCTTCAAGAATGACCCTTCCAAGAGACTTAAGTTCATTTGTCAGTATAGTGAACCTAGTATATGTCTCTTGGATAGTATCTCCTTTCTTCATATTGAATTTCTCATATTGAGAATACAGTAGTGTTTCTCTTGATCTGTTCACTTGAGGTGTTCTTTCATAGGACACTTGCAAAGTGTCCCATATCTCCTTAGTAGTAGTACAACTTTGGATCCTACTGTACTCATCTAGACCTAGTCCACACACAAGCCATTTCTTGGCCTTTGCATTCTTCTCCCACTTTTTCAGGTCTTCAGCAGTGCATTCAACTCTTGTCTTTGGTACTTCCACTCCTTCCTCATTCTTCATTGTAGTTGCCAAGGGGCCATCAGTCACTATGTCCCAGAGTTCATAGTACTCTCTAATGATATGATCTTTCATCCTGTTATTCCTCCAAGAATAGTATTGTCCATTGAAAAGTGGAGGTCTGACAGTAGATTATCCTTCCCAGTTCCCAGGTAGTGCACTCATGTTGATCTTTTCCTAAGGTGTTAGCCTCTTCAAGGATAACCCGCTATGATATTAATTGATTTTCACAACGTCAATACCACACAATTGATGTTCCTACTACTGTTGAGGAATTAAAAGTACAGAAAATAAAGAACACAGAGAATTTTACATGGAAAACCTGGCTCAAAAGGTGAAAAAACTACAACCTAATACTCAGTGGAATTTTCCCAAACATCCACTAAAATCACTGAGCCAAAACAACATTTACAAAAACTTTTTGTAAGCCTAAGGATTAATTCTAATCCCAGTGTGGCACACAACCTCAACTATTGCGATACTTTCAAGTTAAATTTAACTTGAATACTCAAAGTACCTAATATAATTGCTTCTATGAAAGTTGGAAAGGTACAACTTTAAACCTTATATTACAATTGAACTAGAATAAGAATAAACACAATGGAGCTGATTCTTCTATCTCGTTCAAGTAGCTTCAAGAATGCACCCTCAAATCTCACATAAATTGCTTGCAAAACTACCTCACTTTTTGCTTTCAATTTTCACTTATGCATTTGTGCAATGCCTGTAAAGAGAACAATCACAATTATTTAATCAGTTAGTAATTAGAGTTTGGTTAAGACTCAATTGTTGATCTTCAATTGAAGTTGAGTCCTTGAACAATACAAACTCCAACCGTATCCTTTATCTGGATTGTTTTCTCTTCCTACAAGGAGACTTCCTCTCATCATTCAATATGCTACCTTTTTCAGAAGATATTGCTGCTTGATCCTTGAGACTTATCTTCTTCACATGCAACTCACATGTATAGGTTGATAAACACTGTTTCTCTCATGATGAACTTGGTCCATGATTGAGTTCATTTGTCATTCTTCAAAACTTCACCAGAACTTAGGCCAACACGGTGACAACGGAGTATATTGAGCTTTAAGAGAGACAACACACTATAGAAAAGAAACGACACGAATAGTAGTTATGGAAGCTTGTCGGTTGTTGATAAGACTGTTGATGATGATGATGGGGATCAAAAATTCAATCTAAATCAACCCTTGGTTGAAGACCAGTTCGAGAATACAGTACCCAGGCCTAGTAGAGCATTGGGTAATTATGTCAAACCAGTCTACAATTAGGGACTGTCTAGTGTCAGACCTTCTCTAGTAGCAGCAAATAATTCTCAGTTAAAGCATGACTTACTTCAAACTATCCAAAAAAACTATATCTTCAAAGGAAAGGTGAATGAAAATCCTAACACTCACTTGATGGATTTTGAGGAAATCATGAACACCTTCCAGTGCAACAGAGTGTCAAAAGATACAATATATGTAAGGGCATTCCTCTTTTCACTGTAGGATAATGCGAAGCACTATCTTTGTAGCTTACCGACAAGGTTGATCAGGACATGGGAAGATATGACTAAAAAGTTTCTTGACAAATACTTATCAGCTGCTAAAACAATGAAATTTAGAATGGAAATTCACAACTTCTATCGGACGAAAACTGAAATAGTTTTTGAGGTATGTTAAAGATTCAAATAGATAGTAAAGAAGTGTCAGTATAATGGGATTGAATTGTGGATGCAACTCCAGGACTATTAGAATAGGCTGACGCCTCCCTCACGACGAACTTTAAACACTATAGTTAGAGGTCCTTTAATGAAGAAGACTCATAAGGAGAATGTGTCAATTCTTGATAAGATCTTTGAAGATGCTAACTAGTGGCCTGCTGAGAGTAATGATAGAAGAAAATCAATTGGGTTTCATCAAGTAGATTATAACACATCAGTGCAAGCCCAGCTAGACACCATGGCCAAAGAGATAAGAAAATTGACCTTAGCCAATATCTAGAACCAACCATCATGTGTTTATGATTTTTGTAGAATGGGTCATCCAACACATGAATGTTAGGCCTCAGTTGCAGATGAAGTGGTAAATATTGTGGGAAGCTTTAACATAGGCAAATACCTGAGTGGTAATAACTTTAAATCTATCGGACAGAGGCACCCAAGCTTTCATAGAGTTCACAAAGTGGTATCCTGAACTTATGGCAACAGAAAATCCGAGACCCCGGGGACAAGGAGGTACAGTTTTTCAGAATCGGCAAAGAAAGCAATACCATCCTCTACATTCTAATCAGTCTAGCATGGAAGATCTAATGAAAAATTTTATTATTAAAAAGTATAAGAGATTTGAAACTCATAGTACAGTTATTCGAAACATAGAGAGGCAAATGGGCAAATTGCTAGGTTGTTGTCTGAGAGTATCCAGGAACCCTCTTTGCAGATACCGAAAGGAATCCTAAGGAAACAATAATGTAGTGCTGTTGAGGAATGGAAAAGTATTGCAAGATCCGTTGGAAGAAGAAAAGAATAAGTTGACGAGAAATCAATTTTCTAATGTAGAAAGGGCAGAGCAAGAGGATGATTTGAAGGAGAAGAACAAGTCTGAAGTTACAAAAAGGAAAAAGAAAGACAAACTAAAACAGAATAAGGAGACTGGAGAGAATAAATACAAGTTTGCTCTACCCTTCCCCCAAAATCAAAGAAGAGAAAAATTGGACAAACAATTTGAGCACTTTCTAGAAGTGCTCAAGTAGGTTCATGTGGATATACCTTTTACATAGATGCTTTAATAGATGCTAGCTTATGCTAAATTTTTGAAGTAGATATTGCCCAAGAAGCGGAAAGTAGAAGAGATATCAGTGGTCAAGCTCATAGAGCATTGTAGTGCCATTCTTCAAAATAAGCTCCCTAAAAAATATAGATATCCACGGAGTTTTACTATACCTTTCTCTTTAGGAAGAACTAAATTTAAGAAATCTTTGTGTGGTTCAAGTGCTTCCATTAATCTTATGCCTTTGTTTATTTTCAGGAAATTATAGGGAGAGATTGGAGAAATTAGGTCGATGCCCGTGTTATTGCAGCTGGCGAATAAGACCACAATCATACCTGAAGGAACAATGGAAGATGTGCTAGTTTGGGTAGACAAGTTTATGTTCCTTGTGAACTTCATTGTGGTGAACATGGAGGAGAATAGGGAGGTCCTGCTGATTTTAGGAAGACCCTTCTTGGCTACGGGCAAAGAAATTCTGGATATTCAAGAAAGGCAACTACTGCTCAGAGTAGGTGAAGAAAGGTTGATCTTCTAGATGGAAGGAGAAGGAGGGAGGGGCATAAAGGAGTAACTTGGATAGATTCAAATGAATAAGTGTGGGGTGCACCCAAAGAAGGCTGAAAAGAAACTCTCAGCATGGATGTGTGCACTGGGTCAGGCATGTAAAGGAGATCCCGACTTCGATTCAGAACGCAACTTGATGAATCAGGGAAGTTTTCTTTACCTCTTACTTTTCTTGTGTGTCATGAGGACATGCCACAACTTAAAGTGTAAGGTGGAGGATGTAAATATATATATATATATATATATATCTGTGTGTGTGTGTGTGTGTGTTTGTTTGTTTTCGTTTCTTTTAATTGAAAAAAAATTGACTTTTTTCGATTTATGGATTTCTTCGACTGTATTCTTCGGGGATTAAAGTAGAAACAAAATTAGCCTTTTATTTTGTTTTGTTTGCTTAGGTAGTGTAACAATTTCCCCTTGATTTTTCTTTGTGCCGCGGTTCTTTTCGAAGAATTTTATTTGAAGCGGGTGTAATTAATTTTTTATTATGAATAGTGAAGTCTTGTGCTATGTATTAAATGGAGACGACTTTTCTTGATGTTGTTGTGCCTTGAATGTAGTGAGCACTTTAGTTGTGACACCTATGATCAGTTCTTGACTCATAGATAAGTGCCTTAAATTAGTTGATTGTGACTTTGCTTAACTGCTTCGACTATAAATTCAGAAATTCGATCCTGAGTGAGTTATGTATCAATGTATGTGTAAGATTTGATTGATATTCTGTGCATATCGGTTGATGTCTAGAACTTGCTCCATGTATTTGCAAAGCATAGTAGTAGTATCGTTCAGTCTAGGAAGTGATTTAGGCGTTTCTTTATTGAGCCAATTAGATGCTTTTACCCACCTAATTAATGGATATCTTAGTTAGCTATGCTGAGCCTATATTCCTATTTTTTGGCAATCATGCTACAAATCTAACCCTTTTTGTTTGAATTGACTATTTGTTTGAACCTTTCACCTTTATTGAGCACTTAAAATTTATGAGCTTGTTAAAGGTTAAGTAGATGTATAGTAGGATTTTTGAGTGAAACTATAGAAATGGAAAAAGTGCGCTATTTGAAAAGTATTTTTAAGATTCGCTTGTAGGAAATTGAAAAAAAAAAGAAAAAACAAAAAGAAAAGAAATTCAGAACTTAAAGAAAGAAAGAAAAAATGAAGCGCTTAAAAGAAGAAGAAAAATTAGAACTTTGAAAAGAAAAAAATAGATTCATTGCTAGTGGCAGTTCTCATTCTGTTTGTGCTTCAAAATATTAGGAGGTTGGTGCTATTATGTATAAAAATTGATTTGGTTTAACATAAGTGTGAGGTTTAAAATATGAATTTGAATATATTAAAGTTCTTAGGGAGGTGTAGTCACTATTATATATATATCCTACCCGTCCCGCAGCCTACATTACAACCAAAATATAGTCCCGCTTGATCCTTGACTGAATGAGCTCAAATTAGTAGAATACTATACTACGAGCAAGCCTATGGTACGTCTTCTTTGGAACATGAATCTTATTTCTGAGAGTAAGTTAATTCTTTCTATCTTGAGTTTCTATTTGTTCTTTAATTTTATTGTATGTGAAACTACTCTCTATCTTTGGTGTGAGGGAACATGATTTGCAAAGAAAAGGTAATTGTCTTTGGCCTCTGTGTTAGAGTAAGTGAGCGAATTTTTTGAAAAATACATGGTGCTTTTGAATCGAGTCTGGCTAGGATGTTATGATAGGGTGTTTAGTCTGCTTTAAATATTCATGGCATGATGAGTTAGGAGAGTTGCTTGATAAGGTCATCCCTATTTAAAGTGTAGTCTGATTGTTCGAGGACGAGCAATGGTCTAAGTGTAGGTGTTGATGGTAGGATAGAAATACAAATTTTTGGCTACTTTCCACCTATTAGTTGATACACTTAATTGTGTTTTACCTAAACTTTTAGATCATTTATATTCGATACGTGTTTTCTATTGCGCAGGTTGAGATTTCAGGCTAAGCTAAGTTTTTGGATCTAAAATAAGTGAAAGAGAACTTTGAAGTCTGAGTAGAAGTTTGAGAATTAAAGTCATCGAGTTCCGGGGTCGAGGACCGCGTATGTATATAAAAAGTAAAAGAAAAATAGGCCATTTACATCTATACTTGCTTTTTTTATCACACTTTATCTTGTACCCGCTTTGCAAAAAAAATTACAAGCGTACCCACTTTTTCATGTAACTTCAGCATACGGGCCTGAAGTAGCAAAGGCAATCACGCAAGTTTCAGCATTCTAGTAGATGGGCCTGAAGTAACAAAAATTGCTAAACCGGGTATGCTGAAGTTTTTGTTTGTAATTGTTGAACTTAAGCATTCTAGTAGCTAAAGTTTTGTTCTCTATTTGCTGAAGTTTTTGTTTATAATTGCTGAACTTCAGCATGTTTTAGTCTAAAATTTTTCACGTAAACTTAGTATTGGCTGAAGTTTTTGTTTGTAATTGTTGAACTTAAGTATTCTAATAGCTGAAGTTTTGTTCTCTATTTGATGAAGTTTTTGTTTGTAATTGCTGAACTTAAGCATGTTTAATCTGAAGTGTTTCATGTGAACTTAGTATTGGCTGAAATTTTTTGGTAATTGCAGAACTTACGTATTCTAGTAGCTGAAGTTTTGTTCTGTATTTGCTGAAGTTTTTATTTGTAATTATTGAATTTCAGCATGTTTTAACTAAAGTTTTTCACTTAAACTTAGTGTTGACTGAATTTTTTATTGTAATTGTTGAACTTAAATATTCTAGAATGCTTAAACATTCTAGTTTTTATTGTTTACCAGTAGTTGAAGTTTACGTATCCAAAGAAAGAGAGCCTAGTCAAACAAGGCGTTAAAAAGCCCCTCACTTTGTTGTGATATTATACACCTGGTTTCTGTAGTAGTTTTTCACCTATATAATGAGGATCTTATATGTATTCATGTAAGTAATTATCGTGTTGTCGTGTACAACATACAAACAGATGAAGTGGAAAGCTCTACCGGTTTGTGTATATCCTGATGCCAAATTCATGAATATTAACAAACAATGGGATCTGATCATACTGGTAAACATCATACGTATCAAAAGGGGTATATGTATCAATATAGAAGAAGAAGAAAACGAATGGGGAGGAGAAAGAGGGCAGAAGTTATTTTTAAAAATGGGTATAAGTTAAAACGTTTTTTAAAAAAATAGGTATAAATTATATGGGGACGACCAAATAGGGGCCGTGCAATTTTTACAAGAAAAAATACTCAAGGCCATGCAAATGGCCTATCACGGCTTGTTGGAAGATGTACAACTTGAAGTGGCTAGCCAAAATTCTCATAAGAAGTTAAGGAATAGAATGCTCAAAAATTAAGACATGCAAGTGTCGTGTCCCCATGAAATAGCTGTCTAATTCATCATTAGACAAGATAAAATAGGAGCAGAAATGAAATTGGCCAATTCTCTAAAAGGGCCACTAAAGCGACGCACTATGCAATGCCCTACGCAGCACGACCGTATAAAAATCAGCCTGATAAAAAATTTGAAAGGTCTCTATTAATCCTCACTAGTGTGCCACGTGGTCCGGCGCTAGGCGCAGAACACATTTACAAAATTCTTAGAGTATTTTTCATGCTTCGGCCTGGAAAGGGTAGTTTTGTCCATAAAAAATATGATATTTGAGGGACTTTTGACCTTAGAAGATTTTCGAAAGCAATGGAGGCTCCAAGACTCGGGATTTCAACATTTTTCCATCAATTCAATATGTGAGTTTGGATTACGTTGATGCTTCATTATTCTTTAATTATATTTATGGTGACTTTCTCCATGATTATGGAGTAATTTATCTTAGGGTTTGACAGATATGATATTTTGATAAATATTTGTGGATTTTAATACTAATTGTTGCTTGAATGCGTTTACGGAAATTTAAAATATTGCAACGTTATTCACTGGGATATATAATCGAAAGATGAATATTTTGGTGATTATCTTTGTATTATTTTATTTGGGTTAATTCAATGATTCTCTTAAATAATCGAAGAGCTTGTTGATTGTTGATTAAATCAAGTTAGAAGAATATTCAAGAGATGTTTTCCTAAAGACTAATTCATTAACGCATGCTTGCATACTTTCACAGTGCTTATATTAGTTCACCTCATAGAGTTAATATTTAATCGAGAAAGGAGTCTTGAGTACATATTTGAACTAATCACCGAGTGAATTTATGAGAATCATTAGAATATTAGAGTAAATTAAACTAGAGTTAAATCCTAAATAGCAACACCTATCATGTCACAGCCCTTATTCCTCATATTGATAAGAAACCAACTCTGGGAATCTCTATTTCCTTGTCGTCAGTTATCAATTCCTTTACTCTAGTAGTTTCTCGTAGTTCATAATCATTTAACTCAAGGTTTGATCCTTCTGAATAGAAATTACACCAGAAATTAATCGAACATTAATTAAATTTAATACTTGGAGACAAATTTTTATTATACTATCTTTGATTAACAGGCATCAATTTCGTGTTGTATTTTGCGCTCGTCACTTGGTCCAACTCCTCGATCATCGATTTGGTGGTGTCAGTTTCACAGCGTGCTATGAATGATCTCAAGATGCTGAAATCAGCCTCATCATCCGCTTCGTGCTCCTTCTATTTTTCAAGCTCATGTGAGGCCGGTATTATTGATTGCTATTTAGTTTTTTTCTTCTTTGATTGATTCCCTACTTTTTTGTTGAAACCACGAGCATTGGGATTACTTCATCAACATCAAATATTTCCTTTGTGGTCGACTATTCTCAGTAGACTATTTTGAGAAATTTCAGTGCCTGGTGTAAGTTCAAAGGTACTGCTCTCATGATATGAACCCACGGCCTTCCGAAACAGGCGTTGTACCTCATATCCCCTTAGATCATATAGAACTTTATTTCTTAGGTGGTCCCGACAGTGTTCCAATAAAATTATCAAACCTTTCATGGTCTCGCATGCTATGTTAAATCCATTCAATATCCGGATGCCAGTATAATTTGATCCTACAACCCCAGTTGTTCTACGACCCTCGATCTGATGATGTTGGCCGAGCTACCTGGATCAATAAACACATGCCTGAGATTTATTGAAAAATGTGGATATTAGCAGTGTATCATTGTGAGGTTATTCGATGACCTCGGTGTTTTCATCGCTAAACGAGACAACTTCTTTTGGGATGACATTTTGGGTGCATTTTTCTCTTGTGATAGAAACTTTTGGTGCGTTTTATCATCAACCCTTGGGGTAATGACCATTTGATTACGTGCTGATGTTTATCTTGTTCGGCCTGTTTGTTGGCATCCCTTTGTCTGAAGTGGTTTTTGGCTCGCTCACTTAGGAATTCTCAAAGGTGCCCATTATTGAACAATCGAGCTATTTCTTCTCTTAGCTATCAAAAATCTTCGATCCTATGACAGTGAGTAACGTGGTACTTACAAACCAAACTAAGATCTCTCTAGGCGGGATCAGACTGCAATAGTCTTGGCCATTTGATCTCTTTGATGTGTCATATGGCTGACACTATACTTGTAGCGTCCAAGTTAAAATTATACTCTAATAATTTGGTACCTCTTTACTCTCGAGCGACCTGTCAAACTCGCTCTTTCTCATCAGGCCCCTGCTGCTCTGTCTCGGATCATTTCTCTTGTTGTTCCTTGTCGAGTGGCGCCTAGATTTATTTCAAATCTATGTTGTATGGCTAGTATCGATCTCGGACCGGTCTTGGCTCATAATTGATGATTCCATTATTAGATCAAGTTTTAATGATGAAAATAACATATATTTGCAGGAAATCAATCACAAGAGAACAAGGAATACAATATCGATGAAGTCAATATTGATGTCAAAGGAAAGAAATCAATCAGCAAGAAATCAAGTAAATCAATCAACAACGAATAATAGGCAACTGCTAAGGAAAGAATTAAGTAGCCTAATCTCAAGGCATGAATCACGACAACAATATCCGACAAATGGAAGATTCTGTAAAAGATTACTCAGCAACTATTTTCAGAAGAATCAACATTCAAGGAAGCAAGCCTTCATTACGTACAACTGATAAAGGAAAGAGATCAAGGAAAAGCAACAACCAACTATCTTATTCTAGGAAATAATCAATCTCTTTCCAAATATCAAATCCCTTGGGTTGACGAGCTTCGATCCTCGTCTAAATATTTATACCCCCAACGTAACTTTAGTGATATCTACTTTAATCACACTAAAGCCCTCTCTTTATTCTACTGCAAACAAACATTTAGTTCTCTAAGATCTGTTGTGTAACAAGTTAGAGAAAAAAATGAGAGTATAACATTGGTGAGGCATTGTATCAAAAAGAAAATTAGTGTTAGAGGAACTGTATTATCAAGTTATTTCCACTGTACTCAGAGAAACACATTTACTGAAGAGAACTCCCTTGCAACCCAAAGGGACTGGACTAGGATTCACAATGAATCCGAACCAGTATAAAATTCCGGTGTCTTTAATTCCTGCACTTACTTTCTATAATTTCCTTTATGTTATTATAACTGCTAAATTGTTATATCCAGTACACTATCCATCAAACTAGTCAACTAATAAGTCAATAATGTTAAAATACCACCCCCACCCCCACCCCCCGCCCCTTTGTACTTTCAATTGGTATCAGAGTAAGGCTCATATCTCTCTTTTGCTTAACCGCTTGTGAGAAAAGATTATGGCAAATCAAGTCATCATAGAAGCTCTCTTTCAGGAAGGAACTTCGCAAGTTAGACCATCATACTTCAATAGACAACATTTCTCCCATTGGAAAGTGACAATGGAGATATTTACCAAGGCTTATGACGTCAAATTTTGGAGAGTCATCAAAAAAATTTATTCCTTACCTTCCACCACTCCACCACTTGTTGATCTTGAAGATATAGATTCATACACAAAAGAGCAATTGGAAGTGGTACAAATTAACAAAAAAGCAAGAAATTTGCTTCATAATACTATAAATGGTGAAGAATATGAGAAAATATCAAGTTGTGATACAACCAATAAAATGCGGGACAAGTTTGAGGTCACATATGAAGGAACTAGTAAGGTAAAGGAAACATATATCAACATATTAGTTCATGATTTGAACTCTTCTCAATGAAAGAAGGAGAATCCATTAAAGAGATGTTTTCCATATTTAGGATCTAAAGGTGTTTGGCAAGCCCTATGCCAACAGTGATCAAGTTAGAAAAATTCTAAGAAGTTTGTGAACCACCTGGCAAACCAAAATAGTCACATTGGAATCCTAGGATCTAAACAAACTATCCTATAATAAGCTAATAGGAGAACCCATAGCTTTCGGAAGGACGCATCTAAAGAATACTAGTCAAGAAGAAAAAAGAAAATAGTTGCATTCAAGGCCTTGACTGAAACAGCTGAAAATGAAATTGACGATGATCCTAAAGCTTTACAAGAAGAGATTTCTATGCTGTCAAGAAACATAAATGGACTAATGAGAAGATTTTGGAATACAAAGAAAGAAAGAATTCCACCAAGACGATCCAGGAAATACAATGAACATGATAAGGATGATGTAAAGTGCTACGAATGTGGAAGATTTGGGCACAATCAAGCAGAGTGCCCAGAACTAAAAAGAAAGATCACTAAAGGTTTCAACAAGAATAAATCCTTCGGAAGCTGGAGTGATGAAGACACCTCCGATCATGAAGAAATAGAAAATCTCTGCTTCATGACAATTCTAGAAAATGAAATAAACAAATCCTAAGGATGCTAGACAGATGAGGACAATTCAGATGAAGAAAATGAAAATTGTTTCATGGCACGAGGTGAAACCGGTGAGGTAAGCTCTTATAAATGTGAAATATGCAATGAATTGCAGGATATTCTTGATTTAACTTTAAAGGAGTCTCGAAAAATGATGATTGAGCTTAAGAGACTCACTAAAGAATTTAAAGACTGGAAACTCAAACATGAAATATGTGCATTCGAAAAAGAAGTACTTCAAGAAGAGTTTGAGGAATTTCATATGCAACTCAATGGCATGCGCAATTCCACCAGTCATAGTTCTATTAAGTCAAACCAGATGACTTACAAGTCAACTGGAAAAAGACCAACCAAAACCAAGTCGACTGGTAATAACACAAATGAAAGACCTAAATGTGGGTTAAAAGTTACGTGTCATTACTGTAATAAGAGTGGTAATAAGTATTCCTTTTGTCACTTTCGTACAGATAAACGTTTTAGGATAGGTTTGAAAATCACAAAACAACTCTGAATCTGGCAATACTAACCCTCTAGAACCCAGGCAAACTTGGGTACTTAAAAGAAAGGAATCACCTTGTTTAATAGGAACACCACAGAATAAGCCGCAAAGGAAAATGGTATCTAGATAGTACGCGTTCCAATCATATGAGAGGTGACAAAAACATGTTCATAGAAGTCACACAAATTGATGGAGGAAGTGTTAAATTCGGAGATGACTCAAAAGGCAAAATAGTTGGTACTGGAACAATTCCCTTTAACAACAACTGTGACATCACTGAACTTTATCTGGTTGATGGCCTCAACTATAATCTCTTGAGCATAAGTCAACTTTGCGACTCAGGATATAAGGTAAATATTAAGAAAACAGGATGTACTATTGAATACCAATCAGGTAAAATAGTTCTTCCCGAAAAAAAGGTGTGGAAATATTTATATTCTTGATAGTTTTGAAAAGATAAATAGTCATATCTGCTTATCCTTTTATGTCTAATGATCCATGGTTGTGGCATAGGAAACTCGACCATGCTAGCATGCATTTGATAGAAAAATTATCAAAATACGAGTTAGTTGTTGGTGTTCCCAAACTGAAATTTATTAGAACTCATATATGTGATGCATGTAAAATGCGTAAGCTAACCAGAAACTTTTTCAAAAACAAAGATATTGTATCTACCTCAAAACCTTTGCAACTACTTCACATGGATTTATTTGGGCCTACTCGAAATGCTAGCATAGGAGGAAATTTTTGTTATTATAGATGAATTTTCACATTTCACTTGGACAATTTTCCTATCTCATAAGGATAAAGCATTAAGAAATTTTGAAGTGTTCTGTAAGAAGGTTTAAAGAGAGAAGGGATCTCTTATTTCAACAATTCAAAGTGATCATGATGGAGAATGTGAAAGTAGAGTATTTGAAGAATTCCGCAACGATCAGGGATACACACAATTTCTCTGCACCACACTCACCGTAGCAAAATGGAGTTGTGGAACAAAAAAACAAAATTCTCCAAGATATGGCAAGAACCATGTCGCTAGATCATTCATTGCCAAAACACTTCTGGGCAGAAGCCGTAAGTGCAGCATGTCACATTCTAAATCGATGTCTCATAAGTCTCGTTCTGAAGAGAACTCCATATGAACTGTGGAAAGGTAATGTCCCAATATCAGCTACTTCCATCCCTTCGAAAGTAAATGTTTTGTTCACAATAATGTAAGGATAATCTTGGAAAATTTGATCCAAGAAGTGACAAAGGTGCTTTTCTAGACTATTCCTTAAATTGTAGATCTTTTAGAGTATATAATAAATGCACATTAAGTGTGGAAGAATTGAACATATTATATTCGATGAAAATAACCCCTCGGTCGAGAAAGGAGTTACTGTAGGTAATGAAGATCAAGCTCAAGAAATTCAGGAGATAAGCAAGCCTCAAGAGTCTACTGACATACCTGGTGCAACAGAGTCAAATGGTGAAGACATCAGTAATGTGCCATATCAACCAATCAAGTCGATTGTCAATATAGTAAGTCCAAACGAATGGAGAAGCGAGCCTGAATATCCTCAACATGAAGGAATGAAAAGAAGGAAATCTCTTAAAAAGAAATCAAATATTGCATTAATCTCTCAGATTGAGACAAAGAAGACAAAGGAAGCGCTAAAAGATTCAAGTTGTGTTCAAGCTATGCAAAAAGAACTAGATCAATTTCGTAAGAACCAAGTGTGGAGCCTGATTCCCAAACCTGAAAATGTTTCTGTAATCAGAACAAAGTGGATCTTCAAAAATAAATTGAATAAGGATGGAAAAGTCATAAGAAATAAATCCACGTTGGTTGCTCAGGGGTACTCACAACATGAAGGAGTCGACTATGATGAAACCTTCGCTCTAGTAGCTCGGGTGGAATCCATACAAATTCTTCTGGCATTCGCATCATTTAAAGGGTTTAGACTATTTCAAATGGATGTTAAAAGTGTCTTCTTAAATGGATTCATTGAGGAAGAAGTTTATGTAAAACAACCTCCTGGTTTTGTAGATTTAGAGTTCTCATATCATGTATACAAGCTCACTAAGGCATTGTTTGGACCAAAGCAAGCTCCACATGCTTGGTATGATAGACTGAGTTCCTTTCTTATTGATCATCACAAAAGGTAAAATTGACACTACCTTGTTTACTAAATGATCATCGAAAGGTAACCTCATCATTCAGATTTATGTTGATGATATTATATTTGATATTGATAACCCTCTTATGTTCAAAGAATTTTCAAATCTCATACAAAGCAAATTTGAAATGAGTATGATGGCTGAGATAACTTTCTTTCTTGGACAACAAATTCAACAAACTAAAGGAGGAACTTTTATATGTTAGACCAAATACACAAAAGAACTAATTCAAAATTTTGGTTTGAGCAATGCAAAATCAATTGGCATACAAACGAGTCCTTCCACAAATCTAGACGAAGATGAGCAAGGAAATCTTGTTGATGAAACTAAATATCGTGGAATGATTGGATCGCTACTTTACCTGACAACAAGTCAACCGGATATTATCTTCAGTGTGTGTAAATATTCCAGGTTTAAGTCAGCTCCCAAGGAATCACACATGACCACAATAAAAAGAATCATTTGTTACCTTATAGGGACCGTGTCTCATGGACTATGGTATCATCACTCTAACTCTTTTAAATTAGATGGTTTTTCATATGATGACCTTGCAGGTGATAAACACGACAGTAAAAGAACAAGCGGCACATCTCAATTACTGAGAAAGGCATTAATATCTTGGAACAGTAAAAAACAAGCTTCAGTTACACTATCCACTACTGAAGCTGAATACATTGCTATAGGACAATGTTGCGCACAACTATTGTGGATGTCTCATCAACTGGGTGATTATGAACTTTCCTTTAAGCCGATAAAAATCTTTTGTGACAATTCAAGTGCTATTTGTCTTTCAAAAATTCATGTGCATCACTCGAGATAAAAGCATATAGACATCAAGCATCATTTTATTAGAGATCATGTTCTTAAGGGTGATATAGAAATATCTTTTGTTGGAACCACTGATTAGCTAGCTGATATTTTCTACTAAACCTCTATTATAAGAGAGATTTTGTGAATTAAAATATTTACTTGGCATTACGTGCTTTACTAATAAGTTTTAGGACCTATGTGTACTACTATGTTTTTATAGGATAACGATTGTCATTCACTCGTGTATTAATTACACCTCCATCTTTATCCCCTCTCTTTTCTCTTCTTTCATAGCGGTTTGTTGTTTAAAGTTGGAAAGCCAATGATCACATCCCTTCAACTGACAACTTTTCCTTTTCTGTACTCAACCGCCAAAATTCTCTTCTTAAAGTGGAAACCCCTTTTTCAGTCACTCTCATCCTCATCCGCTCTTCAAACCTCCGATCAATCTCTTTCTATTCAAATGGCTAAGCATCCTAGAAATCCTTCTGCCTCTACCAGAAAAAGCACCTTTTCCAAGGCAAAACCCCCAACTATGCCTCCGGAACAGGTAGACCTAGGGTCAAATCGCTCTGAGGGTTTCGCCTCTTCTCAGGGAGACTTTTCTGAACACTCTCCACTCCTAGGAGAAAAAGCCCTAGGTAAACGACCCATGGAAGAAACCCCAGTCACCTCAACTCTAAAGAAATCCAAGGTTGATTTTTCTGATTCTCTAGAATTTAACCTTCATTTCTAGGATCCCCCAAATAGGGATCTCTTCATTACTCTAAAGGAAAAGCCCGTTGCTTATGGAAGAGGCGTCGATCTTGACGATATAGAAGCCCTCAACTGCAAAGTCAAAGACCTCTTCACTCATCAATGTTGGATTAAGTTATTCTCTACTCCTCCGCCTAAGGTATATGAACCCCTGGTAAAAATGTTCTATGCAAATCTCCGTTCTAGTAAGACTGATAGGTTAGAATCTTTAATGTTAGCGAAGAACATTGTGCTTGACTGTGCTACTCGATTCTCTTTTTAGTGTCGTTGCACTGGTTTTCCTATGCTCTTTAAAAACACCTAGCCTGATAATTTTGAAATTCTGTTTGACCAAGCCAAACAAAGCATTGCTGAGTGTCCCTCTGACTCCCTTCCAAACCAGTTAGGTCCCAGTGATGTTAGCTTTGAAACTCGAGTTTTGGCCCACATTGTCGCCACTACCTTACTTCCTCGCACTGGTTCTTTTTCAACCTTCTCCCAAAAGGACACCTTCTTCGTGTATTGCCTAGTGATCAAACTCAAAATCAAACTTTCCTCCTGGGTTATCAACTCCATGATCAAAAGTGCTGAAGATCCCACTAGTCTACCCTATGGCATGGCAATCACTCTCATTTTGGAAGTTCATCAAATTTCCATGTCCATTTATCCATTTGTCACGTCTCCAAGTCTTACAACTCTAGGGCTTTTGCTAGTATATGATATGTGAATGTTAAGGGTTCTTGGGTTAAGAAAAATGATAGTGAATCCAAGCATACGCATGTAGAACCCAAACCTTCACCCTATGTTCCTCATCCCAATCCTGGTAAGTAATCCTGATTTTGGCGACAAGCTTCGTGCTATTGACTCTCATTCACTGATATCAAAAATCTTCTCTCAACCACTCAATCCACTGTGCTGACATTCATGCCCTCTCAAAAGAAATAGGGTTAGATGTGTCCAAGATTCGAGTCGCCGTATTCAGAGTTAGGGAGAATGTTGTCAAAGCCTTCAGGGAAATTCATGACAGGTTGGTTGGTGTAAGCATCTCAGCCAATGCTAGCTTTGAAAAACTAAAGGAGGCCATCTACAACACCCTTACTTATTTTTTGCGTCGTTAAATATGGGTTTTTAAGACAATTCTTTTTGTTGTGTTGGTTATGGGTTGTTTCTCTAAGCCCTTGGATTATTTATTTTTTATTGTGCTATTTTTTTGGGCTTCTTTCTCAGCCATTGGATACTGACTATAACTCTCTTCTTTAATGTTATCTATCCTGTTTAATGCATTATTTTTTCCCTCTTTGCTGATGCCAAAAAGGGTGAGAAAAAGTATATGTTATATCTATACAAGTATAGTACAGGTACAGGTACAAGTATAGTGTAGGTACTTGCTCGCAAGAGTCGACTCTAACTATGGACTAGTCAACTGCATACATTGAAGGGGAGTAGCATGGACTAGTCCACTGCTTCCATTGAGGGGGAGTAACATACATGAAAGTCAATTGGTGTTTACACCTATATATTATTTTGTCATCATAAAAAAGGGGGAGATTGTTAGATCTAGTTTTAATGATGTAAATAATATACCTCTGCACAAAATCAATCACAGGAGAACAAGGAATACAAGATCTTTGAAGTCAATCTCGATGTCTAAGGAAAGAAATCAATCAGCAAGAAATCAAGTAAATCAATCAGCAAAGAATAATAGGCAGCTGCGAAGGAAAGAATCAAGCAGCCTAATCTCAAGGTATGAATCACGGCATCAATATCCGGCAAATCGAAGATTTTGTAAAAGATTACTTAGCGGCTATTTTTAGAAGAATACAATCAAGGAAGTAAGCCTTTATTACATATAATTGATAAAGGAAAGAGATCAAGGAAAAGCAACGTCTAGATATCTTATTCTTTGAAAGAATCAATCTCTTTCTAAGGATCAAATCCCTTGGGTTGACGAGCTTCGATCCTCATCTAAGTATTTATACCCCCGACATAACCTTAGTGAGATATACTTTGATCACACCAAAACCCTCTTTTTATTCTACTGCAAACAAACATTTTAGTTCTCTAAGATCTGATGTGTAACAAGTTAGAGAAAAAAGGAGAGTATAACACTGGTGAGGCATTGTATCAAAAAGAAAACAAGTGTTAGAGAAACTGTATTATCAAGTCATTTCCACTCTACTCAGAGAAATACATTTACTGAAGAGAACTCCCGTGCAACCCAAGGGGACTGGACTAAGATTCACATTGAATCCAAACCAATATAAAATTTTTAGTATTTTTAATTCCTGCATTTACTTTCTACAATTTCTTTTCTGTTATGATAACTGCTAAATTATTATATCCAGTCGACTATCTGTCAAACTAGTCAAATAATAAGTCGAAAAGGTTAAGAATATACAATTCACCCTCCCAGCCCCCCTCCCCTCTTGTACTTTCATCTATTAGTCTTGTCATCAGTTCTGATGGGGCACAGACCCTAAAGGGGCCCCGAGTGGTCTTCCTCGACTCTGATATTCGATTGATAGTTGTTGTAGGCGTAGGCCTAGGTGACTACCAGGTACTCCACCAAGTTTCACTTTAGCTGTTGAGAATCCATAAAACTCTGGGGTTGAGCCTTTGAGTAAATGCCTAGACGGCCAAATCATCCGCAACTGGTGGCAGATCCATTCATTCCATTTGGAACCTCGACACGAACTCCCTAAGATCTTGTTATCCCTCTCTATGACCTTGAAAAGGTCGAACAGACCTGTCTTGACCTTGATGGCATCGGTATGTGCCTTCAGGAAAACATCTGTTACCATGGAAAACGAGTCAATAGAATTCGAAGGTAAGTTATGATACTATATCATTGCACCTTTGGGCAAGATTTCCCGAAATTGTTTTAGCAACACCGACTCAATTTCATCATGTTCCAGGTTATTCCCTTTGATTATGCATGTATAGGAGGTTACATGCTCATCTAGTATCGTGGTCCCATTATACTTGGGAGTGTCTAGCACTCGAAACCTCTTTGGGATCGGCTTTAGTGTCGCGCTTGGGGGGAAAGGATTCTGAATGAACTTTTTGGAATCCGACCCCTTTAATATCGGTGGCGCTCCCGAGATCTGATCGACACTGGAGTTATACATTTCCACATTCTTGTCATTAGCCTCTATCTTTTTCTTACTAGGCTCTACCCGTTTTGTCAATGTTTCAAGCATCTTTATCATCTCAGAAGTTTCCATGCGCCCGAAGTCACCTAATTCTATGACAACTTGTTCATCCCTTAGAGTATTTTCCCGGGATTGATCTGGCTCGACCTTGTTAGGGGCATGGTTCTAGTTTTGTAACTGTGCTATCGTTGCATGCTGAGCTCGCAACTTTTCAAAAATCAACCGCAGGCTCATCCTATCACCTTCACCTTCGAAAGCCTCTCCAGCCACTGACTGGGGTCCCCCGCGAATGTTGTTTTTGGGATCAATCAGTAGATTGATGTTGATGGCCACCTGCGAGTTAGCATCGACCAGGTCAATAGCTGGAACACCATTAGAATTGACAGGGTGCACATCATTTCTAGGCATCACATTATTATTCTTACCATAGTGGCCTGACACGACGTTAACGTTCAACTGAACAAACTAAAAATTGACATCCTTAGGCTAACCTGGAATTAGAACTTCAGAAAATAAGTGTAAAATAGAATGTGTGATGGATATTCGTATCAAATCATCATCATTATTTTTAATCACACAGTGGGAACCAAACTGTTTACCCTAAAAAATAAGTAACAATTAAATTGTACTCGGTTTGAAAGATATACGATTAATTCAATATGAGTGATCTAAGAACAATAATTAATTAAGTTAAAGATCAAATAAAAGATCAAATCAATCGTAATGTGATGATCAAGCCTAATTTTGGGTTAAACTGTGAAATTCGACCTCGATCGGACCCTCGATATGAGCTCGGATGCAAATAAATAAGAGAACAAATGAAGAACACTTTGACCAATAGCTAGAAGATAGAAATAAACTTTTATTGCTTTGATTTGCCTGTCAGCACGTGTCAAGATTTTAAAAAAAAACTTTCCTGTTTACATAGTAAGGGAATTTCAACCCCAGTACAAGTCCAAATAAGGAAAAAATCTTCTTTTCCCGGTAAATGTCAATCCGCAATTGATATCGGACGGGATTTGCACCGTAATATCAAGTTGAAAGCGAATATTATGGCTCCCCACTTGTCAAGCATAACCGTTCCCCACATTTCCATGGTCTAAAAACTTTACTTGGTCTGGATCTGTTATTTACCATGCCCAATCGCAGACGTCGTTCACCTCCCTGGATTCCAATACAAGAGGTCTTTCGGCCTCACTTATAGTCGCGTTGAACCATGCTTCCCCTCTTGTTTCCTTATTAGGGAATTTGGAAAAAATTTTGCCTCCGATTTTATCCGTACACAAAATCATTATAAAAGCGGAGCCTATTATTAAATCATAATTACGTGTTAATCTATAATACAATATATATATATATATATATATATATATATATATATATATATATATATATATATATATATATATATATATATATATTCATTTTATATAAATACAATGAATAGGGTGATAGATAGTTGGGTCAAAAAAAATTGTAGCTTTCCAAAAGAAAAAAGTCTCGTCCATAATGAGTATCATATTAACAATAGAATAACATATATTTCTCTCTTCAATTGACACTATTTTCGAATTAGTTCATTCAATTAAAAAGTGATATCTTTCAACGTTCAAAAATAATTTAATTTAAGTCTTTATTTATGCTTAATGACATATTTTTATACCTAATTAAATATTGTCACATAGATTATAAATGAATATAATAAATAACTTGAATTCTATATGAGCACATTTTAAAAACCGTAATCAAATCTGTATCCTTGTGGAACAATTAATATAAAAATCTTAGTATCTTCCATTAAAAACGGGAACATCCTCATACTTGGAATGGATCTTTTACCAGCTCACGTGTCTATCTGCATCTAGTCAGATGTTTATCTTGTAGTATTCACAATAATATAATCTTTAGTATAAAATTGTATAACATTCCTTATTATTTATAAAATAATTTATTGATATTCGATATAAATTGTGTATAAGATTTTATATTATTATATTTTTTGTTTTTAATATTAAACACGCATGATATATGTAGAATTTTATTATTAGAACGAAATAGTTAATTGGAATAACTTAAACAATATGTATTATTTATTATGAATAGAAGGTAAGCAAGCAAGAATATGTCGTTTTAGCAATACATCAACATGAGCTTCTAAAGATAATAAATGTGCTACATAATAATTGATGTACAATTCTTACATTATTATTTATTTATATAATAATTTTTAATGCGTAGATATTATTTTTTCTATATAACAATTTTGCCTAAATCAAACGACCTCGTAAAAATTAACCAAAAAAATGATCTCTTGTCTAAGCCAAAGTATATTATTATTCATTTTATAAGCGATTTCTGCCTACTTAACTCTAAATCAAACGCATAAAGTCGAAGAACATACATAATAGTAATTCTTACTAATGTATTATTTTTCCTTTATAAATAATTTCTGCTTAAATTAAACAACCTCGATAAAGTTTTAAAAAAAAAAGAACAATTTTTCATCAGAGTCAAAGGATATTATTATACACTATCTAAACATTTTCTATCTACCTTGTACCTAACTTCAAATCAAACATATAAATTCTAAAACAACATAATAATTCTTACTAGTACTATTTTTTTTCTTCTTCCGAATATGAATGTATAATACTTTGCATATTGGACCGTCCGTATAATTTCTTATTAGAGTCAAAGTATTATTTGTTGGAAACACGTTCTCAAGGCATTATACTAAACGTGTGTTCATATTTGTAGGTTTTAATGAATGACAAATTATGCGCAAATTGACATATGACGAGGTCCAAGCACAAGCGCAAAATTGATATACAACGAGATTCAAGCACAAGACAAAGATCGAGATTAAGTTTTATATGAGTCGGTATTTAATTGTGATCTTGATCCGACAACTTAAACTCAAGACTTGGCTTCTCTCATAAAAATATTTTTAACAAATCATGCATATTTAATTTAGAACAAAATGATTTTAAATAATGCATATTTACTTTAGTCAAAATGATTTTTAAACATGCCTCTAAAATCTGGACTAAGATAATCGATTATGTACTTATGATAATCGATTATGTTTAAGTCAGCTGCTTGACAATCGATTGTGAACTTATGACAATCGATTGTGTTAAGGCAGTGAGCATCAGATTTTTCAAATCTGCATGACAATCGATTGTGAACCTTATGACAATCGATTGTGATGAGGCAGTGTCCATCAAAGTTTTTCAAAGCTCAAAATAATCGATTGTGAAACTAATGACAATCGATTGTGAAGAGACAGTGTCCATCAGATTTTTCAAAGTCACAAAATAATCGATTGTGAACTTATGACAATCGATTGTGTTGAGGCAGTGTCTTCCAGACTTTTTCAAAGTTATTAAATAATCGATTGTGAACCTATAACAATCGATTGTCAAGAGGCAGTGTCTAAATTGATTTTTCAAGACTGATATATAATCGATTGTTAACTTAGTATAATCGATTGTATAACTGACCGTTGCCAAAATGTTTTCAAATACCGTCAGGTAATCGATTATTGATTTCTTATAATCGATTGTTTTAATTAAAATCTGGAAAGGATTTTTTGAACGTTGCTGAGTAATCGATTATTGATTTCTTATAATCGATTGTTTTAATTAAAATCTGGAAAGGATTTTTTGAACGTTGCTGAGTAATCGATGTAGATTTCTGACAATCGATTGTTTTACGTAAAATCTTTTGAACGTTGCCAGTAATCGATTATTGATCTTAGATAATCGATTGTTATACGTAAAATCTGGGATTGATTTTTGGAAGAACTGGCAAACAATCGATTGTGGTAATTTGACAATCGATTGTCACTGAGTAAAATCAGCAATTCTTAATTGGCAATTAGGCAACGGTAATACAAAGTTTTTCAACTATAAATACAGCTTCAATTCAGTCTTTTAAGCACAACAACACACAACAACTGATCATACAATTGCTAAAGCTTGCATACTTTATTGCTTATCATTTTATATTCATTACATAAGCTTTTGAGAGCCAAATTCTTGTCGAAAGTTGTTGCGATCTTGAGCGTATTCTTTTTACTCATATCTACTCTTAAAGGAGTGTCTTGTTTGAGTGCTAAGTGTTTTTGTACACTTGAAGGGAAGTGTTAGTCCCTTGTGTTGTAAGAAGGAACTTGTGTTTCCTTGGTTGAAGTCTTGGAGTGTTGTATCTCCGAGCAAAGGTTGTTGAGGCTTGTGTCCTCAAGTTGTAACGGTTTGTTGAGCACCCGTAAGCTTAACAAGTTAGTGGAAATCTCGAGAGAGTCTCTCGGGGACTGGACTAGCCACGGGTTGTGGTGAACCAGGATACATCGGTGCGTTTGTTCTAATTTATTTACTTATCGCACTTATTTATTTTGAAATTTTTAAATTCCGCAAGTTTACGCTAATTTTTATTATAACGCTATTCACCCCCCCTTTAGCGTTAAGCGTATTATCAAACAATTGGTATCAGAGCCCAACTCTCTGAAGACTTAACCGTTTGAGAGAAACATCCATGGCTTCTACTCGTGATTCTTTTGCAGGAATAGGTGAAGGACAATGCTCCAGCCGACCACCGCTATTCAATGGTACAAATTATACATACTGGAAGGAGAGGATGAGAATATTTGTACAATCAAATAGTTTTCATCTTTGGAAGGTCATAATGAATGGAGAACAAATTCCAACCAAGAAGGTTGAAAATGAATGGGTCCCAAAGTCCGAAGATGAATACGATGCGGATGATATCCGAAAGGTGCAAAATAATGCTAAAGCTATTAATTTATTATATTGTGCTGTAAATGCTGATGATTACAGGAAGATATCTTGTTGCACAACGGCGAAGCAAATGTGGGACAAGCTGGAAATTACGTACGAAGGTACGGACCAGGTAAGGGAAGCCAAAATTGGTTTCCTAACCCATGCATATGAATTGTTTCACATGAAGGAAGGCGAAAAGGTCGATGAGATGTTTGAACGATTTTCAAAAATCGTAAATCATTTACATGCTCTTAAGAAGACCTTCACGGATAAGGAACTTGTCCGAAAAATTCTCCGAAGTCTCACTCCGGAATGGCGATCCAAGGCCGACGCGATTCAAGAATCCATTGGCATTTCAAATGTCACCATCGACGCATTAAGAGGTAATCTTAAAACCTATGAATCTACTATACTTAACCCTCTTGTTGATGATCAAAGGAAGCAAAGAATCGCTCTCAAGGCAAGCACAAGCCAACCTCAAAGTGATGAGGACGGAGACAACGAGTTCGGACTCGTTATTAAGAGATTTCAAAAGTTCATGCGAAAAGAGTATGAACGAAAGGGCAAAAAGCAAGGAGATCAAATAAAGTGCTATGAGTGCGGAGAAACCGGGCACATTAAATCAAATTGCCCAAATGCTAAAAAGAAGAAGAAACCCTTCAAGAAGCAACGAGCATACATATCTTGGGGAGGCGACTCCGGTGACGAGTCAAGTGAGGAAGAAGAACACGAAGCCGCAAATCTTTGTCTTATGGCACAAGAAGACAACAAAGAAGAGGTATGTCAAATTTCTTCCAAAAATTTCTTTTCCCTTGAAGAAATGCAAAATGCTTTTGATGAGTTGTATAGCGAATTTATTAAAGCTTCAAAAACTGTTAAGAGTATAAAAGAAAATACTTCTTTAAAAGAAAAAGATTTTCAAAAACAACTCTCTTTTAAAGAAAAGGAATTGGAAAAACTGATTTTAGAAAATGAGAAGTTGAAAGAGGAAAACAAATTTTTTGGCAAGAGAAGCGCCGACAAGCCCGAAAGTTCTAGAAATTGTACTTCTTGCATGCATATCAAAAATGAAGTAGAAAGGCTTAAGGGCACCTTAGATAAGTTTAACTCTTCTCATAAAAATTTGAATGAAGTGCTTGTTAATTTGAAGTCGACCAAGCATGGCATAGGTTTTAGAAACGAGCCTAAAGAGAAAGTTGAAGCCAACCCCCAACCACCTAAGGCTCAACCTAGGATAAATAAAACAAATGTTCATCCTAGATACAACAAACCTAGAAATGGTTTTCATCAATCGCAACCTAGAAATAATCATGCTAGAAATAATGCACATTCTAGGCCAAACACTAGAAGGAATTTCGAACCTTTTAGAACACCTAGAAATGACTTCCAACCTAGAAACAACTATTCTAGAAATGATGCATATCCTAGAACAAATGGTAGGAGAAATGATTTTCATGATTTGCACAATAGTTATATTGTCAAGAATAGAGTAAATGAATTTCGTCCGTCCAATTACTATCAACCTAGAAGGATGCATAATCCTAACGTGACTTGCCATTATTGTAGACGAATTGGACATATTGCTCCTGCTTGTTTTACACGACATAGACATAACACTCAATCACATCACTATGATTTGCCTAACCCCCAAGGACCCAAAATGGCATGGGTACCTAAAAATCATTAATCTGTTTTGTAGGTATGTTTGAAGGGATCAAGTGTACTATGATACCTTGATAGTGGATGCTCCAAGCACATGACGGGAGACGAATCCAAATTCCTTCAACTAGAACACAAGGAAGGGGGGAGTGTTATTTTTGGTGATAACAACAAAGGAAAGATTATCGGCATCGGATCGGTCGGTAAGGATGAAATTTCTTCCATTAAGCATATATTACTTGTGAAAGGTTTAAAACATAATCTCTTGAGCATAAGTCAATTATGTGACAAGGGAAATCTTGTTTTATTTGATTCGGATGAATGCTTAGTTTTTAGACGTAGCGATTTTAAAATTATCCTTCGTGGTTTTAGAATGGATAAAATTTATATGGTTGATCTTGCAAATTCTTCACCCGAATATGTGAATTGTTTAATGAGCAAAGAGGATGATTCTTGGTTATGGCATCGTAGAGTAGCTCACATCAACATGCATCTATTGAACAAATTGGTTTCACAAAATTTAGTTGTTGGTCTTCCAAATTTGAAATTTGAAAATGCCTCTATTTGTGATTCTTGTCAAAAATTTAAGCAAACAAAAGCATCTTTTAAATCGAAAAATATTGTTTCAACTACTAGACCATTGCAATTGCTTCACATGGATTTGTTTGGACCATCTCGCATTGAAAGTCTTGGTAGAAATCGTTATGCTTTTGTTATTATTGATGATTATTCCAGATTTACTTGGACTTTATTTCTTGCCCATAAAAGTGATGCTTTTTAGAATTTTAAATATTTTCTTAAACGTGTTCAAAACTAAAAGGAAACAACCGTCACTTCAATTAGAAGTGATCATGGGGGAGAGTTTGATCACAATCTCTTTGCGGACTTTTGTGACGAACTCGGTATCGAGCATACCTTTTCCGCTCCACGAACACCACAACAAAATGGGGTGGTGGAAAGGAAAAATAGGTGTCTCGAAGAGATGGCTAGAACCATGCTCGAAGAGGCTAAGATTCCCAAACATTTTTGGGCGGATGCCGTGAGTACCGCATGCTACGTTTTAAATAGAGTAGTCATAAGGCCAATACTCATGAAAACCCCTTATGAACTCTACAAGGGAAGGAAACCAAATATCTCCCATTTTAGAGTATTCGGTTGTAAATGTTTTATCCATAACAATGGAAAAGATCAATTGGGAAATTTTGATGCCAAATCTGATGAAGGAATTTTTATTGGGTATTCTTCAAGTAGCAAAGCATATAGGGTATTTAATAATAGAACCCAAACTGTGGAGGAATCCCCTCATATTGTGTTTTCCGAAAATAATGCTCGCTTGGCGAGAAAGGATTCTTGTTCTGATCTTGCAGGTATTCTAAATAGTTTAAAAGACAAAGTACAAGAGGAAACTCCTAAGGAAATTCAAGATGAAATCTTGGAACAATCAACGGAGGAAACGCCACAATTGGAGAAAGAAACGAAAATGCCTAACGAGTGGAGGACAATCAAAGATCACCCTCTCGAACAGGTAATTGGCGACGTCGGAGAAAAGGTAAGTACCCGAAACTCCCTTAAGAACACCTTAGGACATACTGCTTTTGTTTCTCAAATTGAACCAACAACCATCTCCGAAGCAATTGGGGATGAATTTTGGACCTTGGCAATGCAAGAGGAGCTTAACCAATTCAAACGGAAAGACGTTTGGGATTTGGTGCCAAGACCCGAAAAGCATACCATAATTGGTACGAAATGGGTTTTTCGAAACAAACTAGATGAAAATGGTGTAATCACTAGAAACAAAGCTAGGCTTGTAGCAAAAGGCTATAATCAAGAAGAGGGTATTGACTATGAAGAAACATATGCTCCCGTAGCTAGATTAGAAGCTATTCGTTTATTGCTTGCTTTTGCCTCTTCTATGACTTTCAATTTATATCAAATGGATGTGAAAAGTGCTTTTCTAAATGGTGTTATTCAAGAAGAAGTTTATGTTGAACAACCCCCCGGTTTTGAAGATTTTAAATCTCCCGATCATGTTTTCAAACTCAAAAAGGCTCTTTATGGTTTAAAACAAGCTCCCCGAGCTTGGTATGAAAGATTGAGTAAATTTCTATTGGAAAATGATTTCAGTAGGGGGAAAGTTGACACCACTCTTTTTGTTAAGCATAAAAACAATGATATTTTATTAGTTCAAATCTATGTGGATGATGTTATATTTGGTGCTACTAACAATATTTTGTGCAAGGAATTTTCCGATTTAATGACAAGCGAATTTGAGATGTCTATGATGGGTGAGTTAACATTCTTTTTGGGATTACAAGTAAAGCAAATGAAAGAAGGTACGTTCATTTGCCAAGCGAAATATTGCAAAGAATTGTTGAAACGATTTGAAATAACCAATGCAAAAGCAATGGCAACCCCCATGAGCACATCCGATCATCTAGACAAATATTAGAAAGGTAAGGAAGTCGACATCAAAAAGTATCGAGGTATGATTGGCTCTCTCCTTTATCTTACTGCTAGTCGTTCGGACATCATGTTTAGCGTGTGCTTATGCGCTCGTTATCAATCGTGTCCGAAGGAGTCTCACCTAACTGCGGTGAAACGGATATTGAAGTATCTTGTTGGTACTGTAAATGTGGGTCTATGGTACCCCAAAGGTTCTTCATGCCAACTTGTTGGCTATTCCGATTTCGATTTTGCTGGATGCAAATTGGACCGCAAGAGCACTAGTGGCACTTGCCATTTGCTCGGTAGCTCTCTCGTTTCCTGGTTTAGCAAGAAACAAGTAAGTGTTGTGTTGTCCACAACCGAGGCTGAATATGTAGCCGCGGGGAGTTGTTGCGCTCAAATCCTTTGGATGAAACAACAACTCTTGGACTATGGCCTAAGTCTTGATCATATCCCTCTTAGATGTGATAATACTAGTGCCATATGCTTGACGAAGAACCCCGTTCTTCATTCGCGAACAAAACACATTGAAATTAGACATCATTTTATAAGAGATCACATTCTCAAGGGCGATGTCGAAATTGAATTTGTTGAAACCAAAGATCAATTGGCCGACATCTTTACAAAGCCCTTAGAGAAAGAGTCCTTCTTCCGAATTCGTAGTGAACTCGGGATCCTTGACTCCACGTTGATCTAAGTCATGCATTGCATTTTCCCTTTCACATGTTTTCTAACTTGAGCGTCGGAGACGTCTAACGTATTTTTGCAGATATCGCCCTAAAGGCAGAGGGAATTATAAAGCTTGACGCACAGAACAATCGATTTCTCTTTTTTTTAATCGATTATCCAGTATCAATAATCGATTGTCTTGACATTATTTGCGTTATTATGTCTGAAATTGCAGATTTAATAAATAAACAAGTTATTTTATTATTCTATACTTCTTTTTGCTAATGGCAAAAGGGGGAAGATAACGGGTATGCACTCTCAATACTTATCGGCATAAATTGAGGGAGAATTCATATATTGAGGGGGAACAAATTGCATATCTATATACTTGTTGCATATCTTTACTTGTCTTGAATCGTCATTATGAATTGCCTAATATGCATATCCCGCTTAAAGTTTGCCATTATCAAAAAGGGGAAAATTATTGGAAACACGTTCTCAAGGCATTATACTAAACGTGTGTTCATATTTGTAGGTTTTGATGAATGACAAACTATGCGCAAATTGACATATGACGAGGTCCAAGCACAAGCGCAAAATTGATATACAACGAGATTCAAGCACAAGACAAAGATCGAGATTAAGTTTTATATGAGTCGGTATTTAATTGTGATCTTGATCCGATAACTTAAACTCAAGACTTGGCTTCTCTCGTAAAAATATTTTTAACAAATCATGCATATTTAATTTAGAACAAAATGATTTTAAATAATGCATATTTACTTTAGTCAAAATGATTTTTAAACATGCCTCTAAAATCTGGACTAAGATAATCGATTATGTACTTATGATAATCGATTATGTTTAAGTCAGCTGCTTGACAATCGATTGTGAACTTATGACAATCGATTGTGTTAAGGCAGTGAGCATCAAAATTTTCAAATCTGCATGACAATCGATTGTGAACCTTATGACAATCGATTGTGATGAGGCAGTGTCCATCAAAGTTTTTCAAAGCTCAAAATAATCGATTATGAAGAGACAGTGTCCATCAGATTTTTCAAAGTCACAAAATAATCGATTGTGAACTTATGACAATCGATTGTGTTGAGGCAGTGTCTTCCAGACTTTTTCAAAGTTATTAAATAATCGATTGTGAACCAATAACAATCGATTGTCAAGAGGAGTGTCTAAATTGATTTTTCAAGACTGATATATAATCGATTGTTAACTTAGTATAATTGATTGTATAACTGACCGTTGCCAAAATATTTTCAAATACCGTCAGGTAATCGATTATTGATTTCTTATAATCGATTGTTTTAATTAAAATCTGGAAAGGATTTTTTGAACGTTGCTGAGTAATCGATTATTGATTTCTTATAATCGATTGTTTTAATTAAAATCTGGAAAGGATTTTTTGAACGTTGCTAAGTAATCGATTGTAGATTTCTGACAATCGATTGTTTTACGTAAAATCTGGAAATGATTTTTTGAACGTTGCCAGTAATCGATTATTGATCTTAGATAATCGATTGTTATACGTAAAATCTGGGATTGATTTTTGGAAGAACTGGCAAACAATCGATTGTGGTAATTTGACAATCGATTGTCACTGAGTAAAATCAGCAATTCTTAATTGGCAATTAGGCAACGATAATACAAAGTTTTTCAACTATAAATACAGCTTCAATTCAGTCTTTTAAGCACAACAACACACAACAACTGATCATACAATTGCTAAAGCTTGCATACTTTATTGCTTATCATTTTATATTCATTACATAAGCTTTTGAGAGCCAAATTCTTGTCGAAAGTTGTTGCGATCTTGAGCGTACTCTTTTTACTCATATCTACTCTTAAAGGAGTGTCTTGTTTGAGTGCTAAGTGTTTTTGTACACTTGAAGGGAAGTGTTAGTCCCTTGTGTTGTAAGAAGGAACTTGTGTTTCCTTGGTTGAAGTCTTGGAGTGTTATATCTCCGAGCAAAGGTTGTTGAGGCTTGTGTCCTCAAGTTGTAACGGTTTGTTGAGCACCCGTAAGCTTAACAAGTTAGTGGAAATCTCGAGAGAGTCTCTCGGGGACTGGACTAGCCATGGGTTGTGGTGAACCAGGATACATCGGTGCGTTTGTTCTAATTTATTTACTTATCGCACTTATTTATTTCCTGAAATTTTTAAATTTCGCAAGTTTACGCTAATTTTTATTATAACGCTATTCACCCTCCCTCTAGCGTTAAGCGTATTATCTAACATTATTCACTAAATAAATAATTTCGGACTAACTCTAAATCAAACACCTAAATTCTACTCCCTCCCCCCACCCCTAAAAAAAAAATCTCGACCTCTTAAAGTAGGAGTGGACGTTCGAACAGTTCGGATTGGATATGAAAATTTTAGTTTAGATTTTTGATTTTCGGATTAATGAAATAACAATCCAAATAAGTTCAGATTGGATCGGATTTTTTTAGTCGATTTCGGATTAATCAGTTTGGATATTATGAATTTTCGATTTTAAGCGTATAAGTTGAGATGTTTCCACTTTTTACAGAAATGAATATAAAACTGAAGTACTCATGTTAAATTGGCTAAAAATTTCTTCATTCTCGCTGCAATCATTCAAATAAAGTATTCAAGTAATGAAATTATTATTAAAAAAAATTACAACAAAGATATGAATAAGGCCGATAAGAAGTATCAATAATAAAATCATGTCCAAATAGAAAATATTCTGATAGTAATTTAGTAATTAATATTAAGTAGATTATATAATATCTAACGTGTAGGGTATTGAATTTATTAGTATCCATATATGAATAATGGACTAAATATAAAATATAAAAATTTCAGATTTTTAATTTTTAATATCCAATCGAAAATTTTAAAAATTTAAAATTCGTAATCCAAAAATCTAAATAATTCGAATTTTGAATTTAGCTAAACTATGCCCACCCCTACTTAAAACTTAAAAGTCAGAGTTAAAATTAATTAGTTTTTTAGGTACAAAGAAAGGTCCAGTGTCTATCTTACGTGAGTTTGCATAATTGCAGTTGCGTGCACAACTTGGATAGTCCAACCATCATAGTTTTTTTACACTGTACACATAAAGTGCAACTATAAATACGCTTCCTTTAGTCATCTTTTTTTCCAATTGTTCTCCATTTTCAAGAAACTGTGTGACAATAACCCATAAATAAAAGATATGCATAAATTGTTTGTAGCGAGATCGTTGACATCTGCTTTGTGCAAAAACCAAAAGCAGCAACAGCTTGCTGCGTTTTCAACTTCGTTACTCTTCGATGATACACAAAAACAGGTCCTAACCCATTTATCTATTAATGAAGATACAATTATTTTGCATGTAATTATAGTTGTCAACCAACTGTGCTATTATCTCCTCTATATTTTTAACCTTTTTTTAATTTATTTTTTATGATGGTGGTGTTCGGGCCGCCTTGCGGGAACTGGGTAGATGGAAAGAAATGGCTTAGTAATTTTAAACTAGTACAATTTCTCTTTTAAGGATTATGTAAATATAGTTGCATATTTATGGTTTTTACAACTGGGTTGGTAATTCCAGGCTCTGTGATTAGTCTATGACTCTGGAAGTATTTGGTTCAGGTAATTTATGCTATATGGGTATCTTGTTGTAAATTTTAATGAAGACCTATTTTACTTTTACTCTCTTCTTTTTCATTTTCTCTCCATTTTGTGGGCCCCTTCTTTAGCAATTTTGATTGAATTGCCTTTTGTCTTTGATCTCTGTAATTCTTGGTTTACATCATCGAAGGAGCCATGAATTCTGACTAGAGGTTTAAAAAAAATAAAAAATGCCGCACCTGGAATTTAAGTATGTATTCCTCTTATATTAAGGGGATTCAAAATCCTATATATGCATAAAAAATTGTTTTTACTTCATATATGCAGCATAACTTTCTGGCAAAGTGGATTTCAATTGAATACCCTTGATTGCATGTCTTCGTTACTGGTTCACATAGTCATATGTGATGTTCTAAAATCTGATTTTTTTTATAACCCTAAAATCTGAGTTATTTTTAAAGGTGTTATCAAGGTTTTGGATGATTCTTTGAAAGATGTCTGCTGAGACTGGGAATTGATAAATTGCTAAATTGATGTGTTCATTCCCTGTGCAAGCTGAATTAGCAGTGGTCAAACTGCTGAATTGTGAATGCAATTATGCGACTTCGCTGAATCTTTATGAAAGAAAGCTCTTTCCTCCTATATACTGTAAAAGGGGCTCTAAAAGGCCTCATTCTATAAGCTATGCTCATGAGCCGTCCCTCTTGCAGTAGGTTCAAAATCTCGCCTCCTATCGGTTGGGGGGTTTCATGTCACATGGATAAGTTGGAACCACTGGTGGAGCCAGAAGTTCATACAAGAGTTTCAGAAAATACTAGAATGTCAAACGTATGACGAAAAGTAATTTTTGAACCCCCGTTTCACAACATCAGAATCTTTCCTTATGTCAAGGGGATTCAATAGTTTATATATAACCAAAAAAAAATCGTTTTTACCCTATTTGCATGGTACAATTTTTCCGTGAAGGGGATTAATTGAACCTCCTTCCCTTCCCCTAGTTTCACCATTGGTTGGAACCACTATAGAGGTCTGGGAATGGGGTTAAAAATTGGTTTAGCATTTTCCTATGCAATTCAGCGGTTAGTACATCACTGCTGAAATCTTTTCCTATTTACTTAAGACAGTTAAGAATATGTATCACTTTAAGGCACTAGTTTTAGTTGCATCACATCTGAATGCAATCTTTTCCTAATGCACTATGGTAGTTTTCTAATTTTTCCATATGCAACTTTACAGTTTAAAGAAAGCGTGGCACAATTTGCTCAAGAGAATATTGCCCCTCATTCTGAAAAGATAGATAAAACAAATTATTTTCCTCAGGTACATGCAATGCAATATCTGCTCTTGTTCTCAGGAGTATTCTCTTAACTAGAATTGATATTTAAACCTCTATTTCTTCTTCTGATATCAGGATGTTAATTTGTGGAAACTAATGGGGGATTTTAATCTCCATGGTATTACAGTGCCAGGTAAGCCTTTGATCATATTCTCTTTATTGATTTTGATGTGATATTATAGGGCCTAGAGAGGGCGGAGAAGAAAACTACTAACACTCCTCTAGAGAGCTATATTTTAAAGAAGAACCCAGACACTGATATAGACACCATAATTTAACCTTCTTGATGTTAAGAGCCGTACTTGTTTTATACTCTTTCTTGACTTGCATTATTTTCCTGGATTCTGGGAATGGGAAAAGGAACTTAATACTTCATATTATCTTAATTGATTTTTTGTGCACTTACATACATAGTATTGGAAATATTCTGGCTAAACAGTTATCAGTCGGAGGGCTTAATCTGTTCATTAAGATGGACATTTATGCCTGGGCATTATATCAGCCGAAGCTGTGATAGGGCTAAACAAAATTATTTCATTGAACACTTCTTTCCCAAGTGAATCAACATACTACCAGCTGACAAATACACTCTTTAATAGTTGGCGTTCAAACTTGGAAACAGTATCTCAGCTCTTATTTTGTATACCTTAAATTATCCAAAGTCTGGATCAGTCTATTGTCCACCAGCCTTTCACTTGTGTGTGGTGTTTGAAACCACTATGTTCGCTGCCTTCAGCATAAATGATCAGCTTGCCGTGAAACGGCATGGACCAATACAACAACAACAACAACTACCCAGTATAGTCCCACAAAGTGGGGTTTGGGGAGGGTAATATGTAGACGGGCCTTACCCCTACCCGAAAGGGCAGAGAGGCTGTTTCCAATCGACCTTCGGCTCAGTGAAGGAAAGGAACAACAAAAACAAAACAACAACAAAAGAACATTAGTAGCTTCAGCAGAAAATTATTTCATTGAACACTTCTTTCCCAAGTGAATCAACATACTACCAGCTGACAAATACACTCTTTAATAGTTGGCGTGCAAACTTGGAAACAATATCTCAGCTCTTATTTTGTATACCTTACATTATCCAAAGTCTGGATCAGTCTATTGTCCACCAGCCTTTCACTTGTGTGTGGTGCTTGAAACCACTATGTTCGCTGCCTTCAGAATAAAATGATCAGCTTGCCGTGAAACGGCATGGACCAATACCAAAAAGAAATCTCACTTAACTGGGGATTAAGCTGTCACACGTCAATTCTATTATTTCATGTAACTAGATCAACCTGTCTTTGCTCTAGGGAAACCTGGTATGGAGACAGTCACTACAGTATAAAGAATTGTAAAGTCACCTATTTGTAGTTCTAGCTAAAAAAGGGGAAGATGTAAAATATGATAACTTCCAGTGTCTCTCTTATTATGCTCTTTAGTCTCCCTCTACCCTTTTTGCTTTCACTCCAATATGCGTTTAGCCGTGTGACTAGGAAATGGATTTGCCTTTGAATTGAATTGATGAGGCATCCTCATTAGCGGCATCCAATAGGAACTGAACTATTAATTCGCTAATTATGAATTGTGTGCTTCAATCACTTGCCATGGTGGAAATGGTTGAAGATAGTATAATGCAAGTGAATGTGTACAAAAAGCTGTTGTACAATTTCTTTGTTTGCTTTGTCGTTGATCAATCGAGCACTCAATCACTGGCCCTATGAGCTTTACAGATTGAGAATAGGGATTTATCAGTTGCCAATGTAATTTGAAGCTTCAAATTCAGATTAGAGTATAATGTTTTAGTGATCGCGAGCTTCAATATTCTTAAGTTGTGTAACAGCAGTTAGGTTCACATAGAGTAAGGGGAAATCGGAATCTCCTGATGTTTTGAATAAAGCTTCAATCAGGATATCTTTTTCTGGTGGTATTGTTTATCTCTGCTCAACCCATACTTCTAAGGGAGTTGACTTGCGTTAAACAAAGAAAGGAGTCTATCCTACTCTTCCTTTGGGTTGCAGAAGCATATAGCTAATAGTATGCTTCATTTCTCTCAAGAGATACTGTTCTTTGCCTTTTGAATTAAGAAATTAACATCCAATGTCCAAAATATGTTTATGAAAGCAGTTATTGTAGGGAACGAGTAACCGTGTAGCTCGACTTCTTTCACTTTAGAGCTATCTTTCTTTTTGTTTTCTTTCCTTTCTTTTTCCTGCTCATAACATTTTATGCACTATGACCTTCCGATTTTCTTCCTCCTTTAGCTATAAATTTCTTTACATACTGAAACTTGTGACAGTGGCGAAAGTTTTATGTCTGAGATTGCTCCTTTCGTCTGTGTAGAGGAATATGGAGGACTTGGCCTTGGTTATCTTTATCACTGCATAGCCATGGAAGAGATTAGTCGAGCATCAGGATCAGTTGGCCTTTCATATGGTGCCCACACAAACCTATGCATTAATCAGTTGGTAACTGTTTTACCACTTATGTTTTTATATATAGGTGCTCTATCTGCATTGCATGCCAAATATTTAACAATTACTGACGATGTTGTAGGTTAGAAATGGATCGCACGAGCAGAAGCAAAAGTACCTACCAAAGGTTATCTTCCTCCATCAGATTTTGTTGACAGTAATATATTTCCATTTCCTGCCAGCTACTATGCTTTTTCCAGTATAGCTGATTAACATCCGTGGTCTTCCAATAGACCACCCTTCATATTTGATGAACCAAAAATTACATCATCTCTTTCAGAAAATCACCTGATTATTGGAAGAGGAAATTATTCATGTTAAAAAATTCTCCTTTATATTATGTATGTTTACGATTTGGTCTACTCCTGCCCTGCACAAATTCTATCAAATTTTTTGGTTCAGACATGCTATTATGAGTACAATGGTTGGAGTCTCATGAAAGTTCCTCTTTAGTTTTGTATTCCGCAAGGATATCATGATTCACCAAAATATATCTAGTAAGTGCTTCAAATCTTTGATGGTGGATCCGCAGTCTAGATTACTTGAAACTGTTGGTGTTGGTGTTTTATCAGGGAAAAAGGTGAAGAAATAAAGAAAAGGAAAAAATAAAAATATAGTTGGAGCGAGTATTCCATTTGCCCAGGGTAGGCCATAGTTTTATGCACTCGAAGACTTCACATAGTAACGGCACAAGCTTGATTCACAAAAGACTAGGTGTTGAATATACCGACTTACTGAAGCTTCAAATACCTAGTCTATTATTTCTTACAAGTCATCCACAACTTAGATGAGTTTTCTATAGAAATTATCTGAACTGGATTAGCTCAGATGATCGATGGCAGAAATCATGCGGTACCAACTGTAGAACACCAATAAATTACAATTATGAGCTCTAGACTTTTATAGCAAGCAGCTGATATGGATTTATAACTCAGAATATTAGGAAAGATGGGCTTCGAGTTATAGATGAAGGTTATTCCTAGGGTTGGATTTTGTAAATTTACTAATCTAATATTCTCTTTAAGAAGTTCTACGGAGAGAAAGTTGAGCTATAGTTTGCTCAACATAGCCCGCATTTCTTCTGGCTTTCAATTGGCAAGGATTTGGCTTTAAATATAGGGGGCAAGAGAAGTGGGACATTTGTTATTTTTTATTTTTAATATCCTTGTTCAGTTAATAATCCCTTCTTTTTTTGATTAAAATGTCTGAATGGCTCACGTAGTTGTAACTCTTTTATGACATGATTGGATGTAGCTAATCAGCGGTGAACATGTGGGTGCTCTAGCTATGAGTGAGCCTAATGGTAACTACTGTTAATTCCTCCTTATTTTATTTTTAGTTTTGTTATACAAAGGGGAAGGGAACTGGGAATGGGGAAGGGGAGTACATATGGCGATTTGAACCACACCTACATGACGGAGGCTGGATAGCTCACCAAGTGAGCTACCCTGAATCCCCAATTACTGTTAATTCAATTTTATTTTGTGTCTCTCGTCATCATATTAATTTGGATGCTAGATCTCCATTTCCTATTTCATTGAATGGAGAGGCAGTCGGCTATTACGAGAGAGCGAAATGCTTGTGAATTTTATGTGTTGATGTCGCTGAATAGTTTCACTTTCACGGTTCAGCTGGTTCAGATGTTGTTAGCATGAAGTGCAAAGCTGATCGTGTTGAGGGTGGTTATGTTCTGAATGGAAATAAAATGTGGTGCACAAATGGTCCAACTGCTCAGACACTGGTACTTTTCTTGAATATCTCTCCTTATTTTTCGATTTTATCACCCAGACCCACTCACTGGTTTGTTGTTGTTGTACTTTATTTTATCAAGATTTGTTCTCACTCTATATTGTTTGATTGCCATTAGTTCCTGGGGATTTATCTTTTGTATCACAGATAACGACAACAATAACTACCCAGTATAGTCCCACAAAGTGGGGTCTGGAGAGGGTAATATGTAGACGGGCCTTACCCCTACCCGAAAGGGCAGAGAGGCTGTTTCCAATCTCGGCCTGTTCTTAATGGATAAAAAAAGGACCTGTTCTTAATTTGTTGAAGTAGTAAGAGTAATTTTTATTACCTCGTTCTAAAAGTAGTCTTAAGAATATGAATTTTAGATTTGACATAGCTAATCTATTAGGTGAGAAAGTTGGAAGATGGGCAAAAGTCATATACACCACACATAAACCTAATACCATATGAAAATGAATGGTTGAAGGACAATAAGAGAAAATACCAGCAGTTCAGCACTTTTCCTGCGAAGATGAAGGGCTAATTTCTGGGGAGGCTCATTTGTGACATCTAGGAAGGGTGGGAAAGAAATAAATGTTTTTTTTTTCAAAATGTTATATTAAGTGAAGGATAAAATAAAAAGTTTGTCAGTTTGCCTGAGTATAGTTACTTTCGTTGTGCTAACTGAATCATTCAACATGCAATACTTTATTCTAGTTGAATTTGATTCACTGCTTGGGTTCCTGTAATTGAGTTTCTCTTTACAGCCTTGGATTATTATTTATTATGCCCAGAGCTCTTTCTTGCATTCTTCATCTATAATTTTCTCATTTATTCGATTTCTGTTTATCAGCCAAATAGAAGTACTCATCCGAATTTGCTTATTGACTGTTAATTTTGTAAGATAGATTGTCTGGTTTCTTTCTAGCAGTATGCCATAAGCACTTTTGGCACATGTGCAATCACAGCAGATTGGCTATTGAAATGTTACTTTTGAGATATACTATTGATGCACCGGCAAAGTCTCTATGCTCTTTGGTTTTACAAAATTTTCTCCTCCTCTTTCTAGTTCACCTACCTTTATATATATATTTTTTTGGAAAAATACCTGAACTTCGGTAAGTGGGGTTTGTCTGTGAGATTCTCTTACAAGTTCAATTTACCGGTATCGCTGATAGATGAAAATGTGTTTTTTCGTTAAACTTGGCTTTAGAAATAGCCGTCTATCAATTTTTCTTACATCCTTTGGCTAAGTGTTATCTTTGTGTATCAAGAATTATTATTTCTGGTCATTTTCTGAACGGCAATTTAATTTAAGGTTCAGTTTTGAAAATCTATTCCTGGATCAGGTTGTTTATGCAAAAACGGATGTAACAGCTGGTTCAAAAGGAATCACAGCATTCATTATCGAGAAGGGAATGAAAGGGTATGCCCCCTGTACTGATACTACTTGCGATAGAAAATGAAAAAGGGATAGAAAATACAAATCATTTCTTGTTTTATTTTTCGTAGCTGCATGATTGCATGACACAAATAGTAAAGCATGATTTATTATAACAAAACACTGGATATCCCAGTGAGTCGGGACATGCTTATTCATCTACTTTAACTGAATATACAGATTCTCTACGGCCCAGAAATTAGACAAACTTGGGATGCGAGGGAGTGATACGTATGTACATCTTGCCCAAGTGTTGCTCTGTTTGGATTTATATTTTTTTACTATACTGAAGGTTGCCTAATAACTTCAATCTTAACTGTAGATGTGAGCTTGTGTTTGAGAACTGTTTCGTCCCTGAAGAAAATATTTTGGGGCAGGTAGGAAAAGGTATGAGTTCTTAGTTAACTTCTATGTTGGCCCAAATGTCTTGCCTCATTTCTTCCTTAATATTACACCTTACTTCCACTTTCGGTATTGAAAGCGAAAAAAGAGGGACTAGCTTATCTAATGGACTAAGTAGTGTAGAATCCAAAAAAAAAGAAGGGTAAAAACTTGAACGGTGTGATCTAATGAGCTACAAAAATTTCAAGCAAAGAGAGTGCAGCATTTGTCTAATTTTTAAATACAGCTTATGCTAAAGAATTCTTAATCTTAGAGTTGCACAAAGTTTTTGTCTAGATTTTTATGTATAGGTAAAGTTCAAAGATTTATGTTAAGCTGTCACTAATTTTGAATTCCAACCATTTTCCTCATTCAGCCCTTACTTGTACTATTTCTGAGATGATACCCTTTTTCCTCGCACACTATATATTCACCTTTTTATTTTGGTCCCACCAAGTAGTGTTCCTTTCCCTAAAGAGAAAAAGCTTTTTTGATCGATTACATAGTACCTGATTGGTATGTAATACAAGGAAGTTACTTGGGACAACTATTGGACTCTTCAAAGCTTGTTATTCTTTGTCTCCTCTCCTGCATATTTATTTGCAGTAAGATTAAACGGCAGATGTTCTTTAACTTTTGAAAGAGCATGCCAAGTGAAATATGGAGATTTAATTCAGAATCTACAACTACTACAATTAAGCCTAGTCCTAAACTTTTTTGGTTGGCTATATGATCTACAAGGTGGCGAGGCAAGAAGCAAAGATGGCAGTCACGGAAGCTATAGACGCGGCGTTCGGTCGCATGTACGAGGAACTAGGGGAGAGAGGCGGGGATAAGAAGTTATTCCGGTTAGCTAAAGCAAGGGAAAGGAAGGCACGTGATCTAGACCAAGTTAGGTGTATCAAGGGCGAGGATGGTAGAGTTCTGATGGGGGAATCCCAAATCAAACAGTGGTGGCAGGCGTACTTTCGGGACTTACTTAACGAGGAGGGGGATCGTAACATAGAGCTAGGGGGCCTGGGGCATTCAGAGCAACATAGAGATCTTGGGTACTGCAGGCGCATTAGGGTGGAGGAGATCATGCGGGCTTTACGTAGGATGAGTAGGGGTCGAGGGACCGGGCCTGACGAGATCCCGGTGGAGTTCTGGAAGTGCATGGGTAAGTCAGGAGGGGAGTGGCTCTCCAGGTTGTTCAATGCGATCTTCAGGACCAAAAGGATGCCGGATGAGTGGAGGTGGAGTACAGTGGTGCCCTTGTACAAGAACAAGGGGGACATCCAGTGCTGCAACAACTATAGGGGCATCAAATTAATAAGTCACACGATGAAGGTTTGGGAAAGGGTGATTGAGGCGCGGGTGAGGGAGGTGACATCTATATCTGGGAACCAGTTCGGTTTCATGCCGGGCCGCTCCACTACAGAGGCTATCCACCTTGTCAGGCGGATGGCGGAGCAATTCAGGGATAAGAAGAAGGACCTGCACATGGTGCTTATCGACTTGGAGAAGGCGTATGACAAGGTCCCAAGGGAGGTGCTATGGAGGTGCTTGGAGGCGAAGAGTGTGCCGGAAGCCTACATCAGAGTAATCAAGGACATGTACAATGGAGCTAAGACTAGGGTTAGGACGGTGGGTGGCGAATCAGACCATTTTCCAGTGGTCATGGGGCTCCATCAAGGATCGGCGCTGAGCCCCCTCTTGTTTGCCTTATTGATAGATGCTCTAACCCGACATATTCAAGGGGATGTGCCTTGGTGTATGCTATTTGCTGATGACATAGTATTGATAGATGAGACGAGGGTCGGTGTTAATAAAAGGTTAGAGGTATGGAGACAGACTCTCGAGTCTAAAGGTTTCAAAATAAGCAGATCTAAGACAGAGTACCTGGAGTGGAAGTTTAGCGCCGAGCCGAGCGAAGTAGGCAAGGACGTGATGATTGGTTCTCAGGCCATCGCCAAGAGAGACAGTGTCCGATATCTGGGGTCTGTGATTCAGGGGGACGGAGAGATTTACAGGGACGTCACTCATCGTATAGGAGCGGGGTGGTCTAAGTGGAGGCTTGCATCAGGAGTCCTGTGTGACAAGAAAGTTCCACACAAACTCAAGGGAAAATTCTATAGAGCCGTGGTTAGACCTGCGATGTTGTATGGGGCGGAGTGCTGGCCCGTGAAGAACTCGCATGTTCAGAGGATGAAGGTTGCGGAGATGAGGATGCTTAGGTGGATGTGCGGACACACCAGGCTAGATAAGATTAAGAATGAAGTGATTCGAGAGAAGGTGGGGGTAGCCCCGGTGGATGAGAAGATGCGAGAAGCGAGGCTGAGGTGGTTCGGGCATGTGCGGAGAAGAAGTCCCGATGCCCCGGTGAGGAGCTGCGAGCGGCTGGAGATTGTTGGCGGTCGGCGAGGCAGAGGGAGGCCTAAGAAGTATTGGGCTGAGGTGATTAGGCGGGACATGACTAGAATGCAGGTTTCCGAGGACATGACCCTTGATAGGAAAGTTTGGAGGTCTAGAATCAGGGTTGTAGGATAGGATAGGGGCTCCTAGAATTTTTCGTACGCCTCATCCGTGGTTGGGTGTGGGTCAGCAGGGTTACCCATAGATGATTTGTATTTTAGCTGATGTCCCCCCTATGGCTGTTAGTTATGGTAGTTACTGTATGATATTATTGCATGCGATTGTATTTATGTTTCGTATGTTTAGATAATTATTTACGCTATTTACGCTATTTCTGCCGGAGTTACTAATGCTTTATTGTTTTGTTTTTGTCTTTGTTTTTGTTTTACTGCTGTTTTTCCTTTTGTCCTATGAGCCGGGGGTCGATTGAAACAGCCTCTCTGCCCTTTCGGGTAGGGGTAAGGCTTGTCTACATATTACCCTCCCCAGACCCCACCTAGTGGGAGTATACTGGGTAGTTGTTGTTGTATATGAATTGTCAATATTCATTCTACGCCATAGGGACCGTTTTTATTCCACTAATTGATGATTTGTTTTTTCAAACAATTAGGGATTCTCCAACAATAGAAATTCTACACAAAATATCTCTAAAGAACTAGAACTCACTAGAACTCAGTCTTATGCCAAACCTATAAGTAGTATAAACCAACGTTACTGAGCTTTAATCCACACTAGCTGGTAATGCGTGTGTGGATTCTTTTGCATCTGCTCCTTTTGTTTCAATTCATATGACACTCCTATTTTGGGATGTTCCAAAATGTTTAAATCCGTTTCATTTCTGTTTACTTCTTCAATTTCCTTAAATTATCCAAAATTTTAACTTTGACGTAATTTTTCTTTATCGAACTAACTTTTCAACTGTTACTTTACTATTTTCTTCCACCAGCATTAGTATAATTCATATATTATCTTTAACTTCCTGTCCAACACCATCGTATAAATTGAACTGGAAGTTCTTCGTAAGTCTGCATAGCTTGCGAGAGATTGTAGGTCTTTTGCCGACTACTTTGAAATTATTTTTTTTGGGTTTACCTCGTCTCTTTTTTTTTCTTTATCATAGTGTCACACCTAGACAATGTCATTGCTCATATCTCTCTCTTAGAAAAGTTTTTCTATTGCTTCAGGTGTTTATGTCCTGATGTCGGGACTCGATCTAGAGAGACTTGTTTTGTCATCTGGTCCTGTTGGACTTATGCAAGCCTGTCTTGATGTCGTTCTACCCTATGTTAAACAACGAGAACAATTTGGTCGACCGATTGGAGAATTTCAATTTATACAGGTTCCTAACTGCCTTCTGGACAAATGTACCTTTATTGCTGTTTTTTGTCCGTCAGAATTCTTAAACTTATCTTGCCTTTGACCTGAAAACATAGGGAAAAGTAGCTGACATGTACACGTCTTTGCAATCTTCAAGGTCCGGCGTTCTTTGTTGTCATACTTCTTCTATATCCTTTTCGTTACTCACTCTGATCAATAATTTCATGTACTTATTCGTTTTTATTGTTCACAACAGAGCTTATGTCTATTCTGTTGCAAGGGAATGTGACAGCGGGAATATTAATACAAAGGTCCTTGCAGTAGAAATTTTCATTTGTTTAATTTTAGTTTCTTTACTCTTTAGAAGCTAAAACTTGACCAAAAAAACATTTTTTCCTTTGCACTTAACATGCAAATTATGTTTGTTCAGGATTGCGCTGGTGTTATACTCATTGCTGCTGAAAGAGCAACCCAAGTAGCTCTTCAGGTGAAAAACTTAATTCCTTTCTGTTCCTTTATGATAATTAATTCTTCTTCACATCGGCTGTGTTCACGCGTGTTCGGAACTTGCTATTATTATTTCTGACTGGTTTAAGAACACAGAAAATGACTGTCATTTCTGAAAGAATCCCCTAGCAGTAGCTAGTGGATTCTTTACAAATTTCTTCTGTCTTGGCTTATTCTAGTAATGCCAAAATGTTAATGGAAGTAAAGGCACAAAAGCTGATATCATTTAGTAGGAAAGATGATAAGGCAGAGAGACGGCCCGTAGTCCATCAAATTTTGAACCGTGTGTCATCTGGCTACTGGGGAATGTCTCGGTTATACAAGTTTAGTAGAAAGGATGATATGCTTATGAGATTGTGCGTGTGGTGCAGGCGGTTCAGTGCCTCGGAGGCAATGGCTACGTGAATGAGTACCCAACAGGACGTCTTCTCCGAGATGCCAAACTGTATGAGATTGGGGCAGGCACAAGTGAGATCAGAAGAATGATAATAGGTCGTGAACTCTTTAAAGAACAATAAACATTGAAATTGATGGCTTCTTGAGCTCCTTGGGAAAATATCATAAATTGACGACCTTCCCCCCTCCTTTCTTTACATTTTTGGTACAAAAGAAGAAAAAAAAAGTGAATTTGTTCCCTTTAGCTTTATGTACGGTAAAAAGGAAGTAATTCGTCTATTGGGAAAGGAAGCCATTATCTCAAGTGTTCTGGAAAATTAATACTCTTTATTGCCATCATCTGCTAATATTTTCAATAAATGAAATGGAAGAGTTGTGATTGAGGCTAGAAATGAGCACTCTCTGAGAAGTCAGGTTAGTATTTTGGGAAAAAACTTAATCTAAGCGATGCATGCACCAAATTTAGTTAGTTTAATTCTAGTAAAGCGTTTAAAGTTACTGTAAAAAACAAAAAAAGAAGCAAGTCATGCTTTCAGCGCATGTAGCTCTAGGAATTGTACAAATAATACCATTTTTAAGAACAAAGAATTTTATACAAAGATAGCCCATGAAAATTGGTTTCAGTGCTTTCATAGCTTAGTATTAGCAAAACGAGTTATATAGGGTTTATTGCTGATTACTTCATTAAAATATTCAATTAGTAAGGCTACTTGTAGTGTTTATAGTCTGATTAATGACACTACCAGTGCAATCTAGGTAGGCCATTAGATGGCACTAACAACCCACCACCAAGAATATTTAGTGTTGTCTAGACTTGTTACTGGGCAATATAGAAGTATGTGTGGAATAAGTGCCTCGAACCTTTTGTCTTTTTTAACAAAAACTTACAATTATAGCATGCACTAACACCATAATATCACTACTATCTTCAACAAATACAACAACAACTACCCAGTATAGTCCATAAAATGGGGTCTGGGGAGAGTAATATATAGACGAGCCTTACCCTTTACCCGAAAGGGCAGAGAGGCTGTTTCCAATCGACCCTCGGTTCAATGAAGGAAAAGAAAAACAAAAACAAAAGAGCATTAGTAACTCCAGCAAAAATAGCATAAATAATTATCTAAACATAAGAACCATAAATAAAATAGCATGCAATAATATCAAACAGTAACTACCATAAATAACTACCATAAGGGAGACATAATCCAATACACAAATCATCTATGGATAGCCCTGCCAAGCCTCATCCGACCCCGGGTGAGGAGTACGAAAAACTCTAGGAACCCCTATCCTACAACCCTGATACTAGGAGCAGGGTCGGTCAAATCGTCTGCGAGTTTCTCCATTCCTTCCTATATGCCTTTCTAGAACCCATCTAAGTAATGTGCGCAGACCAGACTTTCCTATTAAGGGTCATGTCCTTGAAAACCCGCATTCTAGCCATGTCACGCCTAATCACCTCTCCCCAATACCTCTTCAACAAATGAAGTCATAAAAATATTATTATATATCCTCCTACCTAAATAAGAGATTAGACAAGTTAGAAGGTGAAAACAAAGTTAAGGTAGGTGATATAGTATTTCCCAGGCACAACATGGTTTGAGTTTTTTTTTTTTTTTTTTTTTTTGGGGGGGGGGGGGGGGGGGTGTTGGTTGTCATACAATGTTCAATGTTATACATAGTGGAACATACTCAGAATACAAAGTTATGGCATAAGAGTCACCATATAATTTCATCACTACAAGCCCCATTGTAAGTTGAAAACAGAGTTCCAACATAACTTCACAAGTTTACCAAGGAATTACAATTTATTTAACATAACAGGAACATCTGGTAGGTAGAATAGTATCACATATATACCACTTAAGTAACATAACAAGCACGACACTCGTAGGACCTCATCTTCTTCATATCCTGATTACCGTTGGAGAAGAATCAGGCTGGCCAACTGAAGATGATTTTGAGGCATCCATGAATGCCGGCGGCGCCTCCTCCAAACAACTTCGAGTATCATCACTGATCCCCTCTATTGTCATTTTCTCCACTTCTTCTTGAGTGTATATATGGATCTTGGATACTACCTCACAGAACTCACTACAACAGTCATTAGAAAGTACCCGTAAGTGTATCGACCAATCAAGGGAAAGCATACCTTTTTCAAGAAGGTAAAGGGACCAAACTCAATTTTTTGCAAACTCAAATTTTAAAATTATTTGGACAAATGACACTTAAGATGTAATTTGTTACACCAACAGCCGGCCACAGATTCACTGTTTACTTCCTTTAGCCAGTATACACTGATTATACACAATTATATACACATTATACATGAAGTTGACATATATTACACATCTGCCGGCTATTTATAGTTTAAGAAATTAGGTGGGCAGCAATTTGGCTTAATTATTAATTGCAAAATACCAATGTCCTAACAAGTTGAGTGGATTTTTTAGCTTAATAAGGGAGGAGAAAAGTAAAAGAAAAGTCAGATTCCGCAGAGATGATTTAACATTCAAAACTCAAGAAGCTAATTGGAAGAGCAATTTTGGGTGGTTCTCATGATTCGGAGATATAAATCGTTTGAGTAAAATATCTTTTGAACTTGGTGTAAAAAAATTGAGACAACAATGAGAACTCAAATGCATGAAAAAGAGACTTACTGCCATGGATCATCTCCGACAACCATCATGTCATTCTCACTGTCGGTATACAAGATTCGCCATCCCTTGTTGGGATCTCTTAGGAGGTCTTCCATGTTGAAAAGCCTCTCCAACTCACCCAGCAAATCCTCATAGCCATTCAATCTTGAGAGATCAATGGCTCGTCCAACCAAGCTACCTTGTTTGTGAACCTTCATCCATTTATCAAAATTAGCAATAGAGTCTGAAGTGAAAGCATTTCCAATGCGTTACGTGCACTTACCGAAGCTTACCTTTGTACAGCTCCTCTTACCAGAACTCTGCGAGCTAGGAGTAGACGGTTCTTTTATTAAGGAGAAGCCAAATAGTTTACAAGAAGCCTGTGCATTTAAGGAGCCACTGTTCTCATTCTTGAAATTTGTCTCCGGAATAGACAATTTGGACATCTCCAGTGGACTCTGCTCATTTGCAAACTTCTGCATTCCACCTTCTTCCCTCCTAACCCCATTTTGGATTGAATTCTGGTTTAAGGTAGGATTTTCTCTTTGGAAATTATAATTAATGTAGGAATGCACTACAGGATCTTGTCCAGCTCTATACATCGCATTATATGGTAGAAACACATTCCTCGCCCCTTCAGAAGCAAGAGGATAGAAATTGGCCTTCGGCCTCTGATATGTGCTAAAAACATTGCAACCAAATTCAGGTTTTCCCCAAGCACCAAAATTAACATCACTTTTTCCAGTAAGGGATCTTAACGAGCAAATTTCTTGACCTTGCAAGACCTTTGGAAACCTATTGGATTCCAGAAAGCCTGTGTAGGTAGTTGGAGGCTGAGTTTTCACAAAGTCTCCAACAATTATGTTCTCCATACCAGTTGGCATGAGATTTTGACGAGCTACATTTTGTAGCTCAAAATCCAGTGGGCGGACTGTCTTATCACATCCATAAGGAGGTGATATCAGACCTAAATTTTCTTGACCTTGCAAGACCTTGGAGGATCTTACCGACTCCTCAAAGTCCAAAAGAGCACTCCCTCCTGTAAAAAATAAAAAAGGAAAAGGAAGGAGAACTTTAACGGAATAATGACATAATGACAACATAATCAAAATAATATTCAAAAAGTTTGATCAGTACCAGCAAAATGGCTGTCTAAGGATGGAGCCTGCTGACTAGTCCGCAGTTTCTTCAGTCTTGGAGACTGAATGCTCAGTGGTGGTAAGGAAACTGAAGAATCAATTTCCCATGGAGAAACTCGTTCTTGATGATTACTCATGATATCTTCGTCCCATCTGACCTATTATAGTTGATAACATGAATACTTGGATCAAAAAGTTTACGAGCTGATTAACGGACACTAATACTTATTGTAACAGCTTGGTTGAAAGAAATTATTTCAAGATATGTAATAAAAGGATGTATTCGAATATCATGCCCATAGCAAACTTTATCAGTCTTGACAGGAAAAATCTATCAAGCATCTTACAACAACTGAGCATTTAGCAATTTCTCGTTGTTATTACAATCGAAGCAAGAATAGTTTGATAATTAATCTTAGCACTGAAGGGCTATACAGGCTTTAATCCACATCCATACTCTAATTATTATTTTTTACCTCTTAATCAATAAAAGAAAAAAAAGAACATATGGCTCTGAGTGTCCGTCTAGTGTTCCTAGAGGTATTCAACAAGCAGATCTAGGTGTTAGAAAACCAGCGAGTCAGATAAAGAGGGTACTGCTACAAGGGAACACTTGCAGAAAATTCAAGAACATAAAAGGATCTGAAAATAACAAGGAGAAAGAAAAGCACCATAGATAAATAGAACAAATTCCAACTGGCTCAAAAACATGAAATGATAAGTGGAGCATAACTTATATACAATTTAATGCTAAGTATATGCTAGAAGTACCATCAAACATCTCCATTTTGAGTTGGGCCATCTAAAGGGGTCCATATCACTTATCCCGGTCACTACACCGCTGTACCTGCATGTCGTAGTGGAAATTTTCTATTACAACGTAAACCTTCTGCTAAGAAAAGCTGAATATGGGATTTGGTAAAGATATAAGTACCTTCTTTCAGGTGAATCATCCAAATCGAATCTCATTTTAAATCTTGTCCCGACAGGAATCCGACTGTTGATGCTTTTCATGTACTTTTGGTACGGTACAACAAAATCAGCATGACTTGCCCTACATTACAAGCAAACTTTATCACAAAACCATCTATGTAGCATTAATAATATCTGGAAAATTCATGAATGCAAACTCCTGCAGGCTGCAAAAGTGCCTTTAAAGTAAATTTCACACGTTAACAGTAAGGAATTTGATTACAGGATTGCACATAATATGAGATTTTTCCTTCATTAGATTCTTTTTTTTAAAATAAAAAAACTCATAATTCTTTGTTTTTCCTTAGGATATAAAAGGTGTTATAATCATGAGAAGACTCTGCCTGCGACACACACATGAATTGAGGGAAGCAGCAGAAATCATGCTTCGTGCATCTTCTTGACAGAATCAAGAAGATGAGCCATTGATTGCTTTAGCGAAGATGAAAGCAAGCCATTAGAGGTACAGACTACTCGTACACAAGTAAGCTTCCACAGAAATAGTTTACTAGGCAAAAATACTTGACATGAGCCACTGGAGAATGCATGCACCACATTTGCACAGTGGCACAAAATGCATCTGAACGACTCATTCTAATCGAACGAGCCTATTTTTGTCTCGCCTAATATTTTTCATCTGACTACTGGAAGTTGGGAATCCAGGACTATTAATTAAGGTGATTAACTCTTTCGTACACAAAAAGGCCGCTACCTAGTAAAATTTTGGATCAAATACTTGGGGTGCTCTTATAAGTTACTAGCCTCAATTCTGTTTTGTTTCATTATGCCACATAATTGAATTAAGAACCCCTAGTTGTTCCTGGATTTAGAAACAACTGACAGATAGAATAAAGATGGATCGCAATAGAGCCAAATAACTGCCACACCGCCATGCAACCATTCCTCTCTGTTCTGGCACAACAGTGACAGTCCAAATCTAACCTCATGGTTCAGTGTTGTATAACATCACTCTTACTAAAAAAACACAATAATATGTAACAATGACAACAACCACTGATGTTTCAGTGTCATCCGTCTTATAAAGTCGTCTCTGTATTGTCTATGCACTGACATTTATTTCCAGAAATAGAAAAAACAACACTTAATTCCCACATGGTATCAGAGCCATTTGTGAGATAATTATCATTGTGCTTCATTCCAACGACATCCGGGAAGAAATCAATCGTCACCGTGCAATTTTCCGGTGACCTAAGTGACTTTTTACATCAAAGTCATTATTTATCAGTTTTGTGCAAAATCCAACACCACCATAAGGTCCTCGAGAGAATTCCGACCAAACCCCAGAAAACGTCACCTGAAAACACCCACCCACGCGCCCGCCGGAGTTCTGCCACCGCCGGCGCGTCTGTCCCACGCGCCGGCGTGTGAGGTCCTTTCCAGCCAGATTTTCAAAAATTTTTCTTCAGACAGCCTGTTCGCCTGGTGTTTCCGAGACTGCCCATATTTTTACTTTTCAATTCCGACCACTTTGAATTTTTTCCGGCATTTACAGTGATTTTTTCCGGCAACTACAATAATTTTCCAGCAAAAACAGTATTTCCTTCATCTGTTTCAGCAAGTTTTCACGATGTCTTTGGGAGTCGATGATTTCGGGCCTAAAAACTCGGCTTCTGGCAATTCCGATGTTATGATTACCTCAGAACCTTTAATGGGAGGTTCCAACTACTTAGCTTGGGCTTCGTCTGTCGAGTTGTAGTGTAAAGATCAAGGTGTTCAAGATCATCTAATCAAGAGTCTAGTGAAGGAGATGAAAAAGCCAAAGTACATTGGGAGAAGATCGATGCTCAATTATGCAGTATTTTGTGGCGATCTATTGATTCCAAGTTGATGCCCTTGTTTCGTCCATTCCAGACATGTTATTTTGGTTTGGGAAAAGGCTCGTACTTTATACACCAATGACATATCTCGTTTCTATGATGTGATATCGCGGATGACATATTTAAAGAAACATGAATTAGATATGTCTACTTACTTGGGACAAGTACAGGCAGTTATGAAGGAATTTGAAACGATGCCAGTTTCTGCTAGCGTTATAAAGCAGCAAGAGCAACGATAAAAGTTGTTTCTAGTTCTTACTCTTGCTGGGCTTCCTAATAATCTCGACTCAGTACGCGATCAGATTTTGGCTAGTCCGACTGTCCCCACAGTTGATGAATTATTCTCTCGATTACTTCGCCTTGCTGCAACACCAAGTCACCCAGTGAGCTCATCACAGACACTTGATTCATCTATCCTCGTATCCCAATCAGTGGACAATCGGGCATCTCATACTATGGAGAATAGACGAGGAGGAGGTCGTTTTGGAAAATCTAGACCCAAGTGTTCTTATTGTCATAAACTTGGTCACACTCGTGACGTGTGCTATTCTTTACATGGTCGACCACCCAAAAATGCTTATGTTGCTCAAACCGAGCCTATAGGTAACCAGGGATTTTCTGTATCGGAAGGGGAGTATAATGAGTTCCTTAAATATCGAGCAAGTAAGCAGACATCTCCACAAGTAGCCTCTGTTGCTCAGGCCGATACTTCTGTTGCTGGTAATTCTTTTGCTTGTGTTTTCCAGTCTAGTCCTCTTGAACAATGGGTTGTGGACTCAGCTGCTTCTGATCATATCACTGGTAATAAATCCCTTTTGTCAAATATTGCGTATTCACAGTTTGTTCCCAACGTTACTTTAGCCAATGGGTCTCAAACTAAAGCAAAAGGAGTTGGACAAGCGAATCCCCTACCCTTTGTCACTCTAGATTCCGTTCTTTATGTCCCTGGCTGTCCTTTTAATCTTGCATCTGTTAGTCATTTGACTCGTGCCCTCCATTGCGGATATATTTTATTGATGATTCTTTTATTATGCATGACCGCAGTACGGGACAGACGATTGGAACAGGACTTGAATCAGAAGGACTCTACTACCTTAACTCACTAAAATCCTCCAAGGCCTGTCTAGTTGCAGATCCTCCAGACCTACTTCACAGTCGTTGAGGACATCCTATCTTGTCCAAGCTTCAAAAGATGGTGCCTAGTTTGTCTAGTTTATCCACATTAGAGTGTAAGTCATGTCAGCTCAGAAAACATACCTGAGCCTCCTTTCCTCATAGTATTGAGAGTCGTGCAGAGTCTTTTTTTTCTTTAGTTCATTTGGATATATGGGGTCCTAGTAGAGTCAGTCCAACCTTGGGATTTCGTTATTTTGTTAGTTTCATTGATGATCATTCAAGATGTACTTGGATTTTCTTAATGAAAGATCGTTCTGAGTTGTTTTCTATATTCCTGAATTTTTGTGCTGAAATTAAAAATCAATTTGGTATTTGTATTCGCACTTTTCGCAGTGATAATGCCTTAGAATATTTATCCTCTTAATTTCAACAGTTTATGACTTCTCAAGGTCATCAGACCTCTTGTCCTTATACCCCTCAGTAAAATGGGGTTGCAGAGAAAAAAAATAGGCACATTATTGAGACTGCTCGCACACTTCTCCTTGAATCTCATGTTCCGCTGCGTTTTTGGGGCGATGCAGTCCTCACATCTTGTTATTTGGTAAATCGGATGCCTTCATCTCCCATCCAGAATCAGATTCCGATATGAGGTATTGTTTCCTCAGTCACCCTTATACTCTGTTTTCCCTCGTGTTTTTGAGAGCACTTGTTTCGTTCATAACTTAGCCCCTGGGAAAGATAAGTTAGCTCCTCGTGCTCTCAAGTGTGTCTTCCTTGGTTATTCTCGTGTCCAGAAGGGCTATCGTTGTTATTCACCTGATCTTCGTAGGTACCTTATGTCAGCTGGTGTCACATTTTTTAGTCTAAACCTTTCTTTACCTCTTCTGACCATTCTGACCATTTTGATATATCTGAGGTTTTACCTATACCGACCTTTAGGGATTCTACGATAGCTCCTCCTACACCTTCCGCTACAGAAGTCTTATCCATTCCAACCGTTGGAGAGTCTAGTGTGGCTCCTCCTAGACTCCCTGCCACAGAAACTTCACTCTTGACATATCATCGTCGTCCTCGCCCAGCATCCGGCCCGGTTAATTCACGTCCTGCACCTGACCCTGCTCCTACTGCGGACTTGTCTCTTCCAATTGCACTTTGGAAAGGTATACGGACCACCCTTAATCCTAATCCCCATTATATCAGTTTAAGTTATCATCGTTTGTCATCACCCTATTATGCTTTTCTATCTTCTTTTTCCTCTATTTCCATCCCTCAGTCTACAGGTGAAGCATTGTCTCATCCAGGGTGGCGACAGGCTATGACTGACGAGATGTCTGCTTTACATACGAGTGGTACTTGGGAGCTCGTCCCTCTTCCTTCAGGTAAATGTATTGTTAGTTGTCGTTGGGTGTATGCAATCAAGGTTGGTCAAGATGGTAAGGTTGATCGTCTTAAGGCTCGTCTTGTTGCCAAGGGATATACTCAAGGACTTGATTACAGTGATACCTTCTCTCTCGTGGCTAAGATAGCATCATTCTGCCTTTTTCTATCCGTGGTTGTTGTTCGCCATTGGCCCCTGTATCAGCTGGACATTAAAAATGCATTTTTACACGATGACCTTGAGGATGAAGTTTATATGGAGCAACCACCTGGGTTTGTTGCTCAAGGGGAGTCTCGTGGCCTTGTATGTCGCTTGCGCCGGTCACTTTATGGTCTAAAGCAGTCTCCTCGAGCCTGGTTTGGTAAGTTTAGCACTGTTATCCAGGACTTTGGCATGACTCAGAGTGAAGCTGATCACTCTGTATTCTATCAGCATTCTGATTCGAGTCTCTGTATTTATATGGTGGTCTATGTTGACGACATTGTTATTACCGACAATGACGAGGATGGTATTACTAAATTGAAGCAACATCTCTTTCAACACTTTCCGACTAGGGATTTGGGCAAACTAAAGTATTTTCTAGGTGTTGAGGTCGCTCAGTCTAGCTCAGGTATTATGATCTTACAACGGAAGTATGCCTTAGGTATTCTTGAGGAGACAGGAATGACAGGTTGTAGACCAGTTGACACTCCGATGGATCCGAATTCTAAATTTCTTCTAGGACAGGGGGAGCCTCTTAACGATCTACAAGATATAGGCGGTTAGTTGTTAAATTAAATTATCTTACAGTGACAAGACCTGACATTTCCTTTCCTGTGAGTGTTGTGGCCAGTTTATGGGTTCTCCGTGTGATAGTCATAGGGATGCAGTTGTTCGCATTCTTCGGTATATAAAATCAACTCCAGGTAAAGGTTTATTGTTAGAGGATCGAGGCCATGAGCAGATCGTTGGATACTCCGATGCTGATTGGGCAGGATCGCCTTCTGATAGACGTTCTACTTCTGGATATTGTGTCTTAGTAAGAGGAAATTTGGTATCTTGGAAAAGCAAGAAACAGAATGTGGTTGCTCGGTCTAGTGCAGAAGCAGAATATCGAGCAATGGCTATGGCGACATGTGAGCTAGCTTGGATCAAACAGTTGCTCAAAGAGCTGAAATTTGGTGATGTTAGTCAAATGGGACTTGTGTGTGATAATCAAGCTGCTCTTCATATTGCGTCAAATCCAGTGTTCCATGAGAGAACTAAGCACATTGAGATTGACTATCACTTTGTCAGAGAAAAGATACTCTCGGGAGATATTGCTACAAAGTTTGTAAAGTCAAATGATCAGCCTGCAGACATTTTCACCAAGTCCTTCACTGGTCCTCGTATTAACTACATATGTAACAAGCTCGATACATATGATTTATATGCACCAGCTTGAGGGGGAGTTTTAGAATATGTAAATAGTAGTAAAATAACCCTAATCCAATATGTATTAGGAGTAGGATAGGTTATGCGTATATATAGGGCTCATTGTATCATGTTTAATATCAATATATCATATTTTTCTCCCGTGCTTTCTCACACCAAGTTTGATCGTAAATAGCAACTTTACTCCTAGTGCTATTTCCTTATAGAAAGCTAAGCAAATCTAATACGACTTATCTGCATGTAGCAGGCTACACCATTTGTATCTATTAAGATATTAACAGGAAGCATTGTATGGTGGTTATCCAAAACCTAGATACTTCTTTCAATATTCACCAGAGACAAGTTGGATGAAACTAGCAATCCTTATTTATATATATTTGGTTGTTTTGACTTCATCAAATAAATGGAATAAAAATTAAGGCACGTGAATATCAAATCTAATTAAAATGTACAGCCTTAAATAGTAAAACTGTACAGACATGGGATATTACCACAGATTTTACAATGTAAATTAGGCAATAACTAAACAAAAAACCATACACAGAGATTTAGCGAATTACCTTGGGCTATAGAAAACATGGAATGTGCTCTTGGCTGACACAGCTGTAGCAACTGCTGAAAGAACATCAGAACCTGAATATTGAGCTTTGATTATTGATTCAGGAAGCCCATTTCTAGGTCTAGCAGCTCTTCTTATTCCCAGCCTGAGATCTCCACCTTCTCCCCTAGAAAGATTGTTGGGACTAATTCAATAAAATTTAAATAACTATGGCAACTGAACAAGCTTCAAAAGTTGAATATAGGAACAATTAAAACCTTGGCAGTGATGTCCTAACTGGTTATTGCATAGTAAAAACCTTGGGATTGGACCTAATGATTCTGACAGCTTTCTAGCACGACGACTTCATATTTTTCATATGTTCTAGCTCCTTAAAAGTTAACCACTCTGAGTTTACCATTGTGTGGAGATATGCATACCTCAAGAAGAGAACTGCATCCCCTGAGACAAGATTCTTTTGGCTGACAAAAATACTCCATCCAGTAGTTAGCAAATGTCGTCTCGGCTGGCCTGAAAGAAAAGCATCACATCATAAGAATCTCAGACTGAGCAAGTATCTAAGTATTTAACTTAATACCTCTATAAATGTGACGGAATTTCCACTCTACTCCGTGCAGATCCTTAGCAATCAGCTCCTGAGATGGCCTTTGCTCTTTGTAATCCTACATTTTATAATGTAGCAACAAGTTAGAAGTAAATTTACCAGACAATTACATGTAATCAGCTAACAATCTCTTTTAGCAAAAATCGCACAATGGAGTCGCACCAGAGGTGGGAAACAGTCTTCAGCTGCTCTACGGGGAACTGAAAAGCCGCCATGGGTACTGGTATCAGATGCGGTCAGCGTCTTACAGAACATGTGAGAAGCTGATTTTCCTGGATTAACTCCATTCCCTTCCTCATCCACCCCCAAATTTTCATGTTCTTTTTCCTTTAAGCTTATAGCCACTGACTGTTAAAAGTACCAACAAATCATGGAGAACTCAATTCTAGATCATTGTAAAAGTCATACTAAAAACAAAGACCAGTTCAAGTTAAAAGAACTGCAAAAGGCCCCTTACAGTGGAACCAGATAAAAAATGAACCCAAACAGCAGCTAAACACAGTAAAGTTAACACCTTTATTCACTAATTGAACATAGAACAGCAGCTAAACACAGTAAAATTAACACCTTTATCCACAAATTGAGCATAGGGGCAGCCTGCTGCACTAAGCTCCCTCCTCCCGCCATGTGCGGGATCCGGGGAAGGGCCGGACAAGGGGTTTACTGTATGCAGCCTTACACTGCATCTCTTCAGGAGGCTGTTTCCGGTGCTCGAAACTGTGACCTCCTTGGTGTCACATGAAACAACAAAAAATCAAGATTGGAAATAAAAGTAGCTGCAGTTGCAACTAGTCTTACCTCTGGAAGAGGGAGAAGAGTGAGCTGTGTATAAACCTCATCATTTTCCTTATTTGCCTGTAAATTCACAAGATTATAAAAAGAAGAGACATATTGTAAGGAGTTCACAAGTAAAGCTAACTCTTTAATCCAGAAGGAGTAAAAATCAAGTACTTACAAGCAACTGAACATCTTCCACTTTACAGAAGATCTGAGGCTGAAGACCAAAAGTTGGAAAATCCATTTTGATGGGTGAAAAAGGAGAAACAGAAACAGCTTCCTCCATATGACCTTGAGGGAAATAAACCACTACATTTCCTTTCTTTGGTAAGCTTGTTAAAGGGCCAGCACAAGCATGCCAAAGCTCCATATAAATTGAGGAAAGAGTAAGTGAAGAAGAAGAGGAAGATGCATTTGAGGAACAAGAAGAAGTAGAAGTAGTGGACAAATTGCAATTAACACAACTACCACCAACACCACTTTTGTCACATTCTCCATTATAACATGCATTCTTCTCCACTTCACTTACTACTGCATGGTTCAGATCAATTTCCATTAAACCAAAAAAAAATGGTTCTTTTTTGGTTTTTTTTTTTGGTTTGGTTTTCTTTGTTCTTAGTTTAGCATTACACCCCAACAAAACAAAGAAGTAGGGAAAAAGCAGATTAAAAGTTGAGAGGAGAGTAATCAAGAACTTGTCACCAAGTTGAGAAATAGTAATAGGAAATTGGGAAATGAAGTCAAATCATGGCTCAAGAAATGTTAATACTTTAAAAAGGGGTTGTCTTTAAAGCAAGAACAGGGAAAAGAGATTGAATAAAAAAGAAGAAGAAAGTCATGTTTTTGGAAGTAAAGAGGGAGGAGGAAAAGAAGTTAAAAGGGTATCAAATAATAACAAGAAATTCAAAGTATGATTCCTCATCTTCCCATTTGCAGTTCTGAGAAGAGGGAGCAGAAGACATAGACAATTGCTAAGGTAGCACAGAAGCAAAAGTTAGAAAAAAGCCAATGTGTTTAGTGGCCTTTTGGATTCAAGACTCTTGTCTTTTTTTTTTTTCCTCCTTTATTTTTTGAGAAAGATAGCCCCAACAAATACTGTGTTGAGTGGAGGGGACAGGTTAAAGACAGTACAGAACCCACACATCTTCATCAACCTTCTCTCTTTTGCTTTGCATTTTGCCTTTTTCTCTTTGTTTTTTCCTTTAAAAAAAACAATATATGTGGAGCATAATCATAGTATTGATTCTTTTTTCTATTTGTAATTTCTTTTCTCCATTGTTAGATTTGGAAAAATAATTCTATTTATATCAGCTTATTGCTTGCTATAACTTTTTTCTTTCTATTTTTTCTCGAGCCAAGGTCTTCTAATTTCTCTATCTTTTTCGGATAAGGATAAAATTGAATATATTTTACCTTACTCAAATTCTACGAATAGAATTACACTAAAATTTAATATTATTATTGTGATCAACTTGTTCATATTATTTGTCTTAATTTGAGTAAAAGTTAAAAATTGCAATAGACTAGCCGTCATCGTAAAATTAGATTAATTTCTGGTCTTCAACTTATTTAAAATTGAGACATATAAGTCACGAGTTCGACAACGATAAACTTTTATTCAACTTATGTGAAAGTGAGCCTTGAAATAACGATAAAGTTATTTTCATATGACCTATAAATCACGAATTTAAACTGTAAAACCAGTATTAGATTTTTACATTACACCTCTTAGTTTCGACCCTCTTCCGAATCTTGTATTACTATCTTATACATCGAGATGCCTTTTAACTTGTTTGAAAATGAGACTTAAATATTATTATAATGTTAAAATTTAGAAAAATAATTTTTTAACTAAACAGAAGTGAGGTGAGGGCCCTCATTTCCATCAACCAAGGCAAAAGGAGAGTTTCTCATTGAATGCAAACAAATGCAGCTTTTAACTCCCAAAAAAAGAAGTTGAAAAGAAAAAAAAGAAAAAAAAACATTTATAGGTGTTCAATCAGCTAGAAGCACTATCTCTTTTTGGTCACTGAATTTAATTATGCTTCTTGCCTTTCCTATCTTTTTTGTTGAGTGGGATTTAAAGATACCCACAACAGTATTCATCATTTTTCCTAAAAAAACATAAACAAATACCTATATCATTTATTAGTTAGAATACCTTCATTAAAACTCATGAGCTGTTTTCTTTCTATTCCTTTTTTCTCTGTTTAACACTCATGAGCTCAAAAAGCTCTTTGTCTTTCTGACGAGGGCTAGTGAAGTACCGTTCAATTAAAAAACTTTACTACACTAATTAATATATGCACCATATTCATTTAACTATTTAAAAATGTACTTGTTATAGATTTAGGGTTTGTTTTTCTTGCGATGAATCCTTGTCATGTACCACGCTATAAATTTTTAATATAAAATTATGTTCTAAACAATGAAAATTTACATAAATAAACATATATTATGCACTTTTTAACTTGACATATATATATCGGATAATTAAAGTTTCTTTATTCTTAAATTCCAAAATAAAAATAAACTGTCTAGATAATAGCATAGACAAAATGCGTTAAAGTTTGTATATTTTATTCGATTTAATCTATACATGTTATTTTCTTTTAATTCATTTCAAAAAATGTATTAATATTTATCTGAAAGACTTTGTTGTGTTAAAAATCATTAGGAGCTTGTTTGAAAAGCAATCATGTAATTTGATTTAAATGTAATTGGGTGAAATTACATAATTTTGGCATATTTATTTGACCAAGTAATTATATGCTCGGCATGTAATTGAGGGGTTATAATTACATTATGCAATTCTTGGAGGAGGGGGTTTGAATTGCTGGTAATTACCTGATTATTTTTTGAATATCTTTCTTTTTTTTAATTTATTTTTATTTCTATTTTTTAAGTTTTAATTTTTTTAAAATATTATTTTTTCCATTATTTATTTTCTTATTTCTCATTTTTCAACCTTTGCTTCACATGTTTCTATATAATTTCTCATGTTTTATTTCTTTCTTGATTAATTTTTCTATTTTTTATATATTTAACTATGTTATTATTCTAATTTTTCTAAAAAGTCATAACCGGTAATCTTAGAAAGAATAAGTTTTTCATAAAATTGTTATAGAACTTTATTATTGGATGAGGTAAGATGCAAACTTAACTATATTAAAATGATATTACTTTTTAATATTTAAATAATATTCTCATTTTTCAACCTTTATTGCTTGTGATTCTATGTAGTTGCTCATTTTCTTTCTTCATTTGGTATAATTGTGATATTATTCTAGTTTCGAAATAACTCCTAATATTAGATATAGTGAAGTATTAATATAAACTTAGCATATAATGAATGATATCATTAAAGTAAAATTTCATTGTTGAATGAGATTATAGACTTATTTTTTCTTTTCTTTTAAATTATATTTACTTAAATTATAATGAAATTTATTTTATGTTATATTATAATTTTACATAAGAGTATTATGTTTTAATTTTGAATTATATTTTATATTTTGCTTCCATTTTATTTACTTTAGTAGTATTCACTTAGTAATTCAAATTGCATACCTTTCATTTTTCAGTTAAAGTTGATAAATTATTTTTTTGTAAAATATTTGGATAATATTAAGGCATTATAATTAGAAATATTAACTATTTTATCAAGCATGCAGTCCATAATGTTCTTATAAAATATGCACTTTTTAGTTTTTATAATTGATTAAAGTAGTATATTATTAATTTGTAAAATATATATCAATTATTTTTATAATATTAGTTACAAATATATGATTATAATTAACATATTTTTAATATATAATATATATTTTAAATGACAAAATTGATATTATTTATGAAGTCATATATTTGTTAAATCTTAACTTTTAATTTTTGATAATTAATTTTATAATTTAATATAACTGTGTAATTATTATTGTGCAACCAAATAGTACATTTGTAATTACTCTATAATTATATTATGACAAACAAACATGGCATGGTTGTCACGACTCAACTTCCATTATAGATCGTAATGGTGTCCAACATCGTTGCTAGGCAAGCCAACACTGATCAACTAGTGAATTTCCATTTTTATAAAAATTAGTAAATAGTGACTTTTTCCTGTTTGTTAAGAAAATCTAGAAGGTTGCATATAAATCGAAGTCATGTGAGAAAAACCTAAGTCATAAGTTTACTAGTATGTATGCCAAGACTTGATGTTACAAGTATGTGGGCAATCTAATAGAATATACAAAACAAATGCTAACGTATTGTCTAAAAGGAAATAGACAGAAAATAAAGCATGAGAAAGCCTCCACCTGCTGCAGAATGACTCAAGAGGGCAGATCACCGAGAAGTCTCAAGCTGGGAAATCAATATACGCATCAGACTGGTGGCCAGATGCACCTACCTCAAATCCTATACAATCAAGTACAGAAGTGTAGCGTGCGTACATAAAAATATGTACCCAGTAAGTATCTAGTCTAACCTCGATAAGTATTCGACACTTACTAGGGCCAACAATAAACATAATGTATGATTCTAAATAAGCATGATAAACAGAACTACCAATAAACTCAAAACAAGAAATAACTTAACAATTCTTCCATCATTTTTAAGAACCCAATGTACATCCTTCTTTTAAAATAAATGAACTCTAAAACAGTAAATTTATACCAATTAATAAGATATTGTGGTTCTATTATCACACGAATTCCACCAAGGATGTTCGGCCTGATCCAACATAAAAATATAAATTGTACACTACCGAGGGTCGAACAGCACGAACCATTGATGTATCTATTAATCTGCTGAGGCGAATGACCTGCTCCAATGAGAATAGTGGAAATAGTCCCCGCTCGCGGAATATAGTTGTGACACGGTTAATTATAAATATAACATAACTTTTCTCAATTCCTTTCTAAATAATAATTTACTTGAAACCTTTGAAATCTTAACGTCCTCTACTTAGTTTCATTCAATGCAAATCAACAATTATGATCTGATAATGGTATCCACATAGCATGGTATAAGCCTAAAACTACCCGGACGTAACAGGAATAGTAGCTACATACGGACTCTCGTCACTTCGTGCGTACGTAGCCCCCACAAATAATCATATATTAATTAAGTTACCTATGGGGAAAATTTCCTCTTAGAAAGTTAGAAAAGAGACTTAACTCGCTTCAAGACCTATTTTTTCGATCCAAGATTAACCCTCAATTTGATGCCAAACAAACTAAAACTATCCAAATAGAGTAAAAACTAATCAATATAGGCTTAAAATTCATATCCCAACTATTAAAGTAATTTTCCAACTCTAAATGCAAGATTTCCTATGATGACCCAAAAAGTCATCACTTGTGTTGCAAGTAAATTCAGTGTTCCAAGGTCTAAAACCTCATTTTTACCTTACCTTAATTTGTGTGCGTGGTCCGGACCTATATCCGGGAAACCTTCTATGTGAAAATATGAGAAATAAAAGTTTTCTAGAGTTAAAAAATTGATTATGGTTGACTTTAGTCAATATTTTGAGAACACGGACCGGATCCGTGTTCTGACGATCACGGGAGGTCCGCAGTAAAATATGGACTTTGACGTATGCCTAAAAATAATTCGAGGTCCCAAGCCTTAGAAAATTATTTTTCAAAGAAATTATTTTACTGAATTATCGAAGAAAAGAATTAATGTTTGAAACCATTGTTATCGAGCCCGTATTTTAGTTCCAGAGCCCGGTACAAACTTATTATGGTATTTGAAATATAAGCACGAAATTTGGTGAAAATGAAGTTTATTTGACGTGAGCTGGACTTCCGATGGAAGATTTATGAACTTCGAGAGTTCTTGATGAACTGTTGAGTTTCGAGGTTTAATTCATGATTTTACATGTTACTTTGATGATGTGATTGCACGAATAGGTCCATATAATATTTTTGAGTTAGTATGCACGTTTGGTTTGAAGTTCAGAGGGCTCGGAAGAGTTTCGAGATTTCTTAGGCCTAAAAACATAATCAGTGTAGGTTCAGAGAAGTTGTAGGTCTCTGAACCCTCCAGTGCGGTCCGCAAAAAAATATGTGCGACCGTAGAAGGGGTTAATGCGGTCTGCAGAAGATTTTGTGCGGTGCGCAACTAAGGGCTGTGCGGTCGTAGTCGACTTTGTGCAGTACGCAAATGTTCACTGGTCCGCCGGAAGGGCTGTGTGGCCGTAGTCCATTTTGTGTGGTCCGCATAGGGGGTCTGAGAGGGGTATATTAAAACGGAATTTTCAGTTATTTTTTATTTCTCAAAACCCCAAAAATATTAGAGGTGATTTTTCGAACAACATGTCTTCTCAAAAACGTTGCTAAGTGATTTCTAACTCATTTTCTTCATTCCTTAACAACTTTTAACATGATTCAACTCAAAATTAATGATTTCATAGGAGAATTGGGTGTTTTGGGTAGAACATAGATTTTTTTTTCAAAAATTGGGGATTTGTACCTCGATTTGAGGTCTGATTTCAAATTAAATTATATATTTGAGTTCGTGGGGGAATGGGTAATCGGGTTTTGGTTCGAACCTCGGGTTTTGACCATGTGGGCATGAGGCTATTTTTTACTTTTTGAGTAAAACTTTAGAAATCTCATCTTCATGCATTAGAATTGATTCATTTAGCGTTTATCGATGTAATTAAGTAACTTGTGACTAGATATGAGCGAATTGGTGGTGGAATCGAGGGGTAAAGCTATAACTGGAACTCGAGTTGTGTTCGTGGCATTGAGGTAAGTATTTGGTCTAACCTTAGCTTGAGGGATTAGGAGTTTTTTTTAAGCACCACTAGGCAAGAGCCTAGGTTTAGATTTTTATTAATAGCAAACAAGAAAATACAACAGATAGGAAAAGAACAAATAAGGGGGCATTAGCACCGGTAATGTTACCCATATAATATAGCAGGCTAAACTTACCTTACTAAATCCTATTGAGGCTTGACAACCTCACTTATTAACATGAAAGCACAACTACGAACTTGACAGGACAAGATTTTTTATGATCATCACAGAGTTTGTAACATACTCTGTGATGAGATTACAAACGAGTATACTAAGTAATTCTTTATCAACATCGTACCATTCTTCATGAAGTATTCAAAATTCAAGATTTATTTTTAGATTGATTGGATTTTGTTGAAGTAGTTGGGGCGGTCTGCTTAAGCTTGGAATTTCTCATCGGAGGTCGTCTAACATTGTCGTTCCTGCTCTTTTCCTTTGTTTGAGACTTTAACTCCTTTGAAGCGTTAATTTGGACTGTTTCAATGCATTGTGGAAGCACTTCAATTAAGTCACCTTCTTCTGCTGCCTGATGATTTGGCATGTATAAAACATCTTGTGCATCCAAGTTTGGTACATCTTGAGATTTAATTTCACTTTGCTTGACTTGTTGTTGTACCTCATTCCTGCTCCTATTTGCACGTTTAGTCCTATAAGGATCACGATCCAAGATTTCAAAGGGATTAGGAGTTGTGTCTATTTGCTACGCGTTAATTGTGCAGTATGACATATAGGCATGACAATAAGTATCTATATGTCGGCGTCAAGCATGCCCATGAGTCTTGTTTTATAATTGTTATGACTTTGTTGTGGTTTATTGCACTTTATATGCTATTGTTATTAATGTTCCCTTGTCGGGATATTTATTTGATAGTGTTATTCCCTTGCCGGAATGTTGCTGAAATATCATTGTTCCCCCACCGGAAAGTTATTATGTTGCTTTTGTTCCCTTTCCGTGATTCCTTGTGATTATTGTTGGCTAATAAAATGGGAGCGGGTGGTATGCATACCACAATATATAATGAAATGGAAGCGGGTGATACGCCTACCACAAGATATAAATAAAATAGGAGCGGGTGGTACGCCTACCAGAAGATATAATGAAATAGGAGCGGGTGATACGCCTACCACATGATACATGAAATGAGAGTGGGTGGCTTCGCAAAACTCGCAATTTCATTGATACCAAATTTTTCCAAAGTCTAGAAATACAACCCGTGGCCTATCCAAAACTCACCTAAGCCCTCGGGGCTCCAAACCAAACATACACACTACCACAAAAATATCCTACGGACTTACCCGTGCGATCAAATCACTAAAATAACATCATATACATTGAATTAAGCCTCAAAATTCATAATTTCTTCCAAGTTTTCATAAAACGTCAAATTTCCATTTTAAGTCTGAAACACGTCAAACGACGTCCGTTTTCAACCAAACTTTACAGAAAGTTCTTAAACCATATACAAGACTTGTACCGGCACCGAAACCAAAATACGGGCCCGATACCATAATCTTTTAATAAAATTTCATTTCTAATTTCCTTAATCATTTCCAAAAAATAATTTCACACAAAAATTCATTTCATGGGCTTGGGACCTCGGAATTCGATTCCGGGCATACACCCAAGTCCCATATTTTCCTGCGGACCCTCCGGGACCATCAAATCACAGGTCTGGGTCCGTTTTCCAAAAATATTGATCAAAGTCAAATTTATACAATTTAATATCAAAATTTAGCATTTTTTTCACCATCAATTGTGAAAAAAATCTTTCTTCTCCCAATCAATTGTAAATTAATTTCTACTCATTTATTTCAATTATTAACATCATTTAACATTTTTTTTTTCACTTAAAATCAATGAGTTTCATGTGTGAAATTGGGTGTTTTGGGTAGAACATAGGTTTTTCAAAATTGGGTACTTGGACCTCTATTTGAGGTCTGATTTCAATACGAATTACATATTTGAGTTTGTAGGGGAATGTGTAACCGGATTTTGGTTCGAACTTTGAGTTTTGACAACGTGGACCTGGGGCGTTTTTGGACTTTTTGGGTAAAACTTTGGGTAATTCAATTTTATGCGTTCAAATAGATTCACTTAGCAATTTAGTAATTTGTGACTAGATTCAAGCGAATTTGTGGTGGAATCGAGGGGTAAAGCCATAATTGAGGCCTGAGCTGAATTCAAGGCATCGAGGTAAGTATTTGGTTTAGCCTTAGCTTGAAGGAATATGAGTTGAGTCTTATATGTTACTTGCTAATTGCCGAGTACGGTGTATAGGTATGGTGACGAGTATCTATATATTAATGTCTAGCATGACCGTGAGTCCTTATTATGTGAATAGTTTGGATTCTGTTATACCTTCCATGCTTGATTGATGACTTCTATATGTTGTAAAGAGCTTGTGAAAAGGATTGTGATATTTAAACTTTGGTGGAGCGTTAGCTCGAGTTGAAATACAAATTGTGAAGGTATATGAGATAAGTAAATCTTTGGAGCATTGGCTCAAGTAATAATGTGAACTATGAGATGAAAGTGGAAGGAACAGAAAGTGTTAATGATATTTCCCCTTGCTGGGGCGTTGTTGATTATTGAATATTTTCCCTTGTCGGGGCGTTGTTGATTATTGAATATTTTCCCTTGTCGGGACGTCGAGATTATTAATGTTGTGCCCTTGCAGGGTTGTTAATTTCTTGTTTGCGTTCCTTTTCCGGGACTTCCATTATTATTTATTTATTCCCTTTCCTTGTTTGTGATTGTTGATTGGGTGAGAGAGAGTGTTAAAGCACGAAGAGTGATGCCATGCATTGTTTGACATTGAGGACATAATGTAAAGCACGAAGGTGATGTCATGCCGTATGATGTACCACTCCGTACTGATATTCATTTATTACATATTATGAGGTAAGAGTGTAAAGCACGAAGAGTAATGTCGTGTCATACGATGTACTATTCCGTACTGATATTCACTGATTATATATTGTGAGGAGACAGAGTAAAAGCAAGAAGAGTAATGTCGTGCACATGATTTACTGATACGAGTGATTTGGTAAGGATGGGAGTAAAAGCACGAAGGGCGATGCCGTGCACTTGTTGATCTTTGTTCCTTATTGTTGTGTGAGTTATGTTTTTCCTTCATAATAGTCAATTTTTACTTGAAACTGTTATCTCCTTATAGCATGCTTCCCTTCCTGTATTATTTACTTGTATGGTATTTTGATTCCGCTGTATATTTATAATTTCACAGGTTTATGTGGTAGTCCAGTCTAGCCTCATCACTACTTCGCCAGGGTTAGGCTAGACACTTACCAGCACATAGGGTCGGTTGTGCTGATACTACACTTTGATATTTTTGCACAGATCCAGGTTTCGAGCAGCAGCAGTAGCAGTAGCATGAGATCAGACTTTCAGCCTAGTGAGACCCGAGGTAGCCTTGCAGGCATCCGCAGGCCAGCGTCTCCTCTTTTCTTACTTTAGACTGTCATCTCCTTGTTTTCGAGATAAATAGATTTATGTTTCTTTCAAACTTTGTATTTAGTATTCTTAGATATTCGTGAGTATGTGACTCTAGTTCTTGGGTAGAGATTTATGTTGGAAATTTTGTATTTTTATTCAGCTAATTAAATTTTGGACTTCCGCTTATGATTTTAATCCCATTGATTCTATTTTAATGTTGTTGAATTACTAAAAGGAACATGTGTTTAATAAAAGGTAATTTTAGCTTGCCTAGATCCTATTAGTAGGCACCATCACGATCCCTGAGGGTGGGAAATACAGATCGTGATAGGGTGGCACGCTTTCTACGAAATAAATAAAATGGGAGCGGGTGGCACACCTACCACAAGATATGAGAAATGGGATCGGGTTGCACGCCTACAACAAGGTGTGAACTGAAAGTGAAATCTACCTTCGTTTTCCTTATCCTTGTTAGTAGTTAGATTTTAAGTCCCTATAATTCCCTGGATACTCTGTTTTTAACAGTTATTCTCCAAAGCATGTTTCCCCTTCCCACATTTATTTATTTATTCTGCTTTACGTTTTGCTATATATTATATAACTGTATAGGTTTATTTGGTAGTCTGGTCGTAGCCTCGTCACTACTTCGCCGAGGTTAGGCTAGGCACTGACCAGCATATGGGTTTGGTTGTGCTGATACTACACTCTACACTATGTGCAGATCCCAAAGAAGCTTTTGGACCGTAGTATGGAGGCTACCTTCAGTCCACACGAAGATCTAAGGTACACCTGCAGGCGTCCGTAGGCCTTGGCGTATCCCTCTACCCCTATTTCTTGTTTCATTTTCCTTTATCACAAATAGTGTATTGTTTTTTGTTCAGAATTTGTATGTAGTAATCTTAGATGCAACACTGTGACACTAGGTTTTAGGAGATTAAGGCTTAAATGTTGTAATGATATAGTTTTCATATATGTTATTGATGTCTTTCGCTTAAATTTGAATTTTCGTTGTTATCACACCATCGCCTTATAATTGTTAAAAAGAAATAATTGAATAATAAGATAAGTATTAAAGGTTTGGCTTGCCTAGCTCATATTAGTAGGCGCCATCATGACTCCCGAAGTGGGAAAAATTCGAGTCGTGACAAGTTGGTATCCGAGCCTCTAGGTTACATGGGTCTCACACTTCATTGACAAGCTTAGTAGAGTTTGAGGGATCAGTATGGAGACGTCTGTATTTATCCCCCAGAGGCTACAGAGTTAGAAAAATTTCACATTTTTTCTTTCCTATCGTGCGGTTTGGTTTCTCAATGCTGATTGAATTTCTATCCTATTCTCTCATAGATGCCGAGAACACACGCTTCCTCATCCGCCGACCAGTAGCCCAAGCCCCCAACAGCAGCTCCCACGAGGGGTAGAGGGCAAGGCTGAGGCCGTGCTAGAGACCGAGGCAGGGGTAAAGCTCATCCCAGCACATTAGCATCCGCAATGGAGCCTCAGGTTGATTTTGATGATGAGGTTCCAACCCTATTTTCCGGTAGGCCCAGCTCAGGTCCCGGAAGGATATATTGCTACCCTAGTTCTTCAGGATGCTCTGGTCCGTCTAGTGGGACTTATGGAGAGTGTCACCCGTGCAGGCTTGCTTTATGTAGCACCAGCCGTCTCTCAGGCTGGAGGAGGAGCCCAGACTCCTGCGGTTCAGCCAGTTGGAGTAGTTTAGTCGGGTGTGATAGCTCAGACCGGTGATGGAGCAGCTATGTCTACCGATGCTTTGTGGAGATAGGTTCACCAAGCTCTTCACTACTACTTCCAACGGTGCATCTACTAAGGATCCCCAGGATTATCTACACAGCTGTCACGAGGTTCTTAGGAACATAAGGATAGTTGAGACCAATAGGTTAGGGTTGACTTCGCCATTTTTCGCTTGTCTGGATCCGCCAAGACTTGGTGGAGATATTATTGCATGGCTTGAACAGTCGGATCACCAGCCTTGACTTGGGAGCAGTTTACGCAATTATTTTTGGAGAAGTTTCTCCCTATCACACAAAGAGAGGCCTATCGGAGGCAGTTTGGGCGTCTTTAGTAGGGTTCTATGACTGTCACCCAGTATGAGACCAGATTTATCGAGTTGGCTCGTCATGCTCTTATCATACTTCCCACCGAGAGAGAGGGTGAGGAGGTTTATTGATGGACTTATTCATCCAACTCATCTTCAGATAGCTTGGGAGACTAGGAGTAGATATCTTTCTAAGGGGGCAGCCAATGTGGCCCGAAGAGTTCAGACAGCTCTATCCAGGGAGGTGGTCATGGGTCGAACAAGAGGCCCCATCATTTAGGTAGATTCAATAGTGCCTCGTCTAATTACAATGATTCATATGGTAGAGGCCATCCCCCTAGGCCCTTTTATTTAGCACTTCAGGTTTCTCATGGTGCTTCAGGTGGCCGTGGTTCTCAGATGCAACATTCTGATTAGCAGTCCTACAGTGTACTACCAGCTCCTATTAGTGCACTGCCGCTTCAGAGTTTCCAGGGTCATTAGATCCAATAGTCGAGGGCTTCTTTTACTTGTGGCGACACGAGGCACATTGCTAGGTATTGCCATCGAGCACCGAGTAGCTCTTAACATCAGGGTTCCCATTCCATGGTTCATGCACCAGTTGTTCTACAACCTGCCCAGCCAGCTAAGGGTAGGAGTAGAGGTGCTAGAGGTGGAGCTTAGACCGCTAAAGGCAGAGGCCAGCCAGCAGCAAGCTGTCCCAGAGACGTAATTCAGGGTGGTGGGCCCCAGCCCCAATGCTATACTCTTCCAGCCAGGCCCGAGGCCGAGGCTTCAGATGTAGTTATTACACGTATGGTTCTGGTTTGTGATAGAGATGCTTCAGTGTTATTTTATCAAAGGTCTACATACTCGTATCTCTCATCTTATTTTGCACCGTATCTGGTTATGCCTAGTGGTTCTTTGAGTGATCCTCTTTATGTTTCTACACCAGTGGGTGATTCTATTATGGTAGATCAAGTCTATCGCTCTTGTATAGTCGTGATTGGAGGTCTTGAGACTCGTGTAGATTTGTTACTTCTGGACATGGTCGATTTTAGTTTTATATTAGGGATGGACTGGTTATGATCTTACCATGCTATCTTGGACTGCAATGCCAAGACTGTGACCTTAGACTTACCAGGTTTACCTCGTTTAGAGTGGAGAGGGACTCCTGGTCATTCTACCCGCAGTGTTATCTCTTATGTGAATGCTTGGTGTATGGTCGAAATGGGGTGTTTGGCCTATTTGGCATATGTTCGTAATTCTAGTGCCGAGGTTCCCTTTATTGGTTCTGTACCCGTTGTTCGTGAGTTTCCTGAGGTTTTCCCTTCAGACCTGCCGGGTATGCCACCTGATAGGGGTATTGATTTTTCAGTGATTTGGCTTTGGGCACTCAGCCTATTTCTATCTCGCCATATCGTATGGCCCAGCCGGAGTTGAAAGAGTTGAAGGAGCACTTGCAAGACTTTCTTGAGAAGGGTTTTATTAGGCCGAGTGTTGCACTTTGGGGTGCGTTAGTATTGTTTTTCAAGAAGAAGGATGGATCGATGATAATGTGTATTGATTACTGGCAGTTGAACAAGGTTACAGTCAAGAATAAGTATCCATTGTCGAGGATTTATCATTTGTTTGATCAACTTCAGGATGTGAAGGTATTTTCGAAGATTGACTTGAGATCTAGCTACCTTCAGTTGAGGATTAGGGCATCCGATTTCCCTAAGATAACTTTCCATACTGGGTACGGGCATTATGAGTTATTGGTGATGTCATTCAAGCTAATAAATGCCCCAACTTTTATGGATTTGATGAAACGAGTGTTCATGCCTTATTTGGATTCGTTCGTGATAGTATTCAAGATGATATTTTGATCTATTCCCGCATCCAGGAAGAGGACGACCAATATCTTAGAGTGGTTCTTTAGACCTTGAGGGATAGCCAATTATATGCTAAGTTCTCAAAGTATGAGTTCTGGTTGAGTTTAGTTGCATTTCTGGGTCATGTTGTATCAACGGAGGGTATTCAGGTTGATCCGGAGAAGATTGAGGCAGTTAAGAGCTGGCCTAGACTACTATCAGCTACAGAGATTCGGAGTTTCTTGGGAATGGCAGGCACTGTTGTCGGTTCGTGGAAGAGTTTTCATCTATCGCAGGCCCAATGACCAGGTTGGCCCAGAAAGGTGCCAACTCAAATGGTTGGATAAGTGTGAGGTGAGCTTTCAGAAGCTCAAGACAGCTCTAACTACGGTACTGGTGTTGGTTTTGCCCAAAGGTTCAGGGCCTTATACCGTTTATTGTGATGCATCTCATATTGGACTTGGTGCAGTGTTGATGTAGGATGGCAATGTCATTACCTATGCTTAGTGGTAGTTGAGGATTCATGAGAAGAATTACCTGATTCATGATTTGGAATTAGCAGCCATTATTCACGCGTTGAGGATTTGGAGACATTATCTGTATAGCATGGCACGTGAGGTGTTCATGGATCACAAGAGTCTTCGGTATTTGTTCAATAAAAAAGTTAAATTTGAGGCAGATGAGGTAGTTGGAGTTGTTGAAAGATTATTATATCACCATCTAATATCACCCGGGAAAGGCCAATGTGGTGGCCGATGATTTGAGTAGGAAGTCAGCCAGTATGGGCAGCCTTGTGTACATTCCGGTCGGTGAGAGACCGCTTGCTTTGGATATTCCAGTTTTGGCTAATCAGTTCGTGAGGTTGGAAGTTTCTGAGCCCAGCCGCATGTTAGCTTGCACAATCGCTCGTTCTTATTTATTGGAGTGTAGCCGTGATCGGCAATATGATGATCCCCATTTATGTGTCCTTAGAGACACAGTGCAGCATGGAGGTGCCAAACAGGTTACCTTAGGTGACGATGGAGTTTTGAGATTACCGGGTCTAGTTTGTGTGCCTAATATGGATGGACTCCGAGAGTTGATTTTAGAGGAGGCTTATATCTCCCGGTACTCTATTCATCCGGGAGTTGCGAAGTTGGATCAGGATTTGCGGCAGCATTATTGGTGGCAGAGAATGAAGAAGAATATCGTTGCATATGTGGCTCGGTGTTTAAATTGTCAGCAGATTAAGTACGAGCATTAGAGGCCTGGTTGTTTTATTTCAGATGATTGAGCTGCCCGAGTGGAAGTGCGAGCAGATCACTATGGATTTTATTGTTGGACTTCCGCAGACTCGGAGAAAGTTCGACGTAGTATGGGTCATTATTGATAGACTGACAAGTCAGTGCATTTCATTCCTATGGGAGTCTTTTATTCTTTTGAGAGGTTGGCTGAGATCTACATCCGGGAGATTGTTTGCCTTCATGGTGTGCCGGTTTCTATCATTTTGGACCGAGGTGCACAGTTTACCTCATGTTTCTCGAGAGCATTTCAGCTAGATTTGGGCAATGCGGGTTGAGTTAAGCACAGTGTTTCATCCTCAGATGGACGGACAGTCTGAGCGGACCATTCAGATTTTGAAGGATATGCTCCGAGCTTGTGTATTGACTTTGGAGGCTTGTGGGATCTGTTTTTGCCTTTAGCAGAGTTTGCCTGCAACAACAGCTACCAATCAAGTATTCATATGGCTCTTTATGAGGCTTTATATGGTAGGCAGTGTCGGTCTACGGTTGGATGGTTTGAGCCAAGACAAGATCGGTTATTGGGTACGGATCTAGTTCAGGATGCCTTGGACAAGGTCAGGATCATTCAGGATAGGCTTCGTACAGCACAGTCCAGGCAAAAGAGTTATGCCAACCGCAAGGTTCGAGATTTGGCTTTCATGGTCGGTGAGCGAGTATTGCTTCGAGTGTCGCTTATAAAGGGCGTGATGAGATTTGGGAAGAAGGTCAAGATTAGCCTAGGTTCAGTGGCCCGTTTAAGATTCTTGATCGAGAGGGAGAGGTGGCTTATAGACTTGTGTTTCCGCCGAGCTTATCAGCAGTGCACCCAGTGTTTCATGCGTCCATGCTTCGAAAATATCACAGCGATCCCGCGTGTTAGATTTCAACACTTTTCAGTTGGACAAGGACTTGTCCTATGAGGAGGAGCTGGTAGCTATTCTCTACCGGCAAGTTCGTCAGTTGAGGTTGAAGAGTTTTCCCTTCTGTCTGTGTTCAGTGGAGAGTTTGTCCAATATACGGAGCCGTTATCCCCATCTTTTCCCGACTAAGGTACTTCCTTCTTATGTCCGTTCGAGGATGAAAGTTTATTTTAGAGGTGGAGAATGTGATGACCCAAAATTTTATCACATTTGTTGCAATTAAATTCAGTGTTCCGAGTTCTAAAAACCTCATTTTTACCTCACCTTAATTTGCGTAGGTAGTCTGGACCTACATCCGGAAAGCCTTATATGTGAAAATATGAGAAAATTTTTCTAGAGTTAAAAACTTGATTATGGTTGACTTTGGTTAATATTTTGAGCAAATGGACCCAGATCCGTGTTACGACGATTTCGAAAGGTCTGCAGTCAAATATAGAATTTGGACGTATGCCCGAAAATGAATTCTGAGGTCCCAAGCCTTAGAAATCAATTTTTGAAAGAAACTATTTTACTGAATTATCTAAGAAACGAAGAAAAGAATTAATGTTTGAAACCATTGTTATCGGGCCCGTATTTTAGTTCCAGAGGCCGGTAACAACTTGTTATGGTATTTGAAAGATAACTGTGAAATTTGGGGAAACGGAGTTTATTTGACGTGAGTTGGACTTTCGATGGAATAGTTATGAACTTTGAGACTTCTTGATGTAAATGTTGAGTTTTGAGGGTTAATTCATGATTATACAAGTTATTTTGATGATGTGATCGCACGAGTAGAGCCATATGAAGTTTTTGAGTTAGTATGCATGTTTGGTTTGAAGTTCTGGGGACTCAGGAGAGTTTGGGGTAGGTTCCGAGATGTCTTAGGCCTAAAAACACAGTTGTTGCAGGTTCAGAGAAGTTCCAGGTCTCTGAACCCACCAGTGTGGTCCGCAAAGAAACGTGTGCGATCGGAGAAGGTGCCAGTGTGGTCCCCAAAAAATTTCGTGTGGCGGTCGAGGGCTGTGCGACCACAGTCGACTTTGTGCGGTTCGCACAGGTTCACTGGTACACAGGACGGGTTGCATGGTCACAGTCCATTTTTTGCGGTCCTCATAGGGGGTCTGAGAGGGGTATATTTAAACGGGATTTTTAGTTATTTTTTGTTTTTTAAAATACAAAAAACATAAGAGGCAATTTTTCAAAATAACTTTTCTTCTCCAAAATATTGGCAAGTGATTTCTAACTCATTTTCTTCACTCCTTAACATCTTTTAACATGATTCAACTCAAAATCAATGATTTTCATGGGGAATTGGGTGTTTTGGGTAAAACTTACATTTTTTCCAAAAAATTGGGTATTTGGACCTTGATTTAAGGTCCTATTTAAAACAAATTATATATTTGAGTTCGTGGGGGAATTGGGTAATCGGGTTTTGGTTCGAACCTCGGGTTTTGACCATGTGGGCCCGGGGGTAATTTTTGACTTTTTGGGTAAAACTTTAGAGAACTCATCTTCATGCATTAGAATTGATTCATTTAGCGTTTGTTGATGTAATTAAGTAACTTTTGACTAGAAGATCGAATTGGAGGTGGAACCTAGGGGTAAATCTATAATTGGAACTTGAGTTGTATTCGTGGCATCGAGGTAAGTGTTTGGTCTAACCTTAGGCTCAGGGATTAGGAGTTGTATCTATTTGCTACTTTTTAATTGTGAATTATGACGTATAGGTACGGTGACGAGTATATATGCGTCGGTGTCAAGAATGCCCATGTGTCTTGTTTTATAATTGCTATGACACCGTTGTGGTTTATTGCACTTTATATGCTGTTGTCATTTATGTTCCCTTGTCGGGATGTTTATTTGATAGTGTTGTTCCCTTGCCGGGATGTTGCTGAAATATCAGTCTTCCCTCGCTGGGAAGTTATTATGTTGCTTTTGTTCCTTTGCCGGGATTCCTTGTGATTATTGTTGGCTAATAAAATGGGAGCGGGTGGTACGCCTATCACAAGATATAATGAAAAGGGAGCGGGTGGTACGCCTATCACAAGATATAATAAAATAGGAGCGAGTGGTACGCCTACCACGATATATAATACAATGGGAGCGAGTGGTACACCTACCACAAGATATAATGAAATGGGAGCCAGTGGCACGCCTGCCACAAGATATGAGAAATGGGATCGGTTTACATGCATGCAACAAGATATGAACTGAAAGTGAAATCTGCCTTCGTTTCCTTATCCATGTTAGTAGTTGGATTTTGATTCCCTATAATTACATGGATACTCCGTTTTTACCTGTTATTCTCTGAAGCACGTTTCCCCTTCCCATCTTAATTTGTTTATTCTGCTTTACTTTCTGCTATATATTATACAACTGCACATGTTTATTTGGTAGTCTAGTCCTAGACTCGTCACTACTTTGCCGAGGTTAGGCTAGACATTTACCAGCACACGGGGTCGGTTGTGCTGATACTACACTCTGCACTATGTGCAGATCTCGGAGCAGCTTTCGGACCGTGGTGTGGAGGCAATCTTCAGTCCACGCATAGATCCAAGGTAGACCTGCAGGCATCCGCAGGACTTGACGTCTCCCTCTACCCAATTTCCTATTTCATTTTCCTTTATTCAGAAACAATGTACTATTATTTCTTCAAAATTTGTGTGTAATAATCTTAGACAGTCTATGACACTGTGACACTAGGTTTTGGGAGCTTAAGGCTTAAATATTGTAATAGATACAGTTTTCATATATGTTATTGATGTGTTTCGCTTTTTGAATTTTTGATGTTATCACGCCATCCCCTTATAATTGTTAAAAAGAAATAATTGGACATGTGATAAGTAGTTAAAGGTTTGACTTGCCTAGCTCACACTAGTAGGCGCTATCACGACTCCCGAGATGGGAAAAATCCGGGTTGTGACATTTCCTAAAATTCATTCCCACGCCCACGTGCCCGAATTCCAGAAATTTTCAAAGAAAGTTGTTACCCATAACATTAGGAACATAAATGTATGATTTTCACTAAGTTCGATAATCATTTTCGTTGTAAAACTCTATTTTTATCAAAAACCTAGATTTTTCTCTAAAACACATTATTTTCAGTAATTTACATGTTATAATCTACCCATAAACTATGTATTATACTCATATTAGGTAGAAATTACTTACCTCATAAAACTAGGTCGAAATCCCCTCCTTAAGAGCTCTCAAATCGCCCAAGAGTGTAATAAATGACCCTAAAAATGCCTAAGTCCCGATTTTAATCTCACCGCCCAGCTGCCTCCTTCTATGCGAACGCAAAAGAGGCCTCACATTCACGAAGGCAAACGACTCAGGACCCCTGATGACCCTTTATTACGAACGCGACCAAGGTCTCATGAACGCGGAGTATGGCTTGGCCTACCCTTCATGAACGCGATGGTTGCTTCCCGAACAATAAAGCGGCCCAGCCCAGCCTATCTACTCTACATGAACGCGAGTTGCCTCACGCAACCACAAAGGTCACTGGCCCCATACCTTCACGAACGTGGACTAGCTATCGCGAATGCATAGCACATTTCCCCCCAGTCTTAACTCCTTCTATGAGAACACGATGGTCCATTCGTGTTCACGAAGAAGGAAACTAGAACTGGGCATTTATTGTTTCTTGCATATTGCTCCAAGGGGGCCGAAATTCACCCGAGCCACTCGATACCCCGTCCAAAGGCACTAAAAATTCTTTAATAATAATACGGACTTGCTCAAACTCTTGAAGCATGAAAAACAACAACAAAACCAAGAATCATACCCCAAAACCAAATTGAATCAAACTTGTGAACTTCAAGTTTTCCAATTTTGCCAAATGTGCCAAATCATACTTAAACTACTTGAAATGACACCAAATTTTGAGAGTAAGTAATAAATGACATTATGAAACTAGAATTCCATTCGGACCTTAATATCACCAAAACCCGCACCAAACCAAATTTAAAGAACTTCAAAGTTCTTCAAGAGACAACTTTCACTATTAGGCGCCAAATTCTCCTGGGTCATCCAAAACTCGGTCTGAGCTTACAGCCAAGTCTGAAATCATCATTTGAACCAATTGGAATCGTCAAATCCTAATTTTGAGACCGTTTACTCAAAATATTGACCGAAGTCAAATTTAGCCTTCTAAGCCAACCTTAAGGAACCAAGTATTTCGATTTTAACCCGAATTCTTCCAAATCCCGTACTAACCATACATGTAAGTCATAAATCAGTGAAAGCAAGTGCATGAGGTCTTATTTAGGGGAACATGGTTCTAGAATGAAAAATTATTGGTCGGGTCGTTACATTCTCCACCTCTTAAACAAAAATTTATCGTCTAACGAGTTTAGATTCATACCAAAAATGCGGAATAAATGTGGATATCTTCTTGGTATGTCCTTCTCTAACTCCCAGGTCACCTCCTCGATTGCTTGGCCCCTCCACTAAAACTTTACCGCGAAATCCTCTTGGATCTCAATTGGAGATCATGTCTATCAACAATAGAAAATTGGCTCCTCTTCATAACCCAAGCTCTCATCTAGCTGAATAGTGCTGAAGTCTAGCACATGTGACAAGTTGGCGTGGTATCTCTGAAGCATAGACACGTGAAAAAAGTGGATGAACCCCTGATAGGCTAGGAGGTCGATCAAGCTCATAAGCAACCTCCCCAACTCGCCTTAAATCCTCAAATGGTCCTATAAACATGGTGCTCAACTTTCCCTTCTTCCCGAATATCATAATACCCTTCATCTATGAGACTTTCAAGAGAACCTTCTAGTCGACCATAAATGATACATCATGTGCCTTCTGATCCGCGTAACTCTTCTATTTGGAATGTGCTGTGCGGAGTCTCTCCTGGATCAAATTTACTTTTTCCAAGGCATCATTTACCAAATCAGTACCATATAAATTAGCCTCACCGGGCTCAAACTAACTGATGGGAGAACGACATCGCCGACCATATAAAGTCTTAAATAGATCCATCTTGATGTTGAACTCATAGTTGTTGTTGTAAGCAAACTCGACCAAAGGCAAGAACTGATCCCACTATCCTTCAAATTCAATCACACATGCTCTTAACATATCCTTCAATCTCTGACTGCCCGTCGGTCTGTGGATGAAATGTTGTGGTGAGCTCTACACGGGTCCCCAACTCACTTTGTATGGCTCTCCAGATATGTGAAGTGAACTGAGGGCCTCTATCTAATATGATGGAAATAGGCACATCGTGCAAACAAACTCTCTCCCGAATATAAATGTGGGCCAACTTCTCTGAAGTATATGTAGTCACAACCGTAATGAAGTGTGCCGACTTGGTCAACCTGTCGACAATGACCCAAACTGCATCAAATTTTCGCAAGGTCCACGATAATCCAACTACGAAGTCCATTGTAATGTTCTCCCATTTATACTCCGGTATAATCATCTATTGAAGTAGGCAACTTGGACTCTGGAGCTCATACTTAACCTGCATGTAATTTAAGCACCTAGCCACATACTCAACTGTCTTTCTTCATCTATTGCCACCAATAGTTCTGTCTCAGGTCACGATACATCTTTGTAGCACTTGGACGAATAGAATACCGAGAATTGTGTGCCTTCTCTTAAATCCTCTCCCTCAAGCCATCAACATTAGGAAGACATAGGCAACCCTGGAGTCACAGGACACCATCCTTGCCCATAGAAACCTCCTTAGTGAGGACTGTACCACAACACATTCAAGAACCCGACTGGGCTCTGAAATATCCAATCTCACAAGTCTGTAGCCAAGGACTTGATGTCCAAAGCTAGTGGCCTCTCCTCTACTGAAATGAATGCCAAGCTACCCATAATCTCTGTCTTTCTACTTAAGGCATCTGTGACCACATTTGAGTTGCTCGGATGATAAATGATAGTATGTCATAATCCTTCAGTAACTCAAGCTATACTTGAGATCCCTTTGCTTGAACAAGGGATGTAAGCTGCGATGATCAACATAAACCTCACATGACACACCATACAGATAATGCCTCCATATCTTAGCAACATGAAAAATTGCTGCTAATTCTAAATCGTGTACATGGTAATTCTTCTCATGGATGAATAGATCTTCGTAGCACCTGGATAAATAGAATATTGAGAATTGTGTGCCTTCTCAGGAATCCTCTCCCTCAAGCCATCAACATTAGGAAGATATAGGAGACCCTGGAGTCATAGGACACCATCCTTGCCCATAGAAACCTCCTTGGTACTACCTTGTAGTACCGTCTCTTTGAGAACTACCAAATGTGGATCATCAAATCGTCGAGCCTTGATCTGCCCCAATAGTGAGGACTGGGCCACAACACATGCAAGAACCCGACTGGGCTCTGAAATATCCAATCTCAAAAGTCTTTTAGCCAAGGACTTGATGTCCAAAGCTAGTGGTCTCTCCTCTACTGAAATGAATGCCAAGCTACCCATAATCTCTGACTTTCTGCTTAAGGCATCCGTGTCCACATTTGCTTGCCCGGATGATAAATGATGGTGATGTCATAATCCTTCAGTAACTCAAGCCATCTATGTTGTCTAAACTTGAGATCCCTTTGCTTGAACAAAGGCTGTAAGCTGCGATGATCAATATAAACCTCACATAACACACCATACAGATAATGCCTCCATATCTTAGCAACATGCAAAATTGCTGCTAATTCCAAATCGTGTACAGGGTAATTCTTCTCGTGGATGAATAGATCTTCGTAGCACCTGGATGAGTAGAATACCGAGAATTGTGTGCCTTCTCTGGAATTCTCTCCCTCAATCCATCAACATTAGGAAGACATAGGCAACCCTGGAGTCATAGGACACCATCCTTTCCCATAGAAACCTCCTTGTTACTACCTTGTAGTACCGTCTCCTTGAGAACTTCCAAATGTGGATCATAAAACCGTCGAGCCTTGATCTGCTCCAATAGTGAGGACTGGTCCACAACACATTCAAGAACCCGACCGGGCTCTGAAATATCCAATCTCACAAGTCTGTTATCCAAGGACTTGATGTCCAAAGCTAGTGGCCTCTCCTCTACTGAAATGAATGCCAAGCTACCCATACTCTCTGCCTTTCTGCTTAAGGCATCCGTGACCACATTTGACTTGCCCAGATGATAAATGATGGTGATGTCATAATCCTTCAGTAACTCAAGCCATCTACGTTGTCTCAACTTGAGATCACTTTGCTTGAACAAGGGCTGTAAGCTGCGATGATCAATATAAACCTCACATGACACACCATACAGATAATGCCTCCATATCTTAATAACATGAGAAATTGCTGCTAATTCCAAATCGTGTACAGGGTAATTCTTCTCATGAATTTTAAGCTGACATAAAGCATATGCAATAACTCACTCCTCATGTATCAATACACAACCCAAGACAACGCGTGAAGTGTCGCAATAAACTGTATACATCCACGAACCGAAAGGCAACACTAGAACTGGTGTTGTGGTCAAAGTTGTCTCGAGTTTCTAAAAGCTCACCTCATAATCACCGACCATCAGAACGGAGCACCCTTCTGGGTCAATCTAGTCAAAGGTGGCGTAATGGATGAAAATCCCTCAAACCGACTATAATAACTTGCTAACCCCAAGAAACTTCTAATCAGTCACCAAAGTGGGATGTGGCCAACTCTGAACTGCTTCAATCTTCTTGGGATCCATCTTAATACCCTCCCCCTCCGGATACAACATGCCCCAAGAATGCCACAGACTCTAGCCAAAACTCACACTTGAAGAAATTAGCCTTTAACTTCTGTTCTCACAATGTTTGAAGCACCACTCTAAAATGATGGTCGTGCTCCCCTAGGCTAAGTGATAAAATCAAGATGTCATCAATGAAGACAATTACGAAGGAATTAATAGAAGGCATGAACACCCGGTTCATTAAATCCATAAATTCCACTGGGTATTAGTCAAGTCAAAGGACATTACTAGAAACTCATAATATCCATATCTAGTACAGAAGGCATTCTTTGAAACATCATCTTCAACTGATGATAGCCTGGTCTCAAGTCGATCTTAGAAAACATATTAGCACCCTGCAACTGGTCAAACAAATCATCAATACGCGACAACGGGTACTTGTTCTTGATGGTAACTTTTTTCAACTGGCGGTAATCAATGTACATCCGCATAGTTCCATCTTTCTTCTTCACAAATAACACTGTTGTACCCAAAGTGTTACACTTGGTGTGACAAACCCTTTGGCTAACAACTCTTCCAACCATTCTTTCAACTTCTTCAGCTCCTTCGAGGCCATACGGTACTATGGTATAGATATAGGCTGAGTGCCTGGAGCCAAATCAATACAAAAATCAATATCACGATCTAGCGGCATGCTTGGAAGGCCAGAAGGAAACACATCGGCGAACTCCCGAACTACTGGCACTGAATCAGTCATCAGATACTCTACGGTGGTGTCCCGAACATAAGCTAGATAAGCCAATCAACCCTTCTCGGTCATATGTCGAGCCTTAAGAAAAGAGGTAACCTAACTAGATGTACTAACAGAGAAACCCTTCCACTCCAATATCGGTAGATCTGGCATCGCTAAAGTAATAGTCCCGGCATGACAATCAAGGATGACATGATATGGGGATAACTAGTCCATGCCCAAGATGACCTCAAACATATCAAGTAACAGAAGGTTCGCTCTAGTCTCGTAACCACAGAATGTGACCACATAGGACCAGTAGATCTGATCCATAACCACAGAATCACCCATAAGAGTGGACACATAAACAAGAGTACCCAAGGTCTCGCGAGGAATATCTAGGAAATTAACAAATAGAGATGATACATATGAATAGGTAGACCCTGTATCAAATAATACTGAAGCATCCCTATTGCATATAGAAATAATACATGTGATCATAACATCTGAGGCCACTGCATCTGCTTTGGATGAAAAGCATAGAATCTAGCTGGAGCATCGGCTGGCGGGCCTCCTCCTGACTGGACAGTAGTTAGCTGACCTCCCCCTTCCTGGCCTCGACCTCTAGGACGACACCTACATTCTTGTCCTTAGCCTCTGGGTGGTCGGACGACTGGTACTGTAATCATGGGCTGATGACCATGTTGTACTGCCTTGCTCCGAAGCCTGGGATAAAATCTCTTCATGCGACGCACATCTCCACACTAAAAACCTCTCGATACCATAGAATGTTGTCCTGAAGCCTGACCCTGATGGCCTGAATACCCACTAAAAGAACCCTATGGCTGGTAGGCGGTATGAACTCTCTGACATGGCACTAATATAGGCACTGGAAAAAACATGATGAACTAGTGGGCGATAAGAACTCTCTGGCATACCACGAAAATAGGGTCGCGCTGGAGCAACCCGAAGAGAATGTGCTGGTGCTAGATATGTGGGCCTAGTAAGCTGACCCCTCCTAAGCTGACCTCTGCCCTTGCTGGGACACCTCTAAGCTCTCCAGAGACTCAGGTCCTCTTGTCATGCTGCATCTACTATCTACCCCTCTAGCGATAGCCCTCATTCCTAAGAGCAATCTCCACCACTAGTTTATAATCAGTACCCATCTCCACCTCTCGGATCATGCTAGCCTAAACACTAGGGTGCAACCTTTCAACAAATCTCTGCACTCTCTTTACGTCTGTAGGAAGTGTCATAAGTGCATGGAGAGACAACACAGAAAATCTCGCCTCATAATCAGTCATAGTTATCTGAGCCTACTCGAGCTACTTAAACTGACACCAAAACTCTTCCCTCTAAGAGGATGGGATATACCTATCCAATAGAAGCCGTGTAAACTGGTCCCAAGTCATGGAAGGAGAACCTGCTGGTCTGTCGAGAAGGTAAGACTGCCACCATCTATGGGCCCTGCCCTCCAGTTGGAAAGTAGTGAAATCCACCCCATGCAACACTAATATCCTCATGTTGTGCAGTCTGTCCCTCCACATATCAATGATGTCCTGAGGGTCCTCATGTCGCTCATCTCTAAAGACAGGAGGGTGTAGCCTAGTCTATCAGTCCAAGAACTTCTACGGCTCGCCGATCGCAATTGGTGTAGGCTCAAGTATAGGTGTTGCAACTAGCTAGGCCCCGTCCGCGCGTAGTATCCTTAGTTTGATACACTGCAGCTGCATGCCCAGTAGCTTGAGCGATAGGGATCTGTGCTCCCCTTCCTGCCTAGGATGTTGCTGGGCCTGCTGGAAATAAATAAGTCTGAGTCATAGAATCCTTGAACCGCAGAATACGGTCCATGACCTTCTGAAAGTCTAGTGCTGCCATGAAATCTACCGAGACAGGCTCTGCTGCAGGCACCTCGCCCTGCTCCTCAATAATGATATCATCTACAAGATTAGGTGGTGGTACAACTGGGGTAGCTCAAGGACGCTCTCGTCCCCAACCTCGGGCCGGCGCCCTCCCCCAGCCTTTTCTTTGGCCTCTAGCAGCGGGGAGCAGCCCCTTCCGCGTTTGGTACGTCTCTTGTACGCGTTCTCACCATTTATGAGAGAACAAAAGAAGGAAACTTAGTATACCATTATTGTATAATTAAGTGATAAAAATGTTAGAATTATGATTCCGACTAAAAACACAATAGCCTTCATATCGAATAATTTGGAACAACAACAACCTGAGCGGAAGCGTACCTGAATCCATATGTGGAAAACCTTAATCCTCTTGTTGAAGATTGTCCAAAGTGTGGCTTAGAAAGTTCCTTAGTCCTTCCTTCAAGATTGTCTCCTTGATCCTTCTTGAAGTATTGGTTTCACAACAACAATAATATCACAATAACCAAAATTGGAGTATGGCTTTCCACAAAGATATGCAAGACAAAAAAATAGCTCTCTAGATTCAATGGGAAGAAGAAGAGAATGTCTTGCTATAATGTGGGAACCATAACCCCCCACTTATAACATACGAGTTATGAAACTCAAGAGTCATAAGCATGTAACCATGGTTACATATATGTAACCTTAGTTAGCCCATCATTAACTAAGGTTACCCTTTTGGGTATCTACACATTAGTCCTACACTTTATATGACAATATATTGGCCCCCTTAACATAATGTCCATAAGACCACAAAATTAAGCCAAACCGAAAGATAGCACATAACATATAATTTATCCATATATTGTTCATATGTATGTAGATATAAGTCCATATATCTTACAATCTCCCACTTGGACGAGATACACATACATATGTACAAACCTTAGCATTATATATTACATTATAACCTTATGAGCTCAAAGTTGCTATCACAATAAAATTGTCATGAACAATCTGGTCCATCAATCATACCAACATAGGAACTAAGAGCTCTTAGTTACTCTTGCGTAACTAGAACCAACATAGATCACGTATATCAATATAACCAACGACATGGATCATGTGTAGATATGTAGCATTTAAATAACATAAAGTGTGGTCAATAGAATGTCTATTTCCAACTGGTTCTCTTTATTGAGATCAATCATAAATTGTAAGAGTACAAAAACTTTAAAACTGAATATCTGCGCAGATATAACTGAATTACTGAACGTAATGGACAATATATAATTGTATAATACAAACTCCCACTAAAATACATAATCCTTAACTGATTTGACACCCATACAAGCAATATGCTCAAGAAATACTTTTGGTGTCAATCCCTTAGTGAGCGGATCCGCAAGCATGGAGTTTGTACTGATGTGCTCGATGCACAACTGTCCATTATGTACTCTTTCTTTAACAACCCGAAATTTGACGTCCATATGTTTTGCTTTCGTCAAACTACTGTTGTTATTAGCATAAAGGACTGCCGATCTGTTGTCGCACAATAGCCTAATTGGCTTTTTAATGCTATCAACAATCCGCAGTCCATCAACAAAATTCCGCAGCCATAATGCCTCATTGGATGCTTCATAACATGCCATGAATTCCGCTTCCATGGTGGAAGTGGCTGTAAGAGTTTGCTTGATGCTTCTCCAAGAGATAGCACAGCCAGCAAGCATGTAAATATAGCCTGAAGTAGACTTCAGACTATCCTGACATCCAGCAAAATCGGAATCGGTGTACCCAATGATCTCAAGCTGGTCCGATTTCCGATATGTAAGCATGTAATCCTTTGTTCTCTGTAAGTACCTCATGACCCTTTTGGCTGCCTTCCAATGGTCCATTCCCGGATTGCTAAGATATCTACCTAACATCCCAACAATGTATGCTATATCAGGTTGTGTACATACCTGAGCATACATCAGACTACCTACAGCCGAAGCATAAGGCGTCTTCTGCATTTTCGAAATTTCATAGTTATTATTTGGGCACTATTTGAGACTAAACTTGTCTCCCTTAGCAACAGGGGTGTTACCTGGTTTACAATCCTGCATGCCAAATCTTTTCAGAACCTTATCGATATAGCCCTTTTGTGACAGACCGAGAACACCTTTTGAGCGATCTCGATGTATCTGAATTCCTAATACAAAAGAAGCTTCACCAAGATCTTTCATTTCAAATTTCTTTGAAAGAAATTTCTTAGTTTCATGCAATAATGCTATATCGTTACAGGCAAGCAGTATGTCATCGACATATAAAACCAGAAAAATATGCTTACTCCCACTGAACTTATGGTATATACAGTCATCAGCAACATTCGGTTCAAAACCAAAAGATGTAATGACTGCATGAAACTTATAATACCATTGACGGAAAGCCTGCTTGAGCCTATAGATGGATTTCTTTAATTTGCAAACCCTTTTCTCTGATTCATCCGAAACAAAGTTTTTAGGTTGCACCATACAAATTGTTTCCTCAATGTCATCATTGAGAAACGCTGTCTTAACATCCATCTGATGAAGCTCAAGATCAAAATGTGCTACTAGTGCCATTATAGTCCTGAAAGAGTCTTTCGATGAAACTGGAGAGAAAGTCTCTTTATAATCAATACCTTCCTTTTGAGTGTAGCCTTTTGCGACAAGACGAGCTTTATACTTAATAACATTGCCCCCTGAATCCCTTTTGGTTTTAAAAATCCATTTACAACCAATAGGTTTAATACCTTCGGGCAATGTAACAAGCTCCCAAACGTCATTATTGCTCATAGACTTCATCTCATCATTCATGGCATCAATCCACTTTTGAGAGTTAGAACCCTTAATGACTTGACGGAAGTTGATTGGATCATCTTCCTCAAGTCCAATATCACTTTCTTGTTCTTGGAGAAATACAACATAATCATCCGAAATTGCATTTCTCCTCTCTCTAGTGGATCTCCTTAATGGCACTTCAGTTTCTTGAGGTTGTTGAGTTTGATTTTCATTAGTAATTTCAGGATCCTGATTGGGGAGATTTTCGAGATTGTCTTGAACTAGAGTTGTGTGATCCGTGTCAGGAATGAGAACACCCTGACCAAGATCAACAACTTGAGGGAAAGACACATGTTCTTCCTCAAAGACAAAATCTCTAACAACTTTATCTCCACACACCCCAAACTCAATATCCTCAAAAAACCTAGCATTACCCGTCTCAAAAATAGTTCTTGAAGTGGGATCATAAAACTTAAAACCCCTGGATCTTTCAGAGTATCCAACAAAATAGCTACTAACCGTCTTAGCATCCAGTTTCTTTTCATTCGGCCTATAAGGCCTTGCCTCAGCTGGACAACCCCAAATGTGTAAATGCCTAATACTGGGTTTATGCCCAGTCCAAAGTTCATATGGGGTTTTGATTGTAGCTTTAGTTGGAACTCTATTAAGAATATAAGCTGCGGTTTGTAATGCTTCACCCCGGAGTGAGTCTGGTAAAGTAGTACGACAAATCATACTCCTTACCATATCCTTAAGGGTTCGATTTCGTCTCTCATCTACACCATTCATCGTAGGACTTCCTGGCATAGTATACTGAGGGACGATCCCACACTCATCTAGGAATTTAGCAAATGGCCCTGGACGTTGTTCACCTGAACCATCATATCGACCACAGTATTCACCACCGCGGTCAGATCTAACGGATTTAATTCTTTTGCTTAGTTGATTTTCAACTTCAAACTTAAATGATTTGAACACGTCTATGGATTGGGACTTTTCATGAATAAGATAGAGGTACCTATAACGAGAGTAATCGTCTATGAATGTGATAAAGTATTGTTGACCATTCCTACAAGAAGTAGGGAACGACCCACAAATATCCGTATGTATCAATTCTAAGACGTCCGAAGCTCTCTTAGCACCTAATCTCGTCTTGTTTGTTTGTTTACCCTTGATACACTCAACACAAATATCTGAATTTGAGGAATCAAGAGAATCAAGAATTCCATCTGACACGAGTTTCTGAATTTTTTGAATGGATATGTGACCCAAACGTTTGTGCCAGAGTGATATAGAATTCTCATTAGTTAATTTTCTTTTGGTACCAGTTAAACTTGTATGCAAGGTTTCATTATGTGAGGTTATTGTGTTAACCAAATATAGGCTATCAAATGTTGATAAAAGACCAGTACCGATAAGATTTGAATTCTGAAAGAGACTAACTTTATTGTCACCAAAAGAACATGAATAACCGGATATGTCCAATTTGGGAACAGAAATTAAATTCCGTCTAAAAGACGGTACAACAAAAGTCTCATCCAAATCTAAATGAAAACCGGTCTTAAACAACAGCCTAAACTTTCCAATAGCCTCAACTGGCACTTTCTTGCCATCACCCACATAGATGTATCTTTCACCATCATTTGGTTTTCGGCAGTTCAGGCAACCCTGCATAGGTATACTTATGTGAGTAGTAGCAGCAGAATCTACCCACCAAGTATCCTTAGGTACCGAAATTAAATTAACTTCAGAACAAACAAAAGAAAGAAATGTACCTTTTTTCGCACGCCAAGCGTGGTACTTGGTACAATCCTTCTTCACATGATTAGTCCCCTTACAGAAAAAGCAACCTAATTCAGTAATTTCAACCTTAGGTTCCTTATGTTGCTTATTCTTGGGCCTTGCAACCGCAACTTCCTTACCTTTCCTCTTCTTCATATCCTTAGAAGAGGATGCCAAATGAGCACTTTCAGTCTTATCTTGCTTTATCCTTTCCTTTTCTTGCACACAATGTGAAATGAGCTCGTTAAGAGTCCATTTCTCCTTCAGGCAGTTGTAACTGACCTTAAACTGATTAAAGTGTGCAGGAAGAGATATCAAAACTAAGTACACAAGCAGTTCCTCAGGTAATACTAGCTTGAGTGACTTAAGTTTCGAAGCAAGATGAGACATTTCCAAAATGTACTCCCTAATGTTTCCCTTGCCCTTATACCTCATGGAAACAAGTTTACTCAAAAGAATACTTGTCTCCGCCTTTTTGTTTTGTTCAAAACGCTTTTCAAGGTTTTCAAGGAAAACTTTGGCATTAGCTTCATCATTCATAGTGCCCCTGAATGATTCTGGAATTGCACGTTTCATGATCATTAGACTCATGCAATTCGAGCGTTCCCACTTCTCCATCTCCCTCCTTTCATCAGGAGAGGATGTATCCTCAAGAGAAGCAGGTTGCTCATTCCGAAGTGCAAGGTCAAGATCCATGCAACCGAGAACGATCATAATGTTCTCTTTCCATTCCTTAAAGTTTGTGCCGTCAAGCACAGGGAAGCTGTTTATATTAGCAGATATCGAAGCAGCTGAAGAATTCACTGAAAATAGAACAAAGGATTACTTAATACATGCTTACAATAACTTGAACTTTAACATTACTGTTAGAAAATACGCTTAACGCTAGAGGGGGGTGAATAGCGTTATAATAAACTTTAGCGTAAACTTGCGGAAATTAAAATTTGCAGGAAATAAATAAGTGCGTTAAATAAACAAAAAGGAAAGAACGCACCGATATATTCTGGTTCACCACAACACGTGGCTAGTCCAGTCCCCGAGAGACTCTCTCGAGATTTTCCACTAACTTGTTAAGCTTACGGGTGCTCAACAAACCTTTACAACTTAAGGACACAAGCCTTAACACCTTTGCTCGGAGATACAACACTCCAAGACTTCAACCAAGGAAACACAAGTTCCTTACAACAAGAGAATCACAATTCTCTTACAAGTGTATAAAACACTAAACACTCAAACACAATACTACTTAATGAGTAGATATGAGTAAAAGAAGTAAGCTCTAGATCACAACAACTTTGGACAAGAATATGGCTCTCAAAAGCTTTATGAAATTGAATATAAAATGATAAACAAAAGTATGCAAGCTTATAGCAATGTAATGATCAGTTGTAGTATGTTGTTGTATTTAAAACACTGAAATGAAGCTGTATTTATAGTTGAAAAACTTGGCATTACCGTTGCCTAATTGCCAATTAAGAGTTGCTGATTTTACTCACTGACAATCGATTGTCAAACCCCAACAATCGATTGTCTACCAGTCAGATCAAAATTCAATCCCAGATTTTACGCTTGATAATCGATTACTTACAATCCATAATCGATTACTGGCAACGTTCAAAAAATCCTTTCCATATTTTACCACAAACAATCGATTGTCCAGAATCAACAATCGATTACTCAGCAACGTTCAAAAAATCTTTTTCGGATTTTAATCAAAATAATCGATTATACAAAATCAATAATCGATTACCCAATAACGTTCAAAAAATCTTTTCCGGATTTCAATCAAAACAATCGATTATACAGAATCAATAATCGATTACCTGACGGTATTTGAAAACTTTACGACAACGGTCAGCTTCACAATCGATTGCACAAAGTCAACAATCGATTACTTATCAGTTTTTGATAAACATTTTAGACACTGTCTCTTTGACAATCGATTGTCCAATGTAACAATCGATTATTTAATAAATTTAAAAATCACTGGAAGACACTGTCAACATAATCGATTACCATTAGTTCATAATCGATTATTCTGAGTTTTGAAAAACTTTGATGGACACTGCCTCAGTCACAATCGATTGTCATTAGTTCACAATCGATTGTCATGCAGGTTTGAAAAACCTGATGCTCACTGTCTTACTCACAATCGATTGTCATTAGTTCACAATCGATTGTCATGCAGTCTTGGCTTAAAACAATTGATTATCATAAGTACATAATCGATTATCTTAGTCCAGATTTTTAAGGCATGTCTAAAAATTATTTTGACTACTGTAAATATGCATGATTTAAAATCATTTGACATTAAATTAAATATGCATGATTTTGGAAAATTGTTTTATGAGAGAAGCCATGTTACGAGTCAAGTTGTAGGATCAAGATCACAATTAAGAATGACTCAATTAAACTATAAAACTTTGTCTTGAGCTTGAATCTCGTTGTATATCAATTGTGCGCTTGTTTCTTGAACTTCGTCATATATCAATTTTCGCTTCGTTTGTCATTCATCAAAACCTATACAAAAGAACACACGTTTTAGTATATTGCATTGAGAACGTGTTTCCAACAATTTCTCCCTTTTTGATAATGGCAAACATTAAGCGGGATATGCAAGACAAGCAATTTATATTGACTATTCAAGACAAGTATATACATGCAACAAGAATGCAATTTGTTCCCCCTCAATTTGAGAATTCCCCCTCAATTTAAGCTTATAATTTGAGAGTGCATCATACCCGTTATCTTCCCCCTTTTGCCATTAGCAAAAATAATAATAAGATGCCAAAGATGAAATAAACCTTGTTTATTTATTGGAAAGAATTACAGCAACAGGGAAGACAAAAACAAACTTAAAAACAACAGTTATTCATTCATCATTTTCCGCCTCATCATCCGGCGCTGCTTCATATGGAACAAGACCCGCATATGGATAATGAACGTGGTCAAAATATCCATGGATCTCGTGAGTTAATTGACCGAAAGAAGAGGTCAATGAAGCAATTTGGTCGGAAATGAATTGGAGGGAAGGCTCTTGAGGCGGAGGAGCACGACGGGTTGGAGGAGGAGCAGGCGCTACATGATCACCGTCATGATGAAAGGAGGATTCCGAAATTTCTCACTTTTTGGTACTCTTTTTGAGAGGACCATTTCCAGTGACGAATCCGGTGGCTTCAAGAAAGTTCATGATGAGGAGAGCATAAGGAAGAGGCCTATCATCTCCGATAGCGTCACGTATGTGAATTTTGATAAGCCGACACCAATTGATGTTAGCTTCGGTAACTATGGCATGCATGAGCTTGGTATCCTCTTGGGAAATGGTGGTATGGTTGTGCTTACGAGGCTTGAGGACTCGGGTGACGAAATAGAAAATTAACCGGTAATTTGGATCCATTCCCGTAATTGTAGGACGACGGGAGGAGAGATTTGGATCATAGGAAGTAAGACCGACTTGGTGTAAGAGGGCTGTTTCATCAAAAAGGGCTCCGGCCTCTCCGGTGTACCGAAAAATGTCTTCACCATTATGAGGAAGACGGGCAATGGTATGAAGATTTTCATCGGAAAGAAGAATTTGAACACCATTAATGTTGGTGACAAGCTCACCATCATCATCCTCATGGAGGTTGGAATAAAATGCTTGAACCAATGTAGTATTGATGTAAGGATGGGTAAGGAGTAAAAAGTCAAGAAGTTGAGAATTTTTGAGCATATTTGCAGCAGGGCCAAATGATTCAAGATACTTGTGGGTTGAGAAGCGGGGTGGAAGAATGTCGCGCTTTTCAAATTTGGTTAAGAATAGAGTAAGCTCGATGTCGGAATTAAAATATAGAACGGAACCATCTTGATAGGGATAGTTCGGACAAGGAGGGGCAGCAGAGGCGGATGCGCCGTGCCTAGCATAACGGGAACGTTTTGAGTGACGGCCCGACATTTTTAATGAAAGCTGCTGGATTTTGCAAATGATTAGAGAGAATTTGATATTTTGAAAGCTAAAATTGATGCTTGAGTGAATGAATATGAACATATATGAAGCCTATTTATAGAGGGGAGAGTGGCTTATCATTTATAGAAGAAATCTGCTGAGAATTTAAAGCCAAATCAGTCAGAAACGGTAAAATAAATTCACTGACCCTTAGACAATCGATTGTTGAGATGCAATAATTGATTGTTGAAGAGTTATGACCTAACTTGGAACTGACACAAATCGATTGAGGAGCCAAACGGTAACAAGAGTTTAAATTTCTGACATGAAATAATCGATTGTCAAATGTGGAATAATCGATTATTTTGGAAAAGCATTGCTGAATGGCTGAGACAGAAATCGATTATGCAATTTAAGGAATCAATTATTAAACAAAACTGCATAATGAACATAAACCATAAACAATCGATTAGTGATACTGCTAATCGATTTTCAGCACAGTAAAATAATCGATTATTTGCTTGGAACAATCGATTGTTCTGTGCCAAAACTTTGTAATTCCCCCTATCTTTTAGGGAGATACCTGCAAAATAGAATTAAACGTCTCCGATGCTCAAGTCAGTAATTTGTAAAGAAGTAATAACTTAAACTAGTGTTGCCAAGTGAGAACGTGAGCTCTTAAGAAGTGTGTCCTAAAGTGTTCTTAAGAGAGTTTCGGGTACTTACATTTCCTCCGACGTCTCCAATTACCTGTTCAAGAGGGTGATCTTTGATCGTCCTCCACTCATTTGGCACTTTTGTTTCTTTTTCCAATTGTGGCGCTTCTTCCATTGGTTGTTCCTCAGTTTCATGTTTATTTTCCTTGGGTGGTTCCTCTTGTATTTTGTCTTTCAAGCTATCTAAGATACCTGCAAGATCAAAACCGGAATCCTTTCTCGCCAAACGAGCATTATTTTCGGAAAATACAACATGAGGGGATTCCTCCACAATTTGGGTTCTTTTATTAAAGACCCTATATGCTTTACTACGTGAGGAATATCCAATGAAAATACCTTCATCCGACTTAGCATCAAATTTACCCAATTGGTCTTTGCCATTGTTATGAACAAAACATTTGCAACCAAAAACTCTAAAATAGGAAATATTTGGTTTTCTACCCTTATAAAGTTCATAGGGGGTTTTCATGAGTATCGGCCGAATTACTACTCTATTTAGAACATAGCAAGCGGTACTCACGGCGTCCGCCCAAAATGTTTGGGTATCTTAGCTTCGTCGAGCATGGTTCTAGCCATCTCTTCGAGACACCTATTTTTCCTTTCCACCACCCCATTTTGTTGTGGTGTACGTGGAGCGGAAAAGGTATGCTCGATTCCGAGTTCGTCACAAAAGTCCGCAAAGAGATTGTGATCAAACTCTCCCCCATGATCACTTCTAATTGAAGTGACGGTTGTTTCTTTCTCATTTTGAACACGCTCAAGAAAATATTTAAAATTTTGAAAGGCATCACTTTTATTGGCAAGAAATAAAGTCCAAGTAAATCTCGAGTAATCATCAACAATCACAAAAGTATATTTATTTCTTCCTAGACTTTCAATGCGAGAGGGACCAAATAAATCCATATGAAGCAATTGCAATGGTCTAGAAATTGAAACAATGTTTTTAGATTTGAAAGATGCTTTTATTTGCTTCCCCTTTTGACACGAGTCACAAATAGAGTCATTTTCAAATTTTAAATTGGGAAGACCAACAACTAAGTTTTGAGAAATCAATTTGTTCAAAAGAAGCATATTGATATGTGCTACTCTACGATGCCATAGCCAAGTATCATCCTCTTTACTCATTAGACAATCAACATAATCGGGTGAGGAATTAGCAAGATCAACCATATAAATATTATCCACTCTAAAACCACGGAGGATAATTTTGAAATTACTATGTCTGAACACTAAGCATTCATCCGAATCAAATAAAGCAAGATTTCCCTTGTCACACAATTGGCTTATGCTTTAATCCTTTAACAAGTAATATATGCTTAATAGAGGAATTTTCATCCTTACCGACCGAGCCGATGCCGATGATCTTTCCTTTATTGTTATCACCGAAGATAACACTTCCTCCTTCTTTGTGCTCTAATTGAAGGAATTTGGATTCATCTCCCGTCATATGCTTGGAGCATCCCCTATCAAGGTACCATAGTACACTTGATCCCTTCAAGCACACCTACAAAACAAATTAATGTTCTTTAGGTACCCATGCCATCTTGGGTCCTTGGGGGTTAGGCATATTATGATGCGATTGAGTAATATGTCTATGACGTGCAAAGCATGCAGGAGCAATATGACCAATATGTCTACAATAATGATAATTCACATTTGGGTTATGCATCCTTCTAGGTTCATAGTAACTAGACGGATGAAAATTTCTTACTCTATTTTGAACACTATGATTATTTTGCATTTCATGAGAGTTATTTCTCCTACTATGAGCTCTAGGATGGGCAGCATTTCTAGAGTGATTGTTTCTAGGTTGAAGGCCATTTCTAGGTCTTCTCAAAGGTTCAACATTTGGCCTAAAATATGCATCATTTCTAGGGTAACTATTTCTAGGTGGTAAGTCATTTCTAGGTCTCCTAAAATGTTCAACATTTTGTCTAGCATGCATATTGGTTCTAGGATTGCTATTTCTAGGATAAGCAATTGTTTTATTAGTCCTAGGTTGAGCCTTAGGTGGTTGGGGTTTGGCTTCAACCTTTTCTTTAACCTCATTCTTAAATCCTATGCCATGCTTGGTTGATTTCAAATTTACAAGGACCTCATTCAAATTCTTGTAGGAAGAATTAAACTTATCTAAGGTACATTTGAGTCTATCTACCTCATTTTTGAGATGCAAGCAAGAAGAACAATTTTTAGTAGAACTTTCGGGCTTATCGGCGCTTCTTTTTCCAAAAAACTTGTTTTCCTCTATCAGCTTTTCATTTTCCAAAACCAGTTTTTCTAAATCCTTTTCTTTCAAAGAAAGCTGTTTTTGAAAATCTTTTTCTTTTAATGAAGCATTTTCTTTTATGCCCTTAACAGTTTTTGAAGCCTTAATAAACTCAGCATATAATTCATCAAAAGCAGTTCGCATTCCTTCAAGAGTAAAGAAGTTTTTAGACGAAATTTGACATACCTCATCTTTGTTGTCTTCTTGTGCCATAAGGCAAAGATTTGCTGCTTCGTCTTCTTCTCCTTTGCTTGACTCATCTCCGGAGTCGCCTCCCCAAGAAATGTATGCACGTTGCTTTTTAAAAGGTTTCTTCTCCTTTTTGATGTTTGGGCAATTTGATTTGATGTGCCCGGTTTCACCACATTCATAGCACTTGATTTGTTCGCCTTGCTTTTTGCCCTTGCGTTCATACTCCTTGCGCATGAACTTTTGAAATCTTTTGATAACGAGTCCAAACTCATTGTCTCCTTCCTCATCAATTTGCGGTTGGCTTGTGCTCGCCTTTAGAGCTATTCTTTGCCTCCTTTGATCATCAACAAAAGGGTTAAGAATAGTAGATTCATAGGTCTTAAGGTTACCTCTTAGTGCGTCGATGGTGACGTTTGAAACGCCAATGGATTCTTGAATTGCATCGGCCTTTGATCTCCATGTCGGTGTGAGACTTCTAAGAATTTTTCGAACGAGCTCTCTATCCGTGAATGTTTTCTTGAGAGCATGTAGGTCATTTACGATTATTGAAAATCGCTCAAATATTTCGTCCACCTTTTCACCTTCCTTCATGTGAAATAATTCATAAGAATGGGTTAGGAAATCAATTTTTGCTTCCCTTACCTGGTCCGTACCTTCGTGCGTAACTTCTAGCTTGTCCCACATCTCCTTTGCCGTTGTGCAACACGATATTTTCCTGTAATCGTCAGCATTAACAGCACAATATATAATAAATTAATTGCTTTAGCATTATTTTGAACCTTTCGGATGTCATCCGCGTCATACTCATCCTCTGACTTGGGAACCCATTCGTTTTCCACCTTCTTTGTTGGAATTTGGTTTCCCTTCATTATCACTTTCCAAAGGTGAAAGCTGTTGGACTGAACGAAAATCTTCATCCTCTCCTTTCAGTACGTGTAATTTGTACCGTTGAATAGAGGTGGTCGTGTGGAGCACTTTCCTTCATCAATTCCTGCAAAAGAGTCACGAGTAGAAGCCATGGATGGTTCTCTCAAACTGTTAAGTCTTCAGAGAGTATGGCTCTGATACCAATTGTTAGAAAATACGCTTAACGCTAGAGGGGGGGGGGGGTGAATAGCGTTATAATAAAATTTAGCGTAAACTTGCGGAAATTAAAATTTGCAGGAAATAGATAAGTGCGTTAAATAAACAAAAAGGAAAGAACGCACCGATATATTCTGGTTCACCACAACACGTGGCCAGTCCAGTCCCCGAGAGACTCTCTCGAGATTTTCCACTAACTTGTTAAGCTTACGGGTGCTCAACAAACCTTTACAACTTAAGGACACAAGCCTTAACACCTTTGCTCAGAGATACAACACTCCAAGACTTCAACCAAGGAAACACAAGTTCCTTACAACAAGAGAATCACAATTCTCTTACAAGTGTATAAAACACCAAACACTCAAACACAATACTACTTAATGAGTAGATATGAGTAAAAGAAGTAAGCTCTACATCACAAAAACTTTGGACAAGAATATGGCTCTCAAAAGCTTTATGAAATTGAATATAAAATGATAAACAAAAGTATGCAAGCTTATAGCAATGTAATGATCAGTTGTAGTATGTTGTTGTATTTAAAACACTGAAATGAAGCTGTATTTATAGTTGAAAAACTTGGCATTACCGTTGCCTAATTGCCAATTAAGAGTTGCTGATTTTACTCACTGACAATCGATTGTCAAACCCCAACAATCGATTGTCTACCAGTCAGATCAAAATTCAATCCCAGATTTTACGCTTGATAATCGATTACTTAGAATCCATAATCGATTACTGGCAACGTTCAAAAAATCCTTTCCAGATTTTACCACAAACAATCGATTGTCCAGAATCAACAATCGATTACTCAGCAACGTTCAAAAAATCTTTTTCGGATTTTAATCAAAATAATCGATTATACAAAATCAATAATCGATTACCCAATAACGTTCAAAAAATCTTTTCCGGATTTCAATCAAAACAATCGATTATACAGAATCAATAATCGATTACCTGACGGTATTTGAAAACTTTACGACAACGGTCAGCTTCACAATCGATTGCACAAAGTCAACAATCGATTACTTATCAGTTTTTGAAAAACATTTTAGACACTGTCTCTTTGACAATCGATTGTCCAATGTAACAATCGATTATTTAATAAATTTGAAAATCACTGGAAGACACTGTCTCAACATAATCGATTACCATTAGTTCATAATCGATTATTCTGAGTTTTGAAAAACTTTGATGGACACTGCCTCAGTCACAATCGATTGTCATTAGTTCACAATCAATTGTCATGCAGGTTTGAAAAACCTGATGCTCACTGTCTTACTCACAATCGATTGTCATTAGTTCACAATCGATTGTCATGCAGTCTTGGCTTAAAACAATCGATTATCATAAGTATATAATCGATTATCTTAGTCCAGATTTTTAAGGCATGTCTAAAAATTATTTTGACTACTGTAAATATGCATGATTTAAAATCATTTGACATTAAATTAAATATGCATAATTTTGGAAAATTGTTTTATGAGAGAAGCCATGTTACGAGTCAAGTTGTAGGATCAAGATCACAATTAAGAATGACTCAATTAAACTATAAAACTTTGTCTTGAGCTTGAATCTCGTTGTATATCAATTGTGCGCTTGTTTCTTGAACTTCGTCATATATCAATTTTCGCTTCGTTTGTCATTCATCAAAACCTATACAAAAGAACACACGTTTTAGTATATTGCATTGAGAACGTGTTTCCAACAATTACTTTATAGATTCAAAATTGGCAAATCCCATTACAAGATACCTAGCACAACATTGGTTTTAATCTTTGGACAGAAAATCAACTTGTAAGTGGTACTCTTGGTGTAGTGATCAAATATTGACAATAAATTCCTGTCAAATATCAAGCCTTCCTTTGGGCCGACTTAATATTCACATGGAAAACCAAATAATTGTCACATATTTATCACCACAAGCATGTTCGAATTCCTGCCAAATAACAACCTGCCTTTGGGCCGGTGTTAAACGCATGGAAGACTAACATCCACAGTCATCTTATATTTCAAGATTAATCAATCTACACAATAGAGGTTACTTTGGCAACATAATGCTTCAATTGACTAATTTAAAACATTAGATGCTAAATACTTTAGTTCCTTAAGCCATATTATGAATCTTAACTTAATAGGTTACATGTTTTGACATGCAACATCTGAATATTAATTGTTATAGACTTAATTGGACAATTCCAAAATCTGAAGTTTGATGGACTAAAACAATTAATATTAAAACTGAATATTAATGTATAAAACATTAATAATTATAAAAACTTAAAATTAATTGACATATTATAAATATTCAATTAAAATCTGAAACTTAAAAGACTTAAAATGTTTCATTAATTATGAAAAACGTTTCTTACATTATGTCCTCATTAAACAGCCAGAAAACAAAACGTTTCTGCAATTTATGGCCAGATAATCGATTATCTGAGCCTAATAATCGATTATCTGGGCCTTCTGGAATCTCAAATTTTGCTAAAAAACTAGGATAATCGATTATCCTAATTATCTTAGCTCTCTGGAATTTCCAATTTTGCTGAAAAAACTCCAGATAATCGATTATTTTAAAAATAATCGATTATCCTCAGATTCTGTTTCAAAAATTTTGATGAACAAATTGCATAATAGATTAGTTTCAAAGAATAATCGATTATGTGATGCTTCTGTTTTGCAAAATTTTGGTGAACTTTAAAATTTATTCCAGGACCTTTTGCGGCGACGAACGTCGCCACTAAACCCATAGAAGTCGCCGCTAAATGTATTAGTGGCGACTATGTATTGAAACTGGAAACTGGAGTTGCCGTCACTGAAGGTTATTTGTAGCAACAATTCCTTGTTTAAGTTTCTTGTTGTTCAACAACCAAAATTTTGCAAACTTCAATATTTCAATTCATATAGAGATAACAAAATATTGAATCACTAAAGTTCATCAACTACATAACATTCATGAAATCATGCTATATCATGGTACTCAAAATTCTATCATAATTTAAACATGAATCTTATATAACATGCAATTTCATGAACTTCCAAATTATCCAAATATGAAGGAGGCTCTGATACCAATTGTTAGAATTATGATTCCGACTAAAAACACAATAGCCTTCATATCGAATAATTTGGAACAACAACAACATGAGCGGAAGCGTACCTGAATCCATATGTGGAAAACCTTAATCCTCTTGTTGAAGATTGTCCAAAGTGTGCCTTAGAAAGTTCCTTAGTCCCTCCTTCAAGATTGTCTCCTTGATCCTTCTTGAAGTATTAGTTTAACAACAACAATAATATCACAATAACCAAAATTAGAGTATGGCTTTCCACAAAGATATGCAAGACAAAAAAATGGCTCTCTATATTCAATGGGAAGAAGAAGAGAATGTCTTGCTATAATGTGGGAACCATAACCCCCCACTTATAACATATGAGTTATGAAACTCAAGAGTCATAAGCATGTAACCATGGTTACATATATGTAACCTTAGTTAGCCCATCATTAACTAAGATTACCCTTTTGGGTATCTACATATTAGTCCTACACTTTATATGACAATACATTGGCCCCCTTAACATAATGTCCATAAGACCACAAAATTAGGCCAAACCAAAAGATAGCACATAACGTATAATTTATCCATATATTGTTCATATGTATGTAGATATAAGTCCATATATCTTACAATAAATTCGTATCACTTCAAATATATATCATATACTACTATTTATTTATTTGATTTAAACGTATAATGCGAGTAACTCAAGAGACACACCGGCAAGAAATTTGGGCCACCGGCGGTTGAGGGGAGTAGGGGAACAGGAGGAGGGTGGGGAGTAAATGGCACCAAGTATGGTGCGGGGTGCTATCTATATCTGTTTAACTTTAAACGTTTCTCATGTCTCATCACTATATGTCTGCTGTTATACTGTTGCTATCAACAACTAAAAAGTATACTCTTACTCTGCTCAGGCGGCGCGTGCTATATCTTTGCTTTATTCTTTTTGTTAAATTCTGTGTTACTTACTATTTGTTTAAATAGTTTTATCCATAATTTTCTTTTAAAATCTTGTTATTTAGAGTCATAGTTTTATTTTTTTTTATTTTTACATATTGTGATATTAAATGGTCCCAAAATTATTACAGACGAAGCATTAAGAGGAGAAAAATCAAGCATAAACAAATTTTAATTTAAGTTTGACTTGATAAATAAAGTCAGAAAATAATAATAAATCTTAGGGTGTTTCGATGTAAGAATTATAAAATTTCGAAAACAAATGAAATTTATTTTCAAGTTAAAAGTGGTATTTAAAAATTATAGTTGTATTTGAACATAAATATGGAGCTATTTTGAATTTTTGTGAGTGCTTTAAAGGGAAAATTTTGAAAAATAATTTTTCAGGCTTTTTAAAAATTTTGAAAAATATCTAAAATTTAACTTTAAGTAAAATTTAAAATTTTTATGACCAAAGACTAATTCTGAAAAAAAGTCTTAAACATTTCGAACAAAGAATTTTTTAATGGCCAAAATGAGCTCAAAAAACCTCCTAAATAAATCTCAAAAACTTGTTGCCACGCTCGTGAAAGAGAGTTGAATAAATGGTACAGAGTCTGCAGAGAGCAGAGAAAGTTAAGTGTATCGAATGGCCTGCGCTTTTGGCGCTGCGGTAATCCCCCACCCCCCCACCTACATTCCCCATTACCATCCGTCTTTTACCCCTCAACTCCCGGGTTCTTCTCCCCCTATTTCCCCACCCCCACCACCCATCACACCCCCAACCCCAACCTTTTCAATGTAGTTTCTATCTAATACGTATTTGTATATGATTACTTTAATTTATATAAATTATTGTGTAAATGTTTTTTGCATGTTTAATACGAAGGTGTGGTGATGTCAATTGAGAATCATGTTCAAATTTTAATAATGACAAAAAATATTACTCCTTTCGTTAAAGAGAAAAAGAACTTATTGGAGTACTATTTGGAGAGTTAAACAAGGTTTTTTATTATATTTTTAAATTTTAAATTGTTAAATATTGTTACTTATAGTACTATAGTAATTTCTAAATATCTAAATTTTATTTCAAAAATATTTAACTATGTTTAATTTATATTAAAAATTAGTTAATTTGACCTTTGTATTCTGAAAATGTTCAAACATATTGAAAAGGAAGGAGCAAGTGACTTCTTCTCCTGTACTTGAGTCTTTGATGACAAAAGATAACAGGTATAGAATGGAATAGGGGAGAGGCACCCAGTGAAATTGTATTACGTAGAACATTCCTCGTAGTTGCCGTTCAGAAATAACCTCCTGGTATCAAATTATTACGGAAGTGCCATTGGTCAGTCTCTTTATGGCACACTGGGACTATTAACTGACTTTAGCAGCGCACGAGCATTTAAAAAAGCTGTTAAAACATGGGAAGGGTCTCTATCTCAGACTTACTTTTAGCGGGCTCAAAGGTACTGTTTGTTTGCTTTATTTTGGGCTCGACAATCTTACCCTCATGGCCCATCAGCCCCTTAACTATCCTTTTCATCTTTTTAACATTTCAAGTGTTCCATTTGGGTTAAATTTTCTGAATTTTTTTAAAAGATGGTTATATATAAGAAATTTTACCTTAGGTTAATACTTTATATATTTAAAATAAATATTATTTAAAAAAATATATTTTATAAGTATCTTTTAAGATTTATAATAAAATATTTAATTTTGGTTACCTTTTAGTCCTAAGCCACTAAATATGTTAATTAATTATTCTATTTTCTTTTTTAATCTATTTTGATATATCTCGTTCTATTTCCCTATTCCATCAAAATTTTCGATCTCCTCCTTTTTTTATTGAATTTGTGCAAATCATACTTCAGATATTGCGTATGTATTTTGATTAGAAAAAATACCCTCGATCGATATCCTCCATTGTAATAGGAGAACTTTGACAAATTTGGGAAAGGAAATTAACCAACCTTTGAACTTTCCCAAAACTAACTTATTTGAGAAAGGGAGTTTTCTTCTCGAGTTGATCACGTAGTAGCGTTTTCCTTCTTTGTTCTAAAATGAAAGTGAACTTTGACGGAGATACTGGTGGTTCGTCGCCATCGACGACGGAGACAGTAATTGTGGCGGTAGCAGTTAAAAGTGTCGAAGGGAATGATAGTCAACACAGTAGTAGTTAATGAAAAAAGGTGTCGCATCTTGTATCTTCAAATCTCAAAGGTGTCGCGTGTTGTACCTTCAAACGTTGCTACGGTGGATTCGCTGGAAATTAGAATTTGTTCTTGAACAAAGAAGACAGATTTTGGGGATGAGCAACTTAATTTTTTGTTAATACATTTCAATATATTTTCATGTATTTCATTGTATTCATTATCTTTTTTTTCATTGTAATTTTGATGTATCTCGTTGTATTCCATGTATTTCATTGTATTCACTATTTTTTTCCATTATATTTCAATGTACCCGCTGTATTCTATGTATTTCATTGTATTCATTGTCTCGCTATATGTCATGAATGTATTCATATATTTTGTTAATTAATATAATTTATGTATTCAGATGTATTATATAATTTCTTTGAAGATTGCTATATTTTTAGGGTAATTTACGGTTGAGAATCTTTTTTATAACTGAAATACAAAATTTGTGTGTTATAATTGAGTTTGTTGAGTTATATTAGGAGTCTATTGTGAATACAATCGAATACAATAATCTGTCCAGCTGTAATCTCATGTTTCACTCCATGAATACAATCGAACACACTTGAATACAACAACTGATTAGCTGGACTTCCCCGATTCACGCCTATTTTTGTTACTGTATTAATGAATGTTTAAATACATCAAATACATCTTATAACCATATAAAATGTATCTATAATCCGTAATATAATAAATTGTATCCATATATGACTAATTACTACTAAAAAATAGTACTTTATGAAATTTTTTCTAAATATGAAAATGACACTACAAAATCGCGCTCAAAATAATAGCGGAATATATATATATTGCCACTTTGAAATCTTTTTATACACTAATTAACTATAAACATCATACTTAGGTTACATAAAATCTTTGTGGGATCACTGAAGTAAAATTAACAAGCAGGGTAATCAAGGCATATGAATGTGGAAAGTTGCCGAAAATCGATATCACCTACCTGAGCAAGAGCTGTGTTTATCGGGTAAATTCATTGAAGGAGAACTTCAGCTACGAAAGATATAAGAATAAGAAGAAATGCTTAAATAAAGTGGTTATTTTTTTTGGTATACCACTCTACTCGCAGAGCAAATGAATATATATAGGTCAAATCGAATATGAAAAGAAAAATGAGATCGTTTTCTATTTTTATCAGTCGAATCTCTAAATATGCATCTTTGAGTGTTTTAGTCAATCCTAAATTTTTCAATATTAATATTTCGACTGCTCAGGCTAGTACATATACAAAAGTTGCTACAACGAATTAAGCAACATACTTCTGAGACGGATTTACCGCTCCAGAGCAGCTCTCGCACGGGAGAATCGTATACATTATATTTTGCATTATTATCCTGTTGTTCTCATGAAAATCATAAAAGATACAGCTAGTTCAATAGCTAGACAAGTGTATTGTGCAAAGAGAAAAAAGAGACGAAAAATGTTAGAGATATTCTGAATAAGAAGTTTTAATTTCCTCATAATTGTGTCAAAGCATGAGAGGAATAAAGAGTTGATCCTAGGGCGTAAAATAAAGAACCCTACACTGCCTAACATCGTTCTTACTCAAGAAACCCGTATTGCATTTTAATTTTCACTGTCTACATTTTTACCAAAACAAGTAGGCTATTATTCTTAATTTGGTTAAGAATAGAATTCTATTTAGAGTGAATATCTATCTTGTAGAGAGTTTTACTTTTAAGCTAAGTTATTTTTCCTCCTATAAATAGAGGGGTCTTACCCCGTTGTAAACAACCTCAAAATTCAATAAGAATTTTCTTTCTCTTTCTCTGCAATATTGCTCTTGTTCTTTTATTGTTTTATAACACGTTTCCCTTTTTTCTATTATTTTTACTTTTCTTTCATTTTGAAGGTCGTATAAGTAGGCCAAGATTCTTGCCTTTTGTAAAAGAAATCATCTCTTTCTCTCTTTTTCCTTGTAGTTTCTTTCCTTCAATTTTTCCTTTTTGGTGTTGCTTTTCCCCCTTTATACGTTTCAAATACTTTGTATAAACAATTATTAGTCAATCTACTAATCATTTGCATAAGTAAAAAAAATATGCGAAATACATTTACCTTTCAAACTTATAACGAAATCTCTGTTACACATTTTTTATGAGTAATTGTTTACACACCCAATTTTTTAAAAGCGTATAAAAAATTTACCTTTTTGATTACGTATCACTCGAATGTTTTTCACATATAAGAGGCGTGTGAACGATCAAAATATTGTGTCTAAAGGCATTTTTACAACACTATCCGGCCTTTTCATTTTTCTGAATCCTTTTCTTTATTTTTTAGAATAAAAAATTCACTATTCTTTTTCATCTTTTTCCATTATTGCAGCATTTCTTCTTATGCCACTATACCACTAAATATATTTGCCAAGAATTAGAGGAGGATAAAAAAAATAAGAGATTCAACATCGTCGAGTAATGCAACATCCATATCCAACTAGATTTTTAAAAATCATTTAAGTGTGCTAGATTTAAAAGTTTATTACAGGTTTTGTGAATGATAGGTGGAAAATTCAAAAAACACCATTGTTGAGCTATTGAAAAAGCTTGAAAATTCAAATGGATCTTATTAATTTTAGATTTTTTAACTGAACTTTGTAACTCGATTTTGATTGATTAGTTAAAGTTACTTGGCAACTCTTCCAATTTGTGGTAGAATGTTAAAAATCTAATTAAGATGCTACTTGATAATTTCTTCCCGTTTGTGACTCAATCCAGAAAGGAATAATAATTACATAAGTTTTAAAATTTCTTTTTTTTCCTTTGATTCTAAGTTTTTTTTTGGGGTTTTGCTGGAAATTTTTCTCAAGAACAATGATAATGGAGACAAGGTGGGGAAGATGGGCTATATATGTAATTTTAAGTGTATTTTTATTTTTTTAAATTAATAATACGTGTCACGAGCATATTGGTGCGTGATACGCACACATTTTCTGAAACTGGTCAAGCATGAAGGTGGTGTGTATACACTTTTGAAAGGTTAAATGTTTGAAAATATTTCCGTGATCAACGAGTGTGTAATAGGGATTTAGGGTACAACTTCAAGTGTCAGTTTATGTATTTTGCTTAAAAAATAAACAATTTATGTATCAGATGCATTGTCACGTCCTTGAACTACGATCTTGCACAACTTACTCTGCCGGGTTAATATTAATACACTAAAGACGCTAAGGAAATGCTAGAACATAAGAAAATTGCCAAAGGAAACTTTTATATTAGAGAGAACTTGATTGTTTAGTTTGATGATTTTACAAATGAATGACCCCTTTATATACTAGTATATCGCAGGGGCTAATATGTAAATATTAATTGTTACACAAGTCTCTTATTATTTACAAGTAAGACCCCTCTTTAGAATTCTCAACATAGCAAAAATCTTTCAAGGACTTTCCTAATAAATTCATAAAGTTCTAGAGTCTTTTAGGAAAATCTTTATATTTCTCTATAATTTTTCTATAAGTTCTAGCCTCTTTCCAATATAAGATTTTCATATGAAAAAAATATACGTCAAATGACACCTACATAATATGATAATGTAGCGGGTCATGAAACTATGCTCGTTTTTCTTTTCGTGAATGTGAAGAAAAGAAAAGGTAATGTGAATAGTTTCATAGCATAAACCTAGTACTGTCATTGGTCTCATCCACTTTAATTTACAAATTACAATCATAATCCTTCTAAGTAAACGTAGAATTATTATTATTATTGTAAAATATGCTGTCTATAGTAGAATAAGATTCTTTTCTCTAACATTATAGGTGTCTCTTTCTGGGCAATAGGAATTTCTGGTTAAAAGAAGTCAAATTTTCAGAATGCTTATTGTTTGAGTGCCCTCCGACCAGACAAAAGATGGACACCTATAGAGCCATAATGTTAGTTTGTCTGTGACAATATATATCCTAGATTGTCCACAACTTTGACATCCTCTTTTTATCACCTTAATATTTTTGGGCGATATTTTAACGTAAACATATATTCATATTCATGTTAATTAGTAGCTTATTTGTTTAAATTTCTCTATTGGTAATATATAAGGCTTTATTCACTCAAGACAATATTCAAGAGAAAACTGAGGTCAACTGATGCAATTGGTAACAAAAGTTAAAAGAATAAAAAGAAGCATAGTTTGGCGGATAAGGTTGGTCTTGACTTTCACGCCCACTCCTCGGAAATATTTCTATTATTATTTTTTCTTTAGGTACATTTCATCTTGTCTTTTTTCTTTCTTTAATTGTTCTGACTCCAGTGCTATTACTATGGGTGTGCATTCGATTTATCAATTCGATTTTGACCCTTATCGATAATTACATATCGATTATCGATTTGTACATATACTTATCATTATCGTTTCAATAAGATTTCGATTTTTTCGATTTCAATTTATCGATTTTGGGGGCTTATCAATTCGGTTATCGATTACACAAATAAGAAAATTTACGGGATTCCACAGAAAGTATATCGCTATAAACGCGCCTAATTTATATGGACAAAAAGAAGCTAAAATAAGACGAACACCATTTATAACATAAAAATTGTATCAACAAGCACATGCAACAAAACTAAAGTAAGGGATCAAATGTATGCCACCAACACTCCAACAGTATAAAAAATAAAATAAAACAACATACGTCATCACGGCTAATTTTGTTTTCCATTAATTTGAGCTTCATTCCCTTGATCTTTATCGTTCCTTAAATGTGGTAGAGGAAATAGTAGGGTAAGTGACTTAGGGTAAAGGAAAGTGTATAGATTAGGGAAAATGATATTGTATAGCCGCTTTCAAAATAGTAGCGGAATATATATACATTTTGTATGTTATATTAATCTACATAAATAGGTAATTACTTATTTTACAAATGTCTACAGTCTAGGGGTGTGCAGTCGATTTATCGATTCGATTTTGACCCTTATCTATAATTACTTATCGATTATCGATTTGTACATATGCTTATCGTTATCGTTCAATAAGGTTTCGATTTTTTCGATTTCGATAACAAATAATCGATTCTATTTATCGATAAACCGATTCGAATGCACACCCCTAGCTACCACCCATCAATATATAATTAGACGGTAAATTAGTTCTACCCCCCAAAAATACTTAGCAATGCATGGGAAGAAATTATCATACATTTTTTGTCTCTACAGGGTATATATTGAACAGAAAAAGGCAGTTCGATACATAAAGTATTTCATTTTCATGTAAGGTTCAAGAAAACATCGCATCCAAAATATGATGTAAATAATTTACCTTTAATATAAGTATTGGTGACTAATTTCACGATTCGAGATATGTAGATCACACAAAAATAACTTTAGCATTAGTTCGAGCTCCTTTTTATTGCAATATTAAACATGATAATAATTTTCATCCAACTTTTATTGGTCATTATGACATATAGTACTCAAGTGTTACTTTTTCTTGATTAAAATGTAAAAATGATTGACTGTAGCATAGGATACATACAAAATATGAAATGTCACACCAAGACTTTGTCGAGGCCTATAATGAAACACCTTTAATAAAGTGAGACTTGGGTAGTGTCTTTGTCAAGGAGAGAGAGATATGTAAAGACAGTAGCTTTGTGTCTGAGAAGAGCAGTATGATAGCGAGAGATGGGAAAGGAATGGATCGTTGTAAACAAAGCAAACTCTAAAAAACAAAAAGAAAGATAGGGAAATAAAAGAAACCCTCGAACTTCATGCTGGCAACTGTCTTACCCTCTCACTCTTTGATAACCACCACTCATGACTTGACACTTTCTCCCCTTATATACCTCTCTCGATTATCCAAACTGCAAAAAAAGTAAGATATATATAACGGATGAAACACGTATTTCAAAAAATAAAATAAAAAACTATCCATTTCATTTATCTGCTCTTATTTTGATTGAACGTAAAATTTAAGAATATAGAAAAAATCGTCCAGGATGCAACCTAAGGACGACCAACCAGTTCTACTTTTAATTTGATTGAACATGAAATTTAAGAATATAAAAAAATCGAACAGCATACAATCTAGGGACGACCAACCAGCTCTTTTGCTCCTTTTTATATGTTGGCTCGATCAACCTGGAGCTATATTCATCTAAAATTAAGAATATTATTTAATTTTTGTGATCTTAAATGTTTCGCGATATCCTTATAAAAGAATGTTATTACGGATAAATGAAAATATTAAATGAAAAACTTGCTAAATATAAAAACATAATTTTTCTTGATAAACAATCATATAGTAGGGAAATATAAGGAACTTTTTGTCAATTATAAACACTCAAATAAATACTTTTAATTATATTGGCTGCCCTAGCTCCTGGCTGTTAATAAAAAACACAGACCGAAAAAAAAGGTTACTGTATTTATTACAGAGAGCTAGCCATGCATTTACAAAAGAAGTTGCATGGGCCACAAGCAAGAGTACAGTATCCAAACAAGGAAATATATGTTGAGCTCTACGAAAGTACTGTTCAGAGTACTATACATATTTACAACTATATGGCTATGGCTAACTCTACTCTTATCATCTGGCTGCCTTCATAATTAATCGTAAGGGTACGTAATAGTCAAGGTGCATCATGTTACTTCGCGTCATAACAGTACCGCTAGGATTTGAGATATGCATTGTTCTAGTAATTAGTAGCGCAGTAAGAATTTTTATTAGAAAATGTTAAATATAAATAATTAAATCCATAAAAAGTCAAAGGGAGTCAATACGATGTATATACAACAACCAAAAAGAATCTTTCTTGAATATATAGCGTAATTTTTTGGCAAATAATATGGCTCCGCCATTGCGTGTAATTGTTCTTTTAAACAACACTACAAAAAAAACCTCAATTGCTTACGAATTTTACCAACACCCCGAATTTGTTGGTGTATTAGCAACACATTGCTAACCAAATGGTAACTAATTTATTTTCCAGAATTTTGTAACAGATTCCTAATGAATTGCCAACCAAAATGTTACTAACTAAATAATTTAGTTGGTAGATATGGCGGGAAAAATAGGCGGTTAATATAGCAACTGCGTACTAATGGATTACCAACTCAAATGTTACCAACAAATATTTTTCGTTGGTAAAATTACCAACGGAGTACATATCCGTTGTTAAATATGGTGTAAAAAATGAAGTATTATTTATTAACAGATTATTAACGAATTACCAACCAATTATTTACCAACAGAAAGATTTTGTTGCTAATTTTACCAACTAATTTAAAATGCGTTTGTAAATTACCAACCGAATGGTATCTGTTAGTAAACTTGCCAATTAATACTTAATCGGTTGGAAAACTTTATTAATAGATTTTTTTTAATCCACTAGGCAAGAGCCTAGGGCTAGTTTTTTATTAATAATTAAAAATAACATTACAACAACTAGGAAAAGTTCAAATAAGGGACAGTAGCACCGGTATTGAAACCGGGCTATTCTTACAGTGAATTCAGTAAATACCTTGAGATAATTGACTCGATATTGATTTTTGGACTAATTTTGTAATAACTATACTACGAAAAACTTTTACAAGTAGAAAATAATATTCTAATTAACAAATATACTCAATGAAATAAAAGAATTACTAATTCTTATTAATTTTACATGCCTATATGAAAAAATATATTGCTCATAGAAAAACATGAAGACATTTCCTCCAACTGAAATTGTTTTTTGAAAAAAAAAACTAATAAAACTTTACCTAAGATCAACAATATCTCAAGAATAATCAAATAAATTGGTTATATTATAAATTAGAAAAAAAATATTTAAGGGAGTTTTTCCAATTAAAGTGACATTATTCGAAATAGGATTGTTTATTTGTTTAAGAGTCGCCACTTGGGATAAGCTTGATTTTTTTTTGTGTCCCAAGTCACCGGTTTATTTAGAATCCCAAATCGAGGAAAATTTCGACTGCCCGATTGGAGTCTGCGAACCAGAAATTTCTAAGTAAGGAATTCTGTTGACCCGAGGGAAGGTGTCAGGCACCCTCGGATCCCATGGTTCTAGCACGGTCGTTTAAACTCATTATAAGTGGCTAGAGATCTGATTTGCTATACTTGTTTAAACCTATATAATGTAATTTTACATTATTAACCGCTTTTAACATCTTTTAAGAAACTTGCAATGTCGTTAAAATACGTCACGGATCACGTCATATAAATGCACATGCAATCTTATACATATTCTCGCTCCATTGAGAATTGGATTTAGGTCGCATAAATGCGCACCCGAGTTTAGGAAGGTAATTTTATTAATAACATTCGCGCCTATAGCAACTACGTCTTCAAAATTCATAGAAGGCCATGAATTTCGCTAAACGTCACTTCACATTTTCAATGTGTTTTAATGAACTAAGGAGACATCGCAGAGTATTGGATTAGATTAACGCGGCTCACCTTATTTTAAGGACATTTCAACGCATACTAAATTCTCTACTATTGCTGGTGTTTAAACGCACTAATTATTTATATATATAGGCAGTGTATGTATGGAAAATAACATTTGCAACTTATCCTCTCTCGTGGCTAAGCGGACACACTGGATTCAAGTTTGGGCCAGTCTAGGACTCACATCGTATCTAGCCACTGCTGGGTCCATCAACTAGACGCATAGTTAATTTGGAAGGAAGAGTTCATCATAAACGAATTTCAGTGATGTTTCTTTCAGTTTTAGTTTATACACAAGACTAAATACTAAATATACCCTGTAATGTGCACATGGAAGTTATTAGTGATTATTTTATATCGGTTTTCAGCCTTAAATATGAACTAGATAATTCATATACTCGTCAGTCATAGTATACGAATCCAACTTTCATAATTCAATTATGATTTTCATCACAACACACTAAGTAGATCTCAAGCAAATCATTGCTAAATGTATCAAAACTTGAGTGAACTGGAACGATACATAATGTTTGGATTTTAAATAATTACTAAGCTAATATTTGCTAAATCCCTTATTTCTAAACATAAAAGGAAATAATCACTCAGAACAACCATACCATTAGCTAACAATACTATCAATTATACATAAAAATAGTTCGAATGTCCAATAATTACAAGATAAGTCAGTCCCCAATGTCCAGTTATTTACAAAAAAGAATGATTGAAATGTCTAACTGCTACGAAGTAATTAGGTGTATTACAATAAAAGGAAAGGGTAATCTGGGGGGGATTTGAAACAAAATAAGAGCAGTAGACCTTCATGTTTAGGAATATATTTCACTCGAGCTTCATACATTGATGAGCATTGAAATGTACCTGTAATTCAGCAGAAAACAGAAGCCTATGAGTAAATGTAATGAATCATCCAGGCAAAACAGCAAATTAATCGGACAGTATACCCAGGGTTTCAACAGATTTCGAGAGACTTAAAAAAATCTCAAAGGAATAAGAAATAGAACTGATTGTTTATCACATATATAGGAAGAATATGTATTTTTCTCTATATGGTTCAAACGAAAAATTCTGGATCCCTTAGAAAATGCTCAAGTGGTTTCTTTTATAGTGGAGCCTTAGGACATCAGTTTTCCTTTGTTTTTCCCTTTTAGTCCCTGAGTTAGTTTTCAGCTTTTCTTAAATGATCCCTAATTTCCTGACTTGTGCCTCAAGTTTGAGGCAGAAATTGCGTTTTAATCCCTCACTAGAATATTCTAGGGAGTTACTATCAGAATCTCTTAAAGTTCAAATACTTCTTATACCTCTATTTCTTTCCTAAATAACCAACCTGAAATTTAACCTTAATTTTTCATCTGGTCTGATTATAATTGACCCAGGTCAATTGTGTTTAAGTTTGGGTCACATTTAGTGTTGGATTAATAGGCTTATTAAAGTTTGAAATTAGCCAAGACTAATCAGGTTTTAAAACAAGTGCCTTAATATGATTTTCCATAACCAAACATTATACAGGATAATCATGCCTAGAATAGGGGAACCACCCCTCAGCACTCAACTTGTAGGAATAAACCAATTAAAGTACTCAGAGATCTTGAAAATGAGAAGAGCGGTGAAAGGCGGAGAACAGCGGTCTGTGGACGAACGTTACACACAATGGAAGTCTCTGGTTCCTGTTCTCTACGATTGGCTTGCTAACCACAACCTTGTTTGGCCGTCACTCTCTTGTCGGCTCGTATTTACACTCACATCCCCGTTCTACTCTCTCTTAGGGTTTTGTTACACGTATTTGTTAAACCGTACTCCCTTTTGTCGATGCATCATGCGTTTTCGTCTGCACATTGTTGGTTGGCGTATTGTTAATACTCTTGCTCTGTAGGCTTCTTAAAATTCTTTGCTCTGTGTGGGTGTGTGTGGATTGGTGGTTGGGGGGGGGGGTATAGTGCTTCAGGAAGCTACTTCATAAATAATTCATGTTTAAACTTTTCATGTAAGGCTTTAACCTAGAATTCCAATTGAAAATCATTATTAAGGGTCTATAAATGACTTTACTAAATCATTTAAGTAGTCTTCTCTTAGTTCAAGGAGTAGAGAGGATGTGGGTAGACGGAGAGGGGAGGTATACCTATGTTCTTGTGCAATGTTTGTTAATCAAACTCAGCCGATAATCATGTCACTGGGTTGAACGGTGAAGTATACTCTTGGTTCATCTGTTGTTGGAATGCAGGTTGTCTGGCGTATTTGATTGCTGATTCTTGCCATTAGGTTAATATATTATTTCTCTCTTTGTTGATGTGTTTCGATCTCTCTTTAGAGATTCAATAGTTTTACTGAGATTGTAGCTTCTTCATGTAGATGGAATTGCTTCTTTGGTTAAGCTGTAGATACTAATATCTGAAAATTACTGCTTCTCTATTTCAGGTAGGCCCCCCAGTTTGAGCAAGCAATTTACAAGAGCCGCCAGCGCCTCTACCTTTCTGAGCAGGCAAGTTTATCATTTCACGCCCTTTAATAACTTGTCATTTATATATGACGTTTTAATGATGGAAATAAGTTAGATTAGCCTTGATAGATATTCTTATAAATAAGGTTAGTAAGTAGTAAACTGGAAGCATCAAGAATATTTAGTTGGTATGATAATTGTTGTTATTATTCTCTGTTCAATCATCTCATTATTTTCTTACATCAATGCTAAATGTCATCTCTATTCTTATTATAATCTTTATTTGGATCCTATTCTATCCCTTCCCTGCAGACTGATGGTAGCGTTCCAAATACGCTTGTCATAGCTAATTGTGAAGTTGTAAAGCCTAGGGTTGTAGCAGCGCAACACATATCTCAGGTGTTCTCCATGTGCACATATGCAGGCCTGTCCTATTTCTTCCTCCACCTTCTCACTTTTTGTGATCTTAATTATCTATCTTTCAGTTCAACGAAGAAGCACGTTCGCCTTTTGTAAAGAAGTACAAAATAATTATTCATCCGGGTGAGGTACATCCTTCTTTGGCCTATCCTATTATAGGATTCAAGCATGAAATTTTCTCTTATTGGTTTATTTCATAATTAGATTATATTGTTAAGATTTTGTGTTACACTAGAATACAGGCAGTGCTCTTGACGACTTCTGCTGTTCAGTTTTGTATATTTTCCTGAATGGTTATTTTCCGCTGGTAGCTTGTCTCATCACTAATCCAGCTGAGCGTTTAATGCATTTTGTTTTGTCATCTAAAATTGTTATCAAAATATTTTAAAGTAGTTGCTTGTATGGAAATTTCTCACATGGTTTCATACTTAATTCCAGTTTTAGACACTCTGCATTTATGTTGGCTGATAATTACTCACTCTTGCATAGATATCTTTGGAGGAAAAATTGGTGAAGCATATTGTAGCGAGACAAAAAATTAATTAAATTAGAAACAGATAGCATAAACCAAACCAGGTGTTGTTTCCCAACACAGATAATCTGCGGTCATAACTTTTGAAGTGGACTTAGAAGAGATTCAATTCAAATGGATTATTAGCACCTATAGGCCACAATTTCTGGTTACATGATTTTAAACTTCTGCCAGTACCTTTTTTCCCTCATTTAGTAGGAAAGTTTACAACAACAACAACTACCCAGTATAGTCCCACAAAGTGGGGTCTGGGGAATTAGTGGGAAAGTTTATTTTCCATTTAGAATGTTTCCAATGTATTTGTGCAACTTTTTTGTTCTTCGTGATTCTTTTGGTATCAGTGGAACTTTCTCCAATGAAAATGAATTGGTCATTGTATCTCGCTGAATCCTTACAATTATACTAATTGTTCTCCTTTCTTATGCTTACTGTAAGAATGGGATGTACTGGACGCTTGTTGCTTAAGAACATTGATTACAGAAGCACTCATAACATGGAATATGTACTTGAAATACTATAATCTGCTTCAACAGATCTGTTTGCATTCTATAATATGATTTCAGGTGAATCGAATTAGGGAACTCCCTCAGGATAGCAAGATTGTGGCCACATACACTGACAGTCCTGATGTAAGCATCTGCTTCTGCGTATTTCAATTTCCTTATTTAGCCCTATTCATACATTTCCTCCCTGGTGGCTGGTGTTTCTTATCAGTAACCATTGAAATCTTTAAGTTGACCTTGGAAATTCTGGAATTAGGTTCTTATTTGGGATGTTGAGTCTCAGCCTAACCGTCATGCTACCTTGGGCGTAAATAATTCTCGACCGGACTTGGTGGGTTTTTTAACAACAGGTTCAGTTTTCCAACTTTGTATCTTATAAGTAGTAACTGATTGTCTATATCTACCTGCAGATATTGACTAGACATCAAGACAATGCTGAATTTGACGCCTGAGCTGATTTAGTGGTATATTCCTTTTGGCTAAGGTAAACCCATAATTTCATTTCAAAGAGTAACAAAGTATGAAGATTTATCAAAAGTTTCTGTAGAAGACAGGCAAAAGAAACAATTGCCACTTATGGAAGATGGCAAAGGTGGAGTTCTAGTGAGAGGGCTTTAAGAGGAAATTGTTACAAGTGCCAACGAGATATTTACTTTACTTGAGAGGGGATCAGCAAAACGTCGGACTGCAGAAACCTTGCTGAATAAGCAATCAAGGTATGACTTTTTCTTCTTCTAGAATTCGTTGTTGTTGTTGTTGTTGTTATTATTATTATGTTGCATTCAATCTGCTAGAAACAATTTTTTCTTTTCAGTCGTTCACATTCTCTTTTCTCCATAACAATACACATTAAGGAAGCAACCCCTGAAGGCGAAGAACTCATAAAATGTGGCAAGCTAAATTTAGTCGATTTGGCTGGTTCAGAAAACATTTCACGTTCTGGGGCTAGGGAGGTAATGTGTTTACTTATCTTCTACTTTTGGAAATGTTACTAACAGGTTTTCCGAAGAAGTGCATTTCATTGATGGAGGCAGTGCTTTTCTGTTTCCAATAACTGATGTATCACCCGAAAATTGGGTTACATTTTGTGCTTGTTCTTTTTGGGTGACCACTGTTGGTGACGCCTTTGAAGGATTTGCTGTTGCAACCTTATTTGGAATGAAAACTGGCGCATTATGGTTCAACAAGCTAGCTGAAGCTTGCGGTTTTACATTCCCATTCCTTTTAACAGGTTTCATTTGAGCTATTGGCTTGATCGTGACATCACTGTCCTCTCCTGAGCTATTACACTCATATTGATTCCCTTCTTCCACAGACGACCATCCACCAGAACCTTCGTCCCAACTCTCGTCATCATCGAATTGTCTTTGGTCCCAGAGTTTCGATTTAATCACCGATTCTTTCATGTTAGATATAATTAGCTGTTTGTTCATTCCCTCGAGGCTTGAAAATTCTTCATTATCATTGATATCTTCCCTGCTGTATGCACTGGATATAGAGATGGGAGTATAACTTTGCACCTTCTGAATCAATCCTCCAATCATATTTCCATCATGTTTACCCATATTTTCAATCGCGAAAACTGATTTGGAGCTTGACGTTGCTGCTGAGGGCTTCTTTGCTATCTGTTTATTTTTTTTCTGGAGAGTTTCATTTCTATTGGACCTCGATGATTCACTGATTGTTGCATTTTGTTGTCCATTAAACATTGTAGTTTGCGGATCTTCTAAAGGATGCGAATCCAAAACACAGTGAGGGATTGCTGCAACTATTTTACTTGGTTGATCCATTTCTGTCTGGTAGTTTGTATTCTGCCTAGATGAGCTTCCCAAACTGTCTTTAACTGACGGCGTATTCAACTGAAAGGAATCTTCCGTGTGTTCTGTGTTCATGATAACTCCTTTTGCTTGAGCAGACATGTTAGCACATTCATTCATCTGGTTTCCCTGTTGCTGTTCAATTAACTCTGCAATTTTCAAATTGGAATTCATTTTTCCATTTGTTGCATTGCCGTTGCTGTATAATCTGATTCTATGTGATGCAGCGTGTGATTCTGTCCTTCAGAACCAGTGTTGCCATGATGTCCAATTTTATTTGAAACATCAAATCCAGAAGAAACTGAAACTTTGTCTTGTGCACTGTTATTATGAGTAAAATTGATCTGCATTGTGTCAGCCTCATTTGACACTGTCTTTTCAATATCTGCCCTACACAGATAGTTCAATGTAACAGTGTCATGAACACAATCAGCTTTACCCTCAATTATCATCTGTGCAGTTGCTTCAGCAGTTAGTTGTTGCTTTTGGTCATTACATTTGAACTTTTGTATATCTCTTTCTTCTAGCTGATCTGCCTGAGCCTTGGTAAAAACTGCAGCTGGCTGAGATTTCCCATTAGAATCAGCAGACAAGCTATCTTAATTGAAAGCTTGGGATTGTCCAACCTCTGCATTTCATTGATAGACTGACCTAAAGATGCTCTATGTGAAGCCTCTATCTTATCCTCTACTACAGCAGATTTGCACATAACATTGTGATCTACACCAGTTATATCACTCACTGAGGCTTGAGCAGTCTGTATATGACCAAACTGATTTGTGATCAAATCACAACGGTCAGTATTCAACACTGCTTTCTGCTGTGCCAATACACTTTCACCCAACATTGCATTTTGTTTTGCGCCGTTAGGTGATTCAACTCTAGAATGAAGTTGATCAGCTCGAGTAACAGCTTGAAATGTCCCTGACAGAGATTCTGCAGCATGAGCGTTTGCGACAGAAATATTCTTTTTGGCAGTATCTCCCTTCTCAGCTTGTTGACAGTTTTCAATTCGTCGACTTGCACTAATCTCATTCAAAATTTCCCTGGCATCACGACCTGATTCACCCAACAATGTACTATATTTTGCGACTTTAGATGATTCAACTCTTGAATGATGTTGCTCAGCTCGAGTAACAACTTGAAATGTTCCTGACAGAGTAGGTGAATCAAAAAATGATGAAATCCACCTTCATCAAGGATCTGTATGGCGAAATTGAAAGGCTAAAAGCAGGTGAGTGCTTTTATATTTGAGCAACTTGTGTTGTGAGATATATTCAAAGCATTTATCATTTTTTTGTAGAAACTGGAGTAACAAATTGTTCATTTTTTTGTTCTTCTCGTTTTCCAGAGGTGTATGCTGCTCGTGAAAAGAATGGTGTGTACATGCCAAAAGAGCGATATTATCAGGAGGAGAATGAGAGAAAGGTAGTGCATCTTTGTTTTTCCCACACTCTGTCTTGTTTTCTTCTATGAATGATAAAGGTTGTGCATCTTAGTTTTTGCCCATATTTTATTTTCTTTGCTGTCTATGAGTGATACTATATCATCACCTGTTTAGTGTGCGGCTTCTCAAGCTCCTTTCTATGGGCATGTTGGTGCATCCTCTATTTCGATATCTCCACTTCAAGATATAGACTTTAATGCTGGGGTGAATGAATATGTCGGGCATCGTTTGCAAGAAAGTAAGGAAGAGATAAAGCATGATATGAGATCACAGATCAGAAAAGAGATTAGATAAGAAATGAGAGAAGAATTACGTGAAGAAATGAGACACAAATTGCAACAAGAGGTGCGTGAGCAAGTTGATCAACTACTCCAAAATCGTCTGTCGGTCCTCATAGGTGCCTTACCTACACCGCCTTCTCGTAGACATGACTCGTCGTCAAACGACACGATTTAGATTTATTTTAGTTTTTTCTATGTTAGACACATCTTGGATTCTTGAATTATGCTTTCAATTTCACAACTTCACGATAGATGTTATTATTATTTATAAAATTCTAGTATGTTTTCTGTTTTGTTTAATATTTGTAATAGTTGGTAACACATTTACAATTTGTTATAAAATTTTATGACAACACAATTTCTTAAACAGAACATTTTCATAGATAAAATTACCAACTGATTGCCAATGTACTTCTAAAAATATACTATCGAATTTACCAACCAAGTAAGTATCCATTAGTATAGTTGCTAACGGAATACAAACGACAAGTTTCTTGTTAATATATTACCAACCATTTACAAATACAATTTAAATAATGAAAACCAATTTTACTAATTCATTTTCTATCGGTTAGTAAAGTTACTAACAGACTTCCAACCGAATTTTGGTTAGTAAATTTACCAACGAAAATCTTGGACTCAAGATTCAAAAATTACCAACAAATTTATTTGGTGTTTACTAACTGATTTTTAGTTGGTAATTTTACCAACAAATTCAAACTGGTTGGTAAAATTTACCATCGAGCCTTTTAGCAACGGATCAATATCCGTTGGTAATCTGTTAGTAACTCAAATTGCCAACCAATTTGATCAGTTTACCAACAAATTTTTTTGTTGGTAATTGGGATTTTTTTTGTAATGCAATCAGTAAATTTTAACCTGTGGTAGTATAATTATTTTTTAATAGATTATCAATTTGTTACTGCTCACCAAGTATTTTAATTATAATTACTTAATAGTGATATAATTGTATAAATATTATATTGTTTATATGAATGCATAGAATTTTATTTACTCATGTTCGTACGATATTGTCTACCGTTAGCTAGCTAGCTGATGCTGCTAAAATAACAAGAGATTGGCAGCTCCATGAGAGTACTGTATTCAAACAAAATAACTGTACACTGTAGCAGTCTTTAATTTATATTTATAGTCCAGCTAGCCCTTCTATAGAGACGATTTCAATCTGGTTGGTCCACCTTAGAATATTTGTAATCTTATTATATTATATGTATAGATGTTAATCTTTATTCACTTTTGTATGTTTCTAAATCCAATTATATATTGAGTTTGTTGTTGTTATTGTTATTGGTGTATGGGTTAAAATCTGACCGAAAAAATTCAGCACAAGAAGGTGATCATTGTGAGAATTATAATTTATCATGGACAGTTCGACCGAGGTCGATCAGTGGAGAACGGAACGAGCCGTTGAGTGGCTCATTATAGCCGAGGTCGAGCAGTAATGGATAGAAGCAGCGACTAGTACAGCTTTGAAACTTACAAATAGAATATTCTATTGAATATTCCTTCTCTTGTACCTTTAAGGGTTTTTATCTCATATAAATAGTAGGAGAGATAAGGTAAAGGTCATGTAATATTCAATTTGATAATAATACTTTTGAAAAGTAGCTATCTAGATGAATACAAAGAACAACTTTCTCTGAGAGATTCGATCTTTATGTTCAATCCATTATCATTTCCATCAGATCCGAGAAAGTATATAATATTCTGTGATATTCTTATCATTCACCATTGTCAGAAGAAGAAATCATTCATCTCTTTTATTATTGGGTGAATCTTCCTCCTTATTTACATTTAGTGTTATTTATTATTATTCATTACTTGCTCCCATCACATTAATAACAAACACATTTGTTATGTTATTAGGTCTACTTTTTAACATGGTCTACACAATCCATATAAATTGATTTTTAGATATGGGAATATTATCTTTAAATAGGATTAGTCCCTTATCTCTTTATTTAATTAGTTTAACAAAGAGTTTTATACTTTTTGGTCAAATAATTTGGCGTCGTCTGTGTGGAATTTTTAGTTAAAATTTTAATTTTTTCTAGATCTAAAAAATGCAAAAGACCTACACTTGTGTACATAAATTTAACATGGCAAGCAACAAAGAGGAAAAGAGGAAAACAATAGCCAACCTCACCACCAAACTCCTTCAGACCATCAATGAAGTCAATGAAATAGAGGGTAAAGACATAATACCAAACACCTCTCCCAGGCGAAACAACTCGTCCCCTCCTAATGGCAGCATCACAGCCTCACATGGCAAAGGGGCCTCTATGCCAACAACGGAAGAGGCACCACCAGTCGTGAAAAAGCTGCTCGAGGCGTGGTTGACAAACAGGTTGACCAGCATTCTCGACAAGCCTGCTCAAAGGCCGAACCGAGAAGATGCAAGAGTTGGCGTTGCGTTATCAACAGACAAGCAACCCTCCCTCCCCGTAACATGTATTACTCACAATGTCATTGATATAGGTAACAACACCCTCACAGACATTCTGAGGAAAATGGAGGAGATGGAGAACGGGAACAAAATACTCTGCGACCAAATGAAAGAACATCAAGAAAGGGTAGACAAAATACCGGGTACCCTAAAATCCTACCAAAAAGGGACGTTGACTGGTTTATTCTGCAGCCATATAACGATGAAGCTGCACCACATGAAATACCTAAAACCTTCAAAATGCCGTCGTACCTGAAAATCTACGGCGGCACAACGAACCATGAAGATCATGTGACTCACCACGTCATCGTAGTAAAAGGCAACGACATGGACAAAGAGCAAGTATCCTCCATCTTACTGAGAATTTCGACGAAACCCTCATCGGGGATGCATTGACTTGGTAATCGAAGCTACCCGCATGCTCGATTGAAACATTTGAGGAAATGGCTGACAAGTTCGTAACAGTCTATGCCAGAGCAAAAAAGGTGAAATCAAGAGTAAATGACATATTCGTCATCAGAAAATCACATGGAGAGGGACTAAGGCATTTCCTTGATCGATTTAACCAAGTAAAGATGACCTTACCAAATATATCGGAAGGAATGGCCGTGGCATCCTTTCAAAACAGGCTAAACAGAAAAGGCTCGAGGGCGACCAGAAAGCTGGTAAGCCGCCTCATGAAATATCCCCGACCACTTGGGACGAAATATATAATGCCTATTGCACCGAAGTCCGAGCCGACGAAGATGATCTGAATGGGCCAACCCAACGGCCATCTTCGGTACAAGCCGAGTCCAGAAAGGATTGGAGAAATAACAACAAGCGAGATATAGCAGGACCCTGACCTAATCGAGAAAGAAATCAGCCTTATTTCAGAGGCACTCTCATGCCGCCTCCTCACAATGGCGAAGGACCACATAGGCCACGAACAGGAACTCATTGAAGTGAGACAGGCACGCCCTCTTATAATCCATTCATAATTTCTATGTTCCCGCTTGAAATAGTCTATGCATTGGAGAAGCTCGACCCAAAAGTGAAATGGCCATAGAAGATGAGATCCGACCTAAGCAGCGTAAAGAAAAATGCCCTCTGAGAATTTCACTAGGAGCGGGGTCATAAAACCGAAGATTGTATCACCTTAAGACAAGAGGTCGTGAACATGCTTCATCAAGGGAAATTGAAAGAGCCGATGAGCGACCGAGGGAGAGCCAACTACGCTCGTGGACATGAACGATACCAGCTGTCATACCTTCTTTTCCCCCCAAGGATAGAGAGTTTTTCCAATTTAAGTGACAATAATCGAAATGGGATTAAATATTAGATTTAGAGTCTCCACTTAGAATAGTGATATGGTGTCTCAAGTCACCGGTTTATTTTAAATCCCAAATCAAGAAAATTGACTCTTATTAATGGTCCAAGAACGCGGAAGACCAGGTAAGGAATTACGTTTATCCAGGAGAAAGTGCTAGGCATTCCTGGGTTCCGTAGTTTTACTACGGTCGCTTAACTGTTAAAAATTGGCCTAATTATCTGATTAATTACATATTTTAAACCTACGTGCATTTTTTTACTTTCTAATCGCTTTTAATGTTTATAGAATTATTTTTTGGAACCAGTCACGATTGTCGTACACTTGTCGTTTTGGTACACATTGCAAATCGCGTCACATGAATTGCCCTTGCACTTTACAATAGGTTTATTTTATTATTATTCGAATTTGTAGTCGGGTCACACGAAATGTACACTCAAATTGGGGATTACGTATCATGACTATGCCACGGAAATCATATTCATAGCCACGATGATTACTTACGCGCCGAAAAGTTTTCCTACTCCGTGTGGTTGGCCTAGAGATGCTCCCAATGATAAAATTAATAAATAAGGACAAACTACAAAGTTAATTAAGGTCAATTTTCAATTTAGAAGCAAACTCCTATTCTGATTTTAAGAGATACCCACTCACGGCCTATGTTATCAAGCTTCGTCACATTCAATTGTTATCAATTCAAACAAGAACTATCAAACAAATAGAGATAATCCAAGCCCCCTTAAAATTCTCATCCAACAACCCATTTGTTTAAGCATTTTTCCTAAACTCATTCCTTTGCTAAATCAATTTATCTTTCTCTTTCACGGGTCAACACAAATTTGTAAAACAGGGATTCGGCAATGTACAATTATATATATGTTTAATAAAAAATTAACCAACTCAAACAGATCGGTAAATAAAATCGCAAGTCATCACTTAATATGAACTAAAATGTGACAATAAAAAATGCAGAACATTCACATAACAAACGAAATAACAGAAGTAGAGTTTAGGATTAGATCTCAAAATGAACCTGAGATTTACAAGTACTCGAGCAAAATTATGGAACGGGGCTGGACTGAAAAATTGAGCGCATACCTCAAAATCAACCTCCACTGACCCGCTTCATGCCAAGCCTCAAATGGAAAATAACGGTCCAATAAAAAATAGTAATATGAGTAATGACTTGCCGAGAATATCTATTTTGTTTTTGTATTTTTTTCTTCAGCCTGTGCTTCTCGTGCTTGCATGTCTTTGGGTGGTAAGGTGAGAGACGGGGAGTTGGAGATAAGGTGTGGGTAGGGAAGCAAAAATTTGTTGGGGTGGTCGCTGCTTCTCTGTTCGACTGGTTTTATTTTGAAAGGAGATGAAAGGGAGATCTGTTTTTGTTTGCATGAAATGATGGTGAAGAAGAAGAGCCGTCGTTGCTGATATTTATGGTGGTTGCCCGGTAGCGAGAGGCTTTGAGGAGGAGGGGTGTGAAGACGAAGGGTTACATCTAGGGTTATTTTTGGTTATTTTTGGGTGTGTGTATTTGTTTTGGGTGGTAAGTGAGGTGTGTTGACAAGGGGAGGCCGGCGGCCGGCCAGCTGTTGCTAGTTTTAGGAGGTGGTGGCTCGCAAGTCTTTTTGTGTGTTTTAACTACTGAAGATTAGGGTGTGGAAAAGATGAAGCCAAACGACCGAGGGGTCTATTTTTGTCTTTTAAGAAAAAGAGTCTAGAAGGGTGTCTAGGATTAGTTTAGTGGGTATTGGGTATTGGGCTTGTATTTATGGGCTAAGGGTATGCAATTAATCCTAACTATTAAAATAAAACAAACCATTAAAGCAAACCTATTTTTTGGTATTTTTCAAATATCATACTAAAAGATAAAAATAGAATTAGATTAAAATTTTTGCAAAATTAAAATAATATTCCTGCCAAACTACTAATATTCCTGAAAACAAAGTGAAACTATTTTTGTATTTTTTAATTTTATGAAAGGCAGATAAACTAAAAAGATAAAATATTAATTACCTAAATAAAAGAAAATATATTTTGTAATTTTTATTTTCATGACAAAATAAAGTAAAAGAGTCAAAACTAGTTAAAATAGTGATATTAGGCCTAAACTAAATATTTAAATGCTAAATTTTGCAAAATCTTAGGGAGGGTGAAAAATTATATATCTACACTAGGGACAAACCAAACCACCCTCCCCAGCTCAAACCATTCAAAGGATCGTCGCAGGGGGTGATGACGCATCAATCAACAATGGGAAGTTCATTTGCACCCACAATCTCAAACGGTCAATAACTCATGAACGGTACGACGAACTCGAAGAAAGTATCATTTTAGATAAGTCAGATACCCACTGTTTGGATTTTATTCACTATGACGCCATTTTCATTACTTTATGCATCTTAGATACTGATGTAAAATGTATTATGGTCGATGACTGTAGTGGCATGTGCATTATCCCCCCTTGATTTCTCACAAAAATGAAGCTCAATGATAGGATAGAGCCACGATGCATCACACTGACATGCTTTAACAATGTTGTTGAGCGAACTTTCAGAGAAATCAAGCTGCCCGTCCTGGCTGGTGGCATCACTTTAGAGACCACGTTCCATATCATGGACCAGGATACGAAATACAATGCCGTCATAGGTCGACCTTAGATCCACGCCATGAAAGCCGCCCCCTCTAGCTTATATCAAGTTATTATATTTCCCACCCCTTGGGGGGTATTCAACATCTGAGGAGAACATCAATCTACCTGGGAGTGCTACCGCATCACCTATGACTGCACACACACCCAACAATTAAAGGGTAAAGCTAATGAAGCATAACAATCAATAGGGTCGAGGTGGAGCGAGGACGAGAAGGATGTGATCAAAGATCCCAAAGTTGTAGAAGATACATGATCCACCGTAGAAGTCCTCGATCCCGTCCAACTCGACGATAACGACCACAACAAGAAAGCTTTGGCCATAAGCTTCAGACTAGGTAAATTCTGTTGATTCTTAAAAAGTAACGTAGGCCTGTTTTATTTTTCCCATGCAGATATGCTAGTTATACCAAAGGATATAGCAATATACAAGCTGAATGTCGATACATTCCATCCCCCGGTGAGACAAGTCAGGCAGAAATTCAACAGTGCTATAAACGATGCGATCCACGAAGAGGTAGAAAAGTTGTAGGAAAGTGGCTCCATAAAGGAGTCAAGATATCCTCAATGGGATGCCAATGTGGTCACGGTGAAAAAGAAGAACGGAAAGTGGAAGATGTTGAGGACTTAACAGACTTAAACAAAGCATTCCCGAAAGATTTATTTCCACTTCCTCATATAGACCAACTCATTGATGCAACTGCCAAGCACGATCTGCTCAGCTTACTCGACCCATACTCGGACTATAATAAGATCTTCATGGAAGAGGAAGACAAGGAGAAGACCACCTCCATCACTCATTACGGAACGTACTGCTACAGAGTGATACCTTTTGGACTGAAAAATATGGAGGCAACATATCATATGTTGGTGACAATAATGTTAAAAGACTAGCTCAAAAAAATAATGGAAGTCTACATCGAGGATATATTGGTCAAGTTGAAAAGGAATGAGGATCACATCGACCACCTGAAAGAAGCCTTCGACATACTTAAACAGTACGGTATGAATTGAACCCCGAGAGTGCGCCTTCAGAGTAACCTCAGGAAAGTTCCTTGACTTCTTGGTATCATAACGAGGGATCGAGTTCCACCACAACCATTTCAAATCTATATAAGTAATACTAGAGAATTTGACTATCATGAAACAAGTACAAAGCTGACCGGCCGCATAACCGCCCTCTCAAGGTTCATATCGCGATCCTTCTAATAGATTCCATAAATTTTTTGGTGTACTCATGAAAGAAAATAGAATCCTATGGAACTCTGAGTACTTTGAATCCTTGAAAGAATTAAAGGCGTACCTATCCTCTCCTCTACTACTTGCCAAGGTAGAACCTGGTGAGTGTCTCGTCATCTATCTGGTCGTGTATGATGTGGCCATAAGTGCTGTCCTGGTCTGAGAAAAAAAAGGTATGATATCTCCTATTTATTATATTAGTAAAACTCTGGTTGATACCGAGATGAGGTATCCCCACCTTGAGAAGCTGACCCTGGCTTTGGTCGTAGCTTTACGAAAGCTTAGATCCTATTTCCAGTGTCACCCCATCTTGGTAATAACGAATTTTCCCCTGAGGAATATTCTGCACAAACCCGAGATGTCAGTTAGATTGGAAAAGTGGACCATATAATTAAGCGAGCATGATATAACCTATTGATGTCGCCCAAACTCACATCACAAATATAGGTTGTGAGGCGATTGAAGCAATAATAAAAACCCACCGCAAATCAGGGTCGAATCCACAGGGAGTTAGAATTTAGATTAGGAATACACCTAGTGTGACTGTATGAATTTGCCCAAGATTGTACTTTCATATATTCAGTTTTTGTTTCTACTTCTGTTGACTATGCTAATGTTTGCAAACTAAGAGAACGATATTTTTGGTTATGTTGTTTTTCAAGTTTATAAAAGATCTAAGGTCGTGACTTTTACCTTGGTGGTTACCTAACGGGTTGTAAACTCTAGGGCAGGCTGGATTGGTCGGGATCGTAATATAGAAATCACACGCATTTACCCACTCAATACCTCTTGGCAATTAGAGTGATTTTGCCTAATTTGGATTTCTCAAGTTCAAATGGGTATTGCACAAAACAAGTGATAAATGCTCGAGTCGAGTATTATTATCTCTAGATTCGACCCGTTAATTGGCGCTATCAATTTCTTGAGTTCACCCAAATTCCTTGTTAGCCAAGTTTTCCTAGACTTAGTCTCTCTTCCTCAAGTAGAGACTAAGTCAATTAGGCACGAATCAATGTTTGCAACCATTAATTCTTGAATTCAATCAAGAACTAGGATAGATATCAACCCAATCACAAATAAGACCTAAATCAAACTCCCATTAAGTCTCCACACTAATGTTGGGTCACAACCCTAGCTAGAAATTTAGCTACTCATGAAAAATGAAATAATTCAAGAAGAATCTAAGATAAAATCCATAATACATGATTAAGGGAAGAAAATGTAATGTTAAAATGTTAACTAATAAAATTTTACCCAATTCAATAAATAAAAACGGCTCAGGTTCTCCCTACTTACAAACTTAAACTAAAAATGATAAAAAGTTCTAGTCATACTAAGCTAAAAATATCTGATACAATTTCCCCTGCGGAGGTTGTGTGGCCGCACAATTATGTGTGCATTATGCACATTGAGACTAGGCTTGACATGTTTCAGTTATGTGGCCGCACAATTCTGGGTTACGGCCGCACTCCTTCAACTTATGTGGACTGCACATTTATGAGTGTAGCGCACTCTCGCTTCTGCGGCCCCAAAATTACAGTGCGGTCCATACTTCTTGACCTAGGGCTTTGGCAATGTAGGACTTCTACAGATCGCACAATTTTGAGTGCGGCCATGCTCTTGATTACGGGGCCGCATAAAAATGGTGTAGTCCACATTTCTTCTTGACGTTTACATCCTATCTCTCTGAACTTTTGTCTTCTGTGACCGCACTAGAATTGTGCGTTCAACACTTTGTAGAGCATTTTTTGTCAGAGGATATCTTCATGATCAACGGTCGCATTCAATATTTTGCGGTCCACACAATGCCCTTTTAGCCTGATTTTTGTCCTTGTTCAAAATTACTCCTTATTGAGCTGATTTTCATCTCTTTAGCTCATCTTCTAACACTCCTGCAAGCAAGAACATTATATTAGTTTTTGGGAATGCCTTTATGGTATTTTGAACTAAAACAAAAGTAAAAGAGAGCAAAAAAGTAGTCAAAATACCTACTTATCACCTATCTGCCACGAATAACAATAAAGTCACAAGTGCTCCCCGACTTCAGCATAAAAATAATGCCTGAAGTAAAAAATGAAGCCGCTCACACTTCTCTCAAAACACACGACCTATGCATCGGGATCGGGACTGGGACTCATGCTTGAGGTCCTAATAGACAAAGTAATTCGCTAGTTCATAAGATGCTTAGATATGACTAACAACGAAGCCAAATACGAGGCTGTGATTGCTGGTCTAAAGCTACCACTCAAGTACGGAGTAAAGCGAGTCTTCCTACGGTGCGACTCTCAGCTCGTCCTTAATCAAGTCATAGGGACTTTCCAAATAAAGGAACAAAGACTACAAAAATAGCAAACTGAGATCTATAGGCTGTTACCCGAGTTTGATGAATGCCAACTCGACCAAATCCCTCAAGCACAAAATATCAAAGCAGACGGTTTGCCAAACTGGCAGCGACCACTAAAAGCAAAACCGGAATAAGAGAATGTAGTCACTCTCCTCCACTTATTGATCGATCAGATCAAGGTACAAATAATAATTCGCAGGACGGAGTGCTCCCAGATGATAAAAAAGAAGCCAAAAAGCTTCGAATACAGGCGTCCATGTACAACATCATCAATAATGACTTGTACTAAAGAACTTATGGTGCCCCTAGCAAAATGCTTAGGCCTAAACTAGATGCGGCGCATCCTCGAAGAAGTTCATGAAGGTCACTATGGAGCTTACACTGGCAATCAAGCTCTCGCCACATTCCTCATACGAGCAGGCTACTACTGGACCATAATAAAAAAAAAGGGGTCACCGACTTCGTAAAAAAATACAAGCAATGCCAAAAATATGCCCCCATGATCCACCAAGCGAGCGAGCACCTCCACTCAGTCACCTCGCCCTGGCCTTAAATCAAATAGAGAATGGACTTTGTTGGACCCCTCCAATAGGGACGAGGTAATGTACGATTTCTTTTAGTTTTAACTAACTATTTTTTCAAGTGGGTGGAAGCAAGTACATTCTCCCAATACGTGAGCAAGAAGTGATCACCATCATATGGAGGAATAATGTGTGCCATTTTGGCCTCCCAAAAGAAATCGGTTGTGACAACCGACCTCAATTTACTGGAAAAAAGATTACTGAGTTATTCATGAAATGGCACATCAAAAGAATACTCTCCATGCCATATCAACCCTCCCGCAATGGGAAAGGGTAATCCTCCAGCAAGTCAATATTGAATATCATGAAAAAGAAACTCGAAAATTCCAAGGGATTGTGGCCAGAGTTGCTGTTGGAAGTGCGATGGGCATACCACATTATGCTGAAAACAAGCAGATAGGAAACACCGTACTCACTAGTCAATGGGACTGATTCCGTAATATCGGGTGAGGTCGGAAAATCGAGTCTAAGGTACTCACATGAGAGTAGGCCAATAAACGATAAAAGGCAAGACCTCAAAGAGGCTGAAGAATGAAGAGATATGGCTTACATAGGAATGGTCGCTTAGAAACAATAGGCAGAGCGATACTACAATAAAAAGGTCAAGATGATACCGCTCAAAGTCAGAGACTATGTACTTAAAGCTAAAACACAAGCAAGCAATAATCCATGATAAGGAAAGCTAGGAACTAATTGGGACGACCCATACAAAATCACGGTGACAGCAAACAAAGGGTCATTCCAACTAGAAACAATGGAGGGGAAACTATTACCAAACAAGTAGAACAACACCCACCTCAAGTACTTCAACTTCTAAGGAAAGATGTTCTCCGAGTCATTTTTTTCCTCACCCTAGTTTTTTCCCAATTTGGTTTCCTCGGGGAGGTTTTTAATGAGGAGACAAGGAGGAAATTTTGAAGTTTAAGGCTCGAGCAGGTGAGATTACAAGTTTCAAGTTCATTGTTCGACCCCTCGAATACTTTTCCGGGCCGAACAATAAAGGGACTAGATATACTGGACTGGAACACCAGCTCGAAAAATGTGTAAACTTCTCCAATGTATATAAAAAAACATACAAGCACATGATGTTCACCTATGTCTCCACCAGATTTTAACTCCATACCAAATGCACTCATATTCAACCTCGTTCGAATTGACTATGAGTCAATATTCAACCTCACTTGAATCGATTCACATTCGACCTTGGTTCAATAGACTCACATTCAAACTCGTTCGAATCAAGTACGAGTCAACATTTGACCTTGCTCGAATTGACTCATATTCAACCTCGTTCAAATCAACTACGAGTCTACATTCGACCTCGCTTGAATTGACTCACATCCGACCTCGCTGAAATTGTCTCACATTCGATGTCATTCGGATTAGCTAAGAGTCATTATTTGACATTTTTTGAATCTAGTACAAGTCAATATTTTACCTCGCTTGAATCAACTCACATTTGACCTCGTTTGAATCAAATACGACTCAACATTTGACCTTGCTCGAAAACTCACATTAGACCTCGTTCAAATCAACTGCGAGTCTACATTCCACCTCGCTAGAATCGACTCACATTTTATCTCACTAGAATCAACTCAAAATTCGATCTCGTTCGAAGCAACTACAAGTCCACATTCGAACTATCAACTACGAGTCAACATTCGACCTTGCTCAAATCGACTTTCATTCGACCTCATTCAAATCAACTACGAGTCAACATGCAAACTCACTCGAGTCAACTCACATTCAACCTTGCTCAAATCGACTCATATTGGACCTTGCTCAAATCGACTCACATTCGACCTCGCTCGAATCAACTGACATCTGACCTTGTTCGAATGAACTACGAGTTAACATTCAATCTTGCAAGAATCGACTCACATTTGACCTAGTTTGAATTAATTGACACACATTCGATAGTTCGAATTAATTAAGAATGACGTTCTACCATGCTTGAATTCAACTTATATTCAGCCGAACTCAAACTTGATTCGCAGAATAACCTCATTCGAGTCCGTTATGGCAATAGTCAACTTCACGCAAAGTAATTAACATTCGATCATGATCAAGATAAGGCCTACCAACATAATACTTTTCGTCAGGGTAATCAACTGAGGGAAATATTCAAAGGAAAAATACAGGAGGCTTGGAAGTAAACAACAAAAGTAGCATTTAAAAAGGTATCCTACAAGGGCCAAATAAATGCACACAAAGAAAGAGATTACAAAAATACTACTCGACAGCATCGCCCTTGCCATCAGATTATTCGTCATCATACTACCACTCGACTCAAGCCCATCCAAATTGTCTTCACCATCACCGGCCCGTGAAGTAGTAGGATCGTAACCACAAGTGACCCGAGCAGAGAGTGCCTTAGCATGAACATCTTCAAACTCAACTTCCGAAACCCTCACTATCGTTATTACGCCCCCTGAGTATATCTAGTTAAGCCTTGGCATGAATCCACTTTTTGTATAAATCTCGTGGAACATCAGGATAAAGGGAAGCACGAGATGAAGATGGTTGAGCTAGTAGATACGTCGTTTTGGCCTCAAGAATTGCTATATGCTCATTTAGGCTCGAAATCTATTTCTCAAGACCACCAATCCATTCATCGAACCTTGCCTCCTAGAACATGGGCGTCTCCTCATCAGTCGCCTGCTCAGATAGGAGGACATGCATGGTATCTCCTAATGCCGCCATCTTCGCCAAAGCCGCTACCCTGGACTCCTCGGTCCTCTCCAACTCCGCCAATTTCTCAATCAACCCATCACTTAATATGTTGACTCTGATCGGGCCGCATGTACACCAATTGAGCTTGAAGGTTGAAACACTCAACCACGACCCCGTTGCTCACCTAGACCTCATCCTCCTTAGTTCTAAGTGCTCCTTCGAGCTCACTACATCTGCCTATGACCCTCATGAGCTCATCATCCTTCTGCCCCAACTCATCTTTAAGGCACTGGATATTTTCATGTGCATTAAGCTGGGAACGTATCTCACGGTACTTGTCACAATACTTGCGGTACTTCAGAATAATTTTTTTGAAAATAATGGTTCTCTTCTCCTCTCCGGGGGCGCTCTCGACTACAAAATAAGAGGAATGGGAAAAAGAAGAGCCAAAAAGAGTTAGTAAATGTAATAAGGAGAAGGGACGCAAGTTACAAGAACAAAAAACAAAAATACAAACTCACCCTCAAAGCCATTTTGGATATGCCTAACGGCAGTTCAAAGATGGACCAAAGAATGAACCATGCTCTCTATGTTCGTCAACAAGTCGCAGTCCAAATGGATGATTATGGAATGAGTGTATACATCCATTCTTACCTCGACCCGGGTAAACCCAATCGAATATTCTTTCCTCTTTGGGGTTGACATTAGAACTAGACTCGTAGTCATATACAACCATACCTTTATCCCGCTTCTTAGCTGAGTAAGGAACGTCAACCCCTTCTAATATCGACAGATCACTTTTTGAAATGACCTTTGCTGCATCTGATCGCCCTCCTCCTTCCAAGGAGACCTTTAACAAAGGAGAAATCTCCACATATTGAGGGAATACAGTCTCTATATCCAAGAACATGCCGCCCTTGGGAGCGATCGCGGACGGTTTGGGATCGCCCCTCATTGGCTCTTCGTTCCTTACTACTTCTACACCAACCTCTACTCTCCGCCTTTTTAGAGAAATTATTTCCCCCTTGCTCTGTGATGACTCATCCACCAAATACATTATAGGAGAAGGTGGAGTATCTGATAGTGCAGCATTAACATGACGATCGGGCCTACGCAGGGTCCGGGCCTAAGAAGAAGTAGCAGTCTATGCAGACTCACCTATGGTCACGACGAGCATGGATCTGGTCGAGGTACCCGATTGGCAAAAAGCAGGAGTGGGAGCCTTTACTTTCCTCAAAACCCCCTAACAACAAAGAAAACCCATATAAGTGAAAGATGATATTAAGATCAAAGTAACTACAAATCAAAACTTGGCTTACCGATCAAAGAAGGTTTACATCCAAACTTCTTGTTGAATGACAACCATTCACGGATTCCCATTGTGTGGGGCATAATTTGAGCCACCTTATCAAAAATCAATTACCAACATAGGAGTATCTCTCTAGGCTGCACAAAAAGAAAGAGTGATCAAGTCACCAAAGAGAGAACAAACATAATCAGTTAAGAGAAAACACTTACGGGAAAAGTTCCACTCCTTAGGAAATCCACTAGGATTTGCCATCACGCGCTTAGTTTTGATATATATAGAAAACGTTTACCCAAAGTCGACGATTTGTCATATTATCCATTTTCACCACCAGTACCTTGGTCCTACAGTGGCGGAGATGTATCATCGTACCCCTGTGGAAGCTTGACACAAAAGATGTAGCAGATGGCGGATAGAGATCCCATAGTTGTCCACCTCCATGTTCTTTATTAACATAAGAGAGTTTGTAAATATAGGGGAGAGCTGGGCTGGACAAATGCTCTAATAGTGGCAGAACTACTCCACCAACAGGGAAAAAGTACACGTAAAACGCGCAATACCCAAGGCGATGAATCTGGATCACGTAGTTCCCTGCTGGAATCAAACCGATATGAGCGGGAATTGTACTTGGCCCTAAGCATGGAAAGATGGGCTGCTTCTATCTTTGACTTTGCAGGCTCGGGCTTGTTCGCAGGTGACTTAGAGAAGTCCGACCTAGAACCTGAATTACGAGAAATGATTTCCTCCGTAGTAGGGAAGCTTTTATCCTCTATTTTTGCGCCCTCTTTTTCTTTCGAAAAGTCCGGGTTTTGACATTCTTTGGGAACAACTCGTTTCCTTTTGGTATTTCGGTAAATTGATTGGAAGAGTCGCCCACCTAATGAATTATGGTGCGTTAGGGCACCTAGAGTGATTAACTCGTATAACTAGTTTGCATTACCAAAGATTAGGGTAAGGGCTCGAAATAACCTTGAGGGAAAGGTATTAGGAACCACTCGCGGTCTACAATGTTGGGTCCCGACCGAACTTAAATTATGTGAATTAGTCATTTTACAAGTAAATAATTTTAACACATATTCGCAAATAAATGCATGTTTTCACATTCTAAACAAATGTATGATTCAAGTACTGGAAGCAAGGGAGAGGTTTGAACAACTCGCATATATATATATATATATATATATATATATATATATATATATATATATATATATATATATATATATATATATATATATATATATATATTAGGAAAGCGGGGTCCTAGGTTTGTTAGCCTATAGGATCATACCCATGCAATGCCTGGTAATCACTCTTCAATGAGGGGCTATACATAACATTAGCCCGCAATCAACATGTCCTTACTACCCAATTCCCTCCCCTTGGTCATAGTCTAAAGCGTTCTATCAACCTTAAAAGTTATCGTATGCATGCACTACCCGTTCCTTCCTTGTGACCCTGAGGTATTTAGGACCTCTAATTTAGGTGGATCTAGACTGTCCTAAGGTACTTAAAAGGAGAAAAAAATCTATGCGACAACCAAAAAACAATTAGGAATGGACCCAATATGGAACAATTAAAGGCTTAAGTTTCACCTCCACAAATAGAGTACACAAGTGCACGTCTCAGACACAGTTCCAGGTATTTAAAAGAAGCCCCAGAACAAGATATCTAAGGTGAGCATAGAATATGCAGTGTTGAGTTAGGACAAAGTGTCAAAGACCTATTCAGTTTGCCTAATGATTTTAGACCTGTTGAATATGAGTAGTCAAGATAACATAGCGTAATTTTATAGTTTGTAGGATTTTTAATTGCCGTATAGGCTTTCCTAGGCATGTAATAGTGATGTCCTATGAGCATGATATCTAATCATTAATCAGGAATGCAATAAAACAGTAAACAATTTTAAACGGGCAGTTTGGATTCTATAGGCATGCCTTCCAGTAGTATTAATCCAACTGATTCAGAACTTACAAGCGTGAGTTAAACTGAATTTTGATCTAACTAAAATCGATTTTGGATCCTATAGGCATGGTTTCTATAATTAAAGATGATTTAGATCCTATATGCATGATTTCTTTAATTAACGCTGATTTAGATCCTATAGGCATGACTTCTAATTAAGAAAAGCAAAGCAAGCAGAATTTATTTGAACCAAAGCGAAATCCTATAGGCATATTATCTAACAAACACATTTGAACAAAATGAACCTTATAGGCATGTTATCTACCAAAACACATTTGAATCAAAATGAACCATATAGGCATATTATCTACCAAGTTTTATCCACAGTATACAACTACCCTCGCTTATCAGAAGTCACCCCAATATTTGATTACAATCAATTATTAACCAGGAATTGAATAAATTACATAAATATAAATATGCAATAAGCTATAGGGTGCCTGTAGTAGGCCCAAAGTAATTTTCAATCCTTTTAATAGTCTTAAGTGCCCAAAGTTCCATAGCCAATTTCATGTCAAGGTGTGTCAAAGTTCCCGAAGGACCTCAAGAATCCCCGGGTAGTGCTCACACCCAGACCTTTCTCAAATAAGAACCGATTTATGTGTAGTGTGGAAGTTCTAGCCTTGATATGCCAAAGTTCAGAGAGATCTCAAGGGTCTCTAAGTTGCACACATACTAGAGGGGCAGGGCTTAGTAATCTAAAGGTAAGTGAGAGTGCATAATGATTTGAATGAGTTTGGTAAACAGTACAAACAAAGTATTAGGAGTAAAAAGAGTTAAAGAAAACAATATTGATTTGATGATAAAGCAATTTAAGGAAAGTATGACAAATAATTTTCACTCAGAACACAAACAACAAATAGCTTAGAAAAATACTTTGAAAAACAATTTCCACACAAGGAAAGAGGGGTTAGAAACACATAGACGACACCTTAATGGAGCACATAAACAACAAGATGCATAGATTTCTCATGGGGGTTCTTTATAACTAATGGCTTAGATAAAAGGCATGTCATTGAAACATGAAGCAAAGATCATATCAAAAACATGTTGAGGAGATATAAAAAAGACAACTAGAGTCACTCTAGGGAGATTAGATAAATCACCAGGAGTAAGGAAGAACATGCAAGGATATAAATGGACCTGATAGGCAAGTATTAACAAGTTTAGGCATGCTAATTACACGAAGGCAAAGTTTAGGCATGCTAGATGAACATTAGTCAGTCAGATGGGCTAGTTAAACACGTAAGATATGTTAAACAAGATAGTGAACAGAAGTAAAGTGATGACCTACTAACCACATATTCGAATAAGACAGTATTTGGCATGCTAGATAAACTGTAAACAGAAGAGGAACAGACTCCAGATTGATGAACTAAGGCAGTAAATAAACATATAGATTTGGATTCTTAAATTTAATTAGAAGCATACCAGTCAGAGAAAGAAAACACTAGATGTATGAAATATGTTGCACAATTTCTAGGCTTGGCTTGCAGCGGGCTATAATAACAAAGATCACAATTAGCAGAGAGAGAGAGTAGAAATAGCATTTCATAGTGTAAAAGCAGTGGTTTTTTGAACTGATGTCCATCTTTAAGAAGTAAAAACAAGAGAGTTTATATAGTAGTTCAAGAGTAGAACAAATAAGGTAAAGTAATCAGTAATCATCTATTAAGGGATTTCAGAATCAATCACACAAAGATGCACAAAGATTTAGCACGGTCTTCTCCTTTAATTAAGGAAAATCAACCAATGAGGTTCAATTAGACTGAGTAAAGAAGTAAGAATCAGAGGTCTTGTTAAGGAAATGAGTTCAGATCAAACCAAAAATAAAAAACTTCAGAATTCAATAGTCAAGGGTCTAATTAAGGAGAGAATCATGTAAAGAAACCGCAAGTATCGCAGACAATTCAAATAAGGCAAGAAAGGGATAGTCTGGAATCAACACATAGGTTTAAAAGAAGCAAATTGGTAAATCAAGAACCCATACAACACTGATTTAAGGAGAAAAATATAGGTCTATCATGAATAGGTAAAAAATGAATAGAGACACGTAGAATCAGTAAAAAAGTCAAACCAAAATCTTAGTAGAAGCACATTAGGATGAAAATAACAAGACATGAATTAGGCTAAAGAAAAATCGCAGGAACCAAAGCATAGGACAAGGCCAGTACACAGATAACCAGGACAAGCTCAGAATCCAAACAAAATATCGAAAAGTTGGGGGTTTTAGCACAAACTAGTTAGGTTAAAAATAATCTTTACAAAATCGGTTAAAAATACATAAGAATAGAAGATTAAATACTCAAAATTAACAAAACGTTTTGGAGAAAGAAATTTTTGGGAAACCCTAGTTTAGAAAAATGGGAAACCATTCAAAAATCAAAAGGCTTTAATAAAAACCGGTGAAATAAGTCCAAACCATCTCAGATCTGTATAGACCAGAGAAGTTCAAAGGAAGAAATTAGGGTTTTCAGAAGAGCAACACAAAGATAAAGAAGTAGGCCTGAAAATCCATAGGTTTAAAGCAAAATTGGAAGATATTACTCTAAATCGAACCGGAATAGCCTGAAACAGGCAAGAACGGGCCATAGGTGTAAGTGGATTGGCCCTGGTCCCTCGAAGACCTTAGAGATGGCAATACCTGCATAGGAGAGGCCATAAGAGGTCAGATGGTGGTGAGAAACCACCATGAACAACAGCAGATGCGTGACGATGAGGGTGAATTAGGATTAGGTTTTGAGAGCTTTTGAGAGAGGAGAGGAACAAATTAGGGCGGGGAGGGTTGTTAGAATGATTTGGGATTGGGGGTATATGCTGGTTTATTTTAGGTAAGGGAGAATCTGGACCGTTGAACACAATGATCAACGCTCAAGATTTGCCGGAGTATAGGGTCGGGCAGGTGGGTATTGGGCATGGGGTTTCTTGGCTGGTTTATAAGGGGTTAAAATTGGGCTAGATATTTAGGCTAAATTTGAAAATAAGGGGACCATTTGTTAAATACCCTATTTAAAAAGAACTCATAGGTTGTAAAACATGATTTTTGTGCCTGGAAATATAAAGATAATTACTTAATATTTTAAAAATACAAAAGGCTATTTTTCGATAAAATAATGTAATAATGCATGAATAGGCTATAATTGCAAAGTAATTACAATAGCATTCAAAAAATACAAATGTAGTTATTTGTGCAATACTAATGCAAATAATAAAATTAAGCCACATAAATTATTATAAAACTATTTGTGATGCAATTAGTAATTTTTTAATATAAAATAAATGCTGGGATAAATTAATTAAAATAATTTTAAAAATACAGAAATTGTATGAAAAATACTAACTGATGCCCACACATAGTTTTAAAAATACTATGAAAAAAATTGGGTATCAACATGTACAACAATAGAGTCCCCTTTATCATGAGAGGGCATAACCATTAACAACGGAACCGGGTCAGAGGTCCTCTCACGATTAGAAGATGCACTATCCATCTCTCATTATATATGTGAAAGAATTGAAAGTGCAGAGGTGATAACGGTAAAAGTTGCTGAAAAGAGGAATGGAAAAAAGAAGAAGAAGAGAAGAAGATATGTAGGTTCAAAAGATTGAAAAGCATAAAGTTTCCTTCAAAAGGGTTTCCCCCTTTAATTATAGAAAAAACCGACGCACGAATCAAGAAAAATAACCGTCAAATGCACTGGGATTGAAACTATAAGGACACAGAAAACGACGCAACGCATCAAGAAGAGGCACAATGATGATGCTGTGACATCACTTCTAAACCAATGTCATTAAGCATGGCTCTCAAAACTCCACATCATCAGCTCAGCCGCAATTCTCACTACTAGACCTTTGTCACGACTCATTTTCATAATAGGTCATGATGACACTCAACACCGTGTCAGGAAATCCAACATGGAAGTATCAGTGGATTCTTATTTTAGTTAGGAAAATAGTTACAACATTCTTCTTGATTTGCAGTCAAAAAAACCGGGTGATAATATGCAAAATTAAATAATAGTTATACAATCTAAAAAGAACTATCAACTAATGTGTGTGCCAAGACCTAGTATCACAAGCAGTGGGCAACTAGTCGAATACACAAAATAATACATCCATCTTACTGTCTGAAATAGAGTAGACAGTTGAAAGAGACTCCATCTAGCCACTGATCAGCACAGGAAAGAAATTAGCTCACCGTGGAAGTCTCGGACTATGATAAGGGACGCACACCAATCTGATAGCTAGACGTACCTGCCTCAGAGCCTGTACAATTAAATACAGAAGTGTAGTATGAGTACATAAATAATATGTACCCAGTAAGTATCCAGTATAATCTCGAATAACTAGAGACGAGAGGTCGACTTGATACCTACTAGGGTCAATTAATATTATATGATGTTATGCCAGGCATGAAGGTCACAATTAAATAGTAGTCTAAATAAGGATTTCTAAGTCATGTCATTTTTAATATCACAGTTAATCATTTATATTTCAAAATAATAATTCACATAAATATGATGTGCACATTATGCCGAGGTCGACGGCCCGATGTAACAGAAAAGAAATTTCGCACTGCCAGAGGGCCGAATGGCGCGAACCATAGATTCAACTATTTCTACCAAGGCGATCGACCCGATCCACAAGTATCAATTATTAACAGAAAACACAAGAAGGCACATTTATATTCAAATCAACTCATACAGATGCTCATCAATTCATATGTTCATTTCCAGTTCTCTAGTATACCCTAAATGATCACATTAGCAGGAAGACATGTAATATTTTGCAAGTATAGCATGATATGGTCCTAAACTACCCGTACATTTAGTCTGATAGTAGCTACACACGGACTCTTGTCTCCTAGTGCATATGTAACCCCCACATTTTCTGGAAAATTATATAATTATTACTCATATAGGGACAATTCCCTCTTACAACGTTAGAAAGGAGACTCACCTCGCTCCGAAGTGCACTTCCAATACCAAGAACGAGCCCGAACTCTCAATTTGGAGCCGAACGATCCCAAACTAGTTAAATGGAGTAAGAACTAGTCAATATAAGCTCACAAGGTCACATGTCGCTATTAAAGCAATTTTCCAACTTTAAACACAAGTTTCCCAAAATTCAACCCAAGGCCCACTTGCCTGGATTCAGAAATTTTTTGAAGAATGTTGTTCTTCATAACTCAAGGATCAATATAACAATTTTCATGGTCAAAATCTAATTTTTGTCAAAACCTTTGGTTTTGATCTAACCCCATGATTTTTACCTTAATCCTAATGTTTAATCTACCTAAGATACAAGTATTTAACTAAAAATAGGTAGGATAAACATACCTCAAGATGCTAGATGAATGTCTTCTCTAAAAAGCTCTAAAATTGCCCAATAGAGGAATGAAAAATGGCAAAAACCAATTAGAACCCGTAATACCACTTCTGCGAGGAAGAGACCGCATCTGCGAAATTGGCCAAGCATGTTGGGACTGCTTCTATAGTCTTGATGCCGCTTTTGCGGAGCCGCTACTTTGATTTTGGGCCTGGACTGCCTTGGCCACATCTACGAGAGGGTGATCGCTTCTGCGGTCTCGTATCTATGGCTAACCAACCGCAGGTGCGGTTATGACAGAAGCGGATGCTTCAGCTCATCTCAACTTTTTCAACTTCACTAGAGCCTTGTCCAATAGACACTCGGGGCTCCTGAGCCCTGCCCGAACATGCCGACATGTCTGAAATTATAAAACGGATATGCTCGAACCTTCGAAATGCCTGAAACTACCTAAATCTAAGAATCACTCCCCAAAACCAATTGAATCAAACTTATCAACTTCAAGTTCTTAATTCTCCTCTAACGAGCCGAAATGCACTTAAACTACTCGGATTGACACTAAATTTTGCGGGCAAGTCTTATGTGGTAATTAACAATGAAGAGATTGCATATTTGTCCTTAAATAGTTTAATATCCACATTTCCAGAATAATAACAACAACAATCCTGTATGGTCCCATAAAGTGGGGTTTGAGGAGGGCAGGATATACGCAGCCTTACCCCTACCCTGAAAGGGCAGAGAGACTATTTTCAATAGACCCTCGGCTAAAGAAGGTGAGAGAAGTTCTGATAATAAGTAATAGCAAAACAATAATTAGTACTTATTTCAAATTCCATGCTGTATAAAATAATGCATACATTCCCATATAACTTTAATGCTAGTACTTATTTAGTTTAGTCAACCAAACACTGCTTTAGTTGTACATCAATTATTTTTTCGTATGCGATCAACCAAACACTATATTATTTTGTGTAAGATTTATAGTGGGATTAGTTGTTCCAACACAATCAACAAAATGCTCCCGAGTTTTCGCAATTATCAAAAGTTCAATCAACTAAAGCTGGATCTTTCATGGACAATGATGATCGATTTAAAAATGTCCACGATTTTTCTAGAACCAACTCAGAGATAACTGACTTCATTATCTGCTTAATATCAGCAACACAAACTATTCAGAATTAATTAATGACCAGCATATTGCTAGTTGAGTAAGCTACTCTTTGTCATTACCTGTCTTGTGTAAGATAAGTTTTGTGAAAGAAACGTCAAATACTCTTGCTTCTTTATACCAAAGTTGAACCTTGCATGATCTAGCAATGCTTGTTCTCTCTCCATATGTTCTATAGTTCTTTCCTTTTTCCACTTCATCTCCTTTATCTGTCTTTCAATTTCAAAGTAGTCCTGCAGCAAATTTGGCTTTGCAAAGCTCTTTGGAAATTTCAAATCTACTTCCCCTTTACAAAAGAATACAAAAGAAAGACATAAATCCAACTCAGATTCAGAATATATAATTCATGACGACTTAGTTATGCTATTCCTAGTATATAAACCTAAGAGGAAATACATTCTGCCAAAGAGAGCCCAAGAGAAGATAATTGATAGAAAAGATTGTGAATTTGATGTCATGTCCAGTCCCTGAAAATCTCATGAACTAGTCTTTCTTTCACAAAAGGATATTCTAGAGTTATAATGTAAGTCGCTCAAATTCATATATCTTACCATAAGGTTACCTTTCGTGATTACATTATATTATATATTACAGTCTCTTTTTTATCTTTGGATGAAGAATTCTGATAAATGGTGGGCATATCATTATGAAATAAAAATTCAATAGACAAACAAATCGATAAAGACAATTTTGTAGCTTCCTTGCTGTTTATGCATTAAACGACAGACACATATTTTTGGGACCACAGGAGATAGATTGTAAGAGGAAGTTCATAGAAGTTGCACAGCTTAACTCACAAAGTTTAAGCTACATGCACATAAGCCAGCTTCAGAAAATAAAAATAAATTATTTTCTATGGTTTCTTAAATACATAGATATAACTATTTAAAACAAGCTTCTTTACCTCTTGCCCAGGGAAAACACATTGTTATGCTTCATTATTTCTCCATCCAAAGATATGGTTCCATCTCTAATACAAGGGAGAGCCTGTAACATATCTGCTCTTTTATATTGTTGTAGTACAATATAAGTTCACACTGTCTATATTCACCATATTCGCAGAAAAGCCAAGAAAACCAGGTGGAGATTTCCCATTGGGTAATCTTGGCTTCAAAATATCAAGCCTCCTTTGAGGGTCGTCAGCTATGAGCTCACCGCCATATGGTCTAAAAATTAACCAACAGAAGGAAAGGAATCAAAGGTATGTCAAAAGAGATGTATTAGTTTTTTCAAGAAACATAATCTTGATCTCAAACCTTAAGCTTTCAAGATAGATAACAAGAAATCGGCCATCCAAAGACCTCCCAATAGAAGATCCAAGTCCATGAAGACCAGAAGTCTTGTTTATATAGCCTTCCTTATCGTAGTTTCCAGTGCTTTGATACCATCATATGTCTAGCACCTTATTGCTAGCATAGTATCAAGTCCCAAACAATCTGAGAGAAGCCTGGTTTTCAGAGATCAAATATACATGTCAGCCATAATACAAAACAAGCTGCCATTATTTGCCCTACTTGAAATTTTATGCTTCTAAATTTCTCACATCGTCACAACTAGTTCAAACAGAAAGGAACTCATGTTTTTGTATGTTGTTTGAGACTATAGAGATATGAAGAAACATAGTGACAAGTTTGGTATGCACAAACACATTTTACATCTAAAAATAAATGTGAATCCGCTCATGATAAAGAGTTGAGAACTGCAGTGGCCTAGAATAGATGCACTAAATATCTAAGGACAATTTCTTCCATTACCTCATTCCAATCCATTCATGACCTCATAATCCCTTTAGAAATTACTGAAGGAAAAGACTCGATAATAAGAGAAAATATAAGGAACAAATGAAGTTACTCAACACTCAAATCCCACAAACACTAGCACCTTCAACTCATTGAATCATATTGGTTTTTGACTAGTTAGGAATGGGAATGTCTTTTCACCATTAGTAATGCAGGAGCAACAAGATCAGGAAGATAAGGAAACATCATGGGATGCAAATTTCAATATTTAAGAGGTGAAACTAACATATTAACACAAAAATATATTATCTTGCTTGTTGAAGTAAAAACCTTTCTACAACCCACACTACTTCTGCACACAATTATATTAAGTATATCTCTAGTCAATTTGAATATTAGCTAGCAACATGTCGTCATCCTGATTGTGATAGAAATAATAGGTGCTTCAATTTTTAGGATATGGTTGAAGAAAACTGGGAAAAACTGCGATGTAGCTAAATTATAGCAGAAAAGGCAAGCAAACACATTAATTGAAATAAAAATAACCTACTAAGATTGTCTTTATCAACTTTCCCAAGCATAGCAACAATTCTCAGAACATCTTTCGTCAAAGGAAGATGAGAAGTTTGAGTTCCATGACGAGTTTTTAGTTGGCACCAGATGCCAGTTGCAGATTTCTCATATCTCAAGATTTGTGCAATTGTCTCCTGATCATTCAAAATCTATTGCAAAACGATTGCAATCAACAGGTTTAACAGAGAAAGAAGAGAAGTTAACAGGAACGAGAGAATTTACTTGGAAAAGAATCGACAGGGACTAGGCAGAAATTTGACGCAACAATGTTTAGGGCTTTTCTAATTGGAGGGAACGATGATTCTGGTCCAAAATTTTGGAGGAAAATATATTCTCTTTTTGTGCCGAGGGAATAAATTAAGGCAATAAAAAATTAATTCAATTAGTAAGTTTTAGTGGTAATTTTGTTTTTTTACCGGTAAAAAGATATCTTTTACTGGCTAATGGTCATATGCTGATAATTTTTCAGCTTAAAGAATTTATTAGCAACATTTACCTTATTGTCGCTAAATAATTACCGTTAAAGGTCTTTGTAGTGGTGAAATTGTCTTGGTTTGACCATTTTGTTGAAAGCTTTGGATATTCTGTTCTGATAAAGTTGACCATGAAATACTGCGCTCATTTCTTTTCCATCTATAAAGGCCAATTGTTCATAGCGTCTCCTTATGCATTCTGAACTGCTGAGTTCGACTTCCTGTATAATCCTTAAAGAAGGAATCTCTAACTCGGATAGGATGACAACTTCGGTACAATAAACCAACATGTAGGGAGTTGCCCCGATTGATGTGTGCACCATGGTGCAGTATCCAAACAAAGTGAAGGGTAGCTTCTCGTGCCATTGTTTGTGGTTTTCTACCATCTTCCTTAGTATATTCTTGATGTTTTTGTTGGCGGCTTCCACAGCTCCATTTATCCGAGGTCAATAGGCTTTGGAATTCTTGTGCTTGATTTTGAAATTTTCACACATGGCTTTCATCAAATCGTTGTTGAGATTGGTGGTCTTATTAGTGACAATGGACTCGGGGACCATGAATCGGCAAACAATACGATCCTTGAAAAATTTCGTGATGACTTTCTTGATTACAACTTTGTAAGAATGCAGCCTCTACCCATTTTGTGAAGTAATCAATGGCCACTAGATTAAACATGTGCCCCTTTGAAGCAGTGGGCTCGATCGGATCGATGACATCCATTCTCCAGGCGGTGAATGGCCAAGGTTAGCTTGTGGAATTGAGATCATTTGGAAGCACTTTTATCATATCGGCATGCACTTGACATTGGTAGCATCTACGGACATATTGGACGAAACCTTTCTCCATGGTCATCGAAAAGTAACCGGCCCTAAGTATCTTCTTGGCCAAGATAAAACCATTCATGTGAGGGCCGTAGGTCCTAGCATTTACCTCTTTGAGTAGTTTAGAAGCTTCCTTTTCATCGACACACCTCAGTAATCCCAAATCAAGAGTTCTTTTGTATAGGGTTCCTCCGCTGTGGAAGAAGTGATTGTACAATCTCCACAGTGTGCATTTCTGAGTATGGTTTGCATGCTCCAGACATTCCCCTTTCAGCAAATACTCCTTGATGTAGTGGAACCAAGGCTTCCCAACTGTCTCTTCCTCGACATGAGAACAGTGCACCGGCTAATTATGAATTCTCATTGGGATGAGATCAATGAAATTCTTATCTGAATATTGTATCATGGATGATAAAGTGGCTAATGCATCGGTAAACTCATTCTGAATTATGGTCACATGTCGAAAATCTATCTTGGTGAAACTCTTTATCAATTGCTGCACATGGTGCAAATATGGCAATATCTTGGAATTATTGTGGCCTATTCTCCTTTGTACCTAGTGCACAAGCATATTTGAATCACTAATTACCAACAACTCCTGAATATTCATGTCAATTGACATGTTGAGTCCTAGTATGCAAGCCTCATACTCTGTCATATTGTTTGTGTAGGAAATTTGAGTTTAGCACATACCAGATAATGTTGACCCGTTTCTGATACCAAAACTACTCCAATGACCATTCCTTTGAAATTATTAGCTCTGTCAAAGAACATCCTCCAATAGTCGTATGTTTCGATAATGTCCTCTCCTATGAATGATACCTTTTCATCAGAAAATACATTTTAAGGGTTCGTATTCTCCTCCCATCAGGTTTTCAGCAAGATGATCTTCCAATGCTTGCCCTTAACTACCTTTTGAGTTACCTAGACGATATCGAACTCATTCAATAGTATCTGCCACTTGGCTAGCTTCCTAATTGGCATAGGTTTACGAAATATGTACTTTTAAGGGTCCGTCCTAGATATGAGGTATGTCATACATGCACAGAAGTAATGCATCAACTTCTGGGCCGTCCATTTCAAAGCATAGCAAGTGCATTATAGTAGAGAGTACCATGCTTCGTAAGGTGTGAACTTCTTACTCAAGTAATATATGTCTTGCTCCTTTCTTCCTATCTCGTCATGTTGTCCCAGAATCTATCTGAAGGCTCAAAGGATGGCCCAGATCTAGTGTGACCAAAAATGGTGGTATGGATAGGTACTCCTTAATTTTGTCGAAAGCTTTCTAACAATCTATATCCAACTTGTCTTGGCATCTTTCCTCAGCATCTTGAATATGGGTTCACGTATGACTGTTGATTGTGCTATATAGCGACTGATATAGTTAAGATGTCCTAAGAAGCTCATCACATCCTTTTTTCTCCCGAGCGGTGGCAATTCATGAAAATCTTTAAATTTAAATTGATCCAGCTCGATCCTTCGACAACTAACAATGAATCCCAGTAACTTTCCTACGGGAACCCTGAAGGCAGGCTTTGCAACGTTCAATTTTAAGTTGTATCTGCTCAACTTGTCAAAGAACTTTCTCAAATCTTCTATTTGACTTGTGGCCCTCATAGATTCGATAATGACGTGTCCACACACACCTCTATTTCTTTATGTATCATATCATGGAAGATGGTTGTCATGGCCCTTATGTAAGTGGCCCCAACATTCTTTAGAATAAATGGCATCATTTTGTAACAGTATACCCCATATGGTGTAATAAAAGCTGTTTTATTTGCGTCTTTTTCATCCATCCAGATCTGGTAATAAAACGTGAAGCAATCCACAAAGGATTGGAGTTCATGCTTGGTACAATTTTTGATCAGGATGTGTATATTTGGAAGTGGAATGACGTCTTTGGGACTTGCCCTGTTTAAGTCTCGACAGTCAACACATACTCTGAATTTTCCATCTTTCTTAAAAACTGGCACAATGTTGGCTAACCAGGTTGGGTACTCAACCTCCCTGAGGTTATTGGCTTTGATCTGCTTGGTAACTTCCTTCTTGATTTTCAGGCTCATATCTGGTTTGAATTTTCTGAATTTCTGCTTCACCGGCGGACACATAGGATTAGTAGGAAACTTGTGAGCCACTAAGGCTGTGCTCAAACCGGTCATGTTATCATATGACCACGTGAAAATGTGCTCATATTCCTTTAATAAACAAATGTACTCTTCTTTCTCTGTTGGTAATAAATGAATGTTGATGCAAGTCTCCTTCACGGTCTCGACGTCCCCCCCCAAGTTCACTACTTCAGTTTCGTCCAGGTTGGACTTAGGCTTATTCACAAATTTTTCAACCTTCCTGACAACTTCCTCGGGTATTTCATCTTCTTCATTCGAATCACTATCCTCATATTACGCTGCCTCATTACATGTCACAGTCACCGATTCATTAGGATAAGTAATAATAATATTGTAGAAAGAAAAAGTGTGGAAGATAATAATGAATAATAAAGAGCAATGCATTTGATTAAAACTAAAAAAACATCTGAACAAGTACGGCTTGATGAATCGAGCATTTATTTTAAAACAAGTAACTCTTTAAAACACAAATTACTGAAAATCTTAGATTCCTAGAATGGCTATATAAATAAAATCTGCCAAGCTACCCAGGGACTCAGCGGGCCCGCAATGGTGCGGCAGTCCAGTTCCTGAGAACAGCTCCTTTCTCCACAGTACGAATGGTGAGGTCTTCTTCTTCCTCCTCCTCAACTATTGCACTACACTGTATCATTCACTATGACTTTTCCTTTGTTTTGGGATCATTTGGAAGAGGGGGATGCGGAGGACCTTTAGGTATGGTGATGATTCCAGTATGTGCGAACCAACCTTTTGAGGAATGGGAATAATAAAAAATAAAGAAAGAAAAACAAAAGGTAGCCAAGTCAGTAATGTTTCTGAAATGTTTGCAGTATTTAAAAACATATTATGAGAATGTAAATTCTTGTCCTAATTTGGGATCCTCTTTATGCCCGAGCTAGGCCTAGCGAAAAATAGATTTGGAGAACTTTAGATGACACTAAATGCCTCATTTCATAATATGAAAATAGACGAATCCCAAAAACACACTAAGATAATAGAAAAGTAAGTCACTATTGGCAGTCGACCTTATTATATTTAAGAAAGAAAATAAGTCTAGCCTACTTGGTCCTAGAAGAACCTTCCCTTTATTCGATCTTCCTGACTCCATCATACAGGTCTCCCAGCTCGTGCAGACCCAGCAGTAAGTACACTCTAGCCAAATTTCCTCTTTCGCTTCCTTCAGCATTCTGGCAATCCTCAACCCTCTTTATAATTTTACCCTCCAGCTCCACTAATCCTCGCTCCAGATACTCCAACATTCTATTGGAAGTGATAGCCATTTCTTTTCATTCGTTGATCATGCTGACAACCACTAATCCTTGCTCCAAATTTAGGGATCGCATGCCTTATTTTATACAATACAAAAAGGTTAGGCCCTTCTCCCCCACCAGACTCGACTATTTGTACATTCATGAGTAGCATATTGGCATTTAGTTCTCTAAATTAATGTATAAAATGAGATTATGTCTGTTGGGATTATGGAAACCCCGGTGGACTTTTTGATAAGACCAGTCTAGGTGGATAACATATTAATCTGACTGTGTTTGGCCATGATGCATGCACAAATTACAATAAGAGTAAGGTTACTATACGGGTCTATATTGGTACCCTCAAGAAAACAACTCGAGAGAGAAATGCACGAAACCGTCGACTGCACCGCTGATCGACTAATTTTACTGTAAATAAGCCTTTCCAAATTTAAGGGTAATAAATTGGAAGAGCGCAGCCACTCATCAAGCGGTTTTATAGGATTTGAAATGCACGAGTGGAATATGATGTGGAACATGATTTATGCAATAATAAATAGCATATTGTCAAGTAATTGCACGTAGGAAAAATAACAAATGCAGTATTTAAATAATTGAAAAACATTTACGGGAAAAGAAAATAAAAAGACAAGTTAGTTTCAGAAAATTTAAAAAATCATAAATAAGGTCCAAATAAAGGGGAAAGGTATATGGGATAAGGCATGCTTGGACTAATTTAGAAAAATAAGTTCGTCATGGTAAGAGCCTGAATTATACCCAGCAGAGTCGCCATACTATCGCGCCCCCTTTTTCCTTCGCAGAATCCGAGTTTTGACATTCATTGGGAACAAATCGTTCCTTTTGTGATTTGGGTATTTGAATTTGAAGAGCTGCCACCTAAGAAATTATTGTGCGTTAGGGCACCTAGAGTGGTTGACTCGTGTAACTAGTTTGCATTACCAGAGATTAGGGTAAGGGCTCGAAATAACCTTGAGGGGAAGGTGTTAGGCACCCCTCGCGGTCCACAATGGTGGGTCTTAGCCAAACTTAAACTATGTGAATCAATCATTTTACAAGTAAACAATTTCAACACATATTCACAAATAAAGGCGTGTTTTCACATTCTTAAAACATGTATGATTCAGGTAATGGAAGCAAGGAGAGGTTTGAACAACTTCAATATTTATGTGTGTGTATATATATATATATATATAAAGAAAAGGAATTTCATTTAAACTCATAAGAATTAGGAAAGAGGGGTCCTAGGTTGGTTAGCCTACAGGATCATACCCATGCAATGCCCGGTAATCACTCCTCAGTGAGGGGATACACGTGACATTTGCACGGAATCATCATATCCTTACTACCCAATTCCCTCCCCTTGGTCATAGCCTAAAGTATTCTAGAAACCTTATAAGATATCCTATGCGTGCATTGCCCGTCCCTTCCTTGTAGCCCTGAGGTATTTAGGACCTATAATTTGGGTAGTTCTAGACTATCCTAAGGTACTCTAAAGGAGAAAAATCTAAGCGACATCCAATAAACAATTAGGACTGTACCCAAGATAGAAAAATTAAAGGCTCAAGTTTCACCTCCACAAACAGAGCAAGCAAGTGCATGTCTCAAACATAGTTTCAGGTATTTAAAAGAAGAAGCCCTAGAATAGGATATCTAAGTGAGCAGAGAACATGCAGTGTTGAGTTAGGACAAAGTGTAAAAGACCTATTCAGTTTGCATACTGATTTTAGACCTGTTGAATATGAGCAGTCACAGATAATAGAGTGTAGTTTTGCACTTTGTAGGATTTTTAATCGCCCTATAGGCTTGAGTAGACGTGTAATAGCGATATCCTATGAGCATGGTATCTAATCATTAATCAGGAATAGAATGAGGCAATAAACAATTTTAAACGGGCAATTTGGATCCTATAGGAATACTGTCTAGTAATATTAATTAACACATCATTGAAGACTATTAAAGAAACGAATATGTTAGTTAATCCAACTGATTCAGAACATACATGCATGAGTTAAACTAATATTAGATCTAACTAAAAGTGATTTTGGATCCTATGGGCTTGATTTCTATATAAAGCTGATTTATATCCTATAAGCATGATTTATATTATTAAAGCCGATTTGGATCCTATAGGTATGACTTCGAATTATGTAAAGTAAAGCAACCAGAATTTATTTGAACCAAAGAAAAGTCCTATAGGAATATTATCTAACAAAGGCATTTGAACCAACTGAACCCTATAGGCTTGTTATCTACCAAAACACATTTGAATCGAAACAAACCCTATACGCATGTTATCTACCAAATTTTACCCACAGTATACAACTACCCTTCCTTTTCACTAGTCACCCCAATATTTATTTATAATTAATTATTACAAACTAAGAATTGAATAAATTACATAAATATAAATATACATTAAGCCATAGGGTTCCTGAAGTAGGCCCAAAGTAATTTCCAAGCCTTCATTAGTCTCAAGTGCCCAAAGTTGCATAGCCAATTTCATATCTAGGTGTGTTATAGTTCCCTAAGGACCTTAAGGATCCCGAGCACTGCTCACACCCAGACCTTCCTCAAATAAGAACTAATTTATGTGTAGTGTGGAAGTTCCATCCCTGATATGCTAGAGTTTAGAGAGATCTCAAGGGTCTCTAAGCAGTACACATACCAGAGGAGCAAGACTTAGTAATCTAAGAGTAAGTGAGAGTGCATAATATTTTGAAAGGGCTTAGTAAACAGTATGAAGAAAGGTCTTGGGAGTGAAAAGAGTTTCTGAAAACCAGTACTGATTTAGTGATAAAACAATTTAAGGGTAGTATGAAAAATAATTTGCACTCAGAACACAAACCACAAACAGCTTTGAAAAATACTTTGACAAATAATTTTCACATAAGGAAAGAGGGGTTGGGAACACATAGAATACACCTTACTGGAGAACATAAAAGATAGGATGCATAGAGTTCTCAAGGGAGATCTTCGAAACTAATAGGTTAGACAGAATGCAGGTCATTGAAACTTGAAGCAAAGATCACAGCAGAAACATGTTGAGGACATAGAAACAACACAACTAGAGTCACTCTAGGAGATTAGATAACTCAGCATGAGTAAGGCAGAACAGGCAAGGATTTAAATGAACATGATAGGCAAGTACTAACAAGTGTAGGTATGCTAATTACACAAAGGCAAAGATTAGGCATGCTAGACGAACAGTCGTCAGCCAAACAAAATAGTTACACATGTAAGATACGTTAAACAAGATATTGAACATACAAGTAAAATGAAGACCTGCTAACCACATATTCTAATAAGGCAATATTTGGTATGCTAGGTAAGCAGTAAACAGAAGCAGGAATGAACTCCGGATTGATGAACTAAGGCAGTAAATACACACATAGGTTTGGATTCTAAAATTTAATCAGAAGCACGTCGGTTAGAGAAATAAAACACAAGATGTTAGACAGATGTTACACAATTTCCAGCCTTGGCTTGCAGCCGACTAGAATAACAAAGATTACAATTAGCAGAGAGAAAGCAGAAAGAGCATTTTAGAGTGTAAAAGTAGTGGTTTTTTTGAATTAATGTACATCTCTAAGAAGTTAAAACAAGAGATTTTATATTCAAGAGTAGAGAAAATAAGGTAAAGTAATAAGTAATCATCTATTAAGGGATTTCAGAATCAATCACACAAAGATACACAAAGATTCAGCATGGTCTTCTTCTTTAATTAAGGAAAATCAACTAACAGTAATGACAGGAGCTAATTAAGGCATGAGGTTCAATCAGACTAAGTAAAGAAGTAAGAATTAGAGGTCTTGTTAAGGAAAGGAGTTCAAATCAAACCAAAAATAAAGAACTTCAGAATACAATAGTCAAGGGTTTAATTAAGGAGAGAATCATGTAAAGAATTAGAAAGTATCGCAGACAATTCAAATAAACCAAGAAAGAAATAATCCAGACTAAACACATAGGTTTAAACGAAGCAATTTGGTAAATCAAGAATTCAAACAACACTGATTTAAGGAGAAAATATAGGTTTATCATAAATAAGCAAAAAATAAATATAGACACATAGAATCAGTAGAAAAGTCAAAACAAGGACCTTAGTAGAGGAATATTAGGATAAAAATCACAATACATCAAATTAGGCTAAAGAAAAATCATAGGAACCAAAGCATAAGACAAAGTCGATACACAGATAATCTGGACAAACTCAGAATACAAACAAAATATTGAAAAGTTGGGGTTTTTAGCATAAACTAGTTAGGGTTAAAATAATCCTTACGAAATCAGTTAAAAAAACATATGAATAGAATATTAAATACTCAAAATAAGCAAAACATTTTGGAGAAAGAAATTTTCTGGAAACCTTTCTTCAAAAAAAATGGAAAACCATTCGAAAATTAGAAGGCTTTCATAAAAACCAGTGAAGTAAGTCCAAACCATCTCAGATCTGTACAGATATGACAAGTTCAAAGGAACAAATCAGGGTTTCGAGAAGAGCAAAACATAGATGAAGAAGTAAGCTTAGAAATCCATAGTTTTAAAGCAAAATAGAATGATCTTACTCGAAATCAAACCGGAACAACCTGAAACGGGTAAGAAAGGGCCATAGGTGTAAGTGGACTGACCCTGGTTCCTCGAGAATCTTAGAGATGGCAATACCAGCATAGGATAGGCCATTAGAGGTCGGATGGTGGTGAGATACCACCATGAATGGCAGCAGATGCGTGACGATAAGGGTAAATAAGGGTTAGGTTTTGAGAACATTCAAGAGATGAGAGGAATAGATAACGGTGGGGAGGGGTGTTAGAATGATTAGGGTTTGGGAGGCATAGACTGGTTTATTTTAGGTGGGGGAATCTGGATCGTTGATCACAATGATCAACTACCAGGATTTGCCCGGGTATTGGATCGGCAGGTAGGCACTGGGCCTCGGGTTTCTGGGCTGGTTTATAAGGGGTTTTAATTGGGCTAGGGATTTAGGCTAAATTTGAAAATAAGGGGTTCATTTGTTAAATACCCTATTTAATTGATAAAATAATTTTTTAAAATAACTAATAAGCTATAAGAAATGTGTTTTATGCCTGGAAATGTTTAGAAATAATTAATTAATATTTAAAAAATATAAAAGCTATTTTTTGGTAAAATAATATAATAGCATGCATAGGCTATAATTGAAAATTAATTACAATTGCATTCTAAAACTATGTGGTTATTTGTGCAATACTAATGCAAATAGTAAAATTAAGCCACAAAAATTATTATAAAACTATTTGTGATGCAGTTAGTGAATTGTTTTATAAAATAAATACTGGGATAAATTAATTAAGATATTTTAAAAAATGCAAAAATTGCCTAGGCATAGTTTTGAAAATAATATGGGACAAATTGGGTATCAACATCTACAACAATGGCTTCCCATTCATCATGAGATGGCATGACCATTGACAATGGAACTAGGTCAGAGGTCCCCTCAGGGTTAGAAGACATACTAGCCATCTCTTGTTATATATGTAAGGAATTGAAAATGCAGAAGTGATAATGGTAAAAGTTGCTGAAAACAGGAATGTAGAAAAGAAGAAGAAGAGAAGAAGATATGCAGGTTAAAAAGATTAAAAACATAAAGTTTCTTTAAAAGGGTTTTTCCCCCTTTAATTATAGAGAACACCGACGCATGGATCGAGAAAAATAACCATCAAATGCACTGGGATCGAAATGATAGGGACATAGGAAACGATGTAATGCATCGGGAAGAGGCGTAATGATGATGTATGGGGCTGTGATATCACTTCTAAACCAACGTCATTAAGTATGGCTCTCAAAATGCCACGTAATCAGCTAAGTTGCAATTCTCACTATTTGACATCCCCATTCGAATTTCTTGAACTATGACCAACGAAGTCCACTCACTAAGGTCGACCAAAAGACGACCTCGATAAGAGGAGGGACTAACTATATGGGTCAAAATTTGACCAAGAAAGTTCAGTATGAGGAGGTGATTATTGTGAGAATTGTAACTTATAACGGACAGTTCGGCCGAGGTCGATCAGTGGAGAACGAAATGAGACATTGAGTGGCTCATCAGAGCCGAGGTTGAACAGTAATGGAAGGAACCAACGGCTAGTACAACTTTGGAGCTTAAAAATGAAATATTCTATTGAATATTTCTTTTGCTGTACCTTTTAGGTTTTTTTTCCCGGTAATATTCCATATAAGTAGTAGGAGCGATAAGACAAAGGGTGTATAATATTCCATTTGATAAGAGAACTTCTGAAAAGTAACTATCTAGATGAATACAAAGAACAACTTCGAGAGTTTCAATCCTTATATTCAATCCCTCATTTCCACCCGGTCCAAGAAAGTATATAATATTCTCTTATATTCTTGTGATTCATCATTTACAAAAGAAGGAATCATTCACCTATTTTTTATTTTGTGAATCTACCTTTTTATTTTTATTTAGTGTCATTTATTTTTATTTTTTACTTGCTCTCATCACATTAATAACAACCACATTTATTATGTTTCGCATTAAGTCTACTTTAACATGGTCCCACACTATCCATATAAACTGATTTTTAGATCTTGAAATATTAACTTTAACTAAGATTGATCCTTTATCCTTTTTAATTAGTTTAGAAAAGAGTTTCATACTTTGGGGTCAAACAGTTATTTCTTTTGTACACATAGTTCGAGACACAAAAAATAAAAATAAAAACTCACAGTTATGTCTCTGCTTCACAAAATTCTTCTTACATGCAAGGTTCATATATAAAAATCCCTCATGGAGCAAAACTGTTTGGACCGTATAGATATTGTAGTGTATTCTACTGTATTCATTCATAATATACAAATACAAGACTATTCAAGCTATATGCAGAGCTCTAGGGGCGGATGTAGCCTATCGACTATGGGTTTATCCGAACTCATAACTTTCTATATGAAATATTGAATATATGTAAAACGTGATAGAAATTGACTTGCATGTAAAGTAGAAACACTAGATTATAGAGAATTTAGAGATGAAGAAGGAAGAAGAAGAACTTGATTTCATTTTGTTAAGCACTATTAAATGATTAAACGGTATTTAACAAGCTAATTGACTATCACATGCCTCTCACGCGTGTGTGTATGTGTGTTTTTATTAAAATTCCTTCTATTATAACTGACTTATTTATCAATACTCATCCTCAAGCTGGAGGGTGGAAGATGTCTAACACACCAAGCTTGGACACTAAGAAGTAATTGTCTGCAACAGTGAGTCCTTTTGTTAGTAGATCTTCCAACTGTAAGGAGGAAGGACATGGATTAATATTACCTGACTTGATCTTCTCTCTTACAAATTGGCATTCAATCTTGATATGCTTTGTACGCTTGTGAAATATTGGATTCCCAGCTATTTATATAGCAACCTTGTTGTCACAGAACAATGTAACATGTCTAGACACTTTGATTCCTAAGTTGTCCAGCAATCTTGTGAACCATGTCATCTCTGCAGTTGCAACAGCCATACTTCTGTATTCAGCTTCTGTTGAACTCCTGCTTATGGTATGTTGTTTCTTTGATTTCCATGATATCAAAGAGTTACCTAGTTAAACAACATATCATGCCACCGATTTTCTTGTATTAAGGCGTGATGCCCAGTCTAAATCACAGTAAGTAATCAGATGATCAAGAGGTCCTCCTTCCATCAACAACCCCATGCCAGGTGCCTCCTTTGACATATCTTACTATTCTCAATGTTGCCTCCATATGTGACTGTTTGGGCCTTTGCATGAATTAGTTCAGAGTTTACACTACAAAATGTATCAGGTCTGGTGATAGTTAGGTATAACAACCTTCCTATCAGTCATTGATAAGCTAAATTATCTTTTAGCTCTAAATCTTTTGTCTTCCTAACATATGTGTCATACTCCACAGTTGTCAATTTTTTATTCAACTCTATTGGAGGTTCAACTGGCTTTTCACCACTTAAGTCTACCTCTGAAATTATTTCTAGAGCATAGTTTCTTTGATTGAGCACTATTCTTTTCTTTGACCTTAATACCTCAATTCCCAAAAATATCTTAGCTTGCCTGAGTCCTTAACTTTGAACTTACTGTGTAGAATTGTCTTGGCATAATTGACTAAGTTGGAGGAGCTCGTAGTAATCATCAAATCATCCACATCAACATGTATAAGGACTATCTCTCCTCCTTGCTGCTTTGTGAAAATGAAATGATCAAAAGGACTTTGTTTGTAACCACTCTGAACAAGTGCATCAGTAAGCTTTATGTTCCATTGCCTAGATGCTTGCTTAAGACCACATAGGGATTTCATAAGCCTCCACATTTTCAACTCCCCCTGTTTATGAAATCCCTGAGGCAACTGCATATAAACTTCTTCATAGAGTTCTCCTTGTAGAAAAGCATTGCTAACATCCATTTGAGAAAAAGGCCAACACTTGGCAGCTGCTATGCTGATTATAGTCCTCACAATGACCATATTTGCTATAGGTGAGAATGAGTCATGGTAGTTTAGCCCTTCTTTTTTATTATGACCTTTAGAAACCAGTCTTGCTTGTATCTGTCTACCTCCCCATTGGCCTTGTACTTGATCTTGTGTACCAATTTGGAACCAATAACTCGCTTCCCTGCTAGTAAGTCCACTATCTCCCAAGTATGATTATCTTCAAGAACTTGGATCTCCTGTTACATAGTTGTTTCACATCTTCTATCAATGGAAGCCTGCTAAAAAGTAGTAGGTTCAACTTTAGTTGAGAAAGCCTACAAGTATGCTAGATAAACTGCTATGATATTAGCATAAGTAAGGGTGTTAGCCAATGGATATATGCATTGGCCAGAGAACTTCTTAGTAGTTTGGTATTCTTTTAACTAAACTGGAGGTTTGGATATCCTAGTACTCATCCTAGACTCTTGATCACTTATAAGCTCAACTATGTTATTGTCAGGACTAACATTAGGCTTTGGCTAAGTGTTTGGAACTAAGTCAGTTGAGGTATCCTACTCTTCATGCTCAACTTTTGCTGCTTCTGTGTTCTGGATTGTATGATCAATTTGTAGTACTTCTATAGTAGGTATTTTTTTTTATGACTGGGATATTGTCTGTAGATGGAATGTGAGGGTCTGTGAATGTAGGCAGAGATTATAATGCAATGGTATTAAAGCTTGTGTAGGAAATGGATCTTGTGGAATGGTCACACTATCTTTAAAAGGGAAGATATGTTCTCTAAAACTAACATCCCTACTTACAAAAACAATCTTAGTTTCTAAGTCAAACAATCTGTACCCCTTTTGAACTTTAAAGTAACCTATGAGGACTGATTTTCTTGCTCTCTTTGCAAATACGTCTCCATTTGGTAAGTTGCTAGAGAAACATAAACAACCAAAAACCTTTAAGTGATCAATAAAAGATGTTTTATTATACAAAACCTCATAAGGAGATTTTCCTTGTAGTACGTATGTAGCCCACTTGTTGATCAAGTAAACAGCTGTCTTGATACAATCTCCCCAAAAATCAACTAGGAACAGAACTCTAAAATTGTAATGCTCTAGCCACTTCAAGTATATGTCTTTTTTTCCTTTCCACCACCCTATTGGGGTGTATATAGGCAACTTTTTTGATACACAATGCCTAAGGATGCTAACAGTGTATTGCAGGTGGAATTAAAAAACTCTTTTCCATTACCAGATCTCAATATTTTGACATTCATGTCATGTTAAGTCTTTACAATTATAAAAAAAGTTTTCAGTGTTGTTACAACTTAACACTTAGACTGCAACAAACACACCCAAGTATATCTACTAAAGTTACCCACAATTGTTAGAAATTAATATTTTCTATCATATGTAGGCAGCTTGTGAGGACCTCAAACATCCAGATGAATAAGCTGAAAAATAAACTCAGTCTTGTTGCTACTAAAAGGGGATATCAATCTACTTTGCTTAGCTAAAGGACATACTTCACAGTTATGATGCAAACTATCCGCTACTTTATTCTTCCAGGCAGAAATATGTTTCATTGCAATTATTGATGGATGTCCTAATCTCATATGCCAAAGGCTGCACTCATGAATGTACTTGGTAGCCAATGCTGCTACAGGGTTATCTCTCCATTTGAGTATATTAAGTCCACAGTTCACTCTACAAATCCCCATTATTTTCCTATTGTAAAGACCCTGCAATTTGGGAAAAATAGAGCACCATACAACAACTCCTTGGTCAGTTTGGAGACTGATAACAGATTGAACTTAAAATCTGGAACATATAACACATCCTTTAGTTCATATTCATATAGTATAAAAGGACTTCCTTTGTGTGTTACTGGACATTTTCTACCTGTTGGAACATGTACTTTGTGATTCCTGTGTTGCTCAATGTTCTCTAAATTAGATAAAACTAATTTATGACATGTGATATGGTGAGATGCTCCTGTATCTACTACCCATTCACACAAAGATGTATCAGACACCAATGTGGTTATACCTGCCATTAGTGTGTGACAATTACATGTAGGTGTTTTGTTTAGAAGCTCTACTGTATGTTTTTATGACTTTCAGTGAATAATTGTCCCATCTGTTTTTCTTGAGATGAGCTTGTAGTTTCTCTGTTAGTATAACTTTTGTTTCCTTGTCCTTGTTGTTTCTTGTTGCGCTTAAAGTCAGGAGGATATCCTATGATTTTGTAGTAATTTTCCTTAAGTGTCCTTTATATCCACAATGTTCACAAACAATCTCGATCATTTTAGCCTTATATCCTTGATTGTGTTCGGTCATCATAGTTAAAGGTTCCTTATTTACCCCAAGCACACTCAGTTCACGTTGGTTCTCTTCTTGAATGACCAAAGAATAAGCTTGATTTACAGCCAATACTGGCGTCTTAAGCAATATCTGACTTCTCACCTGACTATATCTTTCAATAAGCCCAACTTGGAACTTATCATGTCATGACCCTAGTTCACCAATCGTGAACCTGTCATGACGACAACCAGTCTTCGCAACTAGGTAAGCCTGACACATTGAGGAAATTCGACAGTATTTGTGGAAGCAATAGTTTAAAACATAAATGACGTAAGATAATGTATAGAGTGCCGCCTGGCACATACATGTCAACTCAATATAACATAAAAACCTCCAAGACCCGGAAACCCACGGGCAACACAGGCTAAGAGCAAACATACTACCGTGCTCCAACATCCCGAAGTATCTAAATCAAATGAGAATGCGAAAGAAAACTATAAACAACAGGTAGAATAGAGGAAGGCTCGTCGGCTCTGCGGATGCGGTAGATGCATACCTCAAGCCTCCAAAACAACTCCAAATCCCTAATAGAGCGCCTGACTATATGTACCTAGATCTGCACAACAAAAGTGTGCAGATGAGTAGCATGAGTACATCACAGCGGTACTCAGTAAGTGCCAAGCCTAACCTCGATGGAGTAGTGACGAGGAAGGTAAATAAACAGTAGGCAATGACATAAATCCGAATAACTAACAAGACAGTAATTAAAACAGAGCGGCTACAAGTACAAAGTACAAACACAAAGCAAATCACTCAACAGTCAGGATCTCCACATGGAGCTCCGGGAATCGAACCCGCAGTCCACCTTATCAATATACGAGGATCTCTGGTAATTGAACCCGCAGTCCTTTATACCAACATCAGAGGATCTCCAGGAATTTAACCCGTAGTCCTTTATACCAATAACAGAGGATCTTCGGGAATTGAACCCGCAGTCCTTTATATCAATATCAGAGGATCTCCCGGGAATTGAACCCGTAGTCCGTCATGCCAGAATCAGAGGATCTCCCGGGAATTGGACCCGCAGTCTTTTATACCAATAATAGAAGATCTCCAGGAATTGAACCCGCAGTCCTTTATACCAATAACAGAAGATATACGGGAATTAAACCCGCAGTCCTTTATATCCATATCAGAGGATCTCCCGGGAATTAAACTCGTAGTCCACGTACCAATAACAAGGGTATCTCCCGGGAATTGAACCCGTAGTCCCAAACGTAAACACTTCACAACAAGTCAATATTTAACAGAAAGAAACCAAATATAGAAACAATGTACAGGTCTAGTCCTAGCATGATCACAAAGAGGGCAGGTATTTGCAATTTAGTCAGACAGAGCAAAAAAATTACTAACATGCTTTTCCTAAGCTAAGCAAGTAGAATCACACTTTTAGCATTTAAATACACGAAGAAGCACAATCTAAATAAGTCAAGTGAGGTGAATTTTCACTAATTAGCACAGGTACACGCACGTCACCTCGCGCACGAGGCCTTTAAACAACAATTAATATATCCTAACGGGAGAGATCCCCCACACAAGGTTAGACAAGCCACTTACCTCAATTTGGTACAAAACCGCTAAGGAACAACGCCTTTGCCACGAGTATCAGACTCCGAGTTGCCCAAATCTATTCAAACCAATTACATATTGTAAATAACATTGCAAGCAACTGATTACATTATCAAAATTAAAGTTAAGGCGCGAAAATAGGTGAAATTAACGAAATTCCCCTCAGGCCAACATCTCGGAATCGAATAATTTTCACATTTTCAGAAACCTTGTACTATCACGAGTCTAACCATATAAAAATATCCCAAATCGGAGGTCAAATTCCCCTTCAAATTATTAAAGTTAGGTCTAAGAACTTTACCCCAATTTTCATTCAAAAATTGAAATTGTAGGTTGGATTTGAGATTAGATTAATGGGTTTTAGTCATAGAAGAGTAGAGAATCTTACCCAGTGGATTCCTTTGAAAAGCCCTTCAAAATTTCTCCCCAATCCGAGCTCCCTAACCTTGAGTTTTGGTAAAAATGGAAAAGAAGGGTTCGTTTTGAAATGTCTATATTCTGCATAGGGATTTTCTCTACGCGATCGCGTGAAATGGAATGCGATCGGTAGAAGGAATTCTGAAGGCCGTGAAAGAGAACTATGTGAACGCATCCAAAGGAGTGCGATTGCAGACAGAAACCAAACGGGGATATGCGATCGCAGTCAAGGCTATGCGATAGCGTATAAGAAATTGGCCTTGATGACCATGCCCTAAATTACTCTATGCGAACGCGGGTAAGGGGATGCGATCACAGTGTATGAGGGAACAAAGGTATGAAATCACAGAAAATTTAATATGATCGCATTGAAGGAAAATAGGCCTAGCTCTAAGTACTCTATGCGATAGCAGGAGAGTCTATACGATCGCATAGAAGGATTTGTCTGCAACACCAACAACAGAAATCTGCAACACTTAAAGTTCCGGAATTGCTCCGTTGAGCATCCGAAACACACCCGAGGCTCTCGGGACCTCAACCAAACCCACGAACATATCCCAAAACATCATTTGGACTTTTACCAATCCTTAAACCACCTAAAACAACGCCGGAAACACAAATCAAGCAATGATTTGGACTTAGAAATTTTAATACTTAACCAAACTTCCTTTCGACTAAAAACCTATCAAAAACACGTCCGAATGACCTACAAATTTGCAGACATATCATAAATCACCTAGCGAAGCCACTGCAACTCTCGGAATTCCATTCCGAACCTCGGATCAAAAGTTCACTTTCAGAACGGAATTTCAAATTTCTAACTTTAGGCATTCATAGCCTAATTGAGCCACAGACCTCAAAAATACATTCCGAATACGCTCCCCACCCCGAAATCACCTAACGGATCTAACGGAACCATCAGTTTTCCATTCCAAGGTCGTTTGTACACAGTTCTGATTATGGACCATTTCCAACACTTAAGCTCTCATTTAGGGACTAAGTGTCCCAAAACACTCCGAACTCTATTACCGAACATCCCGCAAACCATAATAGTAGAAATGAACTTAGGGTAAGTAGAAAATGGGGAAACGGGGCATAAATTCCAAACACGACCGGCCGGGTCATCACATCCTCCCACACTTAAACATTTGTTCATCCTCGAACGAGCATAGAGAACATACATGAAGTAGAAAAAAGATGAGGGTATCGGCTGCGCATATCCCGCTCGGTCTCCCAAGTTGCCTCATTGGCTGGCTGACCCCGCCACTGCACCTTTTCTTAAGCTATATCCTTTTACTTGAGCTTTCGAACCTGTCTATCCAATATTGCCACTGGCTCCTCAACATAGGACAAGTCATTGTCCAACTGGACTGAAGTTAACTCCAACACGTGAGACGGGTCACCATGATACCTCCGAAGCATCGAAAAATGAAATACTGGATGAACCCCGGCTAAACTAGGAGGTAAAGCAAGCTCATAAGCAACCTTCCCAACCTGCTTCAAAATCTCAAATAGACCAATGTACCTCGGGCTCAACTTTCCTTTCTTCCAAACCTCATGACGCCTTTCATAGGCGATAACCGAAGAAAAACCCGCTCACCAACCATAAATGAAACATCACGAACCTTCTGGTCCGTACAACTCTTCTGTCTGGACTGGGCCGCAGGAGTCTATCCTGAATCACCTTAACCTCCTCAACTGCATCCAGAACCAAATTAGTGCCCAATAATCTGGCCTCGCCCGGCTCGAACCAACCCACCGGGGATCTGCATCTCCTACCATATAAGGCCTCATAGGCGCCATCTGAATACTAGACTGGTAACTGTTGTTGTATGCAAACTCCGCCAACGGCAAGAACTGATCGCAAGACCCTCTAAACTCAATCGCGCATGCACGGAGCATATCCTCAAGAATCTGAATAGTGCGTTCAGACTGTTTGCCGTCTGAGGGTGAAAGCTGTGCTCATGGTCACCCGAGTACCCAACTCATGCTGGACGGCTCTCAAGAATCGTGATGTAAACACTGAACCCCTAACTGAGATGATAGAAACTGGAATTCCATACAGGCGGACAATCTCCCTGATATAAATCCCCGCTAACCGCAATGAAATGAGAGGACTTGGTCAGCCGATCCATAACAACCCAAATAGAATCAAACTTCATCACAGTCGGAGGGAGGCCAGTCACAAAATCCGTGGTGATATTCTCCCATTTCCACTCCGGAATTTCCATCTGCTAGAGTAACCCTCCTGGTCTCTGATGCTCAGCCTTTACCTGCTGACAATTGAGGCATCTAGCCACAAACTCTACAATGTCCTTCTTCATCCGCCTCCACCACTAATGCTGCCTCAGATCCTGCTACATATTCGCGGCACCCGGATAGATGGAATTCTACGAGTTATGGGCCTCGGTCAATATCAACTCCCGAATACCATCAACATCGGGCACACAAATACGACCCTGCATCCTCAATACCCTATCATTTCCAATTGTCACATCCTTAGCATCGCCATTGAACCGTGTCACTGAGTACAAGTAAATGAGGATCATCATACTGTCACTCCCTGATACGATCAAAACAACGAAGACCGACAAACCACACAGGCTATAACCCGACTGGGCTCTGAAAGGTCCAACCTCACGAGCTGTCTGGCTAAGGCCTGAACATCCATTGCCATAGGTCTCTCTGAAACAGGTAGATATGCCAAACTCCCCAAATTCTCCGCCCGGCGACTCAAGGCATCGGCCACCACATTGGCCTTGCCCGGGTGATAAAGAATAGTAATATCATAATCCTTCAGTAGCTCAAACCATCTCCTATGGCGCAAGTTCAGATCCTTCTGCTTGAATAAGTGTTGCAAACTCCGATGATCAGTATAAATCTCACAAGGTACACCATACATATAATGACGCCAGATCTTTAAGACATGAACATTAGCAGCTAACTCTAAGTCATGGTTAGGATAATTCTTTTCATGCACCTTCAACTGTCTGGACGCTTAGGCAATCACCCTACCGTCCTGCATCAACACCGTTCCAAGTCCAACGCGCGAGGCATCACAATAAACTGTATACGATCCCGAACAAGTAGGCAAAATCAGAATAGGGGCTGAAGTCAAAGCCGTCTTGAACTTTTGGAAGCTCGCCTCACACTCGTCCGACCACTGAAAAGGAGCACCCTTCAGGGTCAATCTAGTCATAGGAGCTGCAACCGACGAGAACCCCTCCACAAAATGGTTGTAATACCCCGCCAGACCAAGGAAACTACAGATCTCTGTAGCTGAGGTGGGCCTGGGCCATCTCTGCACGGCCTCCACCTTCTTCGGATCTACCCGAATGCCCTCACTCGATACCACGTGGCCTAGAAATGCCACGGAACTCAGCCAAAACTCACATTTTGAAAACTTCACATATAATTTCTTTTCTCTCAGGGTCTGAACACTATCCTTAGGTGCTGGTCATGATCTTCCCGGCTCCAGGAGTATACAAGAATATCATCTATGAAAACAATGACAAATGAGTCGAGATAGGGCCTGAATACACTGTGCATCAAATGCATAAAAGCTGCTGGGGCGTTGGTCAGCCCAAATGACATGACCATGAACTCATAATGACCATACAGAGTCTGAAAGCAGTCTTCGGGATATCCGGCTCACGAATCTTTAGCTGGTGATAGCCTGAGCGCAAATCAACCTTAGAAAACACTTGGGCGCCCTGAAGCTGGTCAAATAGATCATCAATACGAGGCAAAAGATATCGGTTCTTCACTGTAACTTTGTTCAACTGATGATAATCGATACACATGCGCATAGAACCATCCTTTTTCTTCTCAAACAATACAGGAGTACCCTATGGTGAAACACTGGGTCGAATAAAACCCTTATCAAGCAATTCCTGCAACTGATCCTTCAACTCCTTCAACTCATGAGGAGCCATATGGTAAGGAGGAATAAATATGGGCTGAGTGCCCGACAACAAATAAATACCAAAATCCATGTCCTGATCGGGCGGCATGCCCGGAAGATCAGCTGGGAACATATCGGGAAAATCCCGTACTACTGGGACAGAGTCAACAGAAGGGGTATCAGCACTCACATCTCTCACATAGGCTAAATACGCAGCACACCTCTTCTCAACTATACGTTGAGCCTTAAGAAAAGATATAACTCTACCGGGAGTGTGATCAAAAGTACCACTCCACTCAATATAAGGAATACCTAGCATAACCAGCGTCACTGTCTTAGCGTGACAATCAAGAATAGCATAATGGGGCGACAACCAGTCCATGCCCAAGATAATATCAAAATCGACCATATCGAGTAATAAAAGATCTTCCCTGGTCTCAAAACCATGAATAGTAACCAAACATGACTGATAGACACAGTCCACAACAAGAGAATCTCCCAAGGGAGTGGAAACATAAACAGGAGAGCTCAAGGCCTCTCGGACTATACCCAAAGGTGGAGCAAAATAAGATGAATCATAAGAATAAGTGGAGCCTGGATCGAATAGAACCAATGCCTCTCTGTTACTAACCTAAATAATACCTGTGATAACAGAATCAGAGGCGATAACCTCGACATGATCAGGAATGGCATAAAATCTGGCTCGGCCCCTACCTCGAGGGCGACCTCTATCTCCCTGATCCCCGCCTCTGGCTGGCTGGGCAGGTGGAGTGGCTGTTGGAGCTAGAATAATGGCCTGCTAACCCTGTGGAGCATGCTGGGGTTGTGGAGTCCGAGAAGGCACAACCCTACCACGTCTGGGGCATTCTCTAACCAAGTGGCAGGTATCCCTGCACTCATAACAAGCTCTAGGAGGCGACGGCTGTGACTGACTGGATCTACCCCTACTGGACTGACCTCTGGAGGTGCCCTGCGCAGGAGGCACACTAGAAACCGGGGGTGCATAATAAGGCTCCTGAGATCTGGGAGGAGCTGGAGTAATGCTGGGTGAAGGAAGAGCTGAGTGAACTAGGTAACCATTATAGCCCCTACCATGACGTCCTGCTCCTGAAATACGGGTACAAAACAAATGACCAGACTCTCGAGTCCTCTTGGACTCTCTCTCCTTCGCATGCATACCCTCTATCCTCTTGGCTATACTCACCACCTGCTGATAGGGTATATCCATCTCCAACTCTCACGCCATGCCAGACCTTATGGAAGGAATAAGACCCTCGATAAACCTGCGAAGCCTCTGATGAACTGTACCCACCAAAGTAGGCGCATACCTGGCCAATCTCGTATGACGAATGGCATACTCTGAGACAGTCATAGGGCCTTGGTGAAAGTGCTCAAACTCCGCTCGATGAATCTCGGAGGCTTTGGGGAACAAACTCCCTCTGAAACATATCTGAGAACTGAGTCCAAGTCAGAGAGGCAGCCTCATCCGGACTTTCTAGCTCAAAGGTGCGCCACTAGTCATAGGCAGCTCCCCGAAGCTGGAAAGCTGCAAATGAGACCCCACTAGAAGCAGTGATACCCATAGTGCGAAAAATGCGATGACAATCCTCTAGAAACCCCAAGGCATCATCGGTAGCCAGCCCGCTGAAAATATGAGGGTCATACTTCTTGAACCGCTCCAATCTGCGTTGCTCATCCTCCGAAGCAGGTTCCCCATCCTCGGGCTGAACTGGTACTGCAGACTGGGTAAGAATATTATCTGGAATCGGTCCCATATGCAACCTCTGCTTTGAGGTACGGGCTGCGAGAGTCTGGGCTCCTCCCCCGGCCTGGGACATAGCTGTAGGAAGTCGAAGTAGCCCGGCCTGCGACAGAGTGGTATACATACTCATAAACTGCGCCAACGCCTCATGAACAGCTGGAGTAGTAGTGGCTATGAGCATCTCTGGTGCCTGAGTCCTGTCTGGGTCTGATGGTGGCACCTCGGCGGCTGCTCGTGCAGGTGCGCTGACTGCACTCCGTGCACGTCCACGGCTCCTGCCTCTAGCGGCTGCAAGAGGGGCTGCGGGTGCTTGATCGTCTCGGATCATGTGTGTCCACACCATCTGTGAGAGAATACGAAAATAGTAGTTTAGAATCGAGGTCAAGAACATAGCACGACAAGAATTCAAATGAAGTGAAGATTTTTCCTAAAAAGTTACATAGCCTCCCGTAGATAAGTACAGACGTCTCCGTACCGATCAACGAGACTCTAAATATCCGTATTGTGTCCTGTGACTCCTATGCACCTAGAGCTCTGATACCAACTTGTCACGTACCTAGTTCACCAATTGTGAACCTGTCATGATGGCATCCAGTCTTCACGACTAGGTAAGTCTGACACATTGCGGAAATTTGGCAGTCTTTGCGGAAGCAATAGTTTAAAACAATAATGATGTAAGATAGTGTATAGAGTGCCGCCTGGCACATACATGTCAACTCAATATAACATTAAAACCTCCAAGACCCGGAAACCCACGGGCAACATAGGCTAAGAGTAAACATACTACCGTGCTCCAACATCTCGAAGTATCTAAATGAAATGAGAATGCCAAAGAAAACTATAAACTACAGGAAGAATATAGGAAGGCTCGTCGGCTCTGGGAACACGGCAGATGCATACCTCAATCCTCCAAAACAACTCCAAATCCCTAATAGCGCACCTGACGAGATGTACCTAGATCTGCACAACAAAAGTGTGCAGAAGAGTAGCATGTGTACACCACAGCGGTACTCAGTAAGTGCCAAGCCTAACCTCGATGGAGTAGTGACGAGGAAGGTCGAGGCCCTACTGAGAAGAACATAAGGAATAATGTAAAAATAAATAAATAGTAGGCAATGAAATAAATCCGAATAACTAACAAGACATTAATTAAAACAGAGCGGCTACAAGTGCAAACTACAAACACAAAGCAAATCACTCAACAGTCAGGATCTCCACAAGGATCTCCGGGAATCGAACCCGCAGTCCACCTTATCAATATCCGAGGATCTCTGGGAATTGAACCCGCAGTCCTTCATACCAATATCAGAGGATCTCCGGGAATTTAACCCGCAGTCCTTTATACCAATAATAGAGGATCTCCGGGAATTGAACCCGCAGTATTTTATATCAATATCATAGGATCTCCCGGGAATTGAACCTGTAGTCCGTCATGTCAGAATTTGAGGATCTCACGGGAATTGAACCCGCAGTCCTTTATATCAATAACATTGGATCTCCGGGAATTGAACCCACAGTCCTTTATATAAATATCAGAGGATCTACCGGGAATTGAACCCGTAGTCCACGTACCAATAACAGGGGGATCTCCCGGGAATTGAACCCGTAGTCCCAAACGTAAACACTTCACAACAAGTCAATATTTAACAGAAAGAAACCAAATATAGCAACAATGTAAAGGTCTAGGCCTAGCATGCTCACAAAGAGGGAAGGTATTTTCAATTTAGTCAGATAGACCAAATAAATTACTAACATGCTTTTCCTAAGCTAAGCAAGTAGAATCATATTTTTAACAGTTAAACACATGAAGAAACACAGCCTAAATAAGTCAAGTAAGGTGAATCTTCAGCAATTAGCACAAGCACATGCCCGTCACCTCGCGCACGAGGCCTTTAAACAACAATTAATATATCCTATGGGGAGAGATCCCCCACACAAGGTTACACAAGCCACTTACCTCAACTCTGTACAAAACCGCTAAGGAACAACGCCTTTGCCACGAGTATCCGACTCAGAGTGGCCCAATTCAATTCAAACCAATTACATATTGTAAATAACATCGCAAGCAACTGATTACATTATTAAAATTATATTTAAGGCACAAAATATGTGAAATGGCCAAAATGCCCCTCAGGCCAACGTCTCGGACTCGAATAATTTTTACATTTTTAGAAACCTCATACACTCACGAGTCTAACCAGATAAAAATCTCCCAATTCGGAGGTCAAATGCCCCTTTAAATCATCAAAGTTAGGTCTAAGAACTTTACCCCAATTTTCATTCTAAAATCGAAATTGAAGGTTGGATTTGAGATTAGATTAATGGGTTTGTCATAGAAGAGTAGACAATCGTTACCTAATGATTTCCTTTGAAAAGCCCTTCGGAATTGCTCCCCAATCTGAGTTCCCTAACCTTCAGTTTTGGTACAAATGGAAAATGGGTTCGTTTTGAAATGTTTATATTCTGCCCAGTGATTTGCTCTATGCGATCGCGTGAAATGGAATGCGATCATGTAAAAGGAATTCTGAAGGCCGTGAAAATGAACTATGCCAACGCATCCAAAAGAGTGAGATCGCAGAGAGGAACCAAATGGGGTTATGTGATCGCATTCAAGGCTATGCGATCACGTATAAGAAATTGGCCTTGATGCCAAGGTCCTATATTACTCTATGCGAACGCGGGTAAGGGGATGCGATCGCAGTGTATGAGGGAACAAAGGTATACAATCACAGAAGTTTTAATGCGATCGCATTAAAGGAAAACATGCCCAGCTCTAAGGACTCTATACGATCGCAGGAGAGTCTATGTGATCGTATAGAAGGATTTGTTTGCAACACCAACAGCAGAAATATGCAACGCTTAAAGTTCCGGAATTGCTCCGTTGAGCATCCGAAACACACCCAAGGACCCCGGAACCTCAACCAAACCTACGAACATATTCCAAAACATCATTTGGACTTGTACCAATCCTTAAGCCACCAAAAACAACGCCGGAAACACAAATTAAGCAATGATTTGGACTTAGAAATTTCAAAGCTTAACCAAACTCGCTTTCGACTCAAAACCTATCCAAAACACGTTCAAATGACCTGAAAATTTGCAGACATATCCAAAATGACCTAACGAAGCCATAGAATTTCTCGAAACTCCATTCTGACCCTCGGATAAAAAATTCACTTTCAGACCGGAACTTCAAATTTCAAACTTTCGGCATTCATAGCCTAATTGAGCTACCGACCTCCAATATACATTCTGAACCTGCTCCCCACCCCAAAATCACCTAACGGAGCTAATATCACCATCAGTTTTAAATTCTTAGTTTGTCTTGACACAATTCTGATTATGAACCATTTCCAACACTTAAGCTCTCATTTAGGGACTAAGTATCCCCAAAACTCTCCGAACTCTATTTCCGAACATCGCGGAAAAACAAAATAGCAGAAATAAACTTATGGGAAGTAGAAAATGGGGAAACGAGGGATAAATTCCAAAAACGACCGGCAGGGTCATCACATATCACGACCTGGATTTCTCACCCTCGGGGTCGTGATGGAACCTATTAGTGAGAGCTAGGAAAGCCAATCCTTAACCACATATCTCATTATCAAATTACTTATTTAACAATTAAAATGTGATAACATGAAAACTGTGAAATTTTAGATAATTAAGCGGAAGAGAACCATCAAACACCTGAAATCTGCAAATATTATAGTTAATTAAGTCTCAACCACCCAAAACATGGTGTCACAGTGTCACTGACTATCTACGATTACTACATACAAGGTTCGAATAAATAATAGTACACTATTTTTGAATAAAGGAAAATGAAACAGAAAATAGAGATAGAGGGAGAAGTCATGGCATGCAGACGCCTGCAAGTCTACCTTGGGTATCCAGGTGGATTGAAGGAAGCCCTCAAACTAATGCTGCTATCCGTTACCTGGATCTGTGCAAAAGAGCACAGAGTGTAGTGTAAACACAACCGACCCCATGTGATGGTAATGGTCTAGACTAACCTCGGCGAAGTAGTGACGAGGCTAGGATCAGACTATCAACTAAACCTGTGCAATATATATATATATATATATATATATATATATATATATATATATATATATATATATATATATATATATATATATATATAGCAGAAAGAAAATACAGGAATTTACCAGTCAATGTGGGAGGGGAAAACTTGAAGTGGGGAAAGTAACAGTTCTTAATAGAAAACATCAAGTAAGAAAAGAAACAACATAACTAGAATACCAACAGGAATCAGAATTCAACCAAATTGCACGACATCACCCTTCTTTGTTTCACTCTCGTTCTCACCAAAACAATATTTATAAATAGTGTGCTCTGCATCACCCTTCGTGCTCTTACTTTTGTCCTCACAAAATAAATCATATAATAACAAGGTGCACGGCATCACCCTTCATGCTTTTACTCTCTTTCCTCACCACATAATCAATGAACATCAGTACGAAATGGTACATTGTACGGCATGGCATCACCCTTCGTGCTTTACACTCTTTCCTCACGATAGCAAATAATGCAAGACATCACCCTTTTGTGCTTTAACACTCTTCCTCACCCAAACAACAATTACAAACAAAGGGCAAGGGAGTAAGCAAATAATAATAGAAATCCTTGTCAGGGAACAATGTCAATAACCTCAACATCCCGGCAAGGGAGATAATCAACAAAGCAAAAACATCCCGGAAGGGAACAATTTAGTAAATCTTTCTCTCTCTTTCACTTTTACTTCACAACTCACTTTACCACTTGATCCAATGCTCCAAATGGTTCAATCACCTCATATACTTTCGCTATTGGTAATAAAACTCGAGCCATTGCTCCTCAAAATTCAAAGGTCTCAATTTCTTTTACAAGCTTTTCCCAACATATAGAAATCATCACTAATTCATGAAAGTTACAATGAAATCATGATATTCACAATATAAGGACTCACGGTCATGATAGACACCAACATATATATATTCGTCACCATGCCTATACTTCATATTCAACAATTATCACATAGCATATATGACTCAACTCCTAACCCCTCAAGCTAGGGTTAGACCAAATATTTACCTCGATGCCTTGAACACAACTCAAGTCTCAATTATAGCTTTGCCCCTTGGTTTCGTTGCCAATTAATTCGTATCTAAACATAAATTACTTAATTACATCAATAAACGCTAAATGAATTAGCCCCAATGCTTGAAAATGCGTTTTCCCCAAAAAGTCAAAAACTGTCCCTGTGCCCACGTGGTCAAAACCCTAGGTTCGAACAAAAACCCGATTACCTATTCCCCCATGAACTCAAATGTATAATTTATTTTGAGATCGGACCTCTAATTGAGGTCCAAATCCCTAATTTTAAAAAAATCTAGGTTCTACCCAAAATCCCCAATTTTCCCATGAAAATCTTTGATTTGAAGTTAAAATCATGTTAAAAGATGTTTATGATTGAATAAAACTAGTTACTTACAGTTTATTTGGAGAAGAAATGTTGCTTTAAAATTGCCTCTTATGTTGTAGGTTTTTGAAAAATGAGAAATAACTGAAAATCCCGTCTATTTATACCTCTAGCATACCCTTTTTGTGGACCGCACAAGATCGACTGCGGCCGCACTGGCTTGCCTGAAGATCTACTGTTCAACACCTTGTGCAGACGACATAAAGGCGACTGCAGCCGCACAGCCTCCATACCGCACAAAGGCGACCGCAGCCACGCTAGCCCTTCCATAGTTGCACACGATTTCTCGCGGACCGCACAAGTGGGTTCGGAGGCCTGCAACTTCCTGAACCTACAACATTTGATTTCTAAGACTAAGGCATCCTGGAACCTACCCGATACTCACCCGGGCCCTCGAAACTCCAATCCAAATATACACACAACTTCAAAAACATTCTACAAACATATTCGTGTAATCAAATCACCAACATAACATCACGAACGTCGAATTAAACCTCAAGATCATTGAAATTTCTCAAAACTCCTTTAAACACCAAATTTCCCAATTAAGGTCCGGATCACGTCAAACGACGTCCGTTTTAATCAAAGTTCATAGGAATGACTCAAGCCATATATAAGGCCTGTACGGGGCACCGTAACCAAAATGCAGGCCCGATACCATCGCTTTCTGATCAATTTTCATTTCAAGTTTCCTTAAACAAATTCAAAAAACAAATTTCACTTAAAAATTCATTTTTCGAGCTTGGGACCTTGGAATTCAATCCTGGGCATACGCTCAAGTCCCATATTTTCCTACGAATCCTTCGAGACCGTCAAATCACCGGTCCGGATCCGTTTACTTAAACTGTTGATCAAGGCCAAATTTATTCATTTTAACTTCCAAACTTATCATTTTTCATAGAATTTCATATTTAAGCTTTCTTGATAATCGTCCGAACTGTGCATACAAATTGAGGTAGTGTTACATGAGATTTTCAAGGCCTCGAAAGCACATAATTGATTAGAAAAAAATATGTGATGAACCTTTGGGACGTCACATTCTCCACCTATAAGACAACCGTCCGTCCTCGAACAGACAGAAGAAGGAAGTACCTGATTCGGGAAAAAAGGTGGGGATAACGGCTCCGCATATCAGAGTCAGACTCCCAGGTCAATGCCGAAGGAGGCTGACCTCTCCACTGAACATGAACAGAAGGAAAACTCTTTGACCTCAGCTAACAAACCTGTCGGTCAAGAATAGCCTCATAAGACAAGTCCTTGTCCAACTGGACAGTTCTAAAACCTAACACATGGGATGGATCGCCATGATACCTCTGAAGCATGGACACATGAAAAACTGGATACACGACTGACAAGCTAGGCGGCAATGCAAGTCTATAAGCCACCTCTCCTACTCGATCAAGATTCTCAAATGGACTAATGAACCTAGGGCTAAGCTTGTCCTTCTTCCCAAATCTCATCACGCCCTTCATAGGAGTCACTCGGAGCAATACCCGCTCACCAACCATAAGAGCCACATCTCAAACCTTACGGTCTGCATAGCGCTTTTTCCTGGACTGAGCTATATGAAGCCTATCCTGAATGATCCTGACCTTGTCGAAGGCCTCCTGAACCAAATTCGTACCCAGCAACAGAGCCTCTCTCAGTTCAAACCATCTGACTAGAGATCGACACCGCTTATCTGGATACTCGACTGTTGTTGTAGGCAAACTCTGCTAAAGGCAAAAGCTGATCCCACGAACCTCCAAAATAATAACACAAGCACGGAGCATACCCTTCAAAATCTGAATAGTCCGCTCAGGCTGCCCCGCCCGTCTTAGGATGAAATGCTATTCTTAACTCAACATGTGTTCCCAACTCTCACTGAACTGCTCCCAAGAGTACGAGGTAAACTGTGTACCTCGGTATGAAATGATAGATAGGGGCATACTATGAAGGCAAACAATCTCCCGAATATAGATCTCAGCTAACCTCTCAGAAGAATAGGAGACTGCCACAGGAATGAAATGCGCTGACTTGGTCAGCCTATCAACAATGACCCAAACTGCTCGAACTTCTTCCGAGTCTGCGGAAGCCCGGTAACAAAGTCTATGGTGATCCACTCGCAATTCCACTCGGGAAGCTCAATTCTCTAAAATAATCCACTAGGCTATTGATGCTCACATTTAACCTGTTGATAGTTTAAGCACTGAGCCACATATGCTACAATATCCTTCTTCATTCAATGCCACCAATAATGTTGCCACAAATCCTGATATTTCTCCGTGACGCCCAAATGAATAGAATACCGGGAACTATGGGCCTCCTCTAAAATCAACTCTCAAAACCCATCCACATTAGGCACACAAACTCGATCCTGCAATCTCAAAACTCCATCAGCATCTAAGGTAACCTGCTTGACACCTCCACACTGCATTGTGTCTCTAAGGACACACAAATAGGGATCATCAAACTTCTGATCATGGTTACGCTCCAATAATGAAGAACGGGAGACCGTGCAAGCTAGTAATCGAGTAGGCTCTTAAATATCAGACCTCACAAACCGATTGGCCAAATCTTGAACATCCAAAGCAAGCGGCCTCTCACCGACTGAAATATAAGCAAGACTGTCCATACTGGCTGACTTTCTACTCAAGGCATCAGCCACCATATTGGCCTTCCCCGGGAGATATAAGATAGTAATATCATAATCCTTTAACAACTCCAACCTCCTCCTCTGCCTCAAATTCAACTCGTTTTCCTTAAACAAGTACTAAAAACTCTTGTGGTCCGCGAACACCTTACATTCCGTGACATACACATAATGCCTCCAAATCATCAACTCGTGAATGATGGCTGAAATAAACCGGATAGTTCTTCTCATGAATCTTCATCTGCCTCGAAGCATAGGCAATGACCTTGCCATTCTGCATCAACACTGCACCAAGTCCAGTATGGGAAACATTACAATAAACTGTATAAGGCCCTGAACATGTGGGCTAAACCAATACCGGTGCAGTATTCAGAGCTGTCTTGAGCCTATGAAAGCTCGCCTCACACTCGTCGGACCATCTAAACTAGGCACCCTTCTAGGTCAACCTGCTCATCAGGGTTGCGATAGATGAGAACTCCTCCACGAATCAACGACAGTAACCTGCCAATCCCAAGAAACTCTGAATCTCTATAGCTGACGCTGGCCTAGGACAGTTCTTGACTGCCTCAATCTTCTTTCGGTTAAGGGTCAAATATATCCTTGTACTATTCAAAATAGGTCATATTTATCCTCCGTTTGAATTCTTTATCAAATATGTCCCCACTGTTATACATTAGGGCCACATATATCCCTCAGTTGTTAAAACACTCTCCCATATATTTAAATTACGGTTAAAGGTCAAATATATCCTTGTACTATTAAAAATAGGCCATATTTATCCTCCGTTTGAATTTTTTATCAAATATGTCCCCACCGTTATATTTTTATCAAAATACCCTCCCATATATTTTTAGTAGCACGTGGCATCTTATGATTGGACTAAACGACCCGCCCCACTCCTTTAATTAAACCCGCCCCAAGCCAATGAAATTTAGTCTTCTCCGTTCAATCCCTTTAATACTAGATAGTGATGGCCCATGTTAGCATGTTCCCAATAATACAAAGGCTAAAACTCTATTTTTATATAAAATTATAGCTATATAAATTGGCTCATGAAAATGACCCTCAAAATCGGATAAGACGAAAACGTATGCTAATTGTTGGATATTAGTTACATGCATCAATGAATAAAATGTCCAATCTTGAATGTTGCGCGGTCACTCTTTAACGCCATGAGAGTACTATTTCTATATTGAAAACATAATTATTATTCTTCTAATGATATGTGGTGAATCTCACTCCCCACCCATGAAGTTGCAGATGGAAGTATGAAACTATATTTCTGTGCTAGCTTTCTTTTAATTTGTACTTTTCTTTTTCCAAATTGGCATCTTCATGTAGAGTTGCGGTCTGTTAAGTTTTTGGCTTCTAGACTTACAAAATTTCTCACATATCGTATAGCTGCAAGTACATGAATTATAAAGGAAAAAAATAGAATAGCAATAGTAGTACTAGTATCCGATAAGCATTCAAATGGATAATAGTTTAGAAATCAATATGGTGTTGTACTACATAAGTTATGCAATGAACCAGACACAAAAACTACCCATTTAGTAAATAACATACTCAATTTCTTCTTTTTTTGCGGTCCATCTCATATTTATGGCACAGGATTGTTATCACTCCCTACTTTTTAAGGCACTCTCAGAAAATCTTTTCATCATATAGCAAAGAAGCATGCATTTAGCAGAAGCATAAGCATAATGAGGGATTGAACGGAGAAGAAGACTAAATTTCATTGGGGCAGGGCGGGTTTAATTAAAGGAGTGGTGCGGATCGTCAAGTCCAATTATAAGATGCCACATGCTACTAAAAATATATGGGAGGGTGTTTTGATAAAAATATAACGGTGGTGACATATTTGATAAAAAATTCAAACGGAGGATAAATATGGCCTATTTTTAATAGTACAAGGATATATTTGACCTTAACCGTAATTTAAATATATGGGAGAGTATTTTAATGGCGGAGGGATATATATGGCCCTAATGTATAACGGTGGGGACATATTTGTTAAAGAATTCAAACGGAGGATAAATATGACCTATTTTGAATAGTACAAGGATATATTTGACCCTTAACCGATCTTCTTTTGATCAACCTGAATACCCTCTACTGATACGACATGACCCTAGAACGTAACTGAACTCAACCAAAACTCACACTTCAAAAATTTAGCGTATAGCTGACTATCCCTCAAAGTATGAAGAACCACCTTGAGATGCTGCTCGTGCTCCTCTCGGCTTTGGGAATATATCAAAATATCATCAATAAAGACTATCATGAACAAATCCAAATTAGGCCTGAACACTCGGTTCATCAAATCCATAAAAGATGCTGGAGCATTTGTAAACTCGAATGATATAACCAAGAACTCATAATGCCCGTACCGAGTGCAAAAAGCTGTCTTAGGGACATCGAAAGACATAATCCTCAACTGATGGTAGCCAAATATCAAGTCAATCTTGGAAAATACCTTGGCACCCTGAAGCTGATCGAACAAATCATCAATCCTTAGTAGCGGACATTTTTTCTTGATTGTAACCTTGTTCAGTTACCGGTAATCAATTCATATTCTCATTGAACCATCCTTCTTCTTAACGAACAACATCGGCACACACCAAGGCGATACACTGGTCTAATGAAATCCTTCTCAATCAAGTCCTGCAACTATTCCTTTAGCTCTTTCAACTCAGGCGGGGCCATATGATATGGCAGGATAGAAATGAGCTGGTGCCCAGAGCCCCATCAATTCAAAAGTCAATATCCCTATCGGGCGGCATACCCGTCAGGTTTGAAGGAAAAACATCAGGGAACTGCATATACGAATACACAGATCCCAGATCAAACAACACTGAAGCATCCCTATCACAAACCAGAACCGTACCTATAATAACTGCATCTGAATCCTTAGTATCGGGCTTGGCCTGAAGAGCATAACATCAAGGTTGGGCCCCACCACTTTAATCTACTTCTATAGGATGGCCTGTAGCTAGCTGGCCTCTACCTCTAGCGGCCTCAGCTCCACCTCTAGAACCTCTACCTCTAGCACCTCTACCCCAACGCTAGCTGGCTGGGTGGACTGTGGAACATCTGGTGCCTATGCTAAAGCACGAGAACCCTGATGCTGAGAGCTACTCGGTGCTCGAGGGCAAAACCTTGCAACGTGACCCGTATCTCCACAAGTGTAACAAGCCCTCGGCTGCTGATACTGCTGGACCTATCGACCTGAATAACCACCTCGGAAACTCTAAAATGGCGGTGCACTAATAGGAGCTGGTGGTGCAATATAGGACTACTGATGAGAATATTGCTCGTGATAACCACAGACGCCTGAAGCACCGTGAGAAACCTGGAGTCTGACTGGAAGGGCCTAGGAGGATGACCTGTATCATACAAATCTCTGCATCCAGACGAGGTACTACTGAATCTGCCTGATTGAAGGGGCCTCTTGTTTGCCCTGTGACTACCCCCCTATGATCATACCATCTCAACCCTACGGGCCACATTGGTCGCCTCCTGGAAGGATAGCTCACTCCTAGCCTCTCTGGCCATCTGAAGACGAATTGGTTGGATCAGTCATACCGTCTCGCTTTCTCCCTCTCTGTGGGGAGTATAATAAGAGCATGGCAAGCCAAATCAATGAACCTGGTCTCATACTGGGTGACTGTCATTGAACCTTGCTGGAGGTGCTCAAACTGCCTCCGATAGGCCTCTCTCTGAGTAACGGGGAGAAACTTCTCCAGAAATAACGCTGTAAACTACCCCCATGTTAAGGTTGGCGATCCTGCTGTTATAGGTAGGATATAATCCCTTACCAAGTCTTAGAGGTTCCAGACAAGCGAAATATAGCAAAATCAACCCTATTGGTCTCAATAATACCTATGCTCCTGAGAACCTCGTGGAAACTGTCGATATAATCCTGGGGATCCTCAGTAGATGCACCGCTGAAAGTAGAAGTGAAGAGCTTGGTGAACCTGTCCTGCCTCCATAAAGCATCGACGAACATAGCTGCTCTATCGCCAGTCTGAACTACTACACCTAGCTGTACTACCATAACTAGCTGAACCGCTGAAGTCTGAATCTGGGGAGCTACTTGCTCCGGAGTGCGAGTAGCAGGAGTCTGAGCCCCTCCTCCAGCCTGAGAAGTGGCTGGTGCTACAGGAAGCAAAGCTGCTTGGATGACACTCTCAATGAGGCCCACCAATCGGACCAAAGCGTCTTGAAGAACCTGAGCTGGGCACACCGGAACTGCTGGGACTGAAACCTCCTCCTCAAAATCAACCAGAGGCTCCACCAATGGTGCTGCTGCTCGGGGCTGAGCTCTGTCTCTACCTCGGCCTCTAGCATGGCCTCGGCCTTCCCTTTTCTCCTAGTGGAAGTTGCTTCTAGGGGCTTGGGCTGCTGAGTGGTAGATGAGGAAGCACGTGTTCTTGCCATCTGCAAAATAACAGAGTAAAAGTCTAACTAGCATTGAGGAATATATCCGCACGACAAGAAAGAACGAATGCGAATTTTTTCCTAACTCTGTAGCCTCTGGGGGATAAATACATACCTCTCTGTACCGATCCCTGAAACACTACTAAATTTGTCTGTGAACTATGAGGCCCATATAACCTAGATCTCTGATACCAACTTGTCACGACCAGATTTCCCACCCGCGAGGTCGTGATGACGCCTACTAGTGAGAGCTAGGAAAGCCAATCCTTAACCACATATCTCATTATCAAATTACTTCTTTAACAATTAAAATGCGATAATATGAAAAATGTAGAATTTTTTATAATTAAGCGGAAGATGAAACTTAAGTATCGACCACCCAAAATCTGCTGTCACAGTGTCACGGACTATATAAGATTACTACATACAAGGTCTGAAGAAATAACAATACACTTTTTTTGAATAAAGGAAAATGAAATAGGAAATAGAGATGGAGGGATATGCCAAGGCCCGCGGACGCCTGCGGGTCTATCTTGGGTCTCGGGGTGGACTGAAGGAAGCTCTCCAACTAATGTTGTTGTCCAGTACCTGGATCTGTGTAAAAGAGCACAAAGTGTATCAGCATAACCGACCCCATGTGTTCGTAAGTGTCAAGCCTAACTTCGGCGAAGTAGTGATGAGGCTACCAACTAAACCTGTGCAGTTCAATATATATATATATATATATATATATATATATATATATATATATATATATATATATATATATATATATATATAGAGAGAGAGAGAGAGCAAAAAGGAAATACAAGAATTTACCAGTCAATGTGGGAGGGGAAAACTTGCAGTGGGGAAGGTAACAGATCTTAATAGAAAACATCAAGTAAGAAAAGAAACAACATAACTAGAATACCATCAAGAATCGGAAATCATAAAAATTTCACGGCATCACCCTTCGTGCTTTTACTCTCGTCCTCACCAAAACAATATTTATATTAATAGTGTGCTTGGCATCACCCTTCGTGCTTTTACTTTTGTCCTCACAAAATTAATCATATAATAACAATGTGCACGGCATCACCCTTCGTCCTTTTACTCTCTTTCCTCACCACATAATCAATGAATATCAGTACAAAATGTTACATCGTACGACATGTCATCACCCTTCGTGCTTTACATTCTTTCGTCATGATAGCAAATAATGCACGACATCACCCTTTGTGCTTTAACACTCTTCTTCACCCAAACAAAAATCACAAACAAAGGGCAAGGGAATAAGCAAATAATAATAGAAATCCCTGTCAGCGAACAATGTCAATAACCTCAACATCCCGGCAAGGGAGATAATCAACAAAGCAACAAACATCCCGGCAATGGAATAATTTAGTAACTCTTTCTCTCTCTTTCACTTTTACTTCACAACTCACTTTACCACTTGATCCAATGCTCCAAAGGGTTCAGTCACCTCATATACTTTCACTATTGGTAATAAAACTCGAGCCAATGCTCCTCAAAATTCAAAGGTCACAATTTCTTTCACAAGCTTTTCCCAACATATAGAAATCATCACAAAGGCATGAAAGTTACAATGAAATCGTGATACACAATATACGGACTCACGGTCATGATAGACACCAACATATAGATACTCGTCACCATGCCTATTCTTCGTATTCAACAATTATCTCATAGCATATATGACTCAACTCCTAATCCCTCAAGCTAAGGTTGGACCAAACATTTACCTCGATGCCTTGAACACAACTCAAGTCTTAATTATAGCTTTGCCCCTTGGTTTCGTCGCCAATTCATTTGCATCTAAACATAAATTACTTAATTACATCAATAAACGCTAAATAAATTAGCCCCAATGCATGAAAATGAGTTTTCCCAAAGTTTTTCCAAAGAGTCAAAAATCGTTCCCGGAGCCACGTGGTCAAAACCCGAGGTTCGAACCAAAACCCGATTACCTATTCCCCCATGAACTCAAATATTAATTTATTTTGAAATCAGACCTCTAATTGAGGTCCAAATATCTAATTTTTAAAAAGTTTAGGTTCTATCCAAAACACCCAATTTTTCCATGAAAATCGTGGATTTGATGTTGAAATCATGTTATAAGATGTTTATGATTGAAGAAAACTAGTTATGAATGACTTAAAATTGATTTGGAGAAGAAATATTTCTTAAAAAATTGCCTCATATGTAGTAGGGTTTTGAAAAATGAGAAAAAACTGAAAATCCTGTCTATTTATACCTATGGCAGACCCCCTGTCCGGCCGCACTAGATCAACTGCGGCCGCATGGGCTTGCCTGAAGACTTGCAGTTCATCACCCTGTGCGGACCACATAAAGGTGACTACGGCTGCATAGCCCCCATCGCGGACCGCACAAAGGCGACCGCAGCCACGCTGGCTTTTCCGCTGTTGCACACGATTTCTCTCGGACCGCACAAGTGGGTTCAGAGGCCTGCAACTTCCTGAAACTACAACATCTGATTTCTAAGCTTAAGGCATCCTGGAACCTACCCGAAACTCACCCGAGCCCTCGAAACTCCAATCCAAATATACACATAACTTTAAAAATATTCTACGAACATATTCGTGTAATCAGATCACCAACATAACATCACGAACATCGAATTAAACCTCAAGATCACTGAAATCTCTCAAACCTCCTTTAAACATCAAATTTACCAATTAAGGTCCGGATCGCATCAAATGACATCCATTTTTAATCAAATTTCACAGGAACGACTCAAGTCATATATATGGCTTGTATTGGACGCCGGAACCACAATACTGGCCCGATACTATCGCTTTCTAATCAGATTTTATTTCAAGTTTTCATAAACTATTTCAGAAAACAAATTTCACTTGAAAATTTATTTCTCGGGCTTAGGACATCAGAATTCGATCCCAGGCATACACCCAAGTCTCATATTTTTCTACGAACCCTTTGGGACCGTCGAAGTCGGGGTTTGTTTACCCAAAATGTTGATCGAAGTCAAATTTATTCATTTTAACATCCAAACTTAGCATCTTTCATAGAATTTTATATTTAAGCTTTCCGCCTACGGGCTCGAACTGCGCACGTAAATTGAGACAGCTCTAAATGAGATTTTCAAGGCCTTAAAAGCAGATAATTGATTAGAAAAAAATATGTGATGACCCTTTGGGTCGTCACAAAACTGGAACAAACACAAATTCTTAAATTGCTCAATGAAAGGCCTAGTTTCTTCGCAATCAGAACCAGACGCTAGAACTAGTAGGTCAAGATCCTTCATTTTCGTATAATATGATATTACAAAATAAATACCCTACTTTAATGATCCAATTTGTAGCCATAAATGGTAAAAACGAGGTGTATTAGATTTATCAAACCTCTCCTTGAACTCGTTCCATACTATTTTTACATTCGAAGCATAAATTATAATCGATTGTAATTCTGCAGATACTGTACGCCCTATCCATGAAAGAACAACCGCGTTACTTCGTTCCCATTGATTCACCAATTCTCCTATGTAAGAGATTTTCAAGAAAGTTCCTTCTATGAAACCTAGCTTGTTTTTTTACCAAAAGTGTCATCCGCATTGATCTACTCCACAAACCATAATTTTTATCTCCGATAAACTTGATATCGTGCATGCAACTTCAGGCATATCTGTAGCTTCTAAAAATGGAGGATGATTGTGATATATTGGAAGACGTCGTTTCCGCCATGGCTGATGAAATCAAAGCTTCTAATCAGTGTTCAATGTTCAGATCCTGCAGAATCTCATCTCGATTACAACAACCTGCTCTGATACCATGATTGAATTTGACTTGCATGTAATGTAGAAACCCTAGATTTTAGAGAATTCAGAGAAGAAGAAGAAGAATTTGATTTCATTTTGTTAAGCATTGTTACAGGACTAAATAGTATTTAACAAACTAACTAACTATTATATGCTTCTCACATGTATGTGTATTGACTAAAATGCCTTCTCTTATAACTAAATAACTTAATTCTTAATAAAAATTTATTTAAATATTAGATCTAAATTCATACTTTTAATAGTATCATGAGTTTAATGCTTAAATTTTGAAAGAGTAAGCCTATAAAATTTAAATCTTGAAACCGTCTCTATGGAACTCAGCGGCACAAGAGTGCTAGTCAAAACTCAAATAAGATGATAAGTTCAGTGGTTTGAACTCGACTTCTGAACTCATACAATTGATATGTCTCTGTCAAGACACTGTTCAAATCAATTATCACGGATTTTAGCTTTGACTCTATATCTATATTATTATAAAAGCATGAATAAAATGTTGGATTGCAAAAATAATATTTTAATATTAAGCATAATAACTCGTAATAAAAAGACATAATCAGAATTCTAGATATTAGCCTTGTAATCCTATTACTTTTAGGATGTAATTCTTAAAAAATTCTTACTACTGATTTAATTTTATTTTAAAATGTATTATATTGTCCAAATCTATTTAAAAACTGGAGAGCCCATGTATGATTTTAAAAGCACGAATATAATATTGATAAATAAAATAGCTCTAAAATATTAAATAGAACAACTCATAAGAAAGTGACATTGTTGTAATAACATATTTTTTGGACTACAATAACTTCTATGTTAATTTTTTTAATATATAAGAATTAAGATTTCAAAATTAATAAAATATTTTCTATTGAGCTCTTATTAAAAATATGTAGGACGGTTTAATAAAATTAATTTCATAAGAATCCTCCATATTAGTAATACATCACCATCTATAATATATAATACCAAAACAAATTTAATGTTAAATGGATTGTATAAAGTTTTGAAATTGAGAAAACATATCTACGATAATATATTATTATAATATTTGAATTGATTTCCTACTCAAATAATATTTTTTTAATTAATTTTTTATTTCATATAGAAAAATATATCAAATTATTAAATAACAACTAAGAAATTTTTTAAGAATATAAATGTGTGAGAAAAGAAAGAAAAAGAATGGTAAGAACCAATACTATTAATAATTTGCAAGCATAAATTTCTAAAATTGTAATATTATCAATCTTTTTACTCTGTAAAAATAAAATTTATGGTGGAATTTTAATCTTGGTTAAATATTCGAAAAATGAGATGAACTAATATTAAGAATCTAAATCAACAGAAAATAAATTATATTCTATGTTAAAATCAAATAATCAAATATATCCATTAATTATTTAACAAGAGAATCTATTAAATTATTTTTTAAATTCATCATATGAGTAAAATTACTTTTTAATTAAAAAAAATCTTAGGGTACATAAATTTATTTCATAAGAGTGTTAGACATTTAAAACAATAGATTACAAAGTAAAAAAGATTAGTATAATATTAAGAAGGCTATACAAGTGTTTAAGAAAGTATAATTAAAGCTAAATCGTGAACAAGAATGTGTTTTCAAGACTATATTATAAAAAGTTTACTTTGGTATAGCGGGATTATCCTTTTATATGCCTCCAGCGGAATCAAAAAAATATTTCTATATCATGCATTACTTGCAAATATCTGATCAAGGGGCATGATATTGTTAACAATAAGAACAAGTGGTGTACCAACACTGATTTTATTATGAGATCGTATAACCCACTTTAAATTTGATATACTTCTTCAAATAACTGAAATAACTATCATAAATATATCAAATCAGAGCAATGATGCTAAACTTATAAAGAAAGCAAAAGTGATCATATGGGATGAATCGCTTGTTGCTAAGCGTCAAACGATCAAAACAATTGCCTAGAGTTTTAGAGATATGTTGGATATCGATGGACCATTTGGTGGAAAAGTAATGGTTTGAGAGGTGATTTCTATCAAGTACGATTAGTAGTTCCAAAATTGACCAAAGCAGAAACTGTAAAAGCTAGCTTGCCAAAATTATACTTATGACCACAAATGAAAATATTCAAATGGCAAGAAATATAAAAGTAAGAACTGATCCAACATTTCATGTCTTCTTGCTTCGTGTAGGAAACGAATAAAAACATCCGGTAAAAGATGATTTGGTTCTTCTAGAACACTTGATTATCAACCTCAATGGCAATAATAGTGAATTTAAAAAAACAAATAATATATATATACATATATATATATATATATATATATTATGTATATATATATATATATATATATGTATATATATATATATATATATATATATATATATATATATATATATATATATATATATATATTCATCATTAGATTAAAATGTAATTTGTGCAAATTATATGGTACAAATTAAAGAGCTATCTTAGCTCGAAAAAATGAATATATTGATCAACTAAATAAAATGTTGATTGCTAAGTTTTATGGTAAAAATAAAATTTTATTCAGTTTGACTGAACTGAAGATGATAGCAACAATAACTACTAACAAGAATACTTAAATACTTTCATACAAAATGGCCTTTTACCGCACGTGTTTGCTGTCAAGTTAATTATTTTTTTACCTATGTTTGTGTTACCACGTATATATAATAGACTAAGTTAAAAAATTGTTCTTCTATTGCATATAGATTAATTTTGAAGAAAAATATGCATGTCATGCTACTGAAAATTTAGATCCGCTGAATAGCTTATGTAGTAGTACACATATGGTATATAGATGTTTTGACAATAACGTCATACATGCAAAACATATGATAAATGTCAATGTGCTTCTAAGTATGTTTTTATTCCGAATTCAACTTTTGTCATCCAAATGCTCCTCCAAATTTTCATTTGAAATTTCAAGCCCTACTTCTTCAATATTTACACTCAATTTCAGAGAATTTATGGTTGAATCTTCAAAAAAATGATGTAATAAGGTCACGAGACTTACCTCCAATCACTTCCCGGTGAAATTCCCTTCAAAATCCGTCAATGAGCTCTCAAGATATTGCAAAAATAGAGGAAAAAGTGAAGAGACTCGCGGATGAAATGATACTAAAAACCCCCTACCCGGCTCTGACTTCCTCTATGCGATCGCGTAACGACTCATGTGATCGCATAATGCGTCCTTCCCAGGACTCCCCGCTGACCTATGCGAATGCAACCTCTTACCTGCGATCGCATACCTTCGCTGCCCATACCTACGTGAACGCAGCCTCCCCTCTGCGATCGCAGAGAACCATGACCTCAACCTATGAGATCGCATCGCCCTTCTCGAGATCACATTGAACAAACTCAAGCCCACACCCCAACCTTCTATGTGATCGCAACGCCATGCCTACGATCGCATAGAGCAACCCATCTGCAACACCTGAAGTCTAAAATCTGCTGCACTTCACAACTTCAAAACCATCCGTCAACCATCCGAAATCACCCCGAGGCCCCCGGGACCTCAACAAAAGCACCAACACGACTTATTACTCCATTCAAACTTGCTCAGGCCATAAAAACGCTATCTTTAACATCAAAAGTCACCAAAGTCATTGAATTTCATTTTAAGATAAACTATTACTTTCCGAATTTGCATTCGGTCCAAAACTCAACCAAACGACATCCGAATGACCTGAAAATTTTCAAACATATCCAAAATTGCCTAACGAAGCTACTGCAACTCTCGGAATTCCATTACGACCCTCGGATCAAAATCTCAACTATCAACCGAAATTCACCGGAATTCTACTTTAGCCAATTCAAGCCTAATTTTTCACCGGACCTCCGAATTAACTTCCGATTTCTCTCCCATGTCATAAATCATCATCTGAAACTAGTCGAATCGTCGGAAATTCATTCTGAGCCCTCTAACTCACAAGTGAACATCCGGTTGACTTTTCTAACTTAAGTTTTCCTTAAAGAGATATTGGTCTCATTTCTAACCAAATTCAATCCAACACATCTCAAACTCACCAAACACATATACCAACATACGGGGAAACATATTACGGGGATGTCGTGGCTGAAATGCAAGAAATGACGGGTCGGGTCATTACATCCTCTCAAACTAAAACAACCGCACGTCCTCGAGCGGGTCAAGAATCATACCTGAAGCAGTAAACAAGTGAGGATATCTGCTCTGCATCTGTTGCTCGGTCTCCCAAGTAGCCTCCTCCATGGGACGACCTCTCCAATGAACCTTCACCGATGCTATATCCTTAGATCTCAACTTGCGAACCTGACGACCCAAAATGACTACTGGATCTACATCATAAGTCAAATCATCACCTAGCCGAATCAAACTGAAGTCCAATACATGGGACGAGTCCTCCACATACTTCCGAAGCATAGAAATATGAAGCACGAGATGAACTCCCGACAGTATGGGTGGCAAAGCAAGCTGGTAGGCCACCTCCCCAATCTTACCAAGTATCTCAAAAGGACCTATTAACCGCGGACTCAACTTTCCTTTCTTCCCGAACCTTATAACGCCCTTCATAGGCGATACCTTCAGCAAAACCTTCTCGCCAACCATGAAAGATAAATCTCGAACTTTCTGATCCGCGTAAATCTTCTTACGTGATTGAGCTGTATGAAGTCGCTCCTGAATCACCTTCACCTTCTCTAAGGCATCCTGAACCACATCTGTACCCAGTAATCTAACCTTACTGGGCTCAAACCAACCGACCGGAGATCTACACCGCCTCCCATATAAGGCCTCATATGGTGCCATCTGAATACTGGATTGGTAGCTGTTATTGTAAGCAAACTATGCAAGGGGCAAGAACTCCTCCCAAGAACCACGAAAATCAATCACACAAGCACGCAACATATCCTCCAATATCTGAATCGTGCGCTCGGACTGTCCGTCTGTCTGAGGATGAAATGCTGATCAACTCAACTGAGTACCAATCTCTCAATGAAAAGCTCTCCAGAACTGAGAAGTGAACTGAGCACCTCTATCCGATACAATAGAAACCAGAACACCATGCAATCGGACAATCTCACGAATAAAAATCACTGCCAACCGCTCTGAAGAATATGTAGTACAAACTGGAAAGAAGTGTGCGGACTTGGTCAGCCGATCCCTAATCACCCATATAAAATCAAACTTCCTTGCTGTCCGAGGGAGACCGGTCACAAAATCCATCGTGATCCTTTCCCATTTCCACTCAGGAATATCCATCTGCTGAAGCAAACCACTAGGTCTCTCATGCTCATTCGCATAAACTATAACATTCCGAATTCGGCAACTTCAAAACCATCCGTCAACCATCCGAAATCACCCCGAGGCCCCCGGGACCTCAACCAAAAGCACCAACACAACTTATTACTCCATTCAAACTTGATCGGGCCATAAAAACGCTACTTTAACATCAAAAGTCACCAAAATCATTGAATTTCATTGTAAGATAAACTATTACTTTCCGAATTCGTATTCGATCCAAAACGCAACCAAACAACGTCCGAATGACCTGAAAATTTACGGACATATCCAAAATTGCCTAATGAAGCTACTGCAACTCTCGAAATTCCATTCCGACCCTCGGATCAAGATCTCACAAATCAACCAGAATTCGCTGAAATTCAATTTTAGCCAATTCAAGACTAATTCTTCACCGGACCTCCGAATTAACTTCCGATTTCTCTCCCAAGTCATAAATCACCATCCGAAACTAGTTGAATCGCCGGAAATCTATTCCGAGCCCTCTAACTCACAAGTCAACGTCCGGTTGACTTTTCCAACTTAAGTTTTCCTTAAAGAGACTATCGGTCTCATTTCTAACCAAATTCAATCCAACACATCTCAAACTCACCATAAACATATACCTACATACGGGAAAACATATTACAGGGATGTCGGGGAAGAAATACAAGAAATAACGGGTCGAGTCGTTACAATCATCATGTGTCATTCACATTTATACGGTAAAGAGTACTATATTGCAATGACAACTTAGTTTTATCGCCCATATACAATGTCCAAATACCAATTTAATCATCTGTCCTTGTCTTAGGATGTCCCTCTTCCTAAATCCCTATTTGACGAGAAAATGACTTGAGCATGTCGATTTTGGACCCAGTTATCTTTCCATTTTCACGAGAAGTTTTATTTTGTGTTTTATACAATTGACATTAGTTGTATGAAGCTCTTTTTTATCTCACAAAATTGTAAATTTTAATCTTATATTTCTGAATATACGGACTGAGTCCATAAAATTGTGAGATAAAAATTTCTTCATACAGTTAATATAAATTATATGAGACACAAAATAAAATTTTTCCATTTTCACCTTTAATAGTCGTTGTGTTCGAGGAAAGTATATTAGGACCTGTCAGTTGATCTTACATATCCTTAAACCTATTCCTTTGGTTGGTGGAAGAAGTTTTATTTTGTGTCTTGTATAATTGACATTAATTATATGAGATTTTTTTTTATCTCATAAATTTGTGGACCATAATCTTATATTTTTGAGTCCATAAAAATTTAGGTCCACAAATTCGTGAGATAAAAAAGTTGCCTTATACTTCTAATATTAGTTGTATGAGATACAAAATAAAATTTTCCGGTTGGTGCGATCTCATCTCCAGCACCCAAAAGAGTAGTCTGATATTGTAGGGTTCCGAGAAGGATTGCATTTCAAGAGTGTAATGTAAGAAGCTACTTCGATGCAAGCTTCAATAACTTATTTTACGGTTTGAACTCCTAACCCATAGACACAAAGACAACTTTATGAATACTTCAAACTCCTCTTCAAGAAGCTTGACTGGAATTACAAAAGTAAAAAGAAAAAAAATTACAATCACAAGTTTTAAAATTTTTATAGGCGAATCAAATGCCATATTAGCATATTTACAATTACAAAATTTAAATTTTTTATTTTATTTTATTGTTAAATTCCGCTTCCAATTGAGTATTATAAATTAAAACAGAGGGAGAGTAATTATTCATACGTACTGAGTATATTAACTTTATCGCCCGCGTTTAACGTACAAAATTCCAGTTTTCTCATCTGTCCTTGTCTCCTCCCAAGCCCTTGACTTGGCTTGTGTGCTTCTGGCCACCACCCTCCCCGGCCTTGTTTTTGCAAATTATTCTCACCTTATCGAAAAAATTTCAACTATTTGTTCCTTCACCGTCCTACTGGAGTAGGAGGATAAAATAGATGCTCGCATATAATATTTTATGTGATAAGAATGTATTACCAAAATTTAATCGCAAGTTTTACAAAATGATAGTTAAATCGATTATGTTGTATGGTGCTAAGTTTTGGCTAGTCCAAAAATTTCATATCCAAGAAAAGAAAGTAGCAAAAATGAAGATCTTAAGGCATTAGATGTATGGGTATATCCAGAAAGATAAGATCATGAATATTAGGGATAAGGTAGGAGTGACCCTTGTTAATGACAAACTGTGGGAATCGAGACTGAAATAATTCGGGCACGTGAGGAGTAGACATGGACGTTCCGGCTAGGAGGTGTGAGAGCTTGACCATGCCGAGTTTGAGGAAGGGAAGAGGTAGGCCAAAGAAGTACTGAGGACAGGTGATTAGGCATGACTTGACATTGCTTCAGCTTACCAAAGACATAAACCATCAATAGAAAGGTGTGAAGGTTAGGAATTAGGATCGAAGGTTGATAGGTAGTCGAGAGTTTCTCCTAATCTTACCGGTAGTATTAATAATATTCTTTTATCTTGTTCCTATATCTTGTTATTACACGCTATGTTATTCTAACCAGTCATATCAGTACTATTCTTGTGTTTCTCATTTTTGGATCTTTGTTATACTACGTTGTATTCTTTTTTTGTTATTGTAATACTGTTGGTTGCTTTCTTTTAACTATTCCTTAAACCGAGGTATAAAATAAAGAGACATTTGTATACCCATTATCTTCTCAGACTCAACTTGAAGAATTATATTGGATCGATTGTTGTTGTTGTGTTTTTTTCTTTCTTTTTTGTCTTAGTAAATACAAACAATTCTTTCTTTAACCTTGTAATAATTGCATGCAGATTTAGTAAATACAATCCATTTTTTCTCTTTATGTATAACTTTTTTATTGTTCAAGTTCGGTTTTTCATTTTATTAACTAGAAACTCAAGCAACTCAACTAACTTATGGTGATATCTATCTACTACTTGTGAACTAGACAAATATACGTTTGTAACCTAAAAATAAAGTAGAAAATTAAAAAAATATAAAAAATTATTTGACAATTTGAAAAATAACATGAAAGAATGGAATTAGACATTAATAGGGAGAGAAAGTAAGTAAAAACTAAAAGAGAAAATACTTTTTTCTTAAACTAGGGTCTAAATGATAACATCTAAAAATTTTGGACTATTTTGCATTTGTTTTTCTTTTTATTAAAAAAAGCTTTAGCTTTAATTACAGAAAATCTGATAACAAAAAATATTAATATTTCTGCAAATAATAAAAGGAGTTTTCTACGCAAATCTGGCCTTAAATAGTTTGTAAACAGCAAGTAGGTCCATTTAGGTGAGGCATTCTATTTGGGTAAACGGTTCCGGTTCTGGCGGTTCCCGGTTCTGGCGGTTCCGGTTCTGGCAGTTCCCGGTTCTGGCGGTTCCGGTTCTGGCGGTTCCGGAGCCGGAACCGGAACCACCCGGTTCCGGTTCTGGCGGTTCCGGAACCGCGGGTCTGGCGGTTCCGGAACCGCGGGTCTGGCGGTTCCGGGCGGTTCCCGGCGGTTCCGACCTTTTTTTTTTTTTAAATTAAATATCTTGTATAGTAGTGATTAGTATATTGTAGAATATATTTTTATATGGTGTACTATGTTCTTACTATAGCATATATTGTGTTTGGAAATTAGTATATATTCAAAATAAGTAGTGTATATTTTGTATATAAGTAGTATATGTTGTAGTAAAGTAGTATATATTGTATATAAATAATGTATATTGTGTAGTAGTTAGTATTAATAGTATTATGTGTTGTATGTTATATATTATATGTTATATAAATATTTTATATTCAAGGATTGATATAGAAGTAAAGACAAAGAAATATTGAGACAAATAAATTCAAGTATATGATAAAAAGCATATTTATTGACCAAAATGGCATATCTTTCTTAGTCTTCCTTCCCCCAATGGAATGAGCACAACATGGTACTAATACCACCATTAAAAGGAAAAAAAACTTAAAGAAGACATGCCAATGTACAAGTTACATCATAATTTATGTATTATTTCTAACAAATCTCATAAAACCTTCAAGGTTTGGAGGTGGTTGTGTTGGCAGTGGTGGAAATGAAGCTTGTTCATCACCACTTCCGGGTGAAGATGATTCTTGAGCAAGTTCTGCTAGCATTTCTTCATAGCACTCATCTATTTTGGGTTGAGATTCAGCTAGCCCAAAGTTTCTTCTTTCAGAGCGGATCCAATCTCGGAAGAGCACTGATTTTTCCAAGCTGTCCCGCATCGACGCTCTATGATCTCCTATTTGTAGTCTGGCTTGACTAAATACGCTCTCCGATGCAACAGTTGACGCTTGAATGGACAGAACATCCCGAGCCATCCTTGCAAGAATGGAAAAATGCTTTTCCCTTGTCTTCCACCAATCCAAAAGGTCGAAAGATCCGTCTGGATTATCATTCTCTAGCCCCTGCGACAAATAAAATTGAAGTTCGTTTACATGGGAAATATCATCTAAATTCTCACCTTGAGTACCCCTGAACTCCGTCCACGATTTAAGAGCTGTTAAGCCAGCAACTCTTTTAGACGATTGTGACGTGGACGAAGTAGGAGTTGGAATATTAGGCCTAGCATGCTCTAAGGCCTTTTTATAAGCATTATAAACAGTTTGAGCATTCACTATAATTGATGCTTTCGCATCAGATAGTGTAGCCATTTCTTCTGGTGAAAGATCTAAACATTGATAAATACTAGTATACCAAAAGTTAGGACCTCCTGCTTTCATAGTAGGGTTTAACAAAGCAGCCACACCAAAAATAGGAGGGATTGGAAAAAAATATTTTTTAAATTTCTTTTTCATTTCAGATATTGCATTTTCATAAATTTCCCCTCCCTCGTTAAAATCAGCAAATAAATTAGCAAGTGCGGCAATATATACTAAACAGTTTGAAATTGTAGGATAATATTGGCCAGATAAAGCAGTTGTAGCCACACTAAAATGTTCTAAAAAATCCAAAAGAATCTTAACGTTATTCCAATCTTGATTAGTTAGCATATCATTATCTTCATCCTCACAATCCCTAGAATTATAAGTAGCGGTTATTGGGTTTCTATATTCGTACGCCACTACTAAGCTTTCATACATGTAGTTCCACCTAGTCGGACAAGGTTTAGGAACCTTTCTTTCTCTAAGGCCACTTTCGTCACATTTTTTATAATATTCTCTAATTCTACTTCTACGGTTTGAATAAAAAAGCCAATTAAGAGCGAATTTAACTTTTTCAATTTCTATGTTTAAAATTCTCATACCATCTCCAACAATTAAATGATAAATATGGCATATACATCTAACATGGAAAATATTTGTAAAAGCAGGATTAAGTTTTCTAGTTAAAATACCTATTGCAGTTGTGTTGCTACTAGCGTTATCCATGGAAATTGACATTATTCTATCACTAAAACAAAAATATCTACAAACATCATAAACAGTGCTAGCATTAAACTTACCTGTGTGCCGTGAATTAATTATTCTATATGCTATAATGCGTTTTTGCATGGTCCAGTCTTCGTCTATCCAATGACTGGTCACGGTTAGATAATCACAATCATTTCCACTTCTACCAATATCAGTTGTAATAGACATACGATTACTTATATGAGTAAATAAATAGCGCAAGTACTGTTCATATTCATGCTTATATTTATAAATGTCGGCCTTAACTGTGGCGCGAGGCCAACCTTTATATGTAGGATTAAATACTCGTCTAATATATTGAATCCAAGCAGGATTAGAAGCAAAAGAATAAGGTAAACACATAACAGTAATCATTTTAGCTAATTCTTCACGATCCTTATTAGGATCGTAGTACAATATACCTCCGATGACAGTGTTTATTCCTGGTTGAACCATGTTAGAACCAGTACTTTGGTTAATTGTAGTATCAGGACTTGACTTCCCCTCTTGTTCCGCTTTCATTTGAAAATATCTAGCCTTATCGCTAGGATGTATATATATATATGTTTAACTAAACTACCTGTTCCGCTACGATCACCCGTATACCTATGAACAAGTTCTTTACCACAAGTTTTGCATTTAGCCCTATCTTTATCTCTTAGTTGAATAAAAAAATGCCAAACTAATGAAGTTTCTGTACGTTTCCGAGGTTGTCTACTAAAAGTGGGAGTTTGTACGGGTGGATGTTCTGGGTCATTAGGAGCAGGACTAGTAGGTGTATCATCTAAATCTACCGGAGGTTGGGTTTCGTCGTCATCATCACCCTCATTTCCCTCTGATATTGGTGCATTAGGATAAAGCAAATTCATAATATCATCATCTATTCTATCACCGACTGCTATATCATGTAGAAAATTAACATCGCTAAATTGAAAACACGGGTGATCACTATCAAGTATTCCTAGGTTTTCATTAGTATTTCTAGGTTGGCTACTAGTTTGAACTTGTTTATCTTTTCTAGGTCGGGGAGCCGGGGGAGGGGTAGGATTTTGGCGACTACTTTCACCGGATTTAGATGTACCTTTTCCGAACATTTTTTTCAATGAAAATGCCATACTAATTATAATTAAGGAAAATATCAACACAACAAATATTCTTAGCACGTAAGAGTTGAAACGAGTTTACCGGATTGACGAACAACTTCTTGAAAATTGACAATCGTTGTAATTGAACACTTGAAAACTTCAATTCAACAACTTCACAATGTTTCACGAATTTGCAACAAAAATTAAGCACTTGCACAGAAAGATTGAAAGAGAGCTTGAGAGAGATTGAGAGAGATTGAGTAAGATTGATGAATTGGTGAATTAAAATGAAAGAATGAGGGGGTATTTATAGTTGAGAAATGGGAAATTGTGTAATTATATAAAGTTTGGGGTTAAATTAAATTTGAGGGGTCAAATGGCTAAATTATAAAAATGCCAAACAGCTATTTCTGCAATACCAACGTTCTGATTTTCAGAATTTAAAAAAAAAAATTTCTTTTTAAAATATGGCCGTTGGGAACCGGATAGAACCGGAACCGGAACCGGACCGGTTCCGGCGGTTCCAAACGGTTCCGCCAACGGTCCGAATTTTAAAAAAATTTTTTTTTTTTTTAATATCGGAACCGTTTGGAACCGCTTGGAACCGTTTAGAACCGCCTGAATCGGTCCGGTTCCGGTTCTGACGGTTCCGGTTCCACGGTTCTAAAGGGTGGAATCGGCCCGAAACCGCGAAACCGGAACCGTTTAGAACCGCGAAACCGCCAGAACCGTGGTTCCGATTACGGTTCCGGTTCGGAACCGTTACATGGTGCAGCCTTACCTCTCCATGATTACAAGGGGGCAACTGGGCTCCTTAATTAGCTGGTGTTTCTGTTTTTTCTTCAATCCTTCTATTTTCCGTCAATATTAGATTTCACAAATTTCGCTTTAAAACAAAATTTTCTATTTTCATATTTATTTTGGTAATTCAAAGTATGTATCTGATAACTAAGAATCTTCAAAGAATTTATGTTTTTATGGAAGTCACGTTACAAAGAAACTAGAATTAGCTACAAATTTCGTCGTTAATTTATCGCTAAATTATTCGTAGCTAATTAAATTTTTTGTCTTAATTCCGTCTCTTAATAGGATTAAGGATAAAAAAAATTTTTGTTAACTATAGAATTTGTCTGTCGTTAATTCCCATTTTTAGTAGTGTCAGAAGAGTCTATATGTAGTTTGTTTCATATTTGATGATGAATTTGTCGTTTACATATTTGTTTGAACATATAATTAACATACTTATAATGGCACTTTGTATTCATTAACAAAAAATTTGAGACTCATCTTTGCATATAGAGAATGAAAATGGAGAATGATCAATTTCTCATAAACCTAAAATTTTAAGGTGATTTAAGCCTTATAAGTCAACGTTCAGCTTTATTCGTCGACAGTTGAATATTTCAATCTAGTTTAATTCAACACAATCTCTCTTCTTTTTTCTCCCGAAGAGGATAATTAAGATATCAAACATTGGGCCCCATGATTATTATTATTATTTTAAATCATTTCAGGTGTCGGGTGATTTTAATATTTTGCTAGAAATTAAAGACATTTTCCCATCAAATAGCTATGGTGGGAGGGCATTTTGCTCCCTAATTTGGCACCTGTAAAGACCTACACAGAGATTATTGCTGTTTGGCTTCTGCTCCTAAACAACTCACACAATGTCTCAACAATCAAATAATATATTATTATGGAAAAAATTTTTCATTTTTTTGTTGCAAAATAGGGTCCTCTAAAACCAGACATTTTGGCAACTATGATCTACATCAAAAGGTAGTAGTTGCAGCATCTACTTCAATCGATTGGACTCTAGGGTGATCAATCCCTTGTCATTCATGTCATTTCTTGATTTTTCGACTGTCCGGAGAAGAGAAAACTATAAGAATCTTTCTTATTCGATCAGTGAGATAACAAATAATTGAGAAAGTTTTAATCTGTCGATGTCTTAAACTCTATTATTTTGGACCCCTTTATGCTTTTTTAATTCGAAACATGAGTTGAATATTAGTTAATAATGCAATGGTAAGTAATTGACTTGATTGACCCCAAAAAAAATACTTAAGAATTTTTTTTCAAAATCACTTTGTTCGCTTTTCGTAGATTATTAATTTATTTATTTATTTATAGTGCTATTCTGTTAGATCTTGAATGGATAATGCAAGTCATGATTGAAGGATCTCATAAGTCATAACTCATGAGTAAAATCATGCTATAAAAGGAAAAGAAGAATGAAAACTATAGTTGACAGAATCCAGGTTTTTATTATTTATTTATTTATTATTTTATTTTATTTTTTGGTAAAATCAAAACCTAAAGCAACTTACGAAATTTTCACACGATATGATTGAAGTCCAGCAGCACATGGATCCTCATACTATTACGTGAACGTATATAACAAGAGCTGTTTACTTAAGATTATAAACTTTTATATTTAGACATGTAATTCTAAATAAATATCATAAATTTGTATAGTTCATTAAAGAACAATTTTTTTTATAGGTTCAAACTTCTTTTAAACATTATTCAGTCTCCGACTGTGTACTTAAAATAATTATAATAAGATAAAATGAAATAAAAATGACATTATACTTAAATTTTTTCTTATAGAAGTTAAAATATGTTGAAGTAAGTATTATAAGAAATAGTTCATGACGGACAAGTTGTGTTTATAGCATGTAGGGGTAGGGGGCTAGGGCGGTTCTGTCAGATAAGTTACGGATTCACATGAATTCAGATCTTGTATATGCATTAAAATTCCACTAAATTTTTTACAAATATTTAATTAAAAATTTATTGTTATTGCATATTAATTTAATATCGATATAAAAACTCATAAATTTTAAATTCTCAATTAACCCGCTATTAGGGAATGTATAATTATCGACAGTATTTCATAGGCTAATGGGAAACAATTTTGTTCTTGTGGTTTACGACAATAGCCATATGGGCCGACATGCCTTGTGAGACCCTGGGGTAGGGGTAATATTAGTAAAAATTGTGTGGGGTAGCCATTGTTTAAAATTATATTTATTTTTTATCCAGTATTTTCAATGTTTAGTATGAGCATGTGATTTTTATCACGTTGAAATTACTCCTACAGGATTCTCAAGTTTATGATTTTTCCTCTTTAACATTTATTTTTAGGATTTAATTGCGCATATCAATGTGTATTTTCATTAATGCATGCATAAAAATACAAAAAGTGCACAAGCATTTAGGATTTAATTTCACATAGTTTTGTTAAATCAATTGGTAAGTAAGGTTTATTTTTGCAAAAAAAATCAAGTAGTTATTTTAGTATTTTATTGTTTAGCATTGTATGATTAACTTTTTTTTTTTTTGATCAATTTTGCACAATTAGGTAGTTATTAGTGTGATTTAGCCTAATTAGGATTTTTAAAATACAATTACAAAATAAAATAAATAAGAAAACAAACAAAAATGAGATTTTAATAATTAACCCAGGCTGGCCACAATTAGGCCAAACCTGGGTGGCCCAAATATTGAACCCTTTTAAATTACCCAAGACCCAGCCCAATAACCCGTCCCTGATCCGGTCCGTGTAAGAGACACCCCAAAATGACACCGTTTTAGAGCGATCAATCTCAGTCGTCTATCACAACCAATCCAACGGCCTTGAAACCCCTACCCCAATCCCATAATATGTCCTAACCCCTGTATATATACAAGAGACCAAACCCTCATCTTCCTCGTATCTAACTACGCCGGTGTATCACCACCTCTCCACCGCCGGATACCACCCCTCAACCATCCTAACGATGTCGCCAGAAATCTCCTAACGGCGGCGGTGGGCCACTAAACAGCCCCAAAATTACACCACCAGACCTTCTCAACCTCCTATTTCTCCTCCCACCATTAGTTTTCCTCAAAAATCACCCCAACTCGTCGAATATTCGACAAAAGAGTCGCCGACTCCGTGACTCAACGATGTTAAAATGTGTCGAGAAATCGGGTGCATTTATGTGATGTGGTTCGAGATGTGTTTTAATGACGTTGCAAATATTCCTAAAACGAACAAAGCGGTTAATAAATTTTTTTTAAAACTTGCGTTGTAGGATGAACATGAATACAAAATTAGGAAATTAGCCATTTATAATAGTTTAAGCAACTGTGCTAGAACCATGGGATTTGGGGGTACCTAACACCTTCTTTCAGGTCAACAGAATTCCTTACTCAAGAATTTCTGGTTCGTAGACTCCAATCGGGCAGTCAAAAAAAGTTCCTCAATTTGGGATTCTAAAATAAACCGGTGACTTGGGACACCAAAAGCTAAACATATCTCAAGTGGCGACTCTTAAATAAATAATTAAAATCATTTCGAATAATGTCACTTTAATTGGAAAGACTCCCTTATACGTGTCATCCTTCGGGGTAACGGTGTAAAAAAGGAGGTGTGACAGCTCTGGCGACTCTGCTGGGGATCGAACCCAGAATCTCTGGTTCAAGGTTCAAGAATTCGAGCTTAGAATAAATATTATATTTTGCTTCATCTGATTTCCTTACATATTCTGTGCTAAGTGCTAAAATGCTTTAGCGCTTTGATATTATCTGAACTGTACATATAAACTGCTACGAAACCCTTCCCTTCTCACCTCCGGGGATGTTCTTACTGGTTGAGACTCCCTATTATATTAGTTTCATACCTTAAAATAAGAAAGAGGCGGGACAAGTTACTAAACCGGATGGCATTTTGGTTCCCGATACGTATCCCCCTCCTCGGCTCGAGTTGTCCACTCGGGTTAGTGGGTGCACAGTCTAGACCCTATACCAAGTTTCTGAACTTAGTATAACAAAACTTCATGACAGATCCCTAGTAGGAACGTTTATTTGTATCATGTATTTGACTTAGGGGACTCAACACAGGGGTTGGGTCCGTCTAGGACAGGTGACCCGAACTGAAAAGACCATCATGATGCATGTTACGTGCTACTTGTGCATTCCTTTACTTTGGATTCGCATGTTGACCAGCCTGTGAATAGAAGGAAATTTGAGATTTGCCGAGATAAATCATTTGCAAAAAAAAGAACACCAATGCTCAAAATAGCGTTGAAATGCTGCCGGACGTTTCAAAACAAAAGGAAGAAATTGGGAAAGTTTTTCAATAATATTTTTGGGTTTTTGATAATATGTTTTGCCGGGTCCAACCCTTCTTTTGAAAAAATGCCAAAACAAGAAAAACAAATGTCCGAGTTTATTCACTTGTTTCGAAATAAATCAGGTGGTGCCATTACTGACGGAAATAGATGAATGTTACCGTAAGGGACGCCGGAAGGCTGATCTTGCACAAATGGCCACCTCCGAGTCTTATTTTGACTTGTAAGCAAGCACAACGTGAAAAACCTTCTCTCTAAAGTGTTGCAAGGCCGTATTCGCAAAGCCGGTCCTTGATTTTAAGAAATGAATTTCATAAAATGCCGGTTTTAGTATTTTGAGAATACTAATTCGCCTTAATAAATGTGCAGAATGAGCATGATAATGAACAAAATTCCCTTGGAGTTGCGACTATGGTGGAATGATCTCGAGGAAGCGGGGTAGAAAAAGGGTCAATACACACCTGGGAGGTCTCACTGGTTTGTTGAAAATTAGCCCAAGTGGTGACATCATAAAGGCCTTAATCACATTCTGGGACCCAGCCCACAATGTCTTCCATTTCTCGGACTTTAAACTCACCCTGACATTGGAGGAAATGACCGGATATATTGGGACCCCTAAAATCCCTTTAAGAAACCAATACCTGATTGCACCAAGAGCCCTTGCCATGCACAAATTCCTGGATTCATTGAAAATCAACAGAAAAGTTCACAATCCTGACTTATCGGCTGGCTTTTGCACCCCGCAATTTTTATATCAGAGGTATGGCCATATCGGAGGATTCAACGACCCCGAAAATCTTATTTGTAGTAGAGGAAATTGGCTCAAGTGGTAGGAGCATCGATGTTTTGCGTTCATGGTGTGTTTCTTGGGTCTTCTGGTGTTCCCGTGAAAGGATGGTAATATTGACATACGGATAGCGAGAGTCGTTAGCACTTTAATGACCCACGCTAAATGTACCCTCGTTCCCATGATCTTGTCCAAAATTTCCATGCTCTCACCTCCTGTAAATCGGGAGGAGACTTATTCGAGGGATGTAACTTGTTGCTGCAAATATGAATGATCGAGCATATATGCCACCGGCCTTGGTTTATGAATTACGGGTTGCCAACAAAGAGCTGCATAGAAGAATTCTGCAACAGGGTTGATGGGTTTAAAGTACCTGAGGGTGTCACGGAATGGGTGTCGTACCTCCGGGTCATCACTGCAAATCAGATAGAGTGGACATTCGGTTGGCTCCCTGTGGATGAAGTTGTGTATATGCCGGCCACCAGACCTCACTTCCTTCTGATGGGCCTCCGAAGCATCCAGCCCTATGTGCCGTATAGAGTACTAAGACAGTTGGGTAGATGCCAAATTATCCCCAGGGACGAGGATATTAGTCATCATGCGGTTGAGATAAGCCCAAATGGTCAATTCCTTGAAGCTATTGTACGCCAAATCTGGAGTGAATGTCAATACTTCACAACCGATACTCGAGTGCGCGACATATCCAAATGAGAGGTTGCACCGGGGTATGTTGCTTGGTACAAGAGAGACATAGAGCCTGGGAGGCCGGCTAAGAGACCACATCTCCAAGAATTTGATGAGATATCACAAGAGCAGTGGGATTGGTTAGCCAGGGAAAATGAATATAGGGCTACTGTAGCAAGGCTGGAAAGGCAAATCCAAAAGCTGCGACTTGAAAACAGTTTGCAAGCTGCAGCCAGCGAGGGGGAAAAGAAAATATTGACCAAAGAAAACAAAGCCCTATGAGCCCAAATCTAGAAAATGAAGACAGCCAAAGAAAATCCTCCTAGAAGTGCAAAAGATGGAAACGCATAGAAAACTTGCGGAGGAAAGTAACCGAGTATGGGTTCGACCTGAATAAGGCGGAAGGCGAGCTATCTAGGGTTTGGAAGCAATTGATTAAAAGTGCAGAGGAACGAGCCCGCATATTGGAAAAATTAAAAGAAGGGAATGTCAATGATTGTTGGTTTAAAGCAAAGGGTCTTCATGACTGAAAACCAAATGGCCAAATAAGCTAGAGACTTCAAAGATGAAAGAGAACATTGCTACGCGGTAATAGCAGAATCAGAAAGGGATTTGCGGCAATTCCAAAAGCTGAATCAAGTAGCAGAACGAACTCTAGAAGCAAGGGCCGAGCAAATCGGGTGTCTATTACAAGAAAAAGGTGTCATTAGGGAAAGGGCGCGGGAAATTGCAGAATATATTATCACAAAGTGCAACCACTGTGAGGACATGACGAAAGCTATGTCCTTCGCTACCGCCATGACATTTGTTCGTCAAGTGATGGAAGATCTCCACTACCTCCAGGGAAGTTTAGCACGCAAGCCTGCAGCAAGGACGGGCGATGCCCTGCAAGCTCTAGAAACATTGGAAGTCTTGGGGCAGCCTACCATATCAACCAAATTTGTCGGAGCGCCATCTGAAGCCCGCCCTCCAATGTTCGCATCTGGCCCAGTTCCTAATATTTTTACGGCCCCTCGCAGCTACCACATAGCCTGTGGTGCCGAGGCCCATTTTTGATCCTACAGCATTCACATTTCAAACTCCCAACTACCAAACTGAGCCTCCCCCATACCCCACATACAATTATCCTCAACAAGCATACGAACTCACACCGGTGCAGGACAAAACCCCTAGACACTTGAACAAGATAAAATAACAAGAAGGATGAAAAACCTTGAACAGAGTTTGAAAAACATGCAAGGATTAAGTGGACAGAAGAGCGTGTCCTACTCGGATTTGTGCATGTTCCCACACGTACATCTTCCCCTAGGGCTCAAGACGCCAAAGTTCGAAAAGTACGATGGGCACGACGATCCCATTGCTCATTCGAAAAAATATTGCAACCAGCTGCGTGGGGCAGGTGGAAAAGAAGAACTCTTGATGGTATATTTTGGGGAGAATTTGGTGGGCATCGCTTCTGCATGGTATATGGACCAGCACGTCACCCTATGGCATATTTGAGATGACCTCGCCCGAGATTTCGTAAAGCAGTTCCAGTGTAACATTGACATCGCCCCGGATAGGAACTCTTTGGCCAACGTGAAAGAGAAACCTTCAGAAAGCTTTAGAGAATATATTGTCAAATGGCGCGATCAAGTGTCAAGAGTAAAGCCACCCATGGACAAGACAAAGATGGTCATTGTTTTCCTACAAGCGCAAGAGGCATATTATTTTCAAAATATGATGTCTGCAATGGGCATACCTTTTGCAGAGGCAATTAAGATCAGTGAGATTGTAGAAAATGGCCTGAAAACAGGATGAATTCTAAGCCGGTCCGCTATAAGGGCAACCTCCCAGGCCATCCAAGGCGAAGCAAGAGGGGTCGCAAGAAACAAAAAGAAAGAGGAAGTGTCAATGGCAGCCTCCGGAATGAGGAGACATCATGCTCACAGACCTGTATTCTCAGAAAGGGACCTCATAACAGTACTATCCCCATCAAGACATGCATTGTGTTCCTCAACCCTATGCAGTCATGAATGCCCAGCCGTTTGCTCGACCGCAACAACAAGGACACAGAAACCAAGCCTCGAGAAATCAGCCACCCCAGAATCACTATAATCCCCGCCCCCAATAAAATAATTACCGTCCCAAGGAACCGCCCAGGAGACAAAACTTTACTCCAATATGAGAATCTTATGCCAGGTTATTCCCAAAACTGGTCCACATGGGTCTCCTGCAGCCCGTGCCACCGAACAAGCAGAATCCCGAGTCACCTTCCTACCAAATGGGCGTACGCTGTGCTTATCATTCCAGGGCTGAACGGCATAACACCGAAAACTGCTGAACTCTGAAATAAGCAGTAGAGGATTTAATAGAACAAAAGAAAATAGTGCTGAGAGATTAAGTTGTCCCGAACGTAACCAAAAACCCGTTGCCAGCTCACAACAATGGGCCAGTCTTCGGAATGATTTTTGAGGAAAAAGAATTTGACTCTGCCCTAAAAGCCATAATAGCTATTGCAGATACAGACATAAAACCGAAAGTTACCCCCAAGAAGGTTGAAGAAAAGGAAATGAGCGAAGCCAAGAATCCAGAAGCAGAAAAGGAGTCTGAAATCAAAACTGAGACGACCCCTACCAAGGAAAAAATACTTTACATCCCACGAGGGCGTCAAGAAAAACAACCAACTTTGAGTCCCCCAAGAAGGTTTGATTTGAACAAAATAATGTATGTACCCAAGAGGGCTTATGTGGTACGGGGAACGATAATACCACCAAGGCTGAATGAGCCTGTGGTAATCGGTTGCGCACCTCAGAAGCCAATGAAAAACCTTTCTGCAGTCCCGTGGAATTATCAAGAAACCATAGTCACATACAAGGGCAAAGAGATCATCGGGGAATCTCAAAAAGGCCATCCCACAAAGAAATATTCGGATTTGGAAGAAGTGAACGTTGCCACCAAACGACGATTTCCACCCAAAAAGCCCGTGAATGCTGAAGAAGTAGAAGCCTTCTTTCAAAAAACGAAAATGTCACAATATGAGGTGGTGGACCAGCTCTGAAAGTCTCCCGAGTAGGTCTCTTTATTTTCAATGCTGATGAAATCTCCAGAACACCAGAAAGTGTTGGCCAAAACCTTGAATGAAGCATATGTACCGGCCAAAACCTCCGTGGAGCAACTAGAGAAAATGGCGGAAAGATTCTTTGCTATTAATCAGGTTACATTCAGCAAGAGTGATTACCTCCGGAGGGAGCTGCCCACCACAAATCCTTGCACCTCACCGTCAAATGCGAGGGCTATTATGTCAAAAGAGTGATGATAGACGGAGGTTCTGGGGTAGATATATGCCCACTGTCAACATTGCAAAGAATGGAGATTGGAACAGAGAGGATCCACGCAACAATGTGTGTGTCCGTGACTTTGATGGAATCTAGAGAGACACCATAGGGGAAATTGACTTAATATTGACCATTGGTCTGGTTGACTTTGAAGTGACATTTCAAGTATTGGACATGGATATATCCTATAACTATCTCCTAGGAAGACCGTGGATTCACGCGGCAGGAGCGGTGCCTTATACTCTACACTAAATGCTAAAGTTCGAACATGAAAACCAGGAGATTGTGGTCCACGCAGAAGATGAATAGTCAATTTACCGGGATCCCTCTGTTCCCTGCCTTGAAGCCAAAGAGGGAAGTGAGCATATAGTTTACTAAGCTTTTGAAATTATGGTAGCCGATCAACACGAAGAAGGAAAACCACTTCCCCAGCCTTTCCTCTCTAATGCTTCAATCATGGTGGCAAGAGAGATGACACGCCAAGGGTTTAAGCCAGGCAAAGGACTTGGAAGTTCTCTACAAGGCATAACTGAGCCGGTCGCTTTGCCTGCCGCAGAGAAGTTTTTTGGGCTAGGCTTTCTTCCAACGCCAGAAGATATCACCTGGGCCAACCGTTGGAAACGCCGTGGATGGGCTTTACCACAACCCCTGCCCCACTTGTACAAAACATTGTAAAACAAAAGTACAGTGAGGAAGAGGAAGACGAGACCTTCACAGCAGAGGCAATTGAGGGGATATGTGGAGCCATGAGGTAATTACTGTATGAAGCCAACATGGTCCAGCTGGGAGAAGGCTCAACCACTGCTGAAGTGCTCTATATGGGACCGGATGCCAAGTTGTAAAACTGGAAGGCCACGCCTTTCCCAGTCAGGTGGGAGGCCGGTAGTCCCGCCTTGCTACCTTTTCTTGCATCACGAGCTATTTCAGGGTATAGCTCGGGTATTTTTCTTTAGCATTTTGTCCTTTAAATTCCAGTTGTAAACCCTGTTATCTTACAATTTCAAAGAAATGAAATCAATATTTCATCATTTGCATTTCTCTGTCTTTTCTGATTTTTGTTTATCTTTTATTTTTCATTTGTTGTTCTTTCAGTCCCAATAATGCGGCTTTAAATAAAATGACATGCTCGCAGACTTCATGCCACGATCCAAACATGCTGCCCATCTGTGAAATAACGAACCAAGAACCGGAATATGATAAAGAAGAGGCTTTTAGGGAAATCAACCGAGAGTTAGAATATTTTGAAAATAAACCTAAGCCGAACATAAACGATACCGAACCGGTTAACTTAGGCGATCCATGTGAAATCAAGGATACTAAAATAAGCATCCATGTGAATAAAGAAATACGGGATTCATTGGTCCAACTCCTTTTGGAATTCAGAGATGTATTTGCTTGGTCTTACGATGATATGCCTGGGTTGAGTGTTGAATGGTGGTATATAAGTTGCCCACATACCATGAATGCCCTCCGGTCCAACAAAAACAAAGAAAGTTCAAACATGATGTCAGCGATAAGATCAAAGAAAAAATCACAAAACAGCTAGAGGCGGGGGTAATCCAAGTGGTTCGATACACCACATGGTTGACCAATGTGGTCCCGGTACCGAAGAAAGACGGAAAAACTCGAGTGTGTGTAGATTACAGAGATTTAAACAAGGCGAGTCCCAAGGACAACTTCCCTCTACCTAACATCCACATCCTTGTTGACAACTATACCAAACACGAGATACAATCCTTTCTAGATAGATATGCAGGGTACCACCAAGTGTTGATGGATAAGGAAGATGCTGAAAAAACCGCCTTCGCTACACCTTGGGGAACTTACTGGTACAGAGTTATGCCTTTCGGTTTAAAGAACGTCGGGTCAACATACATGAGGGCCATGACCACCATTTTCCATGACATGATGCATCAAGAAATAGAATTATATGTGGACGATGTGATTATAAATTCCAAAACTCAGGGTGATCATGTGAGGGACTTAAGAAAGTTCTTCGAAAGGTTTTACAAGTATGATTTGAAATTGAATCCAGTCAAGTGTGCATTTGGGGTCCCATCAGGCAAACTTCTGGGATTCATTGTCAGCCGAAGAGGTATCGAGTTGGATCCAACCAAGATAAAATCCATTCGAGAGCTACCTCATCCAAGGGCCAAAAAGGATGTAATGAGCTTATTGGGAAGACTGAATTACATCAGCCGATTCATCACCCAGTTGACTTCCACATGTGAGCCCATATTCAAGCTATTGATAAAGGATGCGACACTTAAATGGACTGTTGAGTGTCAAGAAGCTTTTGACAGAATCAAACACTATTTGTCCAACCCACCGGTTTTGGTCGCGCCGGAACAAGGAAGACCACTATTTCTCTACCTAACAGTCCTGGAGAGCTCTTTTAGGTGTATTATCGGGAAGCATGACGCAACATGAAAGAAATAGCAAGCCATCTATTATATGAGCAAGAAGTTTACTAGTTACGAGGACAAGTACACACTGCTAGAAAGAACTTGTTTCGCCTTGACGTGGGTGGCTCAGAAGTTAAGGCATTATCTGCAAGCTCATACCACCTACCTCATAACTAGGCTGGTTCCACTGAGGTATATATTCCAAAAACCTATGCTCATAGGGAGATTTGCAAAATTGTAAATCCTGCTCAATGAGTTCGACATAGTTTATGTCACTCGTACTGCAATGAAGGCTCAAGCATTGGCATATCATCTGGCCGAAAATCTCGTTGATGATGACTATCAGCCTTTGAATACCTATTTCCTTGATGAAGAAGTGAATTCGGCGGAAGTAACATCTGAAGACATCCCCGCTTGGAAAGTGTTCTTCGACGGAGCAGTAAACGCAAAAGGCATAAGGATCGAGGCAATTTTAATCTCACCCACGGGTCAGCATTATTCTACTACAGCCAGGTTCCGGTTTTTCTGCACCAATAATACAGCTGAATACGAGGCTTGCATCATGGGCATGAGCATGGCCATTGACAATGATGTTGAGGAATTGTTAATCATGGGGGATTCAGATTTGATCATCCGACAGGCTCAAGAAGAGTGGGAAACAAGAGATGTTAAACTCATCCCCTATAGACAGCATGTGGAGGACCTCCGGAAATGGTTCAAGTTAGTACAATTTAGGTACATTCCCCGTTTTCACAACGAGTTAGCAGCGCACTCACAACCTTGGCTTCCATGTTGCATTTTCCTGGAAATGCCTACGCCGATCCTTTGGCAATCCAAATGAAAGAAAGGCATGGGTATTGTAATGTGACCGAAGCAGAGTCGACCACACAACCCTGTTATTATGGCATCAAGAGATTCCTCAAAACACAAGAGTATCTCAAACAAGCCACCGGGGAGAAAAAGAAAACCATCTGACGGCACGCAAGCAATTTCTTCTTGAGTGGTGATACTTTATACAAAAGGACTCCAGATCTTAATTTGCTGAAATGTGTTGACACCGAGGAAGCTGGAAGAATTATGCATGAAGTACACTCAGGGGTGTGTGGGCCTCATATGAACGGGTACGTACTAGGAAAGAAAATAGTTTGAGCCTGGTAATATTGGATGACCATGGAAAAAGATTGTTTCAGCATCGTTCGGAAATGCCATCAATCATAGGTGCACGGTGATTTGATTCATGCACCGCCAACTGAATTGCAGCCTATGTCAGCACCCTGGCCATTTGCTACCTGGGGCATAGATGTCATTGGGCCGATTGAGCCAATAGCCTCGAATGGACATAGATTCATACTGGTTGCTATTGACTACTTCACAAAATGGGTCGATGCCATCACTCTTAAATCTGTTACCGAGAAAGTTGTGGTGGATTTTGTGCATTCCAACATCATTTGTCATTTTGGGATTCCCGCAACCATCATTATAGACAACGCAGCTAATCTAAATAGTCATCTGGTAGGAGAAATATGTGAACAATTCAGGATAACCCATAGAAACTCCACCCTTTACCGGCCCAAAGCTAATGGTGTCGTCGAAGCAGCTAACAAGAACATCAAGAAGATCTTGAGAAAAATGATTCAAAGCTTGAGGCAATGGCATGAAAAGTTTCCTTTTGCATTGATGGGATATCGCACCACAGTGCGCATATCGGTAGGAGCAAATCCCCACTTGCTGGTCTATGGGAGTGAAGCTGTCATACCCGCAAAGATAGAAATCCCTTTGCTCCAAGTAATTGTCGAAACAGAAATTGAGGATAGCGAGTGGGTTAAACTCTTTTGGGGCAATTGTCATTAATTGATGAAAAACGAATGGCTGTGGTTTGTCACAGGCAGTTTTATCAACAAAGAATGGCCCGCGCTTATAACAAGAAAGTACGCCCTAGGAATTTCGAAGTTGGCCAGCTATTATTGAGGCGTATACTTCCTCACCGTCAGGAAGAAAAGTAAAGTTCGCTTCGAACTGGAAAGGTCCATACATTATTAGAAAAATATTACCCAAAGGATCACTGTACTTTGGTGACGTTGAAGGAGACGAGCCCGAGGCAGCAGTAAATGCAGATGTAGTAAAAAGGAATTACGTTTGAACTCCCTGCAACAATGGCTCCGATTGATTGAAATGATGAAGGCTTTTCTTTCCCGCTACCATAAACACTATCAGTCCTTCGCAAACCCCTTTGATCCGGCTACGTTTCATTGACCACCCTCTTTGGAGCCGGAAGTGCTATTCAAAAGACAAACAAAAATGATGATGAAAAAAATGAAAATAATAATAATAATAATTATTAATAAAAAGAAACAACTAACAAATTAGTTTAGGAAAAACTCCCTAAACTATGTCTGACTTGATTCCGAAAGGATACATCGGAAGCCTCTCCCTGAGGTTCAGTCATATCAAAATAAAACCCCAATTCCCCAAGAAATAATTGGGGCAGAAATGTATTGTTTCGGTCACAAATCTGCCAGAATGGTTCCAAAGTTGTAATGTTCCATCAAGAACCTGGTCCGAGTCCTTCCGATCAATTGGCCAAAGCAAGGACGTGGCAAGCAACATTGTTGGGATCCGGCACAACTTAAATTTTTGAGAGAAATAAAATGAGAGAGTCTTATCGGTGAAAACCTCCGGACACCATAAGGCGACGGTGAGCAGAGAAAAACAAAATATGAGAGTCTGTTTAGTGAAAACTCGCAAAGAGCGCTATCGGACGACTGTAGAAGATAAACGAGAGAGGCTGATTGGTGAAAACCCGAAAAGGGCGTCGTCGGCCGAAAAGAGAAAATGTTTCCGCTCAAGTATGAATAAGTTTCTTTGGTTATGAAATATTTGAAATCAGAAAGCAGAAATGGATCTGGACCGATCATTCAGTCCAAGAAGCATGTCGTTGTCATTTAAAGTCGGCACGTACTCCGAGATAAGTCCTCCCTTTTTCCTCCAAAAGAGACATAGCTCTCTAAATCTATGTTTCATTCCTTTCCCCTTTAACTTTGATGTCCTGACCATTCCCTAAGAGAAGGTAGCAGGGCGGTCTCACTGGTTTTCTCCTGGCTAGAACTAAAGAAATGTCCGGTATCGGCAATCGCATTTAGCTAACCCTGACCAACCATGACGGCTAATGCTTCAAAAGCAGGAAAAGAGAAAGAAAGGAAATTCAAAGTTAAAGAGTCCACAAAGGTTAATCAAGATCGTAAAGTTTAAGCCCAAGCAGGATAATGTTTTCTACCAAAGATCCCAAAGGCTAGCCCTGAAATTGAAATCATGACAAAAATCATAACCAAAGGCCTAGAAAAGAAAACCAACCCGAAAATGAGAACTCCCCGGCCAACCTGCGAGGCAAAGATCGAAGTCAAGGGTTTCTCTTCCAACATAAATGAGTTTGAAATCAAGTAGAATAAGGCCGCAAACCCAATCACTGTTCAAACTGTTAGTTTGTTTTGTTTTTGAATTGAAGTAGGCACAGGTGTAATCTAGAAAAACAAAAGGAACACGGGGTAAACACAACCAAAGTAATGGCGCAAGGACCAAGAATGGTGTTGCATCAATAACAAAAGGGAAGTTTTTCGTTTCATTCTTTTCCTGCAAACTCATAGCATGGGCTTCCAATCCCTACCTTCTCCTTGTGTAGCTTGTGGATTTCCTCGGCATAACCCAAGGATTGCATTCCACCCCCTCTCCAGCATAGACCAAGAAATTTCCTTCCTTCGCTCCCCGGCATAACCCGGGAAGCTTTCCTTTACATCCCCAGCATAACCGGAGGACCCCCTTTTCTCCCACTTTTACTCCCCAGCATAGTCTGAGAATTAAAGCTCCTCTATCCTTAGCATAACCTAAGGGCTTTTCCTACCCATCTATATCCCCAGCATAGTCCAAAGGATCGTTGTGGTCTTTCACTTCCTTGTAATTCCCTAGCATAACCTCGGAGTTTTTCTCATAATCCCGGCATAACCCGCGGATTCCCTTGGCATAACCTTGGAATTTTTCATTCATCCCGTCATACCCCATGGATCTCCCTAGCGTAACCTAGGAGTTTTTCTTTCAATCTCGGCATAACCCGCGATTCCCCTGGCATAACCCAAGAATTTTTCATTCATCCCGGCATAACCCGTGGATCTCCCTAGCATAACCTAGGAGTTTCCTCTCAATCCCGGCATAACCCGCGGATTCCCTTGGCATAACCCATGAATTTTCCATTCATCCCGGCGTAACCCAGGAATTTTCCATTCATCTCGGCATAACCCGTGGATCTCTCTAGCATAACCCAGGAGCTTTTCCTTCAAATCCTGGCATAACCCAGGAATTCCCCATTCAATCTCGGCATACCCCGTGGATCTCTCTAGCATAACATAGGAGTCTCCTTTCAATCCCGGCATAACCCGTGGATCCTCCATAGCATAACCTAGGAGTTTTTCCTTCAAATCTTGGCATAACCCAGGAATTCCCTATTCATCCCGGCGTAACCCGGGGATCCTCCCTAGCATAACCTAAGAGCTTTTTCTTCAAATCCTGGCATAACCCAGGAATTTCCTATTCATCCCGGCGTAATGGATCCTCCCTAGCATAACCTAGGAGCTTTTATTTCAAATCCTGGCATAACCCAGGAATTCTTCATTCAATCCTGGCATAGCCCGCGGATTCCCCTAGCATAACCCAGGAATTCTCCATTCAATCCCGGCATAACCCGTGGATTCCCCTGGCATAACCCAGGAGTTCTCCATTCAATCCCGGCATAACCCGCGGATTTCCTAGCATAACCCAGGAATTTCTTCATAACCTATGCCTTTCCTTCCATCCCAGCAGGGACTTTTCATTCCCATCCCGGCATAACCTGCAGATCTTTTTCTTACCCCTAGCATCGACTTTTTCATTCCTATTCTGGCATAACCCGTGGATCCTCCTCCTATCCCTCGCAGGGAACCTTTCTCCTACCCAACATAACCTGGCAATCAGTCCTAAGGATACACAATCTTGACTTTTGTTGTTTTTAGAAAATAGCTTAGATTTGTGTTGTAAATAACTCACGAAATTTTTCCAACAAAAACTGGGGTAGAAAAATTTCGTTCGTTTGCTTGTTTTGATGTCCGAGCAGGTTATACCTCAAGGCACAGAATTCGAGATGACCGGAAGTGGGAGCCTCAATCCAAAATAAGAAAAGAAAGAAAAGAACAAAAAAGAAATGAATTCAAAATACTGAAGCGGACAGAGACACAGATTACCTAAATTTTATTAAAATCTCAAGACCCATATGTCCTGTTTTGTTTCAAAATTGAGGAATAAGCCAGCAGCTGCAGCTAACGAGCATCAGGATTCGGATCGAAGTCTGCTACAAGAGCTAGCCAAGACTCGAGATCAAGTTTCAAGAGACTCATGGATAGGAACTTTATAACTCGTAGATGATAGACCTAGCTAGTTTAGCTGTTGTTTTTCTTTTGTGTAATAAAGAGTCGGTAAGCGATAGCAGCAACAACAACAATGAAATCATAGCCCATGGTAGTCCCAGCTTCCAAAACTTCCAAAACTACACTGACCTGATTCCTTTATCGCCGAGGATATGTAGGCAACCTTTGAAGCAAAGTTCGGTCAGGAATTTTTCAAAAAAATCTTCACACGGAGTATTCAGTCGGATGAAAATTGCTCATGTTTGCTCACTTGTCTTTGCACAAAAACTCTTCGTGTTTCCGAGTAAAGAGGGGCAGCAGCTGTAAGCATGTGATTTTTACCCCGTTGAAATTACTCCTACAAGATTCTCAAGTTTAGAATTTTTCCTCTTTATTATTTATTTTTAGGATTGAATTGCGCATATCAGTGTGTGTTTTCATTATGCATGCATAAAAAATCATAAAAAATACAAAATTGCACGAGCATTTAGTATTTAATTTCACATAGTTTTGTTAAATCAATTGGTAAGTAAGTTTTATTTTTGTAAAACAATCAAGTAGTTATTTTGGCATTTTATTGTTTAGCATTGTATGATTAACTTTCATTTTTTTTCATTTTTGATCAATTTTGCACAATTAGGTAGTTATTAGTGTGATTTATCCTAATTAGGATTTTTAAAATGCAATTATAAAATAAAATAAATAAGAAAACAAACAAAAATGGAATTTTAATAATTAACCCAGGCTGGCCACAATTAGGCCAAACCTGGGTGGCCCATACATTGAACCCTTTTAAAATACCCAAGACCCCGCCCAATAACCCGTCCCTGATCCGGTCCGTGTAAGAGACGCCCCAAAACGACATCGTTTTAGGGCGATCAATCTCAGCCATCTATCACAACCAATCCAACGACCCTGAAACCCCTACCCCAATCCCATAAATATGTCCAAACCCTGTGTATATGCAAGAGACCAAACCCTCATCTTCATCGTATCTAACTACGCCGGTGTATCACCATCTCTCCACTACCGTCTACCACCCCTCAACCACCCTAACACCGCCGCTGGAAATTGCCTCAAGGCGGCGACAATCCCAAAATTACACCACCAGACCTTGACAACCTCATATTTCCCCTACCACCATTAGTTCCCCTCAAAAATCACCCCAGCTCGTCGAATATTCGATAGAAGAGTCGCCGGCTCCGCTGTCTCCGGCGACACCAACCCCAAATCGACCCAAAATAACATCCCTGAACCGCCTATTCCCCCTCTTCCCAACCATCTAGATCCCGTCCTTCAAATCCTAGCAGATCGTTTCGAGTATCAATCAAAATTCAACCTAAACCCTAAGCTCGTCGGAATCCCCTGGAATTGGTCCCTGTAGACCGTCTTATATTCCCATCCACAACCCTGCAACCCACGACTCTCCAATACAACTAGACATGACCAAAAATTTAATTTGAAACCCCACCCTGTCTCAAAATCACTCAACCCTAGCCTAAATACCCCCTCCTCCTTTCCAAGAATGAGACAAGGGTCTCAAAAGACCAAAAACCCTCTCAAAAAGGGTCGAAAATCTAGAGATTTGAAAAAAAAACTATTTTAGGGTTGCAACGCTAAAAAGCTAAGTTCCCTGTATGCTTGATTTTTGTGTGCTTTCTTGTTCTAATTGATTTTATCTGCTTTAATTTTTATTTGTTTGAGTTTATCTGCTCATCTTCGAAATCAAATGTCTTCTCTTGCTTTTGATTTTCTTTCTTGTTACTTGTTTAGGTTCATTTTTTTTCTATCTTTTCATCTTCAAGATATTCTGAATAGTTGTTTCCATCTAGAGTTACATGCTCGTCCCTGTTTTTTGTCTTCATGATTTTTCATTTGTTCATCTTTGGAAAATTCTGAATAGTTGTTATATGCTCATCCTTGTTCTCTTTTGTTGATTTTCTCTATTTTTATTTTGTTTAAGTATATTATATTTGAAATTCTGAGTAGGTGTCTCCATCTAGAGTCATTTACTTGTCATAGTTCTCTTTTTTAATTACTCTTGATCTTCTTTACTTGCGTTTGTCAAATATGCTAAGTCTCCTTATTTCTCTTCTGAGTGTTTAATTTTCGTTATTCATCTTTTAATTACTTTAGTTCCTGCATTCATCTTTATAATTGCTTTTAGTTTTCTGCTGAATGTTTTAATTTGTTCATACTTATAATTGATGTATAGTTGCCTTAGGTTCTCTTCTAATTGTTTTGGTTCTTCCTTTCATTTGCTTCTAAGTTTCATTAATTTTGTTATGAAAAGGCATGCATGCCCATTTACTCGTCTGCTAGCTTCTTCTGGTTAGTGACTTCCTTTCCAACACACATTTTGGTTTTAAGATTGGATGAACTGCTTCTAAGTAGTATACTTGACATTTAAATTCATGATGGTCCCTGAATAAGCATGCTCTGATTTTTCATTTCTTCTGGTCCCAAAATCGATTAGTATCCATGTGCTTCTGAAGGTTGTGATAATTGATTTCATCTTTGTTGCTGAGTAATTTAATGTCCACATTGAGATATTTGCTTGAATCTATTGCATTAATCAAAATTTAACCCTTGGTTGTTTGATTCTGCATAATTTAGACTGCGATTCAGAATTTGACCGTGGTTTATAACCTAAAGTAATTAACTAGGGTTAGTTTCTGACCAAATAGATAGGAACCAGGATTTAAAATATTTAGGCCAGTAATTAGGAAAAGGGGACAGTGGTATTAAAGGCATTTTAACATAGGGAATCTGGTAGCAAACTTCTGGAACATTCTAGTTAAGGTTTAAAGTATAGTTTGCGTTAATTCTGCCCCAAACTTGAGACACAAGTCAGAACACCAAGGATCATTCAAGCAAAACTGAAAAATGGATAAATGCCTAAAAGGAAACAAAAAAATTCATGTTTCCCTAAGGCTTTAATTATAAAAGGAATATTTGATCATTTTCAAAGGGATAAAAAAATTTTGGATTTTTTTGAGAGCTAGAGGATAATTTTGTAGATATAGAGATACACATTGAGATACACTTTCATTAATATTCAGCTGAAACCTATTTCAAGTAGTTCTTCTGATTAAGTCCTCTTTAATAATCGAAGTTCTATTCATTACAAGTTGAAGATGGATTGATTGAATGAGTATTTAGAGCTGTTAAAGAGATCTATTTTCATTTTGCTCCTCGAACTTCCTGAGTTCCTGAGTCAACTGGATGTTTGGTTGTTGTGCTTGCTTGCTACTCGCTTAACTTGCTCATAGGTTCTTCCTTTTCTGTTGAAATTCCAGGTACCAATCCTCACTCAAAGTCTGAGAAGTAATAGTTGTACACGTTCGAGATTATAACTGATAATGAAGACAATATTATTTTTTATGTATCAATGTCATATTATGAATGTTATTATTATTCAGTAGCATTTCTAGTGTTGTAATAAGTATAAATGTATAATAATGTTGGACTGTACTTAGCCTATAACTTTAATTTATTTAGATTTAGTAGTTTTAAAGTGGGTTAGTCCATAATTATTTGATGTTTATGATTTATTCTGTGAGAAAGTAGGAACTCGATGTTTGTACATGTACTCTGAATGATGAGTACATCAATTCCTTTCCTTAGATGCTAGATCCAAATATGAGTTATAGCTTATTAGTTTTTTATTATAAGATCACATATTTTTCTAAATTCTCTTTGTTAAGATGTCTTCAGCATGCTTTGAAAAACGATCAATCCCATAACGTCAACGATTAGAGTGTAGCGATTCAAAAAAGGGTTGTTATTATGATTACTTTTAGTCCAATGTTACTGGGCTCAAATGATGGCCCAAGCTGCCATTAGTTATGAACATAAAGAGAGGCGTTCCCTGAGCTCAATACCAACGGAGGCCCAAATTATAATACCATCCATGAATGAGGCTGAAAAGTATAGGTACTAAATCTCATGTTGAACATATCACTCATATATGAAACAGTTAGGAAATATTTCTAGAGACGCGCACAATAGAAAATTATAGTCGCTTTAGGTTTCCTTTTTCTAATATAAAGTGAGCCGCGCTACCATGATCATGCACCGCGTGGGCCCCTTAACTGTAATAAAAACACATGAAAAATTTGGGGGTGTCGCTTAGCAAATTTTACGACCCTCCACGAATTAAGAAGGTGTAGTTGCTTTAGGCACGTTATTTTAATAATGTATCTTTCTAAATTCGGGTGTGCATTTGTGTGACCCAAATCAAAGTCTCAACGATGTTAAAATATGTCGAGAACACGGGTGCATTTATGTGACGTGGTTCGAGACGTGTTTTAATGACGTTGCAGATATTCCTAAAATGAACAAGGAGGTTAATATTTTTTTAAATCTTGCGTTGTAGGACGATCATGTATAAAAATCAGGAAATTAGCCATTTATAATAGTTTAAGCGACCGTGCTAGAACCACGAGATTCGGGGGTACCTAACACCTTCTTTCGGGTCGACAGAATTCCTTACTCAAGAATTTCTGGTTCGCAGACTCCAATCGGGCAATCGAAAAAATTTCCTTAATTTGGATTCTAAAATAAACCGGTGACTTGGGACACCAAAAGCTAAATCTATCCCAAGTGGCGACTCTTAAATAAATAATTAATCCCATTTCGAATAATGTCACTTTAATTGGAAAGACTCCCTTATAAGTGTCATCCTTCGGGCTAACCTTGTGAAAAAGGAGATGTGACACTTAACAAAAATAGCCACTAGTCAATTAAAATGAATATGGAAAGACTGTGTTACCCTTTCTTCTATCTCTTTTCGGAGTAGAAATCTGCAACTAAACTCTTTCTCATATGTTGGATTGGACTCTCTCCATCGAAAAAGATGAGTTGAAACCAGATCTCACATCAAGAATTTGATCACAGTTGAAAACATAGCGGATGACTTGCTAATTTGGACTCTCTCACTTCCTCGGTATCGCGACATATATCACAATGTGTGCATTTTAGAATATAACTTAACAACGATATTAAGGTCTTCTCACTATATTTGGATTCGAGATCTTTGTTTTGCTTCACTAGTAGCTCAGGTCAAGTGAATTGAGAATGTTGATTAGGTGATTGTTGTAAAATCTGAATGTATTAAATTACAAATTATAACAATTTTCCCTTTACAAATGCTGCTTACTTGTTATTTTCTGCACTGTCGAATGGTACCTTTCTTGATCTTTTACTTCGGAATTTATTGCAATTCTTCTCCGAATAGTAAAAATTTTATTTTATGTCTCATATAATTGATATTAGTTGTATGTGGCTTCTTTTTGTCTTATAAAATTGTGAACCCCAATCTTGTAATTTTGGGTCCATAGATTCGAGGTCCATAAAACTGTGAGACAAAAAATTACCTTATACAACTAGTGTAAGTTGTATAAGACAACAATAACAACAACAACAACTACCCAGTATAGTACTAAAGAGTGTGGTCTGGGGAGGGTAATATGTAGACGGGCCTTAACCCTACCCGAAAGGGAAGAGAGATTGTTTCCAATCGACCCTCGGCTCAGTGAAGGAAAGGAAAAACAAAAAAAAAAATAAAAGAGCATTAGTAACTCTAGTAGAAATAGCGTAAATAATTATCTAAACATAAGAATCATAAATAAAATAGCGTATAATAATATCAGACAGTAACTACCATAAATAACTACCATAAGAGAGATACAATCCAATACACAAATTATCTATGAATTGTAAGTTGTATAAAATACAAAATAAAAATTTTCCAATGGGTTGGACTTACCAGATGGGTATTTACTCTACTGCCACAGACCATAATGTATTCCCCCATTCCCGGCAGTGGGGGTGAGGGTGGGGCAGTGGCAGATGTAGCATTATAGCTATACGATTTAGTTGATGGTGTTTTTCATTTTTAACTCGTATCAGAAATTAATTATATTTAGTAGTTGAAAAAAATGTATTAAATTTGTATACATAATTTACATGTATAGAAAAAAATATTTTTTTTTGCTATTATTTTGAAGCGGTATACAATGTCATTTTCTCTTCACTTAAAAAAATTGAACCCATATCTTCCGAGGCAAAGCATAACTTTTTGCGTAAAAATTTATTGAACTAATAAGAAATAAATATGAATCTATAACTTTAAAATTACAATAGTTTCAATGCGAAGAGCCTTAATTGTTAAACCCATAAAATTTATGAAGGAGTGTGTGTGGTCGGACAATGTGAAAAATCAAGTGCGTCCAAGTGACCTCAACGCTTGCGGTCTAGAGGTACCGATGACACAAGCACATTAGTTTTTAAAATTGTTAACACTGAACTTATTGTACTTTAAATATTATAAGTTTTAAGAATATTATGCTCGAATAAACCAAGTACCTAAGGATTTGTTAGAATAAGAGTAGTGGATACAGTGTAATTCTGCACGCATTTTGAATTACATTCGCTGATTCAAAATCTTAGATTAATGCCTGAAATCTGGTACAAGAGTAATTTGGAACCAAGAAGCTTGATATAGCACAACTTCCTAGTAAGGAACCGCACAAGAAGGTAAGTATAATATTTCTTTTAAATGTTCACTTAAAGGGCATTTGGTCTAGTGGTATGATTCTGTCTTAGGGTGCGAAGGTCCCGAGTTCAATAGTTGAAATGCCCTTTTTTTTTTGTTTTTTGGTAACCTCCATTAATAAAATAATACAAGCATGGAAAAGCACAAAGATAACTCCAGACTTTATTGTAAGTAGATGATGATGCCTCCTTCGAAGAGAGGATAAAATGATGCAAATATGAGAAAACAAGCGAACCTATTAATTAAGTAATAGAGAAAGTTCAATTCTTTTGGCATTAACAACGATTACTTTCTTGTTTGTTAAAGTTGTAATACTGTATATTAGCACTTAAGAATGTGGATAACTGATACAACAACAACAACTATCCAGTATATTCCCATCAGGTGGGGTCTTGGGAGGGTAATATGTAGATGAGCCTTACCCCTACCCGAAAGGGTAAAGAGACTGTTTCCATTCGACCCTCGGCGTATAGGATAAAATGAAAAGCTGCATTAAAACAAAAACAAAAACAAAAATAAAGACAAAATTAGAAACAAAAGCAAGACAAAACAAAACAATAGAGCATTAGTAAATCCCGCAGAAATAACGTAAATAATTATGTAAACATAAGAAACATAAATACAGTCGCATGCAATAATAACAAACCGTAACTACCATACTAACAACCATAAGGGGACATAAACTAAAACACTAATCATCTATGGGTGACCCTGCTATCCAGTATATTCCCACCAGGTGGGGTTTGGGGAGGGTAATATGTAGACGAGCCTTACCCCTACCCGAAAGGGTCGAGAGGCTGTTTCCATTCGACCCTCGGCGTATAGGATAAAATGAAAAGCTGCATTAAAAAAAAATAAAAACAAAAATAAAGACAAAATTAGAAACAAAAGCAAGACAAAACAAAACAATAGAGCATTAGTAAATCCCGCAGAAAAAACGTAAATAATTATGTAAACATAAGAAACATAAATACAGTCGCATGCAATAATAACAAACCGTAACTACCATACTAACAACCATAAGGGGACATAAACTAAAACACTAATCATCTATGGGTGACCCTGCTATCCCACACCCAACCCCGGGTGAGGCGTACGAATAACTCTATGAGCCCCTAGCCTACAACCCTGATTCTAGACCTCCAGACTCCCCTATCAAGGGTCATGTCCTCGGAAACCTGCATTCTAGTATAATGAGGGGTAAATGTATACTATTTACTATAGTACAGGGTTAAATCCTGCCTTTTCCTCTAATAGTTGGGGGTGTTTTACGAGATAACAAGTACAATAGATCAATGATTCATACTGAATAACTAGAATAATACAATTCAAACAAAACCAAAACATTTTACTAGTTACATTCCCCAGACACTACATACTAGAATTCCATAAAGCATCTCCAAGAAACAGTTCAAAGTAAATACCCCAGCATTCCACAAACCAACTAAAATATGTAAAACAAAGACTATATACTATAACTTTAGCCAATAATATTTTGGATACTATATATTATAATGGAAGTGGATGTTCATTTCCTACTTGAGTAACGCCATCTTCAGTCACTTCCTGGTTTAAGTCCTTTGATTCTTCTTCTTCTTTTTCAACGCTGCATTCCAATTCATTGCCTTTGTTTTTGCTAGCATTTACAGTCCCAGAATTGTCCTCATCCTTTAATATTCCATAGCTAAAACAAACTTCTTTCCATTCTTTTCCCTCTGATAAGTGCTTGTGTCGTCGCAAATACCTTTTCAATTCTAACATAATATTCCTAAAGGGCTAACAAATAAAAATGAAATTCAAGTTAGTACATGCTACAAAGAAATTTAGATTCTTTTCTTATTGAAAACAAGGGAAGATCAATATACAAAATATTTCACATTCACGCAGGGTCCTGGAAAGGACCGCAATTCAAGGATATGTAATGTAAAAAGCCTATCCTAATACAAACATTAAATAGCTAATTCCGAAGCTCGAATCCATGATGTATAGGTCACACGAAAATAACTTGACTGTTGTCGGTGGCTGCAGATGTATGTTGATGGTTATGGGTGCTCAAGCACCTATTACTGCTGGAGTCATGAACTATTATTTATATAAAAAAGCTAGTATTCTTACAAGTATATTACTTGAACATTCATGACTTAAAAATTCTAGATCCGACGGTTGCTCCAATGTCCCTTTCTATATTCTTTTATTATTTACATTATTCAAAATATTGACTCAGAGAAGGATTTTACTAATACACAGTGGCAGTGAAACCAATACATTTTACACTATTAGTGCATTTTAACTTCTTGGAGCATGTAATTTGCCTTATTTTCATTTTACTAATTCTACTTACTAAGAATGATACATGTAGTTTGATAATGCAAAACATTTTTTATGCAATCAGTGTATAAATATTAAATTCCCCGAACAACATGTATAACTACTTCAAAACTTAATTATACTAATTATGTAAACCATTTGAAGCAATTAGTGGTATGATAATTTTCCAAGAATAAAGAGAGAAAAATGAACCTCAGCTTTGGATTCAAGAGCCAGCCGAAAGAAGGCAGCAGAAACAAAGTGTTTTCCAACAGTTTCAGCCAATTTAATCTGAGAAAGCCAATAAGATGAAGTCTCCATCCTATCAAATCTGCATTTACTGCAATTTACAGCGCTGTAAAATGGGGTACTTCCAGAAAGTCTAGGCTTCACCAAATTAGCCGATTTTATTACTGGAGTTTGAGGCTCAGCAGCATCTCTGTTTTCTTGGAAACAGACACTTTTATTGCTTGGCCTTACTCTGTTTTCTTCAGTAGAATTATTGGCAGTTTCAATCACTGGATTTGTAGCAGAAGCAGTTAAAGATCGAGTCTTTTTTGGTGATTTGCATGGTTTTTGAGGAACCCCAGATGAAGCTTTCGCCATTGGCTTTTTTGATGCTGTCTTTGTTGGTACATTTGGGTTTCTAACTGTACCAAAAACTCTGTTTTGCCTGAAAAAAGAGATACTAACTCAGAGGCGGTGCCCAAGATTTTTACTTGATGCGTTAAACCTTTAAAATCTCATAACGTATACTCTTTCTTAAAATAATAACAGACAAATATATATGTATTATATACAAAAATAATACTTACAAATATTATACATTTATTCGACTACCAAATATAAATAGTTTCACAGGCAAAGTCAAAAAAGATCTCCCAATTTAACATTTGTTGAAATTTTATAATTTTTACATAGAATTACACATACTCTTATGTGGGAAGTACTGGTTTCGGTGCGAATATGTTATAGAAACTGAAAAAAGTTTCATTTCTTTTACCTGGGAATAGATGGTTCCATGGATTGGGTTTTTGGTGCTCTGGAAATGTTTTTGTTAAATCTTGATTTTACAGGTAGAACTTTACCTGTAAATATGTGTTACTATATCAGACAAACATATATATTAAGAATAAATGGGGTAGTGAAATTTGAAAAAGAACGTGGTAGTTACCTGGAAATGGTGTGGGATGAAGATCCATAGACATAATTGTTAGCAAATAGAATTGAATCAAATTTTCCGAGTCGTTTATTGTTAATATATTTGGAATTTTAGTGTCAGTAAAAGTTCTTTTGTTCTTGTTTTTGAAGTTCAAATGTTTGTTTAAAAGCGGGAACAGGTTTAAAGTCTGAGTAACAGACGCTCCTCATTAGTTTATAATTAAGGCCTAGTTGGGCCATAGCCCAAAACAAATTGCTTTTAGGCAGATGGTGGGCCGAAATCAGCACGTCTATCTCACAGGTCTGAAAAGGGCGAAGTGCACTAGTGGCAACTTTTAAGCAATGTATTTAAGGACGATTTGCAGCTATACTCTATATTTATACCACCTTTTAATATGTATTTTATTTTTAAAAATTATTAATTTCGTAGCCAACTAACAAAGAATTCATAATATAACCATTATACCCTTCCAAAACATATAACAGATACATCACGCATACTAGATTCAAAACTCCAGATCGTCTCCGTCTCTCCTCCATCATTCCGTCTCTCCTCAGATCGCCTGTCGCAGACCAAATTTGAACATGATTCAAAATTTCAATTTCAAAATTATAAAATACATTTTAAATATTCAAAATAGTTTTTGAAACTGATTCAAACCATCTTCAGAATTCAAAATAATTTTTGAAACCGATTGATTTCATGATATATGTTTTCCGAACATGAACTCTTCACTGATATGATGAATTTGCATTGTAAATCTATTTCACGTTGACTACTAACATTCTAATCCAACAAATTCAAATATGCTGAAGTTTTCCACTGCATAATATGCGAAAATTTTTGATTAATTTGCTAAATAAGTTGAAGTTATTTAGTTCATATGTAAAAACTTCAGGAAAACTAGATGAAACATAGCTGCGCTGGGTAAAATTAAAATTTAATATTGAAAAAAAACTTCAGCCTGCGATGCTGAAGTTTTTTCGTTCATCTTTAAAAACATCAGCAAAATGAGTTGACGTCTCCCTCCTACACTGGGTAAAAAATAAAACATAAATTAAAATTATATATTGTACAAAACTTCAGCATAAAGTGCTAAAGTTTTTTAGTTAGTCTTTCAAAACTTCAGCAAAGCAAGTTAAAGTTTTCCTCCTGCAATGGATAAAATATAACATAAATTAAAATTATATATTGCACAAAAACTTCAGTATAAAGTGTTGAAATTTTTTAGTTAGTCTTTAAAAACTTCAGCAAAACGAGCTGAAATTTTCCTCCTACACTGGATAAAAATAAATCATAAATTAAAATTTAATATTGCACAAAACTTCAACGTGGGATGCTGAAGTATTTTAATATTGAACAAAAACAAGCTGAATTTTTCCTCCTACACTGGGTAAAAAATAAAAATATAAATTAAAGTTACATATTACACAAAATCTTCAGCATAAAATACTGAAATGTTTTAGTTAATCTTTAAAAAATTGACCAAATCGAGCTGAAATTTTCCTCCTGCACTATATATTTTATTATAATTTTTTGAAAAAACTTCATACCAAAAAATTCTTATATTTTTAGGAATATGTATAATATTTTTCATATAATTTTTAGTATATTGAAGCTTTTTTAGTTCATCTGCTAAAATATGCTTAATATTTTGTCCGGCAATATGTAACTTTTGGATGAGTTTTTGTTAATTCCTCTGTTATTTTCTAATTTTAAAAAGTATTTTTATTTCATGCTTGAAAATTTCAGTAAATCGAGTTGAAGTTTTCCTCCTGCACTATGTATTTTTTTATTATTTTTTGAAAAATATTATACTAAAAAGTGCTTACATTTCAGGAATATGTAAAATATTTTTTATATAATTTTTAATATGCTGAAGTTTTTTAGTTTATCTGCTAAAACATGCTTAATATATTGTCCTGCAATATGTAATTTTCGGATAAGTTTTTTGTTAATTCCTCTGTTATTTTCTAAAAAAGGATGTTTAGTTTATGCTTAAAAACTCCAACAAATTCAGCTAAAGGTTTCCTCTTGAACTATGTATTTTATTATGATTGTTTGGAAAAACTTCACACCAAAAATATTTATGTTTTCAGGAATATGTAAAATATTTTTCATATTATTTTTTATATAAAGGGAGCTGAAGTTTTCCTCCTGCACTAAAAGGATTATCCAAAAAAAAAGGCTACTTGTCCATATCGTCATCGTCGTCCTTACTGGACGATAGACGAGCGTCTTCATCACCAAGATTATTAAATCTTGCAAACATCACAAGTGTATCAATCTTGTTATTAATTTCTTCCAGCTCCCTATCATACTTTTCCATCACTTCATCCAACTTCAACTCAAACGCCTCAATGATATCTTGCTTAATTTCGTCAATTACTTGCCTGATGAAAGCATCTATTTTTCTCCCTTATGTATTTGATCTGCTAAAATATATGTGTTTGAGTGAATAAACTCACAAGGTATAGCGTATTTATATAGGTGAAAAAATTTCTGCATGATATATGAAAATGCAAAGAAGAATTTTAAACGTTGTCTAATAAAAAGCGGTCATGAATATGATAGGAATGTAATTATTATACTAGCACATGCCCCAATGCAATATTATTACTACTTTAATTGTGTTTGTTACGTTTACTCCTGTATACGATGCAGTTAATGCTGAAACATGCTAAAGTTTATTTAATTATTTGCTAAAACTTCAGCCCAATATGCTGAAGTTACTTAATTCATTTCTAAAAATTCATCACCTAATAAGCTGAATTTTTTGTTCCTGGATTAACTAATCCTGTATACGACTTTTTCAAAAAAAATCTAGCTGATATGCTGAAGTAATTTAGTTTATTTCTAAAAGCTTCAGCACTTCATAAGCTGAAGTTTTTTGTCCAGGATTCATTAATGTTATCATACATATTTTTTTAAAAACTTCAGCAGAATATGATAAAGTGATTTAGTTCATTTGTAAAAATTTAGGACAAACAACCTAAAAGTTTTCCTCCTGCACTATGTAATTTTCTCCTGCATACTGAAGTTAAAATTAGTTTATGCTCAAGTCTTGTCCTGCATTAGTCACCTTCTTCATGAGCTTTTTTTTTCCTGAAAACTTCACTATAAACAAGCTGAAAATGTTATTGTACATTTGCTCAACTTCAGCTTCAATGTGCTTACATATCTTATTAACTTCATAATTAAATTCTTCTGTTTACTTTCTTAATACTTGCCACTAAACATGCTTCTGCTGGATGAGTTCGATTTGCAGTGTTATTACTTTTAGTGGGAGGCAGACTCTTTATTTTAAATACTTGAATCATGACACAAAATTTATTTTACTTATGTCACGACCCAAACCCCACTACGGTCGTGATGGTGCCTCTCGTTAAGACAAGGCTAGCCACCCAACCCATAACGCCTTTTCAAAAATGGATACACATTAATAAGCAGTTTTAAAATGACTTAATGATATAATTAACAGAAGTACAACCCAACACAGCCCAATATCGGGGTGTCACAAGTCACGAGCATCTATTAGAGTGTAAATACAACTACAAGGTCTAAAAATGTACAAAAATAGAAATAATGAACAAAAGGGAGAAATGTGGTGCTGCGAATGCTGGCAGCCATCTTGCTAAACTCCGACAACTCTGCCTCTGATCATCCAAAACCTGCTACCGGGTGTATAAATACCTGCATCTGCACACAATTTGCAGGGAGTAAAGTGAGTACTCCAACTCAGTGAGTAATAAAGGTAAATAACATCTGAGGAGTAAAAAATCACGTATAACAAATCATCATGCTATACAGAAGCATTGTAAAACCCTTTGAGAAAAGCAATGAACCTATGGAATCTTTAGAAATATCTTAGCTCAATTTAAACCTTTTTTGAAAATAACTTTTTCAACAGTTAGGCAATTAAATGCAAAACAATTTGTGCCGATAAGCACAACAAATCCTCCCCTTGGGCACAAATACCACATTAGAACCAGCAATATGACAAGTAATATGAAGGATGATCACATAAAGGTTCGCCCCTCGCGAAATGTTTCAGAATAGTACCAGTCCCTCGGGCTTACTCTCACCCCCTCGGGCTCTCTCTCTCTCTCTCTCTCTCTCTCTCTCTCTCTCTCTCTCTCTCTCTCATATCACTCTAAGAATAGTATCATATAGTAACTGCTGTGGCGTACAACCCGATCCATATATCGTGCAGCATGTAGCTCGATCCATATATCGCTGCGGCATGCAGCCCGATCCATATATCGTTGCGGCGTGCGGCCCGATCCATAAATCGTCGACGGCGCTCACTGGGGGTGTGCAGACTCTGGGAGGGGCCCCTTACGGCCCAAACGCAATATCAAGCCACCTCGTGGCATCATCTCTCGGCACTCGGCCTCACATCACTCAAGGCACCTCGTGGCATATAAATATATCTCAGGCCCTCGGCCTCATATCACTCAACATATCATCACATATGGACCTCGGCCTCACTCAGTCCGAAAATCATCACAAGCCCCTCGGGCATTAGTAAAACAGTAGTTCTCAGCCCAAAACATCATTTGGAATATCATTTAAGTTTCAAATCTGAGTAAAAATGAAAAAGTTTGTAAAACAGTAGATATCAACAGGATTAAGTTCAAGTAATAAGTCAAAACATCGAAGAAATAGTGATAAAATCCCCGAAGGGTTCAAATAATTGGCACAAAGCCCAAATATGGCAATCAACCCAAATAATAATTATAACAAATAAGTTTCAGTCAAATACGCGGTAAAATCATCAATCGGGACGGACCAAGTCACAATCCCCAGTAGTAAAAGACCCCACGCTCTTCATCCAACATGTGTATCACCTCAATATGGCACTACGATGTGCAATCTGGGATTTTGAACCCCCAGAACATCATTTGCAATCATTAATTGATCTCCGAATGCTCCAAATCTAGCCACAATCAGTACATAATCATTAAAATATGCTAAGGGAGCGAAGCCGACTTAAAAATATCCAATTTAACATGAAAATCCCGAAATTGCATAAACTTGGCCCCCGGGCCCATACTTCGAAATTCGACGAAACTCACAAAATCTGACAACTCATTCAACCACGAGTCCAACCATACCAAAATTACTAAATTTTGATAACGATCCGGCCTCAAAATCTTCAAATCTTATTTTCAAATCCCTAAGTCCAAATCCCTAATTTAGACCTCAAAAACGTGTAATCTAGTCGGATTATTCGATGATAATTCAATATTATGGATTAGAAATGATCACAAGTGACTTACCTCAAGATTTCCCATGATTTCTTGCTAAAAAATCGCCCCAAGCAGTGTCTTGCACCAATAAACATGAAAATGAGCACAAAAAAACAAAAAAAATTAAACCAGAACAACATTAATAACCCGATTCTGGTCGCTAAAAGACCCATTCTCGTCTCTAAAAGTCCCAAATCTAGTCGTTAATGGTGCACACCAGATCCTGATGTACCAGCAATATTTATTTTCACTAAAAAGGCTCTAATTCCACCATACGAACTCGAAATTCGATGATTCTTGTTCCTATGAGTCACAAATAATGATATGAACATAGTCCTTCAATCAAAACTCAATTCATAGCTCGTTTGCTTAGTGCGATAGCCATTTCGCTCATTAAACAATTAACTCATGATTCACGTCAAAAACCCAATCGCGACTTGATGAAATTAGACCAAACTTTCCAGATCACTCCTACAATTCATTATCAAAATTCCGGAAGTCTCGAAATCAAATTTCAATCTCTAGAACAATAAATAGACCTTTCGATCAGTACATGCTTATGCTCAAAACGGCAAAATCTTGAAACAACTCTTTCAAAACTTATCCGAGCCTCATGGGACTCCGACCAAACATGCCAACACACCCTATAACATAATTTAAACTTGGTCCAACCTTCGTAACGCTCAAAACAACATCAAATCACCCTCGGATTACAGCCTAAGAATTCCAAAACTTACGAATTCGATCAAAAAGTCTATCAAACCTCGTCCGAATGACCTGAAATTTTGCACACTCATAAAAAGTGACACAACAGACTTACTCCCATTTCCAGAATTGCATTTTTACCCTGATATCAAAATCTCACCTATCATCCGAAAAACGCCGAAATCTCAATTTTGCCAATTCAAGCCTAAATCTTCCATGGACTTCCAAAAGGCATTCTGATCACGCGCCTAAGTCCTAAATCTCCCAGCGAAGCTAACCAAACCATAAAAATTCCAATCCGAGCTCATATACAAATAAGTCAAATCTTGGTCAAACCTTTCAAATTCAAAGCTTTCAACTGAGGCTGTTCCTTCAAATTCATTCTAATTTTCCTGAAAACCAAAAACCAACGATCTACGTCAGTTATAATACATTACACGGGGCAAGTCATGCCCGAGAATTGATAATCAAAGTGCAAAATCTCAAAACGATGGGTCGGGTCGTTACATCATCCCTCACTTAAATACACGTTCGTCCTCGAACGTGCCTAGAGTTGTTCCAGAAGCCAACCAATTGCTGAATAACTTTACCATGCATATACCAGGGGTGATCCCACGTCACCCTATCTTATATAGGTCCGATAACATAATGCAACTAAGCTTTCACAATCCAACCTAGCCTATAAACCTTAGAATCCCATTTCCACTTTCTAAATCATCCATAAGATAAGAATCTTACATCTATATTCAGAGAAGCCAGAACCAGCTCTAATAACCCATACCTGCAACCTAAGGTGCAATTACATGATAAACCACGTAACTCAAACGCTCGTAGAGATAAATTCTATTCACAGCAGCTGCCTACAGCAACCGAATGCCGGTAGAAAACCTCTTATCAACTAATGTCTCATTCCAACACTTTCATATAATGCCAGTGATAAATGAAACATGCAATAAACCATAGCTATTTCTCAGATCAACCATTGATGAAGCCACTTCTCCTTTGGAAAATACCATAGTAAATTTCCAAGCCGAACCTCGATATTATCCTTCCAACATGCTGAAATCTAATCCGTTCGTATTCATTAAAGATCCCAACGATCTCATCTAATCCAACACAACCACTATGGTGACATGACACACTAATACAATCTAATGCCACAATTAGTGCAATCCGTGCACTAATAAGCAAAAATCTGAACGTCCTCAAATCATGAAAATGACTCAAATGAGAGAGCTGTACCATAAGCTCACCAGTACCACCACACCAAATGTTGCGAGCCCATCGCACCTCGTTGAAACAGAACACACGAATCTAGCCCGAAGGATCATGCCTCCACATAACTTCGCTGAAATGCGCGACCCTATCCAAACACTGGTCCGCATGAAACACCTCAAGTCACCATGCCCAAAATCATCAACCAAGACAAGTTGATGCCTAGCACCCAAAAGTGAATCACCATAAACATGGAGAAGCAAATGATGCAATGCCACACCCATCCGGAGGAACATATCCAATGTGCAACAAATCATGCAACACCCAAATACCCATCTCATTCAAATCCCGCTATAAAGACCAACTAAAACCACACCATTTGTGCATATAACTACCAAATCTCAAATCCTCGAAACATAGGAGAGTAACTCATAGATCACGAATAATCTCAACAACAATCGAATGGCACATCTCTCAAAAATAGTAGTTCGGAGTAAACAAATCCGACCAGGTGTAGAATACACATCTATGGTGGACCTACCAATGAACCCAAAATCAACTTTGGTCACCCACAATAGATAATTAACTCTTTGAAGGTTCATAATGACTGGATTATAACACATATACCCTCTAACCAACCTTAGCTATTTTCTCGCAGTCCACAACCACCAAGCCATCTAATCATGGAAACTCTCATTCTCCCAATCCATAAAGCACATGAATCACCATATCTGATTCCAGCTACACTGCCCGAAAATCTAACACACATCTGATACCCGATATTTCCATGAGGGATATACTCCTATAATTCTTCGATGCTACCAAGCCAACTTGAATATCGACGGTCGATCCAATAAGAGAGTGCAACAATACTAATGAAGCATCCTTAATTCAATCACATTGCCCTTTTTCTGAAGTTTATACCCTTATCAAGACACACCATTTAGTAATATCATTTACCTAGTCATCTGAAATTGCCGTGATGTCTAAGAATTTATGACCCTCCTTTTAGAACTGAACTGTGACCTTACCCATGCCAATATCAACTCTACACAACATACCACATATACCATGCCATCCTATGATAAATATGAGAACTTCATAATCCCTTCTAAGCCACAATCAAATATATACTCAACTAGACAAGAACTTTCCATTTGATTCCATCTAGGAGAAAATCACTATACATCCCATTGTCCTCATGCCATCAGAAATTATACATCTCTAACCATGGTAGAAATTATCAAAAACTCTACGAATCCCCTTTGCACAAAACTGAACAATCAGAAATGACTCATTCTAACTCAACAAAGCTACACGAGCAATCAAAACCTAAGAGTATTTCCACGAAACACACGTGGAAACCCACAGCTTCATAAGCACTCAAGAACCGATCATATCCATTACCATACCAATTTAGCCAACTACCAAGCTATCCCATCTATCCGAGTTTCCTTTTTGATTTATCTTTAACTTGATACTCTTTCTTTATATAACACCACAATTCCTCAACCCAGACTAACCGTACGAGACCCAAGCATAAAACCATACTGTCTAAGGCTCATAAGCCGTTGAGTACTCTCTAATTGTTTCCAAAGGCACCACGTTCAAAATACCTACCCCGAAGTGATTTCCTGTGAATCGAGAACAATTACCTTCCTAATACTGATATATAGAATCCCATAGTTAATGTAGAAAGTACCAAAGTCTTGACATATTCCAAATGAAAGCCCAGTTCCTAACCACATATACAACTTTAAAATACCCAATTGTTACATGTAGAATTTTGAATACATTAGAACCATTCTCGAGAGTCATTCACTCTTTTCAAATTGAAATTAGTCTGATCAAATGAACCGAACAACCTGTTCCTCATTGGCACTCCGACACTGCAGAATGTATCCTTATCCCAATACAACCAATCAACTTCCTGCTCTATGCACCGAGCATTCTTGCCACAACAACTCAAGATATCCCGTGATTCACACACACCTATGAAGCATAATATAACCTTCGTCAAAATTTTCCTTTACCCGATCCATCCTCGGTCTCAACCTTCGTAGGCCATAACTGATTCACCCGAATGTCTCAAACTGGAACCAACATAGCACATAATCGTGTAATCACTTAATCAATAGCAGACTCCCCTACTTGGCTAGGAGCCGTAGACCAAAACATACACAATAACTCATAACGCATATACTCTATTTCTGCCATAATACCATAGTGATATTATACTCAGACCTTCATAAGCTCGTGAAACACAGACCATCTGGTACCTTGAATCTTCTGCAAATCTCGCATCATCCTTGCAGCAGCCAATCCCACTCTCTTAAGTGACTCAAAATTCAAATTTCAACACTTATATTTCACTTGTAAATGAGACCTTCTAAAAGACACATAAGGATCACACAACCTCAGAACACCTCGCAGGAGATAACCCACATGCCTTGTCTTCAACTAATATTTATGTATACCTTCCACTGTCACAAATATTACGCAGTCACTTAGCCTTCTTGAGTTTGAACTCATACAACATGAAATTTACTTCACCTCCCAACTAGGACACATAAAAAAAACTCTTTGCACACCCATAACTCGGGGATAAACCTCAAATCAAGATGGAAATCAAGCACCTAATAGTTCTTTTATCGTCTTGCAGACCCTCCTCGTCGCTTCCACTTCATAAGAATGCATCTCGAAGTCATAACATACTCATCACATTGCCATGCAGCCGTCACTTCTACTAATAGGGAAACTACTGAACATATCAGTTCGAAGACACTTGCTCACACAATCAGCACCTCGGTGCTCTAGCTATAGGCAAAGATCTGGCTTCAAGTCCTCCAGATTGTCCCAATTTCAACTCACAGAGATCACGTCTCGCCCCTTGATCGGGAAAATCACAAGCCATCAAGGCATATATGATATTGAGCGCTCATGCGCGCATGCGAACATGTGCAAGGAATTTCAAGAGTTACTTTTCAAGCTGAATCAAGGACACATGATATAAATTCAAGAATGTAATGTTTTTTTTCCTAAAGGTTCTGCAGCCTCTCGAGGATAAATACTGACGTCTCCAAAACAATCTGCGAGGCTCTACTAAACCTGCTCATAACTCATGAGACCTATGTAACCTAGGCTCTGATACCAACTTGTCACAACCCAAACCCCACTCCGGTTGTTATGGCACCTCTGGTGAAGACAAGGCCAGCCAACTAACCTATATCGCCTTTTCAAAAATAGATACACATTAATAAGCAAATTAAAAATGACTTAATGATGTAATTAAGGGAAGTACAACCCGACACAACCCAATACCGGGGTGTCACAAGTCATGAGCATCTATTAGAGTGTAAATAATAATTTAAGGTCTAAAAATGTACAAAACTAGAAATAATGAACAAAAGGGAGAAAACCGGTGCTGCGAACGCTGACAACTACCTCGCTAAACTCTGACAACTCTGCCTCTGATCAGTCAAAACCCGCTACCGGGTGTATGAATACATGCATCTGCACACAAGGTGTAGGGAGTAAAGTGAGTACTCCAACTCAGTGATAATAAAGGTAATTAACATATGAGCAGTAAAAAATCACGTATAACAAATCATCATGCTGTATAGAAGCATTGTAAAACCCTTTGAGAAAAGCAATGAAGTTGTAAAATCTTTACAAATATCTTAGCTCAGTTTAAACCTCTTTTGAAAATGACTTTTTCAACAATTACGCAATTGAATGCAAAACAATTGGTGCCGATAAACACAACAAATCCGCCCCTTAGGCACAAATACCATAGTAAAATCGGCAATATGACAAGTAAATATAAAGGATGATTACATAGAGATTCGCCCCTCGGGAAATGTTTCAGAACAGTACCAGCCCCTAGGGCTCACTCTTAGAACATTCTCAGCCCCTTGGGCTCTCTTTCTCATATCACTCTCAGATAGTATCATATAGTAATCACTACGGCGTGCAGCCCGATCCATATATCGCTACAGCGTGCAACCCAATCCATATATTGCTGCAACGTGCAGCCTGATCCACAATGGGGGTGTGCAGACTCAAGTAGGGGCCCCTTACGACCCAAGCGTAATATCAAGCCACCTCGTGAAATCATATCTAGGCACTCAGCCTTACATTACTCGGCACTCGGCCTCACATCACTCAAGGCACCTCGTGGCATATAAATGTATATCAGGCCCTCGGCCTCATATCACTCAGCATATCCTCACATATGGCCCTCGGCCTCACTCAGTCTGAAAATCATCACAAGCCCCTCCTACATTAGTAAAATAGTAGTTCTCAGCCCAAAGTATCATTTAGAATTTCATTTAAGTTTCAAATCTAAGTAAAACTGGCTAAGTTTGTAAAACAGTAGATATCAAAAAGACTAAGTTTAACTAATGAGTCAAAACACTGAAAAATAGTATTAAAATCCCCAAAGGATTAAAATAATTAGCACGAAGCCCAAATATGACAATCATCCCAAATCATAATGAAAACAAATAAGTTTCAGTCAAATTTGTGGTAAAATCATCAATCGGGACGGACCAAGTCAGAATCCCCAGTAGTAAAAGACCCCCCACGCTCTTCATCCAGCGCTTGTATCACCTTAGGGCACTACGATGTGCAATCCGGGGTTTCAAACCCTCACAACATCATTTACAATCATTACTCACCTCGATCCGGTCGAAACTCTAGCCCGCGATGGCTCGTCCGCACGAATCGGCCTCCGGATTCTCCAAATCTAGCCACAATCAGTACAAAATCATTAAAATATGCTAAGGGAGCGAAACCCACTCGAAAATATCCAATTTAACATCAAAATCCCATAATTGGTCAAACCCGGCCCTCGGGCCCACACTTTGGAATTCGACGAAACTCACAAAATCTGACAACTCATTTAACCACGAGTCCAACCATACCAAAATTACTAAATTTTGATAACAATCCGGCCTCCAAATCTTTAAATCTTATTTTCAAATTCCTAGGTCCAAATCCCCAATTTACACCTCAAAAACATGTGATCTAGTCGTATTATTTGATGATAATTCAATATTATGGATTAGAAACCATCACAAGTGACTTACCTCAAGATTTCCCATGATTTCTTGCTCAAAATCGCCCCAATCCGTGTTCTTGCACCAAAAAGGTGAAAATGAGAAAAAACAAAAAACAGAACAACATTAATAACCCGATTCTGGTCGCTAAGAGACCTGTCACTAAAAGTCCCAAATCTGGTCACTAAAGGTGCGCACCAGATCCTACTGCACCAGCAATATTTATTTTCACTAAATAGGCTCTAACTCCACCGGGTAACTCGGAATTCGATGATTCTTATTCCTATTAGTCACAAATAATGATACGAACATAGTCCTTCAATTGAAACTCAATTCAGAGCTTGTTTCCTCAGTGCGATATCCATTTCGCTCGTTGAACAACTAACTCATGATTCACGTCAAAACCCCAATCGCGACTTGATGAAATAAGACCAAAATTTCCAGATCACTCCTACAATTCATTATTAAAATTTCAGAAGTCTCAAAATCAAATTTCGATCTTTAGGACTAAAAATGGACCTTTGGATCAGTACATGCTTATGCTCAAAACGGCAAAACTTAAAAAAACTCTTCCAAAACTTATCCGAGCCTCATGGGACCCCGACCAAACATGACAACACACCCTATTGCATAATTCAAACTTGGTCCAACCTCCGAAACGCTCAAAACAACATCATAACATCAAATCACCCTCGGATTCAAGCCTAATAATTCCAAAACTTACGAATTTGATCAAAAAGTCTATCAAACCTCGTCCGAATGACCTAAAATTTTGCACACACATCACAAATGACACAATGGATCTACTCTAATTTGGAGAATCTCATTCTGACTCCAATATCAAAATCTCACCTATCAACCGAAAAACGCCGAAATCTCAATTTTTCCAATTTAAGCCTAAATCTTCCACGGACTTCCAAAAGGCATTCCGATCATGCTCCTAGGTCCCGAATCACCTAATAAAGCTAACCAAACCATAAAATTTCCAATCTGAGCTCATATACAAATAAGTAAAATCTTGGTCAAACCTTTCAAATTTAAAGCTTTGAACTGAGACTGTTCCTTCAAATTCATTTTGATTTTCCTAAAAACCAAAACCAACGATCTATATCAGCTATAATACATTACACAGGACAAGTCATGCCCGAGAACTGGCGATCAAAGTGCAAAATCTCAAAACGACCTGTCGGGTCGTTACAACTTAATAAGCAAATATCGTTCAATACTTTCCTGAAGAAAATTAGTGACGTTACAAATATTGATTTAAGTAGCTATTCACTAAATGTATGGTTTGATATTAAACTAAATACAAGTAAAGGAATGCTTGTAACTTCACATGAAGAAATTAGTACCTGTATACACTTTCTTACAACTGATTCAACCCAGAAGAATTGCCTTTTCATCATTGAAAAAAGTACAACATTCAGAATCTGCAGCATTCAAACAATCTCTTGCATATGCAATAGATTCAGAATCTTTTGTTGATTATCAACATGAAGTGGGACAAAAATTAATGGAAGTGGAAAACAAGCAACAACCTTATAATATTACCGCTGCTTTAGAATATATAATGCTGCAAAAATTACCCACTCTCCAATAAATTCATACCAGTTTGTCGATGACCAAGAAGAAGAAGGACAACTAATAATGTAATTTGACAACTAACACACAATCCAACAAAGTTTGTTTGTTACCTTCTTCAATGATAAGCAATAATGAAGATGAAGTAAATATGGAGCTTATACCGATACATTAGATAGAATTGAAAAAATTTCTGAATTTTCTAGTGTTTCTCAGAAATCAAGAAAACGAGTGAGGAGAAAGTTGAAAGAATCTCCACCATGTAGAATACTTAGGCACGATGCGTTGCCTGAGGAAGTAAGAATCAGATCAATTTTTGAGAACAAACAAAACATAACTAAATTTTTCTGTAGCTTGGAGATAAACCAAAAAGTTGAATTCACTGCTATTAGATCATGTTCAAAGAGATACAAGCTGAGTTGCATTATGGATAAATGTGGTTGGAATTTACGTGCTACCAGAATAAAAAAAGTCCACACTATTCAGGGTGATAAAATATCATAACAACTATGAATGCTCGGTTGAAGCAAGAAAATCAGATCAGAAGCATGCTACATCAAATTTTATAAGAAAATAAATTATAGACCATTTTCGAGACAAAAAGATAGAGGTTAACCCAGCCTTTGTAGAAAATGAAATGAAAAAGAAATTTGAAATTGTCATTGGTTATCACAAGGCATGGCGCGCTATTCAAAAGTTTCTTGCATAAGGGGAACACATGAAGAGAACTACCAAATTCTTCCTTCATACCTACACATGGTAGTGCACAAAAACCTAGGAACTTACACAAGCATAAAAAGCGATGAGCAGAATAGGTAAGCATAACAATACTAACCATCAGCCTGAACTTTTAAGTGTTCCTATTTGAAAAACTTCACACTTTATGATTTGTTTTTTTTGTTTCATTGTACAAATTTGCTTACATGTTCTTTGCTCTTACGACATCAATAGCTAGACCCGTTATTGCAGTAGATGTAATGTTTTTAAAGTCAAAATATCATGGTGTTCTATTTGTTGCTATATTATAGGATGCAAATAGTCAAATCTTTCCTCTATATTTTGGTGTAACAGACTTAGAAAACAATGAGGCATACATTTGGTTCTTTGGAGAAATGAGAAAAGCAATTCAAGTCTGTCATGAACTGGTTTTCTTGTCAGATAGTAACCAATCGATCGCAAATGAGATTAGAAATGTTTTGCTGAAGCTCACCATGGTATCTGCCTCAATCACTTTGAGAAAAATTTAAAGCAAAGACATGCAAAACCCACGGTAATGAAGGTCATACAAACACAAAGATTTTAGTGAGTTAATGTCCCAACTCAAAGTGTTGACAAGAAAATATACAATTACATTATAGAAGAGCCTCCAGAGAGATGGGTTCGATCGTGGTTCCCACAACGACTTTATGATATGCTAACAACTAACGTGGTAGAATAAATGAATTCTGTTTTACTAAGTGCTAGAGAGATGCCTATTTTAAGAATGTTAGATTTCATCCAAGAAAAGTTGGGAGGCTGATTTTATGAACAGAGAAAAAAAGCAAATGAAACTTTTTATTAGGTATCAATATGGGCAGAAGAAGAGATGACTAAGAAGTTGGACTTAGATTGCAAAATGTTTGTGAGTATATTTATTAACTTCAACTTTTTATATCTGTTGTAGTGATTTAATGCTTGCATTTTAAAAACTTCATAGTTAATTTTTTATTCCTTCTTAGGTGTTCAACCTTGATTCATTGTTTTTTAGAATAAATAATGAAGGAATCGAATTTATTATGGACTTAAAGAAGAGAACTTGTGACTGCTTGGAATTCCAACTTGATGAATTGCCCTGTCCACATGCAATTGCTGCAGAACATAGTAAAATCAGAAACACGTTAAAATTAGAGAAGATGTTTCTAAAAATTTAAAAGAAGAACCCTAATCGGAAAAAATGAAGAGTCGTTTCGAAAGTAATGTTAAAGAAGCTTCGAGAAAATGCTTAAAAACTCATGGAAAGCATGGATCTAAGGTAGATCTGAAAGAAGTCGAAAAAGTCTTAGAGATTAGGGTTTCAGAAGAACCCAAAGCAACGAGAAAGGCCATGAAAGTTACCGATCTTACCAGGATAGTCAAAGGTCTGACTCTAATGGCCATGGCTGGCCGGAGAAAGGTCATGGATTACCGGAGAAAGGTCATCGAGCAAGTACTGGATCAAATCCTTTTAAAGTCTGGTCGTGAGACCATTGAACCAAACACAAGCCATGGAAGGCTGGTATAGGTCTTAGATGACCTCGGAAGGCCATGGATTAGAGTGGATTAGGGTAACGACGGTTAGAGTTTGGGGGTGTTGCGGAGAATGTTTCAGAGGGAAGGGGTTCTAAGGCACTGGATTGTGAGAAATGATAGAGCTTAGGAGGTCGTTTGGAATTAATTAAGGCAATGGTGATTATTGGCCGTTGAGCTGAATGATCAACGACCTGGATTAAAAGGGACAAGTGAGTGGGTTATGAAACTAGATTTGGGTCAGTCTAATTTTCAATTAGATCGAGGTTCAATTGGGGTCCGAATTGAGGTTATAATTGAAATGAAATTGAGCCATTATTTAAATAGCTAAATTTTCTTATTTAATTCATATAAAATAGTAAATCAATTTTTGGAAATAAATTAAAGGTACTAAAATGATTTATAGCATATTATTAACAATTTAAAAAAATACAAGACTTAATTTTATTAATATAAAACACAATTGAATCTTAAAAGGGGCTAATATTGCAATTATATGAAATTTATTTTCAAATACTAAATAAATTTATAAAAATATGCAAAAACTATATTAGCTATATTTTAGCATAAATATAAAATTCCAATAAATAAATTACCAACATAATACTTTTGGGAATATTTATTTGATTTTTATGGATAAAAGAGGGAAATAAATTGATTTTAAAACCTTTAAAAAAATTATGAAAAAATAATAAAACATCTGGACATACTTATATATGCATATATATGCTATTTTAAAGTTATTTTGCATATTTAATAATATATAGGGAAGAATTGGGTATCAACAGTTGCTCCTCTTTACCCGGGAAGGATGAAGATGGCCAAATTTTGACTGAGCGAAACTATTTGAAGAAAATAGGCAGAGCTCTGGCTTCTAAGCTACCTACATATACCTAGTCTTACAGGAATCAGGCCATATGTTGTTCAGGATCTGTTGGCGGAGTATGCCGACAGGGACTTTCCAAGAACGAGCGTAATATATCGGTCATGGTAAGTGAAATGCTTACGAGAATAGTTGGGTTTGATGTGGCTACGGGCACTAGAGATAAAATGCTCCTACCGAGACAGATGTTTCTTGCCGATTTATCTGCAAATAAGTAATACAAAGCCATATAGTGTGTAAATTTAAATATGATGTAAATATCTGTTGGACCATGAATACTGTCCTTGGATGGTTTGGATGATGTCCTTAGACCATGATGTCCTGGGCCATGAATATAATAAAGGATTCGCAGGACATGAAATTATCATGTGCTATGAGGATGGTACCTCATGATACCTTTGAATAATGACATGCACAAAAATTGAAAGAAATCCTCGAGCCATGACATGGTGTTCTCGTGCTATGAAGATGGTACCTCCAAACGATGATGCCTTTGGATAAGTTGGCGATATTTTAGTCCATGAAGGATTCAGTATCATGTGGCGATCTTTCAGCTGTGCAATATGGTGATCTTTCAACCGTGCAAAGTAGCAATCTTTCAGCTGTGCAATGTGGCGATCTTTCAGCCGTGCAATGTGGTGATCTTTCATTCGTGCAAATTTGGCGATCTTTTATCCATGCAAAGTGGAATCTTTCAGCCGTGAAAAGTGACGATCTTTCAGTTGTGCAATGTGGATGGAGACAACATTTAGTCTCGGAAGGCAGAATAGTAGCCTTATGCAATGCAAATGCAGATAGAGGTAGAGCTTAATCTCGGAAAGCATCATGGTAGCCTTATGCAAGTTAGAAAGAAAAATGGTAGACTTATGCAGGTTGGAAGGTAGAATAGTAGCCTTATGCAGGTTGCAAAACAGAATGGGTGCGTGCTGGTAGTAGATGTTGGTAAGTGCAATGGTTCAGAGAATCGTATTCTTAAAACATGTTTTTTTCATGAGAGTGTGGTATGTAGAGGGGAAGGTTAGCTCATATCCACACCGGCTTTGCTTGACTCGATCGGCCTTTGATTTGGCCATACAGTCGGTATCATTGGGATAGCATTGCTAAACAAAGCAGTTTCAATAGTTGTCATGCACGATTTTTAAAAGTGTGACATAGAATGTATAATAAAATGGCTTGTTTAGATGGACCGACGACTGTGACACGGTTCAAGACATTGCAACCTCTCTAGCTACGGAATTTTGAGGGCCCTCCTCAAAATTCTGCCCTAGTTTGATGGGTTGACATTTCTGACTGTTGCTTGCGAGACGATCAGCTGAAATTACTTTGGAATTTTAACTGTCCTCCTCAAAATTCTGCCCTAGTTTCAAATTTCGGGGAAAAATGAAAATTTTCTTGAACCGTTACTGAACCCATAGAGCTACCTGCATATCCCCTCTTATAAGGGAATCAGGTTAGGTATAGTTTTTTTTAAGCAATCCACTAGGCAAGCACCTAGGGCTAGTTTTTTATTAATAACTGAAAAGAAAATTACAACAATTAGGAAAAGTACAAATAAGGGGGACAGTATCACCGGTATTGTTAAACACAAACCGGGCTAACCTTATCGTACTGATCCTATTGAGGCTTGACAACCTCACTTATTAACAAGAATGCAAAAAATAAGAACTTTACATGACTAAATATTTTATGATCATCACAGAGTTTATAGCATACTCTATGATGAGATTACAATTGAGGATACTAATAAAGTGGTAGAATATAATGTAGTACCCAATTGATTGTTGTCCCTTTTTTTCCAACCTTGTATAATCTTCAAGTTGTACTTCTTTTTTGTTCTCCTCTAGATTGTTCAAAAAGTATTCAAGAATCATCTTTATTTTTGAACGGTTAGACTTCGATGACGAAGTTGTAGCAGCCTGCTTTTGTTTGGCCGCTCTCATTGGAATTTTCCTAACATTTGGTTTCTTGTCGGACCATGTTGCATTTTCATCAAGATAGCACCTGACTTACTCGTTCTAATGTGGTCATCCACATTGTTTGGTGGTGTATCTAGAAAGTGAATGCATGTGCAACAAGGAGGCTTACATGGAATGAAATCTGGAGCCTCCCACTTGGTCTTTAATTTTCCAGTTAGAGTGTTTTCAAAAAATGGAATTTGGATTTCATCCTTGATTACTCTTTCCACTCGATGATTTTCAAAATGAAAATGTTGTTTAAGCCTATTTTCCTGCTCCCTTTTCAAATTAGCGCAACAGAATTTATCTGACAAAGGTTCCATTGCTTCCCACTCTACGGCATCAAGATCAATGGTTTCCCAGGCACTTTCCCATGCACCTTCGTGTTCACCCTCGTCGTTTCATTATTATTTCCAGTTGATAACAATAGCTGTTCGATTTCCACTCCATCAATTGGACGATTAGCAATAGGTATTCCAACAACACTAAAATTGTTCTCAATAGAAACGTGCACGTTGTCCTCAACATTAGGAAGTGGAGGAACGTGTTTTCAAGCTCTTCTGCGCAAAATGTCTCTTTGGACTTTTGTAGCCTGCTGTAGATGCATTATCTGCTTTGCCACTGCCTGGAAAAGATGAGGCCATTACTTCACCATTTTGCTCAAGATTTTTCGGCATTTTCAATTAGACATAGCTGGCCCACATGGTTATTATTCAAATTTTGCACAATATTAGCGCCACTTTTATGCCTAGATGAGCCTTCACCGAAAGCATAAAGGTTCTCTTTCATGTGTTGAACTATATCATCAAGTTTATTATTTTTAATGGACATTGGATACCCATTTCTTTTGGTTGAGCCCACATGTACATCTTCACCCGTTGAAAAACCAACATCTTTACTAATTTTTTGAGCAGCAAATTTGTTCTCCTTTTCCTTCACAATGACACGCCCCACATGGCCCACCTCTTTTTCCATAAATTGCTGCACACCAATTTCTTGTGACCAAATGAGGATTCCTGAGTGTGGCCTCCTTTTGAAATTGTAGGAATTGTATTTTTAATTCCTTTGAGTTGACCAACTTCCATATTCTTCTCTTTTTCAAAAACATCACGGCCCTCATTTGTTGCACTTTGAATTAATTTAACATCATTGGTAGCCTTTTGCGTAGTGAAACTACCAAAAGTGACATTAGCATTAGAAATGGTCAAACGACCAAGATGGCCCGCAATTTTTTGCTATTTTTGCTCCAATTGAGAATTTTCACTACTTAATTTCCTACCCAATAAAAATTACCAGATTCCTTTCTATTTGCTTCGTGCTTTTCAGCTAAAACCTTTGTGCTTTCCTTCACAAAAGCTGAAGCAGATTCACGACCCCACTGTCTCATGTCTAGCTTGCCATTTCTTTTTTGACCAAATGATCCCACATTAACAATATTGTCGCCAGCTTTTAATATGGGCATTGGTATCCCATTTCTTCAGGTTGGGCCCACCCTATCATAAGGAATGTCAACAACTACAATTTTATCACGTACTGTAGCTGCAGTTTCCAAAGTTGAAACATTAGCTACAGTATTGTCCATAGCAACATCAATGGATTCATTGTCATTTTTCTGATTCTCAATTTGATTTCCCTCACGATTTTGTGTAACCTGTTGCTGTTCGATCTTTTCTACATCTACTTCCCGTTGCTTCTTCTTGTTATTCCTTTTGAGACTACACCAGTTGATAAAATAGCTCCTTCAATTTGTAAAGGTTGCTGCTCACCCAGATTTTCTTTTGTTGCAATCTCTTCCATTTGCATACTTCTTTTAGCATTAAGATATTCCCTTGCATCGCCTTGAAGCTGCTTAGTCATTGATGTATAGATCACAGTAGGATTACTCACATCTACCGAATCTTTTTCAACCCCTTTTTCGTCGGCTTGTCTCTTCAAAATTTGACATGATTTTTCTTCATGTCCTTGATAATTGCAGTATGTTCAAAAAACTTGGGAGATTATCATATACAACTTCTTGTTCATGGATGACTGATTTTCTTGTAATTCTGTCCGTCATAAAAATCTTGATTTTTCTTGGATGTTTGTCTATAAGATCCAGTATTACTTTAACCCTCGCCGCATTAGGTCGAGTTCTCTCCTGTGTTGCCTTATCCACAGCCAAAGCTTTACCCACAACAGAAGCAATAGATAAAAGCGATATTTTGGAAAAAATATTAGGAGGAAGGCATGGGAACGAGATCCATACGATGGCCATGGATGTTACTTCCTTTGGATTGAAACTTAGTGTCCGTGGGAACGTTCTAAAAAAGAATTCGTCTCCTATTGATTTCATATATCCACTCGTCCTTGATAAGAACTTAACAAAGTGATCATATAAATCAAAACGAACCAGAAGATGACGATATTCCAACATACCAATATTACATCGACTGTGAACATCGAATTGCACTGGAAAACTCTTTCTAATATCTTGTAATTCTGGTTTCCGAATGAAAACTTCACCACTACTGCATGATGAAGTCCTTCTTCTCTAGTAAATTCATTGACTTCGTCCATGGTGAACTCAATCATTGGCTCCCCATGCACGACTGCTACAGGCACTAATTCGAGCTTCGACGCGGCAGATTGTTTTGGTTGAAGCTGTGCTGCATACGATGGTTTGGGAATTGAATTTTTTGGCTGTTCAGTTGTGTTTTTGATTGTCTCTCCCACAGCAAAAGGCTGGGGAGAGATGACAGCAGCCATGGCTGCCAAACTCAAGAAAAAGACGCCAAAATCTAGAGAGAGAAAGAAGAGAGAAGGGAGAGCGACTTTGTATTGAAACTTCCTTTACCCAGTGCTCTAATTACTTTGTTTTGTACTTCAATTTTTTTTTTTTTGAGAAATTTACAAAAGGTTTTTAGGTATAGTTCAATTTACATCATATAGGGAAAACATAAAGGTTCTTGACTGCATCTGAAATAATTGGCTTTGGCCAGATCTCTCCATCCATTTCTGCATGTATGAGGGCTCCTCCTATCGAAACTCGATGAACCATGTATGGACACTGCAAATTGGGAAAGAATTTCCCTTGGGCCTCGTCTTGATGCAAAAAAATTTCTTTAAGACCAGCTGCCCTGGTGTGAACTGTCTCGGCTTGACTCTTTTGTTTTAGGCTCTGGACATTCTGTTCTAATAGAGTTGACAATGACAAACTGTGTTCATTCCTTTCCCATCTATAAGAGCTATTTTCTCGTAACGACTATTCACCCATTCGGCATCGTCGAGCTCAGCTTCCTGTATGATTCTTATTGAAGGAATTTCTACTTAGGCGGGAATAATGCCTCATGTACCATAACCATCATATAGGGGGTTACCCTAGTTGAGGAATGTGCAAACTGTGGTGCGATACCCTAACATAGCAAATGATAAATTCTCGTGCCAATATTTATGCTTCTCTATTATTTTCCTCTATATTTTTTTGATATTTTTATTGCCGGCTTCCACAGCTCTGTTCATTTGGGGTCTGTAGGCTGTAGAATTCTTGTGTCTGATCTTGAAGTTTTCACACATAGCTTTCATCAAGTTGCTGTTGAGTTTGGAGCCATTGTGACCACGTGATTTTTGTCCTACATGAAGATAACTCCGAAAAAAAGACCAAAATAATTTTTTTATTAATTTTAGGAATTTTTCTTTATTTCATTGCATTTTCATACATTTTTAATATTTTTAAAATCATAGAAAAGCCATATAAAATGTCACATTTGAACTTTATGCCACCTTAGGTTCAATTTGCATTTAGGAATTAATTAAATTGAATTAATTGTGTTTAAAAAAATCATTAAAATGGTTATTTTTCATTTTTAATTTTAGTCTTTGAATTTCGGTAGTTTTTTCGTTTAATTTGGTTTTAATTAGTTGTAATAAGTATTAGTAGTAGTAATAAATTTAGTTAGAAAATAATTTGACTAGGAACTAATTTAGGTGTTATTTTTAGTTTTAATTTAAAAGAAATTGGAAAAATAAGAAAACAAAAGAGAATAATCATATTTTTGGGCCAAATCTTATTATAATTCAAGCACAATACAATTTCTCTTTTAAACCCAACCCAAATTAGCCCCTACCCAACCCCAAACCGGGTCGACCCAATCCAACCAAAGATCAAAATCAATTTCCTATCCCAAAAACACATATACACACGATAGGGGCTGAAAAAATTGAGGGGCTGGTGGCTGCTTCACAAAAACACACACACAATACACACAGATACACGAAAAAACATAGGCAGAGACGCTGGATAATTGAAGAAGCTGCGCAACTTTGGATGCTCCATCACAAAAAACACACACCTGGAAAAGAGAGAGCACACCCATATCCCATTTCATTTCGTGAAAATCAGGGTCTCGATCCTCTCCTGTCCATCAGCGCCCTCTCCCTTTCATTTTAGAGCAATCGCTAGCCCATTTTGCATTTCCCTTGAGGCTCACAGGTGACAAATCTGGCCGAAAGTCCAGCTACCACCATGATTGGCGGTCCATGAAGTGAGAAAATGAAATAGACAACACCTAAGACGCAGATGCCGGAAACAGAGGAAGCAACAACCCCCGTCTCCTCTCTGTCTTAGGCTCCAAGCAAAATCAGTTTCTCCTACTATTTTAACATTCAAAACCAAATTCACTAAGCATAAAAAACAGAACAAATAAAAATTTGTTGTTTTGTTTTTCCAGTTTCACATTTTCGCTCTTCCAAATAGAGTTTGTTGGAGTGGTCAGATTTTGCGACAAGTCTGTTGTTGAGTTTTGTCGCAGTTTTGGTAGTTTTTTTAGGTTTTGTTCGAAGTCATGGGTTGTTGTTGCTTGTTGAGGTTCAGATTGGCGGTTCATAGCTTCAGACGATTCTTATCGCTGTTTTGGATGGGCTTTGGTTTATTGATGCCTTTGTAACTATAGGAATTCTCATTAATCAAAGGCAACATTTCAATTCATGGCAGTTTCGGTTCGAATCGGGTATGTTTTCTTATGTTTGTAATCTCCGTATCCGGTTGAACATGAAATTCCAGTTGCTTTACCTTATTGGTTGCTATTGTTTGGATCCTCGTTTGGACGCAGATCTTGTGGCGTCTATTATAATTTTTATGTTGAAATGTTTCTCTAGGTAGATTATGTTTGTTATTAATGTTGAGTTACTAATTTTGTAAAATGCAACTGAACGTGATGTTATTTACTTTGCATACTCTATTCTAATATCTTTGTTTTTCTTCTTTGAAAAATGAATACATAATTCCTAGAAATTAGGACCCTTTGGGTTAAGTGCAAATCAGAATGTATACTCCATTTAGCTCATGGATACGGTTACGACAGTGAAGGAGATTAGGGGGTAGTTGTATTTGAGCTAATCCTGCTTAGTGATAATTGAGTGAAGGAACATTATTTATACTTGTTTATGTGTTTATTTGGATTGGATATAGCATGACATGATGGTGTCACAAAATAGATGTTGGGTTGCTATTCATCAGCTAAACTACGTGATTAGATTAAAGGAGTCAGCGGGTGCATTTTATGTGGTCCGGCTCCAATTCCAAACAAGAAAGTAATGCAGATTGTGAACCACGGGTCATGTGACGTAGTTTGCGATATGTTTTAAATAACCTTGATTTTTACTTGAATATAATAAAAACAGTTTGAAAGTTTACAGTCCTTGAAATGTAGTTCTCTTTTAAATTATAATTGAGTCGCTCTATGCCAAACAAAAATGAATATTGCATGGCCCTCGTTTTAATTAATCTTGTTTATACTTAGAACTCGAGATGAGCCATTTAGCGAACTTTCACGGCCTCTTGCAAAGTTAATAATGGGTAGCTGCTCTAGGTGCGTGCTTAATAACGTTACCTTCCTAAATTCGGGTGCACATTTATGTGACCCAAGTCCAAATCTCAACGAAGTTGAAATGTGTCAAAATCCACTGGTGCATTTATGTGAAGTGGTTCGAGGCATGTTGTAACGACGTTGCAATTTTTTTTAAAAAATAATAATAAAAGTGGTTAAAAGATTTGAAATGCACATAGGTCCATAATTGTACAAAATCAGATAATTTAAGCCAAATATAACAGTTAAGAGACCGTGCTAGAACCACGGAACCTGGGAATGCCTAACACCTTCTCCTGGGTTAATGGAATTCCTTACCTGGATATATGGTTCGTGGACTGTTAAACAGAGTCATTCTTTTTATTCTTTCCTTGATTCGGGATTCTAAATGGTGACTTGGGACACCATAAATCTCCCAAGTAGCGACTCTGGAATTCTCTTAAATAATTTAATCCCGTTTCGATTGTCCTTAAATTGGAAAAAATCCCTTATCTACGCCCTTCGCCGGGTTGGGGATAGACAAAAGGAGGTGTAAAAAATCCGGCGACTCTACTGGGGATTAACCCAGAAGATCTGGTTCAGGGTTCAAGAATTCGAGCTTAGAATAATTGTTGTATTTGGCTTTGTTTATCATTTGCTTTTACATGTTGACTTAATGTGCAAAATGATTCTTTTACCGCTTTGATATTATTTAAATTGTATATAAACTGTTACGAAACCATTCTCTTTTTATCTTTGGGAATGTGCTCGCTGGTCGAGACTCCCTATTCTGTTAGTGCCATACCTTAAAATCAAAAAGAGGCTCGGACAAGTTACAAAGCCGGACGATCTTGTGGGTCCCCAGTACGTAGACCCCTCCTCGACTCGAGTTGTCCGCTCGGGTATACAGTCTAGAACAAATACCCAGGCTTAAACTTAGAATAACAAAACCTCATGCTGGATCCCTAGTAGGAACGCTTATCTGCATCAAGCATTTGACTTAGAGGACTCAACACAGGGGTTGGGTCCGTCTAGTGCAGGTGTACCCAAAATATTAGACATCCTGATGCATCATAATGTGATACATGTTGAATTTCTCCAAGGGTAAAAGGGTCATTTGGTGGACCAATGATAGCTGAGGGTAAATGAAAAAAAGAAAAAAGAAGAAGAGAAAAACAATGAAAAGAAAAGAGGGTGAAGTATCAAAATAAAGCAAGTAGGATTTAGATATGCTTTTGTTATATTTTTATTAACAAGAGACGAAGGATATGTGAGAAATCCAAAAAAAGAATATTTCGCACTTTTTATTATTTCCTGATAATCAAAAAAAAAAAAAGAGAAAATCCAAAAATAAACACATATTTCATCATTTTTCAAAAAGAGATAAAAGAAAATGTTTTCATTAAAAATTAGTTGTTTTTTTTTTATTTTTTGCTCGTATCCAATTTGCCCGAAATACGTGATTCTCGTCTTTCGGGGTGTGATATTGTGGCAACCCACATAGAATCTGGTTTTCCTTGTAAATCATAGATTCTTGGCTTTGCGGGATCATAGCCAGATTTTGCACTTCTAGCTACTTTTAGCCACATAGGTTAGTTTTAGAATTCAGAAGTTGCTTGATGAAAATTGTGTGAATTGAGTTGTGTCAATGGACTCTACTATTGAAATTCTTAGAGTTCAAGTTGGAATTCCCTTGTCAAACTTCTTTTATGCTGGCGAAAGTTCTGTTGAGATCAGTCTTTGTTTGTTGGAGTATTGTTTGATGATTTTAATTCAATCTATGAATTTTTTGTGGGCCAATGTTTGAAAGAAAATCCTGAATTAAATATCAAATATTTTTGTGCTAAGATTATGGATTTTGAAGCTTGCCTTGTTGAAGTTTGCCACTTTTGTGAAGTTTTTGGAGTAAATTGATAGCTAAAATTCTCCTAGTTTGAACTTGTTACTACTGGTTTCTAATAGCTGTTATTGTTGTTGAGTTTAATAGAGGGGATTTAGTTGGAATAGAGATTGAACAGCTTGAATTGTGATTTGGTTGAATACATAGTAAGCTTACTCTACCGAAATTTTGTGTCCGTTGAGATTTGTGTGCGAGTTTAGCAATGATAGTCTGAAATCTGATTTTTACTTCTAAAAAGTTCTCTTTGTTGAATTAAGTGTTTTTGTTACATATACTATTGTCCAGTTGGTTAAGTTGCAGGTTTGCTGGAAAATAATTTGCTGCTTGTTTTTGTTGTTGTAAAGGATTGCATACTTGCTGTTCACAGCCCTACATTGTTCATTTTTCGATCAACAATGAAGATTTCCATATTTTTTTAATTGATTGTTGTTACTATAGTTTCTCTACACAGTTGGGGGAATTTTGCAAAAGTTTTAGCTTCAGTTGACTCAACTGCATTGCTTCAGTTTATATGCCAACAATACATTATTGAAATTCAAGTTTTGAGCTATTTTTTTAAAACTAGATCCCGTACTATTCATCTGTACTTTGTGGTTATTTTGACTCAATATTGTTGTGATTGTAATGATTTGTTTCTATAGTTGAGGTCGTCATTTTGGGCTAAAAATTTTTGCGTCTATTGCTGCTGAATAAAGTGCTGAAGGTGTTGCTGAAGTTTGAATTTCGAGAAGCAGTCGAATAGCGAATCCGCCAGCTTGTTTGAATTCTAGAATTTAACATTTAAATGAAAGTTGTTGATGTATTACAAGTTTTATATGCGTTATTTGTATTTTCTACAATATTTTGTAAACCTGAAATTGGGAGTGGACATTAGAACTTGTTTGAAGAATTTTGAACTCAAATAAGAGTATTTTGGACTGTCATTGAAGGTTGTTGAAACAACCTTAAAAATTTGCACTTTTTGCACTAGTTGTGTAGTGAGTGCAAGTTGGTTTTTATGCACAGTTGAGTTCAGTTGATTATAAATGTTTCGGTGATTCAGTTAATATGGAATTACAAGCTGAAACATATTGCTTAAAGTTACTTTGTTTGTTGCTGCTAGTTTAGTTTGGTGTTAGTTGGTCCAACATGCTATAAATGTGAATCTGTAGAGTTGTTTGTAACACAATTGTTTGCTTGGTCCTAAATTTTAATTACATTTTGAGTTTGATCCTGCACAGTTGCTGAGTTTTAATTAGCAGTCAAGTTACAATCATGTTCTTTGGATTTTCACTCACTTTTTAGCATGCAAATTATTTATTAAGTTTAATCCCGATATTTTTTGCTTTGTTTTACTTTGTAGTTGGTTTATTTAACAAAATCTAAAAAAAAAAAAAGAAAACAAAACCACAAAAAGAGTTACATTTTTTTTGGCGTATTAATTTTACTTTCATTTATAAAGAAAGTAGAGTTTTCAAAATAGAGTTTTACCTAATATATTGATTTTTGTTAGTTGTAGGCCTTAGAAAATACTTAGTAATAGTAGTCGTTAATTTCCTTAAATATACTTACTATATTTTTCTGTCTGATTTTTGTTATTTTAATTTAGTAGTATATAATCTTTAGTTTGGTTACTTTGGATTGTCCGTAAAACATATAAAAATAATGAAATAGAAGAAGATAAAGCAGAAAGTAGACAATGAAAAGAAAAGTGTTTTGGGATTACTACTTTTGGGTGATTTGTTGAGATTTACTAATGTTTATGAAAATTGCTTGAAGTGTATTGGAGCTGCAAAGTTGTTTAGTTGAATTACCATCGCTTCAATTGTTCAAGAACATGGCTCTGAAGATTGCCATTATGCTGCAACTTTGTCAATTATTGTGAGGATGTCCATAATTGCATAATTGACCAGTTTTTTAAAATGTGACCATCTTTTGTAAATATTTTGGCCGTCGGTTTTGGTGATATTGAAATGGTTTCAAGTTTATTTTATTTATTTATTTATTATTATTTTAAAAAAAAGAAAGAAAAAAATGTTTTTTCGTTTGTTTCTTAGAGCATTTCATAGTTTGAGTTGTGTAAAGAATAAACAAAAGAAATGAGTTAGTTTATTCGCTCCATTTTCGATCTTCCAGAACTACGCAAAGATCTGATTCATGTGTGGTCATGATACGTAGGCAACCTACATAGGGTTTGATCGAATCATTTTATTTTATAAAAAAGAGATAAAGATAAAAATCGAAAAAAAAGAGAAAAGGAAAGAAAAAAAGAAAAAATAGTGCAATTACGGGATGTGAAAAGAAAAGAGTGATAAATAAAAAAAACGGAAGGAAAATGATCAAGCAAGTGCCAGAGAAGAAAAGAAAAAGAGAGGTTGAAATGAACGAATTGGGATGATGCCATATGACCTTCATACCCTCGAAGTCATGTTAGAACTGGTAACTGTGACTAGGTGCATTGCACGCAATATGATATTTTAGTTGTTTAATGCCTTAATGCAAACATGATGGCTTCATTTTGTTATACTGATAGAAGAAGGGTGGTTGGTTTGTGGTTTTTGAAGTAGTAACTCTCCTCTACAACACAAAGTCAAAGGAAATGGCGGACAACGATAGAACTGAGTTGGTCGATACTGGGGCCCGAAAGCAGTTTGTTGACCAGGACAATGGGTTAATTGAAGAGGTAAAAATGCTGAGAAAACACATGGTAGAAATGTATCACGCTTGGATGACTGGGAAAGCATCACCCCGTCCCCACCTAGATTCCTAGATGCTACCCTTTTACAAACTCCGGTCATGGTTCCGAATGATCCTCCACACTCTCCAGAAGTCCATGCTTATTATAGTTTTCCCAACCACCCTAGTAGCAACGTCACTTGCCTTACAACTATGCCTAATAATGAATATTTACTCAGAGCTCATGATATCCAATACTATCCCACAGAGGGGGCCCACAAGGTTTCTGACTCGTACAAGTAGAGCCTGCAGAATAAGCTTCATTTTGAGAATGGAAAGTTCACATTTACCCCAGAGGCTAGAAGGTGTAAGATGGTCCTTAAAGAACAAGCAAGAAATGCGAGACCCAGGTAATATGGCTTGCGAAGAACTGTTTGTATCCCCTGACGTTCGCCTACCCGCAGGGTTCAAAGTGCCAAAATTTAACTTGTACGATGGGTGTGGAGATGCAGTAGCTCACCTGAGGGTTTATTGTTGTGAAATGAGAAGCGTTGGAGAGAAAGATGACCTGTTGATAGCATATTTCAGCAAGAGCCTCACTGGGGCAGCTTTGGACTTGTATACTCGTCAAGATATCGGTAAATGGCCTACATTGGGTGACATGGCTCAAGATTTTGTTTGATGCTTTCAACAAAAATCGAGTGTTACCTAAGACCGTGCTTCCGTATCAAATATGAAAAGAAGCCACAGGAAAGCTTTAGGGAGTTTAGACTCAGATGGAGGGCACAAGTTGCTCGAGTGAGTACCTCGATTGGGGAAAAGGAAATGGTTGAGCTTTTCCTACAGGCCCAGGAGCCCACCTACTTCAGTTATTTGATCCCGATTTTGGGAAAACCTTTCAATGATGTGTTAAAAATGGGGGAGCAAGTAGAAGAGGGAATCAAGTCAGGAAAAATCATGAGTGGTTCGAAAGACATTCAGAACATCCAGGTAAGCTTTGGCGGAAGAAAGAGAAATGGAAAAGATGATCAACATTTTCAGCCTCGACATTGTCCTCGTGGGTATCCTTACGTACCAGATGATCCTTCCTAACGTTGCTTCTCTCCACATAACTCAAAAAACGTACATCACTTTCCCCATACCCAGCTCTACAGAATGCTTATCCACCCCCACGAGCATACTGAAAACCTCGTGGATCTAGTTTCTAGCCCAGCCAAGCATGTAAGAATGAGAGGCTACTGAAAAACGAAAAGTCTTTCACCCCTATCAGAGTATCATATGCTAGTTCGTTCCAAAGGTTGAATCAATTGGACATGTTGAAGCCCATTCAGATAAAAATACCTAACCCTCTGTCAAAGAAGTTTGATGTTTCTCAAAGGTGCGCATATTGCTCAGCTGCTGGAGTCTAAAGAAAGCAATTCAGAAGCTTATCGATGTAGGTGACATTGTTGTGCAAAATCCGGATGCAACAGACACTAGCCAAAGTCCATCTCCTGTGCATAATGAGATGCACCTTTGGAAAGGGAGAATTCATCGGGAAGCCTCGGAGGCACGAGTGGTGCTAAGCTTTCATCGCTATCAAAAGTTGATCTTCAGAAGTGCTGGAGTCTAAAGAAAGCAATTCAGAAGCTTATCGATGCAGGTGACATTGTTGTGCAAAATCCGGATGCAACAGACACTAGCCAAAGTCCATCTCCTGTGCATAATGAGATGCACCTTTGGAAAGGGAGAATTCATCGGGAAGCCTCGGAGGCACGAGTGGTGCTAAGCTTTCATCGCTATCAAAAGTTGATCTTCAGAATAAGCCGGCAAAATAAACCCAAAAGCAATCTGTTAAGAACAATATGACAAAGGCTTGTGAAGTGCCTAGTGTTATTGATGTGGAACCTTGTGGCTAATATGTTGTGATGGGTAATTCGGAAAACGCTCTATTTCATGGTCAGCAAGAGAGGAGTTTTGGTTGTTTATTTTGTGGTCATTTCTGTTGTCTGGGTTATTTTCAGGGTTGTAATCCGAAGATTGTCTCGTGATTAATACCCTTCTATCCTTTTATTTTTCCTAGCTTTGTTAGTGTCGTTGTTCCAGGGTTTTAACCCCAGTCTTTTTATTTGTTTTATTATCCAAGCTCTTTCACAATCTGTCTAATGCAATTCTCTACTTTCCCTTATTTCTAGTCATTTGGTTTAGTTTTCTTTTCTTTTTACAATTCTTTTCCCTGCTGGCTTTAATGACATGACATGACATGCATGCATAACCCCATGCCTGGTCTTAAAAGATTACTCGTAAGGCAATATAGACACTTGAGGGAAATGAGAACAGATAAAACCCTTTGAGATCTTTTGAAGCCCGAAACACGGGCAGATAGAACCTGAAGAAATCCTAAAAGCAGTTTACCAGACAGGCAGGACCATTTGTTGTAGCTGGAGTGTTGTCCAATGGTGCTCTAGATTTGACAAGAGGAGAAAGGAAAATGTGTAGAAATGGCTATCAGTTTTGATGCAGTCAAGAGATACTATGTATGATTCCATTGTCTGATTGTACTTACCCGTCTTGACATATTTTGAAAATTGGAATGACGAAGGCGTTTTATTATGCCATCTAAACACTTTATCCTTTGCTAACCCTTTTGAGCTTTAATTATATTATTTCATACCCCTTTTTCGAAATCAACAACAAATGTCAGAGCGCAAGTGTGAGAAGGCAGTGAAAGGAAAAGAAGGAAAGAATGAAAAGGACGAAAACAAAAGAAAAGAAAAGTGAAGAAAAACAATAAAAGAAAAGGGAAATGAGAAAAGGAAAAGAAAGAAAGAAAAGAAAACAAAATAGAAAAGAAAAAGAAAAAGAAATAAAAAACAACAACAAAAGCAAGGAATCAGCATGAACTACATTTAACCTGATTCCTTTTAAAAGGATACGTAGGTAGCTTCACGGTTCAGTCTCATCAAATAAAAATTCAAAATTCCCCAAGCAAGAACTGGGGCAGAAAATGGTGGTTGTTGTATACATTTGATTCCGAAAGTTGTAATTTTAAACCCATTTGAATTGTTTTGAGCCTTTGATACCCTCTCTTTCTAACCTTATCCAAAAACCTATGGTACGGTCCAAAGAAAGACCTTTTGATCAGTCTTCAAGAGATACCAAGTTGAGCAAGTAGAGTTGATCCGTGGCAGGGGCAATACTCCAGACCAAGCAGGAAAGATAATAAATGAGAGAGTCTTATTGGTGAAAACCCTCACAGATAATGTAAGGCGACGAGAGCTGAAAAAAATGGAAAATGAGAGAGTCTTATTGTGAAAAACATCACGGGCACCTTGAGGCGACTGTAAGTTGAGGGAAAGAACAAAGTAAGAGAGGCTTGATGGTGAAAGCCCTTTGGGCGCTACAAGTCAAATAAGGATTGAGAATCAGATTGGATAATCGGAGCATCGAAGACCAGCTTCACGTTCTGGGGGGTACAAAAAGGGTTGAACATCAGATTTGCTTAACAAAATAGGCCGCAGGTGCACGTCATGGTCATTAGAGTTGGTACCCGCATTTTATAGGTTTCTACTTTTTAGGTTTTTGTTAGGAATCATCTCCTTTCCTTGTCCTCTACTCTGTTCCTTTTTGTCTTGTTTATTCCCTCCTCTTGAGTCTGTCGGGTCAAAATAAGTGAGAAATGACTTCAAAATCTGCCACCAGCTTCCCAATTGCACAAAAGGGGACCCGTTTGTCACATCAAAGCAGCATAAGTCAGGAAAAAACAACAGACACACTGAGCTAGTAACAATCAATATGCTTTGGGATAGTTTGAAATACAAAGGTTCAGTACATATCAAATCATGGATAATGCAACAGAATGAAGACAAGGGTGAAAGGATCAAAAACGTTCCAAGAAGAAATCGATGTTATCATGGCTACTGATGGAGCAGTAGAACTCAAGGTTAGAGCCAGTGATTTGGTTCAAGAAAGAACATCATACACGGTGTGGTTGGTAACAATTATGGATCGGGTTGAACACAAAGGTTTGCAGATGTTGATTCAGGAACAATGCGATAGACGAAATGTATTGGGATCGAATGAGAAGAGGTATTTTCTGGGTTAAGGTTTACAAAGGAACCGGTTAGTCAAATGGTAAACAGGGTCTTCAAATGAAAATCGATCATCATGACAAATGAAGGAACAACAGACCTTAAGGTCAAGGTCAGTGGGTTAAGTCAATAAAAACAACATACACATGAAGTGGGAGGCAATGTACGTGCTTTCGGGGGTCATGTGAAACACAAAGGATGGGAAGATGTCAGTTCATAAGCAATGCAATGAATAGAGGATATTGGGTCTAAATTGAGAAGGGGTATTTTCTGTGACAAGGGTGGCAGAGAAATTGGTTAGCCAACAAGCGCGTGTCTTTCAAGGTGAAATCAAAGTTACTGTGGCAAGTGAAGGAGCATAACACAAAGATGGGAAAGGTTGAGGTTTGACCCAGCATGACAAATAAACTCATCAATCATTGGAGAAGGACGTAAAGAATTCTAGCAAGAGGGTCAGAAGTACAATGCAAAGATGGAGGAGCAAAGTAAAGCCGCAAGGTTAAGAGGATCAACTAAGCATAATACATTGATTTGGCAATCTCGAGAAAGGTGTAAGGATTCTGGAAAAGGGCTAGAAATGTACCACAATTATGGGGAGAAAACTAAAGCCGTAAAGGTTCGATGGGTCAGCCAACCAGCTCAGGCAACTTATCATCAACATGGAAATTTTAAAAAAAATTGAACATGGCAGTGAGGAGGTCGTTTCCAACAAGAATGCCGCAAGGTAACCACTACTTTTCAAACTGACAAGTTTTCTTTGATTAACACCGGGGCAGAAAATATTTGGAAGAGCCTAGTCGAGTCAGCAAGAGTCATCAGGACCCTCCTGAAAATTGGACTTAGATTAGATATTCCCCCAGCAAGAGTCAACAAGATTCGTCAAGACCCCCCTGGATAGTGGGATGTAGCCCTAAATACTAACCCCCAGCTGTCACCTTTTTGTCATAAAATTAAGAGTTGTCATGACCCGCCTGGATTATGGGAGGTAGTTTTAAATCATTAGTCTCCAGCAGATCCCCAACACATATAACTCGTAGCAAGAGATGGTGGAAAATAATACATTTTCACGAACACAGCATAATCTTCAAATTGTCAGCAGTTGAGAATTGACAGGAGCAGTTTTAACAATAACGTGCCCACCTGTAGAACAACGGAATATTTTTCAAAATTCTAAGTTTTAGCAATTAGGCGCCCACCTGTAGATCAAGGGAATTTTTTTCAAATTTCAAGTTTCAGGCGCCCACCTGGAGAACAAGGGAATTTTTTTTCAAACTTTCAAGTTTTTGTAATCAGGCCCCGACCTCTAGAACAAGGGAATATTTTTCAAAATTTAAGCTTTTGCAATCAGGTGCCCACCTGTAGAACAAGGAAATATTATTCAAAGTTCAAGTTTTTGTAATTAGGCGCCCACCTGTAGAACAAGGGAATATTTTTCAAATTTCAAAGTTTTGGTAAGCAGGTGCCCACCTGTAGAATAAGGGAATATTTTTTCAAATTTCAAGTTTTTGACAACCAGGCGCCCACCTGTAGAACAAGGGAATATCTTTCAGAATTCAAGTCTTGGTAATCAGGCGTCTAGCTGTAGAATAAGCGAATAATTTTCAAAATTTCAAGTTTTTGTAATCAGGCGCCAACCTATAGAATGAGGGAATATTTTTCAAAATCCAAGTTTTTGCAATCAGGCACCCACTTGTAGAACAAGAGAATATTTTTCAAAGTTCAAGTTTTTGCAATCAGGCATCCACCTATAGAACAAGGGAATATTTTTTAAAATTTCAAAGTTTTGATAATAAGGTGCCCACCTATAGAATAAGGAAATATTTTTCAAATTTCAAGTTTTTGACAATCAGGCGCTCACCTGTAGAACAAGGGAAATTTTCAAGTTTTGGTAATCAGGCGTCCACCTGTAGAAACAATGGAATATTTTTCAAAGTTCAAGTTTTTGTAATCAGACTTCCACCTGTAGAATAAGGGAATATTTTTTCAAGTGTTAAGTTTTGATAATCACGCACCCACCTGGAGAACAAGGGAATACAATTCGAGTTCAACAATCGGGCATCCACATGGAGAAAGGGAAAACGTCTAAGATTACAATTCAAGTCAGCAGCAAGAGATGCTCGTGGAAAAAATGCAAGTCAACAGTCCAATGTAATCAACAAAAGTTAGTCACAATATATAAAAAAGGAAGAAAAAGGAAGGCAAGCAGGAAGTTAATCCAAATAAAAGCAGATGAAAGATGTAATTTTCTCAAGGCATGGTTGAGGCCGCAAGCGATACTTGTCCGCTCCTAATTAAGAAAAGCTGAAGAAGAACGAGCTAGTGCCTGCACATAACAAGCGTCAAGGTTAAAATCTAATGTCGAAATGAAGAACCACTCAAGACTCAAGTTCAAGTTTCAGAAGACTTATAGATAGGAATCTTGTAACTCGTAGTTGACAGGTTTAGCTAGTCTTTTTCAATCTTTTGATTTTGATGTAATAATAGGATCGCGGACCAGAACCTCGGCGGAACGGCACCTCGACCGAATCTTTGTCTCGGCATACTCCTTCATCTCGCTCACTCCTGAACTACACTGACCTGATTCCTCTTTAGCCGAGGATATGTAGGCAACTTTTGAAGCAGGGTGCGGTCAAATCTTTTCAGAATGCTTCCCATGGAGTATTCAAACTGGCAAAAATCACTCGTTTTTGCTCACTTATCTTTGCACAAAAATTATTCATGTTTCTGCGCAAAGAAGGGCATCTCTGAGCACGTGATATTTGCCCTACATGAAAATAACTCCAAAAAATAGACCAAAATAATTTTTTAATAATTTTTAATAATTTTTGGAATTTTTCTTTATTTCGTTGCATTTCATACATTTTTAATATTATTAAAATCATAGAAAAGCCATAAAAAATGTCACATTTTAACTTTATGTTACCTTAGGTTCAATTTGCATTTAGGAAATAATTAAATTGAATTAATTGTGTTTAAAAAAAAGAAAAGAATCATAAAATGGTTAATTTTGCATTTTTAATTTTAGTCTTTGAATTTCAGTAGTTTTTCGTTTAATTTGGTTTTAATTAGTTGTAATAAGTATTAGTTGTATTAATTAGTTTAATTAAAAAAATTTTGACTAGTTAATTTAGGTGTTAGTTTTAGATTTATTTTAAAAGAAATTGGAAAAATATGAAAACGAAAGAGAGGAATCATATTTTTTGGCCAAATCTTATTAAAATTCAAGCGCAATACAGTTTCTCTTTTAACCCAACCCAAATTAGCCCATACGCAACCCCAAACTGGGTCGACCCAATACAACGTAAGACCCGCATCAATTTCCTAACCTAAAACACATATACACACGAAAGGGGCTAAAAAAATTGAGGGGCTGGCGACTGCTTCACAAAAACACATATGCACACAATACACACACAGATACACGAAAAAACACCAGCAGAGCCGCTGGAAAATTGAAGAAGCTGCACAGTTTTTGCAGCTCCTTCACAAAAAACACACGCCAGGAAAACAGAGAGCAGACCCATATCCCATTTCATTTCGTGAAAATCAGGGTCTCGATCCTCTCCTGGCCATCAGCGCCCTCTCCCTTTCAGTTGAGAGCGATCGCTAGCCCATTTAGAATTTCCCTTAAGGCTCGCAGGTGACAAATCTGGCCGGAAGTCAAACCACCATGATTGGGGGTCCATGAAGTGAGAAGATGAAATAGACAACACCTAAGACGGAGATGCCGGAAACAGATGAAGCAACAACCCCCATCTCCTTTCTGTCTTAGGCTCCAAGCTAAATCAGTTTCTCCTACTATTTTAACATTCAAAACCAAACTCACAAAGCATCCAAAACAGAACACATAAAAATTTGTTGTTTCGATTTTCAAGTTTCAAATTTTGGCTCTTCCAAATAGAGTTTGTTGGAGTGGTCTGATTTTGTGACAAGTCTGTTGTTGAGTTTTGTCGCAGTTTCGGCAGTTTTTTTGAGGTCTGGTTCGAGGTCGTGGGTCGTTGTTGCTCGTCGAGGTTTGGAATGGCGGTTCATAGCTTCAGATGATTCTTTTCGCTGTTCTGGATGGGCGGTGGTTAATTGACGCCTTTGTAACTTTTGGAATTATCATAAGTAAAAGGAATCATTTCAATTTGTGGTAGTTTCGGTTTGAATCGGGTACGTTTTCCTATGTTTGTAATCTCTGTATCCGGTTGAACATGAAATTCCGGTTGCTTCACCTTATTCGTTGCTATTGTTTGGATCCTCGTTCGGACGCGGATGTTGTGGCGTCTATTTTAATTTCTATGTTGAAATGTTTTTTAGGTAGATTATGTTAGTTACTAATTTTGTAAGATGCAACTGAACGTGCTTCTATTTACTTTGCATACTCTACTCTAGTATCGTTGTTTTTCCTTGAAAAATGAATACATAATTCGCATAATTTAGGACCCTTTGGATTAAGTGAAAATCAGAATGTACACTCCATTTAGCTCATGGATATGGTCACGACAGTGAAGGAGATTAGGCGGTAGTTGTATTTGAGCTAATCATGCTTAGTGATAATTGAGTGAAGGAACATTATTTATACTTGTTCATGTGTTTATTCGGATTGGATATAGCTGGACATGATGGTTTCACAATATAGATGTTGGGTTGCTATTCATCAACTGAACTACATAATTAGATTAAAGGAGTCAGTGGGTGCATTTCATGTGACCCGGCTCGAATTCCAAACAAGGTTAAGTAATGCAGATTGTGAACCAGGGGCGTTTTTCATGTGACATGGTTTGCGATATGTTTTAAATAACCTTGATTTTTCTTGAATACAATAAAAACAGTTTGAAAGTTTACGATCCTCCAAATGTAGTTCACTTTTAAATAATAATTGGGGCGCTCTATGCCAAACAAAAATGAATATTGCATGGCCCTCATTTTAATTAATCTTGTGTATGCTTAGAACTCGGGACGAGCCGTTTAGCAAACTTTCACGGCCTCTCGCAAAGTTAATAATGTGTAGCTGCTCTAGGTGCGTGCTTAATAACATTGCCTTCCTAAATTCGGGTGCACATTTATGTGACCCAAGTCCGAATCTCAACAAAGTTGAAATGTGTCAAAATTCACGGGTGCATTTATGTGACGTGGTTCGAGGCATGTTTTAACGACGTTGCAAATTTTTTTAAAAATAATTATAAAAGTGGTTAAAAGATTTCAAATGCACATAGGTCCATAATTGTATAAAATCAGATAATTTAACCAAAATATAACAGTTAAGCAACCATGATAGAACCGCGGAACCCGGGAATGCCTAACACCTTCTTCCGGGTTAATAGAATTCCTCACCTAGATTTCTGGTTTGCGGACTGTTAAACAGAGTCATTCTTTTCTCGATTCGGGATTCTAAACGGTGACTTGGGACACCATAAATCTCCCTAGTGGCGACTCTGGAATTCTCTTAAATAATTGAATCCCGTTTCGATTGTCCTTAAATTGGAAAAACTCCCTTATCTAGGCCCTTCACCGGGTTGTGGATAGCCAAAAGGAGGTGTGACAGCCATTATCAGTAATAATTGACTCTGGAATTCTGAATCGATAAACAATGCGGTCGCGAATAAAGTTTGCCACGACCTTCTTAGTCACTGCTCTATAAGATGTTGCTTCGACCCACTTGGTGAAGTAGTCAATTGCCTCTAGGATGAACCTGTATCCGTTGGAAGCAGCAAGCTTGATTGATCCAATAAGGGCCATTCCCTAGGCGATGAACGACCATGGTGAGCTTGTTGTGTTGAGCTTGCTTGGAGGTACCTTTATCATGCCTACATGTATTTGACAACAATGGAATTTCCAGACATACTAGATGCAGTCTATTTCCATAGTTATCCAAAATTAACCAGCCCGGAGTATCTTCTTTGCTAAGGCAAAGCCGTTCATATGTGACCACATGTCCCAGCATTAATTTCTTCTAGTAGCTGAGTTGTTTCCATCGCGTCGACACACCTTAGTAGTCGCAAATCAGGAGTCCTCCTATACGGGATTCCTCCGTTGTGAAATAAGTTGTTGGAAATTCTCTTTAGTATGTGTTTCTGAGTATGATTGGCAAGCTCCGGGTATTCTTCTTTTGCTAGATATTTCTTGATATCGTGAAACCAAGGCTTTCTATTTGCTTTCTATTTGACATGGGCACAGTAGGCTGGCTGATTATGGATCTTTATGGCAATGGATAAATGAAATTCTTCTTTGGATGTTGTATCATAGATGATAGGGTGGCCAATACATCGACGAATTCGTTCTGGGTTCTAGGAACATAGTGGAATTCCGTTTATGTGAACCTCTTTCTCAAGTCCTGTACATGATGCAGATATGAGAGTATCTTGTAGTTCTTGGTTTCCCATTATTCTCATACCTGATGTATGAGTAAACTTGAGTCTCCGATCACCATCAACTCTAGCACGTTCATGTCAATGGCCATCTTGACCCTTAAGATGCAGGCTTCGTCTCAGCCATATTGTTGGTGCAAGAGAACCTGAGTTTGGCAGACATCGGATAATGCTGACAAGTTTCTGATGCCAAGACTATGCCTATGACAACTCTTTTGAAGTTTGCTGCTCCATCGAAGAATATTCTCCAACCGTCATAGGATTCTACAATGCCGTCTCCTATGAATGATACCTCTTTGTCAGGAAAATATGTTTTGAAAGGTTCATATCTCCATCGACGGGGTTTTCAGCAACATGGTCTTCTAATGCTTGTTCTTTGACCTCCTTCTAAGTAATGTAAACAATGTCAAATTCACTTAATAGGATTTGCCACTTAGCTAGCTTGCCAATGGGCATGGGCTTATGAAAGATGTACTTTAAAGGATCCATACTTGATATGAGATACGTGGTATAGGCACAGAAATAATGTCTCAGCTTCTGAGCTACCCAAGTCAAAGCACATCACATGCGTTAAAAAAGATAATACTTCGTTTCCTACGGAGTGAACTTCTTGCTAAGATAGTAAATGGCTTGTTCTTTTCTCCACGTACATCATTTTCCCCAAAACGCAACTGAAGGCTCCATCTAACACTGTGATGTAGAGTAGCAGGGACCTACCTAGCTCGAGCGAGACCAAGACTGGTAGTGTTGATAGGTATTCCTTGTTTCTATCGATGGCCTTTTGACAGTCATCGGTCCATTTGGTAGCAGCGTCCTTCTTTAATATCTTAAAGACTAGCTCACAGATAACTGTAGACTGTGCTATGAACCGATTGATATAGTTAATCTTCCCAAGAAACTCATCACATCTTTCTTGTTCTTTGGCGCTGGGAGTTCTTGAATGGTTTTGACCTTTGATGGATCCAATTTTATTCCTCGGCAGCTCTCGATAAACCCAAGCAACTTTCCACGGGAAACCCAAATCCACACTTTGTGGGATTTAGTTTCAAGTTGTACCTTCGCAATCTATTGAAGAACTTTCTCAAATCTTCCATGTGATTAATGGCTTTCTTTGATGATAACGTCATCCACATATACCTCAATTTCCTTATGTATCTTGTTGTGAAAAATAGTAGTCATGGCCCCTATGCAGGTGGCCCCTTCATTCTTCAGGCCAAACGGCATCATCTTGTAATATTACATTCCCCACGGCATAATGAAAGTCGTTTTCTTAGCATCTTCCTCATCCATCCAGATTTGATGATAACCTACGAAGCAATCTACTAATGACTGTAGCTCGTGCTTAGTGCAATTATGGATCATGATGTGTATATTTGGCAAAGAGAAGTCGTCTTTTGGACTGGTCCGATTGAGATCTCGATAGTCGACACAGAATCTGACCTTCCCGTCCTTCTTTGTCACTAGCGTAATGTTGGCTAACCATGTCAGGTATTATACTACCCTAAGAACCTTAGATTTGACTTGCTTAGTGACTTCTTACTTGATTTTCAAACTCATGTCAGGCTTGAACATTCTGAGCTTCTACTTTACCAACGGACATGTCGAATCAGTTGCCAATTTATGGGACATAATAGATGTACTTAGACCAGTTATGTCATCATACAACCAGAAAAATTGTCTTCATATTCCTTTAAAAATTCGATGTACTTCTTCTTTTTGATGGTGATAAGTGACCTTAATATTTTCTTCATCTCCCAAATTAACAATTTTGGTCTCGTCAATATTGGACTTAGGTCTGTTCTCAAAGTTCTCAACTTCTTTGACGATCTCCTCTATTATGTCATATTCCTTTGAATCAATGTCTGTTTGGTACGTTGTCTTATTACATGTCACAATCATTGGTTCATCAAGATAAGTAATAGTAATGTTGTATAACATAAAGTAATGAGAGAAAAATAATAATGAGTGTTGATTCATAAGAAAACTCAAGTTTTTTTGATAAATTTCATAACTGTTTTGAACATGAAAGCTCTTACTGTGAGAATTAAGATGCGAAAAGAAAATCATCTAGTAAAATAAAACAGTGCATGATGCTTGTTATAGCCTTGCTACCCCGATGGTCCAATTGTTGAGGTATTCTCCTCTACTCACAACTTGTATGGAAGGACCTTCCTCCCTCCTCTTTGAGAACAACACAACAGTCCATGTCATTGTCTTCTAGGAATAAGTTCTTTACCATAGCAAGTGCTTCTTCTTTATCTGTCCCATAAACAATGTCAGCCTATTGGAAAGTCTGCTCCATAGGCGGTATTGGCTGTTGCAGTGGATAATAAGGACCGCGCCATGGTGGCGACCAGTTGTTAAATTCCTCCCAAGTGTACTCGTAACCTTGACCAAAAGTAGTGACGTTTTTTTTGGCTTTATAGGTTTAGAAATCTCTTAGAGGTTCTTGGCGATCCCCTTTGCAAGTTCGTATCCACTCCAATTCAATATACTCTCGGTCTTGTTGTCCCACAATTTATCTTGTTCTACAACAATGACTCACTCGATGTTGTGGTAGGTCTCTCCGCCTAGCTTTCTTCTTCCCCTATCGTCGGAATGGTCTGACGACTGTATATGAGATTGTTGCTGTCACCGTGAATGATCACTTCTTGGTGATTCCACTCAAATTTTAGTGTCTGATGCATCATTGATGCTATGACCCTAGCAGCATGAATCCATGTCCGTCCTAGTAACAATTTGTAGGATGCTAGTACATCTATTACTTGAAAATCGACCTCGAACCAGGTTGGTCCCATCTACAGACACAGGCTAATCTCACTGATGGTGGACCTCTGAGAATCGCTAAAAGCTTCCAAATTTATTGCTCCATCATTTATCTCATGCAGCCCTTTGCCCAATTTCTTGAGTGTTACCAAAGGGCATATGTTAAGGTAGGAACCCATATCGATCAGGATCTTGGTGATGAAGTAGTCTTCGAATTGCATAATGATATGCAAGGGTTTGTTCAACCCTGTAGGCGGAAGCTCATCCTCATAGAAGGGGATTTTATGGCATTCTAATACTTATCCCACCATATTGGCCACTGTTTCTCTAGTGATGTTACTTGGAACATATGCTTCACTCAGTACCTTCAAAAGAGCATTATTGTGTGTCTTGGAATTTTGCAACAATGAGAGGATAAATATCTGCACTGGTGTTTTATTTAGCTGGTCGATAACTGAATACTCCTTGGCCTGTATCTTCCTCCAAAGGTCATCTGGACCTGTTTCAATGGTGAGTGGCCGGTTAAAAGCTTGCTTTCTTGACTCAGCTAAGTGTTCCGGGGTATAGACTCTTCCAATCCTAGTCATACACTATGCTTCGACAGTCTCTTTGAACCCGACGTTGCCTTTCCTCCTAGCCTCGGCTGTATAATCCCAAGGTATAACTTTTTCTATGAAATGACGGTATGGTGTTCATCGCCACTGGAATCTGTGCAGCCACTTTTACTTCTAATAGGACATATTCCTTGGGTTGTAAAACTGTAACCTGAAAAGGTGCCGACGGTTTTGTTGACGCCGCTGCCTCGAACTCAAGAGGGATAGACACATCTACATCAGTGACGGGGTTGAGAGTGACTTCTAGCTTCTTTGGATCATCGCCTTCCGCGATCAACCCGATGAACCCCTCGGGATCCCAATCATCCTTTACTTCGATCATGTGAATACGCCGCCTTTGTGGTCTGGTAGGGGATTATTGCGGACATTCGGAATGGTTTCTTTTACTACAAAGACCTTGTTATAAATCAGGGACTATATCTAGTCTATTAAAGAGCGGCATTCGTCGATGGTGTGTCTATTTATGCCGGAATAGTATGCAAAAGATTTGTTTTGGTTAACCTACTGAGAAGAATTCTCAGGGGTCGAAGCACGGATGGTGGTGACATAACCGGCATTTTTTAGACTCTCATATAGCTGATTAATAGGTTTGGCAATGGATGTGTATTGTTTTGGAGGACCCCGATCAAAATTATGTCGGGGCCTAGGAAACTTTTAATGTGCTAGGGGTGATTGGTTGAGCATTGTAAGTTTGGTAGGCATGTGCGGTAGGAATATCTGGGCGAAGTAGGTTGATATGTGGAGGTGGACGGGACTGATAAGTTGGTGCTAGAGCTTGGTAGGAGGGTGCTTCGTAGTTTGGGGCTGACTGGCATGTGAATAGAGGTATAAGGTAGGTTTGGTATTTGAGGGGAGACTTGGCCCTTTGTGCAACTGTTGTGGCACTCACGTCCCTCTTTTTAGAAACACCACCAGATTGTAAGGCCTTATTTGTGGATTGCAAGGCCTCGAAGTTTGCAACCATGCCGCTTTATGTACCTTCTTCAATTCATTCCCCCAGCTTCATGATGTAGGGAAACATATGATTTTCAATAATCATTAGTCGCTCATAATGTTGCGGGTCCTGAGCCCGGACAAAGAATTTGTTCCTCTGTTCCTCCTCTAAGGCAGGTTTGACCTTAGAAGCTTCTGACCTCCAATGAGTAGCATACTCGTGAAATATTTCTGTAGGCTTCATCTTCAGATTCTGAATGTAAAATACATCCTTTGCATTTTCTATGTTAAACCTAATCCTGTTTATAAAATCAGAGGCCATACCTACCCATATCGACCATTTATTAGGATCCTATTTGATGTACCAGGATAGCGCATCTCCTTTTAGACTCCTCGTAAATAGTTTCATGCGGATCTTTTCGTCCTTTGCTACCCCGACCAGCTTGTAGCAGTATGTTCTCAGATGCACCCTGGGATCACCTATACCATAAAAAATCTCGAGTTTAGGAGGTTTGTACCCCTCTGGTAGTTCGATATCTGGTTGTATGTAGATATCTACATAGTTCAACCCTACGATCCCTTTACTTCATTCGAGCCTTGGATTCGGCTTGTTAGTTTCTTCAGCTCTTTAGCCAAGTTTCTAATGAGTAGTTCCTCAAGGGTGAAATATATAGGTTGGGTGGAGAGTATCACGATCTCAACATAGGATTTTTGTGGTGGCCGAATGAGTAGGCGTGGGAATGGTCATTTGCGGAGTTTTGTGGTTCGATGATGAGTAATGGATTGTTGGTTGGAGTGTGTTTAATATTGAATTGGTTCTTTGTTGGCATAGTGGGATGATTTGGTTGCTTTTGTGTAGGTCTGGGATTTTGGTAGTTGGGGAAGAAAGTGTTTGGGGTGTTGAGGGAGAAGGATAGGCTGGCTAGGTTCTGAACCTGATTAAGCTCTTCTTGAAACTTCAACAATTTCTACTCAAATTGTGACACATTTTGATTGGGAACCCGAATACCATGACCATATATGGCCTCTGTTGTTGTGTTCTCCTTTCTAATATTCAAATGTTCCATTTTGCCCTTGTTCTTGTTCTTAACATGACTTAGAGGGGGAGTGGGTGGAGGGCCCTTGGATCTTGTGGAATGATAATGTTTCCAGAGTGCACGAACTAATCTTTGGGGAGGGGAATAACAAAATAAAACAAAAAGGGTAGCCAGGTTAGTGAGGATCATAAAAGGAATGTTGCAATATTTAAACACATAGTATAGGAATAAAGCATGTCCTAATTTGGGAGCCTCGTTGTGCCCGAGGTAGGCCTAGCAACAAATTTATTTGGAGAAATTAGAATTATAAATTCCTCATTTTATTAACAAAAAATAGACACATCCCAAATTGACACTAAATAAATAGGAAATGGAAATAATTAATGGCCACTTGCCTTATTACATTCATAAAGAGAAAAAGTAACTTCCTATCTAGGTTGTCTTAGAAGGACCTTCCCTAGGTTGAATGCTCTCATTGATCAAATCCTCCAGTTCACGTAGGTTCACCAGTAAAAATGCCTTCGCCAAGTGTTCTCCTTCGCTTCCCTCAGTGTTCTGGAAGTCGGTGACCCTCTTCCTCACTTTTCCTTCTAATTCTAGTAGACTGTATTCCAGATATTCAAACTTTCTGCCGGCTTTGGCGGCCTTTCTTTCCACGCATTGATTAGTTCATTTGATAGAAGAATCCTCCGTTGGTATAGCAAGAGTGGGGGTGTGCTAACCATATCAAAACTGGGGACCTCATGCCTCTTTTTCTGCAAAACAAAACAGTTAGACTCTTACCCCCACCAGACTCGACTATTTAATATCAACAATTAGTGAAGCATTTATTTTTGCAAATAAATGCATAGAACATGATGATGTTCGTTTGGGTTTTAGGGAAACCCAGTGGATTTTGGACAATGCTATCTTGAAAGATAATTATATGGACAACATAATTGACCTAGCTAAGTTTTACCATGATGCATGCACAATTTGAACATAGTAAGGTTTCTATGGGGTTTTAGACTGGTACCCTTAAGTGTAAAACTCAAGGGGGAAGGCACAAAACCGTTGACTGCACCGCTGATCGACTGGTTTTACTGCAAATATGCCTTTCCGAATTTAAGGGTAATAATATAGGAAGAGCGCAACCACTCATTATAAGCGCTGCTATGGTATTTGTTTGGCAGGAATGGAATATGAAGTTGAGCATAATTATGAAATAATTAAAAAGCATGGTGTCACGTATTTGCATGTTAAAAAAATAGTAAATACAATAGTTTATACTTTGAAGCAGTAATAAAGAAAAGAAACGAAGAAGATAAGTCGGTTTTGCCTTGTAAAAATTAAACGCTTAATGGAATTTAAACAATTAATTGCATATAAAGGGGAAGGTATAAATTCACAAGAATAATCTAATACGGTTTGAGATCCTATAGGAATGCTTGCTAATCGTGTCAATGAGTTTGGCCGATTTTAAGCTAAACTGGTTTCAGATTCTACAGACGATGATATCTAGTATTGCTGATTTTAATCCCTATAGACATGATATCACTTGTTGATTTAAACCCTATAGGCATAATATCTAGTTGTTGATTTAATCCCTATAGACATGATTTCTACACATTATGAACATGATATTTGCTTATAACCGTTTAGATCCTAAAAGCATGGTGTCTAAGATTGGCAACAAACATGCAGAAATTTTAGACACGTCCTATGGGCAGGTTATGTAAATGAGAGTTAAACATGCATAATTTATTACAGGACGGATCCTATAGGCATGGTGTCTAAATGTAAAGTTGAACATGCAGAATTTAAAATTATGCCTATAGACATATTTTCTAAATGCAGAGTTGATCATGCAGAATTTAAAAACACTCCTATAAGCATGTTTTCTACCCTTCATGCATAATTAACCATCCGTTTTTTCACTAGCCAGCCCCGAGTGTTTATTACAAATCAAAAATGATAAATTACATCAAAATATAAAACAAAAAAAGTTACAAGATGAGGAAGCCTGATTCTTGACTTCCTCTCTGAGTTAGGGAATAAACCACCTTAAATGCCATTTGCTTCAAAGCCTTTCTCAAACCTGGGTGTGTCAGAGTTCCCTAAGGGTCTCAAAGGACCTCGTGTAGAGCTTACGCCTAAGTCGGCAGAACCAGATAGAGATGAGTGCAATAGAAGGGCCAACCCGTATGTCCAAGTTCAGAGGGAACTCATGGGTACCAAGGTAAGGCTCACACAAGAGGGGCAGAACTTAAGTCTAATAATATGATGGAAGTGCAGGAATAGAGATTTTAAACTAAGTGGAGAGTAGAGAGGGTAGAGTGATTGGAAAGTAGTAGTAGTAAAGCCTAAAATCAACATTTCCATATAAGGGGTCAATGGATTTGGAAACACATTGCAAAGAGCATATATCCTTAGGCAGGGATCAGGTTTGGACATGCACAACAATAAAGGGTGTTGGCATGCCCATAAACCAACCAAAACACACAACATATAGAGGGGATATGGAGGTTATGACCCTGGGGGGATCAGGTTTGGGTCATGCACAGCAATGTCCAATGTTGTCATGCCCCAATCCAACGAAAGATACCAAACACATAGGGGATATGTGGGTTTAGGACTCATAAGTCATAATAAGTTACTGAAAGAATTCATACATAAGAAAGAATTGATTCAGAATAGAAAGGGCAGATTACAACATGCTTAATAATGGAACTTGATTAAACACAAACATGAAACAAGAAAGAGTGAAGGAAATAGTAAAAATGTTGTTTTTGATGCTCCAAATTAGTTAGAACATACCAGTAAAGATGCAAATGCAGAGAGAATCGTAGGCAAGCTTCCCACATCCTAGCCTTGGCTTTCAGCTGGCTAGGTAAGGTAGCAACACAAGTAGCAACAGAGAGAAGAGAGAGTTTTAGTGGAGTGTGTGTTCTGAACTCAAGTATGTTATTCCTTGTGTTTGTGTCTCTAAAAGAAGAGGCGTGCATGGTTTTTATAGCCTTTTGGAAAACATATGATAAATAAGGTAATAAGTACAGTTTCAATAAAAATATGAAAACAATCAACGGTCAGAATCAATTAACCAAGTGATTCCGCTTTTATCGAGAAATCACTTGTTTACCGGGGGTAACAAATTCAAAATAAGGAAAATCAGTTTATAGGTAGACTGATTATTGCCATAAAAGAAGTAGTAAAAAAATTAAGTAAGCAAAAAAGACCAAGTACAGAAATATACTTATTTTTGGAAAAAGATTTAGCAAGGCAAAATAAGGACATGAATAGACTAACTTTAACAGGTGAGTAACATTAGAGTTCACAAAAGAAAAGATTTGAAATCAGTCCCAATATTGAAGATCAATCAAAGAAGGAACCTTAGCATATAAATAGAGTGAACAATTACTAGACATGCATGGCCAAAACTATTGGCAAAAGAATAGCATGCAATAGTAGCCCAAGTTCAGTAGATAGCAAACATTTGAAGCATAATAATCAAGTAGGTCAAGTCACACTGAATCAAGGGTGAAGAAAACATAGAGTATCCGAAGCATGCAAAGGGTCTCTCAGTAATAGACGAGAAAACCCTTCTGAAAAGTTAGTGATTCAAGCATAGTCGAGTTTTAAAGATAGTAAAAATCCAGACTCAGAGGACTCATATAAAGAAAAGAGGTTCTGAAACAAGGAACTTTCAAATCGATTCAGGTATTTTAAAACAAAAAGTTTCAAACCTAAAGATATAGGTATTTTTTTAACAATAGTCAAACTTAACAGATGATAAACAAATAAATCGAACAAATACTTAAACAAACAAGCACTCATCTAACAAACAACTTCAGAACTCTAATGAGACCCAAAAGAAATTAGGGTATAGCAACAATCATGTTTAAGATGATAAACAAATAAATCAAACAAATACTAGCAAACAATTACAAAAAGTCGAATGAACCCCAAAGAAATTAAGGTTTTCAACAAAGTCGTACAGAAGAACAACATGACCCGAACATAGCAAAATCAGAAACACGTTAAAATTAGAGAAGAGGTTCCAAATAATTTAAAAGAAGAACCCTAATCGGAATAAGTGAAGAGTCATTTTGAAAACAAAGTTAAAGAAGCTTTGAGAAGATGCTTAAAAACTCATGGCAAGCATGGATTTAAGTTAGTTCTGAAAGAAGTCGAAAAGGATTTAGAGATTAGGGTTTTAGAATAATCCAGAATCAACGAGAAAGGCCATGAAAGTTACCGATCTTATCAGGAGAGTCAAAGGTCTGACTCGAATGGACATGGCTGGCTGGAGAAAGGTCAGGGATGACCGGAGAAAAGTCATCGAGCAAGGACTGGACCAGATGCCTTCAAAGTATGATCATGAGAACACATAACAAACATATAGAAGCCATGGAAGGCTGGTATAGGTCTCAGATGACCTCTGAAGGCCATGGATTAGGGTGTATTAGGATGGCAGCGGCCTGGGTTTGGGGGTGTTGCAGAGAGTGTTTTCTGAGGGACGGGTTTCTAAGGCAACAGATTGTGAGAAATGATAGGGTTTAGGGGGTTTGGATTAAAGTGGTCAAGTGGGCGGGATATGAAACTGGGTTTGGGTCGGTCGAATTTGCAATTGGGTTCAATTGGGGTCCGAATCGGGGTTATAATTGAAACGAAATTGGGCCATCATTTAACTAGTCAATCTTCCCTATTTAATTTAGAAAAAATAATAAATTAATGTCTGAAAATTAACATATAATTAACTATTTTACAGGACTTAATTTATGAATATAAAAGACAAATGAATCATAAAAGGGGCTAATATTGTAATTATATGTAGTTTAGCTTAAAATACTAAATAAATTTTTAAAAATATGAAAAAAATATCTTAGCTATGTTTTAGCATAAATAGACAAGTCCAATAAATGAATTACCAAAAAATACTTTTATCAATTTTTCATCTATTCTTCTAGAGGATGAATACTAGCCAACTTAGTCATATACTGATCAAAACTAAATATGTTACTGCACATCGTAATTTTGGATAACTTGGAAGGTGTTAGCAATATGTTTTACGGAAGAAATATATGCTCACTTTCATATGCTGCAAATGAGTTACAACAAATAAAATATGTGAAATAAAGACTTCAACATGCATAAGTATGAAGTTTAGAAAAAACGCATTACAAAATTACAAACAACATGATAAAAACTTAAGCATATTCAGTTTGAAGTGTCTAGGAAATAATATAAAAAAACTTCAGCATGTTTTATTTAAAAGTTTGCAAAAAAAAAAACAATTAGAGAATGCATGCCAAAAGTTTTAGCAAGGTTATGCTATTTTAGCAAATAAGCTAAAAAACTTCAGTAGTTTACTATGGATAAAGCTGAAGTTTGCCAAATTACAGTACAAAAAATTTACTACAAAAATAAGCTGAAGTTTTGGGAAATACAGTTGAAAACCAATTCAAAAAACAAACTTAATAACTTATTTCATCCGTAAGATCATAGGTAGGATCTACAAGCTCGGTTCAAAATAATTTTGGAATATCAATTCCCGCCAAATCTGAATGGATTGGAATTATATTCACTGGGATTCGTCTCCAACCACTCTGTAAATATTTGCATCAATTCACTGTTTTGATTAACATAATGGAAGGGACACCTTCGTGTAGTCTTTCATACTTTTCAATCTTACCCCCTTCGCTTTGGTTTAGGAATGACGTAAGGAGATCTCAACCAAATACTCCCAACACAAATCCATTTCCCTTTTTTCTAGTTTTTTTCTTGCTCTTTTTGCCGTTCCATCAAAACTAATTAGTGTTGTTCAACAGCAAGGGGAAAACCCACAGCCATCGTGGAAGATACTTGACCAACTCCCTGTTGTTCACGACATTCTTCTCTCTCTTCACCACCACCAAAACAACATAATTAGCTTTTGAATCAGTCCCTTGTGTACTACCCAACGAAAATGAACATAAATTAAAGTTGAAGATATCACTGGTGTCACACATAGCAGAACTAGAAATCTTCCTGCTCTTAGGATTTGGACGAAGTTGCGATGCATCAGATGAGATCTGCAAAAGCAAGAAAAATATAAACATAAACACACCTGATACAAAAACACATTAGGTAAAAAATAGCTTATAATCAAATTGCAGAAAATAACTACCTGGTTTAAGTGTTGAGGCACATATGTTGTTTGTATTCCAACAGATACACTTCCTTTACCTTAAGATATGCCTATATCTTCATTCCATTAAAAATTAAAAAAAAAAACTAAATAACACTGACTAAATTTTATAAAATAATATAAACACACTTCACACCTGTCTTTGAGCCAACATGTGTGAATAGATGTATTTCTCCTTTTTGGTATATCTGAATAAGCTAGCCAAATTTGTTTTGAGCCACATCAAGTCTTTCTGAAAAAGCATTCAAAAACATAATAAAGAAAATAAAGTAAGTAAAATTTCAAACTGTAAAAAATATACTTGGATCAAATGTAATAAATTTATTATCTATAGAATACCTTAACGTTTTTCTTCCACTGTGTTTTCCTAGGTTGCATGCCTTTGTCAATATCAACAATTCCAGCGTTATTCAATTGTGCACCAACTTTGAGGAGCATTGGAGTATTCTCTAGAAGTTTTTTCTCAACTCTATTTTCGTTCAATTCAACATCATCAGAGAGTTTTTGAGTTGTGTCAGTTGAAGCACAACTAGTCTCAACTCCCACTGCATATTCATAAAGAGGGGGAAAAGATCAATGATCTATATATATATATATATATATATCATATATATATATATATCATATGTATCTTCACCTACAGGTTCCTTGCAAATAGCTAGTGTTTCTGCATACTGATTGCCTTTCCCAATAGTGCTAGACACATCACTCGATGTCAATTCTAAAGTACTAATAGTGATAAAATTGCCTTTTGCAATATCACTTCCCAAAGTACAACTCGACGCATGTTTGTCAGTATCAACAACTTGATCACCTGCACCTTTCTCAGTTGTTAACTCTTCATCATTTCCATCTTTACTCAATGTATAAATACTAGATTGTTCCTCTCCAAATTTTAGTTGAACGTGTTCATCATCTTCAACAACCACTTCCTCATGTGTAGAATTATCATCTGCGACTTTATGCGATGCGTCATCAATAACATTAATATTCAATAGATTTTCGTAACAGTCGTTAATGCTGTAATATTGTCGATGGTTACTCAAACCAAAATTACCATCGTCCATTCCATTTTATTATTCAACAATATTAAACAACTGTTCAAACTTCTCAACGAAATATTCTTAGAAAAACAGTTACTAACAATGATTAATTTGAATAACATTAGCAGAAATAAAAAGACTTCTCTATAAATTAGCTTACCTTCATTTTTTCAAAACCGCATCCACAATGGCAAATTGTTCATCCTGTTTAAGCTTATCGAAAACTTCTTTCACAATCGTGCTTCTTTCTTTTTCTGCATGCCTTTGAAGCTCCATCGTTACTAGTATAGAGGCAAACTACAAAAATTCAGATATAAGAGAATGCTGAAGTTTAGCAAATACAGAACACAATTTCAGCTATTTTGATGCAGAAGTTCATCACAAACAGAGCAAAACTTCATCTAAAAAACATGTTGTATATTTACAAAAACACAACCAAAAAACTTTAGCTCAAAACTTATAGAACATATTGTCTCAAGTAATCCATTCTCAAACTCCGTTGTAGAATGTTTAGAACAACTCTGGGTACTAGATTATTCACCAATAACATGAGTTTAATTCACTTTTTTTGATCGACTACGATTACGTGGTTATTCACCAATAACAGGAGTTCGATTCACTTTTTTTGATCGACTTAGAGTACGTAGTGACTCACCAGTTGAAGGAACGGTAATAAGTACCTTTGAATGAATCCGGCTGCATGGTAGTTGTCCAATTAAAGGTATTGAATTCAATTCCTCTTTTCTAGGAATTATATCCAATAACCTAAAGTTGCAATATCTCTATTTAATACAGAAAAGTATATGAGGAGAAAAAAACTAATACGCCACTATATTAACATAGAAACAAAAAAAAATTAACTTACATCATGACTACTGAAGAAATCAAAAGATTCGTTATATTCAGGCTCTCCCGCACATACATAACGTAACATACTAGGACCTGAGGGGTATCAAGGTACTCATCCTCTCTTATATACTTCTTCTGAATATCTGGGAAGCACATATGGAACCAAGCACATAACGAATATGGAAATCCCCCACTTTTATACTCAGTTGAATGAAATTTGTTCTGCTTATCCAATGCATGTTTAAGTGAATAAATGAACTTCTCCTAACATATATTACCCCAAGGATATTCAACAAAGATCTTATCAACTTTAACAATAGCTGCATACTCGTCCAGAATAAATGATTCGGTCTTTTTTCGGAACAAAATAGACTCTACAACATGAATTTCCATAAGCTTCACAACATCATCATCACTCTCGCATATGTGACTGAGATTCACAGCATTCTTTGGAATTTCATTCCGCGTCATAAAATCTTGAATATCATTCAAGGTCACACCCTTGGACTTATCAAAATAGCACTTCAGAATATTGTTCTCTCGATTAATTGGGTTTTCAACATTATGTGATGTGATCCGCAAACCGCACATAATGTGAAAGTCTTCAAGGGTGAAGGAAACATCACGACCAAAAATCTTGAAACTAATGGAGTCTCGATCATTGGTGAATATTCGAGAAAGACACAGACAATGAACCAACTTCATGCTGCATTTGAAATTCTTCATAGCCATAATATATCGAAATGTACCATTATTAAGCTTCCCGTTGTGTAGGAGTCAAGAAACTTGCAATTAAACTCTTCAAATCGTGCTTCCCCTTCTAGTAATCCTTACAGTTAAACAAATCTTGAAACTCAAAATATCTCTACCTCGGTCTTGTAGGTGGAGCAGCAGGGACATAAGGACCTGGTGGTATTATATGTTGTATAGGTGATTTAGGTGCATTAATTGCTTTACGTGATTTAGCTGCTTTAGGATATTTAGGTGTCATATGTTCAAAAAAAGTAAAAGATAAAAAATAACATCAGGAAATTATAAGAAAATCAATTAAAAATTCAACTCTAAGAAGGCTAAAGTTCATCAATTACAAAAAAAAACTTCAACTCTAGAGCTGAAGTTTGCCAGTTACAAACAAAAACTTCAGCTATAGAGCTGAAGTTTAACAGTTACAAAACAAAACATGAGCACTAGAGCTGAAGTTTTCCAGTTACAAAACAAAAACATCAACTTTGGATCAAAAGTTCACCAGTTACAAAAATAAAAAGCTTCAGCTCTAGAGCTAAAATTCGCTAGTTACAAAACTAATACTTCAGATCTAGAGCTGACGTTTACTATTTACAAAAACAAAAACATCAGCTCCTAAAGCTGAAGTTCACCAGTTATAAAACAAAACATTTAGCAAAAAAAATACAGTAGTTTGTTTTTACAAAAAATAAAACACAAATTCAAATAAAAAAATAATGCTGACCTTCAAAAAAAATATAACATAAAAAAACACAAAACATGAAACAAAAAATCAGCTCCTATCTAAGGTACCATTGAAGTATTATAAACTTCACACTTTAATAATATCGTCTATTTAACTCTCAAAAATTTTTAACGTCTAATCACCGAAGAATTTATAAAATTTTCATCAGTAACTCAAACACACGTTCAAAAACCTAAAATTACAATCGTAAAAGTAAAACTAATCTTATCAAACTAACTCTTCGAAACTATTTTATCATAAATACATGGGTATCAAAACCAAAATCAAAATTTAAATCGTAAAAATTAATACTAATGTAAAACCAAGAAAGTTAACGCAATGTGCCAGTGATTAAATCGTAATACTATTGGCAAACAATAAAAACGACGACTAGCAGTTGAAAAATAAAAAACAACGACAAAAATTATTTTATTTCAGAGAAGAACAAATCAAAAAATGCAAATAAAGGAAGAGAGAGACAGAGATAGTAGAGAGAAGTCTTTTAATAAAGAAGGGCAAAATAGTCTTTTTAAAAGGCTATTAACAAAAAAGGTACGGGTGTAAACAGAAAATAAAGTAGTTACAGGTTAAAAAGGGCGCCCAAATTGGGCGTCCCCGTGCAATTTAATTTTTAAAATTAATCAAGAAGAATTCACTCAAATAGCAGCCCATGTAGACATTTGATTTTTTCACCTTCCCCAAGATTTTTCATATTTTAGTACGTAAATATTAAATGTAGGCCTAATATAGCTATTTTAACTCATTTTTACTCTTTTACTTTTATTTTATTATAAGAAAACAAAAATTACAAAAAACTATAGTATTTTAAATATTTTGTAGTCATTATTAATCTTGAAAATAGCAAAAATAGTTTTATTTTAATGTTTAGTCCTATTTTAATCGTTATTTTACTTAAACATGATTAATTAATAAAAAAAATTATATTTTAATATCGTTCGCGGGCAAAGAATAAAATTCAAGCTCAAACGATCCATTTTTGTGCCTAATTTTCAGACCTAGCCCATAATTTTCAAGCTCATTCCCTGAGCCAATACCCTTAACACCTTTCTTAAAAACCTAGGGACCGAATACACAAAAGACCTAGGGACTAATTAGCATAAACACAAAAATTATAAACTTATACCCTACACCTACATAAACCAATGACCATCACCTAAAAGGGAGACAGAAAATACACGCTAGAGACTGAAGGGATCTGCTGCAGAGAACACACGAGAATCCCCCATCAATTCATATCCTCCTTCAAAACAAAACCATAGCAAAAAAATTCCATCTTCACATATTTTTGAGCTAACTAAAAGATCAGCCGCAACATAGGAGGACCCCAAAATTCTCATGTGCCTTTACAGTATTTTCAAGCATCCAACAATCCTAGAGAACTGAGGCGTGGAGGGAAATAAAGGCAAAAAGATAATATCACGCCATCGTAGAATCCTACACAAACTTTTTTGAGAAGTTAAAACATTTTGACCTGATTGAGCTGCTCCTCGGCTATACTCCAGACCCAGCAAAAGGTTTTGATCCTACTATACGGTGCATGTACCACTCTAATGTCCAAGGTCATAGCATTGAAGATTGTCGCGCTTTGAAAAGTGAAATAGAAAGAATGATTCAAGAAGGTACAATTGTGATCAAGGACAGTGACAGGGAGCAGGCAAATCCTCTTGGAAACTTCTTGACAGAAGTTGATGATATTGAAGTTGGTAATGGCCTTGGCAATATTGATGCCAAATTCAGTGGCTAAGATGTCGTGCTTGGTAATTAGAAAGACGCTCCATTTCTTGGCTTCCGGGGAAGGAGTCTTGGTGGTTTAGTTTATGTCATTTCTATTCTTCGAGTTATTTTAGGGTTGTAATTTGGATATTGTCTTGTGACTCAGTCCTTTCTATCCTTTTATTTTTCCTTGTTTGTTTAGTCGTAGCAACTCATTTAGTGTTATCTAGTTCTGTTCCAAGGTCGTACCCGAACTTAATTTGCTTGCTTTGTTATTCGAACCGTTTCATCATCGGCCTAATGCAATTTCCTGTATTTTGTTATTTCTAGTCATTTTCTTTGTTTAGTTCTCTTCTCCTTTTATAGTTTTTTCCGTGCTGGTTCTGGTGACATGACATGCATGCATAATTCCATACCTAGTTATTTCTAGTCATTTTCTTTGTTTAGTTCTCTTCTCCTTTTATAGTTTTTTCCGTGCTGGTTCTGGTGACATGACATGCATGCATAATTCCATACCTAGTTTTAAAATTTAGTCTACTCATGAAACAATTAAGCAATTTTGAAGATGATTGGGGCATTTGAAGGGAATAAGTACATAATTTTGAAATCATTTGAAGCCCGAACTATGTGAAACTGGGGCAGAACATTTTGAGTCCATTTGAAGCACAAACTGTGTGAAATTGGGGTAGATAATTTAGGAAGTCAATAGGATAATTTTGTAATAATTTGAAGCACGAACTATGTAAATAAATTAACCACATTTTTTTAGTTATTTTGAGCCTTTATGATATCCTTCCTTTCCTACCTTGTCGAAAAGCCATATTACAATCCAAAAAGGCCTCCCATATAATCTTTGAGAGTGCTGAGTTAGCCATGGCAGGAGCATATGATATATTTACCATGGTTGATGCCCTGCCATCTGCAGAATAAGACTAAATAAGAAGAAAATAATCAAATGAGAGATTCTTAATTGTGAAAACCTTCACATGTACCAGAAGGTGATGGCAAGATTAGAAAAAGAATAAAATGAGAGAGACCTGATGGTGAAATCCTTCGAGCACCACAAGTCGAATAAGGATTGTGAATCAGATTGGATAATCAGAGCATTGAAGCTCGGTTTCACGATTTAGGGGTACAACAAGAGTTGAACATTAGGCTTTCTTGACAGAATAAGTCACAGTGCATGTCATGGTAATTAGAGTTGGTACCCACATTTAATATGTTTCTACTTTGTAGTTTTCTTGTTAGGAGTCATATCTTTTCATTGTCCTTTACTCTATTCCTTTTGTTCGTTTACTTCCCCTTTCTGAGTATGTTTGGTCAGAACAAATGAGAAATGACTTCAAAATTTACCACCAGCTTTCCAATTGTACAAAAACGAAATTTGTCTAGCACATCGAAGTGGCATAAGTAGGGAAAGAACAACATGCGCACTGAGTTGGTAACAATCAACATACTTTGGGATTCATATGAAATATAAAAGCTTGGTATTTATCAATTCATGAACAATGCAACAGATAGAGATGTTAGGTGAATGGATCAAAGATATTCTCTTTGATGAGGTTGACAGAGAAAGTGGTTAACCAATGACAAGCAAGGTCTTTCAAGTAGAAATCAAAGTTATCATTACAAGTAAAGGGGAAATAGACCTCAAGGCCAAGGCTAGTGGGTTAAGTCATAAAAGAACACCATGCGCACTAAGGGGGTGGCAATGGACATGCTTTGTGGATTCATTGTGAAATATAAAGGTGCAGTACATGTCAATAAGAGCACAATGAAATAGATGAATGGTATTGGGTTTGAACGGATTAGAGGTATTTTCCATTATAAGGGTGACATAGGAAGTGGTTAGTCAATAAACAAGCAAGGTCTTCAAGTGGAAATCAAAGTTATCATGGGAAGTGAAGGAACAATCACCCTCAAAGTCAAGGACATAAACCAACCACCATATTTATAAACTCACAAGTTCTCTTTGTTTGAAATAGGGACGAAAATTGTGTCCAAATCAAAGCTTGGAAGTTTGAATTTTTTCAAAGTGTCGTGCCCAAATTTTGTCTGTACAAAAGAGGTGTGAGAAGGGAAAGAAAATTTGTTCGATCTACAGGAACCCTCCATGAGGAAAAGCGTAGTTCAGGGGCAAGGAATTTTGTTCAGTCTACAGAGATCCTCCAGGAAGAAAGCATGGCTTAGGTAAGTTCATTCTCGGCTTCTCATGACCCACCTGGATAATGGGATTTAATTTGAAGTTATCAGGACCCTCCTGGAAAATAGGACCTAGTTTAATATTCAAAACAATCAAGAGTAGCAAGATCTTGCATAAGTGTACCCCAATGGGATACAAGTGGGTTTCAAAGTCTGCAAGTTTGAGATAGAATTTAATTAGGAGATTTTAGAACCCTCTTGAATAATGGGACCTAGCTTTAAGATTTTATGACACAACAGATTTAGCATAAGTTCTGTTGCATGGAATGATAATTTAGCCTTAAAATGGTCACTCTAAAGATAAGACTTGACTTTGATTTTCAGGACCCTCCTGGATATTGGGATGTAGTTTTAAGACCTTTTTAGATAGCAAGATTTAGCGAAAGTCATACCTTTAGAAGATACAATTTAGATTTAAAGCTGTCATTTAACTAGGAATTTTCAGGACCATCCTGGATAATGAGATTTAGCTTTCAAATTCATAGAGATATTTGGTAACATAATTTAATTAACACACACAAATGTGCCCAACACCAAACTGTGGCTGGAAAATTTGTTTTGTTCTGTTTGTTTTGTTGTAAACAGGTACAAAGGCAGCATCTTCGAAGGAGCAGTTCATGTTTTTGGAAATCAGGCGCCCACCCGGGGAACAAGGGAATATAGTCCAAGTTTTTGGCAATCAGGCGCCTACCTGGAGAACAAGAGAATACAATTAATGTTTAGGCAACCAGGTGCCCACCTGGAGAACAAGGGAATACAATTCATGTTTTTTGCAATAAGGCGCCCGCCTAGAGAACAAGGGAATACAGTTCAATTTTTTTTGCAATCGTGCGCCCACTTGGAGAACAAGGGGATATAGTTCAAGTTTTTGAAATCAAGCGCCCACCCGGAGAACAAGGGAATACATTTCAAGTTTTTGGAAATTAGGCACCTACCTAGAGAAAAAGGGAATACTGTTCAAGTTTTGGCAATCAGGCACCCACCTGGAAAGTTTTTGGTAATCAGGAGCCCACCTGGAGAACAAGGGAATACAGTTCAAGTTTTTGGCAATTAGTTGCCCACTTGGAGAACAAGGGAATACAGTGTTTTTGGTAATCAGGTGCCCACATGGAGAACAAGGGAATACAGTTCAAGTTTTTGGCAATCAAGCGCCTACCAGGAGAACAAGAGAATATATTTCATGTTTTTGAAAATCAAAAACCCACCTGGAGAACAAGGAAATACAGTTCCCTTTTATTTCAATCAGGCGCCCACTCGTAGAATAAGGGAATACATTTCAAGTTTTTGACAATCAAGCGCCGACCTAGACAACAAGGAAATACAGTTCATGTTTTTGGCAATCAGGCGCCCACCTGGAAAACAAGTGAATACAGTTCAAGTTTTTGGCAATCAAGCGCCCACCTGGAAAACAAGGGAATATAATTCAAGGTTTTGGCAATCAGATGCGCACCTGGAGAACAAGGGAATACAGTTCAAGATTTTGGCAATCAGGTGCCCACCTGGAGAATAAGGGAATACAATTTAAGTTTTTGCTAATCAGGCGGCCACCTGGATAACAAGGGAATACAGTTCATGTTTTTCGCAATCAGGCTCCCACTTGGAGAACAAGGGAATACAGTTAAATTATTGGCAATCAAGTGCCCAGGTGGAAAGTCAGGGAATACAGTTAAAGTTTTTGTAATCAGGCGCCCACCTGGAGAACAAGGGAAAGCAGTTTATGTTTTTTGCAATAACGCGCCCACCTGGAGAGCAAGAGAATACAGTTCAGGTTTTTCCAATCAAGCACCCACTTGTAGAGTAAGGGAATACAATAAAAGTTTTGGAAATCAGGAACCCACCTGGAGAACAAGGAAATCAGTTCAAGCTTCAAAGGAAGACGACACAGGTTTCAAGGGAAAGAAGTATTAAATAACAAAGGGAATACAATTCAAATTTTGGTAATTAGGTTCCGGCTTGGAGAACAAGGGAATACAGGTCAAATATTTTCATTCAGGCGCCACTTGGAGAATAAGGGAATTCACTTTAGAATGTAATTCAAGCCAGTATAAAAAGAAACTCGCGGCAAGAATGCGAGTCTATAGTTTGAGATGATCAATGAAAATTCGTCAACTGAATAAAAAAAGAAGAAAATGCAAGAAGTGAATCCAATTGAAAAAGTAGATGAAAAATGTGTGCCGCTCAAGACTTTTTTGAGGTCACAACGACTGCATGTTCGGTCTTGATCAGAAAACTATAGAAGAACGAGCTAGCACCTACAGCTAGCAAGCTCTAAGGTTCAAATCTAAAGTTTCCATGAAGAACCATTCAAGACTCAAGATCAACCTTCAGAAGACTTATAGATAGGAATCTTGTAACTCGTGTCGATACCCCCTTTTTTCTCGCAAAATCGGATTTTTTATGACATTTGGGAGGACAACTCCTTTCCTTTTGGGATTTGGGTTTGAGGAGTCACCACCTAATGATTAAGTGCATTAGGAGATTAAGAAGAACTTTGATTTAGAAAACAAGAGATTAGGTAAGGGCTTATAATTTGCCCGAGGGGAATGTGTTAGGCACCCCTCAAGATCCACTAGTGTGGTTACCAGCCATACTATAATTGTGACTTTAAGTGCAAATAACAAGTAGACAAATAAAAGTTACAAATATGAGGGGGCTTTCACATAATTATTGCAAGTAATTTGAAGTTAAAATGAAGTTAAAGAAATTTGGGAATAAAAGCAATTTTGAAAATCAAAATAAACGGGTGAAAAAAAGAAGAAATTTCACATAGTTGTTGCAAGTAATTGAAGTTAAAAGCAGTCAAGGAAGCTGAAATTTGAGAAAAAACAATTTTGAAATTCTGAATAGAACAAACAAGTAAAGGGAGGGGAGTCATAGGTTTATAAATAATATGGATCACCCCATACAACACCCAGTAACCGTTTATACATGTGGCGTTATCGTGTGGTCATCATATCCATATCTACCATTTCCTACCCCGTTAAGGTATTAAACGTGCAATGGTCTCGCTTTACTTATTGAATACTATTACCCACCTGCATCCTATTAGTCCCGGAGGTATTTTGCACTATTAATTCTAAAGGGAAGGGTGTGAGGTTTTATAGTTTCAAAGGATAAAATTCTAAGGCGACAATCAAAACACATATGTAACAAATATGGGGGGAGAAGCATATAATAGATACAAAGGCTCAAACAAACCTCCTTAAAAAAAGAGAATCATATAATTTAGCATGACTTGCACGTACTGAATAGGGTCTGATTAAACTTAGGAGTTGTGGCAGACTGATCTATTACAAATTTTCATATAAGAAATCTGAATCAGGCCTGCCCGCTGGTTGTAATTAAGAATCTGATTCAGTTTACAAGTTACCTTATGGCTTGACTAAGCGTTAAATGAAATCTATTAGATCAGAAAAAATGTATATAGATTTTAAAGAAGAGGTCTTGTTAATTACAGAAAACATAAACTCTACAGATGTTGAGCATTGCTGCTACTGAATTTAGACTTATAAGCGAATGGACAATTTTGATTTCATTCGTTGCTCAAATAGGCATGCTTTCAAGGTGTTGTTGATTTTATAAACTTTTTTTATAAGAGTTCAGAAGTCCTATCAGCATGGTATCTAGAATGTTGTTTGTTATTTAAAGATATGAACAAAATTGCCTAGTGAGTGATGCTGATGGAAAATTCAGGATGTCTTATAGGCATAATATCTAGAATGTTGTTTGTTATTTAAACCAATGAACATGTTTTCCTAGTGATAGATGTAGATGCAAAATTTAGTAAGTCCAATAGGCATATTGTCTATATGATATGCAACATTTCAGAAATGACTTATAGACATGGTCTCTATATAAAGCAGAAGTACAGAAACCTATAGACATGGTCTCTATATGATATGCAAAAGGGCAGAAGCCTATAGACATGGTCCCTACATGACATGCAAAAGTGCAAGCTGAAAACAGGATACATGAGCATAAAAGTGTAAATATCCATATGAACATGATCTCTACTCTTTTGCATGCATGATTGACCCTCCCCTTTTCATTAACAACCCCAATTGTTATTACAAGTTATTATTACAACCCAGGATAAATAAGAAATGTTAAATTACATCAGAGAACTAAAAAATTACAACCAAGGGGAGCCTGATTCAGACTTCCTATCTGAAGCATAAAGTAAACCAATCTCCAAAGATCAGATTCCAAAGACTTTCTCTTGTTTGAGATGTGTTAGAGTTCCCTAAGAGTCAAAAATAGACTCCGGGCAGTGCTCACAGCCAAATATATTGCAGAGCTAAATCATAATGCAATGTGGAAGAGCCATCCCTCAAGTGTCCAAGTTTAGAGGGAACTCAAGGTCCTAATGCATGGATCATAGGAGGGGGAGGGCAAAACATAAAAGCTAAGAAAGAGTGTAAGTGCAGAGTGGGGTTTTGAGAGGAAGCAAAGATAGGTTGATGGTCATACCTAGAAATTGAAAGTGTTGGCACACCCTAATCAGCCTGTTAGCCACATTGTTTGGGAGTTAGGATCCCCTAAGGGATCAAGTCCAAACATGAGCAACAACTTGGATGTTGCCATGTTCTGACCTTCAAACTCAAGCACAAAGGAGGGGGACAAGGGTGCAGGGATTCAAAGTATAAACATATGCAAGAAATTGACATGCTAAAACATTAAACATAGGCAGTAAAACAGATAGGGGTGCATGAGCTGTAAAATAAGCACATTGGGATGAGGTTGAAAACCAAACTAGAATATACCTGATTCAGGGAAACTAGAAAAGAAAGCAGTGGTCTTGTAAAGCCAGAGTGAAAGCAACAGTCAGAATGCTAAGATTAGAGAACTATGATATTTGATTAGTGTAAAAGTGTTGAATTGAAAGCTGTGTAATTGAAAGTGTCTGAAAGTGTCGAATTCAAGGTGTCCTGGTGAGAAAGGAGTCGTGCCCTTTTTATAGTGTAGAAGGCAAGAAGAATAAGGTAGGAGAATAATAGTAAAGCAATTACAAAATTTTCCCTTTAACTAAGGGATTCTAATTTTAAACGGGCAAAAATGATTAAGGAAAGAGATTGATCAAAACCATTTCCCAAAGCAGTACAAGAAGGGTAAATACACAGAGATTTTTTTAAGGAAAAAGTCTGATAGCACACAGTTTGTACAAATAAGGAAAGGAAATCAATTAACAGCCAGTAAATCACAAGGTTTGAACTTTGGTATGGATGAATCCAGTCAGAAAAGGTGAAGAAATGTTTTACTTAAGGAAAATTTGTAACGATCAATCAAACCTAAAAAAAGGATTCTGAATCAATCATAAGTTGGAAAACCTTTTCCGAAGAAAGAATTCATCACACATATAAAAACATACAAGCATTCTTAAGCACGAAGAACTATTATGCTAATATGTAGGAGTGTCTAGCATAGAAAAAGTTCAGAGTCGCAAACAAAGAAATTCAAACTTTTCTCATAGACTCAGAATGAGTCTAAAAGAGTCAAGAGTTCCAAAATAGAACCCTAGTTGAAACATTTAACTAAACCTTATCAAAACCCCCCAAATACTAAGGTTTGTTCTTCAAAACCCACAAAAAGCAAACCAATTCTCGGGAGAATCATCAATTGTTGGAAACAAAACAGCATTTCCAATTTGTGGACAAAATCATAAGATAGTCTTACACAACAGGCAGCCACAAATGAACTGTACTTCTACGGATAACAAATTAGTAGCATCTTCACAAGTAGCACAGTACAAACAACTACCTTCGACTATGCTAATATCCCCAGACCAAATCCAGAATGATATGTAAGGAAAACACATATATGAAGAAGAAGAGGAAGAGGATATCTTAACGCAACGCCGGAAGAATGCTGCAAGAATGGGGCATTTTCCACCAACGCACAGTAAAACAAGTAAAAAGAGTCATCAAAGGGATAGAAGTTGGGACGGCAGGATGGTTGAAGACGCAAACAAAAGGAAGCTCCCAATGCGAATTGCAAAACAAAAGCAGATTACTCAAAATACCTTTAAAAAGCCCAGTAAAACAAAGAACAAAGCATGAATTGTGAAGATCTTTTGGAATTCATCACAAAGTTGGAGAAAGGACAGCACATTACTCGCTTCCTCATTTTTCATTTTATCATCTTAATATCCTCATATGTAATATCACCACAGAGTTGTGTTGTTATGAACTCTGTGGTGATCATGCTATACTTCGGACATTCAAGTTACTATGTTGTAATTTTAATTTTATATTATCAATAAAAATCTAACTCTAGGCTTTGCCTAGTGTTTGCTTAGAAAAAAGAATAGTAAATGACTTTCTTCCGAGTACAACTGTGGTGTATATCACTTAGTTTCTCTAGCACTCGTTTTGATACAGTGACTCACCAATTTCGTTCTCTCTTTCTATCCCTGGCTCATTACTCAGTAGATCTTATTGAAATACAATGCTTGTTTGCAGTAGAATAAAGAGAGGGACTTCGTTTGATCAAAGTATATCTAAACTAGGTTTACGAGGGAGTATTAATACTTTGATGGATGGTAGAGGCTTGAAAACCCAAGAGATTTAATCCTTGGAAAGAATTGATTCTTTCAAAGAATAAGGAATGAGACGTTGCTTCCCTTCAACATAGTATTGCTTCACTTGATTTCTCCTTGATAGTTGGTTCTTCCAAATGTAGTCGCTTCCAAGATTCCTCGTATCCTTTAGTCCTCCGTGATTCTTGCCATGATTCGTGCCTTTGTCCAAGGCTTATTTGATTTTTCTAGCTCAGCTAACCATTGTTGTTATTGATTGAGTTGTAGATTAGATTGCTTCTAGATTTACGAGACCAATCCAGATTTGATGATCACATGCTGATTGATTTCTTTCCTTGTACATCATAAACCATTCCAACGTTCTTCTTTACTTCTTGATTTCCTGCGCATGTATATTATTTGCATCAATAAAACATGATCTAACAATCTCTCCCTTTTTGATGATGGCAAAATATAAAATAAGGTAAATAAGTAAACACCAGTTGACTTTCCTGTGTTTTGCTAGTCAACTTGACTCCCTCTCAGTGTATGGATGCTTGATTCCCCCTCAATGTGTGCAGTCAACTTGTACCGACTTATACCTGTATATTGTACAATATATGCTCCAAATACACATATAGAATGTGTCCACTCGACCTGTATACATACATATATATACATATAGTGGACTTGTACATGTATACATCCACATATGTACATATACACATTTAGACACATAGTCTATTTGTACCTGTACACAAACACATAATGTAGGAAATTATATGGTACACAAAACATATAAACACATAGTCGACTTGTACCTGTACACAAAAAATAATAATATGTTTTTTCTCCCCCTTTTTGCCATCAACAAAGAGGGACTAGAAACATATATAACAGTAAAGCAGAGAAGGGAAAGAGATTATCCAACGGCTAGTGAAACATCCGACTGTAGCAAAAATAAATTATCCAAGGGCTTAAATCACAGCCCACAACACCACCAAAACAAGTTGTCAAAAAAAAAGTTTGAAAAACATCCACACTAGCAGTGCAGGAAATAAGCAAGGGTGTTGCAGATGTCCTCCTTCAACTGTTCAAAGCTAGTATTTGCAGCGATGCTCATGCCTTCCAGCCTATCGTGAACCTCCTTGAAGGCCTTGACATCATTCTCCCTTGCTCTGAGAACAACAACTTTGATTTTTGACATGTCAGACCCTGTGTCCTTTGAAATAGCATGAATGTCACCCACAATGGACTGAGTGGCAGAAAGGAGAGTCTTGATGTCAGAGAGTTTGGAGTCAATAGAGCTAAGCTTCTCACTAAGCTCGGAACTGACAAGAGTAGGAGGAGGAACAGCTGATGAAGGTTTAGTTTCCATAGTGTCCTGCTTTGCTTCACTCTCATTTTTCTTAACCCAAGAGCCCTTTATTCTCACATAGCCCATACTAGCAAATCTCTAGAATTATAGGACTTAATGATAGTAATGAAAGGATAGTTGGATAGAGAAATTTGATGGGCTTCCAGAATATGAGTGATTTCCATGCCACATGGTAAGCTAGTAGGGTCTTCAGCCCTTTCTATCATCAAATTGATTATGAGGAAAGCTTGAGTTTGAGTTTTGTAATGAGGCTGTAGACAAAGAATTTATCCCTTTGAGAGAAGTTTGAAAAGGAACCGGTACGGGGAAGCAGGGTGGTTGCCACAATATGGGCTAAAATTCGAGTTTCAAAACTTACATCACTTGGGCCCAATTGGTTTGGAAGATTTTCAGAGGGACACTCAACAATGCACTATTTGACTAGGTCAAAGGAAATTTCAAAATTGTCAGGACACATATTTTTAAAAAGAGTAGGGAACCCAGAGCATTTATATTGGAAAAGAAAGTCAAACAAGGCACAATCAAGAACAATGTGCTTACCTAGCACTAGAGATTCTAGCCTATCTGGTTTACTGGAGCGGGATATGCATAAAACATTTTGACCAAGGATTCATATACCTTAGGCGAAGGAATAAAGAGGAACTTTTCCCACCTTTGATAAACAAAGAGTTCTTTAATCTTACAGTTGAGGGCTTCCATATCATCAAGATCCACGATCCTTCCATGGGCGATGGGCTTGTCCTTAAGAGTAATGAAAAGATCCCTATTTGGGATATCCCAAAAGTTTAGGTCAGACTCGGGTGAGGCATAGAAATCAACCTTTGATTTCTATGGGGTAGATAAAGTGGAAGTATCTTCCAATAGTCGTTTGCCTAATGAGTGTTCGAAGAGGTCACCTTTAGATGAGGCAAAGCCTTCAAAGTGATCATACCCTAGGTCTACTTGATCAAGCGGCGTAGAAAGGGGTTTCGCCTTAGAGCGAGTACTTTTTCTTGCAGAGGGAGAGGGGTTCTTGGGGGGTTTCGCCATTGTAGAAGAGGGGATATGCTCGAGGTATTGAAGAGAAGATGGAGATGAGAATGACCAAAAGGGGTTTTCTATCTTAAGAAAAGGATTTTGGCGGTTGGATAGAAAAAAGGAAAAGTTGTCAATTGAAAAGACATGATGATTGGCTTTCCGTGTTCGACTGGGAACTGATGTGAATGAAGTGAAAGGAGAGGGAAAAAAATTGAAGGCATAATAAATGCGTGAGACAGGACAATTATGGCACTTAAAAGTAATTGAGCATATAGGTCCTAAGAGTTATTAGAAAAGAAAATAATACCAAGTAATTTTCTCAAAGTACAAAATCTTTCTTCTAACAATGTTTTAGTAAAGGTATAGGCTAATTGAGCAGAGGTGCCAACAATGACAATTTCTATTTCTCCCTTAAAAATATGATCTAATAAAATGATACTTAATATTTATATGCTTTGCTCTAGAATTTTGCACAGGATTTTTAGAAAGACAAATGGCAGTAGAATTATCACAGAGAATTTGTATTGGTTTAAACGAAAGCTCATAGTCACCCAATTGATAAGCCATCCACAGTAGTTGTGCACAACTTTGTCCAATAGCAATATATTCAGCTTCAGTAGTAGACAGGGCGACTGGTGTTTGTTTTATACTGTTCCAGGATATTAATGTTTTTCCTAGTAATTGACAAGGGCCGCTTGTGCTCTTTCTATCTTCTTTATCTCCTGCAAGATCAACATCTGAAAAACCTTCTAATTTAAAAATGTTAGAGCGTGGGTACCACAATCCATGAGATACAGTTCCAATGAGATATCGAATAATTCTCTTTCACAGCAATCAAATGTGATTCCTTAGAAGCTGATTGAAACATGGCACATTTACAAATGATGAACATAATGTGTGATTGACTTGCCGTTAGATATAGCAGTGACCCAATCATTCCCCCGTATTTGGTTTCATCAACTGGGGTGCCTTGTTCATCTTTGTCTAGATTTGTAGTGGGGCTCATAGGAGTTCCAATTGATTTTGCATTGTTCATACCAAAATTTTGAATCGGCTCTTTTGTAAATTTGGCCTGAAAAATAAAAGTTCCTTCTTCGTTTTGTTGGATTTGTAGCCCAAGGAAGAATGTGAGTTCACCCATAATGCTCATTTCAAACTCGCTTTGCATAAGATTTAAACATTCGTTGCACATAAGAGGGTTAGCACTACCAAATATAATATCATCAACATAAATTTGAATAATGAGATTACCTCCTGATGATCGTTTAATAAACAGAGAAGTGTCTATTTTACCTCTAGAAAAGCCATGATCAATAAGGAAAGTACTCAGCCTATCATACCAAACACGTGGATCTTGTTTAAACCCGTACAGTGCAATGGAAAGCTTGTATACATGATATAGAAATTTTGAATCCTTAAAACCTGGAGGCTTTTTTACAAATACTTCTTCCTCGATAACTCCATTTAAATGGCGCTTTTTACATCCATTTTAAACAACCTAACTCCTTTAATGCGTATGTTAGAAGAATTCGTATAGACTCCAAACGAGCAAATGGGGCGAAGGTCTCATCATAGTCTAATCCTTCCTGCTTTGATTAACCCTATGCAACCAATCTTGCTTTATTTCTTATGACATTTCCATCCTCGTTCAATTTGTTGCTAAATACCCATTTTGTTTTGATCACAGACACATTTTAAGGTTTGTGTATCAGTTTCCACACTTGATTCTTACGGAACTGATCTAGTTCTTCTTGCATATATTGTACCCAGCTTGAGTCCTTCAGTGCTTCCTCTATCTTTTTTAAACTCAATTTGAGAAATCAATTCAATATTTGCTTTCTTCTTGAGGGAAACCCTGATTTTCATTCTTTCGTTTGGATCCCCTATGATGAATTTCTAGGGATATTTGGGTTCGCTTCTCCATTCATTTGGTAGACTTGTATTTGTAGTCGACTTGACTTGTGGGTATTATCTATTGCTACTATTCTCTTCAATTGACTCAATCACCCCAGGTGTGTTAGTCGACTCTTGTGATTTTCCTTTGTCCTAAGCTTCGTGAGCTTGATATTCGTCACCTAAAATTATTTCTTTCTCGACTAAGGGATTATTTTCATCAAATATAACATGTACAGATTCTTCTACAGATAAAGTACGTTCAATATAGACTTTAAAAGATCTGCTATTTAACGAGTAGCCAGGAAAAATACCTTCATCACTTCTGGGTATAATTTTCTAAGATTATCTTTACCGTTATTATGAATAAAACATTTGCTTCCAAACGGATGGAAGTATGTTATATTTGGCATTTACCTTTCCAGAGTTCATACGGGGTCTTCTTCAGAATTGGCCTTATGAGGCAGCAGTTGAGGATGTGACAAGTAGTACCTACGCCTTCAGCCTAGGAATGGTTTTGTAATTAAGGTTCTAGTAGAATGGTTCTTGCCATGTCTTGGAGAGTTCTGCTCTTCCTTTCCACAACCCCATTTTGCTGTGGTGAGCATAGTGAAGAGAAATTGTGAGTGTATCCTTGATCATTGCAGAAATCTTCAATAGCACTGCTTTCAAATTCTCCTCCGTGGTCACTCTGAATTTTTGAGATGAGATTTCCTTTTTCTCTTTCAACCTTTTTGCAGAAAACTTCAAGATTTCTTAAGTCTTCATCCTTATGAGACAACAATATTACCCAGATGAAATGTGAAAAGTCATCAACAATAACAAAAGCGTACCTTTTACTCCTATGCTAGCAGTTCTAGTAGGCCCAAATAAATTCATATAAAGTAACTGCAAAGGTATTAAAGTATATACTATATCTTTAATTTTAAAGGAATTTCTGGTTTTCTTACCCATTTAACATGCATCACAAACATGAGTTCTAGAGAAATTCAGTTTAAGCAAGCCAATACCTAAATCGTGTTTACATAGTTTTTCAATCAAATGCATGCTAGAATGTCCAAGTATTCTATGCCATAACCATGGATCATCAGACATAGAGGATAAGCAAATATGGCCATCTATCTTCTCAAAGCTATCAAGTACATAAACATTTCCATATCTTTTTCCAGGAAGGATTACCTTACCTGATTCGTCTTCAATAGCACATCCTATTCTCTTAAAATTTACCTCATATCCTGAGTCACAGAGTTGACTCATGCTCAAGAGATTGTAGTTTAGGCCATCAATGAGATATACTTCAGTAATGTCACAGTTATTATTGAAGGCAATTGTTCTAATGCCAACTATTTTTCCCCTTGAATCGTCTTCGAATTTTACACTTCCTCCATTGATTTTTGTAACTTCCTCGAATATGTTTTTGTCACATGTCATGTGACTGGAACACGCACTGTCTAGATACTATTTTCCTTTGCGGCTTACTCTATGGTGTTACTACAAGACAAGATGATCACTTTCTTTTAGGTACCCAAGCTTGCCTGGGTCCTAGAGGATTAGTGTTACTTGGTTCAGAATCTTTTGGTTTCCAAACCCATGCTGACACATTTGATTTACGAAAGTGACAACTGGAAAATTTATGCCCACTTTTATTACAGTAATGACATTTAGCACCATACCTGTTTATAGGTCTTTCACAAGTTTTAGAACTAGTCGACTTGGATTTTGCTGGTTCATTCCCAGTTAACTTGTAAGTCATCTGGTCCGAACGACTGGTAAACTTGGTTCTGATTGGTTCTTTTCCAGTTGACTTGTAATTTGTCTAGTTTGACCTAACAGACCTATGACTGAGTGATTTGTGCAAGCCGTTAAGCTGCATTTTGCAGCTCCTCAAGCTCTTCTTGAAGTACCTCTTTTTCGATTTCACATGCTTCATGTTTGAGTTTCCAGTCTTTAACCTCCCTAGTGAATCTCTTAAGTTCATTCATCATTATTTGAGACTCTTTTAATGTTAAATAAATAATATCCTGAAATTCATTACATCTATCATAGTCATAAGATCTTATCTCAGTAGTTTCACCCCGTGCCATGAAATGGTTCTCGTCATCTGAATCGTCTTCATCTGTCCAGCATCCCGAGGTTTTATTTATTTCATTTACTAGAATTGTCATGAAACAAAGATTTGCTATTTCTTCATAGTATGAGTCGTCCTCGTCGCTCCAGCTTCCGAAGGATTTGTTGTTGTTAAAGCCTCTAGAAATCTTCCTTTTCAATTATGGGCATTCAACTTGAATATGCCCAAATTTTCCACACTCGTAGCATTTTCCATGGTTCTTATCCTGTTCATTGTATTGCCTAGATCGTCTTAGTGGGAACCTTGCTTTCTTTGTGTTTCTACATCTTTTCATCGGTCCCTCCATATTTCTAGACATCATAGCAATCTCTTCTTGTAGAATTTCAGCATCATCAATTTCATTTTCAACCATTTCAGTAGAGGTTTTGAATGCAACTATTTTCTTTTTCTTCCTTTTTCAAACGCGTCCGCTCAAAAGCAATAAGTTCTCCTTGCAGTTCATAATAGGATAATTGTTTGGATCTCGAGATTCCATAGTGACTACTTTGGTCTGCCAAGTGGTTGGTAGACTTCTGAGTATTTTTCTAACGTGATCATCACAGGTGTAGAGCTTGCCGAATGCCTTTATGTCACTACTTATCATACTAAATCTAGAAAATATTTCTTCAATGGATTCTCCTTCTTTCATTGAGAAGAGTTCGTAGTCATGAACTAGCATGTTGATGTGAGTTTCATTTACTTTAATGGTTCCCTCATAGGTGACCTCAAATTTGTCCCACATCTCTTTGGTTGTATTACAACTTGATATTTTCTTGTATTCCTTACCACTTATATCGTTGTGAAGCAGATTTCTTGCCTTGTTATTTACTTGCACCGCTTCCAGTTGCTCCTTTGAGTATAAATCTACAGCATGAGGATCAACAAGTGGTGGAGTGCTAGCATGTAGGGGATAGTTTCCCTTTTTAATGACTCTTCAGACTTTGACATCGTATGCCTAAGCAAAGATTTCCATTCGTACTTTCTAATGCGAAAAATATTATCTATTGAAGTATGGTGGTCTAACTTGTGAAGTTCCTTCCTGAAAGAGAGATCCTATAATAACTTGATTTTCCATGGTCTTTTCTCACAAGCTGTTAAACACAAAAAATAAAATGCGAGCCTCGCTCAGATACCAATTGAAAGTACAAAGGCGAGGGGGAGGTGAATTGTAATCCTTAAAATTAATTTTTTATAAGTGGACTTATAATTTGAGTAGTTGATTGAATATGATAATTTAGTAGATATAGTAGATGAAAGTAAGATGCAGAGAATAATTGCAGGAATTAAAAACACCGAATTATTTATACTGGTTCAGATTCAATGTGAATCCTAAATAAGTTCCCTTGGGTTGCAAGGGAGTTATCTTTAGTAAATGAGTTTCTTCCGAGTATAACTATGGTGTATATCGCTCATTTTATCCAGCACACATTTTAATTTAGCGCTTCACCAATTTTGTTCTCTCTTTCTATCTCTGACTTATTACACAGCAAATCTTAATGAACTACAATACTAGTTTGCAGTAGACTAAAGAGAGGGACTTGTATTTATCAAGTAATATCTAAACTAGGGTTCCCAAAGTAGTATAAATACTTTGATGGATTGTAGACGCTTGACAACCCAAGAGATTTGGTCCTAGGAAAGAATTGATTCTTTCCAAAAATAAGGAATGAGTCGTTGCTTCCCTTCAACAGAGGATTGCTTCACTTGATTTATCATTGATTGTTGGTTCTTCCAAATGTAGTCACTTCCCAGATTCCCCATATCCTTCAATCCTCCGTGATTCTGCCCATGATTCGTGCCTTTGTCCAAGGCTTATTTGATTTTTCCAGCTCAGTTAATCATTGTTATTGCTGATTGAGTCGTTGATTAGATTTCGCCCATATTTACGATACCAATCCAGATTTGATGATCACATGCTGATTGATTTCTTTTCTTGTACATCATAAACCTTTCCAGCAGTATTCTTTACTTCTTGATTTCCTGCACATGTATATTATTTGCATCTTTAAAATATGATCTAACAATAGAGACGATGAGGGAAATAATGGAAACAGACTCAGATATCTCTTTCAGAAACTCATCAGAAAGCAAATAGGTATAATAGCAAGTTTGAAACAGCAGAGTGAAGAAACAGATTTGAACCATAGTGAGAGTAGAGGAAACATGTTTAAGAAAAAACTTGGGACTTAAACATGTTCAGAAGAGAAAGGAGATAATATAACACTTAAGAAAACAGTAGGAGAACCATGTTTAAAGGGAACTCAGACAAGGTCTAGTAGGAGGAAAACAAAGAACTAAAAACTTAATAGAAAATACAGTAGAGGAAAACAAGGATATCGGAAAAGCCTAGCAAAAGAATACATAGGGAAACATAACAAGATAAACTTGCAAGCATGCTCTAGGAACACAGTAGAAAAACAAAGCACAGAAGAATCGCATAGGGTAGAAAGAAAGCATAATAATATAGTAGGAGAACATGCGGGACAAATACACACAAAGAAAGGAAAAGACAAGTCGGAGAAACATTTTGAACCTTTTAGAAAAAACCTAAATGGAAGAGAAGGGGTTTTAAAGGATAATTTTGAAAGAAAAATCTGGGAAAACATTTAAAAACTCCAGTAGTGCACTAATATATAACAAATCTAAGAAAAATTAGAGAAAACCTCGAATAGCTAGGGTTTTAGAAGAACCCTAAAAAAGGAAATGCTTTGAGAAGGTCCGATCTTGGTCGGAAAGGTCAGAGATAGGCTCATAATGCTTGGATACACTGGTGCAAGGCCGGAGAGGCCATAGAACCTTGAATCACAGAAGGAATGAACAAACACCATCGAGGCCAGATCTCGAAACTTTGAACACCAAGTGTTTGAAAGTAGAGAGAGATAGGTTCAAGCCATCAATGGCCGAGGAATCCATGAATTCTGGTGAGGTTGTGGTTGAAGATGGTGAGAGAGGCTATGGTTTCAAGAACCTTCGAGACAGTTTGACAGAGGAGGGTTTTTGGAGGTCGCTGAGAGATAGGAAACAAGTTCGGGTTATGGGTTTAGGGGATTAAAAAAAGTAAGGGTCAATCGTGGTCGTTGATCAAAATGATCAATGACTTGGAGTAAAAGAACGACCGGGCGGGTTGTATTAGCAGATGAAGGGTCGGGTTATTTTTAGGGATTAGGCTGGTCCAAAATTGGGTTAATTAGGAAATCAATTTGGCTATAATTGAAATGCAAATGAGGATAGATATTAAATAGCCAGTTTATCACTTTTTATTTTATAAAAATAGTAAAAATGAGTTTAAAAACAAATTAAAGGTACTGAGTGACTTAATAATATATAAGTATTAATTTTATAAAATTGAAACCAATTTTATAATTAAAAATGCTATTAATTCTCAAAATAGGCTAAAATTGTAATTACATGCAATTTATCTTTTAAAATGCTAAATAAATTGTAAAAAATTTATAAAAATTACCTTAGCTATATTTTGCTATTAATATGGGGATAAAGTTAATTATGCACCAAAAATGTTAATTTTGGCAATAATTATTGGTTTTTTGTATTGCTAAAATAGTCAATAAAGTGATTTAAAAATTCTTTAAAAATTAGGAAAAAATGCTAAAACACTTGGGCATACTTATATATGCTATTTTGAAAGTCTTTGCATGTAGAAATTACATAGGGAAAAATTGGGTATCAACGGCTACCCTTCTTTATCTGGGAAGGATTAAAGAGTTGTCGCGTAAAGATATGATGACCAATTTTGACCGAGTGAAGTGGTTTGAAGAGATTAACCGTGCTCTAGTTCCTGAGCTACCTATATATCCTTGGACTTATAGGAATCAGGCCATACGTAGTTGATGATCCGTCGGTGGAGTATACCGAAGGAGATCTTTCTAGAACGGACGCGATGTTTAAGTTGATAGGTGGTTAAGATTCTAATAGGGTTGCGGAAACTGGAGTAGGATCGCTCTTGCTGAGATAGTTGTTGCTTGCCAGTTTAACTGCAGATAGGCAATATGCACATATATTGTGCATAAATTTAAACATGATGCAAGTTCCCATCGAACCATGAATACTGCCTTTGGACAGTTAGGATGACATCCTCAGACCATGATGTCCCGGGCCATGAAACGTATAATAAAGGAATCGTAGGCCATGAAATGATACTCTTGGGCTATGAGAATGATGCCTTTCAATAATGATATGCAAGAGATAAAAGGGGTTCTCAAGCCATGGCATGGCGTTTACAGGCTATGAAGATAGTGCCTCCGAACAATGACGCCCCTTGGACAATTTGCCGATCTTTCAGCCAATGAAATGCAATAGATGGGGATCTTTCAGCCCATGAAGCGTAAAATAGAGGTGGAAATCTTTCAGTCGATGCAAGACATAAATATAGGTGGCGATATTTCAGCCAATGTAATGAGGTGGAAAACTTTCATCCAATGCAACACGGTGGCGATCTTTTAGCCATACAGATGCAATATAAAGTGGTGATATTTCAAGCATGCAGGTGCAAAATAGTAGTAGTATTTTTCCATGCATATGCAAAATAAGGTGGCGATATTTCAGCCATGCGAGTGAAAAATAAATTGGCAATATTTCAGCCATGTAGATGGAGATAGGGATTAGTCTTGAAAGGCAGAATGGTAGCCTTATGCAATACAAAAGATGCAAATAGATGTAGAGCTTAACCTCGGAAGGCAGACTGGTAGCCATGTGCAATGTAGAAAATGCAGATGCAGGTAGAGTTTAACGTCGGAAGGCAGAAAAGTAACCTTATGCAATGTTGAAGATGCAGATGGAGGTCGAGCTTAACCTCCGAAGGCAGAATGCTAGCCATATGCAATACAGAAAATGCAGATAGAGGTAGAGATTAACCTTGTAAGGCATAATGGTAGCCTTATACAAGAGATGAAAGGCGGATAGTAATGACAATTCTTAGCTGATAGTTGGTAGCTGATTAAGTTATTGTGATTGTTGGGGTTTATGCGGATAGCAATTGTGAATAGGTGTTACAATTCTCAGAGTTGTATTCTTGAACAGTATGAGTGTATCTTATTTTGCGACTTGGGTGCCTGCATTAAAAAAACTCGTGAGTTTTGTAAAGGGGAAAGGTTAATTCGTGTTCGCGCCGACTTTGCTTTCCATGTTTGTTTTTGATCTAGCAACACGGTACGTATCGTAGGGGGGCAGGTTGCTAATCAGAGCAATTTTTGTAACAGACATGCATTTATGAAAAATATACATGAGTATATATTTGAGAAATAGTTTTTAGATTAACTGACGACTCTGATATGGTTCAGAACACTGCATCCTCTCTCACTTCAGAATTTCGAGGGTCCTCAAAATCCAACCATAGTTTACTGGTTTACTGCTTCTAACGGTTGCTTGCGATGATCGGCTGAAATTACTTCAGAATTTTGAGGGTCCTTCTAAAAATTCTGCGCCTGTTTCCAATTGCGGAGAAAACAAAAATTTTATTGAATTGTGACCGAACCCATATGCCTACCTACGTATCCTCTCTTAAACGGGAATCAGGTCAGATGTAGTTCAAATTACACCGTATAGTAAAAGCGTGAAGACTACACATAGTAGTTCTTGATTGCATCTGAAGTGATTGGTTTTGGCCTAACTTCTCTGTCCATTTCTTCAAATATAAGGGCTCCTCCTGTTAGAACCCGATGAACCATGTGTAGGACTTGCAATTTGGGAGAGAACTTCCCTTTGGTTTTATCTTGATGCGAACATTTTTTTTTAATACTAGCTGCCCTGTGTGAACCGTCTTAGTTTGACTCTCTTGTTGAAAGCTATGGACATTCTGTTCTGATAAAGCTGACCATGGAAAACTGCATTCATTCTTTTCCCATCTATAAGATCCAATTTCTCGTAATGACTCCTCACCCACTCTACATTTCCAAGTTCTGCTTCATGTATGATCCTTAAGGAGGGAATTCTACCTCGGCGAGAATGACCACTTCTATACCATAAACCAGCATGTACCAGTTGATGTGCGGACTGTGGTGCGGTACCCCAATAAAGCAAATGATAACTTCGCATTCCATTGTGTGTGCTTTTCTATCACCTTCCTTAGTATCTTCTTGATATTCTTATTGGCGACTTCTACAGCTGCCTTCATTTGGGATATGTAGGCTATGGAATTCTTGTGTTTGATCTTGAAGATTTCACACATAGCTCCCATCAAGTCACTGTTGAGATTGGAGCCATTATCAGAAATGATTGACTCTAGAATCCCGAATTGGCAAACAATATGGTCGCAGACAAAGTCCGCCATGGCTTTCTTAGTCACTACTTTGTAAGATGTTGCTTCGACCCATTTGGTGAAATTGTTGATTGCTGCTTGGATGAACTTGTGCCCGTTGGAAGTAGCCGGTTCGATTGGTCCAATACATCCATTCCCCAAGCGGCGAAAGGTCATTATGAGCTTGTTGCATTAAGCTCATTTGGAGGTGCCTTTATGATGTCTGCACGTATCTGACAGTAGTAGCATTTTCGGACATACTAAATGTAGTCAGTTTCCATTGTCATCCAAAAGTAACCAGCACGGAGTATCTTCTTGGCTAAGACAAAGACGTTCATATGTGGTCCACAGGTAACGGCCTGGATTTCTACTAGTAGTCTGGATGCTTCTTTTGTCATCGACACACCTTAGTTATCCCAAATTCGGGGTCCTCCTATATAGGATTCCTCCACTATGAAATAAATTGTTATACAGTCTCTGAAAGTGTTTTTGTGTAGCATTTGGGAGCTCGAGATATTCTCCTTCTGCCAGATATTCCTTGATATCATAAAAATAAGATTTTCTATCTTCTTCCTCTTCTACATGAGCACAGTAAGCTGGATGACCATAAAGCTTCACGGGAATAGGATCAATGAAGTTCTTATCAGGATTTTTTATCATAGAGGCCAGGGTAGCCAATGCATCAATGAACTCATTCTGTACTTTAGGAACATGTTATAACTCTCTCTTTGGGAACCTCTTTCTCAACTACTATACATGGTGCAGATAAGATAGTATCCTGGAATTCTTGGTCACCCATTCTTCTTGAACCTGATGTATTAGCAAGTCAGAATCTCCAGTCACTAGTAACTCTTCGATATTCAAGTCAATGGCCATCTTGAGCCCTAAGATGCAGGCTTTGTACTCGGCCATATTATTAGTGCAAGGGAACCTGAGCTTTGTAGATACCGGATAATGCTGGCTAGTTTCTGATACTAGGACTGCTTCTATGCCAACTCCTTTTAAATTTGCTGCTCCGTCGAAAAACATCCTCTAACCATCATAAGAATCTACAATGTCTTCTCCAATTAATTATACCTCTTTATCCGGAAAATACTTCTTTAGGGGCTCGTATTCTCTATCTACATAGTTTTCGGCGAGATGATCCACTAGTGCCTGTCCCTTGACTGTTTTTTGGGTCACGTAGATAATGTCGAATTCACTCACCAGGATTTGCCACTTGGCTAGCTTGCTAGTGGCTATGGGCTTCTGAAAGATGTACTTCAATGGATCCATCCTTGATATGAGATACGTATTATAGGCACAGAGTGCCTCAGCTTTTGAGCTACCTAAGTCAACGCACAGTAGGTGCGTTCCACTAGAGAATATCGGTCTTCATACGGAGTGAACTTCTTGCTAAGATAATAATGGCCTGCTCTTTTCTCCTCATTTCATCATTATGCCCTAGAACACAACCAAACGCTCCATCATGATGCTCTTTTCTACTCATTATATCCTGTAGAAGGCCCTTTGGCAATCATCAGTCTATTTGGTAGCGGCGTCCTTCTTTAACATCTTGAATATTGGCTCAAAGATGACGGTAGATTGTGCTATGAACCGGATGATGTAGTTAGGTCTCCCCAAGAAACTCATTACTTTTTTCTTGTTCTTTAACGGTGGCAATTCTTGGATAGCTTTGACCTTCGATGGATCCAGTTTTACCCCTCAATCTATTGAAGAACTTCCTCAAATCTTCAACGTGATCATAGGCTTTCTTGGACTTGATGATGAAGTCGTCTACATATACTTCTATCCCTTTTGTATCTTATCATGGAAAATAGTGGTCATGACCCTCATGTAGGTAGACCCTGCATTCTTCAACCTGAATGGCATCGTCTTGTAGCAGTACATGCCCTACAGTGTAATGAAAGACGTTTTCTCAACATCTTCGTCATACATCCAGATCTGATGATACCCAACAAAACAATCTACAAATGATTGCAACTCGTGCTTGGAGCAATTGTCAACCAAGATGTATATGTTTGGCAAGGGGAAGTCATCTTTTTGGCTAGCCCGGTTGAGATATCGGTAATCGACACTGACTCTAACCTTCTCGTCCTTCCTTGGCACTGGAACGAGTTTGGCTAACCACGTTGGATACTCCACTACCCTGATAACCTTAGCTTGGACTTGCTTGATGACCTCCTCTTTGATTATCAAACACATATCTGGTTTGAATATTCCAAGCTTCTATTTTACCGGTGAACAGACTAGGTCAACCGACAATTTATGAGCTACAATAGATGTACTCAGAATAGTCATATCGTCGTATGTACAGGAAAATATGTCCTCATATTCGCTTAGAAACTTTGTGCATCCTTCCTTCTCTGATGGCGATAGGTGAATGCGAATTCGTGTTTCTTTGATGTTTTCTACATCTCCCGGGTAAACAATTTCTGTCTCGTCCAGGTTAGACTTATGCCTATTTTAAAAATTCTCAACTTCCTTAACAATCTCTTCTGGTATATCATCTTCCTCTTAATCTACGTCCGTTTGTTGCGTTCTCTCATTGCATGTCACATTCGTTGGTTCATCAAGATAAGTAATACTAATGTTGTATAAGTAAAGTAATGAGAAAAAATAGTAAGATTTATACGAAAACTAAAATTCTTTGATAAATTTCATAAATGTTTTGAATATTGGATCTCTTTCTTGCAAAAATAAAAACACAAAAGGAAAGTAAACTAATAAAGTAAAGTAGTGCATGGTGCTTGTTCAGCCTTGCGACTCTGAGGCTCGCCAGGCTCTAGTGGTTCGGATGGTCTAGTTACTGAGGCGTGCCCATCTACAACCTATATGGAAGGGTCTTCCTCCCCCTCCTCCTCGATAATGACACAACAATCCATGTTATCCTCTTCTAGGAACAAATTCCTCATCGCTGCTAACGCTTCCTCTTCTTCTGATCCGTAGATAACTTCGGCCGGTAGGAAAGTCTGCTCTAAACGGGGTATTGGTTTCTCAAATGGATAGTAAGGACCGCGCCATGGCGGTGACCAGTGGTTGAATTCCTCCTAAGTGTAGTTATACCCCAATCTGAAGGTGTTGCCGTGTTTCTTAAGCTTAATAGGCTTAATGATTTCTTGGAGATTCTTGCCAAGTCCCTTGTCGGGTTCATACCCGCTGTAAGCATATGATTTTTGCGTGCATTTCTGTTAATTGTTTGTGTTTTTGCGTGCATTTTAATTAAACACACATTCATCAAAAAAACAAAAATATGTTGCATGTGCATTTAGGAGTTGATTTCACATTATTTGAATTATTCAATAATTTTGCAATTTTATAAAAAAAGAAAAAATCAAAATATAGCTTAATTTGCACTTTTTAGTTTATGTTTGATTTTTGAGTAATTTTCCTTTGGGTTTAGTTAATTTTTTAATAACTGTTGTAGGATTAATTAGGATTTTGTAGGTTATTTAGGGATTTATAACTCAATTTATGTTTTTATAATAAAACGGAAAAAAATAAAAAGAAAATCTAGAAATAATTAAATAATGGAGGACCCAAATTTGGGCCAATTCTATTTATTTCCCAGCCCCAAAAAAACCCAAATCCGATCCATACCAATGCCCCAAACCCGAGACCCCCTAATAACTAAAACGACACCGTTTTACCCAATTGATCTCAACCATCGAGGTTGTGAGATCTAACGGCTCAAAAGCCGGGTTGGTTAAGTATATTAATGTCCAAACGACTCTCGTACCCCCAAACCCCCTTGTCTCTAACCCTTATCTCATCAGAGACCTGGAACACCACCCTTCTCCGCCATACGCCGGCGGCAGAGATTCTCCAAATTACACAAAATTTACACCATGTGTTCCTCTTCACCTCCCCATTACGGATCCAAGCTTTTTTTCCTTCGAGTCCCTCCAAAACTTGTCGAATATTCATACCACTAACCATCGGCTCTGCTGTGTCCGGTGGCGCTACTTCAAATTCGCTTCAAGTTAACACCCCGGAACCCCTGCCTCGTCCTCATCCCAAATATATTATACCCTACCCTTAAATACGGAAAACCTTTCAAATCTTAGAATCTAAGATTCCTGTTCGAAGCCCGGAGAGGTTTTGGCCTTGCAAAGGCTTCTCAATGCATTGTTTGATCCTTTAACAATGTTATTCATTAATTATTGTAATGAATGAGCAGATAACATTATTTTGGGATTAATTTTGAAGGTCAGTCATGGTCAATTGTAATCGGTAAAATTTCGTAGTTTCAATTTTATTTATTCCATTATGCATGTGAGCTTTAATCTAGGTTTTGCATTGATTTTGCTAGCTAGCTTCCTCAGAATTGTTTTGTTAAGTTTTGATGTTTTTAATAATACTGAAATAGCTTATTTCTGTTTCATTGATTAATTTTGTTTGTTTTCTTTTCTATTTAGCTGATAAATGATAATTGTAGTTTTTAATTCTAAATTTTGGTAGTTAATATAAGCTTGAAAATTAGAGTGCTTCTATTTGTATTCCAGCCTTAGCGATTTTGTTTTGGTTGAAGGTCATTTGGTCGTAGCTAAATAACTTCCAATTCTTAATGATTAGCCATTGTCATTTTGACCAAGTTTAAAAGGGACTAGGGTTAGCTAACCTAGTTGTGTTTTATGAAGGTAAATTCAGGGGTAATTCAACGAATTTAGTTTAGGGTATCTTTGGTGTAACCTATTTTGGAAGCCTCTAGTAGGGGTCTTAGGAGAAATTTAGGCTTTTAGGTGTTAAAACTTGGGTAGAAAGTCAAAAATCTAGGGGCATTTAGGCTAAAATAAAAGCTCAAAAGGGGACTAAAGGTGCAAAGTTAAACCAGCAGGGCTGCCCTATAGTTGAGCCTACATAAGGTAGCATTCTTGATTTCAAGGAAAGAAGGATAGAGCTAAAAAAACATGAAAAATCAGACAACTAAAAATACATAAAAAATCACTGTTATATTGAAAAGTCTTTGGGAGTTCTTTTGATAGGGATCCGAGTTAGGCTTGAGCAATTGAAGCTGAAAATGGCCTGAATCAGAAGATGCTTAAGTATTCTGGTTGTTTTTGGGTTGAACTGTGATTGCTGGATTGGGATTGTATTTGTGCTTGAATTGTTTACTTCCTTCTTTGGGTCTTGGCTGGACTTTTTTAGGTTTTGATTGCTGTGAACTGCTGTTACTGCATCTGTGTTGTTCAATCCCTCTTAACCCCAGTTTTCTTTTTTCATTTGCTATACGAGGTATGCTCCAAAACTCCATGGACATCTATTGATAAATAATTTGTAGCATTGATTCGAATAAAAGCCAAGTTTGGTGTTTTGTTATTTAAGTCAGCTTTCCTTTCCTGCAATTGTAGACTCGCATATTGTAGTTAATAAACATGTTTATTTAGTGATTTATTTTATCTTATGCTGCTAGGAGATGGATTTGGCATGTTGTAAGTCTATTATTCAGCACATTGTGATTTGGCTGGTGTGAGTAATTACTGATTTGGTAGGGATTTAGTCCCTTGTTAACTCTGCAAACTAAAGTTAGCATGGTCGCAGCTATTAGAGGGACCATGAAGTCAATGAGTACTCTCTTGTAACTGTCACGGGTGTTTTGGCATGTTTAGGTTAGCTTCGAGTAGTTAGACTCGCATTAGATATCCTTTATGTGTTTGTTGAATCAGTCCAGTTATTCCAACATTTTGAATCGTTTCATGGTGTGTTCATTATCCCACCACGCTTTAGCTTCATTTTAAATGCATTTTCTGGTTTTGGTTGTGATTATTTATTAGTACCCTAAATCGGATTTTAAACATTAGTTTGACGTAATGTTAATGAAAGGATTACATTTGAGGTTTGATTTATATTGAAAAGGGATTGGAATCCATGAACGATGAATTTGTTGTACTAGTTTGAACCGAGTGTTTCACTTATGCTTTCGATTTCAGTACCACTAATAGCTATTACTCCCTTTAAGGAAAATTAATTGTCCTCTGAAAAACAGTCATACTTCACTCATCCTTACTTGAATCTAATATAAGTTTTGTAATAGAAGTTCTGATTTGCATTGCGCAAATCCTCGCATATACCCAGTGCAGTTAGTCGAGCCTATTAATATGTTGGTAAGAGAATTAGAATATGAACATTTTGTTCAATTTTACTTAATTGCGTTGATTAATAGGAGCATTTCCTGTAAATAAGATAAGATGAGCTATACTACATTACAAATGATTTGTGGCCCTCATAGTGTAGCTTAGATGCCATTGGTTAGAATAATTCAAGGTGCAACACGTCAAACGAAAATGAAAATCTTTTGGCCATCGTTTAATTTAATCGTATACTCCTTAGTATTCGAGGTGCACCACCTAGAGAAATTTTTGTGGCCCTCGCAAAATTAACCATACAAAATTGCATTAGGCGCGTTGGTTAAATAATGTATCTTCCTAATTACGGGTGCGCATTTATGTGACACAAATCCAAATCCAACCGACTTTAACATATGTCAAAAGCCACTGGTGCATTTATGTGACGTGTTTTGATAACGTTGCAATCATCTTAAAATTGAATAAAAGCGGGTAAAGTAATATTTGCACATAGGTACAAAATGCAGTAAAATCAAATAATCAAGCCAAATATAACAATTGAGTGACCATGCTAGAACCACGGAATTCGGGAGTGCCTAACACCTTCTCCCGGGTTAACAAAATTCCTTATCCGAATTTCTGGCTCGTAGACTGTATACATAGTCAAACCTTCCACGATTCGGGATTTAAACCGGTGAATTGGGACTCCATTAATCACCCCAAGTGGAAACTCTGAAATTTCTAAATAAAGAAATCACGTTTCGATTGTCCTTTAATTGGAAAACTGCCTTATATATGCCCTTCGCCGAGTGTAGTGGTTAAAAAGGAGGTGTGACAGCTCTGACGACTCTGCTGGGGATCAAACCCAGAATGTCTGGTTCAGGATTCAAGAATTCGAGCTTTAAATATCGTTGTATCTGGCTTTGTTATTATCTTATTATATTGCATAATTGTGCCCAATATGCTAAATATTGTCTTTACTGCTTTAATATTATGTGGAATGTATATAAACTGTCGCGAAACCCTTATCTTCTCATCTTCGAGGATTTGCTTGCTGGTTGAGACTCCCTATTCTATTAGTGTCATACCTTCAAATAAAGAAGAGGCTCGGACAAGTTACAATGCCGAATGGCCTATCGATTCCCGGTGTGTAACCCCCTCCTCGACTCGAGTTTTCCGCTCAAGTACACACTCTAGACCCTATACCAAGGTTTTAAACCTAGAATAACTTAACCACATACCAGAGCCCTAGCATGAGCGCTTATTTGTATCAAGCATTTGACTACAGGAACTCAACACATGGGTTGGGTCCATCTAGGACAGGTGTACCCAAAATAATGGACCATGTTGATGCATTTTGTGTGCTACTTGTGCATTTATTCCGAATTTTGCATGCTGACTGGCTCATAAATATTGGGGAAAAGTTGGGAAAAAGAGAAACAGCAGTATGAGGGTAAAGAGAGTAATCGCCTGTTTTGGAAGAACCAATGTCCAGGAAGTGCCGAAACTCTGCCAAAACTTCATGAAAAATGAAAACAAAAAAAAGAAAAGGGAAGAGAGTTTTGTTTTCAAAAATTGTTTGTATTGTTTGCCAATGAAAAAGAGAAAAAGGTATTGTTATTAAAAACAGTTTGTTTTGTTTTCCAATAAAGATAAGAAAAAGAGTCTTGATTTCACAAAAAAAACTTATTTATTTTCCTATGAAATGAAAGAAAAAAGAGTCTTGTTTTCAAAAATTGTTCTATTTGCCCGAACTACACCAGTTTGATTTTCACAGGATGTGAGATACGTAGGCAACCCCCATCAGGCCCAACTTTATTTTTACGAAAATAGTCAAAAGACCCAAATTTTGTGTTTGTGATTAACCAATAAAGCAGTTTTATCCAAATTAGCCGAGTGTCTCTAAATGGCCGCCGGAAGGGTGTTTTGGGAAGAATAACCACCTTGGATTATTTTCCAATTTTCGGCCGGCAGTAGGCAAAACCTTAAAATCTTCCAGCGGAAGTGCTGAAAGGCCGTATTTACAAGGTCGGGACTTCATTTTTGAATTCAAAAAAAATATAATTAAAATTTGTTTGAGTCGAATAAATGATGACTTTTTCTTAATCACTTTAATAAATGTGCAGACTGAGCACAAATAAAAAATTTCCAATCTCAGCCATGAACAAGAGTCCTTTGGAGGTACACATGTGGTGGAATAATCTAGGTGAATCGGGGCAAAACAGGGTCAACTCGCACTTAGGAGGACTTACCAGGTTGTTGACAATTAATCCTAGAAGAGACATCTTAAAAGCATTGGTTACGTTCTGGTACCCTTCCCACAATGAATTTCATTTCTTGGAGAATGAATTCACTCCGACCCTGGAAGAAATAACTGGATATATAGGGGTTCCCACAATTCCTCTAAGGCATCAGTATTTGATTGCACCAAAGGCCATCGTCGTACACAAATTCTTAGATTCATTAAAGATCATTAGGAAGGTCCACAATCCAGACCTGTCAGCCGGCTTTTGCACTACCTAGTTTATATATCAGAAGTATGGGCACATAGGGCGATTTAATGATCCGAAAAATCATATTTGTAGCAAGAGAAATCGAGTGAAATAGGAGGAACACTGGTGTTTCGTATTCATGGTATTCTTCTTAGGCCCTTTTGCGTTTCCACAGAAGGACGGAAATATTGACATGCGGATAGCAGGGGTTGTTAGCACCTTGAGAACTCAAGCCAAGAGCACCCTCGCACCCATGGTATTATCTAATTTGTCTGTGCTCTCACTGCCTGTAAAGCCGGAGGAGATTTCTTTGAAGGATGCAACCTGTTGTTACAAATATGGATGATTGAATACTTGTGCCCTCGGCCTCAATTCATGAGTTATGGGTCGTCAACACAAAGCTGCATAGAGGAATTTTATTACAGGGTTGATGGGCTAAGATTACCAGAGGGTGCTACGTAATGGGTATCACATCTCCGTGTCATAAGTGCAAGCCAAATAGAGTGTACGTTTACGTGGCTTCCCGTTGATGAAATCATATATATTCCAATTAGGGAGGTGCAAATGATTCCCATGGATGAGGACATTATTTGCCATATGGTCGAGATTAGTCCCAATGGTCAGTTTCCTAAATCGCAGTCCGTCAAAATTGGAGCGAATGTCAGTATTTGGAAGCAAACACTAGAGTACACGACTTATCTAAAGGATAGGTGCACCAGGATACCTAACTTTGTATAAAAAATAAATAGAGTTTCGAAGGATGGCTAAGAGGCCACATCTCCAGGAATTTGCTGAGGCATCACAAGAACAATGGAATTGGTTAGCCAAGGGAAATGAATATAGGGCCATGATAGGGAAATTGGAAAAGCAAGTTAAAGACCATCAATTCGAAAATGGTTTGCAAGCTGCGGCAGACGAGGGTGAAAAGAAAATACTAACCAAAGAAAATGAAGCTTTGGGAGCCCAAATTCACAAAATGAAAACAGATGCGGAAAATCCCGTCAGGAGTGCGAAGGATGAAAAACTCATAGACAATTTGAGGCAAAAAGTAGCAGAATATGGTTGACTTGAATAAAGAAGAGGGTGAGTTTTCCAGGGCCAGAAAATAATTAGCTAAGAATGCGGAGGAACGAGCCTTCATGATTGAACAATTAAAGGAAAGGCATGACAATGAATTTGCTGGGTTGAAAAGGAAGGTCATCATAGTTGAAAACAAAATAGCCAAGCAAGCAAGAGACTTAAAGGCTGAGAGGGAACATTGTTACGCAACAATAGCACGATTAGAAAGTGATCTGCAGCAATTCCAAGAACTGAATCATGTATCCGAACGAACTATGGAGGCAAAGGCCCAGCAAATTAGGTGATTGTTGCAAGAAAATGGTGCTATAAGAGAAAGGTAAGGATGATCACTGATTACATCACCACAAAGTGCAGCTGCTATGAAGATACGACAAGATCTATGTTCTTTTCCATCGCCATGACCTTTGTTCGTCAAGTAATGGAAGACTTCCACCACCTCCAAGGGGATTTAGAACGCAAGCCTACGGCGATCTCGAATGATGTCCCCCGTGCCTCAGGAGCATTAGAGAATTTACTATATTCATGATTGTTCAAATCGGTTGGTCCATTTGAGAGTCTGTATTTTCTTTTATTCAAGTTCATTGTAGGTTGTCCAGTCAGTCATTTTCATTTTAAGTCAGAGTCTGTTATTTTCAGTCGATTTGGAGTATGTTAATTTCTTTTAAGATGTAATCGAGTACTTTACCTTATCAAAACCGGAAAAGTTAGCTAAATGTTTTTCTGTGTTTATTTGCCAGAACTATGCTCGGTCTGATTCATGCAGCGGTCATGATACATAGGAAATCTCCATAGGATTCGACCATAACCAATTAAAGAAAATGAAGAAAAGGGGAAGATAATGAGAGAAACAATGGTAAAATAAAGGAGAAAATAAAGAAACGAAAGACGTAGGAAAAATTAAATTGAGAGGGAAGAAGAAAAAGAAAAAAATAAGAGCGAAAAGAATGGGGGCAAGGGATAACAGCCGGGATGATGCAAGCAACCGATTCATTACGCATTATAGAAACGGATAACTATTTAGGTTCATTCTTCCCCGAACATGTGGTTGCCTATGTGTTGAAACCTAACCACTAACAAGTTTTGGTGTTGCTTTTCCTACATCTCAGATAGGTGGTTAGTTCTTGCGGCATTCTAGCAACCCACTCCCACAACACTCGTTGGAAGAGCAAACTTATTATGGTCAATCAAGATACTGATGCCAGTATCATTGATCCCTCGAAAGAGGTAGAGGAATTGGATGTTATGCAATGAATGAGGAAATGTACAAACTGAAACACCGGATGGTTGAGATGTATCAGGCTTGGGTGAGAGGGCAGCCACCGCCAACCTATCCTACTAATCCGACCATCGTCCCACAACTAGCCTAGGCACATGACCATCCCACCACTGATCTATCCCCACGTTTCCCCATCTACCCGCAGTACCAGGGTATGACTTCTCAAGCACCCCCAACTCCACCACCCAAAGCGGTTCATCACTCCCCTCCACCAATTTCTCCTATTTATGTCGCACCTCCTCCCCCCACACTCTACAGATCGTCCAGCGAGCCTTTGCTTCAAGCTCATGACAATCAGTATTAATAACCCGAACCCGCTTAAAAAACCCATGAACCTTAGTCATATGCCCCCCGTGTTGAAATCCTGGCGGAGGCTGAAAAACCAGTCAAAAATCCCGAGCAAGAGGAGGTGCTCAGGAAGGTCAGAAGCTTAGAACAATCATTCCGAGATATACGAGGCTTAGGGGGCCAGGTGAGTGTGACATTCAAAGTCCTTTGTTTATTCCCAGATGTGCAATTACCTCTGGCTTTAGGATGCCCAAGTCTGACTTGTATGATGGACACGGTGATCCAGTTGCATATCTAAAAGGTTTTTGTAACAAAATGATAGGAGCACGAGGAAAGGATAAACTGGTAATGACGTACTTCAGTCAAAGTTTAAGTGGGTCGAAGGTGGAATGGTACACCCAACAGGATCATGCTCTATGGTACACTTAGGATGATCTAGCACAAGCATTCGCCTGTCATTTTCAATATAATCTTGAAATTATCCCGAATCGTCTGTCATTGATGAAACTGGAAAAGAAACGCAATGAGAGCTTTAGAGAATACGGTTTCCGTTTGAGGGAACAGGCAGTGAGGGTCAACCTCCCAATGAAGGAGAGCGAAATGGTAGATTATTTCTTGGAAGTTTTAGAGCCTATGTATTATGGTCACCTGGTGTCGGTGGTAGGTAAATCCTTCAATGATGTAGTGAAAATGGGAAGCATAGTCGAGGAATGACTCAAATCCAACAAGATCATGAGTTACTCTGCAATCAAAGCAACTACCCAGGCTATCCAATGCGGGACTAAGGGAACATTTGGAAAGAAGAAGAAAAAAGAAATAGCGATAGTTGAGTTAGGGACTTGGCTCAGGCCCCGGGCTCCATCCTATTACAGCCAACCCCGTCCTCACCACCAAACATACCCACATACTCCATATGCTCCACCACAACACTACTACCTACCTCCTACCCCTTTTTTCTCGGTCCATCACGTACAAACATATACCCAACATCCCACCTACGCACAATGGCGTGCACCAGCTCCACAAAATAACTACCCGCGAGAGCATACCAACAACCCCCGAGACCAGCTTTCCGAGCCAACCAAGCTCTAAGAACTGAGAGGATGCATATGAAAAAAACTCTCACTCCATTGGAAGAATAAAATACCAGCTTATTCCACAGGTTGAGGGACCTAGACATATTGAGGCCAATCAAAGCGAATATGCCAACTCCTCCTCCGAGAAATCTGGACTATTCTGTTAGTTGTGAGTATTGTGCTAGTGTCGCAGGGCATGGTACTCAAAAGTGTTGGCATCTGAAGAATGCTATCATGAACACATCGATTCACATATAATTGAGGTGCAAGCTTCGGAAGCACCCAACACTAATAAAACTCGCTGCCTGCTTATCAAGAGACAAATATGATCGAGATAATGAACAAAGAGGCCGTTTGCCAAGTGGTTGGTAGACTTTTGAGTATTTTTCTGACGTGACCATCACTGGTGTAGAGCTTGGCGAATGCCTTTATGTCACTAATTATCATACTAAATCAAGAAAATATTTCTTCAATGCATTCTCCTTCTTTCATTGAGAAGAGCTCGTAGTTATGAACTAGCATGTTGATGTGAGTTTCATTTACTTTAATGGTTCCCTCATAGGTGACCTCAAATTTTTCCCACATCTCTTTGGCTGTATCACAACTTGATATTTTCTCGTATTCTATACAACTTATATCATTGTGAAGTAGATTTCTTGCCTTGTTATTTACCTGCACCGCTTCCAGTTGCTCCTTTGAGTATAAATCTATATCATCAGGATCAACAAGTGGTGGAGTGCTAGCAGGTAGAGGATAGTTTCCCTTTTTCATGACTCTCCAGACTTTGACATCTAAGCAAAGATTTCCATTCGTACTTTCTAGTGGGAAAAATATTGTCTCTTAAAGTATGGTGGTCTAACTTGTGAAGTTCCTTCCTGAGAGAGAGCTCCTATAATAACTTGATTTTCCATTATCTTTTCTCACAAGATGTTAAGCACAAAAAATAAAATGTGAGCATTGCTATGATACCAATTGAAAGTACAAGGGCGGGGGGGGGGGGGAGAGGAATTGTAAATCATTTAAATTAATTGCTTATAAGTTGACTTATAATTTGAGTAGTTGATTGAATATAATAATTTAGTAGATATGGTAAATGAAAGTAAAATGTGGAGAATAATTGCAAGAATGAAAAACACCGGATATTTTATACTGGTTCAGATTCAATGTGAATCCAAATCCAGTTCCCTTGGATTGCAAGGGAGTTATCTTTAGTAAATAAGTTTCTTCCGAGTACAACTATGGTGCATATCGCTCAGTTTCTCTAGGACTCATTTTAATATAGTGCCTCACCAATTTTTGTTCTCTCTTTCTATCCCTGACTTATTACACAGCAAATCTTAATGAACTACAATGCTTGTTTGCAGTAGAATAAAGAGAGGGACTTGGATTAATCAAAGTATATCTAAACTAGGGTTCACAAAGGAGTATAAATACTTTTATGGATGGTAGAAGCTTGACAACCCAAGAGATTTGGTCCTACAAAAGAATTTATTCTTTCCAAAAATAAGGAATGAGCCGTTGCTTCCCTTCAACAGAGGATTGCTTCACTTGATTTATCATTGATTGTTGGTTCTTCCAAATGTAGTCACTTCCCAGATTCCCCATATCCTTCAATCCTCCGTGATTCTGCCCATGATTCATGCCTTTGCCCAAAGTTTATTTGATTTTTCCAGCTCAGTTAATCATTGTTATTGCTGATTGACTCGTTGATTAGATTGCACGCATATTTACTAGACCAGTCCATATTTGATGATCACATGCTGATTGATTTCTTTCCTTGTACATCATAAACCTTTCCAGCAGTATTCTTTACTTCTTGATTTCCTGCACATTTTTTTTTTTGCATCTTTAAAATATGATCTAACAACAGAGACGAGGAGGCAAGTAATGGAAATAGACTCAGATATCTTTTTGACAAACTCATCAGAAAGCAAATAGGTACAATAGAAAGTTTGAAACAACAGAGTGAAGAATCTGATTTGAAGTGAGAGTAGAGGAAACATGTTTAAGAAAAAACTTGGGACTTAAACAAGTTCAGAAGAGAAAGGAGATAATATAACACTTAAGAAAATAGTAGGAAAAACATGTTTAAAGGGAACTCATACAAGGTCCAGTAGGAGGAAAACAAAGAACTAAAAACTTAATATAAAATACAGTAGAGGAAAACAAGGATATCGGAAAAGCCTAGCAAAAGAATACATACGGAAACATAGCAAGATAAACATGCGAGCATGCTCTAGGAACACAGTAGAAAAACAAAGCACAGAAGAATCATGTAGGGTAGAAAGAAAGCCTAATACAATAGTAGGAGAACATGCGTGACAAATACACACAAAGAAAGGAAAAGACAAGCCGGAGAAAATTTTTGAACCTTTTAGAAAAACCTAAATCGAAGAGAAGGGGTTTTAAAGGATAATTTTTAAAGAAAAAACCAGGAAAACATTTCAAAAATCCAGTAGTGCACAGATATATAACAAATCTAAGAAAAATTAGAGAAAACCTCGAATAGCTAGGATTTTAGAAGAACCCTAAAAAAAAGAAATGCATTGAGAAGGTCCGATCTTGGACGGAAAGGTCAGAGATAGGATCATAATGCTTGGATACGCTGGAGCAAGGCCGGAGAGGCCATAGATCCTTGAATCGGAGAAGGTCTGACCAGACACCATCGAGGCCAGACCTCGAAACTTTGAAAACCAAGTGTTTGAAAGTAGAGAGAGATAGGTTCAAGCCATCCATGGCCGGGGAATCCATGATTTCTGGTGAGGTTGTGGTTGAAGATGGTGAGAGAGGCTATGGTTTCAAGAACCTTCGAGAGAGTTTGATAGAGGAGGGTGTTTGGAGGTCGCTGAGAGATAGGAAACAAGTTAGGGTTATGGGGTATAGGGGATTAAAAAAGGTAAGGGTCAATCGTGGTCGTTGATCAAATGATCAACGGCTTGGATTAAAAGAACGACCATGCGGGTTGTATTTGTGGGTGAAGGGTCGGGTTATTTTTAGGGATTAGGCAAGTCCAAAATTGGGTTAATTAGGAAATCAATTTGGCTATAATTGAAATGCAAATGAGGCTAGATTTTAAATAGCCAGTTTTTCACATTTTATTTCATAAAATAGTAAAAATGACTTTAGAAACAAACTAAAGGTACTGAGTGACTTAATTATATCTAAGTATGAATATTAAAAAATTGAAACCAATTTTATAATTATAAAATGCTATTAATTCTTAAAATTGGCTAAAATTGTAATTACATCCAATTTATCATTTAAAATGCTAAATAAATTGTAAAAATGCATAAAAATGACCTTAGTTATATATTGGTATAAATACGGGATAAAATAAATTATTCACCAAAAATGTTAATTATGGCAATAATTATTGGTTTTTTGTACTGCTAAAAAAGACAATAAATTGATTTCAAAATTCTTTAAATATTAGGAAAAAATGCTCCAACACTTGGGCATACTTATATATGCTATTTTCAAAGTCTTTGCATGTAGAAAATACATAGGTAAAAGTTGGGTATCAACGGCTACTCTTCTTTACCTGGGAAGGACGAAAGAGTTGTCAGGTAAAGATATGATGACCAATTTTGACCGAGTGAAGTGGTTTAAAGGGATTGATCATGCTCTAGTTCCTGAGCTACCTACATATCCTTGGTCTTACAGGAATCATCCCATACATAGCTTAGGATCCGTCGGTGGAGTATACCGAAGGAGATCTTTCAAGAACGGGCGCGATGTTTAAGTTGGGATAGGTGGTTAAGAGTCTAATAGGGTTGCGAGAACTGGAGTAGGATCGCTCCTGCTAAGATAGCATTTGCTCGCTAGTTTAACTGCAGATAGACAATATGCGCATATATTGTGCATAAATTTAAACATGATGCAAGTTCCCATCGGACCATGAATTTTGCCTTTGGAAAGTTAGGATGACATCCTCGGACCATGATGTCATGGGCCATGAAACATATAATAAAGGAATCGCAGGCCATGAAATGATACTCTTGGGCTATGAGAATGATGCCTTTGAATAATGATATGCAAGAGATAAAAGGGGTCCTCAAGCCATGGCATGGCATTTACGGGCTATGAAGATAGTGCCTCCGAACAATGACGCCCCTTGGACAATTTGCCGATCTTTCAGCCCATGAAATGCAACTGATGGGAATCTTTCAGCCCTTGAAGCGTAAATAAAGGTGGAAACCTTTCAGTCAATGCAAGACATAAATATAGGTGGCAATATTTCAGCCGATGGAAGACCTAAATAAAGGTGGCGATATTTCAGCCGATGTAAGATATAAATAAAGGCGGCAATATCTCATAAATGCAAGAAGCAAATAAGGTGGCGATTTTCTTGCCATGTAATGAGGTGGCGATATTTCAACCAATGTAATGAGTTGGAAATCTTTCAGCCAATGCAATACGGTAGCGATCTTTTAGCCATACAGATGCAATATAAAGTGGTGATATTTCAGCCATGCAGGTGCAAAATAAAGTAGTGGTATTTTCCCATGCATATGCAAAATAAGGTGGCGAAATTTCAACCATGTGAGTGAAAAATAAATTGGCAATATTTCAGCCATGTAGATGGAGATAGGGCTTAGTCTTGAAAGGTAGAATGGTAGCCTTATGCAATACAGAAGATGCAAATAGATGTAGAGCTTAACCTCAGAAGGCAGACTGGTAGCCATATGCAATGTAGAAAATGCAGATGGAGGTATAGTTTAACCTCGGAAAGCAGAAAAGTAGCCTTATGCAATGCTGAAGATGCAGATGGAGGTCGTGCTTAACCTCTGAAGGCAGAATGCTTGCCTTATGCAATACAGAAAATGCCGATAGAGGTAGAGCTTAACCTCGTAAGGCAGAATGGTAGCCTTATACAAGAGATGAAAGATGGATAGTAATGACAATTCTTAGCTGATAGTTGGTAGCTGATTATGTTATTGTGGTTGTTGGGGATTATGCGGATAGCGACTATGAATAGGTGTGACAATTCTGAGAGTTTTATTATTGAACAGTATGAGTGTATCTTATGACTTGGGTGCCTGCATAAAAAAACTCGTGAGTTTTGTAAAGGGGAAAGGTTAGTTTGTGTTCGCGCCGACTTTCCTTGCAATGTTTGGTTTTGATCTAGTAACACGGTATGTATCGTAGGGGGCAGATTGCTAAACAGAGCAATTTTGGTAACAGACATGCATAAGTTTATGAAAAATATGACATGAGTATATATTTGTGAAATAGTTTTTAGATTAACTGACGACTCTGATATGGTTCACGACATTGCAGTCTCTGTCACTTCAGAATTTTGAAGGTCCTCAAAATCCTACCCCAGTTTACTGGGCTGTTGCTTCTAATGGTTGCTTGCGATGATGGCTGAAATTACTTCAGAATTTTAAGGGTCCTTCTCAAAATTCTGCCCTAGTTTCCAATTGCGGAGAAAACAAAAATTTTATTGAATTGTGATCGAACCCATAAGCCTACCTACGTATCCCTAAGAGAATCATGTCAGATGTAGTTAAAATTACACCGTATAGTAAAAGCGTGAAAACTACACATAGTAGCGCTTGATTGCATCTCAATTGATTGGTTTTTGCCTAACTTTTCCGTCCATTTATGCATGTATAAGGGCTCCTCCTATCAGAACCCGTTGAACCATGTATAGGCCTTGTAAGTTGGGAGAGAACTTCCCTTTGGCTTTATCTTGATGCGGAAAAATTTTCTTTAATACCAGCTGCCTTGTGTGAACCGTCTTAGTTTGACTCTCTTGTTGAAAGCTCTGGACATTCTGTTCTGATAAAGCTGACCATGGGAAAATGCATTCATTCTTTTCCCATCTATAAGATCCAATTTATTGTAATGACTCCTCGCCCGCTCAACATTGCCGAGTTCTGCTTCCTGTATGATCCTTAGAGAGGGAATTCTACCTCGGCGAGAATGACCACTTCTATACCGTAAACCAGCATGTACCAGTTGATGTGCGGACTGTGGTGCGGTAACCCAATGAAGCAAATGGTAACTTCACATGCCATTGTTTGTGCTTTTCTATCATCTTCTTTAGTATCTTCTTGATATTCTTATAGGCGGCTTCTACAACTCCATTGTTTGTGAAAATTTCACACATACCTCCCATTAAGTCACTGTTGAGATTGGAGCCATTATCAGTAACGATTGACTCTAGAATCTTGAATTGGCCAACAATACGGTTGTAGACAAAGTCCACCATGGCTTTCTTTGTCACTGCTTTGTATGATGTTGCTTTGACCCATTTGGTGAAATAGTCGATTGCTGCTAGGATGAACATGTGTCCGTCGGAAGTGGCCGGTTTGATTTGTCCAATACATCCATTCCCCAAACGGCGAAAGGTCATTGTGAGCTTGTTTCATTAAGCTCATTTGGAGGTGCCTTTATGATGTCTGCACGTATCTGACAGCAGTGGCATTTTTGGACATACTAGATGTAGTCTGTTTCCATTGTCATCCAAAAGTAACCAGCACGGATTATCTTCTTGGCTAAGACAAAGCCGTTCATATGTGGTCCATGGGTAACGACATGGATTTCTTCTAGTAGTCTGGATGCTTCTTGGATATTCAAGTCAATGGCCATCTTGAGCCCTAAGATGCAGGCTTTGTACTCGGCCATATTATTAGTGCAAGGGAACCTGAGCTTGGCAAATACTGGATAATGCTGGCTAGTTTCTGATACTAGGACTGCTCCTATGCCAACTCCTTTGAAATGTGCTGCTCCATCGAAAAACATCCTCTAAACTCAAAAGGACTCTAGAATGTCTTTTCCGATTAATGATACCTCTTTATCTGGAAAATACTTCTTTAGGGGCTCTTATTCTCTATCTACATAGTTTTCGGCGATATGATCCACTAGTGCCTGTCCCTTGACTGCTTTTTGGGTCACGTAGATAATGTCGAATTCACTCAGAAGGATTTGCCACTTGGCTAGCTTGCCAGTGGCTATGTGCTTCTGAAAGATGTACTTCAATGGATCTATCCTTGATATGAGATACGTAGTATAGGCACAGAAATAGTGCCTCAGCTTTTGAGCTACCCAAGTCAACACATAGTAGGTGCGTTCCAATTGAGAATATTGGGCTTCATACGGAGTGAACTTCTTGCTAAGATAATAATGGCCTGCTCTTTTCTCCTCATTTCATCATTCTGCCCTAGAACACAACCAAACGCTCCATCATGATGCTCTTTTATCCTCATTTGATCCTGTCGAAGGCCCTTTGGCAATCATCAGTCCATTTGGCAGCGGCGTCCTTCTTCAAAATCTTGAAGATTGGCTCAAAGATGAAGGTAGATTGTGCTATGAACCGGCTGATATAGCTAGGTCTCCGCGATAAACTCTTTACTTTTTTCTTGTTCTTTGGCGGTGGTAATTATTGGATAGCTTTGACCTTCGATTGTCCAGTTTTACCCCTCCGTGACTCACGATGAACCCAAATAGTTTTCCGGCAGGAACCCCACATGCACATTTCGCGAGATTCACCTTCAAATTGTACCTTCTCAATCTATTTAAGAACTTCCTCAAATCTTCCATGTGATCATCAGCTTTCTTGGACTTGATGATGACGTCGTCTACATATACTTCTATCTCTTTTGTATCATATCATGGAAAATGGTGGTCATGACCCTCATGTAGGTGGCCCCTGCGTTCTTCAACCTGAATGGCATCATCTTGTAGCAGTACATGCCCTACGGCGTAATGAAAGACGTTTTTTCAACATCTTCTTCATCCATCCAGATCTGATGATACCGAAAAAAACAATCTACAAATGATTGCAACTCGTGTTTGGCGCAATTGTCAATCAGGATATATAGGTTTGGCAAGAGGAAGTCATCTTTTGGGCTAGCCCGGTTGAGATATTGGTAGTCGACACTGACTCAAACCTTCTCCTCCTTCTTTGGCAATGGCACAAGTTTGGCTAACCACGTTGGATACTCCACTACCTTGATAACCTTAGCTTGGAATTGCATGATGACCTCCTCTTTGATTTTCAAACTCATATCTGGCTTGAATTTTCTGACTTTCTATTTTACCGGCGAATAGGCTAGGTCAGCCGACAATTTGTGAGCTACAATAGATGTACTCAGACTAGTCATGTCATCGTATGTCCAGGAAAATATGTCCTCGTATTCCTTTAGAAACTTTGTGCATCCTTCCTTCTCTAATGGCGATAGGTGAATGCGGATTTGTGTTTCTTTGATGTTTTCTGCATCTCTATCACGTCCAGGTTGGACTTATGCCTATTTTCAAAGTTCTCAACTTTCTTTACAATCTCTTCTGGTATGTCATCTTCCTCTGAACCTACGTCGGTTTGTTGCGTTGTCTCATTGCATGTCACGTTCGTTGGTTCATCAAGATAAGTAATAATATTGTTGTATAAGTAAAGTAATGAGAGAAAATAGTAAGATTTATACAAAAACTAAAATTATTTGATAAATTCAATAAATGTTTTGAATATTGGAGTTCTTTCTTTCAAAAATAAAAATACAAAAAAGTAAACTAATAAATTAAAGTAGTGCATGGTGCTTGTTCAGCCTTACCCTGAGGCTCGCCAGGCTCTGGTGGTTCGGATGATCTAGTTACTGAAGCGTGCCCATCTACAGCCTGTATGGAAGGGTCTTCCTCCCCCTCCTCCTCGATAATGACACAACAATCCATGTTATCGTCTTCTAGGAGCAAATTCCTTATCACTGCAAACGCTTCCTCTTCTTCTGAACCGTAGATAACTTCGGCCGGTTTGAAAGTCTTCTCCAAACGGGGTATTGGCTGCTCTAATGGATAGTAAGGACGGCGCCATGGTGGTGACCAGTTGTTGAATTCCTCCTAAGTGTACTCATACCCCAATCCGAAGGTGTTGCTATGTTTCTTAAGCTTAATAGGCTTAATGATTCCTTGGAGATTCTTGCCAAGTCCCTCGTTGGGTTCATACCCGCTGTGAGCATATGATTTTTGCGTGCATTTATGCTAATTGTTTGTGTTTTTGCGTGAGTTTTAATTAAACACACATTCATCAAAAAACAAAAATATGTTGCATGTGCATTTAGGAGTTGATTTCCCATTTTTAGAATTATTCAGTAAGTTAGCAATTTTTATAAAAAAAGAAAAAATCAAAATATAGCTTAATTTGCACTTTTTAGTTTATGTTTGATTTATAAGTAATTTTCTTTTGGTTTTTTTAATTGTTTAATAATTATTGTAGGATTAATAAGGATTTTGTAGGTTAGTTAGGGATTTATAAATCAATTCAAGCTTTTTATAATAAAAAGGAAAAAAAGCAAAACAAAATCTGAAAATAATTAAATAAAAGAGGACCCAAATTTGGGCCAATTCTATTTATTTCCCAGCCCAAAAAAAAACACCCAAATCTGGACCATACCGATGCCCCAAATGCGGCCCCCCCCCCAATAACTAAAACGGCAACGTTTTACCCAATTGATCTCAACCATCGAGGTTGTGAGATCCAACTACTCAAAAGCCGGGTTGGTTAAGTATATTAAATTTTATTTATTCCACTGTGCATGCGAGATTTAATCTAGGTTTTGCATTGATTTTGCTTGCTAGCTTCGTTAGAATTGTTTGGTTAAGTTTTGATGTTTTTTATATATACTGAAATAGCTTATTTCTGTTTCATTGATTAATTTCGTTTGTTTTCTTTTCTGTTTAGCTGATAAATGATAATAGTAGTTTTTATTCTAAATTCTTTTAGTTAATTTAAGCTTGAAAACTAGAGAGCTTCTATTTGTATTCCAGCCTTAGCGATTTTGTTTTGGTTGAAGGTCATTTGGTTGTAGCTAAATAACTTCCAGTCTTAATGATTAGCCATGGTCATTTTGACCAAGTTTAAAAGGGACTAGGGTTAGCTAACCTAGTTGTGTTTTCTGAAGGTAAATTGAGGGGTAGTCAGGGGTAATTCAGTTTAGGGTATCTTTGGTGTAAACTATTTTAGAAGCCTCTAGTAGGGGTCTTAGGAGAAATTTAGGCTTTTAGGTTTAATAACTTGGGTAGAAAGTCAGAAATCTAAGGGCATTTAGGCTAAAATAAAAGTTCAAAAGGGGACTAAGGGTGAAAAGTTACACCAGCAGGGCTGCCCTATTGTTGAGCCTATATAAGGTTGCATTCTTGCCTTTCAAGGAAAGAAAGATAGAGCTAAAAAACCAGAAAAGTCAGACAGCTAAAAATACATAAAAAACACTGTTATATTGAAAAGTCTTTGGGAGTTCTTGGGATAGGGATCCCGAGTTACTCTTGAGCAACTGAAGTTGAAAATGGCCTGAATCAGATGGTGCTTAAGTATTCTGGTTTGGTTTGGGTCGAACTGTGATTGCTGGATTGAGAGTATATTTGTGCTTGAATTGTTTACTTCCTTCTTTGGGTCTTGAGTCGATATTCTTAGGTTTCGATTAGTATTATTTGTTGTTACTGGATCTCTGTTGTTCAATCCCTCTTAACCTCAGTTTTCCTTTTTCATTTGCTATACTAGGTATGCTCCAAAAGACCATGGACATCAATTGATATGTAATTTGTAGCATGGATTAGAATAAAAGCAATGTTCGGTGTTTTGTTATTTAAGTCAGCTTTTCTTTCCTGCAATTACAGACTCACATATTGTAGTTAATAAACATATTTATTTAGTTATTTCTTTTATCTTATGTTGCTAGGAGATGGATTTGGCTTGTTGTAAGTCTATTCTTCAGCACATTGTGATTTGGCTGGTGTGAGTAATTACTGATTTGGTAGGGATTTAGTCCCTAGTTAACTCTGCAAACTAAAGCTAGCATGGTCGCAAGTATTAGAGGGACCATGAAGTCAATGAAAACTCTCTCGTAACTGTCACGGGTGTCTTAGCATGTTTAGGTTAGCTTCGAGTAGTTAGACTCTCATTAGATATCCTTTATGTGTTTGTTGAATCAGCCCAGTTATTCCAACATTTTGAAGCGTTTCATGGTGTGTTCATTATCCCACCACGCTTTAGCTTCATTTTAAATGCCTTTTCTGGTTTGGTTGTGATTATTTATTAGTACCCTAAATCGGATTTTAAACATTAGTTTGACGTAATGTTAATGAAAGGATTACATTTGAGCTTTGATTAATATTGAAAAGGGATTGGAATCCATGAACGATGAATATTTTGTACTGGTTTGAACCGAGTGTTTCACTTATGCTTTCGATTCCAGTACCACTAATAGCTATTACTCCTTTTAAGGAAAATTAATTGTCCTCTGAATAACACGCATACTACACTCATCCTTACTTGAATCTAATATAAGTTTTGTAATAGAAGTTCTGATTTGCATTGCGCAAATCCTCATATAAAACAAGTGCAGTTAGTCGAGCCTATTTATATGTTGGTAAGAGAATTAGAATATGAATATTTTTTTTCAATTTTACTTTATTGCTTTGATCAATAGGAGCATTTCCTGTAAATAAGATAAGATGAGCTATACTACAATACAAATGATATATGGCCCTCATAATGTAGCTTTTATGACTTTGGTTAGAATAATTCGAGGTGCAACATGTCAAACAAAAATGACAATCTTTTGGCCATTGTTTATTTAATCGTATACTCCTTAAAATTCGAGGTGCACTACTTAGCGAAATTTCGTGGCCCTCGCAAACTTAAGCATACAAAATTACTTTATGCGCGTTGGTTAAATAATGTATCTTCCTAATTACAAGTGAGCATTTATGTGACCCAAATCCAAATCCCAACGACGTTAACCTATCTCAAAAGCCACGGGTGCATTTACGTGACGTGGCTCGAGACCTGTTTTATTGACGCTGCAATCATCTTAAAATTGAATAAAAGCGGGTAAAGTTAAAATTTGCACATAGGTACAAAATGCAGTAAATCATATAATCAAGCCAAATATAACAGTTGAGTGACCATGCCAGAACCACGGAATTTGGGAGTGCCTAACACCTTCTCCTAGGTCAACAAAATTCCTTACCCAAATTTCTGGCTCGTAGACTGTATACAGAGTCTAACCTTCCTCGATTCGGGATTTAGACCGGTGAATTGGGAGACCATTAGTTATCCGAAGTGGCTACTCTGAAATTTCTAAATAAATAAATCACGTTTCGAATGTCCTTTAATTGGAAAACTGCCTTATGTATGCCATTCGCCGGGTGTAGTGGTTAAAAGGAGGTGTGACAGCTCTGGCAACTCTGCTGGGGATCGAACCCAGAATCTCTGGTTATGGATTCAAGAATTCAAGCTTTAAATATCATTGTATCTGGCTTTGTTATTATCTTATTATATTGCATAATTGTGCCCAATATGCTAAATATTGTCTTTACTGCTTTAATATTATGTGGACTGTAAATAAACTGTCACGAAACCCTTCTCTTCTCATCTTCGAGGATTTGCTCACTGGTTGAGACTCCCTATTCTGTTAGTGTCATACCTTCAAATAAGAAAGAGGCTCAGACAAGTTACAAACCCGGATGGCCTATCGGTTCCCGGTACATAGCCCCCTCCTCGACTCGAGTTTTCCGCTCGGGTACACTGTATAGACCCTATGCCACGGTTATAAACCTAGAATAACTTAACCACATGCCAGAGCCCTAGCATGAGCGCTTATTCTTATCATGCATTTGACTTAAGGAACTCAACACATGGGTTGGGTCCATCTAGGACAAGTGCACCCAAAATCATAAACCATCTTGATGCATTTTGTGTGCTACTTGTGCATTTATTCCGAATTTTGCATGTTGACTGGCTTATTAATATTGGAGAAAAGTTGGGAAAAAGAGAAACAGCAGTATGAGGGTAAAGAGAGTTAATCGCCTATTTTGGAAAAACCAATGTCCAAATAGTGCCGAAACTTTGTGAAAAATGAAAAAAAAAGGAAGAGAGTTTTGTATTCAAAAATTGTTTGTATTGTTTGCCAATGAAAAAGAAAAAAAGGTATTGTTTTTAAAAATATTTTGTTTTATTTGCCAATAAAGAGAAGAAAAAGAGCCTTGATTTCACAAAAATAACTTATTTATTTGCCTATGATATGAAAGAAAAAAAGAGTCTTGTTTTCAAAAATAGTTTTATTTGCCCGAACTATGCAGTTTGATTCTCACAGGGTGTGAGATATATAGGCAACCTCCATCGGGCCCAACTTTATTTTTACGAAAATAGTCAAAAGACCCAGATTTCGTGTTTGTGATTAACCAATAAAGCAGTTTTGTCCAAATTAGCCGAGTGTCTCTAAAAGGGCGCCGGAAGGCTGTTTTTGCAAGAATAAACACCTTGGATTATTTTCCAATTTTCGGCCGGTAGTAGGCACAACCTTAATATCTTCCCGCAGAAGTGCTGAAAGGCTGTGTTTACAAGGTCGGGACTTCATTTTTGAATTCTAAAAAAAATATAATTAAAATTTGTTTGAGTCGAATAAATGATGATTTTTTCTTAATCACTTTAATAAATGTGCAGACTGAGCACAAATCAAAATTTTCCAATCTCAGTCATGAACAAGATTCCTTTGGAGGTACACATGCGGTGGAATGATCTAGGTGAATCGAGGCAAAATAGGGTCAACTCGCACTTAGGAGGACTTACCAGGTTGTTGAAAAATAATCCTAGAGGAGACATCATAAAAGCGTTGGTTACGTTCTGGTACCCTTCCCACAATGTATTTCATTTCTTGGACTTTGAACTCACTCCAACACTGGAAGAAATAACTCGATATATAGGGGTTCCTACAATTCCTCTAAGGCATTAGTATTTGATTGCACCAAAGGCCATCGCGTTACACAAATTATTGGATTCATTAAAGATCAGTAGGAAGGTCCACCAACCAGACCTGTTAGCCGGCTTTTGTACTCCATAGATTATATATCATAGGTATGGGCACATAGGGCGATTTAATGATCCGGAAAATAATATTTGTAGCAAGGGAAATCGAGTGAAATAGGAGGAACACTGGTGTTTCGCATTCATGGTATTCTTCTTAGGCCTTTTGGTTTTTCCACAGAAGGACAGAAATATTGACATACGGATAGCAGGGGTTGTCAGCACCTTGATCACTCAAGCCAAGAGCACCCTCGCACCCATGGTATTATCTGAAATTTTCTGTGCTCTCACCGCCTGTAAAGCCGGAGGAGATTACTTTGAAGGATGCAACCTATTGTTACAAATATGGATGATTGAACACTTATGCCATCGGCCTCAATTCATGAGTAATGGGTCGTGAACACAAAGCTGCATAGAGGAATTTTATGACAGGGTTGATGGGCTTAGAATACAAGAGGGTGCTACAAAACGGGTATCACATCTCCGTGTCGTAAGTGCAAGCCAAATAAAGTGGACGTTTAGGTGGCTTCCCAGTGATGAAATCATATATATGCCAATTAAGGAGGTGCCAAATGATTCCCATGGATGAGGACATTAGTCGCCATGTGGTCGAGATTAGTCCCAATGGTCAGTTTCCTAAATCGCAGTCCGTAAATATTGGAGCGAATTTCAGTACATGACAGTTTTCCAATTAAAGGACAATCGAAACGTGATTTATTTATTCGCTGATTACATCACCACAAAGTGCAGCTACTATGAATATATGACAAGACCTATGTTATTTGCCACCGACATGACCTTAGTTCGTCAAGTAATGGAAGACCTCCACCACCTCCAAGGGGATTTAGCACGCAAGCCTGCGGCGATATCAAATGATGTCCCCCATTCCCCAGGAGAATTAGAGAATTTAATATATTCATGATTGTTCAAATCGGTGTGTCCATTTGAGAGTCTGTATTTTCTTTTATTCAAAGTTCATAGTAGGTTGTCTATTCAGTCATTTTCATTTTAAGTTAGAGTCTGTTATTTTCAGTTGAATTGGAGTATGTTAATTTCTTTTAAGATGTAATCGAGTACTTTACCTTATGAAAATTGGAAAAGTTAGCTAAATATTTTTCTGGGTTTATTTGCCAGAACTACGCTCGGTCTAATTCATGCGGTGGTCATGATACATAGGAAATCTCCATAGGATTCGACCATAACCAAATAAAAAAAAGGAAGAAAAGGGGTAGAAAATGAGAGAAACAATGGTAAAATAAAGGAGAAAATAAAGAAACGAAAGATGTAGGAAAAATAAATTCAGAGGGAAGAAGAAAAAGAAAAAAATGTGAGCGAAAAGAAAGGGGGCATAGGATAACAGCCAGGATGATGCAAGCAACCGATTCATTACGCATAATGGAAACGGATAACTATTTAGGTTCATTCTTCCCCAACATGTGGTTGCCTATGTGTCGAAACCTAACCACTAACAAGTTTTGGTGTTGCCTTTCCTACATCTCAGACAGGTGGTTAGTTCTTGCGGCGTTCTAGCAACCCACTCCTACAACACTCGTTGCAAGAGCTAACTGATTATGGCCAATCAAGATAATGATGCCAGTATCATTGATCCCTCGAAATAGGTAGAGGAATTGGACGTTAATGCAATGAAGGAGGAAAAGTACAAACTGAAACACCAGATGGTTGAGATGTATCAGGCTTGGGTGAGAGGGCAGCCACCGCCAACCTATCCTGCCAATCCGACCTTCGTCCCACCGCTGGCCTAGGCACATGACCATCCCAACACTGATCTATCCCCAAGTTTCTCCGTCAACCCGCTGTACCAGGGTACGACTTCTCAAGCACCCCCAGCTCCACCACTGAAAGCGGTTCCTCACTCCCTCTCCACCAATTTCTTCCATTTATGTCGCACCTCCCCCCCCCCCACACTCTATTGATCGTCCAACGAGCCTTTGCTTCAAGTTTATGACAATCAGTATTACTAACTAGAACCCGCTTAAAAAGCCATGAATCTTACTCATATGCCCCCTGTTCTGAAATCCCGACGGAGGCTGAAAAACCAGTCAAAAATCCCGAGCAAGAGGAGGTGCTCAGGAAGGTTAGAAGCTTAGAACAATCATTCCGAGATATACGAGGGTTAGGTGGCCAGGTGAGTGTGGCATTCAAAGACCTTCTTTTATCCCCAGATGTGCAATTACCTATGGAATTAAGATGCCCAAGTCTGACTTGTATAACGGACACGGCAATCCAGTCGCATATCTAAGAGGTTTTTGTAACAAAATTAGATGAGCACGAGGAAAGGATAATCTGCAAATGACGTACTTCAGTCAAAGTTTAAGTGGGTCGACGTTGGAATGGTACACCCGATAGGATCATTCTCTATGGTACACTTTGGATGATCTAGCACAAGCATTCGCCTGTCATTTTCAATATAATCATGAAATTATCCCGAATCGTCTGTAGTTGATGAAACTGGAAAAGAAACGCAATGAGAGCTTTAGAGAATATGGTTTCCATTTGAGGGAACAGGAAGCGAGGGTCAACCCCCCAAATGAAGGAGAGCGAAATGGTAGATTATTTCTTGGAAGTTTTAGAGCCTACGTATTATGGTCACCTGGTGTCGGTGGTAGGTAAATCCTTCAATGATGTAGTAAAAATGGGACACATAGTCGAGGAATGACTCAAATCCAACAAGATCATGAGTTACTCTGCAATCAAAGAACCCACCCATGATATCCAAAGCGGGACCAAGGGAACATCTGGAAAGAAGAAGAAAAAAGAAGTAGCGACAGTTGAGTTATGGACTTGGCTCAGGCCCCGGGCTCCATCCTATTACAGCCAACCCCGTCCTCACCACCAAACATACCCACACACTCCATATGGTCCACCACAACACTACTACCCACCTCCTAACCCTCGTTTCTCGGTCCATCATGCACAAACATATACCTAACCTCCAACCTACGCACAATGGCTTGCACCAGCTCAACAAGATAATTACCCAGCTCCACAAAATAACTACCCCCGAGAGCCTACCAACAATCCCCGGGACCAGCTTTCCGAGCCAACCAAGCTCTAAAAACTGAGAGGATGCAGAAGAAAAAAATTTTCACTCCATTTGAAGAATCATATACCAGCTTACTCCACAGGTTGAGAGACTTAGACATATTGAGGACAATCAAAGAGAAACTGCCAAATCCTCCTCTAAGAAATCTTGACTATTCTGTTAGTTATGAGTATTGTTCTGGTGCCCTAGGGCATGATACTGAAAAGTGTTGGCATCTGAAACATGCTATCAAGAACACATCGATTCACATAAAATTGAGGTGCAAGCCCCGGAAGCACCCAACATTAATCAAAGCTCACTGCCTGCTTATCAAAAGACAAATATGATCGAGATAATGAACAAAGAGGGGGAGCCCAAAAAGCCTTCGCAGACTGTTATGATGATCTGAGCCAATGAACGAAAGATGAGTGAGAATTTAACCAGAAAGATGTCAACACTCTAGTAAAGTGCGGCAAGTAGTGAGCTTGTCGTTGTAATCAAGAAAGAATCCCCAGAAAGCAGGATGCTGAAACATGAAAAAGTTAAATTTGTAGTACCTGGGGCAGCTAAGAAACCCATCATAGTTGTGGAAGGAGCTCACACAGAGCCTGTCATTATAAAGCCAGTAACACAGCTGCCAATAGTCAACAACAAAGTCGTTCCTTGGAGATATGAACAAGGAACAGTGGTCTACAAAGGGAAGGAAGTCAGAGAAGAAGTTTGCGAAGCCTGGGGTTTGATTCGGTAAGGGAGATACTTCTCCCCTGCGGAGTTAACGAAAAGCAGGATCCCCAAGGATAAATCAGAATCAATAAATAAAGTTGTACCAAAGGAAGAGGAGAATATCTGAAGAAAATGAAAATGCAGGACTACTCCATTATAGAACAATTGAGGAAAACACCAGCTCAGATCAACTTGCTTTCATTGTTAATCCATTCAGATGAGCACCGCCGGGCATTGATGAAAATTTTGAACGAGGCCCATGGTCATGATAAAATAACTATAAATCACTTGGAGACGATTGCAAACAAATATCCGAGGTAAATCAGGTTACTTTCTCTTACAATGAGCTGCTCACGGAGGGCACTGAGCATAATCGGGCCCTTTATTTGACTGTAAAGTGTGAAGATGCCGTGGTCACCTGAGTTCTAGTTGATAATGAGTCAAGCACAAATATTTGCCCGCTCTCCACCCTGAACAAGTTGAAGGTGGACGAGGAAACGATCCACAAGAATAACATTTGCGTTCGAGGGATCGATGGTGGAGGAAAAGAATCAGTAGGGGATGCAATACAAGAACTAACAATAGGTCCCGTTGAGTTCACCATGGAAATTCAAGTGCTAGATGTGGTAGTTTCTTGCAATCTTTTGCTGGGAGACTTTGGATTCATGTCGTTAAGGTAGTGTCGTCCACCTTGCACCAGATAGCCAAATTTGAATGAGACAGATAGGAAATTCTGGTGCAAGGTGAGGATAATCAATGTGCCTTGGATGATGCCATTGTACCTTTTATTGAAGCTGAAGACATCTAGGCTCTATGAGTCTATCACGTCTTCGACACGGTGTCATATAAAAAGATCTCAGAAGGTGAGTGTGTCCCAACTCCAAAAATAGCAGTCGCGGCAGTCATGGTGGCTTCGGAGATGTTAAAAAAATGGCTTCACGCCCGGTAAAGGGTTGGGTGCTTCTCTGCAAGGCATTATACAACCAGTGTCGCTTCATAAAAACTTGGATACTTTCGGTTTGGGGTTCAAGCCTACAGCTGCAGACATATGGCGAGCTAGAAAGTTAAAGCAGAGGGCATGGGTCTCCCAAAGCCCATCTCGTGGTTGTCCAAATCATTTATCAAACCCAACGCCAGAAAGTGCGCAGTGCCAATGGTTCCCGGTCCACTGTTGATACTGATGGAGATTTGGATAAGGGGTTCGAAAGATTGTTCAGTCAGGTAAATATGGTGGAGGCTGAAGAAGGGTCAAGAAAGGAAGATGTGGAGTTAGTGGGGCCGCGTGCAAAAATCAACAACTGGAAAGCTACTCATCTTCCCACTAGGAAGGAGTCTTGGTAGTCGGCATTGATTTTTCTTTCCGTATAATCTGGATTATCTCCAGGGTTGTAGTTCACATGTTATGTTCCATACGTTTGGACGTGTAAACCTTGTTATCTTTCCAGTTTCAATGAAATGCAATTTTCCTTTTCCTTAGTGCTACTAGCTTTCATTTTTCTTTGCTTTTATTTTCTTTCTTGTATAGTTATTTTTATGCTGGCTCAAATGATCTAACATGCATAAGGACTCTTTGGCCTAGTCTTAAAAATCCATATAATTCAGAAGTAATAATTTAAGAAATAGAATATGAGGATGAGTCAGAATATGATGAGGAAAGAGCATTGGATGAAATTAGTAAAAATTTGAGCCATTTTGAGGAAAACCCCAAGCCAAACCTAAACGATACAGAAGCAATCAATTCAGGGGACCCAGATAACAGTAGAGAAACCAAAATAAGTGTCCATCTGGAGCAACAGCATAGGGGAAAATAATTGAAGAACTGCTTGAATACAAAGATGTTTTTTGCATGTTCTTATGATGACATGCTAGTGTTGAGCACTAATTTGGTGGTTCAAAAATTACTCACCGACCCGGCCTGTCCTCCTGTCAACTAAAGTTGAGAAAGTTTAAAACTGATGTGAGTATGAAAATCAAAAAATAAGTTACCAAAAAATTTAAGTCCAAGGTCATCCGAGTCACACGATATCTCGCATGTTTAGACAATGTCATGCATGTGCCGAAGAAGGATGGTAAAACCAGGGTATGCACCAATTATCGTGACCTCAACAAAGCAAGTCCAAAAGACAACTTTCCACTACCAAACATCCACATACTAATTGAATTGTGCAAAGCATGAGATTGGGTCCTTCGAAGATTGTTACGCAGGATACCACCAGATTTTGATGGATGAGGAGGATGCAGAGAAGACAATGTTCATCATGCCATGGGGAACATATTGCTACAGAGTCATGCCATTCGGCCTGAAGAATGCTGGGGAAAACCTACATGAGGGCGATGACAACCATCTTCCACTTTATGATACATAAGGAGATTGAGGTCTATGTGGACGATGTAATTGCGAAATCCAGGAAGAAATCCGTCTATGTCAGAGATCTAAGGAAATTCCTCCAGATGCTTTGCAGGTATAATCTCAAACTCAATTCGGCAAAGATCCCTTCAGGGAAGTTTCTAGGGTTTATAGTTAGTCGCCGAGGTATTGAACGAGATTCATCAAAGATCAAAACCATACAATAATTGCCACCTCCGATGAACAAAACAGAGGTGATGAGCCTGTTAGAGAGATTGAATTGCATCACTTGATTCATTACTCAGCTCACGCAACCTCCGAGCCGATCTTTAAGCTATTTAAAAAGGATGTCACAATCAAGTGGACGGGAGAATGTTAGGAGGCTTTTGATAAAATAAAGGAATACTTGTCAAACCCACCAATTTCGGTCTCGCCGGAACCAAGAAGGTCGTTGATCCTCTATTTGATAGTCTTGGACAACTCATTCGGATGTGGCTTGGGTCCGCATGACGTCATCTGGAGGAAAGAACATGCCATATACTACCTCAACAAAATGGCAATTTTGGCTCACCGAGTTCGGCATTGTTTACGTGACCATGACTGAAATGAAAGCAGAGGCACTAGCTGATCATTTGGCCGAGTATCCAGTAGATGAAGAATATTAATCTTTAAGGACATACTTCCCGGACGACTAGGTAATTCATATTGAGGAAATGAAATAGGGCGAGAAGCGGGGATGGAAATTATTCTTCGATGGGGCCGCCAACATGAAAGGTGTCAGGATAGGAGCAGTACTCATTTATAAAATAGGGAACCATTACCTCGTTACAGTTCAGCTCCACTTATATTGCACCAACAATATGGAAGAATATGAGGCAAGTATTTTGGGTTTGAGGTTAGCTGCAGACATGGGTGTCCAGGAAGTTTTGGTCTTGGGAGACTTGGACGTTCCGGTGCACCAAATTCAAGGAGAGTGAGAAATACGAGACTTGAAGCTCATACTATATCGGCAATGCCTGCACGACCTTTGTCCATGATTTTGGTCGTAGAGTTCAGGCATACTTCAAGAATTCACAATGAGGTTGCTAATGCTTTGGCCACCTTGGCGTCAATGTTACATCATCTAGATAAGTCTTACGTTGATCCATTGTATATCCAACTCCATGACCAATATGCTTACTGTAATATGGTGGAGGAAGAGCTTGATGGTGAGCCTTGGTTTCACGACATCAAAGAATATATGAGGATGGGTGTATACCTAGTATAGGGCATAAGTGATCAGAAGAGAACAATCGGTCATCTATTAAGCGGATTTTTCCTTAATGGAGGAGTGTTATACAAAAGAATACCGGATCTTGGGTTATTAAGGTGCATAGATGCTGGGCAGGCCACGGCCATTATGAATGAGGTACATCCTAGAGTCTACGGACCGCACATGAGCGGATATGTTTTTCCAAGAAGATTCTCCGGGCAAGGTATTACTGGATCACCATAGAGCAAGACTCTATCATTTTCGTCCGCAAATGTCATCAATGTCAGGTGCATGGAGACTTGATTCACTCACCACCATCTGAATTGCATACAATGTCTGCACCCTAGATTTTCATTTCCTGGGGCATGGATGTCATCGGGCCCATCGAGCCAGCAGCTTCCAACGGATACAGGTTCATCCTGGCTGCTATTTATTATTTTACCAAGTGGGTCGAAGCTAAAACTTTCAAGGCGGTGACCAAGAAAGCGTGGTCGACTTTTTGCATTCAAGTATCATTTGTCGGTTCGGAATCCCAAAGACTCTCAGCACAGATAATGGAGCAAATCTCAATAGTCATTTGATGAAAGAAGTATGCCAGCATTTTAAGATTACACATCGCAATCCACCCCATACTGTCCCAAGGCGAATGGAGCAGTTGAAGCAGCGAATCAGAATATAAAGAAGATACTTTGAAAAATGATGGAAGGGTCCAGGCAATGGCATGAGAAGTTACCTTCTGCATTGTTAGGCTATCGCACTACTGTCTGAACCTTTGTGGGGGCAACTCCGCACTTGTTGGTATATGGCAAAGAAGTAGTAATTCCAGCTAAAGTTGAAATCCCGTCCCTTCAGATTTCGGCGAGGCAGAAATTGAAGATGAGGAATGAGTCAAAACCCGTCTAGAATAATTGAGTTCGATTGATAAGAAAAGATATGCAGCAGTATGTCAAGGCCAGTTATCTCAAAAAAGGATGGCTAGAACATATAATAAGAAAGTTCGTCCAAGAAGGTTTGAAGTGGGTCAGTTGCTATTGAAATGCATCCTCCCTCATCATGCAGAGGTAAAGGGCAAGTTCGCCCCAAATTGGCAAGAGCTGTTCATCTTATCAAGAGTGATGTCCAAGGGTCTTTGTATTTAACAGATGTGGAAGGAAAGTGTGTATAAATGGCCATCAAGCCAGATGCTGTTAAGAGATATTATGTATGATTTTCTTTTTTCAAATCATTTTCCATATTTGGCATATTTGTTTGTACTTGACATGTTTTAGAGATTGAAATGATGAAGGCATTGTATTCGGCAATCTAAAAACTTTATCCTTTTCTAACCCTTTTTTAGCTTTAATTATTTTTCTTCATACCCCTTTTTCAGAATCAGTAACAAAGTCAGAAACGCAAGTGTAAAGTTCAGTAAGTGAAAAGATCATGAAAGAATGAAAAGAAAGATAAAGAGAAGGGAGGAAGAAGAAGAAGAAGAAGAGGAAATAAAAAACAAGAAGAAAAAAGAGAGGAAAATTAAGAAGAAAAGAAAAGAAAAAGAGAAAAAGAAAAGGCAAAAAAGGAAAAAAGAAATGAGAGAGAAAGGAAAAACTCAAAAAACAGCAAAACAACAAAATAAATATGAAGAAACAGAATAAGGAAAGGAAGAAAAGAAAAGACCACAAAACCAAAGAATCGGCCTAAACTACGTTTGACCTGATTCCTTTTAAGGATATGTAGGAAGCCTCACGGCTCGGTAATATTCAAATAAAAATTCAAAGGTCCCCAAACCACAACCTGGGGCAGAAGTTGTGGTTGTTGGAAAAAAATCTGATTCCGAAAATTGTAATTTCAAACCCATTTGAATTAATTTGAGCCTTTAACACCTATTTCTTTCTAACCTTATCCAAACGCCTGCATTACTGTCCAAAGAAAGACCTCCTGATCAGTCAATAAGAAATGCCGAGTCAAGAAAGAAGAGGTGATTCATACAACAAGCAACACTTCGGTTCAAGCTGAAAATTAATAAAATGAGAGAGTCTTATTGGTGAAAAACCTCACGGGCATCGTAAGGCGACAAGAGTTGAGGGAAATGAAAAAGGAGAGAGACTTATTGGTGAAAACCCTCATGGGCACCGTAAAGGAAATGAGAGTTGAGAGAAACGAAAAGGAGAGAGTCTTATCGGTGAAAAAACCCTCATAGGCACCGTAAGGCAAAGTCAAGGAAAGAAATAAGCAATTGGAGACGAGTTTTCTATGGAAATCTATCCACGAGACCGCAAGCTAAGCAAGGCCAGGTTTTGGTTAAAGGTTGTGGGTTTGAAGAAGGTTGCAACAACAAAGCATACAGCAGAAAACCGATCGTTTGGACAGAATGGGTCGACTAAGTCGAAGTGCATGTCATGATAACGAAAATAAGCTATTCCTCCACAGATAAGTTTCTTTTCTTCTCATCTCAATAGTCGCCAAATCTGGAATTCTTTTATTCTAATACAATTTAGAGCAATTGCATTTCATTTTTTTTCGCAATCTGCAAAGTCATTTTGTTTAAGCAAGCAGGAGAGAAATTTCAAAGCTTAGTACCAGTTCTCAAATGGCAAAGCACATGCCGGTCAAATACGTAACAAAGGAAGAAAAAGTTGAAACATCAAAGAGAAGGATCCACGAAAGTTTTGTTGGTATATAGACTCGGTAATCTCAGGGAGGATGCAAGGATTTTGGAAAAAGGGTCAGAAGTGCAACACAAAGATGGGGGCGGAGTAAAGCCACAAGGGTTCAGGGGTCAACCTGGCATAGTACACCGGTTCGGTGATCTCAGAAAAGATGTAAGAATATTGGTAAAAGGGTCAGGAATGTAACATAATAACAAGGAGCAAAGTAAGTCCATAAGGGTTCGGGGGTCAGCCGAGCAACTCAGGAAACTCATCATTAGTCAAGAAATTAAACACAATGGAACACGACAGTGGGGAGGCCATTTTCAACAAGAACGCCACAAGCTAACACCCATTTTTCAAACTAATAAAATTTCCTTTGATTGAAACAAGGGCATAAAATTCCCAAAGATACCAAAGGAAGTCCTCCACAGGTGAAGGCAAGCACATGGCAGGTATAATCAAGAATCTCAGGACCCTCCTAGAAAATAGGACTCAGTAAAATTCAACAAGAAGCATATTTGGCCTAAATATTCTCCCCAGCAAAAGTCATCAGGACCCGCCTGAATAATGGGACGAAACCTTAACTAGCAATCCCCAGCAGAGACAACCGAAAGTTAGAATTGGCATTTACTCAGGAACCCTCGGGACCTTCGGTAAAATGGGACTTATTTAAAGGTTGGATGTAATCATGAATAGCAAAGAGAATAAGGTGACTTGCATGCTGAAATAGGATTCAGATAAGAGTTTTCAGGACCCTCCTGGAAAATGGGACTTACCTTAAAATTGAAATAGTCGGATGGCACGATCAGGCCCAAAAATATTTCCCCAACAAGCGTCTTCAAGACTCAGATGTAGGTCTAAATACTAATCCCCAGCAGACACATTCTGTCATCTAATTAAGAATTTTTGAGACCCGCATGGATAATGGGAAGTAGCTTTAATCACCTGTCCGCAGTAGATCCCCAAACGATATAATTCAGATAACAAGACATAGTGGAAAATAATACCTTTTGAGAAACATAACCTAATCTTAAAGTTTACATGAGTTAAGAGTTGTCAGGACCCTCCTGGATAATGGGACTTGGCTTAGATGTTAGAGATATTTGGTAACATGATTTGATTAACACCCACAGATGCACCCTACGCCAAACAGAGGCAAAAAGAATTTCTTTATTTTGTTTGTTTTGTTCTGATTGGGTTTAAATGCAGCAGTTTCAAGCTTTGGTAATCAGGCGCCCACCTAGAGAACAAGGGAATACTTTTCAAGTTAAATATTTTGGTAATCTGGAGCCCACTTGGAGAACAAAGTAAAACATTTCAAGTTTAAAGTTTTGGTAATCAGTCGCCCACCTGTAGAACAAGGAAATACATTCCAAGTTTCAAGTTTGGTAATCAAGAGCCTACCTGAAGAACAAGGGAATACATTTCAAGTTAAAAGTTTTGGTAATCAGGCACTCACCTAATGAACAAAGGAATACATTTCAAGTTTCACGTTTTGGTAATCAGGCGCACACCTGGAGAACAAGGGAATACTTTTCAAGTTAAGAGTTTTGGTAATTAGGCGCCCGCCTGGAGAACAAGGGAACACCTTTCAAGTTTCAAATTTTGGTAATCAGGCACCCACCTGGAGAACAAAGGATCCATTTCAAGCTTCAAATATTGGTATTCAAGCGTGCACCTGGAGAACAAGGAAATACATTTCAAGTATCAAGTTTTGGTATTCAGGCGCCCACCTAGAGAACAAGAGAATACTTTTTAAGTTACAAGTTTTGGTAATCAGGCGCCCAATTGGAGAACAAGGGAATACATTTCAAGTGTCAAGTTTTGGTAATCCCCCGCCCACCTGGATAATGAGGGAATACTTTTCAAGTTTCAAGTTTTGGTAATCAGGCGCCGACCTAGAGAACAAGAGAATACATTTCAAGTTGCAAGTTTTGGTAATCAGGCGCCCACCTAGAGTACAAGGGAATTCATTTCAAGTTACAAGCTTTAATAATCAAACGCCCACCTTGAGAAATGCCCACCTTAAGAACTAGGGGATACATATCAAGTTGCAAGTTTTGGTAATCAGGCGCCCACCTGGAGAACAAGGGAATACATTTCAAGTTTCAAGTTTTGGTAATCAGGCGCCCACCTGGAGAACAAGGGAATACTTTTCGAGTTTCAAGTTTTGGTAATCAAAGGCCCATCTGGAGAAGAAGGGAATACTTCTCAAGTCTCAAGGTTTGGTAATCAGGCGCCCACCTGGAGAGCAAGGGAATACGTATCAATTTTCAAATTTTGGTAATCAGGCACCCACCTGGAGAAAAAGGGAATACATTTCAAGTTTCAAGTTTTGGTAGTCAGGCGCCTAGCTGGGGAACAAAGGAATACTTTTCAAGTTTCAAGTTTTGGTAATCAGGCGCCCACCTGGAGAACAAGGGAATACTTTTCAAGTTATATGTTTTGGTAATAAGGCGCCCACCTATACTACAAGGGAATACATTTAATGTTTCAAGTTTTAATAATCAGGTGCCCACCTATAGAACAAGGGAATACTTTTCAAGTTACAATTTTTGGTAATCAAGCGCCCACCTGGAGAATAAGGTAATACATTTCAAGTTGCAAGTTTTGGTAATCAAGCGCCCACCTGTAGAACAAGGGAATACATTTCTAGTTAGAAATTATTTTAATCAGGCGCCAACCTAGAGAATAAGGGAATAATTTTTGAGGCTCAAGTTTTGGTAATCAGGCACCCACCTAGAGAACAAGGGAATACTTTTCAAGTTTCATGTTTTGTTAATCAGGCGCCAGTCTGTAGAACAAGGAAATACATTTCAAGTTTCATGTTTTGGTAATCAGATGCCCACCTGGAGAATAAGGGAATACTTTTCAAGGTGAATGTATTGGTAATCAGGCGTCGAATTGGAGAATAAGGAAATACTTTTCAAGTTACAAGTTTTGGTAATCAGGTGCCCACCTAGAGAACAATGGAATACATTTCAAGTTGCAAGTTTTGGTATTCATGCGCCCGTCGGGAGAACAAGGGAATGCATTTTAAGTTGCAAGTTTTGGTAACCATGCGCCCACCTGGAGAACAAGCGAATACATTTCAATTTGCAAGTTTTTGTAATCAGGCGCCTTCCTGGAGAACAAGGGAATACATTTCAAGTTTCAAGTTTTGGTAATCAGGCGCCCAGCTGGAGAAATAGGGAATACTTTTCAAGTTTCAAGTTTTAGTAATCAGGCGCCCACCTGGAGAACAAGTGAATACTTTTCAAGTTCCCAATTTTGGTAATCAGTCTACCATCTGGAGAAAAAAGGAATACATTTCAAGCTTCAAGTTTTGGTATTCATGCGTCCACCTAAAGAACAAGGGAATACATTTCAAGTTTCAAGTTTTTGTAATCAAGCACCCGCCTACAGAACAAGGGAATACTTTTCACGTTGCAAGTTTTGGTAATCAGGCGCCCACTTAAAGAACAAGGAAATACATTAAAAGTTGCAAGTTTTGCTAATCAGGCGCCCGCCTGGAGAACTAGGGAATACATTTCAAGTTTCAATCTTTTGTAATCAGCTACCCACCCTTAAAATTAAGGGAGTACTTTTCATGTTTCAAGTTTTGGTAATCAAGCGCCCGCCTAGAGAACAAGGGAATACTTTTCAAGTTGCAAGTTTTGGTATTCAGGCGCCTACCTGGAGAACAAGGGAATACATTTCAAGTTGCAAGTTTTGGTAATCAGGCGCCCACCTGGAGAACAAGTGAATACTTTTCAAGTTTCCAATTTTGGTAATCAGGCACCCACCTGGAGAAAATAGGAATACATTTCAAGCTTCAAGTTTTGGTATTCATGCGTCCACCTAAAGAACAAGGGAATACATTTCAAGTTTCAAGTTTTGGTAATCAAGCGCCCGCCTAGAGAACAAGGAATACTTTTCAAGTTGCAAGTTTTGGTAATCAGGCGCCAACTCAGAGAACAAGACAATACATTTAAAGTTGCTAGTTTTGCTAATCAGGCGCCCACCTGGAGAACTAGGGAATACATTTCAAGTTTCAAGTTTTGGTAATCATCCGCCCACATGGAGAATAAGGGAATACTTTGCATGTTTCAAGTTTTGGTAATCAGGCGCCCACCTAGAGAACAAGGGAATACGTTTCAAGTTGCAAGTTTTGGTAATCAGGCTCCCACCTGGAGAACAAGGGAATACATTTCGAGTTGCAAGTTTTTGTAATCAGGCGCCCACCTAGAGAAAAAGGGAATACATTTCAAGTTTCAAGTTTTGGTAATGAGGCGCCCACCTGGAGAACAAGGGATTACTTTTCAAGTTTCATGTTTTGGTAATCAGGAGCCCACCTAGAGAACAAGGGAATACTTTTCAAGTTGCAAGTTTTTGTAATCAGGCGCCCACTTAGAGAACAAGGGAATACATTTCAAGTTTCAAGTTTTGCTAATGAGGGGCCCACCTGGAGAACAAGGGAATACATTTCAAGTTTCAAGTTTTGGTTATCAGCCGCCCACCTGGAGAATAAGGGAATACTTTTCACGTTTCAGGTTTTGGTAATCAGGCGCCGACCTGGAGAACAAGGGAATACTTTTTAATTTGCAAGTTTTGGTAATCAGGCGCCCACCCAGAGTACATGGGAATACATTTCAAGTTACAAATTTTGGTAATCAGGCGCCGACCTGAAGAATAAGGGAACACATTTCAAGTTGCAAGTTTTGGTAACTAGGCGCCCACCTGGAGAACAGGGGAATACATTTCAAGTTTCGAGTTTTGGTAATCAGGCGCGCACCTGGAGAACAAGGGAATACTTTTCAAGTTTCAAGTTTTATTAATCAGGCGCCCACCTGGAGAACAAGGGAATACGTTTCAAGTTTCAAATTTTGGTAATCGGGCGCCCACATGGAGAAAAGGGAATACATTTCAAGTTTCAAGTTTTTGTACTTAGGCGCCCACCTAGAGAACAAGGGAATACTTTTCAAGTTTAAGGTTTTTGTAATCAGGCGCCCACCTGGAGAACAAGGGAATGCATTTAGAGTTTTAAGTTTTTGTAATCAGGCGCCCACCTGTACTTCAAGGGAATACATTTCAAGTTTCAAGTTTTAATAATCAGGTGCCCACCTAGAGAAGAAGGGAATACTTTTCACGTTGCATGTTTTGGTAATCAGTCGCCCACCTAGAGAATAAGGTAATGCATTTCAAGTTGAATGTTTTGCTAATCAGGCGCCCACTGTAGAACAATGGAATACATTTCAAGTTTCAAATTATTTTAATCAGGCGCCCATCTAGAGAATAAGGGAATAATTTTCAAGTATTATGTTTCTGTAATCACGCGCCCACCTGGAGAATAAGGGAATACTTTTCAAGTTTCAAGTTTTGGTAATCAGGCGCCCGTCTGTAGAAAAAGGGAATGCATTTCAAGTTTCAAGTTTTGGTAATCGGGCGCCGACCTGGAGAACAAGGGAATACTTTTCAAGTTGCAAGTTTTGGTAATCAGGCGCCCACCTAGAGAACAAGGGAATACATTTCAAGTTGCAAGTTTTGGTAATCATGCGCCCACCGGGAGAACAAGGGAATGCATTTTATGCTGCAAGTTTTATTAATCAGGCGCCCACCTGGAGAACAAGGGAATACATTTCAAGTTGCAAGTGTTTATAATCAGGCGCCCACCTGGAGAACAAGGGAATACATTTTAATTTTCAAGTTTTGGTAATCAGGCGCCCACCTAGAGAACAAGGGAATAATTTTCAGTTTCAAGTTTTTGTAATCAGGTGCCCGCCTGGAGAACAAGGGAATACTTTGCAAGATTCAAGTTTCGGCAATCAAGAACCCACCTGGAGTACAAGGGTAGAATTTATAAGTTTCAATTTTTGGTAATCAGGCGCCCACATGGAGAACAAGGGAATACATTTCAAGTTGAAAGTTTTGGTAATCAGGCGCCCACCTAGAGAACAAGGGAATACTTCTCTAAGTTTCAAGTATTGCTAGTCAGGCGCCCACCTAGAGAACAAGGGAATACTTTTCAGGTTTCAAGTTTTGGTAATCAGGCGCCCACCTGGAGAACAAGGGAAAACTTTTCAAGTTTTATGTTTTTGTAATATGGCGCCTACCTGTACTGCAAGGCAATACATTTCAAGTTTCAAGTTTTAATAATCAGGTGCCCACCTAGAGATCAAGGGAATACTTTTCAAGTTGCAAGTTTTCATAATCAGGCGCCCACCTGGAGAATAAGGTAATACATTTCAAGTTGCAAGTTTTTGTAATCACGCGCCCACCTGTAGAACAAGGGAATACATTTCAAGTTTCAAATTATTTTAATCAGGCACCCACCTAGAGAATAAGGGAATAATTTTCAAGTATCAAGTTTTGCTATCCAGGCGCCCACCTGGAGAACAAAGGAATACTTTTCAAGTTTCAAGTTTCGTAATAAGGCGCCCACCCGAAGAACAAGGGAATACTTTTCAAGTTGAATGTTTTTGTAATCGGGCGCCGACCTGGAGAACAAGGGAATACTTTTCAAGTTGCAAGTTTTGGTAATCAGGCGCCCACCTAGAGAACAAGGTAATACATTTCATGTCTCAAGTTTTGGTAATCATGCGCCCACCGGGAGAACAAGGGAATGCATTTTATGTTGCAAGTTTTGGTAATCAGGCGCCCTCTTGGAGAACAAGGGAAAACATTTCAAGTTTCAAGTTTTGGTAATCAGGCGCCCACCTGGAGAACAAGGGAATACTTTTCATGATTCAAGTTTTGTTTATCAGGCGCCCACCTGGAGAACAAGGCTAGACTTTTCAATTTTCAATTTTTGGTAATCAGGCGCCCACCTGGAAAACAAGGGAATACATTTTGAAGTTGAAAGTTTTGGTAATCAGGCGTCCACCTGGAGAACAAGGGAATATTTTTCAAGTCTCAAGTTTTGGTAATTAGACGCCCACCTGGAAAACAAGGGAATGCAATTCAAATCCAATAACCAAGCATTTACTTGGAGAAAAGAAACGTAGCAATAGGGCGACAAGAAGTTTCACAGAAGAAAGTACAGCGAGAAAACAAGAAATTTATCAGGGAGATACACAAAGCAACAAGGCAACAAAGGTCAAGAGCAATTTTGAAGACATAGATTGGTTCTTTTGCAATACATAGTCCATGGCTTAGTCTAGCTTCTTTGTAGTTTTACCTTGTGTAATAAAGGGGTCCAGAAAGCAGTAGCAGCAGCAGCAACAACAATGAGATCACAACTTCGGTAATCCCAGCTACCAAACACTCCTGATCTTCACTGACATGATTCCTCTTTAGCCGAACATATGTAGGAAACCTCTGAAGCAGAGTGAGGTCAAGATTCTCAAAATGCTTCTCACGGAGTATAAGCGGGTTAAAATTGTTCATGTCCGCTCACTTATCTTTGCACAAAAACTCTTCGTGTTTCCAGGCAAAGGGGGCATCTCTGAGCATGTGATTTTTTCCCTACATGAATTATTTTTATAAATTCAACCAAAATCATTTGTTTTAGTTGTTTGCAATTTTGTGAATTTTTGTGACGTTTCTGTTAATTGTTTGCATTTTCTGCGTGCATTTTAATTAATAGCACATTCATCAAAAATACAAATATATGTTGCATGTGAATTTAGGAGTAATCAAACTAACACCCCGAAACCCCCGCCTCACCCTCATCGCAAATCAATCATACATTTCCCTCAAATAGGGCCAAAGCCTTTCGAATCTTAGAGTCTAGTGTTCTTGTTCGAAGCCCGAAGAGGTTTTCGCCTTGCAAAGGCTTCTCAATGCATTATTTGATCCTCAAACAATGTTATTTGTTAATTCTCGGCAAGAATGAGCAGATAAAATTATTTGGGGATTAATTTTGGAGGTCAATCGTGATCGAGTATAATTGGTAAGTTTTCATAGTTTTAATTTTGTTTATTCCATTATGCATGTGAGCTTTAATCTAGGTTTTGCATTGACTTTGCTTGCTAGCTTTCTAGGAATTGTTTTGTTAAGTTTTTATGTTTTCTCATACATACTGAAATAGCTTATTTTTGTTTCATTGATTAATTTTGTTTGTTTTATTTTCTGTGTAGCAGATAAATGATAATAGTAGTTTTTTATTCTAAATTCTGGTAGTTAATTTAAGCTTGAATATTAGACTGCTTCTATTTGCATTCCAGCCTTAGGGATTTTGTTTTGGTTGAAGGTCATTTGGTCGTAGATGAATAACTTCCAATTCTTAATTATTAACCATGGGTATTTTGACCAAGTTTAAAAGGGACTAGGGTTAGCTAACCTAGTTGTGACTTCTGAAGGTAAATTCAGGGCTAATTCAAAGAATTCAGTTAAGGGAATCTTTGCAATAACTGATTTTAGAAGCCTCTAAGGGGAATTTAGGCTAAAATAAAACTTCAAAAGGGGACTAAGGGTGCGAAGTTAAACCAGCAGGGCTGCCCTATAGTTGAGCCTATATAAGATAGTATTCTTGTCTTTCAAGGAAAGAAGGAGAGAGCTAAAAAAAATAGAAAAATCATACGGCTAAAAATGCATAATAAATCAATGTTATATTGAAAAGTCTTTGGGAGTTCTTGTAATAGGGATCCTGAGTTAGTCTTGAGCAATTGAAGTTTAAAATGGCCTAAATCAGAAAGTGCTTAAGTATTCTGGTTTGTTTTGGGTCGAACTGTGATTGCTAGATTGAGAGTCTATTTGTGCTTGAATTGTTTGCTTCCTTTTTTGGGTCTTGAGTCGATTTCCTTGGGTTTTGATTGTTGTGAACTGCTGTTGCTGGATCTCTACTGTTCAATCCCTCTTAAACTCAGTTTTCTTTGTTCATTTGCTGTACCAGGTATGCTTTAAAACTCCGTGGACGTCAATTGATAGGTAATTTGAAGCATGGATTCGAATGAAAGCCAAGTTTGGTAGTCTCTTATTTAAGTCAGCTATTCTTTCCTGCAATTGAACACTTCATATTGTAGTTAATAAAAATGTTTGTTTAATGATTTATTTTTATCTTATGCTACTAGGAGATGGATTTGGCTTGTTGTAAGTATATTATTCGGCACAATGTGCTTTGGCTGGTGTGAGTAGTTACTGGTTTGGTAGGGATTTAGTCCCTTGTTAACCCTGAAAACTAAATTTAGCATGGTCGCAGCTATTAGAGGGACCATGAAGTCAGTGACAACTCTCTCGTAACTGTCACGGGTGTTTTGGCATATTTATGTTAGCTTCGAGTAGTTAGACTCTCATTAGATATCTTTTATGTGTTTGTTGAATCAGTCCCGTTATTCCAACATTTTGAAACGTTTCATGGTGTGTTCTCTATCCCACCACGCTTTAGCTTAATTTTGAATGTCTTTTCTGGTTTTAGCCTAAATCAGATTTTAGACATTAGTTTGACGTAATATTAATGAAAGGATTACATTTGAGGTGTGATTAATATTGAAGAGGGATTGGGATCCATGAACTACGAATTTGTTGCACTGGTTTGAACCGAGTGTCTCACTTATGCTTTCAATTCCAGTACCACTAATAGCTATACTCCTTTTAAGGAAAATTAATTGTCCTCTGAATAATAGTTATGCTACAAACATCCTTACTCGAATTTACTATATGTTTTGTAATAGAAAGTTCTAATTTTGCATTGCGCAAATCCTCATAGAAAACCAATGAAGTTAGTCGAGTCTATTTATATACAGGTAAGAGAATTAGAATATGAACATTTTGTTCAATTTTACTTTATTGTTTCGATCAATAGGAGCATTTCCTGTAAATAAGATGAGATGAGCTATACTACAATACAAATGATTTATGACCCTCATAATTTAGCTTAGATGCCTTTGGTTAGAATAATTCTAGGTGCGGCACGTCAAACAAAAATGACAATCTCTTGGCCATCGTTTTAATTAATCGTATACTCCTTAGAATTCGAGGTGCACCACTTAGTGAATTTTCGTGGCCATCGCAAACTTAAGCATACAAAATTGCTTTAGGCGCGTTGGTTAAATAATGTATCTTCCTAATTACAGGTGCACATTTATGTGACTTAAATCCAAATCCCAATGATGTTAAAATATGTCAAAATCCATGGGTGCATTTATGTGACGTGGCTCGAGACGTGTTTTGATAACGTTGCAATCATCTTTAAATTGAATAAAAGCGGGTAAAGTTAAAATTTGCACATAGGTACAAAATGCAGTAAAATCAGATAGTCAAGCCAAATATAACAGTTGAGCGACCATGCTAGAACCAAAGAATTCAGGAGTGCCTAACACCTTCTCCCGGGTAAACAGAATTCCTTACCCGGATTTCTGGCTCGCAGACTGTAGAGACAGTCAAACCTTCCTCGATTTGGGATTTATACCTGTGACTTGGGACACCATTAATTATCCCAAGTGGTGACTCTAAAATTTCTAAATAAATGAATCTCATTTCGATTGTCCTTTAATTGGAAATGCTCCCTAATCTATGCCCTTCATTGGGTGTAGTGGTTAAAAAGGAGGTGTGACAGCCGCTCCAGTTCAATATGTTTTCAATTTTGTTATCCTACCACTTATCCATATGACAGTGTTGACTCGCTCGATGTTGTGGTAGGTTTCCTTGCCTATCCTTCTCCTTCCTCCAATTGCTGGAATGGTCTGGCGACTGTATTGGTGATTGCTACCGTCGCCGTGGATGATCACCTCTTGGTGGTTTCATTCAAACTTCATTGCCTGATGCAGTGCTGACGCTACGGCCCTACAACATGAATCCATGGTCGTCCCAACAATAGATTGTAAGATGTTGGCACGTTTATCACTTAAAATCAACATCAAACCAAGTAGGCCCCATTTGCAAACATAAACTAATCTCTCCAATAGTAGACCTCTGAGATCTATCGAAAGATTTGACATTGATGGCCCCGTCCTTGATTTCATGCAACCCTTTTCCCAATGTCCTTAGTGTTACCAACGGACAAATGTTGAGACTGGACCCCCCATCGACCAGGATTTAGGTGATAAAATAATCTTCGCACTGCATAGTGATGTGCAATGCGTTGTTGTGATTTAATCCCTTCGATGGAAGCATATCTTCGTGGAAACTGATCTTGTGACATTCCAACACCTGACCTACCATGTTCGTCATTTCTTATGCAGTGATGTTGCTTGGTACATATGCCTCACTCAATACTCCTAACAAGGAAGTCTTGTGTGCATCATGACTCTGTAGCAAAGAAATGATAAAAATTTATGCCGGCGTTTTGTTTAACTAATCAATGACTGAGTATTCTTTTATTGTATCTTTCTCCAGAAATTATCGGGCCAGGTTTTAGTGATGGTTGGCCAACTAGAAGCTTTCTTTCTTGATTCATCCAAATGCTTAGGAGTATAAACCCTGCCGGTTCTTGTCATACCATGTGCCGCAGCTACTTCCCCGGACTTGGTTTTCCTTTCCTTCTTTCCTCAGCTATGTAGTCACAAGGGATGGCCTTTGTGTGGAATGGTGCTACGGCTATCATTGCTACAATAATGGGCACTCTTGCTTTGGTAAGTAATCTAGCAACTTCAAATGGTACAGGTGCCTTTGGGGACCCAAACTCGACCTCAATTGGTGTTGGTGTCTTTGCAGAGGTTGGTGTTTCAAACTCTAGTGGTATGGACACATTAACCTCATCGTCTTCCGAAGGCTAAATCTGGACCACAATCGGATTGAGGGTAACTACTGGCTTCTTTGGATCATCGCCCTTCTGTGATTTAGCCAATTGATCCCTTGGGGTCCCAGTCATCCTCTATCTCGATCATCTTAAGGCCTCTACTCTCATAGTCTAGCAGAAGGTTATTGCAGACATTCATAGTGGGCTTATTTGCTACAATGATCTTGGTGTCAATCAAAGTATGGATCTTATCCTTCAAGGAGAGGCATTCATCAATAGTATGCCTATTCATGCTAGAATGGTATGCACAGGGTTTATTTGGGTTGACCCATTGGGAAAGGAATTTAGGGGTAATAGCAGGGATGGGGGTGACATAACCAGCAGCTTTGAGCCTTTCGTACAACTAGTCGATTCCTTCAACAATGGTGGTATACTGTTTTGGAAGTCTGAGGTCAAAATTTGGTCGTGGTGTAGGGAAGTTTTGATGTGGGGGAAGTGATTGATAGTGGGAAGGTATGCTGGTTGGGAGTGTTTGGGTGAAGTGAGCTGATATGCGGGAGGTAGAGATGACTGATAAGTGGATGGTGGAGTATGGTAAGAGGGTGAGTGTGCTTGGCAATTTGGGGTAGGTTGATATGTGATTGGAGGTATTGGGTATGTTTGGTATTTGGTATGGGATTTGGTCCTTTGTGCAACCATTACAGCACTTACATCCTTTTTCTCAGACGTACAACCATACTGTAAAGCCTTGTTTGTAGCTTGCAAGGCTTCAAAGATCGTTACCATACCACTCTTGATGCCTTCCTCGATCCTCTCACCTAGCTTGATGATGTCGAAAAATTTATGATTCTCAATCAGCATCAGTCGTTCATAGTATTGGGTGTCCTGACCCCGGACGAAAAAATTGTTCATTTGTTCTTCCTCTAAGGCTGGTCTGACCTTAGAAGCTTCTGACCTCCAGCGAGTAGCATACTTACGGAAGGTTTCTGTAGGTTTCTTCTTCAAGTTTTGGATATAGAACACATCTGGCACTTTTTCATGTTGAACCTGAATCTATCAATAAAGTGGATACCATATTTACCCAGTTCGGCCACTTTTTATAGGTCTTGGATAAAGTACCAAGATAGAGCATCTCCTTTCAAGCTCCTCATAAAAAGCTTCATGTGGATCTTCTCGTCTCTTCCTACTTCGACCAGTTTGTCGCAGTATGTTCTCAAATGAACCCTGGGATCCCCTGTACCATCAAATATTTTGAACTTAGGAGGTTTGTACCCCTCGGGTAGATTGACACCGGGCTGTATGCATAGATATTCATAGTTTAGCCCCTCAATTCCCTTACTACCTTCAACGCCTTGAACTCTGGTAGTCAACCTGTTAAGCCTTTCAGCAAAGTTTCTAATGAAAAAGTCCTTATCATTGGATTCAGGTGTGCTTGATATGGGCTGGGTGCAGTGTGGCATAGTCTCCATGTATATGGGGGTGTTGTGTCTGGTGTGGCACTGGTCATTCGTGGAGATCAAAGGTTCGAGGGTGAGGACTGAGGTATTGTTGGGAATGTGGCAACTATCGCAGTTGTGGTGAGGAGCGGGATAGTTTTGTTGCTTTGGGATATTTTGTGGAGGTATGGAATTCTGAGTATTTGGGAATGTAATTCTTGAGGGGTGAGGGAAAATGACAGACTTTCCAAATTCCGGACTTGATCAAGCTTTTCTTGGAACTTCAATAGTTTTTGTTCTAGTTGAGAGGTATTTTCCTTGGGACCAGAGCACCACGAGTGACCTCTACCCATTGAGCTGAGTTGTTCAAATCTTCCATTCTTCTTTTGCTTTTGTATCTGACATGACTGGGAAGAGGAGTAGGTGGAGGGCCCCTGGATCTTATAAAATATGCTGATTTTGCCAGAGTTCACGAACTAACCTTCGAGGGAGGGGAATAAAACAAAAAGTAAAATAAAAAAGGTAACAAGTTAGTGAGGATTATAAGAGAAGATGTTGCGGTATTTAAACACATAGTGCATGAATGAAAATCGTGTCCTAATTTAGGAGCCTCGTTGTTCCTGAGGTAGGCCTAGCGACAAGTCAATTTGGAGAAGTTATAATGCTAAATGCTTCATTTCATTGATAGAAAATAAGATGAACCCCAAAGTTACACTAAATAATAGGAAATAAAAATATCATTAATGTTCATTGGCCTTATTAAATCCATAAAGGAAAAGGTAAAATCCTATCTATTTGGTCTCAGAAGGACCTTCCCCAGATCGGCATCTTTGGCTGCCTCGAACAGCTGCACCAGCTCACTAATTCTCAGCAGCAAGTAGACTCTGACTAGGTGCTCATCTTTATTTCCTCAGTATTTTGGCAGTCCTAGACTCTTCTGAGGAATTTACTTTCCAACTCTACTAAATCCCGCTCCAAGTACCCTAGTCATTTGTTAGAGCTAATAGCTATGTCTTTCTATTCTTCACTCAACATTTTGTTGGCTTCTTGAATTTCACGCTGCTCATTTTCACTTTCCTGAATCCTCTTGCGCAATTGGTTGTACTTGACCTGTGCTTCAGCCTTTTCATCGATGATCCTGTGACCTCGAGCAAACCCGGGTTGACCCAGACCATTATGATTGTCTTCTAACCAACTGGGATAGTATGGAGAATAACCAGCATGTACCTATCTGGCTCAATAGAATCCCTTCCTATGACGATTTTGCAGTGCCACATGTGTTGAGCTTGGCACTTGCAAGGGCTATCATCATCTTGAAACTCGGCCCTATAATGACTCATCTTGTCAACCCTTGGTATAACCTGCTTCCTACCAGCCTGTCTCATAACTCGAAGAGGGACATAAAGGTAAGTTCCGCTCAAACCAATAAAAATTATAAATTGTGCATCCCCAGAACGGGCAATAAACTCTTCATGGGGAACCATTTGAACATCCATTGAACTCGGTCCTCTTTCAGATTTTCAAAGAGTTCTACCCATCTTTTGGCATCTTCTGGCTGAGCAAACATGTTGGGCATGTAGTTCATCCTCCTTGGCTGATGGAAGGCTATATGATCATCCCAGTGCTAATGCCCTCCTTTTTCTGAGGCGAAATCGTGTTTGCGACATATGGGTGAATAACTCTAATCCTTTTGGGAACTTGGATTTTGGAATTTTGAAGAGTCGCCACCTAATGATTAAAGTGCACTAGGACACTAAGAAGGATTTTTGAGTTGAAGAAACCAAAGTTCGGGTAAGCGCTAGATATTATCTCGAGGGTAAGGTGATAGGCACCCCCTCAATATCCACTACTGTGGTTCTGGGCCATGTTATAATTGTGACTTTAAACAACAAGTAAATAAAGGTTTGGAATAGAAGGGATTTTCACATAATGTTGCAGGTGAATTGAGAGATTGAAGAAAATAGAGAAAGCAGAAATTTTAAGAAAAATAATTTGAACAAATATAAACAAGGAGAAAGGGGGTCCTATGTTTATGAACAATATGGATCACCCCACACAACACCTGGTAACCATTTATACACGTGGTATTATCGCATGGTCATCATATCCATATCTACCCTTCCCACCCCATTAAGGTATTAAAGAGTGGAATGGTATCGTTACCTATCTCATGCTATTACCCATCCCAATCCTATCAATCCCGAAGGCATATGGGATTATTAATCCTAAAAGGGAGGGAGTGGAGGCTTTTGAGAGTTTTCAAAGTATAAAATGCTAAGGCGACAATCAAAATATATACATCAAGTATTGGGAAAGCAATTAAGCAGATACGTCTCAAATACACCTCCTGGAATCAAAGGAAAGCATATAGTTTATCATGTCTTGCACATACTGATTATGGTCTGAATTAAAGCTTAAACAATAAGGCAAGCTGATTTATCACATATTTTCAGATAAGAAGTCAGAATTAGGCCTGCCTGTTGTAATTATCAAAAACTGATACAGTTATAGTTTTTACCCTAAAGCTCGCCTAGGTGTTAAATGGAACCTATAGACATGATCTCTATTAGTTCAGAAAGAAGTAAACTGATTGCAGAAAAGAATTGTCAATTGCATGTATGTTATTGCTACTAATTCTTTTAGACTTGATGACTAAGGTTTCGTAGATAGCTACTATACACATGCTTTTTAGGCGTCACTGATTTTAAGCGCTATTATTATGCAAAAACCCTATAGGTGGGTCATCTATATGCAATTGGTTATTCAAATCCTATAAAAAGTTTGCCTAGTGACAGATGCATATGCAAAAATTGCGTAAGTCCTATCGGCATATCATCTATATGCAGAATTTCATAGATAACTTACAGACATGATATCTATATGAAGTGTAGAAAAAACCTGTAGCCATGGTATCTATATGAGATGCGGTATTTCAGATGTAGTAATTCCCCATGAACATAGTATTTATATGAAAAACATTGTTTCAAAAGTAGTGATTCCCTATGAACATGGTGTCTATATGAAATACAAAATTTCAGAAGTAGTAATTCCCTATGAGCATGGTATCTATATGAAATGCAGAATTTCACAAGTAGTAATTTCCTATGAGCATGGTATCTACGTGAAATGCAGAATTTTGGAAGTAGTAATTCCCTGTGAGCATGGTATCTACATGAAATGATAAATTTCAGAAGTAGTAATTCCCTATAAGCATGGTATCTACCCCTTTGCATGCATGATTGACCCTCCTTTTTTCATTAACGCCCCAGTGGTTTATTACAAGTTTGTTACATACTAGAATGAATAAGAAAAGATAAAAAAATACATCAGAAATTGAAGATTCCAACCTCGGAGAGCCTAATTCAGACCCCAGGTCAAAAATATTACATAAACCAACTTCCAAAGATCAGATTTCCAAAGCATTTCTCTTATTTAAGATGTTTCAAAGTTCCAAGGAGCTTCAAGATCTCCAGGCAATGCATACACCCCAAATATCAACGCAGAATCAGATTATATGCAGTGTAGAAGGGGGTAGCCATTAAATGTCCAAGTTCAGAGAGAACTCAAGGTCCCAAGGCAAGGCTCATAGGAGGGGGACAAAACTTAGAGGCTAGGAGTAGGTGTAAGTGCAATAGAGGGGAAATGGCAAACTGGGGGTCATGCCAAGCAATTTGGGTTGCTGGCACACCCCTCACAAACTTATCAGTTCAAATTGAGGAGTTAAGACCTGTTAAAGGCCAAGTTTAGCCATGGACAGCAATTTGGATACCGCCAGGCTATACCTTAACTCAGCACATATAGGGGAATGGGGTATAGGGATTTATATAAAAGCATGATGCAACAAAGTGCAGGCAAAGGGGCATACCCAGCAATGAAACATGCTGGCACACCTTCCAGCCTAATTAGAGGTTAGGTGGGGGTCAAAAACTTAGGTCATGAACAACAATTCTTGTTTCCATGCCCCAAGTCCCAACTCTAAAGCCTATAGGGGATAATGGGATAGGGAGCAATTGTTCACAAAGAAGAGAAGCAGGCAATATCATATAGGCACTTTAAGTCAAGTTTTAAAATTTATAGGCAAAGAAAGTAGACATAGGTATCAGGACTTGTAAATAAACATATTGGTGTGATGCTGAAAATTAAGTTAGGACGTACGAGTTACAAAGAGACAACTGGAGAGAAACAGTAGCCTTGTAAAAGCCAAAGTGCAAGCATAAAGCAAGAATACTCTAAGTATAAGTTCAGAAGAGAATTGTTATTATGCAGTTTGAAGTGTTTTTTATCGTGTGTGATTGTTAAAAATCTGAGTGCCATGTGTTAAAGAGTCATGTATTAATAGTGTGAAAGCCATGAGAAAATAAGGTAAAAAAAAAATAGAAGCCTAATTGTCAATCAATTACATAAGACTCCCCTTAATCAAGGGATTCTGATTCAATCGGCACAAACTAATTAAGGAAAGAAATTAAACAAGGCTTTTTGTGAAAAGTAGCAAATTAGTGGCAAGCACATGGAAGTTATTTAAAGACAGGGTCTTGACAGTACACAATTTATGCAAATAGGGCAAGAGAATCAGTTGATAGCCAGTAAATCAGAAAAGTCTGAAATTTGGTATGAATGAACCAAGTCACAAAATAAAGGAGGTTTTTATCTAAGCCAACTCATCTAGGGAATCAGTAAAAGATGGACGGAAAATCAATCAAACTATATTCAGATGGAGGTTTATGCTAATTGCACATTTGAAAACCAATTAGAGGGAAATTCATCATATATAACGAGCATGTGAGTATGAAAGAAGACTATCGTGTAAATCAACATAAAAATCCACTAATAGAGTTTAGAAGAGTTTATCAAAAGTTAGAATCATATGAAACTCCATAATTATGCTAAAAGAGATGGGGTTTTGAAATAAGAATCCTAGTTCAGGTAAATCACAAAAGAGAGCAAGCAATTGGATCAAAACATCTACAGCAAAGCAACATGCAATCACAGTAGAATGATTCAAAGCACACACTGGCAAATACTGATTAGAACAACAGGAGAAACGTGCTTAGCAGAACCCTAAACAAAGCTCAATATAAGGCAGACAAAGAACCATAAGAACTTAGCAAGAAAAGTATAGTAGAAAACACAAGAATCGCGGGGAAAGGTATAGCACGAAAGCATATAGGAAAACATAGTACAATAAACATATAAGAACATGATAAAATACAGTAGAAAGATTTACAAGACCATATTATAGAAAACACAGTAAGGGAAGCATACAAAAGATGAAACGAGAACACAGAAGAGGACAACAACAAAGAAAAAAAATCATAAAACTCCTAAACAATTTCAGAAAACCGTAAATCGGCAAAGAAGGGTTTTGAAAGTAATTTTCAAAGGAAAATTTAGGGAAATCGTTTGAAAATTCACGCATGGCATAGATACAGAAAGGATATACTAAGAATCAAAGAAAAACCTTGAATAGCTATGGTTTCAGAGGAACCCTAGAGTGAGGAAGGCTTTGGAAAAAGGTCCGATCTAAGTCGGATAAGGTCGAAATCAGACTCAGAAGGCGAAGGATATGCTAGAGAAAAGCCGGAGATGGTCGGAAACCTTGAGTCAGCAAAGGTCTGGTCTCGAACCTTCAAGCATCAGGCACAAAGGAGTTATAGTAGGTGAGCATATGACATCAATAGCTTGAGAACCCAAGGATCCCGGTAAGGTTGTGGTCGCAGACCGTGGAAGGCGGCTAGGGTTAGGGAGTATCCGGGAGAGTTTGAGAGAGAGTGGAGTATTCAAAGGCGGCTATATAAACGAATAATGGGGATTAGGGTATGGTGGGGAGTTAAAAATGGCAAGGGAGAATCCTAGCCGTTGATCAAAATGATCAACGTCTTAGATTAAAAGCAAAAGTCGGGCGGGTATTTTGGATTGGGTTGGGGCGGGGTTAAAATTGGAACTGGACTGGTCCAAGTAGGGATAGAATTGAGTCAAATAAAGGTTAGAATTGAAATGCAAAAGAGGCTGCAATTGAAATAAAGGGAGGCTAAATGTTAAATATTATGTTTTACCCTTTTTATTTATAAAAATAGTAAAACGATTCTAAAAGCATATTAAAAGCACTCAACTAATTAATAATATATAGATATTAAGTTAAAATTTTGGTACCAATTTTATAGTTAAAAAATACTATTAATCGTAATTTAGCAGAGTCGCCATGCTGTCGATGCCCCCCTTTTTCTGAGGCGAAATCGTGTTTGCGACATTTGGGCGAAAACTCTATTCCTTTTGGGAATTTGGGTTAGGATTTTTGAAGAGTCGCCATCTAATGATTAAAGTTCATAAGGACACTAAGAAGTGTTTTTGAGTTGAAGAAACTGGAGTTCAGGTAAAGGCTAGAAATTATCTCGAGGGAAAGGTGTTAGGCACCCCTCAAGATCCACTAGTGTGGTTCCCTGCCATGTTATAATTGTGACTTTAATCAACAAGTGAGTAAATAAAGGTCTCAAATAAAAGGGATTTTCACATAAGTTTGTAGGTGAATTGAGAGTTTGAAGAAAATAGAGAAAGCAGAAATTATAAGAAAAATAATTTGAACAAATATAAACAAGTAAAGGAGAAAGGGGGTCCAAGGTTTATGAACAATATGGATCACCCCACAAAACACCTGGTAACCATTTATACACGTGGTATTATCGCATAGTCATCATATCCACATCAACCCTTCCTACCCCATTAAGGTATTAAAGCGCGGAACGGTATCGTTACCTATCACATGCTATTACCCATCCCAATCCATTCAATATCGGAGGCATATGGGATTACTAATCCAAAAGGGAGGGAGTGGAGGCTTTTGAGAGTTTTCGAAGGATAAAATTCTAAGGCAACAATCAAAACATATACAACAAGTATTGGGAAAGCAATTAAGCACATACGGCTAAAATAAACCTCTTTGAATCAAAGGAAAACGTGTAGTTTAGCATGTCTTGCACATACTGATTATGGTCTAAATTAAAACTTAAACGTTAAGGCAGCTTGATTTATCACATATTTTTAGATAAGAAGTCAGAATTAGGCCTGCCTATTGTAATTATCAAAAACTGGTACAATTATAGTTTTTACCCTAAAGCTTGCCTAGGTGTTAAATGGAACATATAGGAATGATGTCTATTAGTTCAGAAAGAAGTAAACTGATTGCAGAAAAGAATTGTCAATTGCAGGAATGTTATTGCTACTAATATTTTTTAGACTTGACGACTTAGGTTTGGTAGATAGCTACTATACACATGCTTTCTTGGCGTCACTGATTTTAAGCGCTATTATTATGCAGAAATCCTATAGGCAGGTCATCTATAAGCAATTGCTTATTCAAATCTTATAACATGTTTGCCTTGTGACAGATGTATATGCAAATAATGCATAAGTCCTATAGGCATATTATCTATATAGAGAATTTTAGAGATGACTTATACACATGATATCTATATGAAGTGCAGAAAAAACCTACAACCATGGTATCTATATGAAATGCAGTAATTCAGATGTAGTAATTCCCCATGAACATGGTATTTATATGAAATATAGTGTTTCAGAAGTAGTGATTCCCTATGAACATGGTATCTACATAAAATGCAGAATTTCAGAAGTAGTAATTCCTTATGAACATGGTATCTCTATGAAATGCTGAATTTCAAAAGTAGTAATTCCCTTTGAGCATGGTATCTACATAAAATGCAGAATTTCAGAAGTAGTAATTTCCTATGAGCATGGTATCTACCCCTTTGCATGCATGATTGACCCTCCCTTTTTCATTAACACCCCGATGATTTATCACAAGATTATTATAGAGCAGAATGAATAATAAAAGATAAAAAATACATCAGAAAATTGAATTTTCCAACCCCGGAGAGCCTAATTCAGACCCCAAGTCTTAAATATGACATAAACCAACCTCCAAAGATCATATTTCAAAAGCCTTTCTCTTATTTGGGATGTGTCAAGTTCACTTCAAGATCTCAAAGCAATGCTTACACCCTAAATGTCAATGCAGAAACAGATTATAGTGCAGTGTGGAAGGGGCCAACCCTCAAATGTCCAACTTCAGAGGGAAGTCAAGGTTCCAAGGCAAGGCTCATAAGAGCGGGGCAGAACTCAAAGACTATGAGTAGGTGTAAGTGCAATAAAGAGGAAATACCAAGCTTGATGCCAAGCAATTTGGGTTGCTGACACTCCCCTGACCAACTTGTCAGTTCAAATTGAGGAGCTAAGACCTGTTGAAGGTCAGGTTCAGCCATGGACAGCAATTTGGATGCTGCCAGACTATACCTTAACTCAGCACACATAAGGGAATGGGGTATAGGGATTCATATAAAAGTAGGATGCAATTAAAGAGAAGGCAAAGGGGCATACCCAGCAATGATACATGCTGGCGCTCCTTCCAGCCTACTTAGAGGTTAGGTGGGGGTCAAAAACTTACGTCATGAACAACAATTCTTGTTGCCATGTCCCAAGTGTGCACTCTAAAGCATATAGAGGATAAAGGGATAAGGAGCAGTTGTTCACAAAGAAGAGAAGCACGCAATATCATTTAGGCACTTTAAGTCAAGTTTTAAACTTTACAGACAAAGAAAGTAGACATAGGTATTATGACTTGTAAATAAAAACATTGCGGTGATGCTGAAAATTAAGTTAGGACATACCAGTTTCAAAGAGACAAGTAAAGAGAAGCAGTAGCCTTGTAAAAGCCAAAGTGTAGACAAGAAGCAAGAATGCTCTAAGTACAAGTTCAGAAGAGAATTGTGATTGTGTAGTTTGAAGTGTTTTATATCGTGTGTGATTATTAAAAATCTGAGTGTCTTTTGTTAAAGAGTCATGTATTTATTGTGTGAAAGCCATGAGAAAATAAGGTAAAAAAAATAGAAGCCTGATTGTCAATCAATTCCATAAGACTGCCCTTTATCAAGGGATTCTGATTCAACCGGTACAAACTAATTAAAGAAATAAATTGAACAAGGCTTTTTGTGCAAAGTAGCAAATTAGTTTCAAGTACATGGAAATTATTTAAAGACAGGGTCTTGACAGTACACGGTATATGCAAATAAGGCAAGAGAATCAGTTGATAGCCAGTATATCAGAAAGGTCTAAAATTTGGTATGAATGAACCAAGTCACAAAATAAAGGAGGGTTTTATCTAAGCCAACTCAACGAGTGAATCAGTAAAAGATGGACGGAAAATCGATCAAGCTATATTAAGAATGAGTTTTATGCTAATTGCACATTTGAAAACCAATTAGAGGTAAATTCATCATATATAATGAGCATGTGAGTATGAAAGAAGATTGGCGTGTAAATCAGCACAAAAACCCACTAGCTGAGTTTAGAAGAGTTTATCAAAAGTCAAAATCATATGAAACTCCGGAATTATACTAAAAGAGTTGGGGGTTTGAAATAAGAATCTTAGTTCAGGCACATCACAAAAGAGAGAAAGCAATTAGATCGAAACATGTATAGCAAAGCAACATGCAATCAAAGTAGAAAGATTCAAAGTACACAGTGGCAAATATTGATAAGAACAACAGGAGAAACGTGCTTAGCAGAACCTTAAACAAGGCTCAATAGAAGGCAGACAAAGAACCATAAGAACTTAGCAAGAAAAGTATAGAAGAAAACACAAGAATCGCCGGGAAAGGTATAGCAAGAAAGCATATAGGAAAATACAGTATGATAGACATATAAGAACATGATAATATATAGTAGAAAAATCTACAAGACCATATTATAGAAAACACAATAAGGGAAGAACTCAAAAGATGATACGAGAACAGAGCAGAGGACAACACAAAGAAGAAAAATCATAAAACTCCTAAACATCTTCCAGAAAACCCTAAATCGGCAAACAAGGGTTTTGAAAGTAATTTTAAAAAGAAAATTAGGGAAATAATTTGAAATTCACTCATGACATAGATACAAAACGGATCTAAAGAGAATCAAAGAAAAAGCTCGAATAGCTAGGGTTTCACAGGAACCCTAGAGTGAAAAAGGCTTTGGAAAAGATCCGGTCTAAGTCGAATAAGGTCGGAATTAGACTTAGGAGGCTAGGATATGCCTGAGCAAAGTCGGTGATGGCCAAAAACCTTGAGTCAATAAAGGTCTGGTCTCGAACCTTCATGCCTCAGGCACACAGGATTAATAGGAGGTGAGTATTTGACATCTATGGCTTGAGAAGCCATGGATTCCGGTGAGATTGTGGTCGAAGACGGTGGAAGACAGCTAGGGAAAGCGAGTATTCGAGAGAGTTTGAGAGAGAGTGGAGTATTCAAAGGCGGCTAGCAAAATGAATAATGGGGATTAGGGTATGATGGGGAATTAAAAATGGCAAGGGAGAATCCTAGCCGTTGATCAAAATAATCAACGTCTTGGATTAAAAATGAAAGTTGGATGGGTTTTTTGGATTGGGTTGGTGCCGGGTTAAAATTAGAACTGGGCTAGTCCAATTTGGGATAGAATTGGGTCAAACAAAGGTTAGAATTGAAATGCAAAAGAGGATCCAATTGAAATAAAGGGAGGCTAAATGTTAAATAGCCAGTTTTACCCTTTTTATTTATAAAAGAAATTGTAAAATGATTTTGAAAGAAAATTAAAAGCACAAAACTAAATAATAATATATTGATATTTATTTAAAAATGTTGGGAAAAATTTTATAGTTATAAAAAACTATTAATCGTAAGATAGGGTATAACCATAATTATATGCAATTTAGCTGTTAGAATGCCAAATAAATTTGAAAAATGTATGAAAATTACCCTAATTACATTTTGAGGTAAATATGGAAAACAAACAGGTTATTCAACAAAATGATAATCTTGGGGATAATTATTGGATTTTGTACTGCTAAAACGGACAATAAATTAATTTTAAAAACATTAAAAATTAAAAAAAAATAAAACACTTGGGTATGCTTATGCATGTTATTTTGAAAGTATTTTGTATACAAAAAATACATGGAAAAAAATTGGGTATCAACACTCAGTCCCTAATGATGAGAGGCGAGGACCCTCCGACGGATATGCCCTAATGATGAGAGGCGAACTCATCAGGATAAGTACGGTAAGATTTGTTGTGACCATACATCTCGCATAAATAATCAAAGGGATTGTATGACTCCTTCAAGTAGGTTAAATCTGGATTCTTCTTTAGACCCCTCATCTTCTGAAAACCTCTACCCTTGCGATTTTCTTGCATTAACAGACCCGGATTTTCCCACGGTATACCAACCAGTCCTCCTATTTCCTCTAGCAAGGGTATCATCTCAATGTCTCTGAAGCAGAATATAAACCTACCACAATCCCATAATAGAGTGCCAGCTTCTATGATTTTGTTACTGGGTTGAATTTCCAGGAGAAAAGGTAGATTCCCTAGATATTTTCTAACAAGTTCCTGATTACTGGAGTGAAGATCCTCCAACCATCTTAGCAATTTGGGGTAGATGTTGGTGACTATGCCAAATATGGGTGCCTCATATTTCTGCAAGAGAAAAGTGTTAGGCCCTTTATCCCCACCAGACTCGACTATTAAATATCAATAATTGGCATAACAAGCATTTAGTTCTCCAAATAAATGCACGAAATATGGTAGTGTCCCTTTGGTTTTTGACAAAACCAGGTGGACTTTGAACAAATCTATCTTAAAGAGTCATTATGAGGACAACATAACTGACTTGGATAGGTTTGACCATGATGCATGCACAATTAAATAGAGTAGGGTTTCTATGGGGTGTTTGACCGGTACCCTTTAGCGGACAACTCAAGAGGAAAAGGCACGGAACTGTTGATCAACTGGTTTTACTGCAAATATGCCTTTGTCGGATTTAGGGGGTGATAATATCGGAAGGGCGCAACCACTCATTATAAATGTTGTTAGGGTATTTCGTTTGGCATGAGTAGAATATGATGTTGAATATGCAGTTGCAATAGTTAAAATAAGTTTCGATGTATTGGCAAATTCATAAAGTAATAATTTCAACAGTTTCTTTTAATTTACAACAGTATTAAAGGAAAGCATTAAGAGAAGTAAGGAAAAGAAACAATGAGCCAAGTCAGTTTTGAGGTAGAAGAGCAAAATTACTTTAAGGTATTTAAACAAATAAATATATATAAAGAAGAATAAAGTCATAAATAGCATGAAACGGTAAAATCTTTAAAGAAATCCCCAGCAGAGTCGCCACGCTGTCGATACTCCCTTTTTTCTCGCGAAATCGGGTTTATGACAATTGAGATGACAACTCATTTCCTTTTAGGAATTGGGTTTGAAGAGTCTCCACTTAATGATTAAGTGCATTAGGACACTAAGAAGAACTTTTATTTAGAAAACTAGAGATTGGGAAATGGCTTGAATTATCCCGAGGTGAAGGTGTTGGGCACCCCTCAAGATCCACTAATGTGGTTCCCGACCATACTATAATTTTGACTTTAAGTGCAAATAACAAGTAGACATATAAGAGTTACAAATATGAGAGGGGGTTTTCACATAATTATTGCAAGTAATTTGAAGTTAAAACAAAGTTAAAGAAATTTGGGAAGAAAAGCAACTTTGAAACTCAGAATAAACGGGTGAAAAAGAGAAGAAATTTCACATAGTTGCTGCAAGTAATTGAAGTTAAATGCAGCCAAAGAAGCTAAAATTTGAGAAAAATCTGTTTTTATGTTCTGAATAGAAGAAACAAGTAAAGGGATAGGGGTCCTAGGTTTATAAATAATATAGATCACCCTACACAACACCCGGTAACCGTTTATACACGTGGTGTTATCGTGTGGTCATCATATTCATATCTACTCTTTCCTACCCCGTTAAGGTATTAAACACAGAATGGTCTCGCTTTACTTAATGCATGCTATTACCAGCCCCTATCCTATTAGTCCCGGAGGTATTTGGGACTACTAATCCTAAAGGGAAGGGTGTGAGGTTTAATAGTTTCAAAGGACAAAATTCTAAGGCGAGAATCAAAACACATATGTAACAGATATGGGGGTAGAAGCATATAACATATAGAAAGGCTCAAACAAACCTCCTTAAAACAAAGAGAAGTATATAATTTAGCACGACTTGCACGTAATAATTAGGGTCTGATTAAACTTAAGAGTTGTGGCAGACTGATCTATTACATATTTCAGATAAGAAATCTAAATCAGGCCTACCTGCTGATTGTATCTAAAATCTGATTCAGTTTACAAGTTACCTTATTGCTTGCCTAAGCGTTAATTGAAAACTATTAGCTCAGAAAAACGAATACTCATTTTAAAGAAGAGGACGTGTTAGTTACAGAAAACATAAATTCTGCAGATGTTAAGCATTGCTGCTACTGCTTTTAGACTTATAAGGGAATGAACTGTTCTGATTTTTGTTGGTTGCTCCTATAGGCATACTTTCTAGGCACCGTTGATTTTAAACACTCTTTTATAAGAGTGAAGAAGTCCGATAGGCATGGTATATAGAATGTTATTTGTTATTTAAACCTATGAACAAGTTTTCCTAGTAATAGATGCAGATGCAAATTCAGGAAGTCTTATAGGCATAGTATCTAGAATGTTGTTTGTTATTTAAACCCATGAACAGGTATAGATGCAGATGCAAAATTTAGGAAGTCCGATAGGCATATTATCTCTATGGTATGCAACATTTGAGAAATGACTTATAGACATGGTCTCTATATGAGATGCAAATGCGCAGAAGCCGATAGACATGATCCCTCCATGAGATGCAAAAGTGCAAGCTGAAAACAGGATACATGAGTATAGAAGAATAAATATCCGTATGAACATTATCTCTACCCTTTTGTATGCATGATCAACCTCCCCTTTTCACTAACAGCCCAAATAGTTATTACAAGTTATTATTATAGCCCAGGATGAACAAGTAAAGTAAAATTACATCAAAGAACTAAAACATTTACAACCAAGGAGAGCCTGATGCAAACTTCCTATACGAAGCATGAAGTAAACCAACCTCCAATGACCAGATTCTAAAGCCTTTCTCTTATTTGGGATGCGTTAGAGTTCCCTAAGAATCTCAAATGGACTCCGGGCAGTGCTCACACCTAAATATATTACAGAATTGAATCATAGTGCAGTGTGGAAGAGCCAGCCCTCAAGTGTACAAGTTCAGAAGGAACTCAAGGTCCCAAAGCATGGCTCACGGGAAGGGGCAGAACTTAAAAGCTAGGAGATAGTGTAAGTGCAAAGAGGGATTTTAAGAGGAAGAAAAGATATGGTGGTGGTTATACCTAGCAATTGAAAGTGTTGGCACACCCCAACCAGCATGTTAGCCACATTTTTTGGGAGTTAGGATCCCCTAAGGGATCAATCCCAAACATGAGAAAAAACTTAAATGTTGCCATGTTCTAAACTTCTAACTTAAACACATAAGAAGGTGACAGGGTGCAGGGATTCGCAGTAGAAACATATGCAAGAAATTGACATGCTAATTAATATTAAACATAGGCAGTAAAGAAGACAAGGGTGTAGAAGCTGTAAAATAAACACATTGGGATGAGGCTGAAAATCAAATTAGAACATACCAGTTTCAGGGAAACAATAAAAGAAAGCAGTGGTCTTGTAAAGCCAGAGTGCAAGCAATAGTCAGAATGTTATGATTAGAGAACTATGATATTTGAGTAGTGTAAAAGTGGTGAATTGAAATTTGTGTAATTGAAAGTGTCTGAAAGTGTCGAATTCAAGGTGTCCTGGTGAGAAAGGAGTCGTGCCCTTTTTATAGTGTAGAAGGCAAGCAGAATAAGGTAGGAGAATAATTTTAAAATCAATTAAAAAAACTTCCCTTTAACTAAAGGATTCTGATTTCAAACGGGTAAAAATGATTAAGGAAAGAGATTGATCAAAACCTTTTCCCAACGCAGTACAAGAAGGGTAAATACACAGAGATTTATTTAAGGAAAAAGTCTGATAGCACACAATTTGTGCAAATAACGAAAGGAGATCAATTAACAGCCAGTAAATCACAAGGTCTGAATTTTCGTATGGATGAATCCAGTCAAAAAAGGTGAAGAAAGGTTTTACTTAAGGAAAATCAGTAATAATCAATCAAACCTAAAAAAGGATTCTGAATCAATCATAAGTTGGAAAACCTTTTCGGAAGAAAGAATTCATCACACATATAAAAACATACAACATGCGTAAGCACGAAGAACTATCATGCTAATTAGTATGAGAGTAGCATAGAAAACGTTCAGAGTCATAAAAAAAGAAATTCAAACTTAGCTCATAAACTCATAATGAGTCTAAAAGAGTCGAGTTCCAAAATAGAACCCCAGTTCAAACACCTGACTAAACCATATCAAAAACCCCCCAAATTCCAGGGTTTTCGCTTCGAATCAAATACAAAGACGAGGAGGCAAGTAATGGAAACGGGCTCGGAGATCTCTTTCAAAGACTCATGAGAAAGCAAGCAACTACAATAGCAAGTTCAAAACAACAGAGTGAAGAAACTGATTTGAAGCATAGTGAAAGTAGAGGAAACATGTTTAAGAATAAACCTGGGACTTAAACAAGTTCATAAGAGAAAAGAGATAGTATAACACTTAAGAAAACAGTAGGAGAAACATGTTTGAAGAGAACTCAAACAAGGTCCAGTATAAGGCAAACAAAGAACAAAAAACTTAATAGAAAATACAGTAGGGGAACACAAGGATATCGAAAAAAGCCTAGCAAAAGAACACATAGGAAAACATAGCAAGATAAACATGCGAGCGGTCTAAGAACACAATAGAAAAAAAGGCACAAAAGAATCATGTAGGGTAGAAAGAAAGCATAAGAAAAGAGTAGGAGCACATGCGTGAAAAATATACACAAAGAAAGGAAAAGAAAAGTCGGAGAAACATTTTGAACCTTTCAAAAAACCCTAAATTGAAGAGAAGGGATTTTAAAGGATAATTTGGAAAGAAAAATCAGGGAAATGTTATAAAACTCCAGTAGTGCACATATATATAACAAATCTAAGAAAAATTAGAGAAAACCTTGAATATCTAGGGTTTTAGAAGAACTCTAAAATGAGAAAGTCTTTGAAAAGGTCCGATCATGGTCGGAAAGGTCAGAGATAGGCTCATAATGCTTGGATACGCCAGAGCAAGGCCGGAAAGGCCATAGAACCTTGAATCGGAGAAGGTCTAAATGGACACCATCGAGGTCAGACTTGAAACTTCGAACACCTAGTGTTTGAGAGCAGAGAGAGATAGGTTCAATCCATCATGGCTGGAGAATCCATAAATTCTGGTGAGATTGTTGTTGAAGATGGTGAGAGCAGCTAGGGTTTCAAGAACCTTCGAGAGAGTTTGAAAGAGAGGGGGCATTTGGAGGCGGCTGAGAGATGGGAAATAAGTTAGGGTTATAGGATTTGGGGGATTAATAAAGGTAAGGGTCAATCGTGGTCGTTGATCAAAATGATCAATGGCCTGGATTAAAAGATTGACCGGGCGGGTTATATTAGCGGGTTAGGGGTCAGGTTGTTTTAAAGGTTTGGGTTGGTCCAAAATTGGTTCGGAATTGGGTTAATTAGAGGATCAATTTGGCTATTATTGAAATGCAAATGAGGCTAGATTTTAAATAGCCAGTTTTTTGCTTTTTTATTTTATAAAAATAGTAAAAATGAATTTGAAAATAAATTAAAGGTACTGAGTCACTTAATAATATATAAATATTAATTTTAATATATTAGAACCAATTTTATAATTATAAAATGCTATTAATTCTTAAAATAGGCTAAAATCACAATTACATGCAATTTATCTTTTAAAATACTAAATAAATTGTACAAAATGTATATAATTACCTTACTTATATTTAGTATAAATATGGGGATAAAATAAAATATTCATAAAAAATGCTAATTTTAAAAATAATTATTGGTTTTTTATATTTCTAGAATGGACAATAAATTGAATTAAAATCCTTTAAAAATAAAGAAAAAATGCTAAAACACTTGGGTATACTTATATATATTATTTTGAATGTCTTTGCATATAGAAAATACATAGGAAAAAGTTGGGTATCAACTCGTAGTTGATAGGCTTAGCTAGTCTTTTTCATGTTTTGATTTTTGATGTAATAACAGGACCACGGACCGGAACCTCGGCATAACAGCACCTCGATCGACTTTCCACCTCAGTATACTCCATCATCTCACTCACCTCTAAACTACACGTAGTCTGATTCTTTTATAGCAAGGATATGTAAGCAGCTCAAATACCAAGGCTCGGTCACATTCCCCGTTTCTCTTAGTTTTAGTCTCTCCAAATAAGGATCGGGTCCAAAAACCTATCTAGTCGTTCTTTGTTTGAAAATACTTCATATTTCCAATCAAAGAGGGGAAGCTGTAGAAACATGATTTTTGACCCTCCCCAAGATTTTCATATTTAGCACATAAATATTTAATTTAGGCCAAATATGAGTATTTTAACTTATTTTTACTCTTTTACTTTTATTTTATTATAAGAAAACGAAAATTACAAAAAAAAATATAGTTTCTTAAAATATTTTGTAGTCATTATTAATCTTGAAAATACCAAAAATAGTTTTATTTTAATGGTCAGTCTTATTTTTATTGTTATTTCACTTAAGTAAGATTAATTAACAAATAAGATCGTGTTTTAGTATCGTTCGCGGGCAAAGAACAAAATTCAGGCTTAAACGATTCATATTTAGGCTTAACTTTCGGACCTAGCCCCTAATTTCCAAGCCTATTCCCTGAGCCCAACCCTTAACATCTTTCTTAAAAACCAAAAGACCTAATACACAAAATACCTAAGAACTAATTAGCAAAAACACAAAAATATAAACCTATATCCTACACCTATATAAACCGATGTCTATCAGCTAAAAGGGAGACAGAAAATACATGCTAGAGACTGAAGGGATCCACCGTAGAGCACACACGAGAATCCCCCATCAATTCATCTTCTCCTTCAAAACAAAACCATAGCATAAAAATTCCATCTTCACATATCTTTTAGCTAACCTAAAGATCAGCCGCAACATATGGGGACCCCACCTCCCCCTTTTTAGATCCCCTCAATATTCCTCGCCATCATTTTTCAAAGAGGCGTGCAAATACAGTGGGAAGGGAACACATAGAAGGATTTTTTTATGCCAAACATAGAAAAATAATTAATGAGAATGGTAGTTTGCTTTAGGCGTATTATTAAATTGTCATAGCTATGAGTACGGTTTTCGTGATGTGGTTGTGATACTAAATTCCTAAACTCGGGTGTGCATTTCATGTGGCCCAAATCCAAATCTCAACAACATTAAATAAAATGTATTACGGACCACGGGTGCATTTCATGTGGCGTGGTTCAAAGACATATTTTGGTGACGTTGAATCCTCCTAAAAAATAATTAAAAACAATTAAAAAGTTAAAATGCACATATGTTTGAAAGTGTTTTAAAATGAAATAATTAGGTCGTTAATAACAGTTGAGCGACCGTGCTAGAAGCACGGAATCCGGGAATGCCTAACACCTTCTCCCGAGTTAACAGAATTCCTTACCCGAATTTCTGTGTTCGCGGAATGTAAAACAGAGTCAATCTTTCCTCAATTGGGGATTTGAACCGGTGACTTGAGACACCATAAAATTATCCCAAGTGGCGACTCTGAATTTAATAAATAAACAATCCCGTTTCAATTGTCACTTTAAGTTGAAAAAAACTCCCTTTATACTCCTTTACGGGGGTAGGTAAAAAGGAGGTGTGACAGTCCACCCAACCAGTTAAACTAATAATAGCCAGTGAAGGTATTTGCATAATTTATGTATTATATATGTATAATTATTATATAAATCATGTATATGGCCATAAAAAGTAAACAATGAATATGTACGGCTATTTATGTAAAGATCCCATTAATCAACTCATCTAAACTACATGACTAATCATCCTCAATTTTTTCGATGCTAATTTAAAAGGAATTTTTATCTCGTATAGCAAAGGTTAATACGTTATTTATTTTAAATAAATACCATTTAAGAATTATATTCTATAAATATCTTTTAATGTTTATAACAAAATATTTAACTTTGATTACCTCATACCCCTAAGTCACTAAATACGCTATTTTTTTAATTTTTCTCTCTCCTTTTTCCTGATTTTCTCTCACAAAATTATCATATTTCACATAAACATCCCGCTCCATGTTCTTTCTCTCTCTACTTTGATACATATCATTTTCTTCTCTTATTTTCTGAAAATACCTAAAGTAACAAAAGGAAAAAAAGCTAGCGCATTAGCTTGAAGAGAGGAGAACCGCTGGACAAAGAGTGGACCTAATACAAAGAGACATCTTTAGCGCCTCACACCCCTTTAGATCTTCATCATTATTTCCCTCAAAATTGAATATACACATACACGGATATATTAGAGAGGAACAGATAATAAGAGGATGGCCAATTTGCCGCTTATAGAACTTCTTGCGGGAAGTAAAACAGTTTAAAACAAAAATAAAGGAATAAACAGCTTTTCGAACTGCCGCTCGGCATATAAAGTAAACTCTCAAACCAATACATAAATTCAAGACTCGGAAACTCACGAATCACAAGCTAAAAAAACTATATAGCTCTAACTCTGGAATGTCTAACAAGCACAGAAAATACAAAAGGGCTAAATACTAAAAGCAGGAATAGAAAGGGACTCATCGGTCAGCAGACGCGGCAGATGTACCTCAAAGTCTCTAGAGCAGATGCCTCCCTCAAGGATGGTAGGTCTAAGTAGCGGTACCTGGATCTGCACATGAAAAACATGCGCAAAAGGGCATGAGTACACCACAGCGGTACTCGGTATATGCCAAGCCTAACCTCGGTCAAGTAGAGATAAGGAAGGTCAGGGCCTTACTGAGACAAGATAATAATATAAGCTATGAAAGAATAAGATAAGCAATTCGAAAGCTAACAATAAGAATTTAATATGAGAAAGAAAGGATTGCAATAACCGAACAGAGGCTAAAATAAACACAAGGTAATAACAGGGGATATCTCAGAATCCCGATGATCTCTTAGTACCCTTAATCCATACAAGATATCTCTTGGTATTCCAGGATCTCTTGGTATTCTCAATGTATACGAGGGATCTCTTGTATCCCGAGGATCTCTTGGTATCCTCAATATGTGCTAGGGATCTCTTGGCTTCCCGAAGATATCTTGGTATCCTCAATATCCGTGCCAGGGATCTCTTTGTATCTTGCACCTTAGTTAAATCCATCAACACGTACGGGAGATCTCCCGTAATGTCGTCTCGTAGTCCAAAAGTAAAACACACAACAACAACACAGGAATACTCAATTATGCTCCATATCTTACCAAATAATAGTTGATCCTAGCCTAACATGCTTCACGTAATGCAATCAAGGCATTTTAAGCAAATAGGCAATTAAAATTAAGTAAACATGCTTTTCTAAACTAACAAGATGCTAAATTTGCATGTAGCATAAAAGGAAAAAGGAATTCAATTGAAATACTTAAAGTAAAACCGTATTTCCAAAAATTAGCTCAAGTACGCACTTGTCACCTCACGTACAAGGCATTTCAATTATCAAATATATCATATCCCCTAAGTGGAAAGTTCCTCACACAAGGTTAGACAAGTCACTTGCCTTAAACCAGCACAATAATCAACCTGAAACCACGTTCTTGCCATGCGTATCCGACTACAAATGGCCCAAATCTATTCAATTCAACTGCATAATATAAATAATACTCCAAATGGGAGGTACGGCAAGCTCATAAACAACCTTCCCGACTCGCCTCAATATCTCAAAAGGGCCAACAAATCTCGGATTCAATTTCCCTTTCTTCCCAAATATCATAACGCCCTTCATAGGCGAAAATCGAAGTAGAATCCGCTCTTTAACCATATAGGAAACATATCAAACCTTCCGGTCCGCATAGCTCTTCTCTCTGGACTGGGCTGTACAAAGTCTATCCTGAATCACCTTAACCTTCTCCAAAGCATCCTAAACTAAGTCGGTGCCCAATAACCTAACCTCACCCGCTCGAACCAACCCACCGGAGATCTATACCGCCTGCCACATAAAGCCCCATACGGTGCCATCTGATTGCTGTACTAATAACTTATTGTTGTATGCAAACTTCGCCAATGGCAAGAACTGATCCTAAGACCCTCCAAACGCAATCACACATATACATATCATATCTTCAAGAATCTGAATAGTGCGCTCGGACTGTCCGTTTGTCTGAGGGTGAAATGCTATACTCAACTCTACTCGAGTCCCAACTCATATTGAACGTCCCTCCAGAACCGGGATATGAACTAAGTACCTCCATCCGAAATGATGGAAACTGGAATACCATGCAAATGAACTATCTCCCGGATATAGATCTTCGACAACCGCTCCAAAGAATAAGTAGTACATATAGGAATAAAGTGAGCATACTTGGACAGTTGATCTACAATACCCCAAACAACATCAAACTTTCTCAAAGTCAGTGGGAGCCCAACAATAAAGTCCATGGTGATCCGCTCCCACTTCCACTTTAAAATCTCTATCTGTTGAAGCAACCCACCCGGTCTTTGGTGTTCATACTTCACTTGCTAACAATTGAGGCACAGAGCTACAAAACCCAACTATATCTTTCTTCATCTGCCTCCGCCAATGGTGTTGCACTCAAATCCTGGTACATCTTTGCGGCACCCGGATGAATAGAGTACTGTGAATTGTGTGCCTCCTCTAGAATCAGCTCCCAAAGCCCATCAACACTGGGTACATAAACCCGACCCTGCATCCTCAATAATCTATCCTCGTCAATGGTCACATCTCTGGCATTACCATGCTGAACCTTTGTCCTTGAGCACAAGCAGATGAGGGTCATCATACTAACGCTCCCTGATACGATCAAATAAGGAAGACCGAGAAACCATGCAAGCTATAACTCGAATGGCCTCCGAAATATCCAATCTCACACACTGGTTGGCTAAGGCCTGAACATCCATCGCCATGGGCCTCTCTGATGCTGGTGAATAAGCAAAACTCCCCAAACTCTTTACCCCACAACTTAAAGCATCGGCCACCATATGGGCCTTGCCCCGGTGATACAAAATGGTGCTGTGATAATCTTTTAGCACATTGAACAAGTGTTGCAAGCTCCGATGATCAGTATAAATTTCACTAGGCACACTGTACAAGTAATGATACCAGATCTTCAAGGCATAAAATAGCAGCTAACTCAAGATCATGGACAGGATAATTCTTCTTATGTACCCTCAATTGTCTGGAGGTGTAGTCAATCACCCTACCGTCCTCCATCAATACTGCTCCAAGGACAATCCTCGAGGCATCACAATAGACGGTATAAGACCTCAAACCTGTAGGCAATATCAAAACTGGGGCTATAGTCAAAGCTATTTTGAGCTTACGAAAGCTCGCCTCATATGCTTCCATACACTAGAACGGAGCACCCTTCTGGGTCAGTCTGGTCATAGCAGCTACAATCAATGAAAACCACTCCACAAAATGATGGTAGTAACCTGCCAAACCAAGGAAACTGTGGATCTCTATAGATGAGGATGGTCTTGGCCAACTCTACACGTCCCCTATCTTGTTTAGATCCACTTGAATACCCTCAAACGATACCATGTGACCTAAGAATGCCACTAAATCCAACCAATACTCATATTTCGAGAACTTAACATATAACTTCTTCTCTCTCAGAGTCTGAATCACAGTCCTCAGGTGCTGCTCATGATATTCCCCACTCCGAGAATACACCAGAATATCATCAATAAAGACAATAAAAAACCAATCAAGATATGGACGGAATACACTGTACATCAAATGCATAAAGGCTGATGGAGAATTGGTTAGCCCAAATAACATAAGCTAAATACGCATCACCCCTTCTCAACCATACGTTGAGCTATAAGAAAAGAAATAATTCTACTGGGAGTGTGATCCAAAGTACCCCTCCTCTCAACACGCAACACACCTGTCATAGCCAGCGTCATGGTTTTAGTGTGACAATCAAGAATAGCATAATAGGGCGACAACCAATCTATGCCTAGGATAATATCTAAATATACCATGATGAGTAACAATAAATCAGCTTTGCTTTCAAAACCACGAATAGTAACCAAACACGACCGATAAATGCAGTCCACAAAAAGAGAATCTCCAATAAGAGTAGAAACATAAATACGAGAACTCAAAGAATACCAAAATACAGCCAAATGCATATGAAAATAAGAATACGCATAAGAATAAGTGGAGCCTGGATCGAATAGAATCGATGCATCTCTCTGATAAACCAGTAATATACCTGTGATGATAGAATCATAGGCAACTGCCTTGGTATGGACAAGAAGGGCATAGTATTAGGCCTAGCCTCCCCCTCTAGCTAGCTGAGCAAGAGGGGTAGTAATTGTGCTGTGATCATTGCCTGAGAACTCTAAGAAGTGCACTCGACCAATGAGAACTCACTACCTTAGAGTGGGGGTGGTGGAAGTCTGGGTCCCTTCCCCGATCTGTCAAAAAGTTGGTACAACCTAAATCAACCCCGCCTAAACTAATGTACGAAACATTCTCAGGAACTATGCTAATATCTCCTGAAGGGCTGGAGTAGTAGTAGCAGTAGGTATATCTAATGCCTGGGCTTTGGCTAGAACTGTTGGTGGCTCCTCGATGCAGCTCGCACGGGTGCTCTGGTTACATTGCGTGTGCGTCCTCGACCTCTACCCCAGCCCTGACCTCTAACGGCTCTTGTAGGGGGCGCATGTGTCTCATCAACTCTAGTAGCACGTGTTCTCACCATCTGTGAGAGACTAGAAGACAGAGGTTTAGGATTGTAATGTCAAAATCTCGCATAACAGGGAAATCAAATGAAGTGGAATTTTTCTAGCGGTTACATAGCCTCTCATAGATAAGTACAGATGTTTCTGTATTGATGAGAGAAACTAATTCATGACTCCTATGAACCTAGAGCTCTGATACCAACTTGTCACGACCCCGGTTTGCCCTCCATGAACAATCGTTACGGCACCTAGTCTTTAGGACTAGGTAAGCCTAAATTACGGAAGAAAAACCAAACTTGTAGAAGTAAAACGGTTTAAAACAGAAATAAAGGAATAAACAGCTTTTATAAGTGCCACTCGGCATACACATAATTTAACTCTCAAACCAATGCATAGATCCAAGACCAGGAAACCCACAAATCACAAGCTAAGAAATACTACATAGCTCTAACCCCGGAATATCTTTCAAGAATATAAAATATAGAAAGGTAAAATACTAAAAGCAGGAATAGAAAGGAACCCCTCGGTCTGCGGATGTAGCAGATGTACCTTGAAGTCTCTAGAGCAGGTGCCTCCTCAAGAATGGTAGGCCTGAGTAGTGGTACCTAGATTTGCACATGAAAAACATGCACAAAAAGGGCATGAGTACACCACATCGGTACTTAGTAAGTGCCAAGCCTAACCTTGGTTGGATAGTAACGAGGAAGATTGGGGCGCTACTGATATAAGATAATAATATAAGGTATGGCAAAATAAGATAAGTAACGCACTTGAAAGCTAGCAATAAGAATTTAATACGAGAAACAAAGGATCGCAATAACCGAACAAAGGCTAAAACAAACACAAGGTAATAACCGCGGATCTCTTACTATCCTCAATCCATACTAGGGATCTCTTTGTATTTCGAGGATCTCTTGGTATCCTCAATGTATACAAGGGATCTCTTGGTATTCCGAGAATCTCTTGGTATTCTCAATATATGCTAGGGATCTCTTGGAATCTTGAGGATCTCTTGGTTTTCTCAATATACGTGCTAGGAATCTCTTGGTATCCCGCACCTTAGTTAAATCCATAAACACGTACGATGGATCTCCCGGGATTCTGCCCCACAGTAAAACACACAGCAACAACACATGAATACTTAATTATGCCCCATATCATAACAAATAAATAGTTAATCATAGCCTAACATGCTTCACGTAACGCAATTAAGGCAATTTAAGAAAATAGGCAATTAAATCAACTAAACATGTTTTTCTAAACTAGCAACATGCTAAATTCGCAAGTAGAATAAAACGGAAAAAAGGAACTCAATTGAGATACTTAAAGTAAAATCGAATTTCCAACAACTAGCTCAATTGCGCCCTCGTCACCTCACGTACAAGGCATTTCAATTATCAAATATATTATATCCTAAGGGGAAGGTCCCCCACACAAGGTTAGACAAGTCACTTACCACAAACCGGCTCAATAATAAATCTGAAACTACGTTCTTGCCACGAGTATCTGACTTCAAATGGCACAAAAATATTAAATTCAATTGCATAATGTTAATAATTCTTCAAGTAACTGATTCCATAATTAAATTCTAAGCTAATATGCGAAATTAGGTGAAATAATAAAAATGCCCCGGGCTCACGTCTTGAAATCGAGTAAAATTTATATTTTTAGAATCCTCACGCTCTCACGAGTCTAACCATATCAAAATTATCTCAATCTGATGTGAGATTCTCAATCAAAACCCACTTTCTTGGTCTAAGAACTTTTTCCCCATTTTCCACCAAAATTTGGAAAATAAGAGATGGATTTAAGTATAGATTCATGAAAATTAGTCTAAACCGAGTAGGAATAAATTACCCAAATTGCCCAGGTGAAAAATATCTTCAAAACTCACAATCTCCCGAGATCCTAAGTCCAAAATATGAATTATGGTTCAAACCCTCAATATTGGGTTTTTAAAAATCTGCCCAGTCATTCTGTACATTGTGATCGCGAAGAATGACGTGCGGTCGCAAAGAGGAAAAATTGATGGCTCGTGAACTGGCTATGAGAATGCGAGATGAAGCACAAAAACGTGAAAGAAGAAAATGGTAGGCTTACACGTTCGCGAACAAGGTAATGCAAACGCGAAGGGAAAATGGTCATAGTAGCCCCGGCTCCTAGTTCTACTATGCAAACATGAAAGGAGGGATGCAAACGCAAAGAACGAGGGGGCAGACTTCTGCGATCGCGAGACAAATCATGCGATCATAAAGAACAATTTAATCATCCTCCGAAATTACATTCGCGAACACAGAGGGAAGAGCGCGAACGCGATTAAGGAAACCAGATACCATATTTTCTGCAATTCCAACAAGTTCCAAAATGACCTGTTGAGCATTCAAAATACACCTGAGACCCCCGGGACCTCAACCAAGCCTACCAACCAATCCAAAAACATCATACAAACTTGTTCCAACCTTCGGTATGCTAAAAAATACCTATTTTTCGTCAGATTCAATCTTATGAATTCCAAAAACTCTAAAAACACGTTTCCGAACAAAAATTCTATCAAAACATCATCCGAAGGACCTGGAATTTTGTACACACATCACATTAAAAACTACAGAGCTGCTCCAAATTCCGAAATTCCATTCCAATTCTCGGATCAAAATCTCACTATCGAACCGGAAACTTCAAAAATTTAAATTTCGGCATTTCAAGTTTAAATTAGCTACGAATCTCAAAACACAATCCAAACATTCCCCTCATCCCTAAATAACCCAATAGAGCTAACGAAACAAACAGATTTCCATTCAGAGGCTGTATTCACATTGTTCTAACTACGGTCAATCTTCCAGCACTTAAGCTCTCATTTAGGGACTAAGTGTCCCAAAACTCTCCTATACTCAAGAACGGACATTCCGACAAATCAAAATAGCAGAAATAAACTTGGAAAAAGCAGTTAATAGGGGATCAGAGCGTTAATTCTTAAGATGAGCAACATGGTCGTCTCATTGGATTACCATGGAATTTACAGTTATCAATTCCAATGAAGTAATCTATCTTCTTGTTTTATTGTGTTGTTTATAATACACAAAAATTATCTATTGTAAAAGATGCATGGGAACAGTGAGATGTATGATATTTGCTCGACGGTGGATTCGCCGAATATTAACATTTGTTCTTGAATAAAGACGATGGAGTTTGGGGGTGAGCAACTTGAATTTCTGTTAATATTTTTTAATGTATTTTCAATGTATCATACTGTATTTTTATGTATTGTATTGTATTTATTGTCTTTTTTTATTGTAATTCAATATAACTCGTTGTATTCCATGTATTTCATTGTATTCACTGTCTTTTTTTCCATTGTATATAATGTATCCTGCAGTATTCGATGTACTTCATTATATTCACTGTCTCGCTATATGCCATGGACGTATTCATATGTTTTTTTTAATTAATAGTATAATTTATGTATTCAGATGTATTATATAATTTCTCTAATGATTGCTATATTTTTGGGGTATTTTTCGGGTGAGAATAATTTTTATAACTGGAATACAAAGTTTTTGTATTATAATTAAGTTTTTTGAGTTATATTAGGAGTTTATTATGTTAATTTATTCACTTTTCATTTAAAAACAGTATAATCCCATGTTTCACGCCATGAATACAGTCGAATATAATAATTTATCCAGTTGTAATCCCATGTTTCACTCCATAAATACAATCGAATGCACTCGAATACAAAAATTTATCTAGTTGTAATCCCCTATTTCACGCCTAGAAATGCCAATGTATTCATGAATACACTAGCTTAAATACATCAAATACATCTTATAACAACAAAAAATGTATCTATAATCCGTAATATAGCAAATGGTATCCATAGATAGCTAATTATAACTAAAAGATAATATTTTATGAAAATTTCTCAATTTAAAATTCAGGACTTAGTGTCCTACTAATTGCCCTAAATTTTGGATGCTAATTTAAAATTTAGGATATAAAATTCGAATTTTCAAATAGAATTTTGAACTTTAAGCATGATGTCCTGAAGTATTTTTTTTTTTGATTTAACATTTTGTATCCATTAATATCAAAAAAATGTACAAGGTAGAGCTCGATTAGTAGCTTTGACTTGCTACTACTCCTTTACATTACAATTATCTCTACTAAGTATCTAACTACTATTCACTAATTACAACTAAGTATAGCAGTTAGCTAGTACAAATCATTCTATGGAAAACTATTAAGTTGCCTCAATCCATTTTGCCAGCGACTACAATTCCTTCCTCGAATATGGATATGTAAAACAACTTCTCTGCAAATCTGATTCTCCTCATAGACTTTCTTTTCAAATCTGATATTGTTTCTCTCCCTCCAGATTAATGCAATAATACTGATAAACACACCAGTTGTTATAGCATTTAATCCCAGTTTGCTCTTTGCTTTGCTGTTTACCCATTGCAGTTTAGTTTCCCAGTCTCCAACTAATCTTTGATGTCCTAGCCATAAACATAGTCTAGTCCACAGATGTCTCGTAATTGTGCATTCAAAAAATAAGTGTTTAAAGGATTCGACATTCTGCTTATAGAATACACGTCTTGCAGGCACTTGGATGCCAATTTTCTGCAATTTGTCCACTGTTGGCAGCCTCTGATGTGCAGCTAACATAGTGAATCGATGTCTAGGATGAACATTGGCAAGCAACAACAAGTTCTTCCATTCAACTTTGCTATAATTAGGAATTAGAGTGAGATACATCTTCTTGATCTGAAAGTGATCCAGTTTGCACATACCTTGTAATCTGCTAAACAAAGTCCCCTGAAGCAACTGATTCCCCATAATGGCACCTCTACTGTCCAGAATTTTCCTCACAACCCAAGAAGCAGTCTTAGGTGTAGTCATTGTTTCAATAGCTTCTTGTTTAATGTAGTAGTTGTGCACCCACTTTATCAAAAGGCAGTCCTTCATTCTAGTTAAATCCCAAAGATGCTTGCAGATTGCTGCTTTGTTCCATGCCTTCATGTCTAGGATATTCAGTCCACCTGCTGTACTTGGTCTGCATACCCTTTCCCAAGCAACTAGTGCCTTCCTGGATGGATTAGCCCTTCCAGTCCACAAAAATGTTCTGCAGATAGTTTCAATAATTTTCATCACTTTCTTAGGCATAATGAAAATTTGAGCCCAGTAGGTTTGCATTCCAAAAATGACAGCTTTGATCAGCTGACATCTTCCAGCATAAGAGAGTAATTTGGCATACCAGCATGTTATCTTGGCTGTTATCTTCTCAATCAGTGGCAGATATTGACAGATAGCCAGTTTCTTGGAGTCCAAGGGTATCCCCAGATATCTAAATGGCAGCTCTCCTTCAATGAAACCCAGTGTTCCCAGAATTACCTCTCTGACATTCTGCTTTATTCCAGCCATATATATGGCACTCTTGTTAACATTTGCCTGCAGACCAGATGCTTCAGAGAATCTGTGGAAAGCCTCCTTTAAGATTCTAATAGAGATAAGATCAGCTCTACAGAACATTAATAGGTCATCAGCAAAGCATACATGAATACTGTTAAACTTCCTGCAATTAGGATGAAAATTGAAATCGCCATTCTTGTGTAGCTGCCGCAGTTCCCTATTTAAATACTCCATAACAATCACAAATAGATAAGGTGACATAGGGTCACCCTGCCTAATACCCCTCTTAGCTTTGAAAGGTTTTGTTAAACCTCCATTCAGAACTAGAGAATAAGAGATAGTAGTAACACAAGCCATAATCCATTGGACAAATTTAGCAAGGAAGCCTAAATCAATAAGAACCTGCTTAATAAAACTCCATTCCAAAGTATCATAAGCCTTTCTCAGATCCACTTTCAACACACATCTGGGAGACACTCCTTTCCGAGAGTAGCCTTTGAAGATTTCATGGCTAAGTAGAATGTTATCAACTATGCTTCTTCCTTCAATGAAAGTTGATTGAGCCTGTCAAGGTTGTGCAGCAAGCTATGGGCCTGTAGTCTTTAACAGTTGCAGGAGCTTTAACTTTGGAAACAAGTGCAATAGCTGTTGTATTAATCATTTGAGGAATTTCGTTTGTGGAAAAGAAGTCATTTGTAGCAGCAAGTATATCATTTTTGACTAATTCCCAGTTCTTAATGAAGAATTCCACAGGGAATCCATCCACTCCAGGTGCTTTATCCTTAGGCATCTCCATTATTGCTCATGTGATCTCTCTCATTATAACCTCCTGTATCAGCATTCTTTGTTGTGGTAGAGTTAAACAGGTTCCCTCCTTGATGATAGTTTTGTTTACACATGGTAATTCCCCAGCACAATCTCCCATCAATGATTGGGAAACACTGATAAACTCTTGTTCCACTGCCTTGGGATCTGTCAGTTTTAATCCTATATCAGTATATATGGAGGTTATGCTGTTCTGACTGGTTCTGATTTTCCACTAAGCATAGAAGTACTTTGTATTGGTATCACCACAATCGATCCAACAAGCTTTGGATTTCTGTCTCATTATTTGTTCCTCCACAATACTCCATTTCTGGATTTCTTCAAGTGCTGTTCTTTCCTTATTAAATAGAGTTTGCAGTAATGGAGATTGCTGTAACTGGTTTTGGATAATTTCTAATTTCTCTCTAGCCTGTACAAGCGTTTGCCTATATGAAGCCATATAAGCATGAATCTCCTTTAGCTGTTGTTTCATACTCTTGAATTTACTCCAAATCTGCTGCATAGGTTCACCCACAAAATTCTGTCTCCAGACATGCTGTACAATATTTTGGAACTGAGGGGATTCCATTACATTGATAAACAATCTGAAAGGCTTTGGATAAAGCAACTTCTGGCCATCACATTTGATAAGAATAGGAGAGTGATCAGATATTGATGGATTCATAAAGTCAGCTTCAATGTGCCCATACTGTTGTATCCACTGATAGTTACATAATGCCCAGTCAATCTTACTATATACCTTTGATGAAACATCCTGCTTATTTGTCCAAATGAAATCCCATCCTTTTGCCCTGAGAGGAGTAAGCTGCAAGTCATCAATGACACTTCTGAAACCTTTAACTTCAGCATCAGTTACAGGTGACACAATTCTATCTTCATTACTTAGGACATTGTTAAAATCACCACTCAGCAGCCAATTGTCCTGGCCAGATATATGTATTTGCCTTAGATCACTCCACAACTGTTCTCTTTGGTTGCCATCATTCTGAGCATAAATGACACAGAAGTGAGTTTTGAATTCACTGTTGGAATCTTCAATGAAGCACTGAATGAATTGATCAGTCACTTAGGAAACATGAAGATGGATATGAGGTTTCCAAAGAAGCCAAATTCTCCCATTAAAAGCCTTTGAATAATTGCATTGGACATTCCATCCATTTGCAATCTTCCTTTGTATTTGCTTTGCTTTATGTTCCTTAACTCTAGTCTCTATACAACCCAGTATATCTACTTTATTGACAACAAGAAAGGTCTTCAACTCTTCTGCTTATGGGCTATGTTTAGCCCCCTAATATTCCAAGTGACAATAATCATATCAACTTGGGATTTAGGTCCTGATAAGGCCCAGGGTCAATCTGTTGTCCCTTTCTTCCAGCATCTAGCACTTCAACAATTGCCTTTCCCTTTCTGCTATTTACTTCCATTTCATCAATGCTGTAAATAGATTCACTATTTACTGTTACATTCTGCTCCTGAATGTCAGTATTTTGCTTTGCATCCTGTTGAGAAGTCACCATTGTAATAGTGATTTCCTCCAACCCCCCAGTTTCCTTATTATCTGATTGTTCTGGCAATATCTCCTGTGGATTTAACTCTGTTCTATCTCGATCCTTTTTAACCAGCCATTCTTGTTTTACTGACTTTACATACTTCCTCATTCTGAGCCTCTGCTTCTTTAGATTCCCCCTTCATCCAGCACCTGTTCTTCGTCAAAGCTAGAATTATACCAGCAATCTATAGCATCATTGCCAAATTTCAGATAGTGATTGCAATATATAGCCCCAGAAATCTAATCCACACTGGCACTGCACTCAGCATGTCCTTCTGGAAAGAGAAATCAATTTTCCAAGGTTTCAACACCATTGGCTTATTCCTGTAAGAATAAGGTCCAGATTGAATAACTTGATCTCTGTCCTCTATAGTATTGAATCTGAAAATGTAGTAACTCTCAGAGTGAATCAGTATCTGAGGCTCAAAGACGAAATTCCACACATGGAACACAAAATTGTCCATAGTTTTCTCATACGGCGTCTCACCAATTATGTACCCAATTAAGGAAGACTTCTAGTAATCAGCCTGTGATTTCAAATCATCTTCACTTAATTTGACAATTTTCTTACCATCTCTTTCAGTAGGGGGAACAAACGAGAGCGTTTTCCCCATTTGTGAGCTTCGATTACCTCTGACAATATTAGCAGCAGATGGAGTAGGTTTCTCAGAACCACTAGATTCTGAGAAGTGTAAGCAACGCACAGGTGAATTTGAGTTTCCTTCCAGTTTACTCACTTGTTCAGGCATATCATCCTCAGCACCACCATCTTCATGAATCACCTCAATTGATTGGAACTTTTGTGGCAGAAAGCTACCAAAAGTGAGCGGTTCTAATTCCGTTGTAACACCATTAGCAGGTGTGATGATCTGCGGAGAAACGGGAGGTACAGTTTTCCGGCGACGAGCCATTTTTCTCGGTACAATCGCAACCTTGCTATTGTGCGCCGAGCAAATAGTATGTCCTGAAGTTTAAACTTTGACGTTTAAACTTTAGGATGTTGCATTCTGAAATGGCTAATTCTTAAGTATGTTATAAACTGTAAATATTTTTTTAAAAATATACTTTAAAATGGCTACTTAATGTCATTTCTACGTCTAAAAATGATAAAATTGTTGTTCAATTTAGTTTTTCTGTTGTAAAAAGAAGAAATAGAAATTTAGAATGTAGCAATGTTTGTGCAAGTTTAATCGTGTAAACAACATAGCAATTATATCAAATGATTAATCAAATTGTTATTCATTTGACATTAATTTCTGAACCACGCCTGTCTTCTTACAAAATTGAATTAGTAATCTAGAAGGTGATTTTGGAATCTTGATAGAAGATAAACTATATTGACCCCTAAATGTATATGTTAGTCAACTCTAAAAATTAATACTAAGCAATAAAATGTATGCTTTTTGTGTATTTGTATCTTATATACATAGAATAAATATTATATACACTTTTTAACTACAAATACAATTAATTTCGATAGACTAGCTAATTTTGTATTTTCCCCACTTGCTTAATGAGGAAGGCTGTCTTGGACAATTGGTCTCTCAAAACATTATACTACTACAAATAGCCAACTTGACTAGAAGTTTCCTAACCCTTTCAGATGGTGCTTACTTCAAAAGAGCGGGAATTCCTTCTATTTTAGCCACTACTCTTCTCAAATCATAAGAGGTCTTTTTAAGTCTTAATCTTAAAATTGTAAATTACCACTAAAAGTAGGTTATTTGGTATTAAACTAATTATTAAAAGATCAATTAATTAATACCCTAAACTTCTTTTAAAATTTCATGCAAATAAATACGTAAAAATTATTTATTTATACTTTTATTTTGTCTTTTAGTAATAATATATATATATATATATGCTTAGCCAATTAGCTATTTGTAGCAAAAAAATATCAAATTTTTGCTTTGTTTTGAGTGGGTATTATTAGAATAGATTAGGCACAACTTAAGGAGCTTGAATATCAGTTTTGGGATGATTTGGTAAAATTTTAAGGTGGTTTGAATTGAAAATTCGAAGTAAAAGCTGAACATGAAAAACATTATATGTGTATCACCCTGTGTATCATTTACGTATCACACATGTATCAATTGTGTATCACATGTATATCCACGTATACTTGTGTGTGAGATACACGTCTGAAATATGTTTGATACATGTGTCGCTGAGGACTTTTTCGAACTCGATTTAATTACGAATTTTGACACAAAACCAGTCCAAATCACCTCCAATCTTCCTCAAATTTTGTATATTGACTTATCTACATATCCTCAATGAATTTCATCTATACCCGTTGAAAAAATTTCCTTTTTGTTTAGATTTTTGAAATATTGTATAGACTTTTGAATTTCATCACCTTATTTGCTGCCCCGTCTATGAAATTTTCTTTCCAACTTGTTCTTAATGTTGCTAATCACGCTTAAAAATATGGAAGGTGATTTTTGCATGTGATTCGTTGATAGAAAGAACCCTATTATTTAGTTTTTCATTTTTTGTTGCCTAGTTTTGGTAATTCTATGACTAATGGCTAGAGGTTGGTAAGTTATGATTTATTTGAGACATTTGTGTAAGTTTCCATACTTAATTATGGATTTATCTCAATTGGGCATAAGTGAAGGATTTCTATAGTATATGGAATTATTGAGATTTGTTTCTACGACTGCCTTTTCAGCTGTTGAAAGACCGAGCGATAATGGTTAAGGGGCACACAAATAAAAAATGTTATTGTACGAGGATGTGATTCGCCAAGCTGGGGCAAATAAAGTCGTCCAACCTTACTGAAGTACCAAAGACTTTCGAGGTTTATACCTCCTTATTACAAGACATTAAAAAAAAAAATTTTAGCGCCCTTAGAATCTAATTTGAAATGTTAGTAGTTATACCTGTTAGTTTAGATATATTAAGATGTTTTAAAAGAAAAAATAAATACATTTAATGAGTTGAGATTTGAATTGATTTATTTTTTATAAGTAAATATATGTGTATTTTGTGTCATTAACGATGACGTTTTCATTTTGTATGAGCAGAACGAGAAACAAGGAGTTGATGGAAATTATCAGACACGAGAAAAGATTATGTAGTATTTCCCTTTAAATAGAGAAACTCGACAGAGATCTTTAAAGTAGTTGCCGATCAAATTAGCATTGAAATGTAAAACATAGAGTGGACTAAAATCTATCTTTGTCCGTCCAATTACTAGGAGTAGATTAAAAGTATAGCCGCGTAAAAGTAATAGTTAAAAAAGTATATAAAATTCGTATATTTTTTGTGTCTATATACATATATTCTGTATGTTATGTACAAAAATTATAAAAAATTTATATACTTTTTTAACTACCAAATATAAATAGTTTCGTGCGCGACTAAAAATAATAATACCCCTTAAAAATAATATATATATATATATATATATATATATATATATATATATATATATATATATATATATATGGTATTATATTTTTATTTAACTATCCATCTATTATATGTCTTGTAAGGTTAATAGTTAGATGGTCGATTTAATTGTTATATAACGTAATTACTTTGAAGAAAAAATGAAGATTTGGAATTTTCAGAAAATAGAAATACATACATTATTTGCTTATAAAGAAAAAAAAATACACACATTATTTGCTCATAAAGAAAAAAAAAATTAGAGTCTGATGTCAACGTAGTCGAAAGTCATCGTTTCGCATTTCAATTCATTTAGAATCTTTTTCTCTGCTTTCTTTGACTGTTCACTACTTATATGTTCATTTGACCGACGAAAATATATAAGTTTAGTTTTTGGTCCAAGAAAAAAAAAGATAATATAGAAAGTATCCTTGACATGTGGGAGTGAAATAAAGTGCAGAAATCTGTTTCTTTTTTTTTGGTCAAAACCAATGAACACAATTTTAAATGTCATTTGAAACTGTCTATGAGATTAATTTAATCTTTTGATTTGAGATTAATTAATAATTATCATATCCCAGTGTCCTATCTTATAAAAGACGAGTTGTTGGACATTCTTAATGCCCAACTGAAGAAGGAAAAGATTGTCAACAAATGAAGACTAATATACCACCTTAAAATATAAGGTCAGAAAGGACAACTGTATTCCTGTTTTTTTTATTTCTCTATTTCTAATCAAACAACCGTTAGTTATTGCAATCTATAATTTTCTGCCATAGTTTACTGAGTCAATTATTCAATGGTCACTTATTATCTCTTAAAGTCAATTTTTTATTATTTGTAATGATAAAATCATTAAATTATATATGTTTATTGCACTCAGAAGCTCACACAACTATATTTTTCAAATTTTGGATTGCCAAATAGCTATTTGACCCTTTAAATTATAAATATTTATCTTTTTTTATTTGTTTTCTTACTTTTAATATTCACAAAAAATTTAAAATTTATTTACAAAATTCAAAATGAAAGAAAATAAAGGTTGTAAAATATATATTCCATCAACGTAATATAAAAATAATAATTTAAATGCAACTATTTTTATAATATGCATTACATATTCTTGAAAATTATTCTCAATTATATTATTATATTTCTACACAAAATTATGTCACCAAAAAGCAAGACGACTATCTATATAGGGTAAAATATGCAATGTTAAGTCATGCATAGCATATTTGTGATATAATTGAGCATAATTTTAAGAATATATGATTATATTATAATAATCCTTTATTTAAATAATTATTTTTATATTACGTGCATAGAATATATATATATATATATATATATATATATATATATATATATATTTATATATATATAGCTTTTATTTTCTTCATTCGGAATTGTGTAAGTAACTGTGAATAATTATAATTTAGAGGGTATAATAGGTATTTGACAATTCAAAATTTGAAAAATCTAGTTGAGTGACTTTTTGAGTGCAATATGCATAATACAGTGACTTTGTTGTTCCAAACAAAAGAAAAGTGACTTAGGAGATAATTTGGGATAGTTGAGTGAACATTTGATTAATAGACTCAAAGTTTATTCTAGGGCAAACCAGGATTTAAAGTTTATGGATCCTAAACTTGCCACCAAACTTATAGCTCGTTTAATTGTTGAGTTTGCAACTAAATATATATACATATTTAAGAAATTTTTGTAAAATTAAACAGAGTCTAAGCAAAAACTAACCGAGTTAGTGCGAACCCATAATCAATACACTACCCCGATCGTGAGATATTTGTCCAGTATTTTTTGAATTAGTAATCTGTCCCTCTTAAATATTCTTGAAATCATTTTCTTTTATAATTAAGAATATATATGTTGAACAATGATTTCCTAATTATATGAATAAACTATATGGTTAACCACCTCCATACGTAGTCAACTCCCAGAAAAAAGAAACAGAAATAAACGCTAATTCATCATTAACTAAAAATATGAATTTTATGCATTTATAATATTCATATATACCATTGATAAAGTAAACTATATTTTTCTAACAAATGACGGTAATAGATGGTTGGTAAATCATTAAGTAACTTCACAACTATTTTCTAGTTTAAGTAAAACGGAATACTATATAACATGGTCAAAGAAATATATATGTAAGAAATACATCATCACTAACTAAATATGTGAGTGATATACATCTACTCAAATAATATATAGTTATATACCAAAGGAAAAGTAAACTAATATTCTAAAATCATTAAATAAGTAGACCAATTTATTGGGCATATGAACTATAGTTTCTGAAAATAGCTAGTAGTTAGTTTGATCAAGTAATCCCTCTTCCTTTCATTCTTTCTTACGCGTCTATAAAGTCCAAAGTCAACCATTTTTCCCTTATTCTATACCGTTTTTTCCTGTCTATTTTGGTTTCTCTTTGTCCTTTAATTCTCTCCACAAACAGTTATCTCTTGCAGTTGTATATAAATAATAATGTATTGTCATTCTATATACTCTCACCACTCTCTAGCTACTACACTCTCTCTTTTTCATTCGATATTTGAAACCGAACACATATTCCTATCAAAGTTCTCCGTTTTTATTTAGAGTTTGAACTCAAAACTTCTGATTGAGGATCTGAACGAAGTTTTCAAGAAACGGAAAGATGGCAGGAGGAGGAGGAGGAAGATCATTGGAACAAACACCAACGTGGGCTGTTGCTGTAGTTTGTTTTGCATTGGTTGCCATTTCTATTGTAATTGAGTTCATCATCCATCTTATTGGCAAGGTAGGCCAGTTACAATGCAGTATTAATTCCCATAAAATATAAGAAGATTAATTAATTTAAAGACGCGATAGTTTATTTATTTTATGTTAATATCTGCAGTGGTTGAAGTCTAAACACAAAAATGCATTATATGAAGCACTTGAGAAGATCAAATCAGGTATGTACATGGGTGTTTAATTTGGTATTTTCTGGAAATGCCTTTCGAAATATAAGTTAATTATAGGCGTATATTTTATGATATTTGATTGCGAAAAATTTCTAAGGAGAATATTAAAGGGGAAGAATGACTTTTCACTGATATGGACAAACCTTTATGATTTTCCTTGATTCAATTATCAGTTAAATATTATTATCCATCTTTAATATTTAAATTTCATTTAAACACTATCTATTTTGCTATAATTATATTATCATCCATCCTTGATAGTTGTTTTTAAAAAATATCACTTACCGACCAAAAACCAAATTAAAAAAACTTTTCCACTGATAAAAATATATGGTCGTTTTCTAGTTATATGATTTATTTTGAGCTTACAATTTTCAAGCTAACATATTGTTATTTTTATTTATTTTGAAGAGCTTATGCTACTTGGATTTATATCCCTACTGCTAACAGTAGGGCAAGATCCAATTTCAAATATATGTGTATCTGAGAAGATTGCAAGTACATGGCATCCATGTAGTAAGCAGAAAGAAGCTGAAAAGTACAACGTGGCTGAAGAGGCTGAGGGTCATCGCCGGCGACTTCTTACGGCGGCTGACGACAGAGGAGTTCGGCGAATTTTGGCGGCCGTTGGAACTGACAAATGCGCTGACAAGGCATGTCACTTTTTTTTTGGCCATTTTAAAAAAAAATCGGTTGAAAAGAGGAAAAATTCTAGTATAATAAATATATTTTTCAATATTGATATATAGATAAATGACGAATTTTATAATTATTTTATACTATAAGTGCAATTTAACCTGATATACAAGGTTATTCGTTTGATCTTTCAAGTTAATGATTTTACTTCTCTTATTTATTAGGATCGTAGTTACTAATTATAGTTACTCTGTTGAATAATATGATAGTGTTTATTAGAACTAGAAGTTAAAGTCATTAATTATTTAAACTAAGTGGATTAATTTTTTTCTTGTTGGATTTGTTTGCAGGGAAAAGTAGCATTTGTGTCTGCTGATGGTATTCATCAATTACACATCTTCATTTTTGTGTTGGCTATTTTTCACGTATTCTACTGTATTACAACATTGGCTTTGGGAAGAGCTAAGGTACTTTAATTATAAGTTTATATATTTACTTATTTTATATATATATATATATATATATATATATATATATATATATTACATTTATTTTTTTCTTTATTTACTTCCTGCATTCTGACCCTCTTCCTTTTTCTCTTGTTTTGTTTTGCGATATCAGATGAGTCGATGGAAGGTATGGGAAAAGGAAACAAGATCAGCTGAGTACCAATTTGCTCATGGTAATATATATAAAGAATAAAAATCTTTCAATTAATATTCATTTGATTTCGCCATTTTAGTTTGATACAATGAAAAAAAATATATCAGTAACTAAAGCCACACTATACTAACATATTTTATATATATTAACAGATCCAGAGCGATTCCGCTTTGCCAGAGACACATCATTTGGAAGAAGACATTTGAGCTTTTGGACTAAAAACCCGGTTCTTCTTTGGATTGTAAGCATCTCCATCTCAAGTATTTTGGCAAAACATTGTTTTTAATTCCCTTATAATATGTACAAGAACAGAATAATAAAAATAAGGGAATTTCACATAAATACAATTCATATACCTGACTTGCAACATAATAGTCTAAATATCACTTTGTAAATCTATAGCCAGAATATAATAGGCTAATTCCCGAAAGACAGCTTTTTTCGCCCACAATCAATTATGATTATTGCTCCCTTTTTATACAACCAGTTATTTACATATACTATTATATACTGTAGCAATCTAACAGGATAAAACAAAAATAAAAACTTTGTAAATGATTTGTGGAATCCCTCCAATGCGTACAAATCTTTTTTATACAGCACATACACGAAAAACAAGTGAAGAGAAGTAGTGTCAAACTTCCGTAGAGACCTCTTACACACTAACAATGTATATACATCCTTATAAACTAAAACGTATATATATATATATATATATATATATATATATATATATATATAGACACTCAATATTATATACAAATACACATATTTATACACAATTATGCAATATTGTATAACTTGTATAAACATGCATAATAGTGTATAAGAGGTGTTTGTATATTTTATATACACAATTATACATTATTGTACAATATTTATATAAACTGCTATATAGTTGTGATTTTTATCCAAGTCTCGATTTATAGTAGAAGTATTGGATGATTCAACTCGTCTATAGGTTAGCAATTCCGCACCAACAATTCGAAATCCAACGCACAGATACGATACACCTAATTTCATATTCGAGACTTCAAGGAGGACAACACACATATCACGGGAATTAATAACTTGCGATGAGCCAAGAAGGTCAACAAGCTTAAGAACAAGCAAGTCTGGAGCTTTCTGCTTCATCGTGTTGAAGATCGATTTAGCTTCCGATTTTTTCTCCTCGGAGCTCGACTAGACACTGGAAATTATGGTTTCAAACTACAAAGAGTCAGACTAATTTGAAAAATCTTCAATATTCTTTTGCTTGCCACGATGGACGAAGGAGTAGGCGTCCAAGCCTCCTTCGACCCATTGATGGCAGAACTGCTTAGGGGGTAGGAGAGGGGGAATAGCGGATGCTAGATTAAGAGAGGATGAGGGATCTATGTGGGTTGGAAAGAAAGAAGCGAGAGGCGGTGAGAGAGAATTTGATATGCTGGAAATGAAGAAAGAAGAAAATAATAAAAACCCTAAAAGTGTGTCTTTAATAGTGAGCTAAAGGCTAAAAAGTTTCTTTCAAGTTATGTACAACATGGGCTAAATACGGTAAGAGCTTCAAATCTGGACTATTTTCGGTTAGCTGTTAACCCAAGTAACAAGGACCGTAATTCTTTCTAAAAATAATTACGTCTCAAACTATAAAAAAAAAATAGCTATATGAATTATCAAATGCTGTGTAACAGCCTAGTTCACTAATGATATTGTCTGCTTTGAGTTTAGATCCACACGACTTTAAATACATTATTAGAGTCTAAGGCTTATTATTTATGTACTCATGCATCTCGTTCGTATTTTATCGATGTGGAATTTACTTGGGATATTACATACACTCCTCTTCAGAGATGAGGTTTGCCTATCATTATTCAAGATTGTACGCAAAATGACTCTGATACATTCATGTATTTTGACAAATCATTGTTTTTTGTATTCCTTATGATCATGTGTACAAAAACAAGAATAATAAAAATAATTACCTCTCAAATTTCAAATTAGTAAAAATTTTTAGCTATATGAATTATCAAATGCTAGTTATGACTTTGTAAGATAAAAGAAAATCAAACGTTGATGACACCATATATGTATCGCTATTCTTCCCCTAGTTCTTTTTCTTTCTTTTCTTTGGGTTTTATTATGTAAGCAAATACTTGAAAGATTGAAGATAAGGACACTGACCAAAGAAAGTAGTACAACCGATTATTGCTTTTTTCTATTTGTCTGACTTTTGCAGGACGTAGCTTATTTGACTATAGATATACACGTATTTTTCATCACATATTGAAAAAAATGATCCTGTTATATTTTAATTTTTAGTTTAAAGTCTGCCATCGAGATACCTTTTCCGGGTTTGTCTTCAACAAAAATGTAAAATATTCGTTTTTCCTATTTAATTTGAAAAAAAAGAATCAAAATCATACACTAACCTTTTTTTACTTGTAATTTGCCTTAAATTTGCAGGTTTGTTTCTTTAGACAATTCGTAAGATCTGTTCCAAAAGTTGATTATTTGACCCTACGACATGGGTTTATCATGGTAACTTCATTTTCACTTAGCATACACATATACACGTTAATCAATGATTGAATTCATCAAATTTAAATTTTGAATTCGTCTATAAAATATTATATTCAAACTCGATTATATGTATATAATTGTTCTTATACTAGTTTTGCTGTGATTTCCAGGCGCATTTGGCACCTCAGACCCACGTAAAGTTTGATTTCCAAAAGTATATCAACAGGTCACTAGAAGAAGACTTTAAAGTAGTCGTTAGCATCAGGTTTTTGAGCATTTTAATTAATAGTTCTGATTTTATATTTATTTTAATTTAATTGAATATATTTTAACCCATTGTGCAACACATAATTCAAAATTTTGCTCAGTTCTTGTGTTAATCTATAGCTGACATGAATTAACATTCAAAATTTGTGTTTTTGGCAGTCCACCAATTTGGTTCCTTGCTGTGCTGTTCCTACTCTTCAATACTCATGGTAATTAAATACTTACAACTTTAATTTGTGTAGCCAATTATTTATTACATCTTTATGCTAGCTTGATTATATTGTTTCCAAATCTTTTAAAAAATTCATTTGGTATACCTTCTAAGTAGTTGAACAATTGTAGCCTTGACTCCTGAAAACAATCACGGATTAAACTAGTTAATGATATTCTAATTTATTAACACTTACCCCTAATGTGAGTTGACCTGATCGATTTTGCTATATGGCTATAGATTAATGTGTTATAATCCAATGAAATCGTTCATCTAAGTCTAAAGGAATTTAATTAATGATAAGCGCATAGATTATTCTTATGCAATTAATTTATTTTCCAGGTCTTATGCAATTAATTTTGACTAAAGCATATTATATCATTGTCATGTGTGGACAGGCTGGTATTCTTATCTGTGGCTACCGTTCATTCCGTTATTTGTAAGTAGTTCCAATCATTTTGTACACATTTTCCATTTGACTTTTGTACCTATTTTATTTGTCCAATTTACATCTATCCTTTTCAATTTCTACGTGTGTATTTATTCATTTATTATTTGATTTGGTCAGAAAAAAAAAACTAATATATCCAAACGGATGGGAATTTATAAAGTGACAAATAAAAGAGTTTAAATTTTATACATAGATAGTATAAAAAAATATTTACTAATTAGCTCATCACTTGCACAATAAATACAGGTTAATCTCTCAAGTAAAAATGACAAACAACATGCTTATAATCGATTTAATTAGCTACACAAATAGTGTAAAAAATATTTATAAATTTGTGTATATAACTTAAATTATAAATAAAAATGCAGGTGATATTGCTAGTAGGGACGAAGCTACAAGTGATCATAACAAAAATGGGACTAAGAATTCAAGAAAGAGGGGAAGTAGTGAAAGGTGTCCCTGTAGTTCAACCTGGGGATGACCTCTTTTGGTTTAATCGTCCTCGTCTCCTTCTTTATCTCATTAATTTTGTCCTTTTTCAGGTATTTTTTAATAATACTCATTTTAATTTTACAAAAACATTTAATTTGACCTTTGTTAACATTTTATATTTTCTTTGACTTGTTGCAGAATGCTTTTCAGTTGGCCTTCTTTGCTTGGACTTGGGTAAGCCAACAAAATAATTCTATGAACATTAATTAAGGATAGAAAAAAGAAAACCAAGATAATTAAAACTAACTTCGGATTTTGTTTGGTTTTTCTTTTAATAACAGTATGAATTCGGGTTGAAATCTTGTTTCCATGACCATACTGAGGATATCGTCATTAGAATGACAATGGGGTCTGTATTATATATCTTAATTATTACAACTCTTTGTTTGTGCGGTTTTGCTTTTCTCTTTTAACATTTAATTTCATCGAAAGTATTTATATATGAAATTGCTGGTGTTTTGAGCAGGGTTCTTATTCAGATTCTCTGCAGCTATGTCACCCTTCCACTATATGCCCTCGTGACACAGGTATATAAAGTGTGTGTGTGTGTTTATTAAAACAATTGCATATCTTTTTAGAACATTATCCACCAAGTCCACAATATAATTAATACTTCCGCAACCCAATTTATGTGAGGTGTTCGAATTTCAAGTGTCAAACAAATTGTTCGTTGATCGTAATCTTTTTATATGCTTTTTAAATATATTCTGAATCATTAATTATTGTGGCTTATAATATTTTTTACCTAACTTTTAAAAATAGAAATTCTGTTTTGAAAAATTTAAATATTCTATGATTAAATATCCCGTCAAAATTAACAAGTTTGAATAAACCTTATTGTCGCAATGTTACAACAATGAATATCAAGAATTCCTTAACTTTCTATCCTTCAACATCCTCTTCAAGGGATTCGCTTAATTGTATGCAGTGACACTCTGTAATTTGTTATAATGCGTTGCATGTCTTATTTTTCAAGTTGTTATCAACTTATTTTAGAAATTACTGTGTTTAATCATTATATAATCTGATGATAGTAAAGAATCTTTTGCATTATCGGGAATTCGGGATATAAAAACTAAAACTCGTGATAATAATGTTGCACGAAATTTAAACAGATGGGATCATCAATGAAGTCAACCATCTTCAACGAAAGAGTGGCAACAGCATTGAAGAACTGGCATCACACTGCTAAAAAGCACGTGAAAGAGATCAACAAGCATTCCAATACAGTAACCCCAATGTCAAGCTGGCCAACTACGCCTTCTCACGGCATGTCACCGGTCCATCTCCTCCGTGGAAATCACTGGAGGAGCGACATGGACGACAGTCCGCGAAGATCAAATTACAATATTGACCATTGGGACTACGAGGGCTCGCCATCTCCCACCCGATTCAACCAGGCTAGGGAGGGCTCGCCATCTCCCACCCGGTTCAACCAGGGTAGGGATGGCTCGTCCTCGTCTTTCATGAATCAGACTCAAATTAGTCATGATCACTTGCATCATGACTCGGAATTAGGTCACGAGCCTAATTCGTTTCAAGCGATTCCTTTACAACAAACAGTTCGTGACCAACATGAGATCAATATTGCCAATCCAACGGACGAATTTGCGTTTGATAAAAGAGCCACTAGTCTTTAAAATTTAAATGATCATGCATGAAATGGATGATCTATCGTTTAGTAGAAGTTAGAAAAGATAGAGATGTACAAGGATTCGAGAAACGGACTACAAAGTGGCGAAGCTAAGTGTATTTCTTGATTGTTTTTATTACATCCAAGTTTCAAAAACTGAATCTTGATTACAGCGTCACAGCAATTTGGACTGCATATGAGCTCTGTAATTGTATGATCGACATTCTGGTCAACTTTAATTTCCACCGAAGAGAAATATGTACATTGCATCTGCTTATGTATATGATAATAAGGGTGGGGGTATCGATTCGATTTTGACCCTTATCGATAATTATTGATCGATTATCGATTTGTACATATGCTTATCTTTATTGTTTCAATAAGGCTTCAATTTTTTCGATTTCAACTTATCAATTTTTGAGACTTATCGATTCGATTATCGATTACACCAATAAGAAAATTTGGGGTTTTCCACAGAAAGTATATCGCTATAAACACGGCTAACTAATATGGATAAAAAGAAGCTAAAATAAGACGAACACCGTTTATAACATAAAAATTATGTCAACAAGCACATGCAACGAAACTAAAGTAAGGGATCAAATGTATGCTACCAACACTTCAGCGTTATAAAAAAAAAAAATAAAACAAAATACATCATCACGACTAGTTTTGTTTTTCATTAACTTGAATTTTATTCCTTTGAACTTTAAATATGATCATTCCTTAAATGTGATAGAGAAAATAATATGATTAGGGACTTAAGGTAAAATACAGAAAATTTATACATCCTAGCTAATAATTACGGAAAATTTGTACATCCTTAAAATAAATCAAAATATTACTTTAATATTAAGAATTATTAATTAAAAAGAAAATATATATCACCTAATTATAGTTAACTGATACTAAAATTTAGGTACAGTAGAAATGCCTTAGGTACATCAACTGATTTCATTCAAACATCAAGTGCGAGTAACACATTGAAAGAACATCAACTGAGGCTATACTTGAGAAACTGAAAACTATTTAAAGGAGTAACTGTACGTATTGAGACGGTAGTCATACAGATTAAAAAAATGCAGAAAGGATTGATCTACTTAAACGGTCTAGAAGAGGGCATAGGTGTGGAGCTTTTTTACAGAGAATATTGTATAACTAGTGAAAGTCTTGAGGCCTAAAGAACAGTACCCTTTCTTAAAAGATTGTGTGATTAGGAGCTCTTTAGGTGTATATTTTATTTGTTGTTATTAATATTAGATTAGTTAGTGTTTGATGGGAGTATTTGAAAAAAATGTTATTTTGTCCCTCTGAAAAAAGAAAGAAAGTGCTTAAAAGCACTTCTTTGTATTATATAGTTTAAATATTTTGAAGGTGTATTGGAGGGAAATTGGAATTTGACTATATTATTAATTAATAGTAGTCAAGATTGGACCAAAGGCGACAAACGGTTCATCCGGTCCGGTCCGGGTCGTGATTTTTTCGACCCATCCGGGTTCCGGTCCGGTCCGGTCCGGGCCGGGTTGAGCAGTACCTGGGTTATTAACGGGCCGGGTTTGTTCGGGTTAAAATTAAACCATACGGGTTACGGGTTGAAGGGGCCGGGCCGGGTTTACTATATTTTCAATTTTTTTTTTTGAAATTAAGTATAACATTCATGCACTTATTGCAATTTGCAAGTGCTACTTTATTTCTCAATTTCAAATTAATAAGTAGAAAATGAAATGTTTACATTTTTTCTAACAAGTAAACTAGTGAAGTAGTAATTTCAAATGTTTTGCATCGCCTTAGCAAGTTCATCATAATCAATATCTCCATGTCCAAGTTCTTCGTCTTCTGGGCTATCAACATCTTCCTTTCCTTGATTTCTTCGTTCCGATCTAATCCAATCTCTAAAACATACTAAAACTTACAAATCATTGCTTCCCAACTGAAAGTCTGAAAATAAATCAAGGCCACTTTTAAAAATTATTGACCCATTCTATGGGATGGACAACTCTCATATGACACGTAAGTGTTCTAGTCCTTCCTAAATTTCCTTCGGTCAAATGTTGAAAAGTTTCGTTACAAAATTTGCACTAAACACTATTAGTACCTTCTATTATTTCAAAAAATTTCCATACCGGACTTCTTCTTTTACGATTAGAAGTCGGGTCATTACTATTACTACCAGATGCTACAGACATCATTAAACATATTGTAAAAATGAAAATATAAGCTAAAATTAAATATGCAATTAAAATATTAAATAAGAGAAAGAGTTGGAGGGAGTGCACCGAATTCGACAATAAATTGAGCACTTGAATACGCAAATCTGGTGTTACCACGAACAAACGTCAAGCAAGTATTTCAATTTTGAACTTCAAGCTTCAAATTCCGAATGACAAATTGCTATAAATTAAATTCGGGAAAAGAGTGACAAATAAAATATGAAATCTTGCAAATTGAAGGGAAGAGATAGATTAATAATTTGAGAATTGAGATTGAGATAAGAATTTTGAGTGAAGAAATGAAGAAGAGATGAGGGTATTTATAGATTTTAAGAAGGGTTAGTGTTGTAAATTAATAAATACAAAAAAATAACGAAAAAATGGCCATTTTTGAATAGTTGTCCGTTGGCCAACGGTAATGTGGGCCCCACATATTCAAAAATAAAAAAACAAAATTTAGTGTTGAACCGGGCCGGTCCATACAGGTTCACGGTACTGTTGCCTATACGGGGCCGGTCCGGTCCAGTTTCGATACAAAAAAATCCTAACGGACCAACCCCCTACCCCCTAGAGTCCAGCCCAACCCGGCCCCTGCTAATCGGTCCGGTCCGGTACAGTTTTTGCCGGTCCGGTCCCGGGTCAACCCGGCCCGGTTGACACACATAGATCGGACACTTGGGTTTTGGGCCAATTAAGTAGCCCTAATTAATATTTTAGTCATTTATTATTTGATTAATTAAAAATATTTTAGTATTTTTAATTTCAAAAAAATATTTTAATATTTTTTTAAGTTCAAAAGAAGGTGACTATTGGTTTTTAAAAGGTGTCTGTTATGAAGAGATTAGTCTGTTAATTCCGACAGACTCCTAGAGATATTATAAATGCCTATTTCATTTTCAAAACGAAATTATCTGAAAATTTTCATCTCTTTCTCTTCTACTGATTTCTACAACTCACAACTATTTTGTTCTTGTGAAAAATTTGAGCTAATTGCTGAAACTCGGATTTCAGAGGCTTTGTAGAATCTTGAAGGAATTCTGCTATAATCCCTGCAACAACGTAATTAGAAGGTTTAAATTCCTTAAGGACAGTAACTATAATATTAAGATCTAATTGTTTCGTCCCATACTCTGTTATTTCTCTAATAATTAATAGTAATATTCATAGTCGCTGACCAAAAAAAAAAGTTCATATATTCGATCCAACATGATCAAGTGAAAATACATAGACACTAATAATTTATTTGTTACATGTCATTTTATAATGTATTATATTATTTGATGATAAAATATTTGAATAAATTATATAGTTTGATGTCGTTTTACAATATTATGCACCAATAATATAAAGAATAAACTTGTAATATTATTAAGTAAAAATAGGATATAAAATTAAATTATTATATAAAATAATAGAATAAAAAATAAAATATAATTACTTAATGATAAGAAAAGGCAAAATAAATGTAAAAAGTAAAAAAATAATGTCATCACACTTAATATATTATTTCATAAAATGATACATTTTATTATTATATAACAATAAATTTTACTAAATAATACAATAAAAATAATAAAAATCAAAATAAATATTATATTTAACTCAGTGCCCTTTCCGTAAGCACAAAAGAAGATTTAGCAGTTGCCTTTCGAGCATAAACCGACAAACATATTGAGGTAAAGCTGCACATAAACAACAAACTCCGGGAACAGCAAGTGACATAACAGCGCGCAGCGCCCATAACACAGCAATAAATTAGTCCCCCCCACACATTATTTGTGTCGTCGTGTAACTTTTCTAACGACTGCACTGGCCGCCCTCCCTCTACCCTCTGTTTCCTTTGCCCCTTGTTTTTCTTTTCTTCATATCCACCTATATTTAATCCAACACACTCATTCTCTTCTGCATTATTTCCTCACTTTTTGCTCCAACCATAAATTACAAAACACAAACGTTCAGACTATACTGAAGAGATGGAGAACTTTCAAGGGATAATGGGAAAATTGGGAAGACAATGCTACGCAGTTTTCTGTTTGTGGGTTCTCCTCATGTCAGTAGCCGTAGCTCATTATTCCAGTTTTGCTGATCAAGAATCCGACGACCAAAGCCGCCATGAACGCACCCGGAGGCGTCTCCAAGCTGTTCAACCTGCTAATAGGATCAGAGACGAATTTAGAATTTAGAGTTACTGGGTTTTAAATAAGCACTATTTTATTATACGTATACATTTTAATCTACTTTTTCTATGTATACATAATTGAAATGCCACCCAAGATTCGCCTCTGTTATTGAAGTAACTCACTCTACAGAAAAGTCACAACCTTTTAGAATACTTACTGATTTGAGTGATGTTCTACTTTACTTTTCTCGAATTATGCGAACATAAAATGTCCAGTGCACTGAACTGTCTTTTCCCCCTTAATCTATCCCCGGTGAAGAAAGGATCTAGAGTTTTCAAACGCCCTTTAAGCTTGGTTGGTGCATTTTCGAAGGCTTGTAATTCTCGTTAATTGCAGGACTTGTACAATAACTTTGTTTTATCTTCTTGTTTTATGGAATAATTAAGAATGGTGGAATTTTCAATAACACTGTTTTATCGTCTTGTTTTGGCATGTAATGGTGGAATTGACTTGCTATTGAATTCCTTTATTTGCTTGATAGAAAATCTACTTTAATTAATTCTCTTGCTCGATACTTCCTCTGGTCCAAAATAAGAGATTTTTTAGCTTTTTTTTGGTTCAAAATAAGTGATTTTTTCAAATTTCAAGAATGAATTAATTATTTTTTTCCTACATTATCCTTTGAGTAATAATATTAGAATATGTGCTAGGAGTGTTTATGTGAGATAGTAAATATTAATATGGTCAATTTTATTGCTAATTAATGCTAAAAGGTGGATTTCTTAATATGTGTGAAAACGTCCAAAAAATTACTTATTTTGGACTGGAGGGAGTAACGTATTTGCTTCTTTCTCGAGAGAATGTAACAACCCGATCGGTATTTTGGAGCTCTAGCACGTCGTTCAGCGGTTTGACGTCCTCAGTAGCTTCACATCAGTTATTATGACTTGTACGCATGGTCGAAATTGAATTCCGGGAAGTTCATAGTTGATTTGGAAAGAGAATTCTCCATTCAGAAGCTTTAATTTGAAAGAATTGACTAAGATTGATTTTTTGAGTAAACGACATCGGAATCAGGATTCGAAAGTTCCAGCAGGTTCGTATGATGATTTCGGGCTTGGGCGTATGTCTGAATCAGGTTTGGAAGATTCGGGAACGTTTCAACACATATTGTGGAAGTTAGCATTTTTGGAAGAATTTCATAAGTTTGGGTTGAAGTGCATTTCAATGATATCAATGTCCCTTTGGGGTTCCGAGTCTGGGAATTACTTCGTACGGTGATTCTAGTATTAGGAGCGCAATCGGAAATAAATTCGAAGGTCTGTACGTCGTTTTGGAGTCATTTGACTAAAGATAGAAATTTGAAGGTGTTTGAGAAGTTTGACCGGAAGTAGACTTTTGGATATCAGAGTTAGCTTTCAATTGAGGAAGTTGGAGTAGGTCCAAAATGTCGAATATGACTTGTGTACATATTTTGAGGTCAATCGGATGTGATTTGATAGGTTTCGGCACTGAATGTAGAAGTTTGAAATTTTATAATTCATAAAGTTCGAATTGGGGTGTGAGTTGTAGTTTCAGCGTTGTTTGATGTGATTTGAGGCCGCAAGCAGGTTACCATTATGTTTTTTGATTGGTTGGTGTGATTGGATAGGATCCGGGGGGTCTCGGGTGGATTCCGGATGGTTAATGGGTCAAATTTGGAAATTTGATGAAGGATTGAAGCAGCTGATATCTGCCGCACCTGCAAGGTTTTGGACGCAGGTGCGGAGCCGCAGAAGCGGTCATGAGGGTCGCAGATGTGACTTTGGCTGGGAGTGCTGGGACCATAGATGCCGTCGCCCCGCCGCAGAAGCGGGACCACACTGCAGTGAAAGAGGTGCAGATGCAAAATGGAGGGGCTGGAAGAGTATCGCAGAAGCGGGCCGCGTGTCGCACCTGTGAAGCCGCAGAAGCAGTCAAGTGACCGTAGGTGCGGAAGTGCTGGAGGTAGTAAGTTCTTTAAAAATCGGGATTTAGTTTCTTCATGGCTGGGCGATTTTGGAGCCTTTGGAGAGGGGGATTTTATCATCAAACATGACATAAGTTAATTCTACCCCATGTGAGTTAAATACATGGTATTATTACGGATTAAAGTATGGAAATTGGTAGAAACTTGAGGTTTGAGGGAAAACCTAGAAAATTCGTATTCTTGGATTTTGACCACGATTTTGGACATGAAATTGAGAGTAAATTATATATTTGAGTTCGTGAGATTATGGGTAAATTTTACCTTGGAAAAATTTCGGAATCCGGATACGTGGGCCCGAGGGCATTTTTGTTAAGTTTTCGAAGGAGGTTAGGAATTATTATATATTGGGTTATAATAAGTAATTGATCATATATTAATAGATTTACATAATTATTGCCCTGTTTTGGAGCGTTGTGCATCAATTTGAGTCTTCGGAAGGGTGTAAAATGTCATTTATGGAACTTCGAAGCAAGGTGAGTCTCCTTTCTAACCTTGTAAGAGGGAATTATCCCCATAGGTGAGTTAATTGGTTATGTGATCCAATTTGTAGGGGCTACCTACGCACGAGGTGACGAGAGTCCGTGCGTAGTCTAACTCTATGTGTTTTCTTTAGTGGGGTTGGGAATCCCTCTCTCAAAAGGGTTACAAGTGTTAATGATCCTTCTACACTACGATTACACCTTTCTCGACATGTCACCTTTTTCGAACATGTGTCTTACTACATAACTCGGGGCTTTTAGATTCCCTATGATCATGGGCCATTATACTATTATACTTAAGCCCAGGTAGTTTAGGGCCCAAAAGCATGCTTACTTGTAATACTTGCAACCTTGTTGACAAATTTAAAGCGCTTAAAACATATCGAACATGTAAATGAATTTCTAAAAGGCTAGATATCATTTCTTGAATTTTAAAACAGAAACTTGCCTTTTCCTAAATATTTGCTCCTTGAAGAATTATTGATTTGAGTGTTTGATGTGTTTATTTATTTTTGATTAGGCCGAACGCCTCAATAGATTAAATAGGTGCATCTATGGTTCACGCCATTCGACCCTCTGGTAGTGCACAATTGAAATATTGTAGGATCGGTCCATACGACCTCGACATGATTTGCGCATGCTTGTATTGCTTGCCTTGAGATTTTTAGATGTTGATAATTCTTCTCCCTGTCCTGAAATAAATGCTTAAATGATGAAAATGAATCTGGAAATTTTCTATTAATAAATGAATTGTTTATTTGCCTCATGCTATTGAGTTAAAGTCATTTTATGAATATCATCGATTCACTACATTATTGGTATATTATTATTGGACCACTAGCAAGTGTCTAGGTCTGCATCTCTCTACTTCTTCGAGATTAGACGGGATACTTGCTGAGTACACGTTATTGCCACACCTTCTTTTTACACGGCTATCCTGAAGGATAAAACGTATAAGGGAGTTTTTCCAATTAAAGTGACATTATTCGAAATGAGATTATTTATTTATTAGAGTCGCCGCATGGGATAAGTTTGACTTTTGGTGTCCCAAGTCACCGGTTTATTTAGAATCCCAAATCGAGGAAATTTTTCGTCTGTCCAAATGGAGTCTGCGAACCAGAAATTCAAAATAAGGAATTTTGTTGACCCGAGGAAAGGTTTTAGGCACCCTCGGATCCCGTGCTTCTAGAATGATCGCTTAAACTATTACAATTGGCTAAGAATCTAATTTTTATACATGTTCGTCCTATAGTGCGATTTTAAATTATTTTTACAGCTTTTAATATTTATTAAAGAAATTTGCAATGTCGTTAAAACACGCCGTGAACCATGTCACATAAATGCACCCATAGTTTTTGACATATTTGAACTTTATTGAGATTTGAATTTGGGTCACATAAATTTGCACCCGTACTTAGGAAGGTGAAATTATTAAAGACGTACCTAAAGTGACTAACGTGTTATTATCTTTGCGGGAATCCGTGAAGTTCGCTAAACGGCATGTCCCAAATTTCTAAGTATTTTAATATAAACATTTAAAGAGGGCCACACAATTTATAGGTTCCGTTCAGTGGGCGCACCTCATTTTATTATTTTAAAGACAAATTCTAGAGCAAACATTATTTTCTATAGAATGTGTCTCTAATAAGGCTTAATTAATCGATAATATATTACTTGGAAGGTCCAAACCTACAATTCAATCTTAAATTCTTTAAATCTCACTAAATTCGCTATGCCAATGATGTTTCCAGCGGATTGGGTCTTAAAGTAACCCATGGGAGAAAGCGAGCTTCAGTTTGTTCAAATAACTCCTCAAAATCTGGGCTCAATCATAAGCCCAAATCTTATTTACACTAGGGAACATGCTGCTTGGGTTCATAATAGGCCCTGAAATTGAATAATGACTTTTGAATATGGGGCATGTTAGCAATAAATGTACAATTTATTCAATCAATCATTAAATCTTACCCACTTAATTAACCCAATTCACTCAAACTCACCAGTACGCAGTGTGTTTGGACATTTGAATAGCCATCTAGTTGTGAATTCCCAAATTAACAAGTAATGCAATATGAGTCTAGACATCAAACTATTTTTGAATTGAAATGCACTACTTTGAATCCTTCTATTCACAAGCACACGGTGGTTAAATTCACACAACCAACCATTCTAAATTTACAGGAGATACTGATTTTCTATTAATAAAGATGCTCAGGCTATTTTAAACCAACATCTCATTCTAAATTCAGTCTTTCAAATAAAGCATGATAGAAGCACCTGAATCAACTATACTACTAGCTAACCTTATTGCTAACTGTGTAAACTCAAAATATCATTCAAAATATCTAATTATTACAAGGCAATTGTCTCGATTATAATGGGCATCACAATTAAAATTAAAAGAAAAAAAACGAAGTAAGAATTCATGGAGAAAACTAGTGACATTGATATTCAAACTTGGGAATACATCCAGTTCAGGCTTCATACATCAATATATATAGAAAGTGTACCTCAAATTCGAGTAAAGTGGAAATGATAGTCAGCAAAGCAACAATAAACAACAGTAATAAACACTTTAAATCCCAGGGACTGATTGTCAAATAATTCAGGAGGGGAATTTCAGCAAGATAAAGCCAGTAAACAAAGTCCAAACAACCTCAAATACACTCGATAAGGAATCCAACCAAATTTCTGAATCTCAACCACTTGCACTTTATGTCATTACCATTTCTTTTAAGCTAGACAACTGAAAATGTAATTCTCTCTAAACCCTTAGGAATTCTTCAGAATTTGGAAATATAGAGTATTTTTTAAGAGTTTCAGACCTCTAAACTTATGGGAATTTTCCGATTTCTGGAAATTTTTTAGGATTTTTTCAGACTTCAAAATTTTTTGGGAAAATTTTTAGGGATTTTCATACTACAAAAACTTGGGAAATTTTATGAATTTAGACTGTTCCCCACCTGTGAATAAAGGCATTGGGGTACCCTTTTATAGCCAAAACTTAGGGCAACCCTCTTATTTTTGTGTTTTCCCATTAGTCCCCTTTTATTTTTCGATTTTATTCACTTAGTCCCTAAATTCTTAACTTGCTGGCCAAGTTATGTCATTGTAATTTTAAAAATCTGATTGGAACCCCCCCTAGAATGCTCTAAGTGTTTCCAAATCAGTTTCAAGTGAGATTCCTATTGTCCAAGACCTATACTACCCTTTTAATACACTGAAATTAAGAATTTTACCATATCAACTTTCCCAACTTGTTTATAAAAGCTATAGCACTAACCAGAATTAAACTAATTAGCTATATCCAATTTTAACCTAAAAGAAAAATCCCAGTAATTAAACCAGATTTAATTCTAATATCCTAAAGCCAACCTTGGCATTAAACTAATAGGAATTATTAAAAAAATAAATATCAATGAAACATAGATATAAACAGATATGGAACCAATTTAAACTAACACTAAAAATCGTAAAAACCAAATCAATCACAATCAAACAGAACTAAACCAAAAAAAAAAAACAGAAGCAAACACATGATTAATTATGAACAAATAAAAATTAACTAAAGACAAAGAGATGATCAAACTAAAGTAAGGACGAATAATTTGAAACATTAAGCTAAACCTAGAATAATGAGCATGCAAACATGGATTGTTGAAAAAAATAGAGAAAGGATAAACAAAGAAACTTTAAAAACCTACGGCAAAAGGAGAAAATTACTTAAGCTTAAATCAAACATAAAATGAGGAAAAGGAAATTTAGAAGAGGAAAAAGAAAGAGAAACTTAGCTTTCGCATGAATCGTGGCTTGAATATTCTTCTGGGTTGATGTGTTGGTGATGGAGTCAATAGCCCCCCTCTGAATCGACACTTGAGAAGACCAGTAGTGTTTGAGGTATGTTAAAGGACAAAGTTTGAGTGAGAGATAGGCCAGGGTCGCTTGGGTATCAATTTGGGACCATTTGGGTATATGCGCCGCTGGGGACGACGGAGCAACTATGACTTCAAACTGATATTCGACTAGCTTGGAGTGGATTAGAGGAGAGCTAATGCTACATTTGTGATGAGGCTGAAAAGGGGAAGCTAGGGTGTATTTTTTTGTGGCCAATGGATCCGGCGCCGCCGTGGACGGCGGGTCAGTCGCTCTTTTGAACGAAGATTTGAGGAATTTGGCCGGGGTTTGAGGCTGGTTTTTAGGGGATTGGAATGAGGAGGATAAGGGGAGCAAACAATGTTAATTTGGGTGGATTTGGAGCTATGGTGCCTGCGGCAGCGATTTCCGATCGGCGACGACGAGGCAGAGGGTGGAGGTACGAGGAAGATGGAAAATGTCTCTAGGGTTTCTGAGAATTTCGGACAGCTTTATTAAAAAATTGAGATCAAATATGGGCCGTGGGATAAGGAGAGATGAATAGCTGGGATGGGTTGGATTCTAAAAACGTCGTTTTGAAGCCTTCCTAGGCTGGACCGGGTATGGGTTTGGGTTTTTGGAATGGGTCTGGCGGTTTGGGCTCTAAAAATGTGGCCCAAATAATGGGTCTTTTACTAAGGATTCTTTATATTTTTCCTCTTTTTTTAATATATTTTCAGATTTTAATAAGTATAAAATAAAATAGTCAAAAACCAATTTAAATTCTACAAGCAAAACTAATTAACTTCTAAAATAACTTAAGTCCCAAATTTTGAAAAGAAAACTAAACAAATGTATAAATGACCATTTTATGTTTTTTCCTTATTTTTCAATATTAATTAACTAATAAACTTAAAAAATATAAAAAAATTAAATCTTAAATGCAAATACGCTATTTTTGTATTTTTATGAGTTATATTAATTAAATATGCACAAAAAGTATTAACAAACACAAAATCATGCAATTAATTTCTAAATTTCAAATAATAAAAGAAAAATCCTGATTTTAACGAATTCAATAGGAATATTTTGAGCGAGGCAAAAATCACGTGCTTACAGCTGCCCTCGTTTGCTCGGAGACACGAAGGGTTTTCGGGCAAAGACAAATGAGCAACTACGAGAGATATTTGCCTGCTCGGCATTCCATGAGAAGCATTTTTGAAAACTTTCTGATCGAACCCTGCTTCAAAGGTTGCCTATATATCCTTCGCTATAAATGAATCAGGTCAGTATAGTTCTGGAGTGTTTTGGTAGCTGGGACTACCAGGAGCTGTGATTTCACTACTGATGCTGCTGCTACTGCTTGCTGACCTCCTTATTACACCAAAAGGGAATTCAAAATCTAAGCTAGCTATGCTTATTAACTACGAGTTACAAGATTCCTATCTATTAATTTCTTGAAGCTTGATCTTGAGTCTTAGCTGGATTTGCCGCGGACCCTGATCTGAATCTTGATGGTCGTAAGCTCCAGGTGCCGGTTCTTTCTTCAGCATTGAAACCAGGCGGGACATGAGTGACTTGTGATTTTGAATCAAATTTGAGTAGTCCACATACTTCTTTTCAATCATTCTGGATTTGTTTCCCTTTTGTTCTTTTGTTCTTTTCCATTATTCTGGATTGAGCTTCGATCTTCTGGTCATCTAAAATCCTGCGCCTTGAGGTAAAACCTCTTTGGACGCCAAAACAAACAAATGAACGAAATTTTCTACCCCAGTTTTCACTAGGAAAATGTCATGAGATATTTGTAACACAAATCTAAGCTATTTATATTGAAAACGATAAAAGTCAGGATGGTTTATCTTTTGGAAGGATTGCCAGGTTATGCCGGGAAAGAAAACGGGTCCCTGTTGGGGATAAGAGGAGGATCCACGGGTTATGCCGGGATAGGAATAAAGAGTCCCTGCTAGGGATGAAAAGAAAATCCGTGGGTTATGCCGGGATGGTATGACAAATATTCCTGGGTTATGCTAGGGAGTTCCGCGGGTTATGCCGGGATAGGAAGAAAAAGGCTCCTAGGTTATGCTAGGGGATCCAAAGGTTATGCCGAGATAAGAAGAAAAGCTCCTGGGTTATGCTAGGTGATCCACGGGTTATGCCTGGATAAGAAGAAAAGGCTCCTGGGTTATGCAAGGGGAATTTGGGTTATGCCGGTGATAAGAAGAAAGGCTCCTGGGTTATGCAAGGGGATCCACGAGTTATGCCGGGATAAGAAGAAAAGGCTCCTCGGTTATGCCAGTGGAAATCCGGGTTATGCTGTTGATAAGAAGAAAGGCTCCTAGGTTATGACAAGGGATCTACAGGTTATGCCGAGATAAGAAGAAAAGGCTCCTAGGTTATGCTAGGGGGATTCGCGGGTTATGCCAGGGTTTGGGATGAAAAGACTCCTGGGTTATGCCAGGGAAAATCCGCGGGTTATGCCAGGATAGAAAGAAGAGACTCCTGGGTTACGCCAGGAGAATCTGCGGGTTGTGCCGGGATTTGGGAAAAAAAGGACTCCTGGGTTATGCCAAGGGAATCCGCGGGTTATGCTGGGATTGGGGAAGAAAGGACTCCTGGGTTATGCCAAGGGAATCCACAGGTTATGCCGGGATGGAAAGAAAAGACTCCTGGGTTATGCCAGGGGAATCCGCGAGTTATGCCGGGATGGAAGAAGAGATTCTTGGGTTGTGCCAGGGGAATTCGTGGGTTATGCCGAGATTTGGGAAGAAAAGACTCATGGGTTATGCTAGGGGAATCCGCGTGTTCTGACAGGATTTGGGAAGAAAAGACTCCGGGGTTATGCCAGGGGGATCTTCGGGTTATGCCGCAATTGAAAGAAGAAACTCGTGCTGGGGGAGAAAAGAAAAAGACCCTCAGGTTATGTTGGGGATAAAAGGGAAATGGCCTCTCGGGTTATGCCGGGGAGACTGGAACATCTTCTTCGGGTTATGACGGGGAGGTCCACAATTATGCTGGGGAATAAAAGAAAGAAAGGACCCTCCGATTATGCTGGGGATAGAGAGAAAGTAACCCTCGGGTTATGCCGGGGAATGAAAGAAGAATGATCCTCGGGTAATGCCGGGGAGAGCCACAGGTTATGCTAGGATAGAGAGAAAGGAACCCTCGGGTTATGCCGGGGAATGAAAGAAGATTGGTCCTCGGGGTTGAGTACTCGTGGTAAGAGCATGATTTTGTGTTGATTTAAGCATGTTCGAGGTAAGTGGTTTGCCTGTACTATTCCCTTAGGAGTTGATATAGTTGACAGTTAAAATGCCTTGTGCGTAAAGTGATAAGTGTGTACTTGTGCTAATTGTTAAAAGTACGGTTTTCATGAAGTACTACCAGTATGTTTACTTTCCCATTTACTGCGTGTACTATTTAAGCCTATATTAGCATAGTAAAATCATGCCTAAGTGATTAAATTGCATTATTTGTTACCCGAATTCTCTGCAGCATGCTAGGCTAGACTTTTTATTTGCCTTAATATGAAGTTTGATATTTTCTGAAAATTTTTCATGTTACTGTTGTGTATTTATATTGGGACTACGGATGTGGGATTCTGGTAGTTCCCCCCCTATCTTTTTACATTTGGGACTACAGAGGTGGGATTCCGATAGATCCCCCTGCATAGTTTTATCGAACTACGGGAGTGCACCCATTAGATTCCCTTAGTACTGGGTACTTTTATTTTGGACTATGGAACGGGATTCTGGTAGATGCTCGTGTACTATGAGCTGTACTATGGGACGGTATCCCGAGAAACTTATTGGATATGCATACTGGGACTTCAGGAAAATATCATGGAAGATTCCTGTTTGATATTATTGGAGTTGAGTTGTATTTCATTTAGCGTTTACATTGTTTTCTGTGTAGTTATTGATGTCCCTTATATCATGTGTTACTTTTACCATTGTACATATTTATATTGTTCTATTTTGTACGGTCGAATTAAATCTTTTATTTAACTTCAATAGGGCCCTGCCTTCCTCGTCATTACTCAACCGAGGTTAGGCTTGGCACTTACTGAGTACCACTGTGGTATACTCATGCTCTTTCTGTGCATGTTTTTCATGTGTAGATCCAGGTATTTCTACCCAATCCTATCCCCCCTGAGGCGAGGTGACTGCTCTAGCGACATTGAGGTATATCTGTCCCATCCGTAAATCGAGGAGTCTCTTTCTATTCATGCATTTAGTATTTAGCCTTTTTGTACTTTTTGTTCTTTTTAGACATTCCGGAGTTAGAGCTATGTAGTGTTTCTTAGCTTGTGATTCATGGGTTTCTAGGTTTTGAGAGTACGTATTGGTTTTGAGAACATAACAATTGTGTTTGCCGAGCGACATTTTATATATCATTTATTTCGGTTATTTTTGGCTTATGGTTATTTCTTCCGCAAGTTTCATTTATGTACTGCACTATTAGGTTTACCTAGTCGTAAAGATTATGTGCCATCATGATAGTCCACGGAAGGCGAACTAGGGTCGTGATAGAAGTGCCCCACGAGCACAATAACATCAAAATCAGCCCCTCGGATACAATAACATCAAAATCAGCCCCCCCGAGCAATATCACAGGACAATACCAGCCCCTCAGGCTATATCTCATATCATAATTTGCAGACTCCTGGAGGCGCCCCTTACGGCCCAAGTGCAATATCAAGCCATCTCGTGGCATCGTAAATAGGCTCTCGGCCCCATATAAATATCAAGCCACCTAAAGGCATACAATCTCAGGCCCTCGGCCTTATTGTTATAATCAGTATATCACCGCAGCGGCGTGCAACACGACCCAAAAGTATCCTCATAATACAGGCCTTTGGCCTTACTCAGTCATAATCTCATATGCCCATCGGGCAATAGTAAAAATATGCAGCTCAGCTCAAAATATCTTTAAAACATCATTTAAGGTTTCTAGGCATGACTAAGCACAAGTATGAAATCAAATAGTGAGAAAAATATCATTAATAATACCCTAAAGGTTCAAACACTTAGCAAGAATCCCAAACAAGGCATTTATCCCAAAGTATAATAATATCAAATGATTAGCTACAATATTCATTCGGGACGGACTAAGTCACAATCCCAACTGGTGCACGACCCCAGGCTCATCCTCTAGCATGTGCGTCACCTCAACACAGCCGAACATTATGTAATCCGTGGTTTCATACCCTCATAATAGTATTAAAGATCATTACTCACCTCGAACTGGCCTGAAAAGCTACTCTACAACACGCTCATCTCTCAAACCAACTTTCAAGTGCACCAAATCTACCAAGTTTAGATTTTTATCATCAAATTAAGCTAAACGAATGAATTCCAATTGAAAAATATCGATTTTAATCACAGAACCCGAAATAAGTCAAAACCCGATCCCCAACAAGCATCCTGGAACTGAACAAACTCTATACCAAAATGTTCTTCATCTTCTCACGAGTCTGTGCATATAAAGAACTCGAAAATCGGAGTTCTATTGGCCCCTCAAATCATCCTTAGAAGGTATTGTAATCTCAAGCCCTAACTCTACCTTTTTCTACTGATTTTCATGAATTAAACACTAATCTTATTATTCCTTAATCATAAATAATCGATTTTTAGAATCCAAAATCCTTACATCAATGAACAACAATGATTTCCTCTCTTCAAATTTTCCTCAAAGCTCTTTTCCCGTTCAAAAATGGCATAAAAGGGTTTAATGGTCGCGGAGGGTTTATTTAAATACTGTTCATGCATTTTACTTTTCACCCGAGTACTGTTCACCGAGTTACTGTTCATCCAAGTTACTGTTCATGCTTTTGTGAAAGAATGCAACAACTTTTCTTCTAGTCTAAATTGATTCATTAACCTTTCAATATCCACTCGAGGCCCTCAGGAATCTCAATAAATATACCAACTCATCCCATAACATCATTAGAACTTAGTCGAGCCTTCGAAACACTAAAAATAACATCAAAACACAAAAATTACATCAAATTCAAGCCTATGAACTTTGAAATTCCTAAATTCTACCAACGACACCAAATTTATCCAAAACAACTCTGATTGACCTGAAATTTTGCAGACATATCCAAAATGACATTACGAACTTGTTCCAACTATTAGAATTCCATTCCAACCACGACAGCTTATTTTCCACTTCCGACCAAAAAATCGTCAAAAACTAACTTTTGCCAATTCAAACCTAAGTCTAGACCGGACATCAAAAAAATATTTCGGATACACTCCTAAGTCCCAAATAACCTAACGAAACTACCCGAGCCAAAAAATTCGCATTCCGAGGTCGTTTTCCAATAAGTCAAAACTTCGTCAAACCTTTCAATTTCAAGCTTCAAACAGAGAACTATTCTTCCAAATTCATTCCGATTACCTTGAAAACCAAAACCAACGATTTACGTAAGTCTTAATACATTACACCGGGCAAGTCATGGCCAAGAACCGGTGAGAAAAGTGCAAAAGCTCAAATCGATCGATTTGGCCGTTACATCATCCCCCACTTAAAAGTACGTTCGTCCTTGTAAATGCCTAGAGTTTTTCCATAATCCAACCAATATTTGAATAATCTTATCATGCATATACTCGGGGGTGATCTCATGTCACCGTATCTCATATAGGTCCGATAACACAACGTAATTAAAAATTTACAATCCATCGTAACCCATAAATCTTAGAACTATATTTCCACTTTCGAAATCATCCACAAAATCAAAATCTCACATCTATACTCTAAATAAGCCCAAACAAACTGTAATAACCCATACCTGCAACCTCAGGTGCAATTATATGATATACCACATAACTCAAACACTTGTAGCGATAACTTCTAATCACGGCAGCTGCACACAACAATCGAATATTGATAGAACAGCCCTTACCCGCTAATGTCTCATTCCAAAACTTTCATATACTGCCAGTGATAAATAAAACACGCAATAAGGCATACTCATTTGGCAAGAAATAGCAAATTTTTTAGTCAAACCTCGGTATTTATCCTTCCAATATGCTAAAATCGAATTCGTTCGTATTCGTTAAATATCCCAACGATCTCATCTAACTAACAAAAACATGACACCTCAATACAAACTAAAGCCACAACTTGTGCAATCCACAAACCAATAAGAAAAAACCCAAACATTCTCAACTCACAATAATGACTCAAATGAAAGAGCTGCACCGCAAGCTCACTAGTACCACCACAACACAAGGCTGAGAACCCGCCTCACTTCATAGAAACAAAACATATGAATCTAACCCACAAGGTCATACCTCCACATAACTTTGCTGCAATACGTAACCCTATCCAAACACTAGTCCGTATGAAACACCTCAAGTCACCCTTCTCGAAATTGACGACAAAGCAATTGATGTATAGAACTAAAGCAAATCATAATAATCGCGGTGAAGAAATACATAATACCACTCATCCCAACAGTACATAACTGATACGCCATTCGCCGAGCAATGTCAAATACTCCTCCCCCTCAAGCTCAACTGAGAGACCCCAATAACACCGCACTATATGTGCCTATAACCAACAAATCCAAATGCCCCACTGCACAGAAAGGTAACTCATATCTCCTTAGAACACTAATAGGCTCAATAACAATCGAATCACACATCTTTTGGTGATACAACTCGGAGCCAACCAAGTCGACTCAAGTTAGAACATACATCCATACTGGCCTGCCAACAGACCCCTTATCAAGGAAACCCTAAAACTGCTTCCTCAACTCCTTTAACTCTGCCGGTGACATACGATACAGTGCCCGACCTCAAATCAATACTACAATCAATAACCTTGCCCAGCGACATGCCCTTCCATAAGAACACATCCGAAAAGCCCCTCACCACCAGAACTAAATCAATGGTAGGAGTCTTTACATTGACATCCATCACGAAAGCCCAACTAAGAATGATAATCCTTCCTAGCCATCCGCCGGGTCTTCAAGATATAAAACCACCCTACTAAGAACATAATCTGTCGCACCTCGGCACTAAATTCATGCCATTCCCGGCATAGCCAACATGGCAGCCTCTGCACAACAGCTCAAAAGGACACAACACTACGACAACCAATCTATACCTAATATCACATCCAAAATCTAACATACCAAGCAGCAAAAGATCCACTCAGGTCTCCAAATCCCGGTAGTCACTAAATAGTCCAAACACACATGATCAACAATCGCAACATTGCCTGAATATGAGAACTCTCAGTCTCCAACTCCATACAGCACACAAATCACCATATCCAATCCCAATTCTATCGTTCGGGTATACAAGACACCTCTAATACCCAATCATTCCCATGAGAGATACTTTTATGATTCTTTTGTGCCACCAAACAAACCCTAATATCAGCAGTCGATCCGATAAGAAAGTGTCATAATACTAATGAAGTTCCATTAACTTATTCACATTGCCTTTTCTGAAAAATTTACCTCGTCAAATCACCCAAACTAGCAATACCAATTCCTTAATCATCTAAAGATCATTCCCCTAATCATCTAAAGCTCATTTCTCTAATTATCTGAAATAGCCCGTGCTGCCTAAGAATTTTATAGCTTTCCGTTCAGAACTGAACCGTATTCTTGCACACGCAAATCTCAATCCTCCACAACATACCACATATACCATACCATCCTAGGATAACATGAGAACTTCATCTCCCTTATGAGACACAAACATCTACATACTCAACTAGTCAAGAAATTTCCATTGATCTCGTCTAGAAGAAAATCAATATACATCAGATGCTCCTCATGCACATAAAAAATATACATCTCCAACCGAGGTAGAAACCATCAAGAACACTCTGAGTTTCCCTTGCACAAACTAGACCTGCCATGACTGAATCCTTCTAACTCGACCAAGCTACGCAAGCTTCAAAACCTAAGAGCATTGTCGCGAAATACCTATAGGAAATCATTACCCCGTACACTACCAAGGAACTAATCATATTCTTACCATACCGATTTGGCCTACTACCAAGCTATCCCATCTACCCGAGTTTCCTCAGATTTGCCTTAAACTTGATACTCCTTCTTGCTATAACTCCATAATTCCTCAACCCATATTCAGTACACGAGACCCAAGCATAAACCACACCGAGTAAGGCTCATAAGTTGCTGAATCCCCTTAAATGTCCCCAAAAACACCACATTCGAAATACTTTACTCTGAAGAGACCTCCTGTAAATCTAAATTAATTACTTTCACCTTCTCGATGCTGATAAATAAAATCCCATAGTTGATTAGAAATGACACAAGTCTTTAAATACTCCAAAATGTAAACCTCGGTTTCAGCAAAAAGTACAACTTGAAAATCCCCAAATTATTGCATGTAAAATCTTGAACACATTGGAACCATTTTCTAAAGTCATCCACTCTACTCAAACTGCAATTAGCCTGATCAAATGAACCGAACAAAATGTGCCTCATTTGAAATCCAATACCACAGAATGTGACCTCGCCTTAATGCAACCAAGAAACTTCCTGCCCCATGCAGCGATAACCACTCAAGAAACTATGTGTTTCTCATACACCTATGAAACATAACATAACCTTTGTCGAAATTGTTTTTTAGCTCGAGCCATCCTCATTTCCAATCCCCCATAAGCGATAACTGATTCACCTCTCAAACTGGAACCAACATGGTAAGAAACTGTGCAATCCACTAATCAGAAGCAGACTCCCCCAATTGGCTCAAAGCCATAGATCAAAACACACATAATAAATCATTATGCATATTTTCTAAACCATCTAGCACTTTAAATACTTTGCAATTCTCACATTCACTCTCGCAACTATTAAACCCACTCTCCTAAGCGACCCAAATTTAAATTTTAACACATTAATTTACTTGTAAATTACATCTTCTAACATATAATATAAGGATCACATAACTTAAGAACACTCCGTAGGAGAACCAACCTGTTTTGCCTCAAACTAAAATTCTATATACCATCCACAGTCATAAACATTACGTAATCACTTAATCTTCAAAAATCTGAACTCATACTGCAACATGAAGTTTAGTTCTCTCCCAACTAAGAAACATGACTTGGGGATAACAGTTGAATCAAGATGGAAATCAAGCACCTAATAGTTCTTCTATCCTCCAGCAGACCCTTCTCGTTGCTTCTAAATCATATGATCACATCTCTCAGTCATAACATACATCCCATAGCCATCCAGCTATCACTTCTACTAACAGAGTCACTACTGATTATATATAAGTTAAAAAATACGGCTCACATAATCAACACCTCGGTGCTCAAGCTAAAGGCAAAATTCAGGTCTCAAGTCCTCAAGACTGGCCCGACGTTAAGCACAAAGAGATCACATCTTAAATCTTGATCAAAGGAATCACAAACCATCGATGCGGATCTAATACTGTGTGATCATGTGCGCATACAAATGGTGGAAGGAAGTTCAAGAGTTACTTTTCATGCTGAACCAAGGACGTACAATAAGAATTCAAGAATGTGAAGTTTTTTCTTATGGTTGTGCAGCCTCTTCAAGATAAATACAGATTTTTCCATGCCGATCCGCGAGACTCTAATTAAATTGCCCATGACTCGTGAGACCTATGTAAACTATGCTCTGATACGAACTTGTCATGATCCTAAAGCCAACCCGGTTGTGATGGCGCCTCTCGTGAAGACAAGGCCAGTCGACACATTCCCATTTCAAGCTTATGCAATGAAATAATATGTATTACGTCTTAAACATGATAAATCCCAAAAATAAGCAGTTAATAGTATAATTTGAGGAAAACAAACCCAACACAACCCAATATTGGGGTGGCACTAGTCATAAGCATCTACTAAGGTCCGAATACAACAAGAATCTAAAATGTACTAGATACAGTCTAATGAAATCGAAAGGGAGAAAAGCAGTGCTGCGAATGTTGGCAGCAACCTTGCTAAACTCTGATAACTCTCCCTCTAAGAAACTAATACTTGCTATCAGGTTCAAAAATATCTGCATCTGCATACAAGGTGTAGGAAGTAAAGTTAGTACGTCCAACTTAGTGAGTAAAAAAATATATGAAGACTCAGCGATATAAAATCATGTTAAGCACAAAATTAAGCTATAAGAGCCATACCAACAGTTAGTAAATATAATTAAGCAGGAAAATCTCATAAATACCTTTAAGCAATCAACAGTATATAGGAAAAACAACTTGAAAGGTAAACACATAAGAACTGCCCTTTGATGTTTGGCTTAAAGTATATATATATTTCTATGTATATTGCCTCATATCTTACTCTTGTTTCGTGAATTGAGATGTTAATGCTATGATTTATATTAATTTGAAGTGTTTTTATTTGTAGGAATGATTCGGGAGCAAGTAGGGGCAGAACGTCCAAGATTTGAGCTAAAACGATTAAAATCGAAAAAAGAGGCCATTTGGGCGCCATAGGTAGCGCCTGGAGCCACCTTTGGTGCTGAAAATAGTGTTGGAAATATTAGTGCGCCCGAGACAAGGTTGTTTCAGCCCTTGACCCATCCAACATGTATGAAAGCAAGACTAATCCTATTTTTGCCAAGAAAGATACTCATAGGATCATAAGGAAGCGGAGAATTCTCAGTTTTCTTCATCTTTTTCTACTATTTCCAATTGATTCAACAATTATGAAATTGTTCGATTATACCATGAGTGGCTAAACACCCATTGTTCTGGGGTTATGATTTAGCCATGAATATTGTTGTTTGATATTAGCTTGTCCTTCATTATAATTCACCAATATATGGTTGTTTCTTTATTCTGTGTTTAATTGCTTAATTTTCTGGCCAGCAGTTGGGTTCTATTTATTATCTATACTATGCTTGGGAGAGCCGATTTTAGATTAGAAAATAATTGAAGTGAGCATGATCTTAACCCTTAGGGGGAGCAGATTTGTGTTTTAGGATAGGAATATAACCAGTCACCGTGATTAATTAAATATTGTAATCTTAATGCGTTCTTAATATATTGATTTCATAGGAATATAAGCATTAATCTATTTAGAATAGGTGAGTAGTACTTGGGGAGAATGCTATGAGAGCATTTATCGATTAATTAGCAACCATGAGTGAATTATATGACGGGGAGAGTTAACCAGAACATAATACGAATGGTGAATCGATCACAACCCTGGAATACTTATCTCTACTGAATACGCAACAATCAACTCGTTACTTGATAATTTAGTTATCATTTAGAATCATAGTATAATATTATCATATTATCGGACTTTGATTTTTAGCTGGACTGAATAACAATTTTAGTGATTTGGTGAGTAGTTTACACAAGTCTCTCTGGGTTCGACACTCAACTTACCATTATATTACTTCCCGATCACGTATACTTGTGTGTGCGTTTGGGAGCAACAAGTTTTGAGTGCCGTTGCCGGTAACTTGAATATTAACTACTTGCAAGTTTTTGTTTTAGTTGTTTATTTCATCGAGACTAACATTACTTGATTATTGCTTGGATATCAGGAACTTCGATTGAATGCATGGTGTCAGAAGCCAAGACCGACTTCAAGGCTTTGATCGTGAACCTGAGAGAACATTTCATTGGATGTTGAGGGAAGCAAGGGACACAAAAAAATATTCATGAACTTCTTTAATTTCCTGTGGACATGGCAGAGGAGCAACACATGGCTGTTCAGGAGATGGCGATGCCCAACATTGCCAATGTCACCTCCAGTATTTTGAAGCCCAGAATCGCTGGGTACTTTGAGCTGAAACAGAGCATGATTCAGCTACTTCATGCAAATGGGAAATTTATGGGTCTTCCACACGAGGATCCACAACTGCACATTCTAAACTTCTTGGAGATTAGTGATACTTATATCACTAACGAGATCACTCCAGATTATGTAAGGCTCACACTTTTTCCATTCTATCTATTGGTCGAGGCTAAGCGATGGCTAAAGGGAGAACCAGCTAATTCCATTACAACATGAAATGATTTGGCGAGAAAATTTTTTGCAAGGTTCTTTCCTTCAGGCAAAACTGCAAAGATCACAAGTGAGATAATTGCTTTGAAACAGAAAGTGGGAGAATCTTTATACTCAGATTGGGAAAGTTTTTAGGGCCTACTTAGAGACTGTCCTCATCACAATCAGACGAATGAAGTGTTAACTCACAATTTCATAGAAGGGCTACGTTCTGAAACAAAGATCATGGTAGATCCTGCAGTTGGGGGTCAACTGCTGGAGAAAAGCTTTGACGAGATATATGCATTGTTGAACAAATTCTCAAAGAGCAATCCGCTTTGGCAAAGAGAGATGGGCAGACACATAGTGCAAAAGTCATTAAGGGTTCTTAAGTTAGTTGTCGTCTCAGCATTATCAGTGCAGATTTCTACACTGACCAATCAAGTCAATAAGATGAACCTGAGTATCAACAAGAGCCAAGTACAATCGGTACATCAATTTCAAATATTTTTTGAAGTATGTAGAGAGGGGAAAATGAGCAAAACTATGCCTAAATCTAGAGTCTGTATATTTTATGGGTAATGGAAATCAAGGCCAAATAATTAGTATGTGGACCCTTAAAACCCTAATTGGAGGAACCACCCAAAATTCTCTTGGGGTGGAAACCAAGGTACTCAAAATAAATACATGCCTTAAGAACCTCGACAACAATATAGACCACCTCAGGTTGAACAACAAGCAAGACCTACAAGTCTCTTTGAAGACATGTTGAAAAAAGTGATGGCTGAACATAAAGCCCTCTCTCATACAGTGATGGCTAAACAACAAGTCCTCGCCGCAACAATGAGAAATTTGGAGCGCCAAATGGGACAGCTTGCCAGTGCTCAAAACACCAGACTAGCTAGAGCTCTTCCAAGTGATACCGACCCTAATCCTAAAGCTCAAGTCAATGCAGCTACTTTGAGAAATTGAAGAGCATTATAAGAGTTCCAATGAAAAAGAAGAATACAGCTCATCCTAAAGGAGAACTAGTTCCTAAGCCAGTTAAGGGGAATGAGAAAGATGATAAAGGACCCGAGCCAGTAATTGAGACTAGGCCACTACCTGTTCCACAAACACTGCAGAAGCAAAAAGATGATGTTCAGTACAAGAAATTCCTAGATATTCTGAGCCAAGTGTGTGTGAATTTTCCTTTGGTGGAAATTTTGCAAGAAGTGCCTAAGTATGAAAGGTATCTCAAAGATTTTGTGGCAAATAAATAAAGACACGCAGAGTTTGAAATAGTTGCACTGACTGAAGAGTGCAGTGCAAGAGTTCAGAGTAAACTTCCTCCTAAGTTGAAGGATCCTGGGAGTTTCACAATTCCTTTGTCTCTTGGAAAACAAGAAATTGGTAGAGCCCTGTGTGATTTAGGGTCTAGTATAAATTTGATGCCATCCTTTTTGTTCAAGTAACTCGCATTCGGTGTGGTTAAACCTACTACAGTCACTTTAGATTTAGCAGATAGGTCACTAGTCATGCCAAAAGGAATTATTGAGGATGTGTTAGTTCGAGTGGGGAAGTTTATTCTTCCTACTAATTTTATTGTTCTCGATTACAGGGTAGATGAGGAAGTGCCCATTATTTTGGCGCGACCATTCTTAGATACTATTCGAGCAATTATTGATGCAAGGGCAGGGAAGTAAAAAATTAGAGTTGATGATAAGGAGGTCATTGTTAATCTGTACAAGGCACTTAAGCTCCCTAAGCATTATGAGGACTTGTGCATGATTACTGCGGTCGAACTGAAGAGAATAAAGCAGATTCAATATGTGATTTATAGTCATCCAGTTAGGACAAATGAGTTAGATGAGGTGGTGTTTCCAGCTGAGTGTGTAAAAATGATTGAGAAAAGAGCTAGAGATGAAAGAGGCTACCTTCCAAGAGCGTGCAAAAGGCCAGCCTTCATGGGAAAAAGAAGAAGTGAAAGCACCCAGCCTAAGCGGAGTAGCAGAGTCGTGCCACGACTATAAATAAGGCACTTTTTGGGAGGCAACCCAACCTACATATCTTTTACTTATTAATTATCTTTTTTAGTGTCAAGTTGTGTTGTTTTTATTTTGCAAAGTAGGGGAAGTCTGAGTACCAAAAGTTTAAGCTAAGAAGCATATTAAAGCTTAAGTGTGGGGTCGTCCCGACTCTAATGATTGAGGATCATGTCTAAGCTAAGCCCAAGAGGGTTTCAGGGAGTATTTCTCAGCCTTGTTTTAATATGTTTCTCTATGATCATGCATCGAGGACTACATATAATATAAGTGTGGTGTGGAAAAATACTTTCTGAAGTGTAATTGTATAATACTATATTTTTTTAAGTTAGTTTTTCTTTTAAACTTCATAGTAGACATAACTTAGGTTTAAAAAAAATGAAATTGAAAAATGAAATTAGAAAAAGTTCAGATTTTTCCCGACAATGGATCTTTTGGACAATTTTCTTAAGGGATAAAAGATCAATTGAAAAACACCAAAATGATTTTTATTTTATTTTTTTAGAATAGCAAGGTAGTATTCCTTTGTTTTTCTTTGGGCACCAGTTCTCTTCCAAGGATGTAGCTCGAACCGGGCACTTTATTTGTCTAAGGAGTAGTTTAGGAAGAAACTGAGTCGTTTTGAGATACTCATTGACATGGTTGATGCTGGAACACTAGGCTATGACATACATTCTATTTTCCTGTGTAATTTGTTTGAATTGTGAAACCTTAGTAAAGTAAATAGCCTATTTTGTGATGCCTTTTCTCAGTTGTTTGACTTCCACATAGTGCAATGTTGCTGAAATTCTTATTTAATTGTGCTTGCTTAACTTGAGAGCTAAACATAACCATCTTTATTTAGTCATGTGCAACATGTGTGTGAGGTTTGTGATTTTTTATGCTATCCTGTGTAATCTAGAACTTGCCCCATGTGTTAAGTGAAGCAAAATTGAAAGTTGTGCTAATCTAGGAGATGACGTAGGTATTTTCTTGATTGATCATGGATGTTCTTGACAAATCGAAATAGAAATTTACGTTGCTAGCCTGTTTGAGCCTATAGACCTTTCTTTTGGCACCCACATTACAAGACATACCGCCATTTCATTCTTAATTTGATATTTATTGAACATTTACCTCCCAAGGCACTTAGTCGCTAAAAGAAGTAAGGTTAGAGATAAGGGATAATTTTTTGAGTGGAAAAATAGAAGGGCCCGTTAATGCACCAAAGTTGAAATTAAAAGTCAATAGACGATGAAACTTTATTTTATGGAATGTGTAGAAAAGAAAAAAAAGGAGAAAGAAGAATTTAAAGAAAAAAACATAGAATAGTGAAAGTATATAGAAAATTTAACACCTCCAATTCCTATTGATTTGTTCTAGTGAAAAATAGATAAATGCTTAACTAAAAAGAGGGCTATGTTGTATACGACAACTAATTTGGTTGAGAAGAGTATGTGCTTAAATTGTGAATTTAGTGTATTAATGTGCTTAGGAGAGTTGAGAAGAGTATGTGCTTGATTTTTAGCTGGACCGAATAACAATTTTAGTGATTTAGTGAGTAGTTTACACAAGTCTCTGTGGGTTCGACACTCAACTTATCATTATATTACTTGTCGACCATGTATACTTGCGTGTGCATTTGGGAGCAACACCCCCCGGGCACAATACCATAAAAATCTGCCCCTAGGGCTATACCATAGGACATTACCAGCCCCTTAGGCTATATCTCATATCATAATGGTTACCCACACTCACTGGGGTGTGCAGACTATTGGAGGGCCCGTTACGGCCCAAGCTCAATATCAAGCCATCTCGTGGCATCATAAACATGCTCTCGGCCCCAATATCAAGCCACCTTGTGGCACACAATCTCAGTCTCTCAACCTCATTAGCATAATCAGTATATGTTGGCTCAAGAACAGGTGAAGTTTTGAATAATGACAAATGAATTCAGTCATGGATCAGGTCCATCATGTGAAGCATAGTCATGATCAACGTACACATGTGAGATACACGTGAAGAAAATAAATCTTTATCAAGTAGCAATATCTCCTGATTTTGATCGAAAAGGTTGCATATTGGATAAGAGAAGAAGGTCTCCTTATATGAAGAGAACACAATACAGATAAAGATAGTGTTGGAGTTTGAGATCTTCAAGGACTCAACTACGATTGAAGAACAACAATTGAGTCCTAACCAAAACCTGATTACTAACCTAATAAATGATAGTGATTGTTCTCTTATACGGGGTTGCATATATGCAAAAGTTATACTAAATTGAGAGCAAAAGAGCAAGACGATTTTGCAAGAAGTTAATGTGCTATTTGAGTGTGCCCCCCTGAAGCTACTTGAATAAGATATAAGAACCAATCCCACTGTGTCTTTCTTTTATTCTAGTTCAATTGTAGTAGGTGATTTATAATTGTAGCTTTCAACCTTCATAGACGCAATTGTATTAGGTACTTAGAGTTTTTCAAGTTAGAGTTAACTTGAAATTGTCGCAGTAGTTGAGGCTTTGTGCTACACAGGATTAGAGTTAATCCTTAGGTTTACAAAGAGTTTTGTAAATGTTGTTTTGGCTCAATAATTTTAGTGGAAGTTCGGGAAAATCCTACTGAGTAGTACGTCATCGTTTATCACCTTTTAAGCCAGATGTTTTTCACGTAAAAATCTCTGTGTTCTTTATTGTATGTACTTATTACTCCGCAAACAATAATGTTAGTACACTTAGAAGAACCAGGTTCTTCTATAGCGAAAATTGGATAACACAGAAATTACCCCCCCCCCTCTTGTGTGGTATTGATAATTAGATACATAAATGATTTTAGAGGTAAAACAACCTCCGGGATATAAGAGCAAAGAATGTCGTGAGCATGTGTACAAATTAGACGAGGCTCTCTATGGACTCAAGTAGGCTCCAAGAGCATGGTATGAACGATTGTCCAAATTTCTGCTTGAACAAGAGTACAAAAAAGGTAAAATTGATAGTACTTTATTCCTAAGGGAAAAAGGTAAGGATATTCTTATGGTACAAATATATGTTGACAAAATAATCTTTGGGGCCATCATTGATAAGATACATAATAAGTTTTGAAAAACTAATGAGTATGATGGGTGAGATTAACTTCTTGTTAGGCTTACATATCAAAAAAATTCCAAATAGAACCATGATCCATCAACAGAAGTATACAAAAGAACTAATCCAAAAGTTTAAAATGGAAGAATCAAAGTAAATAGAGTTACCCATTACAACTGCCACTAAGTTAGATATTGATGAACCTAGTTCATTAGTTGATCAAAAGTTGTATAGGGAAATGATTGGTACACTCCTGTATCTTACAACTTTGTGGACGATTTCAGGCTAATCCAAAAGAGTCTCACAGATTGATGTCAAGAGGATACTAAGATACTTGAAAGGCATAACTGATCCGTGTATTTGGTATCCAAAAGGTAGTGATTTCAACATAGTAGGACATGATGATGTTGATTATGCATGTTTTCTAGGTTATGGGAAGAGTACTTCATGTATTGCACACTTCCTTGGTTGATGCCTTGTGTTATGGGCTACCAAAAGGCAAAATTTAGTGGCCTTATCTACTGCTGAAGCTGAGTATGTCTCTGCTGCTTCTTTTTTGTGCTCAGTTGTTATATATCAAACAGCAGCTGGTTGATTTTGGTATTGAAGTTGGTTTCATTCCTATATTTTGTGATAACACTAGTGCTATAAGTATGACAAAGAACCTTGTTCATCGTAAGAGGACTAAGCACATAGATGTTAGACACTAATTCTTGAGAGATAACTGTGAGAAACGATTGATCTCCATAGTATTTTGGGCTACGGATAAACAAATTGATGACATCTTCATTAAAGCACCTAGTAGAAAAAACTTAAAGAGGAAAAAGTTGGAATTAGGGATGATTAGATCACCAAATAGGCCCTGTTCAAAATGCACAATGAGAAAAAATGAAAAGAAATTTGAAAAAAAGAATTTGCTAGGAATTTTGAACTTGTGTAAATATCTAGATTAATTCTTACTAAAATTCATACTTTAACAAGTATACTTCTGTTTTATGTGTTTATATGACTCACTAACCCTTTAAAAAAATTTCTCTATTATGGCTCTTGAGTCATGTTCAAGAGAGTTCTAAATGAAGAACCTGGTTCATCAGTATGGACTCATATGAAAGCTCAGGTATGTTTTCCATTCTTTGCATACTTAGAAAGATAAATAATTCAATCAGCTTCCTAAAAATTTTATTCGTTAAGCATTGAACTAGTTCCGTTCATTTAGATCTCTAAAATCGTGATTTTTCCCTAATATCTAGGGAAACCAATATGGTCATTAAAATTTCTGGAAATTCATTTTGATTAGACTTCTATTTGACCATGAAAAGCCGTCGTTACTTAATTAATGTCTAATTCTCTTTAAATACACACCACATCTCCAAACTTCGTCATTATTCTAAAACCATAAAAAATTCTCTCAAGAAACGAACAATCATGTCTAACCCATAAGATCATACTAGCATTCTTCCACCACCATCTTCCTAAAATTCATCCTTATTCATTCTACCTAGTGTATCTCCAAAACCTAGGTTTCGAAGGCAGAAAGTGCTTGCTTGAAAAACTGTAGCATCTGGGGCTCTGAGGAAGGTTTTAAATGAAAGGTTAAAAGCTAGCCAAGTGAAAGAAAGCCCAACTCAAAATTTTGACTCCAGCTCTGAGTCTGAATCCTTTAAATCTGCGATTGAAGGTGAAGGACATGGGTCTTCTGACACTGAGAAAACTCAAGAAACCCCTACTGAGGTAAGTTCATCTGTGGCTAAAAACTTAGAAACTAGGATTTTTCTGGTTGGACCCATTACATATGTTAAATTGCCGAAGTCGAGTAGGAATGGAGGTAAACAGAAAGGAAAAGTGAGAGAGAGTGCAAATGGTGAAGGGAGGGAAAATGGGAAAGGAGAACTTTTGGCTGTATGTGCGATTGCAGAAGAGAAGTTAGAAGAAAGTGGCATAAAATCAGCGGGAAATGGTTCTAGAGAAGCAGCTGAAGGGTTGGTTTGTCTGAGCGCACATAGAGATAAACCTGTTTCATCTACTGAAGAAACTCTAACTGATCTACTGAAGAGGGTAGAGGCTAGCTATGACCCAAAGAAACACAAAACTCTCACACCAAAGCCCTAAATATTCCCAAGACATCAAAGAAAAGAAAAGCTTCATCCCCAACACCAAATATCTCTTCAGTACCAAAAGGTAGAACCACAAGAAATAAGGTAGAACAAAGTGAAGCTGATTTAAAAAAGGCTTTACAAGAAAGCAAGAAAAAGAAAATGGAGAAGGGAAAGTGAATGATTGCAGAATCCTCTAAAGTGGTGGAGGAAGAAGAGATGGAACTGGTCCATCAAGAAAGGGGCACAACAATGGAGGTTCCCAAACCTAAAAAGCCCAAGACTTCCTCCAAGAAGTCTTCTGTTGTACCTGTGTCTGCTGAACCCTCAGTAGCCAAAAGAACAAGATATGCGGTTAAAGCTAAACAGACAAAAACTTCAGATGATGAAGAGTGGAGTGGAGAAGAAGAAAATGAACCTGAGAAGGAACATGACAAGTTTTCCATCTTTGGCATAAGAAATATTTTAAAAGATAGATTGTCGAAAGACCTTGTTGAACCATGGATGGTGACATTGGTAGACTCTTTAGGTGCTCAAGGTTGGAAGGACACTGTCCTTCAAATGGAAGGTAGACTAGCCAGAAATGAACTAATTGAGTTTATGTCTAATGCTGCTGTTAAGGATGGAGTTCTTAGTAGCTTGGTAAGGGGACTCAACTATGATGTAAGATCGGCAATTGAGTCCTAATAAAACTATGATTACTAACCTAACAAATGACAGTGATTGTCTAAATTGAGAGCAAAAGAGCAAGGAGATTTTGCAAGCAGCTTATGTAAGATTTAAGTGTGCAATTATGTAGCTACTTGAAAAAAATTGAAAACCATTTCCATTGTGTATTTCTTTTATTCTAGTTCAATTGTAGTAGGAGATTTATAATTGTACCTTTTAGCTTTCATAGAAAAAATTGTATTAGGTACTTAGAGTTTTCAAGTTAGAGTTAACTTGAAGTTGTCGCAGCAGTTGAGGATGTGTGCTGGGATTAGAGTTAATCCTTAGGTTTACAAAGAATTTTGTAAATGCTGCTTTGGCTCAGTGATTTTAGTGGAAGTTTGGGAAAATCCTACTGAGTAGTAGATCGTATTTTTGTCACCTTTTGAGCCAGATGTTTTCCACGTAAAAATATCTACGTTCTTTATTCTATGCACTTATTATTCCGCAAACAGTAGTGTTAGTACACTTAGAAGAATTAAGTTTTTCTGGAGCAAAAATTGGGCACCACACAAATCACCCCCCCTCCCTCCCCGTGTGGTATTGCAATTTAGAACATCAATATATCATTATTGTGGCGAGCAGCCCGACCCAAAAGTATCCTCACAATACTGTCATTTGACCTTATTCAGCTATTATCTCATAAGCCCCTCATGCAATAGTAAAAACGGAAAAGGGTCAAAACTACCTCTAGACAATTGGATTTGGTACAATAATGCCCTCCGTCCACCTATTTTGAAAAAATTGCCCTCACCGTTATCTTTTTGGCTCAAGAATGCCCTTACGACGAACGGTCATGTTAGATAAAAAAAAATAATTAATTTCCATGTGCCATAATGAAAAAAAGATCAAAACGGCCCCTAGACTATTGGAGTTTGTACAATAATACCCCCATCTCAAAAAATCTCCCTCCCCCCTTCCCCCCTCTAGCGTGTGGGTTCATATTCCTCTTGTTTTTCTCATCCTTTTTTTGACCTTGCACTCTATTTGAATAATCACTACAATTTTATTTTCAGACAACCAAAAAAGGATGAGAAAAGCAAGAGGAATATGAACCAACACGCGAGAGGACGGGGAAGGGGGGAGGGAGAGATTTTTTGAGATAGGAGTATTATTGTACCAACTCCAATAGTCTAGGGCAGTTTTGAACTTTATTTCGTTATGGCACATGGAAATTAATTAATTTTTTTTATCTAACATGGCCGTTAGTCGTAAGGGCATTCTTGAGCCAATAAGATAATGGTGAGGGCAATTTTTTCAAAATAGGTGGACGGAGGGCATTATTGTACCAACTCCAATTGTCTAGGGGTAGTTTTGACCCTTTTTCGTAGTAAAAATATGCAGCTCAGCTCAAAATATCTTTAAAACATCATTTAAGGTTTCTAAAACATATTAACATAGCTGAGTTTTGAATACAATGAAAGATCTGGCATGTCAGAGCACAAGTATGAAATCAAATAATGAGGAAAATAACATTAACGATCCCTTAAGCATTCAAACAATTGGCACGAAGCCCATATATGGAATTTTTCCTGAAGTACAATAATATCAAACAATTAGCTACCAAATATATAGAAAATTTATCATTTAGGATGGACTAAGTCACAATCCCCAATAGTGCACGTCCTCACGCTCGTCCTCTAGCGTGTGCGTCATCTTAACACAGCCGAACGTTGTATAATCCGGGACTTCATACCCTCAGAAATATATTTAAAATCATTACTCACCTCGAGCTAGCCCAAAAAGCAACTATGTAACACGCTTGCCTCTCGAACCAACTTCCGAGTGCTCCAAATTTACCAAGTTCAGATTTTTATCATCAAATTATGATATAAAAATGAATACTAATTGAAAATATCGATATTAAGCAGAAAATCCAAAATCAATCAAAATACGACCCCCGGGCCCGCGTTTCGGAACTGGATAAACTTTTTCTACTGATTTTCATGAATTAAATACTGATATTTTATTCCTTAATCACAAATAATCGAGTTTTAGGGTCCAAAATCTTTGCCCCAACGAAGAACAATGATTTTCTCTCTTCAAATTTACCTTAAAGATCTTTTCCCATTCAAAAATAGTGTAAAAGAGTTTATTGGTTGTGGAGGGTTTATTTAAATACTATACATGCATTTTACCATTCACCCATTACTGTTCACACGAGTTACTGCTCATCCGAGTTACTGTTCATGCTGTTGTGAAAAATTGCAGTAGCTTTTCTTCAAGTCTAAGTTGATCCGTTAACCTTTTGAATTTCACTTGAGGCCCTCGATAATCTTAACAAATATACCAACACGTCCTATAACATAGTTTGAACTTAGTAGAGCCTTTGAAACACCAAAAACAACATCAAAACACCAAAATCACATCAAATTCACGCGTATAAACTTTGAAATTCCTAAATTCCACCAGATACGCCGAAGCTATAAAAAACAACTCTGATTGACCCAAAATTTTGCAAACATATCCAAAATGGCATAAGGAACCTGTTTCAACTATCAGAATTCCATTCCGATCCCAATAGCCTATTTTTACTGCCGATCGGAAATCGCCAATATCTAACTTTCACCAATTCAAGTCTAGTTCTACACCGGACATCACAAAAATATTTCGAACACACTCCTAAGTCCCAAATCACCTAACAAAGCTATCTGAGCCATAAAATCTGCATTCTGAGGTCGTTTACCAATAAGTCAAAACATGGTCAAATCTTTCAATTTCAAGCTTCAAATTGAGAACTGCTCTTTCAAATTCATTCTGATTACCCTGAGAACAAAAACCAACGATTTACACAAGTCGTAATATATTACACGGGGCAACTTATGTCCAAGAACTGGCGATTAAAGTGCAAAAGATCAAAACGACCGATGGGGCCATTACAAACTTAAAATATAGCCGGAAGATAAAATTTTACCAACAAGTAGTGAAATAAATTTAATAACCTAAATATAGCATAGTCTAGAAATAAAAATAAAGGTGAGAACCTAAAAAATGCTTTGTGAAGATAAAGTTTTGTTGAATATCCCCGAAAGGATGCAGTATTTCAATGAAAGAATTCTCTTTTTTGTACTCTTTAGCTTTAATTAAATTCGATTATGAACGGTGTAGAAAAAAACATTTACTCTATCATCATAATATTTGTCACGAACCATTTTCGTAACATGTCATGAGAGAGCACCACACCATTACCAGGCAAGCCAATGCGGAACATTTCTAAAATTCATACGTTACTTTCATCAGAAATAAATATAAAGTAGATACTTCAACTTTGAATTTGAAACTAGAAGTGAGCAATAATGTACATAACATGATTGTACAACCCAAAAATATAAGTGTACCAACCAGAGTGCCAAGACCTGGTGTCACAAGCTACGGGCAACTAGTAGAATATACAAAAGACCAATCTATCCTACTGTGCAAAAAAGTATAGACATCAAAAGGGAAGACACCAAAGAAGGACTTTTTCGGGTTGATGATCGGCATGGAAGGAAAACAGTTCACCGTTGTAGTCTCGAGCTCGCTCAAGGATGTGAACAAGAATGATAGCCAGGTTCACCTACCTCAGATCCTTTATAATCAAGTACAGAAGCGTAGTATGAGTATATAAATAATATGTACCAGTAAGTATCCCGTCTAATCTCGAAGAAGTAGAGACGAGAGGCCAACTTAATACTCACTAGGGTCAATTAATATGTCACGTTATATGTGAAGCATGGAAATCACTAGTAACCAATAGTTTATAACAAGGAGTAAAAAAAATCATGTTCTTCACAATATTTCAAATTAGCTACATACGTCTCAAAGTATTAGAAAAAAAAATTCAAGTATTAGTTTCCACATAGATATTATGCGCATATTATGCAGAGATGATGGCCCGATCTAACAGAAATAAATCGTGCACTTGCTAAGGGTCGACGGCGCGCCTATAGATGCATCTATTCATACCGAGGTGATCGGACCGATCCACAAGTAACAAGGAATATCAAGAATACACACGAAGGTACATTAATATTATGATGTAATTTGAGAGTTCAACAAGTATACAAGTTCACTCTTATTCCCTTTCAAGTCTCTAGCATACCCCAAGTCATCATATTAGCAAGACAGTATAAACATTTTTATAGATGAAGCATGATGTGGGTCCTAAACTACCCGGACAATTAACATAATAGCAGCTACGTACGGACTCTCATCACCTAGTTCTTACCTAGCTCTTGCATTTAGTAGAAATTAATCAATTATTATTCCTATGGGGACATTTCCCCCATACAAGGTTAGAAAGGACACTTACCTCGCTCCAAAGCGCACTTCCAAATATCAAGTAAAAGCACAAGCCCTCAATTCGGAGCCGAATGATTATAAACTAGTTAAATGAAGTAGGAACTGGTCAACATAGGCTCACAAGATCGAATTCTAACTATTTATGAAAATTTCCGACCTTTTTCACAAGTTTCTTAAATTCCAACCTCGGGCTCACGTGCCCGGATTCCGATATTTTTCGAAGGAAGTTGTTCTCTACACCCAATTGATCAATAATATATTATTTCTAGTTCATTTCATAAAAAATCCCATGGTTAAGTCTTAGTTTTATTAAAACCCTAGGCCTAGATCTAACCCTTTGATTTTACCTAGTTTTTAGTGTTTAATCTCCCTAATATACAAGTATTTAAACTAAATATGGGTGGAAATAACATACCTTAAAATTCCAAGTGGAGAGCTTCTCCCACGAGTTCACAAATGGCCTAAAAAATGAATGAAAATGTGATAAAAATGGTCTTGAGCTTGAATTAAATGAACCTCACTGCCGAGTGATTTTCGCATCTGCGGTCAGGAGATCGCATCTGTGGAAGAAGAGTCGCACTTGCGGAACTGGGCATAAGTGGTTCAGGCCTCTCTTGAGAGCCGTATCTGCAGTTTTTCCTGGCCTGGCCACTGAGACACTTCTGCGATAAGTGACCGCACTTATGGTCCCGCATATGCAGTCCTAGAACTGCATATGCGGTTATGACAGAAGCAGCAAAATCAGCAATTTTAAAAAATTTCCTACTTTACTCGAGCCTCGTCCATTTGGCTCTCGGGGCTTCCGATCTCTGTCCGATCACACCAACAAGTGTGAAATCACGAGATGGACCTACTCAAACCCTCGGAACACCCAAAACAACACTAAATCTAAGAATCACCCCCCTAAAACCAAATGAATCAACCTAATGAACTTCAAGTTCTTAATTCTCCTATGACGGGCCAAAACGCCTTTAAACTACTTGGATGGACACCAAATTTTATGGGCAAGTCTTAAACGATATTTCAGACCCGTAGCAAGTTTTGAATAAAAAATACGAGCATGGTACCTAGAAAATCAATGATTACTTAGTTTCTTTAATTCTTTAAAACATTAATTTTAATAATTTCTAATGAAAATTCATTACTCGGGCTAGGGACCTCGGAATTTGATTCTAGACATACGGCGCATTCCCATATTTTCCCTTGGACCCTCCATGACCATCAAATCAGGAATTCAGGTCCGTTTTCCTAGAAAATTGATGGAAGTCAAACTTGGTCTTTTAAGTGAATGTTAAAGAAACAAATGGACATATTTCACTCAAAACTCTTCCAACTCCCGAAACAACCGTCCCCGCAAGTCGTAAATTAAGTAATACATGCACGGGAACTTTTATTTGAGGGATCAGGTTTCTAAAAGGAACAACGACCAGTCAGGTTGTTACATTCTCCACCTCTTAAACAAATGTTCGTCCTTGAACGGACATAGAAAAGTACCTGATCTACTGAATAAATGGGGATATCTGCTCTGCATGTCCTCCTCGGACTCCTAGGTCGCCTCCTCAATTGATTGGCCCCTCCACTGGACCCTCACTGTAGAAACCCGATTAGACCTCAATTAGTGATCGTGCCTATCAGTAATGACAACTGGATCCTCCTCGTAACCCAAGCTCTCATCCAACTGAATAGTACTGAAGTCCAACACATGTGATAGGTCAGCATGATACTTCCGGAGCATCGATACATGGAACACTAGATGAACTCCTGATAGGCTGGGGGTAAAGCAAGCTCATCGGAAACCTCCCCAACTCGCCTCAACACCTCAAAAGGACCAATAAACTTTGGGCTCAACTTGCCCTTCTTCCCGAACCTCATAAAGCCCTTCATAAGCAAGACTTTCAAGAGAACCTTCTCGCCAAACATAAATAATACATCACGTGTCTTTTGATGTGCGTAACTCTTCTATATGGATTGGGCTACGGGAAGCCTCTCCTTAATCAACTTCACCTTATCCAAGCATCTCGTACCAAATCTGTACCAAGTAACTTAGCCTCCGCCAAGCTCAAACCATCCGATAGGAGAACGACAACATCGACCATATAAAGCCACGTATGGAGCCATCTCTATGTTGGACTGATAGTTGTTGCTGTATCCAAACTCTACTAATGGCAAGAACTGGTCCCACTACCCTCCAAAGTCAATCACATAGGCTCTAAACATATCATCAAAAACCTTAACTGTCTGTTCTGACTACCCGTTGGTCTGAGGATGGAATGTTGTGCTAAGCTCTATATGGGTCCCCAACTCACTTTGAATAGCTCTTCAGAAATGGGAGGTGAACTGAGGAACTCAGTCTGATATGATAGAAACGGGCACACTGTGCTACAGGACGATCTCCCGAATATAAATCTGAGCATACCTCTCTGTTGAATAAGTACTCGCCTCTGAAATGAAGTGAGCCGACTTGGTCAACCTATCCACATTGACCCATACTGAATCAAACTTTCGCAAGGAACGCGGCAACTAAACTACGAAATCCATGGTGATGCGTTACCATTTCCACTCTGGCATAGGCATCTGTTGGAGTAGGCCACCCGGCCTTTGGTGCTTATACTTGACCTATTGGCAATTCAAACATCTAGCTACATACTCCACTATATCCTTCTTCATCCTTCAACACCAATAATGTTGCTTCAAGTTATGATACATCTTCGTGGCACCGGATAAATGGAACACCTGGAACTATGGGCCTTCTCTAGAATCCTCTCCCTCAGACCATCAATATTAGAAACACATAGACGACCTTGAAGCCGCAACATACCATCCTCGCCAACAGAAACCTCATTTTCACCTCTTTGAAGAACCATCTCTCTAAGAAATGCCAAGTGTAGATAATCGAACTGTTGGGCCTTGGTCTGTCTCAATAACAAAAACTGAGCAACCACACATGCTGGAACTCGGCTGGGCTCTGAAATATCAAAACTCACAAGTCTGTTAGCCAAGGACTGAATGTCCAAAGCTAGCAGCCTCTCCTCTGCCGGAATGAATGCCTAACTACCCATACTCTCTGCCTTTCTGCTAAAGGCATCCGCGACCAAATTTGCCTTTCCCGGATGATAAGGAATGGTGATGTCATAATCCTTTAGTAATTCAAGCCACCTGTGCTGCCTCAAGTTAAGGTCCCTCTACTTGAATATAAGCTCCAGGATGTGATGATCAGTATAAACCTCACATGGTACCCCATAGAAATTATGTCTCTATAATTTAAGAGCATAAAAAATTGCTGCCAACTCTAGATCATGCACAGGGCAATTCTTGTCATGAATCTTCAGTTGGCGTAAAGCATATGCAATAAATCGCCCCTCCTGCATTAATACACATCCCAAACAAACGCGTGAAGTGTCATAATATACCGGATACATCCCTAACCCGGAAGTCAATACAAGAACTGGTGTTGTAGTCAGAGCGATCTTGAGACTCTGAAAGCTCTCCTCACAATCATTGGACCAACAGAATGAAGCACCTTTCTTGGCCATTCTAGTCAAAGGTGATGCAATAGATGAAAAGCCTTGCACGAACCGCCAATAATAACCTGCTAGCCCTAGGAAACCCCTAATCTTGATCATTGAAGTAGGACGTGGCCAACTCTGAACAGCCTCAATCTTTGTTGGATCTACCTTATCCTCTCCAGACACAACATGCCCCAAAAATTCCACTGACTCTAGCCAAAACTCACACTTGGAGAATTTGGCATACAGTTTCTGCTCTCGCAAGGTCTGAAGCACTACTCTCAAATGGTACTCATTCTCCCCCAAGCTACTTGAGTATATCAAGAAGTTGTCAGTGAAGATGATAACAAGGTAATCAATATAAGCCTGAATACCCTGTTCATCAAATCCACAAATACCGCTGGGGCATCATTCAAGCCAAAGGACATCACCAGAAACTTATAATGTCCATATCTAGTCCGTAATGTAGTCTTCAGAATATCCGAGTTCCTAATCTTAAGCTAGTGATACCCTGAACTCAAGTCGATCTTAGAGAACATCCTAGCACCATGCAATTGGTCGAACAAAACATCAATACGGGGCAACAAATACTTGTTCTTGATAGTGACTTTTTTCAACTAGTGGTAATCAATGCACATCCGCATAATCCCATCCTTCTTCTTCAGAAATAACACCGGCTCATCACAAGGCGACACACTGGGCCTAACACACCCCTTCGCTAACAACTCCTCAAGCAACTCCTTCAACTCCTTAGGATCCATACGGTACAGTGGGATAGATATATGCTGAGCACCTAGAGCAAAATCAATGCAGCAATCAATATATCGATCCAAAGGCATGCCAGGAGGATCTGAGGGAAAAACATCAGCGAACTCTAAAACTTCCAGGACTGAATTAATCGTTGGGGACTCCGCAGTGATGTCTTGAACATAAGCTAGATAAGCAAAACACCCCTTCTCGAAGAAATGTCGAGACTTCAGGAAGGAAATAACTGGACTAGATTTATCAGCTGTGGAGCCCTTCCACACTAACCTTGGAACCCTAGCATCATTACCGAAATAGTCTTGGCATGGAAATCAAGGACTCCACGATAAAGAGATAACCAATCCATGCCCAGGATGACCTCAAAATCGATCATATCAAGCAACAGGAGATCTTCTCTAGTCTCGAAACCACATAATGTGACCATACAGGACCGGTAGATTCGATCCACAACAATAGAATAACCCACTAGGGTAGACACGTGAATAAGAGTGCCCAAAGTATCAGGAGAGATAACTAGGAAACGAGCAAATAGAGATGATATATATGAATAAGTAAACCTTGGATCAAACAATATGAAAGCATCCCTACCACCGATAAAAATAATACCTGTGATGACGGCATCTGAGGCCAACGCATCTGGTCTGGCCGGAATAGCATATAAGTTGGATAGAGCGTCAGCTGGATACCCTTCATCTGACTGAGCAGTAGCTGGTTGACTTCTCCCTGCCTGACCTCCACCTCTAGGACGAGCCTTACCAGCCTGCCGTCCACCTCTAGGTGGCTTGGCAGCTAGTGCTAAAATCATGGGTTGCTGACCTTGCTGCACAACCTTAACCCGAAACCTGGGGCAGTGTATCCTCATATGACTAGGGTCTCCACACTCAAAAAAACTTTGTTGTGCGGTGACCTGCTGCCCTGATGGTTGGCTCTGATAACCCCATAGGTCCAGTGGAAGAAGCCTAGATAACCGGTGGATGGTATGAACTCTCCAGCATAACAATGAAGTAGGAATCAGGAGAGCCCTGGAGACATAAACACCCACTAGAGGAACCCTGAATAGCTGGCAGGCTATAAGAACTCTCTAGAATAATGTTGAAATAGGGGCATGCTAGAGCACCTCGGGCAGGAGGTGGTGCTAAAACTGGGGGCCTACTAGGCTGACCCCTCCCAAACTGACCTCTGCCCCTAGCCGGGGCACCTCTAAACTCTCTAGAGAATGTAGCTCTCTTATCTCGTTGTATCTGCTCCCTACCCCTATAGTAATATCCCTCATTCGGCAAGCAATATAGACCACTAGCTGATACTCTGTACCCATCTCCACCTCTCAAGCTATACCAGACTGAATACCGAGGTATAATCCTGCAACAAACCTCCACACTCTCTCTACATATGTAGGAAGTATCATAAGTGCATGGGGGGACAACTCAGAAAACCTCGCCTCATAATAGATAGAGATATCTGACCCTGCTCAAGATACTCAAACTGATACCACTACTATTCCCTCTCACAGGGCGGAATAAACCTGTCCAAGAACAACTGTACGAACTGACTCCAAGTGGTGGGAGGGGAACCTATTTGCCTGCCAAAACTATAAGACTGCCACCACCGATGGGCCCTGCCCTCCAACTGAAAAGTAGTGAAGTCAACTCCATGTGACTCCAATATCCTCATGTTGTGCACCCTATCACTTCACCTGCCAATGAAGTCTTGGGCATCCTCATGACGCTCTCCCTTGAAGACCAGAGGGTGAAGCCTAGTCAATCTATCGAATAAATTCTGCGGATCACCCTTCGCAACTAGCATAGGCTGGGGTGCCACTGCAGCAACTGGCTGAGCCTCATTCGCAATAGCTGTATGTCCTTGAGCCTGAGCAATAGGGGTATGTGCTCCCTCTTCTGCCAGTGAGGTTGCTGGATCTGCTGGAAATAAACCAGCTTGAGTCATAGTATCCATGAACCGTAGCATTGCGGCCCATGATCTCTTAAAATACTGGTGTTATCATAACATTTCCCTGGGTAGGATCAGCTGCGAGCACCTCTTCCTACTCCTCGATGATAGGATCTCCCACGGGATCTACAGGTGGTGCTACTAGAATAGCTCTGGGATGCCCTCGCCCCTACCACAGGCCAATGCTCTCGTGCGCCCTTTGCTTCGGCCTCTAGCAACGGGAGAAGCTGCCTCGCCCGGTTTTGGAATATCATTCATGCGTGTCATGACCATATGTGAGGGAATAGAAGAGGGAAATTTGGTATACCAACCATTGCAGGATAGGAAATGAATAAAGAGTAGTCTTTCCTAATACCCTATAAGCTCCCAAAGATAAACACAGACGTCTCTGTAGCGATCTACATGACTCTATTTATAGGTTTCCCAATGACTTGTGAGACCTAAATGAACCTAGTGTTCTGATACTATGTTCTCAGGACCCATTTTCGTAAGAGGTCATGAGGGTGCCCAACACCATTGCCAGGCAAGCCAACGCGGAACACTTCTGAAATTCTTATGTTACTTTCATCAGAAATAAATATAAAGTAGATACTTTAACTTTGAATTTTAAAGCAGAAGTGAGTAATAATGAAGATAACATTATTATACAACCCAAAAATATAAGTCTACCAACGAATGTGCGAAGACCTTTTGTCACAAGCTACGAGCAACTAGTAGAATATACAAAAAAACACTCTATCGTACTGTCTGAATCATGATAGGCGATAAAAGGGAAGACACGAAAGAAGGACTTCTTTAGGCTGATGATCGACATGGAAGGAAAATAGCTCACCGTAGAAGTCTCGAGCCCGCTCAAGGATGCACACCAGAATGATAACCAGGTCCACCTTCCTCGGATCCTATACAATTAAGTACAGAAGCGTAGTATGAGTACATAAATAATATGTACCTAGTAAGTATCCTGTCTAATCTCGAAGAAGTAGAGACCAGAGGTCGATTTGATACTCACTAGGGTTAATTAATATGTCATGTTTTATGCTAAGCATGGAAATCACTAGTAACCAACAGCTTATAACAAGGAGTAAAATAAATCATGTTCTTAACAATATTTCAAATTAGCTACCTACATCTCGAAATATTAGCAAAAAATTTCAAGTATAAGTTTCCCCAAAGATATCATGCGCACATTATGCTGAAGCGACGGTCTGATCCAACATAAATAAACTGTGCACTTGCCGAGGGTCAAGGACGCACCTATTGATGCATCTATTCATACCGAGACGATTGGCCCAATCCAAAAATAACAAGCAATATAAAGAATACACACGAAGGCACATTAATATTCAATGATGTCATCTGAGAGTTCAACAAGTATACAAGTTCGCTCTTATTCCCTTTCAAGTCTCTAGCATACCCTAAGTGATCATATTAGCAAGATAGAATAGAGATTTTCATAGATAAAGTATGATGTGGGTCCTAAACTACATGGATAATTAACATAATAGCAGCTACATACGGACTATCGTCACCTAGTGAATACGTAGCCCGCGCATTTAGCAGCAATTACTCAACTATTATTCCTATAGGGACATTTCCCTCTTACAAGGTTAAAAATGGAGACTTACTTCGCTCCAAAGCGTACTTCCAAATATAAAGTACAAGCCCAAGCCCTCAATTCAGAGCCAAACGATTCCAAACTAGTTAAATGAAGTAGGAACTAGTCAATATAGGCTTACAAGATCTAATCATAACTATTTATGCAAATTCCAGACCTTTTTCACAAGTTTCCTAAATTTTGACCTAGGCCCACATGCCCGGATTCCGAGATTTTTCGCCTGAAGTTGTTCTCTACACCCTAAGGATCAATAATATATGATTTCTAGTTCATGTCATAACAAATCTCGTGGTTAAGTCTTAGTTTTATTAAAACCCTAGGACTAGCTCAAACCCTTTGATTTTACCTAGTTTTTATTGTTCAATCTACCTAATATACAAGTACTTAAACTAAATATGAATGGAAATAACTTACCTTACAATGCTAAGTGGAAACTTTCTCTCAAGTGCTCCCAAATCGCCCAAAGGGTGAATGAAAATGTGATAAAAATGGGCTTGAGCTCGAATTAACTGAACCTCACTGCCCAGCGATTTCCGCATCTGCGGTCCCCCACCTACGGGAGAAGAGCCGCACCTAAAGAACTGTACATAAGTGGCTGGGACCGCTTCCACGGTTTGAAACCCGCTTTTGCGTCTTGGGAGTCGCATCTGCGGTTTTTCCTAGCATGGCCACTGAGCCGCTTCTGCAAAGAGTGGACGGCATCTACGAACTAGGACCGCAGATCCGGATTTGAGTAATGCAGCAAACTCAGCACTTTTCCAAATTTCCTACTTCCCTCGAGCCTCATCCATTTGATGCTCGGGCTCCCAAGCCCCGTCCGAATATTCCGACAAGTCTGAAATCATCAGATGGATCTACTCAAACCCTCGGAATACCCAAAACAACACTAAATGTAGGAGTCACCCCCTAAAACCAAATGAATCAAACTAATGAACTCCATGTTCTTAATTCTCCTCTAACGGGTCAAAACGCTCTTAAACTACTCAGATGACTACCAAATTTTGATGGGCAAGTCTTAAGCGATATTTCGCCTTTGTACCAAGTTTCGGAATAAAAATACGAGCCCGGTACCTAGGAAATCAATGATTACTTAGTTTCTTTAATTCTTTAAAAATTCAATTTAAAACTTTCTAATAAAAATTCATTTCTCGGGCTAGGGACCTTGGAATTTTATTTCGGACATACGACCCGTTTTAATATTTTCCCATGAACAATCCGGGACCATCAAATCACAAATCGGAGACCGTTTTTCCAGAAAGTTGACCGAATCAAACTTGGCATTTTAAGAGAATGTTAGAAAAACAAATGGACATATTTCACTCAAAACTCTTCCAACTCCCGAACCAACCGTCTTTGCAAGTTGTAAATTAGATAGAACAAGCACGAAAAATTTTATTTAAGGGAACGGGGTTTGAAAGGCAAAGGGACCAGTTAGATCATTATAATATTATTTTATGTATTCATTTTTATAGTTGTCCTTTTTTCTTTTAAAGAAGTTTCTTTTGTAACAAGAAGCAAGATGCAATACTTGATTTTATTGAATTCGTTATGAACAATCCATCTCATAGTTAATTGGTTATTTTTTGTGAAAGATATCTTCATCCTTGTTGTATCTCTTGGCTAGATGCGAGTCCATGGTAGGCATAATAGTTCAGATTTTAAAAGAGATTGTTTGATTAGTTCAATAAGGGGTCAAACAAGGTCCTTAAATACAGCTTTATTCATGATCATGTTAGGCAACTCTAATGCTGATTTATCAATATGGAAATTCTAGAGGTTTAGCTTTGCTATCGTATGTATAAAAATGAATGTGCATCTTTATTGGGCTTCATTTGAAAGCCCAGTTTAAAAACCATGATGGTTTAGAAAGCACAACAGTCCAAATACTTTTGGTTCTTGATTAATCAAAAATTTTTAAATGACCAAGGAGGACCATAATTAGATAACAAGCAGTCTATGGCCTTCCAAAATTTTGTTCGAATGTCCTTAAAAATAAAACTGAGGTGTGCTGCGCCAAATAAAATCACAAATACGTGGCCCTCATTTTAATTAGTTTCTTAAAATACTTAGAATTCGTGGCGTGCCATTTAGCAAATTTTCGTGGCCTCCCGCAAAGGTAACAACGCATTTGTCGCTTTAGGCGTGTTCTTTAATAACTTTACATTCTTAAACTCGGTGTGCATTTCATGTGACCCAAATCCAAACCGCAAAACGCTGGATAAGACGTGTTCCGGATAGTAGGTGCATTTAACGTAATGCAAAGACATTTTAAACGATATTAATTTATTTAAAATTAATTAAAAGCGGTAAATAAATATTGCGCCATAGGCTTGAGACATGTGTTAAAATCAGATAATAAGCCAATTATTATATTTCAAGCGACCGTGCTAGAACCATGGAATTCGGGGGTACATAACGCATTCCCTCAGGTTAACAGAATTCCTTATTCAGAATTTCTGGTTTGCTGACATCAAAAGAAAAGTCAAAATTTCCTCGATTTGGGATTCTAAAATAAATCGGTGACTTGGGACACCACAAAATAAATCATCCCAAGTGACGACTCCGAATAAAAATAAATAAATAATCTCATTTCGAATAATGTCACTTTAATTGAAAAAACTCCCTTCTACGCAAGATGTAATAAGATTAGTTTCTTCAAAAATGATATAGGGGTGTAAAGTGATGATCCTGAGGATATTATAAATTATACAAAAGACTATTTTGAAAAAGCTTTTACAACTTTACACACTAGTAGAATTGGAGCCTTCTTAAAAAGGACCCTAAGTGTTTTATTAACTTGGATTTATCCTCCCTTGATGGACCCATTAACTATGCTGAAATTATTAAATCCTGCTTCTCATTTAAACTATATAAGGTACCCGAGACAGATGGTCTTCACCCCTTTTTCTTTCAAAATAATTGGAATATTATGGTCAATTCTGTTAACAGTCTATGCCAAGAAGCTATTAAGACTGGAATTATCCCTGGCAATATTAATGATACGTTGCTTTGCCTAATTCAAAAAATTCCTAATGCATATAACTTAAATTTTTTTTAGACGTATAGTTCTTTGTAATACTGTGTATAAAATAATCACCCAAGTTATCTACACTAGGCTAAAACCCTTCCTTAATCATTTGATTAGCCCTTCCCAAATTAGCTTTCTAATAATGCCATTATCATTAAAGAATTAATTTTCAAAAAAAAAATAAATATCGTGGTAATAAACATAAAATGATTTTGAAAATTGACTTGGAAAAAGACTTTAATCGTTTAGAATGGTCGTTTGTCTATAGAGCTTTAAGATTCTTCAAGTTTCCTTCTAATATAACAAATCTTATAATGAATTGTGTCACAACTAGTAGAAAAGCAATCTTGGTTAATGGTACAAGAACTAGATATTTTCACCAAGTAGAAGCATTCGCCAAGGTAATCCTATATCTCCATATCTTTTTATCCTTTGTATGGAGATGCTCTCAATCATTATTAACCATATATTTGATACAGGATATTGGAATCCAATCACAATTGGCAATAATAAGCTCCATAACGATCTAACCTTAATGTCTAAAATTAATTAAAAAAATCTATTGAAGCCATTAAGGACTATCCTAACTCATTATGCCTCCTATCAGGGCAGTCCATTAACAATACTAAGTCAAAAATCATCATATCCAAACACTGCCCCAAATCTACACAAGCTACCCTCTCACAAAACCTTAATATCAAAGTTAGAAATTTCTTCGAAAAGTATTTAGGTTTTCCTATTACAAGCTCCAAACCACTAGGGCCAAGGATTTTTAATCTGTCCTAGACAATATGATTCCTAGACCTAATGCATGGAAATTAAACATACTAAGGATTTCTATTAGATGCAACCTAGCAAGCTCTTGTCTAAACTCTCTTCCAAACCACTTAATGCAATATACCTTCCTACAGCCTAAGATTCTTAGTAAAATTGACAAGATCAAAAGGGATCTTATATGGGGTATAAATGGAACATCAAAAAGACTCCATCTCATTAAATGAGAAGATATTACCCAAAACAAAAAGATAGTGGGCTAAGTATTCGAGCTGCAAAATAGAAAAACCTAGTAAGCCTAGTCAACCTTACTTGGAGACTCCTCCAAAATACTTAATCCCCTTGGGCTAAAACATTATAGGTCTCTATGGTACAAGGAAAACGCTGGATAATAATTCCTTTATATGGAATGATATTGTTCTAGGTTGGGAAATATGTAGCAAAAGGATCACTTGGATGTCCTACAAGTCCTCAACCTTGAGTGTGTGGAATAATCGTTGGATTCTCAAATTTAACTCATTCCGTCAATATATTCAGGATCCCTTGACCCAACAAGATAAAGAAGTTACCATAAAGGCTATATGGAATCAAAATACTTGGGACCTCTCCAAACTCACAATGGACCTAGAACCCAGAATCATCAATAAGATTAGTGCCACTCAACTTACTAATAAATAACATGATACTTCATTCTAGGCTTTGAACTCCAATGGTTTATTCACTAGTAAATCTTGTTACTCCCTCCTAGACAATCAACTGATTTTGCTACAAGGATTACACGTGGATTTGGGATATAAATTGTCCAAACAAGATAAAATTTCTTATGTGAAAATGTTACCATAATAGACTCCCAATAAGGAGCTTCTTAAATCATATTGGCATTACCATATTTTGTTGAAACGCATGGCAGTCCAACAATTATGGTCATACTTAGGTATTAGTCCCAATATCAGGAATGATGCTATAGATTGGCTTACTGGTATTCATAATCACAAATCAACTTTGAAGAATTCTATTATTACTTGGCACGACTTATTTCCCTTTGTCATTTGGACTAACATTAACAATAATTTATATAATAACTACACACATTATCCTAATATTCAATGTGCTAGAAAATTATCTATTAAGTTCAAACTTTTGATAGGAAGAAAAATATTAGGCCGGAGAAAATTCCTATAAGCATCAACTGGAACAAACCCCCTAGAGGTTTCATCAAACTCAACATTGATGGTTCCTTCAATGACGACTAATTATTTTGTGGTTATGGTGGGATGTTCAGAGATTATCATGGCCTATGGATTGTTGGCTTTCATGGGAAATCTTCATGAACATTTTCACTACAGGCACAATTAATGGCCCTAAATATTGGTCTAAAAACTGCCATTAGGCAAGATTTTACAAATTTAAAAGTAGAAACAGACTTAACTGATATTATTAACTGTTTGGATTATGAAATATTATTACTTAATGACATCGTTAACGAGTGAAGATGGTTAATGATGCAAGTAAAGTTCCAGGGAGTACATCACATCTTCAGGGAGGCCAACAAGCCAGCACACCTGCTTGCTAAAGAAGGACTGAAGGGTAGCAACAACAATAAGGATACTAATGTTATCTATTATGCTCCGTATTTTGTAACTAATATCTTGAAATCAGATTGTCAAGAAAAGACTTATGCAATTATGTTCCTTAACAAAGATGTTTGCCCTAGGCTAGCAGTTTTTGGTAACAAAAATGTCCTAAGGGACATGTTATTGGTGTGTAATAACCAAGCAGGTAATCCCCCCCCCCCCTAGAAGCAATTTGAACAATTCTTTTTCGTGATATATATATAAGATATCCCTGCTTGTCAAGAAAAAGGACGTGTTTTTGGCCCAAAATATAACTATTACATTTTTTAAAAATTGTCCCAAACTTTTATATTTTATAAAAGAGTCCACCATTTATTATTTTGTAACAGTGTTGCTTCATCCTCTCGATTATCTGATAGTATTATATAGTTCATTATAAAAATAATATATAATTTCGTACTAAATTTATTTATGTTTCGGATTATGGTTTACGATAATATAATGAATGTTATTGATAAAGGTACAATTGAATATTTGTGATAGTTTTAAAACTTGTGAGTGGATATAAGTCATGTTTTTTTATATTTTTTAAGTAAAAAAAGTAAAATATATTTTGAAAATTTAATGTCCAGCCATAATTTGATATTCAAACTAAACTTCTGTACCGGATTTTACTGTTAAAAAATTCAAACGCCTTATCTAGAATTTGGTCTGACCAGAAATGGGGTTCAGCATCATAATCATTGTACTGTCTATACATGGTGTGATCATCTCTATCTTATCCACTCTTTGACATACGTACACATAATATTTATACGTAAAGATTTCACCCTAGCTGCTAATTTCAGCAACTTGATCACAAGTCACAATTGTAAATAAAGTTTATTTCTCTTCTGTTCTCCAATTCCATGCATGTTTTATATGTACCTTAGTTTTTTAAACTTGTTCCTTTTCTTTTAACTTTAATTTTCTGCAGTAATATAACCAAAGTTTGTTGCAGGAGACTTTCAAATAATGCAAGATCGTTATATTTGAGATTCAAACGTTAGAACATGTACTCTAAAATAAAACGAGCCTTCTTTACAACAACACAAAATATTTTTTTACAGACAGAACCTCTCTATATCAAGATATCTATGTAATAACTATTCACTACAAAAGTCATGATTTTTTTGAAATGTATTTTCATATTATGTTATAATATATGTCCTCTATAATAGTACTTTACTAACACAGTAAAAAAATACGTAGCAATAGAAACTGTTATAGAAAGATTAATAAAGTAATTTGAAAATTTTTGTATATGCAACATCAATTGAACACTTTAATTTTAAAACTTATAAATTTCAAATTCACACTTTGCTCTCTATAAATTGAACACTACAATACAATAACGACAGCAAGCAGGGACACAGATATAACCTATAATATCGTGTTTAGTTGAACTCATAATTTCAACGTATAACATAAATTTATGTGTAAAAGATCATTAAAATTGCAAAAACTATACGTATGAACCGATCACTTTAAGAATATAATGAGTTCAGTACTAATAACACTTTATATGTTAAAAATATAAAATTTAAATTCTAAATATGCCTCTTACAACCAACACAACTCAAGAAGGGGTGTGTGTGGAGGGGGAGTGGGGAGGGAGGGAGGGAGGGAGGAAGATGTATTTGGGATGTTTCAGCATCTGCTAGTGTTCTTGACACCCCATAGTTGGTAAGGGAAAGAAGCCAAATTGGTGGCGGCCTTGATTTGTGACATACCTTATAATGGAATTGGTTACGATTGCCACTTTCATAGTCATCAATCCTCAACCAATTATTACTAAATTGCAGATAAAGCGTGGGATAGTGTGATGATTCTATTAATTAGTGTGCCTCGCTTGTCCAGCGAAGAGAGGACAATGCCCCACAACTATGTTGTGTAATAGTCAAGGAACAGAATAAATAAACTAAAATACAATTACTGTTGCTCAGTTTATAATTATGAAAGGTAGAGATGTATGGTAAAATGTTTTTTCTTTTTTTGTGCAAAAATATCTTGTATATTAAAACTAGCAGAAGTCATTACATGGTTATTAGTACTACATGACTTAGACTTTTTTGGGAACACAGTTCCGATGCAGTCATTACAAAACCATAAATAACAAAGGCTACAAATAGGAAATATTTAAGTTCAAAAATATTCATTAATTCTTGCTAAATTCTTGGCAAAAACACATACTACACCATTTGCTTCTCTAAAGATATGTTTTGATGAAGGATATTCTTAATATGATGTGGTATTGTTTGCTTTGGAAGCCTTACATGATTAAGAAGCCTCTACACCTTATATGTAGCTTTCTATTAGTTTGAGTGCCCTTATGAATTACAACAGAACTTGGTTCTTTATCGTATTCCTTAAATATGAAGTAAAGTAAACACAACGATTTACGTGGAAAATAATCCGTCTCAAAAGGTGCAAAAATCACAACGTATTATGCGGGATTCTCAACTTCAACTTCACTAGAACAGTGGGCCAAAATATATCGATTACATGACTGTAATTAAAAGTACTCCTACTACGCCTATTTTATTTATAAGTTACTCTAACTAGAAAAGCAAACATTCACTCCAACTCACAAATTGTTTGTGAGACATTGACTACAACTCAACTTCATACAACACATTCACTAAACTGACTCAAGAAGAACAAAAAATTGGTACTCCAAAATGTAGTTCTTCAGTTGATGTGTGAAAGGATGTCCTCATCAGTCCAAATGGATAGTATTTAAATTCCTAGCTCTAAGATCTTCTAGGAGTCCTATGCGAGTGAGCTTCTCGTTTAATAGGTATCACGACACGGATTTCCCACCCTCGGGAGTCATGATGGCGCCTACTATTAGGAGCTAGGCAAGCAATTATTAATTACCTCTTTTAGAAACCATCAATAAATTTTTTAAAAAGGAAACATTTAATGATAAAAATGGAAGTCTCGAATGGAAATAACTGAAAGGAAATGCGGAATCCGAATACAAAACTCTATCCAAGATTTGGTGTCACAATACTCACGAACTTCTAAGATTACTGCATACAATAGACTAAAAGAAGTCATAATCTGTTTGTCTCGGTACAAGGATAACAAACTGAAATAAAGATAGAGGAGACTCTGGCACTACGGACATCAGCAAGGCTACCTCGGTGTCTCTAGTCTGGAGGTCTACTCCCAATCTACTGTTGTTGCTCAAACGCTGCTCCGGTATCTGTACATGAGTGCAAAGTGTAGCATGAGTACAACCGATCCCATGTGCTGGTAAGTGTCTGGCCTAACCCCGGCGAAGTAGTGACAAGGCTAGGACCAGACTCCAGATAAACCTGTACAATTACATAATATATGGCGAAGGAAACAGCAGAAAATACCAAGTAAGACAGGGGAGGGGAAACACGCTCTGGGGATAGCATATGAACAAGATTCTTAGAACTTGAAAAGAACCCACTATAAATCTACTAACACGAATAAGAATATATATATATAAAACAACTTTCATTTAAGCTCATCTCGTTGCAGGCGTGCAACACGATCTCATTTCTCAACATCTCATGGTAGGCGTACCACCCGATCTCATTTTAATCAATATCTTGTGGTAGGCGTACCACCCGACCCCATTTCATCAATATCTTGTGGTGGACATAGCACCCGATCCCATTTCATCAATATCTTGTGGTAGGCGTACCACCCTATCCCATTCCATAAATATCTTGTGGTAGGCATACCACCCGATCTCATTTCATCAATATCTTTTGGTAGGCGTACCACCCGATCCTATTTCATCAATATCTTGTTGTAGGCGTACCTCCCGACCCCATTTCTTCCAACATCTTGTGGTAGGCGTACCACCCGATCCCATTTCTTCCAGCACAATACACATAATAATACCGGCAAGGGAGCAAGACAGTGTAATAACTTCCTGGCTAGGGAATACAATAACAACAGTTCAAATGTCCCGGCAAGGGAGAGTCAGCTATAACCAATTCTATTCAATTTCATTTTGGCACAGCTAAAACCAATACTAGTATAAGGGATTATCAACCAAGGCTTTTATCGGGTCAACTAAGAATTTACAACTATCAATTTAAGACCCACGGTCATGCTCGACACCGACATATGGGTACTCGTCACCATGCTCATACGTCGTTCACAGCACAAACACATAGCAAATACGACTCAACTCCTAAACCCTCAAGCTAGGGTGAAGCTGAACACTTACCTCGATGTTTTGAACTCACTCAAGCCTCAATTATAGCTTTACCCCTCAATTCCTCCATCAATCCGCTCGAATCTAGTCACAAATTACTTAAATACATCAACAAATGCTAAGTGAAACAATTTGAATGCATAAAAATGGGTTTTCAAAAGTTTTTCCCTAAACTTCCAAAAATGCCCCAAGGCTCGCATGGTAAAAACCCAAGGTTCAAACCAAAATCTAATATCCCATTCCTCCATGAACTCAAATATATGATTCATTTAGGAATCGGACCTCGAATTGAGGTCCAAAACCCCCAATTTTAGAAAACCTAGGTTCTACTCAAAATTCCCAAATTTCCCCATTAAAATTTTTGATTTGAAGTTGAAATTATGTTAAAATAGGCTAAGGAGTGGGGAAAATAGTTTAGAAATCACGTAACAATCGTTTTGGAGAAGAAGAGTTGTTTGAAAAATCACCTCTTATGTTTTTCGGGTTTTGAAAAGTGTAAATTGACTGAAAATCCCGTCTCTTTATACCCTCCGAGAAGTCCCAGCGCGCACCGCGCAAGAAGGACGCGCGGACCGTGCATTAATGACTGCGACCGCGCAGCTTCCACTGCGGACCGCGGCCGCACAGGTTTTCAAGCAGACCGCGCCAGAGGGTTCAGCGATGTGTAATATGAAAATTCTCTGATTCTTCCGGCGCGGACCGCCCTGATAGGGAGTGCGGCCGTGCTAGTTAACCTCCAACCCTGCTATTTTAAGACTAAGACCTTCCGGAACCTATTCAAAATTTACCCGAGCCCTCGGGGCTCCAAACCCAACATACACACCACCTCAAAAACATCCTACTGATTTACTCGTGTGATCAAATCATTGAAATAACATCATATACATGGAATCAGGACCCAAAGCTTGATATTTTCTTTCCATTTCTCACTAAACACCAATTTTTCCTTTTTAAGTCTGAAATACGTCGAATGACGTATGTTTCCAACAAAAATTCATAGAAAGATCTTAAATCACATATAAGACTTGTACCGGGCGTCATAAGCAAAATACGAGCCCGATATCACAGTCTTTTAATTAATTTCATATTCCAATTTCTTTAGTTATTTTCAGGAAACAATTTTGCATAAAAATTCATTTCTATGACATGGGACCTCGGAATTCGATTCCGGGCATACGCCCAAGTCCCATATTTTCCTAGGAACCCTCTCGTACCGTAAAATCACGGATCTGGGTCCGTTTATGCTAAATGTTGAACGAAGTCACTATTAATCATATTAATATCCAAATTCATCATTCTTTCTCACAGAATTCATTTGTAGGCTTTCCGCTACGTACCCGAACTGCACACGCAAATCGAGACAGCCATATATGAGGTGTTTAAGGCCTTGAAGACACAGAATGAGTAAAAATACAGGTGATGACTCTGCATATCGGACTCGGACTCCTAGGCCGATGCCTCAGGAGGCTGACCTCTCCACTGAACACGCACAGAAGGAAAACTCTTTGACCTTAACTATTGAACCTACCAGTCTAAAATAGCCACTGACTCCTCCTCATAATACAGGTCCTTGTCCAACTGGACAGTACTGAAATCCAATACGTGGGATTGGATCACCGTGATACTTCCAGAGCATAGAAACATTGAACACTAGATGCACGGGTGACAAGCTAGGCGGCAGGGCAAGTCTATAAGCCATCTTTCCCACACGATCGAGAATCTCAAATTGACCAATGAACCTAGGGCTAAGCTTGCCCTTCTTCCCAAATCTCATCATGCCCTTTGTAGGCGACACTCGGAGAAATACTCGCTCACCAACAATAAAAGCCACATCTCGAACCCTGTGATCTACATAAACCTTCTGCCTGGACTGAGCCATCCGAAGCCTATCCTGAATTGTCGTGACCTTATCCAAGGCCTCCTGAACTAAATATGTACTCAATAATCTAGCCTCTCCCGGATCAAACCATCCGACTGGAGATCGACATCGCCTACCATGCAACGCCTCATAAGGAGCCATCTGAATTCTGGACGGGTAGCTGTTGTTGTAGGCAATCTCTACTAATGGCAAAAACAGATCCCACGAGCCTCCAAAATTAATAACATAGGCTCGAAGCATATCCTCCAATATCTGAATGGTCCGCTCGCACTGCCTGTCCGTCTAAGGCTGAAATTTTGTGCTCAACTCAACCTGGGTGCCCAACTCTCGCTGAACGGCTCTCCAAAAGCACAAGGTAAACTACGTACCCCTATCCAAAGTGATAGATACCAGCACCCCTTGAAAGAGAACAATCTGTCTAATATAGACCTCAGCTAACTTCTCGGATGAATAAGTGGCTACAACAGGAACAAAATGTGCCGACTTGGTGAGTCTATTAACAATGACCCAAACTGCATCAAACTTCTTCCGGGTCAACGGGAGTCTAGTAACAAAATCCATAGAAATCCTCTCCCACTTCCACTCGGGAAGCTCAATCCTTTGAAACAGTCCACCAAGACTCTGATGCTCATACTTAACCTGCTGACAGTTGAAACATCGACCCACATATGCTACAATATCTTTCTTCATTCTGCGCCACCAATACTGCTGCCTTAGATCCTGATATATCTTCGCGGCGCCCGCCTGAATAGAATACCAAGAACTGTGGCCCTCTACTAAGATCAACTCTCGAATCCCATCAACATTAGGCACACAAACTCGCCCCTGCAATCTCAAGATACCATCATCTCCTAAGGTCACCTACTTGGTACCTCCACGCTGTACCATGTCTTTCAGGACACACAAATGGGGATCAGCAAACTACCGCTCGCGGATGCGCTCCAACAATGAAAAACTAGCGACCGTGCAGGCTAACACTCAGTTAGGCTCAGAAATATCCAATCTCACAAATCGATTGGCCAAGGCTTGAAAATCCAAAGCAAACAGTCTCTAGCTGACCAGAATATAAGCAAGACTACCCATACTGGTTGACATCCTACTCAACGCATCGACCACTACATTGGCCTTCCCCGGGTAATATAAGATAGTAACATCATAATCTTTCAACAACTCCAACCACCTCCTCTGCCTCAGATTCAACTCCTTCTGCTTGAATAGATACTGAAGACTCTTGTGATCATTGTACACCTCACAGGTCACACCATACAGATAATGCCTCCAAATCTACAATGCATGAAAAATGACGGCCAACTCCAGATCATAAACCAGATAATTCTTCTCATGGATATTCAACTGCCTCGAAGAATAGGCAATGACTCTTCCATCATGTATCAATATTGCAACAAGCCCAATACGGGAAGTATCACAATAAACTGTATAAGGCCCTGAACCTGTGGGAATAACCAATACCGGTGCTGTAGTCAACGCTGTCTTGAGCTTCTGAAACCTTGCTTCACACTCATCTGACCACCTGAACTGAGCACTCTTCTGGGTCAACCTGGTCATATAGTCTGCAATAGATGAGAATCCTTCCACGAACCGACGATAGTAGCCTGCTTACCCCAAGAAACTCTGAATCTCTGTAGCTGAAGCTGGTCAAGGCCAGTCCTTGACTGAATCAATCTTCTTCGAGTCCACCTGAATACCCTCTACTGAAACAACGTGACCCAAAAATGCAACCGAACTCAACACTTCGAGAACTTATCATATGACTTGCTGTCCTTGAGAGTTTGAAGAACCACTCTGAGGTGTTGCTCGTTCTCCTCATGGCTCCGGGAGTACACAAAAATATCATCAATAAATACTATCACGAACATTTCTAAGTATGGCCTGAACATTCAGTTTATCAACTCCATGAATGTTGCTGGGGCATTGGTCAGCCCAAATGACATGACCAAGAACTCATGATGCCCATACCTAGTGCAAAAAGCTGTCTTAGCGACATCAGATACCCTAATCCTCAACAGATGTAGCCAGATCTCAAGTCAATCTTGAAAAACACCCTGGCACACCGAAGCTGGTCGAACAAATCATCAATCCTCAGTAGTGGATACTTATTCTTAATCATTACCTTGATCAATTGCCGCTAATATATGCACTTCCTCATCGATCCGTCCTTCTTCTTTATGAATAGCACCGACGCGCCCCACAACAAAACACTGGGCCTAATGAAACCCTTTTCTAGAAAATAATGCAACTGGTTCTTTAACACCTTCAACTTCGGCTAGGCCATACGATATGGCTGGATAGAGATGGGCTTAGTGCCCGGTGCCAAATCAATACAGAAATCAATGTCCATGTCGGGTGGCATGCTCGGCAGGTCTGAAGGGAAAACATTGGGAAACTCTGGAACAATGAGAGCAAAAACAATATAAGGGACCTTACCAATGGAATCACGGACGTAAGCCAAATAAGCCAAACACCCCTTCTCGACCATACGTAGAGCCTTTACATATGAGATAACACTACGAGTGGAATGACTTAGAGTCCCTTTCCACTCTAAACAGGGCAAATCTGGTAATGCTAAGGCCACGGTCTTGGCATGGCAATCTAAGATACCATGATACGGGGATAACCAATCCATCCCTAATATGACATCAAAGTCGACCATTTCTAAAAGCAACAAATCGACACGGGTCTCAATACCTTCAAACACTACAACATAGGAATCATGAACGCAGTCGACCACTATAGAATCACCCAACGAGGTAGATACATAAATAGGAATACACAAAGCATCACTATGCATGACTAAGGATGGTGAAAAATAGGATGACACAGATGAATACGTAGACCCAGAGTCAAATAGCATTGAGGAATCTCTATCATAGACCACAATAGTACCTCTAATAGCAGCATCTAAAGCTTCAGCCTCTGGCTTGGCTGAAAATGCATAACACCAGGGCTAGGCCCTACCTCCCTGAACCACATCTCTAGGATGGCCGATTGATGGCTTGCCTCTACCCCTAGTGGCATGAGCTCCACCTCTATGACATCTACCTTCATCTCTACCACTTCTATCCCTGCTCCTAGCTGGCTTGGCAAGTTGTGGAGCATCTGGTGCCTGTAACATGGCATAGGAACCATGCTGTGAAGAACTGCTCGAAGCTCGAGGACCATACCTAACAATGTGCCTCGTGTCGCCACACGTAAAGCAAAGCTCTCGGCTACTGGACTGGTGACCCTAGAAACTCTGAAGCAGTGGTGCACTAATAGGTGATGATGATGCACTACAAGGCTGATGAGCAGAATAATGCGGCTGAGAACCACGACCACCTGAAGTACCATTAGAAACCTGGAGTGCTGACTGGAAGGGTCTATCAGGATGACCCCTATTGTATGAATCTCTGCCTCCAGATAAGGCACCATTAAATCGGCCTGATTGACGGGGTCTCTTATCTGCTATATGACAACCCCCTGTGGCAATACCATCGCAATCCTCCAGGCCACGTTGGCCGCCTCCTAAAAAGTGATATCACTTCCCGCCTCTCTGGCCATCTAGAGATGAATAGACTAGATGATTCCATCAATAAACCATCTCACTCTCTCCCTTTCAGTCGGGAGTATGACAATAACACGGCGAGACAACTCAATAAACCTAGTCTTGTACTGGGTGACTGACACGGACCCCTAATGGACATGCTCGAACTGCCTCTAATAGGCCTCACATTGTGTGAGAAGGAGAAACTTCTCTAGAAATATGTGTGTGAACTGCTCCTAGTTCAAGACGGGAGACCCTGCTGATCTAGCTAAATAGAAATCCCTCCACTAAGTCTTGGCAGATCTAGATAGGCGAAATGCAGCAAAATCAACTCCATTGGAATTGACAATACCCATGGTCCAAAGAACCTCGTGGCAGCTATCTAAATAATGTTAAGGATCCTCGGTGGGTGCACCAATGAAGGTAGTAGTAGTGAACCTATCCAACCTCCACAAAGCATCTGCGGACATAGCCGCTCCACCACCGGTCTGAACAACCACTCCCGGCTGAACTGTCATAGCTGGATGAACCACTAGAATCTGAACATAGGGAGCTACCTGTTCTAGAGTATGAGTATCAGGTGTCTGTGCCCTTTCAGCAGCTAGAGAGACGGCTGGTGCTACACAAAGCAACTCTGCCCAGGTGATGCTCTCCATAAGACCCACTAACCGGACTAGAGCGTCCTGAAAAACTGGGGTGGCTATGGATCCCTCTGGGACCTGAGCTAGGCCCACTGGAATTGCTGGAGCTAGGGCTGAAACCTCCTCGTCAAAATAAACCTGAGGCTCCGCCATTGGTGCTGTTGCTCGGGGCTGGGCTCTGCCCCTACCTTAGTCTCTAACACGGCCTCGGCCTCGCCTTCTGCCCCTAGCAGAGGCTGCTTGGGGCTCAAACTGCTAAGCAGAATATGAGGAAGCGTGTGTTCTCGCCATCTGCAAGAATAAATTAGAAAGGTAATCAGTATTTAACAAATAGAATCACACAACAAGAAGGAACAAATGTAAAATTTTCCTAACTCGATAGCCTTTGAGGGATAAATATAGACATCTCCGTATTGATCCCTCAGATTCTACCAAGTTTATTCGTGAGTTATGAGACCTATGTAGCCTAGTGCTCTGATACCAACTTGTGATGACCCGGATTTTCCACCCTCAGGAGTTGTTATGGAGCCGACTATTAAGAGCTAGGCAGGCCATTTATTAGCTATCTCTTTTAGCAACCATCAATAAATTTTATAAAAACAAAACATTTAATGATAAAAACAGAATTCTCGAATGGAAATAGCTTAAAGGAAATATGGAATCCCAATACAAAACTCTGCCCAATATTTAGTGTGACAATGCTCACGAACTTATAAGATTACTGCATACAATAGACTGAAAGAAGACATAATCTGTTTGTCTTGGTACAACGATAACAATCTAATATAAAGATAGAGGAGGCTCCGGTCTTGCGTATGTCAACAACGCTACATCGGTGTCTCTGGTCTTTAGGTTTCCTCCCAATCTACTACTGCTGCTCAAAAGCTGCTTCGGTATCTGCACATGAGTGCAGAGTGTAGCATCAGCACAACCGACCCTATGTGGTGGTAAGGATCTGGCCTAACCCTGACGAAGTAATCACGAAGCTAGGACCAGACTCCAGGTAAACCTGTACAATTATATAATATATGGCAAAGGAAACGGCAAGAAATAGTAAGTAAGACTAGGGAAGGGAAACATGCTCTGGGGATAGCAAATGAACAAGATTCTCAAAACTGGCAAAGAACTCTCTATAAGGCTACTAATATGAATAATAATATATATAAAACAACTTTCATTTAAATGCTCATCTCGTTGTAGGTGTGCAACCCGATCCCATTTCTTAATATCTAGTGGTGGGCGTACCACTCGCTCCCATTTTAATCAATATCTTGTGGTAGGTGTACCACCCGATCCCATTTCATCAATATCTTATGGTAGGCGTACAACCTGATCCCGTTTCATGAATATCTTGTGGTAGGCGTACCATCTGGTCCCATTTTATCAATATCTTATGGTAGACGTACCACCCGATCCCATTCAATAAATATCTTGTGGTAGGCGTACCACCCGATCCCATTTCATAAACATCTTGTGGTAGGCGTACCACCCAATCCATTTTCATCAATATCTTGTGGTAGGCGTACCACCCGATCCCGTTTTATCAATATCTTGTGGTAGGCATACCACCCGATCCCATTTCTTCCAACATCTTGTGGTAGGCATATCACCCGGTCCCATTTCTTCCAACACAATACACAAAATAATCCCGGCTAGGGAGCAATACAGTGTAATATCTTCCTGGCAAGGGAATACAATAACAACAATTCAAATGTACTGGCAAGGGAGAGTTAGCTATATCCAATTCTATTCAATTTCTTTTCGCGCACAGCTAAAACCAATACTAGTATCAAGGATTATCAATCATGGATTTTAAAGGATCAACTAAGAATTCACAACTATTAATATAAGACCTAAGGTCATGCTCGACACCGACATATGGGTACTCGTCACAATGCCCATACGTCATTCACAACATAAACACGTAGCAAATACGACTCACCTCCTAATCCCTCAAGCTATGGTTAAATCATATACTTACCTCGATGTTTTGAGCTTACTCAAGCCTCAACTACAGCTTTACCCTCAATTCCTCAACCAATCCGCTCAAATATAGTCACAAATTACTTAAATACATCAACAAATGCTAAGTGAAACAATTTGAATGCATAAAAATGAGTTTCCAAAAGTTTTGCTTAAAAATTCCAAAAACGCCCCGGGCTCGCGTGGTTAAAATCCGAAGTTCAAACCAAAATCCGATGACCCATTCCCCCATGAACTCAAATATATGAATTATTTCGGAATAGGACCTCGAATTGAGGTCCAAAACACCCAATTTTAGAAAATCTAGGTTCTACCCGAAATTCCCAAATTTTCCCATTAAAATCTTTGGTTTGAAGTTGAAATCATGTTAAAAGATGCTAAGGAGTGGGGAATAAAGTTTAGAAATCACTTGCCAATTGTTTTGGAGAAGAAGAGTTATTTGAAAAATCGCCTCTTTTGGTTTTTGTGTTTTGAAAAATGATTGAATATCCAGTCTCTTTGTACCCTCCCAGAAGTCCCAGCACGGACCGCGACCGTTCTAGTAGATCTGGAGGTTGTTGGTTCTCTGATACCGGCCAAGCAGACCACGCGTTAATGACCGCGACCCCGCATCTTCCACCGCAGACCGTACCAAATAGACCGCGACGTTTACACGCTGGCCGCGCCAGAGGGCTGTGCGACCTGTAATATAAAAATTCTCTAATTCTTCTAGCTGGACTGCACTGATAGGGAGCGCGGCCGCGCTAGTTAACCCGCAACCCTACTATTTTAAGACCATGACCTCCCGGCACCTTTTCAAACCTCTCATGAGCCCTCGGGGCTCCAAACCCAACATACACACCACCTCAAGAAAAACCTACGGACTTACTAGTGCGATCAAATCACCGAAATAACATCATATACATAGAATCAAGCCCCAAATATTGAGATTTTTTTTCCATTCTCACGAACTACCCATTTTTCAATTTTAAGTCCATAATACGTCAAATGACGTCAGTTTCCAACCAAACTCTACAAAAAGCTCTTAAATCACTTATAAGACTTGTGCCGACCAAGGAACCAAAATACGAGCCCGATAGCATAGTCTTTTAATCAATATCATTTTCCAATTTCTTCAGTTATTTTCAGGAAATCACTTCACATGACAATTCATTTTAAGAACTTGAGACCTCGGAATTTGATTCCGGGCATACTCCCAAGTCCCATATTTTCCTATGGACCCTCCGGTACCGTCAAATCGCTGGTCCGGGTCCGTTTATCCAAAATATTGAATGAAGTCAATTAATCATATTAATATCAAAATTCATCTTTGTTTCTCACAGAATTCATGTGTAAGCTTTTCGGGTGCGCGCCTAGACTGTGCACGCAAATCAACACAATCCTAAATGAGATTTTCAAGGCCTCGAAGACACTGAATGACAAAAAGCATAGGTGATGACCCTTTGGGTCGTCACAATAGGACTCCTACCTTTCCAAGAACTCCACAAGTCATAAGACTCTTGTCCCTCACTCATTTATTCGTATCTTCTTGAGCAACAACCCTTATCATGTGTAGCATCCTTCTTTCTCCAAACTCGTACCTGGGTAACTTTGAGATAAAGTTCATGTCTTGCAAAGACGCACAATCATCAACTATGAGGAGTTGGTTCTTTGCCTTGAGGAGCTGGTTTGTTAAGCAGTTAAGCACCTAGTTGAGGACCTGGTTCTTCGAACATTGTATCTAAACAAACTTGTTAATCATCAAAATCTCAATAGTCAACAAATTCCCTATTTTTATGATGACAAAGTTTGTACTTATACTTAATTTCATGGTTTGTTCTTTACTTAATAATTTACAAACTAGTTTCTATTGGATCATTCTACAAACACACATAAAACATCAAATGTTTCATATTTAGATCCCAAATATAAAGCCCACGTATACCTGGAAAACTCATCTACAATGACAAAAATATACTTCTTACCTCCTCTGCTCTGAAAGGCCATTCAACTACGAGTCCAACCACACCAAATTTATCAAGATCTGACACCAAATCATCACCCAAATCCCCAAATTAACACTCAAAAACCTTAGCCTTAAACTCCCATATTCCACCTCACATACACAGAAAAAAAGGTGAGAAATTGAATGGGGAAATAAGATTATTGAATAAAATTGAGCACAAGTGACATACCTCAATAAACCCCTCGAAATTCCTCTAAAAATTGCCCAATCCCAAGCTTGAAATGATCAAAATGAAGAAAAATTGCAAACCCTTGAATTTAAGATTTTGTTCATACTTTTCGCTTTTACGGAAACTTAACCATATCTGCAACGTCGCAGAAGCGACAATCCTTTGATTTTGTGGTGAACCACTATAGTTGGGCGTCCTCTTCTGCGATCCTTCCCTCACATTTGCATAATCACAGGTGTGGAATCACCATCGCATACTTCCTTCTCCTGGCGTGGTAACCACAAAGTCCACTCTCGGACGAACTTCCAAATTTCCAAATTTTCGCCCTTTCAAGCCTAATTATAATACGGACCTCCAAATCACAATCGGGGTACGCTCCTAAGTCCAAAATAACCCAACCGAGCTAACAAGTCCATAAAAACTCCATTCTGGAGTTGTTTACTTATAAGTCAACATCCAATCAACCTTTCCAACTTAAGCTTTCAACCTTGAGACTAAGTGTCTTATCTCATTCTGAAACCTCTCCAAAATTGAGCCAAATATGCCTGCAAGTTACACAATAATTGTAAAGCATAAAATGAGCAGTAAATGGGGGAACGGGACTAGAACTCTCAGAACGACCGCCTGGGTCATTACATTCCCCCCTCTTAAACAAACGGTCATCCTCGAACAGGTCAAGAAACATACATGGAGTCTCAAATAGATGTGGATATCTGCTCTTTATCTCTCTCTCTCAGTCTCCCAAGTAGCCTCCTAAACTGACTGACCTTTTCATGAACCTTCACTGAAGCTATATCCTTTGACCTCAACTTTCAAACCTGTTGATCTAAAAGACTATAGGCTCCACATCATATGTCAAATCACCATCTAACTAAACCGTGCCGAAATACAAAATATGAGACAAATCATTGGCATACTTCCGGAGCATAGAAATATGAAAACTGGATGCACATTCGATAGATTAGACAGCAAGGCATGCTTGTAAGTCACCTCTCCAATCCTCTGAAGCACCTCAAAGGGCCTAATATATCGAGGGCTCAACTTACCCTTCTTCTCGAACCTTATAATACCCTTCATGGGTGAAACCTTGAGCAGTTGCTTCTCGCCAACCATGAAAGCAACATCATAACCTTCTTATCGGCTTAACTTTTCTGTTTACACCGCACCATGTGGAGCCGATCCTGAATCAATTTAACCTTGTCCAAAGTATATTGAACCAAGTCAGTACCCAATAGCCTAGCCTCACCCAGCTCAAACTAACCCACCATAGATAGACACTGTCTCCCATACAAAGCCTCGTACGGAGCCATCTAAATGCTCGACTGGTAGTTTTTGTTGTAGGCAAACTCCACGAGTGGAAGAAACATATCCCATGAACACCCAAAATTAATGACAAAAGCGCATATCATATCCTCTAATATCTAAAGAGAATGCTCGAAATTTCCATCCATTTGAGGGTGAAATGTTGCACTTAACTCAACCTGAGTGCCTAACTCTCATTGTACTGCTTTCCAAACAGTGATATAAACTGCGTACCTCATTCTGAAATGATGGACACTTGAACATCGTTAAGGAGAACAATCTCGCAAATGTAAATCTTAGCCAATTTCTCTAAAGAATAAGTAGTCCCAATTAGAATGAAAATATGCGGAATGGGTCAATCGATCCACAATCACCAAAATAGAATCAAGCTTCCTTGATGTCCGTGGGAGCCCAACTACAATATCCATGGTTATACGCTCCCATTTTCACTCTGGAATCTCTAGCCTCTGAATCAATCCACCTTGTCTCTAATTCTCATACTTTACCTACTGACAGTTATAGCACGAAGCTACAAACCCTACTATATCATTCTTTATTCTCCTCCACCAATAGTGCTGCCTCAAGTCTTGTTATATCTTCGTCGCACCGGGATAAATGGAATACCATGAACAATGGGCCTCCTCAAGATTCAACTCACGTAGCACATCTTCATTAGGCACACAAATGCGACCATGCATCATCAACACCCCTATCATCCTAATAGTAACATCTCTGGCATCACCATGCTGAACCGTGTCCTTAAGGACAAGTAAAATTTGTGAATAAGCATGGACAAGGTAGTTCTTCTCATGGAGATTTAACTGACGTGAAGTACAAGAAGTCACTCTACCCTCCTAAATCAAGACACACCCAATAAAAATTCGAGAAGCATCACAATATATTGTGTAAGAGCCCTAAGTTGAATGCAACATTAGAACTGGAGTTGTGGTCAAGGAAATCTTAAGCTTCTGAAAGATCTCCTCACACTCATCCAACCATCTAAAAGTATCACCCTACTGGGTCAACTTTGACAAAGGTGATGAAATAGACGATAAACCCTCCACGAAGTGATGATAATAACAATCCAAGCCGAGAAAGCTCTAGATCTCCATAGTTGGGGACGGTCTATACCAACTCTGAAAAGCCTTCATCTTTTTTGGATCCACCTGTATCCATACTCCAATATGTTCTTGCCTCGCGAATCAACCTCTAAATGCCTCATATCTAGCCATAAATAGTTCGACACAATAAACACGAGGTAAAGGAATCAATTCCATAAAAGATACTATGCTCTTAATCAAACATCAACTCAAAAGTTGGCCAAGAACCACGTCTTGAAATTCGATAAACATAAAAAATCCGAAAGCCATTCAACCACGAGTCCAACCATACCAAATTTACCAATATTTGATACCAAAACATTAGCCAGATCCCCAAATTAACTCTCCAAATCCCTAGTCTCAAACTCCAAAAGTCCACCTCAAATACACATAGACTAGGTGAGAAATTCAATAAGGAAACAAGATTAATTAATACAAATGAGCATAAGTGACTTACCTTAGGAAACCCCTCAAAAATCGCCCAATCTCGAGCTTGAAATGTTCAACATGATGAAAATTGCAAACCCTTGATTTAACTTTTTGGCCAGCCTTTTCGCTTATGTGGAAACTTCCACGACCCTAACCCTAGACCCGGACGTGATAGCGGCTCTCGTGAAGAAAAAGCCAGCCGACACACTCCCAATTCATTTTAAGCAATTGAGATAACACAAATTAAGTCTTTGATATCATAATAAGCCCAAAATAATGTGAAACAGTACAGTCGCAGAATAGACATAGCCCGACATCAGGGTGTTGCCAGTCATGAGCATCTACCATAGAAACTACAAGTCTGAAGGAGTCTACACAACTACTAAGTAACTAAAGTAGGAGAAAAATAAGATAGAAGAAGAAGCATTGGGCTGCGAACGTGGAGCAACTGCCTAGTGAATCTCTGAAGTCTATTGGAAGACCTTAACTCTCGCAAGCAGGACCTGAAGCGCATGAATTTGCACACGGGGTGCAGAGAGTAAAATGAGTACTCCAACTCAGTTAGTAATAATAATAAATGAGGATTGAGCAGTGAGAATTCACATTAAGGCATATTAACCTGCTATAGAGAAGCTATAAAACACAGTAGTAGCAATAAAATAGTGAAAACATGTAAAGTCACCTTAGTTCAGTTTAAGCTTCTTCAGAAGGCCTTTTAGCAGTTAAGCAAGTAAATGACAGGCAGCTAGAAAATGTAAACACATAAGAATCCGCCCCACGAACACAGTGTCGACAGAAAGTGCCCCTCGGGCAATAACATGGAACAACACCATCTGCTCGGGCTATATCTTATATCCCAATGGGTACTCGCGCTCATTGGGAATGTACAGACTCTTGGAGGGTCCCCTTACAGCCCAAATGCAATATCATGCCATCTCGTGGCATAATCGACATGCCCTCGACCTCATATCAACAAGCCACCTCGTGGCGCACAATCTCAGGCCCTCGACTTCATAATCATAATCTGTGTATCATTACTTCGACATTCAGCCGACCCAAAAGTGTCCTCACAGCACAGGCCCTCGGCCTTACTCAAACAAAATCTTATAAGCCACTCGGGCAATAGTAAAACATGATGCTCAGCCCAAATATAATTTGAAAATATCATTTAATGTGTTAAAACAAAGTAAACATGACTGAGTTATAAAAATAATAAAATATTGCATGACTGAGTTCAAGTATAAAGTCAAAACAGTGAGAAATTATCAATAAAAATCCCCTAAGGGTTCAAATAGTTGGCACGAGGCCCAAATATGGCGTTCAGTCAAAAACATGATGTTAACAAATAAATTTCAGTCAAATATGCGATAAAATAGTCATTCGTGATGGACTAAGTCACAATCCCCAACAATACACGACACCATACTCGTAATCAAGCGTGTGCGTCACCTTAACATGACACAAAGATGTGCAATCAGGGGTTTCATACCCTCGGAACATCATTTATATTCATTACTCACCTCAATCGGGTCAAATCTCTAGCCCACAATGGCTTTTCACTTCGAATTAGCCTCAACTCGCGACGAATCTATAACAAATCAGAATCACGACGTCAAAACATGCTATGGGAACAAAGCCCAAGCGAAAATAATCAATTTACAACACAAATCTCGAAATTACCAAAACCGGACCCCTGGGCCCAAGTCTCAAAATTTAATACAATTAACATCAATAGATTCCTTATCTCCCCTCGAGTTCATACATATCAAAAGTGCTAAATTCCGACCACAAATTGTCCCTCAAATTATCAAGTCTAGGTCTCCAATACCAAACCCTAGTTTCCTCAATTCAACCCATTTAATCCATTAATTATAGCTCTAATCCATGAAATAATACCATACGAATGAGTTTTAAGTCCAAAATCCTTACCTCGAAGAAGTCTGCTTGAATTCTCTCTTCAAAATCATCCAAAACTCAAGAAATCGCTCTTAAAAATGAAGACACCCTTGATATTCACGAAGGAAATAACATATAAATTCTAACCTGGGCATTTCCGCACCTGTGGTCATTCCAATGCATCTGCAGTAGAGCATTTGCGGTACATGAACCGCTTCTGCAGTTTTCACATTAACTGCCAAACTCTGCATCTGCGATGATATATCCGCACCTGCACTGTCGCATGTGAGACTCCTAAGCTGCTTATGTTGTTCTTGCTCTCCTAGCCCCTTTTCGCTTCTGCAACCAATCACCCGCACATGCGGCATCGCACTTACAATCCCCAATCCACAGGTGTAGAAATACTAGAAGCACAAGATCTGCAGCTTTTTCAAAAAAATTCCAAACTCTTCGTCAACCATCCGACATCACCCCAAGGACTCCGGGACCTCAACCAAAAGCACCAACATATCCTAAAATCTTATTCAAACTTATATCAATATTCAAAACACCTCAAACAACACCAGATCTACCAAAACATATCAAATTCAATCCTAAGTTTCCAAAATCTTCTAAATTTCACTTTTGATAAAAAACTCCACCAAACCGTGTCCGAATAACCGGAATTTTGCACACACATCCCAAATGGCACAACAGAACTACTGAAACTCTCAGAATTCCATTATGACCCTATTTTAAAATCTCACCTACAAACCGGAAAATCGCCAAAAATTCAATTTCGCCAATTCAAACCTAAATCTACTCCGGGTCTCCAAAACACATTCTTATCATGATCTTAAGTCCAAATCACCTCCCAAAGCTAACTGAACCATCGGAACTCACATCCGAGCCCTCTAACACATAAGCCAACATCCGATTGATTTTTGCAATTAAGTTTCCTCAAATGAGACTAACTGTCTCAAACTTTACCAAATCCTTTCCGAACCTGAGCCAACTGACCCAATCACACATAGAAAACGATAAACAAAGCAATAAGAAGTAGCAATAGGAAAAACGGAGTGGTAACTCATGAGACGATTGGTCGGGTCATCACTTCCTCCCCAACGTGAACAAATGTTCATCCTCAAACGAGTCAAGAAACATACCTGAAGCCTTAAACAGGTGAAGATATTTGCTCCGTATCTCCCACTCAGTCTCCCAGGTAGCCTCCTCCACGTGCCGACCTCTCCATTGCACTATCACTGAAGCTATATCCTTTTATCTCAACTTTCAAACCTGACGCTCCAAAATAGCTGCTAGCTCCACATCATAAGTCAAATAACCATCTAACTAAACCATGCTGAAATCCAGAACATGAGACGGATCCCTAATATACTTTCGGAGAATAGAGACATCAAATATCATATGCACACTTAACAAGCTGGGTGGCAAAGCAAGCTCATAAGCCACCTCCCAAATCCTCCTAAGCACCTCAAAATGCTTGATGAACCGAGGACTCAATTTACCTTTCTTCCCAAATCTCATAAAACCCTTCATGGGCGAAACCTTCAACAGAACCTTCTCGTAAACTATGTAGGACATATCTCGAACCTTCCGGTCAGCATTACTCTTTTGCCTCAATTGCACTGTACGAAGCCTCACCTGAATCACCTTCACATTCTCTAAAGCATCTTGTACCAAATCTGTCACCAATAACTGTTAGATAATACGCTTAATGCTAGAGGGGGGTGAATAGCGTTATAATAAAAATTAGCGTAAACTTGCGGAATTTAAAAATTGCAGGAAATAAATAAGTGCGATAAGTAAATAAATTAGAACAAACGCACCGATATATCCTGGTTCACCACAACACGTGGCTAGTCCAGTCCCCGAGAGACTCTCTCGAGATTTCCACTAACTTGTTAAGCTTACGGGTGCTCAACAAACCATTACACCTTGAGGACACAAGCCTCAACAACCTTTGCTCGGGATACAACACTCCAAGACTTCAACCAAGGAAACACAAGTTCCTTCTTACAACACAAGGGACTAACACTTCCCTTCAAGTGTACAAAAACACTTAGCACTCAAATAAGACACTCCTTTAAGAGTAGATATGAGTAAAAAGAATACGCTCAAGATCGCAACAACATTCGATAAGAATTTGGCTCTCAAAAGCTTATGTAATGAATATAAAATGATAAGCAATAAAGTATGCAAGCTTTAGCAATTGTATGATCAGTTGTTGTGTATTGTTGTACTTAAAAGACTGATTTGAAGCTGTATTTATAGTTGAAAAGCTTTGTATTACCGTTGCCTAATTGCCAATTAAGAATTGCTGATTTTACTCAGTGACAATCGATTGTCAAATTACCACAATCGATTGTTTGCCAGTTCTTCCAAAAATCAATCCCAGATTTTACGCTTAACAATCGATTATCTAAGATCAATAATCGATTACTGGCAACGTTCGAAAATTCATTTCCAGATTTTACGTAAAACAATCAATTGTCAGAAATCTACAATCGATTACTCAGCAACGTTCAAAAAATCCTTTCCAGATTTTAATTAAAACAATCGATTATAAGAAATCAATAATCGATTACTCAGAAACGTTAAAAAAATCCTTTCCAGATTTTAATTAAAACAATCGATTATAAGAAATCAATAATCGATTACCTGACGGTATTTGAAAACATTTTGGCAACGGTCAGTTATACAATCGATTATATTAAGTTAACAATCGATTATATATCAGTCTTGAAAAATCAATTTAGACACTGCCTCTTGACAATCGATTGTTATAGGTTCACAATCGATTATTTAATAACTTTGAAAAAGTCTGGAAGACACTGCCTCAACACAATCGATTGTTATAAGTTCACAATCAATTATTTTGTGACTTTGAAAAATCTGATGGACACTGTCTCTTCACAATCGATTGTCATTAGCTTCACAATCGATTATTTTGAGCTTTGAAAAACTTTGATGGACACTGCCTCATCACAATCGATTGTCATAAGGTTCACAATCGATTGTCATGCAGATTTGAAAAATCTGATGCTCACTGCCTTAACACAATCGATTGTCATAAGTTCACAATCGATTGCCAAGCAGCTGACTTAAACATAATCGATTATCATAAGTACATAATCGATTATCTTAATCCAGATTTTAGAGGCATGTTTAAAAATCATTTTGATTAAAGTAAATATGCATTATTTAAAATCATTTTGCTCTAAATTAAATATGCATGATTTGTTAAAAATATTTTTGCGAGAGAAGCCAAGTCTTGAGTTTAAGTTGTCGGATCAAGATCACAATTAAATACCGACTCATATAAAACTTAATCTTGATCTTTGTCTTGTTCTTGAATCTCGTTATATATCAATTTTGCGCTTGTGCTTGCACCTCGTCATATGTCAATTTGCGCATAGTTTGTCATTCATCAAAACCTACAAATATGAACACACATTTAGTATAATGCCTTGAGAACGTGTTTCCAACAATAACTTGGCCTCACCCTGCTCAAACCAAACAACCAATCGGAGATCTACAATGCCTCCCATACAAAGCCTCATATGGAACCATCAAAATACTCGACTGGTAACTGTTGCTATATGCAAACTCTTGGAGCAGTAGAAACTTAACCCATGACACTTTCAAATCTATGACACAAGCGTGCAACATGTCCTCTAATATCTGAATAGTGCACTCGGACTGTTCAGCCGTTTGATGGTGAAAAGCTATGCCTAACTCAACTTGAGTACCTAACTTTCGCTACACAGACCTCCAAATCTGCAAAGTGAATTGAGTGCCCTATTTGAAATGATGGAAATTGGGAAACCATGCAAACGAACAATCTCCCGAATATAGATCTCTGCCTCTCTAAATAATAAGTAGTACACATAAGAATGAAGTGTAGAGACTTGGTCAGCCGATCCACAATCACGCACATAACATCGAACTTCTTCAAAGTCAATTAAAGTCCAACTACAAAGTCCATAGTGATCCTCTCCCACTTCAACTCTGGAATATACATCCGCTGAATCAAGCCACCCGGTCTCTGATTCTTATATTTCACCTGATGACAATTGAGACACGTATCTACAAATCCCACAATGTCTTTCTTTATTCTCCTCCACCAATAATGATGCCTCAAATCCTGATAAATCTTTGCGGCTCCCAGATGAATGGAATAACGCGAACTATAGGAGTTTCCTAAAATCAACTCCCGAAGCCCATCTACATTGGGCACACATATCCGGCTCAACATCATCAATACCTCATCATCACCAACGGTCACGTCTCTGGCATCATCATGCTAAACTCTATACTTAGGATAAGCAAATGCAGATCATTATACTGCTGCTCTCTCATGCGATCATACAAAGAAGACTGAGAAACAACACAATCCAATACCCGACTGGGCTCCAATATATCCAAACTCACAAATCGATTGGCCTAGGCCTGAACATCAACTACAAGAGGTCTTTCCCCAACTAGAATATATGCCAAACTCCCTATTCTCTCCGCCTTTCGGTTCAAGGCATCGGCCACCACATTGGCCTTCCCCGGATGGTACAATATAGGGATATCTTAATCCTTAAGCAACTCTAACCATCTCTGTTGCCTCAAATTAAGATCCTTTTTCTTGAATAAGTGCTGGAGACTACGATGACTGGTAAACACCTTACAAGACACACCGTACAAGTAATGCCTCCAAATCTTCAAATCGTGAACTATGGCAGCTGACTCCAAATCATGAACGGGGTAGTTCTTTTCATGGGACTTCAATTGAAGAGAAACATATGCAATAACTCTACCCTCCTGCATCTATACATAACCAATACAAACCCTCGAAGCATCACAATACACAGTATAAGAACCTGAAGCCGATGGCAATACTAACACTAGAGTTGTGGTCAAGGCATTCTTGAGCTTCTAAAATATCTCCTCACACTCATCTGACCATACAAATGCAGCACTCATTTGAGCCAACTTGGTCAAGGGCGATGCAATAGATGAGAATCCGTGAACAAACCGGCAATAATAATCTGTCAAACCAAGAAAGCAAATCTCTATGGCTGATGATGGTCTGGGACAACTCTGAACGGCCTCTATCTTCTTCGGATCAACCTGAATACCCTCACTGGACATCACGTGCGCTAAGAATGCCACTGAACCGAGCCTAAACTCACACTTGGAGAACTTTACATAAAGCTTCTCCTTTCTCAATATTTGTAACACAACTCTCAAATACTCCGCGTGCTTCTCCTGACTATTCGAGTATACCAGAATATCATCAATGAAGACTATGACAAACTAGTCGAGATACGGCTGGAACACGTTGTTCATAAAATGCATGAACGTTGCTAGGGCATTATTCAGCCCAAAAGACATCACCTAGAACTCATAGTGACTATATCTTGTCCTGAATGTTATCTTAAGAATATTCGAGTCCCTTATCTTCAACTGGTGATAACCTAAATGAAGATCAATCTTGGAGAACGCTCTCGCTCCCTGAAGCTGGTCGAATAAATCATCAATGCGAGACAAATAATATGTGTTCTTAGTTGTTACTTTGTTCAATTGCCTATAATCAATGCACATTCTCATAGTGGCATCCTTCATCATAAATAGAACCGGCGCACCCCCAGGAGACACACTAGGCTGAATGAACCTCTTTTCAAGGAGCTCCTAGAGCTGATCCTTTAACTCCTTCAACTTCACTGGCGCCACATAATACGGTGGAATAGAAATGGGCTGAGTGCTTAGCACCAAATCAATACCAAAAACAATATCCCTATCCAGTATCATGTCTGGCACGTCTACAGGAAATATATTGGGAAACTCCCTCTCAATTGGAACCGAATCAATACTCGGGGTCTATGTACTGACATACCTCACAAAGGCTATATTCGTAAGACAACCCTTCCTAACCATAGCTGGGCCTTCAAGAATGAAATTACCCTACTAGGAACATAATCGGACAAACTTCGCCTCTCAATCCGTGGTACACCCGGCATAACCAATGTGACTGTCTTGGCATGACAGTCCAGAATAGCAAGACACGGATATAATCAATCCATGCCCAAAATGACATAAAAATACACCATACACAATAATAAAAGACCCACTCGGGTCTACAAACCCCCAATAGTCACCACACACTATCGGTATACACGGTCTACAATAATAGTATTGTCCACGGGGGTAGATACATGAAGAGTAAAAACAAGAGACTTACGAAGCGTATCCAAATAATTAGCAAAGTATGATGACACATAAGAATAAGTTGAACGGGGATAAAATAATACATAAGCATCTTCACAGCAGATTGATAGAATACTTGTAATAATAACATAGCAATAGCATCGGGTCTATCTATAAGTGCATGAAAACGGGCCTGACCGCCACCTGAGTGACCACTCCTTCTAGGGCAACACCTAGCTAACTTACCTCCACCCTTAGCTGGGTAGGTGGTGGTAAAGCAACTGGTGCTGAAGCCAATGACTGACCCCTCTGCTGAGACAAACCGGCAAGATGACGAGGGCACTGCCTCCACATACGACCCATCTCTCAACACTAATAACTATCCCAAGTGATGTAGAAGGGTATTGAAGGAAACCCCTCGCACAGGAGTGACTAGTTGAAGCACCTGGCATAGAGGATCCCTGAACTGAGGGAGCACAGGACTAACTCTGAGTTGGAAGGGCACTAAGTGATGACTGGCACTACTGAGAACTTTGAGAACCATGACCTGATGATGCCCCACGATAACCTAGGTGAGCTAACTGAGTATTCCTGAATGGACGACCTCTGCCATGCTGAAATCGGCTTCTCGAATGAGTACCACTATAACTGTCAGATCCCCAAGGCATCTTGGCCTCCCTCTCTTCTCGTTCGTAGAGAAGGATTTACTCAATCTCTCAAGTAATGCCTACAACCTCCTAAAATATAGCACCAGACACCCTCTCCCTGGTCATGAGGATACGAAGCTGATAAGTGAGACCATCAACAAACCTCATAATCATCTCTCTATCCGTCGGAGCCAACCAAATAGCATGATGATCTAACTTTGAATACCTCATCTCATATTGCCTCTTTGTCATCTCCCTGACAAAACCATTCAAACTGTCTGTGCAGCTCCTTTCTATAAGACCGCGAGACATTTTTCTCTATAATAAGAATGGAGAACTACTTCCCTCAAATTCCTCCAACCAAGTGAAGGCAGCTTTAAAAAACATAAAAGTAGTGAAAGCGACCCTGCTGATCTCTAGAATACCATTGTGTGAAGAATCCGCTGACACCTGTCTAACAAACCCCTAGGCATCCTCACCCTCTGTACCGCTGGATGTTGGAGGTTGAAGTCTACCAAACCTCTCCAACTTATGAGCTCATCCTCTGGCATGGCAGGAGCTTCATATTCCTAACAAGCTCCAACCGACTGGGCTGAATGTGGCGCTGGTGTTTGAAGTCCCTGCACGACTTGCTCAGCTGCGCGGGCGATGGGAGTCTGATTTCCTCTCCCATCTAGAGAAGTAGCTGCAGCTGTAGTAACTAAAACCATCTGATCTAGGCGAGTGCATACCAATAGAATGAGAGCCAAGGCCTCCTGAAGACTGGAATCACAATAGGCACATCGGGGTGTCACCAATCATGAGCATCTATCATAAAAACTACAAGTATGAAAGTGTCTACACAACTATTACATAACTAAAATAGGAGAAAAATAAGATAGATGGAGAAGCATGATCGAGGCCTACCATGCACTACTATTGAGTAGCGAGAGAGGATCGAACCAGCTTTTACCCGATTAAGGTCGGAATCTATTTCCATAGAGAGCTAGAAGTTGGAGTCGAGTATCTACCTAATTTAGAGTTGTGTAATTGTTCTTAATAGCACTTCTAAACATTTTTTGGTTTTTTTTAACTTCTAATTTTATGAACTGCGATGCTAATTTAAACTAGATTAAACTAAGAGTAAGATATTACGGGTTGTTCAAATGGTTAAAAGGCATTAGGGTAGTGACATTTGCCTAGGTGGTCAATTAACGGATACTCGAGTTTAAGATATAATTGACATATTTGGGGAGTATGATATAACATTTGCATGATTTTACTAACTTTATACCAATCGGTAGTTTGAGTAATTTTCCTGAATTGACTTTCTCAAGACCAATTGGGTGTGCAAATTTTCACAAGCAAACATGATTCAAGTCGGGTATTACTATCTCTAGGTTTAACCCTTTAATTGGGGCTATCAATCTCTTGAGTACGCCCCAATTCCTTGTTGGGCTAATTTCAGAGACTTAGGTTATCTTTCTCAAGAAGAGCCAAAATCAACTAAAGACTAACTGGTATTTGCAACCACTAACTTTGCAATTAAACATGAAATTAGTTCAAATATCAAACACTCATAGTCAATCTAAACCTAAAATACAAGGCTCATCAATTACCTACACTAGAGTTGAGCCACAACCCTAACTTATGGGTCTAGCTACTCATAATTGAAGAAGAAAACAATAAAATAGATGAAGAACAATTAATATTAATTAATTTCTAAGATAAACTAGAAGATTCAATGTCGAAATGAAGATAAAATTTCCCAAAACAGTTAAAATAATCGAACCTACGAGCCCAGCTACCAGCTAAATCTACCTGCTTGACCTAAAAATGGAAAGGAAGCTACTCACACTAAGCTAACAATTCTGGATAAAAATACCCTTGCCAAGCTAGCGCGAACCGCACAAAATGTTGTGCGACCGCACTAAGGCTCTTAACTTGATAACCCATCTCTCTGAACTCAGGTACTGCGGACCGCAGAGATTGGACTATGGCCGCGGAAGCTTCTAGTGAGGTCCGCATAAACTAGAGCGCGGATCTGTTGATACCCAAATATTCCCATCTATTTTCTATATGAAAAATACTTTCAAATACTATATATATGTATATATAAGTATGCCTAAGTGTTTTAGTATTTTTTCCAATTTTTAATAGATTTTTTAAATTAATTTATTGTCCATTTTAGCTGTATAAAAACCAATAATTGTTCCCAAAATTATCATCTTTGTGCATAACTTATTTTATTCTAATATTTATACTAAAATATATCTAGAAGTAATTTTTATACATTTTTACGAATTTATTTGGTATTTTAAAAGTCAAATTGCATATAATTAAAGTTTTAGCCTATTTTGAGAATTAATAACATTTTATAATTAGAAAATTTGGATCCAATATTTTAAAATTAATATTTATATGTTATTAACTGATCCAACACTTTTAGTTTGCTTTCAAAATCATATTACTATTTTTATAAAATAGAAAGGAAAAAATTGGCTATTTAAAATCTGACCTATTTTTATTCCAATTATATCCAAATTTGACCCCACCTAATTGACCCAATTTCAAACCCCAAAGGGACCAACCCAATTTAAATTTAACTCGACCCTGACCCAACTAATCTAACTCGCTCAGCCATTCTCTTTGATCTAGACCGTTGATTTTTTTTATCAATGGCCATAATCATTTCTTACCATTTTAATTTACCCACACCCCTAACCTTATCTCATTCCACTCAGAGATGTCACCTTGAAACCCTTCGTCTCTCAAACTTTCTCGAATGTTCTTGAGACCCTAATCGTCTTCTATCATTTTCAACCTCCAACTCACCGAAATCCATGGCCTATTAGGCCATGGATGGCCTACATTCACCTCCCTCTGCTCTTGAGCGCTTGGTGTTCAAAGTTTCGAGATCTTACCTCGATGGTTTCCGTTTAGATCTTCTCCTTCAAGGTTCTATGGTTTATCCGGCTTAGCTTCGGCATACCCAAAGCATTTCGAGCCTGGTTCTGACATATCCGAAACAAGATCGGACCTTTTTGCAAGCCTTTCTCGTATTAGGGTTCCTCAGAAACCCTAGATATTAAGGTTTCTCTAATTATATTCTTAAATCTAGTCTATATATGTGCTCTACTTGAGTTTTCAAAATGTTTTCCCGATCTTTTTCTTTTAAAATTACTGCTCTTCGATTAAGGGTTCCTGAAAGGTTCAAAATGTTTCTCTGTCTTTTCTTTTCCTTTTTCTTTGTGTATCTTTGCCATGCATGTGCTTCTACTGCTTTCTTGTGTTTGTGCTACTATATATATTCTTCTGTGCCTTGTTTTTCTAATGTGTTTTACATCATGCTTGCTTGTTGCTCTTGCTATGTTTTTCCCATATGTCTTGTTTATATACTTTTTTGATATATTTGTTCTCCTACTATATGTATTTCCTACTGAGTTCTTAAGTTCTTTGTTTTCCTTTTACCGGACCTTTATTTGAGTTCTTTTTAAACATGTTTTCTTCCAAATGTTCTCTTAAGTGCTAAAATACCTCTTTTGCTTTTCTAAACTTGATTGAGTTCCAAATTATCATAAAACATGCTCCTTCTACTCTCAGTATGTTTCGAATCAGTTTCTTCACTCTGTTGCTTCAAACTTGCTATTGTATCTATTTGCTTTCTCATGAGTCTCTAAAAGAGACCTCTAAGTCTATTTAAGTTATTTGTCTTCTCGTCTCTGTATCTTATTCGAGTTAAAAATCTGGGATTTAGGGGTTTTGGGTGAGTTGGTCTTGTATTTGGACTACGGTTCTGTTTTGGAACCCTGCAGTCTCTCAAAATCATTTTGAGTTTATGTACTAAATTTGAACCTCTTTGTATATGACTCTGAACTCTTCTATACTAGACTCTTCTGATTAGCATGAGAGTTCTTTCTTTTTTAGGCATGTCTATAAGGTTTTATATGTGTGTTGAATCTTTCTTGAAAGGGATTTTCAACTTATGATTGATTAAAAAAAAAATTTCTTGGTTTGATTGATTGTTACTGATTTCCCTTATGTAAAACCTTTCCTCTTTTTTCTGACTTGGTTCATTCGTACAAAGCCTGCAATTTGGATTTCTTGGCTGTTAACTGATTCCCTTTCCTTACTTGTACAAACCGTGTGCTGTCAAACATTGTCCATACATAGACTTTTATGTATTTACCCCTCTTGTAATGCTTTGGAAAAATGTTTGATTGACCCATTTTCTTAATTATTTTACATGTTTGAAACCATAATCCCTTTATTAAAGGGAGACCTTATGTAATTGATTTCAAAACTATTTTTCTTATCTATTTCTACTTTCTTTCTGCACTATAAAGGGCATGATCCTTCTACACTTTTATGTATAAACACATAGTCTCATAGCTCTCTTCCAAGAACTTGTGATTATTTTCTTAAAATTTTGCTTTAGCTTTCTTTTCTTGTTTCCCTGAGACTGGTGTGTTCTAATTTATTTTTCAACCTCACCCCCGATGTGTTTATTTTACAGCTTCTACAATCCTATCTACTTTGTTGTCTATGCTCAGTGTTAAATATGTATGATGTTCCCTTTTCATCTGTTTCTGTTGTGAATCCTTGTACCCGTATCCCCTTCTATGTATTTGAGTTAAAGTTCACAACATGGAAACATCAAAATTGTTGCTCATATCTGGAAAATGAGTCCTAACTCCCAAACAATGTGGCTAACAGGCTAGTTGGGGTGTGCCAGCATCTCCAATTGCTGGGTATGACCACCATCCTGTGTTGCCTTTCCCCAAAATCACCTCTATTATAGTCATATCTTTCCTAGCGTCTACGTTCTCCCCCCCCCCCCCCCCCCCCCCCGCGATGAGCCTTGCTATGGGACCTTGAGTTCCCTATGAACTAGGACATTTGAGGGGTTTCCCTTCCACACTGCATTGGAATTCAATTCTGTAATGAATTTGGGTGTAAGCACGGCTCGGAGTCCATGAGGCTCTTGGGAACTCTGAAACACCCAAAAATGAGAAAGGCTTTAAAAATTTGATCTTTAGAGTTTGTTTACTTCATTCTTTAGATAGAAGACTGAATCAGGCTCTCCTTGGTTGGAAATTTTTAGTTTTTCTGATGTAATTTTACTTCTTTTTCTTATTCAATTCTAGGTTGAGATAATCTTATAATAACTATTGGGGTTTTTAGTGAAAAGGGGGGGTACATCATGCATGCAAAGGGTAGATATGATCTTCATAGGAATATAATACGTTTCAGCCATCATGTCCTGCTTTCAGTTATGCATTTTTTCATATAGAGATCATGTTTATAGGTTCCGCATTCTCATATAGAAACCATGTCTATAAGTTTCTACACTTCTGCATTTATAAGACCATTGCTTCGTGCATTACATATAGAAACCATGTCTGTAGGTATCCATATTTCTGCATGCCGCGTAGATAACATGGCAATAAGACTTCCTGAATTCTGCATATGCATCTATCACTAGGCAAACGTATTTATAGGTTTGAATAACAAATGACATTCTAGACACTATGCCAATAGAATTTCTATACTTTTATTTCAACTACATATGTTTCACATCATATAGCACCTAGAAAGTATGCCTAAAAGAGCTATCAACTAAATCTGAATTGTTTATTTTGTCCTAGTCTAAATCAGTAAATAGCATTGCTTAATATCTACAGAGCTTATGCTTCTGTGTAACAAACAAGTTTTCTTTTTTTTAAAATTAATTCGCTCCTACATTTTTAGATATCATGCCTATAGGTTTCGCCTAGGCAAGACATAAGGTGAATTAGTTAATGGAATCAGACTTCGTCGAAATTCCAACCAGCAGGCAGGTCTGATTCAGGTTTCTTATCTAAAATATGTAACAAATCAGTCTGCCTCCCGTTTCCCTTATGTTTAATTAAGACCATAACTAGTATGTTTAAGACATGCTGAACGATTTTCTTTAAATTGAGAAGGCCCATTTGAGCCTTTAATTGTTATGTGTTTCCCTATATATGCTCTACAAGTTTTTATTGTCGCCATAGAATTTTATCCTTTTAAACCACAAAAGCCAAAGCTCCATTCCCTTTAGGACTAGTAGTCCCAAATGCCTTCGAGGCTGATTGGATCCGGGATGGGTAGTAACATGCAATAGGAAAATGAGACCATTTCGCGTCTAATACCTTAGCATGGTCGGAAAGGATAAATATAGATATGATGACCACGCGATAAAACCACGTGTAAAAATGATTACTGAGTGTTGTGTTGGGTGATCTATATTATTTAAACCTAGGACCCCTTTCCCTTACTTGTTTATTTTTAGAATTTTAAAAACTGCTCATCTTTCGGCTTCCTTATCTTCTTTTTCTTTAATTGCTTGCAAAAATTACGTAAAAACCCCTTCCCTTTACTTTTTTATTTTCACAACTTCAAAATTACATCTTTCCCAGACTTCATCTTCTTTAACTTCTTTGCTTGCAGCCATTATGTGAAAACTACCTTGTATTGGTAATTCTTGCTTGTTTACTTGTCATTTGCACTTAAAGTCATAATTATATCATGTACGGAACCACACTAGTGGATCTCGATGGGTGCCTAACACCTTCCGCTCGAGATAATTTCAAGCCCTTACCCATTCTCTTGTATTCTAAATCAAAATTCTCCTTACTGTCCTAATGCACTTAATCATTAGGTGGCGACTCTTCAATTCCAACCCAATTTACAAAAGGAAAAGAGTTTTCCTCCCAAATGTCATAAACCCGATTTCGCAAAAATAATAGGGCATCGATAGCATGGCGACTATGTTGGGGATTTTTTTAATGCTTTTATCATTTCATGCTATTTGTCACTATCTGTCTATTTATAGATATTTATTTGTTTAAATGCCGTTAAGTACTTTCCCTCTTCTACCTCAAAACTGACTGTTTCTTTTCCTAATTTCTCTTAATACTTTCCTTTATCGCTTTCCTTTAATACTGTTGTAAATTATGAGAAACTATTGTAATTATTACTTTATGAACGTGCAAATACGTGAAAACTTGGTAATTATTGAAACTGCATATTAAACATCATATTTCACTCGTGACAAACAAAATACCATAGCAACGCTTATAATGAGTGGTTGCGCCCTTCCAATATTATCACCCCTTAAATCTGGCAAAGGCATGTTTCCGGTAAAACTGGTCGATCAATGGTGTAATCGACGGTTCTATTCCTTTCCATCTTAAGTTGTCCGCTCAAGGGTACCAGTCTAATACCCCAAGAAACCCTACTCTTTTTAATTATGCAAGCATCACTGTCAAAACCTAGCCGAGTCAGTTATGTTGTCCGCATAATGACTTTTTAAGATAGCCTTGTCCAAAGTCCACTAAGTTTCCTTAAAACCCTAACAGACACTACCACGTTCTGTGCATTTATTTTGAGAACTAAATGCTTTTATGACAATTATTGGTATTTAATAGTCGAGTCCAGTAGGGTTAAGGGCCTACCACTTTTATCTTGCAGAAAATGAGTCACGAAGTCCCCAGAACCGGCATGGCCCACAACATCCATCAAAAATTGCTAAACTTTTAGGAAGATCTTCATTCCAGTGATCAGACTCTTGTCCGACAATATTTGGGAAATTACCTTCCCTTCTAGAAATCCAACACAACAACAAAATTATTGAAGCTGCTACCATGTTCTGGGATTGCGATAGATCTGTGTTTCTCTTTGGGGAGATTGAGATGACACCCCTGCTAGAGGAAATAGGAGGACTGGCTGGTATACATGGGAAACTCCAGGTCAGTTAATGCTAGAAAATTGCAAAGGTAAAGGTTTTCTCAAGATGATCGGTCTAATGAAAAATCCAAACTTAACCTATTTGAAGAAGTCGTATATTCCCTTTGACTACTTGTATGAGAGGTACGGTCATAACAAATATTACCGTACTTATCCTGACGAGTTTGCCTTTAAATCATTGGGTCATATTCATCAAAAGGTATTTTTCTTCATGTTCTGTTTCTTGGAATGATAGTGTTTACAATGAAGAAAACAAGGATCCATATCAGGCTAACCATGGTCACCAAAACGTAAATGGAGTTGTTGGGCAACCATTTATCATAGTGCCCATGATCATCGCAGGAATACACGAGCCGTGGATAAATGTCAACAGGGAGCCAAACACTTCGACGGTTGCAGCTTGTTACTCCAACTCTGGCTCATGGAGCACCTCCAAAAGGATGAATATAGATAGGAGATTCAGCATAGGGACTGGGACGATCATATAGCCTTCCACCAGCCAAGGATGATGAAGTACATGCCTAACATGTTTTCTCAGCCAGAAAATGCCAAATTATAGGTAAAATTGTTTGAAAATCTAAAAGAGGACGAAGTACAATGGATGTTCGAATGGTTCCCTACTAAAGAGTTTATTGCCCGATCTCTGGATGCACCATTTCTAATACTTATTTGTTTGTAAAGAACTTATCCTTATGTCCCTCTCTGAGTATGAGACAGGCTGGCAGGAAGCAGGTTGTACCAAGGGTTGACAAGATGATTCACTTCCGGGCCGAGTTTCATGATAGCCCTCACAAGTGCCAAGCTCAGCACATGTGACATTGCAAAATCGTCGTGGGAAAGGACACTATTGAGCCATACAGCTACCATGCTTGTTATATTCCATACTATCCCAGCTGGTTAGAAGACAATCATAATGGTCTAGATCAACCCAATTTTGCTCGAGTTCACAGGATCATCAATAAAAAGGCTGAACCACATGTCAAGTACAACTAATTATGTAAAAGGATTCGGGAATGTGAAAGTGAGCACCGTGAAATTCAAGGAGCCAACCAAAAGCTTATTGAAGAATGGAAAGACATGGTTATTAGTGCCAACAAATGACTAGGGTACATAGAGCGGGGTTTAGTAGGGCTGGAAAGGAAATTTGTCAAAAGGGTCGAGGACAGCCAGAATATTGACGGAAATGAAGATGGGCACCTAGCCTGAGCCTACTTGCTGCTGGGACTTCGCGAGCTGGTGCAACTATTTGATGGAGCCAAAGATGCCGGATCTGGGGAAGGTCTTTCAGGTCCAAATAGATAGGAATTTAACTTTTAATTTGAGAATGTAATAAGGCCAATGGCCATTAGTGGCATTTTATTTCATGTTACTTAGTGTTGTTTTGGGGTTCGCCTTATTTTCCATCACTAAAATGAGGGATTTAAATTATAAGTTCTCCAAATTAATTTATCGCTAGGCCGACCTCTGGCATAACAATGCTCCTAAATTAGGATACGGTTTACATTCCTGCACTATGTATTTAAATATCACAATTTCTTCTCTTATAATTCTCACTAACTTGTTACCTTTTTGTTTTTACATTTTATTTTATTCCCCTCCCCAAAGGTTAGTTCGTGCACTCTGGCATCGTCATCATATTCAACAAGATCCAAGGGCCCTCCACCCACTCCTCCTCCTGCTAGTCCAATCAGAAACAGAAACAAGGGAAATATGGAAGAATTGAGAAAGGAAAGCTCAGTTGAACGGGCAGAGATCACTCAGGGTACTTAGGTTTCCAAAGAAAGTGCATCCCAACTCAAACAAAATCCGTCGAGAATTCAGGAAGAACTAGATCAATTTAGAAATTTGGCAAGTCTATCATTTTTCCTCGCCATTATAGAGGTTACTTTCCCAACTACTCATAATCTTGTACCTCCACAAAGCATCCTAAAGCAACAAAACCATCCCGCTCCTCACCATCATCACAATACTCGCCATACTCCCAACAATACTCCACTACTCATCCCAGAACCTTTGAACTCCACAAATGACCGCGGTCACACCCAACACAACACCCCGTCTACGTGGAGACCGTGCTACACTCTACCCAGCCCATCTCAAGCACACAAGAGTCCGATGATAAGGACTTGATGATAAAAAATCAGAGCTTAAGAAGTTGACCACCAGAATTAAAGGCGTTGAAGGAAGTAAGGGAAATGAGGGGCTAATCTATGAAGATCTGTGCATACAGCCCGATATGAATTGCTCGAGAGGTAAAAACCTCCCCAAGTTCAAAATTTTTGATGGTACAGGGGATCCCACGGTTCACATGAGGACATACGGCGACAAGTTAATCGGAGTAGGAAAAGATGAGAAGATCTAGATGAAGCTTTTCATGAGGAGCATAAAAGGAGAAGCTTTGTCAGGTACATTAGCTAAGACACAAAGAAGTGGTCGAACTAGGTAAGTATGACATCCGACTTCATGGACAGATTCAGGTTCCATATGGAAAAGGCACCGGATGTGTTTTACATTAGAAATTTAAAGAAGAAACCCATAGAAACATTCCGCGAGTATGACACACATTGGAGATCAGAGGCTGCTAAGGTCCGACCTAATTTAGGGGAGGACACAAATCAACAAGTTCTTTGCTCGGGCTCAAGATCCACAATACTATGAAATACTGACATTGATTGAAAACCACAAATTCTCTCACATCATCAAGCTAGGAGAAAGGATTGAGGAAGGTATCAAGAGTGGTATTGTTACGAAGTTTGAAGCTTTCCAAGCCTCCAACAAGGCTCTATAGTCTGGTCGTACGTCCAAGAAGAGGGACGTAGGTGCCGTAATGGTTTCACAGAGAACCAAATCACCTGTCAAATACCAAATGCACCCAATACCTCCATATACATATCAGCCCACTCCAAATTTCCAAACATCCGCGCCTTCCTACCATACCCCACCACCTACCTATCAATCGCCTCCACCTCCTACATACCAACCTGCTTCACCTAGATATTCCCAGCCCGCACAATCTATCAAGTATACAACACTCAACAATCCCACTATCAATCACCTCCCCCTCGTCAAAACTTTCCTAGATCGTGACCAAATTTTGATCGCAAACCTTCCAAAAAGTATACCGCCATTACTAAACCATTTAACCAACAATATGAATGACTAAAAGATGCTAGTTATATCACCCCTATCCCTGCAATAACCCTTGAAAATTTCCCATTGTATCAACCCAAATAAAATATGTGTATTCCATTTTGGCATAAAAGGGCACACCATTGATGAATGTCGCTCCCTGAAGGATAAGATCCAGGATTTTATTGTAAACAATATCATTGTGGCAAAGGAGCAAGCCTTGAATGTCTACAATAACCCTCTACCAGACCATATGGGCGGATGTGTTCATATGATTTAAATAGAGGATGATTAGGATCCCAAAGGATCAACCGGTTTGATCATAGAAGGTGACGATCTAAAGAAACCAAAAATCACCCTTTATCCGATTGTAGTCCAGATTTAGCTTCTAAAGATGCCGAGGTGAACATGTCTATTCCACTTGAGTTTGATGCACTAGCCTCTGCAAAGACGCCAACACTAATTGAGGTTGATTTTGGGTTCCCAAAGGCGCCTGTACCATTTGAAGTTATTGTATTACCTTCCAAAGCAAGGGTGCCCATTTCGGAATCAATGACAGCCATAATACCATTCCACACAAAAGTCATACCATGGGACTACAAAACTAAGGCAAGAAGGAAAGGAAAAGCCAAGTTCGGGAAAGGAGTTGCAGCACTGGGTATGACAAGGACCGGCATGTTTTACACTCTAGAACACTTCGTTGAGTCAAGTAAGTAGACCTTTGGTCAACAAAGCATCATCAAAATTGGGCCCTATGATCTCTGGAGAAAGATACAAGTGAAGGAATACTCAATCATTGATCAGCTGAACAAAACACCGATGCAGATTTCTATCCTTGCTTTGCTACAGAGTTCTGATGCATACAAGAATGCCTTGATAAGAGTGCTGAGTGAAGCATATGTACCAAGCAACATCAGCGGAGGAGAAATGGCAAACATGGTAGGCCAGGTATTAGAGAGTAACAAAATCACTTTTCACGAAGATGAGCTGCCACCGGAGGGATTGAGTCACAACAAGGCATTGCACATCACCGTGCAGTGTGAAGATTATTTTATCACGCGGACCCCGGTTGATAAGGGGTCCAGTCTCAACATCTGTCTGCTAGTGACATTCAAGACATTGGGGAAAGGTCTACATGAAATCAAGGACGGGGCCATCAATGTTAAGGCTTTTGATGGGTCTGAAAGGTCTACTTGGGGAAATTAGCTTGTGTTTGCAAATGGGGCCTACTTGGTTTAATGTTGATTTTCAAGTGATAGACATGTCGGAATCTTATAATCTGTTGCTGGGACGACCATGGATTCATGCCGCCGGGGCTGTGGCATCCACACAACATCAGGAAGAGAAGTTTGAATGGAATCACCAGGAGGTAATCATTCATGGCGACAATAGCAATCCCATATACAGTCGCTAGACTGTCCCAGATTGGAGTAAGAAGAAGGATAGGTGGGGAAACATACCACAACATCGAACGAGTCAATGACGTCGATAAAGATAAGTGGTGGGATAACAAAATTGAAAGCATATGAACTGGAATGGGTATACCTGGTAAAGGACTTGGCAAGAATCTCCAAGGAATCTCTAAGCCTGTCAAGCTTAAGAAGCACAAAACCACTTTCGGATTGGGATATGAGTATACCTGAAAAGAATTCAACAAATAGTCGCCACCTTGGCATAGCCCTTACTATCCATTGGAGCAGCTGATACCCAGTCTGGAGAAGACATTCCAACCGGCTGAGGTCATCTATGGGTGAGAAGAAGAAGAAGCCCTTGCAGCAATGAGGAATTTGTTCCTGGAAAACGATGATATAGACTACTGTGTCATTTATGAGGAGGAGATAAAGGAAGGCCCTTCTATACAGGTTGTAAATAGAGGAGCACGCCTCAACAACTGGACCGTCAGAACAACCAGAGCCCGGCGTGCCTCGGGGTAGCAAGGCTGAACAAGCATTATGCATTATTTTATTTTACTAGTTTACTTTATTTTCGCACTTTTGTTTTTGCAAGAAAGATCTCCAATGTTCAAAGCATTTATGGAACTTATCAAAGACATTTCAATTTTCTTGTTAATCTTACTCTTATTGTTTTCTCTCATTACTTTACTTATACAACATACTATTACTTATCTTGATGAACCGATGACTGTGCTGCAACGAGACAAAGCAACAAAAGGACATAGATTCATAGGAAGATGATATACCAGAAGATATTATTAAGAAAGTTGAGAATTTTAGAATAGACCCAAGTCCAACTTGGATGAACTGAGATTGTTAACTTGGGAGATGCAGAAAATGTCAAAGAAACACGATTTAGCATTCATTTGTCACCGTCAGAAAAGAAAGAATACATAGAGTTTCTAAGAGAGTATGAGGACATATTTGCCTGGTCATACGACGACATGACTGGTCTGAACATATCCATTGTGGCTCACAAATTTCTGACTGATCCGGGATGTCTGCCAGTTAAACAGAAGCTCTGTAAATTCAAGCTGGATATGAGTTTGAAAGTCAAGGAAGAGGTCACTAAGCAGGTCAAAGATAAGGTTCTCAAGGTACTAGAGTATCTGACATGGTTAGCCAACATTGTGCCAGTACCAAAGAAGGATGAGAAGGTTAGAGTCTGCATCGACTATCGAGATCCAAACCGGGCTAGTCCAAAAGATGACTTCCCCTTGTCGAATATACACATCTTTATTGATAACTACGACAAGCATGTACTGCAGTCATTTGTTGATTGTTTTGTTGGGTAGCATCAGATACGGATGGATGAAGAAAATACTGAAAAAAAACTTTCATTATGTCGTGGGGTATTTATTGCTACAAGATGATTCCATTTGGGTTAAAGAATGCCTGTGCCACCTACATGAGGGCCATAACCACCATTTTCCCTGACATGATACGCCAGGAGATCGAAGTGTATGTAGAAACCGTTATCATCAAGTCCCAAAAAGCCGCTATCACATGGAAGATTTGAGAAAATTCGTCAATAGACTGAAAAGGTAAAACCTGAAATTGAATCCCGTCAAATGTGCATCGGGGTTCCAGTTGGAAAATTGCTTGGGTTCATCATGAGTCGCCGAGGGATAGAATTGGATCCATCAAACGTCAAAGCTATTCAAGAATTTCCACCGCTAAAGAACAAGAAAGAAGTAATGCGTTTCTTGGGAAGACTTAACTACATCAACCAGTTCATACCAAATAGACCGCTGACTGCCAAAAGGCCTTCGACAAAATTAAGGAGTACCTGTCAGCACTGCCAGTTTTATTCCCACCTGATCCAGGTAGGCCCCTAATACTCTACCTTGCAGTATTGGTTGGAGCATTCGGATGTGTTTTGGGGCAGCATAATGAAACAAGGAGGAAGGAGCAGGCTATCTATTATCTCAATAAGAAGTTCACCCCATACGAGGCCTAGTATTCTCTGTTGGAACATACCTGTTGTGCTTTGACTTGGGTAGCTCGGAAGTTGAGGCGCTGTTTCTGTGCTTAATCTACATATCTCATATGAAGGATCGATCCTTTCAAGTACATCTTCCAGAAGCCCATGGCCACGGGCAAGTTGGCCAAGTCGCGAATCCTGATGAGTGAATTTGACATTGTCTACGTGACTCAGAAGGCAATCAAGGGACAAGCACTAGCAGATCACCTTGCAAAAAATCTAGTGAACGGAGAATACGAACCATCTGCATTTCCTGCATCGCATAAGGCTACTATTCTGCCTTCCGAGACCAAGCTCTGTCTCCATCTGCATCGGCTGAAAGATCGCCGTTTTACTTACATTTTTTGAATGGCTATAATATCGCCACTTCATTTATATCCTGTATCAGTTAAAAGATTTCCATTTTACATACATTTTTGCACGGCTAAAATATCTCCACTTCATTTAGATCCTGCATTGGCTTCCACCTTTATTTATGTCTTGGATTGGCTGAAATATCGCTACTTTATTTACGCTCTTATCAACTGAAAGATCACTATTTTACATACATTTTTTGCATGGCTGAATATCACCACTTCATTTAAATCCGAAAGCGGCTGAAAGATCATCATTTTACTTATATTTTTGCACGACTGAAATATCGCCACTTCATTTAAATCCTATATTGCCTAAAATATCACCACCTTTATTTATATCTTATATCGGCTAAAATATTTCCACTTTATTTACGCTCTCATTGGCTGAAAGATCACAATTTTACTTACATTTTTGCACGGCTAAAATACCGCCACTCCATTTAAATCTTGCATTGGCTGAATTACTTCCACCTTTATTTATGTCTTGCATCTGCTAATATATCACCACTTTATTTATGCTCTCATTGGGGGAAAGATCGATGTTTTACTTACATTTTCGCATGGCTGAAATACCGCCACTTCATTTAAATCATGTAATTGCTGAAATATCGCCACCTTTATTTATATCTTGTATCAAAATATATATTGCCACTTTATTTACGCTCTCATTGGCTGAAAGATTGCCACTTTTTGCATTTCAGGGGCTAAAAGATTGCCAAATTTTCCAAGGGCATCATTGTTCGGAGACACCATCTTCACAGCCCGAGAACGCCATACCATGTCCTGAGACTCCTTTATCTCTTGCATATCATTATTCAATGGCATCATCGCTCAGAGGCATCATTCTCAAAGCCCGAGAGCATCATTTCATAGCCTGCGAATCCTTTTTATATGCTTCATGGCCCAGGGCATCATGGTCTGAGGACGTCATCCTAACCGTCCACAGACAACATTCATGGTCCGACAAGAAATTGCATCATGTTTAAATTTATGCACAATATATGCGCGTCTTGTTTATTTTTAGGTAAAACAACAAGTAGCGGCCATCTCGGTAGGAGCGATCCCGCTCAAGTTCCCGTATCCCTACTAGACTCTTAACCATCCATCCCAACCTAAATGTCACGTTCGTTCTTGAAAGATCTCCCTCAGTATACTCCGCCGAGGAATCCTGAACTATATATGGCATGATTCCTGTAAGACCAAGGATATGTAGACAGCTTAGGAACCAGAGCATGGTCAATCGCTTCAAACCATCCCATTCAATCAAAATTGGCTATCATATCTTTACTCGATAACTCTTCCATCCTTTCCAGGTAAAGAGTGGCAGCTGTTGATACCCATTTTGCCGCCTATTTTTTATATGCAAAATACTTTAAAATTATATATGCATATATAAGTATACCTAAGTGTTTTAGTATTTTTCCAATTATTGAAAGATTTTTTAAATTAATTTATTATCCATTTTAGCAGTATACAAAACCAATAATTATTCCCAAAATTATCTTCTTGGTGAATAACTTATTTTATTCTCATATTTATACCAAAATATAGCGAAAAGTGACTTTTATACATTTTTACAAATTTATTTGGTATTTTAAAAGTCAAATTGTATATAATTGCATATTTAGCCTATTTTGAGAATTAATAACATTTTATAATTAGGAAATTGGCTCCAGTATTTTTAATTAATATTATATGTTATAAACTAATCCAACACTTTTAATTTCCTTTCTAAATCATTTTTACTATTTTTATAAAATAGAAAGGGAAAATTAGCTATTTAAAATCTGACCTATTTTTATTCCAGTTATATCCAAATTTGACCCCACCTAAATGATATAATTTCAAACCCCAAGCAGACCAACCTAATTTCAATTTAACTGTCCCCTAACCCAACTGATGTAACTTGCCCAGCCATTCCATTTGATCAAGGCCGTTGTTCATTTTGATCAACGGCCATAATCATTTCTTACCATTTTAATTTACCCACACCCCTAACCCTAACTCATTCCAATCAGAAATGCCGCTTGAAACCCATTCGTCTCTCAAACTCTCTTGAATATTCTTGAAACCCTAATCGTCTTCTACTATTTCCAACCTCCAACTCCCCTGAATCCATGGCCTCTGGCTTTGGATGGCCTATACTTACCTCCCTCTGCTCTTGAACACTTGATGTTCGAGGTTTCGAGGTCTAACCTCAATAGTGTCCATTCATATATTCTCCGATTCAAGGTTCAATGGTTTCTCCGGCTTAGCTCCGGCGTACCCAAAGAATTTCGAGCCTGGTTCTGACTTATCCGACTCAAGATCGGACCCTTTCCAAGCCTTTCTCATCTTAGGGTTCCTTTGAAAGCCAAGCTATTCGAGGTTTCTCTGATTATCTTTTTAAATCTAGTTTATATATATGCTCTACTTGAGTTTTGAAAATGTTTTTCCGGTCTTTTTCTTTTAAAATTACTGCTCTTCGATTAGGGTTCCAGAAAGGTTCAAAATGTTTCTCCGACTTTTCTTTTCCTTTATTTGTGTATATTTTTAACACATGTGCTTCTATTTCTTTCTTGTATTTGTGCTACTATATATTTTCTTCGGTGCCTTGTCTTTCTACTGTGTTTTACGCCATGCTCGCATGTTCCTCCTGCTATGTTTTTCCTATATGTCTTGTTGAAATATATTTCTAACATCTTTATCTCCTACTGTATGTATTTCCTACTGAGTTCTTAAGTTCTTTGTTTGCCTTTTACCGGACCTTTATATGAGTTCTTTTTAAGCATGTTTTCTTCTAACTATTCTCTTAAGTGCTAAACTACCTCTTTTGATCTTTTGAACTTGTTTGAGTTCCAAGTTTTCTTAAAACATGCTCCTTCTACTCTCACTATGTTTCGAATCAGTTTCTTCACTCTGTTGTTTCGAACTTACTATTGTATTTGATTGCTTTCTCATAAGTCTCTGAAAGAGACCTTTGAACCTGTTTCCGTTATTTTTCTTCTCGTCTCTGTTTCTGATTCGAGTTGAAAACCCTAGGATTTGGGGGTTTTTGCCGAGTTCGATCTTATGTTTGGACAAGGGTTCTGTTTTGAAACCCTAGACTTTCTCACACTCATTCTCAGTCTATAAAATGAATTTGAACATCTTTGTTTATGACTCAAAACTATTCTTGACTAGATTCTTCTAATTAGCATGACAATTCTTTCTTGTTTAAGCATGTGTATACGCTTTTATATGTGTGTTAAACCTTTCTTGAAATTGTTTTTCAACTTATGATTGATTCAGAATCTTTTTTCTAGGTTTCATTGATTGTTACTAATTTCTCTTAAGTTAAACCTTTCCTCACTTTTCCTTACTTTGTTCATTCGTACAAAGCCTGCAATTTGGATTTCTTGGCTATTAAGTGATTCTCTTTCCTCACTTGCACATACCGTTTACTATCAAACCTTGTCCTTAAATAGACTTTTATGTATATACCCCTCTTGTAATGTTTTGGAAAAATGTTTGATTGACCCCTTTCCTTAATTATTTTGCCTGTTTGAAATCAGAATCCCTTAATTAAAGGGACACCTTATATTATTGATTTCAAAATTATTTTTCTTACCTATTTCTACTTTCTGTCTGTATTATTAAAGGCATGACTCTTCTACACTTTCTCCCAATACTGACAACACACCTTGAATTCGACATTTTTACACATATAATCAAATAGATATCTTCCAAGAACTTCTGATTATTTTCTTACAATTTGTCTTTACAAGACTACTGCTTTCTTTTCTTGTTTCCCCAATGTATTTATTTACAGCTTCTACAATCCTGTCTACTTTGTTGTCTATGCTTAGTGTTCAATATGTATGATGTTCTCTTTTCATCTGTTTCTACTGTGAATCCCTTTACCCCTATCCCCTTCTATGTGTTTGAGTTAAAGTTCACAACATAGCAACATCCAAATTGTTGCTCATGTCAGGAAAAGGGGTCATAACTCCCAAACAATGTGGCTAACAGGCTAGTTGGGGTGTGCCAGCATCTCCAATTGTTGGGTATGACCACCATCCTTTGTTTGCTTTCCCTAGAATCACCTCTATTATACTCACACTCTTTCGTAGCATCTAAGTTCTTCCCCCCCCCCCTCCTATGAGCCTTGCTTTGGGACCTTGAGTTCCCTCTGAACTTGGGCATTTGAAGGCTGGCCCTTCCACACTGCACTGTAATTCAATTCTGTAATGAATTTGGGTGTAAGCACTTCCTGGAGTCCATGAGGCTCTTGGGAATTCTGAAACACCCAAAAATGAGAAAGGCTCTAAAAATTATATCTTTAGAGTTGTGTTACTTCATGCTTTAGATAGAAGACTGAATCAGGCTGTCTTTGGTTGGAAAATTTTAGTTTTTCTGATGTAATCTACTTCTTTTTCTTATTCAATTCTAGGTTGTAATAATCTTGTAATAACTATTGGGGTTTTTAGTGAAAAGGGGAGGGTACACCATGCATGAAAGGAGTAGATATCATGTTCATAGGAATTTAATACGTTTCAGCAATTATGTCATGTTTTCAGTTCTGAATTTTTTCATATAGAGAACATGTTTATAGGTTCTACATTCTCATATAGAAAAAATGTCTATAAGTTTCTATACTTCTACATTTATAAGACCACATCATCTTGCATTACATAATTAAACCATGTCTGCAGGTTTTCCATATTTTTGCATATCGCATTGATGACATGGCAATAGGACTTCCGGAATTCTGCATATACATCTATTACTAGGCAAACGTATTTATAGGTTTGAATAACAAATGGCATTCTAGACACCATGCACATAGGATTTCCGTACTTTTATTTCAAGTGCAGACGTTTTAAATCATTTAGCACCTTGAAAGCATGCCTATAGGAGCTATCAACTAAATCTGAATCGTCTATTTTTTCCAAGTCTAAATCAGTAAATAGCGTTGCTTAATATCTACAGAGCTTGTGCTTCTCTGTAACCAACAAGTCTTCTTATTTTAAAATTAATATGCTCCTACATTGTTAGATATCATGCGTATAGGTTTCGCCTAGGCAAGCCATAGGGTGAACTAGTTAATGGAATCGGACTTCATTAAAATTTCAACCAGCAGGCAGGTCCGATTTGGGTTTCTTATCTAAATTATGTAATAAATGTATCTACCTCTTGTTTCCCTTAAGTTTAATTAAAACCATAACCAGTATGTGTAAGACATTTTGAACGATCTGTCATTAAGTTGAGGAGGCTTGTTTGAGCCTTTAATTGTTATGTGTTTCCCTATACCTGCTCTATATGTTTTATTATCGCCTTAGAATTTTATCCTTTTAAATGATGAAAGCCAAACCTCTCTTCCCTTTAGGACTAGTAGTCCTAAATGCCTCTAGGGCTGATTGGATTCGGGACGAGTAGTAGGATGCAATAGGAAAATGAGACCATTCTGCATTTAATACATTAACGGGGTGGGAAAGAGTAGATATGGATATGATGACCACACGATAACACCACGTGTATAAACGGTTATCGGGTGTTGTGTGGGGTGATCCATATTATTTATAAACCTAGGACCCTTTTCCCCTTACTTGTTTATTTCAGAATTTTAAAAACTTCTCAACTTTCAACTTCTTTATCTTCTTTTACTTTAATTGCTTGCAACAATTACGTGAAAACGCCTTCCATTTACTTGTTTATTTTGAAAACTTCACATCTACTTTCTTTCCAGACTTCAGCTTCTTTAATTTCTTTGCTTGAAACCATTATGTGAAAACTACACTGTATTTGTAATTCTTTCTTGTTTACCTGTCATTTGCACTTAAACTCACAATTATAGCATGGTCGGGAACCACACTACTGGATCTCGTGGGTTGACTAAAACCTTTCCCTCGAGATAATTTCAAGCCCTTACCCATTCTCTTGTTTTCTATATCAAAATTCTTCTTAGTGTCCTAATGCACTTAATCATTAGGCCGCGACTCTTCAATTCCAACCCAATTCCTAAAAGAAAAAGAGTTGTCCGCCCAAATGTCATAAACCCAATTTCATGAGAAAAAAGGGGCATCGGCAATATGGCAACTTTGCTGGGAATTTCTTTAAGGCTTTTACCATTTTATGCTATTTGTAACTTTATGCTTCTTTATATTTCTTTGTTTGTTTAAATTCCCTTAAGTACTTTTCCTCTTCTACCTCAAAACTGACTTGGCTCTTTGTTTCTTTCTCTTATTTCTCTTAATGCTTTCCTTTATCTCTTTCCTTTAATACTGTTGTAAAATATGAGAAATTATTGTAATTATTATTTTATGAACGTGCAAATATGTGACAACTTGTTAGTTATTGTAACTGCATATTCAACATCATATTCCACTCATGTCAAAAAAAGTACCATAGCAACGCTTATAATGAGTGGTTGCGCCCTTCGGATATTATCACTCCTTTTGAGCTGGTCTTTGACTTCTTTGTCACTTTGTTGATTAGACCTGCAATAAGCACAACTTGTAAGCCTTAGGCACTATTTTTTACACATTTCTAATCAAAACATAACCAAGAAGGAGTATAAAATGTATCAAAATCCCTAGTTATTAACTCCCCCAAATTTAAGCCTTTGTTTGTCCTCAAGAAAACAAAATAAGACCTACCCCTTAAGAGAACATCCAAGAAAATATTAGCTATCATAAAGTAACCTCATCTGACATCACTTGGGGCTAACAATTGCCCTCAACGCAAATGAATCATTAACAACTTTTGTTCTTTGAAACTCCATGGATTAAGTGCAACACAAGAGCATCAAGAATTGACTCAACACATCAAAGAACTCTTTTCTATTAGAACCAAAACTCACACATCCTCAACTCTCCCTAAGAAAACCTCACCTTTATAATAGTGGCACCTAGAACGAGGTCAATGGAAGTTCATTCATCTCTCTCAAGAAAAAGTCGCATGTTCGCCTCTAGGTACTATATGATTTCCCTTTATGTAAGTATCCACTAGTGTAAGCTCCATTCAACTCAAGATCATATAGGGCTTTTATAGAGACAGTGTAAAGGCTTTTGATTCAAGGCAGGAAATGCTTGGTCTAAGTAGGTTCGTTCTTCCCTTAAGCACTTCTTTTGTTTCATCTGGCACACTTTCACTTGACTCTTTGAGTTATTTCACTTCTTTCTAAGGGATTAGAGCGACACACTATCGCTCTTTCTTATACATTTCAAACCTTTTCTCCTCTTTAATCTTTCCACACTTTTCATTAATTGTTTTTCTTGAATCCCCTTTTTCTTTTATATTGAACATTCTTTTTGTCCTTTTGCTTTTCTTTCTTTTTTTTTCATTGCCTTTCCTTTTCTTCATTTTTATACCTTTTTACAACTTTTTTGTAATCCTCGTCTCTTCCCCAAAACTTATACTTTTGCCATGTGCTAAGGAAAGATTGGGTGCCAAGAGAGGGTATCTTTTAGAACGGGTAAATGCTTGTATCATGGTTCTTGAAGGAAAAAGGCTTAAGGATCAAAAGGGTTGATTAGGGATTTTTATCTTTGGTAGGCTATGGATGTGTTCAAGATATCATTTGGACCAAGTAGATCCTATAGTCATGTCCCAAGTCACAATTCACTTAGTATTTTGCCTCAACAAAGATTTAGAGCAAGTTCAAGACCAGTGGCTCGGGACTTAGAGTTGCATTACGATTTATCATCACACAAGGTATAGGATCACTAAAGACATATAGTCGGGGGTCCACAACGAACTTAGATAAGATTTGAGCTCACAATGGTCCCGAAAAACTACTTGATGATTATCGGCAAACACAAGAGTCTCAAGGTCATAACTTTCACCATCCTAAACACAACAACTTGTTTATCATCATTTGAACAAAGGAAAATGTGCTAGGCCCAAGTGAAGCTTTGATTGAGGTACCCTTCACCACTAACTACTAAAAAGAAAAAGAAAAATGGACTCAATCCGGTAAGAAGGTTGTCAGGCCATCCATGATTGGGAAGATCCACTCAGTTCACATCATCACCTTTGAAAAGAACCGTGGACTTAAGAAAATTAAAGGCGTATTGCAAACTTTCAAAATAAGAAGTTACGAATATAAATATGAAGCTAAGAACAAATAATTTTTTGAAAAGAAAATGAATTTATACAAGAGGGCATTTGTCGAATATACAGTAGATGGAATGAATATATACAATGTAACATAACTTTATATACAAGCCCAAAGTAAACTAGAAGTGCAAGAAATGTAGCGAAATGTGAAAACATATACAAACCAAAGATGAAAAATAAAGAAGGCATAAAAAGTATCAAATATACTAAATCATCCAAATGAATCCAAATATAGGGCCTACACCCTCAAATGAAAGCTGCTATTGTCCCCAGTGACAACTAAACTAACTAAGCACCAAAACGATAATGGAAAAAGAAAGAGAGACTCCCTATGGTTATCTGTCTCCATGGGCTCCTAAGTGATCCCTAGGTCCTCACTGTGCTCGGAAATCTCAAACTGGTTCCCTGTGGCTAGCAGTTGTGCTGCTGGGACCAGGGCCTGGATAGGCTCTTGAGGTGCATCCTATGGCTGACTGGAGGAAGCCTCCGGTGGGTCGGCCAACTGGATGACTGTATCGTACACTTTGGGAATCATTCTATTCCTCTTGGGAGGCCTCTATGACTGTTCTGTCTAGGAATGAACTGCTGGTACTGGGTCTTGGAGTAGTAAATCTAAAGGCAACTGATCTTCCTTCAGTCTATCAACATCAACTCTCAACTCATTCACGGACTCCTTGGAAGCCTGTGTCTTCCTCAGCTTCTTGTGATCCCTAGAAAGCTCCTCGAGAGCCTTGTTGTGTGAATCAACAGCCTCTATGAGCACCTTCTGAGTGTCGAGGATTTTTTCTATGTTGGCCAACATCTCCTTAAAAGCATCCTCTATGGATTGGGAGACCTAAGGAAGTGGAGGTACAAACTGAGCCTCTATTGTGGGAGTAAGGGTAGACAACTTGGATGAAGCAGTCTGCATCCAGTTGTTGATACTAAGAATAGCCCGGCTCAGTCGGTGCGTAGTCACTGGATAAGCATGGAAAGATAGTATCTCCGGGTCCGCTGAGATGCATGATCCATGAGGGATATCAGTGGAGGTGGAGGCAGGTGTAGCAGGAGCCACTACTACAACTGGCTCTTTAGACTGGCCAGTTGGAGCAGTAGTTGTACCCTTGAAGATCCTGCTTTTAGGGTTGTCACCTCTCTGCATGTTGTACCAAGAGAATGGGGCCTTCGCTTTGAATTTGATGCCGAATGGCCTCTTTTCAACCTTTAGGTCTCGGAAGCATATAGTCAGACAGTTGGGGAAAGGGTAGTTTTTGTCATGCTCAGCACCCACAATTGTAGTTATCTTCGACATCACATTTCCCACATTATATGGGTACCCCGCCATAATTGAAGCCACCAATACTACCCGGTGAACACGGAGGGAGTTGTCATGAGTCGTGGGGTCCAATCTGCTACATACAAATGTTTCCCACCCTATTGCTTCAAAATACAAACTACGTCTCAAACTATGTCTCAACCAATCAGGGGTGGTACCTGGGATTGCCAGATACTAAGCCAAACAGGGACGTACCTCCTCGCCCATTCCATCTTTTACAAATAAAGTGTCTCGTCCTCCTCATTGAAGCCAAGGTACCCTGCACTATTATTAAGTATCAAGAGAGGATTGAAGCAGCTTTTACCTGATTAAGGTCGTGATAAATTTCCACAGAGAACTAGAAGTTGGATCGAGTATCTACCTAATTTTAGAGTTGTGTAATTATTCTTAATTGCATTTTTTAACATTTTTTGGTTTTTTTTAACTTCTAATTTTATCAACTATGATGCTAATGGTTAAAAGGCACTAGGGTGGTGACTTTCGCCTAGGTGGTTAATTAACGAACACTTGAGTTTAAGATACGATAGAAATATTTGGGGAGTATGATATAAACTTTGAACAATTTTACTCACTCTATACATGTCGGTAATTCGAGTGATTTTGCCCAAATTGACTTTCTTAAGACCAATCGGGTATGCAAATTTTCACAAACAAACAGGGTTCAAGTCGGGTATTACTATCTCTAGGTTTAACCCTTTAATTGGGGCTATCAATCTCTTTAGTACGTCCTAATTCTTTGTTAGACTATTTCCAGATACTTAGCTTCTCTTTCTCAAGAAGAGCCAAAATCTACTAAACACAAACTAGTGTTTGCAACTACTAATTTAACAATTAAATATGAAATTAGTCAAAATATCAAATACCCATAGTCAATCTAGACCTAAAACAGAAGACCTATTAGTTACCCACACTAGGGTTGAGCCACAACCCTAACTTAATGGGTCTAGCTACTCATAATTAAAGAAGAAAACAAGGAAATAGATGAAAAACGATTCATATTAATTAATTGCTAAGATAAACTAGAAGATTCAATGTTGAAATGAAGATAAAATTGCCCAAAACAGTTAAACTATTCGAACCTACGAGCCTACCTTCCAGCTAAATCTATCTGCTTGACCTAAAAATGGAAAAGAAGCTATTTATACTAAGCTGACAATTATGGACAAAAATACCCCAAAGAGGCTAGTGGAGACCGCACAAAATGGTTTGTGGCCGCACTAAGGCTCTGAACTTGAAAACCCATCTCTCTGAACTCAGGCACTGTGGGCTGTAGAATGGACTGCAGTCACGGAGGCTTCTAATGCGGTCCACATAAACTGGAGCACGGACCGCAGTGGCTTGAAACTCCTAACGGGTAGTTATTTGATCCTTTTCACTGCGGACAGCACTAAATCGAGTACATCTGCATCGACCTCAATACGGACCGCATAAAAACATAGTGCGACCGCATTGCCTTTTTGCTTGAATGACACCTCTCTGAACTTCACTGTGCAGACCGCACAGAATAACGTGCAGCCGCACTTTCCTTGTTTTGCCTGAGCTTTGTCTTGTCTTGATACTTGTCCAAGTTTCACCCTTTTTGAGCTGGTCTTTGACTTCTTGTCATTTTGTTGATTAAACCTGCAATCAAGCAAAACTTTTCAGCCTCTAGAAGTATTTTGCACATTTCTAATCGAAACTTAAGCAAGAAGGAGTATAAAATATATCAAAATCCCTAGTTATCAAAGCACTGGGCTGAAAATGCCGAGCAGCTACCTAGTAAATCTCCAGTGCTGGAAGCCCACATCTCTCGCAAGCAGGACCTGAAGCGCTTGAATTTGCACATGGGTGGAGGGAGTAAAGTGAGTACTCCAACTTAGTGAGTAATGATTTTAAATGATGTTTTGAGGGTGTGAAATCCCGGATTGCACATCGTTGTGGCATGTTGAGGTGACTCAACCGCTTGATGACGACCGTAGGGTCGTGCACTGTTGGGGATTATGACTTATTCCATTCCAAATGACTATGTCACCACGTATTTGACTAAAATCTATTTGTTAACATAATGGTTTGGGATTAACGCCATATTTGGCCTCGTGCCAACTATTTGAATCCTTAGGGGATTTTTATTGATATTTCCTCATTGTTTTGACTTTATACTTGAACTCGGCCATGCAATATTTCACTGTTTTTATAACTCAGCCATGTTTACTCTATTTTAGCACTTAAATGATCTATTAAATAATATTTTTATTATTGCACGAGTGGATTTTGAGGATTTTGACTGAGTAAGGCCGAGAGGTATGTTGTGAGGAAATACTGATTATGATTATGATGTCGAGGGCCTGAGATATGTAGACCATGAGGTGGCTTGTCGATCATAAGGCCGAAGTCCTGAGATTTATACGCCACGAGACGGCTTGTTATTGCGGTTGGGCCGTAAGGGGCCCCTCCAGGAGTATGCACACTCCTAGTAAGCGCGGGTACCCATAGCCCGAAGGACTGGTATTGTTCTATGATATTCCCCGAGGAGCGGATTTGTTGACATTATGCCCAAGGGCCGGACCATTATATGTTTATCTTTCTTATTTGTCATTCAATTACCTATTTAGCTGTTGAAAAGGCATTTCCTAAGGTTTCAAACTGAACTTAAGTGATTCTTTAAAGGTTTAACTGTTTCATTATAGCCAGTAATGTGCCTTACGTATTTTCATATCTCTCTGTCGGTTATTTATGATAATTTCTTATTAAGTTGGAGTACTCACTTTACTCCCTACACCGCGTGTGCATATTTTGGCGTTTGTGATCCTGCCAGTGCGAGTTGAGAGACCCTAGTAGACTTCAGAGTCCACGAGGTCGCTTCTTGGAATCCGCAGTCCCGTGTTTCTCCCTCTTTATCATTTCTATCTCTTTATCACACATTTTGTAATAGATTATAAACTTTTCAAACTTGTGTTTGGATTGATAGATACTCATGATAAGTAACACCCCGGTATCGGGCTGTGTGGGGTTTTATTCCGCAAATTATGCTATTATCTGCTACTTGGAGATTCTATTTATTGTGCTTTAGACTTATTTCTTATGGTTTAACTGTTAAAATTTGTAATGGGAATGTGTCGGCTGGCCTTGTCTTCATGAGAGGCGCCATCATGATCGGGTCCGGGTTTAGGGTCGTGCAGAAACTAGGGCTACTTATTGGGCGTATTGGCCGGTTATTTACTCTTAACGATTTGGCTATCGATTTATCGGCTTTTAATGGTATTAATCCGCTAACCACCCAGTAAGATATCGGGCGGATTGGTATCAGTTTATCTCTTATTGAGCGGTTTATCGGCCTAATTAATAAAAATAAATTTAGTCTTTGTATGTTTAAATAGATGGTCGACGTACTAAGAGGGACAAAGAAGAAGAGACATCGTGATGGGTAAATCATCTGTTTAGAATCTTATTTATGTTTATGCGCATTGGCCTTAGTCCATGTGAAATATTTTCAATTGGCCGTTGTTAAAACAAATGCTCGTCATAATTAGAATTCAATTATGACTTAAAATCCAGGCAAAGTTGATGAAGTGGTGGTGTAACTGGTGTTCTTATCTTGTTTTAGACAGCAAATTCTGTCTTTTGTCATAGTTAGATGAGTCACTTTATTTGGCTTTCTTTTATTATATTTCACTTTGACAGAGTACTGGAGGAAGAAAGATGTTTGATTATATTATATATATATATATATATATATATATATATATTCTTAACGAGTTAATGGATTATCCATTAAGAAAATTTTATTATACCTCCCCAAACAGGTAAGTCGTTAATTAAATAATTTTAATAAATTCCCCATCTATTAATCCGTTGACCTGATATCAATAAGCCATTAAGCTTTAGATTCGGTTCTGTTTTCAGCTTCGCTTTGATTTTGAACACCTCTAGCAGAAACTTAACAGCATCTGCAACGTTGCAAAAAGAGATAATCCCTATGCTTTTGTGCTGAACCACTAGATCTGGGCCTCCACATCTACAATCCCATTGCACCTGTGCATACTCCCCCCACCCCCCCCCACTAGCTAACTCTGCTTCTGCGCCCATCACGCCGCATCTGTGACCATATAGGTGCGAAAATCCTTTGCACTTGCGATCACAGTCTTTCCCACTCCTGGCCGCATCTACACTCCTCAGCTTGCACATGCAAGCTCGCACCTATGACCAATGTTCCGCAGGTGCTATTGCACCAGAAGACTCCTAGCTTCAGCAATCATCCAACCTCCAAATTTTATCCATTAAAAATCCGAACTCTACCCGAGGCCCTCGGGACCTCAACCTATTATACCAATAAATCCTAATATAATACAAACTTAGTCGAAAACTCAATCATAACGAACAAAATCATAAGAAAAGAGTTTGAAGCATTAGGATTACCTTCTTGAAACTTTTCTTATAAAATATAATGTTTGGGAAATTTGGTGTCCTTGAACAACTTGAAAGATTTCTAGGAATTTCAAAGATTGAATGATGTTAACACTAGTGTTAATAGGATGTTATTAACTTAAAATATCTAAAAACAAACTCACCTTTTACTCTTAATTAATCACTAAGGTGAATCCACCATAAAAGAACCAATGTCTAGCTCAAAAAAATGCCCAAAAATAGTTATTTCCCGTGACTGCCTTAAAGGCATAGGTGCTTTAGTGAATTGTACCTTGCATTGTGCAGGTCGTACCTCATATCCCAAGTTTTTTACATGATTGACACCTTTTACTAAAACGTCCATAACTCCATGTAAAAATGTCTAAATAGTGAACAGTTAGAACCATTGGAAACTAGATTAAAAATCTTTAATTTAATAGGTATTTCATTATACAACTCTATATACATTGGGAGTTAGGCTTATCTAAATTTAATCTTGTGTGTACTCATTTGATACTATAGTCTGTCGCATGGTTTTCAACTTAACTTGGACTTAGGGCTCTCCTTAGACCTCACATCACTTATACAATGCCTAGTACACTTATTATTATGTCCAATTGGTATCCATCAAACTAATAGTCCTCGTCTGCACATAAATTAATATAACTATGTTAGGTTTTCAATGTCTTTACTTTATGTTTTGATGATCTAAAAAACTTAATGTCAAGGACTAGATAAGGAACCTGACATACTTGGACTATACAGCAAGATAATGGATTCCAACTAAAAGTGACCTGCTATAGCTTCAGGAGATACGAAACCAAACAAGCACCCGGTACTCTTGTGGTTCTGTCATAGCAGTAGAAAGTTAATTAAACATAGCTGGAAGCGACGTGACTACCTGCACTTTTTTTTGCCTGCACTATTTCCAGTGCCCACTTATTTTTTGACCAGCTAACATGTGTACATCACTCCAAGTGATGTCATCAATGAGTATCAACAATGAGTTTATAATAAAATATCACTTGAACATTTTTGTTTCTTATTCAAGCCTTCTGCAAAACAGAGAAATTAATCCTCACGAGCTTGAACAACAAAGTTAGACGCTACTATGGACCAACTTCTAAAGTTAGTATTTTGTTGTCCTTAGTTTAGTTGTAACATTGTGATTGTTCTTATTATATCTCCTAAATTTCTTAGTCAAAAAAGTTGATTAGGAACCCTCTTGTAATATCTGTAAACTCTATTAGTTTATGTTTTGACTAGGTTTTGGTCATAAGTTAAAGCCTTTGTAACTAGAGAGTGGCAAAGTGGCTTGTGGTGACAGCATCACAAGTTAGTCAAAGTCTTTGTAACTAAAGAGTGACAGAGTGGCTTGTGGTAAGAGTACCACAAGTTAGTTGAGTTAAATTCTTTGTAATGGAGTCATCACAAAGTGGCTTGTAATAGGTGTTTACAAGTTAGTGTATTTGAAAGCCTACAGGTGTAGGTCGTGGTTTTTATCCCCTTAAACTGGGATATTTCCACGTAATAATCCATGTCTCATTTACTCATAGCTTTATTAGCATTCTTAGCATAATCTCATAGAGGACCAAGTAGTCTACTGGATTGGCGGACTCATATAAACTAACAATTGGTGTCATAGTAGGTTCTTCCTATTAGTCTAACACCTAGGAAGGATCCTTATGGCTGCTCCACTAAATTTTGAAGAAGGTCAATCTACATACCGACCACCCAGGTTCAATGGACGATACTATGGATGGTGGAAAACAAGAATGCATGATTTTATCAGGGTTGAGGATTCACAGTAATGGAATGTCATATATGACGGTCCATATGTTCCAACAAAGGTACTGCAAGAACTTTCATTTTCAATGTCAAAAACTAGTAAAGAATATACCGACGTAGACAGGAAAGTTGTGGAGAAGAATTTTCATGCCAAGAAGATTCTGGTATGTAGAATAGGATCTGAATAATATAATAGATCTCTGTTTGCAAATATTGCTAAGGAGATATGTGAAGCTTTATAAACAGCTCATGAGGGAACCACCCAAATAAAACAGTCTAAGATCGATATGCTCACTACTGAGTATGAACTCTTTAGGATGAAGAACACTGAATCTATTCAAGATATGCACACAAGATTCATTTTCGTCATAAATGAGTTACACTCATTTAGTGAAACCATTCCTAGAAACAAGCTAGTGAGGAAAATCCTCAATATTCTACCTAGTCCTTGGGAAAGCAAGCTGAATGCTATTACTGAATCAAAAGACCTGCAGGAACTGATCATAGAAGAGCTGGTTGGAAATTTGAAGACCTATGAGATGAAGTGGAAGATAGACAGTGATAGAAGAGAACAAAAGAAAAAAAAAACCTGGTACTCAAAGCTGATAGCAATGACTCAAGTGAGGAGGATAGTGACATGGCTTACTTAACCAAAAGATTTCAGAAGATGGTAAGAAGAAATGGAGAAATTCTAAAAAGGGGTAGCTCTAGCAAACCCAAAAACTATGATCTCTGTCATAAGTGTGGAAAACCTGTACACTTCATCAAAGATTGTCCTCTCTTGAAGAATGAATTCTCCAAGAACAACCCTGAAAAACTAGTTAAGAGGAACTCGGTTCCTTTCAAGGGCTTCAAAAGAAAGAGATCTACTGACAGTGTGGTGAAACATGCTCTTGCAGCATGGGGACATTCCTCTGGTTATTCCGAATATGAAACTGATGCTGGTGATAGTTTCATGATGGCAGTTGAAGGCGAGGAAAATGAATATGACTCAAATTTTGTTTTGATGCCCAATTAGATGATGATGAAGATGATGACAACAAGGAGGTAAATTTCAGGGATGTTTGGAGAAATCTGAAATCCCACTCCCCTAAGAAACTTACGTCTTTAGCTAGTGTACTGATTGATGCCTATCATAGTATTGTAAAGGATATGGATTCCTTGACCTTAGAACTAGGAGAAGCTTAACAAACTAGAGATGACATAGTGGTTGTAGTTACTTACCATAAGGAAACCATTGAAAACTTCAATGAAGAAAGAAATGATCTCTTGGCAGTAATTGCATACCTAAGGGAAATAATAGAGAGACCCGAGACTAAGTCAAAACCTGGAAATTCTATAAAAGGAAAAGAGATAGCCAGTGAGTAACACATTAGTCTTGAAAATAGTTGAAAGCTATGAGAACTAGGATGTGTGTTGAAACTAAGAAAAACAAGCATCTCCAAACTGATCTGGAGAGAGTAAAAAATGACCTTGAAAAGTTCCTAAACTTGACCTGGTCCTTAGAAGCTATCACTGCCATGTACACTTATAATGGTGGAAACAAGCAGGGAATAGGGCCCCAAATAGGGAAAACTCCTTACAACCCTCACAGAAAGTCGTACTATTTCTGATAGCTGCCCTTGTACCTATTCCAGAAACAGTGGGCACTTCAAAGAAAATTGCTAAGCTAGGGTTCAATCTGTTCAGAAAAATAAAGTGTTTGCTGAAAAAGTGACTACAAAAGAGGGACCAGGTTCCACTCACAAAAAGAGCAAATTACCTGCATGGACTAAGAGAGCTCTTATTCATCCTCTTTCCTAGTAGAAGGGACCTAAACTTGCTTGGCTTCCTAAAACTAACTCTTGATCTTCTTGTACAGGGAATAGTGAAAGGAAATGGTCAACAATAGTTCATGGATAGTGGGTGTTCAAAGAATATTTGGGAACACCAAGGACTTTCTTTCACTAAAAGCTCTGCAAGGAGGGAGTGTATCCTTTGGCAATGGGTAAAAAGGGGTACATCCTTGGAGTTGGAAAAGTCAGGAAGTCATTCACTCATTCTATTGAAAATGTGTACTATGTTAATGTCCTTAAGTACAGTCTCTTGAGTGTCTCTAAGATCTGTGATAAAGGAAACAAGGTGTAATTCTTGTCCAAGATATGTATTGTTACTGATTTGGTAACTAGTAAAGTGGTACTTCTGGCCAAGAAATACAAGAACATCAATGTTACTGATTTCGAGTCCGTACAAAGTGGTGATCTGAGTTGTCTGAAAGTTGTTGATGATGATGCTAAACTGTGGCACAGAAGACTTGGGCATGCAAGCTTTTCTCTTCTGAACAAACTAATTCAGAAGGACCTGGTCCATGGTTTGTCCATGTCAAAATTCAAGGTGCAAAAAAATTGTGATCCATGTGCTAGAGAAAAACGTGCGAAGTTCTCTTTTAAGTCTAAAAGATATGTGAGCACCTCAAAGCCACTAGACCTTTTACACATGGACCTATGTGGTCCTATGAGAGTGCAAAGCAAAGGAGGAAAAAGATATATTTTTCTGATAGCGGATGACTACTCCAGATTCACATGGACTCTGTTTCTTGGAACTAAAGATGAAACCTTTGAGGTGTTTGTGGCTTTTGTGAACAAAATACAGGTGAAGATGGAGTCTAGAGTCGCATGTAGGTCAGATCATGGAACAGAATTTGACAATGCCAAATTTGATAAGTTCTGTAATGAAATAGCATCACCCACACCTTTTCAGCTCCAAGAATTCCCCAGCAAAATAGAGTAGTGGAAAGGAAGAACATAACTCTAGAAGAGATAGCAAGAAAAATGCTAATCAAAAATGGAATTGCAAAGAACTTTTGGGCTGAAACAGTCAACACAATCTGATACTTGGTGAACTGGTGCATGATCAAATACCTCCTGAACAAAACCCCATATGAGTTGCTGAATAGAAGGAAACCCAAGCTGACTTACCTAAGAATATTTGGGTGCAAATACTATGTTCTCAATAACGGAAAGGATCATCTTATAATTTCGATGCAAAAAGTGATGAAGGAATATTTCTAGTCTACTCTTCTCAAAGCAAAGTGTACAAGATATATAATAAGCAGACTCAATGTGTTTAGGAAAGTGTTCATGTTATTTTTGATGACTCTTATATTTCATCTGAGAATAATGCTGAAGACGATCAAGATGGAGAACCCTTACTAGTCCTTGGTGAAGTCATTGACATGACAAATGGAAAGGTAGATAGGATAAGCCAAGTGAAAGAGATGAGTGAAGACAATATTGCCTCATCTTCAATGGAACCAGGTACTTCAATTACAACCACTGAAGCTGAAGAAAGGGTGATTGATGCAGTTCATGGTACTCCACTAACACATGAGAAAAGAACACAGGAAAACTAGTCAAATGTACTACATACTCTCTAAATGAACCTTAGACGTCTAACTGGAGACACAAATGTTCTCACCCTCTTGACAATATAATTAAGATTCCGGAGTACAAACCAGGTCAAAAGCCAGAAATTCACTTGCTTCTTAACCTTCTCTCCCAAATAGAACACATGAATATCAAGGAAGCCTTGAAAGATGTAGATAGGATTACAGCTATGCAAGACAAGTTACATCAGTTTGAAAGGAACAATGTCTGACACTTGCTACCCAGACCCTAAGGTCGAACCATTATAGGAACTAGATGGGTATTCAGGAACAATCTAGATGAACATGGAAATACCACAAGGAACAAGGCCAGGTTAGTGGTTCAAGGCTGCAATCAGGAGGAAGGGATTAACTATGATGAAACATTTGCTTTGATCGCTTGCATTGAAGCTATTAGAATTCTAATCACTGTTGCATCTCATATGAAATTTACCTTGTTCCAAATGGATGTCAAAAGTGCATTTCTGAATGGGCTTCTTAAGAAAAAAGTCTATGTGAAGCAACCTCTAGGGTTTGAATGTCATGAACACCTTGTATATGTGTTTGAAATATACAAAGCATTGTAGAGGATGAAATAGGCTCATCGAGCTTGGTATGACAGGCTATCAAATTCTATTGGAAAATGGCTTTAAAAGAGGAAAATTTGACAACACCTTGTTCCTAAAGAAACGAGGAAGGAACCTGCTCATTGTTCAGGTCTATATTGATGATATCATTTTAGGGTAAATAGTTGATTCTCTGCGTGAAGAATTTGCAAAACTCATGGGAAGTGAGTATGATAGGGGAACTGAACTTCTTCCTAGGTCTTCAGGTAAAACAGTCCACAAAGGGTACATTTATTTGTCAGCAAAATACATCCACACATGGAAAAAACTGGGCCTCCTATAAATCAAACCATGTATAGAGGCATTATTGGGTCTCTTCTCTATCTTACTGCTAGTAGACCTAATATTGTCTTTAGTGTGGGGATATGTGCAAGGTTCAATAAAATCCCAAGTAATCTCATTTAAAGGTTGCCAAAAGAATTCTGAGATATCTTAGAGGAACACAAGACCTGGTCCTTTATTATCCCTCAGGTGACAGTTTTAATCTCGTTGGATATGTTGATGCAGACTATGCATGGTATCTTATGGACAGGAAAAGCACTTCTGGAATGGCTCACTTCCTAGGTTCTGTCTCATTTCTTGGGGCACAAGGAATCAAAACTCAGTGGCCTTTTCAGTAGCTGAAGCAGAATATGTACCCGCAGCATCCTGCTGTGCACAACGTTTATGGATTAAGCAGCAACTGGAGGAATTTGGGGTACTCACTGAGAGTATGCCCCTTCTATGTGATAACACCAGTGCACTCAACATGGCCAAGAATCTAGTTCAACACAAAAAGCGAAGCATATTGATGTGAGGCATCACTTTTTGAAGGACAATATGGAGAAGGGTTGATATGCATGAAGTTCAGTAGCACAGAAGACCAAATTGTAAACATCTTCACCAAGGCATTAAGTAGGGAACATTTTGAAAGAAACAGAATGAAGTTAGGCCTTTTAAAACCCAATTGAGAACCTTATTCCTCATTAATTGGCTATGAAAATCACCTTCAAGAAAAACTAGCTAAAAGTGTTTTCTGGCCATGTCTAACTCACTTCAATACCGTTAGAGGTAAACATACATGATGAGTATAGAAGCTGTAGATCTGGTGCATGGATGATAAAGGATGATTTATACCTTCAAATAATAGGTCAAGAACCTGGTTCTTGTACCAAAGGTTAATAGTTCTATGCATTCTTTAATACGCGTCATAAAAGGTTACAAAAAACAACTGCCATGTCTTCCAACATTTCAAACTCTGCTGTCACGTCTCTTCACTTCAAATCATTCCATCTCCCCATAAAACATGCATTTCTCCAAGCCCAACCGTCATTTCAGAACTGGTCCCTATCTCTCCCTCTCTTCATAATTATCCATTCTAAATAAAAAAAAAACCCTCTGTTTCTCCGCAAACCATAAGTCCTCCATTAGAACTTTCCAAAGCACCTTTTCTCCATCCTTCCATGGCTGATACAAACTCCAACCTCCCCGCCTCAGTCATACCTATAATTGAAGAACCTATGGGGTCCTCCGTCCCTTCTGATCTTTTATAATCACTCCTACTTTCCCTGCTGGAATCACACCTCACCCAAATCCTCCGACTCCTTCCATTTCAGAAATCCCTAAAAGTACTAATCCATCCTATCTACCTTCCGAGATACCCACTAATCAAAGAACTAGTGTAGAACAAAACCAAAGTCATGAGGTCGCAGAGGGTTCTGCCATTGTTGCTACAAATTCTTTAGTTGCAGTAGTGCCAATTGAGAAATAAAATGTTGTAACTATCTTCGTAGTATCTGCTGACGGGTGTCCTTTATGAGGTAACTACTCAGAAAAATGATGTCCATGGTATGGGGAAAGGAGCTATAGAGCTAGTTGAGGACGTTGCATTAGCAAAAACTACTAGGCTTTCACATGAGGAACCTGATCCCTCTCCGGAGGACCCAGGTCAGGGTTCTCATTCCCAGGATAATTTTGCTCCTGCATTCGATGTTGTGCCACTGAACATTCAAGCTTCTGAGATAAGGTCTAGTGATGAGGAGGATCTATATAACCTAGCTCTCGATGTGTTCATAGTTAGGCAGAGGGTTGTGTCCACTCCTAGGTTAGGGTTGTTTTTACTCCTGAGTCTTCCACCAAGAGACCCACTATAAGGTTGTAAGCTAAGTTGGGCTACGACTCTGTTCTTCAAAAGAGCAGAAAAAGTAGTAAGAAGCGAATGAGGAAGTTGGTAACGAAAGTTTGCCCGTAAGTGATAAGGTGATCCCTATGGTAGAGGTGGAAGAGGAAACACCAGATGAATTTGGTTCTCTAGTCAGACGTTCTCAGAAAAAGAAGCAGCCTGCTTCAGTAGAAAAGGTTTCAACCTCTAGAACCAAGTTGAAGGATGTTGTGAGTGAGTTCTCGATGTATGATGAGGATGTGTTAGTCAAATCCAAGGGAAAAGAGAAATCAAGTGGTGGGAAGTCAGACAAACAAAAGTCTGAAATTGTTCAGGAACCTGGTTCTATGAAGAGAATGAGAAGTGAAGTCAACCTTGGTTCAATACGCCTAAGGTACTAAAAAGTTCTGATGGGTCGTATGTCTGACCCAGCAATCTCTGAGATGTCTAGTATGCGACAAATTCTTGAAACGGTTGAGTTTCAATGATGGGGGAATTTATATCTAATAGATGCTCCTATGGCTTATGAGGATGAGGTACAAAGACTATCATTTTTCCCGTTGAGACCGACCATATTTGTGCTTTGGTGAATAGAGTAGATATCGTGTTCGATGTAAAGTTGCTTGCTGAAATTCTTAAAGTTCCTACAGCTAGTATGTCCAGTGTAAAGGATGTGTGTCAGTTTAATTTCAGAAATGTCATAATGAAGGACAACATAAGCCAAAATCGGGACCAGATCGATAAGAAGGAATTACTCCATGTCTATCAGCTGCTATTTGAATTGGTAAACAAAGTTCTATTGTCTCGAGCTGAGAGGAGGTCCTTGACTTCTAAGTCTGACATGTTCTTGATGGAGCAACTAGATAGATTTACCCCTATTAGCCTACCTGCTATTATGATTAAACACATGTAAAAGGTAGCCAGCATCAAAGATGGTAATCATGGCCTTCCCTACGATTGTTTATTTACACAAGTGTTTAAGTTCTTTGAGGTGCCACTAGGTCAAGGCAAGGTGGGCACTAAGAAGCATACTTTCTCACAGACAACATTGGAAGAATACGAGTGCATAGAAAAGATTGGAGGGTAGGAAGTACATCAATCGTCTCACTGCTCATTAATGCTGATAATAGTGCAACTGCAGAGATTCGTCAGTTGAAGGCTAGGAATGCTATCCAGGAAGTTTGGCAAGCCCAAGGGATTCTAACGTCAAATGAATAAATAGCTCGACAGATAAAAGAGAATATTGATATTAGAGCGCAAGTATAGAACCTGAAAGTAGAACTGCTCAATCAGTAAAGGTTGGCCAATGCCCGAATACACCTCATTCTCCAAACACTTGCTGCAGCTTCCAAGCCCTCCACTCCTAGTGCCCCCTAAGCACCCATTCAGTGACCAGTTTGTTGAAATTTTCTTTATGTTTTTTTTTTTGGCAAATGTTTTGTCTTCTTTTTTGATGTGGTTGTGATGAAACAGTATTGCTCCCGTCTTAATAGTCCATTGTTTTCTTTGCTTTGTAAGTAAAGGCATATTAAATTTTATCAATATAAAACCTATCCTCTTTTATTATCTTATTACTTCACTGTTATGGTTCTCTTCTCTATCATGTTGTGTGCACATATGTGGCATGAGTTAGCATGGCTAGACTTCTTTATGTTGTTTATCTGTTTGTTTCTTTTTAATGATACCAAAAAAGGAATAAATAAATTTAAAATGATAATGATAATAAGGAATACATAAAGTCAGGGGTAACTTGTGATCTCCTGGTACTTAATCTGGTTCTTCTTGATCTAAATCCACGTTATCAATATTTAAGTTTTCCATCATCAAAAAGGAGGAAATTGATAGGTTTACAATGTCTTTGCTTTATGTTTTGATGATCTAACAAACTTAATGTCAAGGACCACATAAGGACCTAAGACACGTGGACTATGCTGCAAGAGAACGGATTCCAACTAAATGTGACCTACTATAGCTTCATGAGAGAGGAAACCAAACATGGGCCCAGTACCCTTGTGGTTCTCTCATAGCAGTACAAAGTTAATTGGACACAGCTGGAAGTGATGTGACCACTTACACTGTTTCTACGTACACTGCATTGTTTCCAGTGCCCACTTATTTTTTGACCAGCTAAAATGATTACATCATTTCAAGTGATATCATCAAGGTGTATCAACAATGAGTTTATTACAAAATATCATTTATTTTGTTTCTCATTCAATCCTTCTGCAAACAGAGAAATTAATCTTCAGGAGCTTGAAGAACAAAGTTAGATGCTATTACAGACCAGTTCCTAAAGTTAATATTTTATTGTCATTAGTTGGGTAGTAACTTTGTGGTTGTTCTTGTTGTATCTCCTAAATTTCTTAGTCAGAAGCATTGATTAGGAATTCTTTTGTAAAATCCATAAACTCTCTAAGTTAATGTTGTTACTAGGCTTAGTCATAAGTTAAAGCCTCTGTAACTAGAGATTGACAAAGTGGCTTGTGGTGAAAACATCACAAGTTAGTCAAAGTCTTTGTAACTAGAGAGTGACAAAGTGTCTTATGGTAAGAGTACCACAAGTTAGTTGAGTTAAATTCTTTGTAATGGAGTCATTACAAAGTTTCTTATAATAGGTGTTACAAGTTAGTGAAGTTGAAATCCTACAAGTGTAGGTCCTGATTTTTGTCCCTTTGAGTTAGGATTTTTCCACATAAAAGTTTATGTCTCATTTACTTATAATTTTATTAGCATTCTCAACATAACCTCATAGAGGACTAAGTACTCAACTGGATTGGGGGACTCATACAAATTGACAAATTAGCATACATCAACTTTTTAAATAGTTCTTAAGCACTTCAACATTTTACGAGGTGCTATACATATGGTGACAAAAAGGCCTGCTTCATTGCTTCATTAAATCCTTTTCCTAAGATTTTTTTCTTTGTTAGAACACTTTTCTCTTATCTTCAGTAAGGCATGTTCTCTCTCCTAGATGCATTTTTGGAGTTCTTCATGAACCTCTTGAACTTCGCAACCATTACTAGGCCGGGATCATCACTTTCAGATTCATCTTCCTCGGTCTCTTTAAGGACCAAGACCTTATCCCTCTTTGGTTTTTCCATACGCAATTCTATCTTTCTTATTTTATGAGTCTTTATGTTTTCAACCAACTCATCAAGTGAGATCTAGTCTAGCTCCTTGGCTTCCTGAATTGTTGTGAGTTTTGATTCCCACGAAGGTGGAATGATCCTTAAAACTTTGCTTACCAACTCTTCTAAGGTAAGCCTATCAACCGGCCGGGTCGACCCAGGACCGGACCGGCCCGAACCGGTACAAACCGGAACCGGACCGGCCCGGACACTAGGGGCTGGGCTGGGTTAAAGGGGGTAGGGGGTTTAACCGTTAAGTTTTTTTGTCTATGGAACCAGACCGGACCAGCCCGGTTGGAGTAAATAGTAACGTGACCGGTAAGCTCGGACCGGACCGGCCCGATTCAACGGTAATTTGTTTTTTTTTTTTTTGAATTTTTGCGGCCCATATATCATAATATACCATGAATATACCATGAATATACCATACATATACCATGAATGTATAGTGCTGCCCATGCATATCCAGCATATGAATATTAAATTGGTGGCTACATATATGCGTGCAAGGCTGCTGCCCATGCGTATCCAGCATGTTTTTTTTTCAATATTCCAATATCATGCTTGCAAGTTCCAATCCTTTTTCCATGGGGAACACAAAGTTTTGTACCTCTGGACAATCACGCTTCAGCACAATCGAGTAAAAGGACTCATTTTTCAGCAGACAACATGGAGAATATCAGGATGAGTCGCGCATGGTCCTGGGGAATAGCTAGCTGTGTATTTAATTTAATGCAAGAGGTCTTGGGAATTATGAAACTAACCTCCACCTTTTCCACTTAATGAAGTGGGATCCCTCTTTTACGTATGTGCCTTTATTATATTTTTTCTTGTTTCATTTAGTTGAGAAGACTCTTATATTGAAATATTTATATCAAATTAATTTGTGATTGCAGTTTTAGAGTGCACAGTTAGTGTTTTCTTTTTTCTTTTTTTATTGGTCAGGAAAGATATAAAGTATGCACAAGAGGGGTTACTGTGATGGTAAGTAACCCCACTCCTTTAAGAGGTTGTTGTTGATGAAAGATATAAAGTATAGGGGTTATGGTCCCACTCCTTGGACAAATCGAATAGGTTTTTCTTGAAGGCTGAAGCTAGCTGTTGCAGGCATTTGATTGAATACCGTGATTGCGTAATGCTCATTTTTTCCCATCTTTCTTGTGTTCATTCAATTATTACAAAGTATTAATATAATTTAATATTTATACTATACATAATTCCAAAAAAAAGTAAAAAATACTAAACCCGGCCCGGCCCGGCCCGCTTCAACCCATAACCCGTATGGTTCAATTCTAACCCGGAACAACCCAGCCCGTTAACAACCCGCAACTATTGAGCCCGGCCCGGACCGGACCGAAAACCGGACGGGTCAGAAAAAGTTGACCCGGACCCGGCCCGGTAGGCCCGTTTGACACCTATATTCTAAGGTAAACACCTTTCCAAGTGACTTTAGTTTATTAGTTATTATGGTAAACCTATTCATCATCTCATGGATGGGCTCAGACTCCTTCATAGAGAAGAGCTCATTCTCTTTCATAAGTAGTTTTACTCTTAATCTATTCACTTGGTTTGTTCCTTCAAGAATATTACGGAGTGCATTCCAGATCTCCTTGTATTACAACAAGCAAATATTCTGCTGTACTCATCAGGACCAACTACACAGATAAGGATTTTCTTATCCTTTATATTCTTTTCCATCATTTTGAAATATGTTGCCACAAATTCAGAGAGGTCTTCAGGAATTGTTTCATTTTCCGCAATTCTGAGAGAACCTGCTCTGATAACAATTGTTAGTATGAGTGCCCCTATGAGTTACCAATGTACTTGGTTCGTTACTTTATTCCTTAAACATGAAGTAAAATAAGCAGTAAAGTAAATACAATAATTTTATATGAAAAAACACCCGACTCAGAAGGTGCAAAAATCACGACATACTGCATAGAACTTTCAATTTGAACTCTACTTGAACAATGAGCTAAATGAATTGATTACAATATGGTAATTCAATATTCTCTAGTACTCTTACTACAACTATTTGATTTACAAGCTACTCTAACATGTAAAGCAAACACTCACTCCAACTTACTAACTGTTTGTGACACTTTGATTACAACTCGATTTCATAAAATACATCCACTAGACTGTCTCAAGAAGAACACAATATTGGTACTCGACTAGAGTGTGTAAAATATAGTTCTTCAGTTTATGTGTGAAAAGATGTCCTCAGCAGTCCAGATGGATAATATTCAAGTGTCTTTACTTCAAGATCTTCTAGGAATCCAATGCATAGTCAACTTCTCGTTTGATATAATTCCTATTGTTCCAATGACTCCACAAGTCTCGAGACTCTTGCATCTCATTTATTTATTTATATCTTCTTGAGCAACAACCATCATCATGTGTAGCAACCATCTTCAACCAAATTTGGACATGGGTAACTTTGAGATAAAGTTCTTGTCTTGCAAAGATGTATAACCGCAACTATGAGGAGGTGGTCCTTCTCCTAAGGAGCTGGTTCTTAGAGCAGTTAAGAAGCTTTGTTGAGGACCTGAGTTTTTAAATATTCATCTGAACAAACTTTGTCAATCATCAAAATCTCAATACTCAACACTTTTCAATCTTTTCATCTACTAATATAGGACTTTGTTCACACACCCAGCAATAACATAATGATGATTTCTATCAGTTGTTCAGATAATAAAACCCTAAATAAATTGATTATATCTTAATGATCATTTGGATATCCTGATAATGTTAAAAAAACAAAAAAATCACACTAACGGTATATATAACTTAACCATTCTTATTATCTGGTCTCCCAAGTGATGTCTTATATTTCCATGTGATCATGTCTTAAATAACACTCCAATGCTCCCTTTCGCTGGGATTTCTTAAGGAGGTCCCGAAATGTTTTGTCCATCATTCGATATTTTAGTAGCCTCAGGTTGTAAGATGTACGAAAAGAATTATTGTAATTTTGTTATTTTTGGGATGGTAAGTAAAGAATTGGCCACTTGGTAGTTAAAACCTCTCGATCACCATATTTCTCAATTTTCTCCAACGACGAAAACAAAAAAATTAGGAAAGGTTGAAATATAATTTTTTTTCCAAAGGTATTATTTATTTATGATCACTTTATTGACTAGGAAAGGGTCTTTGGCATAAGGTTGTTTGGTGTCCCGGTTCTGAACCGGGACCGGACCGGGACCACGTGCCAGGCGGGCCTACCGGTTCTGTTGGGCCGGTCTCGGCGTTTCGTTTCTACCGGTCTAAATACCCGTGACGGACCGGTCCCATATGTCGAACCGTTAGGACCGGGACCGCCAGACCCGGGACCGGCTGGCGGGCCTGGACCGATTCTGGCGGGCCTGAGCCGGTTCTGGCGGGTCCAACGGCAATTTTTTTTTTTAAAAAAATTTTATTTTAAAATTCAGTAACGGCTCTTTGCAAAAAGTAGCCGTTTGGAAGTTTAAAAATAGTCATTTGGCCCCCAAACTTTATATAATTACACTTTTTTCCATTTTTCAACTATAAATACCCCCTCATTCTTTCATTTTTATTCACCAATTCATCAATATCTCTCAATCTCTCTCAAGCGCTCTTTCAATCTTTCTAGTACAAGTGCTTAATTTATTATTGAAAAATCGTGAAAAATTGTGAAGTTGTTGAATTGAAGTTTTCAAGTGTTCAAGTTCAATGATTTTCAATTTTCAAGAAGTTGTTCGGCAATCCGGTAAACTCGTTTCAACTCTTACGTGATAATAGTATATTTTTGTGTTCTTAGTTTGCATAATTCTAATTAGTATGGCATTTTCTTTGAAAAAATGTTCGGTAAAGGAAAAGGTAAAATTGGTGAAAGTATTGGCCATAATACTACCATTCCCCCGACTCCCCGACCTAATAAAGATAAGCAAGTTGAAAGTAGTAGCCAACCTAGACGTCCTAATCCGCCTCCCGTAATCTTTGATAGTGATCACCCTTGTTTTCAATTTACCGATAGTGAATTTCTACAAAATATTGCAGTAGGTGATAGATTAGATGATGATATTATGAATGCTCTTTATCCTAGTGAACCCATCTTAGAGGAAAATGAGGATGAGGATGATGATGAAACCCAAGCACCAGATTTAGATGATACACCTACTAGTCCTGCTCATAACTTAGGTAATGAACCAGCACACCCACCTGTACAAACTCCCACTTTTAGTAGACAACCTCCTAAACGCTAAGAAACATCATTAGTTTGGCATTTTTTTACTCAAGTAAGAGAACAAAATAAGGCTAAGAGTAAAACTTGTGGGAAATTACTTGTTCATAGGCATCAGAGAGAGCTTTCAGTCAAGCAAGACTACAAATCGGTGAACACAGAGCATCGATGCGGGAGAGCTTGAAAAAATCAGTGCTTTTTAGAGATTGGATCCGTGCAGAAAGAAGGAACTTTGGCATAGCAAAATCACAATCGGCAATAGATTAGGCATATGAAGAAATGATAGCAGAACTTGTTGAGGAAGCGACTTCATCTGGAAGTGGTGATGAACAAGCTTCATTTCCACCACCGCCAACACAACCTCCTCCCAGCCTTGACGGATTTATGAGATTTGTTAGAAATACAACATAAATTATGATGTAACTTGTACATTGGCACGTATTCTTTTAGTTTTTTTCTTCCTTTTAATGGTGGTATTAGTACCTTGTTGTGCTCATTCCATTGGGGGAAGGAAGGCTAAGAAAGATATGCCATTTTGGTAAATAAATATGCTCTTTATCATATCCTTGAATATCTTTTTTCTCAATATTTCTTTGTCTTTACTTCGATATCAATCCTTGACTATTTATATAACATACAATATATAACATACAACACAATATACTAATTACAACATTCTTTTATATACATTATATACAATATATACTACTTACTACAACACACTATATACAAAATATACAATATATACTAATTACTACAACACAATATTATACATAACATACAATATATACTAATTACTAATTTACTACAACACATTATATACATAACATATATCCATATATACATAACATACAATATATACTAGTTACTACAACATAATATATACATAATATACAATATATACTAATTACTACAACACAATATATACTATACTAATAACTTAGTACACCATATAAAATATATTCTACACTATACTAATGACTACTATACAATATATTGACATAAAAAAAACCGTCAGGCCCATTAGGCCCGCCAGACCCGACCCACCAGACCCAGGACCGCATGGTGCTTAGACCCGTCACGGGCCGGTCCCAACCTGGAGGACCGCCAGACCCTGGACGTCAGACCCGCCAGACACGTCAGGTCCGACACGCCAGAACCGGGACCTTGAAACCCGGCCCGTCAGGCACAAATAGGCCCAAAACCGGGCCACTTTACCGCCTTACTTTGGCATGTAGGTTTTATTGATTCTCGCCTAGTTGGAAGTCAAAGGTTATAGTTTATTATCATTTTATCTTTTTGTATTATTTATATATATTTTTAGTAAAATGTTTTAAAAAAGGGCTAATACAGCAATAGGTGCATCCGCCCTTGACTACAAGCTTTCATCACATTGCACTTGAAACGCATGTTTTTTTTTTTTTTTTTCTGTAGGGATAATTCTTAGTGCTCGGATATGTCATTTTACTAGTGCGTCAGACGCTATCCATTTACAGATCAGTTATATCTTCGTTTTCGGTACTTATTTAACTTAGCGAAATTGTTACTTTTGTTGCAAATGATTTTTTAAGACGACAGAATATATGGACTTAATGTAAAATTAAGACAAAAACGGTAACACTCTGATTAAAAACAAAGATATCAAGAAAACAAAAAAGAAAAGTGAAATTTCAGAGAAGCATCAAATATTGATTAGGTTGATGAATCAATTATGTCTGCTTTAGCCTCTAGGTTTACTCTTCAACTTGTGAAACGCATGCAAGTCTGGCTCACATCGTGTTATTAACACTAAGTTGAATTATTTTATTTTTTTTGGGATGGACTCTCCACTAAATGATATCTTTCAAGAAATATACATGATGTTTTAAAGATAAAGTCTCGTATATGTGTGTGTTTTTCAGCCTAAAATAATATAGAGCAGCACCCCACTGCCAAAGGCTGCCCATTCCTTGTTGGCACTATTTCCTCCTTTCTTTGACTCATTTTTTGCTTTTTTTTTATTTTTATTTTTAATTTAACCATTGCATATTGAAATCTCGTGTGAATAAATTATCTATGTTATATTCTTTGGAAATATGGCTCTTACCGATTCTACGTGAATATAGGATGACGTAGATACTAAGCTGCCGTTCATTAGGTATTAAAATCAACCTATTCAACTAATATAAATTCACATTATGTAAATATAGTAATATACTAATAAGTAAAGCACCTTTGTTGTATTTTTGCAAATATATATATATATATATATATATATATATATATATATATATATATATATATATATATATATATATATATATATATATATTTCAACCATCTCAACTTAATCCTGCTCATTTCTCATGCAAATAATAGCTCTACAACCTTCCTTTTGTTAGAATCGAAAAAAATTAGGTGTTATGGAGAAGCAAAGTAAATCTTGAATGACGATAAATTATATAATAAAGAGAAATAAATCGAAAGAGACACAAAACAATTAACATGGTTCGGTCAATTGACCTACATCTACGGCAGAGATGAACAATCCACTTTATAAAAGAGAGAAATATCGAGAGAATAACTTCACGAAGAGGCAAACACAAATGACACAGTAATACTTGTCTCGTAAAGTTCTCCCCTAAACAAGACTCTCAAGCTACATTGTGAATGTTACTGAATAAGAATGACGAATCTTCAATTTTGAAAGAAAATATTATCAATGGAGAAATAAAAGTCTATTCCTATATTTATTCTAACTAAAAATTCTATTTAGACATAAATTAAATAAATTAAATTCTAAATAATTAAGGTATCTTATTACAACTTTGAATTAGTTTTCTAGTAAATTTATAGTGTTCCAAATATTTTTTTATAAGAAAAATAACTAATCAAATATGAAAGATTTGTAATTTTCTTCTGTAAGAACTAAAATCCAATTAAATAATTATATTGCATATTTTCTTCAACAAATAAAAAACCCAAATATGATATGGCAACCACTTGTACACCCCTCTGCCACTAAAGTCCTCTAGACCTGCTTGACTTAAAATCTCAAGAACCTCACATGGAGTTAGAACTGAAGATCACAAAACGTGAACTTATAGTTAACAATACTGGAAATGTTAAGTTCAAACTTATAGCGCAGATGAGGTGTTTGTTTCTTTGCACAAGAGAAGGAATACAAGATCACAGAGAAAATCCATCTTTTTGGCAGGTAAGGGGCAATTGAGTAATGAACTTATTAAGGGTAAGGGTAGAGAGGAATAGATACTTGAGAGCAATGTGAGTGGATGTAGATTTAAGCGTGTATAGCTTCGTTTTGCCAACACTCAATATGGAATGCAAAATTTGTAGGCACACGTGACAATTTAGTCAGAAAATTTCAAGAATACTATGTAGTACTATTCTACTTGTCAAAGTTGAAGTAGGGTATGGAAAGGCATTGTCAATAAATGGATATTTGCATCCTGCCCCGCAATGGGTCCTAACCCCCCCCCCCCAAAGTGTGTGGGGTAATGTTGGAGGTTTACTACAAAAAGGCCACTATCACTAACACTCAATATATACACAAGCAAGCCAAGCAGTTAAGCATTAAGCAACCACAATCACAAATAGAAAACTAAGGAAGGAAGTTAGAGAAGAAAATGGAGATGGAGAAGGAAATGATGCAGTCAAAGTTTAAGAAAATTTGTGTGTTTTGTGGGAGTAGTCCTGGCAAGAAGAGTAGCTATAAGGATGCTGCAGTTGAGCTTGGGCAAGAATTGGTGAGAAAAATGCTCTGTTTTTTTCGCCTCTGTTTCCTACTCTGCATCTAATTCTAGTTGTTGTTACTCCCTCTGTCCTAATCTTTATTTGATGTTTAAACTCCCTATTCAGTCAAATATAAAACGGAACATGAAGAGTACCTTTGCCAAAATTAGGAAACTATGGATTAATTCTGAGAAGAATGGATTAATTGTTCCACATATACTTTTATTTTCTTACTTATGACTAGGAGGACAAACCACAATCACGCCCCCCCCCCCCCCACCCTCCCCCCAACCCAATAATGATGCATGTAAATTTAGCTTAAGGGGATATTTTCTTGCATGACTAAATGGGAACCTTGAGTCTTGATTCACTTTCTTATGAATTCATTTCTGAAGACTCTGTACTTGAAAAGAGCATTCTTGTCAAAATTTCTTTGATGTTATGCAAGTAGTGGTCATTAAGTAAACAAAAATACTCCTATGCATTAAGTTTCTACTATGCACGGGATCGGAGGAAGGGATGGACTACAGGAGTTTATAGTATGCAGTCTTACCCCACATTTCTGCAAGAGGCTGTTTCCACATCTCAAAACTGTAACATTCTGATCGCATAATAGCAACTTTACCAACTACGCCAAAGCTCCCCTTCATTGGTCATTAAGTAATTTTTAGGAATTGAAGGGCCAGTTTTATATATACTACTCACCCCCACCTCAACTTTCCTGGTTAAAACTATAGAGAACTATGTATGATGTCCACTTCAGCTTTCTGACATTATTAATTTTGCTTGTATACAAGGTATCAAGAAACATAGACCTAGTTTATGGAGGAGGAAGCATTGGTTTAATGGGTTTGGTCTCTCAAGCTGTTAACAGCGGTGGTCGTCATGTCCTTGGGTGAGTTATGCCTTTGCAATTTTAAACTATCAGATCACATACGATAAACAAACATTCATAAAAGTGAGATTCGTAAATTTAAAAAAAGTACTCGTCATTATCTATTGTAACAGTTAAAATACACTGCTCGTATAAAATCTTTACGATATTGGTGTATATAAGTTAAATTCCTTGACTTATATTTTTCCTTTTTTACCTAAACGTGAAAGCACAAATGTGAATCACTTGCTTTTATTTTTGACATTGATTGGACTGATCACCTCTGTTAACTATAGTTAGTTTTGATCACACCTTTGGGTCCCTGACTATCTTTTTTTATCATGTTCTTGTCTCCAGAGTGATTCCAAGGACTCTCATGCCTAGAGAGGTATGTTTTTGTTTGTATTTTGGTCATATTATAGCATTTTGTAAGTTTTTTTCTTAACTTCTGCTTGCATAAGAGAGGAGGGAAAGGAGAAACAAAGATATTTAGTATATTTGGTTGTTATTCTTTTGAATGGTTGTGTGTTTCAATCGTGTGGTAGGCTATAACTTGAATTTCTGCCTCACCTTTATGATCTTTGGACATTGTTTTTGCACTTGTCGGCATGGGCATGTCCCTAAAGTGGAAGATGGGATTTTTGTTAGTATTTAGTTTGATAGTTTTGTGGTTTAATTTGCTTGCCATTTTCCACTTTAAAAAATCAATTCCTTTCTTTGTCTCCTTCCTTTCCTTTTCCTTTCTTCTGGTCCCCCTCACTGTAAGAAGATAGGGTCCTCTTACTACTTTATACATCAAATCAAAATGAAAAGAGAAAGGAGCTAAAACCAAATCAGTGGTACTATGTTCTTGTACATGTATATCTACATCATAAAACAGTCAGTTTCACAAAGTATCCCGCATTCATGCAGTACCTGGAGAAGGACCGCATCTAAGGGGTGTAATGTAGGCAGTCTACCCATGCAAACATCAGTGGCTGATTTTACAGCTTGAACTTGTTAAATGTAGATAACATAAAGACATCTTAGCCATTGCTCCAAGGCTCCGTTTCATATTTCTATGTCGTAATATACCAAATATGTTTATAAATTCACAATTGCACCAAATTTCACAACAATCAAACATATCAGTAAAAGGATTTAAGTTGTATACATTAACTGTGTAAGGATTTATTTTTTTACACAATTAATGTAGTTTAACCTATTATAATTGGTCAATTACTATCGTTTTTAGGTTACTAATTAATGTGTATCATATAATTTACATGTAATTAATTGTTAGCGCATAGAGTTCGAACTCAAAGAAAAAGAAGTATAATGCTTGTTCAGTCATTGAAATTTTACTACTACAGCTTAACCAGGTGTAATGTTGAGTCCACTAATACCCCACAATATTGGTGGATTTAGCATGTCATGGATCCATTTTTAAGTTTTCCAATCAAATGAATATTCAAATTAAACAATGTAATGATATAGGGAGTGACACTTATTATCTTTGCCCTCACATCAGTTCCCCAAGATGAAAGCAAGGGTTTAGAAGTTAGAAAGCTCATCATCTCCTTTTTGTTCTCCTTCCTTTTGTCGTTTTGTTCCATTTTATATTCTTTCTATTTTGTCCTACTATTGTTACATTATGTGCAAATTTTGCTATGACTATGTCCTTGATCGCCAGTCTTAATGTAACTGGTAAAGTTATTGTCATATGTTAGGAGGTTACCGGTTTGATCTGTGGCAACAGTTTCTTCCAAAAATATAAGATAAGGTTGTGTACGATAGACCGTTATGATTCGATCATTTCCTGAACCTCAAATATAACGGGAGTTTAGTATATCAGGCTGCCTTTTTCATATCCTTGCCCCATCCCTGTATCAAGAAGCGACACCTACCAATCCTTTATTGAAATATTTACTTTATGTGTGGAGTAGCTAAGTTTTTAGTGGTTTGGATTGACTTGGTGTGTGGGTATATTTTGCATTGACTTGATTCTTTCTATTATACAAAGACTAAAAATAGTGGTGTACGGCATGCAGATAACTGGTGAAACAGTGGGAGAGGTGAAAGCAGTTGCAGATATGCACCAGAGGAAAGCAGAGATGGCCAAACATTCTGATGCTTTTATTGCTTTACCTGGTTTGTTCTCATTCTCCCTTCCAAGATTCTTGCCATTTTTCACCACATTATCTTTTCTTCCTTTCTTTGACTTACTATAAAAGTGAAAATACACTTATTGTGTAAAAGAAATATGACAATATAAAAGAGGTTAGCCCTGAGCATTAAGCTACTGCTATGCACGTGTTCAGGAAAGGGTCGGACCACAAGGGTCTATTGTACATAGTCTTTCCTGCATTTTTGCAAGAGGCAATTTCCACGGCTTGAACCCGTGAGCTCTTAATCACATATAACAACTTTACCAGTTATCCAAAGGCTCCCCTTTCAATGAAAATGTCAGCGTATATAAGTTAAACCCATATATAGTTAATCCAAATACATTAACTGAATTGATGTTAATTTGAACTTACTTTGAGGGCCTAAATTGGTAAGTGTAGGGTTATTGTGTGCTAATGTTTTTACTTGGCCTATTAATGAAAAAGTATATTTGCATTGATTAAGGTGGCTATGGAACTCTAGAAGAACTTCTTGAAGTTATAGCTTGGGCTCAACTTGGAATCCATGATAAACCAGTAGGACTATTGAATGTGGATGGGTACTACAATTCACTTTTGACATTCACTGACAAAGCTGTGGAAGAAGGTTTCGTCTGTCCTAATGCGCGCCAAATCTTTGTATCAGCTCCTACTGCCAAGGAACTTATGAATAAACTCGAGGTAAGTATTATGTTACGCTGACCAACTTGTTTGGGATTGACGTGTATTTGTTGTTTTCGACTCCTTATGGATATATATTTTTTTGCAGGAGTACTCTCCCAGCCAAGAAAACATTGCTTCTAAACTAAACTGGGAAAAGGAGGAGCTAGAATATCCTCCCAAATGTCAGATACCATTAAGGTAGTCTATTTGGAAAATCAGCAGAAGCAAAGAAGATGGTATTAGGAAAATCAGCAATTTATAGTAACATGATTGCAGATATCCTTAACTCTTCTCAGACCTTTATGAAGGTTGTCAATGGACATTGATGAGATTTTCGTGTTAGTACATGCCTTAGGATTATGCTCGAATTCTTGAATTTACGAGCAAACTATGTTCATAGAAGTCTACTTATTCCTTGTATTCTGGATAATTATAGTTTATTTCTTGTTAAGTTGTAGTGCTACATTTAGAATTATCAAGAAGATATGCAAAAGCAGCTATCAAACATTATCATTTTCTTATGAGTTCACTCTAAATATAAAGAATATTTATAGAATGAAGCTATTTAATGTCAACAATCCGTTATTTAAATAATGATCAGTATTCTAAAAAGAGTGAATTAATAATCTAATGTAGCTTGTCAAACTACACTTTTTTACACTATTAATCATAAAAACTTAATTCCTTGTTATTTGTTCTTCCCTTCTTCATATCTTTAATCTTTTCCTCTTTTTAACCAGAGAAATACAAAACATCTCTATGAGCGACGAGACAATTTTTCTAATCGATCTTTTTTTTTTTGGTTTTCCACTTGGTATCTCTGTTGTACAAACTCGATTAATCCAGATTACACAATACGTAAAGCCCATTAAAAAGGAAAATACTCGGGTGAAATTCAAAAATAACTAAATTTATAAGTGGTAATTAAAAAATAGTCATATTTTCAAGGTAATCAAAATTTAGCATTTTTCATGTAGAAATAATCTGAATGAAAATACTGTTCAAAATCTGAAAAGTATTCTAGCATAATATAATGGAATTCCAGCATAATATACTGGAGTTCCAGGATAATTTATTGGCCTAGCATAATATGAGGGAAGTTCATACACATGTGCTCTAATCTCCAGTACATTATGCTGGAATTTTTCGTGTGTTGGAGTTCCAGCATAATATATTGGAAGTTCATAGACAGGTACACCAATATCCAGTATATTATGCTAGAATTTTCCATGTCTCAGCAAAATGGTGGCTATTTTTTATTGACTTTGTAAAATGCTGGCTATTTTTTAATTCGAAAAAGGGTCAGAACTGCCCCTAACGTATTGACGCCAGTTTAAAATGCCCTCTGTTAACCTATTTTGAAAAAAATGCCCCTACCGTTAAAATTCTGGCATATTTGTGCCCCTAACGTATTGACTCCCGTTTAAAAATGCCCCTATCATTAACCTATTTTGAAAAAAATGCCCCTACCATTTTAAATATAAGTACAGTCAGTTGTTAGACTTAGGGGCACAAATATGCCACATTTTTTACGGTAGGGGCATTTTCTTCAAAATAGGTTAACGAAGGGCATTTTTAACCTGGAGTCAATACATTATGGGCAGTTCTGACCCTTTTCCCTTATTATTACTAGTCCGAAAACTAGCCAGCCCGTGCCATTTTCACAAATGCTCCGCTATTAAATTTTGTGGGGTATTATCACTTTTAGCCTGCAGAAAAAAATATTTACATCTGGTAACCAAAAAGTGTATAAAGCTTGTATAATTTTTCTTTCTCTCTTTATATATATATATATATATATATATTTAGACTATTATTTTTATTGTGGTTATACAATATCTTTTTTTAAAATTTTTCTATTTTATAAGGCTCTATCTCGCAATCTCTAAATTAGAGTAAAAATTATTGGGTCCATTCCATGGCCCATGTGAAAGAAGAAAAGTTCTCTTTTGCTTTGAAATGTCAAGCCAACCAAATCAATAGTAGAAAAGATTAGGGCAGCAACTGTTCTTAGATTTCTCATATAAAAGTTGACTTTTGCAGTAAATGTTGATGTCATTAGGTACATCATCATGGCAATTCTGTAACTACAAATAGGTTTATTGACTTTCATTTGTAATCACAGCAAACGGATATAGTACGAGAGAGTTCACAGACTAAGAAGAAAAATACTTTGTGAGGAAAAATATAGAGAGTTTGAGCGATATTATAGTGATGTAGAAAAAAAAAAATAGGGTTATTTCTTCTGAGTGTGTAGTGTTATATTTTACTCGGTTCTACAAAATATGTTATAGTGAAATCAATTTCTTCTCTCGGACTGTGATTTTTCCCTTATTAAGAAGGGGTTGCCACGTAAGAAATCTCGATGTCCTTGTTTTCTTATTATTAACGTTGGTTAATATTTTTAGTCACTCGCAGTCATATATCGTGAATATTCTTTTCGTGGGTTTATTTTCCAACAATTGGTGTCAGAGCATAGGTTCTGCTCATCCATAGAAATACTATTTTACGGCCAATTTGACTTTGTGACAAAAAAATGTCAGAGGTAAAATATGAAGTAACATGATTCAATGGTAATGACGGTTTCTCAATATGGCAAAGAATGATGAAGTACCTACTCATCCAACAAGTTAGACATTGCACTAGATGGCAAAGAGGAAAATCCGAAAACTATAAAAGCCGAGGATTGAACAAACATGGATAAGAAGGCAGCTAGTGTAATCAGACTGTACTTGACTGATGAAGTACTCAATAATGCCGGGATAAAAATAGTGCATGTGATATTTTAAAAAGACTAGAAAGTCTATACATGTGTACATCCTTAACAAACAAGTTGTTTTTGAGAAAGCGGCTTTATGCCATCCATATGAGTGAAGGTATAAATTTTCTGTCCCATTTATATATGTTCAATGGATAGATCACGTAGATGGTGAGCCTCAGAGAAACAATCACTTAAGTAGATGAGGTTATCATGCTTCTAAGCTCATTGCCATCTTTTTATGATAATATATCAACAACCATCCTCCATGGTAGAGATGCCTTCGATTTAAAGGAGGTCACATCAACCATCCTACTCAATGATAAGACGAAGAAGAAGCTCGAAAATACGAGGCTTGCTCTTATCATGGAAAACATATGAAGAAGTTTTTATAGAGCTTCGAGTAGTCGTGATAAATCCAAAGCTCATGGAAAGTCCAAGAAACCGATCAAAGGGTAGAGATTGCTACAATGCGGTCAACCCGGTCACTGCAAAAGAGAATGCCCAAAAGAAGGTCGAGGCGAGAGCAACAACCAAAAGAATGATGACAATACAACTGCTGTAGTGCACAATGATGATTAAGTGGTTCTCTTCATTTACGAGGAGGAATAATACATGGACTTAGCAAGCTAAGATTTAGAATGGGTGGTTGATACAACAACATCCTACCATGCTATATGGGTAAGAGAATTCTTCTATAGGTACAAAGAAGGAGACTTTGGGAATTATCAAGATGGAAAATTCCAGTCACTCAAAAGATTGTGGAGATTGGAGACATTTGTATCAAGACAAATATTGGATGCACGTTAGTTTTAAAAGATGTGCAGCACATACCAGATCTGTGAATGAATTTGATTTAAAGGATAGCCCTATATCACGACAGGTGCGAGAATCACTTTTCCAATAGGAAGTGGATATTCCCAATGAATCATTTGTGATTGCTAAAGGAGTTGCTCCCTACACGTTGTACAAGATAACCGTTGAGATATGTAAATGTGGATTACATGCAGTTGTAGATAATACACCTGCAGATTTATGGCACCGGAGATTGGGCCATATGAGTGAGAAGGGATTGCAGATCCTATCCAAGAAGTCACTCATCTCATTTTCAAAATGTACAACTGTAAATTCTTGTGATTATTGTTTATTTGGAAAACAACACAAGGTATCGTTTCAAGCAACTCATGGAAGAAAATTGAATATACTTGATTGAGTATATTCTGACGTTTGTGGTCCAATGGATATAGAATCAATGGAAGGTAACAAATATTTTCTCACATTTATAGGCGATGCTTCACGAAAATTATAGGTTTATTTCTTGAGAAAAATAGACCAGGTATCTCAAATTTTTCAGAAATTCCATGCTCTAGTGGAAAGAGAGACGGGTAAAAATTAAAGCATCTCAGAATAGATAATAGAGGAGAGTATACTTCGAAAGTATTTGGAGACTACTACTCAAGTTATGGAATCAGACATTAAAAGACAGACCCTACAATCCCACAACACAATGGTGTAGCTGAAAGGATGAATCACACTATTATCAAAAAAGTAAAAATATGCTCAAAATGGAAAAACTACCTAAGTATTTTAGGGTGAAGCAGCCTGCGTACATGTTATTTGATTAACATAAGTCCATCAATTCCGTCAGAGTTTGACATACTAGAGAAAGTTTGAACCAACAAAGAGGTGTCCTACTCCTATTTGAAAATGTTTGTATGTAAAGTTTTTGCACATATGCTAATGGAGCAGAGAACGAAGCCGGATGACAAAATTATTCCATGTATCTTTATCGGATATGGAGATGAAGAGTTTGGTCATAGATTGTGGGACCTAGAAAGGAAAAAGATCATCAGAAATAAAGATGTGATCTTTAGAGAAGATGTGGTCGGGTTGATAGTGATAAATCAACAAAGACCAAATATAATAATGGTACAGTCAAAGTGCATTAGACTTAAGCAAGAACTCGATGTGTCATGCAAGAACAAAGCATATTGACATAAGATATAATTGGATTCGTGAGCAAGTGGAGAACAAATCTTTGCAGGTCAAGAACATTCACACGAGTGAAAATCTTACAGATATGTTTGCCAAGGTAACATCAAGAGAAAAGTTTGATCTATGCAAAGAACTTTTCGGCATGACCAGTATATGAAAAACTGGATAAACTTGCTTCAGGTTCATAAGACTAGAGGGAGAGATTTGTTGGATCAATCGCATGGCCATGCGAAAGAAGAGAAGTTTTCTTTGGCTTTGAAATATCAAGCAACCAAATCAATCGTAGAAAAGAGTTGGGCAGCAATTGTTCTTAAATTTCACATGTAGAAGTTGACTCTTGTAGTAAATGTTGATGTCATTATGCAATCATCATGGTAATTCTGCAACTATAAATAGGCACTTCTACTTTTATTTGTAATCACACCAAAAAGAAAAAGTAGGAGAGAGTTCACGGAGCAAGAAGAAAAATATTCTGTCAGGAAAAATATAGAGAGTTTTGTAGTGAGGTGGAGAAAAAGATAGTTATTTTTTTTTGAGTGTGTAGTGTTTTGAAGTATTTTACTCGGTACCATGAAGTGTAAATCCTTGCTATAGTAAAATCAATTACTCCACTTGGATCGTGGTTTTCCTTTATTCAGAAGAACTTTCCACGTAAAAATTCTTTTTGTCCTTATTTGTCTTATTATTACTGTTGTTATTGTTTTTTAGTAAGCCTCTCTATATACCGTGAATATTATTTTTTGGGGATTATTTTCCTAACAAAATATTCCAATTTATCCCACCACGAACTTAGGGTAATTTTCTAGTCGATTTCATTAGTACCAACTGTTTGACCAAAAAGTATGAGATTTTTTTTGTTAAACTAATTAAATAAGAAGATAGAGGGTAAATCCTAGCTAAGGATAATTAATTCTAGATTTGAAATGAATAACATGTATATAAAAATATGTTCAGTATAAATGTTGGTAGTGATTATGGCCAGATTTATATAGTATGAAAAAGGTGCATTAGATAACATTAAATGACAATAAAATATAAATAAATGAAAAGATTCTCCCAATCTTAAGTGAGGAAGATCCTCTGTCATTTGATAAAGATGAATAATAGACAAATGCAAGAATCTTAGGACCTCTTTTTGGATCTGATAGGTGGTATGGGATCACAGATAATCTAATCTCTATAGATATGTGTGTTTGTATATTTTCTAGAAAGAGAGTTTCTCCCCTTTTGGAAGTCCTCTCTTACTATTTATAAGGGTAGAAAACTCAAAAAAAGTACAATAGAGGGAAGATCCAGTAGAATATTTCCTTTGAAGATTCCAAAGCAAAATTAGTTGTTACATATATCTGCACTACTCAGCCTAAGTCTTATTGATCACTGCTCGACCTCGACCTTATAGATCGCTTATTGGCCTCAGCCTTATAGATCACTGCTCAGTCAAGGCCTTGTTGATCTCTTCTCGACCATGGCCTTATTGATTATTGCTCGACCTCGGCCTTATTGATTACTTTGATTCGTAGGCTCCTCACGACAAGTGTCTTCGCATGCCGAATTTATCTGATTTGCTTTTGACTCATATAGTTAGTCCCTACACTTATTGAGGTCGTCTTTCAGTCGAGCTCGGTGAGCGGACTTGATTAATTGTGGTTCAAGAAATTCGGATAGGGAGGTTCATTGTTAATTCGGGCATAGAGACCGAATGCATATTCAGGCAAGGAGGTCGAATGTATACTCGGGCGTGAAGACCAAATGTATATTAAGGTGAGGAGGCCGAATGTAAATTCGAGTCTGGAAACCGAATGTAAATTTAGGAGAGGAGGCCGAATGTTAATTCAGGCATGGCCGAATGTTGATCCGGGCGAGGTGGCCGAATGTTGATACAGGCGAGGTGGCCGAATGTTGATTCGGACATGGAGTACGAATGTTAATTCGGGCATGGAGACCGAATGTGAATTTGCGCGAAGAGGTCGAATGTTAATCCAGGCATGGAGACCAAATGTAAATTCTGGCAAGGAGGCCGAATGTTAATTCAGGCATGGCTGAATGTTGATTCGGGCGAGGTGGCCGAATGTTAATTCGAACGTGGAGACCAAATGTAAATTTGGGATAGGAGTATGAATTTTAATTTGAGCGTGGAGACTGAATGTAAATTCGGGCGAGCAAGCCGAACGTGTATTCGGGTGTGCTCGAATATTGAATTGGGCGAGGAGGCCAAATTTTAATGTGGGCATGGAGATCGAATTTTAATTCGGGCGCCGAGGCCTAATGTTAATTCAAGCATGGAGATCGAATGTAAATTCGGGAAAGGTGCCGAATGTTAATTTGAGCAGGGCCAAATATTGATTGGGGCGAGGTGGCCGAATGTTGATTGGGGCGTGGAGGCCGAATGTTAATTTGGGCATGGAGACCGAAAGTAAATTACGACGAGTAGGCCGAAAGATAATTCTGGCGTGGCTGAATGTTGATTCGGGCAAGGAGGTTGAACGTCAATTCGGTCATGGAGACCAAATGTAAATTCGAGCGAGGAGGCCGACTGTTAATTTGGGCATGGAGACCGAATATAAACTCAGGCGAGAAGGACGAATATTTGTTCGGGCATGGCCGTATGTTGATTCAGGCAAGGTGGTCAAATGTTTATTCAGGCATGGAGGCCGAATGTAAATTCAGGCATGGCCGAATATTGATTTGGGCGAGGAGTCCAAATGTTAATTCGGGCATGGAAGAATATTGATACGGGCGAGGAGGTCGGATGTTAATACGGGCATGGAGACCGAATATTAATTCGAGTGAGGTCAAATGTTGATTCGTGCGTGGAAGCCGAATGTTGATTCGGACGATTTTGAGAGTTGATTTGAGCAAGGCCCAGTGTTGACTCGGCAAGATTGAGTTTTAATTTGGGCGAGACCGAGTGTTGATTCGGACAAGGCAGAGTGTTGATTCGGACGAGGCTGAGTGTTGATTTAGGCGAGGCCGAGTTTTTATTCGGGCGAGGACGCATGCTGATTTGGGCAAGGCCGAATGTTGATTCGGGAGAGGCCCAGCGTTGATTCATACGAGTCCGAGTGGTTATTCAGGCGAGGCCTAATGTTGATTCAGATGAGGCCGAGTATTTATTAAAATGAGGCGGAGTGTTGATGCAGTCGAGGCTGAATGTTAATTTGGACGAGGCGGAGTGTAACTTGTGTAATTGATGTAGCGTCACCTTGGCGATAATGCGGTGAGCTTCATGCACTTACGCTTACACATATCGGAGGGATTTACCTGTTTTTTGAGCTGGCAATCCTGCCTCGTCTATATGGTCTCTTGGCGTTGAGGTAACATACGATTGTTCCCGATTCGCGTATCTGGGATAATGCTCCTACTTCTATCCCACTTAGAAAAATAGTTAATTAAACCAAATAAAATCGTTTGTTACCTAGATTTTATCAATCGACGAGTGGGGTAGAGTGACTAGGTTCCCTTCTCCAGTTATGATTTGGAAAAGCTGACCACGCTGATATTCTGTGATCGAGAGATTTGGTCGAGCTGGCATTTATCCAGCTCGGGTAATAGCTTGCAGATCTCGGCATTGTATTTTTACAGTCTTTATTCCTTGATTAGGAAGTTTCGTGTGACTTGATTGACAACAAGCTGAGAGTCGCATCGTTGGATGACTCGTTTTACCCTGTACTCGAGTGCTAGCTTTAGATCTGCAATCATGGCCTCGTGCTCGGCTTTTTTGTTAGTTATATCTGGGCATTCTATAGATTGGAAAATTACTTCACCGGTTGGGACCTCAAGTTTGAGTCTCTGTCCCGATCCCTGCGCGTTTGTAACCTAATCTTACGATGCTACACCCTGAATCAAGAAAATCTCATTATCCAAGTTCAAACATATGAAGAAGTTCCAACTCTTACATACAACAGATAAATTTTGTTGGTTGCAACAACAATTAATTGACTATTCTGGATGAATCCTGTCAACACCAAATATAAATGTAAGAGAATATAATTGTAAGAGATCACTGACTAGAGGAATTTTCTATGTCAAACTATCTACAAGTACAATATTTCTGTCACCCATCTCACTATCATGTGATATACATAATTTCACAGTAATTTTCAGTGATACATTGACAGGCATTGCTTGCTAAATTTTCAATACTTGCTTAACTATTAACAGTACGTGAACACTGATGACCTATATGCTACTCAAGATCTTTCCACTATCAATCAAGCAACTCAGCGTTAAAGGCAGAGATAATTCAATCTGGCGAGAATTAGACAGAATCTGATTTTTCGTGGCAAAATTCAGATGCCAAAACGCCAATGAACAAAAAGTGGAACTACAATTGAATTTTAGATCTAGAGGAAACTAAAAATTTTAACTAGAAAATCCCTTCAAATGACGCCAAATTGTTTAACCAAAAAAGTATGGGACCTTTTCTTGTTAAACTAATTAAATAAGAAGATAGAAGGAAAATCCTAGTTAAGGATAATTAATTCTTGATCTTATATGAATTACATGACTAGAAAAATATATTTGAGTATAAATGTTTGAAGTGATATGGCCTAATTTAATAGTATGAAAAAAGGTGCATTAAGTAACATTAAATGGCAATAAAATATGAATAAAAGAAAAGATTCACTCAATCTTGAGTGAGGCGGATCCTCTTTCATTTAATAAAGATGAATGATAGAAAAATATTGTCACGACCCGGATCCCCTGCCCACAGGAATCGTGATGGCGCCTACTAATGAGAGCTAGGCAAGCCAAATTTAATTACTCTTCCATTAATAATTTAATCCATGTTAACAATTAACGGCAGTAATACAAAAGCAATGAAATTCAAATAATTAAGCGGAATTCTTTATATTATATAGAACTGAATTGAAATGCAGAAAACTCAATATAAGCCTCTACCCAAGACTAGAGTCACAATACTCATGAACTGTTAGGAATACTACATACAAACGTCTGAGATAGAACATAAGTTGTTTGTCTCGAATACAATGAGATAATAGACAAAATAAAGCATAGAGGAGACGCCGGGCCTGCGGACGTTTGCAATGCTACCTCGGGTCTCGCTGGACTAAAAGTTTGCTTCCACACTACTACTACTGCTGCTCGAAACCTGGATCTGTGCAAAAATAACACAAAGTGTAGTATTAGCACAACTGACCCTATGTGCTGGTAAGTGTCTAGATTAACTCCGGCGAAGTAGTGACGAGGCTTGATTGGACTACCACATAAACCCATGCAATTATCCATATACAGCGGAATCGAACTACAAGACAGGTAAACAATATGGGAGGGGAAACATGCTGTGGGGAGATAATAGTTTCAAGGAAAAAAATTGACTAATAGGAAGGAAAAGCACAACTCATACAACAATAAGGAACAAGGATCAACAAGTGCACGACATCACCCTTCGTGCTTTTACTCTCATCCTTACCAAATTAATCGTGTCAGTAAATCATGTGCACGATATCACCCTTCGTGCTTTTACTCTCTTTCCTAATAATATATAATCAATGAGTATCAGTATGGAACGGTACATCGTATGGCACGGAAGCACCCTTCGTGCTTGACACTCTTTCCTCCCAATATGTAATCAATGAATATCAGTACGGAATAGTACGCCGTATGGAATGACATCACCCTTCGTAATTTACACTCTTTCCTCACAATGTATAATTGATGAATATCAGTACGGAATGGTACGGCGTACGGCACGACATCACCCATCGTGCTTTAACACTCTTTCTCATCCAAACAACAATCACAAGTAAGGGACAAGGAAGTAAACAACTAATAATAGAAATCCCAGCAAGAGTACGATTAAGCCGTCAAATCCCAGCAAGGGAACAATATTAACAACCTCAATATCCCGACAAGGGAGGAAATCAATAGTCCAACAAAATATCCCGGCAAGAGAATAAAGCAATAAATCTTTTTTTCTTTCTTCCGTTTCTTTCTCTATAATTCACTTTACTACTTGAGCCAACGCTCCAAAGAATTCAATTATCTCATATACCTTCACAATGCATGTTACGACTCAACCCAATGCTCCTCGACGTTAGACATCACCATTCCTTTCACATGCTCTTTACAACATATAGAAATCATCAAATAAGCATGGAAGTTACAACCAAACAATCGGAATAATCGCAATATAAAGAATCGCGGTCAGGCTAGACACCAATGTATAGATACTCGTCACCATGCCTATACATCGTACCCGAAAATGTAGCAAGTAGCAAATAAGACTCAACACCTATTCCCTCAAGCTAAGGTTAGACCGAACACTTACCTCGATGCCTCGAATTCAACTCAAGCCTCAACTACGTCTTTACCCCTCGGTTCCACTACAAAATGGCTCAAATCTAGTTACAAATTACTTAACTACATCAACAAATGCTAAATGAATCAATTTGAATGCATAAAAATGAATTTTCCAAAGTTTTACCCAAAAAATCTAAAAACTCTCCCGGGCCCACGTGGTCAAAACTCGAAGTCAAAACCCAGTTACCCATTCCCCAACGAATCCATATATATGATTTTTTTTTGAAATTGAACCTCAAATTGAGGTCCAAATCCCCAATTTTTGAAAAACCTAGGTTCTACCTTAACTTCAATTCTTGAATAATCCACATCACTTCTGCTTCTATTGGAACACAAGATTCCCCTTTTCTATGGAAAAGGCCCGTATCAATAATTCTGATTTTACGTATGGACAATTCCTCAATATCATGTTCATTAACAACAAAATATTTTCTTTCTGCATCGGTAAAAAAACATGCTTTTTGGGGAACTAATCGAGTCACAAGTATCTAACATATTCATACCTAACGATTTTCCACAAAGTGGTGACGAAACGCATAGCTTGTACAAATCTTTCCATTTCCAAGTTGATCCAGTCCATTCATTCGTAGAGCCATTTACTCGATCACAGACATTTCTGGAACACCTCTAACAAAGGGGCAAATAGTCAATTTTGAAAGAATTTATTGTCAACCTCTATAAGATTTGAATCTATTTGATTCATAAGGGAAGAACTTGCATCAGTATCTCAATTTAAATTCAAACATGGGTTTGATTCACACTCCATGTTCTGAGAAAGATTTATCATCCGAAAAGAGGATATAAACCCCAATTAAAAACCTCACTTTCACTCATGAAAATCCTTGATTTTAAGTGAAAAACATGTTAAATGATGTTAATGATTGAAAGAATTGAGAAAAAATTGACTTACAAATGATTTGGAATGAAACTTGTTCTAGAAAATCGCCTAAGGAGTTGTATTTTGAAAGTGGGGTGAACATGGCCTAAAATTCGACCAAGTATAGAAATTGCTGGGATGCAGATATGAGAATTGCGAACTTGGGTTCGCAATTGCGAACCCCAACCAAATGTGGGAATTGCGAACCATAGTTCGCATTTATGAACTCAGGCCAAAAGGAAGGACTTCGCATTTGCAAACACTGTGCCTTCGCATTTGCAAGCCCTTGGTCGCATTTGCGAACACAATAGAAAAAGGATACTTTCACATTTGTTAAGTAGAGTCTCGCATTTAGGAGAATGGGTGGACTTGAGCTATCCTCATAATTGAGAGAGGCCGTTCGCATTTGCAATATTGCATTTGCGAACCAGGCTTCGCAAATGCGAAGCCTGCAGGTCAGAAATGCATCAGCTGTGATTCAACTTACGGAAATGCTCTCGTGGCCTGTCCAAAACTCACCCAAGCCTTCCAGGCTCCAAACTAAATATACACACAACCTTAAAAACATCCTACGGACTTACTTGCGCGATCAAATCGCCAAAATAACATCATGTACATTGAGTTAATCGTCAAAATCCATAATTTCTTCTAAATTTTCATAAAACATCAAATTTCCGTTTCTAAGTCCAAGACACGTCAAACGACGTGCGTTTTCAACCAAACTTTACAAAAAGTGCTTAAATTACATATAAGACATGAACTGGGTGCCGGAACCAAAATATGGGCCCGATAACAATACGTTCTAATCGAATTTCATTTCCATTTAGTAGAATACGATTATGAAGTGTATAAGAAACTTAAATATTTTCAGAAAACAATTACACACAATAATTCATTTCTCGGACTTGGGACCTCAAAATTCGATTCCGGGCATACGCCCAAGTCCCATATTTTCCTGCTGACCCTTCGGGACTTCCAAATTACGGGTCCGGATATGTTCCCCAAAATATTGTCCAAAGTCAAATTTATTCATTTTAATATCAAAATTTTACATTTTTCTCACATAATTTATATTTAAGCTTTTTGGCTACGTGTCCACACCGCGCACGCACATTGAGATAACTCTAATGAGGTTTTCAAGGCCTCATATGTACATAATGGGTAAGAAAACAAGTGATGACTCCTTTGGGTCGTCACAAATACAAGAATCTTAGGACTCTTTTTTGGATTCAATGGAGGGTATAGGATCATAGATAATCTAATATCTTTAGAGATGTGTGTTTGTATATTTTCTAGAGAGAGAGAGTCTCCCCTTTTTTGAGAAGTCCTCTCTTACTATTTATCAGGATATCCTCAGAAAATACTAAAAAGGTAAAACTAGTGGAAATATTCAGTAGAATATTCCCTTGGAAGATTCCAAAGCAAAACTAGCTGTTATATCTATCTGCACTGCTTGGCCTCGCCCTTATTGATCACTGCTTAACCTCGGCCTTATAGATCACAGCTGCGCCTCGGCTTATAGATCTCAACTCCGCCTCGACCTTATAGATCACAGCTCCGCCTCGTCCTTATTGATCGCTGCTCGACCTCGGCATTATTGATCACTGCTCGATCTCGGACCTATTGATCACTGCTCGACGTTGGCCTTATTGATCACTTTGATTAACAGGCTACTCATTAAAAGTGTCCCAGCATGCTAAATTTCTCTGATTTGATTTTGACTCATACAGTTAGTCATTCCGCTTATTGAGGTCGTCTTTTGGTGGAGCTCTGTGAGCGGACTTCATTAATCGTAGTTGGAGAAATTAGAATTGGGAGGTTTAGTGTTAATTCGAGCGTGGAGAACGACTGTATATTCGGGCGAGGATGCCGAATGTTAATTTGGGTGCGGAGACCGAATGTAAATTAGGGTGAGGAGGCCGAATATTAATTCGAGCATGGAGACTGAATATAAATCCGAGAGAGGAGGACGAATTTCAATTAGGGTATGGACAAATGTTGATTCGGGCGAGGTTGCCCAACGTTGATTCGGGTGAGGTGGTCAAACTTAAATTCGGTCATGGAGGCCAAATGTAAATTCGAGCGAAGAGGTCGAATGTTAATTCAGGCATGGAGACGGAATGTAAATTCGGGCGAGGAGGCTGATGTTGATTCGAGCAAGGTGGCTGAATGTTAATTCGGGGCGTGGAGGCCGAATGTGAATTTGGACGTGGAGCACAAATGTACAATAGGGCGTGTGAGAGACCGAATGTAAATTCGGGCGAGGAGGCCGAATATTTATTCGGGTGAGGCTAAATGTTGATTCGGGTGAGGAGGTTGAATTTTAATTTGGGTATGGAGAAAGAATGTAAATTCAAGTGAGGAGGCCAAATGTTAATTCGGGCTTGGAGACTGAATGTAAATTCGGGCGAGGTACCGAATGTTAATTCAGGCGTGGCCGAATATTAATTTGGTCAAGGTGGCCAAATGTTGATTCGGGATGGAGACCGAATGTAAATTCGGGAAACGAGGTCAAATGTTAATTCGGGTATGGAGACCAAATGTAAATTTGGGCGAGGAGGCCGAATGTTAATTCGGGTGTGGAGACCAAATATGAATTTGGGCAACGATGGCGAATTATAATTTGAGTGTAGCCTAATGTTGATTCGGTTGATGAGGTGGAATGTTGATTCGCGCGAGGTGGCCGAATTTTGATTCGAGTGTGGAGGTCGAATGTTAATTCGGTTATGAAGACCGAACATAAATTCGAGCGAGGATGCCAAATATAAATTCAAGCGAGGAGGCCGAATGTTAATACGGGCGTAGCTGAACGTTGATTCTGACGAGGAGGCCAGATGTTTATTCAGGCGTGGAAACCGAATGTAAATTTTTGTGTGGAAATCGAATGTAAATTCGGGTGAGAAGGACGAATGTTAATTCGGGCGAGGAGGCCGAATGTTAATTTGGGCCTGGCCAAATATTTATACGAGTGACGTGGCCGAATGTAATTCGAGTGTGGAGACTGAATATTAATTCAGGAGAGGCTGAATGTTGATTCAGACGAGGAAGTCGAATGTTGATTCGGGCATGGAAGCCGAATATTGATTCGGGCATGGCCGAGTGTTGATTCGGGCGAGGCCGAGTGTTGATTCAAGCAAGGCCGAGTATTGATTCGAGCGAGGATGAGTGTTGATTCGGGCGAGGCCAAAAATTGATTCGAGCGAGGTCGAGTGTTGATTCGGGCGAGGCCGATTTTTGATTCCGACGAGGCCGAGTGTTGATTCGGATGAGGCCGAGTGTTGATTCGGGCAAGGTCGAGTATTGATTCGGGCGAGGTCAAATATTGATTCGGGCGAGGCCGAATATTGGTTCGAGAGAGGCCTAGTGTTGATTTGTGCGAGGCTGAGTGTTGATTCAGGCGAGGCCAAATATTGATTCAGGCAAGGCCGAATATTTATTCGGAAAAGGCCGAGTATTTATTCGATCGAGGCCGAGTGTTGATTCTGTCGAGGCCAAATGTTGATTCGGGCGAAGCCGAATATTAATTTCGATGAGGCCGAGTGTAACTTCTATAATTGATGCAGCGTCGCATTGGAGAAAATGTGGTGAGCTTCATGCATTTATGCTTCGCTTACGCATATTGGAGGGATTTACCTATTTTTCTGGCTGGCAATCCATTCCCAATCCATATGGCCTCTTGGCGTCTTTGGATATATATATATATATATATATATATATATATATATATATATATATATATATATATATATATATATATATATATATATATGATGGTGATCGTTCCCTGTTTGCGTATCTAGGAGAATGCTCATACGTCTATCCTACTTAGAAAAATAATTAGTTAAACTAAATGAAATTGTTCGTTAACTCAATTTGATCGGTCAGCGAGTGTGGAAGAGTGACTAGGTCCCTTCTCCGGTTATAAGTTTAGTGGTCGCAACTAGTTTGGCAAGGTCGTCTGTGTTGATATTCTGTGTTCGAGGGATTTGGTCGATCTGGCATTCATCGAGCTGTAATAGCTTGCAGATCTCCGCATGGTAATTTTTGCATTCTTTATTCCTTGATTTGGAAAGTTCCTGTGAGATGATTGACAACGAGCTGAGAGTCGCATCGTAGGACGACTCGTTTTGCTCCATAGTTAAGTGCTAGCTTTAGACCTTCAATCACAGCCTTGTGCTCGGCTTCATTGTTAGTCATATCTGGGCATCTTATAAATTGGCAAATTACTTTGCCTATTGGGACCTCGTGTTTGAGCCCCTGTCCCGATCCCAACGCGTTTGTAACCCAATCTTACGATGCTACACCCTGAATCAAGACAATCTCATTATCCAAATTCAAACACATGAAGAAGTTCCTACTCTTACACACAAAAGATAAATTTTGTTGGTTGTAGCAACAATTGATGGACTATTCTAGATGAGTCACGGGAACACCAAATATAATTGTAAGATATCACTGTCTAGAGGAATTTTCTATCTCAAAGCATCTGCAAGTATAATATTTCTTCCAGCCATCTCACCATCATGTGATACATACTTTCACATTGATTTTCAGTGATACATTGATGGACATTGCTTGCTAAATTTTAAATACTCGCTTCACTTATTAAGAGTACCTGAACATTAATGACTGATATGCTACTCAACAACTTTCCACGGTCAATCAAGCCACTCAACCGTTAAAGGCAGAGATAGTTCAAACCAGGGAGAATTGGACGGAATTTGATTTTTTGCGGCAAAATTCAGATACCCAAACGCCAATGAACAGAAAGTGAAACTAGAATTAAATTTTAGATCTAGAGAAAACTAAAATTTTAACTAAAAAATTCCTATAGACGACACCAAATTATTTGACCAAAAAAGCATGAAACCTTTTTTGTTAAACTAATTAAATAAGAAGATAGAGGGTAAATCCTATTTAGAGATAATTAATTCTAGATCTGAGATGAATAACATGAATAGAAAATATAGTTGAGTATAAATGCTGGCAGTGATTATGGACAGACTTAATAGTATGAAAAAAGGTGCATTACGTAATATTAAATGACAATAAAATGTAAATAAATGAGAAGATTCACCAAATTTTGAATGAGGCAGATCCTCTTTTTTTTGATAAAAATGAATAATAAACAAATACAAGAATCTTATGACCTCTTTTTGTATCCGATGGAGGGTATGAGATCATAGATAACATATCTTTAGAGTTGTGTGTTTGTATATTTTCTAGTAAGAGAGTCTCCCTTTTGAGAAGTCCTCTCTTCCTATTTATAAGGGATATCCCTAGAATATCTAAAAAAATATAATTAGAGAAAATATTCGATAGAATATTCCCTTTAAAAATTTCAAAGTAAAACGAGCTGTTATATCTATCTACATTGTTTGGCCTCGGCGACTTTATAAATCGCTACTCGACCTTGGCCTTATTAATCATTGTATTTTAATTTTGACGTACACGCTTACTGACTTCGAAATGTTGGAGGGACAAATTAAAGCTGGACGTGACTAGCTAAAGCCACGTGTCCTGAAATTCCATTATTTAAAATCCATCGCGGCCTATGCATAACATCAACATTTTTAACGGATAAAAGCTTATCAAACAATAAGACAAAAGAGCTAGCAAAAAAAGTAAGATTGATTAGTGACTAGAAAAGGCAAGCACACATGTCTCAAATTGATAAGACAAAGAAAATAAACGAAACCAATATTGATATCTATAGTATTATTATATAATATGTTATCGATTGTCCGTGTTCAAAGCAACGAGAAACTGGAAACCAGTAAGAAGAAGAGACACAAAAAACAGAACGTATGTAACGTTTTAAAAAAAAAAAAAAAATCACAGAAATGAAGAAATCCGAGACCACAGAATTCACTGTGTGTCCTTAAGGAATTTAACCCCCTCACTGTACCCGAGGTTGTGGATTATTTCCTCCCAGGATATAACGGATATACCTGTCGCAGGAGTGGCGGTACCTCAAACGCCTACGACTTCGACGAACTCAAATTCGGGAATGAAATCACACTATGACTCGATATGTTTCAGTTTGCAGAAAAGAATGCAGAATTTTTAATGTTTCCAGTATACGAAAATGAGGCATTGCCTCAGTTTATATAGCCTTGAATTGAGACTGTTCGGAAAGGCTTGGTGCCTGTTCGGGAAAGGCCATGCCTTTTCCTGAAAAATAAGAACGTTGGGAAGTTTTTTAACGAATTAATATTATTATTATTATTTTTTTTTCCCGCGGGAATTAAAAATAATTTCAGAAAATGAAGATTGAATTTTAAATAAATTTGGTCCAAAAAGATTATCAATCAATCAGATCATTTGACCAAATCCAAATCCAAAGCCAAAGCCAAAGCCAAAGCCGAAGCCGAGCCGAGCGACGACGACGGCGCGAGGGGAGTCCCTCTTCTTAACCCTTTAAGAGCTAGAAGAAGTGCTTTCTAATATAAGCACATAACTTTCCCTTTCTACCACCGATGTGGTACAAAGCTCCTTTTCAAAGGAACTTTGCTTTGAAACTTCATTTTCCTTCTATCTTCCCTCCATTTCTCATTCACACCAACTTAGCTAGCTTTAATCATTAACTAGCTTTAACAATCCCCCACATGAATGGGGAATGGCTATATGATGAAAAAACATGCATGACAAAAAACTGTGTGATTCGTAAGCAAGGATTAATTGCATCTGGATAAGTAGATTTCTCTTTGAACTTTCCGTAGTGAGCATATGTCGGATATACTCGGTCAATCGGTAGATTTGATATCTTTGAACCGTCGAGCTTTGGTGTATACCTAGACAACCACATGTCACACAATTAACCCTTTAACCGTTTTTGGTTCTCATTGTTTTGTTCGTTTCAGCCATGAACACTTCCTGGTTCATAAGTGCGTAGAGAGCTGGCCTTACAGAGTTCTCCTTGAAGCGGCTTACACTTCACACTTACATAGGTGATTCCTAAATGTGTCATCCCGTAGATACACTATTTGATATACCCCGTATCAAACTTAGAAACCATTAAAAAGCCTTAATGCTTTATCCTGGTACTGAACATTGTCTCATCACGAGAATGGACCAAAAAGTTATTGTGACAATGTTGAACCGTCATCAATGACTTTGTTTGATCTCTTTGAACCTAGATCTTGGGATCTCATGTCTTCTAGGTAGAGTTACCGCCACGATGACTTGTCCTCGGCCATAGTCCCATTCCCCTCGATGATCTTTCAACCACTTCTCTAGTTAGGCCTTTAGTTAGTGGATCCGACACATTATCTCTTGACTTAACATAGTCAATTGTAATAATTCCACTAGAGAGTAGTTGTCTAACGGTATTATGTCTTCGTCGTATGTGACGAGACTTTCCGTTGTACATAACGCTCCCGGCTCTTCCTATTGCCGCTTGGCTATCGCAATGTATGCATATAGGAGCCAACGGTTTGGGCCAAAATGGAATATCTTCTAAGAAATTCCGGAGCCATTCAGCTTCTTCACCGGCTTTGTCTAGAGCTATGAACTCAGATTCCATTGTAGAGCGGGCGATGCATGTCTGTTTGGATGACTTCCAAGACACTGCTCCTCCACCTATAGTAAAAACGTATCCACTTGTGGATTTAGTTTCAGTTGAACCGGTGATCCAATTTGCATCACTGTATCCTTCAATAACTGCAGGATACCTGTTATAATGCAAAGCAAAGTTTTGAGTATGTTTCAAATATCCCAAAACTCGTTTCATTGCCAGCCAATGATTTTGGTCGGGATTACTCGTGTAGCGACTTAGTTTACTTATAGCACACGCAATATCAGGTCGCGTACAGTTCATAATATACATCAAACTTCCCAACACTCTGGCATAATCCAATTGAGAATCACTTTCACCTTTATTCTTTGCAAGAGCAAGGTTCATATCAATTGGCGTCTTTGCAACTTTAAAGTCCAAATACTTGAACTTTTCAAGTACTTTTTCAATATAATGAGATTGAGACAATGCTAGACCTTGAGGAGTCTTATGGATTTTAATTCCCAGAATTAAATCGGCAACTCCTAAGTCTTTCATATCAAACTTACTAGCAAGCATGCGCTTAGTAGTATTTATGTTAGCAATGTTGTTACTCATTATTAACATATCATCCACGTATAAACAAACAATGACGACGTGGTTCGGAGTGTTCTTAATGTAGACACATTTATCACATTCATTTATCTTGAATCCATTTGACAGCATCGTATGGTCAAATTTTGCATGCCACTGTTTTGGTGCTTGTTTTAGTCCATAAAGAGACTTAACAAGTCTACATACCTTCTTCTCTTTCCCTGGAACTACAAACCCTTCGGGTTGTTCCATGTAAATTTCTTCCTCCAACTCTCCATTTAAGAATGCTGTTTTCACATCCATTTGATGGATTTCAAGACCGTACACAGCGGCTAATGCTACTAACACCCGAATAGATGTAATCCTCGTTACCGGCGAGTATGTATCAAAGTAATCAAGACCTTCTCGTTGTCTAAACCCTTTAACAACTAGTCTTGCCTTATATTTTTCAATAGTGCCATCAGCTTTCATTTTCCGCTTGAAAATCCATTTGGAACCTAAAGGTTTATTCCCTGGAGGAAGATCAACCAATTCCCAAGTATGGTTGTTCAATATGGATTCTATCTCACTATTGATTGCCTCTTTCCAAAATTGAGCTTCCGATGAAGACGTAGCTTCGTTGAACGTTCGAGGCTCATTTTCCAACAAAAATGTTAAAAATTCTGGTCCAAAGGAAGTAGTCGTCCTTTGACGTTTGCTACGTCTTGGATTTTCCTCATCAGGAATGTTTTCCTTTATTTCTTCCCGAGGTCGTTTAGATTCTTTGTTAGACGACGCACATTCCTTTTTATACGGATATATGGTTTCAAAGAAGTCAGCATTATCTGATTCAATTACCGTATTCACCTGAATGTCGGGATTTTCTGATTTGTGAACCAGAAATCTATATGCCTTACTATTTGTGGCATATCCTATGAAAACACAATCAACGGTTTTAGGTCCTATTTTTACCCTTTTGGGTTTAGGAACTTGCACCTTGGCCAAACACCCCCACACTTTGAAGTATTCCAAATTGGGCTTCCTTCCTTTCCACTTTTCGTATGGAATTGATTTTGTTTTGCTATGGGGCACTCGATTGAGTATTCGGCTAGCTGTTAGAATGGCTTCCCCCCACAAGTTCTGGGGTAAACCAGAACTTATTAACAGGGCATTCATCATTTCTTTCAGTGTTCTATTTTTTCTTTCCGCAATTCCGTTTGATTGTGGCGAGTAAGGAGCAGTTGTTTGATGAATAATGCCATATTCCAAACATATTTGTTCAAAAGGAGATTCATATTCACCGCCCCTATCACTCCTTATCATTTTAATCTTTTTGTTAAGTTGAGTCTCAACTTCAGTTTTGTATTGCCTGAACGCTTCAATTGCTTCATCTTTACTATTAAGTAAATAAACGTAGCAATACCGCGTACTATCGTCAATAAAAGTTATGAAATACTTCTTTCCACCGCGAGATGGAATTGACTTCATGTCACAAATATCTGTATGGATTAAGTCTAAAGGACTTGAATTCCTTTCAACTGACTTATAAGGATGTTTAGCATACTTAGATTCAACACAGATTTGACATTTTGATTGATTGCATTCAAACTTAGGCAATACTTCCAAACTAATCATTTTTCGCAAGGTTCTATAATTGACATGTCCTAAACGTGAATGCCATAAATCATTTGACTCAAGCAAGTAAGACGAAGCAGAAACTTTATTATTATTAGCAACAACCATTACATTTAGTTTGAAAAGGCCCTCTGTGAGGTAGCCTTTTCCTATGTACATTTCGTTCTTACTTATTACAACCTTGTCAGAAACATAAACACATTTAAAACCGTTCTTCACTAGAAGTCCGGTAGATACAAGATTTTTCCTAATTTCAGGAACATGACAGACGTTGTTGAGAGTCACCACCTTGCCAGAGGTCATCTTCAGCAGTATCTTTCCATAACCTTCAATCTTGGCCGTTGCAGAATTTCCCATATATATTGTTTCGTCGGGCCCGGCGGGAGCATATGAAGCAAAGGCTTCTCTAACAGCACAAATGTGACGAGTGGCGCCAGAGTCAATCCACCACTCTTTCGGACTTCCCACTAGGTTGCACTCGGACAACATAGCGCACAAGTCATCAACCTCCTCGTTTGTTTCAACCATATTAGCCTGACCCTTCTTCTTTTCCTTTTTCGGAGCACGACAGTCTGCAGCTTTGTGTCCGATTTTTCCACAATTATGGCAGTTTCCCTGGAATTTCTTCTTGTTGGGATAGTTCCTTGGTCCCGATGCCTTTTTCCTCTTTTTCATATTAGTTGGGGCAGTTTCAACTATATGTGCTCCCCCTATGGTTGATCTCCCATTTGCCTTTTTCTCCGCTGCCTTGTTATCTTCCTCGATTCTCAACCGGACGATAAGATCTTCCAATGTCATCTCCTTTCGCTTATGTTTCAAGTAATTTTTGAAGTCCTTCCATGAAGGAGGCAACTTCTCTATCACTGCCGCAACTTGAAACGCCCCACTAATCACCAAACCTACAACAAACAACATGTAAGTGACGGGGCACTGAATACTTTTGACAAAGGCATTAATTAAATTTATACCTTCAGCGAGGAGATCATGGATGATAACCTGCAACTCTTGAACTTGAGTGACAACAGACTTGCCATCTACCATTTTGTAGTCCAAAAACTTGGCAGCGATAAACTTCTTTAAGCCAGCATCTTCTGTTTTATATTTCTTTTCCAACGCATCCCATAGTTCTTTTGATGTTCCCACATTACTATAGACGTTGTAAAGATCATCCTCCAGTCCGCTAAGAATGTAATTCTTGCACAAAAAATCTGAGTGCTTCCACGCCTCAATTACAACAAATCGTTCATTTTCAGGTGTTGATTCCGGCGGAACCGGAATATCCTCCTTAATAAACTTTTGAAGGCTTAAAGTAGTTAGATAGAAGAACATCTTTTGTTGCCATCGTTTGAAATCAATCCCGGTGAATTTTCCGGGCTTCTCTGCCGGAGCCGGTGCTGGTGCAGTACGACTGGAGGACGCAGCATTGCTCGTAGAACCAACCACGGGGGCTGGTGTGGCAGTAACAGTAGCAGTAGCATTCAAATTTGGAGTTTGGTCTCCCATTTCTGTCGCAGGAAATAACAGAACACTTTAATAATCGGTGAAGTTTTTATTTCTTCAAACCGAATCAAATTTACACAAACAGAATTAAAACAAACTTCAAATAGAATGTAATATACTGTATGTAGTATACTTGATGAAGTTTTTATATCTTCAAATCAAGTACCCAAATGAGTAGAAAGTTCTGAAAACTTTAATCTCAACCGGAGTAGAAAAAATTCGAAGATTTAGTCTCCAAACAACATACAAGTTCGTTAACAACAGATGAACACGGAAATAATAAATTAAATTCCTTAAGCTTGTTATCGATTGTCCGTGTTCAAAGCAACGAGAAACTGGAAACCAGTAAGAAGAAGAGACACAAAAAACAGAACGTATGTAACGTTTTAAAAAAAAAAAAAAATCACAGAAATGAAGAAATCCGAGACCACAGAATTCACTGTGTGTCCTTAAGGAATTTAACCCCCTCAATGTACCCGAGGTTGTGGATTATTTCCTCCCAGGATATAACGGATATACCTGTCGCAGGAGTGGCGGTACCTCAAACGCCTACGACTTCGACGAACTCAAATTCGGGAATGAAATCACACTATGACTCGATATGTTTCAGTTTGCAGAAAAGAATGCAGAATTTTTAATGTTTCCAGTATACGAAAATGAGGCATTGCCTCAGTTTATATAGCCTTGAATTGAGATGGTGCCTGTTCGGGAAAGGCCATGCCTTTTCCTGAAAAATAAGAACGTTGGGAAGTTTTTTAACGAATTAATATTATTATTATTATTTTTTTTCCCGCGGGAATTAAAAATAATTTCAGAAAATGAAGATTGAATTTTAAATAAATTTGGTCCAAAAAGATTATCAATCAGATCATTTGACCAAATCCAAATCCAAAGCCGAGCCGAGCGACGACGACGGCGCGAGGGGAGTCCCTCTTCTTAACCCTTTAAGAGCTAGAAGAAGTGCTTTCTAATATAAGCACATAACTTTCCCTTTCTACCACCGATGTGGTACAAAGCTCCTTTTCAAAGGAACTTTGCTTTGAAACTTCATTTTCCTTCTATCTTCCCTCCATTTCTCATTCACACCAACTTAGCTAGCTTTAATCATTAACTAGCTTTAACATAATATATATAGGAGTATATGATTTCCTATAGTTTGTAAATACGGTGACAAAGAAATTAATAAATGATGTACTCTATTTGAAGTCATGATGAGAGATTTACACGAACCTAAAAAAGGATGGAAAATAAAGACTTGTAGTCTCCTTTTCGGCCTTATGGAACTCTGACTCGAATAAATAATAGTAGTAATACACATAATCTTCATCCAATTTGTATGTCATATTGCACTATTTTGAATTTGTATATGCTCGTTGATGATGTCTCTAGACTCTAGATATGGTTTCAGAGGAATCATACCTGGATATATCATGCTTGATTTTTCAACGAATGAGGACAAGCACTAGGATATAGATACTACAGGGTGCAACGAAAATAATAAAAGCTCAAGTTTATGAATTCTAAATCTTTTTAAAATTTAACTATATCATTTTTATATATTAAGTAAATTTTAATATACAAATATAAAATTTGAATCGAAATTATGCAGTTTTCTCGAAGTCGGTAATTCTATAGTGACTCCACCCGTAGCGTTCCAACAGCTCTTGAAATTTGAAAGAATTTGCAAATTTTATTGTGACAAATTTGAAGGAGAAAGAGATATTAACTAGAATCAAGCCGCCCAGCATGCTCAAGGATGTTGCTGACTTATGCTACCCAAAAGTACAACATTTATCCAACACTTTGATGACTGTATCGATTTTTCTGCCCAATACGAAGCAGCTAAGTTAAAAGTGTTTTTTAATTTCACAAAAGAAAAATTAGTAGTAAAAAAAAATAAACGAACTGGATTATTATCTTAATGATGATGAGGTTGTTAAGCAATTATCATGTGGCGGAGAGTCAAGGATTAGTCGGACTTAAAATAAAAATTTGATATTTATGAAAATTTTGAAGAAATCATGAGTTTTGAGGCTTGATCCGATGTATATGATGTTATTTTAGTGATTTGATCGCACGAGTAAGTCCAAGATGTTTTGAGGTTGGGTATATATTTGGTTTGGAGCCCCAAGAGCTCGGGTAAGTTTTGGATAGGTGTCGAGTTGCATTTTGGCCTTAAAAATCTCAGAAAATTGCTGCTGGTATAAACAGGCCTGCAGGCTTCGCAAATGCGAACTCGCAAATCCGAACCCAGCCCAGGCCTAATGTGGCTCGCAAATGCGAGGTCCTCCTTCGCAATTGCTAATTGTGCCCAGATGGCTCCAGGTCGCAGATACGACTATTGGTTCGCAAACGTGAACAAGCCAAGTTTCCCTAGAGTTCTTAAATGTGGACTTCTCTTCGCCATTCCCAAGTTAGCAGGTCGGGGTTCGCAATTGCGAACCCCAATTCGCAATTGCGACTTCTGCAACCTGTATTTTGTTTATACTTAATCGATTTTAAGACATTTTCACCCCATTTTCAAAACACAACTCATTTGGGCGATTTTCGAAGAACAAGACCTCTTCCAAATCATTTGTAAGTTGGTTTTTACTCATTTCTTTCAATCTTTAGCATGTTTTCCACTTAAAATCAAGGATTTTCAATGGTGAAACTGAGGGTTTTGTGTAGAACCTAAGTTTTTCTAAAATTGGGGATTTGGACCTCAATTTGAGGTCCGATTTCAATATAAATCATATATTTGGGTTCGTGGGGGAATGGGTAACCAAATTTTGGTTTGAACCCCGAATTTTGATCATGTTGGCTTGAGGGGCATCTTGGTTATTTTACCTAATTTTGCGTCTTAGCTTTAAGTTAAATAGTGGAAACAGTTGTTTGAGATGTTATTTACGAGATGTAATTGAAATGAATAGATTTGGGAAATTTGGAGTCGGATATTCGTGGCGAAAGTGTGGTTTTAAGGTAAATATGGAGTCGGTTCGAGGTAAGTGGCTTGTCTAACCTTGTGTGAGGGACTTCTTCCCCTTAGGACATGATGTTTGGTATTTGAATGCCTCGTATGTAAGGTGACGAGCGCGTACTTGAGAAAATTATTGGAAATCCATTTTTTTACTTGAAGTATTTAAAGAATAAGTGTTGGAGGGATTCAATTTTAGTAGAACAAGAATGAGAAAAAGTGTGGGGGAGCATATTAATAAGTAAAAGGTATGGAGCAATCAGCAGTCTGTTTAGAAGTAGTACCCAAAGAAAAGTTTTAATTTTAGGTGGGATATGGAGGGAGAAATTCCATTCGATATTTGGTGGATTAGAAGGAAGGTTGCAACAGGTGTTATGATATAAGTGATATGCAGATTTAGCAGAAAAGAAAGCTGAATTGTTCTAAAACCAATAAAAGATGTCAATGGGTGAAGAAGTAGGATTAAATTAAGTATTGCAAATGAAAAGTGAGATACCTACAGGTAGTTCAAAGGAGAACACTAGTCTTCCAATTTTCAATATGAAGAAGGTGGTCTAGTGTAAGAGATTGCTTAGTATAAGTTAAAGGACCGCAAATAAGACTGCGAAAAGGAGAATTATTTGGAAGCCAAACATCATTCCAGACGTTAATAGTTGTGCCATTTAAGGTCTTGCGCAAGGAAAAAGTTGCCTTGAATAAGAGCTCGCAAAATGGAGGAGGTTCTTCATCTTGGAAGAATAAATGTGCAATTTGAAGAGGCGAGATTATATTTAGCAGTTATGACTCGGGCCTATAGGGATTTGGGGTGACAGTGAAAGCGCCAAACTAATTCAGCAATAAGAGCTAAATTCTTACCTCTGGATTTGTGGATCCACAATCCACCGTAGGCACGAGGTAGCATAACTTGTTCCCAGCTGACAAGATAATTTTACGTTTAGTAGTGGTGGATCCCCATAAAATTTTTTATTGAATTTTATCAATCTTGTTAGTAATTTTGGCTGTAAGTAAAGTATTTACATTGTATATGTAGGTATGGAAGCAAAAACAGACTTAACTAAAGTAGTCCGACCCGCGAGGTTGAGAATTTTGGTCTTCCATCCTTGCAATCTATTGTTCTTTTGGTCAAGGAGATATTGACAATCCACACTCTTAGGTTGGAGTCTAATGATTGGGAGTCCAAGGTATTTATTAACTTGATAAGAGGAACACATATTTAAAATGACAAAAATATCATCTCAGATACTTTGAGAGGTATTTGGCGAAAAGACAATGCGAGATTTATTATTATTAATTTTTTTATTTGGAGGACCTTATGGATTACGACGGTATTTGCTAGAATAGCTTTCATCGGCAGAAAGAAAGTGAGAAAGAAGAGGGTCATTGCGGGATAATTTAAGAGGTACCCATTCGTGATTAGCAATAAAAAGGTTAGTCATGCGAGTTATAGTTTCTATAAAGATGTTAAAAAAATATGTAGATAAAGGATCAGCTTGACGAATGTCTCCCGTTAGAGAAAAGAAGGGGGTAGGTTGTCCATTTATATGGATAGATATAGTAGAGAATCAGGCACAGTTCATGATGAGATTAATAAGGAAAGGAGAAAAATTTAAATTGGATAGGGAGTATTGAATGAAGGACCATTCGAGATGGCCAAAAGATTTTTCAAGGTCGATTTTATGAAGCATGCGAACCTGATTACCCATTTTCTCATGCAAAAAGTTAATTGCTTCTTGAACAATAATAGTATTGTCAAAAGTTCATCGTCAGGGAATGAAGCTATTATGATATGGGATCGTAATGGAATCAAGGTAAGGCCGAAGCCTGTGGATGATGATTTTGGTGATGATCTTATAGCTAGTATTACAGAGAGCGATTGGGACATATTGGGCAATCTGTTATGAGCTTTTGACTTTAGGTATTAAAGTGAGATGCGTTTGATTAGGAGGATTAGAGGAAAGGCCAGAGGCATCATGACATAATTTTAGAATAGTGAGTAATGTTGAATTGCTAGATAAATTTCAGTATCTTTGAGAGGTCGAGCAAGATGTTGCGACATAGCAGTTGTAAGAGCATTGGATGTGTGGATGGCAACTTGGTTGAAACTTAGTAGAAGTTCATTGGTATAAAGTTTGTGGAAATGAGTGATAGTAATGTCGTTGATGGTAGATTGGTGGAAGGTCCAAATACCTAAAGTGTCGGTAAGTTCGATAATACCATTTTTTCTTCGATGATGAACTGTAGAAAGGAAAATTTTGTATTCGTATCTTCGTCATGAAGATTTTGGACTCGTGATTTAAGTTTCCAAAAATTTTCTCCGTTCTTTAAAAGGAGATTAAATTCTTGAACACGATTATCTTCCAAAGCAATATGAAAAGCTGATTATGGTTTGGATCTATTTTTTTGAGATTTGCAATACAAGCTTGAAGGATTCGTTTTTTGTGAAAAAAAAAATGTTGGCGAAATATTTGGTATTCCAACTCTGAAGAACTTTAGTAAAATGGTTAAGCTAATAAATAAGTGTTTGAATGATGCCAAATAATATTACTAATGGAGCAAAGCTAGGGTAACTGGTCCACATGATTTCAAAGCGGAATGATTTCTTAGGATGGCTAGTCTCCCTATTAAGGTTTAGTAAAATTGGACAGTGGTTTGAATATGTACGTGGAAAGTGAATTATAGAAGAATTTTGAAATAGCTAGAGTCAATCAGAGTTAGCCAGGAATCTATCTAATCGTTCCATTATTAAGGTGTTTCAAGATTTTCTACTATTGGTCCAGGTGAAACGTGGGCCAATGAAGCCTAAATCATGCATTCCAAGAGAATGAATACAAATCAAAAATTCAGCTACACTATTAATATTAACATGGTTTCCTCCAAATTTTTCGAAGGCATTGGCTACTTAATTAAAATCACCATAGAGAAGCCACGGTCAAGGGTAAGAAGTATTAAAATGTTTTAGATTTTCCCAAAGGTGAAGTCTGCTTATTATTCTTAAGTAAAAATAGTATGTGTACATTATAGCAAATTTCTACGATACTATTTACCTAAAAAATAGTAATAATAATTAGATTTAATTATGTGGTTCTAAAAATATGTGGTATATTTTTATGCTAGTTATTAAACAGTAGATGCTAAGTGACGAGGTTAGAAAATAAGATAAGAAATTAAAGATAGCTTTAGAAGCCAAACCAAACAGTTGAGAATCGGGCCTCAAGCTAGCACGTGCGGGGCCTCGATATTAAGTCAGACGCTCATAAAGGGTCAGTCGATGAAGGATTAACAACTACTAGGGCTTGATTGCGGCTCTTTATGACTATTAATGAGCAATAAATGGAGAATAATAAATAGAACACGATGAATATAAGCAATAAATGTAAGTAATGAGATCAAGAGAATATGTTAGAAAGTAGAGAGAATGTTCTTGTATATTCAATATTGAGTATCAGATGCCCTACAAAATTGCAAGGATCCCCTTTATATATCTTGGGGAATTCTAACATAGTACAAGTGTATTTATTACAAAGATATGGGCATGGTCAACTATTAAATCCTATGATGCGGGTTTGAACTATCCTAATAGACTCTGTCCACTCAAGTAACGTGCTTTCGAAACTTCCCACTTTTTTATCGTGACTATCGATTGGCACTGCCTCGAGGTTGGTAATCGATAACCCCTCGGACGCGAATCTCGAACAAAGCCTCGAACCTTCGAAAATGTGCTTATGAGGCATCGTAATGACCAAAAATTGGACCCTCCAATTTTATCGTATCCAGAGAGTCCCCGTGTTTCTTAGATAAAATGATAGAAATAACTTTGACACTGATCTACTCAAGTCTCCTGTAATGATGTCATGCATATGACATCCACTTTTGCGGTGTCGGTGCATTTTCCGTAGGAACATTCATTACACTGTTAGTTCATTTTTTCAAAGTAATAACGCCGCCGCCGATCCATCTCCCAAAAGTATTAATTGTGCCTGTCGATACGTTTTCCAAAGAGTGCTGATTACGCATGTCAGTTGCGCTACACTCCCTCTATAAATGGAAGCTTTCTTGAACCAAAACTTTGCTCAGTCATTCTTTATCATTTTCCAACTCCTTTCTTCTCTTTTACGGGGGTCCTTGAGGTTGTGTACCATCTCGAGGCTTGTAATGATTTTGATGGCTCCTTAGAGCCTTTCTTCTTTTTTGACGGATAATCCTCCGGATTGGGTACCATCTCGAGGCTTGTAATGATTTTGATGGCTCATTAGATCCTTTCTTATTTTTTGACAGAGAATCCTCGAGATTAGGTACCATCTCGAGGCTTGTAATGATTTTGATGAATCCTTAGTGACTATCTTTTTTTCTGACGGAGAATCCTCGAGATCAGGTACCATCTTGAGGCTTGTAATGATTCAAATGGCTCCTTAGAGCCTTTCTTCTTTTTTGATGAGAATTAGATTTTCTTCTTTTTTTAATGGAGAATACTCGAGATTAAGTACCATCTCGAGGCTTGTAATGATTTTGATGGCTCCTTAGAGTCATTCTTCTTTTTTAATGGAGAATCCTCGAGATCGGGTACCATCTTAAGGCTTATAATGATGTGCGGTCTTTGATCTCCAAAGTGTCACACGACATCATTAATTGCATTAAGTGGTTATGAAGTGACCAAGGCAATCCAGCTGTTACGTCTTCCCTAAGAGAAAAATGGCTTAGTCAACAGTTTTTATTGGCCTATACGGCAGGTGGATAACCATCGCTTTCTCCATACATAGGGTTTTCTTCCCTCTTTTGAGGATTCCGCTATTCTAAATAGTTATCATCCTTTATAGAGATTTTTTTCCTGTGTTAGGTCCTTCACCATTTCAACTTTGAAGCCCTTTCTCAAATTCATACTCTAATTCCCTAGTTTAACTACAGTCATGGCTGCTACGCCAAGGTCTACTCAGAAAGTAGAAAGAAGTTCCACCTCTGGTTCATGCCTGGTTGGTTATGCGCCGTTGGTGCCAGGTGAGACAACCTTTGGACATTTTATTTCCAGGGGGACTTTCCATCAGTATAACCTCCCAACATCAGAGTCAACCAAAGTATGCCTCGAAGTTTATTTCTGTAATAGGAGAGAGGCACCTTGAGTCACCTCCTATAATAATGTCATGCATATGACATAAACTTTTTTGATAACTAGGACGCCTTATCGAGGCATTTTCCTTAGGAACATTCATTATACTATCAGTTTACTTTTTCAAAGTAATAACACCGCCACCAATCCATCTCCCAAAAGTATTAATTGTGCCTGTCGAAAGTACCAGGATACCTTGGCACATGTTCATCTGTTAGTTTTGAGGATAGTATTGATGATGAGGTTCTTTGCGGAAAAATCAGGGCTTGAGTTCACTCTTAGCCATCTGTTCTGGTTGTACTGGACTTTTCACCATCGAGGTCTACTGACCCTACAATGTTGATCCACCACGCCTTCCGTTGTTGATGATGAAGAAGATGCGGTTCGGGGATGGATGAGCCGATTCATTCTAGTATGGACTGTTGATATTATCCCTGTGGAGTTTCTACCATTTCCCTAGGAATGGAATTTTACACGTTAGTGGTACACTTGTGCCTTCGTAGTTTTGATTGTGGCAGAGGCTAGCTTCGGAAATGCAGCTTTCTTTCCCTTTCTACAATAATTTCATAGATGTTCATACAAGGTTCCCAATCTGATGGACTGGGCTCAGAAGCTAGCGACCCATTCGACTTATAATGAGCGTAAGTGGCGAGCTCTATCAAAGGGTAGATGGGGGCAAAATACCACGGTACGTGCTATGGGATTTGCTCCTTTTTGAAAGGCACTTTCTTTTTACATGCACATACTCCGTCATCATAGGCATTGGGAGTTCTTTGAGGAGAGATCGTGCCCTCTAAGAGAGGGAGAAAGACCGGCGTCTTTGGGGCCAGGGGACAATAATAATAATACTAAATAGAAAGGGCCTTCGCAGGGCGACGGTGATCATACAAGACGAGTTAAACTCGGAGGCTCATAGAGGGTGTATCAACTGAACCTGCAGTGCTCGAGATCTATAATCTTGGAAAACGGTCCTCCTCCATTACCATCTTATTTTCCCGTCTGAGGTACCTCGAGAAGCGAGGGTTCTCTACCACTGACTATTTCTCTCATTGATGGTACTTCAAAGGATGCTCGATGCTAGGGGCCTAAAATATTGGGCGACCGTGTCCCAACAGGTAGTGGTTTTACTGGGTTTGATGGAGCCAGACTAGTAGATGTGTGCTTGACTTTTTAGGAAACTCAACGACTCTACTTTGTGGTGAGTTTTGGCCGATCATATCGACTCTTTAGGTTTTTAGATTTTTCTCTCTTATCGAGTTTCTCCTTCATAGGCTTTTGACAAGCTCAAGTCTGAGCTGCTTTGTCGTGAGGCCATGCTATGCAAAGCCATGGATGGGGAGAAGTCCCTTAGTCTTCTTTGTGATGAGAGAGAGACAATATGGCGTACTTGCGATATGAGCCGAGTCGAAGCCTGAACTACAAAATCTACCTCGAGTAACATGTAATATTTGTTTTAGAGGGGGCGTATATTCACTTTTTTATCCCTATAGTTGATACTTCATTTATTTTAGTTGCAGAAGAAGACGGAGAAGCTGGAATGCCTTAGGAGTGAAGTTTTCCAAGCCAATAGCGAGCATGATAAGTTGAAGGCTCGGGCGGACGTCAGGCTACAACAGAGAAATGTGTTTTGGCTAATCCTTTAGCCTTTGAGGTTCAACTGTACTTAGCTCGTGAGAATAGCTTGTTGCAAACGGATATGATTACAAGGCTCAAGTCTGAGCTTTTAAAGGTGAAGACTGAAGTTTTGGATGCCCAGTCGAAGCTGTAATGAGCCGAATTAAGGCTAACGATAAAGCGGTGGTCTATTTGAATGATGCTGTCGATGAAGTGCTCTTGACTGTGAGAACAGGAACAAGGAATATGCTAGATACAAATCTCGAAGGGGCTTTGACCTCTCGGAATAAATGAAACAGGCAAAGGCAGACGAACATGATGCTAAGTCCCTTTTGTCCGATGCTGAGGATTGTGAGGAAGGGGCCGACATGCCATAGTCCCTGACAGAAGCATAGATTGGATTTTCTTTTCTGATTTTTTATATAATGACTTCAAAGAACATTGTAGATGGAGTTTGTTTTTTTCATATATATGCACAAGAGGGAGCCTTGCGGCTTTATTTTTCATGTACTTCCTTTTGTTTCGATGTTTATTAGCCATTAGCCAGAAGAACTGATCTTTTAGTTGTAAGAACCCTTAGGTTCGTAGTATAGCCTTGGGGCTCGTTGGGCTAGCCCGTAGGCTCTTATGCATTTGGTCGGTATGACCTTTAGTATAAGCTGGCGTTAAAACTTTTATGCTTTTACTGTTAGGCATAATCAGTTAAGTGGGGTTCTGTCTCTGGGTCAGGTTTTGACTCGAGTTCATTGGCCCTTAAGTTTTTGAATTTAAAGATGGCCCTTACGCTTTTACGCGTTTGGTCGGTACGACCTTTTATATGCAATGGAGGCAGTGGCTCTTACGCATTCGGTCTGTATGACCTTTTATATGGGCTGGCGACAGTCGCTCTTACGCGTTGGGTCAGCACGACCTCTAATATAGGCTTTATTTTTCCCTCATTAAGGACTTTTTAGGATTGTGTTTGGCTGAATCTTTAACGCTTTGATAAAACCCTTGATTGTTAGTCATTATATGGCAACGAATGAGCACTTCAGGAGGTTTTAGCTCGGTGGCTGAGTGTCTCGAAGCCTGTAATTTGGAGATGACATGGCCGAAGCTCTTTTTCCTATGTCGAGAATAGCATATTTAACCATTTTTTTTCAAAGTACTTTCGAAGTAATTGAAGGCTTGGATTCGATCTCATCGTCTCTCAGGTTGTTTCCCTTCACTGCACAAGTATAAGCAGTGACGTGCTTATTGGGGTCTGAGGTTCCATAGTAATTTGGAAGGTAGGGCATTCTGAACTTATTTGGAATGGGTTTTGGAGCCGTTTACTATGGAAACGACTTTTGTTTGAACTTCTTTGAATCTACACCTTTCAGGATCGGTGGTGCCCCAAAATTTGATCGACCCTCGAGTTGTAGGTCTCTACTTTCTTGTTGTTTGCTTCTATCTTCTTCTCTTTTGACTCGATCCTCTTTATGAGGTCCTACAGATATTCATGAGGGTGGGGTCAACTACCGACCTGTTATTGGTTGATCTTTTCAGTACCTGTTTTGCTCGAGGAGCCATTTTCGGTGCTAATGTGCTGGGAGTTTTCTGGTCACTTTGCAGTTGAGCAATCGTCAGTTGTTGTGCCTGTAATATTTAAAAAATAACGTGAAGGCTAATTTTTGTTCTTCTCTAGCTGGGGGTTTTTGGGCTTCTTGTTGATGTCCTTTGTGTATGTCCGTGTTGGTGTGAGAGCTTATTTTTGATGCGTTGAGCGTTGCGTGAGACGACATTGTCAGGGATCGATTCTGGTATGACCTCATGGTTCTGTTGTGGTACACCGATACCTGTAACATCCATACTATTTTCTCCATGGTCCTCAAGATTGTTGTTTCCACAAACATTTACCGAGTTAGACATTTTGACCCGAAGTCAAAGATCTTGGACAAGAAAAAGTATGAATGGTAACTTGCATTATGGAGTGAACCAACAAGAAAATAATCACTATTATTTTTATCCCCACGGTGAGCACCAAACTGCTTACCTTGAAAATAGTAATAACAATTAGATTTAATTTTGCGGTTCTAAAAATATTTGATCTGTTTTTATGCTAGTTGTTAAGAAGAAAATGCTAAGTATCGAGGTTAGAAAGTAAGATATGAAATTGAATATAGATTTAGAAACCAAACCAAACGGTTGAGAATCGGGCCTCGAGCTCAGACGCTTGTAAAGGGTCAGTCAATGTAGGATAACAACTATTAGGGCTGTGATTGCTGCCTTTTATGACCAATAATGAGCAATAAATGAAGAACAAAATAAATAAAACACAATGAATATAAGCAATAAGTGTAAGTAATGAGATGAAGAGATATGTTAGAGAGCAGAGAGAATGTTCTTGTATATTCAATATTGAGTGTCCGTTTCCCTATAAAATGGCAAGGATCCCTTTTATATATCTGGGGGATTCCCAATATAGTGCAAGTATATTTATTACAAAGATATGGAGATGGTACAACAATTTAATGCTATAATGCGGGTTTGGACTAGGCTACTAGACTCTGTCAGCTTTAGTTATATGTTTTGGGAACTTCCCACTTTTTTATCATGACTATCGATCGATACTGCCATGAGGTTGAACATCGATAACCCCTCGAACATGGATCTCAAACTTTCGGAAACGTATTTATAAGGCATCGTAATGATCTAAAATTGGACCCTTCAATTTTTTCGTATACACGTATCTCACCGGTCAACGCAGATCCCTAATCAATGTCAATAGAGTTACTTCTCGTTTCTACCATTGTATTATCTTCAACTTCAATTATCTCTTTTTTCCCACTGCCAAAGAAATCATCTAACAAAACAAAATTCTCTTCTTAATTTACTAATGATTTATATTAAATTTGATAAACAAAATAAGCTTTGGAAAAGGGAAGAAAATTGACGAAGACTTACATATGACGTTGTTTGATTTTGTCGTAATAACAATATACTCCATCTATTTTAATTTATGTGACAATATTTTTATTAGTTCATTTCCAAAACAATTGTGACTTTCTAAATTTGAAAAGAATTTAAAAAAACTTATTATTTTAGGTATAATAATAATTTTTTAATCACATTAATATTATAAATATTAAGGCCATAAAATTTAAAATTCTTAATTTCTTACTTATACTTTATATCTATTCAAACATTATCATATAAATTGAATAGAAGAGAGCACGCAATTTGCTGCATTGTGTTTGCGTGGTTATACTTTGTTCACATTTTCCAGACTCAACTCTCTCTCATGTGAATTTCAACCCCATAAATTGACCACTCGATTTAGCAACAAAACAGTATACATATCACAAGTTCCCTTCTGCTTGTGGACAAAAGGAAAGTCGGTTGCTACTTTAATTATAAGAAATAAATAGCTCCTCTTTTGAAGTATTTTATAGAATTTTCGGTTTCACATCTTTATGAGCATGTTTGAAAAGTCACACTAAAAATAAATTTGGATATAATTATATAATTTGATTTTTTATCCTAAGTAATTATTTAGTTAGCATAAAATTAAGTTTAATTAAATATGTATAATTATATTCTCCAACTCTCAAGGGAACGTGAGAATTTATGGTAATTACAATGAATAATTACAAAATTACTATTTATATCCTTTTTGTTTTTATTTTAATTTATTTTCTTTATAGCTTTTTATTTTTACTTTTTAATTTGTTTTGAAATTTTAAGATATATTTTTCGTTATACATTATTTATGTTTTATTTCTTTATCTTTACTTCTCGTGATTCCATGTAATTACTTATATTTTATTTATTATTCATTTTATTATTCTATTTTTTGAAACAACACTTCCTAATATTAGAAATAATGAATCATTAATAAACTTGACATTATAATGAGTGATGCAATTAAAGTGAAATTTTATTGTTGAACGTGGTTATAAACTTACCATGTTTCCTAATCTTAAGTTGCAGTGGAACTTACTATTATTATGTTGGAATTTGACATATGTTAAATTATTTTTTTTCTTGAATTTTAAAATTATATTATATTTATTGTTCTAATTTACTTATTTTAGTAGTATTTGTTCATATTGCATAATTTTTATTTTTTGGTTAGAATTGATAGATTACTTTTGTCAAATGATCACGCTCAACTATGCCTTATAAAAGGACTAAGTGATTGCTGGAAATATAATCCAGTTTACAAGTCTGGAGTAGAATCCCAGAGAGAAATAAGGCTTAGCTACAGTTGTTCACTATCACCAAGAAGACAATCTTGACTAATTTCTAACTTATAGATATTATGATTCTTGTGTTTAACTAATTAAAATAATGAATTAACAACTAAAGATACTAACGGTTAGAGAAAAGATTAAGGAGGTCTAGAGTTATGATTTTTCCAATTGTAAGAATCCTTCTCGCTACATTTTCAATAAATTTGCCTAAGTATTTTCTATCCATCATGAGCGCTCTGGCTGTCATAACTCTCCCCCGAGTAATTATCACAATTTACAAGACATATTCTCATGTATTACGCTAGGTAGTATTAAGTGCGGCTCACTCGGATTGCACCCAATATATCGTTATCCCTAATGCCACCTTTAATCCCTTCGTATTGATCTCTCATATACGTCAGGAGTGATATTTTTCAACAACTATCTAAATACACATTCTCTCCCGAGTAATACATACTAAAAAAGCACAATTGATTGAGATCTTTTCAACCAACCACAATAATAACGTAGTTGAACAAATAGAAAAAATACTACATCAACTCTATATTAGCATAACATGAAAATCATCCTCCAATAGGTTCCATCGAATTCCTAGATAACAAAATAGCTATTCAATAGTATGCATAACAACAATACTAGAATTCATAACCAATAATGAAAATACGAAGAAGGAAGTGAAAAACTCGTAGATGAATTCTTTGCCTTGCTCCTAATATGTTCTTGCCTCATTAGGTCGAATCTGTGATGAATTTGGGTCATCACCTGTTTCTTTACTCATTCTGTGTCTCTATGGCCTTGAAAACCTCATTGAGGATCACCTCGATCTGTGTGCGCAGTCCGGACGTGTAACCGAAAATCTTAAATATGAATTCTGTGTGAAAAAATGATAAATTTTGATATTAATATGATTAAAGTTGACTCTGGTTAATATTTTGGGTAAATGGACCCGGACCCATGATTTGACGGTCTCGGAGAGTCTGTAAAAAAATTTGGACTTGGGTGTATGCTAGGAATAGAATTGCGAGGCCCAAGTCCGAGAAATGAATTTTTATGTGAAATTGTTTCCTGAAAATTACTAAAGAAATTGTAAAATGAGATTGATTAAAAGACTATGGTTTCGGGCTCGCATTTTACTTTCGATGCCCGGTACAAGTCTCATATGTGATTAAAGCACTTTCTATAATATTTTGTTGAAAACAGACGTCATCTGACGTATTTCAGACTTAAGATGAAAAATTTGTGTTTCATGAAAGAATTGAAAGAAATCTTAAGCCTTGGGGCTTGATTCTATGTATATGATGTTATTTTTACGATTTGATCGCACGAGTTAGTCCGTATGATATTTTTGAAGTGGTGTGTATGTTTTGTTTTGAGCTTCGAGGGCTAGGGTGAGTTTCAAGTTGGTTCTAGGAGGTCTTAGATTTAAAAACACAAGATGTTTTCATGTCAGGGAAGAGGCTGCAGGCTCCAGTGCGGCCGTGTACGTATTAGTGTGGCCCGCGGTGGAAGCCGTGCGGTTGCGGTCACCCTCGCAAGGCCAGCGCTGCAATCTCCAGAGGACCAGTGATCTTCGGTCACACCAGCGCGGTTGCGGTCGTCTTTGTGCAGACCGCGGTCGTCTTTGTGCGACCCGCGTGGCCAGCTTTAGAAAGCCAGCTAGTCTTCATTCCATTTGTGCGGCCGCAGTCCTTTTTGCATGGTCCGCGCTGGGCGAGTCTGAGGGTATAAATATACGGGATTTTCAGTTATTTTTCACTCTTCAAAAACCCAAAACATAAGAGTCAATTTTCCAACCATTTCTTCTTTTTCAAAAACGTTTTGTAAGTGATTTATGGAACATTTTCTTCACTCCTTAGCATCTTATAACATGATTTCAACTTCAAATCAAAGATTTTAATGGGGAAATTTGGGAATTTCGGGTATAACATAGATTTTCTAAAATTGAGGATTTTGGACCTCAAATCGAGGTCTGATTTAAAATAAATCATATATTTGATTTTATGGGGGAATGGGTAAACGAATTTTTGTTCGAACCTCGGGTTTTGACCACGTGGGTCCGGTGAAATTTTTGGAAAAACTTTTGGAAACCTATTTTTTATGCATTCAAATTGATTCCAATAGTATTTATTAATGTAATAAATTGATTTGTGACTAGATTCGAGCGGTTTGTTGGTGGAAGAAAGGGGTAAATCCATACTTGAGGTTTGAATTGAATTTGAAGCATCGAGTTAAGTGTTCGGTTTATCCTTAGCTTGAGGGATTAGAAGTTGAGTCGTATCTGCTTTGTGTTTGTTGTGTACGACGTATGGGTATGGTGACGAGTATCCATATGTTGGTGTCGAGCATGACCGTGGGTCGTAAATTGATAGCAGTGAATTCTTAATTGATCCTATAAAATCCTTGACCGAGAAATCCTTGATACTGAGCATTGGTTTTAACTGTGCCGAGTAGATCGGTTATAGATGACTCTCCCTTGGCGGGACATTTCAATTATTGTTACTATATTTCCTTCCCGGGAAGTTATTACTTGTCTTCTTCCCTTGCCGGGATTTATTTTGTGTAATGTGTTGGAAGCAATGGGATCGGGTGGTACGCCTACCACAAGATATTGAAGAAATGGGATCAGGTGGTACAACTGCCACGAGATATTGATTGAGATGGGATCGGGGGGTACGCCTACCACAAGATATTGATGAAATGGGATTGGGTGGTACACCTACCATGAGATATTGATTAAAATGTGATCGTTAGGTACGCTTACCACGTGATATTTATTTAAATGGGATCGGGTGGTACGCCTACCACGAGATATTGATTGAAATTGGATCGGGTGGTACGCGTACAACGAGATATTGATTGAAATAGGATCAGGTGGTATGCCTACCACGAGATATTAATTTAAATAAGATTGGGTGGTACACCTACCACGAGATAATAATTGAAGTGGGATCGGGTGGTACGCATACCACGAGGTATTGAATGAAATGGGATCGGGTGGTATGCCTACCACAAGGTATTGATAGAAATGGGATCGGACGGTACTCCTACCACGAGATATTGATTAAAAATGGGATCGGGGTGGTACGCCTACCACGAGATATTGATTGAAATGGTATCAAGTTGTACGCCTACCATGAGATATTGAGAAATGGGATCGGGTTGCACGCCTCCAATGAGATGCGCATTTTAATGTAAGTTGTTTATATATTCTTATTCGTGTTAGTAGCTTTATAACGGGTTCTTCGTTAGTTCTATGAATTTTGTTCATTTTGCTATCCCCAGAGCATGTTTCCCATCCCTGGTTTTCTTGTTATTTCCTGTTATTTCCTTCACCATATATTATGTACTTGTACAGGTTTATCTGGAGTCTGGTCCTAGCCTGGTCAGTACTTCACTGGGGTTAGGCCAGGAACTTACCAGCACATAGGGTCCATTGTGCTGATGCTACACTCTGCACTCATGTGCAGATTGTAGAGCAGCTTTTGAGCAGCAACAGTAGTAGATTGGGAGTAGACCTCTAGACTAGAGACACCAAGGTAGCCTTGCTGAAGTCCGCAGGCCCGAAGTCTCATATATCTTTATTTCAGTTTGTTATCCTTGTACCGAGACAAATAGATTATGACTTCTTTCAGTCCATTGTATGTAGTAATCTTAGAAGTTCGTGAGTATTGTGACACCAAGTCTTGGGTAGAGTTTTGTATTGGGATTCCGCATTTTCCTTTGAGTTATTTCCATTAGAGACTTCCGTTATTATCATAAAAGGATTCGTTTTATTAAAATTTATTGATGTTTTCTAAAAGAGGTAATTAATAATTGGCTTGCCTAGATCCTAATAGTATGCGCCATCACGACCCCCGAGGGTAGAAAATCCGTGTCGTGACAAGTTGGTATCAGAGACATAGGTTACATAGGTCTCTCAACTCACGGACAAACTTAGTAGAGTCTGAGGGATTGGTGCGGAGACGTCTGTATTTATCCCATAGAGGCTACCGAGTTAGGAAAATTTCACATTCGTTCTTTCTTGTCGTGCGGTTCTGTTACTCAAATACTTATTGTCTTTCTACTATGTTCTTCACAAATGGCGAGAACACATGCTTCCTCATCTTCCGCTCAGCAATTTGAGCCCCAGGCAGCCCCCGCTAGGGGTAGAGGCGAGGCTGAGGCCGTGCTAAAGGCGGAGGTAGGCGAAGATCCCTGCACCTAGCAGCATCGCCAGTCGCGGAGCCTTAGGTGTATTTAAACGGGGAGGTTCCGCCCCAAACTCCAACAGTCCCGGTGGGCCCAGCTCAGGACCCAAAGGGGTTCATTTCCACCCTAGTTCTTCAGGACACTTTGGTCAGATTGGTAGGCCTAATGAAGAGCGTCACTCGAGCCGGTTTGCTTCTGGCAGCACCAGCCACCTCTCAGACTCCTGCTACAAGTACTCCGGAGCAGGTAGCTCCCAGGTTCAGATTCCAGTGGTTCATCCAGGTATCGTAGTTCTGCCGGGAGTGGTTGTTGAGATCGACGATGGATCGGCTATGTCCACAAATACTTTGTAGAGGTTGGATAGGTTCACCAAGCTCTTCACTACTACCTTCAACGGTGCACCCACCGACGAACCTCATGATTATTTAGAAAACTGCCATGAGATTCTTCAGAACATGGGTATTGTTGAGTCCAATGGAGTGGATTTTGCTGCATTTTGCCTATCTGGATCTGCCAAGACATGGTGGCGGGATTTCTGTTTAGCTAGACCAATAGCGTCTCTAGCCTTGACCTTGGAGCAGTTAACACACACATTTCTGGAGAAGTTTCTACCTACCACACAGCGTGAGGCCTATCGGAGGCAGTTCGAGCGTCTCGATCAGGGGTCTATGTCAGTTACCTAGTGCGAGACTAGGTTTATTGAGTTGGCTCGCCATGCTATTGTCGTACTCCCCACTGAAAGGGAGAGAGTGAAACGATTTATTGATGGACTCATCCAGCCTATTCGTCTCCAAATGGTCAGAGAGGCGGGGAGCGATGTCACTTTTCAGGAGGCGCTCAACGTGTCCCGGAGGATTGAGATGGTATTGCCACAAGGGGTGGTTATAGAGCAGACAAGAGACCCCGTCAGTCAGGCCGATTTAGTGGTTCCTCATCCGGAGGCAGAGATTCATACGATAGGGGTCATCCTCCTAGACCCTTCCAATCAATACTACAGGTTTCTCAAGGCACTTCAGGTGGTCTTGGTTCTCAGCCGCATTATTCTAATCAGCAGCCTTATAGTGAACCATCAACACCTATCAGTGCACCACCGCTTTACATTTTCCAGGGTCGCCAGTCCTAGCAACCGAGAGCTTATTTCACTTGTGCCGACACGAGGCACATTGCTAGGCATTGTCCTCGAGCTTCGAGCAATTCTTCACTAATGGGTTCCCGTGCCATGGTACAAGCACCAGATGCTCCACATCCTGCCCAGTCAGATAGGGGTGCGGGTAGAGGTGCTAGAGGTGGAGGTAGAGGTCATAGAGGTGGAGCTCCGGCCACTATGGATGGAGGCTAGCCAATAGCTCGTCGTCTTAGAGATGTGGTTCAGGGAGGTAGGGCCTAGCCCCGGTGTTATGCTTTTTTGGCCAGGCCAGAGGCTGAGTCTTTTGATGCAGTCATTATAGGTACTCTTCTGGTCTGTGATAGAGATGCCTCAGTGCTATTTGACCCTGGGTCTACATATTCGTATGTGTCGTCCTATTTTGCACCATGCTTGGTCATGCCCAGTGATGCTTTTGGGTATTCCTATTTATGTATCTACCCCGGTGGGTAATTATATAGTCGTCGCCCGAGTTCATCGTTCCTGTGTTGTAGTGTTTGAAGGCATTGAGACCCATGTCGATTTGTTGCTTTTAGATATGGTCGACCTTGATGTCATACTAGGGATGGATTGGTTGTCCCCGTATCATGCTATCTTGGATTGCCATGCCAAGACCATGAACTTAGCATTAATAGATTTGCGCCGTTTAGAGTGGAGAAGGACTCCTAGTCATTCCAGTCGTAGTGTTATCTCATATGTAAAGGCTCGACGTATGGTCGAAAAAGGGTGTATGGCTTATTTGGTTTATGTCTGTGATTCTAGTGCTGAGGTCCCCTCTATTTATTCTGTTCCCATTGTTTGAGAGTTTCCCGATGTTTTCCCTTAAGACCTGCTCGGCATGTCACCCGACAGGGACATTAATTTCTGTATTGATTTGGCTCCGGGCACTCAGCCAATTTCTATCCCGCCATATCGTATAGCCCCGCCAGAGCTGAAGGAGTTAAAGGACCAGTTGCAAGATTTGCTGGAAATGGGTTTCATTATACCCAGTGTTTCACTGTGGGGCGTGCCAATGTTATTTCTGAAGAAAAAGGATGGTTCGATGAGGATGTGCATTGATTACCAAAAATTGAACAAAGTTATGATAAAGAATAAGTATCCACTGCAGAGGATTGATGCTTTTTTAACCAGTTTCAGGGTGCCAGGGTGTTTTCCAAGATTGACTTGAGGTTTGGCTACCATCAGTTGAGGATTAGGGCATCCGATGTCCTTAAGATAGCTTTTCGCACACGGTATGGGCATTATGACTTCTTGGTCATGTCATTTGGGCTGACCAATGCCCTAGTAGCATTCATGGAGTTCATAAACCGAGTGTTCAGGCCACATATAGACATGTTCGTGATAGTCTTTATTGATGATATTTTGGTGTACTCTCATAGCCATCAGGAGCACAAGCAGCACCTCAGAGTGGTTCTTCATACTCTGAAGGATAGCCAGTTATATGCTAAGTTCTCGAAGTGTGAGTTCTGGTTAAGTTAGGTTGCATTTCTGGGTCACGTTGTTTTAGCAGAGGGTATTCATGTGGACCCGAAGAAAATTGAGGTAGTCAAGAACTAGCCTTAACCAGCTTCAGCAACAGAGATTCACAGTTTCTTGGGTTAGCAGGCTACCATCGTCGGTTTGTGGAGGGGTTCTCATCTATTGTAGCCCCGATGACCAGGTTGACCTAGAAGGGTGCTCAGTTCAGATGGTCGGATGAGTGTGAGGCGAGCTTTTTGACGCTCAAGACAGCTCTGACTATAGCACCAGTATTGGTTTTGCCCACATGTTCAGGGATTTATGTAGTTTATTGTGATGCTTCCCGTATTGGGCTAGGTGCAGTATTGATGCAGGATGGCAGTGTCATTGCCTATGCTTCGAGGCAGTTGAAGATCCACGAGAAAAATTATCCAGTTCATGATTTAGAGTTGGCAACCGTTATTCATGCTTTGAATATTTGGAGGCATTATCTATATTGTGTGACATGTGAAGTGTACATTGATCTCAAGAGTCTTCAGTATATATTCAAATAGAAAGAGTTGAACCTGAGGTAGAGAAGATTGTTGGAGTTGTTGAAAGATTATGATGTTACTATCTTGTATCACCCAGGGAAGGCCAACATAGTGGCCGATGTGTTGAGTAGGAAGTTAACAAGGATGGGTAGTCTTGCTTATATTTTGGTCAGCCAGAGACCGCTTGCTTTGGATTTTCAGGCCTTGTCCAATCGATTGGTGAGAGTGGATATTTTTTAGCCTAGCCGAGTGTTAGCTTGCATGGTCGCTCTCTCTTCATTGCCGGAGCATATCCGTGATCGGCAGTTTGACGATCCCCATTTGTGTGTCCTGAGAGACACTGTACAGCGTGGAGGTACCAAGCAGGTGACCTTAGGTGACTATGGTATCTTGAGATTACAGGGACGAGTTTGTGTTCCCGAGTGGAAGTGGGAGAGGATTACTATGGATTTTGTTACTGGACTCCCATTGACCCGAAAGAAGTTTGATACGATTTGGGTCATTGTTGATAGGCTGACAAAGTCAGCACATTTTGTTCCTGCGGTAGCCACTTATTCATCCGAGAGGTTAGCTGAGGTCTATATCAAAGAGATTGTCCGCCTTCATGGGGTACCGGTACCTATGATTTCGGACCGAGGTACGAAGTTTACTTCCCGCTTCTGGGTACCCAAGTTGATTTGAGCACATCATTTCATCCTTAGACAGATGGGCAGTCGGACCATTCAGATATTAGAGGATATGCTTCGAGCCTATGTCATTGACATTGGACGCTCGTGGGATCAGTTTTTACCGTTAGCAGCGTTTGCCTACAACAACAACTACCATTCCAGCGTTCAGATGGCTCCTTATGAGGTGTTGTATGGTAGGAAATGTCGGTCTCCACTCGGATGGTTTGAGCAGGGAGAGGCTCGGTTATTGGGTATAGATTTAGTTCAGGAGGCCTTGGACAAGGTCAAGACCATTCAGGACAGGCATTGGACAACTCAGTCCAGACAGAATAGTTATGCAGATCGCAAGGTTTCGAGATGTGGCTTTCATGGCTGGTGAGCGAGTATTCCTCCGAGTGTCGCTTATGAAGGGCGTGATGAGATTTGGGAAGAAGGGAAATCCTAGCGCTATGTTTATTGGTCCATTTGAGATCCTCGATCGTGTGGGAGAGGTGGCTTATAGACTTGCCTTGACGCCTAGCTTATCAGTCGTGCATCCAGTGTTTCACATATCAATGCTTCGCAGGTATCACGGTGATCCAGCCCACGTGCTAGATTTTAGCTCTATCCAGTTCGACAAAGAACTGTCTTATAAGGAGGTGCCGATGGCTATTTTAGACCGACAGGTTCGACAGTTGAGGTCGAAAAGTTTTCCTTCTATGCGTTTTCAGTGGAGAAGTCAACCTCCTAAAGCATCGAGCTGGGAGTCCGAGTCTGATATGCGGAGTCGATATCCTCATCTATTTTCCGACTTAGGTACTTCTTTCTTTTGTCCGTTCGGTGACGAACAATTGTTTTAGAGGTGGAGAATGTGACGACCCAAGGGTTATCATATTTCTTTACTCATTCCGGGTCACCGAGGCCTTGAAAACCTCATTGATGGTTGCCTTGATCTGCGTGCGCAGTTCGGGCGTGTAACCGGAAAGCTTAAATGTGAATTCTGTGTGAAAAAATGATGCTTTTTGATATTAATATGATTAAAGTTGACTCTGGCAAACATTTTGGATAAACGGATCCGGACCCGTGATTTGATGGTCCCGGAGGATCCGTAGGGAAATATGGGACTTGGGCGTATGCCTGGAATCGAATTCCAAAGCTCCAACTCCAAGAAATGAATTTTTAAGTGAAATCGTTTCTTGAAAATAACTAAAGAAATTGGACAATGAGATTGACTAAAACACTATGGTATCGGGCTCGTATTTTTGTCCCGACGCCTGGTACAAGTATCATATGTGATTCAATCACTTTCTATAAAGTTTGGTTGAAAACAGATGTCATCTGACGAATTTCGGACTTAGAATGGAAAATTTGTGTTTCATGAAAGAACTGAAAGAAATCTTAAGCCTTGGGCTGTCTATGTATATGATGTTATTTTGGCGATTTAATCGCATGAGTTAGTCTGTATGATATTTTTGAAGTGGTGTTTATGTTTGGTTTGGAGCCCCGAGGTCTCAGGTGAGTTTTGAGTTGGTTCCAGGAGGTCTTAGACTAAAAACACCAGATGTTTTTCAGCTTAGGGAAGAGGCTGCAGGCTCTAGTGTGGCTGTGTCCGCCTTAGCGCGGCCCATGATGGAAGCCGCACCGGCCGCGGTTATCCTCGCGCGAACCATGGTGAAAGCCGAGTGGCCGCGGTCGTCTTTTTGCGGCCTGCATGGCCAGCTTCTGAAAGCCAGCAAGTCTTCATTCCACCAGCACGCTCGTGGTCCTTTTTGCGGTGTCCGCGCTGGGCGAGTCTAAGGGTATAAATATACGCGATTTTTCGTTATTTTTCACTTTTAAAAAACCCAAAATATAAGAGGCGATTTTCCAAGCAATTCCTCTTCTTAAAAACGTTTGGTAAGTGATTTCTAAACAATTTTCTTCACTCCTTTACATCTTTTAGCATGATTTCAACTTCAAATCAAAGGTTTTGATGGGAAAATTTGGGAATTTCAGGTAGAACCTAGTTTTTCTATAATTGGGGGTTTCGGACCTCAGAGGTCCGATTTAAAAATAAATCATATATTTGAGTTTATGGGGGAATGGATAAACGCATTTTTGTTTGAACCTCGGGTTTTGACCACACGGGCCCGGGGGCGTTTTTGGAATATTTTGGCAAAACTTTTGGAAACCCAATTTTGATTCATTCAAATCAATTTCAATTGTATTTATTAATGTAATAAAGTGATTTGTGACTAGGTTCGAGCGGTTTGTTGGTGAAAGAAAAGGGGTAAAGCCATACTTGAGGTTTGAATATAGTTTAAAGCATCGAGGTAAGTGTTTGGTTTAACCCTAGCTTGAGGGATTAGGAGTTGAGCCGTATCTGCTACGTGTTTGTGTTGTGTACGACGTTTGGGGTATGGTGACGAGTATCCATATATTGTTGTCGAGCATGACCGTGGTTCTTAAATTAATAGTTGTGAATTCTTAATTGATCCTATGAAAGTCTTGACTGATAAATCGTTGATAATGAGCATTGGTTTTAACTGTGCCGAGTAGATCAGTTATAGCTGACTGTCCCTTGCCAGGACATTTGAATTATTGTTATTTTATTCCCTTGCCGGGAAGTTATTACTTGTCTTGTTCCCTTGCGGGGATTTATTTTGTGTAATATGTTGGAAGTAATGGGATCGATGATACTCCTACCACAAGATATTGATGAAATGGGATTGGGTGGTACGTCTACCACGAGATATTGATGGAATTGGGATCGGGTGGTACGCCTACCACGAGATATTGATGAAATGTGATCGGGTGACATGCCTACCATGAGATATTAATTCAAATGGGATTGGGTGGTACGCCTACTACGAGATATTGATTGAAATGGGATCAAATGGTACGCTTACCACGATATATTGATTGAAATGAGATCGGGTGGTACACCTACCACGAGATATTGATTGAAATGGGATCGGGTTGTACGACTACCACGGGATATTGATTAAAATGGGATCGAGTGGTACGCCTACCACGAGATATTGATTGAAATGGGATCGGGTGGTATGCCTACCACGAGATATTGATTAAAATAGGATCCAGGGTTATGCCTACCACGAGATATTTATTGAAATGGGATTAGGTGGTACGCCTACCATGAGATATTGAGAAATGGGATCGGGTTGCACGCTTGCAACGAGATGAGCATTTAAATGAAAGTTGTTATATGTATTCTTATTCATGTTAGTAGCTTTATAGTTGGTTCTTTGTCTGTTCTGAGAATTTCGTTCATTTTGCTATCCCCGGAGCATGTTTCCCTTCCCTAGTTTTACTTGTTATTTCCTGCTGTTTCCTTCGCCATACATTATGTACTTTTACAGGTTTATCTGGAGTCTAGTACTAGCCTCGTCACTAGTTTGCCGGGGTTAGGCCAGACACTTACCATCACATGGCGTCGGTTTTGCTAATGGTACACTATGCACTCATGTGCAGATATCGGAGCAACTTTTGAGTAGCAGTAGTAGATTGGGAGTAGATCTCCAGAGCAGAGACACCGATGTAGCCTTGCTGACGTCCGCAGGCCCGGAGTCTCCGCTATCTTTATTTCAGTTTTTTATCCCTGTACCGAGATAAAGAGATTATGACTCCTTTCAGTCCATTGTATGTAGTAATCATAGAAGTTCGTGAGTATTGTGACACCAAATCTTCAGTAGATTTTTATATTAGGATTCCGTATTTTTCTTTCAGTTATTTACACTCGGGACTTCCGTTTTTATCATAAAAGGCTTCGTTTTTTTCAAAATAATTAATTGATGTTTGCTAAAAGAGGTAATTAATAAATGGCTTACCTGGCTCCTAATAGTAAGCGCCATCATGACTCACGAGGGGTAGGAAATCCGGGTCATGACAGAAACTCCGGTCTTCACGGCGGCCCTGTACTCCTCCTAGGTCTAATGTATGTCTGAACTCAATCTCCCTCTCCTTCTGTCTAAAAACTCTAAAAAATGACGTGTTTAGGTCTATTTATATGTTTAGGACAAGACCTAAATGTGTAAGTTAACTCATAGTCAAGCCGGGAAATAATTAAAACCTTCAAAACTCGGGATGGGCCTGGAATCGCGTGGATAACGCCAGCCTAGGCTTAGTTTTAAGCTGGCCTTGCCTGGATAACACCAGCCTAGGCCTGGCTTTAAGATGGTTTCGCCTGGATAAAGCTTAGTCGAGATGGCTTTTGCCCGACTTCTCCTTTTCACTGTTCTCGAGCACACTTTCGATGTTTAAGCATCCCTTTAGCTCTACCTTCATATCTGATGCACCTACACATAAAATAACCTCCATGATGCAAAAACAAAGTGTTATCATTAAAGCATGTTAAACGCAAAGCATATAATATGCTAAAACCATAAATTATAGTCACACATCATCAAATATTAGAATAATATTATGACGCTATATTTATAAATATTAATTTATTTTATCAAACATGAATTCCATGATGTTCTTACAAAATATATGTTATTTGTTTTAGTAAGTATATACACTAAATATTATTAATTTCAAATAAATAAATAAATAAATAAATATATATATATATATATATATATATATATATATATAAATTATTTTTTACAATGTTAGATATAAATATATGATTACTAATTAATGTATATTCACGAAAAAATATATATCTTAAATACAAATATAATATCATTTATACTCATAAAAATTTACAGTCATATATTTATTATATTAATTTTTATGTTTTGATAATTATTTGATTTTAAATTTAATCTTACTATGTAATTATAGTTGTGCAACCAAACAGTAAACTTGTAGTTACACTGTAATTACACTATGACAAACAAACATATCATCTTAATTACATTACTGTGTAATTACTAGGTTGTGTAGTTACTACCCTAATATTACACCAATTCTAATTACAGCGTGGCCTTCCAAACAAACTTTTGGATTATGGACACTTAAATCCTATCATTTTCGTACTAAGAGAGTTTATCATCACACCTATTGTGCAAATCAACATCTGAAAGATTGAAAATAAATATTATATATTTTAGTGCTTATTCATGTAATTTATTATCCGATGCTTATATGATTAAAAGGGCAGAGTATCTCATATTGATGTAATATTCGAGAAAAACTCGCATCCTAAGAAATATAATGTAAGTTCCGTAGTAGGTGGCAAAGTAATGTTGTGCTTTACAATAACAATCCAGTATAATCCTATTTAGTGGGGTCTGGGAATGATAGTGTGTACGCAGACCTTACCCCTATCCTGGGATAGAGAGACTGTTTCCAAATAGACCTCCGGCATCCTTCCCTTCAAGAACTTCCCACCTTGATCTTGGGATGACTCGAACTCACAACCTCTCGATTGGAAATGAGATTTGCTTACCATCAGAGCAACCCCTCTTGTCTGCAATAATTTTCTTTTTCGTTCTGTTTTCATACAAGAAAGTTTATCAGTCAACACCAGTAGGAAACGTTAGAAGAAAACCACAAGTAATAAATGAATGTGAAATCTATCCAATTAGACAATTTATAGTGGCAGGAGTATTAATGAATATTTGAAAACAAACTAAACCGATTGAATCATACTGTATTAAATTGATTTTTTTTTATTTTTTTAAAGAAATTGTAGATTAATATATAAATTTATAATTGCACCGATAATTAGGGTATATTTTTTATTTTATAAAATAAATCAAAAAAATACCGAACCATACCGAATACATTTTAGATGTGAAATATATATTTACTTGGTAAGATTAAAAATAATAATGCCTTAAATTTTCTTTGAGCCTTGGAATTATGAAAACTATTACAAATCAACAAGTAATTAAACTCAAAATAATAATATTTTTAAACTTATTATGCTACATCTACTTATTTCAAGTATCTTTATTAGCAAGATACAAAGTATTCTATCGATTATGAGTAGCAAACTACAATATATTGAATATGTTTCCTTTCATATAATTTAGATATCTTTTTGAATATTTTATCTTCTATAGACTTTATCCTTGAGTCCCATCTTGGTATATCTTTCAGCTCATATAATTTATATTTTCTTTGCCTTTGTTTGATTTCTTTTATATTGTAGTAGAATAGTTGATAGATCTATACTCCAGCCATATATTTTTTTAATTCATCACTCTTTAAGCAATAAAAATATCTAGAGAGTTTTGTTAAATCCTATAAAAGAATGTATGTTATTGCATTCTACTTCTACTGGTAAATTTTACATGATATTTAAAATAATATCGAAAATTAATCGAACTGTACCAATACCAAAGAGAAACTGACATGATTGGGACAGTTTCGAAAAGTCTAATTTTGAATATACATAATAGAATAACAAAAAAATGATACGGTATAAATTTTATAAAATAACCGTCCGAACAGAACCATTGGCACCCCTACCAAGTGGTCCTGTGCCTAAAAGGAAAGACTAAATATGCACATTAATTAGATAAGTCAAAAGGATATAAAGTTATTGTTAGGCAATCTGTATTACGATAATAAATTAACCGAGTTGTACCAATATCAAAGAGAAACCGACATGATTTGGACAATTTCGAAAAGTCTAATTTTGATTATATATAATAAAAGAATCGAAAAAATGATATGACATAAATTTTATAAAATAACTGTCCGAACCAAACCATTGACACCCCTACCAAGTTGTCCTATGCCTAAAAGGAAAGGCTGAATATGCACATTAATTAGATAAGTCAAACAGATATTTCAAGTTATTGTTGGCCAATCTGTATTACGATAATAAATAATGAAACGGTAAATTTTTTGAAACAAAAACAAAAGCAAAAAGTTAGCAGCAACAAGAAGTTTGAAATAATATATGAAAAGTAATTTCAGAATAAATTGAGCTAACTAGATGCACAATGTGTACTTAAGGAAATTATTCCCCTCAAGCATCTGAGGTGCTGAAATATACTCCCAAGATAGAACGATTTAATGCATTGGTACCAAAAAACATGGTGTCAGTGAATCATTCAATGGTAGTAAATCACACTGGCATAGATTTGTGCAGAAGAAGAAGAAGTCTTGAAGTTCAAAATATTCGTAAAAAAAAAGAAGAGGAATCAAACGAATTTATAGCCAATGGAAGTACTGTTTCTGAAAGTTTACAACTCTTCAGAACAGTCACTTAAAAATGGGAGGAAAATTTAAATAAAAATTCAGGAAGAAAATAAATCTGGTCACACATGAATTTCGAATATGAAGCCGAAGCCGAAGCCGAAGCTGAGCCGAGCGAGCGACGACGACAATGACGGTACGAGGCTTGTAATCTTATTAACACTTTAAGATATAGAAGAAGATCAATTGTATATATACCCATCAAAAGTCTTTTCCTTCTCTAATTTGGGACAATGTCCCTTTGTCAAGGAGGGAAATTCAAATATTTTATTTTTTCTCTATTTCCCATTCACTCTTTATTTTAAGGTAACCAAGCTTAAACTAACAATCCCCTACATGAATGGAAAGTTGCTATAAGACAAAGGAATTCACGAACGAGTGTGTAATTTATATGCCAAAAATAATTGCATATGGATAAGTAGGTTTCTCTTTGAACATTGCATAGTACTTACATTAGATATACTCGGTCAATCGGTAGATTTAATATCTTTGAACCGTCGAGCTTCATTGTATACCTAGACAATATATGTCACACAATCAATCCTTAACCATCTATAGTTCTCATGGTTGTATTTGTTTCATCCATGAACACCGCCTGGTGTCATTATGCTTAGAGAATAGGCCTTTACTTTCATTCCCGATAAGTGGTTTCTAAATATGTAATCCTATGAACACACTATCTGCTCATATCCTACCAGACTTAGCAAATTATTAATAAACTTTAAAAGCTTTATTGACTCATCAAAAATCCTTAATGCTTTACCACGATTTTTGAACATTGTCATCATGAGAATGAGTTGAGTTATTTGACAATGTTAAACTGTCATTCATAACTTTGTTTGATTCCTTTGAACCTAGCTCTTGGGATCTACAATCTGCTAGGTAGAGTTACTGCCACGATGACTTGTCCTAGGCCTTAACACCAGTCTATTTGATGATCTTTCAATTGCCTCTCTAGATAGGCCTTTTAAGTAGATCCAATATGTAATCTCTTGACTTTACGTAGTCAGTAGTGATAACACTACTAGCAGTTAGTTGTCTAATGATATTGTGTCTCCGTCATATGTTACAAGATTTTTTGTTATACATAACGTTCCTTGCCCTGCCTATTGCCGCTTGACTATCATAATGTATACATATATGTTCCAAATGTTTGGGATAAAATAGAATATCTTCCAAGAAATTCCAGAGCCATTCAACTATTTCTCTGGCCTTATCTAAAGCTATTAATTCAGATTCCATTGTAGAACAAGTGATGCATGTTTGTTTGGATGATTTCCAAGAAACTGCTCCACCCATAATTGTTCAAATATATCCACTCGTGATTTAAATTCAGATGATGGTGATCCAATTTGCATCACTATATCCTTCAATCAGGGAGAGATATTTGTTATAATGCAAAGCATAATTTTCGGTACGTTTTAAATACCCCAAAACTTTTTCCTCCCTATCCAATGTATTTGATTGGGATTACATGTAAACCGATTCAGTTTGCTAATAGCACATGCTATACATGGTTTTGTAAAATTCATGATATACATCAAACTTCCTAATACTCTTGCATAGTCCAATTGTGAGTCACTTTCACCTTCATTCTTTTGAAGTGTAACCACGTCAATTAGAGTCTTGGCAATTATGAAATCCAAATACTTTAAGTTGTCGAGTACTGTTTCAATATAGTGAGACTATGATAATGCCAGACCTGTGGAGTCCTGTAAATTCTAATTCCTAAGATCACATTAGCAATTCCTAAGTCTTTCATGTCAAATTTTCTAGCCAATATGCACTTAGTAGCACTCTTATCTTTCATATTTTGTGTGACGACTCGCCTAATCGTCTCATGAGTTACCCCACTATTTCCCCCATTTCTCCTTATTATTGCTTTGATTATCGGTTCTATGCGTGATTGGGTTGGTTGAAACGAGTTCGGAAAGGTTTTGAGAAGGTTTGAGACACTTATTTTCTTTTAAGAAAAATCAAGTTGGAAAAGTCAACCATATGTTGACTTGTGTGTTAGGGGGCTCGAATGTGAGTTCTGATGATAAGATACCTTTGGGAGGTAATTTGATACTTAGGGGCTTGATCGGAATGTATTTTGGAGGTCTGAAGTAGATTTAGGCTTGAATTGGCAAAATTGGAGATTTTCCCCTTTCTAGTTGATAGGTGAGATTTTGATATAGGGGTCGGAATAGAGTTTCGAGAGCTGTAGTAGTTCAGTTGTGCCATTTGGGATGTGTGTGCAAAGTTTCAGGTCATTTGAACATAGTTTGGTTGGGTTTTTTATCAAAAGCGAAATTTGGAAGATCTTTGATATCTTCGTCTTAAATTTGATGTGATCTTGGTGTTTTAATGTTGTTTGAAGCGTTTTGGATATTGGTACAAGTTTGAATAAGGCTATGGGATATGCTTGAGTTTTTGGTTGAGGTCCCAGGGGACTCGGGTTGATTCTGTATGGTTGATGGATAGTTTAGAATTTTTGATGAAGCTGCATATTTTTTTCTTTTGGTATTTCCGCACCTACCGTTTCGGGACCGCAGGTGCGATGCTGCATATGCGGACGATTGGTCGCATAAGCGGAATCAAACTTGAAAGGATGGAGTCTGTAGAAAAGGTGCGGGCAGCGCATCACAGATGCGATTTTGGTTGTTTAAGTAAGGATCGTAGATGTGGTGGTCTTGACCGCAGAAGCGCTAATTTGGGCGCATATGCGAAATCCCTGGGCCAGAAGGTATAAGTTATTTCCTTCGCAATTTTAGAGCTATTTCACCATTTCTAAGTCTGCTTGGGAGATTTTTGGACGATTTTGAAGAGGGATTTCAAATTGAGGTAAGAATTTTGGACCTTAAACTTGTTCGGATGGCATTATTTCACGGATTAGAGTTGTAATTAATGGAATTTAAAGGTAAAGATTGGGGAAACTAGGGTTTGGAAACTTAGACCTTTGATTGAGGATTTGAAGGATCAATTGTGATCGGATTCTTGAAATTTTGATATGTATGAACTCGTTGGGAGATAAGGAATATAGTACTGTGAATTTTATCGAATTTCAAGACGTGGGCCCGAGGGTCAGGTTTTGGTAATTTTGGGATTTTTGTTGTAAATTGATTATTTTTTATTGGGCTTCATTCCTTATAATATTTTGATCCCTTGATTCGGGTTTTGGATAGATTCGACATGTGTGGAAGTAGATTCGAGGGGAAAAGGCATCACGGGCTAGAGTTTGGACCGGATTGAGGTGATTAATAATTGTAAATATTGTCTTGAGAATACAAAACCCCAGATTGCATATAGTTGTGCTATATTGAGATGATTCACATACTAGATGACGAGTGTGGGGTCGCACAGTGTTAGGGATTGTGACTTAGTCCGTCCTAAAGGACTATCTTACAGCATATTTGACTGAAATCTATTTGTTAACATCATGTTTTGCGTTAAACTGTATATTTGGGACTCGTGCAAACTATCTGAACCCTTAGGGGATTTTTATTGATATTTCCTCATTGTTTTGACTTCATACTTGAACTCAGTCATGCTATATTCCATTATTTTCATAACTCGGTCATGTTTACTCTATTTTTACACTTAAATGATCATTTAAATTTTTGGGGCTGAGAATCATGTTTTACTATTGCCTGAGTGGATTTTGAGGATTCTGACTGACTAAGGCCGAGGGCATATGTTGTGAGGAAACAATGATTATGATTATCAGGTTGAGGGCCTGAGATATGTACGCCACGATATGGCTTGTTGATATGAGGATGTAAGCCAAGTGATGATGCCACAGATGACTTGATATTACGCTTGGGCCGTAAAGGCCCCCTCCAGGAGTATGCACACCCCTAGTGAGCACGAGTACCCATTGTGATGTGAGATATATACCGATGGTCTAGTATTGTTCAGAGATATTTCCCGAAGGGCAGATTGGTTGGTATTGTGCCCGAGGGGCGAACCGTTATGTTTTTATCTTTCTCATTTGCCTGCCATTTACTTGCTTATTTTGTTGAAAAGGCATTTCCTGAATTAAACTGAGCTAATATGATTTTTATATATCTTTACTGATTCACAAGTTATTGGCTTTTACTGCTTCATTATAGCATGTAATGTGTCTTACGGATTTCTTTCTTTAATTCTTTATTTATGAATATTACTTACTGAGTTGGAGTACTCACTTTACTCCATGCACCCTGTGTGCAGATTCAGTCGTTGCTGATCCTATTAGCGCGAGATGAGAGCTCTCGACAGATTTTGAAGTTCACGAGATAGGTTCTTGGAATCCGATGTCCCGTGTTTCTCCCCCTTTATCTCATTTCTTTCTCTTTTTCACTTAATCTGTAGAAGTTTGGTAGACATTTCAGACTTGTAGTGTATCATCATATGCTCATGACTAGTGACCCTAGTATCGAGCTGTGTTGGGTTTTATTTCTGCAAACTTTAATATTAATTGCTTACTTTTGGATTATTTCATTTTGATTTAGACTAAATTCTTACTGTTTAATTGCTTAAATCTAAAACGGGATGTGTCGGTTGGCCTTGTCTTTAGAAAGGCGCCATCATGATCGGGTCCGGGTTTAGGGCCATTACAAGTTGGTATCGGAGCATGGGTTACATAGGTGTCACGAGTCATAAGCAGGTTTAATAGAGTCTAGTGGATTAGTACAAAGACGTCTGTATTTATCCTCGAGAGGCTGCAGAATCTTTAGGAAAATTTCATATTGTAGAAATTCTTGTTGTGCAAATTTGTTGATCTAAGTACTAAACTTTTGTTATTCTATTCTCTCACCGATGGTGAGGTCCCGCGCAATCGGATATGATGGACGACCACTAGTACCACCAGCTATGGCCACAAGAGGTCGAGGATGCGATCATGGTTGCGGTAGGGGCAGAGGTGTGGCCCAGAAAACATCTAGGTCAGCACCTATAGATCCACCAGCTGCCCTAGTTAAGGATCAGGTTCCAATTGTGCACGCCTCAGCAGCATCAGCTCAAGCACCAGCTGTATCCATTGTGATTTCGGGTCTTTAGGAGGCCTTGGTTAGATTCTATCGGTATGCACCGGCCTAGCTCAGGCAGTTTCAGTTACCACGGGTGAAACTACTTCTCAGGCGTGGAAGGCAATAGACTCCCGGCGCTCGCACACCTAAGCAGATCGTGCAGGGTTTTCAGACATTGTGGGCACATCCAGCCCAGCCGGTTGTAGCTTCTCAAGTTTATGTAGTTCCTGCTATGCCAGAGGACCAGCAGCGCATGTTGGAGAGGTTTGGTGGGCTTCAACCTCAGACTATCAGCAGTGCAATGGGCAAGGATGTCCAAGGTTTCTTATATAAGTGTCAGCTGATTCTTCGCACAACAAGTATTCTAGAGAATAATGGGGTCGCTTTCACTACTTTTGAGTTTTCTGCAGCTGCCTTCCCTTGGAGGGAGGCATTTGAGAGGTGTATGCGTGTTGGTGTAGCACCCCTTACCTGGCAGTATTTCTCTGTTCTCTTTTTGGAGAAGTATGTGCCGCAGTCTCGTAGAGAGGAGCTGCATAAGGTGTTTGAGTGGTTGCGTCAGGCATAGTTGATTGTGTCGTTGGATGCGATGAGGATTTTAGAGTTAGCTCGTTATGCTATTTGGTTGGTTCAAATATATAGAGAGAGGATTAGAAGATTTATTGATGGCCTCACTTATCAGCTTCATATCCTCATGACTATGGAGAAGGTGTCTGGTGATACATTATAGGAGGTTGTAGTCATTGCTCGAGAGATTGAGTTGGTCCATCACTAGGAGCGAGAAAAGAGGGAGGCCAAGAGGCCTCAGGGATCTGGCAGTAATAGTGGTGCTCCGTTAAGAGGCCAGTTTCAGCATGACATAGGCCGTCCATTTAGGCATGCTCATGCTGCTAGCAAAGGTTATCATGGAGCATCTTCGGGTCATGGTTCTCACAGTTCTCAATAGGTATAGTCATCACTTGGTGCCCTTCTAGTTCAGAGTTCGTCCTGTGCTACGTCACTTCTGGGATCTTCTATCTAGGTGCATCTGCTAGTCATTTCGGTGTTAAGGGTTCCCTTCAGTCCCCTTCTCCAGCACCTGGGTGTTTTTATGAATGTGGAGAGATGGGTTATATGTGGAAATTGTATCCTTGTTGTATTGCGGGTTCATCTTAGCAGAGGGGTCAATCATCGACTTCAGTACCAGTTGCTTCATCACTACCCACCTTGCCATCTAGGGGTGGAAGTCAGTTAGCTAGGGGTCACCCTAGAGGGGGAGGTCGATTAGATGGCGGTCAGGCCCGTTTGTATGCACTTCCAGCAAGACCCAATGCTATTGTTTCGAATGCTGTTATTACAGGTATTGTTTCAGTCTGCAACATATATGCCTCTATATTATATGATCCCGGTTCCAGCTTTTCTTATGTGCCATCATACTTTGCTCATTCCTTGGGTACGCCCCGTGAGTCTCTTGCTTCACCTGTTCATGTATCCATCACGGTATGTGATATTGTTATTGCAGACCGTGTGTACCAGCCGTATGTGATGACTATTGGGGGTTTGGAGACTCGAGTGGATCTTTTATTATCATGTATTGTGGACTTCAATGTTATTTTGGGCATCGATTAGTTATCTCCATGTCGTGCTATTCTGGACTGTCATGCCAAGATAGTCACACTGACTATTCCAGGTGTGCCATAAAATGAGTGGCGAGGTTTGACTGATTATGTTCTCAGTAAGGTAATTTCTTTCTTGAAGGCCCAGTGTGGTTGGAAAGGGTTGTCTTTCATATTTAGCCTTTGTGAAAGATGTATGTGTAGAGACTCCTAGTGTTGTGAGGGATTTTCCTGATGTGTTTCCTGCAGACCTGTTGAGCATACCATCTGACAGGAATATTGATTTTGGTATTTATCTGGTGCTGGGCACTAAGCCCATTTTTATTCCAGCGTATCGTATGGCACAAGCAGATTTGAAGGAGTTAAAGGAGCAGCTTCAGGAGATCCTTGAGAAGGGGTTCCTTCGACCTAGCGTGTCGCCTTAGGGTTCACCAGCTCTATTTGTAAAGAAGAAGGATGGCACTATACTAATGTGGATTGATTATAGTCAATTGAACAAAGTAATAACTAAGAAAAAGTAACATTTGCCTCGTATTGATTATTTGTTCGACCAGCTTCAGGGTGCGAGAGTGTTCTCCAAGGTTGATCTTCGTTTAGGTTATCACCAGTTGAAGATCGGGGACTCGATTTTCTTAAGACAAATATCAAGACTAGATATGGTCATTACGAGTTCTTGGTGACCAGCAGTGTTCATACATTTGATGAAAAACATGTTCTGGCCTTATCTTGAATCGTTGTCATAGTCTTCATTGATGATATTCTAGTGTATTCGCGTAGTCAGGAGGAGCATACTGAGCATTTGAGAGTTGTGTTGTAGAGATTGAGGGAAAAGAAGCTTTATGCAATGTTCTCCAAGTGTGAGTTTTGGATCGGTTCAGTGGCATTCTTGGGGCACATGGTGTCCTGCGAGGGTATTCAAGTTGATCCAAAGAAGATAGAGGCAGTTCAGAGTTGGCCCAAACCGTCCTTAGCCACAGATATTCACAATTTTCTTGGTTTGGTGAGTTATTATTATCGGTTTGTTCAAGGATTCTCATTTATCACATCGCCCTTGACTATCTTGACTTAGAAGGGTGCTTCATTTTTATGGTCGGACGAGTGTCAGGAGAGCTTTTAGAAACTCAAGATAGCCTTGATCATAGCTCTAGTATTAGTTTTACCATCAGCTTCAAGTTCATATACTGTGTATTGTGATGCTTCGAGAGTAGGTATTAGTTTTGTACTGATATAGGGGGTTGAGTTATTTCTTATGCTTCTCAGCAGATGAAGCCCCATGAGAAGAACTACCTCTTTCATGATTTGGAGTTGGCTGCCATTGTTAACGCGTTGAAGATTTGGAGGCATTACTTGTATGGTGTGTCTTTTAAGGTGTTTATTGATCATCGTAGCCTCCAACACTTGTTCAAACAGAAGGATCTTAATTTGAGACACCGGAGGTGGTTGGAATTGTTAAAGGATTATGATATTACTATGTTGTACTATCCGGGAAAGGCCAATATAGTGGCTGATGCTTTAAGCCGAAAGGCGATGAGTATAAGGAGTTTTGCATATATTCTAGTTGGGGAGAGACCTCTTGCAGTTGATGTTTAGGCCTTGGCCAATCGGTTTATGAGGTTAAATATTTAGGAGCCTAGTCGGGTATTGGCTTGTGTGGTTTCTCGGTCTTCCTTATATGATCCATCAGAGGGATGATCCTCATTTGCTTGTAATTAAGGACAGAGAGTTCAACACAATGATTCTTTAGAAAATACCATTGGTGATTATGGGGTGTTGAGGATGTAGGTCCGTATATACGCGCGCAATGTGGATGGGCTTCGGGAATTGATTCTGGAAGAGGCCCATAGCTCGTGGTATTCCATTCATCTGGGTGCCACAAAGATGTATCAGGATCTGAGATAGCATTATTGGTGGAGGATAATAAAAAAAGACATTATGGTATTTGTAGCTCAATGTCTCAATTGTAAGCAGGTGAAATATGAGCATCAAAGACCTGGTGACTTGCTTCAGTGGATAGATCTTCCAAAGTAGAAGTGGGAGTGGATGACCATGGACTTTGTAGTTGGGATCCCATGGACATTGAAGAATATTGATGCTATATGAGTGATTGTGCATTGGCTGACCAAGTCCGCACACTTCATTCCTATGTGTACTACTCATTCTTCAAATCGATTGGCAGAGATCTATACTTGGGAGATTTTTCATCTGCATAGTGTCCCAGTTTCCATCATTTTAGATAGGTGCACTCAGTTTACTTTGCAGTTTTAGAATTCTGTGCAGTGAGACTTGGGTACTCAGGTTGAGTTAAGCACAACTTTTTACTCTCAGCCGGACGAGTAGTCCAAACATACTATTTAGATATGGAAAGATATGTTACATGCTTGTGTCGCTGATTTTTGAGGGTCATGATATCAGTTTCGACCGCTCGCAGAATTTGCTTATAGTAAGATTTACCAATCGAGTATTCAGATGGATCCATATGAGGCTTTGTATGGGAGGCGGTGTAGATCTCCAGTTGGTTGGTTTGAGTCAAGCGAGGCTAGGATATTGGGTACTGATTTGCTATCGGATGCTTTGGATAAGGTGAAGGTGATTCAGGAGAGGCTTCGTAAAGGCAGTTAAGGCAAAAGAGTCATGCTGATAGAAAGGTAGGGATGTGTCGTACATGGTTGGTGAGAAGGTTCTGTTGAAGGTTTCACCCATGAAGGGTGATATGAGATTTTGGAAGAGGGTAAATTGAGTCCTCGGTTCATTGGACCTTTTTAGGTGATTAGAATATTGGGAAAGTAGCCTATGAGCTTGCTTTGCCACCCAGCTTGTTAAGTGTGCATCAAGTATTTTATGTCTCTATGCTCCGTAAGTATATTGGGGATCCGTCTCATGTTTTGGATTTCAGCATGGTTTAGTTAGATGGTGATTTTACTTATGATGTAGAGCTAGCGGCTATTTTGAAGCATCAGGTTTGGAAGTTGAGATCAAAGGATATAGCTTCAGTGAAAGTGAAGTGGAGAGGTCGGCCCGTGGAGGAGGATACCTGGGAGACCAAGCGGGAGATGCAGAGCAGATATCCTCACTTGTTTTAGGCTTTGTGTATGTTTCTTGACTCGTTCGAGAACGAACGTTTGTTTAAGTTTGGGATGATGTGTCGGCCAGTCGTCTCATGAGTTACCGCTCCATTTTCCCTAGTTTTGATTCTTATTGCTTTGTTTATCGGTTCCATGCGTGATCGGGTTGATTGGCTTGGGTAAAGGTTTTGAGAAGGTTTGAGACACTTAGTTTCTTTTAAGAAAGCTCAAGTTGGAAAAGACAATCGGATGTTGACCCCTGTGTTAGAGGGCTCGGATGTGAGTTCTAATGATTTGAGATAGATTCGGGAGGTATTTAGGGACTTAGGAGCATGACCGTACTGTGTTTTGTAGGTACGGAGTAGATTTAGGCTTGAATTGATAAAATTGAATTTTTGGTGCTTTCCGGTTGATAGGTGAGATTTTGATATAGGGGTCGGAATGGAGTTCCGAGAGCCGAAGTAGTTCCGTTGTGTCATTTGGGATGTATGTGCAAAGGTTTATGTCATTTGGACGTGTGTTTGGTTGGGTTTTTTATCGAAAGCGGAATTAAGAAGATCTTTGAAATCTTAGGCTTGAATTTGATGTGATCTTGGTGTTTTAATGTTGTTTGAGGTGTTTTGAATATTGGTATAAGTTTGAATAAGGCAATGGTATATGCTTGTGTTTTTGGTTGAGGTCCCGGGGGCCTCGGGGTGATTTCGGTTGGTTGACAGAGAGTTTGGAATTATTGATGAAGATGTGAATTTTCTACTTCTGTTATTTCCGCACCTACTAATTGGGGACCACAGGTGCGATGCCGTATATGCTGACGATTGGTAGCAGAAGCGAAATTAGGGTGGAAAGGCTGGAGTCACAGAAGCGGTGGAGGAGCCGCACCTATAATGGTGCAGGTGCTGACAGTGCATCGCAGATGCAATTTTTGCCGTTTAAGTGAGGACAACAGATGAGGTGGTCTTGATCGTAGAAGCGGTACCAGAGAAGCGGGAATTTGGGCGCAGATGTGAAATCCTTGGGCCAAAAGGTATAAAATTATTTCATTTGTGATTTTTGAGCTATTTCACCATTTCTATGTCGGCTTGGGAGCTTTTTGGATGATTTTGAAGAGTGAATTCAATGAGTCTTTATTGAGGTAAGGATTTTGGACCTAAAACTCGTTCCTATGGTATTATTTCACAGATTATAGTTTTAATTAATGGAATTTATGAGTAAAGATTGGGGAAACTAGGGTTTGGATACTTAGACCTTTGATTGAGGATTTGAAGGACCAATTGTGGTCGGATTTTAGAACTTTTGATATGTATGAACTCTTGAAACTTTTGATATGTATGAACTCTTAAGGAGATAAAGAATCTAGTAATATAACTTTTATCAAATTTCAAGACGTGGGCCCGAGGGTCGGGTTTTGGTAATTTCAGGGTTTTTGCTGTAAATTCATTCATTTTTCTTTGTGTTTCGTTCCCTTATCATAATTTGACGCCGTGATTTTGAATTTGGATTGATTTGGCATGAGTGGAGGCCAATTCGAGGGGTAAAAATGTTGTGGGCTAGAGTTTATTGAGGTGAGTAATGATTGTAAATATTTTCCAGAGGGTATGAAACCCTGAATTGCACATCGTTGTGCTATATTGAGGTGACACACACATTAGATGACGAGCGTGGGGTCGTGCATTATAAGACTTAGTCTGTACCAAATGACTATTTTACCGCGTATTTGACTGAAATCTATTTGTTAGCATCATGTTTTGGGCTGAACGCCATATTTGGGCCCTGTGCCAACTATTTGAACCTTTAGGAGATTTTTTTTGATATTTCCTCACTGTTTTGACTTCATACTTTAACTCAGTCATGATATACTCCACTGTTTTCATAACTCAACCATGTTTACTCTGTTTTAACACTTAAGTGATCTTTTAGATGATATTTTGTGGTTAAGATTCATGTTTTACTATTGCTCGAGTGGCTTGTGAGTATTTTGACTGAGTATGGCCAAGGGCCTATGTTGTGAGGAAACACTGATTATGATTATGAGCCGAGGCCTGAGATATGTACGCCATGAACTGTCTTGTTAATATGAGGCTGAGAGCCTAGTGATGATTCCACGAGATGGATTGATAATGCGTTTGGGCCGTAAAGGGCCCCTCCAGGAGTCTACACACCCCCAGTAAGTGCGGGTACCGATTTTGATGTGAGATATAGACCGAGGGGTTGGTATTGTTCTGAGATATTGCTCGAGGGGCAGATTTGTTGATATTGTGCCAGAGGGGAGAAACTTTATGCATTTTTCTTTCTTATTTGCTTGTCATTTACCTGCTTAAATTTTTGAAAAGGAACTTCATGAAGTAAACTGAGCTGAAATGATTTTTACATATCTTTACTAATTCACAGTTTTACTAGCTTTTACTGCTTCATTATAGCTTGTAGTATGACTTACATGATTTCTTGCTTTCAGTATTTATTTATGATTGTTACTCACTGAGTTTGAGTACTCACTTTACTCCATGTACCTCATGTGCAGATTCAGGGGTTGCTAATCCTAGTAGCGCGAGTTGAGAGCTCCCAGCAGACTTCGGAGTTCATGAGGTAGTTGCTTGGCGTCCATAGTCTCGTGTTTCTACCCCTTTAGTTTATTTCTTTCTCTTTTTCAGTTAATCCTTAATAGCTTGGTAGGTATATTTAGACTTGTAGTGTATCATTAGATGCTCATGATTAGTGAAACCTTAGTATCAGGTAGTATTGGGTTTTTTTCGAAAATTGTAATGTTAACTGCTTATTTTTGGATTATTTCATTATGATTTAGACTAAATTCTATTGTTTAGTTGCATAAAATTTGAAATGGGAAGTGTTGGTTGGCCTTGTCTTCATGAGAGGCGCCGACACGACGGGTTCCGGGTTTCCTGGTATCAGAGCCTAGGTTATAAAGGTCTCAGAGTCATGAGCAGGTTTAGTAGAGTCTCACGAATTGGTATATAGTAATCTGTATTTATCCTCGAGAGGCTACAGAACCATTAGGAGAACATCATACTCATGAAATTCTTGTCGTGCGAATTTGTTGATCCGAGTACTAAACTTTTGTTATTCTTTTCTCTCACAGATGGTGAGGACACGTGCTACCAAAAGCTGATGACATAGTAGTGGTCGATGTAGGGGCAGAATTGTGGCCCGCATAGAATCTAGGGCAGCACCTGTAGATCTACCTGCTACCCCAATTCAAGATCAGGTTCTAGTTGTGGACACCCCAACATCACTAGCTCATGCACCAGTTGTGCCCATTGTGATTCTAGGTCTTCAGGAGGCCTTGGCTCAGATTTTGTCGGTATGCACTAGCCTAGCTCAGGCGGTTTCAGTTACTCAAGCCACAGCTACTTCTCAGGAGGGGAAGGCAATCAAACTTCCGCTGCTCGCACACCTAAGCAGGTCGTACAAGGACTTCAAACATCGGGGGCATATCTAGCACAGCTAGTTTCACAGTCTTAGGACTATGTAGCTCTTTCCATGGCAGAGTATGAGCAGCACATGTTGGAGAGGTTTAGTAGACTTCAACCTCCGACTTTCAGTGGTGGAGAGGGAAAGGATGCCTAGGGTTTCTTAGACATGTATCAGCAGATTCTTCGCATAGCGGGTATTTGGGAGATCATAGGGGCCGCTTTAACTATTTTTGAACTTTTTGGAGCTCCCTTCAATTGGTGGGAGCCATTTGAGTGGAGTAGGCTTTTTGGTGCAGAATCCTTTACCTGGCAGCAGTTTTTCGTTCTCTTTCTGGAGAGGTATGTGCCAAGTATCGCAGAGAGGAGCTGCAAGGTGTTTGAGTGGTTGCATCAGGGAGAGATGATTGTGATGCAGTATAAGATGAGGTTTCCAGAGCTAGCTCATCATGCTATTTGGATGGTTTCGATAGATAGATAAAGGATTAAGAGATTTGTTGATGGCCTCACTTATCAGCTTCGTATCCTCATGACCAGAGAGAGGGTGTCTGGTACTACATTTGAGGAGGTTGCAAATATTGCTCTACAAATTGAGTCAGTCTGTCGCCAGGAACGAGAGATAGGGAGGCCAAGAGGCCTCAAGTATCTAGCAGTTATTGTGGTTCTCCTTTCAAAGGTTAGTTTCAGCATGGCAGAGGCCGTCCATTTAGGCATGCTCAGCCAGCTTTCCTAGGTTATCATGGGGCGTCATCGGGTCATGGTTCTCATAGTTCTCAGCAGGGCCAATCATCACTTAGTGCCCTTCTTGCTCAAAGTTCGTCCAGTGCTCCGTCAGTTCAAGGCTCTTCAATGCCAGGTGCATCTGCTAGTCATTCTGATGCTAGGGGTTCCTTTCAGTCCCCTTCTCCATCACTCGGGAATTTCTATGAGTATGGAGATATGGATAATATATCCTCGTCATTTTGTAGGTTCATCTTAGAAGAGGTGTCGGTCATCGGTTTCAGCACTAGTTGCTTCATCATAACCCACCAGCCAGCAAGGGGTGGAGGTTAGTCAGCTAGGGGTAACTGTAGAAGGAAGGAGATCGATCAGGTGGCGGTCAGACCCGTTTCTATGTACTTCCAGCTAGACTCGACATTATTGCTTCTGATGCTGTCATTACAGGTATTGTTTCAATCTGCCACAGAGATACCTCTATATTATTTGATCCCGGTTCCACCTTTTCTTATGGTTCATCATACATTTCTCGTTATTTGGGCACGCCCCATGAGTCTCTTGCTTTACCTTTTCATGTATCCACACGGTGGGTGATACTGTTGTTGTAGATTGTGTGTACCGGTCGTGTGTAGGTACTATTGTGGGTCTGGAGACTCGAGTGGCTCTTTTTTTTATTTTGTACGGTGGAATTCAATGTTGTTGTTGGAATGGATTGCTTATCTCTGTATCTTGCTATTCTGGACTGTCATGCCAAGATAGTCACATTGGACTAAACAGGCCTAAGTGTTCCGGGCTATTTTACTTTTTAAAATTTTTTATCTAAGGTAATTTTTGGTTATATATATATGGACACACACACTTATATAATTTCTTGTAAATTATATAATATAATTGTGACGTAAATCTTCCACTTCAAATTTAAACACAAAGAACATTACAAAGTAATATTCAAGGGAATGCCTTATAATTTTTATTTTTAAGACATTAGAAAAAATGACAATATCTTTCTTAGCCCTCCTCCCCCCAATGGAATGAGCACAACAAGGTGCTAATAACACCACTAAAAGAAACAAAAATAAATGAAGATATGCCAAAATACAAGTTACATATTAGTCTACATATTATCTCTAATAAATTTCATAAATCCTTCAAGGTTCGGAGGAATTTTCGTTGGTGGTGACGGAAAAGAAGCTTGTTCATCACCACATCCGCGCAAAGCAACATACTCCACAAGTTCCGCTAGCATTTCATCCTAAGTTTTTTGTATCTCCGGTTATGATTCAGCAAGTCCAAAATCTCTTCTTTCTGAATGGATCTAACCTCTGAAGAGTACTGATTTTTCCAAGCTCTCCCTCATAGACATTTTATGATCACCGATTAGACGTCTCGCTTGACTGAAAGCACTCTCCGATGATACTGTTAAAGCTTGAATAGTTAAAATATCTCGAGCCATCCTTGAAAAAACCAGATAGTGTTTTTCTTTATCCTTTCACCATTCCAAAACATCGAAGGAGCCGTTGGGATTCTCTTGTTCAAGTCCATGCGACAATAAACTTGAAGCTCATTTATTTGTGATGTATTACCAATATTATCACCTTGAGAACCTCTGAACTCCATCCAAGAACTAAGTATTTTTAGGCCCACAGTTCTTTTAGATGATTGCAAACTAGACGAAGTAGGAGTTCTAACATTTGGTTTAGCATGATCTAAGGCAAGTTGATAAGTATTATAAATTGTTTGAGAATTTATTTTCGTTGAGGCTTTTCTATCTGCAACTGTAGCAAATTCCTCATCTAAAAGTAATAAATCCCTATAAATATTTGTATTCCAAAAGTGAGGACCTCCTAATTTCATGGTAGGATTTAACATGGTAGCAACACAAAAAATAGAGGGAATAAGGAAAAAATATTTTTTAAACTTATCTTTCATAGAATCAATAGCATGTTGAACCTTACCCTCTGAAAATTGAGTAAACAAATATGCAAGTGCTGATATATAAACTAAACAATTAGGAATAGTAGGATAATATTGCCCGGATAATTCATTTGTTGCAACATGAAATTGTTTTAAAAAGTCTATAAGAATTTTAATATTAGTCAAATCCTGATTTGTAAGGTGCTCATCATCATCATCACCACCACCACCACCACCACCAACACAAGAATTAAACGTTGCGTTTATTGGGTTCCTATATTCATATGCAATAACTAAACATTCATAGATGTAATTCCATCTAGTCGGACAAGGTTTAGGAATATATCTTTTTCAAAGGCCAAATTCATCACATTTTTAAAGTATTCTCTAAGTCTACTTCTACGGTTTGAGTAAAAAAGTCAATTAAGAGCCATTTTAATCTTTTCAATTTTAAACATTTAATATTTTTCATACCATCACCGACGATTAAATGGTAAATATAACAAATGTATCAAATATGGAAAATATTACTAAATGCAGGATTTAGTGTAGTTTTAAGGAACCCTATAGCATTAGTGTTACTAGAAGCATTATCTATTGAAAATGCTATTATTTTCTCTAAAAAAAATATCTATAAATATCTGTAATTGTGTTAGCAATAAACTTACATGTTGACATGGATTATTTATTCTATAAGCAATAATGCGCTTTTGCATTTTTTATTTCTCATCAATCCAATGTGTGGTAACAGTAAGCTAATCACAGTCATTACCACTTCTCAAAGAGACAATAGTAATAGCATCCTGACAATTTATATGAGTAAATAAATAGTACAAATATTATTCGTATTCATGTTTATATCTATAAATATCACTCTTTGCAGTTGCGCGAGGCCATCCCTTATAAGTAGGATTAAAAACTCTTCTAATATAATGCACAAAGTGAGGGTTAGAAGGAAGACTATAGGGTAAGCACATAACAGTAACCATTTTTGCCAGTTCATTACGATCTTTATTTGAATCGTAATATAAAATGCCACCGGTAACAATGTTAATTCCCGGTTGAACTAGATTAGACCCAGTACTAGGGTTAAACTCAGTACCTACACTTGTCCCCTCTTGCATAGCTTTCATTTGAAGATATCTAGCTTTATCTCTAAGGTATGTCTTTATGTGTCTAGTCAAACTGCATGTAATACTACGATCTCCGGTATATTTATGAGCCATTAAAGACCCACAAGTTTTGCACTTAGCCTTATTTTGAGCTCTAAATTGAGTAAAAGAGTGCCAAACAGGAGATGTTTCGGGCAATTTAGAAAGTTGTCTATTAAAAGCAGAGGTTACTACAGGGGTCAGGTGGGAAATCTATTGGATCATTATCAGTTGGGTTAACAACATGACTAGTAGGTGTTTTATCTAAATCCAGTTGCGTTTAATCTAAATCATCATTTTGCTCATCATTTTCATCGATAGTTTGATTAGGATGAATAGCATTCATATATTCATCATTTAATTGCGGACTTGGTACAACATCATGGCAAAATTGACTATCAATAAATTAAAAACAAGGGTTATCACTATCAAGAATAATTGGTGGAGGAGGAAAAGTAACAGATTTGGGTCGGGGAGTCGGGGAAGGAGTAGTGGCTTGGCGACTAGATTCATCAATTATAGATTTTCCCTAACCACCAAATATTTTTTTTCAAAGAAAAGACCATATCAGTTATAGTATACAAACTAAAACAAACAAAACTATAGAATTAAAACTTAAGAGTTGGAACGAGTTTACTGAAGATTGTATATTGTTGAAGACTTGAATACATCAATTTACCAACGTCACAATTTTTCACAAATTGCAATAATAAAATAAAGCAATTATAGAAGAAAATTAGAGATAGATTGAGGGAGATTGAGAGAGGTTGATGGTTTTATGAGTAAAAATGAAAGAATAAGGGGGTATTTATAGTTGAAAATAGGGGAAATATGTAATTATAAAACGTTTGGGGCTAAATGGCTATTTTGAAAAAAACTAAACGGCTAAATTGGTATGCCAACGACTAGTTTTTAAACTTCCAATCGTTGGACAATTTATTTTGATTTTTTTTCCAAAATAGCCGTTGGGCCCGGTTGAATCGGCCTAGACCCGTCAACCGGTCTTGGGCTAAATTGTCCCAGGCTCGCGATCTCAACTTGAAGGACAAGCCCACAGTAGGCTCCTAGGACCATTTGAGACCAAACCATTTGAACTGGCCCATTTTTTTGTGGTATTGCTATCCCAGGCTAGGCCCGGAAAACAATACAGCCTTAGGTCTCTCGCCCAACAGGAATAAATGCAAGACTGGCCATACTCAGTGCTTTGTGGCGGAAAGAATCAGCCACCATATTGGCTTTCTCTGAATGGTACAAGATAGTAATATCATAATCCTTTAGCAGCTCCAACCATCTCTACTGCCTCAAATTGAGATTCTTCTGGTTGAACAAGTGCTGGAAGCTACGATGATCAGTAAATACCTTACAAGACACACCATTAAAATAATGCCTCTAAATCTTCAACACGTGAACAATGACAGCTAACTCCAAATCATAAACAAGGTAGTTATTCTCATGGGGTTTCAACTGACTAGAAGCATAAGCAATAACTCTATCTTCCTGCATCAACACCCACCCAATACCAACTCTCGAAGCATCACAATACACAGTATACCTGCAGTTGATAGAAAAATAACACCAGAGCTATGGTCAAGGCAGTCTTGAGCTTCTAAAAGCTCTCTTCATACTCATCCGACCACACGAAAGGAGCACCCTTTTGAGTCAACTTGGACAAGGGAGATGTGATAGATGAAAATCCCTAGACAAATCGACTATAATAACGCACCAAACTAAGAAAGCCACTGAATTGAGCCAAAACTCACGCTGGGAGTACTATGCATATAGTTTCTCCTCCCTCAATCTCTACAACACAACTCTCAAATGCTCCATATTCTCCTCGTGACTTTGTCAATACACCAGAATATCATCAATGTAAACTATGAGAAACGAGTCGAGATACGATCAGAACATGCCGTTCATCAAATGCATGAATGCTGTTGGGGCATTGGTCAGCCCAAAAACATCACATGCAACTCATAGCAACCATATCTTGTCATGAAAGTTGTCTTAAGAATATCCGAGTCCCTGATATTCAGCTGGTGATACTCTAAACGAAGATCAATCTTGGAGAACACCCTTGCTTCCTGAAGCTGGTCAAATAAATCATCAATGCGAGGCAAAGGATACTTGTTCTTAATTGTGACCTTGTTCAAATTCTTGTAATCAATGTTTGTCCTCATCCTGCCATCCTGTTTTTTCACAAATAGAACAGGCACACCCAAGGCGATACACTAGGCCGAATAAACCCCTAATCAAGAAGTTCCTGGAGCTTGTTCCTTCAACTCTATTGGTGCCATATGATACAGTGGAATTGAAATAAGCTGAGTGCCAAGCACTAGATCAATACTAAAATCAATATCCCTATCCGATTACATGCCCGACAGGTCTGCAGGAAACACATTGGGAAAATCCATCACAAACGGAAAAGAATCAATAATGGGAGTCTCTGTACTGACATCCCTCACAAAGGCTAAGTAAGAAAGACAACCCTTCCCAACCATACGTTGGGCCTTCAAGAATGAAATTACCCTACTGAGAGCATAATCAGTAGAATGCCGCCACTAAATCCGTGGTACACCTGGCATAGCTAACCTCACTATCTTATATGACAATCTAATATAGCATGACACAAAGATAGCAATCCATTGCTAATATCACATCAAAGTCCACCATACATAGTAATAAAAGGTACACTCGGGTCTCCAAACCCCCAAAAGTTACCATACATGACCGGCACACACGGTCCACAATAATAGTATCGCCTACCTGCATAGATAAACAAGTAGATGAAACAAGATATTCACGGGGTGTATCCATATAACGTGCAAAATATGACGAGATATATGAAATAGTGGAACTAGGATCAAATAACACAGAGGCATCTCTGTGACAAATTGAGACAATACATGTAATCACAGCATCTGATAAAATAGCATCGGGTCTAGCTAGGAATGCATAGAAATGAGCGTGACCACCACCTGATCGACCTCCCTCTCTAGGGCAATCCCTAGCTGACTGTCCTCCATGCCTAGTTGGCTGGGTTGGTGATGAGGTAATTGGTGCTGAAGTAGATGGCTGACCTCTCTACTGAGATGAACCTCCAAGGTTACGAGGACACTGCCTCCACATGCGACCCAACTCTCCACACTCATAACGGCTACCCGGTGCAGGAGACGAGGACTGAAGGGAACCCCTAGCACCGGAATAACTAGAAGATGCACCTAACATAGAAGAGCGCTGAACTGATGGAGCACAGAATGAACTGTGGACTGGAATGGCACTGAGTGATGAATGGCCCTGATGAAAATTATGAAAACCATGGCCCAATGATACCCCATGATAACCTGGGAGAGCTGACTAAGCATGCCTGAAGTGCTAAAACTAATCCCTCGAAGGAGCACCACCGTAACTACCAGATCCCTGAGGCCTCTTGGACTCCCTCTCATCTCGCTCCAGGAGACGAACTGACTCAATCTTGCAATCAATGTTGACCACCTCCTCAAAAGTAGCACCATACACCTTCTCCCTGGTCACGATAATCCGAAGTTGATATGTGAAGGCATCAACGAACCTCCCAATCCTCTCTTTATCTATCATAACCAACCAAACTGCATGACGAGCAAACTCTTAGAACCTCATCTCATACTGCGTCACAGTCAAATCTCACTATCGCAACTGCTCGAACTGCCTATGAAGCTCCTCTCTACGAGACCATAGCACATACTTGTCCAAAAAAGAATGGAGAACTGCTGCCAGGTAAGGGGTGTTGCACCAATAGGCCTACACCTCTCATAAGTCTCCCACCTAGTGAAAGCAGCTCCTAAAACTTAAAAGTGGTAAATGCTACCCTGCTAGACTCTAATATACCCGTTGTACAAATAATTCTCTAATACTTGCCCAAGAAACCCCCGGTATCCTCGCTCTCTGCACCACTGAAAGTTAGAGGCTAAAGTCTACCAAACCTCTCTAACCTGCACTGCTCGTCCTCTGGCATGACAAGAGCTACATAGTCCTGAACAGCTGCAATTGGCTGGGCTAAATCTGTCCCTGCTGTCTGAAGTCCCTGCACAACCTACTCAAATGTGCGAGCGGTGGTAGTCTAGGTGCCTCTTCTGGACTGAGAAGTAGTTGCGACTGTAGTAGCTGAGATCGCTTGAGCTAGGCCAGTGCATACTGATAAAAGTTGGGTTAGGGCCTCCTGAATGCCTGGAATCAAAATAGGCATAGTTGGTAAAACTGGGACTTGATCCTAAAACTGGGACAATTGGTGGATCTGCAAGTGCTTCCCTACCTACGGTGCGGGCTACACCTCTACCCCTACCACAGCCTTGAACGCGTCCTAAGCCTCTAGTGGCCACAGCTGGTAGTACCGGTGGTCGTCTATCCTGATCGGTCACTCATGTCCTCACCATCTATGAAAGAATAGAATAATAGAAGTTTAGTACTCAGATCAATAGATTCTCACGACAAAGATTCAACAATATGAAGTTTTCCTAAAGGTTACTCAGCCTCCCGAGGATAAATACAAATGTCTCCGTATCGATCACCAAGACTCTACCAAACCCGCTCCCATGACTCTTGAGACCTATGTAACCTAGGCTCTGATACCAAATTTTCACAACCTTAATCTATATCCGGTCATGATAGAGCGTATCGTGAAATTAGACCAGCCAACACATACCCCCAAACCAACTAAGCAGTTATGATAATTCATCTTAAGTCACTTATACGCTATATATCCAAATATAAAGAGTAGAATAGAATAGTGCGGAAACAAATACAGCTTGAGATCGGGGTGTCACCGATCATGATCATCTAAAAAATTTGTCTAAGAGTATGAAAAGACAACATAGTCTAATACAAAGCTAGAACAAAGCGAAATAATGATAGGAAGGAGAAGCACTAGGTTGCGAACACCAAGAAGCTACCTAGTCAACTCCGAACAAGCCTATTGAAAAGCAAATCAGCTCTCGCTAGCAGGACCTGAGACTCTTGAATCTACACACAGGGTGCAGGGAGTAATGTGAGTACCCAACTCAGTAAGTAATAAAAGTAAAGGCAATTGACCGATATGAAAATATGTAAAACACAGCATAATGCTACAGCAAAGCAGTATAAACCAAAACAATGTAACAAAACAGTAAAACCTCATAAAAAGAACCTTAGTTTAGTGAAAACCTCTTCTAGTAGTTCAAATGAGTGATGAATACAGAAAGAAAAAGGTAGTAACATAAATCAGCCCCTCGGTAAAATACCAGCAGAACTAGCCCCTCGGCTATATCTCAATCACTTGTATCAGCCCCTCAGGCAATAATATGAAACCACAACAGCCCCTTAGGCTACATCACATCTCACACTAGGTACCTGCACTCACTAGGGGTGTACAGACTCCTAGAGGGGCTCCATACATCCAAAGCGCAATAACAAGTCATCTCGTGGCATAATCAAACAGGCTCTCGGCCTCATATCAAGCCACCTTGTGGCGTAACAAATCAGGCCCTTTGCCTTAAAATCTTGAATCAGTATAACATTGTTGCAGCGCATAGCCTGATCCCATAATATCCTCACAACATAGGCCCTCAGCTTTACTCGGTCAAAAATCTTACAAGCCGCTCGGGCAACAGTAAAACATAGTGCTCACCCCAAAATATCGTTTAAATATAAAAACAAATAAGGATGGATGAGATCTAAAAACAGTAGAATATAGCATAACCGAGTACAAATACGAATTCAAAACAATGAGCAATAGTAGTAAAAATCTCCTAAGGGTCCAAAACAGTTGGCACAAGGATCAAATATGGCATTAAGCCCAAAACATGATATTACTTTCCAAAACACAATGACAGTAAACAATTTTCAATCAAATACTCGGTTTAGCAGTCATACGGGATTGACTAAGTCATAATCCTCAACGGTGCACGACCCCACACTCGTCATCTAGCTAGTGCATCACCATAAAGTAGCACAATAATGTGAACTCCGGGATTTTATACCCTTAGGACAACATTTACAATAATTACTTACATCTATCCGGTCCAAACTCTAGGCTGTGATGCCTTTGCCTCTTGCTTTGCCCTCAACTTGCATCCAATCTATCCAAAATCAGAATCATGACGTCAACATATGCTAAAGGAATGAAGCCCATGCAAAAATAATCAAATGGCATCAAGAATCCCAAAATTTGCACAACCCAACCCCAAGGCCCACTTCTCAGAAAACTGATAAAAATAATATCATTATCCTCCCACGAGTTCATGCCTACCAAATTTACCAAAATCCAACGAAAAATGACCCCTCAAATCCCTAATTTTAGGTCTCCAATTACAAGCCCTAGTTGTTAAATTTTTAGCCACAAATTTCAATAAATTTCAAGCCCAATGAGTGAAATAACACCATAGAAACAAGTATTAGGTTCAACAATCTTTCCTCAACGAAGCTCCCTTGAATTCCCTTTTCCAAAATCTACCAAAACGCTCCGAAGTCAAGAAAGGCTGAAAATCGCAAAGGACCAAATATATACTTTCTGACCCGGGCTTTTTGTGCCTACGGTCCCTGTACCACCTTCCGTACTGCATTTGCGGGAAAAACACCGCATCTGTGGTTTTCACTTAAAAATCCCAATTTCGCACCTGCGATCAAACACACGCACCTGCGCTATCAAAGGTGCGCTCGAACAGCTCGTTTTTGCGATTCCAGCTCCACATGGCCATTTTCGCATCTGCGAACCTCTGGGCGCTTCTGCAAGCCCGCACTTGCAGTCCCCAAGTTGGAGGTGTGGTTATGACAGACTTCAGCAGCTTCAGTTGTAACCTTCCAACTCCAACTTCGCATCAAACATCCGAAATCACCCCAAAGCTGTGGGACCTCAACCAAAGACACAAACAAGTCATATTCTACTATCCAAACTTACAACAATCTTCGAAAAACCAAAAACAACATTGAATTAACCAAATAACATCGGATTCAAGCCTAAGGTTCCAAATACTTCCAAATTTCGCTTTTGATCAAAAAGTCTATCAAACCTCGTCCGAATAACCTAAAATTTTGCACACACTTAATAAATGACACAACGGACCTACTTTGACCTCCGAAATACCATTCCGAACCATATATCAAAATCTCACATATCCACCAAAAAATGCCAAAATTTCAATTTCGCCAATTCAAGCTTAAATCTACTTTAGACCTCCAAAAAATATGCTGATGACGTTCTTAAGTCCTAAATCACCTCTAGAAATTATCCAAGTCATGGAATTCACATCCTAGCCCTTTTTTGACATTAGTCAACATCCAGTTGACTTTTCCAACTTAAACTTACTCAAAAAAGACTAAGTGTCTCAAACCTTACCAAAACCTCCTTGAACCCGAGCCAACAAGCCTGATAGCACATAATACATTTAAAAGAGACAATAAGAAGCAGAAATGGGGCAAACGGAGTGATAAATCATGAAACGATTGGCCGGGTCGTTACAGTTTATTTTCTTCTTACGAGGTTAGAAAGGAGAGTCACCTCGCTCCAAAGCTTACTACCAATATCAAGAACGTCTTCAAACCCTTAATTTGGAGCCAAACGATCCAATACTAATAAAACAGGGTAAGAACTAGTCAATACAAGCTCAAGAGTTCATATTCTAACTATTAAAGTAATTTCCCAACACTAAATACAAGTTTCTTAAAATCCATCCCGGGCCCACGTGCCCGGATTGCAAAAATCTTTTAGGGAAATTGTTATCCATAACTTACGGATAAATAAATATATGGTTTTTACTTCATTCCATAACAAATATTCTGGTAAAATCTTGTTTTTATCAAAACTCTAGGTTTTTACTCTAATCCATAATTTTCACTAATTTTTGTGTGTTAATCCACCCAAAAACCAAGTAACAAAGTCATATAAAGTAGAAATAACTTACCTACACAATAGTATGTTGAAACCTCCTCTTTGAGAGCTCCCAAATCGCCCAAGTGTAAAAGTGAAATGAAATAAATGGCCTAACTCTCATTTTTAAAAGCTGGACATAGCCCTCTAATGTCGCATTTGCAACACCAGGTTAGCAAATGTGAGGGTCGCAAATGCGAACCCTTGAGCCTCTACAAATACAGCCACAAATGCGACCCAGGAGCCGCAAATACGCCTTTTGCTAGAATCGCAAATGCTGCAGAATTATCGCAAATGTGAAGTCTTCCTGGGTCGGGCTCCTTTGCAATTCCTAAGCCCCCATTAAAAATGTGAGGTTCGTATTTGCGAACAAATCCCTCGTATTTGCAAGATCTGCTGCAGCAGCCAAGAACAGAAGAAATCTGATGTGTTTTCAACTCCTTCCCCACGTCTGAAACTCCACCGAGCCCTCGGGGCTCCACACCAAATACTCCCCCAAGTCTAACAAAATCATACCAACTTGCTCGTGCGATAAAATCGATAAAATAACATCTTAAACTATGTATTTAGCACTAAAACACATGAGATCCTTAAGAACATTAAAAATTTCTATTTTCACAATCGGGCATCCTAATCATGTCAAATCAGTCTTGGGCTCCGGAATCAAAACACGAGCCTGATACTAACATGATCAAATATTATTTAATTCTTTTTTAAATCCCTAGATATTAAGTATAACAATTTTTAACAAAAATCATTACTCGGGCTAGGGACCTCGAAATATTTCGGGTATACAACCAAGTCCCGTATTTTACTACAAATTCTTTGGGACCGTCAAAGCACAAGTCTGGTTCTGTCCACTAAAAATATTGACCGAAGTCAAACATGGCCTTTTAAGCCAACCTTAAGGAGCCGAGTGTTTCAATTTCAACCCATACTCTTTATCATCCCGAACGAACCGTCCTCACAAGTCATAAATTAGTTAAAACAAGTACGAAAAGTCTTATTTATGGGAACATGGTTCTAGAAAGCAAAATGATCAGTCGGGTCGTTACAGACTTCATATCACAAATGTTAGCATGAATTAAGTTTAAAGGATTTGAATTCCTTTCAACAGACTTATAAGGATGTTTTACAATCTTAGATTCAACACATATTTGACATTTTGATTTATTATATTTAAATTTAGGTAATAATTCTAAATTAACTTCCGTAAGGTTTGATAATTGACATGTCCCAAATAAATATGCCTTAAATCATTTGATTCCAATAAATAAGAAGAAGCTGAAATTTTAATCATCCTATCAACAACCATTACACTAAGTTTGAAAATGCGGTCCTTAAGGTGGCCTTTTCTAACATACATTTTATTATTGCATACAATAATTTTTTCAGATAAAAATACACATTCCATTCTTAATAAGTAAAGAAGTAGAAATTAAATTCTTCCTGATAGTAGGAACATGAAGAACTTATTGAGCGTTAACACCTTACCGGAAGTCATATTCAGAAATATCTTCTCATAACATTCAATCTTGGATGTTGCATAATTTTCCATGAAAAAAACTTTTTTGAGAGCAGCAGTAGATTATGTTGCAAATGCTTCTTTGTTACCACAAACATATTGAGTGGCTCCCGAGTCAAATCCACTATTCCTTCGAATTTCAAACTAGGTTGCATTCCGAAAGCATTGCACCGAGATCATCAATGTCATCATTCTTCTACATTATGTTGGCTTGTCCTTGTTTCTTATCCTTTTCTAGGAAATGACCATTAGTGGCTTTCTGAACAACTTTTCCATAATTGCAGTAGTTTTCCTTGAATTTCTTTTTGTTCTGATCCATAGTCTATGCAGAAGACCTCTTCCTCTTCTTACTTTTTAGGGTTGTCTTAACGGTATTAGCTCCCATAATTGTTGAATTTCCATGGGACTTCTTCTCGGCTAGTTTGTTGTGTTCCTCAATCTTGAGACAAATCAAATGATCTTCCAACTTAATTTCTTTAAGCTTGTGCTTAAGATAGTTTTGAAATCTCTCCACCAAGGAGGCATTTTTCAATCATTGCAGCCACTTGAAATGTGTCATTCACGACCATAAATTCAGCAATAATGTCATGAAAAATATGTTGAAGTTCTTGAACTTAGGTTCCAACGGTTTTGCTGTCTATCGTTTTACAGTCTAGAAACTTGAAAACCACAAACTTCTTCAAGTATGCATCTTCAATCTTGTACTTCTTCTCAAGTGCGTCCCATAATTATTTTAAAGTATTCGTAGCACTGTAGACATTGTACAAGTAATCCTCCAAAGCACTTAGGATATGGCCTTTGCAAAAAAAATTGGTTTATTTCCACGCCTCAACAATCATAAATTTCTCATTGTCTGGCATGTACGCCACAAGCACTGGAGGTTCTTCACTAGTGAATATTTGCATACCAAGCGTGGTAAGCCAGAAGAACACCCTTTGCTGCCATCCTTAGAAGTTGGCTCCAAAATGTTTTACCGGTTTCTCGGCTGTGGAACAACAGTTCGGCTTGACGTGGCTATCATCGCTGCCGCAAAAGTCGTAGAAAAATTTCTATTATCAATTGCCCTTTCTCACTATCAACAACTGAGAAGTTCAATTAATGGCAAAAGAATAGAACAGTAAACAATACTGTAATTAATGATAAACAGTACATTTATTAAATAAAAACTAATGGTTTTATATATTGTTTCACAGAAAAGGATGAAGTTTTTACGTTCTTTAAATCATTTCTTAATTTTAATATTCCGATAGAGTTTTATATCTACAAATCAGAATAGAAAAATTGAAAAGGAGTAGAAAACCACACATGTTTTAATATCGAAAAAGAGATTACAGTTTACGAATAAAAAATAATTTCCTTAATATTGTCAGGAAATCTATATTACTATAATAAATAATGCAACAGAAACAGAAAGTTAGAAGCAACATAATATTGAAATTATATGAAAAATAATTTCGGAATAAATTGAGCCCACTGAATGCATAGTGTGTCCTTAAGAAAATTATTCCTCTCAAGTACCTCATGTGCTAGAATATTATCCTTCCAGGATAGAACGACTTAACTCACCGGTATAGTGGTACCAATTACCAGAAATCTCGGTGTCTGGGAACCACTTAATGGTAGTAAATCACACTGGAATAAATTTGTACAGAAGAAGTCTTGAAGTTCAAAAAATTTGTAAGGAACAATATGAGGAATCACATCTTTGATTTAAGTCGAAGCCGAGGGAACGACGATGACAACGTGAGTCTTGCCTTCTTTTTTACTCTTTAAGAGCTAGAAGAAGAGCAAATATATATATACCCATCAAAAGTTTTTTTCATTCAATATGATACAATGTCCTTTGTCAAGGAAAAAAATTCAAATATTTCATTTTCCCTCCATTTTCCCTTAACTATTTATTTTAAGCTAACCAAACTTAAACACAACTGTTATAATAATCTCCGGAAAAAAAAAACTCTAACAACAACTACAAATAAAATACTTGGAAACATATTGGCTTCTCAAATTTCAACTATTATCAAATTTCTCTATCAGCTAAAACACAAGCATTATCATGTTACTCTATCAGTTTATCACCAAAGGCTAAAAGTAAAAGAAATTCCATGGAGTAGCCATCGACAAGCCGAATATTCTAAGTTACTCTTTTGAAGCAACCTTAGAATGATTCCTCAATTAATTCGCCAAAATTTTGGTTGTCAAAAAATAAAAACATGGAAGAATCAAGATGAAGATTGAAGAAGAAGAAGAATCTGTTTGAGAGAAGTTTCTGGAGAGCTTCAGAAAGAAAAACTTTTCAATAGCAAAATATCCCGACTGACCCTAATACAAAGGGGTCAGGAGTGTATATAATACAACTGGACCAACTCGGGCCAAACATAAACCAAAACAAAAATGGGCTCGGATATGTTCTGGCCCAACATACATGATATACACGATATACAAACAGTATACAACGAATATACACTACAAAATCAATGTATGTGTCTAGGTTTTGAAGCTAGATAATCTTGTAGCTCAACACCCCCCCTCAAGTTGGAGGGGGAGACCACCTTCAACTTGACCAGCAAAGGATGTAGGATAGTGCCAGGCAGAGGCTTGGTGAGAAGGTCAGCTAGCTGACGAGAAGTAGGGACATGGGAGAGAGTAATGAGCCCACCAGCTAACAGATCTCTCACAAAATGACAATCCACCTCGATATGCTTGGTTCGCTCATGAAAAACAGGATTTTTGGCAATATGTATAGTAGCCTGGTTGTCACAGAAAACAGAAAAGGGAAGAGAAACAGAAACACCAATGTCAGTGAGCAAACAGGAAAGCCAAGACAATTAAGCTACTACCTTACTGAGAGCCCGATACTCAGCTTCAGCAGAGGATAAAGAAACTACAGGTTGTTTCTTGGACTTCCAACTAATCAAGCAGCCACCCAAAAGAACACAAAAACCAGTCACATACCTACGAGTACCTGGACAGGCAGCCCAATAACTGTCAGAATAAGCATGTACAGAGAAATCAGAACTGTCAGAACAGAAGAGAACCAAATTCATAGTTCCCTTAAGATATCCGAGGACATGTAGTGCAGTAGTCATATGAGGGACTCTAGGACACTTCAAATGTTGACTCAGATGCTGAACACCAAAACAGATGTCAGGCCTGGTGTGAGTCAAAAATAAGAGCTTACTAATAATGCTCCTATATTGATCACTGGAGGAGAAGATGTCTCCAGAATTAGCATGGAGTTTTACATTAAGATCCAAAGGACAAACAACATGAGAAACATTCATATAGTCAAACTGATGCAGGAGGTCAGAAACATATTTATGCTTATTAAGGAGCATCCCACCAAGAACAACAGACATCTCTATGCCCAAAAAATAATGTAAAGATCGCAGGTCTTTAATCCTGAACTGATCATCCAGAAACAGCTTCAGGGAAGAAAGCTCATCATTGTCATCCCCAATAATAATAATGTCTTCCACATACACTGCCACAACAACCAGACAACCAGGTTGGCCTTTGATAAACGGAGAATAGTCATTCAATGAATGAGTATATCCTATGGAATAGAGAACAGAAGACAGCTTAGCATACTATTGTTTGGATGCCTATCTCAACCCGTAGAGAGATTTTTTCAACTTACAGACAAGAGGAGGAGATGTAGGGGAAACAGAATCAGTAGAAGAGACATAAACTGATAAACCTGAAGGGAGCATCATATAGACCTCCTTATCTCAATCACCATGCAAGAAAGCATTATTAACATCAAGTTGAAAAAGTTTCCAATGGTTCTTAACAGCCACTACAATAAGACACTTCACAATAGACATTTTAACCACAGGAGAAAAAGTGTCAGTGAAATCAACCCCTTCAATTTGAGTATCCCCTCTAATAACAAGTCTAGCTTTGTATCTTTCAACACTACCCTCAGCCTTATATTTGATCTTATAAACCTATTTGCAGCCTATTGGTTTCTTACCAGGAGGAAGGGGAACAACATCCAGGTATAGTTGGCATCCACAGCATCAAACTCCTTTCTCATGGCATCATGCCATACTGGAACTGATGCAGCTTGAGAGTAATAAAGAGGTTCAGACTCCAAAGGAGAAGAAGAAGATCAAGAGAAAGTAGGAAGATGACAGACATAATCCTTATGATAAGAAGGAGGATTGTGCTGTCTTCCAAATTTTCTGGGAACATTAGGTGATGTGGAAGAAGGCAAAGCAGGAGGAGAAATATCAGGGTTGAAAGGAGGACTGGAAACTGGAATGGAAGAAGGAGAAGCTGAAGCAGAAGGAGAAGGTGGAGAGGAAATAGGAATAGAGAAATCTGGCTCAGAAAGAGCATGCTCAAGAGGAGGAATAAAAGGAAAAGAAGAGGGAGAAACAGAAGGAGTAGAGTTAACACAAGAAACAGATTTAAAAGGAAAATAAGTTTCATGAAAGATAACATCCCTGGACACAAAGTACTTTTTGTAACTGAGATCATACAGTCTATAACCCTTTTTAGCAAAAGGATACCCCAGGAAGACACATGAAATAGCCCTAGGTTTTAACTTGTCCCTTTGAGGAATTGGGACAGCAGCATAGGCAAGGCAGCCAATGCCCTTAAATGGGAGTAAGTAGGTGCCTTTCCATGCAAAATTTCATAAGGGGATTTGTCTTGAAGGAGCCTGGAGGGTATTCTGTTAATAAGGTATTTAGCAGTCAATAGGCAATCTCCCCAGAAAGAGATCGGTAAACCAGATTGGAAGAGTAAAGCTCTACAAGTTTCAAGAAGAGTCCTATGTTCTTTTCAACAACACCATTTTGTTGAGGAGTATGTGGGCAAGTGGTTTGATGAATAATGCCTTGTTGACTAAAAAAGGATGCACCAGCATTACTAGACCCCAATTCCAAAGCATTGTCACTCCTAACAGTTTGAACAACAATATTAAACTGGGTTTTAACCACACACAGAAAAGACTTAAGCATGCAGAAATCATTGCTTTTAGACCCCAATAAATGTGTCCAGGTTGCTCTAGAAAAGTCATCAACTATTGTTAGAAAGTATCTAGAGCCAGAAGATGTGGGAGTGTGATAAGGGCCCCAAGTATCTACATGAATCAATTGGAAAGGTCTAGATGTACTTGTTGTGCTTTCAGGAAAGGGAAGTCTAGTTTGGCTAGCCATAGGACAAATAGAACAATGGAAAGGCTGTTTAGAAGCAAATGGAAAAGACAAGGCAGAAATATGTTTCATGTTTGCAAATGAAATAAGAGCCAATCTCAAATACCAAATGTAATTCATGTCAGTGGCAACAACATTATTACAGATGGAACTATTTACATTTGAAGGTAAAGTAACAACTTATGACTAGAACAGTCAGGTTTACAAGAATTAGAGGAAGAAGAACATACAGAAACAGAACAACAACAATTAGAAGAAGAAGAAGTTGGCACCCAAGCAAAATTGTACAGACCAGCCTCCTCTTTACCAAGATCCAGAGGCATCTTCAGAGAAGGGGCCTGTAACATGTGGAGGAAACAGGAAGTTGCAGTGAACAAGACTATGCAATGCAACTGTTTTACTAATTTGTGGACAGAAATCAAGTTGTGTTTCAAACAAGGAACAAGTAAGACATCATGAAGAGTGATGAATGGATTTAATGCAAAAGATCATGTGCATGTCACTTTCACTTTATATCCATTAGGAAGAGTTACAAGATAGGCTACAGTTAAGGGTGTGAGATTGCAGAGTAAATCCTTATTAAAGGTCATATGGTTAGATGCTCTGAGTCTATTATCCAGGTGGCAGAATTAATGTGAGTAAGCATGCAAAATTTGGAATCAGAAACAGGGCTCTCAGTTAGCATAATACCAGCAAAATTAGCAGCATACATGGGAGGAGGAGTCTGGGCAGTGGAGTCCCCTAACTGAGATTGTTGTAGCAAGGTCATCAATTGGTCATATTGTTGTCTGCTCAACCCAGGTATCACAGAACTCTTGCCATCCATGTTTGGAAAAGGGTGCTGGCTTTCAGGAGGATTTCCTTGAGGAACAAACACATTTCCTTCAGAAGAAGGGAAATCCACACCAGCAGTTAGATGAGCAGCAGCGGGTCTCCTCCCCTTGTTAATTGTTGTACTTTGTGGATACCCATGAATCTTGTAAGACTAATCAATTAAGTGCCCAGATTTTTTGCAGTATCTACATAATAAAGAGCCTCTAGCTTGGTCAAAATTAACTCTTTGTCTGAAAGGAGAAGGATTAGACACTGTGACCTTATTGAATCCAACTGAATGTCTTTTTGCGTGGACATTGAAAGACATAGAGTCTGGATTAAACTGAGAAAGGGACTGGACTTATCTCTGTTTCTCATCATTGAGGATCATATTGTAGACACAGTCAAGGGTAGGAGGAGGCTGCATCATCAATAAGTTACTCCTTACCCCCATGTATGCTTCATTAAGGCCCATGAGGAACTGAAACACCTTATTCTCATCATCTTCCTGTATGATGCCATTTCTGGCAGGACAAATGCATCTTTGCCCATGGTTTGTATACACTGTTCCTTTCATCCCACAGTCCTTTAAGTTTGTTAAAATATGAGGCTATATCTAGAGATCCTTGAGAAGTATGAGAGAGTTCTCTTTTTTGTTCAAAAATTTTGGTTCTGTTAGCAGTACCATATCTAGCTGCGAGCTGTGCCCATATACTCTGTGCAGTATCAGAAACTGCACACTCTCAGCTATCTGAGGGGATAAGGAAGCAGTCAACCAGGATATTACCATATTATTACATCTGTCCAATAACTTTTGTTCAGCCACATTAGTGTCTGGTCTGGGACATGTACCATCAATAAAGCCAATTTTATTTTTAGCAGACAACACTACAATCATTTTCTTTCACCAACCCCCATAACCACTACCTGAGAAGGGAGTGGACACAAGAGAAACACCAGGAACATCAGAGGAGTAAACAAATAGAGGACTGGTAGGGTCAACAGGAGTTGTATTAGCACTCATGTTAGCAGCCATGAAGAACAATGAGTTTAAAATCAAAAGATAATCTCTATAATTAGTTTAAAAAACAAAAGTTGTACAAAAAACCTCATGCAAATCATATAGCACCTAAAACAGGAACAGATTTACCCTCCTTCTTCGCGACCAGAGAAGATCGGCCTTCGATTAACAAAAAAATGCCAGCTCCGAGCAGCAGAAACCCTAAAATCTGAAGTCTCGCCGGAATCGAGTTGAGGACGTCGGAAAACCAACCCAAGTAGTAAAGATGCAACCAGTTAACGGTGATATGTTGAACCTTAAGTCGAGTTGATGGTATTATCTGCAACGTTCATTAATAATAATGATGTTCCATTAATGTGCATTTTCAAATCTTTTCTATAGGGCCCAAAAAATGTCACTCCATTTTGTTTTTATTCTTTGTTATATATTCAAGCGCATCCCCACCCCACAATTCAACCTCGGCTTTAATGTTCAGGAATTGTAGGAACCAAATTTTTTTTTTTCGGTTTCTTTCTGTAATAAAATCTATTTTCCTTATAGTTGGATTTGTGGACAGTAGAACAGGTGGCCCAAAAAAAAAAATAACACCGTATAGTCGCTATTACAATAATAACTTAGAATATGTATATTTTCAGTATATATATATATAGCAACAACAACAACTATATATATATATATTATAAAGTTTATATTTTCTCGACTACAAAATATAAATAGTTTTTAGTATGTGCTCACCCAAGAAAAACGTGTAAAGGCATACGGCCCAGTGGCCCAAGAAAAATAGGACTTAAATTAAGGATTGCTGATTTGTAATCGACAACTTTAGGGTTGTTCAGTTGATTTTTTATTAAAAGCAAATCCAAACCAATTTTAACGGTTTTTGAAATTATAAAATTAAAATTAAATCAAATTAAATATAAGTTATCGGTTTTGTTATTGTTAGTTTGGGTTTTTCATTTTTAATAAGCTAATAATAAGTCGATAATAATAAAACAATACTAGACCACAATCTGAATTTTTTAGCTAATTTTATACTTTTTATATTTTTTTTCAGATTTAAAAGTTCATTTATCTGTTTATATAAAAAAATGAACAAACACAAACTAAAAAGTAGACTAGCGTTGCATCTTAACGTAAAGAAAATGCCAACACGTTACAAGTAAAAAACAAAAAGAAAAGCTTGCAATTTTGGGGGTCGTAAGCCATAGCCAACTATGAAATATGGTAATATGCATATAAGATCTGCAAATTAAAATTCTGCTATTAGAAGATTGGAAGATATACAAATGAACAACATTTTAAGTACTACTAGAGCATAAATTCAACTATCTACAGAGATAGTTCTTTTAACTATATACATTTGACACTGTAGCACAAAGATATAAAGTAGAGTATTAAAATTGTAGCAATATTATAAGATAGAAGTACCAGGTGAACTAAGTTGCTGCACATGATAGAATCAAAAGAACAAGCCAAAATAAATGTCACGATTCCGGTTCGCCTTCCATGAATCATTGTGACGGTACTTAATTTCTACGATTAGAGAAGCCTAAAATGCGAAAAATAAACCAAACTGTAGAAGAAAACAAGTTAAAATAGAGATAGAGTAATAGAACAACGTTTAAAAGTGCTGCTCGACATACACAATGTTAACTTTCAAAAACTAATACATACTCCCAAAACCCGGAAACCCATAAATTACAAGCTAGGAATACAGCAAAAATGCTCTAACTCCGGAATGTCTACATCAACAGTAAAGATAGAAGGGCTATCATTATAAGAGAGAATGGAGAGAGACTCCCCGGTTTGCGGACGTGGCAAATATACCTCGAATTCTCCGAAGGACCGCCTCGCTTCAAAGGTGGTTAGTTTGAGTCAAGGTACCTGGATCTGCATATGAAAAACATGCGCGGAAAGGGCATGAGTATACCACAGCGGTACTCAGTAACTGCCAAGCCTAACCTCGATCAGGTAGTGACGAGGAAGGTCAGGGCCCTACTGAGATAAGATAATGTATAAGGTATGACAAAATAAGATAAGCAATATAGTTGAAAGCTAACAATACGAATTTAATACGAGCAAGTACATAATGCAATAATCGAAACAAAGGCTAAAACGAACACAAGAATAATAACCTGGGATCTCTCAGTAACTTGAGGATCTCTTGGTATCCTCAATAGAAACCGATGATCTATTGGTATCCCGGGGATCTCATGGTATCCTCAATATATGCCAGGGATCTCTTGGTATCCCAAGGATCTCTTGGTATCCTTAATATATATGTTAGGGATTTCTTGGTATCCCGAGGATCTCTTGGTATCCTTACTAGATATGCAGAGATCTCTTGGTATTCCGAGGATCTCTTGGTATCCTCAATATATATGCCAGTGATCTCTTCGTATTCCTCACTCCAGCTCAATCATAAATTCGTTCGGGGGATCTCCTCGAATGCCTTCGCGTAGTCCCAAAATAAAACACACAACAATAGCAAGATGAATACTCAATTACTCTCAACTTCATACCAAACCAAAAACAGATAATTTCTAACCTAGCATGCTTCACATAATCCAAATAAGGCAGCTAATGAAAATAGAGCAATTTAGTCAATTAGACATGATTCTCTAGGCTAACAGCAGGCTTACATTCCAAGTAGTGTAAGCAAGAAAGGAAAAATACAATTAAGGCTATTTTAATGAAAATAAGATTTTCAACAATTAACACAAGTACGCACTTGTCACCTCACGCACAAGGCATTTCAATTATCACAATACCAATCCCAAGGGGAGAGTCCCCCACACAAGTTTAGACAAGCCACTTACCTCAAACCGCCTTAATAATCAACCTAAGACCACGTTCTTGCCACGAGCACTCGACTCCAAATGACCCAAATCTAGTCAATTAAATTGTATGCTGTAAATAACACATCAAGTAACTAATTCTATGAAGAAATTCTAAGCTAATACGCGAAATTAGATAAAATAACCAAAATTCCCCTTGGACCCATATCTTAGATTCGGGTGAAATTTACAAATTTTGAATCCTCATACTCTCATGAACTCATATATATAAAAATTATTCCAATTCGACATCAAAATCGCGATTTAAACTCAATTGTTTGGCCTAGGAACTTTCTCGAATTTTCTCCCAATTTTTCACCATTAATTCGCAATTTAAGGACGGATTTAAGTATGGATTCATGGAAATTAGTCTAAGTCGAGCAAGAATTATTTATCCAAAACATCCAGGTGAAAATCTCTCATCAAATTGCCAATCCCGAGCTCCCAAATCAAACCTAACAACATATCCCATAAGTTCATTCAAACTTGTTCCAACCTTCGGAACACGTAAAACAAAATCAATACACCTATTTTTCATCAGATTCAAGCCTAAGAATTCCAAATACTCTAAAAATACGATTTCAATCAAACATTCTATCAAACCTTTTCCGAATAACCTGGAATTTTGCACACGTGTAAATTCAACAGTACATAGTTATTCTAACTTCTAGAATTCCATTCTGACCCTTAGATCAAAATCTCACTATCGAACCGAAAACTTCCAAAATTTAGCATTTGACATTTCAAGCCTAAATTAGCTATGGACCTCCAAAACACAATCCGAACACGCTCCTAAACTCAAAATAATCCAACGGAGCTAACAAAACCATCGTATTTACATTCCGAGGTCGTCTTCATATTGTTCTAACTGTGGTAAAATTTCCAACACTTGCTCTTATTCAGTGACTAAGTGTTTCAAAACTCTCAAAAACTCTAAATCAAACATCCCGTTAAATCAAAATAGTAGAAATAAACATGAGGAAAGTAGTTAATGGGGTATTAGGGCGTAAATTCTTAAAACGACCAGCTGGGTCATCACATGCTCCTACACATAGACATTCGTTCGCCCTCGAACGAGCATAAAGACATACCTAATGTAGTGAAAAGATGAGGGTAATGGTTGTACATATCCTGCTCGATCTCCTAGGTCGCCTCCTCGACCGACCGACCCCGCTACTAACCTTTACCGAAGCAACATTCTTTTACCTCAGCTTCTTAACCTGCTTGTCAAATATTTCCACTAGCTCCTCAACATAGGATAGATCCTTGCCCAATGGGAGTGAACTGAACTCCAACACGTATGACGGATCACCATGTTACCTTCACAGTATCAAAACATGAAATACCAGATGAAATCCTGCCAAGCTGGGAGGTAAGGCAAGCTCATAAAAAACCTCCCCAACACGCCTTAATATCTCAAACGGGCCAATAAACCTCAGACTCAACTTTCCCTTCTCCCCAAATCTCATAACGCCGTTCATAGGTGAGACCCGAAGCAGAACCCACTCTCCAACCATATAGGAAACATCATGAACCTTCCAATCTGCATATCTCTTCTGTCTAGACTAGGCTGTATGGAATCTATCCTGAATCACCTTAACCTTCTCCAAAGCATCATGAACTAAGCATGTGCCCAATAATCTAGCCTTACCTAGCTCGTACCAACCCACCGAAGATCTACACCACCTATCATATAAAACCCCTTATGGCTCCATCTGCATGCTGGACTGATAACTATTGTTTTATACATACTCGGCCAACGGAAATAACTAATCCGAAGACCCTCCAAACTCGATCATAACTCAAGGAGCATATCCTGAAGAATCTGAATAGTGCGCTCGGACTATCCGTCCGTTTGAGGGTGAAATAATGTACTCAACTCCACCCCAATACCCAACTCATGCTGAATAGCTCTCTAAAATCGTGATGTGAACTGAGTACCTCTATCTGAAATGATTGAAACTGGAATACCATGCAGACGAATAATCTCTAGGATATAGATCTCCACCAACCGTTCTAAAGAATAAGTAGTACACACGAGAATAAAGTGAGCGAACTTGGTCAGCCGATCCACAATCACCAAAATAGCATCAAACTTTCTGAAAGTCCATGGGAGCCCAACTACGTACTCCATGGTGATCTGCTCCCACTTACACTCTTGAATCCTTATCTACTGAAGCAACCCACCGAGTATCTGGTGCTCATACTTCACCTACTGACAGTTGAGGCACATAGCTACATCCAATCTTTCTTCTTCCGCCTCCACTAGTAGTGCTGCCTCAAATCCTGGTACATATTCGCGGCACCCAGATTAATGGAATAGCGCAAACTATGGGCCTCCTCTAGAATTAACTCCCGCAGCCCATCAACATTGGGTAAACAAACCCGACCCTGCATCCTCAATATATCGTCATCACCAATAGTCACATATCTAGCATCACCGTACTGAACCTTCTCCTTGAGGACATGCAAATGAGGGTCATCACACTGACGCTCCCTGGTATGATAAAATAAGGAAGACTTAGAAACCACGCAAGTTAGAAACCGACCGGGCTCCAAAAGATCCAATTTTAGAAATTGGCTGGCTAAGGCCCGAACATCCATCACCATAGGTGTCACAACCCAAAATATAACCATGGTCGTGATGGCGCCTATTGTGTTACAAGGCAAGCCTATTTCCCCAAATATCACTACTAAACCGATCATAAGAATTTAATAAAATATTTTCAGCATTTAAAATTTTTCATAAACAAAATTAACTCTAAATATAATATAGAAAAATATGAAAACAAGCCCCAAACATCGGGGTGTCACTCAGTCATAAGCGTCTAAAACTATGAACTAAGATATATGAGCTTTCTAACTGTCTAAAACAAGAAATGACAAAAGGAGTAGAAAGGTCCTGCAGACACTAGCAGCTACTTGCAATCTGCACAGATAGCCGGCCTGAATTCAGCGATCGTCGCGCTCTAACTCGCCTAGGTCTGCATATAAAGTGCAGGGTGTAGTATGAGTACAACCACCACAATAGTAACAGAAATAACTAAGGAATTGAGCAGTAGTCATGAGCTAAGAAAAAAAGTCCAATTATTTATTTTTCATAATTTTAAAAATAATATGAATAAACAGGTAAATTCCATAACTCAGTAAATGACAAAAAGAAATTAACAGATAAATGCAACAATAGCAAAAGTAAATGAAACCTCACAACAATGTCACTCCATCACTCAACATTCGCACTCAACACTCAACACTCAACACTCAACAGTTAATACGCTCAACACTCTGCGCTCATTATGGTGTGTACAGACTCTGGAGGGGCTCCCAAATCCAAAGCGCTAAGCACTAACAACTCATATGCCATTATATTAATACTTGGATCCGCATCGTCAACTCATGTGCTACAAGGACAACTCACACTCTATGGTATTAATAGCCTCACAACCAAGCCCTCGTTACTCAATCATGTACATCAGTAGCCTCACCATCATCAACAAATAAGGGAATACAACCCACATCAAGTATCACATCATATCAGAAAAAATAGAGACTGAGGTAAACATGTACAATAATTTCTATGACTGAGTACAAATAATGTGCGAATGAATAAAGCCTAAGCATGATCTCTAACATGAATGCAAATAAGTTTAACTACAAGTAAACACATAGCCGCATATAACAACCATTAGGCCTCGCAACCTCATGGGATGGACCAAGCCTCAATCCCTCGCGGTGCACACCAACACTCCCGTCACCTAGTATGGGTATCACTACCTAACAATCACATGCTATCAATTTCTTCGGGTTTATACTCTCAAAGTTAGAGTTAAAACTGTTACTTACCTCAACCGCGTAAAATCCTACTCCAGGATGCCCTTGTCTCTGGAATCGTTATCTGAAAGCTCTGAATCTAACCATGATCAGAATAATACCGTCAGCATGTGCTGAAGAATCAAATTCCACAATAAAAACTACAAAAATAGGCCAAAAATCCGAAATTGGCCAAAACGCAGCCTCCGGCCCACATCTCAAATTTAGTCAAAAATGAAAGAATCAGAACCCTCGCCCTCTCCCGAGTCAAATCATATAAATATTGTCAAAATTGGACTTTAATTTGTCCCTCAAATCCCTACCTAAAACTCTCAAAAAACTCAAACCCCTATGTCACGACCCCAAACCCGGCCGTGATGGCGCCCAACATACTGCTAGGCAAGCCTGACCAATTTACAACCTCAAACCATTTATTACAGTTCATTATTGATAAGCACATATGATTTACCAAGTTATAATACTAGAAATCTAAAATAGAGTTAAAACATGCAGAAATCCCAAAAATACCAATACTACTACACAACCCAAATAACGCAGTGTCACAAGTCTGAGCCCCTAATACATGAGTATCAACCTACTATATATCGTTCTAAAGAAATGCGGAAATGAATCAATAAGATAAAAGAAAAAATCAAGATTGCGGATGTCATGCTGCTACCTTGAAATTTCCCAGACAAGCTGCTCGGCAGAGAAGCCCTCAGTCAGCCTCAAATGTACTTGGATCTGCACACAAGGTGCAGAGAGTAATGTGAGTACTCCGACCCAGTGAGTAATAAACATAATAAAGGTTGAGAATATGAAATCCTGAATAGGCACAAAGTAATTCTGTAAATGTAGCATTGTAAACCAAGTAGTATAAAGTCCGTAAACCAATGAAAATAATTAAGGAAGTACTACAACAGATAAATAAGTAAATAACAGTTAAATATGAAATGCAAAAAATAGTCCGACACTCTATAGTACCCGCTGCGGCGTGCTGCCCGCTCCATTTGTTTATCGTCGATGGCGCTCACTAGGGTGTGCAAACTCCAGGAGGGGCCCGTTACGGCCCAAGCGCAATATAAGCCATCTTGTGGTATCAACTAGGCCCTCGACCTCATATCAATATTAATATAATATAGTTGTGGCACACAACCCGATCCCATAATTAGTCCAGAATCATATAAGCTCCTCGGGCACAGTAATATATACATATTCAACCCAAACTTCATTAGAAATATTATTTAATTTTCAAGTTTTAAAAATAGTATTAAATACCAGTACAGAGGTCAATAATATGTAAAAATGGTAAGAAACTAGTAACAACAATCCCTGAAGGATTCAATCTATTGGCATGAAGCCTAAATATGACAATCAGCTTAAATCATAATGATAATAAGTGATATTCAGTCAAATACACAATAAATTCATCTATCGGGACGGACCAAGTCACAATCCCAAACGGTGCTTTATCCCACGCTCACTATCCGGCGTGTAAGTCACCTCAATATAGCACTATGATGTGCAATTCTGGGGATTCAAACGATCAAGACATCACTTACATCTGTTACTCACCTCAAGCATCAATTATAGCTTTACCCCTCAATTCAACCACAATTCCGCTCGAACCTAGTCATAAATGACTTAAATACATATACAATGCTAAATGACTCAATTTTAATGCATAAAAATAAATTTCCCAAAGTTTTGCCCAAAAAGTCCAAAAACGCGATCGGGCTCACGCGGTCAAAACCCGAGGTTCGAACAAAAACCTGGTTACCCATTCCCCACGACTCCAAATATATGATTTGTTTTGAAATCGAGGCCCAAATCCCCAATTTTAGAAAACAACTAGGTTCTTCCCAAAAATCCTAATTTCACCCACGAAAATCCTTGATTTTAGGTTGAAAACATGTTATGATGTTAATGATTGAAAGAAATGTGTAAAAATCAACTTACAATTGATTTGCAAGAAGGTTTGTTCAGAAAAAAAAGCGCCCAAAGGAGGTGTTTTGAAAATAGGGTGAAAACGTCTTAAAATTGACTAAGTATGAAAAATGCAGGTTGTAGAAATGGGAGTTGCAAACGAGGGTTCGTAAGACGTGTTATGGGAATTGTGAAGTTATGGTCATATTTGCAAACTCAGGCCAAATAGAAGCACTTCGCATTTGCGAAATATATATGCTTCAAATTTGCAAAAGCTCAACCTTCGCATTTTCGAGTCAAGCAGGCCTGAGCTGGTTTTGCATTCGCGAACCAGGCTTTGCAATTGCGAAGCTTGCATGCCTGTTCATATCGGATTTTCCAAAATTCAAAAATGCAATCCGACACCTATCCAAAATTTACCCGAGCTCTAAGGGCTCCAAACCAAATATGCACACAACTTTAAAAACATCCTATGGACTTACTCGCGCGATTAAGTTGCCAAAATAACATCATATACATCGAATTCAGCCTCAAAATTCATGATTTCCTCTAAATTTTCATAAAAAATCACATTCCCATTTTAAGTCTGAAACACATTAAACGACCTTTGTTTTAAACCAAACTTTACAAAAAGCGCTTATACCATATATAAGAATTGTACCGGCCACCGGAGCCAAAATACGGGCCCGATACCATAATCTTTTAATCAAATTTCATATTTAATTTCCTTAATTATTTCCATAAAACAATTTACACAAAAATTCATTTCTCGGGCATGGGACCTCGAAATTCGATTCCAGGCACACGCCCAAGTCTCATATTTTCCTAGAGACCCTCCGGCGGAGTCAAATCACGGGTCCGAGTCTGTTTACCCAAAATGTTGACAGAAGTTAAATTTATTCAAGTTAATATCAAAACTTTGCATTTCTCTCAAAAAATTCTTATTTAAGCTTTCTGGCTATGTGGCAGAACTGTGCACACAAATGGAGGCAACCTAAATGAGGTTTTGAAGGCCTCGGAAACACAGAATGTGTAAGGATATAAGTGATGACCCCTTTGGGTCGTTACATTCTCCACCTCTAAAACAAGAGTTCGTCCTCGAACAGACAAAAGAAATAAGTACCCGAGTTGGGGAAAAGATGAGGATAATGACTTCGCATATCAAACTCGGACCCCCAGGACGATGCCTCAAGGGGCTGACCTCTCCATAGAAACGAAAAGAAGGAAAACACTTGGATCTCAACTGATGAACCTACCGGTCTGGAATTGCTATCGGCTCCTCCTCATATGAGAAATCCTTGTCCAACTGGACAGTGCTGAAATCTAATACGTGCGCTGTATCGCCGTGATACCTTCAAAGCATAGATACATGAAAAACTAGATGCATGGCAGATAAGCTAGGCAACAATGCAAGTCTATAAGCAACCTCTCCCACTCGATCGAGAATCTCAAACGGACAAATAAACTTAGGGCTAAGCTTGCGCTCCTTCCCAAATCTCATAACACCCTTCATGGGTGAAACCTTCAGCAAAACCTTTTCACCAACCATATAAGACATATTGAACCTTCCAGTCCACATAACTCTTCTGACGTGACTGAGCTATACGAAGTCTTTTCTGAATCAATTTTACCTTCCCTAGGGCATCCTGAACCAAATATGTCCCCAATAGTCTAGCTTTGCTGGGCTCGAACCAACCAACTAGGGATCTACACTGTCTCCCATAAAATTATTTAAACGATGCCATCTGAATGCTGGACTGGTAGCTGTTGTTGTAGGCAAACTCTGCAAGCGACAAAAACTCATCCCTAGAACTAAAAAAAATCAATAACACATGAATGAAACATGTCCTCTAATATCTGAATAGTACGCTCGGACTGTCCGTCCTTCTGAGAATGAAACGTTCTGCTCCGCTCCACCTGAGTACCCAACTCGCTCTGCACGGCTCTGTCAAACTGCGAAATAAACTGAGGACCTCTATCTAAGAGGATGGAAATCGAAACACCATGCAATCTAACATTCTCCCGAATGTAAATCCTGGCCATACAATCACCTAAATAGCGCCAAATTTCTTCAAAGTCCGAGGAAGTCCGACAACAAAGTCCATAGTAATACTATCCTATTTCCCTCGGGAATAACCATCTGCTGATGCAAGCCACCTGGTCTCTGATGCTGATATTTTGCCTGCTAATAATTAAGACACCGAGAAACATACTCCACAATATTTCTCTTCATCCTTCGCCACCAATAGCGTTGTATAAGATCCTGATACATCTTCGCGGCACCCGGATGGATGGAATACCGCGAGCTATGGGCCTCCTCCAATATCAACTCACTTAGCCCATCCACATTGGTCAAACAGATCTGGCCCTGCATTCTCAACACTCCATCATCACCAATGGTTCTGGCATCGCCATGCTGAACTTTTTCCTTAAGGACAAGCAAATGCGGATCATTATACTGGCACTCTCTGATGCAATCATATAATGAAGACCGAGAAACCACGAAAGCCAACACCTGGTTGGCCAAGGCCTGAACATCAACTGCAAGTGGCCTTTCCTCAACTAGAATGTACGTGTAGCTCCCAATACTCACCGCCTTTCGGCTCAAAGCATCAACCACTACATTAGCCTTTCCTGGATGATACAAAATAGTGATTTCATAATACTTAAGCAACTCTTGCCACCTACGCTGCCTCAAATTAAGATCCTTCTGCGATGATCGGTAAAAACCTCATAAGATACGCCATACAAGTTGTGCCTCCAAATCTTCAAAGCATGAACTATGGCAGCCAACCCTAAGTCATTAACATGGTAGCTCTTCTCATGGGGCTTCAACTGACGAGAAGCATAAGAAATAAATCTATGCTCCTGCATCAATACAAAACCAATCCCAACTCTCGAGGCACCACAATACACTGTATAAGAACCTGAATATGATGGCAAACCTAATACTGGGGTTGTGGTTAAGGTTGTCTTGAGCTTCTGGAAGCTCTCCTCATACTCGTCCGACCATACAAATTAAACACCCTTCTGAGTCAACTGGGTCAAGGGCGATGCAATGGATGAAATCCTTGAAAAAAATAATGATAATAGCCTGCCAACCCAAGGAAACTATGAATCTCTGTGGCTGAGGACGGCCTAAACCAACTCGGTACCGCCTCTATCTTCTTTCGATCAACCTGAATACCCCCTAACACCACGAGTCTCAATGAGGGCACAGAAATGAGCCAAAACTCACACTTGGAGAAATTTGCATAAATTCTTCTACTCCCGCAATCTCTGCAATACCACTCGCAAATACTCTACGTGCTCCTCTTGACTATGAGAGTACACAAAAATATCATCAATGAATATAATAATAAACGAATCCAGATAATGCCGAAATACACTGTTCATTAGATGCATGAATGCTGCTGGGGTATTGGTTAGCCCGAAAGATATGACAAGAAATTATTAGTGACCATATCTAGTCATGAGAGAAGTATTAGAAATATCTGAATCCCTGATCTTCAACTGGTGATAGTGTTAGGATTTATGCCCGTCACTAGAGGGGGGGGGGGGGGTTAATAGTGCGGCACGAGAATATAGATAAATATTGCGGAATTAAAATTGCAGGAGTAAAGTAAATGCAGTAATTAAAAGATTAAGGAAAGGACACACCGAATTTATACTGGTTCACCACAATGTGTGGTTAGTCCAGTCCCCGAGAGACTCTCTCGAGTTTCCACTAACTCCGTTAAGCTTACGGGTGCCTAACAATCCGTTACACTTGCTCGTAGATGTACACTCTACAAGACTTCAACTTGCTCGAGGATACCTCACCTCAAGACTTCACCTTGCTCGTGGATACCGCACCACAAGACTTCACACACTAAGATTGAGGGTACTTAGCAAACCCGACAATCAATGAGAAGATATGGTCTTCTCAAACACCTTTCTCCTTTACAACAAGAACTCTCTAAAAAGAGTAGATAAAGAGATACAATATTAGCTCTATGAACAACTCAAAGTTGTCTCTCAATTGGCTTAACAAAAGCTCTAAAATGATGCACAAATAATATCAATATGTATATGAATAATGAGAGGTGTTGTGTTTTTCAAATCAGCTCAAAAGACCTCTATTTATAGGTGTTATAAGTTGTATGTCCGTTGCTTAATTGACAATCAATTATGCTGATTTTATGCAAGATAATCGATTATTGGATTTTGATAATCGATTATTGGCTTTAACGTTTAAAAATCAGAAGCTGATTTTATGCTAGATAATCGATTATTGGATTTGGATAATCGATTATTTGCCTGTCGTTCAAAAACGTTGGCAATGGATAGAGAATAATCGATTATGCTCTTGAGGATAATCGATTATTGACTCTTGCGGAAATTTCCAATAAATGGAATTTCCCAGAATAATCGATTATCACTTTCGAAAAATCGATTATTCACCTATGCTGTCCAGAATTGACAACTTACTTCAAAAACCATTTTGGTTAAAATGAAAACGTTAAAATCATTTTGTTTGAAGTATTTGAAATATGTTTATGATAAATATGATTTGATAAAATGATTTTATGCATATTTATGATGACCTATGTTGAGCCAAAAGACGAGATAACTTAAACGTTGCTCTTACATTGGTTCTACCTAACGACCTACGCCTTGGGTCTTCGGTCTTGAACTTTTGAGCTCGTCTTTGGCTTTTCCATGCAATCCATTCATCAATATGCTTCTTGGCATTCAATCTTGATAGTTTGTCATATAATAACGTTGTTTGACACTTGACTTCATTGTTTGTCATTCATCAAAACCTATACCTGAAAATCATGCTAATACAACCAAAGCACACATATCATGGATAGAATGATTTTCTACAATTTCCCCCTTTTTGATAATGACAAACAACAGGAGATATGCATTTCGGATTCCCCATAAATTCATGCTATATCTCAACATACAATTCATGCAAACGATTCCCCTTAATGATAATCCCCCCTCAAATAAGGCATACTATAACGTAGATACATTCCCCCTTATTTGATGCATATCGCCTAAACTCTTCCCCCTTTTGGCATTAGCAAAAAGAGAGTATGCAAAGGCTACTTTCCCCTTTCGACACTTCCCCCTTTTGGGTATATCATTTGTTAGTGTCAAGAATAATATAGGTTATACAATGAGGAATATACATTGACGATATTTAAACAATCATACCAACATGAAATAATACCAAATGTTAGTAAATACATAACAACCATAATAACGGTTATTTTTCGCAAATCATATTGCTTAAGAACATATCAATAGTTAACTTTTAACAAACCAATAGTTGTATTAAAAACATGAATCATTTATTTTTCAAGAATATATCAACTGTTGTCAAACCAAAAATAATATTCATCAAAACATGAATCAATTATTATTTTTAACAAAAATTATTGATACCAATTGTTATTCAAGATAAAAGTTATCAAAACATGAATCAACAAAAAAAAATTAATATCAATTGTTAACAAAGATATATTAATTGTTAACACATATCAACTATTACGTTTTTATCAAAAATATGATAACTAACCGACACCCCCCTCGATGCAATAAGGTTTCGTGCTTGGTGCATCTACTACGATATTGTAGTCTTCAAGCACACCTGCAAACGTACCTAAAAATAGGTTTTAGGTACCCAACAACTTTTGGGTCCTTGTGGGTTAGACAAATAATAATCATAGCTAAAAGATAAATCCCTATGTTTTGCAAAACATATGGGTGCTATGTGTCCTTCCCTGTTGCAATAATGACATATAACATTCGGGTTGTGGATATGTCTTGGTTGAGCCAAATACGTTCTAGGTGATCTAAAGTCGTTATTCCTAGAAGCGTTGAAATTCATAGAGTCATTTCTAGGTGGTCTAAAATTATTCATTCTAGACTCATTAACAAAATTCCTGGAGTCGTTTCTAGGTGGTCTAAAATGATTCATTCTAGACTCATTAATAAAATTCCTAGAGTTGTTTCTAGGTGACTCATTAATGAAATTCCTAGAGTCGTTTCTAGGTGGCCTAAAATGATTAATTTTAGACTCATTAGTGAAGTTCCTAGAGTTATTTCTAGATGGTCCAACCTCATTTCTATCATCCTTTCTAATATTCTTCTTAATTTCTTCACTTGTTTTAGGATCATCTACACTACGTTTTCTAGTGTGTTCCTAAGTTCTATGTTCTCTATTTTCAAAGAACTACAAGAAGAACAATTAGAACTTTGATCAATTGAAGAGGCTTCATTCATCTCCTTTATTTTATTTCTAAGATCAATATTGTCATTTTCCAAAAAATTATTTTTCTCTTCTAAAACATTAATTTTAGCCTTGGCCTCTTTGGAGATTTTTGAAGACTTTTTCAACTCATCATATAATTCTTGAAAAGCTTCTTGTAATTCTTCATAGGAGTAATATTTAGGAGTACATACCTCTTCTTCCTCGTTGGCCATGAGGCATAGGGCGGCAGTTTCATCACCCGAGCTGTCCGAATCCCATGTCACGCGCTTTTGGTGTTTCTTCTTTTTCTTGTCCTTGGGTTTTGGACAATGTGATTCGGTGTGGCCAAGTTTTCCACACTTATGGCATGAAGGACTTGGTTCTTCCTTCTTTATTTCCTTTTTCATAAACTTATAAAACTTTTCGATCAAGGCATTGGAAATATTATCATCATCGCTATCCGAATCACTTACCTCTTCTCTTTTAGAGGATGAGGCTTTGAAGGCAATATTCGAATTTTTCTTGTTTCCAAAAGAAGGATTACGAATCGTACTTTCATAAGTTTTGAGGTTACCTTGTAGTCCATCAATTGTGACGTCCGTGATTCCTATCGACTCTTGGATGGCATTGGCTTTGGAACGCCATTCGGGAGTGAGACTCCGTAGGATTTTTCGAACTAGATCTTTGTTCGAGTATACTTTTCCGAGAGCATGGAGATCGTTGATGATCATTGAGAACCGTTCGAACATAATATCGATGCTTTCATTCTCCCTCATTCTAAAGAGTTCATATTCATGTGTTAGAAAATCAACTTTTGATTCTCGGACTTGAGGCATACCTTCATAAGTGATTTCAAGTTTATCCCACATCTCCTTGGCGGTTGTGCAGCAAGAAATCTTCTGATAGTCATCCGGATTCACCGCACAATATAATAATTGATGGCCTTTGCGTTATTTTCAACTTTCTTGATGTCCTCGGCAGTATATTCATCTTCCTCCTTTGGAACTGTGGTTTCTCAAACTTTCTTTGTTGGCATTTGTTCACCGTTCTTGATGATTTGCCACAGACGAAAGTTATTTGATTGGATGAAGATTCTCATCCGCTCTTTCCAATATGTGTAATTTGTTCCGTCAAATAGTGGAGGCCAATTGGTGGAGTGTCCTTCGCTCATCATTCCTGCGTTCAATATTCTCAACAAAAATATATTGTTCTCTCAAACGGTTAAGGCTTTCAGAGAGTTAGGCTCTGATACCAATTGTTAGTATTTATGCCCGTCACTAGGGGGGGGGGGTGAATAGTGCGACACGAGAATATTGATAAATATTGCGGAATTAAAATTGCAGGAGTAAAGTAAATGCAGTAATTAAAAGATTAAGGAATGGACACACCGAATTTATACTGGTTCACCACAACGTGTGGTTAGTCCAGTCCCCGAGAGACTCTCTCGAGTTTCCACTAACTCCGTTAAGCTTACGGGTGCCTAACAAACCGATACACTTGCTCGTAGATGTACACTCTCCAAGACTTCAACTTGCTCGAGGATACCTCACCTCAAGACTTCACCTTGCTCGTGGATACCGCACCACAAGACTTCACACACTAAGATTGAGGGCACTTAGCAAACCCGACAATCAATGAGAAGATATGGTCTTCTCAAACACCTTTCTCCTTTACAACAAGAACTCTCTAAAAAGAGTAGATAAAGAGATACATTATTAGCTCTATGAACAACTCAAAGTTGTCTCTCAATTGGTTCAACAAAAGCTCTAAAATGATGCACAAATAATATCAATATGGATATGAATAATGAGAGGTGTTGTGTTTTTCAAATCAGCTCAAAAGACCTCTATTTATAGGTGTTATAAGTTGTATGTCTGTTGCTTAATTGACAATCAATTATGCTTATTTTATGCAAGATAATCGATTATTGGATTTTGATAATCGATTATTGGCTTTAACGTTCAAAAATCAGAAGCTGATTTTATGCTAGATAATCGATTATTGGATTTTGATAATTGATTATCTGCCTGTCGTTCAAAAACGTTGGCAACGGATAGAGAATAATTGATTATGCTCTTGAGGATAATCGATTATTGACTCTTGCGGAAATTTCCAATAAATGGAATTTCCCAGAATAATCGATTATCACTTTTGCATAATCGATTATTCACCTATGCTGTCCAGAATTGACAACTTACTTCAAAAACCATTTTGGTTAAAATGAAAACGTTGAAATCATTTTGTTTGAAGTATTTGAAATATGTTTATGATAAATATGATTTGATAAAATGATTTTATGCATATTTATGATGACCTATGTTGAGCCAAAAGACGAGATAAGTTAAACGTTGCTCTTACATTGGTTCTACCTAACGACCTACGCCTTGGGTCTTTGGTCTTGAACTTTTGAGCTCATCTTTGGCTTTTCCATGCAATCCATTCATCAATATGCTTCTCGGCATTCAATCTTGATTGTTTGTCATATAATAACGTTGTTTGGCACTTGACTTCATTGTTTTTCATTCATCAAAACCTATACCTGAAAATCATGCTAATACAACCAAAGCACACATATCATGGATAGAATGATTTTCTACGGATAGCCCGAAGGCATAACAATCTTGGAAAACACCCTCGCTCCCTTGAGCTGGTCAAATAAATCATCTATGCGAGGTAGGGGATACTTGTTCTTCATTGTTACTTTGTTCAATTGTCTATTATAATTGCATGTTCTCATTGTGCCATCCTTCTTCTTCAAAAATAAAACTTACACACCCCAAGGTGACATACTAGGCCGAATGAACCCCTTATCTTGGAGATCTTGAAGCTGCTTCTTCAGTTCATTAAACTCCGCTGGTGCCATACGATATAGCGGAATAGAGATGGGCCGAGTGCCTAGCACCAGGAGAATACATAAATCAATATCCCTGTCCAGTGGCATTCCCGGCAAGTTTGCAGGGAATACATCGGGAAAATCCCTTACAACTGGACCAGAATCAATGTTAGGAGTCTCAGCTCCAACTTCCCTCACAAATGCAAAATAGGAAAGGCAACCCTTCCCAACCATACGCTGGTCCTTCAAGAAAGAATTAACTCTACTAGGAACATAAATAGTCACACCACGCCACTCGATCCGCGGTGCACCTATAATACCCAAAGTGATTGTCTTAGCAAGACAGTCTAGAATAGTATGACACGGAGATAACTAATCCATGCCCAGAATAACCTCAAAGCCCACCATGCTCCATAACAATAGATCAAATCGGGTCTCCAGACCCTCAATAATCAAATCACATGACCGGTACACACGATCCAAAATAACAGTATCATCTACTGGGTTAGACACATGAATATGTAAAGAAAGGGACTCCTGGGGCATACTCAAATAACGAGCAAAATATGAAGACACATAAGAATAGGTGGAACAGGGATGAAATAATACTTAGGCGTCTCTGTGGAAGACTGAATCCATACCTATTATGACAGTGTTTTAAGCAGTAGCATCTATCCTTCTTGGCATAGCATAGAAACGAGCCTGGCCACCACCAGATCGACCTCTACTTCTTGGACGACCCCTAGCTGCCTGATATCTACCCCTAGCTGGATAGGCGGGTGATGAAGTAACTAGAGTAGAAGTCGAGGGCTGATCCCTCTGCTGATGCTAACTTCCACGAAGTCGAGGGTACTGCCTCCTCAAGTGACAAAACTCTACGTACTCATAACAGCTTCCCGGTGCTGGAGATGGGTACTGAAGGGAACCCCTTGCACCGGAGTGACTAATAGATACACTCGACTCAGAGGAACCCTAAGATGATGGGGCATGAGATGAACTCTGAGTAAGGATTGCGTTGAGTGAAGATACTCCTTGCTGGAACCATGATGAATACGGCCTTAAGATCCCCAACGATACTCAAGACGGGCAGACTAAGCAGGCCTGAAAGAACGACCTCTACCATGCTGGATCTGACCCCTCGAAGGAGCACCACTGGAACTGCCCGATCCACTAGGCTTGCATCTCCTCTCTCTCTCTCTACGGCAAACTGACTCGATCCCACGAGCTATATCTACCACCTCCTCAAACAAAGCATCTAATACTCTCTCTTTAGTCATCAAAATACGGATATGGTAGTTAAGGCCATCCATAAGTCTCTTGATCTTCTAACAATCTGATGGAACCATCCAATAACATGACATGCCAACTGTGAAAACCTCATCTCATACCTAGTCACTGTTTTATCCCCCTATGTCAACCACTCAAATATCCTATGAAGCTCCTCTCTAAGTGACTGAGTAACGTACTTCTTCAGAAAAAGAGCGGAGAACTGTTGCTAATAAAGGGGTGCTGCACCGACAGGCCTACACCTCTAAAAGTCCTCCCACCAAGTAAGAGCAGCTCCGGTATACTGAAAGGCAGTAAATGCCACACCACTCAAGTCAAGGATCCCCGCCAAACGGAGCATACGCTGACACCTGTCAAGAAAACCCGGGGCATCCTCGCCCTCAGCACCACTGAATGTCGGAGGCTAGAGCCTACCAAACCTCTCGAGACGATGCTGCTCATCATCTAGCATAGCTGGTACTACAAAGCCTTGAACTGGTGCGACCTCCGGAGCTAGAGGTGCCTTTGGTGTCTGTAGTCGCTGCACCACCGGCTCAGGTGTGCGAGCAACGAGGGCCTGATTGCCTCCCTCAGCTTGCGAAGTAGCTGCTGCTGCTACTGTGGTGGCTGAAACGACATAAGCCAGACCAGTGCAAACTGATAATATCTGAGCCAAGACTTCCTGAAGACCCAGAATCAAGATGGGCAGAACTGGTGTCTGAAAAGGTGCTGTTGGTATGCCTGCAACAGGAGCCTGATCTTGAGCTGGGGCAGCTGGTGGATTAGCAGGCGCTGCCCCAGCTGCTCTGCCTTTTCCACGACCACGATCGCGTCCACGACCTTTGGTGGTCTGAGTAGGTGGTAGTAGTTGTCATCTGCAACGTCGGGTAGCTCGTGTCCTCTCAATCTGTTAGAGAAGAGAATAATAGAAGTTTAGTTCTTAGTTCAACAAAGCCGCATGATTAGAATTTCAAGAATGTGAAGATTTTCCTAAGGTTCTACATCCTCTCAAGGATAAATACAGACGTTTGCGTATCGATCCGTGAGACTCTACTAAACCGGCTCATGACTCGCCAGACCAAGTAACGTATGCTCTAATACAAATTTGTCACGACCCCAACCCCGGCCGTTATGGCGCCCAACACACTGCTAGGGAAGCGTGACAAATTTACAACCTCAACCCATTTGTAACAGTTCATTACGGATAAACATAGATGATTTACCAGGTTATAATACTAGAAATCTAAAATAGAGTTAAAAGATGTGGAAATCCCAAAAAATACTAGTACTACTACACATTCCGAAAAATTTGGTATCTCAAGTCTGAGCCTGTAATACATGAGTACCAACTTACTACATCTCGTTCTAATGAAATGCGGAAATGAATCAATAAGAAAAAAGGGAAAATCATGGATGCGGATGTAATGCAGCTACCTTGATATTCCCAGATAAGCTGCTCGGCAGTGAAATCCTCACTCAGCCTCGGATGTACTTGGATCTGCACATAATGTGCAGAATGTATTGTGTGTACTCTGAACTAGAGAGTAATAAACATAAATAGAGCTGAGAATAAGAAATCCTGAATTGGCACAAGTAATTCTATAAATGCAGCAGTGTAAACCAAGTAGTATAAAGTCCGTAAACCAATGAAAACAATTAAGAAAGTACTGTAACAGATAAATAAGTAAATAACAGTTAAATATGAAATGCAAAATATAGTCTGGTACTCTCTAGTACATGCTGCGACATGCACCCCACTCTATTTGTTTATCATCGACGATGCTCACTGGGGTGTGCAGACACCGGGAGGGACCCCTTACAGCCCAAGCGCAACATAAGCCATCTCGTGGTATCAACTAGGCCCTCGGCCTCATATCAATATCAATATAATACCATTGCGGCATGCACCCGAATCACATATTTAGTCCAGAATAACATAAGCCCTTCGCGCACAATAATATATACAATTTCAGCCCAAACTTCAGTAGAAATATTATTTAAGTTTAAAGTTTGAGAAATAATATTAAATACTAGGACGGAGTTCAATAATACGTAAAATTGTAAAAGACCAGTAATAGCAATCCCTGAAGGATTCAATCAATTAGCATGAAGCCCAAATATGAAAATCCGCTTAAATCATAATGATAACGGGTGATATGCAATCAAATATGAAGTAAATTCATCTATCAGGATGGACCAAGTCACAATCCCCAATAGTGCTCTACCCCGCACTAGCTATTCAGCGTGCAACTCACCTCAACATAGCACTACGATGTGCTATTCCGGTGTTTCAAAGCCTCATGACATCATTTACACCTATTACTCACCTCAAGCCTAGACTATTGTTTTACCCCTCGATTCAACGACAATTCTGCTCGTACCTAGCACAAATTACATAACTACTTTAACAATTGCTAAATGACTCTATTTGAATGCATAAAACAAATTTTCCAAAGTTTTGCCCAAAAAAGTCCAAAAATGCCCTCAGGCCCACGCGGTCAAAACCCGAGGTTCGAACCGAAACCCGGTTACCCATTCCGCCACAAATCCAAATATATGATTTATTTTGAAATCGGACCTTAAATGGACGCCCAAATCCCCAATTTTAGAAATAAAGTAGGTTCTACCCATAAACCCCAATTTCACCCATGAAAATCCTTGATTTAGGTTGAAAACTTGTTAATTGATGTTAATGATTGAAAGAAATGAGTAAAAATCAACTTACAATTTAATTGGAAGAAGGTTTGTTCTTGAAAAATTGCCCAAATGAGTTGTGTTTTGAAAATGGGGTCAAAATTGTCTTAATATTGACTAAGTATGAAAATTGCAGGTTTTGCGAAGACATGCTTGCATTTGCGAACTCAAGCAAAACAGGAGCACTTCGCATTTGCGAAATATGCTTCGCATTTGCGAAAGCTCAACTTTACCAATTGCAAGCCATGCAGACCTGGGCTGATTTCACATTTGCGAACCAGGCTTTGCAATTGTGAAGCCTGCAGGCCTGTTCATTCCATATTTTCAAAAATTCAAAAATGCAATCCGATACTAATAAAAACTCAATCGATCCCTCGGGGGTCCAAACCAAATGTGCACACAGCCTCAAAAACATCCAACGTACTTACTCGTGTGATCAAATCGCCAAAATAATATCATATACATCGGATTAAGTCTCAAAACTCATAATTTCCTCTAAATTTTCATAGAACATCAAATTCCCATTTTAAGTCCGAAACACGCCAAACGACACCCGTCAACCAAACTTTACAGAAAGCGATTAAACCATATATAAGACTTGTACCGGGCACCGAAACTAAAATACTGGACCGATGGAATAATCTTTTAATCAAATTTTATTTCCAATTTCCTTAATTATTTCCATATATTAATTTCACACAAAAATTCATTTTTCGGGCTTGGGTCCTCGGAATTCGATTCTGGGCATATGCCCAAGTCCCATATTTTCCAACAGACCATCCAAGACCGTCAAATCATGGGTCCGGGTCCATTTACCCAAAATGTTGACCGAAGTCAGATTTATTCAATTAATATCTAAACTTTGCATTTTTCTCATAGAATTCATATTTACGCTTTCGGGCTACACGCCCGGACTGCGCACATAAATCGAGACAACCCTAAATGAGGTTTTCAAGGCCTCGGAAATTTTGAATGATTAAGGAAGCAAGTGTTGTCCCCTTTGGGTCATCACATTCTCCACCTCTAAAACAACCGTTCGTCCTCGAAAGGACAAAAGAAAGAAGTACCTGAGTCGGGGAAAAGATGAGGATAACGACTTCGCATAACAGACTCAGACTCCTAAGTCGATGGCTTAGGGGGCTGACCGCTCCACTGAACACGAACAGAAGGAAAAATCTTGGATCTCAACTGATGAACCTGCCGGTCTAGAATAGCTACTAGATCCTCCTAATAAGACAAATCCTTGTCTGGACAGTGCTGAAGTCTAATATGTGGGCTGGATCATAGTGATACATCCGAATCATGGATACATGAAAAACCGGATGCACAGTTGATAAGCTAAACGACAATGCAAGTCTATAAGCTACCCCTCCCACTCGATCAAGAATCTCAAACGGACCAATGAACCTAGGGCTAAGCTTTCCCTTCTTCCCAAATCTCATCACACCCTTCATGGGCGAAACCTTCTGCAAAACCTTTTCACCAACCATATAAGACACATCGCGAACTTTCCGATCCGCATTATTCTTCTGACGTGACTGAGTTGTACGAAGTTTTTTCTTAATCAATTTCACCTTCCCTGGGGCATTCTGAATCAAATCTGCCCACAATAGTGTATCCTCGTCGGGCTCGAACTAACTAACTGTGGATCTACAACATCTCCCATACAAGGCCTCATACGGTTCCACCTGAATGCTGTACAGGTAGCTGTTGTTGTAGGCAAACTCTGCAAGCGACAAAAACTCATCCCAAGAACCACCAAAATCGATAATACAGGCACACAACATGTCCTCTAGTATCTGAATAGTACACTCGAACTGTCTATCCGTATGAGGATGAAACGCTGTGCTCAGCTCTACCTGAGTACCCAACTCGCTCTGCACGGCTATCTAAAACTACAAAGTAAACCGAGTACCTTTGTCTAAGATAATGGAAATCGGAACACCATGCAATCGAACAATCTCCTGGATGTAAATCCTGGCCAAAACCTCTGAGGAATATACAGCACAAAGAAGAATGAAGTGCGGGGACTTGGTCAGCCGATCAACAATAACACAAATAGCATTAAATTTCTTTAAAGTTTGAGGAAGTCCAACAACAAAGTCCATAGTAATCCTCTTCCATTTCCACTCGGGAATAACCATATGCTGATGCATGCCACCCGGTCTTTGATACTCACATTTCACCTGCTGACAATTAAGACACCAGGCTACATACTCCACAATATCTCTCTTCATTCTCTGCCACACGTACTATTGTCTAAGATCCTGATACATCTTCGTGGCACCCGGGTGGATGGAATACCACGAGCGATGGGCCTCCTCCAATATCAACTCTCTCAGCCTATCCACATTTGGCACACAGAGCCAGCCCTGCATTCTCAACACTCCATCATCGCCAATGGTTCTGGCATCGCAATGCTGAACTCTGACCTTAAGGACAAGCAAATGCGGATCATCACACTGACACTCTGTGATGTGAATATATAAGAAAGATTGAGAAACCAAGCAAGCCAATATCCGGCTGGGCTCCGAAATATTTAATCTTACAAACTGATTAGCCAAGGCCTGAACATCGAATGCAAGTGGCATCTTCTCAACTAGAATGTACGCCAAGCTCCCTATACTAATCGCCTTTTGGCTCAAAGCATCGGCCACTACATTGCCCTTTCCCGGATGATACATATTAGTGATATCATAATCCTTATGCAACTCTAGCCACCTACACTGCCTCAAATTATAATCCTTCTGTCTGAACAAATGCTGAAGATGGCGATGATCGGTGAATACCTCACAAAAGACGGCGTACAAATAGTGCCTCAAAATCTTCAAAGCATGAACTATTGAAGCCAACCCTAAGTCATGAATAGGGTAGTTCTTCTCATGGGCTTCAACTGACGAGAAGCATAAGCAACAACTCTACCCTCATGCATTAACACGCAACCAATCCCATCTCTCGAGGCATAACAATACACTGTATAAGAACTTGAAGCTGATGACAAAACTAATACTGGGGCTGTGTTCAAGGCTGTCTTGAGCTTCTAGAAGCTCTCCTCACACTCGTCCGACCATACAAATGAAACACCCTTTTGAGTCAACTTGGTGAAGGGAGATGAAATGGATGAAAATCCCTGAATAAAATGGCGATAATAGCCTGCTAACCCAAGTAAACTACAGATCTCTGTAGATGAGGACGACCTAGACCAACTCTGTACCGCCTTTATCTTCTTTGGATCAACCTAAATAGTCGCGCTAGACACCACGTGTCTCAAGAAGGCCACAGAACTGAGCCAAAACTCACACTTGGAGAACTTTGCATAAAGCTTCTCCTCCTTCAATCTCTACAATATTACTTGCAAATGCTATGTGTGCTGCTCCAACTACATGAGTACATCAGAATATGATGAATGAATACGATAATGAATGAATCCAGATTAGGCCAAAATATACTATTCATCAGATGCATGAACGATGTTGGGGCATTGGTCAACCCGAAAGACATGACAAGAAATTCATAGTGACCATATCTAGTCATGAGAGAAGTCCTAGGAATATTTAAATCCCTGATCTTCAACTGGCGATAGCCTGAACACATATCAACCTTGGAAAACACCCTCGCTTCGTGGAGCTGGTCAAATAAATCATCTACGCAAACCAGGGGATACATGTTCTTCACTGTTACTTTGTTCAATTACCTATAATCGATGCACATTCTCATTGTGCCATCCTTATTCTTCACAAACAGAATTGGCACACCCCAATGTGACACACTAGGCTGAATAAATCCCATTACTAGGAGCTCCTGAAGCGTCTCTTTCAGTTCTTTCAACTCCACTAGTGCCATACAATATTGCGGAATAGAGATGGGCTGAGTTCTTTGCACCAGGTCAATACCAAAATCAATGTCCCTATCCGGTGGCATGCCCGGCAAGTCTCCAGGGAATACATCGGGAAAATCCCTCACAACTGGAACAGAATCAATGCTAGGAGTCTCAGCTCCAATATCCCTCACGAATGCCAAATAGGAAAGGCAACCCTTACCAACCATACTCCGAACATTCAGGAAAGAAATAACTCTACTAGGAATGTAATCAGTCACACCATGCCACTCGATCCACTGTACTTCCGGAATAGCTAAAGTGACTTCCTTAGCATTATAGTCTAGAATAACATGACACGGAGATAACCAATCCATGCCCAGAATAACATCAAAGTCCACCATGCTCAATAGCAATAGATCAACTCTGGTCTCAAAACCCCCAATAATCACAATACATGACTGGTACACACGGTGCTCAAGAATAGTATCGTCAACCAGGGTAGACACATGAACATGCAAAGAAAATGACTCTTGGGAAATACTTATATAACGAGCAAACTATGAAGACACATAAGAATAGGTGGAACCGGGATCAAAGAATACCGAGGCATCTGAAGCAAAGACATCTATCCTGCTCGGCATAACATAGAAACGAGCCTAGACACCGTCAGTTTGACCTCCACCTCTTGGATTACCCCTGGATGCCTGATCTCCAACCCTAGCTGGCTGGGAAGGTGATGAAGTAACTTGAGCAGAAGTCGACGGCTGACCCCTCTGCTGATGCTAACTTCCACGAAGTCGAGGGCACTGCGTCCTCAAGTGACAAAACTCTCTGCACTCATAACAGCTCCCCAGTGCTGGAGATGGGGATTGAAGGGAACCCCTCACACCAGAGTGACTAGCAGATACACTCGGCACAGAAGAATACTGAGCTGATGGGGCATGAGATGAGCTCGGAGCTGGGATCGCGCTAAGTGAAGACTGCCTTTGCTGGCACCCATGATGACCACGACCTGAAGATCCCCCATGATACTTTGGATGGGACAACTAAGCAGGCCTAAAAGAACGACCTCTACCATGCTGGATCTGGCCCCTTGAAGGAGCACCACTGTAATTGCCCGATCCACGAGGCCTCTTGACCGCCCTCTTTTCTCGCTCTATATGGCGAACTGACTCGATTTCACGAGCGATATCAACCATTTACTCAATCGTAGCACCCAATGCTCTATCTCTTGTCATAAAAAAACCGAACCTATATAAGTCATCCCACCAAGTAAGAGCAGACCTGGTAAACTAAAAGGTAGTAAATGCCACACCACTTGACTAAAGGATCCCCGACGTATGGAGCATATGCTGACACCTGTCAAGAATACCCTGGGTATCCTCGCCTTCAGCACCATTAAATGTCGGAGGCTGGAGCCTACCAAACCTCTCGAGACGATGCTACCTATCGTCTGGCATAGTTGGAACCACGAAGCCCTGAGCTGGTGCGACCTACTAAGTTGGAGGTGTCTAGTGTGTGTAGTCCCTGCACCACCTGCTTTGGTGTGTGAGCATCGGGGGTTTGATTGCCTCCCCCAGCCTGCGAAGTAGCTGCTGCTGTGGTGATTAAACGTCCTAAGTCAGGCCAGTGCAAACTAATAATATCTGAGCTAAAGCTTCAAGAAGACTCGAAACCACGATGGGCACAATCGGTGCATGAACATGTGCTGCTGGTATGTCTGCAACTAGAGACTGATCCTGAGCTGGGTCAACTAGTGGATCAGCAGGTGCTGCCTCGGATGCTCTGCCTCTGCCACGATCACGTCCGCGTCTACAGCTTCTAGTGGCCTCAGTAGGTGATATCGGTGGTCGTCCGCCACGTCCGATAGCTCTTGTCCTCATTTACTGTGAGAGAATAGAATAATAGAATATTAGTTCTCAGTTCAACATAGTCGCACGACAAGAATTTCAAGAATTTGAAGTTTCCCTAAATATTTTGCAGCCTCTTGACGAAAAATACAAGATGTCTCTGTACCAATCCGTGAGACTCTACTAAACTGGGTCATGAATCGCAAGACCAAGTAACCTAGGCTTTGATACCAACTTGTCACGACCCCAACCCCAGCCGTGATGGCGTCCAACACACTGCTAGGAAAGCCTGATCAATTTACAACCTCAACCCATTTATAACAGTTCATTATTGATTAACATAGATGATTTACCAAGTTATAATACTAGAAATCTGAAATAGAGTTATAAAATGCAGAAATGCCAAAAAAATACCAATACTTTTACACTGCCCGAAGAATCCAGTGTCACAAGTCAGAACCTCTAATAAATGAGTATTAACCTACTATATATCATTCTAAAGAAAAGCAGAAATGAATCAATAAGATAAAAGGGAAAACCAGGACTGCAGATGTCATGCAACTACGTTGATATTCCCGAATAAGCTGCTTGGCAGAGAAGTCCTCACTCAGCCTCAGATGTATCTGGGTCTGCACACAAGGTGCAGGGAGTAATGTGAGTACTCTAACCCATTGAGTACTAAACATAAATAAAGGCTGAGAATAAGAAATCTTGAATAGGCACAAAGTAATTCTATAAATGCAGCAATGTAAACTAAGTAGAATAAAGTCCGTAAACCAATAAAAACAATTAAGGAAGTACTGCAACAGATAAATAAGTAAATAACAGTCAAATATGAAATGCAACACATAGTCCGGTACTCTCTAGTACTTGCTCCATTTATTTATCGTCAATGGCGCTCACTGGCGTGTGTAGACTATGGGAGGGGCCCCTTACGGCCCAAGATAAATATAAGCCATCTCATGGCATCAACTAGGCCCTTGGCCGTATATCAATATTAGTATAATACCGCTACAGCGTGCAGCCCGATCCCATACCAGGGCAGAGTTCAATAATACGTAAAAATGTTAAGAAACTAGTAATAGCAATCCCTGAAGGATTGAATAAATTGGCACGAAGCCCAACTATGATAATCAACTCATTTCATAATGATAAAAGGAGATATTCAGTCAAGTACGCAGTAAATTCATCCATTGGGACAAACAAGTCACAATCCCCAACGCTGCTCTACCCCACACTCGCAATCCGGCATGTAAGTCACCTCAATATAGCACTACGATGTTCAATTTTGGGGTTTCAAACCCTCAGGACATTATTTACATCTATTACTCACCTCAAGCCTCGATTATAGCTTCACCCCTCGATTTCACCACAATTCCGCTCGAACCTAGTCATAAATTACTTAAATACATCAACAAATGCTAAATTACTCAATTTAAATGCATAAAAATAAATTTCCCAAAGTTTTTCCCAAAAAGTCCAAAAACGCCCCCATGCCCAAGCGGTCAACACCCAAGGTTCGAACCAAATCCGTGTTACCCATTCCCCCACGAATCCAGATATATGGTTTGTTTTGAAATCGAACCTCAAATCGAGGCCCAAATCCCACATTTTAGAAAGAATAACTAGGTTCTTTTCAAAAACCCCAATTTCACCCATGAAAATCCTTGATTTAGGTTGGAAACAAGTTATATGATGTTAATGATTGAAAGAAATGAGTAAAATAAACATACAATTGATTTTGAAGAAGGTTTGTTCGTGGAAAATCGCCCAAAGGAGTTGTGTTTTGAAAATGGGGTGAAAAATGTCTTAAAATCGACTAAGTATGAAAAATACAGGTTGCAGATGTAGGAATTGTGAACTGGGGTTCACGGACCTGTTATGGGAATTGCAAAGTCATGTTCACATTTTCGAACTCAGGACAAATAGGAGCACTTTGCATTTGCGAAAGCTCAACCTTCACATACATTTGCGAAGGAAGATTCGCATTTGCAAGCCAAGCAGGCCTGGGCCGGTTTCGCATTTGCGATCCATCCTTCACATTTTCGAATTCGCATTTGCGAACCAGGCTTTGCTATTGCGAAGCCTGTAGGCCTGTTAATACCAGATTTTTCAAAATTCAATAATACAATCCGACACCCATCCAAAACTCACTCGAGCCCTCGAGGCTCCAAACCAAATATTCACACAACCTAAAAAAATCCCACGGACTTACTTGCGTGATCAAATCACCAAAATAACATCATATAAATCGAATTACGCCTGAAAACTCATGATTTCCTCTAAATTTCATAGCCTTTTAAGTCTGAAACACATCAAACGACGTCCGTTTTAAACCAAACTTTACAGAAAGCGCTCAAACCATATATAAGAATTGTACCGGGCGTCAGAACCAAAATGCGAGCATATGCCCAAGTCCTATGTTTTCTTGCGGACCCTCCGAGAATGTCAAATCACAGGTACGGGTCTGTTTACCCAAAATGTTGACCAAAGTCAAATCTATTCAGTTTAATATAAAAACTTTGCGTTTTTCTCACATAATTCATACTTAAGCTTTTTGGCTACGCACCGGACTGCACACGTAAATCGAAGCAACCCTAAATGAGGTTTTCAAGGCCTTGGAAATACATAATAGGTAAGGATACAAGTGATAACCCCTTTGGGTTGTCATACCTAAATCCTTCAATTTAACTTTGAAATCAGCAATAAAATCAAAAAAACAAAGATAGATTCATGAAATATAACAAAAACCGAGTAGAAAACAATTACCTCAATCCATAATGGTGAAAATCACCCAAATTTGAGCTCCAAAACTCAAATATGACCAAATGAACAACCCTAGTTTTATATATTTTTCTTCCATCTATCCCGTCTTGTTTCTCATGCCAAACAATCCCAAAACTCTTATTTTATGTCCAATAGATTCTTTGTGAATTTCTAGTCAAGTTAGGCTTTTGGATCACTCAATTTGACCTTATAATGAATGCGATCTGTAGGATTTAATTTTTTCAAATAGTGCATATTTTTAAATACACCGTCAGTAATAATTTCGTAATTAATCTGAAAACCTCCTTTTGAACACTCCAACCCTGAAAAAAGGCGTAGATAAGGGAGTTTTTCCAATTTAAAGACAATCAAAATGAGATTTATTTGTTAAGAGATTTTGAGAGTCGCCACTTGGGACAATTATTGGTGTCCCAAGTCACCAGTTTAAGTCCCAAATCAAGGAAAGCTTGACTCTTTTATTATTGTAGGCGAACCAGAAATCTAGGTAAGGAATTCTGTTATCCTGGGAGAAAGTGTTAGACACTCCAGAGTTTCGTGGTTCTAGCACGGTCGCTCAAACTATTACACTTGGCTTAATTATCTAATTTTAATGCATTTGTACCTATGTACCAATTTTAACTTTTAGCCATTTTTATTATCATTCTTAAAGAAAATTGCAACATTAATAAAATACATCACGAGCCACGTCACATAAATGCACTCATTGTTTTTGACATATTTTAATGTCGTTGGGATTTGGATTTGAGTCACATAAATAAGCACCCAAATTTAGGAAATTATATTATTAAACTAACGTGCCTAAAACAATGTCGTATGTTAAGTTTGCAAGGGGAGCACGAAAATTTGCTAAGTGGTGCACCTCAGACTCTAAGGATTGTACATTTAGTTAAGTGAAAGCCATAAATGATTTGTTGTCTAGTGTATCCTACCTCCACTGTTTGAAAGCAATTAATTGCCTAAACGCAGAAGGGTCGGTTAGCTACAAAGACTAACCGAAGTATGGTTTGAAATGCAAAAATATTCAGGCTAGAGATTCAACTAAGGGTGAATGGAATTTCAGACAAATTTGAACAACGCAACATAACTTGGTTCGTAAGTTGAACATAATCCGAAAAAATTATTACTGAGTTTAGCTCCTCTTACTCTAATTAACTACTTTTTGTTTATAAATGAAGCTCAACATGCACTAAACTACACTTTATAAACCAACACAGGGATAACTTTCAGCAACTGATTATTATTAAGGGGTTTGGGAGGATCACTTTTGAAATCAGCACACCCATTGGCTGGTGGCATTAAATCCGCAATAGAGAACCATGGCTGACCATGAAAGCCATTCTATGTCGACTGTAACTGAACCATCAACTAACCTTCTGAGCTTTACAGCTCAAGCAGGCTGCAACAAAGGAACATACAAAACTAGATGAGTCATATAGTCCTACTTTATACATACCATAGTAATAAACATAGGCTAGGATACAAATGAGAAACATTAATGCTAAATATTACAAGCATATATGAGGTTAAGCAATAATATTCAACACTAATTTCATAATTTCTGAATCAAATTTCTAACCTAAACTGCAAATACACTTACGTGATGTCGATGGTCTTTTGAGAATACCTGGAAATTGAAAGGAAACAAAGAGGAGAGGAAACAATAGTAAGCAGCGGCAGAATGAAAATGTAACAGAAGGGATCAACAAACTAACTCCAATGAACCCAGCTAAAACACCAAACGAGCAACACCCCCAAAGAACTCATACCAGACTTTTAAGTCTCAAAATTTAACCATTTTCACCCCAGGGAAACAAAAAATTATTCCAGGAATGAGAAATTTAGCAAATCTAAAAAATAGAACAACAATTTTTGGGTTTCTTTATATTTTGAAATTCCTCTAGTCTTCACGTATGATTTTTCAGTGTTTTTAGATATCCAAAGTCTTCTTTTTTGTGTATTTTTCTGGAATTTTTAGCTATCAAAACCTTTTTTTAAACTTTTTTTTGTGTGTTTTCGAATTTTTCAGCCTCTAATCTCTGAAATAAACTTCTCTTACCTATTACTTTATAGGCAGCTACTAGGGCAGCTGAACGTAGGTTAAGTTTTCCCTATTAGACCTTTTCCAATTTTCGACTTTGCTACTTATTCCTTCAATCCCTGACTTGCTAGCCAAGTTAAACTACTTAAAAGTATGAAATTGGCTAGTAGTCCCTGCTAGAATCTTCCCCTTACAGTTATGAAAGATATCCCCAACTTAGACTACCTAAACTACCTTTGAAATTACATGAATTGACTAACTAAACCAAACCCTTCTACCTTGACCACAATTTGACCATAGTTAAACAAACACATCTGGATTAAACAACTATATTCAAACACCTCTAATTATACTAAAAGAAAACCTAAAATTGAACTAAGAGTATCAACAAAATTAAACTATGGTGCTTTCTGAATTAACCACTTAATATGTATCCCTTGACTAACTACATTATTGAACCAGTGAAATAGTAAACCAAGCAAGCAAGCAATTCGAATTTAACTATAGCAAATAATCAGTCATAATTTTATACTATAATTAAGAAGATAAACAGGAATCTAAGTAACCCTACCCCCCAAATTTTAAATGAATCCCAGCAAAGGAAAACATGCACCATTAACAAACACATGCAAGAATTTAAAGGACAGACACATGAGAATAAAGAGGAAAACAAACGCTAACAAGCATACAACACCAAGATAAAGGAGCAAGAAATTAAATTAATTTAAGAAAACCTTAGCTTAATGAAGGCATGCCGCGGGATTTGAGATTCGAACCCTAGAACCCATCCAATATTTGGGCCCTTTGTGAACAAACAACCACAGATTAATGGAGAGGGAGGGTGAGGGTTACAGGGTGATGGTTTGGACGATTTTGGGTTGTTCGGTGGTGATTAAATTTTGCCCATAATTTTTATTCAACATTCGAGGAATTTGGCCATGATTTGGAGGAAATAAGTAGTGAATTCGTGATGAGGGTGTTTAGGGGGACCTATGGTGTTGTTTTGAGAGGGGCGGCGCCGCTGTTGGCGGCGGAGCGGCCGTGGCTTCAACTCGATATTCAATGGGTTTATGGGGGATTCGAGGAAAGCTGATGGTAGGGGTGGAAAGAGGAGGAGGATGAGAGGGTCTTACGGTGTAAATTTGGTGTCGTTTGGTGCCTGGCTGCCGCCGTGAGGTGATTTCCGGCAGCGATTTTAGGGTGGTGGACAGTGGTCTTAGGGTTGGTCTCTGAAGAGACGACGGAAATGAGAGGGTAACGGGGTCTGAGGGTGGTAGGGTAGCATTAGGACATATTTATATCAAACTCACCCCAGTTGACAACCGTCCGATCAGAGAACCTAGACGGCTTTGATTGAACTACACCAGAACGTTGTAGCGTGGATGGGGCAGGGGGCGAAACGGGTTTGGGATAAATGGGGTAGGTTATAATTGTTATTCATTTGGGTTGGATCAAGAATTGGCCGAAGTTTGCCAACCTGATTTTGCACTTCTTTTTCAAATCTATTATTTATTCTCTTTTTTGTTTCTTTTTATTTAAATTCAAATCATTTTCATTTCTTTTTTATTTTGGTTCTTGTTAAAATCAATAAAAATTAAAATTAAAAGTAAAAATAACAAAGACTTGAAGTAAATTGAAATCAAACTAATTAATTTTCCTAAAACTGACTAAATTTCAATTTAAAAGAAAGCTAATCAAATAATGTAAGAATGACTATATTTGTTATTCTTCTCTTATTTTGGTAATGTTAATTGAACAATAAAACCAAAAATATAAAATCGAATTCTAAATGTGCAAATATGCTATTTTTGTATTTTTTATGAATTATTCCAACTAAAAATGTACACAAAAATGCGAACAAACACAAAGTCATGCAATTAATTCTATAAAATTCAAATAATAAAAGAAAATTCATAATTCTAATGAACTTTATAGGAATAATTAAACGAGACAAAAATTACATGCTCCCAGTTGCCCTTCTTTGTCCGGAGACACGAAGGGTTTTCGAAGAAAGACAAGTGAGCAACCATGAGAGATTTTTTCCCGCTTGACACTCCATGAAAAGCATTTTTAAAAAGCTTTGACCGCACCCGGCTTCAGAGGTTGCTTACATATCCTCGGCTAAAGAGGAATCAGGCCAGTGTAGTTCAGGAGTATTTGGTAGCTGGGATTACCAGGAGCTATGATTTCACTGTTGCTGCTGATGCTGCTACTTCTGCTAGACCTCTTATTGCACCTTGTTAAAATAAAAAGAATCTAGACTAAGCTATGAACTATGAGTTACAAAAGAACCAATCTATATCTTCATACTTTCTCTTGATCTTTGTTGCTTTGTTTCTTTGTTTCCTTGTATTTATTCCTGTAAAACTTCTTGTTGCCTCTTCTTCTATGTTTGAAGCCAAATTGATGGACTTGAAATGTATTCCCTTGTTTTGCAGGTGGGCGCCTGATTCCCAAAACTTGAAATTTGAAAAGCATTCCCTTGTTCTCCAGATGGGCGCCTGAGTACCAAGACTTGAAATTTGAAATGTATTCCTCTGTTCTTGAAGTGGACGCCAGATAGCCAAAACTTGCAACCTGAAATAAACTCCCTTGTTTTCCAGGTGGGCGCCTGATTACCAAAACTTTAAATGTATTCCTATATTCTCCAGGTAGGCGCCTTATTACCAAACCTTGAAATTTGAAAAATATTTACTTGTTCTCCAGGTGGGCGCCTGATTACCAAAACTTAAAATTTGGAAAATATTCCCTTGTTCTACAGGTGGGTGCATGACTATCAAAACTTGCAACTTGAAAAGTATTCCCTTGTTCTCCTGGTGGATGCCTGATTACCAAAACCTGAAATTTAAAAAATATTTCATTGTTCTCCAGGTGGGCGCATGATAACAAAATTTTGAAATTTCAAAAGTATTCCCTTGTTCTACAGGTGAGCACCTGATTACTAAAACTTGAAACTTGAAAAGTATTCCCTTGTTCTCCAGATGGGCACCTGATTACCAAAATTTGCAACTTGAATAATATTCCCTTGTTCACCAGGTGGGCGCCTGAGTACCAAAACTTGCAACTTGAAAAATATTTCTTTATTCTACAGGGGGGTGCCTGATTACCAAAACTTGAAACTTGAAGAATATTTCCTTGTTCTACAGGTGGACGCCTGATTACCAAAACTTGCCACTTTAAAAGTATTCCCTTGTTCTCCGGGTGGGCGCCTGATTACCAAATATTGCAATTTGAAAAGTATTCCCTTGTTCTACATGTGGGTGCCGGATTACCCAAACTTGGAACTTGAAAAGTATTCCCTTATTCAGCAGGTGGGCGCCTGATTACCAAAACATAAAATTTGAAAAGTATTCCCTTGTTCTCCTGGTCGGCGCCTAATTACCAAAAGTTCAAATTTGAAAAGTATTCCCTTGTTCTCCAGGTGGGCGCCTAATTACCAAAACTTTAAATTTGATAACTATTCCCTGGTTCTCCAGGTGGTCGCCTAATTACCGAAACTTAAAACTTGAAAAGTATTCCCTTGTTCTCCAGGTGGGCACCTGATTACCAAAACTTGCAACTTGATAAGTATTCCCTTGTTCTCAGGTGGGCGCCTAATTACAAAAACATGAAACTTGGAAAGTATTCCCTTGCTCTCTAGGTGGGCGGCTGATTACCAAAACTTGAAGTTTTCCATTATTCTCCAGGTAGGCCCCTGATTACTAAACCTTGAAATTTGAAAAATATTCACTTATTCTCCAGGTGGGCGCCTGATTACCAAAACTTGCAACTTGAAAAATATTCCCTTGTTCTCAGGTGGCCGCCTGATTACCAAAACTTGAAACTAGAAGAATATTCCCTTGTTATACGGGTGGGCTCCTGACTACCAAAACTCGTATCTTGAAAAATATTCCCTTGTTATCCAGGTGGCCTCCTGAATACCAAGCCTTGAATTTTGAAAAATATTTCCTGAGACTGCTGCCTGTGTACCTGGTCACACAAAACAAACAAAACAAGAGAAATTAATTCTGCCCCAGTTTGGTGCTGGATGCATCTGTGTGTGTTAATCAAATCCCATGACAACTTTAAAATTAGGCTGTGTTCACAAAAGATATTATTTTCCACTATGTTTTATTATCAGAGTTATATCTGCTGGGGATCTACTGGGTGACCGGTTATTGAAGCTACTTCCCATTATCCGGAAAGGTCCTGATAACTCTTAATTAGATGGCCAAATCTGTCTGCTGGGGATTAGTATTTAAAGCTATATCCCATTATTCAAGCGGGACCTAACGACTCTTGTTGGGGAAATATTTGTGTCTGTCCATATTATTCGTGCTTATTTGTGTTTTAGGCTAAGTCCCATTTTTTAGAAGGGTTCTGACAACTCTTAATTTAATCCTATTTCTACATGCAAGTCATTTTATGAACTTCGCTATCCATGATTGTCGTTAACCTTTAAATAAGTCCCATTTTCCAGGAGTGTCATGAAGGTTCAAGATTAAATGCCAATTCTAACTTCTTGTTGTTTCTGTTGGGGACTATTGTTCAGGCGAGTTCTGACGACTACTAGGGAAGGTGTTTTTGCCTGCCCATGTTACCCAGACATGTTTAAGTTTTTACTGAGTCCCATTTCTATGAGGGTCTTTGAGAATTTCAAATTTCATGCCCCTTTTAACTCACAGTTGTCTCTGCTGGGGGTTGCTAATTAAAGTTTCGTCCCATTATACTCTTGCCGGGGAGAATATCTATGTCGGATTATGTCCCTTATGAGTTTTAATAGGGTCCCGATTTCCATATGGGCCTTGAGATATTTATCATACCTGCCATGTGCCTGCCTTCCCCTGTGGATGGCCTCCTTAGGATCTTCGCGAATTTTTCTGCCCCTGTGTCAATCAAATAAAACTTGTTAGTTCAAAAAGTGGTGGTTAGCTTGCGGCATTCTTTTTGAAAGCGGCCTCCCCACTGTCGTGTTCCATTGTGTTTAATCTCCATGCTGATGATGAGTTTCTTATATTGCTCAGCTGATCCCTGAACCGTCATAGCTTTACTTCTGCTCCCTCGATACTGTGTTACACTCCTAACCCTTTTGCCAGAATTCTTACATCTTTCATGAGATTATCAATTCAATGTACTATGCTCGGTTGACCCCCTAATCCTTGTGGCTTTACTCTGCTTCCCCATTTTTGTGTTGCACTTTTGGATTCTTTTGATTGAATTCTTACATCCTTTCCTGAGGTTGATGAGTCAATGTATTACGCTTGATTAATCCTTGTGGCCTTTCCTATTATTGTGTAGGGCTTTTGACTCTTTTGTTTGACCCTTGCACCCTTTCTGATATTAGCCGGTCAGTGTGCTGTACTCGGCTGACCCTTGATCCTTTATTTCTTTACTCTGCTGCCCTATCTTTGTGTTGCACTATCGACCCTCTTGCAAAACTCTTGGCTTCCGAGTCAATTTTATCATTTATGTTTTCATGGATCCTTCCCCTTACTGTTTCAACCTTTGCAGCCTTTGTTTCATTTTTGGCTGGCATGTGCTTTGTCCTTTCGGGATCTAGTAGTAAAATTTGAAATTTCTCTCCTGTTTAATTAAAGAAAATGAATTTGGAGACGCGAGAGAAAATTAAATGCAATGACTCAGAACTGTTTTAGGGTGAAAGAATTCAATATTTGGAGACTATTGAGAAGAAACGGAAAGAAACTTATCTGAGGAGGAAGAACTGGTTTTTCATGATCATGACATGTACTTCGGCTTAATCGACTCAGTTTGTCCCGATTATCGGCGTTTAGTTGCCTGCTTTGTGACCATTGTTCTAACCCAATTCCTTTAACCAATCCCTAACTCTGCTCGACTTACACTGTTCTTAGCGGATTTACACTAGTAGCTTTTTTTCAGTTGTTGCTTCTTCCCGTGCCTTCGCCTTATGGTGCCCGTGAGGGTTTTCACCAATAAGACTATCTCATCTTTTATTTCTCTCAACTCTCGTTGCCTTACAGTTCACGGGAGGGTTTTCACCAATAATACTCTCTCATTTATATCATTTTTATTATTTTCCTGCTTGAACCAGAGTGCTATCCCGGGCTAGGGTCCACCTCTTCTTACTTGCCTCGGCATTTCTTATAAACTAATCATAAGGTCTTTCTTTGGACTTTAATGTAGGCTTTTGGATAAGGTTATAAATAAAGGGGTATAAAAGGCTCAAAATCACTCATATGGGTTCAGAATTTACAACTTTCGGACTACCATTTATCATAACAAAAACCATTTTGCACCAAATTCTTGCTTCGGGCCTTTGGATTTTATTTGAATATGACCGAGCCGTGAGACTGCCTACTTATCCCTAAAAGGAATCAAGTGAAATGTATCCTTCCGATTCCGTGTTTTTATCGTTTTGTTGTATGTTCTTTCTTTTTTTTCTTTTCTCTTTCCGCCTTTCTTTTCTTTTTTTCTTTTCTTTGTTTTGTTTTTGTTTTTTTTTGTTTTTAATTTTTATTGTTTTGTTTTCATTTTATTTCTTTTTTTTATCTTATTCTTCCTTTTTCTGTGTTTTTATTTTTCTCTCTTTTATTTCTTCTTCTTTGTTTTACTTTTTTCATTCCTTTCATTCTTTCCTTTTCTTTCACTGTCTTCTCACAATTGCATTTTTGACTTTCACTACTGATTCCAAAAGAGGGATATAAAAAGAGAGTAATTGAAGCTCAAAAGGGTAAGAAAAAGGTAGAGTGTTTAGATAGCCGAATAAAATGCCTTTATCATTTCAAACTCTAAAACATGCCAAGTATAAACAAACATACCAAGTATAGACAATGATTCAAACAAAAGAAAGTCATACATAGTATGTTTTAACTGCATCTGAATTGATGAACAATTCCACACATTTTCCCTCCACATTTGTTAGATATAATGTCCCGTTGGACAACACTCTTCATATGACAAACGGTGCTTGCCAATTTGGGGCGAACTTGCCCTTTTACTCTGCCTGGTGACGGAGGATGCGTTTCAACACAAACTGACCCACTTCAAACTTTCTTGGACATACTTTCTTGTTATATGCTCTGACCATTCTTTGTTGATACAACTGGCCGTGACACCCTCCTTCCAGTCTTTTCTCATCAATGAGACTTAAATGTTCCAGACGGGTTTTGACTCGTTCTTCATCATCGATTCCTGCTTCGGTGACAATTCGAAGGGATGGGATTTCAACTTCTACAGGGATTACCGCTTCCATGCCGTACATTAACCAATATGGAGTTTCCCCTACTGAGTGCAGATAGTAGTGTGATATCCTAACAATGCAAAGGGTAACTTCTCATGCCACTGCCTGGACCCTTCCACTATTTTGCGAAGTATTTTCTTTATATTCTTATTGCTGCCTCAACTGCTCCATTCGCCTTGGGGCTATATGGGTTGGAATTGCGATGTGTAATCTTGAACTGGTGACATACCTCTTTTATGAAATAACTATTGATTTTGCTCTATTTTCAGTGATGAGGGTCTTCGGGATTCCAAACCAACAAATAATATTTCAATATACAAAGTCGACCACGGCTTTCTTGGTTACTGCCTTGAAGGTCTTTGCTTCAACCCACTTGGTGAAATAGTCGATAGCAATCAGGATGAAACTGTGTCCGTAAGAAGCTACTGGCTCAATGGGCCTGATGACATCCATGCCCCAAGCGACGAACTTGCATGGTGCAGACATTGTATGCAATTCAGATGGATGGGCGTGAATCAAATCTCCATGCCCCTGACATTGATGACATTTGCAAACGAAGCAGATACAATCCCACTCCGTGGTAAACCAATAATATCCTGCCCGAAGGATCTTCTTTGTGAAGACATATCCGCGTGTGGCCCGCAAACTCCACCATGCACCTCAGTCATGATGGTTGTAGCTTGCCCAACATCTACACACCGTAAAAACCCAAGATCCGGTGTTCTTTTGAATAGCACCCCTCCACTGAGTAAAAACCTTCTTGATAGAAGAGTGACTGTTCTCTTCTGATCATTTGTGGCCTATACTGGATACACACATATCCTAATATATTCTTTGATGTCTGGAACCAAGGTTCGCCATCAAGCTCTTCTTCCGCTATATTACAGTAAGCATGTTGATCATGCACCTGGATATGTATAGGATCAACATAAGCCTTATCCGGATGATGTAACATTAACGCCAGAGTAGTCAAGAAATCAGCAACCTCAATGTGAATTTTGAGGATGTGCCTGAACTCTATTATTCGGAATCGTTGACAAAGATCATGCATGCATTGCCGGTATGGTATGAGCACTAAATCTCTTGTTTCCCACTCCCCTTGAATTTGGCATACCAGAAGGTCCGTGACTAAGACTTCCCGAACACCCTTGTCTGCTGCTAACCTCAAACCCAAAATACATGCCTCATATTCTGCCATATTGTTGGTGCAATGGAAGCAGAGTTGAGCTGTGACTGGGTAGTGATGCCCTTCTTCAAAGATAAGCACCGCTCCCATCCCCACGCGTTTCATGTTGGCCGCCCCGTCAAAAAATAATTTCCATCCCAGCTTCTCGCCCTGTTCCATTTCAACAATATGCATTACTTCCTCATTCAGGAAGTATGTCTTCAAAGGTTCGTATTCTTCGTCTATTGGATTCTCTGATAAATTGTCGGCCAATGCCTGTGCTTTCAGTGCAGTCCTAGTCATGTAGACTATGTCAAACTCACTAAGAAAGATTTGTCATTTTGCAAGCCTCCCCATGGGAATGGGGTTCTGAATAATGTACTTCAACGAGTTTAAATGTGAGATGAGATAAGTGGTATATGATGACAAGTAATGTTTTACCTTCTAGGTTACCCACGTCAGGGCATAGCATGTCCTTTTAAAATGAGTATACTTGACCATGTAGAAGTAATAATTGATGAGCTAGAATATGAGGATGATCCAGAATATGACAAGGAAAGGGCATTTAAGGAAATTGGTAAAGAGTTTAGCCATTTTGAGTAAAACCCCAAGGCTAACCTGAGCGATACAGAAGTAGTCAATCTAGGGGACCTAGGTAATTTTAGAGAAACTAAATTAAGTGTCCACTTTGAGCCGCAGCTTAGGGATGAAATAGTCGAAGCACTACTTGAATACAAAGATGTTTTTGCATGGTCTTACGATGATGTGCCAAGGTTGATCACTCACTTAGTGGTTCACAAATTTCCCACTGACCCTGCCTGCCTTCCTGTCAAACAAAAGTTGAGGAAGTTTAAAACTGATGTAAGTGTATAGAAAAAAGAGGAAGTTACCAAGAAGTTTGAGGCAAAGGTCGTTCGAGTCACACGGTACCCCTACCTGGTTAGCTAATGTCGTGCATGTGCCAAAGAACGATTGTAGAACCAGGATGTCTGTCCATTATGGTGACCTCAACAAAGCTAGTCCAAAAGAAAACTTCCCACTTTCAAGCATCCACATATTGATTGAAAATTGTCCAAAGCATGAGATTGGGTCCTTGATATATTGTTACGCATGCTATCACTGTATTTTGAAAGATGAGGAGGACGCGGAGAAGACAACATTCATCACACCATGGGGAATATATTCCTACAGGGTCATGCCGTTCGGTCTAAAGAATGTTGGGGCAACCTATATGACTGCAATGACAACCATATTCCACTATATGAATCATAATGATATTGAGGTATATGAGGATGATGCGATTGTGAAATCCAGGATGCAATCCGACCATGTGAGTAGGACTGAAAGGACGTGTTAAGTATACACAGCTTACTAGGTTAAGTATTCTTATCTTGAAAGGACGTGTTGTGCCCTAACTTGGTTAGCACTTAAAACACTACTTGTCATCGTATAGCACTTACTCATCTCTCGCCTGGATCCGTTGAAATACATCTAAGGCTATGCCCACAGGGAGGCTTGTAAAGTGGCAAATCCTGCTCAACGAGTTTGATATTGTCTATGTGAGTAGGACTCAAATAAAAGCATAGGCAATGGCTAATCATCTAGCCGAGAATCTGCTAAACAAAGAATATGATCCTTTAAAGGCGTACTTCCCGAATAAGGAGGTAAAGCACATTGATGAAGTGGAACAAGGTGAGAAACCTAGATGGAAACTATTCTTCGACGGGGCCGCCAACATTAAAGGCGCCGGGATAGGAGTAGTTCTATTTTTTAAAACAGGGCACCATTACCCCGTTACAGCTCAGCTCCGCATCTATTGCACCAACAATGTGGAAGAATATGAGGCATGCATTTTGGGTCTGAGGTTAGCTGCGTACATGGGTCTCAAGGAATTCTTGGTCTTGTGAGAATCGGACCTTCTGATACACCAAATTCAAATGTAATGGGAAACATGAGATTTGAAGCTCATACCATACCGGCAATGCTTGCATGATCTTTGTCAACGATTCCGATCAGTAGAGTTCAGTCATATCCCAAGAATCCACAACGAGGTTACTCGCGCCTTGGCCATTTTGGCATCAGTGTTACATCATCTAGATAAGGCTTATGTTGAAACACTGCATATCCGAGTCCATGACCAACATGCCTAATGTAACATGGTGGAAGAGGGGCTTGATGGTGAGCTTTGGTTTCACGACATCAAAGAATATATCAGTATAGGTGTGTACCAAGTACAAGCCACAGGTGATCAAAAGAGAACAATTTGTTGCTTATCAAGAGGGTTTTTCTTAAATGGATGGGTACTGTACAAAAGAGCACCGGATCTTCGATTGTTGAGATGCATAGATGCTGGGCAGGCACCGACCATCATGACCGAGGTACATTCCAGAGTTTGCGTACCTCATATGAGCGAGTATGTTTTGGCAAAGAAGATCCTTCGGGTATGTTATTATTGGCTCACCATGGAGCGATATTGTATTAGTTTCGTGCGCAAATGTCATCAATGTCAGGTGCATGGAGATTTGATCCACTCCATGCCATCTGAATTACATAAAATGTCTACACCATGGCCCTTCGTTGCTTGGGGAATGGATGTCATCGGGCCCATCGAACAAGTAGCTTCCAATGGACACTGGATCATCCTGGTTGCTATTGATTATTTCACCAAGTGGGTCGAAGCTAACACTTTTAAGGAAGTGACATAGAAAGTCATGGTTAACTATGTGCATTCAAATATCATTTGCTGGTTTGGAATCCCGAAGATAATCATCACTGAAAATGGAGAAAACCTCAACAGTCATTTGATGAAAGAGGTATGTGAACAGTCTAAGATTACACATTGCAATTCCACCCTATACCTCCCCAAGGTGAATGGAGCAGGTGAGGCGGCCAATAAGAACATAAAGAAGATACTTTAAAAAATAGTGGAAGGGTCAAGGAAATAGCATGAGAAGCTACCCTTTGCATTGTTAGGCTATCACACTATTATTCGCACCTCAATAGGGGCAACTCAGTATTTTTATTTTTAAACCCATTTGAATTTTTTTGAGCCTTTAATACCCTTTCTTTCTAACACCATCCAAAAGCCTTCAATACGGTCCAGAGAAAGACCTTCTGATCAATCTTGAAGAAACAACAAGTCAAGAAAGAAAAGCGGTTCATACTTGGGGCAACCTTTAGTTCGAGCAAGAAAAGATGAAAATTAGAGAGTCTTATTGGTGAAAATCCTCACGGGCACCGTAAGGCAATGATAGTTGAGAGAAAATCTAAATGAGAGATTCTTAATTGTGAAAACCCTCACGGGCACCTAAAGGCGAAGGCAAAGCAAGAAATGAATAACTGGAAAGGGCTGTTGGTGAAAATTTGTTCAGAGAGCCACAAGATAAGAAAGGTCAAGCCTTGGTTAAAGAAATTTGATTAAGGAAGGTAACAACAACACAGCATGACAATTTAAGGACGATCATTTTGATAGACTAGGTCGACTAAGCTGAAGTGCGTGTCATGATCATTAAAACCAGCTGTTCCTCCACAGATAAGTTTCTCCCATTTTTCCCTTCTGTAGTCACCAAACTCAGAATTCTTTTATTCCAAAACAAAATTACTCAGAGTCATTATATTTCATTTTCTTTTGGGTCTCCATTCTTCTAAGATGTTTCCAAAATCATTTTGTTTGAACAAGCAGGAGAGAAATTTCAAAGCTTACTACCAACTACCAAAGGGCAACGCACTACGGCTAAAATATGACAAAGGCAGCGGAAGTTAAAATGGCAATATAAAGAATCACTAAAGGTTTTCGTCAATGAAAGGATTCAGCAATCTCAAGAAAGATGCAAAGATTCAGGCAAGAGGGTCAGGAATGTAACACAATGTTGGGTACAGAACACTCGGTTCATTTAAGGCCACAGGGCCGAGGGGTCATCCCAACAACTCAGGAGGCTCATAGTCAGTTCGGGAAATTAGCCACAATGGAGCATGACGGTGGGGATTCCATTTTGTAGAAAGAATGCTGCAAACTAAACACCACATTGACAAGATTTTCTTTGATTGAAACAGGGGTCGGAAATTCCGAATGCCTCGGGGAAGGCCTCCATAGGAGAAGCAAGTACCTGGTAGGTATGACTGTGAACTTCATGACCCTTCTGGAAAATGGGACCTAGTTAAAACAAATAATGGGGAATGGAAAAGGAACATAAATCATCTTAAGAGCTTGAAAATCGGAATAGGATTCAGCTAGGAGATATCAGGACCCTCCTGGAAAATGGGACTCAGGTCAAGATTCAAAACAATCGAGGGTAACAGAATTCTGCACAAATCCTCCCCAATAGGAGTCGTTATGACCCTCCTGGATAAAGGGATATAATTTTAATTTGCAATCCCCAAAGATAACCGAGAGTTAAAATTGGAATTTAATTTGAAATTCCCAGGACCCTCCTGCATAATGAGATTTCAGTTTTAATAGTTTTTAGGACCCTCCTGGATAATGGGATATAATTTTCATTACTAGTCCCCAAGAGACATAACATAGATAACAAGACTTAATGGATGTAATGCCTCTGGAGAACATAGCCTAATCTTAAATTTGTCATTAGTTAAGAGTTGTCAGGACCCTCCTGGATAATGCATTTAGCTTTCAAATTTTAGAGATATTTGGTGAGGGGTTTGATTAACACTCACAAAAGCACCCATCACCAAACTGGGGCAGAAAAAAATTCTTTTGTTTTGTTTGTTTGTTGTGATCAGGTACAGAGGCATCAGTCTTAGGGAATACATTTCAAGGTTTTGCAATTAGGCGTCTACCTGGATAACAATGGAATACATTTCAAGTTTTTGTAATAAAGCACCCACGTGGATAATAAGGGAATACATTTCAAGTTTTGCAATCTGGTGCCCACCTGGATAACAAGGGAATACATTTCAAATTTTTTGCAATCAGGCGCCCATCTTGACAACAAGGGAATAAATTTCAAGTTTTGCAATCAGGCGCCTACCTTGATAACAAGGGAATACACTTCAAGTTTTTGCAATCAGTGCCCACTTGGACAACAAGGGAATACATTTCAGCTTTATTCAAGTTTTTGCAATCAGGCGCCACCTGGAGAACAAGGGAATACATTTCAACTTTATTCAAGTTTTTGCATCAGGCACCCACCCGGAGAACAAGGGTATATATTTCAAGTTTTTGTAATCAGGTGCCCACCTGGAGAACAAGGGAATACATTTCAATTTTTATTCAAGTTCTGGTAATCAGGCGCCCATCTGGAGAACAAGGGAATACATTTTATGTTATTGCAATCAGGCTCCCACCTCGATAACAAGGCAATACATTTCAAGTTTGTGCAATCAGGCGCTCACCTGTATAACAAGGGAATGCATTTCAAGTTATTGCAATCAGGCGCCAACCTGGAGAACAAAGGAATACATTTCATGCTTTTCAATCAGACGCCCACCTGGAGAATAAGGGAATACATTTCAAGTTTTGGCCACCAGGAGAATAAGGAAAAACATTTCAAGTTTTTACAATCAAGCACCCACCTGGATAACAAGGAAAAACATTTCAAGTTTTTGCAATGAGGCACCCACCTAGATAATAAGGGAATACATTTCAATTTTAGCAATCAAGCACCCACCTAGATAATAAGGGAATACGTTTCAAATTTTTGCAATCAGGAACCCACTTGGATAACAAGGGAAGACATTTCAAGTTATTGCAATCAGGCGCCCACCTGGACAACAAGGTAATACATTTCAAGTTTTGCAATCAGGCGCCCACCTACATATTAAGGGAATACATTTCAAGTTTCTACAATCATGGGCCCACCTGCATAATATAAGGGAATATATTCCATGCTTTTTGCAATCGGGTGCCCACCTGGATAACAATGGAATACATGTCAACTTTTTGCAATCAGGCGCCCACCTAGATAACAAGGGAATATATTTCATGTTTTTGGCATTCGGGCGCCCACCTGGATACCAAGGTAATACATTTCAAGTTTTGGTAATCAGACGCCCACCTAGAGAACAAGGGAATACATTTCCAATTTTGGTAATCAGGCGCCCACCTGGAGAACAAGGAAATATAATTCAAGTTCAACAATCAGGCGCCCCCATGAAGAATAAGAGAAAACCTTTAGATTACAATTCAAAGTGGAAACAAGGGAGTTCACTAGGAGAATGCAAGTCAGGAAGGCAATAAGGAGATTCACATAAAGAATGCAACTCAACTAGTCTACAAGGAGTTTCACAGGAAGAAATACAAGTTAGCAAGGCAATAAGGATCAAGAACAAGTTTGAAGACATAGATAGGTTCTTTTGTAGTCCATAGGTCATAGCTTAGTCTAACTTCTTTTATTTTGACATGGTGTAATAAGGGGATCTAGCATGCAGCAGCAATAGTGAGATCACAGCTTCGGTAGTCCTAGTTACCAAACACTCCTGAACTACACTGACCTGATTCATTTTTAATCAAGGATATGTAGGCAACCTCTTAAGCAGGGTGCGGTCAATCTATTCAAAATGCTTCTCGTGGAGAATTAAAATGGGCAAAAACCGGTCGCGTCGCCTCACTTATCTTTCCACGAATACTCTTCGTGTTTCCGCGCAAAGAGGGGCAGCTATGGGCATGTGAAGACCCTGGATCAAACAACACTGAAGCATCTCTATCACATACCATAACCGTACCTGTAATAACCACATCTAAATCCTATGCCTCGGGCATCGCCTGAAGAGCAGAACATCGGGTCTGGGCCCTACCACTCTGATAAACCTCTCTGGAATGGCCTACTGCTAGCCGGCCTCAACCTCTGGCAGTTTGAGCTCCACCTCTATGACCTCTGCCTCCACTTCTAGCACCTCTGCCCCACCTCTAGCCGGCTGGGCAAGAAATGGAACATCTGGTGCCTTTACCATAGCACGGGAACCTTGTTGTGAAGAACAGCTCGAAGGTCGAGGACAACACCTAGAAATATGCCTCGTGTCGCCATACATAATTCATGCTCTCGCCTACTGGGACTGGTGAACCTGCAAAACTTTGGAGCGCTGGTGCACTAATAGGTGTTGATGGTGCACTGTAGGGCTACTGAATAGAATAATGTGGCTAAAAATCACTAGCACCTGAAGTACCATGAGAAACCTAGAGTGGTAACTGGAATGGCTTAGGAGGATGAACCCTATCATGCGATTCTCTGCCTCCAGATGAAGCACCACAGAATCGGCCTAACTGACGGGGTCTTTTATCTGCCATATGACCACCCCCTTAATACAATGCCATCTCAATCCTCTGGGCCACATTGGCCGCCTCCTAATATGATATCTCGATCCCAGCCTCTCTAGCCATCTGGAGACGACTAGGATGGATGAGTCTATCAATTAACCGTCTCATTATCTCCCTCTAAGTGAGGATTATAACAATCACATGGTGTGCTAGCTCAATAAACCTAGTCTTGTACAGGAGGACTGGCATAGATCCCTGATGGAGACCGCTCGAACAGCCTCCGATATGCCTCTCGCTGAGTAATCAGGAGAAATTTCTCAAGCAATACAAGTGTGAACTTCTCCCAGGTCAAGGACAGAGACCCTGATGGCCTAGCTAAACAATAATCCCTAATCCAAACAACTTGAAAGTATCAAAGTCAACCCTATTGGTCTCCACGATCCCAATGTTTCGAAGACCCTCGTGACAACTATCCAGGTAATCTTAGGGATCCTCAGTATATGCATCGATGAATGAAGATGTGAAAGCTTGGTGAACCTATCCAGCCTCCACAAAGCTTCTGCGGACGTAGTCGCTCCATCATCCATCTAAGCAACCACTCCCTCCTGAACAGCCATAGCTGGCTGAAGCATTGGAATACGAACCCAGGAAGCTACCTGCTCTAGAGTACGAGTAACATGAGTCTAGGCCCCTCCTGCATCCTGATATACAGCTGGTGCAATTGGACGTAAACCTGCTCGGGTAACACTCTCCATGAGACCCACTAATCGGACCAGAGCGCCTTGATGAACTAGGGTAGCAATAAAACCCTTTGGATAGTGAGCTGGGCCCACTAGAATTGCACGTAACCACCTCATCAAAGCCAACATGATTCTCTGCCACTAGTGCTATTGCTCTGAGCCCTAGCCCTACCTAAGCCTCTAGCATGGCCTCGGCCTCTTCTGCTAGTGGGAGCTTTCTCGGGCTCGTACTACTGATCAGAAGATGAGGAAGTACTTGTTCTCGCCATCTGAGATAGAATAGAGTAGAAATAAAATCATTAATGAGAAACCAAACCACACGACAAGAAGGAAAAATGTGAAACTTTTACTAACTCTATAGCCTCTAGGGCATAAAGACAGACATCTCCGTACCGATCCCTCAGACTCAACTAAGCTTGTCTGTGAGTTTTTAGACCTATGCAACCTAGGGCTCTGATACGAACTTGTCACGACCATCCCACACTCTAGAGTCGTGATGGCACCTACTAATGGAAGCGAGGAAAGCCAAATTTAATTACTTTTTCGTTAATAACAGAATCCCTTTTAAACAGTTATAGGCAATAATATGTAAGCCTCGAAATAAAATAATAATAACCGGAAGTATCAAATTAAAGAGTTTGAATAATAATGCATAATATTCAACATACGCCTATACCGAAGACTGGTGTCACAATACTCACGAACTACTAAGAATGATATATAAAATCGTCTGAAAGAAAATATAACTGTTCGTCTTGAAATACATGAGATACAGGCTGAAAAAAAGATAGAGGAGACGTCGGGCCTACGAACGCTTGTAAGGCTACCTCGGTGTCTCACTGGACTAAAGGCTCAATCCCAGACGACTGTTGCTGCTCAAATGCTACTCCCATATCTGCACATAACTACAGAGTGTAGCATCAGCACAACCGTCCCCATGTGCTGGTAAGTGTCTATCGTAACCCCGATGAAGTAGTGACGAGAATAGGACTAGATTGCAGATAAACCTGTGCAATTATATAACATATGGCGAAAGAAACAGTAGGAAATAAACAAGTAAAACCGGGAAGGGAAACATGCTCTGGGGAAAGCAAAATGAACAAAATTCTCAGAACTGACAAAGATGCCAATATAAAGTTGTTAACACGAATAAGAATAGATAAAATAACTTTCACTTTCAATGCTCATCTCGTTAAAGGCATGCAACCCGATCTCGTTTCTCTTATCTCTTGGTAGGCATATCACCCGCTCCAATTTCATCAAGTCTCGTGGTAGGCGTACCAACCGATCCCATTTTATTACAGCTCATGTAGGCGTACCACCCGATCCCATTTTATTGCATCTCGTGGTAGGCGTACCACCCGCTCCAATTTCAATATCTTATGGTAGACGTACCACCTGATCCCATTTCAACACATCTCGTGGTAGGTGTGCCACCCGCTCTCATTTCAATATCATGCAGTACTTGCTCCCATTTCAATATCTTGTGATAGGCGTACCACCCAATCCTATTTAATTTTATCACATAGTCACAAGAAATCCTAGCAAGGGAACAAAGTAACATAACAACTTCACGCCAAGGGAACAACATATAGAAATAATCATCGCGGAAAGGGATAATCAACTATTACCATCCTTAACTCAGTTTGATTAATGGAGGTGCTCCATCCTAAATAAAATACAAGAATAAAAATATCTTTGTTCGAAATGGTAAACCGTTGGTTAAATGCGGTAAATCATTGGTTAAGGCTTACATGATATCATTTAAGAATGCAACAACTCCCAACATAGGACTCACAATCATGTGTGACACCAGCGTATTGATACTCGTTACCATGCCTATACGCCGTACTCAACAAAGAGTAATTAGCACGTAAGACTCAACTCATAATCCCTCAAGCTAGGGTTAGACCTAACACTTACCTCAATGCCTTGAATTTAACACACACAATTATAGTTTTATCCCTTGTTTCCACTACCAATCCGCTCGAATCTAATCATAAGTTACTTAATCTCATTAACAAATGCTAAATGAAAAAATCCCGATCCATGATAATAAGTTTTACAAAGTTTTACCTCAAAAGGTCAAAAATGCCCCGGGGCCCATGTGGTCTAAACTCTAGTTTCGGACAAAAACCCAGTTATCCATTCCCCCGTGAATCCAAATATATTATTTGTTTTGGAATCAGAGCTCAAATTTAGGTCCAACTCCCCAATTTTTAGAAAACCTAGGTTTTACCCAAAACATGCAATTTTCCCATTAAAATCTTTGATTTGAAGTTGAAATAATATTAAAAGATGTTAAGGAATGAAGAAAAAGATTTAGAAATCACTTACCAATCATTTTGGAGAAGAAAAGTTATTTGGAAAATCTCCTCTTAAGTTTTGGGATTTTTGAAAAGTGTAAAATAACTGAAATTCACATGTATTTATACCCCTCTGAGGTTCCCTGTGCGGACCATACAAAAAGGACCTGTAACAACCTGGCCGGTCAGTTTGAGATTTTGCACTTTAATCGTTAGATCTCGGGCATGACTTGCCCCGTGTAATGTACTATCACTGATGTAGCTCGTTTGGTTTCTGTTTTTAGGTAAAAATTGGAACGAATTTGGAAGAACAATTCTCAGTTTAAAGCTTAAGATTTGAAAGGTCTAACCAAGATTTGACTTATTTGTATATGAGCTCAGATCAAACTTTTTATGATTTGGCTAGTTTCGTTAGGTTATTTATGACTCAGGAGCGCGATGGGAATGCATCTTAGAAGTCCGTGGAAGTATTTGGCGTGAATTGGCTAAGTTAGTAGTTTGGCGAATCCCGGTCGACTGATGAGATTTTGATCCTAGGGTTGGAATGGAATTCAAAGAGTTGATGCAGTTTTGCCATATCATTTTTGATGTGTCAGCAAAATTTCAGGTCATTTGGACGTCGTTTGGTTGGGTTATTGATCAAAATTGTATTTCGAATATTTTTGAAAAGCTAGGCTTGAATTCGATGAATTATGACTAATTTGATGTTTTTTGAGGTGTTCGATGATTGGAAAATGTTTGAATGAGGTTTTAGGGTGTGTCGGTTTATTGGCAGGGTTCCGAGGGCCTCGGGAGAGTTTCAGATGTGCGGGAGGAGTTGGAGCACCCCATGTTTGCTAGTTTTTTTTTAAGTAGTTGCATGTCTTGCATATGTGAGAAATGTTCGCATTTTCGATCTCTCATTTGCGTGTGAGGATTCACATTTGCGAAGGAGCCAGGCCTGAGGTAGTGTTCGCATTTGCGACAATTTGATCGCATTTGCGACCTCGGCAGGGTTCACATTTCCGAGCTCTTGGTCGCATTTGCGACCTTGGCAGGGGAGGCTCACATATGCAATTCCGGTGTTTTTTTTTTTGCATTTGCGACTGTCGTATTTGGAAACCAGGAATCGCAAATGCAACATCTGAGGGGTGTGTCCAGTTATTAAATTCGAAAGTTAGCCCATTTCCCTTATTTCCCACTTGGCCTTGGGGGATGTTTGAGAGCGTCCTGGTGGAGATTAAGGAGGGATTCGAGGGGAATCGATTGGAGGTAAAATTTGTTATCTCAATACTCATTATTGTGAAACCCACCTAGAAGTTCATGGAATCTAACTGAAAATGGAAGAAACTAGGGGTTGAGTTTTGATATTTCAAATAGGGATTTGGTGGGTCATTTGAGCTCGGATTTGATAACTTTTGATGAGTTTTGAACTTTCAAATTGGGATTTGGTGGGTCATTTGAGCTCGGATTTGAGAACTTTTGATATGTATAAACTTGTTAGAAGATAAAGAATCTAATGATGTGAAAATTTTCGAGTTTCAAGAAAATGGGCTCAGGGCTCTGGTTTTGGTAATTTCGGGATTTGAACCCGTTATTGATTGTTTTCGATAGGGTAATGTTCCCTTAGAAAATTGTGATGTGTTCGCTCCGATTATGGATAGAGTCGGCACATGTGGAGGCCGATTTGAGGGGCAAAGGCATCGCTAGCTGGGGATTTTGCCGGTTCAAAGTGAGTAATTATGGTAAATATATCCTGAGGGTTTGAAATCTCGAAATTGCACAACGTAGTGCTATATTGAGGTGAAACACGTGCTTAATGATGAGCGCGATGTTGTTTACTACTGGGGATTGTGACTTGGTCAGTCCCGACAGATATTTTAACAGCGTATTTGGCCGAGACGTGTTTGTTATCAAAATGATTTTGTCTTAATGCCATATTTTGGGCTTCATACGGATTACTTGAATACTTTTGTGGACTTTTATCACCGTTTCCTCACTATTTTGATATATTACTTGAACGCAGACCTATTGATTATTATTGTTTTACAAACTCAGCCACTTTTATTTGAATTTTGAGATTTAAATGATATTTCCAAAATTGTTTGGCCTGAGCACTACTATGTTATTGATGCCCGAGGGGCTTATGAGTTTCTTTCTAGACTGATTGAGGCTGAGGGCCTGAGATATATTTATTTGCCATGCGGTGGCTTGAGTGACGTGAGAAGGCTTTTTGGCCTTATGAGTGATGTGAGAAGGCCTTCAGGCCTTGTGAGTGATGTGAGGAGGCTTTCAGGGTTTGTGAGTGATATGAGGAGGCTTTCCGGCCTTGCGAGTGATGTGAGAAGGCTTTCAGACCTTGTAAGTGATGTGACAAGGCTTTTCAGGCTTTATGAGTGATGTAAGAAGGCCTTCAGGCCTTATATTGATATAGCGCTTGGGCCATAAGGGGCCCCTCCTGAGTGTGCACATCCACAGTGAGTGCGGGTACCCATATTACATGATACTGAGCTCTAAGGGCTGATACTATTCTAAGTGACTAATACTGAGCCCAAGGGGTAGATACTATGCTGAGTGACTAATAGTGAGCCCGAGGGGCTGATACTATGTTGAGGGACTGAGAGTGTGCCCGAGGGGTTGATAGTATGCTGAGCGATTGATACTAGGCCCAAGGGGATGATTACTACTCATTGTTTCTATGTCGTTTTACCTGATTTACCTCTTTTTAAAAGGAGATTTCATTTGATTCTTTACAATTTTTTCGTTTTAGTAATTTACTGCCTGGTATAGAATTGCCTTGTGAACTTGTGTGTTTTCATGACTTCAGTTATTATTTGTTATAATTACTCAATGGGTTGGAGTACTCACATTACTCCCTGCACTATATGCAAATTCAGGCATAGCAGAGTCCGCACCTGAGTACTGATCCCTTTCAGACCAGGCAGCAAGTTGGAGTTACGAGGTAACTATTGACGTCCACAACCCCTTGTCTCCCCAATCTTACCTCATTTATGTTTTCTTCAGACTAATTGTATCAGATATTATATTCTGTAGAGGTATAGCAAACTCTGTAGAAGTTCATGACTTGTGACACCCCAGCTTGGGCTGTGTCGGGATGGTTTCCCTTTGTTACTATCACTTTTTTCCGCAACAGAGGCTATCTTAAGAATGTTTTAGTCTTGTTAATGTTAATTGATTGCCTAAAAGAGTTGTTTGCATTGTTCTGGTTGGCCTTGTCTTCACGAAAGGCTCCATCACGCCTGGGGTCAGGAATCGGGTCGATACAATTGGTATTAGAGCATAGGTTACTAGGTCTCACGAATCTTTGGCAGGTTTAGTATTGTCTCACGGATCGGTACAGAGACGTCTCTATTTATCCGCGAGAGGATGTAGAACCTTTAGGAAAACATCACCTTCTTGTAGTTTTTATCATGCGTCTTTGATTCAGCTTGAAATGTAACTCTTAGTATTTCCTTCCACGCGTTCGTATGCTCAAATGAGCGCTCAGAATTAGATATGCCTTGATGGCTTATGATTCCCCAAACGAGGGGCGAGATGCAACCTCTGTGATTTCATATTTTTCCAGTGTGGAGGACTTGAGGCCGAAATTTTTCCTATGGCTTGAGCACTGAGGTAATAATTGTGTGACTAATGCTTTTGACTTTATATGTTCGGTATTGTCCCTATTAGGGGAAGTGACAGTCGGATAGTTATGTGATGAGTGCATTAGTACTGCGAGATGCATCTATGTGACTTGGAAGTGACGAGAAAGGTCTGCTGGATGATATATGAACTATTAAGTGCATGATTTCCATAGTTATTGGATGTGTAGCTATGAATTATGGGCACGTGAAGAATCTTTTAATGTTTCCATTTGAGAGTGGAGTAAATTTCATGAAGCGGTATAATCTCATATCAGGAAGACTAACTGGCTATGTAATGTGAATGACGGTGGAAGGTATACAGAAATGTTATATTGAGGCAAAGCAGGTGGGTTATCTCCTGCAGAGTGTTTTCAAATAGTGTGATCATTGTGTGTATGTTAGAAGATCTCATGTGTATTTTAAGGGTAAGTGTTGAAATTTGAAATTCCATGATGCTTAAGAGAGTGGGTTAACTATTGCGGGGATGAATGCGAAATTTGCAGAAGATTTAAAGTATTGCATGATCTGTGTGTTCAAAAACTTATAAACGAATTGAGTTTAATCTCTCTATGGCATTGTGGCGTCGATACAGTAAAAGTGTTATGAGATATTGGGTGTATCAGGATTTATGGCTTCGAGCCAAGTAGGTGAGTCTGCTGTGAGCCGTTGATTGCATGATTAGGTCCTATTTGGTTCCATTTGAGGCGTGCGAGTGAATTAGCTATGGCTCGAGAAAAGGAAAATATTGGCAAAGGTTATGTTATGCCTCATAGGGTATGCGAATCACGGAATGTCTAGAGTTGTTGTTGGCAAGGAATTCTCGGTGCGTAAAGCAGGAAGGTACTTGGTTGTATTAGGATGAGGATCTCATTTTGCGGTGTCGGAGTGCCAATGAGACATGAGTGGTTCTATTCGTTAGTTCAGGTAAATTACAGTTTCAATAAGAGTGAATGACTTTCGAGAATGGTTCTAATGTGTTCGAGATTCTACAGGGAATAATCAGGTATCTTAAGGTTGTGCATGTGGGTAGATAATGTGTCTTCATTGGAAGAGGTCAAGATTTGTGGTATTTTTTAATGTTAATTATGGGATTCTATGTATCAGTATCCGGAAATTAAAGGTAACACATTTAAATTCGCCAGAAGCTCTTTAGAGTAAAGTATTCTGAAATGTGGTATTTTTAGTAACATTTAGGAGAATATTCAGCAGTTTGTGGGTTTCAGACATTGTGGTTTTGTACTTTTGTCTTGTGTGGTAAGCCTTGGGTTGAGGAATTGCGGTGCTACAGCAAGGAAGAATATCAAGTTGAAGATGAATCAGAAGGAAATTTAGATGGATGGGGTAGCTTGATTGTATACTGGACAGTAAGGGAAGGATATGATTAGTTCCTTTTGTGCATTCGAGGTAATGAGTTTCTACAGGCGTTTTGCGGCAATACTTTTAGGTTTTGATGGCTTTCTTAGCTTGTTCTAGTAAGAATGATTCAGTTCTAGCAGTTTAATTTTTGCAAACGTAACTGGGAGAGTTCTTGTTAATTTCTACCATAGTTGGAGAGGTGCATTTTCTACGAATATGAGAGGTATGGGATATGTAATGATTTTCTTCTAGATGGGATCAATGGAAGTTCTTGACTAGTTGAGTGCGTAGGCGTTCGTGTCTGAAAAGGGAGATTTAAGTTTTCCTGATATCCTTTGATGGTATGGCATATGCGACATGTTGTGGAGGACCGATACTGGCATGTGCTAGGTTACAGTTAAGTTCTTGAAGGAAGTTCAATAAAACTCTTACGCAACGGGTAGCCTCAGAAAATCCTGGAAATGATACTGCTAATTGGAAGTGATTTGATGAGAGTTTATGTCTCAGAAAAAGGGGTAATGTGATTAAGCTGATGATACTTCGGTAGTGTTGCGTCACTTTCTTGTTGGATTGACTGGTGGTATTCGGGTTTGCTTGTTGGCACTAGGTAATTTTAGAGTATCTACCATGGAATGATGGGGTATTAATGGTGTGCATGTGTTTGAACGAAGAAATTGGGATCGTATATGATGATTCATGTGCCTTGTGGATGTGGAAACGGAAGTTCTCATATACAGGGTATGATGTGGTTGTAGATTGTGTGTATCGGCACTATTTAGCAACTACTAGGATTTAGAGGCCCGAGTGTATCTTTCTTTGCTTGTTATGTTAGATTTTTTATATGATATTGGGGTTTAGACTAGTTGTCTCAGTGTTGGGTTATTTTTGTCTATTGCGCTATGGGCTATCCAGAAATACCACGAGTTGAGTGGTGGGGTGTGTCAGATTAAGTTCTAGCAGAGTGGTTTATATTTCAAAGACCCAGCTGATGGCTGCGAAGGATTGCTTTCTTAATTGGGCCTTCAAGATGGATGTCAGTTCAGAGGTTTCTACCATTGATTCAGTTCCGTTGTTGTGGGAATTTTCGGATGCGTTTCTTACGGCCGAGCATATCGTCGGGTGAGGTTTTGGATTTCGGTATTGATTTAGTGCCAGGCACCATATCATATGGCTGTACTAGGAGTTGTGGTAGTGGAATGAGTAGCTTCAGGCATCCTTGATGAGGAGTTTGTTGGCAGGCCAATGTGGATGCGTGTTCTAGCTAGAGTCGGATGGGTTGGCCCTGAATTGTATTATTGAGAGATAAGTTGATTCTGTTATTGAGCTTATTAGTGATTTGGAGAGATCTATGAGTTGCTATTTTCTGTGTTGTGAGACGTTATGATTTGTTGTTTAGGGGCACATATAGTGCGGTTATATTGGGGATTCATAGTGGAAGTCAAGCGCAAAGAGTAATTGGGTGTTGTTCAGTGATTGGAGTACCGATTATGACCTATCGGTTGTGTGGTTTTTGTTATTTGTCTCGCCATGGGTATGATGGTGTGCTTTGGTTCCAGATGTCAAATCGTGTGTGGTTTTCCCTTTCGAGCCTAGTGACTTGAGGTATTTCAAGTGGAGTAGTGTTTGGATAGGATCGTGCATTGCCGCGAAGCTATGTGGAGATATGATCTTGTAGGATAGACTTGGGTGTTCTATTATATAATGTCAGACAGATTCCTAGCCTTTTTTTGTGATGGTACTGGAGAGCTTGAGGTACATCTCTTACAATTGAGTCATTTTCATGATTTGAGTATGTTCGGACTATTGCTTATTGATCTGCGTAGTAATGCAAGTTGTGGCTTAGGCCCATATTGATGTGTCATGTCACTAGTGTGGTGTGTTTGGTCAAAAGCGATTGTGGGGATCATTAATGAATACGAAGGGATTCGATTTAAGCATGTTTGATGGGTAAATATCGAGGTTTGGTTCAAAAATGTGCGATGGTATTGCCAGAGGAGAAATGGCCTCATGAATGGTTGATTTGAGAAATGGTTACGGTTTATTGCGTGTTTCAGTTATCGTTGGTAGTACATGAAAGTGTTGGAATGAGACTTTATCTAATTAGATGTTTTCTATCGGTATTTTGTTGTTGTCGGCAGCTGCCGTGAATGAAAGTTATCGCGGCATGTGTTTGAATTATGTGATGTATCATACAATTGAACCTTAGGGTGCAGGCATGGGCTATTACAGCTGGTTGTAGACTATTGAGAGTATATGTAAGGTTTTGATCGTAATGATGGTGTTAGGAGTGAAAGTGTGGTTTTATAGTTTATAGATGAGGATGGATTGTGAAATTTTAGTTATGTTGTGTAATCATACCTATGTCAAATAGAGTGACGTGGGATCACCCCCCAATATATGCATAGTAAAGTTATTCAGCTCTTGATTGGCTTCTAGAACAACCCTGGGTACGTTTAAGGACGAATGTGTGTTTAAGTAGGGGAGAATGTAACGACTCGACCGATCATTTTGATATTTTGAACTTTAATTGTTAGTTCTCGGGCATGACTTTCCTCGTGTAATGTACTATGACTGATGTAGCTCGTTGTTTTTGGTTATTAGGAAAATTTGGAAGAACAATTCTTAGTTTAAAGCTTAAAATTTGAAAGGTTTGACAAAGATTTAACTTATTTGTATATGAGCTCGGATCGGAATTTTTATGATTTGCCTAGCGTCGCTAGGTGATTTACGACTTAGGAGCGCGATCTGAATGCATTTTGGAAGTCCGTGGAAGGATTTTGCGTGAAAAGGCAAAGTTAGTATTTTGACGAATTCCGGTAGATAGGTGAGATTTTGATTTGAAGGTCTGAATCGAATTCCGAGAGTTACAACAGTTTCACAATGTCATTTGTCATGTGTGTGCAAAATTTCATGTTATACGAACGTTGTTTGGTCAAGTTTTTTATCAAAGGTGTATTTTGGAAATTTTTGGAAACTTAGGCATGAATTCGATTAATTTTGAGTAATTTGATGTTGTTTGAGGTGTTTTGACGATTGGAACAAGTTTGAATGAGGTTTTAGGGCTTGTCAGAGTGATTGGACGGGGTCCCCGGGGCATCGGGTGAGTTTCAGATCTGCGGGAGGAATTGGAGCAGCCAATGTTTTCTTGTATTTTCATGGAAGCAGTTGCAGGTATCGCAAATGCGAGAAAGGGCTCGCATTTGCGAGTGAGGATTTGCATTTGCGTAGGAGCCACGCCTAAGGCAGGGTTCGCATTGGCAACAGTCTGATCGCCTTTGCAACATTAGCAGGTTTGCATTTGCGAGCTCTTCCTCGCATTTGCAACCTTGGCAGGGAGGCTCACGTTCGCAATTCCGATGGGTTTGTCAAATCCGCGACTATCGCATTTGTGAACCAGGTGTCGCAAATGCGACATCTGAGGGTTGTGTCCAGTTATTAAAGTCGAAACTTATCCCATTTCAATTATTTTCCACGATTTTTGAGAGCGTCTTTGTAGAGATTAAAGAGGGATTCGAGGGGAATCCATTGGGGGTAAGATTTTTTATCTGAATACTCGTTATTGTGAAACCCACCAAGAAATTCATGGAATTTAACTAAAAATGGAAGAAACTAGGGCATGAGTTTTGATATTTCAAATTGGAATTTGATGGGTCATTTGAGCTAAAATTTGAGAACTTTTGATATGTATGAACTCGTGGGAAGATAAGGAATCTAATTATGTGAAAAATTTTGAGTTTCGAGAAGTGGGCCCGGTGCTCGGGTTTTTGTAATTTCGGGATTTGTACCCATTTTTGATTGTTTTCGATTGGGTAATGTTCCCTTACCATATTGTGATGTGTTCGCTCTGATTATGGATAGATTCAATGCTTGCGGAGGCCGATTTAAGGGGCAAAGGCGTCGCGAGCTAAAGATTTTGCCGGTTCAAGGTGAGTAGTGATGGTAAATAATATCGTGAGGGTTTGAAACCTCGGAATTGGACAACGTAGTGCTATATTGAGGTGAAACGCATGCTTAATGATGAGCGCAGGGTTGTTTAATACTGGGAATTGTGACTTGATCCGTCCAGACCGATATTTTAACCGCGTATGTGACTGAGACGTGTTTGTTATTAACATGATCTGGGCTTATTGTCATAACTTGGGCTTCATGAAGATTACTTGAATGCTTAGTGGACTTTTATCACCATTTCCTCACTACTTTGATATATTACTTGAACTCAGTCCTATTGATTAATAATGTTTTACAAACTCAGCCACGTTTCATTTAATTTTGAGATATAAGTTATATTTCCAATGTTGTTTAGGATGAGCACTACTATTTCATTTATGCCCGAGGGGTTTATCATGTTCTTTCTGGACTGAGTGAGGCCGAGGGTCTGAGATAAATTTATATTCCACTAGGTGTCTTCATTGATGTGAGAAGGCTTTCAGGAATTGTGAGTAACGTGAGAAGGCTTTTAGGCCTTCTGAGTGATGTGAGGAGGCTTTCAGACCTTGTGAGTGATGTGAGGAGGCTTTTAGTCCTTATGAGTAATGTAAGAAGGCTTTCAGGGCTTATATTAATATAGTAGTTGGGTCGTAAGAGGCCCCCTGGAGTCTGCACACCCACAGTGAGCGCGGATACCCATATGATCTGATACTAAGCCAAGGGGATGATACTATGCTGAGTGAGTGATACTGAGCCCAAGGGGTTGATACTATGTTGAGTGTTTAATACTGAGCCCGAGGGGCTGATACTATGTTGAGTGACTGATAACGAGCTCGAGGGGCTGATACTATGTTGATTGACTGATACTGAGCCCGAGGGGCTGATACTATGCTGAGTGACTGATACTGAGCCCGAGGGGCTGATACTATGCTAAGTGACTGAGGCCTGATACTATGCTGAGCGATTGATACTGGGCCCGAGGGGTAGATTATTACTCATTGTTTACTTGTTGTTTTACCTGATTGACTTGTTTTTAAAAGAACATTTCATTTGATTCTTTACGGTTTTAATGGTTTAAATGATTTACTTCCTGGTATATAATTGCCTTGTGAATATATGTGTTTTCATGCCTTCAGTTATTATTTGTTATTATTACTCACTGGGTCAGAGTACTCACATTACTCCCTACACCATGTGGTGCAAATTTAGGCATAGTAGAGTCCATACCTAAGTACTGATCCCTTCCAGGCCAGGCATCGAATTGTAGTTACGAGGTAGCTGTTGACATCTGCAGCTCCTTGTCTCCCCTATCTTACCTCATTTATGTTTTCTTCAGACTATTGTATTGGATATTATATTCTATAGACTTATAGCAAACTCTGTAGAAGCTCATGACTTGTGACACGCTAGTTTGGGCTGTGTCGGGATGGTTTTCCCTTGTTATTATCGCTGTTTTCCGTAATATAGGCTATCTTAAGCATGTTTTAGTCTTGGTAATGTTAATGGATTGCTAAAAAGAGATGTTTGCATCGTTTTAGATGGCCTTATATTCACGAGAGGCGCCACATGGCTAGGGTCGAGAATTGGGTCCTGATAGGACCGCGGCCGCACACGCTTGCTGAAGGTCCGCAGATCATTCCCCAGTACGAATGGCCCCAAGCCGAACGCGGCCACAACACCCACTGCGAACCACGCAACAACGACCGCGACCACGTTGGCCCCTCCGCAGCCGCACGCATTTTCTTGCGGGCCGCGCTAGAGGATTTAGAGTCCTACCAATTTCATAAACCTGCAACATATGATCTTTTTGAACCTATGGCATCCAGGCATACACACACCTCAAAAACATCTTACGAACATATTTTTGTGATCAAATCACCAATATAGCATCATGAACATGGAATTGAACCTCAAGATCAATGAAATTTGTCAAATCTCCCTTATAAGCATAAATTTCCCAATTAGGATCTAGATTGCATCAAACGACGACCGTTTGTAACCAAACTTTACAGAAAATGCTTAAATCACATATAACACTTGTACCGGGCGCAGGAACCAAAATACTGGTCCGATACCATAGTCTTCTAATCGAATTTCATTTCCATTTTCCATATTTATTTACAGAAAATAATTTCACTCAAAAATTCATTTCTCGGGCTTGGGACCTCAAAATTCGATTTCGGGCATATGCCCAAGTCCCATATATTTTATATGAACCCTCTGAGACAATCATATCACGGGTCCGGGTCCATTTACTCAAAATACTGACCGAAGTCAAATTTAATTATTTTAATATTAAAATTTAGCATTTTTTCTCACTAAATTCATATTTAAGCTTTCCGCCTACGTGCCGGACTGTGCACGCAAATCGAGGCAATCCTAAATTTGTTTTTCAAGGCCTCGGAGACACATAACGAATAAAGAGACAGATGATGACGCCCTTTGGGTCGTCACAGTAAATCATTCATGAAAAAGCTATTTCTTTTATTGTGTCTATTTTTTCTTTTAATGTACTTATCTCACATTTTAAAACTTCTACTTGATGTGTTATTTTTTCTACTAATTTGGTTGTTTGTCCTTCTAGTTCTTTAGGTTTTTCTGTAATAATTTTAATTAGTTTTTCTATTTCGTTTCTCATAGGTAGTTTTTCTAAATTAAACTTATTGTTTTGGAATTGTATTTTTTTGTCTATTTCTAGTTCTTGTGATTTTAAAAAATCGCAATTTTGCTCTAGCTTTTCTAGAGTCTTTCTCTGTTTAGTCTGTAAGGCTTCTACTATTTCTAGTGCCCTTATTATATATTTGTTATTTTTTTTTAGTTTTTCACCAAGGTTGATTATTAGATCTATAAGGGTATTATATTGTTTATGTTCAGTGTGTAATATAGGTTCTCCACCACTTAAATTGCACTTTATTACTGAATTATCTTTTGATATTCTATATTTCTTTTCTTGAAATATTCCTAAATTTAAATATTCTAAGATCTTTAATTTATCGATTTTGTTTAACCTAATGGTATCCAAATTTTTTGGCTCTTAAAAAGCTTTATCTTCTGGTTTTCTAAATATATCTCACCCTCTATATATTGTATTTCCCACTCTAAGGCTGATATAGTTTCTGCATTAATATTACGTTTTACTATATAACTTGGTTCTCTAATTACTTTTAGGTCTATTTTTTCTATTTGCTTAGCTAATTATAATGTTGATTTTAATAAAGCGTTGACTATTTGTAATAATTTCTTTAATTCTTCTTTTCACTATATTGTTCTACTTAGAATCGAGTAGTTAAAAGTTATTTGTTTAGCTATCGAGTGTTATCTTAACATTAGTTACTCTTTATCCCAATGGAGTATATTTATTCTTATTTCTAATTATTTTGAGGTAATCTTTTTTTCTACTTCAAAATTGAGTCTTTCAATCTTCGATAAAAGATAATTTTGAAAACTTTGAGTATTTAAGATAGCTAATTCTTGTTTTCCAAATAGGCTCAATTATATTTCTAAAGCATTTCTGTATTGTTTATTTATACTGATATTATCTAAAGTAATGTATATTATATGGTAAAAGAAACATATATATTTAGCAAAAATATAATGTTTCATAAATTTCTGGTTCAAAAGATCTTCCGTCTCTTATACCAAAATAAGTAGATGGTTATAAATACAATATAAATGTTGGTTATAAAATTGTCTGATAAATTACAATGATAGTCTTCTTTTGGATAATGTGATCTAAGATAGTATGATTGATGGTATCATAGTATTATAAATATAAGATGTAGTTGTTTTCTATATATATCTGAACGAACACAACAATTTTGGTATCAGAGCAGGAAGATCTTTTTTATACAGCATATAGTTTTTTTATATATACAAAGTGTATAGTATATACATGTATATATATGTATATTGTATTATAAATAATAACTGTATAGTAGAGTGTATTATATAATACACTATACTATATATTTATTGTATAATGTCTCATATATAATACACTATACTATATATATATATATTGTATAATGTCTCATATATACTAAGTGTTTATATGTAGATATAGTATAGTGTATTATATATACTAACAATAACAATAATAACAAAAGTTTCCATTACTTTATAATATACCTTACTTGAGATACTATCGATAAGTACTGATATAATCCTCACCACCAGGCCCTCGGCCTCTTTCAATTATCATCGTCATAAACAGACGCACAGTCTCTCTCAGTCATCAGCATCACAAGCCACTTGGGTTATCAGTAAAATAGGGTGCTCACCCAAAATATTATTTTATGCATAAATATAAAGTAAGAGAGTGACTTAGTGTAGATAATAACAAAAACAGTGAGGAAATAGTAGTAAAAAACCCCTTAAGAGTCCAAACACTTGGCACAAGGTCCAAATATGGCATTTAGCCCAAAACATAGTAATATTTTCCAAAGCATAATGATATTAAATAATTTATTATCAAATACGAAACTTGACAGTCGCACAGGACGGACCAAGTCACAATCTCCAAGAGTGCACCACCCCAGACTCATCATCTAGTGTGTGTGTCACGTCAAAGTTGCACAACGAAGTGAAATCGGGGATTTCATACCCTGAGGATAAAATTTACAATCATTAATTGCCTCAAACACGACAAAAATCCTATTCTGCGGCGTCCTTGACACTTGACTCGGTGGAGCTACCGGATTTTGAACGAATATTTGAATATTTGGGGTGGGTTTCGAGGGGCGATCTTATAAGGGATGGGAAGAGGAGACGACAGGGAATCTAAGGTTTAATTTTTGAGGTTATGGAGTTATGCCGCCGCCGCCTGCGGACGGTGGTGTTATGGTGGATGTATGGTGGCGTTACATCGGCTATGAATGGTACGAGGGTGACTTTGGTCTCTGAAGTATTACATATGTTCAGACAATTATATGTAAAATCTGAGGCTCAATTTGAGTCGTTGGATCAATGGGTATGGATGGTCGAGATCAACGGACATCAAACGATGTCGTTTTGGGCAGTTGGGGTTTTGGACCGGGCAAGGGTTAGGCTTGGTTTGATTGGGTCTTAGGGGGGAGGGGGGTTTGACTTGGGCTACTAAATTTTCATGGCCCAAATTAGGGATCTCTAATGAAGACAAAAATTATACAATTATTTGTTCTCTATTTCATTTGTATATTTCAATATTTTTTAACAAAGAGTAAAAATAAACCAAAATATAAATAAATGCTACTAAGTAAACAGAAAAAAACCTCCTAAATTCTAAAATTCAAAAGAACATTAAACAAATATAGGTATAACCAATTGTTTTATTTTTCTCATTCTCAATATTAACTAAACATGCGAAAATTAAATCTTAATGCAACCGTGTCATTTTATATTTTTTATGAATTGTGCAAGTTAAAACATGCAACATGCAAATAAGCACAAAATTATGCAATTAATTCCCAACAAACGTAACATTACGCAAAAAAATTCTAAAAATTCAAATAATAGAAGAAAGACGCACATAAACACAAAATCACCAAATTAATTCCAAAAATTCAAACAATAAAAGATAAATGCAAGTAAACACAAAATCACACAATTAATTCCTAAAAATTCAAATAATAAAAGAAAAGTCCTAATTTAACGAATTTATACGAATATTTCAAGTAAGGCAAAAATCACGAGCTTACAGCTGCCCCTCTTTGCTCGGAGACACGAAGGGTTTCCGGGCAAAGATAAGTGAGCAACTGAGAGAATTTTTCCTGCTTTACATTCCATGAGAAGCATTTTAATAACTATCTGACTGAACCCTGCTTTATAGGTTGCCTACATATCCTTGGATATAAAGGAATCAGGTCGGTGTAGTTCTGGAGTGTTTGGTAGGTGGGACTACCAGAAGCTATGATTTCACTGTTGATGCTGCTGTTACTGCTTGCTGACTTCCCTATTACACCTCGTGAAAACAAAAAAGAAGACTAGACTAAGCTATAAGCTATGTATTACAAAGAAAAGCCTATATATGTCTTAAATCTCGCTCTTGATCCTGGTCGCTTTGTTGCGTTGTATTTCTTCCTGCGAACTCCTTGTGGCTTCATTGACTGTTTGCCTTTTCTTTCATGTTTGATGTCGAATTGTTGGACTTGACATGTATTCCCTTGTTTTGCAGGTGGGTGCCTGATTGCAAAACTTGAAGCTTGAAAACATTGTCTTGTTCAGCAGGTGGGAGCCTGCTCGCTATGACTTGACATTTGGAAAATATTCCCTTATTCTCCACGTGGGCACCTAATTACTAAGGCCTGAAATTTGAAAAATATTCCCTTGTTCTACAGGTGGCCGCCTGATTGTCAAACTTGAAATTTGAAAAGTATTCCCTTGTTCTACAGGTGGGCGCCAGATTACCAAAACTTGAAATTTGAAAAACACTCCATTGTTTCGAAATTTGAATTTTTAAAAGTATTCCCTTGTTTTACAGGTGGGTGCCTGATTACCAAAACTTTCAAATTTTGAAAACTATTCCCTTGTTCTACAAGTGGCCGCCTGATTTTCGAAACTTGAATTTTGAAAAGTATTCCCCTGTTCTACAGGTGGGTCCCTGATTACCAAAACTTAAAATTTGAAAAACACTCCCTTTTTGTATAGGTGTGCTCCTGATTACAAAAATTTGAAATTTGGAAAACACTCCCTTATTCTACAGGTGGGTGCCTGATTTTCGAAACTCTAATTTTTAAAATTGTTCCCATATTTTATTGGAGGGCGCCTGATTGCCAAAACTTGAAATTTGAAAAAGATTCCCTTGTTCTAAAGGTGGGTGCCTGACTACCAAAACTTGAAATAATAAAAACACTCCCTTGTTCTACAAGTGGGTGCCTGATTTTCGAAACATGAATTTTGAAAAGTATTCCCTTTTTTTACAGGTTGTTGCCTGATTACCAACACCTGAAATTTGAAAAATAGTTCCTTGTTCTACAAGTGAGCGCCTGACTACCAAAACTTGAAATTTTGAAATATATTCCCTTGTTCTTCAGGTGGGCGCATGATTACCAAAAAACATGATATTTTGAAAAATATTCCCTTGTTCTCCAGGTGGGCGCCTGATTACTAAAACTTGAAATTTTGAAAAATATTCCCTTGTTGTATAGGTGAGCGCGTGATTACCAAAACTTGAAACTTTGAAAAATACTCCCTTGTTCAATATATGGGAGCCTCATTTTCGAAACTTGAATTTTGAAAATTATTCCTTTTTTTTACAGGCGGGCGCCTGATTACAAAAACTTTGAGATTTTGTAACATATTCCCTAATACTGTTGCATGTGTACCTGATCACAACAAAACAAACAAAACAAAAAAAGTCTTCGTATCCCGTTTTGGTTCTAGGCAGATCCGTGAGTGTTAATCAAATCCCGTTTACCAAATATCTCTAAAGCTAAGCTAAGTCCCATTATCCAGGAGGGTCCTGACAATCTTAATTGATAACAACTCAAATACTATGTTATGTTTCTCAAAAGGTATTATTCTCCACTATGTCTTGTTATGACTTATATTTGCTGGTGGTATGCTGGTTAATGGTGATTAAAACTACTTCCCATTATCCAGGCGGGTCCTGAAAACTCTTAATTTGATGACAAAATGTGTCCGCCGGGGATTAGTATTTAGGGCTACATCCCATTATCCAGGGGGTTCCTGACAAATCTTGTTGACTCTTACTGGGGAAGTATCTAAGCTAAGTACCATTTTTCTGGAAGGTCCTGACAACTCTAACCGAATCCTACTTTGACATGCAAGTCATTTTATGCAATTTGTTATCCATGATTACTCCTATCCTTAAAATGAGTCCCATTCTCCAAGAGGGTCGTGACGCCTCTTGTTTACTCTTACTAAGGAAGTATTTGGGATTTTACCATGCCCCCTAACTGTTTGTGCTCTAGGCTAAGTCCCATTTTTCAAGAGGGTCCTAATAACTCTTAACTGAATCCTACTTCAACATGCAAGTAATTTTATGTCCTTTACTATCCATGATTACTTCTAACCTTAAAATAAGTCCCTTTTTCCATGAGGGTCCAGGGGGTTCCAGATTAAAAGCGCATTCTAACTTCTGGCTATTTCTGCTAGTGATTATTGTCCAGGAGGGTTTCTGCGACTCTTACTGGGGAAGGTGTTGGTGCTTGCCCATGTTACCCGCACCTGTCTTAGTTTTAAACTGTGTTCCATCTAAACTTCCATATTTCTCTAACTCTACATTGTTCCCATTGGGTTTTCCTAGATAAAGTTTGTCCCCTTGTGATCTTTGCTGGGGAGGGTGTTTATGACGGACTATGTCCCTTTTGAGTTTTAACTGAAGTCCACTTCCAGGTAGGCTCTTAGATTTTGATCGTCCCTTCTATGTGCCTACCTTTTCTTGTAGACAGCCTCCTTTAGGCTCTTCTGAAATTTTCTGCCCCTGTGTCAATAAAAAAAAACTTGTTAGTTTGAAAAATGGTGGTGGGCTTGTGGAATCCATTGTCCATGTTGGTGATGAGTCGCTTGAACTGCTCAGCTGACCCCTCGAACCTTTAAAACTTTACTTTTCTTCCCATAATTGTGTTACATTTCTAACCCTTTGCCGTAATTCTTATGTCCTTCCCCGACGATTGATGAATTAGTGTATTATTCTTTGGCCAACCCTATGAACCTTGTGGATTCACTTTGTTCTTCATCTTTGTATTAAATTTGTGCTCTTTTGCCAAAATCCTTGCACCTTTTCTTGAACTCACCCGATCTGTCTATGAGGTTTGGTTGACCCTTGCCCTCTTTCCGATGATTGATGAGTTGATATATCATGCTGGTTCAAACCTCATGACCTTTTCCATCTTTGTGTTGCACTTTTGCCTCTTTTGCCAGAAGCCTTATACCCTTCTCTGACCTACTTAGTTAGGGTTATGCTTGTCTTACCCTCTAACCCTTGTGGCTTTGTTTTGTTCCTCATCTTTGTGTTACATTTCCGAGCCTTCACTAAAATCCTTACACCCTTCCCTGAGATTACCCGGTCCATTTATGATGCTTTAATGACTCTTGTTCTTATGCCCTCACTTCGCTCCCACCTTGTGTTGCACTCTTGATCCTTCTCCGGAATTCTTTATGCCTTTCCCCGATGACTGATATATTATGCTCGGTCAAACCTTGTGACCTTTCCCATCTTCATGTTATGCTAACTTTGGATCCCTTCTAAGATAGCCCGCCCGGTGTATGATGCTCGGATGACCCTAGAACCTTTGTGGTTTTACTTTGCATGCCCCTTTCTGTATGGTACTCCTTCACTTTGGCGACTCTTGTCTCTTCCAACATTTCAGTTTCTATGAATCCTTCCCTTTGTTGTTCCCCACTTGTTATCGTTGATACGCCTTTGGGCGTCATGCACTTTGTCCCTTTGGGAATTGATAATCGGCTTTGAAATTAATCTCGTTTGCTTAAACAAAAAAACTTTATAGACTCGAAAGAAAAAATGAAATGCAAAGACTTCGTACGGTATCTAGGGTAATGAATCCCAGACTCGCTGAATGTTGAAAAGAAGAGAAAGAAAACTTATCTGAAGAAGAACATCTGGTTTTCATGATCATGATATGCAGTTCGGCCAAGTCGACCCAATTCGTTTCGATGACCGACCTTCTGTTGTCGCTCTTTTGTTTTTATGACCATTCTAACCCGATTCCTTCAAACAAACCCTAGCTTTGCCTGACTTATAGTGTTCATCCACCGTTAGCCCCCTTCTAAGTTTTGCTTTTTTCCCCACCTCCGCCTCACGGTGTCCATGAGGGATTTCACCCATTATACTCTCTCATTTTATTTTTCTCAACTCGCATCGCCTTATGGTGCCCACGAGGATTTTCACCAATAAGACTCTCTCATTTTATTATCTCTCCTACTCTGGCCGGTGTGTTGCCCCTGACGTGAATCACCTCTAATTGCTCAACTTGGCATCTTTTAAAGACTAATCAGAAGGTCTTTTTTTGGACCGTAACGTAGGCAATTGGATAAGGTTAGAAAGAAAAGGTATCAAAGGCTCAAAACAATTTAAATGCGTTCAGAATTACAATTTTCGGAATCAAATTCTTATAACAACCACAACTTCTTCCCCAACTTCTTGCTTGGGGGATTTTGGATTTTTGTTTTGATGAGATCGAACTGGGAGGCTGCCTACATATCCTTTTAAATGGAATCGTGTCAAATGTAGTTCATACTAATTCCCTGTTTTTGTTGTTGTTTTGCTTCTCCTCTTTTTTTTTCTTTCCTTTATATTCTTTTCTTTGTTTTATTTTGTTTTTTTGTTTTCCTTTTCTCTTTTCTCTTTTCTCTTCTATTTCCTTGCTTTTCTTTTATTTTGTTCTTTCCGCTCTTTCCATTCTTTTCATTCTTTCCTTTCCTTTCCTTTTACTGCCTTCTCATACTTGCGTTTCTGACTTTTGTTTCTTATTCCAAAAGAGGGGTGTGAAAGAAAATAATTAAAGCTAAAAAAGGTTAAAAAAGGATAAAGTGTTGGGTAGCCAAATAAAATGCCTTCGTCATTCCAATATTCAAATTATGCGAAGAACAAACAAGTTCCAATTATAGAAAGTCCAACATAATATCTTTTGACCGCATCTTTATTGATAGCCATTTCTACACATTTTCCTTCCACATCCGTTAAATACAATGCCCCATTGGAAAACACTCTTGACACGACAAACGGTCCTTGCCAGTTTGGAGCGAACTTGCCTTTTGCCTCAGCCTGGTGAGGGTTGATACGTTTCAATACTAATTGACCCACTTCAAACTTTCTTGGACGCACTTTCTTGTGATATGCTCTAGCCATCCTCTATTGATACAACTGGTCATAACATACCGCTACCAACCTTTTGTCATCAATCAAACTCAATATCTCTAATCGATCTTTGACCCATTCTTCATCGTCGATTCCTGCTTCAACCACGATCCGAAGGGACGTGATTTCGATTTCAACCGGGATTAGTGCATATGTTCCATACACCAACAAGTATGGGGTCGCTCCTACCGAGGTGCGAATGGTAGTGCGATAACTTAACAATGCAAAGGGCAACCTCTCATGCCAGTGCCTGGATCCTTCCACCATTTTATGAAGTATCTTCTTTATGTTCTTATTCACCGCTTCAACCGCCCCGTTTAGCTTGGGGCGGTACGGGGTCGAATTTTGATGTGTGATCTTGAACTACTGACATACCTCTCTCATTAAGTGACTGTTTTGATTTTCCCCATTGTCAGTGATGAGAGTCTTGGGGATTCCAAACCGACAAATGATATTTCTGTGCACAAAGTCAACCACGAGCTTCTTAGTCACTGTCTTGAAGGTTTTGGCTTCAACATATTTGGTGTAATAGTCAATAGCAACCAGGATAAATCAGTTTTCGTTAAAAACTGCATGCTCAATGGGCCCAGTGATGTCCATGTCCAAAGCAACGAAAGGCTAGTGCAGATATCGTATGCAACTCAGATGGCGGAGAGTGAATTAGTTCTCCATGCACCTGACATTGGTGGAATTTGCGCACAAAGCTGATACAGTCCTGCTTCATGGTAAGCCAATAATATCATGCCCGGAGGATCTTTTTTGCCAAAACATATACGCTCATATGCGGCCCGCAAACACCAGCATGCACCTCATTCATGATGATCATCGCCAGCCTAGCATCTCCGCATCTCAGCAAACAAGGATCTAGCTTTCTTTTGTATAATATTCCTCCGCTGAATAGAAACCCACTTGACAAACGACGGATTGTTCTCTTCTTGCCACTCGTGGCTTGTACTGGGTACACACCTCTCCTAACATATTCCTCGATGTCATGGAACCAAGGCTCGCCGTCAAGCTCTTCTTCCACCATGTGGCAATAAGAATGTTGATCGTGGAACCGGATATGTATCGGGTCAATATAAGCCTTGTTCGGATGATGTAACATTGATGCTAAAGTAACCAAGGCATCGGCAACCTCATTGTGAATTCTGGGGATGTGCCTAAACTCTATTGACTAGAATCGTTGGCAGAGATCATGCAAGCATTGCCGGTATGGTATGAGTTTTAAATCTCTATTTTCCCACTCCCCTTGAATCTGGTGTACCAGAAGGTCCGATTCTCTCAAGACCAAGACTTTGTGGACACCCATGTCTGCTGCTAATCTTAAACCCAAAATGCATGCCTCCTATTTTACCATGTTGTTGGTGCAACAGAAGCGTAGTTGAGCTATGACTGGGTAATGATAACCTTCTTCAGAAATGAGCATCGCTCCTATCCCAACGCCTTTCATGTTGGCAGCCCCATTGAAGAACAATTTCCATCCAAATTTCTTATCCGGTTCTGTTTCATCGATATGCATCACTTCCTCGTCTACGTAGTATGTGTTCAAGGGCTCATATTCTGCATTTATCGTATTTTTAGCTAAATGAGCTGACAATGCTTGTGCTTTCATGGCGGTCCTAGTCACGTAGATAATGTCAAACTTAATGAGCAAGATTTGCCATTTCGCGAGCCTTCTTCTAGGCATGGGCTTCCGGAAAATGTACTTCAATGGGTCCAGACGTGAGATGAGATAAGTGGTATATGATGACAAGTAATGCTTTAACTTCTGGGCTACCCACGTCAACGCGCAACATGTCCTTTCAAGATTAGTATACTTAATCTAGTAAGCTGTAAATTGCTTGCTGAGGTAGTATATGGCATGCTCTTTTCTCCCAGTAACATCATACTGACCCAACACGCACCCAAATGATTTGTCCAAGCCTGTCAAATATAAGATCAAGGGCCTTCCTGGTTCCGGTGGGACCAATACCGGTGGGCTCGACAAATATTCCTTCATCTAATCAAAAGACTCCTAAAACTCTCTCGTCCATTTCCCCCGCATCATCCTTTTTCAATAGCTTAAAGATGGTCTCACAGATGGTTGAGAGCTGAGCAATGAACCTACTGATGTAATTCAATCTTCCTAGTAGACTCATAACTTATGTTTTATTCCTTGGTGGCAGCAGCTCCTGTATAGCTTTGATTTTTGATGAGTCTAGTTCGATGCCTCGGTGGCAGACTATGAACCCTGAAGACTTTCCTTAGGGGACCCCAAATGCACATTTTGTCGGGTTGAGTTTGAGGTTATACATGCGGAGCCTTTGGAAGAATTTCCTCAGGTCATTGACATGATCGGATTGCTTTCTGGACTTGATTATCACATACACCACATAAACCTCAATTTCTTTATGTATCATATCATGAAAAATAGTTGTCATGTCCCTCATGTATGTTTCCCCAGCATTTTTCAAACGAAAAAGAATGAGTCTATAGCAATATGTCCCCCCAGTGTGATGAACGCTATTTTCTCCGCATCTTTTTCATCCATTAGGATCTAGTGGTATCCTGTGTAATAATCCATGAATGACCCGATCTCATGATTCACAAAATTGTCAATAAATATGTGAATATTTGGTAGGGGTAAGTTTTCTTTCGGACTTGCTTTGGTGAGGTCACAGTAATCAACACACACCCTGGTTTTACCGTCCTTCTTTGGCACAGACACAACATTAGCTAACCAAGTGGGGTATCGTGTGACCTGGATGACTTTTTCCTTAAACTACTTGGTCACTTCCTCTTTAATTTTCACGCTCACATTAGTTTTGAACTTTCTCAACTTTTGCCTTACGGGCGGGCTGGCTGGGTCAGTGGGTAACTTGTGTACAACCAAGTTATTTCTCAACCCGGGCATTTCGTCGTAGGACCATGCAAAGATATATTTGTACTCAAGAAACACTTCAATTGTTTCTTCCCTAAGCTGTGGCTCCAGATGGACACTTGTTTTTGTTTCTCTGACATTATCTGGACTTCCCAAATTGACTGCCTATGTATCCTTCATGTTTGGTTTGGGTTTCCCTTCGAATGGGGTCAACTCTTTTCTATTCTCGTCCCATGCCCATTCCTCATCATACCCTGGTTCATTCTCATGTTCTATTTCTTTAATTATTATTTCTGAACTAGGCCTGTTTTGAAGATTGGGCTGAGGAGTCCTTATGCATGTCAAATCACTGGAATCAACATAAAATAATTGTCCCAAAGAGAAAAGAAAGCAAAGTATGGAGAAATGGAAACTATCAGCATTGCTGAAGGGAAATTGCATTTCATTAGAATCAAAGATAGCAGAGTTTACACATCAAAATGGACGGAGATAACAACTGAATTAACAACTCTAACGCTAATCCAAACTAGATTGAATGAAAAATCAAAACCGACTACCACGACTCCCTCTGAGTGGGAAGAGGAGTGGCTTCCTAGTTATTGAGTTTTGCGCGTGCTTCCACAAACTACAAATCATCCCTACTTGATCCTTCTCCTACCTCGACCATATTCACCTCATTGAACAGCCCTTCTAACCCCTTATCAAGATCTCGGTCCGCCTCGATCAGCAGGCCGGAAATCTTTTGTATGGGGCCATTTCCAGTGTTGGACTTGACGAATTATTTCGACAACCTTCGGATGGCCTTTGGGATGGACCAAGCCTTCTGCCATAGCTTCCTGGATCGCCTTATGTCTGTGGATGTGGGCTTGAATCCTAGGCCGAAAGTGTCGAGATTTTTGGGAAGGGAGACTGGTTGCACAATGCCTTGGTGAGAAGCCCCCATCCCCTTGCCGAGCAAAAAACCATTTTTTAACACTTCTGAAGCCACCATGAGGGATGCGGTTTCAATCAATGTGGTCGTGACAACGTCACCTTCTGGGATTTTTTTAACTGACACAGTATGAAACACCCGGTAGACCGAAGACCCTTTGTTTTCCTCGAATTCAATGAATGGTACGATTGCGTCACCTGAAGTACACTGCTTGTCTTCACCGTGCACCACAATCTCTTGCTTGTCCTTTTCAAATTTGACCATCTGATGCAGCATAGATTGCACTGCTTTGGCTGCATGTATCCAGAGCCTACCCAACAATAGGTTATAATAGACTGCTACATCCAGTACTTGGAATTCCATAGTGAACTCAACGGGCCCTATTGTCACTTCCACCACTATACCCCCTATAGTGTCTTTTCCTCCGCCATCGAAGCCTCGAACACAGATGTTATTCTTGCGGACCCTTTCATTTTCAACCTTCAGCTTAGTCAATGTGGATAGTGGACCAATGTTTGCATTAGACCCGTTGTCGACCAAAACTCGGGCAACCACAGCGTCTTCCCATTGCACAGTCATATAAAGAGCCCGGTTGTGCTCAGTGCCCTTTATGGGAAATTCATCGTCAGAGTATGTGACCTGATTCACCTCTAATATCTTATTTGCAATCTTCTTCAAATGATTCACCGTTATCTTATCTGGGACATGGGCTTCATCCAAAATCTTCAACAACGCCCGGTGGTGTTCATCTGAGTGGATTAGTAAGGATAACAAAGACATCTAAGCTGGTGTCTTCGTCAACTGCTCTATGATGGAGTAGTCCTGCATTTTCATTTTCTTGAAGAATTCTTCCTCCTCAATTCTTCTGGGGTAAAGTACCTTCCTGACCGAGTTAAACCCCGTGCCTCACACACTTCCTCCCTAACTTCTTTTCCCTTGTAAATCACTATTTCTTAGTCATATCTCCAAGGAACGGCTTGGTTGTTGATGATTGGTGGCTGGATAAATTGTTTTACAATAACCAACTCTATGCGGACACCTTCCACAAACACAATAGGATCTTCGGCTGCCCCATTTACTATTAATTTTGCATGTTCCGGCTTTGGCACAAATGCGCATGCTAAACTCCCCTGAACTATGACAGGCTTGCTGCCTTTTCCTTTTGTCCCGGTTACTAGGTTCTCACTGTTTGCAACCTCAGTCGGCTTAAACTCAGTGGCTTTGATCATCATTACCATTTTTGAGGGCCTTTTAGACTCTCCCCTTCTTTTCACAATCTCAATCATGCTGGTTTCCTGATGGGCCGACATTGGGTTTTGGTTAATATTGGGTGACCTGGGGTCTGCACCTGAATCTCGTGGGAGTCAAAATGTTCCTGAATAGCATTCTTTAAGTGCCAACATTTTTCATTGTCATGCCCTGGTGCACCGGAACAGTATTCACAATTGAGAAAAGAATTTAGAGACTTGGGGGAGGATTTGGAAACTTTACTTCAATTGGTGTTAATATATCCAATTGTCGCAGCCTGTGAAATAAGCTAGTGTAGGATTCTCCCAACGTAGTTATAGTATTCTTTTTCTGTACCCTCTCATTTCTTAGGACTGGATTGGTTCAGAAAGCGGGCTTCGGGGGTTTTTGGTAAGCCTTTGGAGGTGGGTAATGATTTTTTTGAGTTGGGTAGGTATTCGCACGCCATTGGCTGTGTGGAGTGTGTGGGTATGTTTGGTGGTGAGGACGGGCTTGGCGTAATGAGATGGCGCCCGAGGTCTGAACCAAGTTCCCGACTCCATTGTCGCTACTTCCTCCTTCTTCTTCTTTCCGAATTTTCCCCCATCTCAACCCCGAATGGCCTGAGTAATTTCCTTAATTGTAGAGTAGCTCATGATTTTATTGGATTTGAGGCCTTCCTCGACCATACAGCCCATCTTCACCACTTCGCTGAAATACTTTCCCTTTGCTGACACCAAATTTCCAGAATAGGTAGGTTTCAAAGCCTGTAGAAAATAATCAACCATCTCACTCTCCTTCATGGGAGGATCAACTCTGGTAGCTTGTTCCCTCCACCGGAAGCCGTACTCCTTGAAATTCTCATGGTGTTTCTTCTCCAACATTGCCAGAGATAAATGATCCGGAACAATCTCGAGATTATATTGAAAGTCGCAGGCAAATGCTTGTACCAGGTAATCCCAAGTATACCACCAATTGTGATCCTGCCGAGTATACCACTCCAGTGCCGACCCACTAATATTCTGGCTAAAGTACGCCATTAGCAATTCATATTTCCTCCCTACTCCCCTTATTTTGCGACAAAACCCCCTTAGATGCGCGCCCGAATCGCCATGACCATCATATAAGTTATATTTAGGAATCTTGAAACCTAGAGGCAACTGCACATCTGGGAATATACAAAGATCCTTGAATGCCACGCTTACTTGGCCACCTAATCCCCGCATGTCCCTGAATGATGGTTCCAAACTTTGGACCTTTCTAAGCACCTCTTCCTGCTCAGAATTGTTGATTGGATTTACAACTCCCGCAGTGATTTCGGGATGGGGAGCATAGGAGAAAGGCTCATGGGTGTTGTACGCAGGTTTTGGTGGACAGCAGTGAAGGTCATAAGCTTGAAGCATGGGTTCACTTGACGACCTATTGAGTGTAGGAGGAAGAGGTGCCACATAGATGGGGGCAATTGGCGGAGGAAGGTGAGGAGAGACTTTGGGTAGTGGGTTTGGTGGTGGTTGAGAGGTAGTACCCTGATACTATGAATAGATAGGAAAGCTCGAGGGTGGGTCAGTGGCAGACTGGTCGGGTGCTTGGGCCAGTGGCGGGATGAAGGTTGGATTAGCAGGATAGGTAAGGGGCGGCTATCCTCTTGCCCGTATCTGGTACGTCTCAGCCATTTGGTGCTTAAGCTTATACATTTTCTTCCTTCATAGCATTAACGTCCAATTCCTCTGCTTCCTTCGAGGGGTTAATAATGCGGACATCAGCTTCTTGATTTGCCATTACTTTCTTTCTTTTAGAGTGCGTGTTGTAGGATGGGTTGCTAGAATGCCGCGAGTACTAATCACCTGTCTAGTTTAAAACTGGAACAACACCAAAAACTCGTTAATAGTTAGGTTCTAAAACATATGCAGCCACATATTGTGTATGAATGCACCTAATTAACAATTGGTCAATACATGCATCGGTTTCTTGCATCATCCCGTCCTTTACTTGTGATGCCCCTTTGTTTTAGCCTTATTGTCTCCCTCGTTCCTATTTTATTCAATTGTGGTCGAATCCTATGTAGATTTCTTACGTATCATGATCCCGCATGAATCAGATCGAGTGTAGTTCTTGCAGGTAAAAAGCAAAGCATAAAAATATTTTGGAAATTTCCATGTTCATAATAACAAACTTTGGTTACAAGGGCTCGAATGACTGACAAATTAAAAAAGAAACCAACAAGCTTGGATAAAAAGCGCACTAGAGACTGAAAAAACAACTACTATGCATAAAAGAAAATATAAACTCCTGGTTAAACAAATATACTTTTAAATATATTTTGACAAAAGGACGGGTGATCTTTATGAACACATTAATGCTTCAAGTGCTCCAGGGCCTCGTGGGGCATCATTCGGCCTTGCCGCATGCTTGCGTGCTAAACTCCCTTGGAGGTGGTGGAGGTCTTCAATCACTTGCCGAACAAAGGTCATGGAGATGGCAAAGAACATGGATCATTTCATATCCTCGAAATGGTTGCACTTTGTTGTGATGTATTCTGCGATCGCCCGTACTCTTTCCTAATAACACCCCTTTCTTTCAACAAACGCCCAATTTGCTCATCCTTTGCCTCTAGAGTTCACTCGCCTATCTGATTCAGTTATTAGAATAGCCACAAGTTCATCTCCAACCTTTCTATTGCCGCATAAAAATGTTCTCTCTCGGCTTTGAATCCCTGGCTTGCTTGGCCACTCTGTTCTCAGCCATGATGACCCTCCATTTTAACCTAGCAGCCTCATTGTTATGTTTTTCCTTTAATTGCTCAATGATGCGATCTCATTCCTCCGCACTCTTAGCTAATAGTTTCTTAACCCTTGATAGCTCGCCTTCTGCCTTATTCAAGTCAAATCTATACTCGGTTATTTGTTGCCTCAAATTGTCTATGAGTTTTTTATCCTTCGTGCTCTTTGAGGGATTTTCTACGGCTTCTTTCATTTTCTGGATTTGGGCTCGCAATACCTCATTTTCTTTGGTTAATATTTTTTTTCTCCCTCATATGTTGTGGCTTGCAGACCATTTTCAAATTGTAGCTCTTTGACTTGCTTTTCTAATCTTCCTATTGTGGTCCTGAATTCACTTTCCTTGGCTAGCCAATCCCATTGCTTTTGTGACGTTTCAAAAAATTCTTGGAGAAGCGGTCTTTTAGCTGGCCTTCTGGGCTCTATTTAATTTTTAAACCAAGCAATGTATCCGGGTGCAACCTCGCATTTAGATATGTCGCGTACTCGGGTACCCGCTGTCAAGAATTAACATTCGCTCCAGATTTGGCGCATGATGGCTTCAGGAAATTGACCATTGGGGCTAATCTCAACAACATGGCGGCTAATATCCTCATCCCTAGGAATCACTTGGCATCAACCCAATTGCCTTAGTACTCTATATGGCGCCTAAGGTTGGATACTTCGGAGACCCATAAGAAGGAAATGAGGCCCGGTGCCTGGCATATACACAATTGCATCCACGGGGAGCCACCCGAGTGTCTACTCTATCTGATTTGCAGTGAAAATCCGGAGATGCGACAGCAACTCTGTGACACCCTCAGGTAACCTAAGCCCATCAACCCTGTTGCAAAATTCTTTTATTCAGCTCTTTGTTAGTGACCCATAATTCATGAACTGAGGCCGGTGGCATAAGTTCTTTATCATCCATGTTTGTAACAATAGGTTACATCCATCAAAGAAGTCTCCTCCTGCTGTACAGGCGGTGAGGGCACGGAAGATCTCGGATAAGATCATAGGAGCGAGGGTGCTCTTGACCTAAGTTATTAAAGTGCTGACGACCCCTGCTATCCATATGTCAATATTTCCATCCTTCCGCGGAAACACCAAGAGACAAAGAAGAATACCATGAATGCAAAACTAAGTATCAAAAACATTGATGCTCCTCCTATTTGAGTTAGTTTCCATTGCTACAAATATAGTTCTTCGGGTTAGGGAATCCCCCTATATGCATGTTCCTCTGATATATAAACTGCGGAGTACAGAAGACGTCTGACAGGTCTGAATTGTGAACCTTCCTACTGATTTTTAAGGAATCCAGAAACTTGTGCATGGCGAAAGCCCTTGGCGCAATCAGTTATTGGTGTCTCAAGGGAATCGTAGGGGTCCCAATATATCCAATTATTTTTTATCCAATGTCGGTGTGAGTTCTAAATCCGAGAAATGGAATACATTGTGAGCCGAGTCCCAGAATATAATCAATGCCTTTATGATATCTCCCCTCAGGTTAATTTTTAGCAACCCAGTAAGTCCTCCCTACTGCATGTTGACTCTGCTTTGCCCTGCTACCCCCAAGCCATTCAACCATATGTGTAGCTCCAAGGAAATTTTGTTCATGAATGTTATCGGCAAATACTGATCCGCGCTCATTTTGCACATTTATTAGGGCGAATTAGTGAGATTTTATTCTATTTGACTCCATAAAACATTAAAACTGACATCTTTCTTTTATGAAATTTAGTTTTAAAATCAGGGCCCAGCTTTGCGAATACAACCTTTCAGCACTTTTGAAGGAAGATTTTGAAGATGTGCTCGCTGACCGGCCAAAATAAGACTCATAGGTGGCCATTTGTTCAAAACCAGCCTTCCAGCGTCCCTTTTGGTAACATTCAGCTTTTCTTGGCAGTAACATCATCACCCGATTTATTTACAAAAATAAATAAAATTGGACATTGGTTTTTCCTTGTTTGGTTATTTTTGCAAAAGGAAGGTTGGACCCGATGGGAGTTGCCTACTTATCTCGAAACTTACAAGAATCAAACCGGAATAGTTCGGGTAAAACAATTTATCAAAACCAAAACTTTGAAAATCCCCCTTTTTGTTTTGGTTTTTTTTTGATTTTTTTCTCTCTTTCAAAAAGCTGGAAGCATTTTGGTGTTATCTGAGCATTGGTTTTATAAGACAGATGATTAATCTATGCCAATCCTAATACTACTTATTTTCTCAGTTTTCTTTCCTTATTCGCAAGCCGGTCAACATGCAAATCCCAAGCAGCTAAATGCACAAGCAACACGTAATATGCCTCACGATGGTCTTTTCATTTCGGATCACATGTCCTAGACAGACCCAACCCCTGTGTTGAGTACCCTAAGTCAAATACATAATGCAAATATGCGTTCCTACTAGGGATCCGGCATGAGGTCAAATTATATTAAGTCAAAAATATTGGTATAGGTTCTAGACTGTGCACCCGAGCGGACGACTCGAGTCGAGGAGGGGGCTACGTACCGGGGACCAAAAGGCTATCTGGCTTTATAACTTGTCCGGCCTCTTTCTAATTTCTGGATATGACACTAATAGAATAGGGATTCTCAACAAGCAAGCACATCTCCAGAGGTGAGAAGAGAAGGGTTTCGTAACAGTTAATATGTACATTTCAGAAAATATCAAAGCGGTAAAAGACACATTTGCACATTAAGCCAACATGTAGAATCATATAATAAACAAAGCCAAATACAACAAATATTATAAGCTTGAATTCTTCAACCCTGAACAAGAGATTGTAGGTTCGATCCCCAGCAGAGTCGACAGAGCTGTCACATCTTCTTTTTGCTACTACAACCCGGCGAAGGGAATAGATAAAGGGATTTTTTTCAGTTAAAGGACAATCGAAAGGAGATTCAATTATTAAAGAGAATTCAGAATCGTCACTTGAGAGGTATATGGTGTCCCAAGTCTCCATTTAGAATCCTGAATCGAGGAAAGAATGACTCTATTTAGCAGCCTGCGAACCTGGGAGACGTTGTTAGGCATTCTCAGGTTCCATGGTTCTAGCACGGTCGCTCAACCGTTATGGACCTATGTGCATTTTGAATCATTTAACCACTTTTATTATTATTTTTAAAGAGAAATGCAACATCGTTAAAACATGCCTCGAACCACGTCACATAAATGCACCCGTGGATTTTGACACATTCCAACTTTGTTGAGATTTGGATTTGGGTCACATAAATGCGCATCCGTATTTAAGGAGAAAAAATTATTAAATACATGCCTAAAAGCGACTAAAGTGAGCTACTAGCCATTTCCCGAATTCTCTAAATATTTTAGTAAGCATTTTACGAGGACCATGCGAGTTATAGGTTTCGTGTAGCATGACACACCTAATTCTTATTTTAAAAGGCCAATCCTAAAGTCAGCTACGAGCGTCTCTTATCAAATTCATACATTATTCACAGGATCACGATTCCTAAAATAATCTATTATGCAGTATCTAATTTTGTTTGACTATACTTCAAAATTTGGGCCTAACCATAAGCCCAAGACCTCATTCTTCCCAAGAAAGGGCCGCATGGGCTTACATTAGGTGACAATTACCCAAATGAACTGTTAAGCCTATACAAGACCTGCTGGGCTCATAGATGAGCCCAAAACTCAATTCAAGGTTTTTGAGAAAACCAAATACAAGTGACTGGCTTTGACCCTAACGTTTAAACTCATAAATTCACCTAAGCTAATTACGATAACCATAGAACTAGAAGCAACGTAAATGAAAATCTTTTTGAAATGCATAATCATGGGAGTTCATTTTTCAAAGTAAACACATAAAAACATATCTCAACTAGCAAACTAAGTGTATGGTTTTATACAGTCGAGTCAAGTCAGAATAATATTTACAATATCTATGCCATCCAGTACAAATCATTATGCGAAAAATAAAACCACAATAATTCTTTTTCATTCATAAATGTGGAAAGCTAAGTCCTCAATTCCTTAGCATACATTCAATTCATAAACTTCAAATGGTAGGTTCTTTGGCCTTTTGCCATTATGAATTAAGGAAATACCTGGAAATGAAATCAAAAGATGAAGACTAAGGGTCAACACTAAGCAACAGAGCAATCAGCAAGAAAATGAACAGCCGTGCATCAATGAAGCCAATCTAAAGCCCAGATTTGCACCCAAGAACAAATTTGAACCACAAATAACTTCAACTGACCCCAAACGACTTGCAATCAAACCCAGGGACTCCAGGAAACAATTAAGAACCAAGAAAACGATGCAAGTCCCAGAACAAAACCAAACAAGACCCTGAAAATAACTGGCTTTCTAATGTAATAGTGTATTTTTAAATTCATGTCGATTTGTAGGGCTCTAATGCCTAGATTTAGAAGGAAATGGCTCTTAAATGTTAAGACTAAACTAACAGTTTTGACTCTTGCTTTGAATTAGGTCATAATTTGCAGGAATTGGAGGATTCTCTTTTGACAATTGCTTGGAATTTTTCAAGGATTTTCAGACTGACCAACCTCTTCTTTGAATCATTTAGAGTCCCTTTTTATAGCAAAAGGCAAGGGCACCACTTTTATTTTGTTTAAACTAAAGGTCCCTCTTTTAATTTCAATATATTACCTACTTGGACCCTCTTTTTTGACTTGTTTCCCAAGTTACTGAATAAAACTACTGATTTTAGATTAAAGACCCTTTCTAGAAGGGTCTAAAGGCTTTTAGCATTGTCTTCCATTTATAGACTACCTATACTACCCTTATTTTGTTCCTCAAATTACCAAAGTCTGGTTAAAAACTCTATATTACTCCTATTCTATTCTAAAAATTACCAAAACTAAATTAAAATTCTATATTACCTCTATTTTATCCTAAGATTATCAGAACTATGTGGAAAACCCTATATTACCCTTTTGATGCTAAAATTACTATATTGCTATCTTGTAACAACTAACACTACTAACAGCAATATCCAATCCTAATTCTATTGAGCTATTAATCAAGAACAATTGCCAATCAGTCCTCAGAAATCAAAACACGATTGAATAAAATCAAGTCAAATACTAAAAATTAGAAGAACATGTAAGGCTACAACTATCAAAACTCAAACTCATAAATCAACACTCCAAACCATATGAACAATTAATTGAAACTCATAAATTAGGAAATTATTGAAATTAAAGAACAAACATGGAGGTTGTTATGCTGGATTAATAACTAAAGCCAAACAATTATGACCACTTCTTAATTGCATGTGAACTATTAATCAACTCTCAAACTCAGAAGTCAAGAACACTACAGATATTAAAGAAAACATGATAGACTTCACTAAAAGCAGACATGGCAAAACAAATCAGAAATTACTAATTTAAAACTCACAATAGACGTGTTCAGGATTCCTAGAATTAATAATTAAGTCATGGGGTCGTTCACACAATCATCACAATAGAAATAGCAGAAGGAAGCAGAAGGAAAGGCAAACTTACTGATCTTTCTTCAGATAAACTTAGTTGAATGCAATTTGAGCCTCCAAGCGGAGTCACATATTTTTTTTGGTTCCAAAACAAACATGAGACTCCATTTTGAAACCCAAACAGCCTTCCTATGGTCAATCTCAGCACTAGGTCATGGCTAGTTTAAAAATTGCAGGGGTCTGGGTTGTTTGAAAAGGTCTGGGTATGTTTTTGTGTAGAGGAGTGCTAGAGGGGTGGGGGTTACGATTTAGAGTCCATAAGAGCCTAGTCACCGTCGTGCATGGCGAAGTTGTCTCATTTAAAAGAATAGTCGTGGAGCTGGGGCTATGTTTGAGGGTGACTTATGGTAGGGTTGAAAAGAGGGAACGAGGGGAGTGTGGGGTGTAACTTTAGGAGTCGTTGGCCATCGGGCGTCGCCGTAGACGGCAAAGCTGCCGGGTTTTTAATGAATATTCAACAAGTTGGGGTGGGTTTCGAGATGCGATCTTAAGAGGGTTTGGAAGAGGATACAACGGGGAATCTAGGGTGTAATTTTGGAGATTATTGGTGTTACGCCACCGCCACCGGCAATTTCCGGACGCCGACGGACAGTGGTTGTGTGGTGGATATATGGTGGCGTTACATCGGCTAAGAATGCTACGAGGAGGGTGACTTTGGTCTCTCAAATATTACCAGACAATTATATTTTAAAATGTGAGGCTCAATCTGAGCCATTGGATCAAGGGGTATGGATGGTCGAGATCGACAAACATCAAACGACGTCAATTTGGACAGCTGGGGTTTTGGACCGGGCAAGGGTTGGGCTTGGTTTGCTTGGGTCTTGGGGGGGTTTTACTTGGGCTACTAAATTTCTATGGCCCAAATTAGGGGTGTCTTATGAAGACACAAATTATACAATTATTTGTTCTCTTTTTCATTTGTATATTTCCATATTTTTTAACAAAGAGTAAAAATAAACCAAAATATATTTGAAAGCTGAAAATAAACTGAACAAAACCTCCTAAATAATAAAGTTCAAAAGAAGATAAAACAAATGTAGGTATAACCAATTTTATTATTCTTCTCCTTTTCAATATTAACTAAACATGCGAAAACTAAATCCTAAATGCAACCGTGTTATTTTATATTTTTTTATGAATTATGAAAATTTAAACATGGAACATGCAAATAGGCACAAATTTATGCAATGAATTCCTAACAAACACAAAATTATGCAAATAAATCCAAAAAATTCAAATAATAGAAGAAAGGCACAAATAAATACAAAATCACCCAATTAATTACTAAACTTCAAATAATAAAAGAAAATTTCAAACAAACACAAAATCACACAATTAATTCCTAATTTAATTCCTAGTTAAAGTCCTAATTTAACGAATTTATAGGAACATTTCAAGTGAGCTTATTGTTATTCAGGTCATCACCTTAATGGTCCAGGATTAGTATTCCAGATGTTGCGCTGCCTGATCTGTTGGGCCCCCAATTTAGTTAGCTATTATGTTTAATGGCTAACTCGATCAAATACAGTATCGAGGGCCAGTCGTGCCTCCCCTAGTTTGGGGCGTGACAAATTAAATATTATGGTATTTTCTTCATCTATTTATCAGTTTTCTTCTATTATCATGGGTAGCTATGCCCATTATCTAGGGTTATGGCTCAATCCTAGTGTGGGTAATTGATGGGTCTTATGTTTCAAGGCTTGAATGTCTATAACTGTTTTATGCTTGGACTAATCTATGGTTTAAATGTTGAGTTAGTTGTTGCAAACATTAATTCGTGCCTATTCACTTGGGTTCTTCTTGAGAAAGAGAACTTGGGTCTAGAAAAATTAGTCCAACAAGAAATTGGGTTGTATTCAAGAGATTGATATTCCCAATTAAGGGTTAAACCTAGATATAGTAATACCCGACTTGAACCGAAATTGCTTGCATAAATTATCATTCCCAATTGGTCTTGAGAGAGTCAATTAGGTCAAAATCACTCAAACTATAGAGAGATATAGAGTGAGAAGTATCGTGCATTGGGCATCACATAATCCCAAACATGACAACCTAGCCTTACACTCGACAAACCATCAAGTATCCACCTAGGAGAATGTCACTTCCCTAGTTCCTTCTTAACTATTTAGACAGCCTTCGGGTATTTCACTCTTAGCTTTATTTAGCATCTTATTAGCATAATATTAGAAGTAATCAAAAGACCAACTATGATTAGAAGTGCAATTAGGAGTAATTATGCATCTCCAATTTAGATAGAAACTCAATTCCCATTTCTAGCTCCTTATGGAAATCAATCACGACCTTCTCGGGTAAAAGATACTTCGACCGCTCTCGCTACTTTGTAGTAGTGCAAGGTTGTCCTCGATCAGTTTACACTCTTCCTCACTCAAGCAACAATCACAAACCAATTTGGGGAAGAGAATCAATAACATCACAATAAAATAAAATAACAACAAAATAGAAGCAAATAAACATAAAGAACACCATAACTCAATTATCAGCAATAATCAGGAAAATCAAGGCACGGCATCAGTCTTCATGCTTCTACTCTTGTCCTCACTATAAGAATCAATATAATAAGCACGGCATCACCCTTTGTGCTTTTACCTCACATTATCATGGCATGGAATGATCCTTCGTGCATTATAACACATAAAAAGGCGCGGAATAGTACATCATGCGGCACGGCATCATCCTTTGTGCATTAACACACTCTCACAAATATCATGCATGGCATCATTTTTCATCCTTTAACTTCCTTGCCCAAACAACAATCACAAAGTAATAAGGGCAAGGGAATCAATAAAATCCTGGCAAGGGAACAATAGTACAACAATCATATACCGGTAAAAGAAACAATATCAAAAGCAATAACATCCCAACAAGGGAGATAACATTAAAAGTAACAACATCCCGGCAAAGGAGACAATATCATAATCCTCTTCTATTTTTCACATATACTTCACAACTCAATTCACAACTTGATCCAGTGCTCTATAAGGTTCAATTGCCAATAACAATTCCACAAATCATTTTACCACTTGAGCTAGCACTCTTCAATGTTCATTCACCAATATTACTTCCACAAGCCTTGTTCAATAATAGAAATCATCACATAAGGCATGAATAATAAAAAACGGAGTCACATTAATCATAGTATAAGACTCACGGGCATGCTTGAAACCAACGTATAGATACTCGTCACCATGCCTATATGTTGTACTCAACAATGAACACATAACACATAGGACTTAACTCCTAATCCCTCAAGATAAGGTTATACCAAACACTTACCTCGATGCCACGAACACAATTTAAGCCTCAACTACCGCTTTACCTCTTGATTCTACCACCAATTAGCTTGTATCTAGCCACAAAGTACTTAACTATATCAATAAATACTAAATGAATCAATTCTAATGCATGAAAATAAATTTTCTAAAGTTTTTCCAAAAAGCCAAAAATCAACCCCGGGCCCACATGGTCAAAACCCGAGGCTCCAACCAAAACCTGGTTACCCATTCACCCATGAACCCAAGTATATAATTTGTTTTAAAATCGGACCTAAAATCGAGGTCTGAATCCCAAAAATTTGAAAAACCTAAGTTCTACTCAAAACAGCAAATTTTTCGCATGAAAACAATTGATTTGAGTTGAAATCATGTAAAATGATAGATTAGCTTGAATGAAATGAGTTAGAATTGACTTACGAATGATTTGGAAGAGTAGTTGTCTTTGAAATCGCCCAAGGTGTTTAGTTTTTGAAAAGTTTGTAAAAATGGGTGAAATGTCGTCTGAAATTCATTTTAGCAGGTCTCTAATGTTGCAATTGAGACAAGGGTTCACAATTGCAAACCCCACAATTCCGGTCACCTTCACATTTGCGAGGGACCTTCGCAAATTCGACATCGCTTTGCAACATAAGTGTCGCATTTGTGACCAAGGTAGCCCAGAGGATTTTTGCATTTGCAATACTTGTTTCGCATTTGCGATGCGAAGCCTGCAGACCTGCAACATACCAGCAATTTCCTAAGTCCAAATTTCACTATATGACCTATCAAAAACTCACCTGAGCCCTCTAGGCTCCAAAGCAAACATGCACGCAAGTCCAAAAATACCATATGAACTTGCTCGTGCGATCAATTCATCAAAATAATATCAATAACTATGAATTTAACATCAAAATCAAAGAAAAATATCATGAACTCTTAAGTTCAAGTTTTAACAACCAAAGGTCTGATTCACGCCATTCCAAGTTCATTTCCTACAAAATTTTACAGGCTCAACTTAGATGACCTGTACCAACCTCCCAAATCAAAATACAGGCCGGATACCATCAAATTCAATTATTTTCAAATTTCCAAAAACTCCAGAATTTTTAGTTAAACAATTTTCTTAAAAAATTAATTTCTCGGGCTTGGGACCTCGAAATTTGATTTCGGGCATACGCCCAAGTCCCATATTTTCCTACGGACCCTACTGGACCATCAAACCATGGAGCTGGGTGCATTAACCCAATATATTGACCGAAGTCAACCTAAATTAATATTAAAAGCAATATTTATCATTTTTCACAGATTATCACATAATGACTTTTCAGATACATGCACGAACTGTGCACGCAAATTGAGGTAACATAAAAGGGAGGATTTAAGGCCTTAAAACACAAAATTTATTTCTAAACAAGAAGTGACCTTTATTTAAGGCCTCAAAACACAAAATTTATTTCTAAACAAGCAATGACCTTTTTGGTTATCACACATGACACACTCTAGTGACATGACACATCGATACAATCTAGATCCGCAACCTGTGGAACTCGTGCACCGATAAGCAACCGTCTAAATGTACTCATATCATGGAAAGTAAGTCAAATGAGAGAGCCTTACCGCAAGCTCCCATTACCGCCACGACACAATGCAGAGAACCCATCACACATTGTAGAACCAGACACATGAATCTAACTTGAAGGATCATAGCTCAACATAACTTCGCCGAAATGCCCGACCCTACCCAAACACTAGTTCACATGAGACACTCCAAGTCACCATGCTCAAAATCATCAACCAAGCGCAATTTGATTCCTAGCTCCCAAAAGTGAATCACTATAACCATGGAGAAGCTAATGATGCAATGCCACACCAATACGAAAGAACATATCCATAGCGCAACAAAATCATTCAACACCCAAATACTAATCTCAATCAAATCCTGCTATAAAGCCCAAATGAAACCGCACCATGTGTGCATATAACCAATAAATCACAACTCCTCATAACATAGGACAGTAACTCATTGATCACTCCAGAACATGAATAAACTCAACAACAATCGAATGGCACATCTCCCAAAAATAGCAGTCTGCAGTCAACAAATCTAACTCGATGCAGAACGCACATGCACATTGGCCAACCACTGGACCCCGAATCAACTTTGGCCACCCACAGTAGATAAGTAACTCTCTAAAAGTTCACAATGACTGAATCATAGCACATACTATCATTTGACTTGCTCGCCCCCATCTTCATAGTCCATAACAAAGAAATAACATGTTTATGAGAACTCCCAATCTCCAAATCCATGAAGTACACAAGCTAACATATCTGATCCCAACTCTACCGCCCGAATATCAACACATGTCTAATCCTTGATCATCCCACTAGGGTACTCCTAAAATTCTCCTGTGCCACCAAGCAAACTTTAAATATCAGTAGTCGATCAGACAAGATAGTACCACAATACCGATGAAGCACCCATAACTCAAATACATCGCCCTTTCTGAAATGTATAGCCTTATCAAGCCACACTAATAAACAACATCATTTGCCTAATCATCTAAAACTACCCATGCTACCTAAGAATTTATGACCTTCCTTTCAGAACTGAACTGACCTTACACATGCAAATCTTAACCCGACACAACATACTGCATATTCTATACCCTCCTATAATAAATATGAGAACTTCATAATCCACTATAGGCTACAAGAAACTATGTACTCAACTAGCCAAGAACATTTTTTCTTGATACCATATAGGATAAAATCACTATATGTAACATGCTCCTCATGCCAGTAGAAAATGTACACCTCCAACCATGGTGGAAACTATCAAGAGCTCCCCGAATCTCATTAGCACCAAACCCAACCGTCATGACTCAATTTCTCTAACTCAACCAAGCTAGTGCATGCCATCAAAACCTAAGAACATTTCCACAAAACACTTGTAGAAACTCACTGCACCATACGCACCCAAGATTCGATCATATCCATTACCATGCTGATCCAACCTACTACGAAGTTGTCCTATTTTTTTGAGTTCCTTCAAATTGATATATTTCCTTGCTAGTACACCACAATCCTCAACTAAAACTTTCCCCACGAAGTTTAGCATGAAACCACACAGCCCTAAGGCTTATAAACCATCGTATTCTTCTGAAGCATCCCCAAAAGTACCACAGCAAGATACCCGCTCTGAAGAGAGATTCTGCGAATGTAAAGCCATAACCTTCAACTTGTTGATACGGATATGTAAAATTCATAATGATACAGAAATGTTGTAAGTCCTGACATCCTCCCATATAAATCTCAGTTTCTAGCCAACATATATCCTTAAGATTCCCAATTACTACATGTAAATCTTGAATCCTTTAAAAGCATTCTCGGGAGTCATCCACTCTACTCCGATTACAATTAGATTGATCAAATAAACTAAACGACCTATGCTGCATTAGAACAATAACACTTATGGAAGTAACCCCACCTTAATGCAACCAGATAAATTCATGCTCCGTGTACATCACATCCTTCACCAATAACAACTCAAGTGTCATAAACATCACGCAATCGCTTAATCTTTTCGAGTCATAACTCATATCACAACATGAAATCTAATTCAATTCCCAACTATAATACATGAAAATATCCTTCAACATACCCACAACTCGGGGCTATTCATCGAATTACGATGGGAATAAAGAACCAGATGGTTTTTTCTACCCTCAAGAAAACCGTTCTCGTAACATTCAAATCATATGAATACATCTCGCAGTCATATCATGCTCATCATGTAGCCATCAAACCATCACATCCCTCAATTGGGACGCTATCGAATAAATAAATCTAGATGTACGTGCTTACACAATCAACACCTTGGTGCGCAAGCAATAGGAAAAATTCGGCCTCAAGTCCTCTAGACTGGCCCAACATCAACACAAAGAAGTTACATCTTTCCCCTTGATCAGGAGATCACAAGTCGTCGATGCACAACTGATACCGAGCACTTATGTGCGCATACGAATGCGTGGAAGGAATTCAAAGGGTTATATTTTAGGATGAATCAATGATGCATGATAAGAATTCAAGAATGTGAAGTTTTCCTAAAGGTTCTGCAGCCTCTCGAGTATAAGTACAGATATCACTATACTGATTCGCGAGACTCTACTAACCCTGCTCATGACTCGTGAGACCTATGTAACCTAGGATCTAATACCAACATGTCACGGTCCTAAAACTGACCCGGTCGTGGTGGCACCTATCGTGAAACTAGGCCAGCTAAAAGAATTTCCAAATCAAACCATTATACGATAAATGCCAGTTTTAAGCCATAAATTAACAAGAAATCTCGTAGTATAAATCTAAATAAACAGTGCGGAAACATAACACAAGTCCGACATCGGGGTGTCACTAATCATAAGTATCTATTACCACTATCTGACAACATAAGACCAATATGGTCAGGAAATCACTGAATACAAATAAGGAATAATGAGAAAGGAGAAAAGGATAGATGCGATCGCCAAGCAGCTACCTTGCTGACTCCGATGAACCTGCCACTGAGCATAGAAATGCCTGAATATGCACACAAGGTACATAGAGTAATGTAAGTATGCCAACTAACTAAGTAACAAAATAAAATAAAATTTGAGTCGTAAGAAATCACGTAATACACGTCATAGCACCATAGTGGGTACAGTATGTTTCCAAAAGTAGGATACACATCAAATCATCTCATTAAACTATAAATTTAGTAAAATCCTTTGAAAAATAAATTTTTAAAAGTTTAATTTGAGGTTCAATATAGTTATAGTGAAAGTGATGAAAATCGTAATCGCCACTTGGGCAAACCCTCAATCATTCATTACATCACATAGCAGGGAAATCTCAATTGAAATAACAGAAACCAAATCAGTTATTTACTTCCAAACATCTCGTAAAAGTTCCAGTTTCAATGAAAGTTGCTCCAAACATTTGACTAATATTTTCAATATAGGCTCAGTATAAAGATGAGTGAAAACAGTAATTTCATGAAAACAAACCCAACAGGAAAAGCATCACTCATATGTATGTATATATGGCCAATCGGGCAAGCCTCTCAATCACTCATCACTCTACTCTCACCAATCAGCGCTCACACTCAGCACTCACGCTCAATAAGCACCATATAATAATTGTTGCAGCGTGCTGCCCGATCCATATATCGTTGCGGAGTGCAGCCCGATCCATATATATAGTCGACTTTTCTCACTTGGGGTGTTCAGTCTCCGAAGGGGCCCTTTCAGCCCAAGCGTTATATCGATGTGGCGTGCAACCCGATCTAATAAATATATATAATATTGTTGTAGTGTGCAGCCCGATCCAATAAATATATATAATATTATTTTGGCGTGCAGTCCGATCCAATATATATACATATATATATATATATATATATATATATATATATATATATATATATATATATATATATATATATATAATCCTTACCACCAGGCCCTCGACCTCTCTCAGTCATGATCCTAACAATCAGACCCTCGGTCCCTCTCAATCATCGATCTCACAAGCCACTCGGGCTATCAGTAAAATAGGGTGCTCAGCAAAAATATCATTTTATGCATAAAAATAGGATAATAAAGACCAAGTTATGAAATAAGTAAAATGTTGCATGACTAAGTGTAGATATTAACCAAAATAGTGAGGAAACAGTAGTAAAAAGCCCCTAAAGATCCAAACAGTTGGCACAAGGCCCAAATATGGCATTCAACCAAAAATATAGTAATATTTTTCAAAACATGAAATAATTATTAATCAAATACGTGACTTGACAGACACACAGGACAGATCAAGACAATCCCCAACAGTGCACGACTCCACACTCGTCATCTATTGTGGATGTCACCTCAAAGTAGCACAATGATGTGAAATCTAGGGTTTCATACCCTCAGAACAGAATTTACAATCATTACGTGCCTCAAACCAGACGAAAATCCTATTTTGTTGCATCATTGCCACTCTACTCGGCCTCAATTCACCTCAAATCTATAAAAATCAGATTTATAACATCAATATAAACTAAGGGAACATAGCCCGTGCAAAAATAATTCAGTTACATCAAAAATCCCGAAATTGGCCAAACCCGACCCTCGGGCCCAGTTCTCGAAATTTGATAAAAATCAAAGCACTAGAATCCTTATTCTTGTACGAGTTTATACATACCAAATTTACAAATATCTGACCTCATATGGTCACTCAACTTCTCAAAATCCACTCTCCAATTTCAAGCCCTAATACCCCAACGCTTCCTCTAATTTTCCCCACTAATTTTCATGATTAAACAATGAAATAATCCCCATATACATAAGATATAAGACAAAGTATCTTACCTCTATGGAAACACTTGATCCCTTCTTGAAATCACAACTTGGAGATCCAAAATCGCACAAAACTGATAACCAAATGACAGAAAATCGTGAAGGGGCAATTTTTATACATTCTACCATGCACTTTCGATCTGTGATCCCATAAGCGTATCTGCGCTTTTGGCTCTACAGAACAACATCTGCTTCTGTGGATTTATCTTCTCTCACCAGGCCTAGCATCTGCGGTTGCCTCAGTGCTCCTGCAGCATCGCTGATATGGTCACCGATCCTCACATGCGGTCCTCCATGAACCTGCACCTATCATCCACTCCTGTGGAGCTCACACCTGCGGTCCCTAACCCGCACGTGTAGATATGACAGAAGTAGCAACATCAGCTACCATTTCTCAAGTTCAACCTTTTCAAAAACTATTCGAAATATCCCGAGGTTCCCGGGACCTCAACCAAAAATACAAACAAGTCACATATCATCAATCAAACTTATTCCAACTTTTGGAACACTAAAAACAACATCAAAACATCAAATAACCTTAGGATTCAAGCCAAACTATTTCAAAACTTTTGAATTCCGCAACCAATCAAAAAACTCGTCAAACCTTATCCAAGTGACCTAAAATTTTGCACACAGGTCAAAAATGACATAAACCGACCTACTCAAATTTTTGGAGTTTCATTCTGACCCCGATATCAAGATTTTCATTGCCGATTGAAAATACCAAATTTCTAATTTCGCAAGTTCAAGCCTAAATCTACCATGGACCTCCAAAAATGCATTCCAAACATGCTCCTATGTCCAAAATAACCTAACAGAGCTTACACAAATATCCACGATCATATACAAAAGAGTCAAAATTTGGTCAAGTCTTTCAAGTTTAAAGCTTCAAACTAAGAATTATTCTTCCAAACACTATTATGATTATCCTGAAAACCAAAACCAATGGTTTACATAAGTCGTAATACATCATATGGGTCTATTCATTCCTAAAAACTGGCGAGCGAAGTACAAATGCTCAACACGACCAGTCGGGTCGTTACATGCCTTATTGGAACGATAATCTTCTCCAATAAAACCTTGATATCATGCATATTGAGAATTATTTGGACAATTTGTTCAACACGGTGATGGATGTTAAAGGTAACACAAAAGATAACCCGAAGTCTAGAATGGAAATACAAGAATATTTCAGGCGGTTTGAATTATAGTTGTAGACATCAAACAATGGTAAGATACTCAATCCCAAAGCAAGTTACACATTCACTTTGGAGGAACGGCAAGAAATTTTTGATTGAGTTACGAAATTGAAGATGTCTGAGGGTTATGCGTCAAATCTTTAAAAAAGTAGATGGTGGTAGGGAAGTTGAACCATTTGATAAATCATGTCTATCATGTTTTCATGGAGACCTTAGTGCCTATTTCATTTTGTGGTTTGCCTGGAAGAATCTGGAAACCCATCAGAGAGATTAGTTTATTTTTCAATGACTTGTGTTCTACCACATTAAGGGAATAAAACATACTACAAATGGATCAATACATTTGTGTAACTTCTAGTAAGATGGAAAAACATTTCCATGTGGTTTCATTCATGTGATGGAACACCTTCCAATTCACTTTGTACACGAGGCACGACTTGGAGGGAATGTTCAATGCAGATGGATGTATCCTTTTGAGAGGTTATATTATAAGTTTGATGTAATATTCTTTTTTATTTGAATGTTCTTGGCTAACATGATATTATGTATGACAATTGGAAAATTCAAAAAATTTGTTAATTAGAGGAATAGGATTGAAGGATCTATACGCAAAGCCTATCTTGCAAAATCACTTTTGTTCTTATTTTTATGAGAGTAACATGCCATGTTCTAGGAATAGGCACATGGTTAAATGAGTGAAATGATCCATTACATCAACAAATTTCCATATTCAATCAAGTAGGCCAATGTTCTAGGGATGCTAGAAAGAGAAGTTTGAGTGATATGGAGTGCAAGTCAGCTAGACTTCATGTGTTGCTAAATTGTCGCGAGGTTGACCATTTCTCAAGTAAGTATTGATTTATTAGTTATCAAAACATAAAATTTACTGTGATTACATATTGATGCAACTACTAAAAATATTTTATGGGTCACAATCACTTTTTGGTCAATTTGACCATGATGTTGTATATACGAGATTTGATATGTGGTTCAAACAGTTTGTAAGTTTATCCTGATAATGTTTTAACACTAAGTAGGTAAATAACGTTTGTAAGTTATGCTAACTTATGAATTTTAACACTATTTAGGTAAATAATCCAAATAATGGTGTAAATCAATTTTTAAAAGATATATCTTGGGGACCTGGGCTTGAGGTCACAACAATGTCTAAGTGCGTAGTGAATGGTTATAAGTTCCATACAGAGGATTGCTCTATGAAAAAAAAAACAACAACAGCAGGGTGTGGGTTCAAGGTGGTTATGATAACCAAGTTGGAGATACTAATTATTATGGTGTGGTCAAAGAAATAATAGAACTAGAATATACATGTTGGTCATATAAGAAATTGATACATTTTAGATGCAAGTGGTTTGACCAAACCCAACAAGAGGTACAAGAGTGCACAACCATACAACATAATTGAGGTTAATCATATAAGGGAGTATGAATGCTATGATCCTTACATAATTGCACATAACGTTAGGCAAGTGTATTATGCTCCTTATCCATTGTGGAAGAATAAGCAAGATTGGTGGTTGTAATAAAAACTAAGCATGTAGGTAGGGTGGAAGTCGAGACTGTGTTAGATGTTGCATATCAAAACGATATGTCCGGTGTTCACAAAATAGTGAAACATCAGTTGGAAAATAATTTGGAACATCCTGAACGCATATTGGAAGACGTTGATATAAATGAAGTTACAATTATAGAAAATAAGGACAAAGAATCAAATAATGAAGCTCAAACAAGTGAGGATGAAAAATTCTCGGAGGAGGAAAATATTGTGGAAAATAGTGGTCATGGCTCTCATATACGTTACCTCAATGCTCTTCAACCCGAAAGGCATAACCATGTAGCAATAGGTACCCAAAGGTGTGGTAAAGGCATTTTTCTCGACACCCTCCTCATCCATCAACACCTGGTGATATTCTGCGTAGCAGTCCACGAAGGACTGTATCTCATGTTTGGCACAGTTATCAATAAGGATGTGGATATTAGGCAAAGGGAATTTGTCTTTGGGACTTTCCTTATTCAAATCTCTATAGCCCACACATTCCAGGGTTTTCCCATCTTTCGTTAGTACAGGAACTACATTGGCCAGCCATATGATGTACCGAACCACTCGGATTACTCCCGCCCCGAACTGTTTTATGATCTCTTATTTGATCTTATCCCTGATATCAGATTTGAATTTTTTCTATATTTGTTGGACTGGAGAGCACTCGTGGTAAGTAGGCAACTTATGAACCACCAAATCAACACTCAGCCCTGGATATCGTCGTATGACCAAGCAAACACATCTTTGAATTCAAACAGGAGTTGGATAAGTACATCCCGAGTTTTCTCATTTGCATGGATGCTTATTTTGGTTTCCCTAATTTCACCGGGACCACCCAAGTTAACTGGTTTGGTAACATTTAGATTTGGCGTAGGTTTATTTTCTATATATTCCAGTTCTCGATTAATTTCCCTAAAAGTCTTTTCTTCGTCGTACTCCAGTTCTTGGTTAATTATTTCACAATTAGGCGGCATGTTTGGATCGGGGAACAAAGTCTGCGAGCATGTCATGTTATTTAAAAGCGCATTATTAGAACTGAAAGAAATGAATAAAAAGGAAAACAGTAAGAATCAGAAAGAATAAAGGAACATAGACGATGAAATATTGATTTCATTTCTTTGGAATTGTAAGATAACAGGGTTTACACTTGAAAAACTAAAAGGATGAAACACTAAAGAAAACATCCGAGTTACACCTTGAGATAACTCGTGATACAGAAAAGATGGCAAGACAGGACTAGCGGGACTCCCGCCTGATTGGAAATGGCGTAGACATCCAATTTTGCAACTTAGTGTATGGTCCCATGTATAGCACCTCAGCGTTGCTCAAGCGTTCTCCTGACTGAACCATGTGGGTTTCATATAATAGTTTTCTCATTGCCCCCACATATTTTCTCGATTTCTTCAGCTATGAAGGCCTTATCTTCTTCCTCCTCACTGTATTTGGCCTTACAAATTCTTCATACAAGTGTGGTAGTGGTCGAGGCAGAGCCCATACCTCATGTTTTCTACGGATCGCCCATGTTATATCCTCTGGCATCGTGTGGAAGCCTAGCCCGAAGAACTTCTCTGTAGTGGAAAAAGCAATCGGCTTAGCTATCCCTTGCAAGGAGCTTCCAAGTCCCTTCCCCGATTTGAATCCAAGTCGTATCATTTCTCTAGCCACCATGATTGAGGCATTGGAGAGGAAAGGTCGGGGAGAGGGTTTGCCCTCTTCATGCTGATCAGACACCACAATTTTGAATGCGTGATAGACTATATGCTCAATTGAACTGTAAATTGTTAGTTTTAAGGTATTTATTGAATGTAAGTTTGTTTTTTGTGTTGTTGTTGTTGTTGTTGTTGTGTTGTCATTGTTGTCGTTGTTGTTGTTGTTGTTGCTGTTGTCGTTGTATAGTTATTGTTGTTGTATTGGTATGCTGGCAGGTGATGTAGCTACCAAAACAGTTTATGCCAAAATTAAACCTAGAAAAATCGACCAAAGATGGTTGGTTTTTAATTTTAAAAAAATAAATAGTATTTATTAAAAAAAATTAATTGACTATTACCGACCAAAGTTGGTCGGTTAATGAACAATGAATTCTCAGAATTCAGTTTTACCGACCAACTTTGATCGGTATGTTACATGCACTTTGAGGTTACTCACTAACATTGGTCAGTAATGTTAAATTTTAATTATTTTAAGAAAATATATATATTTTTAATTATCGATCAAAGTTGGTCGAGTTTTTTTAAGTAACAAGAAACATAAATTAAATACACCGACCAACTTTGGCCGGTAAAATTAAATTAATAAAATATATTTCTGAAAAAAGTTGGTCGGTAAATCATTTAAATTCTCCTGTTGGTCGTTTTAGTATATCGACCAACGTTAGTATAACAATCAAAAAGATCATCAAAATACCGTCTAAGTGTATTTGGCCATATTTTGATTGGTAATTGGTCATAATCGATCAAAGTTGGTAGATTTTTCTGATTGGTATTTAGCAAATTTCTAATAGTGTATTTGAAGTGTACGAAATATTTGAATCGTTTAAAAGTACCAAATATTGTTGAAGTTATAAAGAAGCCAACATATATGCATCAATATTTAACACAATTTAAAGTTTCCTACCATCGCACTTTTAGTCACGGTGGTATTCTGAGTCATTTGCCATATACAAAGTCTGACATGAAATCCAATTTCTATGACAGGAGTAATGTTAAGACACACATGAAATATTCAACTTGCCTTAGTATATAGATAGTGTTATAACTAATGTTCTAGTCCAATTAATACCACCAGCGTTATTAAATCTTCATATTTGGAATATAACATAATAACAATAGCTAATCCTTTTATTTAAAAAATAACAACTATACTACTCCCAAATTTCATAATACGATGACGTTCCTATGGCCCCTAGCTACAAAACACTACATAGGCCTTTTTTTGGACTAGGTACCTGGTACTTACATTGAGTTCCGGCCAAATCTGAATTCTCGTTAGAAAATTCTATATTAAAGGATAAAGGTCTCTCTAACAAATGTGATTATATATAGGCCTTTAGCTAGCTAGTGGCGACGCTATATGTCTTAAAGGATGGTCAATTCGTCGAAAATTTATATATATATATATATATATATATATATATATATATATATATATTAAGTTTTAGATGTATATAGTAAATATTGAACATCTTTTATCGAAGAATATTCTGTACTTCCCTCAAATTTAAATACTCTTGAATAAATTTTGGTTTCACCCCTACCTTTTGCCTTCAATTTACCTTCAATTTAAATTGGTTGGAACCACAAATGAATTACAATTTTATTGTATAACAAATTTTTCACTACTATATGTGATACTCCTAGCTTCTGCATCAAACTTGACAAATCAAGACAAGTGTTTTTGACCTTATATTGGTAGCATTAATTAGGCTCGAGTCAAGAATTCAAGAACTTATATAAACAAATCACCCTCTATTATGATTTAGCACTTAAAAGAGTACTTATGATATTATTCCAATTGAAAATTCGAAGGACAAAAAAGTCTCCTTAACATGTGAAATGCCTCGAGAATGATACAATTAGGAACAACTCCACTATTACTCAATCTAACACCCACTTGAGCCTTAAGGACCAGATTCTTTATCTTGACCAAAAGATAAGCAAACTATATTTTATGTCTAGCTTATATAGGAAAAAAGTTAACAATAAGGTTTGTGATGGAGAGTAATAGATTCTTTTTATCCTTAGAAAGGTCTTGGGTTCAAATCCTATATTTAAAATTACTATTGTTATGAAGCGTTGCCTCTGTACCCTACAAGGGCTATCGGCCTTGACGGTTCTCCATTAGTTCATTTAGTGGATGTTCCTCCCAAAAACAAGGTCATATTGAGCAGCGATTGTTTTTAGTTATTTCTACATTTTTTTGGTTATTCTTTGTCTATATATTCTTTTTATACTCAATTTTTTTGTTTTCCATTTTCAATCTAGAAGAAAAGCAAAATGACTATCATCGGATAGTCACGAGCTTAATTAACCTACCGGACTATAAAGAAAAAGTACCACTTATTTAGACACTAGAAATGTAATGACCTGACTTTTCATTTCCTGTTTATTCAGTCCCGACATTCCCGTATTATGCTTCCCCCGTATGTTGATATATGTGTTTGGTGGTTTGAGATGTGTTGGATTGAATTTGCTTCCCCCGTATTTTTTGTCGGACCAATAGTCTCTTTAAGGAAAACTTAAGTTGGAAAAGTCAATCGGACGTTGACTTATGAGTTAGAGGGCTCAGAACGGATTTCCAATGATTCGACTAGTTTCGGATAGTGATTTATAACTTAGGAGTGGAAACAGAAGTAAATTTGAAGGTCCTGTGTTGAATTAGGCTTGAATTTGCTAAAGTTGAATTTCCGCGAATTTCGGTTGATAGGTGAGATTTTGATCCGGGGGTCGGAATGAAATTCCGAGAGTTGCGGTAGCTTTGTTAGGTGATATGTCCGTAAATTTTAAGGTCATTCGAACGTCGTTTAGTTGAGTTTTGGATCCAATGAGAATTCGGAAAGTTATAGTTTAGCTTAGAATGAAATTCAATGATTTTGGTGACTTTTGAGGTTAAAGATAGAATTTTTATGGCCTCAGCAAGTTTGAATGGTGTAATAAGTCGTGTTGGTGCTTTTGGTTGAGGTCCTGGGGGCCTCGAGGTGATTTTGAATAGTTGACGGATGGTTTTGACGTTGAGAAGTGCAGCAGATTTTAGGCTTCAAGTATTGCAGACGTGTTGCTCTATGCAATCGTAGGTATGGCGTTGCAATCGCGTAGAAGCCTGGGTTGTGGACTTGAGTTTGTTCAATGCGATCGCGAGAAGGGCGATGCGATCGCATAGGTTGAGGTCATGTTCTCTACGATCGCAGAGGGGAGGCTGCGTTCGCGTAGGTATGGGCAGCGAATGTATGCGATCTCAGGTAAGAGGTCGCGTTCGCATAGGCCAGCGAGGAGGCCTAGGAAGAATGCACTATGTGATCGAAGGAGTTGTTACGCGATCGCATAGAGGAACTCAGATCTGGGTAGAGGGTTTTTAATATTATTTCATTCGCGTGCTTCATCACCTTTCCTCCATTTTTCACAAAACCTTGAGAGCTCATTGACAGATTTTGAAGGGGAATTCACCGGGAAGTGATTGGAGGTAAGTCTCGTGGTCTTATTACATTATTTTTTTAAAGATTCAACCATAAATTCTCTGAAATTGAGTGTAAATATTGAAGAACTAGGGTTTGAAATTTCAAATGAAAACTTGGGGATTTGGAGGAGCATTTGGACTCCGATTTTGATGAATTTTATATGTACGGACTCATAGCGAGATGAGGATTCGGAAAATGTGAATCTCATAATTGTTTGAGAAGTGGGCCCGGAGCTCGGGTTTTGCCAACTTTGTGTTTTTTTGGTAATTTTGAGTTATTTCGATTGGGTTATGCTCCATTAGCCTATTGTGACGTATTCCTATTGGTTTTCATCAGATTCGGCATCCACAGAGATAGATTCTCGAGGGAATCGCATTTCTGGCTAGTTTCTGACCGGCTTCTGAGTAATGGGTGTAGATGATGACCTGAGGGTTTGAAATCGCGGTATATCACATTGTGACGCTATTATGAGGCTAGACACGCACTCCATGGTTAGTGCGGGGTCGTACATGTTGGAAATTGTTACTCAGTCAAATCCGAGGGACACATAGTACTACGTTGGCGATTGCTTCGCATACTATATTGATGTTATCTGGGCTTGATGCCATGTATGGGGCCTTGTGCCTACTTGTAAACTCTTTCAGGGGTCGTTATCTCAGAATTTATATGATTTGCATATTATTTGAAATCAGTCCAAGTCTAAATACTATTTCTTCATATTTAGCCATATTTATACATTTTGAAAGCTCAAATGATTTTTACATGACATTTTGGGCTGACGAGTACTATCTTGCTATTTTTGGACTGTATAGTATTTTAAATGGAAACGGTGGTAACTAAGGACACCGTGTATTTTAAATGGAAACGGTGGTAACTAAGGACACCGTGTATTTTAAATAGAAACGGTGGTAACTAAGGACATCGCGTATTGTAATGAAAACAGTGGTAACTAAGGACAGTAGGTACTGTAATGAAAATAGTGGTAACTAAGGACACTACGTACTGTAATGAAAATGGTGGTAACAAAGGACACTGTGTATTATAATGAAAATGGTTGTAAGAAAGGACACCGTGTATTGTGATGAAAACAATAGTAACTATTGGCACTGTATGATATGGCGCTTGGGCGGTAGGAGCCCCTCCGTAGTCTGAACCCCCCACAGAGAGCGCGGGTACAAATATGAATCGGGCTGCATGTTCCGCAGTGTTCATGCATTGCATTGCACCTCATGCATTTATTAACTGTGGCTTATTCTGTGTATCTCTGAGACTGGTATTGTATAGAATTGCTAGATAGCTTTACTCTGTGTTATTTCGAGATTTCTTATCTTTGGGTTTTTATACATGCTTATTACTCGTTGAGTTGGTAGACTCAACCCATACTCCCTGCACCTTGTGTGCAAATTCAGGTGCTTCCGAGGTTTAGCGTTGCTGCTGCTGATTATCCAGTTGCCAGAGCATTGAGGTAGCTGCCAGCGTCCGCAGGACCGGTTGCTTTGTTCTTATCATATCAGTTTTTCTTGTTATTCAGACACATGTATTTCATCTTTCAGACTCGTACTTGATTTTGTTAGAGGATCTATACTCGTGACCCAAGTCTTGTGAATACTTGTTCAGTTGTGGTTTTCTATTCGTACATTTACCGTTTCCAGTGATTAGGAGCTTATTGTTAAAAGTTACCCTGACTCCTTAATTGCTTCGTGTTTGGGGTTGGTTCGTTATTTTTAGAAGGTATTGGTCGGGCTTGCCCAGCCTCGCGGCAGGGCGCCATCATGACCGGGTTTGGGGTCGTGACAAAAAACTTGTTGGTTTTCAAGCGAAACTCGATGCTACTTTAATGCAAGGGTTATCATGAAAGTGGCATTTCTGTTTGCATACATTGAACTCCGATAAGACTTCTCGACAAAAAATTCCAATCGATTCGGTCGCAAATAAGGTCAACGAAGTCGGAGCTCGTTTTAATAAATTTTTGCAACGAAATCGGTCATTAGTGCTTTGCAGTATTTTTCGCTAAATTTTATGATGAATATAGACGAAATACCTTCCATAACTATTACATATTGGAAAACATATTTTTAGACTATTTCCGACCGATTCTGTCGGAAATTTCCGAATACTTTTTCTAGTGGGAGATAGGCATTTTAGTAGTGTCAATATGAATACCAGATACCTAATTCAAAACCAAAGAAAAATATAGAAAACTCTTTCACACGAGAAGACAAGCTTAGACTTTGATCTCAAACACATTAATTGCTATATGGTTAGGCCATGTGAAACAAGGCAACCCCTATCATAATTCTCATGTTATGATAATTATTTTTTCAACATTAAATTTTCTTGAACCATAGTTTTATAAAACTAGATTATAGGTTCAGGCTAAGTTCTACGCAAGATTGGATCTATTCACGTGACAATAAGGAAATTATGGCATATCCTTTTAGTTATTATCATAAACTAAATCTAGTATTAAATAATGAGATTTAATTTCTTCTTCTGTCCATGAATAGTCAAAACCCTAAACCCTTCTCATTTCTCAAGAGTCAATCATGTACTACTACAGAACAAAAGGATACCAAATAAAGCAGTTTGGAAGTCAATACCTAAGTTGAATTAACCATATATAGTTCAATATACCTTTTTTTTTCCTTCTTATCTTTTCAAAAAAGTACTGCTTGGATTTCGTAATATATATCAGTAATGAAGTCGATAAATTAAAGTTGAATGCAGTGAATGAAAGAAATTGATAATTGAAGGAGTTAATACTAACTTTCTCATTTCTTTTTCTAGCTTAAAAGGATCCCATATTTTGTGTCTAGCAAAGAAAAGAGTTTCACATGAAGAAGCTTAAATTTTGATCTCAAACTCATCCCTAAGGGCTATAGAAGAATTAACCTAAACAGTCGTCCACCTAATCTATTAAATTAATAATACTCCGCAGACATTATAAAAGCATAAACCCATAACTCAAAAGCTAAAATACCAAATTACCCTTTTAAATAATCAGAATACCTTACTTATCCTAATAACAATTCTCTATTATAAATATACTAAATAAAATATAAAAATAAAACATTAAATAAATTCGGCGAAATCGTAAATTGAACAGAGATGGAATCATTTATGACCTATTAGAAATGGTGTCTTTTAGGAAATGGTATCTTTTGATTAGTCTCTTCATTCGAAAACACGCCTATTAATATATTTACATGATTGGTTGCAATAACTTTAGAATTTATTTTAAGTTATACCACAACATATAAGCAATTTTATGGTTTGTCTTCCCAGAAATTAAAGATTAAAATTTCTTCTATCAAGGAAAACTATATTTGCCTACAAAAGACTAAAATTTCTTATGTTTACAAATGATCAATTGTCATAAAGACTCCACAGAAGCAAAGACCAAGGGATTTGAGGAAAAAGTAAAGCAAATAACTCGAGGAGTATAAAAAGTTATTTCTAATATTTTTGTAATTTACTTTTCAACATAGAGTTGGAAGTGTATATGTAGCTGTTAAATTTACCATTATGATTTATAAATATAGTTTTTGTTTCCTTTATTTGGTATGTATTGAAGAATTTATGAAAGGGGGCACTATATTAGATGTGCAAATTGAACACTACATTTCGGGCTTAAACAATTGTTACATCTTGGTAAGGATTTTGCTACGTCTCATTCTATTATACTGAGAGATAGGAATAGTATGACATTAACAAAAAAAGGGGTTATACTTAACAAAATTCAATATTCATATTAAATATAATAATAGGTGATCATGATCTCATACTATTCTATGTCTTCCATACACATTATAATTAGGAATAACTAAGGTTATTACGGTATATTCACAATTTAAAATGTTTTTTAGATCATGATATGATATTTAAGTTCAAACGAATCAAAAGTTTGATAAGTTATTATGAATATTGGGGTCTTCTTGTGATAAACATAACATATTTTAAACTGCACACTTGACGACAGAAATGTGAATAATCTAAGTTTGGTGATTTTCCTAAACATATAATTATATATTTATTTATGAGATTATTTACAAGACAAATCGAAATATATGTTGGTCTCCTATGTAGATATGTTTTAGCAATCTATGTAAATTATATTGTGGTAGTCAATTCTTTAAAGAAATTAGAGAATATAATAAGTTTAAGTATGTTTTTTCTTTGACAGTACTATATCCTTAGCGTTGCATAAAGTTATTCGTCTGAGTATACTACTATCTCTTTCTCTTTTTCGAGTTTTTAAATTCTTATTTTGTTTAATACATATGATCCGTGTTTTTGAAAAGGATACCATATGAATAATGTATTCATTAATTACTGAACAACTACATAGGGAAATTTTATTGGTAAACGAGTTACCGTGTAGTTTAGTGTAATTATTTGTTTACAAAGTTTGGTGTTTCTTTGGAATGAACTTCTAAGTTAGGTATTTATTTGGAATGAACTTTCACTGAAAATTATTATTCTTTTCTCTGTAGATTTAATATTGCATTCACTGTTAATTTATTTATATTGTTTTCCAACTTACTTTAATTACTCAGTCAAATAATAGGTAATATTACTTCCACTTTTACTATTTTGAATTATTTTAATACACTAACTAAAACAAAAATAAGTATTTTCCGTGCAAGATGTTAATTTATTAAGATTGTTTGAAATTATTATTTTTTTAAAAGAAGAATATCAATCATAACAGAAAGTAAAGAGTTTATCTTAAACTATCAAAATAGTATTTTTGCTCCGTCATCTCGAAAATCGAAGTTGTGACGATCCAAAGGGTCATCACCTATTTTTAAGTGAATTCTGTGTTTTAGAGATCTTGAAAACCTTTTTAGAGTTACTTCGTTATACGTGCATAGTCCGGACGCGTAACCGGAAAGGTTAAATATGAAATTCTATGAAATATTGCTAAGTTGTTATAGTAAAATAAATACATTTGACTTTGGTCAACTTTTTGGATAAATGAACTCGTAACCGTAATTTGAAGGTCCCAGAGGGTTCGTAGAAAAATATGAGACTCGAGCATATACCCGAATCGAATTCCGAGGTCCCAAGCCCGAGAAATAAATTTTTAAAAGAAATTATTTTTCTGAAATTATTAAGAAAAACCGAAATGATATTTGATTGGAACGTATTGGTATCAGGCCCGTATCTTGGTTCCGGTGCCCGGTACAGGTCTTATATGTGAATTAAGATATTTCTGTGAAGTTTGATTAAAATCGAACGTCATTTGACGTGTTTCGGACTTGAAATCCTAAATTTGAAACTTAATGATGTTTGAAGAAAAACTCTTGATTTTGAAGTTTGATTCATTGTTTTCGATGTTATTTTGGCGATTTGATCGCACGGTTAAGTTCGTAGGATGTTGTTGAGTTAGGACATGTGTTTGGTTAGGAGCCCCGAAGGCTCGAGAGTGTTTCGGAGTAGGTTTTGACTTAGAAAATTACAGATTTTGCTTCAGCTGTTGTAGACCCCATTCCTTCTTCGTGTTTACGTCACATCTTTAGCATTCGTGAAGCATTAATTTTTCTCTCTTCGCGTTCGCATCCCAGCCATCGCGCTCAGTTAGTATTATTTGACACTGAGGGCTGATTCTCCTTTTTTTCATCGCATTCGCGTGCATCTAGTCGTGTTCGCGTAGCTTTGCAGGGGTTTCCTTTTCGTGTTCGCATGCTGGCCCACGAGTTTGCATAGAATAATTTTAGGGCCACACTATTTTTACTCTTCGTGTTCGTGTTCCCCTTCTGCAATCGCGATTGCCTGTTAAGTGTTACTTATCGCGAACGCGACCAGCCTGCCGTGAACACGATGAGTAATTTCGCCCAGTTATTGTAAATGTTCATGAACAGAACCATTTCGGGAGTTTCAAAAACTTCTTCTTCTCGAAGGTTCTACGGCGACTTTTGAAGCATCTTTTCACCATTAACTCATGGGTTAGTAATCTTTAGCTCGTTTCCTTCATTTTTCATCAACATCTATTGAAATTCTAGGCCTAAAATATATAATTAAGGGGAGAGATTAGGGAATTGGGTAGAGTTAGGGCTTTTTAATTAATTGTGATTTAGATCTCGTTTTGGGGTTGAATTTTGAAAATAATTATATCGGGATAGTGGATGTATGGGTGATCGGATTTTGTTTGAACCTCGTGTTTTGACCAAGCGGGCCCGGGGTCGATTTTTGAGTTTTTAGGGAAAATGATGGAAAAGCTATAATTAGGTATTGGGTTCGTGTTGTTTAGCATTTATTGATGTATTGAAGTCATTATTGTATAGATACGATTGTTTTGGAGCCAAATTTGAGAAGAAAGGCGGTTATTGGGAATTGAGTTGGCCGTGAAAGTTTGAGGTAGTTTTTTGGTCTAACCTTACCTTGAGGGAATATGAGTTGAGTCTTATTTTCTATTTTCTCATTGTTGAGTACGACGTATAGGCATGGTGGCAACTATCCATATGTTGGTGTTTAGCATGACCGTGAGTCTTTATATTGCGAATATTCTGATTTTGTTTTACCTTTCATGCCTTAATGATGACTCCTATATGTTGTAAAGAGCATGTGAAAGAAATTGTGATCTTTGAACTCCGAGGAGTATTGGCTCGAGTTGTGATACGAATTGTGAAAGTATATTAGATAATTAAACCCTTTGGAGCATTGGTTCAAGTGGTAAAGTGAGATATGAAGTAAAAGTTAAAGAAAGAGAAGGAGTATTTAAATTATTCTCTTGTCGGGATATTGTGGCTTATTGATTATTTTCTCTTGTCGGGATGTTGAGATTATTGATGTTGTACCATTGCCGGATTTTAATTTTATTATTTTGTTTTCTCCCTTGCCCCTTGTTTGTGACTGTTGTTTGGGTGAGGAACAGTGTTAAAGCATGAAGGGTGATGACGTGCCACACGATGTACAATTCTATGCCGATTCTATTGATTTTATATGAGGAAAGAGAGTAAAAGCACGAAGAGTGATGCCGTGCACGTTTTATTATATAATTTCTTGGCGAGGATGAGAGTAAAAGCAGGAAGGGTGATGCCGTGCACATTTTATTATATTATTGATTGGAGAGGATGAGAGTAAAAGCACGAAGGGTGATGAGTGCACTTGTCCTTGATTTTCCTGATTCTTGCTGATAATTGAGTTGCAACTATTTCTCATTATCCGTGATAGAAGTTAAATTATAGATTGCTTATTGTTCTTTGATATTCTAATTATCTTCCACCCTCGCAGCATGTTGCCCTTCCCAAGCTCGAAGTTCTTATTACATGTTTTCTTTTCCACCATATATTATATGATTGCACAGGTTTATCTGGAGTTCGGTCCTAGCCTCGTCACTACTCCGCCGAGGTTATGCTAGAAACATACAAGCACATGGGATCGGTTGTGCTGATACTACACTCATCACTTTTTTGTGCAGACCCCAGTGTTGTGGATTTTGGACCGAAGTGAGATTGCTAGATCTTGTTCATCAGGAAACCCGAGGTAGCCCTGCAGGCGTTCACAGGCCCTGGCATCACCTTCTATTTACACTCCTATTTCTTACATGTATTTCCAGGGACACTTGTATTTAATTCCTTCAGGCTTTATTTGTAGAGTTTTTAGACCATCTGTGAAACTGTGACATCATGTCAGGGTTGTTGAGGCTCAAATAGTTGTTTTAGGTGTTTATGTTCAGATAATTATTGTTCTTCTTCCGCTTATGTTAAATTCCACTGTTTAAATGTTATATCTTCGTAATTTTAAAGAATATAAAATAGGTGAAAAGTTGAATTGTTCAAATAATTGGCTTTCCTAGCTCACATTAGTAGGCGCCATCACGACTCTTGAGGGTGAAAAATTCGGGTCGTCACAAGATGGTATTCGAGCTCTAAGTTACTTAGGTCCCACAGTTCATGGACAAGCTTATTAGAGTCTAAGGATTGGTACGGAGACATCTGTATTTATTCCCTAGAGGCTACTGGGTTAGGAAAATTCCACGTTTGATCTTTCTTGTCGTGCGGATTTGTTTCTCAATGCTAATTGGATTTCTACTATGTTTTTTCGCGAATGGCGAGGTCATGTACCACTTCTTCAGCCAAGCAGCAGCATAGATTGGCTACGTCTTCAGAGGCTTGCGGAGGTTGGATAGGTGCCACCAAGCTCTTCAGTACTACTTCTTGCGGTGCATCTTTTGAGGATCCCCAAGATTTTCTAGACGACTGGCATGAGGTTCTCAGGGACATGGGGATTGTGGAGACCAATGGGTCGATTTTGCCACATTTCGCTCGTCTGGATCTGCCAAGACTTGGCTGAGGGATTATAGCTTAGCTAGACCATCCGGATCGCCAGCTTTGAGTAGAGGATAGTTCACGCAGCTATTTCTGGAGAAGTTTCTTTCCATCACTCATAGAGAGGTCTATTGGATGCAATTTGAGCATCCCCAATAGGGTTCTATGACCGTTACCCAGTATGAGAGCAATTTCATTTACTTGGCTCGGCATGCTCTTATCATACTTCCCACTATGAGAGAGATAGTGAGGAGGTATATTGAGGGATTCGTCCAGCCCGCTCAGTCATCTAAAGGTGGAGGTAGAGGTAATATTGGTGGAGGTAGAGATGCTAGAGGTGGAGGTAAATTTATTCGAGGTGGAGGTGAAGGTATTGTTCTAGGTTATGGTAGAGAAGTTTCGATTTATCTTGTGCCGTATCTGGTCATTCCTAGTGACTCTTTGAGTGCCCTTGTATATATGTTTACGATGGTGGATGAATCTACTATGGTCGATCGAGCCCATCGTTCTTGTGTGGTGGTGATTGGGGGTCTTGAGACTCGTGCAGATGTGTTGCTTTTAGACATGGTTGATTTTGACATTATATTGGCGATTGACTGGTTATCACCTTATCACGCTATCTTAGACTGCCATGCCAAGACTGTGACCTGAGCTTTACCGGGTATGCCTCGTCTAGAGTGGAGAAGGACTCCTGGTCATTCTACTCGTAATTTTATCTCATATCTGAAGGCTCAATGTATGGTTCAGAAGGGGTGTTGGGCCTCATTGGCACATGTTCGTGATTCCAGTGTTGAGGTTCTTTATATTGATTATGTGCTCGTTGTTTGTGAGTTCCCGGAGGGATAGTTAGTTATATGCTAAATTTTTGAAGTGTGAGTTCTGGCTGAGTTCAGTTGCATTCCTGGGTCATGTCATATCAGTAGAGGGTGTTCAGGTTGACCCGAAAAAGATTAAGGCTGTCAAGAATTGGCCTAGACCACAATTAGCTACAGAGATTCAGAGTTTCTTGTGTTTGGCAGGTTACTATCGTCGGGTCGTAGAGGGGTTCGCATCCAACGCAACCCCGATGACCAGATTGACCCAGAAGGTTGCCCAGTTCAGATGGTCAGACGAGTGTGAGGTGAGCTTTTAGAGACTCAAGACAGCTCTGATTACGGCACTGGAGTTGGTTTTTCCCACAGGTTCAGGGTCTTATACAGTTTATTATGATGCTTCCCGTGTTGGTCTTTGTTCAATGTTGATGCAGGATGGCAAGGTGATTTCCTAATCCTTGAGGAAGTTGAAGATTCAGGAGAAGAACTATCCGGTTCATCATTTGAAGTTGGCAGCCATAGTTCACACACCGAAGATTTGGAGGCATTATCTGTATGGCATGGCATGTGAGGTGTTCACTGATCACAAGAGTCTCCAGTACTTGTTCAAGCAAAAGGAGTTGAATTTGAGGTAGAGAAGATGGTTGGAGTCGTATAAAGATTATGATATCACTATCTTATATCACCCGAGAAAGGCCAATGTGGTAGCTGATGCTTTTAGTAGGAAGTCAGCCAGTATGGGCAGTCATGCTTACATTCCGGTTGGTGAGAGGCTGCTTTCTTTGGATGTTCAGGCTTTAGCCAATCAGTTCGCGAGGCTAGATGTTTTTGAGCCCAGTCATGTGTTGGCTTTCAGGGTAGCCCGTTCTTCATTATTAGAGTGTATCCACGTTCGGCAATATGATGATCCCCATTTGTGTTTCCTTAGAGACACGGTGCAGCGCGGAGGTGCCATGCATGTTACCTTAGATGTTGATAGAGTCTTGAGATCGCAGGGCCGAGTATGTGTTCCCAATGTAGATGGGCTTCGGGAGTTGATTTTGGAGGAGGCCTAGAGCTCCTGTGCACTATTCATCCAGGCGCGGCGAAGATGTATCAGGATTTATGGTAGCATTATTGGTGGCGAAGAATAAAGAAGGATTATTGTAGCATATATGGCTCGTTGTTTGAATTGTCAGCAGGTTAAGTACGAGCATCAGAGGCCTGGTGGTTTATTTCAGAGAAGTAAGCTTCCCGAGTGGAAGTGGGAGCAGACCACTATGGACTTTGATATTGTTTTTCCGCAGACTTGGAGGAAGTTTGGCGCAGTATGGGTATTGGCGATAGGCTGACCAAGTCAGCGCATTTCTTTCCTATGGCAGTCTATTATTCTTCTAAGAGGTTAGTTGAGATCTATACTCGAGAGATTGTTCTCCTTCATCGTGTGCCCATATCTTTAATTTTGGACTGGGGTACGCAGTTTGCCCCGCACTTCTGGAGAGCAATTCAACGAGAGTTAGGCATACGGGTTGAGTTGAGCACATCATTTCATCCCCAGACGGACGGTCAGTCCGAGGGGACTATTCAGATTTATGAGGATATGCTCTGAGCTTTTGTTATTGATTTTGGAGGTTCATGGGATCAGTTTTTGCCTCTAGTAGAGTTTTCCTACAACAACAGCTACCATTCGAGTATCCAGATGGCTCCTTTTGAGGCTTTATATGGTAGGCGATGTCGGTCTCCAATTGGATGGTTTAAGCCGGGAGAGGCTCGATTGTTAGGTATAGATTTGTTTTAGGAGGCCATGAACAAAGTCAGAATTATTCAGGATAGACTTCGTTCAGCTCAGTCCAGGGAAAAGAGCTATGCAGACCACAAGGTTCGAGATGTGACTTTTACGGTTAGTGAATGGGTATCGCTTCGAGTGTCGCCTCTCAAGGGCGTGATGAGGTTTGGGGAGAAGGGTGATAAGTTAGGATTTTAACGTGTTTATGCCCTTACTTGCCTATGCTTTGAGTATAAATTGCTACCAAATTGTCGCAAAATGCTCACAAATTGTGCTTGACAGCAGGTTTAATCGACAAAGTGGAAATGTCAAATATCGGCTCAAAAAGGAGTGAAACCTACTCAAATGTCAAAGACTAAGTAAAGTGAAGAAAAGAGGACCTAGTGCGGAACACGTGAAAGCAACCACAACCGCACTAGGAAATTCAATGGCATGACATAATCAGGCTAAGGGCAACGCGGTCGCGGTCCGCGTTCATGCTTCGCGGTCGCTTCACTCATTTGTGCGGTCCGTGTAAACAAGATTCAGAGAAATTTTCAAAGAGCCTAGTGAAAACACGAGGCCCGCAATAATCGCCGCGCGGTCTGTGACAGACCCCATCCGCGGCCGCACAACTTATTTGTGCGGTCCGCGTCCTCCAGTTCAGAGAGTGAAAATTGCCAAGTCAAAAAGCCAATGTGGCCGCGATTGCTTTTCCGTGGCCCGCACTGACCCCGCAGGGATAATTTTTATCCAGTCCAGCCTAGTGTAAATAGAACATTTTACCATTTTTAGAGAGAGTTATTATGCAGAAACAAGCTGAGCACATGGGAACGACATTATAGCCATTGTTCGGCATTTTTTGTCATTACAAACAATAGATTATTGTTGTTTCTTCTTAGTAATTAATTAATATGTTTAATTCTTCATCTATTCCTTCTATTCTTTGTTTAATAATGTTTAGTTAAACCCATTACCTAGGGTTGTGGCTCAACCCTAATGTGGGTAATTGATGAGTCTTGCCATCTAGGGTTAGATTGATAATGGTTATTTGCTATTTGGGTTGATTTTATGTTTTTATCTAAGAATTGGTGGTTGCAAACATTGATTCAATCTTAGTGGGTTTAACTCTTCTTGAGAAAAATAGTATATGACCCTAAAATTGACCCAACAAGGAATTGGGATGGACCCATGAGAAATGGTAGTCCCAATTAACGGGTTAAATCTCGAGAGAGTAATCACCCTACTTAAATCTTAATTGCTTGGTCTAATAGGCCTATCCACTTGGTCTAAAGAGAGTCAAGTGGTCAAAATGACTCTCTCTACCGAGAGGTGTGAGAGTGGGTACAATTGTGCAACGGTTATAGCATAAGCCCCAAGCATGTCAATCTATCATGAGTAGTTTCTACCCGTTAATTAACCACCTAGGAAATTCCACGACCCTAGTGGCTTTCTCCCTATTAGATACAACTTCTCGATATTCTCTTTGCGTAATTTAGCTTAAATCCTTAGTTTTATAATAGTAGTTATAAAATCAAAAATCCAAAAATGCTTGAAGTGACATTATAAGTACAAACGCATCTCTAGGCTAGACAGAAAATACAACTCCTCTACTAGCTCCCTGTGAAAATTTGATCTCGACCACTATTCGGGTAAAAGCTATTGCGACCTGTTCTTCCAACCTTTCGGTAGCGTTGGGTTGGCAGTGATCACTTTTTGGAGCTGTTTTTGGGGACCTTACGGTGTTGTCTATCTGTTTAGTTAGTTTTGCATTTTGCTTCTCTTTCCTTCTTGTTTACTGATTTTGCTTGTGTCAGTCACTCGGATACACATGGCTCTTAATGCAAATGACCCTCTTGGCAATGTCATGGCGGGGGAGAAGGTAGATGATCTTGATCAAGAAGAGGTTCCTAATTTACCTCAAGATCCATGTAGAGTTCATCGGTTCAATGCACATGACGACAATCCTATCCCAAACGCTCCTTCGCCCGCGCAAAGAGGTGCCCCTAGTGCTTTTCCCAAATCGAGGGTATGTGAGTGCTATTGTTCCTCCTCGAAATTGGGCGGGGAACTTTCAAATCACAAATATCATTTTGACCTTGCTCGAGCAAAGAGGGTATTTCACGGGCGCCTCCGATCAAAATGCCTACAAGCACTTGAAAGGGTTCGTAGATACATGCTGGGGTAGCAAGCAAACATACGTGTCCGAAAATGCTTTGAGATTGAGGCTTTTCCCATTCTCTCTCCGGGGTAAAGCAATGGATCGGTTAGAAAGGCTCCCCAACCATTCCATCACAACTTCGGATAAGTTGGCGGATAAATTCATTGGCAAGTTTTTCTCACAAAGCCATATGGTGGCGCTTCGGAATGAAATTTTAGCCTTCAAGCAAGAGCTAACGGAACCTTTGCATGAAATCTGGGAGAGATATAGAAAAATGGTGAAGGAGTGCCCTATTAATGACATGACCAAGGCGATGATCCAACAAACCTTTTATCGGGGCATCAACACCACGAATCAATGCATTGTGAACAAATTAGGTTGAGGGAAATTTATGAAACATTCATACAAACAGGCATGTCATGTACTTAAGAAATGACTGACACCTCTTCGGCATGGAAAAGCCAAGCAAATGTTCCCCACGGTCATCCATTTGCACAAGGAATTGCACGATTGGCGAAGGCGCAATTGCACCAAGTCCAAAACCCGTGCCAAGTCAATGCAATGGAAGGTGTCTCTATGTTGAAAAGGAGGCAAAGAGGGCAACAACAACCTCAAGGTAATTATGAGAAATTTGACTAGGTGGTTATTCGAATGAGTGTTATGATGATCAAAGCCAGGAATGTCAATATGTCAATAACTACCAAGGAAACAGAGGAAATCAAGAGAATCAACAATGGCATAGCCAAGGAGATTGGGGCAATCAACAAGGCGACAGAAATTGGAATAGTAACAACCAACAACAAGGTGGTGGCAATTGGAATAACAACAATCAAAGCAACAACTGGGGAAATCAACAAGGTCGTAGTAATTGGAACAACAACAACCAAGGCGGTAATTGGGGCAATCAAGGTATTAATCAAGGCAATTGGAATGGGAAAAACAATAACTTGAGCAACAACAATCAAGGAGGGTGGAATAATAGTGGAACCCAAGGCAACCGGGGGCAAGGTTTTCAAAGGGCCCCCATGTACCAACAACCGAACAATCCACCCCCTTTTCGTCTCAAGTCCAAGTTCTTCCGGGAGTGATATGGAGAGAATTGGAAGTATGTACGAGCAAATGATATAAAGGAACCAATATTTGACTTTGCATAACACATCTATTTGGAACTTGGAAGTGCAACTGGGTCAAATTTTTCAAGCGTTGAATACCCGTCCAAAGGGTGCCCTACCGAGTGATGCGGTTGTGAACCCGAAGGGTTGGAAGAACAACCATGCAATGGCGATTACAACTAGAAGCGGAAGAGGTCGTGATGTGCGTGCCTCGATAGAAAATCAAGTTGTGGATGATAACATTGGGATCCAAGAAGATGTGGATCCATTGATTGATGAAGATGTGGTTGAACAAAATGTGAACAATGATGTGCGGATTGATATTGATGATGAGGCCTAGGTGGAAAAATAAGATGCATGAATCCATCCAAGGAACACGTGATTAATATATTTGAGCCAGTGGTGCCTAAAGCTAAGGCACCTTTGCCTAGACCACCTCCACCTTATCCTCAACGGTTAGCAAAGCAAAAGAATGACAATCAATTCAAAAAGTTTATTGACATGATCAAGAGCCTCACAATCAATGTCCCTTTGGTTGAGGCACTTGAGCAAATACCAGGGTATGAAAAATTTCTGAAAGATTTGATAACAAAGAAGAGGTCAATGGAGTGCGAAACAATTAAGATGACTCATCAAGTGAGTGCTATCGCGCATTCTATAGCTCCGAAACTTGAGGATCCCGGAGATTTTACTATCCGTTGCACTATCTGTAGCGCGGATTTTGCCAAGGCCCTTTTGATTTTGGGGCTAGCATATATTTGAAGCCTTATTCGATCTTCAAGACTTTGGGAATCAGGAAACCTAGGTCAACCTTAATGAGACTTCAAATGGCGGACTGATCAATAAAGCAACCCTTGGTCATAATTGATGATGTTCTTGTTTGTGCTGATAAATTCATATTGCCGGTCAAAGTGGCCGACTTTGTCATATTGGATTGTAAGGTAGATTTTGGAGTGCCGATATTCTTGGGAGACCTTTCCTAGCTACAGCTAAGGCCTTGGTTGATATTGAAGCGGGTGAGTTGACATTTCGAGTAGGAGATGAGAAAGTGGTATTCCATGTTTGCAAATCAATGAGGCAACCCAATAGCACGGAGATCTGTTCATTTGTGGAAATTATTATAGCTGTGATAGTGGATGACACAAGTTCCATGGCAAATGTTGAAGATCCTCTTGAAGTCGTGCTTCTTAACATGGAGGTAGATGATGATGCTATTAGAGTGGAGTGCATAAATGCATTCCAGGGTATGGGTTCATATTCATATGAGCCTAGGAAGTTATCTTTGGATCTTAAAAATCGCAAAACTCTACCAAGAAAGCCATCAATTGAGGAACCACTGGTGCTGGAGTTGAAGCCACTTCCTCCACATCTCAAGTATGAATTTTTGGGATCTGATTCAACTCTTCCAGTTATTCTTTCTTCGTGCCTTACTAACTTGCAGGTCGAGGCCACTTTGGAGGTGCTTCAAAGGCGAAAAAGGCTATACGTTGGACTCTGGAAGACATTATGGGGATAAGCCCTGCCTTTTGAATGCATAAAATCATCTTGGAGGAGAATTCAAGGCCTTCACTTGAACATCAAAGAAGACTAAATGAAGCAATTCAAGAAGTTGTAAAGAAACAGGTTATCAAGTGGCTTGACGCCAGTGTGGTTTATCCAATTTCTGATAGCTCATAGACCTCTCCGGTCCAATGTGTGCCGAAGAAAGGAGGGATGATGGTGGTAAAAAATTCCAAAAATGAGCTTATTCTCACTCGAACCATTACCGGGTGGAGAGTTTTCATGGACTATCGGAAACTCAACAAGGTGACTCTGAAGGACCATTTCTCGTTGTCGTTCCTGGACCAAATGCTTGATCGCACTGCAGGACGAGCTTTCTATTATTTTTTGTATGGTTATTTCGGCTATAATCAAATCCTACCCTGGAGGACCAAGAAAAGACCACTTTCACATGCCCATATGGTACGGTTGCCTTCTCCGGGATGCCATTTGGTCTATACAATGCTCCGGCGACCTTCTAACGTTCATGATAGCCATTTTCATCGAGATGGTAGAAGACATATTAGAGGTATTTATGGATGACTTTAGTGTTGTTGGTGCCTCCTTTGAAGAGCGCTTTGGTAAACTTGGATAGAGTCTTGGCCCGATGTGAAGAAACTAATCTAGCTCTCAATTGGGAAAAGTGCCACTTTATGGTGGAAGAAGGAATAGTACTTGGTCACAAGATTTCTAAGCATGGGATTGAGGAAGACAAGGAAAAAATCAAGGTGCTTGCTAGGCTTCCTCCCCCCACTTCTGTGAAAGGGGTGAGAAGTTTTCTTTGGCATGTCGGGTTCTACTAACAGTTCATCAAAGATTTCCCGAAGCTCGTGAATCCACTTTGCAAGTTGCTAGAGAAAGATGCCAAGTTTTATTTTGACAAAGAAATCATGGAGGCCTTTGAACTTTTAAAGCATAAGTTGACCACAACTCCTATCATCACCGCACCCAATTGGAGTTTGCCTTTTGAACTAATGTGCGATGCAAGTGACGTTGCGGTGGGGGCGGTGTTGGGTCAGCAAATTAGCAAAATATTTCATCCTGTATACTATGCAAGCAAGACTATGAATGAAGCTTAATGTAATTACACGGTGACGGAGAAGGAATTGTTGGCTGTTTTATTTCCCATGGAGAAATTTAGGCCATATCATATGGGATCCAAGGTGATTGTGCACAAAAACCATGCCGCCCTAAGGTATTTGATGACCAAAAAGGATTCCAAGGCAAGTTTAATGAGATTAGTATTACTTCTCCAAGAATTTGACTTAGAAATAGTGGACCAGAAAGGAAGTGAGAACCAAGTTGCGGATTATTTGTCTCGGTTGGAGGAAGAAGGGAGACCATGTGACAGCATTGAAATAACCCCGAGGATAAACTTCTTTCCTTGTCAATGTGTGGCATTCCATGGTTCGCGGACATCGCCAACTTCATTGTGGCCGGAATTGTCCTGTGTGTGCTCTTTTCCAACCAAAGGAAGAAACTTAAGCGGGATAGTTTGGATTTTTATTGGGATGATCCGTACTTGTTTAAAATTTGCACGGATGGTGTGATTAGAACATGTGTCCCAGAAGGTGAACAACTGAGCATTTTGGAGGCTTGTACCTCCTCCTCCTAAACTGGCCATCATGGAGCGGTGAGAACGGCTTCAAAGGTCTTGAGTTGCGGTTTCTATTGGCCGATATTGTTTAAAGATGCTAGTGATTTGGTAAAGAGGTGTGATGCATGCCAAAGAGCTGGCGGAATCTCAAAAAGGATAAGATGCCCCTAAATACGATTCTTGAGGTGGATATTTTTTATGTTTGGGGTGTCGATTTCATGGGTCCTTTCGTAAGCTCTTGTGGGAACACTTGCATTCTCATGGCGATGGACTACATCTCAAAGTGGGTTGAAGCGGTTGCTTTTCCCAACAATGAAGCCCGGTGTGTTGTGGCATTTTTGAAAAAGAGTATCTTTACAAGGTTTGGCATTCCTCGTGCTATCATTAGCAACGGGGTTCCCACTTTTGCAACAAGGCTTTTGATTCATTACTTGCCAAGTATGGAGTAAATCACAAAGTGAATACCCCCTATCATCCTTAAGCTAGCGGCCAAGTGGAAGTCTCTAACCAAAAGAGAAAGAGTATCTTGTCCAAAACCATCAACGTAAATCGAACCGATTGGTCCAAAAAGTTAGATGATGCTCTATGGGCCTACCGGACCGTATACAAGACCCCAATTGTTATGTCTCTATGCCGGTTGGTATTTGGCAAAGTATGTCACTTACCAGTGGAGTTGGAACACAAAGCTATATAGGCCTTGAGAAAGTTGAACTTCGAATGGGATCGGTGAATCTCCGTGTTGAGCAACTTAATGAGCTTAATGATTTTAGATTTCATGCCTACTCCAGCTCGTCCTTGTATAAGGACAAGATGAAGTATCTTCTGAACAAATATGCTCGGGGGAAGTAATTCAAGGTTGGTGATGTGGTTCTTCTTCTTAACTCCCGATTGAGGTTATTTCTGGGAAAGCTCAAGTCAAAATGGAGTGGGCCATTCGAATTTGTACGTGTGACCTCATTTGGTGCTCTTGATCTTAAGAACAAAAATGGTGAAGTTTTCTGAGTCAATGGGCATCGTGTCAAGCATTATTTGGGGAAGTTTGATGATAGCCATGTGGTGGCACTCATTTATTTTAAATGATGTGTTGGTAACCTACGTCGTGCCGTGATGTTAAATCAGGTGCTTCTTGGGAGGAAACCCATGTCTTTTTTTCTTTCTTTTTGATTTTCTTTGTAGTTTAGGATTTTTGAGCTAATTGTTTGTGAGATGTTTTAGGAGTTGTGTTTATGCAGTGCAAAACCAAGTGGCAAAAGTGCACAGTCTCTGAAGTTTTCCAGTGCAGCTGTGGTGCAGTTTGTGCGGTCCGCACTGGCATGAGCTAACCAAGATACTCTCTGGAGTTTGCATCGCGGCCGCAGTCCTGTTAGCGCGGTCCGCGAAGGACCTACACGGCCGCATTGGATTTTTGTGCGGTCCGCGTAGGCTTCTTACTAAAGGGTCACACAAACAAACTCAGCATGGTCCGCGATTGCTTTTGTGCGGCCGCGTTGGTAGATAAGTACTGGTCCCACTGGGTATCTATAAATAGAGACCAATTGTCTCATTTTACCCTTTTCGAACCTTGAAAACTCAGAGCCCTAGTATTACAGTACATCCCTCTTCTGAGACTGCAATTCTTGCTTGTTTTGATAGATTGCATTCATTCTTCATAATCCTGGTAACATTTAATTCATTCTTGATTAATTGATTCCGTATTTTCATTTTAATTGTCCACTAGTAGTTTGTAACTTCTTGTTCTTCTTTCTTCGAATTGTTAGTCTAGATTATATTTCATGTTAGTTTAAAGTGATTGAGGATTGGGTAACTGAGTAGGGACAAGTAGGTGTAAGAATGTGCACAAAAATGGAAGAAAACATGAAACCCTAACCTAGTTCTCTAATTCTGGCTCAGGAGGCCCACGGTCGCCTTAGTTCGGTCCGTGTGGCCTTGGCGCGGCCCGTTTTCCCCTTTTAGGCGGATCGCGGTGCCCAACTTTATTGAAACCTACCTTGCTTCCAACGCGTCCACATTGCATTTCACGTGGTCCACGCTAGATTATCGCGGTTGCGACCCTCTTTCATGGGGACCGCAGTGGGAGATTCAGAGAAGACTTTTCTGGGGCCTTGTTCAATATGGCCCACAGTCGCCTCAGCACGGTCCGCGGTGCCTCTAATGCGGCTGCACTCCTGATGATGCGGTCCACGGTGCCTGGTTCTACAGCAATGTCTGCAATATTTCCTTCTGTTGTCTGCAACTTTATGTCATTCACATGATTCAGTGCATGTGCTACAACTGACAATGTTAGATGTTTTTTCTTGCAGATAATGATAAAACTACGAGTAAGAGGTACCAAACAACCTGGCTGAGGTGACTCCTCCCAGGGAGGAAAAGGGAAACAAGTTAAACTCACTCCCCGGCCTAAACTAAAAACAAGGAAACAAATTGTCATAGATGATGACTAATCAGGGAGTGAGTACGTACCCTCTCAAGACCTCTCTTCTGACTCAGAGCCAACACCCTCAGTCCTAGCTTCACCTACTGCCCAAGCTCCACAACGTGTACCTTCTGAGTCATCTGATGGCTCATCAGCAGGCAGCGGTGAATACTTCACCTCCCCCATAGCTTTAGTATATGTGGAGAGTGCAGAGGGTGGTACTAATAGTGATGATGAGGTACCCGACAGTGGTGTGCCCCAAGTTGGGGGTATGGAACAAACTAGAAAACCTAAGGTCTGGGACGATCAATTTGTCAATCAAGTGGCATTTCATAAGTTTAGGGAATGGTGGTCAACACACAAATTGATTCCCGATAGGAGTATCAGCGTACGTGACCTACTACTCTTGCTTCCAAATACTCATAGACACTTTCATACCAGAGTGGGTTGGAAACATTTTTGGGATGATTTAATATATGCTAATGAGCACATGGTGAAGGAGTTCTACTGCGATGTGGCCCATGTCAAAAAGGGTTCAATTGTGACAAAAGTGCAAAATATAAATGTAGTGTTCTCTAGGAAAGCTTTCAATGAGTAATTGGGGTTTGATGACGAGGATGAGACCTAGTACAATGAGAAGTTGGCAATGGGTGAAGAGGTTCGCCCATGGGTATCTATTTACTTGGCTCACCCGGGTACTGTTCTAGGTTGGATACAAGCGGGAGTAAAGATTTCTCGGAGAATATTGAACTTTGAAGCTAGAGGGTGGTTGACGTTTGTGTGCAATCAACTTGATCCCACGGCCCATGATCAAACTATCCCACTTCCTGGTGCAGTTTTGATTGCTTCTATCATGGCGCGCTTCCATATCAATGTGGGAAATGTGATGCACCGGGCCATTAATTTGATGGGGTTGATAGTAATCGGAACTACCCATTTCCTGACACTCTTACCATGTACTTCCTGGATTTGAAAGTAAAAAAGAAGTCCTATAATGTGAAGGTAAGACCAATGGCCCCATTCTCATGGCTTAGCATACAGGGGCCTGAAAACCCAAAGGAGAAAAAGTACAAGCCCCTAACTTCTACCCCAACTGGCTAGTTGGAGGAGCTAGTTGCGGTAGAGTCTTCCGTGGAGCCTTCCACTGAGCTTCTATCCATGCCTGCTGCCAATGTTAGTGATTACTTACCTCCAGGGCCATCCTTCTCGGCTGGACCCAGCACTTCATCTGGCCTAGGGTCCCTTTCTCCCGGGCTCATTCTTTCACGGCTCATCAGTTGAGCCAGACTTTAGCTAGTTTGAACAACTGGATGTCAGCTGCAACATCCAAGTTTTCTACATTGTCTCCCACATTTGAGGCCCATTCAACACCTCCCACAGCTCAGATTACTCAATCCATTGAGGATACACTGAAGAAGCTCCTGGACAACCATGAGAAGATTATGAGGACTCTGGACACCTTGACTAAGGCAGTGGATTCACATGGCAAGGCTTTGAAGGAGCTTGCTAAGGAGCACAGGAAGATGAGAACGTCAAGGGCTTCCAAGGAGTCGGTGAAAATGCTAATCACTGATGTAGACAATCTATTGGCAGACCAGATGCCTGTAGACTTGCTATTCGGGGATCCAGCCCCAGCAGCACCACCAGTACCACACCCACAGCCACAACAGAAGCAGGAGCAGGCACCCAAACCTCCAAGGAAGAAGAGGAAGCTAGTGGACCCACAAAAGGTCCCTTCTAGTTTTGCACCTATCATTCAGCCGATCTAGGAGCAGACCCATTTCCCAGCAACTAAGCAGCTGGTGTCCGGGAACCAGTCTGAGGTTCCCGTACATACAGAGGACTTTGGGACCACTGATGACCCCATGCAGACGAACTAGTCTTAGGGAGCTTCTATGTCTTTTCTTGTGACTTTTTTTAGTGCTAATTTTGATAGTTGGCATTGGGGACAATGCCAGCTTTTATTTGTGGGGGTGCGCCCTACTTTTTTGTTTATCTGGATAACTGTATATGTTTGACTTAGTCTATGTTTCTGTGATTTTCTATTTTGGTATGTACATAACATTACATTGAGCTACTCTCTTCGTACTTTTTATTCTATCTTTTGGCTTGTATATAAAGTTACAATTCGATATATATTCATCCCAGTTGTGTATTCTACCTCCTATTGTACATATTCATTTTGTTTTCTAGTTTCACAAATATTTTTCGTTACTAGTTTTGTAGATAGGCTCGTAGCCTTTCGTTTTATTTTTGGAATTTCCAATAAATCCTTGGTTTTCTTAATGCCACAGTTCTTTCCAAGTGTGGAGTATTGTGCGAACCAAGTGGCTCTTACCAATATTAGATGGTGTGACAATCTTCTTAAGGGTTGGAGTCTGTTTCTTTGATTTTTCTTTTGTTTTTAATAGTTGCAGTTAAGGGTACCTCAAGCAAAGCTTCATTTGGGCCTAGCATATTTGCCTTTGATCCCATGGTCAAAGACATAATGTTGTGCTTAGGATGGTGAAAGTCGTGGCTCTGAGACTCTTGCGTTGACCAGACAATCATCATGTGGTCTTTTCGGACCATTGTATGCTTGAATCGTAACTAAGGTCGTTGTGGGCCCTTAACTCGATATTTTCAGCAATCCCATAGCATGAGTTGTAAGGAATCTAATTGTGAGTCCAAGTCCCGAGCTAATGGTCTTGAACTTGCTCTGAATATTTGTTGAGGCGAAATCCTGGGTGAATGTGACTTGAGAAGTGATTATAGGCTCTCCTTGATCCAAATGTTAAGTTCAACAATTCCATAGCCTACCAATGAGATGATCCATAGTTAACCCTTTTTAGCCTTAAACATTTTCCTTTCAAGAACGAATACTACAAGCCTATACCCGTTCTGAATGATTACCCTCTCCTGGCACCCAAATCTTCCCTTGAGTAATGGAAAATGTCTAAGTTTGGGGGAGGGGGGGGCGACAAGAAAGGAACCAAAGTGGTAGAAAGGTACAAAATAAAAAAAAAGAAAAGGAAGAAAATGAAAAGAAAGCCCAATGTGAATAAAAAAGGGATTCAAAGAAAGACATAAAGTGAAAAGGTGTGAAAAAAGTAGAAAAAGGAGAAATGCTTTGAATTGCATAAGAAAGAGTGACAATGTGACCCTCTAACCCCTTGAAAGGAAGTGAAATACTAAAAAAGAGTAAAGAGATTGTGCAAAATGGACCAAAAGAAGTTCTTAAGGGAAGATTGAACCTACTTGAATAAAAATATGTCCTACCTTTACCCAAAATCGTTCACAGTTACTCCACAAAAGCCTTATTTGATCTTTAGTTGAAGGGAACCTACATTAGTGGATACTTACATAAGGGGCAAGCATATGGTACCTAGAGCCAGACTTATGACCTTCTTCTTGAGAGAGATGAGTGAAATTCCATTAACCTCGGTTTGTGTGTCAATACTTAAAAGGTGAGGTTCGCTTTGGGAGAGTTGAGGATGTGGAAATTTGGGTTCCACAGTGACCAAAGTAATTGAGAGAAGTTCTTTGATGAAATGTGTCAACTCTTGATGCTCTTGTGTCACACTTGATCCATGGTTTTTCAAAGTTAAATGTGTTAATGATGCATTCATAGTGAGGGAAATTGTTAGTCCTAACTGATATTTGGTGAGGTTGCATTAGGATAGCTGGAATTTCTCAGATTTTCCTTTAAAGGGGTGGGTCTTATTTTGTTTGCTTGAGGACAAGTAAAGGTTTAAGTTTGGGGGAGTTGATAAGTTAGGATTTTAACATATTTATGCCCCTACTTACATATTCTATGAGTATAAATTTCTACAAAATAGTCCCAAAATGCTCATAAATCGTGCTTGACTGCAAGTTTGATTGACAAAGTGACGAAATATCAAATATCGGCTCATAAAGGAGTGAAATTTGCTCAACTATCAAAGACTAAGTAAAGTGAAAAAAAAAGACCTAGTGCAGACCGCGTGAAAGCAACAGCAGCCGCACTAGGAAATTCAGAGGCGTGACAAAATCAGGCTAAGGACAACGTGATCGCGGTCGAATTCACGCGATCTGTATTCTTGCTTCGTGGTCGCTTCACTCATTTGTGTGGTTCGCGTGAATGAGATTCACAGAGGTTGTCAAAGAGCCTAGTCAAACAACGCAGCATGCCGTCCGCGCCAGACCCCTTCTGCGGCTGCGCTACTCATTTGTGCGGTTCGCGTCCTCCAGTTCAGAGAGTGAAAATTTCCAAGTCAAAAAGCCAGTACGGTTGCTTTTGCGCTGTTTGCACTGACCCTGCAGGGGTATTTTTGTGTAGTTTTTCTAGCCTAGTATAATTAAACATTTTACCATTATTAAAGGCGGTTATTATTCAGAAACACAGCTAAGCACCTAGGAACAAAATTGTATCCATTTTTTGGCATTTTGTGTCTTCATTAACAATAGATTATTGTAGTTTCTTGTTAGTAATTAATTATATGTTTAGTTCTTCATCTATTTCTTCTGTTCTTTCTTTACTTATGTGTAGCTTATCCCATTAGCCAGGGTTGTGGCTCAACCCTAGTGTGGGTAATTAATGGGTGTTGCCATCTAAAGTTAGATTGATAATGGGTGTTTCCTATTTAGGTTGATTTTATGTTTTTATCTGAGAATTGATGGTTGAAAACATTAATTCAAGCTTAGTGGGTTTAACACTTCTTTAGAAATAAAGTCTATGACCCCAAAATTGACCCAACAAGGAATTAGGATGGATCCATGAGAAATGATAGTCTCAATTAACGGGTTAAATCTCGAGAGAGTAATCACCCGACTTGAACCCTAATTGCTGGGTCTAATAGGCCTACCCAATTGGTCTAGAGAGAGTCAAGAGGGCAAAATCACTCTCTCTACCGAAAGGTGTGAGAGTGGGTACCATTGTGCAACGGTTACAGCATAAGCCTCAAGCATGTCAATCTATCCTGAGCAGTTTCTACCCGTTAATTAACCACCTAGGAAATGCCACGGCCCTAGTGTCCTTCCCCCTATTAGATTCAACTTTGCAATATTCTCTTAGAGTAATTTAGCTTTAATCCTTAGTTTTATAATAGTAGTTATAAAAATCAAAAACCCAAAAATGTTTGAAGTGACATTAGAAGTACAAACACATCTCTAGGCTAGACTTAAAATACAACTCCAATACTAGCTCCCTGTGAAAATTCGATCCTGACCACTATTCGGGTAAGAGCTATTGCGTCCCGTTCTTCCTACTTTTGTGTAGCGTTGGGTTGGCAGCAATCAAAGGGCAAGCTTAGCCCTAGGTTCATTGGGCCATTTGAGATTCTCGATTGAGTGGGAGGGCTAGCGTATAGACTTGCATTTTTGCCGAGCTTATCATTCGTGCATCTAGTTTTTCATGTATGCATGCTCCGGAAATATCACGGCGATCCTTCCGACGTGTTAGATTTCAACAATGTCCAGTTGGACAAGGAATTTTCGTACGAGGAGGAGCCGGTAGCTATTATAAACTGGCAAGTTTGTTAGTTGAGATCTAAGATTTTTCCTTCTGTTTGTGTTCAGTGAGAGGTCATCCTCCTGAGGCATCGACCTGGGGTCCGATATGTGGAGCCGTTATTCTCATTTTTTCCCAACTCGGATACTTTCTTCTTCTGTCTGTTCGAGGACGAACGACTATTTTAGAGGTGGAGAATATGATGACTCAAAGGGTCATCGCCTATTTTTAATGGAATTCTACGCTTCCGAGGCCTTGAAAACCTCCCTTAAATATGATTTTCTGTGAAAATTGCTATGTTTTGATATTAATATGAAAAAATTTGACTTTGATCAACTTTTTGGGTAAATGGACCCGGGCCCGTGATTTGACGATCCCGGAGAATCCGTAGGAAAATATGAGACTCGGGCGTATGCCCGGAATCTATTTTCCAAGGCCCCGAGCCCGAGAAATGAGTTTTTAAAAGAAATATTTTTCTAATATTATTAGGGAAAACTGAAATGATATTTGATTGGAACGTGTTGGTATCGGGCATGTATCTTGATTCTCGCGCCCGGTGTAGGTCTTATATGTGAACTATGATATTTTTGTGTAGTTTGGTTAAAATCGGACGTCATTTGATGCGTTTCGGACTTGAAATCCCAAATTTGAAACTTAATGAAGTTTGAAGAAAAACTATTAATTTTGTGGTTTGATTCATTGTTTTTTGATGTTATTTTGGCGATTTGATCGCACAGTTAAGTTTGTAGGATGTTGTTGAGTTAGGGCATGTGTTTGGTTAGGAGCTCCGAGGGCTCCAGAGTGATTTGGAGTGTGTTTCGGAGTAGGTTTTGACTTAGAAAATTGCAGATTTTTCTTCAGCTGTTGCAGACCCCATTCCTTCTTCGCATTCGCATCATATCTTCTGCGTTCACGAAGCTTTAAAATTTTCCTCTCTTTGCATTCGCATCCCATCCCTTGTGTTCTTGTAGTGGTATAGAACAATTTCGGGGCCAGTCCATTTTTACTCTTCGCGTTCGTATAGAACAATTTCGGGGCCAGTCCATTTTTACTCTTCGCGTTCAATGTTCGTGTTCCCCTTCCGCGATCATGATAGCCTGTTAAGTGTTACTCATCGCGAACGCGACCAGCCTGTCGTGAACACGATGAGTAATTTCATCCAGTTATTTTAAATGTTCAGAAACAGAACCATTTCGGGATTTTTACAAAGACTTCACAAACTTCATCTTCTCCAAGTTCTAGGGCTACTTTTCAAGCATATTTTCACCATTAACTCGTGGGTTAGTAATCTTTAACTCATTTCCTTCATTTTTCATCAATATTTATTGAAATTCTAGGCCTAAAACATGTAATTAAGGGTAGAGAATAGGGATTTGGGTAGAGTTAAGGATTTTTAATTAATTACTATTTAGACCTCGTTTTGGGGTTAAATTTTAAAAATAATTATATATTCAGGCTCGTGGATATATGGCTGATCAGATTTTGGTTCGAACCTCGTGTTTTGACTAAGCGGGCCCGGGGTCAATTTTTTAGTTTTTGGGAAAAATGATGGAAAAGCTATAATTAGGCATTGTGTTCGTGTTGTTTAGCATTTATTGATATATTGAAGTCATTATTGTATAGATATGATTGTTTTGGAGCCAAATTCGATAGGAAAGGTGGTTATTGATGATTGGATTGGCCGTGGATGTTTGAGGTAAGTGTTTGGTCTAACCTTAGCTTGAGGGAATAGGAGTTGAGTCTTATTTGCTACTTGCTCATTGTTGAGTACGACGTATAGGCATGGTGATGAGTATCTATAAGTTGGTGTCTAGCATGATCGTGAAGTCTTTATATTGCGAATATTCTGATTTTGTTGTACCTTTCATGCCTTAATGATGATTCCTATATGTTGTTAAGAGCATGTGAAAATTGAGATCCTTGAACTCCGAGGAGCATTGGTCCGAGTTGTGATACGAATTGTGAAAGTATATGATATAATTGAACCCTTTGGGGGATTGGCTCAAGTGGTAAAGGGAGATATAAAGTAAAAATGAAAGAAAGAGAAGGAGTATTTAAATTTTTCCATTGCTAGGATATTGTTGCTTATTGATTATTTTCCCATGCTAGGATATTGTTGCTTATTGATTATTTTCCCTTACCAGGACATTGAGATTATTGATGGTTTACCCTTTCCGGGATTTAATTTTATTGTTTTGTTTACTCCCTTGCCCCTTGTTTCTGACTGTTGTTTGGGTGAGGACGAGTGTTAAAACACGAGGGTGATGTTGTGTATTGTTTTGCTATTGTGAGGAAAAAGTGTTAAAGCACGAAGGGTGATGTCGTGCTGCACGATGTACTATTCCGTGCCGATTCTATTGATTATATGTAAGAAAAGAGAGTAAGCACAAAGGATGATGACATGCACATTTTATTATATCATTGCTTGACGAGGAAGAGAGTAAAAGCACGAAGGGTGATGCTGTGCACGTTTTATTATATCATTTCTTGGTGAGGATGAGAGTAAAAGTACGAAGGATGATGTTGTGCACTTGTCCTTGATTTCCCTTATTCTTGTCGATAATTGAGTTATGTTTTTCTTTACGTTTATTTTGCTGATTATCTGTTGTTACTTGACTTTATGGTGATGTTCTTGATTCTTTTGCCCTAATTGCTTTGAAATTGTTGTTTGGGTGAAGAAGAGTGTAAAGCACGAAGGGTGATGTCGTATATTATTTTGGTGAGAGGGTGTAACGCACGATGGGTGATGTTGTGTATTGTTTTGGTGAGAGAGTGTTAAAGCACGAAGGGTGATGTCGTGCACTTATTGCCGTTTGTTATTATTCCTTGTCATTAGTTTGAGTGCATTAATTGACTTATTCCACAATTACTTTGATTCTCTATGTTGGCATTTTCCTTTATCGTGTCACTAGTTATTACTGAATTCATGCTATAATTGCTTCGTGTTTATGCGACTTAATTGCTATTTTCCATTTAGCATATATTAAAATGCATATTTGCTCCGTAAGGTCCATAATTAATTGCTATTTTTCATTATTTGTTTTTCTCGGTGAATCATAAATATTGTGTACCTTGTTGTCTTATGAATTTGCATTTATTGTTGCGGTTGTTAGAGTAATTTCATTTGCAAGAACTATTAATATATGAAAATGGGAGAGGGTGATACGCCTACCCCGCGATATAAGGAAAATGGGAGCGGGTGGTACACCTACCACGAGATATGAGAAATAGAATCGGGTTGCACGCCTGCAACAAGATGAAATTGCAAGTGAAAGTTGCATTTATTTCTCTTTATCCGTGTTAGAAGTTAAATTACAGTTTTCTTATTGTTCTTTGATATTTTGGTTATCTGCTACCCCCGCAGAATGTTCCCCTTCCCTAGCTCTAATTGCTTATTACTTGTTTACTTTTTTGACATATATTATATAATTGCACGTGTTTATCTGGAGTCTGGTCCTAGCCTCGTCACTACTTCGCCGAGATTAGGCTAGACACTTACAAGCACATAGGATCAGTTGTGCTGATACTACACTCTACACTCTTTTGTGCAGACCTCAGTGTTGTAGATTTCGGACTGCGGTGAGATTGCTGGATCTTGTTCATCAGGTAACCCGAGGTAGCCCTGTTGACGGTCGCAGGCCTTGGCGTCTCCTTCTATCTACTTTCCTGTTTCTTGCATGTATTTCCAAAGACAGTGTTGTATTTAATTCTTTCGGACCTTTAATTGTAGAACTCTTAGACCCTCTGTAAAACTGTGACACCAGGACTGGTTACTCGAGAGCCAAACAGTTGTTCTAGGTGTTTATGTTCAGATAATTATTGTTCTTCTTCCGGTAATGCTAAATTCCGTTGTTAATATCTTCGTACTTGTTAAATAATATAAAATAGGTGAAAATTTGAATTGTTCATATAATTAGCTTTGCCTAGCTTACATTAGTAGGCGCCATCATGACTCCGGAGGGTGAAAAATCTGGATCGTGACACAAGTAGAGTTAACAAAATTATGTACCTATTAATATGTTAAAAAGGCTACATATTAGGTAAATATGCTTTATTTCATGTTTGTACCTTATTAAAGTGAATAAGTATAAAAAAATATATATCAAATTAAAAATTAATTTTTTACAGTTGTAAGTTAAACAATATCAAATTATCTTGACCTCAACAAACAAATCACTACATGATAATCCACATTGAATATCTACGTAAAGTTGTAGTTTATTCTTTCATGTTTTATTTACTCAAAGCTTTATTTTAATAATATCGATATTATTTTATAAGACTATGTATTACATGGCTCGATATATAGATGTAATGCACGTATCGAAAAATTAGTTCATGTAAAATATATGTATAACTTTATACAATCAATATATAATTTATGTATGTATTTGTGTAACAATCCCCCCATATAGGCAACACTTGTATAGTTCTCATCTTTAGCCATGCTTTATCTACTTGGATTTCTTGAATCGTAAATTAATTTGTAATGGATTTTAACTTATATATGTTGACCGGGCAAAAAACTTCTATATTAGCGTATTTTAATATGTTATGACAGGTAACGCCTATCTTATTTATTTTATAGTTTACTGACTCGGTTTTTATAAATGGTGACATGCAATTATTTTTCAGATAAATTAATAGTGTTAAAATTCTTTTAATTGTCAACATCTAAAAGTTGAACACGTCTATAATTAGATTCAGACTGATCATGAAGTTGCATGTAAAGATTGGATCTATTCGCGTGTGCCCTTGTACCAGCCACTTATCATTAGGGAATTATGGTATCCTTTTGATCAGTTACTATATATCATTATAAACTAAATCCAATTAAAAATACTATATTGTTTAATTCTTCCATAAGATTAGTCAAACCCCTAAACCCTTCTCATGAAGAGTCAATCATGTAAACAGAAGATACCAAATAAAGCACTAGCAGCAGTTGGACAATGAACACCAAATGAAAAATCACTTTTGGAAGTCAATAACAGGCTCTAAGTAAGGAAAAATGATACTGTATAGCAGCTTTTTAAATAGTAACCAAAAAAATATTTTATGTATATATATATATATATATTGTGCGTATAATAGATATTTGTGGTCAAATCTTTTCTTAGATCTCGCACATAGCGAAAGCTTAGTGCATCAAACTGCCCGTTTATACATTATATTTCTGTATGTTATTTACAGAAATAAACAAACTTTCTACACTTTTGCAGCTGCCGAATATAAATAATTTTTGCTACAGGTTAAAAGTAATCTTTGCCTTTGAAATAATTATATTCTCTTTTTTAGCTTTCTACCTAATGTTCGATATTTATATTAAAATTCTGACTAATTTGAATGTGTAAGATCCAATTAGGGGAAGCGCTCTCTGATAGATTTTTTTTTAATACCCAAGAAGTAATCATGTACCGTTCAATATAGCACTTGGGAATCTTCAATGGTTACAGTAAGATAGACTAGGCAATTGGGAATCTTCAATGGTTACAACAATACATCCATGTAGAAGCTGACTTCTTAAATCATTCTATCTCTGATCATACTCCTATTTTCTTAAAATTTGGAAGGCAAAGACTGATTCATCCCAAACCTTTCAGACTCTACCACAATGTTATGGAGGATCCTAAATTTGGTGACATTCTACAACAGGTATGGAATCAAGGAGGACAAGGATCATCACTGCAATTAATTTGGCAAAAACTCAAAAGTATGAAGCAACAGTTGAAGGGCTTAAATGGACATATGGCTTCTTATCAGCAAAAACTAACTTGTGCTAGGGAACAACTAGACATTATCCAGAGTCAGATTATGAGGGACCCTGCTTCAACTCACTTGTACAAAGCAGAAAAGGAAGCTCTCCTTAGCATAGAAAAGTGGAGTAATGTTGAGGAACAGATCCTGAGACAAAAATCAAAGGCAACCTGGATAGCTTGTGGTGATTCAAATACAAAGTACTTCCATGCACAATGGAAGATAAGGTCCAGTCAAAGCAACATCACTTCTATATATACAGAAACAGGTATAAAACTTACTGATCCTTTGGCTATTGAGCAAGAATTTATTGAAGTATTCCAGTCCTTGATGGGGAATAGTCTAGTGAGCTTCCTTGTTTAAACTCTACTGTTGTAAAAGAAGGAGTTTGTCTCAACCTTGAACAACAGAAGATCCTTATTAGAGAAGTGACTATGGAGGAAATTAATGATGCTGTGAAGGAAATGCCAAGTGATAAGGCTCCAGGGGTTGATGGCTTCCCTGTGGAGTTTTTCACCAAGAACTGGGAAATTGTCAAAGTGGATGTCTTTGCTGCTGTTAAGGAGTTCTTTGCTACTTGTCACATGCCACACATGATAAATACCACTGCCATTGCACTTGTCCCAAAGGTGAAAACTCCTCAAACTGTAAAGGATTTCAGACCTATTGCTTGCTGCACCACCTTATACAAGATTATCTCTAAAGTTCTCACTAGAAGAATTAAAGCTGTAATTGATCATAACATTGGGAAGGGACAGTCAGCATTCATAGAAGGAAGAAGTATTCTTGATAATATTCTACTCAGTCAAGAATTGTTTAAAGGGTATGGAAGGAAAGGTATATCACCTAGGTGTGTACTTAAGGTGGACTTGAGGAAGGCATATGATACAATTGAATGGAGATTTCTCAGGCAGATGTTGGTTGACCTTGGATTTCCTGCAAAGTTTGTGGAATGGATAATGGCTTGTGTTTCTTCAGTCACATATTCTTTAGTGATTAATGGGGGCCTCACTAAACCATTTTCAGCCAAAAGAGGTGTTAGGCAAGGAGATCCTATGTCTCCTTACCTATTTGTTATTGCTATGGAATATCTCAACAGGAACCTCATCCTACTTCACAAAAATGGTGACTTTAACTTTCACCCTAGATGCAGGAAACTCAACTGTTCCCACATCTGTTTTGCAGATGATTTATTACTATTTTGCAGGGCTGATCTTACTTCTATTCAGCTTCTTCAAGATGCATTCTCATCCTTTTCTGTGGCTTCTGGACTCTCAGCTAATAAAGCTAAGAGTGCCATATATTTTGCTGGTATATCTCTTGCTGAAAAGGAAGCTATTCTTGAAGACTTGGGATTCAATGAAGGGCATCTCCCTTTCAAATATCTGGGCATCCCATTACACTCAAAGAAGCTGAACATTCATCAATACTTGCCTCTGATTGAAAAAATCACTGAAAAAATCACCTGTTGGTCTGCAAAATTTCTGTCCTATGCTGGTAGAAGTCAACTTATAAAATCAGTGCTGTTTGGAGTTCAAACTTATTGGTCTCAGATCTTTATATTGCCAAAGAAGGTGGTGAAATCAATTGAAGCCATTTGCAGGTCCTTCTTATGGACAGGCAATGGAATAGTGTCCAAGAGATCACTTATAGCTTGGGATAAAGTTTGTCGACCTGTTACTGCTGGAGGATTAAACATCATTGACATCCAGACCTGGAATAAAGCAGCTGTATCTAAATTGCTGTGGGACCTTGCAAGGAAGAAGGACAGTCTTTGGATTAAATGGATCCATTTTTACTATATAAAAAATGGGGACATTGAAACAATGACAAGTCCTAAGAATGCTTCTTGGATGTCTAGGAAGATCATTGATTGCAGATCTCATATAATGAACACTCACAGCCTACAAGGTGATCTCATATCTAGGTTGCAGCAGGTATGTAAGGCAGGAAAATTTCAAATTCATGTTCTCTACCTTTCTCTGTTACCAATATTTCCTAAGATGGATTGGAGGAACTTGATGGCAACTCCCAATGTTTTGCCTCGACACTTGTTCACTATATGGATGGCTGCACATGGTAGACTACCAACTGTTGATAGACTCCTCAAATGTGGGATTCTAGTGGATGCAGCATGTGTGTTTTGTAACCATCACAGTGAAGATTTTGAACATCTGTTTTTTAATTGCTCAGTCACTAACAGAATTTGGTGCAAGATTTGTCATTGGCTGGGATATCATAGAAGACCTGCCTATTGGGAAGCTGAATTAACTTGGATATGTAGCAATGCAAGGAGTAAACAGTTCAAAAAAGCTGTGGTAGCTACTGCATTTGTTACGACTGTTTCATTGATTTGGAGAGGGAGGAATGCATTACGATTTCAGAAACAGCCTTTTGATGAACACAAATTGTGCAGAGAAATTGCTATCCTCATTCATGCACGAGGTAGGAGATGCAAGACTTGGTTAAAAGGATTACGACAACTCAATTACTATCCTTAGTTATTGTCAGTTTATAGGTGATTTGTAATAATTTAGCTTGATAGCAGTGAGAATTGTATAGCATGATTAAAGGATTAGGATGTGATAGTTAGTCTATACTATCACAAAAGAACACTCTATTGTATAATTGTTGATATTAATAGAAGCAATCGTTCAACTAAAAAAAAAAATATAGCACTTTTTGCTTCTATCAGTTACAAAAAGTACTCGGGCTTCGTATTAGGTACTTTAGTGAAGTCGATAAATTAAAGTCGAATTAGAGTTAAAGAAATAAATGAAAAACTGAAGTAATCCCTATTATTTTAAGGAATTATAGTACTAACTTTTTTCTTTTCTTTTTCTAGCTTAAATAGCATCACATAATAGAAGAAGTTAAGAAAACTGTATACAGATCTCATTGTTGACCAAGAAAGGGTACAAAATAAAAGTAATTATTTTTATATCCCGTGTATTTACGTTGACTTTCAACCATGGCCGCATGCCTTAATGTCGCATGGGCAAATTTTCACTGTTTAATTTTATTCCTTTTATTTATTCTAGCAATTTAATTTTATATTAGTATATATATTAATCATCTAGAAAAAGACAAGAGGACAGAAACCATATTTTCATGTAAATGTTCCCAAAGGCATCTAACAGATTATTCAAGACAAGGAATCCTAGGGTGGCTAGCTAAAAATTTTACTACAATCCTATTGTCTATCAAGTTTAAACTTTCGCTTTAATTTTGCGATGTGCTCCTAGCTGACTTGTCATGCAGCGTTTTATGTAAGGAGTGGAGTCAAGAGTTAGAAGTGTGTGGGTTCAGAACTTGTTATTGAACTCATAACTCGTTTTAGTTATTGGTTTACAATTTAATATTTATATATATTTAATTAATTTTTTAATATAAATATAGGTTTCAAAAATAAATGAATTCATCCGAACTAGGGGTGGCAAACGAATGGGTCAGGCTGGAAATAGACGGGTAAAAAATGGATAATGAAAAACGAACAAATGTGACGACCCAAAGGGTCATCACTTGTTTTCTTGCTCATTATGTTCTTCCGAGGAATTAAAAATCTCATTAAGGATTGTCTCAATTTGTGCGCACAGTCCGTTCGTGTAGTCGGGAAGCTTAAATATGAATTCTATGAGAAAATGCTAAATTTTAATATTAAATTGAATAAATTTGACTTCAGTTAACAGTATGGGCAAACGGACCTGGACCGGTGATTCGACGGTCCCGGAGAGTCCGCAGGAAAATATGGGACTTGGACGTATACCAGGAATCGAATTCCGAGTTCTCAAGCCCAAGAAATGAATTTTTGTGTGAATATATTTTTTTGAAATAATTAAAGAAATTATCAATAAAATTTGATTAAAAGATTATGGTAACAGGATCGTATTTTAGTTTCGGTGCCCGGTACAAGTCTTATATATGGTTTATGCGCTTTCTATAAAGTTTGGTCGAAAACGAACGTCGTTTAACGTGTTTCGGACTTAAAAATAAAAATTTGATGTTTCATAAAAATTTGAAAGAAATAATGAGTTTTGAGGCTTGATTCGATGTATATGATGCTATTTTGGCGATTTGATCACACGAATAAGTCTGTAAGATGTTTTTGAGGTTGTGTTATGCTTAGTTTGGAGCCCCAAGGCTCAGGTGAGTTTTGGATAGGCCACGAGAGCATTTTGGAAGTTGAATCACAGCTAATGCATTTCTGACCTGCAGGCTTCACGAAGCTAGTTTGCAAATGCGAACGGCCTTCCGCAATTGCGAAATAGCCCAGGTCCACCCATTCTCGCAAATATGAGAACCTACTTCGCAAATGCTAAGGCACAGTGTTCGCAAATGCGACTAAAAGTTTACAAATGCAAAGTCCTACTTTTTGTCCAGTGTTGGCAATTTCGAACAAAAATCTCGCATTTTCCATACCTGCAGGGTTCGCAATTGCGAACCCAATTTCGTAATTCCCATATCCGCAGCCTAGCATATTTTATACTTAACCGATTTTTAACTTCATTTCTCACATTTTCTCAAACTCAAACACCCATAAACGATTTTCCAAGAAATCTTTCTTCTCAAAATCAATTGTAAGTTAATTTCTACTCATTTGTTTCGATCATTAACATCATTTAACATGTTTTGCACTTAAAATCAATGACTTTCATGGGTGAAATTGGGGATTTTGGGTAAAACCTAGTGCCACACCTCTTATCTACACGGCTACCCTGAAGGATAATGTATAAGGGAGTTTTTCCAATTTAAGTGACATTATTTGAAATGGGATTATTTATTTATTTAGAGTCACCACTTGGGATAGGCTTGGCTTTTGGTTTCCCAAGTCACCGGTTTATTTTGAATCCCAAATCGAGGAAATTTTCGACTTCCCAAATGGAGTCTGCGAACCAGAAATTCTAAGTAAGGAATTCTGTTGACCCGAGGGAAGGTGTTAGGTACCTTCAGATCCCGTGGTTCTAGCATGGTCGCTTAAACTATTATAATTGGCTAAAAATCTGATGTTAAATACATGCTATCCTATAGTGCAATTTTTAGAATTTTTTACCTCTTTGAATTAATATGTTTTAGGAAATTAAACATTGTTTAAACATGTTTTCGGATCACGTCACATGAAATGCACCCGGATCCTCGACACATTTTATTCGATATTTTGGAATTTGGATTAGGGTCACATGAAATACACACCCGTATTTAAGAAAGTAAAATTATTAAAGGGAGCACCTAAAGCGACTAACATGTTATTATCTTTGCGGGAAGCCGTGAAGTTCGCTAAACGGCATGTCCCGAATTTCTAAGTATTTTAATACAAATATTTAAAGAGGGCCACGTAATTAATAGGTTTTATTTGGCGCGGCGCACCTCGTTTTATTATTTAAAAGTCAATATAGAACAAACTAGGATTTTCTATTGGATTTGTCTCTGAAAGGACCTAGTTAATTAGCATTGGAACCCGAGCCTTCAAACTCAAGTCCACATCCAAACAAGAAGAAAATCCCCTTAGTTCAAATGTGGTACCTAGCTCGAGAAGCCGAAAATTAACAAACATTTTTTATACTTCAACTTAACAGCTTGACCAGTGGGATAAGGCCTTCAGTAACTTAGGTTTCGAAATTAACCCCAAAATGCATTCAACTTCTGGAATTGGGCTTCAACATCAACCCAGTGGTGCATATATTAATCTTGGGACTAACATGATCCAAGCTGTCTACTAGGTGATCAGACTACGCGTTGGGTCCAATTTCATAGCCCAAAAATCATAGGCCCAATTGAAATCGATATCAGCATACCTAGGATTTTAATAGTTTCTGATTTACCACATCATCCGCTTTTAGCATTAAACAAAGATGATCTTTGTTTACATGTCAACTTTAACTCAAATAAGAAATTAATACTTAATTGACGACAGTCATTCAAATTTAATTCACGTGCTTGTAGCATTATAAACTCGAAATAGAAATTTAATACTGGAAATCGTAACTGGTTCCTGCATCAATTTCAAACAGACATACGGTGTGGACATTATACCATTTGATAGACAGTCCTAAGCATTTGATAAACATAATAGGGCTAATATTATCAAGCAAACAACCTGGATCCAAATTACAAACTATTCTAATTGTTTAAACTGAAATTGTCTATAGCTACCATTCTACTGACAATGCCCACATAGATCTAAAAATAATCGTCCGTACAGTCCAATTAAACAATTATAATACCAACTGGTTCCTAGTATAATAATTACATATATCAGTTCAAAATCAGCTACTAGATAAAGAGGAGGACAAATGGGACTACAGTAAACCAATTAAACAAAGTTGAACATGAGAATTCATGCCTGTCTTCATTTCACTCTTAAATAGAGTTATACAGAAAAGCAAGAGCAGAATGAGTACATGTGCTAAAGCCAAATAAAGAGAAAGGAGTCAGCAATAAAAAAAACAAACAATCAGCAGTTGAAACCTACCAGCAACGCAGCAGTAGGATTAGTTTATAGCCAAAATTGCATCAACCCAATAACCCAAAATAGTCTTGATTGAACTCAAAAACACTCGAAATTAACCCAGGAAAAGTCCAGAAAAACTTCAGCAACCAAATCCTAGGCTAAATGATGCAAATCAAACTCTAGCACTCGAAATTGATTTAAAACTTCAATAGGACAGCTGTTTTGGAGTTTTTGTTTTTGTTTCTAAGAATCTAAATAATCTAGTTTAAATGGGAAAAAGCTTTCAGATGTTCAGACTAACACATTTTTTTATTTGGTTTCTGAATTTTGAATTGTAGAGATTTGAATTAGGAGTTTTTTGGGAATATTTTTAGAGATGGAACCTTTTGGGAATTTTTCAGAGTTCTAAACTTGTTCAACAAGGCAGTGGTGTGCCTTTTTATAGGAAAGGCTTAGGGAAGCCTTCCTATTTTTGCTTTATCTATTAGTCCCTCTTTTATTTTTTCAGTTTTACTCAATTAGTCCTTAGGTTCCTGACTTGTTACTCAAGTTACTGCATTAGAGTCTTACGATTCTGATTGGAACCCCATCTAGAATGTTCTAAGGGTTTTCAATTCTGTAATATGCAAGATTCCTCTTATCTAAAACCTATACTTCCCTTTTATTCAAATGAAATTACCAACTCAACCAAACCAACTCTCAAAACTAGCTAACCTTAGTTTAAACTAACCAAGACTAGTCAGTTATATCCAAACCATTCTAAATGAAAATCCTAGAAATTGAACTAATTTGGACAAAAATAAAACTTAACACCAATTAATACTAATATTCAAAAACTAAGCCTAGCATTAAACTATTAATCAAAACAATTTAGCATCAAATAACAAATTAGTAACAAACCTATGTTTAACTAAATCTATTAACCCTTACCAATTCATATTAACAAACCATGGGCAAACATTAATTAAATAGAAATCCAAACACTGACTATTAACGGGAACTAATAGCTGATTCGTGTTGAGGAAGGGGTGGGGGAAATATGGTGTGAGTTTAATGGTGATTGGTGGTGGTGCCGTCGTAAGCGGCGGAACAGTCTCGAACTTGAGTGGATATTCGAGAAGGTTGGTTGGGATTCGGAGGCTGGGATTTGGGGCATTCGAAAGAGGAGGAAGAGAGGATTCGAGTTTGTAATTTTGGAGTTGATTGGATCTTCTCCACCAGCAGAAACGATTTTCGGCCGGCGACGGTGAGGCAGAGGGTTGGCGGAGAACACTGGTGCGAGAAAGACAAAATTTGGTCTCTAGGTTTTCTGAAAAAATTCGGACACTTCTATTTAAAAATCAAGACTGAACTAGGGCATTTGGATCATGAGGAGTGAATGGACGAGATGAGTCGGTTTCCAAACGGCGTTGTTTCAGGCGGGGAGGGTTTGGACCGGGTTAAAGGGTATTTGGGCTAGGACTGGGGAACGGTTTTGGAAGGGTTTGTTTGGGCTGGCCTCAAATTTGGCCCAAAATTACACTAGCCTAAGTCTTCCTTCCTCCATTTCCATTTCTTTTATTTGTTTTCTTCTTTTTTTTCTCTCTTTTTTTTATTTAAATTAATTTGGATTTTTCAAAATTAAAAGTAGCCAAAACCTGATTTGATTCTGACATGAGACTAATTAATTTTCTAAAATTAACTAGATCTTAATTTTAAAACAAAAGTAAAAAATGTGAAATTAAAAGAACAAAAAATGTAAAATGGTTATTTTTGTTATTTTTTGTTAGTTTGAATGATGTTCAATTAATCAAAAATCTAGAATTTGGTCCTTAATGCAAGTATACTATTTTTTATAATTTTCATTTTTATAAGGCCTAAAAATGCACACAAAATGCAAGCAAAATACAAAATCATGCAATTAATCCCTAAAAATTCGATAACTAAAAGAAAAATTCTAATTCTAACGAATTCTATAGGAGTAATTTAAACGCGTCAAAATTCACATGCTCACAGCTACCCCTCTTTGCTCGAAGGCACGAAGGGTGTTCGGGCTAAGATAAATGATCAGCATGAGGGATATTTGCCCACTCGGCACTCTAGGAAAAGCGTTTTTGAAAACCATGTGACCGAACCCTACTTCAAAGGTTGCCTACATATCCTTAGCTATAAAGGAATCAGGTCAGTGTAGTTCTGGAGTGTTTTGGTAGCTGGGACTACCAGGAGCTGTAATTTCACTGCTGATGTTGATGTTGATGCTACTGCTTGCGGACCTCCTTATTACACCAAAAGGAAAATCAAAATCTAAGCTAGCTACGCCTATCAACTATGAGTTACAAGATTCCTATCTATAAATCTCTTGAAACTTGATCTTGAGTCTCAGCTGGATTTGTTGTGGACTTGATCTGAATCTTTATGCTCGTAAACTGTAAGTGTCGGTTCATTCTTCGGCATTTTCGTGGAGTGGGTCATGCAGAACTTGTGATTTTGAATCAAAATTAGAGCAGTCCACATCTTTCTTCTTCAATCACTCTGGATTTGTTTCTTTTTTGTTCTTTTCTTCTTTTCTTTTATTCGGGATTGAGATTCTCTCTTCCGATCATCTCGAATTCTGTGCCTTGAGGTAAGACATGTTCGGACACAAAAAGAATTCACAGGTTATGCCGGGATAGGAATAAAAAATCCCTACTGGGGATAAGAGGAGGATCCACGAGTTATGCCGGGATAGGAATAAAAGAATCCCTGCTAGGGGTGAAAGGAAAATCCGCGGGTTATACCGACGATGGAATGAAAAAGATTCATGGCTTATGCTAGGGGAATCCGCGGGTTATGCCACGATAAGAGGAAAAAGGTTCCTAGGTTATGCCAGGGGGTCCACGGGTTATGCTGGGATTGGAAAAAAAGGCTTTTGGGTTATGCCAGAGGAATCCTCGGGTTATGCCTGGATAGGAAAAAAAAGGTTCCTGGGTTATGCTAGAGGAATCCACAGTTATGCCGGGATAGGAAGGAAAAGGATCCTGGGTTATGCCATGGGAATTCATGAGTTATGCCGGGAAAGGAAGGAAAAGCTCTTGGGTTATGCCAGGGGGATCCGCGGGTTATGCCAGGATAGGAAGGAAAAGGCTCCTGGGTTATGCTAGGGGAATCCACGGGTTATGCCGGGATAGGAAGGAAAAGGCTCCTGGGTTATGCCAGGGAGACCCACGGGTTATGCTGGAATAGGAAGAAAAAGGCTCCTGGTTATGCTAGGGAGATCCTAGGGTTATGCCGGGATAGGAAGAAAAAGGGGTTTACTGGGGATAGAAAGAAAATAATCCTCGAGTTATGCCGGGAGAGAAAAGAAAAAGACCCTCAGGTTATGCTGGGGATAAAAGGAAAATGACCTACGGGTTATGCCGGAGAATGAAAGAAAAAGGTCCTTAGGTTATGCTGGGGAGAAAGGAAAATAAACCTCGGGTTATGCCGAGGAAAGAAGGAAAAGGGTCCTCAGGTTATGCTGGGGAGAAAGGAGAATGATCCTCGGGTTATGCCAGGGAATGAAAAGAAAAAGACCCTTAGGTTATGCTGGGGAGAAAGAAAAATGATCCTCGGGTTATGCCGGGGAGGTCCACAGGTTATGTTGGGGACAGCTAAGAAATGTGATCCTAGATTTGGAGGGATGGAGATAAGGATTGGGGTCCTATGCTACCATGATTTGTTTGATTCTCCTTTTCTTCTTTCTTTTATTATAACTGCGGGAAAGGATTTGAAGAGAACTTCCCTTTTTGGTTGATCATTGTTGCAAAGCTGCTCCTAGCTCCTGCTCGTTTCCCTTGGTTGCGTCTGCTATTTGTCCAATTGCTTTGGATTACACTTGTTTCAGATTTTCAACCAAAGTACGATTGTTAGTTTGAAATGGTGATTGGTTTTGTAGCCTTGATTGCTTGATCCCAGCCCTTCTTTCGTTTGAGAAGACCTCTAACTTTCCAGACTTTGCCTTGCTGGCTGGTCGTGGGAACTCATCTTTCAGATTTATTTCGCCTTCATGGGCCTTTCTGTTGAGATATCTTTTCCCCCAACTTCCATTTCAGAACCTTTTTAGGTACCTTGGCTTTTGATACTATGTCGAGACAATTAGCCCAGCGGGACTTGACCTTTCTAACTTCATTTTGCCTTCGCGGGCATTTTGAATTTGATTTTTTTTTTCTTTTCAAACCCTTTCTGCTTTTGAAGCATCAGCCATCATGGCCAGTCGGGATCGGCTAGATGTGCCCCCTGAGACTGGGTATTTTCTTTGGTCCTTGCCAGGCGAGCCCTGTGATGCCAGTCTTGCCACCTTTTCTTTTGGAATAGTCATGGAATCAGAGTTAAACCAAAAGGGTATTCAAGGAAGAAGTACACAAAAGCAATCATATGAGTTTAAAGAGTAGCATCCCTTTCAGGGAAAGAGAAGGACTTATCTGGGGGGTGCATGTTGTCTTCAAATGAACCTGACATGATTTTCAGACTGGATGCCAGACCCGTGCAAAATTTCCAGCTTCTCGTGAACCGTATTTTCACATTTCAAAACTAGGGAACCTTTCCAGGGCTTTTTAATAGTGAAATATCTTCTTTTCGGCCGACAGTGCCCTTTGTGGGTCTTTGCCAATTGACCTCTCTCATTTCTCTTCTCATTGTTGCCTAATAGTGCTCTTTACGAGTTTTCACTGCGCGGACTCTCTCGTTTTCAATTTCTCTACTTACTATCGCCTTATGGTGCTCGAAGGTTTTCACCGATAAAACTCTCTCATTTTATTTCCTCAATTTGAATTGTATCAGATTCCAACAATGCCATTTTTCACTTCCATGCCTTTGCCAATTGATCACAATGACTCGGACAAGGTCTTTGGGTAAAGGATTTTGGGCTGAACTACAACTTTGGAACTATTTTGGCAGGTTCATGGCCGAACCATTATATCATCTGCCCAGTTTTCAATTTTTGGGGGAATTAGGATTTTTGTTTTGATGTGACTGAACCTCAGCAAGAGGCTACCTACGTGTCCTTTAAGAATCAAGTCAGACGTAGTTCAGGAGTATTTCCTAAACTATTTTTGTTTCATTTTGTTTTTTCATTTTCATCACTCTTTTTTCACTTCTTTTCTTTTTTTCTTTTTTTCTTTTTGTTTTTTTAATAGAATTTCCAGGTTCCAAAGAGGGTGGTCAAAAAAATGTAACTGGCTCGAAGGGTTTGCGAAAGATTGATAGTGTTTGGGGTAGCACGAAGGAAAAGCCTTCATCATCTCAACCAGATTGAATCATTGTTGCACCGTCGAAGAAGTGCCTCAACGCGCCACAGCTACTTTGATTCCTTTTATGCAATTACAAACTCCACGGAACTTTATCAATTCCAACGCTGCCCTGTGAAAAGGCCGATATCACCCCGAAAGGGGGCACAGAAGACAACCACGCGCTTTGACCCCGGGCTTCCCTTTCATTACTTCTTTCACGACGAGAGAACCGCGTTCGCATCAGTCGAAGTGGTGGTTAATGTTCTTTAAATAATGCTCCGTTGAAATCCTACTTGAAAGGGAGAATAGCGGAGTTGTTGTGCAGCCTAAGGTCTTTTCCTACAGAGAAAGCGACTAACTACCTGCAAATTCTGACCTGGACCATTACTATTCCTGAGTGCAGGTTCGGTGATTCATGCCATGTCAGATGAGCAAGATATGCGGAAGATGGGGGGCATGCCTCCTCGTTCCCTTTACCTATGCCATGATGCTCATGAGCAGCTTATCTCTAATTGTATTTCCTTTTCTAACTGGATTTTGTTCCAAAGATAGTATCTTTTTACTGCATCTGCATTCAGTGCTACCTCGGGATCGTCCCCTTCGATGTCTCCCAGGTACAATGCTCTTTTGGGCATTATCTTTTTGATAATGTAGGGGCCTTTCCAGTTAGGAGCAAATTTTCCTTTAGCTTCCTGATGGTGAGGGAGAATGCACCTTAATACAAGCTGTCCAACCTCAAAGTTCCTGGGGCGCACTTTTTTGTTATAGGCGTGACCATTCTTTGTTGGTACAATTGGCCGTGACAAACTGCGGCCATTCGTTTTTCATTGATTAATGACAACTGTTCCAACCGAGTCTTAACCCACTCACTATCTTCGATTTCTGCTTCAACAGTTATCCGAAGTGAACAAATTTCTAACTCTGCGGGTATAACAACTTCAGTTCCATAGACCAATAAGTATGGGGTTGCTCCTACCGATGTGTGCACCATGGTGCGGTATCCAAGTAATACAAAAGGCAACTTTTCATGCCATTATCTTGGGCTTTGAATCATTTTTCTCAGAATCTTCTTGACGTTTTTGTTAGCTGCTTCGACGACACCATTGTCTTTGGCCGGTAGGTAGTGGAGTTTCTATGTAATATTTTAAATGGTTCACATATCTCCCCCATTAATCGGCAGTTCAAGTTTTCAGCATTGTCTGTGATTATAGTGGCTGCGATGCCAAAACGGCAAATGAGATTGGAATGCACAAAGTCCACCACTGCTTTCTTGGTGACTAACTTAAGTGTGATGGCTTCAACCCACTTTGTAATGAATTCAATAGCAACCAATATGATTCTATGTCCATTTGAGGCTTTCGGCTCGATTTGTCCAATGACGTCCATGCCCCAGGCAGCGAATGGTCAAGGTGCTGACATAAGACGCAGTTCATTTGGTGTGCATGAATCAGATCACCGTGCACCTGACATTGACATTTTTGAAAAAAATTGAAACAGTCTTTCTCCATGGTTATCCAATAATACCCTGCCCGAAGTATTTTCTTCGCCAACATTAATGGTCAAACAATATGAATCATACTAAATGGAAAGAGCCAACATTAATGGTCAAAAATATGAACCACACTAAATAGAAAGAAACTAAACCTAATAAAAGAAATTCAAGATATATAAGAGGGAAGTAGATAAGAATTAATAACAAGAGGGAGCACTGGATTTAAACCTAACTAAAACAAATAAAACTAGAGAACTTACCAACTAGTCTTACATCAAAGCTGACATTCTGATTCGACCCAAATACTGTCGAGTAGTCTGGAACAACAAAGAGATTCATAGTGATGACCTTGCATGCTCAGGTCCAGTTTGGACTCCTAAGGCTTGATCTTTGATTCGATATTCGAAGAGTTCCGGACATATTCGAAGGAAGATGTCGACGGATATGAGACGAGGGATGTTTGGTGGCTTTGCGGTGTTAATGTGGGGGTGATTTGAGATCGGCGCTCCCACCAGAGAACACAAGGGCGGTGCTGGGGTTTTGGATTTTTGGGGGTTTTGATGGGGTTTAACGGGATCTAAAACTGATTCCTATTGAGGAAGGGGAGGGGGGAATGTGGTGTGAGTTTAATGGCGATTGGTGGTGATGCCGTCGTAGGCGGCGGAACAGTCTCGAACTTGAGCGGGTATTCGAGAAGGTTGGCTGGCATTTGAAGGCTAGGATTTGGGGCGCTGGAAAGAGGAGGAAGAGAGGATTCGAGGGTGTAATTTTGGAGTTGATTGGAGATTCTCCACCAGCGACGACGATTTTCGGCCGGCGGCGGTGAGGCAAAGGGTTGACGGAGAACACTGGTACGAGGAAGACGAAATTTGGTCTCTAGGTTTTCTGAAAAAATTCGGCCACATTTATTTAAAAATCAAGACTGAACCAGGGTCGTTCGATGATGAGGAATGAACAAACGAGATGAGCCGGTTGCCAAACATCGTCATTTCAGGTGGGGAGGGTTTGGACCGGGTTAAAGGGTATTCGGGATTGGACTGGGGAATGGATTAGAATAGTTTGTTTAGGATGGCCTCAAATTTTGCCCCAAATTACACTAGCCTAAGTCTTCCTTCCTCCATTTCCATTTCTTTTAATTGTTTTCTTCTTTTTTCTCTTTTTTTTATTTAAATGAATTTGGATTTTTCAAAATTAAAAGTAGCCAAAACCTGATTTGATTCTAACATGAGACTAATTAATTTTCTAAAATTAACTAGATCTTAATTTTAAAACAAATGTAAAAAAAAAGTGAAATTAAAAGAACAAAAAATGTAAAATGGTTATTTTTTCGTTATTTTTTGTTATTTTCAATGATCAATTAATCAAAAATCTAGAATTTGGTCCTTAATGCAAGTATACTATTTTTTTATAATTTTCATTTTTATAAGGCCTAAAAATGCACACAAAATGCAAGAAAAATACAAAATCATGCAATTAATCCCTAAAAATTCGATTACTAAAAGAAAATTCTAATTCTGACGAATTCTATAGGAGTAATTTAAACTCGTCAAAAATCACATGCTCACAGCTGCCCCTCTTTCCTCGAAGGCACGAAGGGTGTTCGGGCTAAGATAAATGATCAGCATGAGGGATTTTTTCCCACTCGGCACTCCAGGAAAAGCGTGTTTGAAAACCATTTGACCGAACCCTACTTCAAAGGTTGCCTACATATCCTTGGCTATAAAGGAATCAGGTAAGTGTAGTTCTGGAGTGTTTTGGTAGCTGGGACTACCAGGAGTTGTAATTTCATAGCTGATGCTGATGCTAATGCTACTACTTGCGGACCTCCTTATTACACCAAAAGGAAAATCAAAAGCTAAGCAAGATATGCCTATCAACTATGAGTTACAAGATTTATATCTATAGAGCTCTTGAAACTTGATCTTGAGTCTCAGCTGGATTTGTTGTGGACTTGATCTGAATCTTTATGCTCGTAAACTGTAAGTGTCGGTTCTTTTTGCAGCATTTTTGCGGAGCGGGCCATGCAGAACTGTGATTTTGAATAAAATTTGAGCAGTCCACATCTTTCTTCTTCAATCACTCCGGATTTGTTTCTTTTTGTTCTTTTCTTCTTTTCTTTTATTCGGGATTGAGATTCGCTCTTCCGATCATCTCGAATCTTGCGCCTTGAGGTAAGACCTGTTCGGACACCAAAACAACAAACGAACAAAATTTTCTGCCCCAGTTTTCACTGGGAAAATTTCGTAAGTTATTTGCAAAAAAAATCTAAGCTATTTTTACCTAAAACAATAAAAGTCAGGATTGTGTATCTTTTAGAAAGATTGCCATGTTATGCCGGCAAATGGACGTGTTATGCCGGGAAAGATAAAGGGTCCCTACTGGGGATAAGAGGAGGATCCACGAGTTATGCCGGGATAGTAATAAAAGAATCTCTGCTGGGGGTGAAAGGAAAATTCGCGGGTTATGCCGGGATGGAATGAAACAAATTCCTGGCTTATGCCAGGGGAATCCGCGGGTTATACCAGGATAAAAGGAAAATGGTTCTTGGGTTATGCCAGGGGGTCCATGGGTTATGCCGAGATAGAAAAAAAAGATCTAAGGTTATGCCAGAGGAATCCACGAGTTATACCGGGATAGGAAAAAAAAGGTGGTGGTGCCGTCGTAGGCGGCAGAACAGTCTCGAACTTGAGCAGATATTCGAGAAGGTTAGCTGGGATTCGAAGGATGGGATTTGGGGCGTTGGAAAGAGGAGAAAGAGAGTATTCGAGGGTGTAATTTTGGCGTCTATTAGAGCTTCGTCGGTGGCGGAGACGATTTCCGGACGGCGGAGGGTTGGCGGAGAATAGTGGTACGAGGAAGACGAAATTTTGTCTCTAGGTTTTATGGAAAAATTCGGACATTTTAATTTATAACTCAAGACTGAACCAGGGTAATTGGATGATGGGGAATGAACAGACGAGATGAGACGGTTGCCAAACGGCGTCGTTATGGGCGGGGAGGATTTGGACCAGGTTAAAGGGTATTTATGCTTGGACTGGGGAATAGTTTTGAAGGGTTTGTTTGGCTGGCCTCAAATTTGGCCCAAAATTACACTAGTCTACGTTTTCCTTCCTCCATTTCCATTTCTTTTATTTGTTTTATTCTTTTTTCTCTTTTTTAATTTAAATGAATTAGGATTTTGCAAAACTAAAAGTAGCCAAAACCTGATTTGATTCTAAAATGAGACTAATTATTTTTCTAAAATTAACAAGTTCCTAATTTTTTTTTAAAAAAAAAGAAAAAAGTGAAATTACAGAACAAAAAATGTAAAATGATTAATTTTGTTATTTTCTCTTATTTTCAATGATGTCCAATTAATCTAAAATCTTGAATTAGGTCCTAAATGCAAGTATGCTTTTTGTTTTTCATAATTTTCATTTTTATGATTCCTAAAAATGCACATAAAATGCAAGCAAAACACAAAATCATACAATTAATCCCTAAAAGATTGAATACTAAAAGAAAAGTTCTTATTCTAATGAATTCTATAGGAGTAATTTAAACGCGGCAAAAATCACGTGCTCACACCTAGGTTTTTCAAAAATTGGGGATTTGGTTCTCAATTTGAGGTCCGATTTCAAAACAAATCAGATATGGATTCGTGGGGAATGGGTAACTGTGTTTTGACTCAAACCACGGGTTTTGACCACGTGGGCCAGGGGACAATTTTTAATTTTTGGGCAAAACTTTTGAAAATTCATTTTTATGCATTTAAATTGATTCATTTAGCATTTGTTGATGTACTTAAGTAATTTGTGACTAGATTCGAGCGATTTTGTGGTAGAATCGAGGGGTAAAGTTATAATTGAGGCTTGAATTGAGTTCAAAGCATCGAGGTATGGGCATGGTGACGGGTATCCATATATTGGTGTTGAGCATGACCGTGGGTCTTTCATTGATAGTTGTCTATTCTTAGTTGACTCTATAAAAGCCTTGATTGATGATCCTTGATACTGAGTATTGGTTGTAACATTGCCGAGTAGAAATCGAATAGAATTGGTTATAGCTGACTCTCCCTAGACGGGACATTTGAATTATTGTTATTGTTTATCCCTTGCTGGGAAGTTATTACATGGTCTTGTTCTCTTGCCGGGATTATATTATGTATTGTGTTGGAAGAAATGGGATCAGGTGGTATGCCTACCACAAGATATTGATTGAAATGGGATTGGGTGTTATGCCTACCACAAGTTATTGATTAAAATGAGATAAGGTGGTACGCCTACCACAAGATATTGATTGAAATGGAATTTGGTGGTACCACAAGATATTGAATGAAATGGGATTGGGTGGTACGTCTTCAACAAGATATTGATTGAAATAGGATCGGGTGGTACGCCTACCACAAGATATTGATTGAAATGTACCACAAGATGTTGATTGAAATGTGATCGGGTAGTACGTCTACCACAAGATATTGATTGAAATGGGAGCAGGAGGCACGCCTACCAGGAGTTATGATGAAATGGGAGCGGCTGGTACGCCTACCACGAGAAATTGAGAAATGGGATCGGGTTGCACACCTGCAATGAGATGAGCATTTAAAGTGAAAGTTGTTTTATCTATTCTTGTTTGTGATAGCAGTTTTACAGTTGGTTTCTTTGTCAGTTCTAAGAACTTTTCATTTTGATACCCCAAAGCATGTTCCCCTCCCTAGTTTTTACTTGGTTTTTTCCTTTTGCTTCTTTCGCCATATATTATGTAACTGCACATGTTTATCTGGAGTCTTCTCCTACTTGTCACTACGTCGCTGGGGTTAGGCCAGACACTTACCAGCACATGGGGTAGGTTGTGCTGATACTATGCTCTATGCTATATTTACAAAGATCCAGGTTTCGAGCAGCAGCAGCACTAGTGTGGGAGCAGACTTTCAGTCCAGCGAGACCCGAGGTAGCCTTGAAGGCGTCCGCAGGCCTGATGTCTCCTCTACCATTTATTTTGTCAGTTATCTCATTGTATTCGAGACAAAGAGCTTATCTTCTCTTTCAGACGTTTGTATGTAGTATTCTTACCAGTTCATGAGTAATTTGACTCTGGTCTTGGGTAGAGGGTTATATTGATTTTTCCGCATTTCTATTCAGTTTTACATAATATAAAGACTTCTTCTTAATTGTTTGAATCTCGTTGCTTTCGTATTATTGTCGTTAATTATTGAAACGGATTAGATTATTAATGGAAAAGTAATTAAAAATTTTCTTTCCTAGCTCTCATTAGTAGGAACCATCACGACTACTGAGGGTGCAAAATCGGGGTCGTGACAAGTTCTTATCAGAGCACTAGGTTACATAGGCTTCACAACTCATGGACAAACTTAGTAGAGTCTGAGGGATTGGTACGGAGACATCTGTATTTATCCCCTAGAGGTTACACAGATAGGAAAAATTCACATTTATTCTTTCTTGTCGTGCAGTTTTGTTTCTCAAATACTGATTATCTCTCTACTCTATTCTTTCACAGATGGCAAGAACACGCACTTCTTCGTCTTCTGATCAGCAGCCCGAGCCCCAGGCAGCCGCCATTAACGGCAGAGGGTGAGGTCGAGGCTGTGTTAGAGGACGAGGTAGGGGCAGAGCTCAGCCCCGGGCAGCAGCACCATTGGCGGAGCCTCAGGTTGAATTCGACGAGGAGGCTCCGGCCTCAGCTCTAGCTATTCCGGTGGGCCCAGCTCAGGTCCTAGAGGGGTTCATTGCCACCCCAGTTCTTCAAGATGCTCTAGTCAGATTAGTGGGTCATATGGAGAGCGTCACCCGGGCAGGGTTGCTTCTCGTAGCACCAGCCGTCTCTCAGGCTGGAGGAGGGGTCCATACTCCTGCTACTCATACTCCAGAGCAGGTAGCTCCCTAGATTTAGATTCTAGTGGTTCAACCAACTATGGAAGTTCAGCGGGGAGTGGTTGTTCAGACCAGCGGTGGAGCGCCTATGTTCGCAGATGCCTTGTGAAGGTTGGATAGGTTCACCAAGCTTTTCACATCTTCATTCAACAGTGCATCTACTGAGGATCCCCAGGATTACCTGGATAGTTTCCATGAGGTTCTTCGGAACATGGGGATCACTGACACCAATGGGGTTGATTTCGCTACATTTCGGTTGTCTGGATCTTCCAAGACTTGGTGGAGGGATTATTTCCTAGCTAGACCAGCAAGATCTCCAGCCTTGACATGGGAGCTATTCACATATGTATTTCTTGAGAATTTTCTCCCTATTACTCAGCGAGAGGCCTATCAGAGGCAGTTCGAGCGTCTCCATCAGGGATCTACGACAGTCACCCAGTACGAGACTAGGCTCATTGAGCTGGCCCGCCATGCCATTGTTATACTCCCCCACCTAGTGGTAGAGAGTGAGACAGTTTATTGATGGACACATCTAGCCTATTCGACTCCAGATGGCTAGAGAGGTGGGGAGCGAGATATCCTTTCAGGAGGCGGCTAATGTATCCCGGAGGATTGAGATGGTATTCTCACAGGGGGTGGTCAACGAGATGAGCATTTAAAGTGAAAGTTTTTTTTATCTATTCTTGTTCGTGTTCGCAGTTTTACAGTTTGTTTCTTTGTCAGTTCTAAGAATTTTGTTCTACCCCCATAGAATGTTCCCCTCCCTAGTTTTTACTTATTTATTTCCTGTTATTTCTTTCAACGTATATCATGTAACTGCACAGGTTTATCTGGAGTCTGGTCCTAGCTTCATCACTACTTCGTCGGGGTCAGCCCAGACACTTCCAGCGCATGGATTCGTTTGTGCTGATACTAAACTCTGTGCTATTTTTGCACAGATCCAAGTTTCGAGCAACAGCAATAGTAATGTGTGAGCAGACTTCCAGTCCAGCGAGACCTGAGGTAGCCTTACAGGCATCCGCATGCCTGGCGTCTCCTATATCATTTATTTTGTCTATTATCTCATTGTATTCGAGAAAAACAGCTTATGTTCTCTTTCAAATGTTTGTATGCAGTATTCTTACCACTTCGTGAGTATTCTGACTCCATTCTTTTGTAGAGGCTTATATTGGGTTTTCCATATTTCTATTCAGTTCTATATAATATAAAGACTTCTGCTTAATTTTGAATCTCATTGATTTTGTATCTCGTTGAAATGGATTAGATTATTAATGGAAAAGTAAAATTTGGCTTGCCTAGCTCTCATTAATAGGCGCCATCACGACTCCCGAGGGTTGAAAATTCAGGTCGTTACAAGTTGGTATGAGAGCACTAGGTTACATAGGTCTCATAACCCACAGACAAACTTAGTAGAGTCTGAGGGATCGATACGAAGATGTCTGTATTTATCCCCATAGGCTTACAAAGTTAGGAAGACTTCACATTTGTTCTTTCTTGTCGTGTTGTTCTGTTTCTCAAATACTGATTGTCTTTCTACTCTATTCTTTCGCAGATGGTGAGAACACATGCTTCCTCGTCTTCTGATCAGCAGTCTGAGCCCCAGGCAGCCTCTACTAAGGACAGAGAGCGAGGGCGAGGCCGTGCTAAAAGGCCGAGGTAGGGGCAGAGCTCATCCCCGAGCAACAGCACCAGCGGTAGAGCCTTAGGTTGACTTCGACGAGGAGGTTTTGGCCCTAGATCCAGCAGTTTTGATGGGCCCAGCTCAGGTCCCAGAGGGGTTTATTGCCACCCTAGTTCTTCAGGACGCTCTAGTCTGATTAGTGGGTCTTATGGAGAGCGCCACCCGGGTAGGGTTGCTTCCTGTAGCACCAGTCGTCTCTTAGGCTGGAGGAGGGGCCCAGACTCCTTCTACTCGTACTCCGGAGCAGGTAGCTCCCCAGGTTTAGATTCCACTGGTTCAGCCAGCTATGGTATTTCAGCGGGAGTGGTTGTTCAGATCGGTGGTGGAGCGGCTATGTCCGCAGATGCCTTGTGGAAGTTGGATAGTGACGGGTATCTATATGTTGGTGTCGAGCATGACCGTGGGTCTTAAATTGATAGTTGAGTATTCTTAATTGATTCAATAAAAGACTTGACTGATGATCCTCGATACTGAGTATTGGTTGTAAATGTGCCGAGTAGAAATCGAATAGAATTGGTTATAACTGACTCTCCCTGGCCGGGACATCTGAATTGTTGTTATTATTTTTCCCTTGCGGGGAAGTTATTACAAGATCTTGTTCCCTTCCCGGGATTATATTATGTATTGTGTTGGAAGAAATCGGATTGGGTGGTATACCTACCACAAGATATTGATTCAAATGGGATCGGGTTGTATGCCTACCACAAGATATTGATTCAAATGGGATCGAGTGGTACGCCTACCAGAAGGTATTAATTGAAATGGGATCGGGTGTTATGACTACCACAAGATATTGATTTAAATGGGATCACGTGGTATGCCAACCATAAGATATTTAGTGAAATGGAATCTGGTGGTACGCCTACCACAAGATATTAATTGAAATGGGATCGAGTGGTACGCCTACGACAAGATGTTGATTGAAATGGAACCGGGTGGTACGCCTACCACAAGATATTGATTGAAATGGGAGCATGCGGTACGCCTACCAGGAGTTATAATGAAATGGGAGCGGATAGTACGCCGACAGAAGAAATTGAGAAATGGGATCGGCGTTGCGTGCTTGCAACGAGATGAGCATTTATAGTTAAAGTTGTTTTATCTATTCTTGTTCGTATTAGCAATTTTGCAGTTAGTTTATTTGTCAGTCCTGAGAATTTTTTTCAACTTGCTACCCCTAGAGCATGTTCCACTCCCCAATTTTTACTTGTTTATTTCCTGTTGTTTCTTTTGCCGTATATTATGCAACTGCATAGGTTTAATCTGGAGTCTGGTCCTAGCCTCGTCACTACTTCGCCGAGCTTTGGCCAGACACTTACCAGCACATGGGGTCAGTAGTGCTGATACTATACTCCATGCTATTTTTTCACAGATCAAGGTTTCGAGTAGCAGCAGTAGTAGTGTGGGATACGACATTCAGTCTAGCTAGACATGAGGTAAACTTTAAAGTATCTGCAGGCCCGGTGTCTTCTCTTTCAAACATTTCTATGTAGTATTCTTACCAGTTCGTGAGAATTGTGACTCCAGTCTTGGGTAGAGGCTTATATTGAGTTTTTCGCATTTCTATTCAGTTCTATTTAATATAAAGACTTTAGCTTTATATTCTGAATCTCTATGCTTTTGTATTACTTTTGTTAATTGTTGAAACAATTTAGATTATTAATGGAAAAGTAATTAAAATTTGGCTTGCCTAGCTCTCATTAGTAAACACCATCCAACTCCTGAGGGTGGGAAATCCAGGTTGTGACAAGTTGGTATCAAAGCACTACGTTACATAGGTTTCACAACTCACATAAAAACTTAGTAGAGTGTGAGGGATCGGTTCGGAGACATCTGTATATATCCCCCAAAGGCTACAGAGTTAGGAAACTTCACATTTTTTCTTTCTTGTCGTGCATTTCTGTTTCTCAAATATTTATTGTCTCTCTACTCTATTCTTTCGCAGATGGAGAGAACACACGCTTCCTTGTCTTCTAATCAGTAGTTCGAGCCCCTGGAAGCCCCCACTAGGGGCATAGGGCGAGGTCGAAACCGTGCTAGAGACAGAGGTAGGGGCAGAGCTCAACCCCTAGCAGCAGCACCAGTGGTAGAGCCTCAAGTTGACTTCGATGAGTAGGTTCCGGTCCTAGCTTCAGCAGTTCCAGTGGGCTCAGCTCAGGTCCTAGAGGGGTTCATTGCAAACACAGTTCTTCAGGACGCTCTAGTCTTATTAGTGGGTCGTTTTGAGAGCGTCACCCGGGCAGGGTTGCTTCCTGTAGCACCAGCCGTCTCTCGGGCTGGAGGAGGGCCCAGACTCCTGCACTCATACTCCGCAACAGGTAGCTCCCCAGGTTCAGATTCTAGTGGTTTATCTAGCTATGGCAGTTCAGTCGGGGGTGTAGCGGCAAGTTCCGTAGATGCCTTGTAATGGTTGGATAGGTTCACCAAGCTTTTCACATCTTCATTTAGCGATGCATCTACTGAGGATCCTCAGGATTACATGGATAGTTTCCATGAGGTTCTTCAGAACATGGGGATCATTTAGACCAATGGGTTTGATTTTGCTACATTTCGGTTGTCTGGCTACTAAGACTTGGTGGATAGATTATTTCCAAGCTAGACTAGCAGGATCTGCAGCCTTGACTTGGGAGCAGTTCACGCATGTATTTCTGGAGAAGTTTCTCCCTATTACTCAGCGAGAGGCCTATCGGAGGCAGTTTGAGCGTCTCCAGCAAGGATCTAAGACAGTCATCCAGTACGAGACCAGGTTAATTGAGATGGCACGCCATGCCATGCCATTGTTATACTCCCCACAGAGTGGGAGAGAGTGAGACAGTTTATTGATGGACTCATCCAGCCTATTCGTCTGCAGATGGCTAGAGAGGTTGGGAGCGAGATATCCTTTCAGGAGGCGGCCAATGTGGCCCGGAGGATTGAGGTGGTATTGTCACAAGGGGGTGGTCAACGAGATGAGCATTTAAAGTGAAAGTTTATTTATCTATTCTTGTTCGTGTTGGCAGTTTTACAGTTTGTTTCTTTGTCAATTCTGAGGATTTTGTTTTCTTTTCTGCCCCAAGAGCATGTTCCCCTCCCCAAATATTACTTGTTTATTTCCTGTTCGTTTTTTTTCTTTATATTATGTAACTGCAGAGGTTTATCTCCAGTCTGGTCCTAGCCTCGTCACTACTTCGCCGGGGTTAGGCCAGACACGTACCAGCCTATGGGGTCGGTTTTGCTAATACTATAATCTGTGCTATTTTTGCATAGATTTTGGTTTGGACCAGCAGCACCAATAGTGTGGGAGCAAACTTTCAGTCTAGGGAGACCGAGGTTCGCAGGCCCGGCGTCTCCTATATCCTTTATTTTATCTATTATCTCATTGTATTCGAGACAAACAACTTATGTTCTCTTTCAGACGTTTTTATGTAGTATTGTTACAAGTTCGTGGTTATTGTGACTCCAGTCTTGGATATATGCTTATCTTGAGTTTTCCGCATTTCAATTCAGTTGTATATACTAGAAAGACTTCCGCTTAATTGATTGAATCTCGTTGATTTTGTATTACTGTCGTTAATTGTTGAAACAGATTAGATTATTAATGGAAAAGTAATTAAAATTTCGCTTGCCTAGCTCTCATTAGTAGGCACCATTACGACTCCCGAATGTGGGATAAACTGGTAGTGACAAGTTAGTATCAGAGCACCAGGTTCCATAGGTCTCACAACTCATAGACAAACTTAATAGAGTCTGAGGTATCAGTATGGAGATGTCTGTGTTTATCTCCCAGAGGCTACGGAGTTAGGAAAACTTCACATTTGTTCTTTCTTGTTGTGCGGTTCTATTTCTCAACTATTGATTGTCTCTATACTCTATTCTTTCGCAGATGGCGAGAACACGCGCTCCCTCGCCTTCTGATCAGTAGTCCAAAGGCAAGGCCGAGGCTTTTCTAGAGGCCGAGGTAGGGGCAGAGCTCAGCCGAGCAGCAGCACCAGTGGCGGAGTCTCAAGTTGACTTGGACGAGGAGGTTTCTGCCCCAGCTCCAGCAGTTCCGGTTAGCCCAGCTCCCTCAGAGGGATTCATTTCCATCCCAGTTCATCAGGATTCTCTAGTACGATAAGTGAGTCTTATGGATAGTGTCACCTAGGCAGGGTTGCTTCCTGTTGCACCAGCCGTCTCTCAGGCTGGAGGAGGGGCCCAGACTCCTGCTACTCGTACTCCGGAGTAGGTAGCTTACCAGGTTTAAATTCTAGTGGTTCAGCCAGCTGTGGCAGTTCAGTCGGGATGGTGTTCAGACCGCTGGTAGAGTGGCTATGTCCGCAGATGCCTTGTGGAAATTGGATTAGGTTCACCAAGCTTTTCACATCTTCATTCAGCGTTGCATCTAATGAGGATCCTCAGTATTACATGGATAGTTGCCATGAGGTTCTTGGGAACATGGGGATCGTTGAGACCAATAGGGTTGATTTCGCTACATTTCAGTTGTCTGGATCTGCTAAGACATGGTGGAGGGATTATTGCCTAGCTAGACCAGTAGGATCTCCAACCTTGACCTATGAGCAGTTCACGCATGCTTTTCTGGAGAAGTTTCTCCCTATTTCTCAGCAAGAGGCCAATTGAAGCGAATTCGAGCGTCTTCATCAGGGATCTATGATAGTCACCCAGTATGAAACCAGGTTTATTAAGCTGGCATGGCATGCCATTGTTATACTCCCCACTTAGAGGGAGAGATTGAGATGGTTTATTCATGGACTCATCCAGCCTATTCGTCTCTAGATGGCTAGAGATTTTGGGAGCGAGATATCCTTTCAAGAAGCGGCCAATGTAGCCCGGATAATTGAGATGGAATTGTCACAAGGGATTGTCAATGAGATGAGCATTTAAAGTTAAAGTTGTTTTATCTATTCTTGTTCCTGTTAGTAGTTTTACAGTTGGTTTCCTTGTCAGTTCTAAGAATTTTGTTCATTTTGCTACCCCTAGAGCATGTTCCCCTCCCCAGTTTTTACTTTTTTATTTCCTGTTGTTTCTTTTGCCATATATTATGTAACTATACAGGTTTATTTGGAGTCTGGTCCTAGCCTCGTCACTACTTCACCGGGGTTAGGCCAGGAACATACCAGCACATGGGGTTGTTTGTGTTGATACTATACTCTGTTCTATTTTTGCATAGATCCAGGTCTCGTGCAGCAGCAGCAGTAGTGTTGGAGCAGACTTTCAGTCCAGTGAGACCCCAGGTAGCCTTGCAGGCATCCACAGGCCAACGTCTCCTCTATCCTTTATTTTTTCTGTTATCTCATTATATTCGAGACAAACCACTTATGTTCTCTTTCAGAAGTTTGTATACAGTATTCTTACAAGTTCGTGAGTATTTTGACTCAAGCCTTGGGTAGAGGCTTATATTGAATTATTTGCATTTCTATTCAGTTCTACATGATATAAAGACTTCCGGTTAATTATTTGAATTGCGTTTCTTTTATATTACTGTCATGAATTGTTGAAACGGATTAGATTATTAATGGAAGAGTAATTAAAATTTGGCTTTCCAAGCTCTCATTATTAGACTCCATCACGATTCCTGAAGGTGGAAAATCCGAGTCATGAGAAGTTTGTATAAGAGCACTAGGTTACACAAGTCTCACAACTCACGGACAAACATAGTATGGTCTAAGGGATCAGTACGGAGACGTCTGTATTTATCCCCAAAGGCTACAGTGTTAGAAAAACTTCACATTTGAACTTTCTTGTTGTGCGGTTTTGTTTATCAAATATTGATTGTCTCTCTATTCTATTACTATGAAGATTGCGAGAAAATGCACTTCCTCGTCTTCTGATCAGCAATCCAAGCCCAGGTAGCCCTCACTAGGGGCAGAGGGCGAGGCCGAGGTAGGGGTAGAGCTCAGCCCTGAGCAGCAGCACAAGTGGTGGAGCCTCAGGTTGACTTTGATGAGGAGTTTCCGGCCCCAACTCCAGTTGTTGCGGTGGACCCAGCTCAGGTCCCAGAGGGGTTCATTGCTACTCCAGTTCTTCAAGACGCTCTAGTCCGATTAGTGGGTCTTATGGAGAGCTTCACCCGTGCAGGGTTGCTTCCTATAGCACCAGCCTTCTCTTAGGCTAGAGGAGGGGCCCAGACTCCTACTACTCATTCACCGGAGCAGGTAGCTCCCCAGGTTCAGATTCCAGTGATTCAGCCAGCTATGGCTGTTCAGTCGGGAGTGGTTGTTCAGACCGACGGTAAAGCAGCAATGTTCGCAGATGCCTTGTGGAGGTTGGATTAGGTTCACCAAGCTTTTCACATCTTCATTCAGCGGTGCATCTAATGTGGATCCCCAGGATTACCTGGATAGTTTCCATGAGGTTCTTCGGAACACGATGATCGTTGAGACCAATAGGATTGATTTTGCTACATTTTGGTTGTCTGGATCTGCCAAGACTTGGTTGAAGGATTATTGACTAGCTAGACAAGCAAGATCTCCAGCCCTTACCTGGGAGCAGTTCACACATGTATTTTTGGAGAAGTTTCTCCCTATTAATTAGAGATAGGCCTATCGGAGGCAGTTCGAGCATTTCCATCTACGATCTAAGATAGTAACCGAGTATGAGACAGGTTTATTGAGTTGGCACGCCATTCCATTGTTATACTCCCCACTAAGAGGGAGAAAGTGAGACGGTTTATTGATGGACTCATCCCTCCTATTCGTCTCCAGATGGCTAGAGAGGTTGGGAGCGAGATCTCCTTTCAGGAGGCGGCAAATATGGCATGGAGGATTGAGATGGTATTGTCATAGGGGGTGGTCACGGGGCAAATAAAAAGCCCCGACAGTCAGGCCGATTTAGTGGTACTTCATCTAGAGGCAGAGATTCGCACGATAGAGGTCATCCTCCTATGACCTTCCAGTCAGCGCTCTAGGTTTCTCATGGTACTTCATGTAGTCGTGGCTCTCAGCCGCATTATTCTAATCAGTAGCCTTACAGTGCACCATTAGCACCTATCAGTGCACTACCGCTTTAGAGTTTCTAGGATCACCAATCCCAGCAACTGAGAGCTTATTTTACTTGTGGCAAAATGAGGCACATTGCTAGGTATCGTCCTCGAGCTTCGATCAGTTCTTCACAACAAGGTTCCTGTGCCACAGTAAAAGCACCAGATACTTCACAGTCTACCCAGCCGGCCAGAGGTGGAGGTACAGCTGCTAGAGGTTGAGGTAGAGGTCATATAGGTGGAGCTTAGGCCGCCAGGGGTAGAGGCCAGCCAGCAGCCGGCCGTCCTAGAGATGTGATTTAGGGAGGTGGGGCCCAGCTCGGTGTTATGCTCTTCTAGCCAGATTAGAGGTTGAGTCTTCAGATGCACTTATTACAGGTACTATTCTTGTTTGTGATAGAGATGCTTCAGTGCTATTTGATACAGGATCTACATATTCGTATGTGTCATCTTATTTTGAATTATACCTGGTCATGCCTAGTGATGCATTGAATATTCCTATTATGTGAATACACCGGTGGGTGATTCTATCGTGGTCGACTGAGTTCATCGTTCCTGTGTTGTAGTGATTGGGAGTCTTGTGACCCGTGTTGTTTTGTTGCTTTCGGACATGTTCGACTTTAATGTCATACTAGGGATGGATTGGTTCTCCCCCTATCATGCGATCTTGGATTGCCATGCCAAGACCATGACCTTAGCTCTACCAAATTTGCCCCATTTAGAGTGGAGAGGGACTCCTAGTCATTCCACTCGCAGTGTTATCTCATATGTGAAAGCTAAATGTATGGTCGAGAAGGAGTGTTTAGATTGTTTGTCTTATGTCTGTGATTCCAGTGCTGAAGTCCCTTCTATTGATTCTGTTCCCATTTTTCGAGAGTTCCGTAATATGTTCCCTTCAAACCTACCGGGTATGCTGCCCGACAGGGATATTGACTTTTGCATTGATATGGCTCCAGGCACTTAGCCCATTTCTACCCTACCATATCGTATAGCCCCCTCTCCCCCAGAGATGAAAGAGTTAAAGGATCAGTTGCAGGACCTGTTGGAGAAGGGTTTCATTAGACCCAGTGTCTCGCCTTGGGGTGTGCCACTGTTATTTGTCAAAAAAGAAGGATGGGTCAATGAGAATGTGTATTGATTACTGGCAATTGAATAAGGTAACGATCAAGAATAAGTATCCACTGCCGAGGATTGATGATTTGTTCAATCAGCTTCAGGATGCTACGGTATTTTCCATGATTGACTTGCGATCTAGCTACCATCAGTTGAGGATTAGGGCATCCGATGTCCCTAAGACAGCTTTTCACACTCGGTACGGGCAACATGAGTTCTTGGTTATGTCATTCAGGTTGACCAATGCCCCAGCAGCCTTCATGGACTTGGTGAACCGAGTGTTCAGGCCTTATTTGGATTCATTTCTGATAGTGTTCATTGATGATATATTCCCGTAGCCACGAGGCGCACGGGCAGCACCTCTGAGTGGTTCTTCAGACTCTGAGGGGTAGTCAGTTATATGCTAAGTTCTCGAAGTGTGAATTTTGGTTGAGCTCAGTTGCATTTCTGGGTCATATTGTATCATCAGAGGGTATTCAAATTGACCCAAAGAAGATTGAGGCAGTCAAGAACTATCCTAGACCAGCATCATCTACAGAGATCCGGATATTCTTAATGTTGGCAGGCTACTATCGTCGGTTCGTGGAGGGGTTTTCATCTATTGCAGCCCCGATGACCAGGTTGACCCAGATGGGTGCCCAGTTCATATGGTTTGAGGAGTGTGAGGTGAGCTTTCAGAAGCTCAAGATAGCTTTGACTATGGCTCCGGTGTTGGTTTTGCTCACAGGTTCAAGACCTTACACACTCTATTGCGATGCTTCCCCTGTTGGGCTTGGTGTAGTATTGATGCAGGATGGCAAGGTCATCGCCTATGCTTTGAGGCAGTTGATGATTCACAAGAAGAATTATCCATTTCATGATCTACAGTTTGCAGCCATTGTTCATTTCTTGAAGATTTGGAGGCACTATTTGTATAGCGTGGCATGTGAGGTGATCACGGACCACAACAGTCTTCAGTACTTGTTCAAGAAAAAAGAGTTGAATTTTAGGCAGAGGAGGTGGTTGGAGTTGTTGAAGGACTTTGATATCACTATTTTATATCACCCGGGGAAGGCCAACGTGGTGGCCGACGCGTTGAGTAGAAAGTCAGCCAGCATGGGCAGTCTTGCTTGTATTCCGGTCGGCTAGAGACCGCTTGCTTTGGATATTCAGGCCTTGGCCAATCGACTTATGAGGTTGGATATTTTTTATCCTAGCCAGGTGTTATCTTGCATGGTTACTTGTTCTTTATTATGGGAGTGCCTCCATGATCGACAGTTCGATGATACCCATTTGTGTGTCCTTAGAGACACGGTGCAGCATGGAGGTGCCAAGCATGTGACCTTAGGTGATGATGGTATCTTGAGATTGCAGGGGCGAGTTTGCGTTCCTAGTGTTGATGGCATTCGAGAGTTGATCTTAGCGGAGGCCAATAGTTCCCGGTATTCTATTCGTTGGGGCGCCACGAAGATGTATTAGGATTTGCGGCAGCATTATTGGTGGCGTAGGATGAAGAAAGATATTGTTGTGTATGTGGCTCGATGTTAGAACTGTCAGCAGGTTAAGTATGAGCATCAGAGGCCGGGAGGATTGTTTCAGAGGATTGAGCTTCCGAAGTGGAAGTGGGATAGGATTACCATGCATTTCGTTACTTGACTTCTGTTGGCCCGTAAGAGGTTCGACGCAGTTTGGGTTATTGTTGATAGGCTGACCAAGTGATAAGTAGGATTTAAACGTGTTTTATGCCCCTACTTGCCTATGCTTTGAGTATAATTTGCTACAAAATAGCCCCAAAATGCTTAGAGGTTGTGCTTTATTGCATGTTTGAGCGACAAAGTGATGAAATGTCAAAGATTGGCTCAAAACGGAGTGAAACATGCTCAGGTATCAAAGGCGAATTGAAGTGGTGGAAAGAGGAGCCTAGTGAGGACCGCGTAATTGTGCATGTGGACTCACTAAGGGATTCAGAGGAGTATGATCAAGTCTTGCATAACGCGGCCGCGGTTGGAAGTATGTGGCATGCGTCCAGCTCACGCAGCTGCTCTATTATGGTATGCGGCCCGTGTCACAAGGTTCAGAGAAGAGTATGATCAGGTCTTGCATAACGCGGCCGTGGTTGGAAATGTTCAGCCCACGCCCAACCCATGCGACCGCGCTATTATGGCATGCAACCCGCATCACAAGGTTCAGAGAAGATGGAGATTTTAACAAAGGCAATCCATGCGGTCACGTTCACGATTTTGCGGTTCGCGCAAGACCTTCACGTAGCCGCACCACACCTTTACGTGGTCCATGGCAGCACTTCAGAGAAAATAGAAATTGAAGCCAAAGAGCTAGTGCGGCCGAGGTCGTAATTGTAAGGCCCGCACTGACCCCGCAGGGGTAATTTTGTCTAATTTTTCCAGTCCACTATAAATAGATCATTTTACCATTTTTAGAGAGAGTTGTTTAGGTTTTATTTTATTGAACGGACTTGTGCTCGTGAGAACGGAAGTTTTAGCCTAATTTGGCATTTTAGCATTAATTTCTCCATATATTCTTGTAGTTTAATCTTAGTAATTAATTAGTATGTCTATTTCTCCTTCTATTTCTTCTGTTTCTTCTTTAATTATGTTTAGTTAAACCCATTAGCTAGGGTTGTGGTTCAATACTAGTGTGGGTAATTGATGGGTGTTGCTTTTTAATGATAGATTGCTATTGGGTATTTGCTATTTGGGTTAATTTTATGCTTAAATTAAGGATTGGTGGTTGCAAACATTGATCCTAGCTTAGTGGGTTTTGACTCTTCTTGAGAAAGAGAGTCTATAAACCTAAAATTGACCCAACAAGAAATTAGGATGGACCCATGAGAAATGATTGTTCCAATTAACGGGTTAAATCTCGAGAGAGTAATCACCCTACTTGAACCCTAGTTTCTTGGTTTAATTGGCCTACCTAATTGGTCTCGAGAGAGTCAATCAGGCAAAATCACTCTCTCTACCGAGAGGTGTGAGAGTGGGTACAATTGTGCAATGCTTATAGCATAAATCCTGACTATGTCAATCTATTCTTAGTAGTTTCTACCTGTTAGTTAACCACCTAGGTAATGCCATGACCCTAGTGCCTTTCTTCCTATTAGTTACAACCAAGCAATATTTCATTAGCATAATTTAGTCTTCAATTTATTTCATAATAGTAGTTGTTAATACAAAGAAAACCCAAAAATATTAGGAGTGCAATAAGAAGTTAAAACGCAAGTCTAGGCTAAACAGACAATACAACTCCATTCCAAGCTCCCTGTGGAAATTCGACCCCGAACCACTATTCGGGAAAAAGCTGTAGCGACCCGCTTTCCCTACATTTGTGTAGCATTGAATTGGCAGCGATCACTTTTTGGTGTCGTTAGTGTTGACTATCTGTTTAGCTATTTTTGTGTTTTGCTTCTCTTACCTTCTTATTTACTGATTTCTTTGTGTCAATCAATCAGGTACAAATAGCTCTCAATACAAATGACCCTCTTGGAAATTCCATTGCGGGGGAGGAGGTTGAATATATTGATCAAGATAAATTATACATCAACCTCCGCATAGACGTAGAAATGCCAATGCAAACGTGAATCTAAATAAGAATATCCAGGCCCTCCTCCGCACCACCAAGAGTACTCCTGAATCAAGGATATGCAAATGCCATTGTTCCTCCCCGAATCCAGGCAGGAACTTCAAAATTACAAATGTCATGTTAACCTTGCTCGAGCAGAGAGGGTATTTTATGATAACCTCCGATCAAAATGCATACAAGCACTTGAAGGGGTTCGTTGATTCATGTTGAGGTAGCAAGCAAACAAATGTATCCAAGGATGCTTTGAGATTGATGCTTTTCCCATTCTCTCTTCGGGGTAAAGCATTGGATTGGTTAGAAAGGCTTTCCAATCATTCCATCAAAACTTGGGATGAGTTGGCGGATAAATTCATTGGCAAGTTTTTCTCACCAAGTCATATGGCAGCACTTCAGGATGAAATAATAGCCTTCAAGCAAGAGTCAACAGAACCTTTGCATGAAATCTGGGAGAGATATAGAACAATGGTGAAGGAATGCCCTAATAATGACATGACTGAGGCGATGATTCAACAAACATTCTATAGGGGCATCAACACAACCAACCAATGTATTGTGAACCAATTGGCCAGAGGAAATTTTATGAAGCTTCCCTACAATGCAGCTTGTGATGTTTTAGATGAAATGGCCGATACTTTGTCGGCATGGCAAAGCCGAGCAAACGTTCCTCAAGGTGACTCTAATGTCATACATTTGAACAAAGAATTGCACAATCATGGCCAAGCTATTTCCGAGCTTACAACAACTATGAATCAATTGGCAAAGGCGCAATTGAAAAACAAGTCCAAAACCCACGCCAAGTCAATGCAATGGAAGGTGTTTCTATCTTGAAAAGGAGGCAAATAGGGCAAAAACAACCTCAAGATAATTATGAACAATTTGACAACAACAATGATTGTGTTGGTTATTCGAATGAGTGCTATGATGATCAAAGAAAAGAATGTCAATATGTCAATAATTACAAAGGAAATAGAGGAAATCAAGGGAATCAACAATGGCGTCCACGAGGAAATTGGGGAAATCAACACGAAGGCAGAAATTGGAATAGTAACAACCAACAAAAAGGCGGTGGCAATTGAAACAACAACAATCAAAACAACAATTGACCAACAAAGCGGCGAAAATTGGAATAGTCAAAACCAACAACAAGGTGGTGGCAATTGGAACAACAACAATCAAAGCAACAATTGCGGTAATCAAGGTAACAATCAAGGCAATTGGAATGGGAGCAACAATAATTGGATAAATAACAACAATCAAGGAGGGTGGAATAATAGTGGAAATCAAAGCAAGCAGGGGCAAGGTTCGCAAAGGCCCCCCATGTACCAACAATCGAACAATCCACCCCCTTTTCAATCTCAAGGTCTAGTTCGTTGGGTAGTGATATGGCGAGAACAGAAATGATGTTTGAACAAATGATGAAGAAGAACCAAGACTTTGATGCTCACTTGGCCTCCCACTATACCTCTATTCAGAATTTGGTGATGCAACTAGGCCAAATCTCTCAATCATTAAATACTCGCCCGAAGGGTAGTCTACCAAGTGATACAGTAGTAAACCCTAAGGGTGGGCACAACAATCATATGATGGCAGTGACAACGTAAGTAGAAGAGGCCGTGATGTGAATGCCTCAAGAGAAAAGCAAGTCATGGTTGATGAGGATGAGTTGCGAGATGATGATATGCCTTTGGTGGTTGAGGATGTGGTGGAACCCATTGTGAATAATTATGTGCGGATTGATATTAATGAGGTTGAGGAGGAGTCACAAGAGGCTATGAACCCGTCTAGGGAACGCGTGATTGATTTGCCCGAGCCAGTGGTTCCCCAACCCAAGGCACCCTTGCCTAGGCCTCCTCCACCATATCCTCAACGGCTGGCCAAGCAAAATGGCGACAAACAATTCAAGAAATTCATTGAGATGATGAAGAGTCTAACTATCAACATGTATTTGGTGGAGGCACTCGAGAAAATGTCGGGATACGCAAAGTTCATGAAGGATTTGGTTATGAAAAAGAGGTCAATGGAGTGTGAGACAATCAAGATGACTCATCAAGTGAGCACAATTGTACATTCTATGGCTCCAAAACTTGAGGACCCCGATGCATTTACTATCTCTTGTACCAATGGAAGTGCCGACTTTGCAAAATCCCTTTGCGACTTGGGGGCTAGTATTAATTGGATGTCTTATTCGGTTTTCAAGACCTTGGGAATCAGGCAACCTAGACCAACCTCCATGTGACTTCAAATGGCGGATCGATCGATGAAACGACCTTTGGGCATAATTGATGATGTTCTTGTTCCGTGGTGATAAATTCATATTGTTGGACGACTTTGTCATATTGGATTATGGGGTGGACTTTGAAGTGACGATTATTCTGGGAAGACCTTTCCTAGTTATGGTGAATTCTTTGGTTGATGTTGAAGCTGGAGAGTTGACATTCCATGTGGATGATGAGAATGTGGTATTCCATGTTTGCAAATCAACGAGACAATCTAATAGCATGGAGGTGTGTTCATTTGTGGACATTGTCACAGCTGTAATCATGGATGACACAAGTTCCATGATAAATGTTGAAGATCCTTTGTGCTTCTTAACATGGATGTCAATGAGGATGCCTGTAGAGTGGATTGTGTGAATGCATTTCATGGCATGGGTTCATATTCATATGAGCCTAGAAAGTTATCTTTGGATCTTGAAAACCGCAAAACTCCCCCAACAAAGACATCGATTGAGGAGCCACCAGTGTTGGAGTTGAAGCATTCCTCTACACCTCAGGTATGAATTCTTGGGTTCAAATTCTACTTTACCTATTATTATTTCGTCTTGCATAACTAACATGCAGGTTGATGCCACTTTGGCGGTTCTTCAAAAGCGCAAAAAGGCGATTGGGTGGACATTGGCCGATATTCGGGGAATAAGCCCCACAATTGCATGCATAAAATCATCTTGGAGGAGGATGCAAGGCCTTCAATTGAACATGAAATAAGATTAAATGAAGCAATGTAAGAAGTGGTAAAGAAAGAGGTTATCGAGTGTCTTGACGCCGGTGTGGTTTATCCAATCTTCGATAGCTCATGGACCTCTCCAGTCCAATGCGTGCCAAAGAAAGGAGGATGACGGTGGTTACCTATTCCAACAATGAATTATTCCCACTCAGACCATTACTGGGTGGAGAGTTTGTATGGTCTACCGGAAACTCAACAAGGTAACTCGGAAAGATCATTTCCCACTGTCGTTCTTGGACCAAATGCTTGACCACCTTGCGGGATGAGCTTTCTATTATTTTTTGTATGGGTATTCAGGCTAACCAAATCCTAATTTCCCCGGAGGACCAAGAAAAGACCACTTTCACATGCCCATATGTACATTTGCCTTTCCCGGATGCTATTTGGGCTATGCAATGCTCCGGCGACCTTCCAGAGTTGCATGATGGCCATTTTCACTGACATGGTGGAAGACATATTGGAGGTCTTTATGGACAACCTTAGTGTGGTTGGTGACTAATTCGAAGAATGCTTGGAAAACTTGGATAGAGTCTTGTCCCGATGTGAAGAAACTAATCTTGTTCTCAATTGGGAAAAGTTCCACTTTATGGTGAAGGAAGGCATAGTATTGGGTCACAAGATTTCTAAGCATGGGATTGAGGTAGACAAGGCAAATATTGAGGTGATCTCGAGGCTTCCTCCCCCTACTTCTGTAAAAGGGGTGAGGAGTTTTCATGGGCATGCCGGGTTCTACCGGCGAATCATCAAAGATTTCTCACAGGTTGTGAATCCACTTTGCAAGTTGCTAGAGAAAGATTCAAAGTTTGTTTTTGATGAAAAATGCATGGAGGCCTTTGAATTCTTAATTCACAAGTTGACCACAACTCCTATCATCACCGCGCCCAATTGGAGTTTGCCCTTTGAAGTAATGTGTGATGCAAGTGATGTTGCGGTGGGGGCAGTGTAGGGTCAACGACTAAGCAAAATATTTAATCCCATGTACTATGCAAGCAAGATGATAAATGAAGCTTAACTTAATTACACGGTGACAGAGAAGGAGTTGTTGGCTATTGTATTTGCCATGGAAAAACTTAGGCCATACCTTATGGGGGTCATGGTGATTGTACATACGGACGATGCCATTGAGGTATTTGATGACCAAAAAGGATTCCAAGGCGAGATTGATGAGATGGGTATTACTTCTCCAAGAATTTGACTTAGAAATAGTGGACCAGAAGGGAAGTGAGAATCAAGTTGCGGATCATTTGTCTTGGTTGGAGGAAGAAGGGAGACCATGTGACGACCTTGAAATAAATGACACATTCCCCAACGAGCTACTTCTTTCTATGTCAATAGGTGACATGATATGGTTCGCGGACATTGAAAACTTCATTGTTACCAGAATTGTCCCATGTGAGCTCTCTTCCAACCAAAGGAAGAAACTCAAGCGGGATAGTTTGGATATTTATTGGGGTGATTCGTACTTATTTAAAATTTGCACAGATGGTTTGGATTAGAAGATGTGTCCCGGAAGGTGAACAATTGAGCATTTTGGAGGCTTGTCACTCCTCTCCTTATGGTGGCCATCATGGAGGGGTGAGAACGGCTTCAAAGGTCTTGACTTGCGGTTTCTATTGGCCAACATTGTTTAAAGATGCTAGTGATTTAGTAAAGAGATGTGATGCATTGCAAACAGCCGGTGGAATCTCAAAAAAGGACGCGATTCCCCTCACTACGGTTCTTGAGGTAGATATTTTTTGTGTTTGGGGTATTGATTTCAAGGGTCCTTTCATGAAATCTTGTGGGAACACTTACATCCTCGTGGCGGTGGACTATGTATCAAAGTGGGTTGAAGTTGTGGCTTTACCCAGCAATGAAGCCCGAAGTTTTTTCGCATTCCTGAAAAGATTGTATCTTCACAAGGTTTGGCATTCCTCGTGCAATCATTTGTGATGGCACGAGGCTTCTGACACTGTTGCAACAATGCTTTTGACTCATTACTTGCCAAGTATGGAGTAAGTCATAAAGTAACTACCTCCTATCATCCTCAAGCCAGTGGCCAAGTGGAAGTCTCTAATCTAGAAATAAATAGTATCTTATCCAAAACAGTCAATACAAATCGGACCGATTGGTCCAAAAAGTTAGATGATGCTCTATGGGCCTACCGGACCGCATGGAAGACCCCAATTGGTATGTCTCTATACCGTTTGGTTTTTGGGAAAGCATGTCACTTACCAGTGGAATTGGAGCACAAAGCTATGTGGGCCTTGAGGAAGTTGAACTTGGAATGGGATGTCGCAGAAAATCTACGCATTGAGAAACTTCATGAGCTTGATGAGTTTAGATTTCATGCATACTCCAGCTCGTCCTTGTATAAGGACAAGATAAAGTATCTCCACAATAAATATGCTCGAGGGAAGGAATTCAAGGTTGGTGATATGGTTCTTCTTTTCAACTCTTGGTTGAGGTTATTCTCGGGAAAGCTCAAGTCAAAGTTGAGTGGGCCATTCGAAGTTGTATGTCTGACTTCTTTTGGTGCTCTTGATCTCAAGAACAAGAATGGTGAAATTTTTTGGGTCAATGGTCATCGTGTCAAGCATTATTTGGGAAAGTTTGATGAGAGCCATGTGGTGGCGCTCAGTCATTTAAAATGATATGGTGGTAACATGCGTCGTGCCGCGACGTTAAATCAGGTGCTTCTTGGGAGGCAACCCATGAAATTTTCTTTCTCTTTGATTTTCTTTGTAAACTAGGATTTTTGAGCTAATTGTTTGTGAGATGTTGCAGGACTTGTTATGAAGCAGTGCAAAGCAAAGGGTAAAAATGCACAGTCTTTGAAGATTATCAATACAGCCGCGGTAAGATTTGTGTTGTCCGCATCGGAAGAAGCTGAAGGTGATTGGTCTCTGAAGCTTACCATGCGGCCGCGGTCATTATTGAGGGGTTCGTGGTTGTCTCACACGGCCGCGTCCATTTTTGTGTGGCCCACAAAAGCTTCTTTTTGCAAAGGCACATGGTAAGACCCAACGCGGTCTGCGGTCATTTTTATGCGGCCGCACTGGAGGGTAAGTACAGGGTCCCACAAGTTTTCTATAAAAGGGCATCTGTGTAAACTTTTTGCCAAATCGCATATCAGAGCCCTAAAATTTCACTGTTAACCTCTAAGACTCTAATTGTGTTCTTGCATCAAGGGTAGATTCTCCATATTCCTAGTAGCCAATTCTCACAATGATCATTAATTAGTTGTTAATTTAAATTTTTGTTATTTCCCAGTAGCGTAGCTTCTTTGTTCTTCCGTATTTGCTTGAATTTAATGTTTAGGTTAGTTTATTTGTTGCTTTATGATGCTGGGCATGATTTTTATGGTGGGTAATCAAGTAGGGACAAATTAGGATGTAAAACTTGAACAAAATGGGCAAATATGTAAAACGCTAGTTTGATCCTAACTCTTCACCCAGCGCGGCCCGCGGTTATTTGTATGCGGTCTGCATGACCTTAACGCGACCGCACTACTATTGGCGAGGTCCGTGATGGACCTTGATCTAAAAAGCTATCTTTATCTAGTGCGGCCGCATCCGTACTTGTGTGGTCCGCGGTGGACCAACGTGGCCGCACCCTTTTTTCACAAGGCCCGCGTTAGTGAGATTCAGAGAAGTTAAGTTTTTGTTGGTTTGTCAGTGCGGCCCCTGGTGCCTCACACGCGGCCGTGCCTCAGAATGTGCGGTCCACAGTGGCTTGTTCTAAGATGTGTTTTGCAAATGTTCATGTTGTTATTCTGCACTTGTTTTGAACACTTTGTAAATTATGCTTCAACTAACAAAGTTTGACGTGTTTGCTTGCAGAAAATAGTTAAACTAAGAGGACGTGGTACCAAATAACCCAGTTGAGGGGACTCCTCCCGGGGAGGAAAAGGAAAACAAACAAAACTCATACCCCGACAAAAACATAAAACAAGAAAGCAAGTACCGAGTGATGACCACAAGTCGGGGAGTGAGTACCTGCCCTCTCAGGACATCTCAGCTGACTCGGGGCAAGCTCCCTCAGTCCCACCCCCATCTTCAGCCCAAGCTATACTAGTTGTACAGTCTGAGTTGTCTGATGGATCAGCAGCACGTAGCGGCAAATACTCCACCTCCCCCACAGCTTCAATATCCGGGAGAGTGCAGCAGGTGATAACAACAATGATGATGAGGTCCCAGGTGTTGGGGTGCCCGAGGTTGGTAGTGTAGAAAGAACAAGAAACGCAGAAGTGTGGGAGGACCGTTTTCTTAGTCAAGTGGCCTTCCATAAATTCCGAGAGATGTGGATAAAACAAAAATTGATTTCGGAGAGGAGCATAATCACCCGAGACTTATTGCCCATACTCCCCAATGTTCACGAGCAATTTCACACTAGAGTTGGTTAGTAGAATTTTAGAGATGATCTGGTTGATGCAAATGAGCACATGGTCAAGGAGTTCTATTGCAATGTATCCTACACCAAAAAGGACTCCGGTGTGACCAAAGTGCGCGACAAAACTGTGGTGTTTTCGGGGAAGGCGTTCAATAGATATTTGGGTTTCAACGATGAAAATGAGACCCAATACCATGAGAAGTTGGAGATGAAGGAGGAGGTACGGCCATGGTTGACTAAATATTTGGCTCATCCGGGTGTTGTTCCGGATTGGATACAGGTGGGGGTAATGATTTTGAGGAAGCACTTGAATTTCGAGGCTAGAGGGTAGCTCACTTTTGTATGCAATACGCTTGACCCCACTTCAATGTGGGAAATGTAATATACATGGCGATCACTTCAATGGGGGTTGACCAAACTTGGATCTACCCATACCCCAACACTCTCACTATGTATTTCCAGGACTTGAAGGTGAAGAAAAAGTCATATGATGTGACAGTGTGCCCAGTGTCCCCGTTCTCATGGTTCAGCATTCAGGGCCCGGATAACCTAAAGGACAAAAAGCACAAGGCATCAACCCCTACCCCGACTTGCCAGTCGGAGGAGCCAGTTGCGGTAGAGTCTACTGTCCAGCCTTCTACTGCGCTCCCCTCCATTCCAGTTGTCTCTGTCCCAGATGATGTGCCCTCCTCCTTTGTGGGTCCTAGTTTTTCAGCTGGCCCAACATTCCCATCTTCCCAGACCAACCCTTTGGTAGCTCAGCACTTAGTAAAGACCTGGGCCAGTTTAAATAACTGGATGTCAGCTGCGACATCCAAGTTTTCCACATTGGCCATTTCAGTTGAGGCCCATTCTGCATAGCCACTGTCCAAATTCCTCAGTCTCTTGAGGAAACATTAAAGAAACTCCTGGCCAACCAGGAGAAGATTATAGAGACTCAGGTTGCCTTGACTAAGACGGTAGTGTTTCATGGCGTAGCTTTAAAAGAGCTCGCCCGAGAGCACAAAAAATGAGGAAGACAAGGGCATCCAATGAGTCATTGAAGGTGCTTCCAATAGATGTGAACAAGCTATTGAAGGATCAGTTTCCTTTAGACATGTTACTTGGGGAGTCAGCCCCTGCAGCAGCAGCACCAGTGTTAGAGCCACAGCAGGAGCAGGCATCCATGCCTCCGAGGAAGAAGAAGAAGCTGCCTAGTACTGAGGGTCTAGTGATTCAGCTTGCCGAGATTCAGGAGACTCCCTCCAGTGATACATCCGATATTCAGCCGGTCCAGTAATAGGAACCTATCCCAGCAGCAGAGCAAGCAAGCTCGGGACCAGTCTGAGGTTCCCGCCCATACAGAGGTCAGGGGACCATTGATAATCCCATGCTTATGGACCAGGCCTAGGGAGCCCTCTATATCCTTTATTTTGATACTTTATGCTTATTTTGGTAGTTGTCATTGGGGACAATGCCAGCACTTATTCGTGGGGGATCGCCCTACTGTTTATCTATTCGGATGATTGTATATAATAGATACTCCTTTTATGTTTTTAATTTTATTTTCTAGTTGGTCTGGACATAACTTTACATTTTAGTTATTTTTCTCGTACTTTTTATCTTGGTATGTATATGACGTTACTTTATGTATATATTCATCCCCCGTTGTATATTCTACTCCCCCATGATTTTTCTATTTTCGTAAAAATTTTCTTGTTCTTATCTGTAGATAGGCTCGTAGCCTTTTGTTTTATTTTGGCGCTTTTAATAAGCCCTTGGTTTTCTTAATGCCACGGTTATTTCCAAGGGTAAAGTGTTGTGAGAACCGGGTGGCTCTTCCCAATGATAGATGGCCTGACAACCTTCTTAAGGATGTGAGTCTGTTTTTGATTTTTTTTTTCTTTTGATTTTGATATTTCATAGTTAAGGGTACCTCAGGCAAGGCTTCACTTGGGCCTAAGACATTTTCCTTTGATCCCATGATCAAAGACATAATGTTGTGATTAGGATGGTGAAAGTCGTGGCCTTGAGACTCCTGTGTTGACCAAACAGTCATCATGTGGTCATTTTGGACTATTGTGTTCATTAATAAAAGCTAAGGTCGTTGTGGACCCTCGACTCGATGTCTTTAGCAATCCTTGAGTGTGTGTGGTGAAAACTCGAATTATGAGTCCAAGTCCTGAGCCGGTGGTCTAGAACTTGCCCTGAATGTTCGTTGAGGTGAAATCCTAGGTGAAATTTGACTTGAGAAGTGATTATAGGCTCTCCTCAAACCAAATTCTAAGTTAAATAATTTCATGGCCTACCAATGAAATGATCCCTAGTTAACCCTGTTACACCCCATTTCTTCGTACGTGAGACTACGTCGTAAGTCAATTGATGTAAGCTCAGAAATAAGATTCTATTGGGACCAAATATAGTAAGTTAATCATGTTAACTTAGAGGTTATAAATATTTAAGGTCATGAATAACAAGTACCAAGATGGTTAGAAAGGCTTAGAAGCTAAGCAAATTGAAGGAAATAAGTTTCGTCAAAAGTTAATAAGTTTGGAATGTTATAACATGTACTTTGTGATGAGACTGGGGTTGTTAACATGATAAGGAGGATATTCTATGAGTTATTTTAGTCGTATGATATTCATATTCGACATTTTGAAGGCAAGCATGTTGTGTAACAAGAGTTGGCAAAGGTCATCACAAGTTACATTCATAAATCTGCTGAAATTTAGGTCAAATGTAGATGCACTTTTCTCCCAATATTCTAGGAATAAAGGGATGATCTACATACGAAGTTAGCGATATACAAGTCTACTTTCTAATGCATTAAAACATTCATCCATACAATATTGGAATAGAGATATATTCACATTTTCGCGAGACTGCACAGCTAGTAGGTGACAAGTAGGTGCATCACCTGCTTGCCAAAAGGAAAGGCCTCAATTAAATCCCTAAAGTCGGCCAAGAGGGTACTTTTAAGGGCTGTTAAACTCTTTTATTTGATTATCTATCAAGTCAAGTAAAACTAATTTAACCCCTGCAACTCCTCCCCAAAAGTCCCGCACAATACCTAGGTTATTTCGGATGCTACGATGCGATTCTAGTGCTGGAATTTCCAGACAGCTTGCTAGTTTCTCTTTCTTCTTCTTGTAGACGTGTTGAGGAACTTATTTTTGATTAAAAAGGACAAGGTTCCGTGAGTTCTACTCACTACAAGGTAAGTTTATGCTTCTCCTTCCATTATCTATGCGTTTGCGAGTTGTAACCCGTTCGTAAAGAATAGACCTAGCTAGTTTCGAAAGAATGGTATGTTGTTTATTCTTTTGTACTAGTTGGCTGGTTGTGAACTTATTTCTAGGTTGAATTCATGGCTGGTTTATCGGATAAGAGGTATCATGATGTTTTTTGGTAGTGTTTCTCAATTTGAAAGAAAAGACAAGTCGAAACATGTTTAAGTAAACCGAAAAATTATTGAAACTTGTGGGACTGTTTGTAGGTTGTTTCATGATGTTATTGGGTTGTCTATTTTGCTACTGATTTTATGAAGTTGAGAGGATGAAATTTGTGTAGAAACACCACATAATGGCAAGGTTTTTTGTTGGTCGTTCGTCATAACATTTTCGTATTGTTTGACACTATTATGGTTGTCGTATTGTGTATGAAGTAATAGGAGTATGTTGGGTTGTTTGTGATTTCTTTGACTAGTGTGAAGTCATATATATATAGGGGATGTGTTGTATGTTTTATTGTAAAATAGGGTATGGTCAATACATAATAGTTACGACGCTTAAATGATAACGAGAGTGTCATTTTTCCTATTGTAGACTAAGGAGTCGTGAAATTGCATAACCTGAGGTTGATAAGAATATACAAGGTATGTTAAGTTTTTTACCTCTTTCTTTTGGCTTGATCTAAAGTGACATTAACATAAACGGTACGCAAATTCATAACAGATCTACTCTGAGAAACTAAGGTTGTCCATATTGTTCTTTCCTTATAAAATTATTCTTATCAAGTGTGTATGATCCTTGAATCTACTAAGGTTCATATTGAGGGCATAGATGTCCATAAGGTTCTTAAGACACTCCAAAAGGGTTAGAATGTGATTTCTTGAGTTGAGCATGCATTATATATATGTATCTATTTTACTCTATCGAGTCGCGCTATAGCTAGCCAGGTATGGCGTCTATTGTGCAACCACTGATCAGTTGGGTTTTACCGAGCTACATGTGGCCGGGTACGATTCTACCGAGCCTTATGATGGCCGGATACGTTTTTACCGAGTCCTCTATATGACCGAGTACGATATGATGATGATGATTCCCACAGAGGCAAATGTTTTTAAAAGTTTATGTATATATGTAATATGCATTTCATGTCAGTAGCCCCTAGAGGCACTCAGATGTTACATGTTGTTTTTCCTCTATCTCTCTTTACATTACAGTTCTTATTTAGGCTTTCCTGTCTTAGACACACGGTACTTTATTCGTACTGACGTCCCTTTATCCCAGGGACGATGCATTTCATGTCCGCAGGTACCGATAGACAGGTTGACATTCCTCCTAGTAGGCTATCAGCTCAGCGAAGGTGTTGGTGCACTCCACTTGCTCCGGAGTTTCCTATTTGGTTAGTATTCTTTGGATATGTATTGATTGGTAGGGCGGGGCCTTGTCCCGACCTTTATGATTTTATGTACTCTTAGAGGCTTGTAAACAGATGTCAGGTGTATGGATACTTGAATGGCCTTGTCGGCCTATGTTTTGAGTTACAAAAGGCATGTATGTCACATATGTACGTTTTTATATCATGTTTGTTCTTCATATGTTGAGTATTCCCTTATGTTTTATTCTTGTTATCTCGTGAAGAATTTTCTAGCTCATTTACTCATGATAGTATAGTAAGAATGTTATATTACGTTGATACTCGGTTGAGTAAGGCAACGGGTGCCTGTCGTGGCCCTTTAGTTTGGATTGTGACAAAAGTGGTATCAGAGCAGTTCTGTCCTAGGGAGTCTACAAGCAGTTCTACTAGAGTCATGTTTATGAGTGTGTTGTGCACCACACTTATAAGCATGAGGCTACAGAGCATTTAGGACTGTCACTCTTTCTTCTTACTCTAGATCGTGTTGTAGAGCTCAATTTTAAGAATTCAAACTCCTAAATTCTATTTTATTTGTAATACAATGAAACCTACATCCAGAAAGAATATGGCTGCTAAGAGATTGAATGTGGTTATGGAAAAGTTGAGTCAGAGGAACTTGATTTTGCATTAATTTTATGATACGTAAATGTGAGGTCTTCAGCAGATCACGTGTGTAATAAGACGTGTAAGCTTCTTGATAAGGAGCCCTAAGACAATCAACTCCTATGTTAAAAATTAAATAAGAGAATTAGAAAGTAGACTTGAGTTTTAGCAAGTAAAATAAGAAAGATGACGAAGGGTATGAGGTACCTAGTTAATGTAGATTATTAGTATTTACAATTCAGGCAGAGAAATGTAAGTATTGATGTTATCTTCAATATTATGGAGATATATAACGGTGACAACTCCAATCTTAGTTATGCCCAATGGGAGCTAACAAATATAGTTTAAGAGAAGAATGTGATATCAAGATTCAGTTTGCGTTTGAGTGACCGAAAAAAATTGTGGATGGATTTTTATCATTAACTAATGTTTCTGAAAGATGGTGCAAGTGTGGTAATAGATATCCTTGTGAGTCACCCAGATGGTGAACTCTACAGTAGAACAATCAGATATGAATATTGGAATATTCAGAAATTTCAGAAGGTAGGCATTGGGATCCTAGAAGCGACAAATATTTACCTTAGTATAACTCTAGCAAAAAGGAGAATGTTAGGCATTCCAAAGAGCCAGTGAGATGAAGCTAAGGGAGATAAAAGGGAACGAACTTTTTGATGAAATTTTCTGAATAAAGTGATAGACAAAGATACTATCCGAAAAATAAAAAGAGAGTAAATGAAGCATCATGAGTAAGATGTAATATATGGGTGATAATGGTAAATCAAAATATGACACGCTGACAGAGACTATAGTCAAGTGAAGGAAAATACAAGAGGTGCCAGACTTTGAGGCAATAAAAGAGTATAAGCCATAAAGCGTATATTTTTTCGAGAAATGAGTTGGTAACTTCAACGTGATAACCAGGAGGAAAGGTTTAGACTCCTGAGTAGTTGAAATCAGTATGGGCTAGTGAAAAACATAAAATGAACATGAATTAGGGACTGAAGGATTTTATTATAGTTGACATCATGAGAATTTCAGAAATAAAATTCAGACAATAATAGAATGGACAACGAAAGAATAACCCTTAAGGTTCATTTAGGAAGATGCTTCCCTAAAGCAAGTACATGGAGAAGAGTTAAGCCTAAGGGATTAAGTGTGCCAGTTACACTAAGTGTCACCCTTGTGCGTAATAAATTCAATTAGCCCTGGTAAAGAAGGATTACTGCAACGCGGGTAAGATGTTAGTAAAGATCTGAAAAAAATGGCAAGATGAGGAGGTAACTATGGAATAGTAAAGGAGGAATGTGGTAAAAGGATGAAAGGAATGAGATAGCATCTTCTCAGATCCTAGAGATATGATACGACTCCTGAATATTATGCAAGTGTGATGCCAGAGAGAAGTGGTAAGGGTTACGCACCCGATGATATTGATAAATAAGTGCAAATGAACACTTGATACATAAGGAGCCAGTACGATAGGTAACTTAAGACAAAGTAACTAACTAAAGAGAGATTACGCAGAATATGGATATGAGAACGGACCAACGAGTTGTTTGTAGTTGATTCAGGAAGAGCCAAGTTATAGCTATACAAGAGGCTATAAGCAAATCAGCAGATCATGCAAGATAAACATAGCGATCCTAATCTAGTGAATTCAATCTTGCAGATATGACGTCGTAACCTTGAGAAATATCCAGATAGGAGTTGGGCTACTAAAGGCACCGTTTTTAAGGTTTATGAAAATAAGAGAAAGTGCCACTAAGGAGACAATAAAAATTTGAGCTTAGAAGTAACCCTACGAGCACAAAGGCACAAAGTTAGGTAACTAAGAATTATTATAGGCGAGTAAAAAAATAACAGAATTTCCTTTGGGTGTACGATATAACAATCTAGAAAATTTATAAGAGCCAGAAGGTCTCCCTAAGTACTACACGAAAGACTAGGTGAGGAAATAAAGAAGAAGGTTTCCACCTAAGCATAGTGAGCTAAAGAGTAAATGATCTTGTTATAATAGTCTCACTATAATATTGTATATACTCCATAAGAATGTGGCACCTATCAGGGCTAATCAATGGAAAAAAAAAGTCTTCAAAGGTGATGTTTAAGATCATATGAGATACATGAAATTACAGTATTCATGGGCAATAAGACAAGCCAAGTATTCATGCAACAAGTGATAGAACAACTACGAAAGGTAATTGTTTACATTTAAGGACAACTGAGAAGGCACGAAAGGAAATTTATGGTTCTAGCAAGTTAAAGCAAGGTTGCAAGTAGTATAAACAGATAGGTGTAGGTTGTAAGATAAAGTATTGTAGAGCAACAAGGTTTTAGGTAGATAGGAGCAAGGATATATAAAAAGTGAGTGAGAAGGTGATGAAAATATGTATGTCCTAGGGATTAAGCCCATCAAACAAAGGAGGTGATAATTTCCATATGTAATAAAAAGCTCGATTCAGCCTGAATGAACACACAGGAATCAAAGACTAGGAGCAATTAGAAGAGATGAAATGCTTCCCTAGTTGTAGAATAAGGGTGCAATTGTGATTAATAAGAGGATGACATTTATGCCTTTGATTGAGAAATAATTTAAAGAAAACGGATTTTATGAGTTGCACGGGATTGGAATACCCCCATAAGATTAATCATGTTAGGATGCTATGAAATATAGTTATGAAAATATAGTATCATCACTAGGCGGATTGGACAAACTACTTCAGATATTCCCCGATAAGACGTGAGCCCTAGTGGCAATATATCATGTAAAAGGTCTCAAGTTATGAGTGGTAGATTAAGATCAAAATTGGGACTGGATCAATGATGGATGGATACAAGTTAAAAAGAATGAGAGAGGGATAGGTTGTCATTCTTAAGATGAACAGTAAAGATGGAGCATTAAAGGATTAGATTTATACATATGGGAAAAGCAACGAAAGATTATCCCGAAGCTGGATGGCAGACTTCGGTAATAATAAAACGAAGTAATAATTAGGATATAGTATGAACCACCTAGATTTAGTAAAACCATAAGCATAGATAACTGAGGCTATGAAGCGAGGTATAGCAATAGTCGTAAGTTCAACAAAGTACCAAGCGACGAACTTTAGTATTCCTATAGATGCCCAGAGTGACAACCATAATACTATATATGTTCACAAAGTGAGGCCTGGAGATTGGTTAAAATATGGGAGGAAAAGGAGAAAAGAGTCGTATTGGCACACATACAAGGACAGAATCGTACAGCCTACGTAAATGGAGGTAGAAATAGTTACGGTATTGGAAGAAGTTCGACTACAAGTCATGATGTGAGAAACAAGCCTAAAGGGGGGAATTCCCTAGCCTTTGGATTTATTCGCTGAATAGCTCCTTAATTGGAAACAAAGATAATAAAATATTCATAAGAGCTATTGCATGCGAAACAGATAAGTGCATCAGTCAAGATTCAAGGACGAGTGTTCCCAAGGGGCAAATGATGTTACACCCCATTTTTTCGTGCGTGTGAATATGTTGTAAGTCAATTGATGTAAGCTTAGAAATAAGATTCTATTGGAATCAAATATAGTAAGTTAATTATGTTACCGTAGAGGTTATAAATATTAAATGTCATGAATAACAAGTAGCAATATGGTTATAAAGGCTTAGAAGCTAAGCAAATTGAAGGAAATAAGTTTCGACGAAAGTCGATAAGTTTGGAATGTTATATCATGTACTTTGTGGTGAAACTAGGGCTGTCAACATGATAAAGCGGTTATTCTATGAGTTATTTTAGTTGTATGATATCCATTTTCTACATTTCAAAGTCAAGCAATTTGGGGAACAAGAGTTGGAAAAGGTCATCACAAGTTACATTCATAAATTTGCAGAAATTTAGGTCAAATGTGGATGCAATTTTCTCCCAATATTCTAAGAATCAAGCGATGATCTACATACCAAGTTGAACATATATGAGTCTAGTTTCCAACGCATTAAACTGTTCATCCATACAATATTGTAGTAGAAAGATATTCACATTTTCGCGAGACTGCGCAGCTAGTAGTTGACAAGTAGGTGCATCACCTACTTGCCAAAAGGAAAGGCCTCAATTAAAAGCCCTAAAGTCGTCCAAGAGGGTAATTTTAAGGGCTGTTAAACTCTTTTATCATTATCTTTCAGGCCAAGGAAAACTAATTGAACCCTTGCAACTTCTCCCCAAAAAGTCCCGCACAAACCCTAGGTTATTTCGGATGCTACGACGTGATTCTAGTGCTGGAAAGTCCAGACAACTTGCTAGTTTCTCTTTCTCCTTCTTGTAACCGTGTTGAGAAACTTATTTTTGATGAAAAAAGACCTGGTTTCGTGACTTCTACTCAGTACAAGGTAAGTTTATGCTTCTCCTTCCATTATCTACGCGTTTGCGAGTTGTAACTCGATCGTAAAGAATAGACCTAGCTAGTTTCGAAAGAATGGTATGTTGTTTGTTCTTTTGTACTAATAGGATGGTTGTGAACTTATTTCTAGGTTGAATTAATGGCTGGTTTATTGGATAAGAGGAATAGATGTGTTTTTGGTTGTGTTTCTCAATTTGAAAGAAAAGACAAGTCGAAACATGTTTAAGTAAATCGAAAAATTATTGGAACTTGTGGGACTGTTTAGTAGGTTATTTCATGATGGTATTGGGTTGTCTCTTTTCCTACTGATTTTATGGAGTTGAGAGGATGAACGGTGTGGATAAACAGCACATAATGGCAAGGTTGTTTGTGGGACGTTCATCATAACATTTTCTTATTGTTTGACACTATTATGGTTGTCGTATTGTGTATGAAATGATAGGGGTATGTTTGGCTATTTGTGATTGTTTTGACTAGTGTGGAGTCATATATATAGGGAAGGCGTTGTCCTTTTATAGTAAAATAGGATGTGGTCAATACATAATAGTTACGACGCTTAAATGGTAACGAGAGTGTCATTTTTCCTATAGTAGACTAAGGAGCTGTGAAATTGCATAGCCTGAGGTTGAGAAGAATATACAAGGTATGTTAAGGCTTTTACCTCTTTCTTTTGGCATGATCTAAAGTGAAATGAACATAAATTGTACGCAAATTCATAACATATCTACTCCTAGAAACTAAGGTTGTCCATATTGTTCTTTCCTTATAAAATTATTCTAAGCAAATGTGTATGATCCTTGAATCCTACTAAGGTTCATATTGAGGGTATAGATGTACATAAGGTTCTTAAGACACTCCAGAAGGGTTAGAATGTTATTCCTTGAGTTGAGCATGCATTATATATATGTATCTATAATACTCTGCCGAGTCGCGCTATAGTCGGCCGGGTACGGCACCTATTATGCAACCACTGATCAGTTGGGTTTTACCGAGCTCGACATGGCGGGGTACGATTCTACCATTCCTTATGATGGCCGGGTACGTTTTTACCGAGTCCTCTATGAGGTCGGGTACGATATGATTATGATGATGCCCATAGAGGCAAATGTTTTTAAAAATTTATGTATATATGTATTACGCATTTCATGTTAGTAGCCCCTAGAGGCACTCAGATTTACAGGTTGTATTTCCTCTATCTCTCTTTACATTAAGGTTCTTATTTATGCTTTCCTGTCTTATACACTCGGTACATTATTCGTACTAACGTCCCTTTTTCCCGAGGACGCTGCGTTTCATGCCCGCAGGTCCCGATAGACAGGTTGACATTCCTCCTAGTAGGCTATCAGCTCAGCGAAGGTGTTGGTGCACTCCACTTGCTCCGGAGTTGCCTATTTGGTCAGTATTCTTTGGATATGTATTGATTGGTAGGGCGGGGCCTTGTCCCGACCTTTATGATTTTATGTATTCTTAGAGGCTTCTAGACAGATGTCAGGTGTATGGATACTTGTATGACCTTGTCGGCCTATGTTTTGAGTTACAAAAGGCTCGTATGTCACATATATACGTTTTTATATCATGTTGGGTCTTCATATGTTGAGTATTCCCCTATGTTTTATTTTTGTTATCTCGTGAAGAATTTTCTACCTCATTTACTCATGATAGTATGGTAAGAATGTTATATTACGTATGTACTCGGATGAGTAACGCACCGGGTGACCGTCGTGGCCCTTTGGTTTGGGTTGTGACAAAAGTGGTATCAGAGCAGTTCTATCCTAGGGATTCTACAAGCTGTGTCTAGTAGAGTCTTGTTTATGGGTGTGTTGTGCACCACACTTATAAGCATGAGGCTACATGGTATTTAGGACTGTCACTCTTTATTCTTACTCTAGATCGTGTGGTAGAGCTCAATTGTAAGAATTCAAAATCCTAAATTCCATTTTATTTGTAATAATATGAAACCTACATCCAGAAAGAAGATGGATGCTAAGAGATTGAATGTGGTTATGGAAAAGTTGAGTCAGAGGAACTTGATTTTGCATTAAGTTTATGATGAGTAAATGTGAGGTCTTCAGCAGATCACATGTGTACTAAGATGTGTAAGCTTCTTGATAAGGAGCCCTAAGGCAAGAATATCTATCAACTCATATTTTAAAAAAAGAAATAAGAGAATTAGAAAGTAGACACAAGTTTCAGCAAGTAAAACAAGCAAGATGACGAAGGGTATGAGGTACCAAGTTAATGAAGATTATTAGTATTTACAATTCAGGCAGAGAAATGTAAGTGTTGGTGTTATCTTCAATATTATTGAGATATATACGGTTGACCTCACCCATCTCAGTTATGCCCAATGGGAGCTAACAATATAGTTTAAGTGAAGAATGTGAGATCAAGATTCAGTTTGCGTTTGAGTGACCAAAAAATTGTGGATGGATTTTAATCATTAACTAATGTTGTTGAAAGAGTGTGCAAATGTGGTAATAGATCTCCTTGTGAGTCGCCCAGATGGTGAACTCTACAGTAGTACAATCAGTGAATATTGGAATATTCAGAAATTTCAGAAGGTAGGCATTGGGATCCTAGAAGCGACAAATATTTACCTTAGTATAACTCTAGCAAAAAGGAGAATGTTAGGCATTCCAAAGAGCCAGTGAGATGAAGCTAGGGGAGATAAAAGGGAACGAACTTTTTGATGAAATTTTCTGAATAAAGTGATAGACAAAGATACTATCCAAAAAATAAAAATAGAGTAAATGAAGCATCATGAGTAAGATGTAATATATGGGTGATAATGGTAAATCAAAATATGACACGCTGGCAGAGACTATAGTCAAGTGAAGGAAAATACAAGAGGTGCCAGACTTTGAGGCAATAAAAGAGTATAAGCCATAAAGCCATATATTTTTTCGAGAAATGAGTTGGTAACTTCAACGTGATAACCAGGAGGAAAGGTTTAGACTCCTGAGTAGTTGAAATCAGTATGGGCTAGTGAAAAACATAAAATGAACATGAATTAGGGACTGAAGGATTTTATTATAGTTGACATCATGAGAATTTCAGAAATAAAATTCTGACAATGATAGAATGGACAACGAAAGAATAACCCTTAAGGTTCATTTAGGAAGATGCTTCCCTAAAGCAAGTACATGGAGAAGAGTTAAGCCTAAGGGATTAAGTGTGCCAGTGACACTAAGTGTCACCATTGTGCATAATAAATTCAATTAGCCCCGGTATAGAAAGGTTACTGCAAGACGAGTAAGATGTTAGTAAAGATCTGAAAAAAATGGCAAGATGAGGAGGTAACTATGGAATAGTAAAGGAGGAATGTGGTAAAAGGATGAAAGGTATGAGATAGCATCTATTCAGATCCTAGAAATATGATATGACTCCAAAACATTATGCAAGTGTGATGCTAGAGAGAAGTGGTAAGGGTTACGCACCCAATGATATTGACAAATAAGTGCAAATGAACACTTGATACATAAGGAGCCAGTACGATAGGTAACTTAAGACAAAGTAACTAACTAAAGAGAGATTCCGCAAAATATGGATATGAGAACGGACCAAAGAATAGTTTGTATTTGATTTAAGAAGAGCCAAGTTATAGCTATGCAAGAGGTTATAAGAAAATCAGCTGATCATGCAAGATAAACATAGCGAACCCTAATCTAGTGAAGTCAGTCTTGCAGATATGACGTCGTAACCTTGAGAAATATACATATAGGAGTTGGGCTACTAAAGGCACCGTTTTTAAGTTTAATGAAAATAAGAGAAAGTGCCATTAAGGAGACAATAAAAAATTGATCTTAGAAGTAACCCTACGATCACAAAGAAACAAAGTTATGTAACTACGAATTATGATATGCGAGTAAAAAAATAACAAAATTTACATTAGGTGTACGGTATAACAAGCTAGCAACTTTATAAGAGCCAGAAGGTCTCCCCATGTACTCCACGAAAGACTAGCTGAGGAAATAAAGAAGAAGGTTTCCACCTAAGCATAGTGAGATAAAGAGTAATGATCTATTAACAATAGTCTCACTACAATATCGTATATACTCCATAAGAATGTGGAACCTATCAGGGCTAATGAATGGAAAAAAAGTCATCAAAGGTGATGTTTAATATCATATGAGATACAGGAAATTACAGTATTCATGGGCAATAAGACAAGCCAAGTATTCACGCATAAAGTGATAGAAAGACTAGGAAAGGTAATTGTTTACATTTAAGGACAACTGAGAAGGCACGAAAGGAAATTTATGGTGCTAGTAAGTTAAAGCAAGGTTGAAAGTAGTATAAACAGATAAGTGAAGGTTGTAAAGTAAAGTATTGCAGAGCAACAAGGTTTTAGGTAAATATGAGCAAGGATATGAAAAGGTGAGTGAAAAGGTGACGGAAATATGTATGTCCTCGGGATTAAACCCATCAAAACAAAGGAGGTGATGATTTCCATATGTAATAAAAATCTCGGTACAGCCTGAATGAACACAGAGGAATCTAAGACTAAGAGCAATTAGAAGAGATGAAATGCTTCCGCTGTTGTAGAATAATGGTGCAATTTTGATTAATAAGAGGATGACATTAAGGCCTTTGATTGAGAAATAATTTAAAGAAAAGGGATTTTATGAGTTGCACGGGATCGGAATACCCCTCATAAGATGAATCATGTTAGGATGCTATGAAATACGGTTATGAAAATATAGTATCATCGCTAGGTGGATTGGACAAATTACTTCAGATATTCCCCAATGAGACGTGAGCCTTAGTGGCAATGTATCACGTAAGAGGTCTCAAGTTATGAGTGGTAGCTTAAGATCAAAATTTGGAATGGATCAATGATGGATGGATACAAGTTAAAAAGTATGAGAGGGGGTTAGGTTGTCATTCTTAAGATGAACAGTAAAGAGGAACTTGATTTCGTAATAAAATGATCCAGAAAAAACTCCTAAATTCTATTTTATTTGTAATAAAATGAAACCTTCATCCAGAAAGAAGATGGATGCTAAGATATTGAATGTAGTTATGGAAAAGTTGAGTCAGAGGAACTTGATTTTGCATTAAGTATATGATGAGTAAATGTGAGGTCTTCAGTAGATCACGTGTGTACTAAGACGTGTAAACTTCTTGATAAGGAGCCCTAAAGCAAGAATATCTATAACTCATATGTTAAAAGACAAATAAGAGAATTAGAAAGTAGACACAAGTTTCAGCAAGTAAAACAAGCAAGATGACGAAGGGTATGAGGTACCTAGTTAATGAAGATTATTAGTATTTACAATTCAGGCAGAGAAATGTAAGTATTGGTGTTATCTTCAATATTATGGAGATATATACTATTGACCACACCCATCTCAGTTATGCCCAATGGGAGCTAACAAAAATAGTTTAAGAGAAGAATGTGAGATCAAGATTCAGTTTGCGTTTGAGTGACCAAAAACATTTGTGGATGGATTTTTATCGTTAACTAATGTTTCTAAAAGATGGTGCAAATGTGGTAATACATATCCTTGTGAGTCACCCAGATGGTGAACTCTAGAGTAGTACAATCAGATATGAATATTGGAATATTCAGAAATTTCAGAAGGTAGGAAGTGGGATCCTAGAAGGGACAAATATTTACCTTAGTATAACTCTAGCAAAAAGGAGAATGTTAGGCATTCCAAAGAGCCAGTGAGATGAAGATAGGGAAGATAAAAGGGAACAAACTTTTTGTTGAAATTTTCAGAATAAAGTGATAGACAAATATATTATTCGAAAATAAAAAGAGAGTAAATGAAGCATCATGAATAAGATCTAATATATGGGTGATAACGGTAAATCAAAATATGACACGATTGTATCATGTTAGGATGCTATGAAATACAGTTATGAAAATATAGTATCATCATTAGGTGGATCAGACAAATAACTTCAGATATTCCCTGATGAGACGTGAGCCATAGTGGCAATGTATCACGTAAGAGGTCTCAAGTTATGAGTGGTAGATTAAGATCAACACTCGGACTGGATCAACAATGGATTGATACAAGTTAAAAAGTATGAGAGAGGGTTAGGTTGTCATTCTTAAGATGAACAGTAAAGAGGAGCATTAAAGTATTAGATTTATACATATAGGAAAAGCAACGAATGATTATCCCGAAGCTGGGTGGCAGACTTCGGTAATAATAAAACGAAGTAAGAGTTAGGATATAGTGTGAACTACATAGATTTAGTAAAACCATAATAATAGATAACTGAAGCTATGAAGCAAGGTATAGCAATAGTCGTAAGTTCGACAAAGTACCAAGCGAAGAACTTTAGTACTCCTATAGATGCCCAGAGTGACAACCATAATACTATATATGTTCAAAAAGTGAGTCCTGGAGATTGGCTAAAACATGGGAGGAAAAGGAGAGAAGAGTCGCATAGGCACACATACAAGGACAGAATCGTACAGCCTATGTAAAAGGAGGTAGAAATAGTTACGAGACTGAAAGAAGTTCGACTTCACGGATCATACACATTGTGTATGACGTTATAGGGGTATGTTGGGCTGTTTGTGATTGTTTTGACTAGTGTGAAGTCATATATATTGGGGAGGTTCTTTCCTTTTTATTGTGAAATATGTTGTGGTCAATACATAATTGTTACGACGCTTAAATGATAACGAGAGTGTCATTTTTCCTATTGTAGACTAAGGAGCTGTGAAATTGAATAGCCTGAGATTGAAAAGAATATACAAGGTATGTTAAGGCTTTTACCTCTTTATTTTGGCATGATCTAAAGGGACATGAACATAAACGGTATGCAAATTCATTACAGATCTACGCATAGAAACTAAGGTTGTCCATGTTATTCTTTCCTTATAAAACTATTCTAAGCAAATATGTATGATCCTTGAATCCTACTAAGGTTCATATTGAGGGTATATGTCCATAAGGTTCTTATGACACTCCAAAAGGGTTAGAATGTGATTCCTTGAGTTGAGCATGCATTATATATATGTATCTATTTTACTCTACCGAGTCACGCTATAGCCGGCCAGGTACGGCACCTATTGTGCAACCACTGATTAGTTGGGTTTACCGAGCTCCACGTGGCCGGGTACATTTTTACCGAGTCCTCTATAAGGTCGGGTACGATATGATGATCTTGATGCCCATTGAGACAAATGTTGTTAAAATTTTATGTATATATATGTATTATGCCTTTCATGTCAGTAGCCCCCAAATGCACTCAGATGTTACATGTTGTATTTCCTCTATCTCTCTTTACATTACAATTCTTATTTATGCTTTCCTGTCTTACATACTTGGTAATTCATTCGTACTGACGTCCCTTTTGCATGGGGAAGCTGCGTTTCATGCCCCCGGGTCTTGATAGACTGGTTGACATTCCTCCTAGTAGGCTATCAGCTCAGCGAAGGTGTTGGTGCACTCCACTTGCTCCGGAGTAGCCTATTTGGTCATTATTCTTTGGACATGTATCCATTGGTAGGGCTGGGCCTTGTCCCGACCTTTATGATTTTATGTACTCTTGGAGGCTTGTAGACAGATTTCAGGTGTATGAATAATTGTAGGGCCTTGTCGGCCTATGTTTGAGTTACAAAAGGCATGTATGTCACATATATACGCTTTTATATTATGTTGGGTCTTCATATGTTGAGTATTCCTTTATATTTTATTCTTGTTATCTCATAAAGAATTTTCTAGCTCATTTACTCATGATAGTATGGTAAGAATGTTACTTTAAGTTGGTACTCGGTTGAGTAAGGCACCGGGTGCCCGTCGCGGCCTTTTGGTTTGGGTCGTTACAAACCCTTTGAGCCTTGAACCTTTTTCTTTCGAGAACCAATGCTACGCGCCTATACCCGTTCTTAGTGATACCATCTCTTGGCACCCAAATCTTCCCTTGAGTAATGGCAAATGTCTAAGTTTGGTGGGGGGAGACAAGAAAGGAAACAAAGTAGAAAAAGGTACAAAGAAAAAGAAAATGAAGGCAATGAAAAAGAGAGAAGAAAAATACGAAAAGGAAATCCAATGTGGAAAAAAAGGGGGGATTCAAGAAAAACAAAAGTAAAAAAGGCTTAAACAAGTAGAAAAAGGATAAATGTTTTGAATTGCATAAGAAAGAGCATTAGTGTGTCCCTCTAACCCTTGAAGGGAAGTGAAATACTCAAATGAGTCAAGAAAGTGTACCAAAATGAATCAATAGAAGTGCTTAAGGGAAGATTGTACTCATCGGAACACGAACATATCCTACCCTTACCCAAAAACCATCACAATGACTCCATAAAAACCCTATATGATCTTGAGTTGAAGGGACCCTACATTAGTGGATACTTACATAAGGGGCAAGTGTATGGTACTTGGAGCGGACTTGTGACTTTCTTCTTGAGAGACATGAGTGAAAGTCCATCGACCTCGATTTGTGGGTCAATACTCTAAAAGGTGAGGTTTGCTTAGGGAGAGTTGAGGATTTGTGAGTTTGGGTTCCATAATGACCAAAGTTATTGAGAGAAGCCCATTGATGAAATGCGTCAATTCTTGATGCTCTTGTGTCACACTTGATCCACAAGTTTTCAAAGTCTAAATGTGTTAATGATGCATTAGTATTAAGGTCAGTTGTTAGTCCCAATTGATGCATCTTGAGGTTACCTTAAGATAGCTGGAATTACTTGGATGTTGTCTTTAAGGGGTGGGTCTTATTTTTTATTCTTGAGGACAAGCAAATGTTTAAGTTTGGGGGAGTTGATAAGTAGGATTTTAATGTGTTTTATGCCCCTACTTGCCTATGCTTTGAGTATAATTTGCTACAAAATAGCCCAAAATGCTTACAGGTTGTGCTTGATTGCAGGTTTAAGCGACAAAGTGACGAAATGTCAAAGATTGGCTCAAAATGGAGTGAAACCTGCTCGGGTATCAAAGGCCAAGTGAAGTGGTGGAAAGAGGATCCTAGTGCGGACTGCATAATTGTGCATGCAGCCGCACTAGGGGATTCAGATGAGTATGATCAAGTCTTTCATAACGTGGCCGTGGTTGGAAATGTGCGGCCCGCATCCAGCTCACGCGGCCGTGCTATTATGGCATTCAGCCCGCGTCACAAGGTTCAGAGAAGAGTATGATCAGGTCTTGCATAACGTGGCCGCGGTTGGATATGTGCGGCCCGCGTCCAGCTCACGCGGCCGCACTATTATGCCATTCAGCCCGCGTCACAAGGTTTAGAGAAGATAGAGATTTTAGCAAAGGTAAGCCATACGGCCGCGGTCACCATTTCGCGGTCCGTGCCAGACCTTCACGCGGCCGCGCCACACCCTTATGCGGTCCGTGCCAGCCACTTCAGAGAAGATAGAAATTGAAGCCAAAGAGCCAGTGTGGCCGAGGTCGTAATTGTGCAGCCCGCACTGACCCCGCATGGGCAATTTTATCCAGTTTTTCCAGCCCACTATAAATAAAATATTTTACCATTTTTAGAGAGAGTTTTTTAGGTTTTATTTTATTGAACGGAGTTGTGCTCGTGAGGATGGAAGTTTTAGCCTATTTTGGTATTTTAGCATTAATTTCTCCATAGATTCTTGTAGTTTAATCTTAGTAATTAATTATTATGTCTATTTATCCTTCTATTTCTTCTGTTTCTTCTTTAATTATGTCTAGCTAAAACCATTAGCTAGTGTTGTGGCTCAACCCTAGTGTGGGTAATTGATGGATGTTGCTTTCAACTGATAGATTGCTATTGGGTATTTTCTATTTGGGTTAGTTTTATTCTTAAATTAAGGATTGGTGGTTGCAAACGTTGATCCTAGCATAGTGGGTTTTGACTTTTCTTGAGAAAGAGAGTTTATGACCCTAAAATCCCAACAAGGAATTGATGGACCCATGAGAAATGGTAGTTCCAATTAACGGGTTAAATCTCGAGAGAGTAATCACCCTACTTGAACCCTAGTTGCTTGGTCTAATTGGCCTACCCAATTGGTCTCGAGAGAGTCAATCCGGCAAAATCACTCTCTATGCCGAGAGGTGTGAGAGTGGGTACAATTATGCAATGGTTATAGCATAAATCCCGACTATGCCAATCTATTCTTAGTAGTTTCTACCCGTTAGTTAACCACCTAGGTAATGCCATGACCCTAGTGCCTTTCTTCCTATTAGTTACAACCAAGCAATATTTCCTTAGCATAATTTAGTCTTCAACTTTAGTTCATAATAGCAGTTGTTAATACAAAGAAAACCCAAAAATGTTAGGAGGCAATTAGAAGTTCAAACACAAGTCTAGGCTAAACAGACAATGCAACTTCATTCCAAGCTCCCTTTGGAAATTTGACCCCAAACCACTATTCAGGTAAAAGCTGTAGTGACCCGCTCTCCCTACATTCGTGTAGTGTTGTGTTGGCAGCGATCACCAAGTCATCACATTTCCTTCCTGTGGGAGTCTCCTATCGATCCAAGAGATTAGCTGAGATTTATATATGGGAGATTGTTCGTCTTCATGGTGTGCCGGTATCTATCATTCCTAATAGGGGGACGCAGTTTACCTCGCATATCTAGAAAGAGTACAGCGAGATTTGGGTACTCAGGTGGAGTTGAGTACAACATTTCATCCCCAGACAGACGGTCAGTCTGAGTGGACTATTCATATCTTAGAGGACATGCTCCGAGCTTGTGTTATTGACTTTAAAGGCTCGTGGGATCAGTTTTTGCCCTAAGAGGAGTTTGTCAACAACAACAGCTACCAGTCAAGCATTTAGATAGCTCCTTATGAGGCTTTATATGGTAGGCGGTGTCGATTTCCAGCTGGATGGTTTGAGTCGGGAGAGGCTCGGTTTTTTGGTACAGATTTGGTTCAGGAGGCCTTGGACAAGGTCAAGATCATTTAGGATAAGCTTTGTTCAGCTCAAAGAGTTATGCAGACCACAAGTTTTGAGATGTGGCATTTATGGTTGGTGAGCGAGTATTGCTCCGAGTGTCGCCTATGAAGGGCGTGATGAGATTTGGGAAGAATGGCACGTTTAGCCCAAAGTTCATTGGTCCGTTTGAGATTCTTGATCGAGTAGGAGATGTGGCTTATAGACTTGCATTGCCACCTAGCTTATTAGTCGTGCATCCAGTTTTTCATGTATCCATGCTTTGGAGGTATCACGCCAATCCAGCCCACGTATTAGACTTCAACACTGTCCAATTGGACAAGGATTTGTCTTATGAGGAGGAGCCGGTAGTTATTCTACACCGGCAGGTTTGTCAGTTGAGATCCAAGAGATTTCATTATATTTGTGTTCACTGTATAGGTCACCCCCCTGAGGCGTCGACTTGGGAGTCCGAGTCTGATATACAAAGTCATTATCCTCATCTTTTTCCCGACTCAAGTACTTCTTTCTTTTGTCCGTTCGAGGACAAACGGTTGTTCTAAAGGTGGAGAATGTGATGACCCAAAGGGCCATCACTTGTTTTCTTACTCATTCTATGCTTCCGAGACCTTGAAAACCTCATTTAGGGTTTCCTCGATTTGCATGCACAGTCCAGACGTGTAGCCGAGAAGCTTATATAGGAATTATGTGAGAAAGTGCTAATTTTTTATATTAAATTGAATAAATTTGACTTCGGCCAATATTATGGGAAAATGGATTCTGACCCATGATTTGACGGTCCCGTAGAGTCCACAGGAAAAATATGGGACTTGGGCATATGCCGGGAATCGAATTTCGAGGTCCCAAGCCCGAGAAATGAATTTTTGTATGAAAGTTTTTTCTAAAAATAATTAAGGAAATTGGAATTGAAACTTGATTAAAAGATTATGGTATCGGTCCTGTATTTTAGTTCTTGTTCCCAGTACAAGTCTTATATATAGTTTAAGTGCTTTCTGTAAGGTTTGGTCAAAAACGGATTTCGTTTGACGTATATTGGACTTAAAAATGGAAATTTGATGTTTTATGAAAATTTGGAAGGAATCATGACTTTTGAGGCTTGATTCGATGTATATGATGTTATTTTGGCGATTTGATCGCACAGATAAGTCCATAAGATGTTTTTGAGATTGTGTGTATGTTTAGTATGGAGCCCCGAGGGCTCAGGTGAGTCTTCGATAGGCCACGAGAGCATTTTTGAAGTTGAATCGCAGCCGATGCATTTCTGACCTGCAGGCTTCGCATTTGCGAAGCCTAGTTCGCAAATGCGATTTCACAAATGTCAACGGCCTCTCACAATTGCGACGATAGCCAAGGTCCACCCATTCTCGCAAATGTGAGACCCTAATTCGCAAATGCGAAGGCACAGTGTTCACAAATGCGAAGTCCTCCTTTTTATCCAGTGTTTGCATTTCGAAAAAAAATCTTGCATTTTCCATACCTGCAAGGTTCACAATTCCCATATGTGCACCACGACATATTTTATATTTAACCGATTTTGAACTTCATTTCTCACATTTTCTCAAACTCAAACACCCTTAGGCGATTTTTCAAGAAATGTTTCTTCTCCAAATCAATTGTAAGTTAATTTCTACTAATTTCTTTCAATCATTAGCATGATTTAACATGTTTTCTACTTAAAATCAGTTATTTTCATGGGTAAAATTGGGGGTTTGGGTAGAACTTGTGTTTTTCAAAAAATTGGGGATTTGGAAGTTAATTAGAGGTCCGATTTCAAAACAAATTATAGATATAGATTGTGAGGGAATGGGTAACCGGGTTTTGGTTCGAACATCGGGTTTTGACCAAGTGGGCCCGGGGCGATTTTTGAATTTTTGGGCAAAACTTTTGGAAATTTATTTTTATGCATTTAAATGTATTCATTTAGTATTTGTTGATGTACTTAATTAATTTGTGACTAGATTCGAGCGATTTTGTGGTGGAACCAAGGGGTAAAGCTATAATTGAGGCTTGAGTTGAGTTCAAAGCATCGTGGTAAGTGTTCGGTCTAACCCTAGCTTGAGGGATTAAGAGTTGAGTCGTATTTGCTACTTGTTTGTGTTGCGTATGACGTATGGGCATAATGATGGGTATTTATATGTTGGTGGCGAGCATGACCGTGGGTCTTAAATTGATAGTTGTGTATTCTTAATTGATTCTATAAAAGCCTTGATTGATGATCCTTGATACTGAGTATTGGTTGTAATTGTGCCGAGTAGAAATCGAATAGAATTGGTTATAGCTGACTCTCCCTAGCCGGGACATTTGAATTGTTGTTATTGTTTTTCCCTTGCTGGGAAGTTATTACATGGTCTTGTTCCCTTTCCAGGATTATATTGTGTATTATGTTGGAAGAAATGGGATCGGGTGGTATGCCTACCACAAGATATTGATTGAAATGGGATCGAGTGGTACGCCTACCACAAGGTATTAATTGAAATGGGATCGGGTGGTATGCCTACTACAAGATATTGATTGAAATGGGATCATGTGGTACGCCTACCAAAGGATATTTATTGAAACGGAATCGGGTGGTACGCCTACCACAAGATATTGATTGAAATGAGATCGGGTTTTACGCCTACCACAAGATGTTGATTGAAATGGGGTCGGGTGGTACGCCTACCACAAGATATTGATTGAAATGAAAGCGTGAGGTATGCCTGCCACGAGTTATGATGAGATGGGATCGGGTGGTACGCCTATCACGAAAAATTAAGAAATGGGATCGAGTTGCACGCTTGCAACGAGATGAGCATTTAGTGAAAGTTGTTTTATCTATTCTTGTTCGTGTTAGCAGTTTTACAGTTGGTTTCTTCGTCAGTTCTATGAATTTTGTTCATTTTACTACCCCCGGAGCATGTTCCCCTCCCCAATTTTTACTTATTTATTTCCTGCTTTTCTTTACCATATATTATGTAACTGCACAGGTTTATCTAGAGTCTGGTCCTAGCCTCGTCACTACTTCGTCGGGGTTAGGCCAGACACTTACCAGCATATAGGGTTTGTTGTGCTCATACTATACTCTATGCTATTTTTGCACAAATCTAGGTTTCGAGCAGCAGCAGCAGCAGTAGTGTGGGAGAAGACATTCAATCTATCGAGACCCGAGGTAGACTGTCCGCAGGCCCGGCGTCTCCTCTATCCTTTATTTTATTTGTTATCTCATTGTATTTGAGACAAAGAGCTTATGTTCTCTTTCAGACGTTTATATGTAGTATTCTTACCAGTTCGTGAGAATTGTGACTCCATTCTTGGATAGAGGCTTATATTGAGTTTTCCGCATTTCTATTCAGTTCTATATAATATAAAGACTTCCACTTAATTGTTTGAATCTCGTTGCTTTTGTATTACTACCGTTAATTGTTGAAACGGATTAGATTATTAATGGAAAATAAAAAAAATTTGGCTTATTAGTATGCGCCATCACGACTCCCGAGGGTGAAAATTCCGGATCCTGACAATAAATTATATATACGATCCGACCCACATTTAATACGTATAGAAAATGGGTTAACCAGCAGATAATATAGATATTCATATTATCCATGGCTCCTTGAATATGGTTATTTTTTGGAGAATATCTAGTCTCCAAACTTGAAGAATCCCCAATTTAAATTTTATAAATATGAAAGTTAAACTCATTGGTTGTTATCTTTTAAGTGGATCTTATTTATATTTAATCCATTTAAAAAAGTTTGTTATGAATAACTATTTTTTTAATTATTTAGCCACCACTAATTCTAACACACATACCTAATGTTGTCTTCCCCCCTAATTTCATGCAAAAAGACTATCATCCCTTAAAAAATTAACATTTTCTGTTTAACTATTCAAAGCTATTCTAACAAAGGGTTTTACATATTTAAATCAAAGAAAGTAACTTAATGTTTAATACTATGAGTTTCTTTAATATCTAACGCAATCTTCCGGTCGTAAAAGAAGGCGACTCCAGAAGATCGAAAAAACCAAAAATATATATAAGTTTTTGAAACCATTATATTGGTTGCAATTTCCTCGAAATACAAAGAGAAGAAACTTATTAAAAAATTTGTCCCTCATGTAAGCAAAATAATCAATTAGTCCATGGCCAAAAGAAAATTATTCTAGCGTTCAACTTTGCCAAAGTTTGGCAAAAAGGCAATAACAAGCTAGTTGCTGCAATGTACATCTACTCATCAAAATGTATACTACTACTACTATATGTATGTCCATACATATTAAAGTCAACCTTTGCCAACCTCATGTTCAATCTATTATATCGTCAAAATTTTGATTACTTCTTTCTTTCAACCTACATTTGGTGTAAGCTTGAGGTTTTGCTTTATTAAGCTTATTTTGCTCAAGAAGAAAAGGCTCAAATATTCTGTTTCTTATAATTCTATCATTATTTCTTTATTCCCAAGGTAATTTTGTTGCACATATATACACAATTAATATATCCATTGCTCTTTTTCTTTTTATATTAGATTATTAGGAGAAAGGAAATAAAATACATGCATTCTTGCAAGTTGGGTTTTGACAATTTGAGATTTTAACTAGCTTTAACATTAATTTTGGAAATTATGTGTATCTTTGAGTTTTCTGCAAGTGAAATATATATACCGTATTATGGAGTCTTATTTCTTTAAAAGATTCATGTGCTCAAACAACTTTGAGTATATCCTATATTTCAACGTTTTCTGTCTTTCTATTTTTTGATCATTTATGTATAATAGCAGCCAGTGCTTTCCCTACCTAAAGTAATCCGTTTAATTTCTAGATTGTATTTCTTATATTATAAGTAACTGATAGTTAAGTACTTAGTAATAATGAAAATTGATTAAAGTTTTTATTGTGTTTGAAGTAACATTTCGTTGTTACTACTAAATTTGATGTTTTTGTACTGTAGCCAAGCTTTTGAAAACTTCATGTAAAGTCTGTTCAAACAATGCAAATTAAATAGGCCAATGTGTTTTCTTATTTATATTAATAATTAATCGATCTTTTAAGGCAGTTACCGATGGTTTTACCTGACTTACTAGTGTATAAATATATTTACTCTGCTAGTGTATAGAAGTTAATTAACACTATACCACTTATATATCACTTTCTCATCTTTCATATAATGTGTTCCATTGTGTATTTTTCTTTCTTTTTTGTTGTGCATGGCGGGGGTCTCAAAAGATCTATTCGTTTTCTTATTTTTCAGGTTTCTAATTGATATTTTAGGGCAGTTACCAATAGTTTTACGTGACTTGTTAGTATATAAATATTTTTACTCTATTAGTGTATAAATATTTTTACTCTACTAATGTATAGACAAAGGCGGAGTTAGGACTTCAATTTTATGGGTTATGAATTTTGGAACGACAACTTCAAATACTAATATATGGGTTCTAAATTTAATATTTATACATATTTAATAAATTTTTTAATACAAATATACAATTTGAGAAAAAGCATCTGAATTCGGTCGAACCATAGTGGGTTTTTTTGGGAGGGGGGGAGGGGAGTGGGGGTCTATTTTAAGACTCTTAGGTACAAAGATTAGATTTGGAGTGTTAAAAACGCAGGTGAAGGCCTTATTTTCTGGCATCAAAACCGGTCTTTATTAATGTATGTCTATAGTGGTGATCTTGTATGTGAACATAACGCGTTGCTTATTTCATTTGTTTATAATTTGTATAAGCTTTAAACCGTTAACCCCATGTGATGTTGCCTCATTTCTCATGGACTTCCTTCAATTCCAACTTTATTAATTACTTTGCACACATACTTATATGTATATATACACACACAATTCTTGCACAGGATCCTATTGCTCTACAAACTCCAATACTCAAAAAGTCTCCTCCTTTCCCTTCATATCCCACGTAAAAAGTCCTTCAACTTTTAGTTGTGTGAACTAACAAGCTCATTACAATCATAGTTTCAACCGTTGGAGTATTCTGTGGTAAGTGCATGTTTTATGAGTCAATTAGTTCAGAATAAACTTGATCTTACTATATATATACATTTTAACCTTTATCATACATATATTATATAGTTCAAACCGAAAGTAATAAAACATATCTAAATCCGTCGATATTTTGAGTTTTTGGTTTTTCTTTCAATTATATGGTTTTGACTTGATTATTTTTAATATTTTTTTGGTGGATAGTTGATCTTGTATATGTATATATTTTAACTTTTTTTATATATGTATTACATAGTTCGAGTCCAAAGCAATATACATGTCCTAAATCTGTTTCTAAATTGAGTGTTTGGTTTTTCTTTCAATATATGGTTTTTACATGATTATTTTTAACATTTTTCAAGGTGGATAGTTGATCAACTTGATCTTATATATGTATACATTTTTAACTTTTTTTATAAGTTCAAGCCGAAAGTAATAAGATATGTCCCACTCTGTCGCTAAATTGAGCTTTTTCTTTTCTTTTCAATATATGCATGGTTTTGATTTGATTGTTTTGAACATTTTGTAGGTGGATAGTTGATCTGGCTTCATTAATTTAAGATGGGGTTAGTCAGGAATCCTAATATGAAAAGTGGAGATTATTTGGAAGGTATGTTAAGTGATTACATGGGAGGAAAAGCAAAGATGAGAACACCAAAAAGTTCTTCATCTAAGCTTGTGACAGTATTAACTTGCTTACAATTTGCTTTTGCTGTTTATGCAACATTTCTTCTGTATTACATGAGTCCATCAGTAGATTTAAGGACTAAACCAGACTTTACATGGGCTACGCGAATCGCGCAGTCATGGAAACACTTCATTATACCTCCACATGTTGTCAGTCATTATCAAGAAGTTAATAAAACAGAAATCCAACTAAAGCCAATCAGTCCTTCTGATATCTGTGAACATGAGAAGATTGATTTTGAGCAGAAGAAATCTAATGATGCACTTATGATCAAGTTGAAGACAGAACTTTATCAAGAATTAAGAGATTTTCAAAGCAAGAATCTTGGTACTGAGACTCTTTCTGAGCTAATGTCAATGAAGTCTAAGTGGGATTTGCGCGGTCCAAACAAGCCAAAAATCACAGTGATCTTGAACCATTTCAAGAGGAAAACTTTATGTTCTCAGCTTGATTCTTTGCTTGGACAAACTCTCCCATTTCATCATACTTGGGTGGTTGCATTTGGAAGTCCTAATGAGCAATCACTTAAGAATATTGTAGATAGTTACAATGACTCAAGAATAAGTTTTATCAGTTCAACTTATGATTTTAAGTACTATGGAAGATTCCAAATGGCTTTGCAAACAGAAGCTGATCTTGTATATATTGTAGACGATGACATGATTCCAGGGAAGAAGATGTTGCAAATTTTAGCACATGTAGCAGGGACAGACAAGTACAAGAATTCTGTTTTGGGAAGCATTGGTAGGATTTTGCCATTTAGACAGAAGGATTTTACTTTTCCGAGCTACAGGAAGTTCCGATCCAAGGAAGCCGGGCTTTATTTGCCTGATCCTGCTTATGATATCACTGTTGAAAAAATTGTTCAGGTGGATTTTCTCTCCAGTTCTTGGTTTCTTTCTGCTGAACTAGTCAAGACACTTTTCATCGAAACGCCCTTCACTTTCACTACAGGAGAAGACTTACACTTGAGGTAATCCTTTCTACTTCAGTTATGCTGAAATAATATGTTTTGTTAGATCAACTTGACTTGTAAAATTTCTTAGTAGTAGTAAAATTGAGCATGGGATCAAACTTTTAGGGGTCAAGCTATCTGATAAAGTTACACTACTGAAATGTTGCATATACTGTTCCTCTCTTGTATGATAAGTTCATTTTACCTTATTCATCGACTCTTTTCAAAAATTCCTTCAGATGTGAAACAAATCCTTGTATGAAGTAGACACTTAGGTCTTTTCAGTCTCTGAGGATCATCACCTATTTGCTATTATCAGCTTCATCATTAAAATATTAAGAAGTTGGCATAACTGGTAAAGTTGCTGTCATGTGACTAGAAGGCCACGGGTTCGAGCTGTGTAAACAACCTCTTGCAGAAATGCAAGTTAAGTTTGTGTATAATAGACCCTTGTAGCCCGGCATTTACCCGGACCCCGCATGTAGTAGCAGCTTAGTGCACCGCACTATCCTTTTTATCATTAAATTATTAGAAACCTATAAGAATCTGTAGTTCTGAAAGAGTGCAATGATCCATCATGTACAATATTTCAAAGTAATGACTTATGCCAGAGAAAAATATTCAATTAGAAAATAATTCTAACTCATGCATAATACAGGATATAAAGGAATGAATAGATATTAGTTCAACAAGGGAGATATAATCTATGACATGTTAACACTATTGTTGAAGTTTCAAAGAGTTTTACTTTCCTGAAAAAACAAAATGCAGCTATCAGCTTCAGAAGTATAGAAATGCTGGATCATTTGTGCTACCAGTTGATCCAAAGGACAAAGAAACTTGGGGTGACAGTGAACACAGACTTGCTTATGTATCCGAAACCACTGTTATATTCAAGGATACAGTTCAAGTCCGGGACGAACAATGGTGGAAAGCACTCTCCACTGGTTATGTAACACAATGGGCAGCAATGAATCCTCAGAAAATTGATGCACTTTTCTATGCCCACTCTGTCGATGAAGTTAAAGCACTCGCGCCTCTTCTTGAGAAATTCAGGTCAACTGTTGGAAAGAAGGCCTACATTGTTGTCTCGGGAGGCACCTTCTGCCCTTGCGAAGATGCTATTACAGCTTTAAACTGGCCTAAGGTTGTATGCAAAGAAAGAAGATTCAAGATTATGGATTTAGGAGTTGGTGCTCTATCAACAATTTCAAATTCAGAAGTGCCCGTCGTTCAAGCAGTCTATGCTAGCATGAAAGGACTAATCAACATTCATAACCCGAGCCTTGTGATCACGGTAGCTGATGCAGATCCTAATGTGAAGAAAGCACTCAAGATGGCTACAGAAGCTAACACAAACAGTTCAACTTTAGTCCTTCTACCTAGATCATCGTTCACTAAGGTTCTTTGGATGGCTGATCTTCGGTCCACAGCATTGCCAAGTAAGATATTGATGGATTTTAGGCCTTACATTTCCCTTATTCTTTCCCTGCATTTGAACTATAGTCTGAAAAATGCAATTTGTACTTGTAGATTGGAACCGTATGAGGCTTTCCATAAGTATCATCACACAGAATAGAGCTAATTCACTAGCAAGGCTTCTCAAGGCTCTCAGCGATGCATACTATATAGGAGATGAAGTTCCTATTACTTTCAACATGGATAGCAAAGTCGATGAAGCAACTATAAAGCTTGTTAACTCATTCAATTGGCCTCACGGGCCTAAAACTCTTCGAAGGAGAATCATTCAAGGAGGCCTAATTCGAGCTGTTAGTGAGAGTTGGTACCCTTCGTCGGACGATGATTTTGGCCTATTACTCGAAGATGATATCGAAGTCTCCCCTTACTATTACCTCTGGATCAAATATGCTGTCTTGGCCTACCACTATGATCCTCAAATATCACTTCCTGAGCTCTCATCGATCTCTCTTTACACTCCACGGCTGGTGGAAGTTGTAAAAGAAAGGCCTAAGTGGAATGCAACAGAGTTTTTCAAGCAAATTCATCCAAACACACCTTATCTCCACCAATTGCCTTGTAGTTGGGGTGCAGTTTTCTTTCCCAAACAATGGAAGGAATTCTATGTTTACATGAACATGAGGTTCACTGAAGACCCCAAGAAAAATCCTGTTCAGATACCAAAATCAAGAACAAATGGTTGGCAAGCTTCTTGGAAAAAGTTTTTGATAGATATGATGTACTTAAGAGGGTACGTTAGCCTTTATCCGAACTTTCCAAATCAAACGAGCTTTTCAACGAATCATATGGAACCAGGTGCACATATTGCTGCTAAAGAGAATATGGTTAAGCATAACAAGGCTGATTTTGAAGTGCCATTGTTAAAGGAAGATTTCAAGAACCTTTTGCCAAATGGAAAAATGCCTCCGGTTTCAAAGTTGCCTTCATTGAACCTCTTCAATCAGCCTGTTTCTCTAAAGGGATTAAAAGCAGCAGGAGCAAAACTAGGGAAAGATGTTATTCAATGCAGTCCAATGGAGATAGTAGCCGTTCACCACGATACAGGTTTACCTTCACATTGTGCAAGATTCTGAGAACTCCATACTCGTCCGATTATCACAAATTAATTCTTTTGTTTTCTCTCCCAAAATCTGTTTTGGTGAGAGAGAAAGATGAGGCTTTGATTCAGCTTTATTTCTCATGCAAGGAAGGGGAATAAGGATTCGTTAAGAATGACTGCAGATGAGAATTATATAGGTACTCTTGTAATATTGCAGCCAAAATTGGCTTTCTGTATCTTCTTTTGCCTCATTCTTGCAATCAATGAAAGAAATGAAGACAAATTCTTCCAAAAACTTTAGCATTGCCTTTGTTTATTACTTGTCAGTGTCTTTAAAACTTTAGACTCCAAATCATAAAGTTTGGATTATTATGTCGTTGCAACAAATTTCAAGTTTCAATCATCATGTCATAACTGAAACAACCACATTTAAAAGATAATTGAACATGGTACCTGAGAATCCTTAAGAACTTAATCACTAGGCCAAGCCTGGCATGGCATTTTTTTTTTGTTGTTGGTACAGTTGAAAGGATTTAACTTATACAGTGCGAATGATTCTATACAATCTGAATTGTATTTTAACCAGTTATAGCAAGTTATTCACTGCAGTTTTACGTTACCAAATTAGGATTGCTATAGGCAGTTACCTATTGCGATATACCATTTTAACATGATGATATTAGAAACTGGACATTTCAGTGCACAGAATGTGAAATGTGGTAAGTGAAAGAGTACTCCTGCCAACTGAAACCAACATGGGAAATGTTCGACCAAAAAGAGTTAAACCTTTTTGTTAAACCAATTAATAAAGAAATGAAGGATGAATCTTAATTAAATATAATAAATTCTAGATTAAATATTGTATGAAGTTGATAAGACGAACAGCGTCGGAAAGCAGTAAATAGCCGATTTATACTCAATGATTACCAATAAATATTATAACATGAACATGCAATAAACGTAGATAATGGCAATAAATGTAATAAGGAAGAATCTACCACTCAATTATTATATGATTTGGATGGTTCTTTCTCCTGACAACAATGTGGAAAGATGAGAAGCGAAGATGAATAAAGAATCTTTAGATCTTGTAAACAGAGATTAAACAATGTGTGCTATGATAGGGAAATTAGTGAACAAGATAACTTTTATATATTTCCTCTAGTCAACCTTTTACAATATGCTCTTATCAGAAAGTGAAGATCCCCGTTTGTTCTTTATCTCTTTCTATTTATAAAGGGTATTTCCAACAAACCCAAAAAAGTACAAGAATATTCCCTATGTCCATATCTAAATCCATCCTACCGTTATTTCTTTACTCCAGCTGGTCGCCCTTGACAATAGCCTTCCCAAGGACGGCTCCCTGCTATTACGCCGTGGTCGACCTCGTCCTCGATCCTATTTATCTACCGTTACCAAGTCGCCAAATTTAGACCAATACAGTTAGTCCCTCTGCTTGTTGAGATCGTGGTCTTGCACGCCCTCATTAAGCGAACCCAGTTTGTGTCCGTTTAGAAGAAATTTAGTCATGTTGGTTAAGTCGAATCTGCTGAGGTCGAGAAAATGGCGCAACAAGTGAGGTTGCAGTTGGTGTGGCTAACGTGATGACATCATGGCCATGCACGTCATCATTACGCGTCTTTCTGATGCAGTGTCTGTGTGTCTACCACTTCAGTTTTGATGCCATTGAAGGTCTTTTTTCTCTGATTCTCGCGCCACCTAACCTTATAAATAGGAGGGGGGTTTCATTTTTCGGAAGTTCTTACCATTTCTCACTTTGCATGAGTATTGTTCTTATTTGATCTTCTTCTCCAATTTTTGCTTCAATTTCTTACAGCTTCTTTAGTTCCAGCTCCTTCTTTCTTACCCAGTTTTTATCTCCTTCTTCAGACTTTGTTGCACATGCTTCATTGCTGAAATATGTCACAATCCCCTCATATTCTTGACGAGGTTTTTGATGCCACTCCATTATCGGTGGCCCTTCCTCCTAGCGGTTAGGAATTCATGACTGAAGAGAACGATATCTTCCTTACCGCGGAGGAGATAGTCCCCAAAAACCCTTTTGTTAGAAATGATTTTCCAAAGGAGTCTGCTCCTAATCCTGCTCAGAGGCTTTCTGAGACGGGACTGCCTCATATAGCCGACCTCCGGTCCAGATATCTCATACCTCCCTATACTGAAATTGTTCTGGCTGGAGGCGACAACGTGGAGGTTCATCTACCCAGAATTGTGCCTTCTATGTCTACTCGTTCTTGATTGGTTATACTCTTTCTCTCCTTTTGCTAGCGGAAGAATTTTGTTGATTTTACAATATCTGTCTAGCGCAACTCTCTCCTTATTTGTATAAAGCTTTCTTGATGCTGATGAAGTATGTAGAGTTGGCTTGTTGTGAGGTCAAGTTCGCCTCCTGTTGCATTTATTTTTGCTAGTTTTTATAGTGGTACTTTGACACACCAATGACATCATGGGACCAAAGGGTTGATGGTCGAGATAGACGACAAAATGAATCGGAAGTTCTGGCATAAGTGCTTCTTCATCAAGACCGATCACTTATTAGCGGACCCGACTAGGTTTCCCGAACAATGGAACTATAATCGTAAGTATCTTAACATATGCTCGTTATTTTCTTTCGCCTTTTCATTTTCGGCTCATTTGAGGCTTCCTTGATCTTTAGCTGAGAGGTGTGAACCTTCCCCGTTTTTGACATGGAAGATTGGGTGGCTTGCGTGTTAACCCACATCATGCGAATTCGCTATTGGGCGTCCTTTCACAAGTGTTTGGACCCAAGATCCCGTCCAGTAAATTTCACTTTTACTTCGGCTTATTGTTGTTTACCATTGATCTCTGACGTGACTTGTCTTTGGTGCTAGGTCAATGAATTCCCAAGAAAAAGGCTCTAATGCCTGCATTTTGTCAGGCTATCGCGTCGACTGTAATGCAATTTACCTTAGGTGAGTCTGCTTGAGGAAGTCGGACTCAAATTCTGCCGATAAGGGACTCCGCCTCTCAATCTATTGTCGTGCGGGATGCAATCTCTTCCCGAACCATCTATCATTTTGTAGACGAACCATCTAGCGGCAAAGAGTCACCGTCAAGGAAAAGGTAAAGGGTAGAAACTGGGAAGGCGTTATCACTGATGTCGAACCAAAAAAACTCATCATTGTAGGAACAGAATCTACGCTTACACCAAATGTAGAGACGGTTTTCATGATGGGTGCTGTTACGGAGAGGAGGCCCTATGGGATTAAGGGGCTTCGCGATGGCGGAGATCTTGTATGGGCCGAAAAAGGTGGCGCATCTAACAGTCAATTATTTAAAAGTTCACATTTTCGAACTGTGCTTAATACTAATATGTTATTTTCCAAATTGCATGCTGGCTAAATAAACCCAAACACTCAGAGAACCTGCTAATTGGTCAGCCTTATACCACACTCAACATTTGAATAACTTAAATATAATGTGCCCATTTAACATACAAACGCAGAACCAAGCCAGAAAAAACTCAAGTCAACATAATCATGTTTACCACACTAACATTGGCATAGTCAGTACACCAGCAGACCAATATTTAATTTCTAAAATTAAGGCATGAATAGTTCTCAGTGGGGTACTAATAGAGCCAGTACTCAAGACTTCAACATTAACCACAATCATGCATGATCAAAGTCCATTGCTACACAACACTAAATCACTTTCATACTCTCAAATTCGGGAAAAGTAAAAGGTCTTAATTAATATCTATAATTTGAAATACGATTACAAAGTATACAGATAGTAGAGGACAAAGAGAAATCAACTTCGAATATGGTCTTCATTTAACAATATTTCAACTCCTTTACACGTTCACAATCATTCTTCAATCATGAGATATGGAAGTACCTGGATATTTAAAAGGAAAATAGAGGTAGATGATTAGCATATACACAGCAGGGATCAGCAGCAAAAAGCTAACCAAACACATCTCAAAACCCAAAAGATTTGATACTCTAACAACTGGAACCAAAAGACTTTCCAAAAAATCAATACTAATCCATACTTAGTCTCCAATGAACCGTAAACCAATAAAATAGTAGTTTTCACCATTTAATGGTGTCTTTTGGACCCAAGATCTAGGGTAGACTGTTGCAGGAATTTCAGTATATATTTTTTCAGACCTGTTGATCTTTTTTTAGCTCTCTAGTCTTTTTTTTTTTATTTCTGGATTTTCTTCTGTTCTCTAATCTTGCCTTCTGAAGTTTTTGATCCTCTTCTTTTTTCTATCTTCTAATTTTTTTAAACTTCCCACTTGAATGGCAAGAATTAATGCCTTTATAGGCAAGCAACTAGGGCACCCTTTAGGTTTTTGATTTCATTTAACTCCCTTAGGTTTTAACTTATTATCCAAGTTATAGCACCTAAATTAACAGGAAGCCCCTACTAGAAGCTTCCTATTATTATTACAAAAGATTTCCTAAGTGATTTACCTATACTACCCTCCCATACTCTGAAAATTACGTGAACCCCCAGGCCAATATGGGTCAAAATTTGACCCAATAGACTAAACCAAATTGGGGTGGGCTGTTTCTTTGCCAACCGACTCAATGACAACCCCAGACCCAATTGCATTTAATCAATTGAAAGAAAAATATTACAGACCCAAATATCACCAATGGTTTTAACAATAATCCTAACTCAAAACAACTAACAATTCACATCTAAGTAAGGAGTTAACTAGATTGCTAAATCCATATGAACTAAGATAAAACTAATCTGAGGTTTAGGCTTCAGGGATTTGAAAAATGACCAGAATTAAGGACCAATTCCAAATTACTCTAAAGGCAAGAATACTAAGACCAAGCGTATTTTCAGAAAATGAATTTGAAGTCCAATCCCTAATGGAAAAGAAAAGGAAAGGGTCGAGAAGACAGTCAAGATGTAAAAATGAATAGAAAAACTTACGAATCCTTCTTGAAAAACTTATTGAAGTATTGGATTGACTTGCATGCACGAATCTATTTTTTGACTCTCAAGGCTTGATTTTGATTTGAAATTTGAGCGGCTACGGGGATATTTGAAGGACTAAGTGATGATTTGGAATGAGGGAGAGACAAGGGTGCTTTTGTGTGATTTTGAAGTGGAATAGAGGCGGCGCCACCGGACACGTCGGCGGATTCAGTATTTCTGGCCGATATTCGAGGATATGGGCTGGGATTTGAGGGAAAAAGATGGTGGATTTGGAAAGAGGAGAGGAAGGGGAAGTGGGGGTGTTATTTTGGTGACCATCGGAGCTCCGCCATCGACGGAGAAGATTTTTGGCCGCTGGTTCATGGCGATGGACGGCGGTGACGGTGGGGTTCTCTAGGGTTATAGGGTGGGAGAGGAGAGACTGGTTTGGGGGTGGGGGACATTTGGACATATAAATAATAAACCCATCCCACTTCTCTACTGTTGGATTAGATTAACCTCAGCGGTTCTGATTGATTCGAGCCTGGATGGTGTCCCTTGTTCTCCAGGTGGGCACTTGACTTAAAATGTATTCACTTGTTCTCCAGGTGGGCGCTTGATTACCAAAACTTGAAATGTATTCCCTTATTCTTCGGGTGGGCGCCTGATTACCAAATCTTAAAATGTATTCCCTTATTCTTCAGGCGGGCGCCTGATTACTAAAACTCGAAATGTATTCCCTGAGACTATTGCCTTTATACCTAATTACAACAAAACAAAGGAAATTTTTTCTACCCCAGTTTGGTGCTGGGTGCATCTGTGAGTGTTAATAAAATCCCGTTACCAAATATCTCTAAAACTTGAATGCTAAATCCCATTATCCAGGAGGGTCCTGACAACTCTTAACTAATGAAAACTTTAAAGTTAGGCTATGTTCTCCAATGGTATTACTGTTAGAATATACACTTAACGCTAGAGGGGGGGGTGAATAGCGTTATAATAAAAAACAATATAAACTTGCGAAATTAAAAAATTGCAGGATTGAAATAAGTGCGGTAAGTAAATAATAAGGAACGAACGCACCGAAATTATCCTGGTTCACCACAACCTGTGGCTAGTCCAGTCCCCGAGAGACTCTCTCGAGATTCCACTAACTTCGTTAAGCTTACGGGTGCTTAACAAACCGTTACAAACTGAGAACTTGAGTCACACAAGCCTCAACAACCTTTGCTCGAAGATACCACACTTCAAGACTTCAACCGAAGGAATGAAAACGTTCCTTCTTACAACCACAAGGGATTAACACTTCCCTTCAAGTGTATACAAACACTTAGCACTCAAGACATGACTCTCTTTAAGAGTAGATATGAGTAAAATAAATACGCTCAAGAACACAACAACTTTCGTCAAGAGTTTGGCTCTCAAAAACTTATTGAATAAATAGAAAATGATGAATATGAGAGTATGCAAGCTTTAGCAAGAATATAATCAGTTGTTGTACTTTGAAGACTGATTTTGAGTTGTATTTATAGTGTTCAAAACCCCCCACAACCGTTGCCTAATTGCCAATCAGGAATTGCTGATTTTGTGCTAAGATAATCGATTATGTGATTTGCATAATCGATTATTTTCCAATCGTTCAAAAATTATTCCCGGATTTTAAGAAGAATAATCGATTATCCAAATCGTATAATCGATTACCTGACAACGTTCAAAAAATCATATTCAGATTTTACTTAGCATAATCGATTATCAGATTGTGTATAATCGATTACCTCACAACGTTCAAAAAATCATATGCAGATTACTTAGCATAATCGATTATCAGATTGTGTATAATCGATTATCTTTCAGAGTTTAAAAATACTTTGGCAACGGTCATTTGCATAATCGATTATGCTATAAGGATAATCGATTATCTTTTATATTTTGAAAACTTCGGACTACACTGTCTTAACATAATCGATTATCATAAAGTACATAATCGATTACTTTACAGTCTTGTAAAATTTGATAGACACTGCCTCAACATAATCGATTATCATAATGTGCATAATCGATTATTTTATAGCTTTGAAAAATCTGATGGACACTGCCTCAACATAATCGATTATCATAAGGTACATAATCGATTATCTTGTAGCTTTGAAAAATCTAATGTACACTGCCTTAACATAATCGATTATCATAAGGTACATAATCGATTATTGTTCAGCTTTGTAAATCTGGTGTACATTGTCTTAACATAATCGATTATCATAAAGTACATAATCGATTATCTTTGTCCAGATTTGAGAGGCATGTTTAAAAATCATTTTGGCTAAAATAAAATGTTTGAAAATCATTTTGCTTTAAATTAAATATGCATGATTTGATAAAAATGATTTTACGAGAGAAGCCAAGTCTTGAGTTAATTGTCGGATCAAGATCACAATTAAAGAATGACTCATGTAGAACTTTATTTCTTTGCTTGATCATGATCTTTGTTCGTCTTGTGCTTGAACCTCGTTATGTGTCAATTGCGCGCTTGTGCTTGGACCTCGTCATATGTCAATTGCGCGTCGTTTTTCATTTATCAAAACCTACAAATATGAACACACGTTTAGTTTAGTGCCTTGAGAACGTGTTTCAACAATTTCCCCCTTTTTGATAATGGCAAACCAATATCGAGATATGCATATTAGATAATTCATGATGACGATCCAAGACAAGTATATAGATATGCAATTAGTTTCCCCTCAATATATGAATTCCCCCTCAATTTATGCCAATAAATATTAAGTGCATAGCCCTTATTCTTTCCCCTTTTGACATTAGCAAAAAAACATTAGTAAATAACTTGTTTATTGATTTACCAAAAATCGCAGTTATAAAAGGGACAATATAATGTCAACATAATCGATTATTGATACTTGATAATCGATTATGTACTTAAGAGAATTCGATTATTCTTAAAAGAGATCGATTTTTCTGCACCAGTGCTTTATAATTCCCCCTGTCTTTGGGGCGATGCCTGCAAAACAGAATTAGGCGCCTCCGACGCTCAAGTTAGTAATGAAGAACAAAAAAAATGCAATGCATGACTTAGATCAACGTGGAGTCAAGAATCCCGAGTTCACTACGAATTTGGAAAAAGGACTCTTTCTCTAAAGGCTTTGTGAAAATGTCGGCCAATTGAGATTTGGTTTCAACCAACTCAATTTCGACATCACCTTTGAGAACGTGATCTCTTATAAAGTGGTGCCTAATTTCAATGTTTTTTGTTCTTGAATGAAGAACGGGGTTCTTCGTCAAGCTTATGGCGCTAGTATTATCACATCTAAGAGGGATATGATCGATACTTAGTCCATAGTCCGAAACTTGTTGTTTCATCCAAAGGATTTGAGCACAACAACTCCCCGCGGCTACATATTCAGCCTCGGTTCTGGACAACGCAACACTTACCTATTTCTTACTAAACCAAGAGACAAGAGAGCTACCGAGCAAATGGCAAGTGCCACTAGTGCTCTTGCGGTCCAATTTGCAACCCGCAAAATCGGAGTCGGAATAGCCAACAAGTTGGCATGAAGAACCTTTGGGATACCATAGTCCCACATTTATAGTACCAACAATATACTTCATTATCCGCTTAACCGCAGTTAGGTGCGACTCCTTCGGACATGATTGATATCTAGCGCATAAACATACGCTAAACATTTTGTCGGTCTACTAGCAGTAAGATAAAGAAGGGATCCGATCATACCTCGATACTTCTTGGTGTCGACTTCCTTACCTTTCTCATCTTTGTCAAGATGATCGGATGTGCTCATTGGAGTGGCCATTGCTTTGGCGTTGCTCATTTCAAATCGTTTTAGCAACTCTTTGCAATATTTAGATTGAAAAATGAAAGTTCCTTCTTTCATTAGTTTCACTTGCAACCCCAAGAAGAAGGTTAGCTCACCCATCATAGACATCTCAAATTCGCTTGTCATCAAATCAGAAAATTCTTTGCACAAAGAATGTTAGTAGCACCAAAAATAATATCATCCACATAGATTTGAACTAATAAAATATTATTGTTTTTATGCTTAGTAAATAGTGTGGTGTCAACTTTCCCCCTAATGAACTCATTGTCCAAAAGAAATTTGCTCAATCGTTCATACCAAGCTCGGGGAGCTTGTTTAAGACCATAAAGGGCTTTCTTAAGTTTGAAAACATGATCGGGAGATTTAAAATCTTCAAAGCCCGGGGGTTGTTCAACATAAACTTCTTCTTGAATAAAACCATTTAGAAAAGCACTCTTTACATCCATTTGATATAAATTGAAATTCATAGAAGAGGCAAAAGCAAGTAATACATGAATAGCTTCTAACCTTGCTACGGGTGCATACGTTTCTTCATAGTCAATTCCTTCTTCTTGATTGTAACCTTATGCTACAAGCCTAGCTTTGTTTCTAGTGATTACACCATTTTCATCTAATTTATTTCGAAAAACCCATTTCGTACCAATTATGGTATGATTGTCGGGTCTTGGCACCAATTCCCAAACGTCATTTCGTTTGAATTGGTTAAGCTCCTCTTGCATTGCCAAGGTCCAATGCTCATCCCCAATTGCTTCGGAAATGGTTGAGGGTTCAATTTGAAAACGAAAGCAGTATGTCCTAAGGTGTTCTTAAGATTGTTTTGAGTACTTACCTTTTGTTCAATGTCGCCAATTACCTTGTCGAGAGGATGGTCTTTGATTGTCCTCCACGCGTTGGGCAGTTTCGTTTCTTTCTCCAGTGGTGGCGCTTCCTCCGATGATTGTTCCAAGATTTCATCTTGAATTTCCTTTGGGTTTTCCTCTTGTACTTTTTCTTGAGGACTTATTGTGTTTAAAATACCTGCAAGATTTAAACCAGAATCCTTTCTCGCCAAGCGAGCATTATTTTCGGAAAACACAATATGAGGGGATTCCTCAACAGTTTCGGTTCTATTATTGAATACTCTATATGCTTTTCTACGTGATGAATAACCAAGAAAAATTCCTTCATCCGATTTGGCATCAAATTTTCCCAAATTATCTTTTCCGTTGTTATGAATAAAGCATTTACAACCGAATACTCTAAGATGGGAGAGATTAGGTTTCCTTCCCTTATAGAGTTCATAGGGAGTTTTCATGAGTATTGGCCTTATGACTACTCTGTTTAAAACGTAGCATGCGGTACTCACGGCATCTGCCCAAAATTGTTTGGGAATCTTAGCCTCATCGAGCATGGTTCTAGCCATCTCTTTGAGACACCTATTTTTCCGTTCCACCACTCCATTTTGTTGTGGTGTTCGTGGAGCAGAGAAGGTGTGCTCAATACCGAGTTCGTCACAAAAGTCCGTAAAGAGATTGTGATCGAACTCTCCCCCATGATTACTTCTTATGGAAGTGACGGTTGTGTTCTTTTCACTTTGAACACGTTTAAGAAAACATTTAAAATTTTGAAAAGCCTCACTTTTGTGAGCAAGAAATAGTGTCCATGTAAATCTAGAATAATCATCAACAATAACAAAAGCATAACGATTTCTACCAAGACTTTCAATGCGAGATGGTCCAAAAAGATCCATATGAAGAAGTTGCAAAGGTCTTGTAGTTGAAACAATATTCTTAGATTTAAAAGATGCTTTTGTTTGCTTCCCTTTTTGACAAGAATCACAAATAGTGTCATTTTCAATTTTCAAATTTGGAAGACCAATAACTAAATTTTGTGAAATCAATTTGTTTAAAAGATGCATGTTGATATGAGCTACTCTACGATGCCATAACCACATATCATCTTCTTTACTCATAAGACAATTCACATACTCTGATGAAGAGTTTTCAAGATCAACCATATAGATGTTATCAATTCTAATACCACGAAGGATAATTTTAAAATCACTACGACGAAAAACTAAGCATTCTTCCGAATCAAACAAAACAAGATTTCCCTTGTCACATAATTGACTTGTGCTCAAGAGATTTAGACCTTTAACTAGCAATATATGCTTAATGGAAGAAGATTCATTCTTACCGGCCGAGCCAATGTCGATAATTTTTCCCTTGTTGTTATCTCCAAAAATAATGTTTCCTCCTTCCTTGTGTTCTAATTGAAGGAACTTGGATGCATCTCCGGTCATGTGTTTGGAGCATCCACTATCAAGGTACCAAAGTACACTTGATCCCTTCAAACATACCTACAAGACAAATCAATGAGTTTTTGGTACCCAAGCTGTTTTGGGTCCTTGAGAGTTAGGTGTAAAATGCTGTTGTGCTTGACATGCAGTTAAGTGTCTGTGTCTAGTAAAACAAGCAGGAGCAATATGTCCTATTCGACTACAATAGTGAAAAATGACATTAGGATTATGCATTCTTCTAGGTTGGTAGTAGTTGGAGGTACGAAAATCGTTTGCTCTATTTTTGACAATATGGCTATTGCGCAATCCTTGAAAATCATTTCTCCTACTGTTTGTTCTAGGATATGCAGCGTTTCTAGAATAATTGTTTCTAGGTCGAATATGTCTAGGTTGCGATTGTTGAAGGCCATTTCTAGGCGTTCTAAAATGTTCAAAGTTTCTTCTAGTGTTTGGTCTAGGATGCATGTTGGTTCTAGGATGGTTATTTCTGGGATGAATGTTTTTTTATTTATCCTAGGTTGAGCCTTGGGTTGTTGGGGGATGGCTTCAACTTTTTCTTTAGGCTCGTTTTTGAAACCTATGCCATGTTTGGTCGATTTCAAATTGATAAGAACATCATTCAAATTTTTATGAGAAGAATTGAACTTATCTAGGGTGCCCTTAAGTCTTTCTACTTCATCTTTTAGATGCATGCAAGAAATACAATTTTTACTCGAACTCTCGGGTTTGTCGGCGCTTCTCTTGCCGAAAAATTTGTTTTCTTCTTTCAACTTCTCATTTTCCAAAATCAATTTTTCCAAATCTTTTTCTTTCAAAGAGAGTTGTTTTTCGAAATCTTTTTCTTTCAAAGAAGAATTTTTCTTTACGTCTCTAACAGTTTCGGAAGCTCTAATGAATTCACTATACAATTCATCAAAAGCATTTTGCATTTCCTCAAGAGAAAAGAAATTTTTTGAAGAAATTTGACATACCTCTTCTTGATTGTCTTCGTGTGCCATGAGACATAGATTTGCGACTTCGTCTTCTTCATCGTCGCTTGATTCATCTCCGGAGTCACCTCCCCAAGATATGTATGCTCGTTGTTTCTTGAAGGGTTTCTTCTCCTTTTTGACATTCGGGCAATTTGATTTAATGTGCCCGATTTCTCCGCATCCATAGCACTTTACTTGATCTCCATGTTGTTTGCCTTTTCGTTCATACTCTTTTCGCATGAACTTTTGAAACCTCTTAATAACGAGTCCGAACTCGTTATCTCCGTTGTTTGAGTCCTCATCATTTTGAGGTTGAGCCGTGCTTGCCTGAGGGCGATTCTTTGTTTCCTTTGATCATTAAACGGAGGGTTAAGTATAGTAGATTCATAGGTTTTAAGATTACCTCTTAGTCCGTCGATGGTGACATTTGAAACGCCGATAGACTCTTGAATCGCGTCGGCCTTGGAGCGCCATTCCGGAGTGAGACTTCGGAGAATTTTTTGGACAAGTTCCTTATCCGTAAAGGTCTTCTTATGAGCATGTAGGTCATTGACGATTTTTGAAAATCATTCGAACATGTCATCGATCCTCTCGCTTTCCTTCATGTGAAACAGTTCATATGCATGGGTTAGAAAATCAATTTTAGCTTCTCTTACCTGGTCCGTACCTTCGTACGTGATTTCCAGCTTATCCCACATTTGCTTAGCCGTTGTGCAACATGATATTTTTCTGTAATCATCAGCATTTACAGCACAATATAATAAGTTGATGGCTCTAGCGTTGTTCTGCACTTTTCGGATATCATCCGCATCGTATTCATCTTCGGATTTTGGAACCCATTCATTTTCAACCTTTTTGGCTGGAATTTGTTCTCCCTTCGTTATAACCTTCCATAGATGAAAATTATTCAATTGGATGAATATTCTGATCCTCTCCTTCCAGTACATATAGTTTGTGCCGTCGAACAGTGGTGGTCTGGTAGAGCATTGTCCTTCACCTATTCCTGCATTAAAGTCACGAGTCGAAGCCATGGATTGTTTCTCTAAAACGGTTAAGTCTTTCAGAGAGTTGGGCTCTGATACCAATTGTTAGAATATACGCTTAACGCTAGAGGGGGGGTGAATAGCGTTATAATAAAAAACAATATAAACTTGCGGAATTAAAAAATTGCAGGATTGAAATAAGTGCGGTAAGTAAATAATAAGGAACGAACGCACCGAAATTATCCTGGTTCACCACAACCTGTGGCTAGTCCAGTCCCCGAGAGACTCTCTCGAGATTCCACTAACTTCGTTAAGCTTATGGGTGCTTAACAAACCGTTACAAACTGAGAACTTGAGTCACACAAGCCTCAACAACCTTTGCTCGAAGATACCACACTTCAAGACTTCAACCGAAGGAATGAAAACGTTCCTTCTTACAACCACAAGGGATTAACACTTCCCTTCAAGTGTATACAAACACTTAGCACTCAAGACATGACTCTCTTTAAGAGTAGATATGAGTAAAATAAATACGCTCAAGAACACAACAACTTTCGTCAAGAGTTTGGCTCTCAAAAACTTATTGAATGAATAGAAAATGATGAATATGAGAGTATGCAAGCTTTAGCAAGAATATAATCAGTTGTTGTACTTTGAAGACTGATTTTGAGTTGTATTTATAGTGTTCAAAACCCCCCACAACCGTTGCCTAATTGCCAATCAGGAATTGCTGATTTTGTGCTAAGATAATCGATTATGTGATTTGCATAATCGATTATTTTCCAATCGTTCAAAAATCATTCCCGGATTTTAAGCAGAATAATCGATTATCCAAATCGTATAATCGATTACCTGACAACGTTCAAAAAATCATATTCAGATTTTACTTAGCATAATCGATTATCAGATTGTGTATAATCGATTACCTGACAACGTTCAAAAAATCATATGCAGATTTTACTTAGCATAATCGATTATCAGATTGTGTATAATCGATTATCTTTCAGAGTTTAAAAATACTTTGGCAACGGTCATTTGCATAATCAATTATGCTATAAGGATAATCGATTATCTTTTATATTTTGAAAACTTCGGACTACACTGTCTTAACATAATCGATTATCATAAAGTACATAATCGATTATTTTACAGTCTTGTAAAATTTGATAGACACTGCCTCAACATAATCGATTATCATAATGTGCATAATCGATTATTTTATAGCTTTGAAAAATCTGATGGACACTGCCTCAACATAATCGATTATCATAAGGTACATAATCGATTATCTTGTAGCTTTGAAAAATCTAATGTACACTGCCTTAACATAATCGATTATGATAAGGTACATAATCGATTATTGTTCAGCTTTGTAAATCTGGTGTACATTGTCTTAACATAATCGATTATCATAAAGTACATAATCGATTATCTTTGTCCAGATTTGAGAGGCATGTTTAAAAATCATTTTGGCTAAAATAAAATGTTTGAAAATCATTTTTCTTTAAATTAAATATGCATGATTTGATAAAAATGATTTTACGAGAGAAGCCAAGTCTTGAGTTAATTGTCGGATCAAGATCACAATTAAAGAACGACTCATGTATAACTTTATTTCTTTGCTTGATCATGATCTTTGTTCGTCTTGTGCTTGAACCTCGTTATGTGTCAATTGCGCGCTTGTTCTTGGACCTCGTCATATGTCAATTGCGCATCGTTTGTCATTTATCAAAACCTACAAATATGAACACACGTTTAGTTTAGTGCCTTGAGAACGTGTTTCAACAATTACTTCCACTATGTCTTGTTATCTAAGTTACATCTACTGCGGACCAGTAATTAAAGCTACAACCTATTATCCATGAGGGTCCTGAAAACTATTAGAATTAAATTCCATTATCCAGGAGGGTCCTAAAAATTTCAAATTAAATGCCAATTTTAATTCGCGGTTGTCTCTGCTGGGGATTGCCAATTAAAGTTACATCCCATTATCCAGGAGGGTCCTGACAACTCCTATTGGGGAATATTTGTGCCAGATCATGTTTCCCGTGGCTATTTGAGTTTTAAATGGAATCCCATTTTCCATGAGGGTCTTGACAACTCTTAACTGAATCCTATTTCAACATGCAATTCACTTTATGCTCTTTGCTATTCATGATTATCTCCAATCTTTAAATAGGTCCCATTTGTCCTGGAAATTTCAAATTAAATGCCAATTTTAACTCTCGGTTGTCTCAGCTGGGGATCGCTAGTTAAAGTTACGTCCCATTATTCAGGAGGGTCTTGAGAATTTAAAACTAAATTTAAATCCCATTATCCAGAAGGATCCTGACAACTCCTAGCTGAATCTTATTCCCACTAGCAAACTCTTAGGTCTGTTTATGTTCCTTTTCCATTCCCGATTATTTCAAGCTTTAACTAAGTCTCATTTTCCATGAGGGTCCTGAAGTTCACAGTAATACCTTCCAGGTGCTTGTTTCTCCTATGGAGGACTTCCCCAAGACATCCGGAATTTCTTGCTCATGTTTCAATCAAAGAAAATTTGGTCAGTTTGAAATTTGGTGGTTAGCTTGCTGCATTCTTTCTGCAAAATGTCCATCTGTCATGCTCCGTGGTGGTCGATTTCCGAGCTGACTGTGAGCCGCCTGATTTGTTGGCTGAACCATGTGGCCTTTGATTAATCGAGTGTTCTATACCCAACATTGTGTTGCATTCTTGACCCTTTTGCCTGAGTCTTGCATCTTTCCTGAGATTACCATATTATTTCATTGATGAAATTTTAAGTGATTCTTCATATCCCATTTTAATTTCCTCAACCTTTGTAATGTTTTGGCTACAATGTGCTTTGTTATTTGGGAGCTGGTAGTAAGCTTTGGAATTCCTCTCCTGCTTGCTTAAACAAAATTGACCTTGAACACATCTTAGAAGAATGGAGACCCGAAACAAAGTAAATTGCAATGACTCTGAGTTGTTTTGTTTTAGAATAAAAGAATTCCGAATTGGGCGACTACTGAGGGGAAAAAAGGAGAAACTTATCTGTGGAGGAACGGTTGGTTCCAATGATCATGACATGTACTTCAGCTTAGTCGACCCAGTCTGTCCAAAAGATCGGCCTTCAATTGCCATGCTTTGTTGCTGTGACCTTCCTTAACTCAATTTCTTTAACCAAGGCTTGAGCTTGCTTATCTTGCGGTGTTCTGAACAGATTTCCACCAACAACCATTTTTCCATTGTTCATTTCTCAACTTTCCTTCTACTTAAGGTGCCCGTGAGGGTTTTCACCAATAAAACTCTATCGTTTTGGTTTTCTCTCAACTCCCATCGCCTTACAGTGCCCGTGAGAGTTTTCACCAATAAGACTCTCTCATTTTCATCTTTTTGCTCGAACTAATGTGTTTCCCCGGGTATGAACCACTTCTTCTCGCTTGACTTGGCATTTCTGAAAGACTTATCGGAAGGTCTTTCTTTAGACCGTATTGCAGGCTTTTGGATGGGTTAGAAAGAAAGGGTATTAAAGGCTCAAAACAATTCAGATGGGTTCAACATTACAACTTTCGGAATCAAATTTCTTACAACAACCACAACTTCTGCCCCAGTTTCACTTGGGGGACTTTTGGATTTTTATTTTAATGAGACCGAACTATGAGGCTGCTTATGTATCCTTAAAAGGAATCAGGTCAAACGTAGTTCATTCCAGAAACTACTTTGTTGTTGTAGTTTTATCTTTCCTCTTTCTTCTCACTATTTGCTTTTGTTTCTTCGCTTTTCCTTTCGTTGTTTTTCTATTTGTGTTTGCTTTTTCTTTTTATTTATCCTTTTTTTCTTTTTCTTCTCTTTTTTCTTTCCTTTCTTTTCTTTCTTTCTTTTTTTTCTTTCTTCTTTTCATTCTTTCAATTTCTCACGCTTGCGTTATTGATTTTGTTGTTGATTCCGAAAGAGTGGTATGGAAGAAAATAATTAAAGCTCGAAAGGGTTAACAAGGGATAAAGTGCTTAGATAGTATAATAAAATGCCTTCGTCATTCCAATCTCCAAAACATGCCAAGTACAAACAAATATGATTTGATCAAAGAAAATTAGGCATAGTATCTCTTAATTACATCAGAATTAATGGTCATTTCTACGCACTTGTCTTCCACATCTGTTAGATAAAATGTCCCGTTGGACAACACTCTTGACACGATGAGCGGCCCTTGACAATTTAGGGAGAACTTGCCCTTTTTGCTTCCGCCTGGTGAGGGAGGATGCGCTTCAATACTAACTGACCCACTTTGAACCTTCTAGGGCGAACCTTCTTGTTATATACTCTGGCCATTCTCGGTTGATACAACTGTCCATGACATACTGCTACAAATCTTTTCTCATCAATCAAACTTAATTGCTCCAGTCGGGTTTTGACCCACTCATCATCATCGATTTCTACTTCGGTGACAATCCGAAGGGATGGGATTTCAATTTCTGCCGGTATTACTGCTTTTGTGCCATACACCAACAAATATAGAGTTAACCCTAGTGAGGTGCGAACAGTAGTGTGATAGCCTAAAAATGCAAAGGGTAGCTTCTCATGCCATTGCCTGGACCCTTCCACCATTTTTCGAAGTATCTTCTATATGTTCTTATTGGTTGCCTCAACTGCTCCATTCGCCTAGGGGCGACATGGGGTGGAATTGCGATGAGTAATCTTAAACTGCTGACATACCTCTTTCATCAAATGGCTGTTGAGATTTGCTCCATTGTCAGTGATGATTATCTTCGGGATTCCAATCGGCAAATGATATTTGAATGCACAAATTTGACCACGGCTTTCTTGGTCACTGCCTTGAAAGTTTTAGCTTCTACCCACTTGGTGAAATAATCAATAGGAACCAGGATGAACCTATGTCCATTGGAAGCTGCTGGCTCGATGGGCCCAATGACATCCATGCCCCAAACAACAGAATGCCATGGTGCAGACATGGTATATAATTCATATGGCAGTGAGTGAACAAATCTCCATGCACCTGACATTGATTTTATTTGCGCACGAAACCGATACAATCTCGTTCCATGGTGAGCCAATAATAACCTGCCCGAAGGATCTTCTTTGCCAAAACATACCCACACATATGAGGTCCGCAAACTCTAGAATGTACCTCAGTCATGATGGTCGTGGCCTGTCTAGCATCTATGCATCTCAACAACCCAAGATCCGGCGTTCTTTTGTATAGTACCCTTCCACTGAAGAAAAACTCGCTAGATAAGTGACGAATTGTTCTCTTTTGATCACATGTAGCTTGTACTGGATACACACCCATTTTGATATATTCTTTGATGTCGTAAAACCAAGGCTCACCATCAAGCTCCTCTCCCACCACGTTACAGTAAGCATGTTGGTCATGTACTTGGATATGCAGTAGGTCAGCATAAGCCTTATCTGGATGTTATGTAACATTGACGCCAAAGTGGCCAAGGCATCAGCAACCTCGTTGTGGATTCTTGGGATATGCCCGAACTCTACTGACCGGAATCGTTGACAAAGGACATGCAAACATTGCCGCTATGGTATGAGCTTCAAATCTCATGTTTCCAATCCCCTTGAATTTGGTGTACCAGAAGGTCCGAGTCCCCCAAGACCAAGACTTCTTGGACACCCATGTTTGCAGCTAACCTCATACCCAAAATGCATGCCTCATATTCTGCCATATTGTTGGTGCAATAGAAACGCAGTTGAGCTGTAACGGGGTAATGGTGCCCCATTTCAAAAATGAGTACTGCTCCTATATCGACGCCTTTCATGTTGGCGGCCCCATCAAAGAATAATTTCCATCCTGGCTTCTTGCTCTGTTCCACTTCATCAATACGCATCACTTCTTCATTCGGGAAGTATGTCTTTAAAGGTTCATATTCTTCCTCCACCGAATTCTCAGCCAGATGATCAGCCAATGCATGCACTTTCATTACAGTCCTAGTCATATAGACAATGTCAAACTCGGTGAGCAGGATTTGCCACTTTACAAGCCTCCCCATGGGCATAGGCTTCTGGAAGATGTATTTCAATAGGTCCAGACATGAGATGAGGTAAGTAGTATACGATGATAGGTAGTGTTTCAACTTTTGTGCTACCCAAGTTAGGGCACAACACATCCTCTCATGTTGAGTATACTTAACCTCATAAGTTGTGAATTTCTTGCTAAGGTAGTATATGGCCTGCTCCTTGCTCCCTGTGACATCGTGCTGAACCAACACATATCCAAATGAATTGTACAAGACTGTCAGATTTAAGATCAAAGGCCTCATTGGTTCCGGTGGGACCAATATTTGCGGGTTCGACAAGTATTCTTTTATTTTATCACAAGAATCCTAGCATTCCTCCGTCCACTTGAGCGCAGCATCCTTTTTCAACAGCTTAAAGATGGGCTCACAAGTCGTCGTGAGCTGAGCAATAAATCTACTGATGTAATTAAATCTCCCCAACAAACTCATTACCACTGTTTTGTTCCTCGGAGATGGAAATTCTTGTATGGCTTTGATCTTTGATGGGTCTAGCTCAATGCCTTAGCGGCTGCCTATGAATCCTAGCAACTTTCCTGATGGCACACTAAATGCGAATTTCGCAGGATTGAGTTTTAGATTATACCTGCGGAGCCTCTGAAAGATTTTTCTCAGATCTCTAACATGGTCAGCCTGCTTCCTGTATTTCACAATTACATCATCCACATAGGCCTCAATCTCCTTATGTATCAGATCGTGGAATATGGATGTCATTTCCCTCATACAGGTTGCCCCAGCGTTTTTCAGATCGAGGGTATGACCCTGTAGCAATATGTTCCCCACGGTGTGATGAACGATGTCTTCTCCACATCCTCCTCATCCATCAAAATCTGGTGATAGCATGCGTAACAATCCACGAAAAAACCAATCTCATGTTTTGCACAATTGTCAATCAATATGTGGATGTTTGGCAGTGGGAAGTTGTCTTTTGGACATGCTTTGTAGAGGTCATGATAATCGACACACACCCTAGTTTTGCCATCCTTCTTTGGCATAGGCCCGACATTGGCTAACCAGGTGGGATATCGTGTGACTCGGATGACCTTCGCCTCAAATTGCTTTGTAACTTCCTTTTTCATTTTTATGCTCATATCAGTTTTAAACTTTCTCGACTTTTGTTTGACAGGAGGTCAGGCCGAGTCTGTTGGAAACACATTCTCAAGGCATTATACTAAACGTGTGTTCATATTTGTAGGTTTTGATGAATGACAAACTATGCGCAAATTGACATATGACGAGGTCCAAGCACAAGCGCAAAATTGATATATAACGAGATTCAAGCACAAGACAAAGATCGAGATTAAGTTTTATATGAGTCGGTATTTAATTGTGATCTTGATCCGACAACTTAAACTCAAGACTTGGCTTCTCTCGTAAAAATATTTTTAACAAATCATGCATATTTAATTTAGAGCAAAATGATTTTAAATAATGCATATTTACTTTAGTCAAAATGATTTTTAAACATGCCTCTAAAATCTAGACTAAGATAATCGATTATGTACTTATGATAATCGATTATGTTTAAGTCAGCTGCTTGACAATCGATTGTGAACTTATGACAATCGATTGTGTTAAGGCAGTGAGCATCAGATTTTTCAAATCTGCATGACAATTGATTGTGAACCTTATGACAATCGATTGTGATGAGGCAGTGTCCATCAAAGTTTTTCAAAGCTCAAAATAATCGATTGTGAACCTTATGACAATCGATGGTGATGAGGCAGTGTCCATCAAAGTTTTTCAAAGCTCAAAATAATCGATTGTGAAGCTAATGACAATCGATTGTGAAGAGACAGTGTCCATCAGATTTTTCAAAGTCACAAAATAATCGATTGTGAACTTATGACAATCGATTGTGTTGAGGCAGTGTCTTCCAGACTTTTTCAAAGTTATTAAATAATCGATTGTGAACCTATAACAATCGATTGTCAAGAGGCAGTGTCTAAATTGATTTTTCAAGACTGATATATAATCGATTGTTAACTTAGTATAATCGATTGTATAACTGACCGTTGCCAAAATGTTTTCAAATACCGTCAGGTAATCGATTATTGATTTCTTATAATCGATTGTTTTAATTAAAATCTGGAAAGGATTTTTTGAACGTTGCTGAGTAATCGATTATTGATTTCTTATAATCGATTGTTTTAATTAAAATCGGAAAAGGATTTTTTGAACGTTGCTGAGTAATCGATTGTAGTTTTCTGACAATCGATTGTTTTACGTAAAATCTGGAAATGATTTTTTGAACGTTGCCAGTAATCGATTATTGATCTTAGATAATCGATTGTTATGCGTAAAATCTGGGATTGATTTTTGGAAGAACTGGCAAACAATCGATTGTGGTAATTTGACAATCGATTGTCACAGAGTAAAATCAGCAACTCTTAATTGGCAATTAGGCAACGGTAATACAAGGTTTTGCAACTATAAATACAGCTTCAAATCAGTCTTTTAAGCACAACAACTTACAACAACTGATCATACAATTGCTAAAGCTTGCATACTTTATTGCTTATCATTTTATATTCATTACATAAGCTTTTGAGAGCCAAATTATTGTCGAAAGTTGTTGCGATCTTGAGCGTATTCTTTTTACTCATATCTACTCTTAAAGGAGTGTCTTGTTTGAGTGCTAAGTGTTTTTGTACACTTGAAGGGAAGTGTTAGTCCCTTGTGTTGTAAGAAGGAACTTGTGTTTCCTTGGTTGAAGTCTTGGAGTGTTGTATCTCCGAGCAAAGGTTGCTGAGGCTTGTGTCCTCAAGTTGTAACGGTTTGTTGAGCACTCGTATGCTTAACAAGTTAGTGGAAATCTTGAGAGAGTCTCTCGGGGACTGGACTAGCCACGGGTTGTGGTGAACCAGGATACATCGGTGCGTTTGTTCTAATTTATTTACTTATCGCACTTATTTATTTCCTGCAATTTTTAAATTCCGCAAGTTTACGCTAATTTTTATTACAACGCTATTCACCCCCCCCCCCCTCTAGCGTTAAGCGTATTATCTAACAATTGGTATCAGAGCCCAACTCTCTGAAGACTTAACCGTTTGAGAGAAACATCCATGGCTTCTACTCGTGATTCTTTTGCAGGAATAGGTGAAGGACAATGCTCCACCCGACCACCGCTATTCGAATGTACAAATTATACATACTAGAAGGAGAGGATGAGAATATTTGTACAATCAAATAGTTTTCATCTTTGGAAGGTCACAATGAATGGAGAACAAATTCCAACCAAGAAGGTTGAAAATGAATGGGTCCAAAAGTCCGAAGATGAATACGATGCGGATGATATCCGAAAGGTGCAAAATAATGCTAAAGCTATTAATTTATTATATTGTGCTGTAAATACTGATGATTACAGGAAGATATCTTGTTGCACAATGGCGAAGCAAATGTGGGACAAGCTGGAAATTACGTACGAAGGTACGGACCAGGTAAGGGAAGCCAAAATTGATTTCCTAACCCATGCATATGAATTGTTTCACTAGAAGGAAGGCGAAAAGGTCGATGAGATGTTTGAACGATTTTCAAAAATCGTAAATGATTTACATGCTCTTATGAAGACCTTCACGGATAAGGAACTTGTCCGAAAAATTCTCCGAAGTCTCACTCCGGAATGGCGATCCAAGGCCGACGCGATTCAAGAATCCATTGGCATTTCAAATGTCACCATCGACGCATTAAGAGGTAATCTTAAAACTTATGGATCTACTATACTTAACCCTCTTGTTGATAATCAAAGGAAGCAAAGAATCGCTCTCAAGGAAAGCACAAGCCAACCTCAAAATGATGAGGACGAAGACAACGAGTTCGGACTCGTTATCAAGAGATTTCAAAAGTTCATGCGAAAAGAGTATGAAAGAAAGGGCAAAAAGCAAGGAGATCAAATAAAGTGCTACGAGTGCGGAGAAACCGGGCACATTAAATCAAATTGCCAAATGCTAAAAAGGAGAAGAAACCCTTCAAGAAGCAACGAGCATACATATCTTGGGGAGGCGACTCCGGTGACGAGTCAAGTGAGGAAGAAGAAGACGAAGACGCAAATCTTTGTCTTATGGCACAAGAAGACAACAAAGAAGAGGTATGTCAAATTCTTCCAAAAATTTCTTTTCCCTTGAAGAAATGCAAAATGCTTTTGATGAGTTGTATAGCGAATTTATTAAAGCTTCAAAAACTGTTAAGAGTATAAAAGAAAATGCTTCTTTAAAAGAAAAGATTTTCAAAAACAACTCTCTTTTAAAGAAAAGGAATTGGAAAAACTGATTTTAGAAAATGAGAAGTTGAAAGAGGAAAACAAATTTTTTGGTAAGAGAAGCGCCGACAAGCCCGAAAGTTCTAGAAATTGTACTTCTTGCATGTATCTCAAAAATGAAGTAGAAAGGCTTAAGGGCACCTTAGATAAGTTTAACTCTTCTCATAAAAATTTGAATGAAGTGCTTGTTAATTTGAAGTCGACCAAGCATGGCATAGGTTTTAGAAACGAGCCTAAAGAGAAAGTTGAAGCCAACCCCCAACCACCTAAGGCTCAACCTAGGATAAATGAAACAAATGTTCATCCTAGATACAACAAACCTAGAAATGGTTTTCATCAATCGCAACCTAGAAATAATCATGCTAGAAATAATGCACCTTCTAGGCCAAACACTAGAAGGAATTTTGAACCTTTTAGAACACCTAGAAATGACTTCCAACCTAGAAACAACTATTCTAGAAATGATGCATATCCTAGAACAAATGGTAGGAGAAATGATTTTCATGATTTGCGCAATAGTTATACTGTCAAGAATAGAGTAAATGAATTTCGTCCGTCCAATTACTATCAACCTAGAAGGATGCATAATCCTAACGTGACTTGTCATTATTGTAGACGAATTGGACATATTGCTCCTGCTTGTTTTACACGACATAGACATAACACTCAATCACATCACTATGATTTGCCTAACCCCCAAGGACCCAAAATGGCATGGGTACCTAAAACTCATTAATCTGTTTTGTATGTATGGTTGAAGGGATCAAGTGTACTATGGCACCTTGATAGTGGATGCTCCAAGCACATGACGGGAGACGAATCCAAATTCCTTCAACTAGAACACAAGGAAGGGGGAAGTGTTATTTTTGGTGATAACAACAAAGGAAAGATTATCGGCATCGGATCGGTCGGTAAGGATGAAATTTCTTCCATTAAGCATATATTACTTGTGAAAGGTTTAAAACATAATCTCTTGAGCATAAGTCAATTATGTGACAAGGGAAATCTTGTTTTATTTGATTCGGATGAATGCTTAGTTTTTAGACGTAGCGATTTTAAAATTATCCTTCGTGGTTTTAGAATGGATAATATTTATATGGTTGATCTTGCAAATTCTTCACCCGAATATGTGAATTGTTTAATGAGCAAAGAGGATGATTCTTGGTTATGGCATCGTAGAGTAGCTCACATCAACATGCATCTTTTGAACAAATTGGTTTCACAAAATTTAGTTGTTGGTCTTCCAAATTTGAAATTTGAAAATGACTCTATTTGTGATTCTTGTCAAAAAGGGAAGCAAACAAAAGCATCTTTTAAATCGAAAAATATTGTTTCAACTACTAGACCATTGCAATTGCTTCACATGGATTTATTTGGACCATCTCGCATTGAAAGTCTAGATAGAAATCGTTATTCCAGATTTACTTGGACTTTATTTCTTGCCCATAAAAGTGATGCTTTTCAGAATTTTAAATATTTTCTTAAACGTGTTCAAAACGAAAAGGAAACAAACGTCACTTCAATTAGAAGTGATCATGGGGGAGAGTTTGATCACAATCTCTTTGCGGAGTTTTGTGACGAACTTGGTATCGAGCATACCTTTTCCGCTCCACGAACACCACAACAAAATGGGGTGGTGGAAAGGAAAAATAGGTGTCTCAAAGAGATGGCTAGAACCATGCTCGAAGAGGCTAAGATTCCCAAACATTTTTGGGCGGATGCCGTGAGTACCGCATGCTACGTTTTAAATAGAGTAGTCATAAGGCCAATACTCATGAAAACCCCTTATGAACTCTACAAGGGAAGGAAACCAAATATCTCCCATTTTAGAGTATTCGGTTGTAAATATTTTATTCATAACAATGGAAAAGATCAATTGGGAAAATTTGATGCCAAATCTGATGAGGGAATTTTTATTGGGTATTCTTCACGTAGAAAAGCATATAGGGTTTTTAATAATAGAACCCAAACTGTGAAGGAATCCCCTCATATTGTGTTTTCCGAAAATAATGCTCGCTTGGCGAGAAAGGATTCTTGTTCTGATCTTGCAGGTATTTTAAATAGTTTAAAAGACAAAGTACAAGAGGAAACTCCTAAAGAAATTCAAGATGAAATCTTGGAACAATCAACGGAGGAAACGCCACAATTAGAGAAAGAAACGAAAATGCCTAACGAGTGGAGGACAATCAAAGATCACCCTCTCGAACAGGTAATTGGCGACGTCGGAGAAAAGGAATTTTCCGATTTAATGACAAGCAAATTTGAGATGTCTATGATGGGTGAGTTAACATTCTTTTTGGGATTACAAGTAAAGCAAATGAAAGAAGGTACGTTCATTTGCCAAGCGAAATATTGCAAAGAATTGCTGAAACGATTTGAAATGACCAATGCAAAAGCAATGGCAACCCCCATGAGCACATCCGATCATCTAGACAAAGATGAGAAAGGTAAGGAAGTCGACATCAAAAAGTATCGAGGTATGATTGGCTCTCTCCTTTATCTTACTGCTAGTCGTCCGGACATCATGTTTAGCGTGTGCTTATGCGCTCGTTATCAATCGTGTCCGAAGGAGTCTCACCTAACTGCGGTGAAACGGATATTGAAGTATCTTGTTGGTACTGTAAATGTGGGTCTATGGTACCCCAAAGGTTCTTCATGCCAACTTGTTGGCTATTCCAATTCCGATTTTGCTGGATGCAAATTGGACCGCAAGAGCACTAGTGGCACTTGTCATTTGCTCGGTAGCTCTCTCGTTTCATGGTTTAGCAAGAAACAAGTAAGTGTTGCGTTGTCCACAACAGAGGCTGAATATGTAGCCGCCGGGAGTTGTTGCGCTCAAATCCTTTGGATGAAACAACAACTCTTGGACTATGGCCTAAGTCTTGATCATATCCCTCTTAGATGTGATAATACTAGTGCCATATGCTTGACGAAGAACCCCGTTCTTCATTCGCGAACAAAACACATTGAAATTAGACATCATTTTATAAGAGATCACGTTCTCAAGGGCGATGTCGAAATTGAATTTGTTGAAACCAAAGATCAATTGGCTGACATCTTTACAAAGCCCTTAGAGAAAGAGTCCTTCTTCCGAATTCATAATGAACTCGGGATCCTTGACTCCACGTTGATCTAAGTCATGCATTGCATTTTCCCTTTCACATGTTTTCTAACTTGAGCGTTGGAGACGTCTAACGTATTTTTGCAGGTATCGCCCTAAAGGCAGGGGGAATTATAAAGCTTGACGCACAGAACAATCGATTTCTCTTTTATATAATCGATTATCCAGTATCAATAATCGATTGTCTTGACATTATTTGCGTTATTATTTCTGAAATTGCAGATTTAATAAATAAACAAGTTTTGTTAATTATTCTATGTTTTTTTTGCTAATGGAAGAAGGGGGAAGATAACGGGTATGCACTCTCAATACTTGTTGGGATAAATTGAGGGGGAATTCATATATTGAGGGGGAACTAATTGCATATCTATATACTTGTTGCATATCTTTACTTGTCTTGAATCGTATGCATATCCCGCTTAAAGTTTGCCATTATCAAAAAGGGGGAAATTGTTGGAAACACGTTCTCAAGGCATTATACTAAACGTGTGTTCATATTTGTAGGTTTTGATGAATGACAAACTATGCGCAAATTGACATATGACGAGGTCCAAGCACAAGCGCAAAATTGATATATAACGAGATTCAAGCACAAGACGAAGATCGAGATTAAGTTTTATATGAGTCGGTATTTAATTGTGATCTTGATCCGACAACTTAAACTCAAGACTTGGATTCTCTCGTAAAAATATTTTTAACAAATCATGCATATTTAATTTAGAGCAAAATGATTTTAAATAATGCATATTTACTTTAGTCAAAATGATTTTTAAACATGCCTCTAAAATCTGGACTAAGATAATCGATTATGTACATATGATAATCAATTATGTTTAAGTCAGCTGCTTGACAATCGATTGTGAACTTATGACAATCGATTGTGTTAAGGCAGTGAGCATCAGATTTTTCAAATCTGCATGACAGTTGATTGTGAACCTTATGACAATCGATTGTGATGAGTCAGTGTCCATCAAAGTTTTTCAAAGCTCAAAATAATCGATTGTGACCCTTATGACAATCGATTGTGATGAGGCAGTGTCCATCAAAGTTTTTCAAAGCTCAAAATAATCGATTGTGAAGCTAATGACAATCGATTGTGAAGAGACAGTGTCCATCAGATTTTTCAAAGTCACAAAATAATCGATTGTGAACTTATGACAATCGATTGTGTTGAGGCAGTGTCTTCCAGACTTTTTCAAAGTTATTAAATAATCGATTGTGAACCTATAACAATCGAGTCAAGAGGCAGTGTCTAAATTGATTTTTCAAGACTGATATATAATCGATTGTTAACTTAGTATAATCGATTGTATAACTGACCGTTGCCAAAATGTTTTCAAATACCATCAGGTAATCGATAATTGATTTCTTATAATCGATTGTTTTAATTAAAATCTGGAAAGGATTTTTTGAACGTTGCTGAGTAATCGATTATTGATTTCTTATAATCGATTGTTTTAATTAAAATCGGAAAAGGATTTTTTGAACATTGCTGAGTAATCGATTGTAGTTTTCTGACAATCGATTGTTTTACGTAAAATCTGGAAATGATTTTTTGAACGTTGCCAGTAATCGATTATTGATCTTAGATAATCGATTGTTATGCGTAAAATCTGGGATTGATTTTTGGAAGAACTGGCAAACAATCGATTGTGGTAATTTGACAATCGATTGTCACAGAGTAAAATCAGCAACTCTTAATTGGTAATTAGGCAACGGTAATACAAGGTTTTGCAACTATAAATACAGCTTCAAATCAATCTTTTAAGCACAACAACTTACAACAACTGATCATACAATTGCTAAAGCTTGCATACTTTATTGCTTATCATTTTATATTCATTACATAAGCTTTTGAGAGCCAAATTATTGTCGAAAGTTGTTGCAATCTTGAGCGTATTCTTTTTACTCATATCTACTCTTAAAGGAGTGTCTTGTTTGAGTGCTAAGTGTTTTTGTACACTTGAAGGGAAGTGTTAGTCCCTTGTGTTGTAAGAAGGAACTTGTGTTTCCTTGGTTGAAGTCTTGGAGTGTTGTATCTCCGAGCAAAGGTTGTTGAGGCTTGTGTCCTCAAGTTGTAACGGTTTGTTGAGCACCCGTAAGCTTAACAAGTTAGTGGAAATCTCGAGAGAGTCTCTCGGGGACTGGACTAGCCACGGGTTGTGGTGAACCAGGATACATCGGTGCGTTTGTTCTAATTTATTTACTTATCGCACTTATTTATTTCCTGCAATTTGTAAATTCCGCAAGTTTACGCTAATTTTTATTATAACGCTATTCACCCCCCCCCCCCTCTAGCGTTAAGCGTATTATCTAACAGAGTCAGTGGGAAGTTTGTGAACCACCAAGTCGGCGCTTAACCTTGGCATATCATCGTAAGACCATGCAAATAATATCCTTATATTCAAGCAGCTCTTCGATTATTTCTTCCCTAAGCTGTGGCTCAAGATGGACACTTATTTTGGTTTCTCGATATTATCTGGGTCCGTTTGATTGACTGCTTTTGTATCGCTCAGGGTTGGCTTGAGTTTTTCCTCAAAAAGGCTTAACTCTTTACTAATTTCTTCAAATGCCCTTTCCTCATAATATTCTGGCTCATCCTCTCTTTCTATCTCTTGAATTATTGCTTCTGAATTAGACCGGCTTTCAAGACTGGGCCAAAGAGTCCTTATGCATGTCATATCATTGGATCCATCATAAAAATAAATGTACAAGAAGGAAAAGAAAAGCAAAGAGAAAAATAAAAACTATCAGCAATGACGAAAAAAGAAATTGCATTTCATTGAAATTGAAATATCACAAGGTTTACACATCCAAATGGACAGAACATAGACTTTGAATTACAACCCTGGAATAATCTAGAGAAATTGAAAGAAAAATCAAAGCAAACTACCAAAACTTCTTCCTGGTCGGAGAGGAGTATCTTCCCAATTGTTGATTTTTGCACAGGGCCCAACAAATTGCACATCTGCCTTGCTAGAGCCCTCTCCAGCTTCTATCACTTTCACATATTCAAACAACTTCTCAAACCTTTCAAGCAATTCTTTATCAGGATCACCCACAGCACTGGAACTTGTTGTTGTCAGGCGCTTCTTGGTGCTGAGCCTAACAAATGATCTGAAGAGACGTGGCACGGGCTTGGGGAGGACCCATGCACTCTGATTCATCTTTCTGGCTCTCTTTATGTCTGCAATTGTGGGCTTGAACCCCATACCAAAGGTTCTATGTTTTTAGGGAGAGACACGGTTTGTATGATACCCTGAAGTGACGCTCCCAAACCCTTTCCTGGAACTAACCCATTCTTCAATATTTCAACGGCCACCATGACTGATGCAGCAGCTAACGTTGGTGTTGGAACACACTCCCCTTCTGGAACTTTTCTCACTGATACCGTGTCATGAAACTGATACACCTAGGGCCCCTTGTCATCATTCGCCTCAATGAATGGTACAATAACATCATTGTGAGCATACAGATGGTTTGCACAATTATTTCTTGTCCATCCCATTCAAATTTCACCATTTGATGCAAAGTAGAGGGAACTGCTCTAGCAGTATGGATCCAGGGTCGTCCTGTTGAAACACGTTCTCAAGGCACTATACTAAACGTGTGTTCATATTTGTAGGTTTTGATGAATGACAAACTATGAGCAATTGACATATGACGAGGTCTAAGCACAAGCGCGAAATTGATACATAACGAGATTCAAGCACAAGGCCAAGAAATAAAGTTATACATGAGTCGTTCTTTAAACTGTGATCTTGATCCAATAACTTGACTCAAGACTTGGCTTCTCTCGTAATAACATTTTTATAAAATCATGCATATTTAATTTAAAGCAAAATGATTTTAAATCATGCATATTTATGTTAGCCAAAATGATATTTAAACATGCCTCTAAAATCTGGACTAAGATAATCGATTATGTACTTATGATAATCGCTTATGTTAAGTCAGCTGCATGACAATCGATTGTGAACTTGTGACAATCGATTGTGTTAAGGCAGTGTACATCAGATTTTTCAAATCTGCATGACAATCGATTGTGTACCCTATGACAATCGATTGTGTCGAGGCAGCGTACATCAGATTTTTCAAAGCCACACAATAATCGATTGTGAACTTATGACAATCGATTGTATTAAGGCAGTGTCCATCAGAGTTTTTCAAAGCTACAAAATAATCGATTGTGAACTTATGACAATCGATTGTGTTGAGGCAGTGTCTATTAGATTCTTCAAAGACTGATAAATAATCGATTGTTCTCATAGCATAATCGATTGTGCCTGACCGTTGCTAAAATATTTTCAAACACCGTCAGGTAATCGATTATAGATTTCTCATAATCGATTGTTTTTAAGTAAAATCTGAAAAAGATTTTTTGAACGTTGCCAAGTAATTGATTGTATAATTCTGACAATCGATTGTTTTATGTAAAATCTGGAAAAGATTTTTTGAACGTTGCCAGTAATCGATTATATGTCTTAGATAATCGATTGTTATGCGTAAAATCTGGGAATGATTTTTGGAACGATTGGCAAACAATCGATTGTATCATTTTGACAATCGATTGTCATAGAGTAAAATCAGCAACTCTTAATTGGCAATTAGGCAACGGTAATGCATGGTTTTGACACTATAAATACATCTTCAAATCAGTCTTCTACGCACAACAACTGACAATATTATTGCTAAAGCTTGCATACTCTCTTATTCATGATTTTCTATTCATTACATAAGTTTTTGAGAGCCAAATTGTTGACGAAAGTTGTTGCGTTCTTGAGCGTATTTAGTTTACTCATATCTACTCTTAAGGAGAGTCTTGTTTTGAGTGCAAAGTGTTTTTATACACTTGAAGGGAAAGTTGTTCCCTTGTATTGTAAGAAGGAACTTGTGATTCCTTTGGTTGAAGTCTTGAAGTGTTGTATCTTCGAGCAAAGATTGTTGAGGCTTGTGTCCTCAGTTTGTAAAGGTTTGTTGAGCACCCGTAAGCTTAACAGTGTTAGTGGAAATCTCGAGAGAGTCTCTCGGGGACTGGACTAGCCACGGGTTGTGGTGAACCAGGATACATCGATGCGTTCGTTCCTATTTATTTATTTATCGCAATTATTTAATTCCTGCAATTTTTAAATTCCGCAAGTTTACGCTATTTTTTATTATAACGCTATTCACCCCCCCCCCCTCTAGCGTTAAGTGTATTTTCTAACAATTGGTATCAGAGCCCAACTCTCTGAATACATAACAGTTTGAGAGAAACAATCCATGGCTTCTACCGTGACTCTTTTGCAGGAATAGGTGAAGGACAATGCTCCACCCGACCACCACTATTCGACGGTACAAACTATACATACTGGAAGGAGAGGATGAGAATATTTATTCAATCGAATAATTTTCATCTGTGGAAGGTTATAATGAAGGGAGAACAAATTCCAACCAAAAAGGTTGAAAACGAATGGGTTCCAAAATCCGAAGAGGAATACGATGCGGATGATATCCGAAAAGTGCAAAACAACGCTAAAGCAATTAACTTATTATATTGTGCTATAAATGGTGATGATTACAGGAAAATATCATGTTGCACAACGACGAAGCAAATGTGGGACAAGCTGGAAATCACGTACGAAGGTACGGACCAGGTAAGAGAGGCTAAGGTTGATTTTCTAACCCATGCATCGAACTGTTTCACATGAAGGAAGGCGAAAAGGTCGATGAGATGTTCGAACGATTTTCAAAAATCGTAAATGACTTACATGCTCTTAAGAAGACCTTCACGGATAAGGAACTTGTCCGAAAGATTCTCCGAAGTCTCACTCCGGAATGGCGCTTCAAGGCCGACGCGATTCAAGAGTCTATTGGCACTTCAAATGTCACCATCGACGGATTAAGAGGTAACCTTAAGACTTATGAATCTACTATACTTAACCCTCTTGCTAATGATCAAAGGAAACAAAGAATCGCCCTCAAGGCAAGCACAAGCCAACCTCAAAATGATGAGGACGGAGACAACGAGTTCGGACTCGTTATCAAGAGATTTCAAAAGTTCATGCGAAAAGAGTATGAACGAAAAGGCAAAAAGCGAGGAGATCAAATAAAGTGCTATGAGTGCGGAGAAACCGGGCACATTAAATCAAATTGCCCAAATATCAAAAAGGAGAAGAAACCCTTCAAGAAACAACGAGCATACATATCTTGGGGAGGCGACTCCGGAGACGAGTAGAGTGAGGAAGAAGAAGACGAAGCCGCAAATCTTTGTCTTATGGCACAAGAAGACAACCAAGAAGAGGTATGTCAAATTTCTTCCAAAAATTTCTTTTCTCTTGAGGAAATGCAAAATGCTTTTGATGAGTTGTATGGTGAATTTATTAAAGCTTCCAAAACTGTTAAATGCATAAAGGAAAATGCTTCTTTAAAAGAAAAAGATTTTGAAAAACAACTCCCTTTGAAAGAAAAAGATTTGGAAAAACTGATTTTAGAAAATGAGAAGTTGAAAGAAGAAAACAAATTTTTCGGCAAGAGAAGCGCCGACAAACCCGAGAGTTCTAGTAAAAGTTGTACTTCTTTCATGCATCTCAAAAATGAGGTAGAAAGACTTAAGGGCACCCTAGATAAGTTTAGTTCTTCTCATAAAAATTTGAATGAAGTCCTTGTTAATTTGAAGTCGACCAAGCTGGCATAGGTTTTAAAAATGAGCCTAAAGAAAAGGTTGAAGCCAACCCCCAACAACCTAAGGCTCAACCTAGGATTAATAAAACAAACACTCATCCTAGATATAACAAACCTAGAAATGGCTTTCAACAATCGCAACCTAGAAATAATCATTCTAGAAATAACGCATATTCTAGGCCAAACACTAGAAGGAACTTTGAACCTTTTAGAACACCTAGAAATGACTTTCAACCTAGAAATAACTATTCTAGACATGCTGCATATCCTAGAATAAATAGTAGGAGAAATGATTTTCATGAATTGCGCAATATTCATATTGTCAAGAATAGAGTAAATGAATTTCGTCCGTCCAATTACTATCAACCTAGACGAATGCATAATCCTAATGTTGTGTGTCATTATTGCAATCGAATTGGACATATTGCTCCTGCTTGTTTCACTAGACATAGACACTTAAATGTATGTCAAGCACAACAGCATGTTACACCTAACTCTCAGGGACCCAAAACAGCTTGGGTACCAAAGACTCATTAATTTGTCTTGTAGGTATGTTTGAAGGGATCAAGTGTACTTTGGTACCTTGATACTGGATGCTCCAAACACATGACGGGAGACGAATCCAAGTTCCTTCAACTAGAACATAAGGAAGGAGGAAGCGTTATTTTTGGTGATAACAACAAAGGAAAAATTATCGGCATCGGATCGGTCGGTAAGGATGAACTTTCTTCCATTAAGCATATATTGTTAGTTAAAGGTTTAAAACATAATCTCTTGAGCATAAGTCAATTATGTGACAAGGGAAATCTTGTTTTATTTGATTCGGATGAATGCTTAGTTTTTCGCCGTAGCGATTTTAAAATTATCCTTCGTGGTTTTAGAATGGATAACATCTATATGGTTGATCTCGCAAATTCTTCATCTGAATATGTGAATTGCCTTATGAGCAAAGAGGATGATACATGGTTATGGCATCGTAGAGTAGCTCACATCAACATGCATCTTTTAAATAAATTGGTTTCACAAAATTTAGTTATTGGTCTTCCAAATTTGAAATTTGAAAAAGACTCTATTTGTGATTCTTGTCAAAAAGGGAAGCAAACAAAAGCATCTTTTAAATCGAAAAATATTGTTTCAACTACTTGACCTTTGCAACTACTTCACTTGGACTTATTTGGACCATCTCGCATTGAAAGTCTTGGTAGAAATCATTATGCTTTTGTTATTGTTGATGATTATTCTAGATTTACTTGGACTCTATTTCTTGCTCATAAAAGTGAAGCTTTTCAGAATTTTAAATATTTTCTTAAACGTGTTCAAAACGAAAAGGACACAACCGTCACTTCAATAAGAAGTGATCATGGGGGAGAGTTTGATCACAATCTCTTTGCGGACTTTTGTGACGAACTCGGTATCGAGCACACCTTCTCTGCTCCACGTACACCACAACAAAATGGGGTTGTGGAAAGGAAAAATAGGTTTCTCGAAGAGATGGCTAGAACCATGCTCGATGAGGCTAAGATTCCCAAACATTTTTGGGCGGATGCCGTGAGTACCGCATGCTACGTTCTAAATAGAGTAGTCATAAGGCCAATACTCATGAAAACCCCCTATGAACTCTATAAGGGAAGGAAACCAAATATCTCCCATTTTAGAGTATTCGGTTGCAAATGCTTTATTCATAACAATGGAAAAGATCAATTGGGAAAATTTGATGCCAAATCCAATGAAGGAATTTTTATTGGTTATTCTTCACGTAGCAAAGCATATAGAGTATTCAATAATAGAACCGGAACTGTGGAGGAATCCCCTCATATTGTGTTTTCCGAAAATAATGCTCGCTTGGCAAGAAAGGATTCTGGTTTTGCTCTTGCAGGTATTTTAAACTCACTAAGTCCTCAAGACAAAGTACAAGAGGAAACTCCGAAGGAAACTCAAGATGAAATCTTGGATCAATTATCGGAGGAAGCGCCACAATTGGAAAAAGAAACGAAAATGCCTAACTCGTGGAGGACAATCAAAGACCATCCTCTCGAACAAGTAATTGGCGACATTGAACAACAGGTAAGTACCCGAAACTCTCTTAAGAACACCTTAGGACATACTGCTTTTGTTTCTCAAATTGAACCCACAACCATCTCCGAAGCAATTGGGGATGAATTTTGGACCTTGGCAATGCAAGAGGAGCTTAACCAATTCAAACGGAATGACGTTTGGGATTTGGTGCCAAGACCCGAAAATCATACCATTATTGGTACAAAATGGGTTTTTCGAAACAAATTAGATGAAAATGGTGTAATCACTAGAAACAAAGCTAGGCTTGTAGCAAAAGGCTATAATCAAGAAGAGGGTATTGACTATGAAGAAACATATGCCCCCGTAGCAAGGTTAGAAGCTATTCATTTATTGCTTGCTTTTGCCTCTTCTATGAATTTCAATTTATATCAAATGGATGTAAAAAGTGCCTTTTTAAATGGTTTTATTCAAGAAGAAGTTTATGTTGCTCAACCCCCGGGTTTTGAAGATTTTAAATTTCCCGATCATGTTTTCAAACTCAAGAAAGCCCTTTATGGCCTTAAACAAGCTCCCCGAGCTTGGTATGAAAGATTGAGCAAATTTCTTTTGGAAAATGATTTCATTAGGGGGAAAGTTGACACCACTCTTTTTATTAAGCATAGAAACAATGATATTTTATTAGTTCAAATCTATGTGGATGATATTATCTTTGGTGCTACAAACAATGCTTTGTGCAAGGAATTTCTGATTTGATGACAAGCGAATTTGAGATGTCTATGATGGGTGAGCTATTCTTTTTGGGGCTGCAAGTAAAGCAAATGAAAGAAGGAACTTTCATTTGTCAAGCTAAATATTGCAAAGAATTGCTGAAACGATTTGAAATGACCAACGCAAAAGCAATGGCCACTCCCATGAGCACATCCGATCATCTAGACAAAGATGAGAAAGGTAAGGAAGTCGACACCAAAAAGTATCAAGGTATGATTGGATCTCTCCTTTATCTTACTGCTAGTAGACCGGACATCATGTTTAGCGTGTGTTTATGCGCTCGTTATCAATCATGTCCGAAGGAGTCTCACCTTACTGCGGTGAAACGGATATTGAAGTATCTTGTTGGTACTGTAAATGTGGGTCTACGGTACCCCAAAGGTTCTTCATGCCAACTTGTTGGCTATTCCGATTCCGATTTTGCTGGATGCAAATTGGACCTCAAGAGCACTAGTGGCACTTGCCATTTGCTCGGTAGCTCTCTCGTTTCTTGGTTTAGCAAGAAACAAGTAAGTGTTGCGTTGTCCACAACCGAGGCTGAATACGTGGCCGTGGGGAGTTGTTGCGCTCAAATCCTTTGGATGAAACAACAACTCTTGGACTATGGCCTAAGTCTTGATCATATCCCTCTTAGATGTGATAATACTAGTTCCATATGCTTGACGAAGAACCCCGTTCTTCATTCAAGAACAAAACACATTGAAATTAGGCATCATTTTATAAGAGATCACGTTCTCAAAGGGGATGTCAAAATTGAATTTGTTGAAACCAAAGATCAATTGGCCGACATCATTACAAAACCCTTAGAGAAAGAGTCCTTTTTCCGAATTCGTAGTGAACTCGGGATTCTTGACTCCACGTTGATCTAAGTCATGCATTGCATTTTCCCTTTCACATGATTTCTAACTTGAGCGTCGGAGACGTCTAACGAATTTTTGCAGGTATCGCCCTAAAGGCAAGGGAAATTATAAAGATTGATGCAGAATAATCGATTTCTCCTAAGGATAATCGATTTCTCTTTAGTGTATAATCGATTATCTAGTATCAATAATCGATTATGTTGATATTATTTGCTTTATTATGTCTTTTACTTTTTCCATTTTTGCTAATGGCAAAAGGGGGAAGAATAAAGGGCTATGCACTTAATATTTATTGGCATATATTGAGGGGGAATTCATAGGTTGAGGGAGAACCAATTGCATATCTATATACTTGTTGCATATCTATACTTGTCTTGGATCGTCATTATGAATTATCTAATATGCATATCCCGCTTAAGGTTTGCCATTATCAAAAAGGGGGAAATTGTTGAAACACGTTCTCAAGGCACTATACTAAACGTGTGTTCATATTTGTAGGTTTTGATGAATGACAAACTATGCGCAATTGACATATGACGAGGTCCAAGCACAAGCACGAAACTGATACATAACGAGATTCAAGCACAAGACCAAGAAATAAAGTTATACATGAGTCGTTCTTTAAACTGTGATCTTGATCCGATAACTTGACTCAAGACTTAGCTTCTCTCGTAAAAACATTTTTATCAAATCATGCATATTTAATTTAAAGCAAAATGATTTTAAATCATGCATATTTATGTTAGCCAAAATAATTTTTAAACATGCCTCTAAAATCTGGACTAAGATAATCGATTATGTACTTATGATAATCGATTATGTTAAGTCAGCTGCATGACAATCGATTGTGAACTTGTGACAATCGATTGTGTTAAGGCAGTGTACATCAGATTTTTCAAATCTGCATGACAATCGATTGTGTACCCTATGACAATCGATTGTGTTGAGGCAGCATACATCAGATTTTTCAAAGCCACACAATAATCGATTGTGAACTTATGACAATCGATTGTATTAAGGCAGTGTCCATCACAGTTTTTCAAAGCTACAAAATAATCGATTGTGAACTTATGACAATCGATTGTGTTGAGGCAGTGTCTATTAGATTCTTCAAAGACTGATAAATAATCAATTGTTCTCATAGCATAATCGATTGTGTAACTGACCGTTGCGAAAATATTTTCAAACACCGTCAGGTAATCGATTATAGATTTCTCTTAATCGATTGTTTTTAAGTAAAATCTGAAAAAGATTTTTTGAACGTTGCTAAGTAATCGATTGTATAATTCTGACAATCGATTGTTTTATGTAAAATCTGGAAAAGATTTTTTGAACGTTGCCAGTAATCGATTATATGTCTTAGATAATCGATTATTATGCGTAAAATCTGGGAATGATTTTTGGAACGATTGGCAAACAATCGATTGTATCATTTTGACAATCGATTATCATAGAGTAAAATCAGCAACTCTTAATTGGCAATTAGGCAATGGTAATGCATGGTTTTGACACTATAAATACATCTTCAAATCAGTCTTCTAAACACAACAACTGACAATATTATTGCTAAAGCTTGCATACTCTCTTATTCATCATTTTCTATTCATTACATAAGTTTTTGAGAGCCAAATTGTTGACGAAAGTTGTTGCGTTCTTGAGCGTATTTAGTTTACTCATATCTACTCTTAAGGAGAGTCTTGTTTTGAGTGCAAAGTGTTTTTATACACTTGAAGGAAAAGTTGTTCCCTTGTATTAAGAAGGAACTTGTGATTCCTTTGGTTGAAGTCTTGAAGTGTTGTATCTTCGAGCAAAGATTGTTGAGGCTTGTGTCCTCAGTTTGTAAAGGTTTGTTGAGCACCCGTAAGCTTAACAGTGTTAGTGGAAATCTCGAGAGAGTCTCTCGGGGACTGGACTAGCCACGGGTTGTGGTGAACCAGGATACATCGGTGCGTTCGTTCCTATTTATTTACTAATCGCAATTATTTAATTCCTGCAATTTTTAAATTCCGCAAGTTTATGCTATTTTTTATTATAACGCTATTCACCCCCCCTCTAGCGTTTAGAGTATTTTCTAACACGTCCCAATAGCAGGTGGTAAGAGACATCCACATCCAGCACTTAGAAATCCAGGGTAAAATCAACTGATCCGATTGTCAACTCGAGCACTACGACACCGACCGAATCTTTTCCCCCGCCACCAAATCCTCGCACACAAATATTGTTCTTGTGAATTCTTTCATCAGCTACCCTCAACTTGTTCAACGTGGAAAGAGGGAAAATATTCACGCTTGAACCATTATCAACCAATACTCGAGTAACCATAGAATCCTCGCACTTTACAGTGAGATAGAGTGCTCTATTATGCTCGGTGCCTTTTATGGGCAATTCATTGTCGAAAATAGTGACTTTGTTCACCTCAAAAATCTTATTGGCTATCTTCTCCAAGTGATTGACTATGATTTTATCAGGAACATGGGCCTCATTCAGGGTCTTCATCAACGCCCGATGGTGCTCGTCCAAATGAATCAACAATGATAACAGCGAGATTTGAGCAGGCATCTTTCTCAGTTGTTCTATAATAGAATAATCCTGCATTTTCATCTTCTACATAAACTATTCTACCTCCTCTTCACTTACAGTTTTCTTCACCAGCACTAAGTTATCCTTGGTCGGTTTGGTTTTTCTCAATTCCTCAGGGGCAAAGCACCTCCCTGATCAGGTCAATCCATGGGTCTCACAAACCTCTTCTCTAACCTCTTTCCCTTTGTAAGTCACTATTACCCGGTCATAATTCCAGGGTACAGCCTTACTGCTTATCATTGGTAGCTGAGTTACAGGTTTGATAATGACAGGCTCTGTGCGAGCACCTTCCACAACAACCACAGGCTTGCCTGCTAACCCCGGTACAACCACTTTTGCATTTTCTTGTTTCACCATCCCGTCTCTCAGAGAATCCTTCTTGACTACAACGACAAGCTCACTTCTTGCTCCACCCAATTTAAATGTCGACATCTCGCTTGTTCAATTCACAACCATCTTCCATTCATTAGCTCGGATCATCATGACGGTTTGTGAAGGCTTTTTGGGCTCCCCCTCCTTGTTCACTATCTCAATAATATTTGTCTCTTGATGAGCAAGCAGCGGGTTTTGATTAATATTGGGTGCTTCCAAAGCTTGCACCTCAATCTGATGTGAATCAATGAATTCCTCAATAGCACACTTCAGATGCCAACATTTCTCTGTGTCATGTCCCGGGGCGCCAGAACAATACTCACAACTGATAGAATAGTCCAAATTTCTCGGAGGAGGATTTGGCAATTTTGCTTCAATCGGCCTTAACATATCCAACTGTCTCAACCTGTAGAATAAGCTAGTGTATGACTCTCCCAGTGGAGTGAATGTTTTTTTTCTTCTGTATTCTCTCAATTTTTATAACTTGGTTGGCCCGGAAAGCTGGTCTCGGGAGTTGTTGGTAGGCTCTTGGAGGGTATTTATTTTTTGGAGCTGGGTAATTATTTGTAGTGTTCGCGCACTCCATTGTGCGTGGGCTAGAGGTTGAGTATATGTTTGTGCATGATGGACGGAAAACGGGGATCAGGCGGTGGGTAGTAGGGTTGTGGTAGGCTATATGGAGTGTGTGGATAGGTTTGATGGTGAGGTCATGGCTAGTTGTAATGGGATGGACACCAGGGCCCGAACCAAGTCCTTGAGTCAGCTGTTGCTAGCTCTTCTTCTTCTTCTTCTGATTGCTCCCCCCGTCCCGCTTTGGACATCCTGGGTGGTTGTTTTGATTGCTGAATAACTCATAATCTTATTAGATTTGAGTCCCTCCTCTACCATGCTCCCCATTTTCACTACCTCATTAAAAGATTTACCCACCGCCGATACCAGGTGACCAAAATATGTAGGCTCAAAAGCTTGCAAGAAGTAATCTACCATTTCGATTTCCTTCATTGGTGGGTCAACCCTTGCTTCCTACTCCCTTCAACGAAATCCATATTTCCTAAAATTCTTATTGTGCTTCTTTTCCAGTTTTGTCAAAGACAAACGATCTAGGATAATTTCAAGATTGTACTGAAAATGACAGACGAATGCTTGTGCTAGATCATCCCATGTATACCACAGAGCATGATCCTCTTGGGTGTACCATTCTAATGTTGAGCCACTCAAACTTTGACTGAAGTATGCCATCAGCAATTCATCCTTCCCACCTGCCCCTCTCATCTTGTTGTAGAAACCCCTTAAGTGTGCAACCAGATCACCACGTCCGTCATATAAGTTGCATCCTAAAGCCTAAAGGCAATTGTACATCTGGGAACAAACAGAGGTCTTTGTATGCCACACTCACTTGGCCTCCCAACCCTTGCATATCTCTGAATAATTACTCTAGACTTTTGACTTTTCTGAGCACCTCCTCTTGCTCGGGATTTTTGACTGGCTTTTCAGCCTCAACAGGGATTTTAAAACGAGGAGTGTAAGAGTAGGGTTCGTGGGCTTTGAAGGTGGGTTCTGGTGGGTAATACTGATTTTCATGAGCTTGAAGCAAAGGCTCACTAGATGATTTGTGGAGTGTGGTAGGAGGAGGTTCCACATAGATGGGAGCAAGTGGTGGAGGGGGATAGGGAACGACTTTGGGTGGTGGGGTTGGGGGTGCCTGGGAAGTGGTACCTTGATATTGTGGGTAGATAGGAAGCTTGGGGGTGGATCAGTGGCGGGGTGCTCAGGTGACTGGGCCAATGATGGGATGAAGGTCGGGTTGGCAGGATAAAACGGTGGTGTCTACCCTCTTACCCATGCCTAATACATTTCAGCCATATGATGCTTCAGTTTGTACATCTCTTCTTTCATTGTGTTAACATCCAACTCTTCTACCTCTTTTGAGGGATCAATGATACTTACGTCGGTTTCTTGGTTGGCCATAGTCAGCTTGCTTTTGGACCAAGTGTTGTAGGAGTGGGTTGCCAGAATGCAGCAAAAACTAACCACATATCTGGGATATAGTAAAACAACACCAAAACTTGTTCGAGGTTAGGCTTCAGCATATAGGTAGCCACATATTCGGGTATGAACGCACCTAAGCAGTTAGCGGTTTCTATTATGCACATAGATTGGCTGCTTGCATCATCCCGGCTCTTATCCTATGCTACTTTTCTTTTCTCTCTTGTTTTGTTTTTTTTCCCCTTTATTTTGCTCAACTTGTTTTGCCTACCTTCTTTTTATTTTATTAGTCTCTCCTTTATTTTACCGTTGTTTCTCTTATGATTGTTTCTTTTTTTTTCTTTTTTTTCTTTCTCTTTTCTTTCCTTATTTTGGTTATGGTCGAATCCGATGGAGATTGCCTACGTACCATGACCCCGCATGAATCAGACCTAGCGTAGTTATAGCAAATAAATACAGAAAATATTTGGAAAATTTTCAATTTTCATAAAACTAAACACTTGATTACAACAACTAACAGAGTTTAATAAAAGAAATCAATAGACACTAGCTCAAACGAAACCAACAGATTCTGATAGAAAGATGAAAATAACTGACTTGACAACCTACTACATACTCAAATAGAAGAAAATATAGACTCCGCAAGTGGACCAACAGATTTTGAAAATAGTGAATACATTAAGGCTTCTAATGCTCCTAGGGGCTGCAGGAGATCATTCAGTCTCACCGCAGGCCTGTGTGCTAAATCCCCTTAGAGGTGGCTAAGGTCTTCCATCACTTGACGAACGAAGGTCACTGCGGTGGCAAAAAATATGGATCTTTTCATATCTTCATAGTGGCTACACTTTACAGTGATCTAATCAACGACCATCCATACCATCTCTCTTATAGCACCCTTTTCTTGCAACAATCGCCAATCTGCTGGGCCCTGTCCTCTAAAGTTTGTTCGGTTACACGATTCAATTCTTGGAATTGTTGCAAATCTCTCTCGAACCATGCTATTGTTGTGTAACAATGCTCTCTTTCAGCTTTGAAGTCATGTTGCTTAACCATTTTGTTTTCAACCATGATGACCTTCTTCAACCCTGCACCCTCATTGTCATACCTTTCTTTCAAATGTTCAATCACGTATGCTCGTTCCTCTACGTTTTTGGCCAATTATTTTCAGGCTCTGGATAGCTGACCCTCTGCTTTGTTAAAGTCAAAACCATATTCTCCTACTTTCCGCCTTAGATTGTCTATGAGCTTTTCATCCTTCGCACTTCTGGTGGGATTCTCTGCCGCTATTTTTATTTTCTGAATTTGGGCTCGCAAAGCTTTGTTTTCTTTGGCCAATTCTTTCTTTTCCCCCTCGTCTACCGCAGCTTGCAATCCATTCTCGAATTGAAGGTCTTTGACTTGCTTTTCCAATTTCCTTATTGTGGCCCTATATTCGTTTTCCTTGGCTAACCAATTCTATTGTTCCTGTGGTGCCTCAGCAAATTCCCGAAGATATAGTCTTTTGGCCGGCCTTCCAAATTACACTTCCTTTTTATACCAAGCCAGGTGCCCTGGTGCAACCTCACCTTTATATAAGTCGTGTACTCGAGTGTTTGTCGTTAAGTACTAACATTCGCTCCAAATCTGGCGGACTGCTGCTTCGTGAAACTGGCCATTGGGACCAATCTCGACACCATGGCGACTAATGTCTTCATCACTGAGAATCAATTGGAACCTCCCTAACTGTCTCATCACCCTGTACGGAGCATAAGGCCGGATGCTCCAAAGACCCATCAGAAGGAAATGAGGCCCACTAGCTGGCATGTATATGATTTCATCAATGGGGAGCCACCCAAACGTCCACTCTATTTGACTTGCACTTACGGTATGGAGATATGATACCTATTCTGTGACCCCCTCTGGTAATCTAAACCCATCAACTCTAGTATAAAATTCTTCTATGCAGCTCTTTTCCGATGACCCATAACTCATGAATTAAGGTCGATGGCACAGGTGTTCAATCATCCACATATGTAACAACAAATTGCATCCTTCGACTCCTCCGGCTTTACAGGTTATGAGGGCACGGAAGATTTCAGATAATATCATGGGTGCGAGGGTGCTCTTCGCTTGAGTGAGCAATGTGCTGACAACCCTTGCTATCTGTATATCAATATTCCCGTCCTTCCGTGGAAACACCACGGGGCCAAAGAAGAATACCATAAATGTGAAACACCCGTGTTCTTCCCACTTGAGTCATTTTCCCTTGCTACAAATTTTATTTTGCGGGTTGTTGAACCCCTTATGTGCCCATACCTCTGGTATATAAACTGTGCAGTACAAAAACCAGCTCACAAATCTGGATTATGAACCCCCTGCTTATTTTTAATGAGTCCAAGAATTTATGCACAGCGATGGCCCTTGGCGCAATCAAATATTGATGTCTCAGAGGGTTTCCCCCCCCCCCCCCCCGAGATATCCGGCTATTTCCTCTAGGGTTGGGGTGAGTTCAAAGTCCAGAAAATGAAATACATTTGGGTCGGGTCTTAGAATATAACCAATGCCTTTATGATGTCCCCTCTATGATTAATTTTTAACAACCGGGCCAGTCCTCCCAAGTGTGCATTGACCTTGTTTTTCCCTGATTCACCTAAATCATTCCACCACATGTGCAACTCCAAAAGGATCTTGTTCATGAGTGTTATTGACAAATTTTGATTCGTGCTTATTCTACACATTTATTAGGATGATTAAGTAAAACTCATGATTTATTGGACTCAAAAAACAAAGTGGATGTTTTTTTTTTCAAATTTCGTTGCAAAATAAAATCCCAGCTTTGCAAATACGGCCTTTCAACACTTCCCAGGGAAGATTTTAAGGTTGTGCTTGTTGCCGGCCAAAATTTGAAAAAACTAATTCAGGGCGGCTGTTTTTGCAAAAGCAGCCTTCCGGCGCCCTTTTGAGGACGTTCGGCTAATTTTAACAAGAACTGCCTTATTTATTTATCACCAAGAAAATTTGGTTCTTTTTGGCTATTTTTTACAAAAATGAAGTTGGACTCGATGGGGGTTGCCTACGTATCTCACGCCCTGTGAGAATCAAACTGGCGTAGTTCGGTCAATCTTGACAAAATTAAAAACCAACTTCTATTTTTATTTTTCTTGTTTTTTTTCGAAAATAAAATTCCTTTCTTTTTCTTTTTTTTCGAAAACAAACTCCTTTTTTTCTTTTTTTTTGTTCAAAATTTTGGCAGCATTTCAGTATCGGTATTTGAAACAGGTAAATTCCTTCTTCGTCCCTCACACTGTTATTTTCTTTGTCAGATTCTCCTCTCTCTCTTTTTTCAAAAAGAGGTCGGCATGCAAATCTGGAATAAATGCACAAGTAGCACGCAAGATGCATCAAGATGGTTCATTATTTTGGGTGCACCTATCCTAGACAGACCCAACCCTTGTGTTGAGTCCCGTAAGTCAAATGCATGAAGCAAATAAGCGTTCCTAATAGGGATCGGCATGAGGTTAAGTTATTCTAGGTTCAAAACCTGGGCATACGTTCTAGACTGTGTACCCGAGCAGACAACTCGAGTCGAGGAGGGGGCTACATATCGGGAACCAAATGGCCATCTGGCTTAATAACTTGTCCAAGCCTCTTTCTTATTTCAAGGTATTACACTAACAGAATAGGGAGTCTCGACCAGTGAGTACATCCCCGAAGAGGAGAAGAGAAGGGTTTCACGGCAGTTTTATATACAATTCAAATAATATTAAAGCGATAAAAATAACATTTAGCACATTGGGCACAATCATATAATAAAATCAGATAATAAATGAAGCCAAATATCACAATTATTCTAAGCTCGAATTCTGAACCCTGAACAAGAGATTCTGGGTTTTGTCCCCAGCAGAGTCGCCAGAGCTCTCGCACCTCCTTTTTCAATACTACAACCTGCGAAGGCGTAATAAAAGGGAGTTTTTCTAATTAAAGGACAATCGAAATGAGATTTATGTAGAAAATTACTCTATCTATGATATGTGCGCTTTGGTTGTATGAGCATGATTTTCAGGTATAAGTTTTGATGAATGACAAACAATGAAGTCAAGTGTCAAACAACGATATTATATGACAAAAAATCAAGCTTGAATGCCGAGAAGCATATTGATGAACGGATTGCAATGGAAAAGCCAAAGACGAGCTCAAATGTTCAAGACCGAAGACCCAAGGTGTAGGTCGTTAGGTAAAACAAATGTAAGAGCAACGCTTAAGTTATCTCGTCTTTGGGCTCAACATAGGTCATCATAAATATGCATAAAATCATTTTATTAAATCATATTTATCATAAACATATTTTATTAAATCATATTTATCATAAACATATTTTAAATACTTCAAACAAAATGATGTTAAAGTTTTCATCTTAACCAAAATGGTTTTTGAAGTAAGTTTCCAAATCTGCCTCAGAATATCGATTATACAAAGTGCATAATCGATTATGTTATAACAGTGGCCAAAGTGTTTGAACACTGCCACAGAATAATCGATTATACAAAGTGCATAATCGATTATGTTATAACCGTTGCCAGGCGTTTAAACACTGCCTCAGAATAATCGATTATTCAGTATCAGATAATCGATTATTCAGCAGAAATCAGCCTCTGATTTTCTGAACGTTGGAGAATAATCGATTATCAGATTGTGAATAATCGATTATCTGGGCACAAAATCAGCATAATTGATTGCCAATTAAGCAACGGACATTCACCATTTTTCACCTACAAAAAGAGGTCTTTTGAGCTGATTTTAAACACACAACACCTCCCAATATTGATATACATATTGACATTATTCGAGCATCATTTTAGAGCTTTTGTTGAGCCATTTGAGAGACAGCTTTGAGTTGTTCATAGAGCTTATTTTGTATCTCTTTATCTACTCTTTTGAGAGAGTTCTTATTGTAAAAAGAGAAAGGTGTTTGAGAAGAACATATCTTCTCATTGATTGTCGGGTTCGCTAAGTACCCTAAGTCTTAGTGCGTGAAGTCTTGTGGTGCGGTATCCACGAGCAAGGTTGAAGTCTTGAGGTGCGGTATCCTCTAGCAAGTTGAAGTCTTGTAGAGTGTACATCTACGAGCACGTGTAACGGTTTGTTAGGCACCCGTAAGCTTAACGGAGTTAGTGGAATCTCGAGAGAGTCTCGGGGACTGGACTAGCCACAAGTTGTGGTGAACCAGGATAAATTCGGTGCGTTCTTTCCTTGATTATTTTAATTACCGAATTTATTTTATTCCTGCAATTTTAATTCCGCAATATTTATCAATATTCTTGTGCCGCACTATTCACCCCCCCCCCCCCCTCTAGTGACGGGCATAAATCCTAACAATTGGTATCAGAGCCTAACTCTCTGAAAGCCTTAACCGGTTGAGAGCGATATATATTTTTTTTGTTGAGAATATTGAATGCAGGAATAATGAGCGAAGGACACTCCACCGAGAGGCCTCCATTTTTTGATGGAAGAAATTATACATACTGGAAAGAGCGGATGAGAATATTCATCCAATCACACAGCTTTCGATTATGGCAAATCATCAAGAAAGGTGAAAAAATGCCAACAAAGAAAGTTGGGGAAATCATGGTTCCAAAGGAGGAAAATGAATATGATGCCGAGGACATCAAGAAAATTGAAAGAAACGCAACGGCCGTCAACTTACTATTTTGTGCGGTGAATCCGGACGACTATCAGAAAATCTCTTGTTGCACAACCGCAAAGGAAATGTGGGATAAACTCGAGATCACTTATGAAGGTACGTCTCAAGTCCGAGAATCTAAAATTGATTTTCTAACACATGAATATGAAATTTTTAGAATAAGGGAGAATGAACCCATTGGCATTATGTTCGAACGATTTTCAAGAATCGTCAACGACCTTCATGCTCTCGGGAAAGTCTACACGAACAAAGATCTTGTTCGAAAAGTCCTACGGAGTCTCACTCCCGAATGGCGCTCCAAAGCCAATGCCATCCAAGAATCTATAGGATTCACGGATATCACAATTCTTAATCCTTATCTTAGAAGTAATTCGAATATTGCCTTCAAAGCCTCACCCTCTAAAAGAGAAGAGGTAAGTGATTCGGAAAATGATGATGATATTACTTCTAATGATATAATTGAAAAGTTTTATAAGTTTATGAAGAAGGAAATAAAGAAGGAAGAACCAAGTCCTTCATGTCAAAATTGTGGAAAAATTGGCCACACCAAATCACATTGTCCAAAACCCAAGAACAAGAAAAAGAAGAAACATCATAGGCACGTGACACGGGATTCGGACAGCTCGGGCGATGAAACTGCCGCATTATGCCTCATGACCAACGAAGAAGAAGAGGTAAGTATTTCTAACTCTTACTCGTTAGAGGAATTGCAAAATGCTTATGATGAATTATATAGTGAATTTGTTAAAGCTTCAAAAACCATAAAAGAATTGAAGAAAACACTTTCTTTGCAAGAAAAAGATTTTGAGAAAACATTTTCTTTGCAAGAAAAAGATTTTGAAAAACAACCTTCTTTAAAAGAAAAAGATTTTGAAAAATTGACTTGTGAAAATGAAAAACTAAAAGAAGAAAATAATTTTTTGGAAAATGACATTGTTCATGTCAAAAACAAAATCAAGGAGATGAATGAAGCCTCTTTAATTGTTCAAAGTTCAAGTTGTTCTTCTTGCAGTTCTTTAAAAATGGAGAACGTAGAACTTAGAAATACACTAGAAAAATGTAGTGTAAATGATTCTAGAACAAGTGAGGATATTAAAAAGGGTGATAAAAATGAGGTTAAACCACCTAGAAATAATTCTAGATTTTTTGTTAATAAGTCTAAAAATAATCTTTTTAGACCACCTAGACACAATTCTAGGAATTTTATTAATGAGTCTAGAATGAATAATTTTAGACCACCTAGAAATGATTCTAGGAATTTCAACGCTTCTAGGAATAATAACTTTAGATCACCTAGAACGCATTTGGCTCAACCTAGACATATGCACAATCCTAATGTCATATGTCATTATTGTAACCGGGTAGGACACATTGCACCCGCATGTTTTGCTAAACATAGAGATTCATATGTTGATTATAATTATTATTTGCGTAACCCCCAAGGACCCAAAAGAAGTTGGGTACCGAAAACCTATTTTTAGGTACTTTTGCAGGTGTGCTTGAAGACTACAATATTGTAGTAGATGCACCAAGCACGAAACCCTAATGCACCGAGGGGGAACGTCGGTTAGTTATCGTATTTTCGATAAAAACATAATAGTTGATATGTGCTAACAATTGATATTAATTATTGATTCATGTTTTGATAAGTGTTATTTTGAATATCAAATTGGTATCAATTATTTTTTTATTAAATAATTGATTCATGTTTTGATGAATATATTTTTATAACAGTTGGTATATTTGCAACAAATGACCGTTATTATGATTGGAATGTTTTTACTAACATTTGGTATTATTTGATATTAATATGGTTTTTTTTAACAATTGGTATCATCAATAGTTTCAATAACAATTGGTATACCCTTTTTGCTAATGCCAAAGGGGGAAGAATTTAGGCGATATGCATCGAATAAGGGGGAATGTCTTCACATTCTAGTATGCTTTAATTAAGGGGGAATTATATTGAATTGTTTGCATGAATTGTATGTTGAGATATAGCATGAAGTTAGGGGGAATTCGAGAATTCGATATGCATAGAATTTAGGCGATATGCATCAAATAAGGGGGAATGTCTTCACATTCTAGTATGCTTTAATTAAGGGGGAATTATATTGAATTGTTTGCATGAATTGTATGTTGAGATATAACATGAAGTTAGGGGGAATTCGAGAATTCGATATGCATATCTCCTGTTGTTTGTCATTATCAAAAAGGGGGAAATTGTAGAAGATCACTCTATCTATGATATGTGCGCTTTGGTTGTATGAGCATGATTTTCAGGTATAAGTTTTGATGAATGACAAACAATGAAGTCAAGTGTCAAACAACGATATTATATGACAAACAATCAAGCTTGAATGCCGAGAAGCATATTGATGAACGTGTTAGATAATACGCTTAACGCTAGAGGGGGGTGAATAGCGTTATAATAAAAATTAGCGTAAACTTGCGGAATTTAAAAATTGCAGGAAATAAATAAGTGCGATAAGTAAATAAATTAGAACAAACGCACCGATGTATCCTGGTTCACCACAACCCGTGGCTAGTCCAGTTCCCGAGAGACTCTCTCGAGATTTCCACTATCTTCGTCAAGCTTACAGGTGCTTAACAAACCGTTACAGTTGCTCAAGGATACCGCACCTTAAGACTTCACTTGCTTGAGGATACCTCACCCCAAGACTTCAACCACTAAGACTTTGGGTACTTAGCAAACCCGACAAATGAGAAGATATGTTCTTCTCAAAACAATTCTCTTTTACAACAAATACTCTCTCAATAGAGTGGATAAAGAGAAACAAAATAAGCTCTATGAACAACACAAAGTTTTCTATCAAATGGCTCAACAAAAGCTCTAAAATGATGCTTGAAAATGATCAATATGTATATCAATATATGCAGGAGTTGTGTGTTTAAAATCAGCTCAAAAGACCTCTTTTTATAGGTGAAAAAGTGATGCTGACCGTTGCTTAATTGATAAATAAAATCCCTGATTCTGTGCTCAGACAATCGATTATTTGGAGTAGACAATTGATTGTTTGACCAACGTTCAAAAAATAGATTCCTGATTTTAGGCTAAACAATCGATTGTTAACCCTGAATAATCGATTGTTCTTCAACGTTCAAAAATCAATTTAGGATTCTGTGGGAACGGTCATAAAATAATCGATTGTATGAAGAGATAATCGATTGTCTATAATCGATTGTGGGACGAAGACAATCGATTGTTTTGATATTAAAAACTTCGGTTGCACACTGTCTCAAAATAATCGATTGTTAAAAGTAGACAATCGATTGTTGACTTCATATAATTGATTGTGTACTTCATATAATCGATTATGTTGTTCCAGTGTTCAAAACTTTGGCAACGGATCGATTATATACCATTGATATACACTGTGTATACCAGAATTGAAAACTTACTTTAAAACCCATTTTGGTTAAAAATGAAAACGTTAAAATCATTTTGTTTGAAGTATATTAAAAATATTTATGATATATATGATTTAATAAAATGATTTACTTTAAAAATGATTTTATGCATATTTATGATGACCTAATGTTGAGCCAAAAGATAAGATAACTTAAACGTTGTTCTTACATTGGTTCTACCTAACGACCTACGTCTTGGGTCTTCGGTCTTGAACTCTTTGGCTCGACTTGGCTTGTCTATGCAATCCCGTCATCAGTATGCTTCTCGCCATTTGATAGTTTGTCATATTATATCGTTGTTTGGCGCTTGACTTTATTGTTTGTCATTCATCAAAACTTATACCTGAAAATCATGCTCATACAACCAAAGCGCACACATCATAGATATACATGATTTCCAACAATTTCCCCCTTTTTGAAAATGACAAACAACGGAAGATATGCATATTGAATTCCCCCTAAATTCATGCTATATCTCAACATACAATTTATGCAACCAATTCAATATAATCAATTCAAATTGAATTCCCCCTAAATTCATGCTATATCTCAACATACAATTTATGCAACCAATTCAATATAATCAATTCAATATAATTTCCCCTTAATTGAATATTCCCCCTCAATTAAGGCATGCATATCGCCCATATTCTTCCCCCTTTTGGCATTAGCAAAAAGACTATACCAAAAAATTTTAAACCATTGACGATACCAATAGTTATAAACAAGATCATATCAAATATTAGTAAATGGCATACTAATGATAACGGTCATTTTTCTCAACAATGCCAATTGTTATTTTAAACTAAGAAAGTTCATCAAAACATGAATCAATCATTTATTATAAATCAAATTGATACTAATTGTTATTTAAAAAGAATTTATTAGGGCATGCATCGATCAAAAATAATGTTGATTATTAGCACATATCAACTATTTGCATTTTTATTCAAAATACGATAACTAACCGACGTTCCCCCTCAATGCATTAAGGTTTCGTGCTTGGTGCATCCACTACAATATTGTAGTCTTCAAGCACACCTGCAAAACAACCTAAAAATAGGTTTTTGGTACCCAACTTCTTTTGGGTCCTTGGGGGTTAGGATAATAACAACCATAACCAACACATAAATCTCTATGTTTAAACAATCGGGTGCAATGTGTCCTACCCGATTACAATAGTGACATACAACATTAGGATTGTGCATATGTCTAGGTTGAGCCAAATGCGTTCTAGGTGATCTAAAGTTGTTCCCCCTAGAACCGTTGAATTTCCTAGAGTCATGTCTAGGTGGTCTAAAATTATTCATTCTAGACTCATTAACAAAAGTCCTAGAGCTGTTTCTAGGTGGTCTAAAACGCTTAATCTTAGACTCATTAGTGAGGTTCCTAGGTTTCTTTCTAGATGGTTTAACCTCATTTCTAATATCCTTTTTAGTCTCTTCAATTTTAGGACTATCAACACTACGAGTTTCTAGTGCTTTCCTAAGTTCTATGTTCTCTATTTTTAAAGAACTACAAGAAGAGCAATTGGAACATTTATCAATGGAAGAAGCTTCATTCAATTCCTTGATTTTATTTTTAAAATCAACAATGTCATTTTCCAAAAAATTATTTTCTTTTTCTAAAACTTCAATTTTACTTTTAAGAACACCATTTTCATTAGTCAATTTTTCAAAATCTATTTCTTTCAAAGAAGAGGATTTTTCAAAATCTTTTTCTTGCAAAGAAAGTGTTTTCTGCAAAGAAAGTGTTTTCTGCAAAGAAAGTGTTTTCTTCAAATCTTTTATCATTTTGGAAGCATTAACAAATTCACCATACAATTCATCATAGGCATATTGTAATTCTTCAAATGAGTGAGAGTTAGATGTACTTACCTCTTCTTCTTTTGTCACGAGACACAATGCGGCGGTTCCATTGCCTGAGCTGTCCGAATCCCGTGATATGCGCCTATGGTGTTTCTTCTTTTTCTTGTCCTTCTTCATAGACTTACAAAACTTTTCAATTATATCATTGGAAATATTATCATCATCCCTTTCCGAATCACTTACCTCTTCTCGTTTAGAGGATGAGGCTTTGAAGGCGAAATTCGAATTGCTTCTAAGATAGGGATTAAGAATTGTGCTATCATAAGTTTCGAGGTTACCTCTTAGTCCATCAATTGTGATATCCGTGAATTCTATCGACTCTTGGATGGCATTGGCTTTGGAGCGCCATTCGGGAGTGAGACTCCGTAGGACTTTTCGAACAAGATCTTTGTTCGTGTAAACTTTCCTAAGAGCATGTAGATCGTTGATGATTTTTAAAAATCGTTCAAACATAACACCAATGGGTTCCTTCTCCATTTTAAAGATTTCATATTTATGTGTTAGAAAATCAATTATAGATTCTCGGACTTGAGGCGTACCTTCATAAATGATCTCGAGCTTATCCCACATCTCCTTGGCGGTTGTGCAGCAAGAGATTTTTCGATAATCATCTGGATTCACCACACAATATAAAACATGGATGGCCCTTGCATTATTTTCAACTTTCTTGATATCCTCGGCATCATATTCATCTTCCTTCTTTGGAACCGTGGTCTCTCCAACTTTCTTTGTTGGCATTGGTTCACCGTTTTTGATGATTTGCCACAAACGAAAACTGTTTGCTTTGAGAAAGATGCTCATCCGCTCTTTTCCAATATGTATAGTTTGTTCCGTCAAATAGTGGAGGGCAAGTGGTGGACTCTCCTTCAACCATCGTTCCTGCGTTCAATATTCTCAACAGAAAAAATATATATTTCTCTCAACCGGTTAAGGCTTTCAGAGAGTTAGGCTCTGATACCAATTGTTAGATAATACGCTTAACGCTAGAGGGGGGGGTGAATAGCGTTATAATAAAAATTAGCGTAAACTTGCGGAATTTAAAAATTGCAGGAAATAAATAAGTGCGATAAGTAAATAAATTAGAACAAATGCACCGATGTATCCTGGTTCACCACAACCCGTGGCTAGTCCAGTCCCCGAGAGACTCTCTCGGGATTTCCACTATCTTCGTTAAGCTTACAGGTGCTTAACAAACCGTTACAGTTGCTCAAGGATACCGCACCTTAAGACTTCACTTGCTTGAGGATACCTCACCCCAAGACTTCAACCACTAAGACTTTGGGTACTTAGCAAACCCGACAAATGAGAAGATATGTTCTTCTCAAAACAACTCTCTTTTACAACAAATACTCTCTCAATAGAGTGGATAAAGAGAAACAAAATAAGCTCTATGAACAACACAAAGTTGTCTATCAAATGGCTCAACAAAAGCTCTAAAATGATGCTTGAAAATGATCAATATGTATATCAATATATGCAGGAGTTGTGTGTTTAAAATCAGCTCAAAAGACCTCTTTTTATAGGTGAAAAAGTGGTGCTGACCGTTGCTTAATTGATAAATAAAATCTCTGATTCTGTGCTCAGACAATCGATTGTTTGGAGTAGACAATCGATTGTTTGACCAACGTTCAAAAAACATATTCCTGATTTTAGGCTAAACAATCGATTGTTAACCCTGAATAATCGATTGTTCTTCAACGTTCAAAAATTAATTTAGGATTGTGGTAACGGTCATAAAATAATCGATTGTATGAAGAGACAATCGATTGATTATAATCGATTGTGGGACAAAGACAATTGATTGTTTTGATATTAAAAACTTCGGTTGCACACTGTCTCAAAATAATCGATTGTTAAAAGTAGACAATCGATTGTTGACTTCATATAATCGATTGTGTACCTCATATAATCGATTATGTTGTTCCACTGTTCAAAACTGGCAACGGATCGATTATATACCATTGATATACACTGTGTATACCAGAATTGAAAACTTACTTCAAAACCCATTTTGGTTAAAAGTGAAAACGTTAAAATCATTTTGTTTGAAGTATATTAAAAATATTTATGATATATATGATTTAATAAAATGATTTACTTTAATAAAATGATTTTATGCATATTTATGATGGCCTAATGTTGATCCAAAAGATAAGATAACTTAAACGTTGTTCTTACATTAGTTCTACCTAACGACCTACGTCTTGGGTCTTCGGTCTTGAACTCTTTGGCTCGACTTGGCTTGTCTATGCAATCCCGTCATCAATATGCTTCTCGCCATTTGATAGTTTGTCATATTATATCGTTGTTTGACGCTTGACTTTATTGTTTGTCATTCATCAAAACCTATACCTGAAAATCATGCTCATACAACCAAAGCGCATACATCATAGATATACATGATTTCCAACAGAACGGATTGCAATGGAAAAGCCAAAGACGAGCTCAAATGTTCAAGACCGAAGACCCAAGGCGTAGGTCGTTAGGTAGAACAAATGTAAGAGCAACGCTTAAGTTATCTCGTCTTTGGGCTCAACCTAGGTCATCATAAATATGCATAAAATCATTTTATTAAATCATATTTATCATAAATATATTTTATTAAATCATATTTATCATAAACATATTTTATTAAATCATATTTATCATAAACATATTTTAAATACTTCAAACAAAATGATATTAAAGTTTTCATCTTAACCAAAATGGTTTTTGAAGTAAGTCTTCAAATCTGCCTCAGAATAATCGATTATACAAAGTGCATAATCGATTATGTTATAACAGTGGCCAAAGTGTTTGAACACTGCCACAGAATAATCGATTATACAAAGTGCATAATCGATTATGTTATAACCGTTGCCAGGCGTATAAACGCTGCCTCCGAATAATCGATTATTCAGTATAAGATAATCGATTATTCAGCAGAAAATCAGCCTCTGATTTTCTGAACGTTGGAGAATAATCGATTATCAGATTGTGAATAATCGATTATCTGGGCACAAAATCAGCATAATTGATTGCCAATTAAGCAACGGACATTCACTATTTTTCACCTATAAAAAGAGGTCTTTTGAGCTGATTTTAAACACACAGCACCTCCCAATATTGATATACATATTGACATTATTTGAGCATCATTTTAGAGCTTCTGTTGAGCCATTTGAGAGACAACTTTGAGTTGTTCATAGAGCTTATTTTGTATCTCTTTATCTACTCTTTTGAGAGAGTTCTTATTGTAAAAAGAGAAAGGTGTTTGAGAAGAACATATCTTCTCATTGATTGTCGGGTTCGCTAAGTACCCTAAGTCTTAGTGCGTGAAGTCTTGTGGTGCGGTATCCACGAGCAAGGTTGAAGTCTTGAGGTGCGGTATCCTCGAGCAAGTTGAAGTCTTGTAGAGTGTACATCTACGAGCACGTGTAACGGTTTGTTAGGCACCCGTAAGCTTAACGGAGTTAGTGGAATCTTGAGAGAGTCTCTCGGGGACTGGACTAGCCACAAGTTGTGGTGAACCAGGATAAATTCGGTGCGTTCTTTCCTTGATTATTTTAATTACCGAATTTATTTTATTCCTGCAATTTTAATTCCGCAATATTTATCAATATTCTTGTGCCGCACTATTCACCCCCCTCTAGTGACGGGCATAAATCCTAACAATTTATTTATTTAGAGATTTCAGAGTCGCCACTTTGGATAATTAATGATGTCCCAAGTTATCGATTTAAAATCCTGAATTGAGGAAGGTTTGACTCTGTAATACAGTCTGCGAGCCAGAAATCCAGGTAAGGAATTCTGTTAACCCGGGAGAAGGTATTAGGCATTCCCAAATTCCGTGGTTCTAGCACGGTCCCTCAACTATTATATTCGGCTTGATTATCTGATTTTAATACATTTTGAAACTATATGCATTTTGAATATTTTAACCGCTTTTATTATTTCTGGAGAATTTCAACGCTATTAAAACACGTCTTGAACTACGTTACATAAATGCACCCGCGGTCTTCGACATATTTTAGCATTGTTGGGATTTGGATTTGGGTTACATAAATGCGTACCCTATTTAGGAAAGTACATTATTTAACTAACGCGCCTAAGGTAATTGCATGCATATAAATTTGCGAGGGCCACGAAAAGTTCGTTAAGTGGCACACCTCGAATTCTAAGGATAAGACAAAATTAATTAAAATGAGGGTCATGCAATTGTCACTTTTGTTTTGCATGGCGCACCTCAATTCGAATTGAGACTAATTAAATAAGGGCCACTGATTGTCTAATTTATTTGGTGGCGCACCTCAAATCAATTACAAAAGTCTATTAATAAAATAAGACTAAAGAAGTCACAACTATTTAAGGTGAGTCTAAGTTTATTTTATTTCACTTCTTTTCAGAATTTGGGAATAGCCATGCATGAGGCCCAATAGCCCATACGCTTGAAGACTACTCTAGATGACAATTTTTAGCACCATTTCATTCCAGGCCCAATAAGGAGCCCAATTCAACAACATGTAAAATCCAAATGCCTAGCTTTTGAGATTATTTCTCAAATTATATTAAGAAAAATCTAACAGT